>OY282416.1:4512500-7415000 GCA_958295455.1 Coleophora deauratella | reverse complement strand
TGGATAAAATTTAGCACAGATAGCTTATAACTTGGATTAACATACAGAATACTTTTATCCCAGAAAACTCAGGGGCTAGAAACTGAATTTTTAGTGTACCTAGGTACGTAATTGATCTACTTAAATGGGTATCTAGACTAGGGGCTACCTTCTTAGAGAATACAGATACAAGTCAAGTAGCCCAGGTATTAAATTTAGCTTATCTGAATCTGAAAAATGGAATATTTTCATTTTTCTCCAGACCAAAATCTGAAGACCATGCAGACCAAATGGCAGGCAGAAGCTTGTTATAACAATAAATAAATTACCTGCCACCTTCCAGGAAGTTGCAGACATTGTCGTCACGCTTGGAGACGAGCTGAAACGTCTCCTTGATAATCTGCTGCTGCATATCTTCATTCTGAAAAAAAAAAACATTTTAATCTGTTAACACTATTTTTCAAAAATAATTAATAAACTTTCTAAAATTTAATAGGTTACTTATGTGCTAAACCTTCCTTTGGTTTGATTAGAATCAGCTACAGCCTGATTTGGATATTTCAAGAAACGGATGTTATGGGATTTGGATATTTCAAGAAACAGATGTTATGGGATTTGAATATTTCAAAATACGGATGTTTAGGATTTGGATATTTTAAGAAACAGATGTTATGGGATTTGGATATTTTAGGAAATGGATGTTATGGGTACAAACAAACACATATACACGACCCTATGTACAATAATAGAATTTGTATGGAAAACTGAAATAAGTTGTAGATCGAATTTTTCAATTCCTGTATTCTATACAGTAATACCCCGCTTTACGCGAGGCATACGTTCCACAAAAACTCGCGTTAAGTGAAATTCGCATATATGTATAGGGGTTTGCATTTAAACATAGTCAAAAGTAAGTAAAAAATGCAAATCAATACTTTAATTATAAAAACACATTGTGCAGCATTACATTATGCATTGCTTTTGTGGAAAAACATATACATATATCGTCTTCTGCGTTTCGTTTATGTTTTTGTAAAATATTTTCATAACACATAACACTGTTTTTTACTTATTTACATACTGTGTACAAGTCCCGCGTGGTAGGGACTTTGTACTATATAATTATAGTAATAATAATAGCCTTTATTCAAAATTTTTTTTTTTTTTTTTACTTAACCTAGTACATCTCCATTATGTTCTGTTTGCCCTTTGACAAAGGCCTCTCCCAACTGTCTCCACCTAGTCCTATTCCCAGCTGTCCTAGTCCACAGACTACCTGTCATTGCCTTGATCTCATCGGCCCAGCGTTTGCACGGTTTGCCTCGTTTCCTTATATTACTTTTTGGATACCAGTGCATAATTGTCTTGCTCCATTGCATTGGTCTGATCCTCTGATTATGTGTCCTTTCCATTTCCATTTTAGCTTCCTAACTGTTATTGTGGCATCTTTTAGTTTGGTCTGTTCCTTTATTGTAGTTGTTCTTAAGAATAAGAATAAGGGACTTTGTAATAGGTAGAAAAAAAGTATTGAAGATTTAAAAGCATGTGTAAAGCATCTACTTAATCAAAAAACATTTTGAGTTTGAGTTATAATACGGTCATCATCACTGTCTATGCTCTGCATTATGTCCAAACATGAATAACTTACAATCCGCGTAAAGCGAGGCATTTTAGCGCGAAATTTGCGTAAAACCGAAACCGCACCTAAAGGGGTCGCGTAAAGCGGGTGTTTCTATACTTGATTCTGAGTAACCCCATAAAATTTCAAATACCCTTTTTTAACACCCATATAGATATACATAATTACTCCCAGATACAGAGAAAACAGAACTGCTCATTACAGAAATTCCTGCCCTAGGTGAGAATCGAACCAATGAGCTTCAGATCAGTACTCCACTGAGCCACCAAGTAAGTCAAAATAGATTTATTCCGCTTTGTAAAAAATAAATATAATTATTTTTTGATAGATTGTATATTAGCAGGGGCACCGATTTCATAAAATTATTGGGTTAGGGCAGAAAAAAAAATCTTAATATTTTCTAACTAGCTTTCACCCACGGCTTCGCCCGATTGGATATCTTTTTTTGTGATTATTGTTGAGAGATCATAGTTTGCGAGCTGCAAGTCAGACACACCAGTATTTTCAAAGAAAATATTGGGCCCCACCATTTATAACATCATTGAGGGGGCTCGGGCACCCCCAGGCTCTATGGAGTCGGCGCCAGTGTATATTAACACGAAGTGGCTCGAGGCAGGAGATCTTTACTGGGTCAGAGGATATCCTTAGGGGTAGCATCAATTAGGCAAAGGGTTTTCCTGTTGCTGAGCCAGATAAATATTTCGAACGCATTAAGAACAGATTATCCCGCCTTGAGAGGCATTACCAAGCATTACCAGAACATTACATAGAAAAGAAAAGTACGAAAAAAGAAAAATGCTTTCACTTACAAAGTATTGGTAGAACTTCGTGAGTCTCGGCTTCCCATGATTGTTGAACACTAGTATAGCTTTTATCATTTTGGTTTCTTGGAAAACTATCTAACTACGATAGATATTAGTAGAAAATTCATAAAATTATTTTCAGCACAGCACGAAATAAATCGATCGAAAATATGCAGCTGTGTTTGACATTAGCAAGTCAGTGACATAAAGTTGCAATGTTGCTATACCACTGTGCGCGCACTGCAGTTCTTTACAGCGCGCTGCGCGGGACAAACAGCGGTAAAAAATGCAGTCGCACAAAGTCGCACGTAGTCAGTCAGTACTAGAGATGGGCCGACTATGACATTGGCCGACTAGCCGACTGGCCGACTAGTCAGTTGAAAAAAGGCCGACTAATCGGCCGACTAGTCGGCCAAGCCGATCATTTCTTTCGGCGGAATTCGAGTGGTATATCGGCAATCTCCGTGGAGCTTCGTTGTTTGCTAAGTTGCCTGATATTCGTAGAGGTGGCTTGGAACGCGATTTTCCAATACCGAAACGTATCTGGTTATCAGTACATAACGGATTTTGAAACTATTTATTTTAATAACTATGTATTAGCAACCGAGGAAATACAATTGTATTGGTATAATATTTGTACGTTACCAGTTATCCTGTCATCTGTGGTTATCGGTGTAATCGCGTTACGGTGGTAAACGTAGTATTGTGTGACGTTGCTATCCCTTTCACACTTGCGAGATTTACTATAGTATGTCCTGTTGTCAGACCGAACCGTTGCTGTCAGAACGTAGACTTAGAATGTACTTGTGTGTGACCTGATGCAATTTTTTTTGTTGGTCCTGCGTGTTCTGAGACACTTCCACCCGAGAAATTATTAGTTGATAGCAAGACGGCCTTGCGGGACAATCTTGTCAAATAATGCATAACTTTTTGAAACATACTTCTCAGTTATTCCCAGTAAATAGTTTCGGGAAATACATAGTTTTCTTAATACCAAATATCGTATTTTGGTTATTGCAACAATACATAGTTGGAGATAATTTATTTCATTTTAGTATTAATAAAATAAAAGGCCGACTAATCGGCGTTTTTTGCCGACTAGTCGGTACACCTTTAGTCAATACACATTTAGACATAGCAGTTTTACAAAATCGTTAGCTGCTTTGTGAACTACTGTGTAAACCGAGCCTGGTCCCACCGTAAAACTATTTTTTTTACTATTTTACGGTTTTAACGGTTTACTACTATTTTACGGTTATACAAGCCACGGTGGTACCACCCACCAGCAAACTGCCAGATAAACCTAGCCGTCTATTCGGCCGCTTCTTTTGCGGAGGCACGCGTGCGGGCACCGGGCAGAAATCCGCACGACAATAAGAGCGCCCTTAGTCCACCATCTGACTGACCAGCTCGTTTTTATTGATAATTTACTACAAAATAGTTTGAGAGTTTACAAAACTGATAAATACTCGCCCTTTCCTATTAGGTATGAACTATTAATACGATAAAGAATGCTAATTATTTTACATATGTATGTCAACAATGTGACGCAAAAGCTGCCAGCCAATATTCATTTTACGTTTTTAATTCATTTGTATGTTTTTGGAGAGATAAACTTTATTTTCTGTTTCTGATTTTTAAACGTACTTTTTCGTACGCTAAAGTAAGCGTACTTTTTCATCCTACACACTAAACGCAAACTCACGCGTCATGGCTCACGATGCGTCAGGTCAGTAACATAATATGCTTGCTACATTTTCTATTCTATTCTATTTTTCTATTTGGCATTCCACATCTCATATCGAGCGTAATTTTGCCAATGTCTAGTGAAAAATGGGAGAATCTTCAATAAAAAAATGGCGAAACGCCAATGTCAAGTGAAAGTCACGGCTCTAAGGGTGATGGCCACTTAAAGACGCTCCACGTGGTGGTTTGCTACTGGAACTCGGAAAACGGAGCTGTCTTCCGAGTTAATTCTCTTCTTATTATCGCTTATCTTGAATCGGGATCACAGCTATTTCTCCATCACAAAAATAACGTTGAAACTATTCTAAAACGGTAATAATTGTAAAATTAACTCAACAGACGTGTGTTTGGAACAAAGTCCCGGCAACCAACCTTGCTACATTTTTTCCTTCAATCGCTATGTATGCGGCGTCCCTATTGTCATTGTCAATTTAGTAGAAAATAATTTCTAACATGGCAACACAGCCATTTTGCGGTCGCGTTGTGCTTCAGCGCTCTCTTGTTGCTGTCACAAATTAAATTCGTGAACATTTTTTATGATTATTGTGTGAAACAAACATTACTTGTTGCTAATTGTGTTTTTAGTGAACTTATGTGTTGAATGGAAGTGGTTTTAGGCGCCGCCGACGCATTGGAAGCGAGATCCAGGTAAGTTTTTAGTAATGGTGGATATGTCATATTCTTGTCTTTATTTGGAAGCCGGGCTGGAGTTCAGCGGTGTCGTATGGCTATTTACGTTTGTGGACTCCGCTTTTTCACGAAACCATTCTGATCACGTATAAAAATACTTATTTCATCGAAAGTTTTCACTAATTGAGACGCTTTTACGACGCACAGTAAGTCGTTTTGCTAAAATGCATCTCGTTGCATTTTGCACTAAAAGTCCGCTATCGTGGTTTATTTTTAATTCAAAGCGTGTTTATTGCACGACTTTTACTGTATGGTTTATTTTAGTTACTGCCAAACCTGCTTTATCAGCTGATTTAGTACCTAGGTATAAAATGTGTCAAAAACTTTTTGCTATAACTTTGCAAGATATTTGTATTTGGCCTTCATGCTCATCTTGGAGTCCTACTTTCTAAACAATTTGATATCACTTGACTTTGTATTTATTATGTTTATTTTTACTGAAAGTTGAGCATTATTTGTTGAATTTCATTCAAAATAACTTGCATTATAGTGGCACCATTACAATAGTTCAAAGCTTAGAAAAATATATTCACTCCTGGTAACACTATCTGTAATGACAATAATATTGTGATGGAATGTCTTTTCCAGCTGTCTCTGAGCTAGGCTGGCTAGCTAGCACCATTATCTAAGTTTTGCCGCCAAACATTAGTATTGATGGCATTGATGTGTTCCATCTGGCATGGAGAAAACATAACCATTTGAATTACTTACATTGGGGAAGCGGGGTAAGCCTTCTCCTCTCTTCGGCCATAATGACTATATTTTGAAATTCTTTATTTTTAAATGAAAACAATATTCTAGAAATAGATAAAGACAGTGAGATGGAACTGAAAATACGTAATAAAAATCATAATTTTGTCAAATCGTAGCTTTTATATTTTTTTTCTAAGCAACACAAACAGTTTTATTTGAGTTTTCTTGATGGTCTTGATCACCAAATTGTAACTAGCTGAAAGGAGAGAAAAGAAGCATCAAATCGGCAATCATCAATCCACCCCTGCCGCAAATGTAGAAAGGTATACCTATTTGCTTATAAGTCTCCTAAGTAAGAGAAGTACCCTGCATCTTGCAATAGACACCGCTTAACTGTCTGATATAGGCACAAGGGCACAAGGGCCAAGATGAGATGACCCAAGATAGTGATTTTAATTAATATACACATAAACTTTATATATGTATGTACTTATACATATATATACTTATATTATTTTAAAGAAACTTTACACCCACTTAAAGACGCTCCACGTGGTGGTTTGCTGCTGGAACTCGGAGCTGTCTCTAGAGTTAATCCTCTTCTTATTATCGCTTATCTTGAATCGGGATCACAGCTATAACATGGAAACTATTCTAAAACGGTATTCTATTCTACCATGTAGACACGCTAACAAATTATTACATTATAATTAATGTACTTGTTGATGGGGGCTGCCTAAGCAGCGACACTTTGACCCAGAGGGATCTTTTGTGTCACCCCCTTAAAAAAAGCCCTTGTACCTATCCCTAGTCAAGGATGTGTTGCATTAGTGCAGCAATTCTGAGGGGTAAGAGCCTGTATTCCTCCAATGTAGGGTAAGCATTACCTAGAAGGCTCATACACTTATTAGCCAGGACATCGCAACGGAGTGATACCACGGCCTCACAGAAAACCGGCGTGAAGCAACGCTTGCATTGTGTTTCGCTGAATGAGTGAGGGTACCGGAGGCCCAACCTCCCCCTGGAGGTTAGTACCTCTAATAGGAGGCTAGTACTGGGGTAGTGCAATAAAAGATTGCTAAAACAACAAAATAGGTAATAAGAAACACAAATACATACTAATATACATATATACAAATAGACATATATTCAGTAGTATTACTTAGAAAATAATATGTCATTTAGTAAACTGTGATTCTACTGTGCGTAATACACTTAGAACAAGTGTCCTAGATTCAACTCTATTTGCACAGCAACTTAGCCATAGAAAGGCAAGAGAAAGTTCTACCGCAGAACCTAGATTCACTGAGAGTTGTTACACCACATACTTTGGAAACCGTATACAGATAATTTTCTATGAGATTCAACAAGATAAGGTCACTGACCTCTCTGGATAAGGTTCAATGTTTAATTCGTTTGATATACGTATTGCGTGGTCGCGTCGATCACGCAGGTTAACTACAGACACGGTCATAACCTGGATGGGTTTGATGGCATTTATGTCGACCGTTTCCGTGCTTCGCAAGGCACGTTAAGCCGTTGGTGCCGGCTGCTATCACTAGATGGCAGTCATCGTCATCTTCAGCGTCTTCGTGACGAGATCAGCCCATTGAGTTGGTCTGCTCCCTTCCACTTTTCCAAAAAGAAGAAACAATAATAATAATAATAATAATACCCCTCCGCACCACATTCCGAAATACTGGAGTGTTCTTCGGATTACTATAGACGAAAGTCTCTCCTTGTTTTTGATCATGAACTCTTCCAGTATGAACTCATTAGTACGGTGAGCTGTCCATCGAAAGCATATCTATGCATTTTATGTTTGTAATACGTAATATGTACTCTGTCATCAGAAATATAACCCCACATATTATGTCGTATCGCACGTGTTATTTCAAACACGCCTGTGTCGCTGACAGAACAAAGACCGAAATAGAATCATCCTGTAGGTATCTCACTTCTCGCTTAGTATACAATTATAAATGCGAAAGTATGGATGTTTGTTTGTTCCACTTTCACGCCGAAAGTACTGAACGTATTTGGATGAAATTTGGTAGGTAAATAGATAAAGCACTTGGCTAACACATAGGATACTTTTTATCCCGGAAAACTCGAAGGTTCCCGGAGGAATGGCTAATAACTGAAATTTTTACTTTGTCTCAGATGGCGCTGTCTTAACGTTTTATTTCTCTCTCTCTCTCTCTCTAGTTCTGAAGTCCACGCAGGCGAAGTCGCGGGCTGAAGCTAGTAGTTAAATAAATAGTACATACAGTATGGACACTCCCTGCCGCTCTCCGAAGGCGACCTCCGCCCCTGCGGGTATCATCTGGTGACGGTCCAAACCGTCACTCAGTTATCTCGCTCACTCCTACGTGTTAGAGAGGTCGTAGTAGGTAAATTACTCGGATGATATTTATGGAGTGTCCGGGTGCGCTCTACTGCCCCCATAAGAATGAAAATTATACGGAGTTTTCGTATACTTAGCGGCTTTCTTTCTTATGAAGGCAGAAAGAAGAGAGAAAGAAAGAAAAATAGTTTATTCAGCGACATTACAGAAGACAGTACAATAAATAGTAAGCAAATGAACTTAAAAAGTAGTAAAAAAAACAATGAATGACAATTTGGTTTCCCGTAGTCGAGGTTTAATGCACTTCGTCAGTGTCGGTACCATAAAACTCACTTCTATTTTAAATCCGAAATAATTAAATTAATATGTATATCCACAATACATAACACAATGGCATAATTAAGTATAACAATTATTTCACAACATCCACTGTTGCCGTGCCGGGGATTCGAACCCGCAACCTCGCTCGGTCAGGGTCCACCCAATGCCGTTGATTGTTATTCCACAGATGCGTGTGCGCTTACAACAGTGACTGAGTGACATATTTATTGTATTATGTATCGATCGGCTACGACAAGAGACAGGAAAAGAAGAAAATAAATTTCAATGATAAAACATTTGATGTAGGGCGGCAAGAATCAGATATGATGGTGGTAACTGTATCTTACCCAACTGGGTTACAGATACACAATGGTGAGATCACTTTTAGACAGTGGCAGGGAGTGTCCATATTGTATGTACTTAGCACTATTATACTGTAACTGTGCTATATCTTCTCAACTGCCTCAGATCGCGCAGGTGCGTAGGCGTACGGCGGCGGCGCCAGCACTGTTGTGCACTGGAGAGCACGTGACTGCCGTGTCGCGAACCGTGAAGCGCCTGACGATAAGCTGTAACTGTAGGATCAACTTTTCTTATCCGCAATTGTTTAGCCCTTGACATCATTTCACCTGGCGCTGAGTGATGATGCGGAAATTGGAAGCGGGCTGATCAAGATTCTCCAACGCAATGGAGGGAACTCCCTATTACAATGCCTTTTTAGATTGACGTTTGACGGTAAGATTTAGATAAGATGAGGGTAGATAGCCAGGCGGGATCAGAAAATAAAATGCCCTGTCACCAACAAAACTGTGGACTTTCTTCAAGTCATTCTTCCAGGGTTTTATTTAGATTGTAAATGTCCTCGTCTCCACATCTCCAGGTTTCATTCGCGAACAAAAAGCGCTAACTTTCTTGATCCACCTCCGCAAACTCCAAAAATTTAGCACCTTCCCAGCGAGTTTCCCTTGCAACACTGTTGTGTCTGATAATGATAGATCTTCCACTGAAGGGCAGTGTTGGAACATTACTGATTTCGCCGAAGTGCTTTCGGCTTTCCATAAAATATTTTGGGGTCCGATGGTCGGCTCTCTTCACTGGTATGGCATTTGCGCACTCTTGATTCTTTGTTGTTTCTCGATTTTGCTTCTCCTTATGAAACTATGCTTTACTGGCCCCTTACTTGCATAAACGACACATCTACGTAAGGAATATAGTCATAAACATCTTGCTTTTATTTTTTCAAAACAAATGCCCAGCTTGCAAGACTCTTTTGCGTCCTCTCTTGGTAACAACCAACTTAAAAATGACCAATATGATCCAAGTCATTTCGTATTTATCCAAAAAATACTATCCTTCCGCAAAAAGTATATACAAAACTATCACCGTCTTTTTAACAAAGCTGTTTAATAGAGAAAAAATACGTAATCTGTCAACAAAAGGGCGGGCGCGAACAATTTGTGTAATGAAGCGTATTTAAAATTGGAACGTAGAAAAACGCATCCTTCCTGCTTCCGCATTGGTTGGAGAGTTTTTCCCGCGCTTTTGTTCTGGTATAAAAGGCAGGTTGTTGACTTCAGGACGTCACTTTCAGGGTAGCTGGTATCCTGAAAGGTTGTGTCCTATAGTGTCAGTGATAGCTGTTTATTTTGGATTGTTTATCGGATCTCATTTTCGGTAAGTTTTAGACGTACTTACGTACGTAAATCCTCCAACTAAAATGCAAAGTTTAAACAAAATATTAACCTCGTAGACATAAATGTTTCAGCTGATAGGTATGAAAATTCCCATTATTATAATTTATAATATTACAAAAGGCACGTGTTTATTTCAAATTAATCACGTGTTATTGGAGAAACATATGCGTACGTTCAGATTACAAAAAATATTTTAATGTCACAAATCTATAATCTTTTGATTGATATATGAGTTTAATGTTTGCATTGTTTTGTATAAAACGTGCAGTTATTGTGAAAAAAAAGCACCTTATCTTTAACTGCCAAAGAAGATTACACGTACCGTTATACGTAAAGTTATAATGGTCTTATTTTCTTAGTAATAAATAAATTAATTCGTTAATTAATGCAAGAAACTAACGCAAATCTTGCTTCAATGCAATTCTCAATAAGTTTCGCTTTCAACCATCTACTTTTTAACTAAATTGCATGAAATTTAGCATGAATATAGCCCAAAATCTCGAGAAAGGTTGACATAGTATTTTTCTCTTTGACGGAAACCATCTGATTTTACTTATTATAACCCTCTTTACTTAAAACCTCTATCGAAAAAGTTTCTAATAGTAATTTCAACTTCCTTGTCTTTCAATTTTTTTTAAGGGGATAACGTTTTGGTCTATTACTATAATCTGTAGGCTGACCCACGACTACTTCATCTGAGATTTCATTTATTTATTTGAAGTGATAATAACTGTGTTTTTTTTTAAATTAATATACAGGGAACTTAGACCTCCCCTGATTAACGAGAATCATTCCTCATTGTCATCATGATGGCTGACAGTATTATGATATACAGACATAATTGTAACCCATTGTAACCGCATACGATGCTTAATCGCCGTAATTCAACTCGATATCTCCCATTAGCCATGAACATAAGTCAATAGCCATAACTATATGTGTGCATATCACTATACCACAATATCTTAGTCACATGAGACATATCAAATGGAAAGAAGTTATTTATTAATCTATTACAACCTTTTGTTATGGAGTTACCTATACGAGTGTACAAAAAATTGTATAGGAGCAGTTGGCTCAGTGGTTAGCGCTCCTGACTCAATTCCTCTTCAATTCTTTTTTCACATTCCCATATGAATGAATGAACCCAAAATTAAGCAAATAAACGTATTATTTGCTTAATTTTGGGTGAATACAAGAATGTGGCATACAAGAATTTATATGGAAAACTGACAAAAAAATTGTAGATCGGATTTTTTCAATATTTTTCCTGTATTCTATACTTGATTCTAAGTAACCCCTTAAAATTTCAAGCACACTTTTTTTAACATTCTGTATTGTGATATTTATATGTAATCGGTTTAGTTAACCCTCTGAAGATGTCCGATTTAGTGCGTTTTGCGTGTGCATTTTCCCCAAAACCAATCTATGTATTACCGCAATGAACTTTGCTTTCAAGTAAATAAAAACTGCATTGCAATCGGTTCCCCGTTTAGGAGCTGACATTCCACAGGCAAACAGACTAACATAGGCTTCCATCATTCTTGACCTAGCCACATGAAGTCTTAAGACGTCTCACCCACATATTAATCTAGCTTCTGCCCGCAACTTCGTCTGTATGGACTTCATAATTCAAACCAGACCAGAGAAATAAGATAAAAAAACGAAACCAAAACGACAGAACCAAGCAATGTCATCTAGTGATGAAATGAAAATTTCGGTTTCTAGCTGTTCCTCCGGGAAACCCTTTTGTTTTCCGGGATAACAGTATCCTATATGTTTATCCAAGCTATAAACTAGCTGTATGCCCAATATCCAAATCTCTGCAGCCGTTTTTGCGTGATCGAGTAACTAACATACAAACTTTTACAATTATAATAGTAGTAGGATGTAGGATAACATAAGCTAAAGATCGGTACATTAAATTGATAAGAAAAATGGGAAAACCACATATTAATTTGCTACAATCAAAGTTATTGAGAATTGCCCATTCGTTCAACAGGCCAGATAAGTGCATCAAAACAAAATAAATGACCTAAAAACTAATGATCAACAAATTGTTCTTATTTGTAAATTAAAAAAGAAACATTATTCGTTTTGTTTCCCATCTCATCTTAATTTTTTATCACATAATTTAATTATATATGTACTTATATAAGGTGCTACTTTATTAGTGCCCGATATTTTAGTCAGTGCTTCTACTCCTGATTCTGATCAACTTTCCCCACGGAACCCATAGTCAAATCGCAAAAAAAAAAATTTGACTCTTCATACAAATCGATCAACCGAGCGGTCAAATTAGTATGAAGGGTCCAAAAATTTATGCGATTTGACTATATTTTCCTTGGAGAAAGTTGATCAGAATCAGAAGTAGAAGCACTGACTAAAATATCGGGCACTAATAAAGTAGCACTTTATATATGACGCTGAAAAACTATGACTCGGTATTTCAATCATTTTAGAACCACAATGTCTTTAAAAAAAAACTCAAATGACTTGTTGTCGTCTGTCTGCGTTGTCTTTATTAATTCCAGACGAGATAATATTGCAATATTGCAAAAGAGAAGTCAAAAGTTTATCGCTATTCGAATATTAACTTATCGATAGCTTGCTAGAGGAGCAAGTTTTTTTTCCAATAACTCTTTTAAGTGCAAATCGTTCAACGAACTGAGGTGCGTTCAGCGCTTATCTTGGCAAAAAAACATGTCGCTCTAATGACCTCATTTGGTTTATCACAGTATAGTTGCAGGTTAAAGTAGCATTTGTATATAGTAAGTAGTGTAAGCGACCCCAGCAAGCACTTTTTTCCTGGGGCTCCTAGGAGAATCCTACCTATCTCAAATTTTAGAGCATAATTAGAGCAATCGTTAGAGAAATCGAGAAATCGATAGCGGAATACAACGACAGCACAAAAAGTACTGATTTTTTGGATTCAAATATAATTGAGCATAGGTTTCTAGTGTTGCTCTAAATCCTGGCATAAAAATTTTGAACCAAGATGCTGCAATTGCTGAGATCTGATGTGACTGCTAGAAAGATTCGTGAAAAGAACGTGAAGCAGGTTTTGCGAGATAACTATTGACATGACATTCATGAAACTTTGCAGTCCGACTCACTTTATGATGCTCTAAATCTGTGCATCAAAATTTTTACCCAAGTCTTCGTAGTTTTTGTGCACCAGTTGTGCTTGCTGGGTGGACTGCCATCCAGCAAGCACACCTTTAGGCGCTCGTATCTCGAAAAGTATGATTGCTCAAATTTTTTCCCTTGGCATGATGATTGCTCTAATTATGCTCTAAAGAGATAGGTAGGATTCTCCTAGGAGCCCCAGGAAAAAAGTGCTTGCTGGGGTCGCTCACACTAGTAAGTAAACATATATATATATATTTTTTTATAAAAAAAGTTATCATACATGATTTAGTTGTTGAGTTTCGGCATTGACCGCATGTTGTCATAATTAATTTAATTTAGATAAATAAAAACTAATGAACATTAAGGAGCAATAATTTTAAGGTTTTATGTATTTGTATATGTATGTAGTTATTATTTTTAGTATCATATCTGTTCATAAATAGTCTACACAAACAAGAAACAAGTTTTCTCGAAACAAACATACATGTTAATATCATTGGCTATAAAACGAAACCTCCTTGTAATCTGATAATCATCACTTTTTTTTGGTGCCGTGACCAGGAAAATAGAGTTTTTTACTACACAATTTCTTTCCCCGGGAGGATCTGCGATACTACTTATTAAGGGGGGGAGGGGAAGGTGTTTAAAGTTGGTCGAAGAGAGCGGCGCCGAACCTCGATTTTCCTTATAAAGAACGCGGCGTCATGTGACAGAGAAGGACATAGAATAACTGCATAGATGGTACATGAGGACATGTTATGCGTTATTTGCCCTACTGAGCTCTTGTTGAGTTTTTGATAATTTACATAGCATGAGTGTCTGTTCTCGAGCATTTTATTTTGCGGTGGATTTCTTTGAAAAGAAGACGTACGATTAATAAAAGCAGGGACAATCATCATTTGAGGCGGCCTCAGATGCCTCAACTTCAGCTTTCGATCGTAATTCTTTTACAACAAATATGTGAATGAGTCGTTCTAAAAACGTGAATCGAGTTTCATTCTACTTTAACTATTTCCTGAAAGCACACTTTACGGCTAAACGTCTTTAAAAATATGTATCATCATTACGCAATATTGTCACTCTGCCAACTCCAAACCTACTGACCTGTCGCGTCTGCCACGCCTACTCTGTGACGCGTAACGCGTGACGTCAGCAGTCTCGTTACACGCCAGTGTATGTAACTTTAACGGCGGCGATACGATAGCTTATCAACTGGCCAGTTCGTTTTACGCCGCGTGCGCCGCGCCGTTTACTTCGTGCCGTTGCTCGGTGCGCGCTCGTTCTCAATTTAAATTTGAAATACAGTAAGAAAGGAGATACAGTATTCCTTTGAAATTCGAATTTTAAAAGTTTGAATTGAAATTCGAATGCTTTTGAGTTTTGAATTGTTCGTTTGTTTTTCTTCTGGCTGGTTGGATATTGTTGCAGTTTTGTAAGTGATTACTGATTAGTGATTACGATATTTTGCTTTTAAAAATTTTGTTACGCTTTTTAACGCCTAATATAACTTGTAGATATTATTAATTTATGCGTTCATGCAATTAATATCTGAACATTTTGTTAGTGCTTAGTTACATTGTAACCTATAAGGAGGAACAAGAGATGTTTATTTGCTCTTGCTAAATAAAATACATAATGTACATATAAGTACACTACATGTATAGAGCTTAAAGTAATAAAGTTTTCAGGAAGAGGTTTTCAATTGCACTATATTTTTTGCTTTTGCACTTTTTATCTAAGTAAATGAATCTAGGTTTGATTCATATAAAACTTTATACGAATCGATTAACCTCAAGTATTGATTGGTCAACTTTGTATGGGGATTTCAAATTATTTTTGCTATTATAGCAAAGTTATGCAATAAAAGTTGTTCAGTTTGATAAACAGAAGCTCGCCTTAAGATAGTCAGTTAGTAGTTATATGTATATTCGCAAAATATGTGTAATTCTTAACCGACTTCAAAAACAGGAGGTTCTCAATTCGTTGGAACCTTCTTTATTTTTTTTATGTATGTTCACCGATTACTCGAAGACGCCTGAACCGATTTGGAAAATTCTTTTTTTGTTTAAAAGGGTATACTTCACAGGTGGTCCCATATAAATTTTATCGAAATAAATTCAGCGGTTTTTGAGAAAATCAACAAAAACATAGCAAAATTGGAGTTGTTGCGATTGAAGTCGGTTGTTTACGTATTCAGCGTGGTCAATTATTTTATTGTGCGAAATGGCAAAAGGCTGACGGCCCACCTGGTGGAAATCACCTATAACCCCAGAAGTGTTATCAGTGCCTTGCCGATCTTGAGGGTTGAGATGAAAAGCCTCTTACAGCCAGGTTAAACGCTCAGCCTGGCGTCAGTCTGGTTCCTGGATGATCGGAGAATGATCGTGTAACCCACTGTCTGCCGTCAGTCTAGATTAACCGTGTAACGTGGAAATCATCCATCATTCTGGCGTCAGTCAAGACTGATGGACCAGACTGACGCCAGACTGAGCGTGTAACCTTGCTCTTATGTCGGTAACAGTTCGTGTTTTAAATGAAAATGTAATTTTATACATAATATTTATATAGTTAAAGTTAATTCGCTTTTATTGGTAGCATTTGAATGCCTCACATTACAAGAATCATAAAGTTACGAAACACTGATCATAAACATAACTCAGCGTTCTAGGTTTATAAGTTTTATAACAATATTATTGCCTATTAGGGTTGCCAACAATTTCGTAACAGGTTCTATAAAATAACAAAACTGATTAAGTAGAAAGTCGATCCGATTGCGTACAAAATATGCCCTATGGCCCAACATATAACGCAAGTAAATTGCTTAGTATGGGTGTGGGTGATGGATCTGCCTGACTCACATAATGTATGCCCAATCAGATGCCTGTACGTATATAAGAACTAGAGTCTGGAAACCTTTTTAATGAAATAAATTTATTATTTATTATTATATCACTGACCTAATCTAGACGAATTAGAAAAAACGAAAACCAGAATGTTGATCTGGATTTATTTTATTTTATTTATTTGGAATAGCAAACAGTTATGTGCGGAAACTTAACATAAAAAAGATTAAGATTTTAACGATATGTCGTTTTTCAAAATGCATGAACCTTGAATATAGGTTACATAAAATGAAACAGACATACATAGATACATAAAAACATCTGAAAAACATTACGCTCCGCTTTAGTAATCGAGTAAAAAAGTTCTGTAGTGTGCCATGTTGGAATTTCTTTAATAAAATAAAAGACTGTGGTTACCCTACCAGCTATAGGCAATAAATAGAAAATGTCTGCACGCAATAATGAACTTACGTTTCTTATAAATAGATATCCTTATGTATCACGTCTCTACCCAGTGATATTTATACCTACAAAAAGTCCATGAAGATGAGTTCATTGTGCCAAGGAAGGGCATACAGACAGACAGATTGTAAAAAAGACGCTACCGAAAATGGCTCTTACATTATTTTAACCGCTTGCCACAAAAGGAGGTTAATTTTTCTTTCGCGTTTACGAATGTTGTTTGGTTGAGCATAATAAAATGGCTTGATGGAATATATTTTGGGGTGTGAGATGTCTTTTGACAGGACACTTACTTAACCCCCTGTGTGGTACAGGGTGTAAGTCACACCCCGGACACTTCATACAAATTTCGCGCCATTGTTTACTACAAAGACATTCATGTTTGTACACATGTAAATGTGTGCGTGATGTACTAGGTTTGAATCTAGATTCAATTAGCCCTCATTGTTCTTTATTATTAGCTAGACTTTCACAAATAAAATAAAAGCTGTATACACCAGACAAGGCTGTATAGCCTTAGAAGGCTTAGCTTTTTTCTTAAAAAATAAAATTGTCTTGGGTTATAACACTGTGCTTTGGAACTGCTTTGGAACTGTGCCAACCCTTGACAAATGGTCACAGATCGGTCACACAGGGGGGGTGAGGTAGCCTTCAGAGAGCGGCAGGGAGTGTCCATACTGTATAATTTCCTAATACTGTGGGTGCAAGTAAAAAGGAGTAGGATCCGTTAACTGGAGCCTTTACTAATCAAGTAATCATCGACTGACTCGGCTGCTCCTCAGAATACAAGGGTTGCTCAGTGGTTAGTGCTCCTGTCCTAACTACTGATCCAAGAATCGTGAGCTCGATCCCCCACCCAGGGCAAATATTTCTCTGTGCTTATCAGATTTGCTTGGTGTCTGGGTGTATTATAGCTATACATATTATGTATGCAGTTTTTTTTAAGATAGATATCCAGTTCCCCATTGCGTTGGGCATTCTTGGTAAACCCGCTTCCATCTTTCGCCACCATCATCCTCTTACTTATCATCAGTTTAGTTTTATCAGTGGCTTATCAATCGTGGATTTAAAAAAAAAATATGTTTTTTTTGTACACTTTAATCGCGGGAGCACTTGATGCTGGCCACCCAGGATGCTATTCGCGTGGCAAGATTTTGGGAGGAATCTTTTTAATTTGCTATCGACTCGAGAAGAAGAAGAATACTGACTTTGTTGTCCACACAGGTCCATCTCTACTGAATTATCTTACGTGACGTGCATGTTTTATTTATAAACGACTGGTGACTAACAATCTTATACAAACAACTATTATGAATTTACATCTGTATCCAGTTTGATATTGTTATGGTAACAATATTAACATGAATGTTATTCAAATTAATTCAATATGTTTTTAGTTATAATTACACTGGTGGTAGGATCTTATTATTTTATGCAAGGTCCGTATGGGTGGATGCATCTACTCGCTTTATACCTGCCGCCAAGCAGAGCGCCGCGCCGTGTATCTGGTTCTAGAGGCATTCGATCTTATTGTTAGTTCCCAAAAAATCGCGTTTTGAAACGTCTCCGTAGCCTAGTAAGTAACCATTCGACTCGCTTCACATCCGAGGTTACGTTTTCGATTCGCGGAGGGGTCCAATTTTGTAGGACTCGGTTCGGTTGGTTTCTGAACCCGCCGGGCTAGCTTCCACCATCTTAAAAGTCTTGCCGCCAAACATCAATCTCGTAAGCATTGACGTGTTTCGGTGTACAGATAAGATAGCCAGTTCCCCATTGCGTTTGGAAATCTTGGTACGCCCGCTTCTATCTTCGGCATCATCATTACTTACCATTAGGTGAAATAAAGATACGGACTTATCGATTGAGGTTTTAAAAAAACATGCTGAGAGGAAACCTATGGGAGAAGACTATGTTCAGCAGTGAACAACTTTCGGCTGATATGATAATAACGAATGCTCAGAGCGATTAGAAATTTTCCAATTTCCATTATTTTCCTTTTGTTCTGGAGTTGACTCTGAATCATCCCTTAAGTGTTCCGTCATAGTTTTTTCGCACTATTGCAAGCACTCACACATACGTAACAAATACATAATATGTTGTTAACGAATCCGTCACATTACATTACATGTACTTCGTGAAACTCTTCGCAAGACGGCCTATGAGTCATCTTTGTTCCAAAATACACTTATAGCTCATCTACAGTCGGCCTGGCCTGGACTCTATGAAAATGATCCGTGTTATCCCGTCCGAGTTATTTACCTACCACCAGAGACATACTGCGACCTGCCTTTCTAAAGTAGCGATTACGTTATCCTGAATTTAGGAAGCCTAATTAGGTGTGTGTCATGATGGCGGGTGTAATTACCTCTGGAATTCGGGTGATTTTTGGTTTCTAGAATACATGATTTTCTTTATGATACCAGGTGTAACTATTTTCAAAATTTCCAGGATTATAATGAGGTACACAAAATTTTATAAAAGGTACAGTAAGGTACACATGTATTCTAGAAAAAAACATTCGAATCGCAATGGTACACCCGCCATTCTGACGCACATCTTGTTAGGCATCCTGAATTCTGGAAAGTGTAAAGAGCGAGATAAGAGTGACGATTGTATGGACCGTCACCGGATCGTACCCGCATGGGAGAGGGGGGGGTAAGATCGCCTTCAGAGTGCGGCAGGGAGTGTCCATACGTGATCAATAATTTAGAAAGAAATTAGCACGCTTCCATCCTCGGCATCACTATCACTTACCATCAGGTGAGATGATGCCTAGAACTAATCAGTTAAAGATGGAATAAAAAACCATTTTAACCATTTTCTGAGCCACGAAATCGCCTCCTTTTTAACCTCTTCCGTAGCCTAGTGGCTAGTCCGCTAATAGCTTTATACCAGGAGTTTGCGGGTTCGATTACCGGCGGAGTCCAACTTTGAAGGACTCTGTTTGGTTGGTGGTAGAGCATTTTCTAAGCCCGCCTGGCTAGCTACCACCTTCTTATCTAAGTCTTGCCGCCAAACATTGATGCTGTGTTCCGGCATGGAGATAATCAGTTCCCCATTGCGTTGGGGAATCTTGGTAAGCCCGCTTCCTCTTCGCCATCATCATCACTTACCACCAGGTGAGATTATGCCAATGGCTTACCAATTAAGGGTAAAAAAAAACTCATTTCGCTCACGTGTTTCTGTTTACAATAAACTCGCAATGTATAGTAATTGGGGACTGTTTGAAAACACCCAATGGTTTGTTATAGGTTTTGGGGCCGCGTGCGCTGGTTCGTATTGTCGAGTTCGATCCTAATCTTCGACTGCTTGTAACGTTCGTTTTATCGCTAAAAGTTCCTTAGCAAACACCTTTATAGTTTGATTCCTCAAGTGGTTTCTGTGAAATAACCAAAATTTGTTTGCGAGCGAAGCCGCGGGCCACGCACTGTTTACTATAACGATATTAACGACGTATAACGAATCACGATATGATAATGCAGAGTTTGAGTAGGTGTTACGATCCTCAACTCAAGGACGGGTTCCATTGTCTCAATTATGAGAACCAATGATAACAAACATATCGATTATTATCATTGTTTGTGACAAATTAATCTTTGAAGCGGAAACTTCGAGTATCATCGAGAATGGTGAATCGATAATTTTGCTAACTTCTAGAATAAGTGTGACATTCTAACACATCTATGGCGAATGTGTGATTTGTCCCAGATATTATTATTATTATTATTGTTAATGTCGACGCCAAAAGTAAAAAAAATGGAATGGAAATCCCATTTTTGATAAACTGTTTATCGGTAACATTTTCTCTTAGAGCTCTGTTTCTGTAAAGATGTTATGAAAGCCAATAAGAGACCAAAACACTTCTTTATTTTAATAGGAATTGGAAAAATCACAGTCGATAATTTAAAAAATAAACTAAATTCATTGAATTCTGATAACCTGGATAGATTTGGATAAACGAAAAGCAGATAAAAAGAATCATTAAGTGCTAGATAAATAAATACATCTAGTAAAAGTAATTTGTAGCACTATTTCCGCCGGCACGCAAACAACAAACGCTGATAAAAAATCGGAAGCTTTTAATAAAAAAAAAACGAAATTGATAAAACTACTTCTCAAGTAGATAAAACACTCCTTAATGCTAAGCAAATAAAAACTGATATCAATCGCTTTCTTTAAAGGGCGATGTAGGATTTAGTGTTTTTTTTTATTGGAGTGCCTATGATTTATTTACCTACTAGGAAAACTTTGAATAATCAACTTTTATTTTTTAAGTTTTTCTTTTATTCTCCTTAAGTTATTCTCATTTTAGTTTTTCTTTTTCTTTGAGTCATCGTTTTGACGTCGCAAATATTTTAAGAACAAAATTTTGTATTCTAGCAAGTCAAGTACCGGATTCTGACGTATTGCGCTGACAATTTTTCCACTACTTATATTCTGTAACACCATTTAGGTATATGTATTTTGTATAACGAAGTGTCATCTATAAAGGCACAGTATAAGGACATTATACAGTATGGACACTCCCTGCCGCTCTCTCAAGGCTACCTCACCCCCCCTGTGTGACCGATGTGTGACCATTTGTCAAGGGGTTGTCATACCAAAGCACAGTTTATTAACCAAAGACAATTTTATTTTTTTAAGGAAAGATTTTAAGGGTTCTAAGGATATACAGCCTTGTCTGGTGTATACAGCCTTCACTTTATTTGTAAAAGTCTAGCTACAATAAAGAACAATGAGGGCTAATTGAACCTCGATTCCACCCTAGTACGTCACGCACACATTTACATGTGTACAAACATGAATGTCTATGTAGTAAACATGACGCGAAATTTGTATGAAGTGTCCGGAGTGTGCTATAAAGATTTATTATCTCCTTGAGTTAGCTATAAAACGAAATTGTATTACCCTGGTCCATCCCATTCTCATACAATGATTAGTAGTGAATAGACTTACGTGTGTTGTCGTTATTATCCACTAGGCTCCGCCCGCGATATCGTCTGCATGGACTTCAGAATCGGGCGCAGAGAGAAAGAAAATGTTAAGGTGGCGCCATCTAGTGACGAAGTCGAAATTTAGAGAGTTTAAGCACCCTTAAGTTTTCCGGGATATAAAGTCTATCTACCAACCTTTCATCCAAATCTTTTCAATAGTTTCGGCGTGAAAGTGGAACAAATAAAGAAACAAACATCCATACTTTCGCGTTTATAAAATTATTGAGATCAATTTCAGTATGATGTTACAGGGTGTAGCAAAAAAGGTTAAGATTTCGTCAACTGGCATTATGATAAAAAAAAGTAAAAAAAAAAAGTAACGATGGATATTTGCAGTTATAACAGTAGTTCTCCTATTTCTAAGGTCGGCAACACACTCGTGACTCCTCTGGTGTTGCGGGTGTCTATGGGCGGCGGTAATCGCTTACCATCAGGTGATCCGTCTGCTCGTTTGCCACCTATCACATAAAAAAAAAGTTGCTCAGTTGAGTGTAGAACTCTTCTTATCTACAATTTAGTAAGCACTTAACACTATCTAGGTAAGAATAAGAATAATCTTTATTGTACCAAAAAACAAACATTAAAAAGATAAGGGTAGCCCTGGTCCCCAAACTAGGATTCCCTGTGTTGTGGGTAACCAGTCTCTTCCCTACAATTTAGAATGTATTAATACATAGGTTAAAGTATAGACATCTAAAATTAAACATTAAAGGAAGAAAAAATTTACAAGTTACAGAAAAAAGTAAAATAATGTAAAATGGTACACGCATTTGTTTACCTATTTCTACAAATTAAACATAATATACATATAATAACACTATCTAGGTATAAGAAGTTAATCCGGCTGCTCAAACGAATAGTTTTCTCCGTCCATTATCAGTCAAAAGTCATATTATTAAGCAAATCAATAAACATAATCTATTTTTGAAGTTCTATCGTGACCTACATTCGTTCTAAACTTCTCCACTATACCTATTTATCTGTTATTTCATTTAGGGCCTAGATTCTAGGCAACTTTTAAACGGAAAGATAGGCTAGGCAAATTCTATAAGGCTAAACCACAGAAACATGCGATTTCTATTTTCGGAATTCAATCATTGTTAACCTATTCCCGCAGTGGTGATGGGTGGTGATGTCGGCAATTTTCAAGGTTAACCTTTTGCTAGCTTTTAACTCAAGGTCTCGGCAGTGGAACTATTGTGTAACCTATGGTCGTGGGTTATTAATTATTTTCTATTTTTAACCCTCTGCGGAAATAAGGGTATTAAGTTTGAAGTTTAACTAAGATTGAGGTTTAGTTTTTGTTGAAATAAGGTTTCCTTACGCTGGTTGCGTTTTATAGAAATTGGTTTAGCGGATTGGAAGCTAATCGATTTTTACTGCCGAATGTTACTGAATTTATTACTTACGGATATTTAAAAAGCAGTAAAACAAAATATGCCATATACGCCCCATTTCAAATCACCGTGTATAATTAAAAACTTGTTTATTTCTTTACTTTGCTACCTCTTAAGGAATCTTCTCTCTAGTTCAAAATTTCAACGAAAGAATACATCAAGTTTCAGTGCTGTGTTTCGGCGGATGGCGCGTGATAGCCAGCGTAATTAACCGACTTCAAAAAAAGGAGGGAGGATCTCAATTCGTCGGTTTTTTTTATGTATGTTCACCGATTACTCGAAGACACCTGAACCGATTTGGAAAATTCTTTTTTTGTTTAAAAGGGTTCACAGGTGGCATATACATTTAATCGAAATCGATTCAGCGGTTTTTGAGAAAATGAACAAAAACATAGCAAAATTGGAATTGTTGCGATTGAAGTCGGTTGTTTTTAACGTATTCAGCGTGGTCAATTATTTTATTACCGGCATAAGAGGCATTCTATCTTAGCCCTCAAGTATCGGCAAGACACTGATTTCCGTTCCGGGGTTATAGATGCTCATAGGCGGCGGATGCCACTTTCCATCAGGTGGGCCGTCATCCTTCTGTCATATTACACAATAATAATAATAAAAGTTTTCAAATGTTTGTCGAACACTTTCCACCGCCTTGAACTTCGCTTCGCTCAAGTGTACTCAACTCGAGTCGTTGCTATAATACGACCGACCTTGTCTCAGTTTTTATTAGGGTTCCCTGGTGAAACGTCCGTTTGGTCGTACATTTTATTGGGTGTTACGACTTTTGGTGTCCCGTAGCAGTACCCTTTATAACTTGAAAATAGGTTTCTTCCCGCGGTTTTTCCAGTATCTAGCAACCTGTTTCTTGTCCGCGAAAGTACTTGATGAATCGGGATGAAAAATAGCATTCCAAGATGCATTAAGGTGTTGAGGCGTCACTTTCAAATGGATTATGGTTTTTCATTAAAAAAGATAGAAAAATAAATCCTTTTTAAGGAGTTCTTCCATATTGTTTTTTATTGAGCTGCCGAGGTTATCTCTGAGGTCGACAGTATGGGACTCTTCAAGAAGGCATTGAAAAGTTATTTTAAAGTGCGAATTTTTTCTACATCACTATAGGCTTTCAAAACACTTGACTCAAATTGACTTATTCCAAGGTTCCTTTCTTTAAACATTCTGTCCTAGGAAAAGCCTTTATTTAATATTTATACGGAATAGTTCACTTTCGAGCCATGTCGCGTGCAAACTCGTGCCATTTATTTTTACATCCTGGCAACACACTCGCGGCGTATGTATTAAATTAGGCTTTTTATTTATATCGCAGGCATCCTTGACTGAGTAAATTTCAATCTAGAAATAAGATTTTATGCAATCAACAGTAGGTGCGTGTAGTAATATTTTAGTGCAACGCTCATTACTACCATACCAATGTATTTTTTATTATATCTGTTTTTTTATTATAGCCGACTGCCAAAAGTAATGTTTTTAGATTGTCTGTAGTCAATATTTGGTTGGATTTTATGTACCATTAGATTCGCCTTGATTCCCTCAATTGACATAGCTTATTTTTGAAGTTTGGTTTTTATTTTTTGTTTACTTTTTCTTCTTCTTCGTCGTTCCCTCATTGCTGAGGATCGTGACCACATGTGATCCTCCACTGGATGACTATCCACGTGGTTTTCTTGGGAAAATAGTGCAGTGGTTTCCCCTTGCCTTTTGCACCAGACATTTTTGGGGTTAGTTATCTAGACCCCAAGGCCGCTGTAGCCTCGTCCGACCAGTTGCCTTGTCAGGTGTATGGTTATACCGCCATTGCTCGGTCGCCAGAGCCTCTTTAGTTGTCTAGCAGGGAGTACCACGACGCTTGGAGGGCGTCGCCGCCGGATATACTTGCGAAGCACCGACGCGGACAGGCGAGGTTGACAATAAGATCGGATAAGTTGGTTGTCTCCGTTCACCTCTTACTCTTACTCCGTTTACTTTTTTAGGTTAATAAAATAAATTTTATACAAGGATTTAACAAAATAGTGTATATGATTCTTTGACTCGTCGTCGTTAGCTTCTTTCTACTCAACAATGGCGATGTTTGGATGTCCAATACAAATAAATTAGCTAAATTAACCACTTTATATGGGAAGGGAAGTCCAAAAATTCGTTTGCAATTTTATCTAAGTCATGGAATTAAAGTTGTTCCCTTTAACGGCATCTACACCTTTATTTTTACACCCTATTTGTTCAAAAGGCCTTTTTCTTTTTTCTTTCTTTCTTTCTTTTGGCCGCAAAGTACAGTCCGACTACGGTCTTTTGGCAGGTGGATGACATTGACAGGAGGGCGCTTTTGTCGAAAATCTGACGTTTATTTCATACAAATAGTGTCATCTTTTCAAGATGGCGGCGTTAGTTCCGGCTTTTCACCACACGCCAAAAGATCGTAGTCGGACCGTATATGGAGCTTCCGTTTGCGGCCTTCTTATGAGGGCAGAAATGAAAAATCATGCGCCACAAGTAGGGTTGCCAGGTGAGGTGCAAATAAACCGGACAAGTTTTTTTATTTATTAATTTAACAAAATTACCAAATTATAATAAAACTTACAATCTTTTTTCCGATTTACCAAGATTTTCTTGACCGGACAGACATAAGGAAAACCGGACTGTCCGGTCGGAAACCGGACTTCTGGCAACCCTAGCCACAAGAAAGACAGATAGGCGTGTACAATCAAGGTATTAAAGTCGAAAAAATGCCTCTTAGGCTCAGCTCTGCTAGGTTTTGTCGTCGTTTTTGTTTTCAGCCTTGCGCTCAATAATAAATCAATTTAGCGTCATACCACAGTTTTAAAAGGATACATTCCACTTGGAACCCTTTTGCCCGTTTCGCAAGGTACAAGACTTTTAGTGCCAACAAATCTTTTTCGGAGTACAAGTTAAATTTTTACAAACCAAAAATAGCAATACAGGTAGCTAAAACTTGTACTAAAAGTATTTTAGGTCAATGAATTAAGTAACATTCTACAAGCCAAAAATGCCATGACTGTAACTTGGAGTACAAGAATTTTTTGTTGAGATTCGATACGCATTTTTGGTCGATGGATAGAGTTTAATTTTTATAAGCCGAAGATGGCAACACACATGTCGTCCCTCTTTATCTAATCGAAATAGGGATGTTTTTAAAAACTTACGAAAAATAAGATAGGAGAGTCGTGTGAGGGACGATGTGACATAAATATGCGAACTATCATTTGCTTTTTGTAAATTGCTTTTTTAGCATACCTAGTTATAGTCTAATAAAAGTTGTCACAGATATTTTACTGTTATATTTAATGCGCCACTAAGCGAGATTTAAAGCCATTAACAGGGACATTTGGCAGTGAAATGCAAATAAATCTCCATTCCAAACAAGCTGAGGAGTTGTTTCTAGTCCTTACATTCAGTATTTTACTACATCAGCGCGTCAACTGTCAAATATTATACCCAACTGAATGGTATTATGGTTAAAATTAAACCTCGAAAAAGGCATAAGATATGTGATAGACAGGTGATAGAACTATTTTGGAAGAACTATTTTGGACTAAGTATGTCCCTAATCGAGATTTAGCAATGTAATGCACCAAGTAGGGTTTCTGATTTCTCGACCTTTTTTATTTCTCGAGTTTCGAGAATTCTCGAGCCCAATTTCTCGAGTTTTCTCGGGTCTCGAGTCTTTTTATATAAACCATTGGAATATATTAAAATTAATTTAGAAAATCAAAAATTTTTATATGATAATTTTGTAGTATTTGGTACCTCTTATTTAAGAAAGGAAAGGAATAAAAATTAAAATCTTCTTACATACTAAAACAGATACATAGATAAACTCTAAACAAAACAACTAAAATCAAAACTTAGCACTAAACTAATAGTCGAGTGGGCCCGATGGAATCCCTCCTATCTTGTTGAAGGAGTGTGCTCCAGAGTTGGCTCCAGTTTTAACACGCTTTTTTCGGTTTTCCTACTCTTCTGGCGTAGTCCCGAACTCATGGAAGACAGCTTTGGTGCACCCGATCCCTAAAAAAGGTGACCGCTCGAATCCGTCCAACTGCAGGCTGATAGCCATAACCTCCTTATTCTCAAAGATAATGGAGTTTATTATCAACAGCCAGCTCCTTCGGTACCCAGAGGACCACCAGCTGCTTAGTGACCGACAGTACGGTTTCCGTAGGGGCCGGTCCGGTGGTGATCTTCTTGTCTACCTGACACATCGTTGGGCACAGGCGATCGAGAAACATTGGCGGTTAGTTTGGACATAGCGAAGGCCTTCGATCGGGTCTGGCACAATGCTCAGGTTCTATGTCTGTGAATGCTGGTGTCCCTTAAGGCTGTGTGCTTTCGCCTACACTGTTCCTTCTGCATATCAATGATTGCTACAAATCAGCAGCACTCACTGTTATGCGGATGACAGCACAGGTGATGTCGTCTATACCGGCCGTGCCAACATTTGGTCCAATTTAACCCCACCAAGACACAGGTTTGCGCGTTCACCGCCAAGAAAATGCCATTTATCGTATCAACTCCTTTTGAGGACACTCCCCTAAATGCCTCAGTTATTATCGGAACCCTTGGTGTCGACATTTAGAGTGAAGTCCAGTTCCGTGGTTATCTAGAGGGTAAGGCTAAATTAGCCTTGAAGCTTGGTGTGGTGTGCTCAATAGATCGAGATGGTATTTTACCGCGGCCCATCGCCTGCAACTTTATAAGGCGCAGGTTCGGCCTCATATGGAATATAGACTTTTCTCATCTCTGGGCAGGGGCACCCCAGTAGCAGCTTCTCCCTCTGGACCGCATTCAATAGAGAGCAACCCGAATTGTAAGCTGCCAGCATATTTCAGATCGGCTTGGCCCCTTGGCACTGCGTAGAGATGTAGCCTCGCTCTGCATTCTCTATCGCATATAGTACGGAGAGTTCTTCGAGGAATCGTGCCGCTTCTTTTGGCCATCGTTCTATGCGACAATATTTTCATCTCCATCACTTAAATGGTTGGCAGTCGACAACTGTGCGTTTACGCGACAAAAAAAGACGCACGACGCGATTGGCGCAATTCACATTCGGAACTCGAGAATTCTCGAGCTCCGGTAATTTTTTTCTCGTCTCGAATGAAGCCAAATTTCTCGAGTTTTCTACATGCCCCGCTCTTAAGGCGACCCCCCCCCCCCACCACCCCCGCGGGTAAAATCCGGTCCCAGTTGCAGTAAAGGTTATTTTTAACCGACTTCAGAAAAGGAGGAGGTTCTCAATTCGACTGCATGTTTTTTTTTGTATGTATGTTACGCGAATCGATTTTGATGATTCTTTTATTGTTTGGTAGGTAATACCTCAGAAGTGGTCCCATATAAATTTTATCTAAATTGATTCAGCGCTTTTTGAAAAAATCAACTAAAACAAAAAAACAGCAAAATTGTAACTGTTACGAGTGAACGTGTTCAGCGTTGTAGATTATTCGTGGAGTTTTAGTAGGTGTTTTTTTTTTTATTCGGGACAAATCACACACGGTCATCTGGTCCCAAACTAGGATTCCCTGTGCTATGGGAACCAGAGACTGATATACATACACATATACATTTAAATACATACATATATAGATATAATACACCCAGACTCATAGCAAACAATTCTGCTCATCACAGAAAAGTTTGCCCTGTGTGGGGATCGAACCCACGACTCTCGGATCAGAGGTCAGGATCGCTAACCACTTAGCCACCGAGTCAGTCAGTATCATGAGTCGTGGGTTCGACCCACGACTCTCGGATCAGTGGTCAGAATCGCTAACCACTTAGCCACCGAGTCAGCCTATTATAGCGCCATTGTTTGTTAAAGTGTCCGAGATGTGGACAGCCGACGTCATCGTTAGCGAAAAAATAAATTAAGTTGTATAAAAACTTTTAACAAAAAGGGTGCTAAGCGGAACCCATCGTTTTTAACAATTATGTAATGTTACGACTCGTTGCTTCGCTGATTCGCTTCATTACGAGCCAATTGATTCGAACGAGACGTCGATTAAGCTCCCGCGGTGGTGTATGACAGTCATCGGCAAAGAAATGTGTTTATCTTATGTATCATTTTTATATTACACGAGTTCCAAGTAGTAAGAGCTTAGTTTGGACAAAAAAAATACGAATGCAATTAGGGCATGCAAATATTCGAAAATTTTGGTATTCGAATATTCGAATATTTTTGCCTGAGATATTCGAATATTCGAATATTATTCGAAAAGTTATAAAGTCAAATAAAATAGGGTTTTACGTGGTAGGACACTATTTTGCAATTAGATAAAATAGACTCATTAAAATTTCTAAAATCAATCATATTTATTTGCGACAACATGTAAAAAAATTATAAAATCAAACATCTACCTACTTCAAATAAAAGAAACAAGGTAATTAGTTTTAACTTAATAAACCCCATCTCTTCCCGTGGGTGTCGTAAAAGGCGACTAAGGGATCCATAAACCGGAAGATGGGCAGCAGCGTCTTTTCCGCATACCATCTCGGCTCACGCCACACTGCGATCGCCAACCCGCATGCCAAGCGTGGCGATTACGGCAACTCCCCCCCCATGGATGTAAACCCTAAAAAACGGCCCCTAGTCCCCGGCAGCCCCGCTATTCCTGACTCCGGTAGCGGTCACGGTAACGGCGGGGCATGGGGTGCGAAGAATCTCCGGCAGAGGCCAGGCTACCAAAAACGAAGACCTTTGGCCCTGGCAACATACAACACGCACACACTGCGAACAGACGAGAAACTCGCTGAACTGGAGGAGGAATTGAGCAGGCTACGGTGGAACATTGTAGGATTATGTGAAGTCCGAAGAGAGAGAGAGGACACCATGATCCTTAAGTCCGGAAACCTGCTCTATTTCCGGGAGGGCGACCATCTATCCCAGGGTGGTGTCGGGTTTATTGTCCACAAGTCCCTCGTTAACAACGTGGTCCAGGTCGAGAGTGTTTCGACGAGGGTAGCGTACCTTATACTCAGAATCACCAAACGGTATTCGCTGAAGGTCATACAGGTATATGCACCGACCGCGGAACACCCCGACGACGAGGTGGAGGCTATGTATGAGAAAATCTCCAGAGCCATACATAGCTCCAGGACCCATTACACCGTTGTGACGGGGGACTTCAACGCAAAACTAGGCAAACGAAGTGACAACGAGTTGAGAGTGGGGAAATTTGGATACGGAGAAAGGAATGCGCGGGGTCAGCTGCTGGCCAGCTTTATGGAGAAGGAGGGCCTCTTTATGATGAACTCTTTCTTTGAAAAGCCAAAACAGGCCAAGTGGACATGGCTGCATCCCAATGGTGTAGTAAAAAATGAGATTGACTTCATCTTGTAGACAAAAAGGCAAATATTCAATGATGTCTCTGTGATCAACTCGCTGAAGACAGGAAGCGATCACCGAATGGTAAGAGGCACATTAAACCTAAAAACAAAGCTGTAAAGATGTCGACTGATGAAGTCCACGCTCCGACCAGCGCCTATCCAACTCCAAAACCCCGAAAGCTTTCAGCTCGAGTTGCACAACCGCTTCGAATGCCTAGGAGAATGCGAAAATGTGGACAATTACAACGACAAGTTCGTGGAAATTGTCGAAACGGCTAAGAATAAAGCTTTTAAAACCAGACGTTCAAAAAGAACATCTCGTATCTCAAACCCCACCAGCAAGCTCATGGAGGAAAGACGAAGCCTGATTCTAAAATCCTCTGAAGATCCTTGTCAGTATCGGCGACTAAACAGAAATATCCCCAAGTCCTTGACCCGCGATATACGTCAATTTAATACAAATCGTATGAAATCGAGGCTATCGAGCGTAATAAAGGGTCAAAAGTATTCGCAAGGGATCTGTCTGCTGGTCAAAGCCAACTGACAAAGCTGAAGACCGAGGATGGAAGAGTCGTGTCGTCCAAGCCCGAGCTGTTTGAAGAGGTTGAGAAGTCCTACGGACAATTATACACGACTACACGCTTACCTGTCAGTAATCAAGCTGAAGACCCGAGAGCCAGATTGACCCGACACTATACCGAAGATATCCCAGATGTCAGCCTGTGCGAGATAAGAATGGCTCTCAAACAACTTCAGAACAACAAGGCACCGGGTGATGATAGAATTACAGCTGAGCTTCTGAAAGCAGGTGGAGAACCGGTACTTATAGCTCTTCAGAAGCTATTCAATTCCGTCATGCTCGAGGGACGAACGCCTACAGCATGGCACAGGAGTGTGGTGGTGCTCTTTTTCAAGAAGGGTGATAAGACTCTGCTGAACAATTACAGACCCATCTCACTCCTGAGCCATGTCTACAAGCTGTTTTCGAGAGTCATTACGAATCGTCTCGCACGCAGCTTTGATGACTTCCAGCCTCCCGAACAAGCCGGTTTCCGAAAAGGCTTCAGTACCATAGACCACATACATACGCTGCGGCAAATTATACAGAAGACCGAAGAGTATAATCGGCCACTATACTTGGCGTTTGTGGACTATGAGAAAGCCTTTGATTCGATCGAGACCTGGGCTGTGTTGCAGTCTCTCCAACGGTGCCAAGTCGATTATCGATACATCGAAGTATTGAAGTGTTTGTATGAAAACGCCACCATGTCGGTCCACCTCCAGGATCAGAATTCAAAACCTATCCGGCTGCAGCGTGGGGTGAGACAGGGAGATGTTATATCTCCGAAACTGTTCACCGCTGCACTGGAAGATGTTTTCAAGCTTCTGGACTGGAGAGGACTCGGCATTAACATCAATGGCGATTTGCTGACAATATCGTGATCATGGCTGAGACCTTGGAGGACCTAGGCGCGACGCTCGAAGGACTCAGTAAAGCCTCCCAACAAGTGGGTCTTAAAATGAAAATGAATAAGACGAAAATCATGTTAAACGTCCGTGTTACACCCACTCCTCTGAAGGTTGGAGACTCTACACTTGAAGTTGTTGACGAGTATGTATACCTGGGACAAACAGTCCAGTTAGGTAGGTCCAACTTCGAGAAAGAGATCAATCGCCGAATCCAACTTGGCTGGGCAGCGTTCGGGAAGCTTCGCAATATCGTCACGTCCAAAATACCGCAGTGTCTCAAGACTAAAGTCTTTGACCAGTGTGTGTTGCCAGTGATTACATATGAATCCGAGACATGGTCGCTTACTATGGGCCTCATAAGAAGGCTCAAAGTCACCCAAAGGGTGATGGAGCGCGCTATGCTTGGTGTTTCTCTACGTGATCGAATCAGAAATGAGGAGATACGTAGGAGAACTAAAGTTACCGACATAGCTCTCAGAATCGCTAGACTTAAGTGGCAGTGGGCAGGACACATAGCTCGTAGAACAGATGGCCGTCGGGGCAGTAAAGTTCTCGAGTGGCAACCGCGCACCGGAAGACGCAGTGTGGGCAGGTCTCCGACTTGGTGGACCGACGACCTGGTGAAGGTTGCGGAAAGCCGCTGGATGCGAGCCGCACAGGACCGGTCAGTGTAGAAATCCTTGGGGAAGGCCTTTGTCCAGCAGTGGACGTCTTTCGGCTGATAGATAGATAATAAACCTATCATAAATGAGATCATCAATTATCATTGATTATCTAAAATAAAGTAATAAAAACAAAATTAAACAATTTCTGTTAACGTGGTAGTAACCTAAATAGAAACAATCACTCTCTGAGATCACATGCATAAAAATAGTCCTTATTGGAAAATATAACAAATGAAAATACTTTAACAAATTTAATCCAGGTAAATTAATATATGGCAGTTTGCCATTCTTCTTCCCGAATAACGGCGAGCGCTCACGCAGGAATCGCACGATCCTTCTTTTGGGTGTGTTCACGCAAGATGCGTTTGATGAAATATGTTAAAAACATTTTTTAGATTTTTTTTAAAATATTTGTAATACTGTCTTTTAATATTTAATGTGATGAAATAAATAAACTCGTTACCACTATGGATCAAATATTGTATAAAATCCGTTTACTAGTCAGTTCAAATGTCTTTAAAAATAATCGAATATTCGAATATTCGTAAACATTATTCGAATATTAAAATGAGGCGAATATTCGAATTATTCGAATATTCGAATATTCGATTGCAGGCCCTAAATGCAATACAATACTTGGAATAAATATTGTTATGCTATAAAATATTATATGGGTTTTTGCAGTAATATAGGGTGACTTTAAATTAGTTCTTGATACGAAAGGCTAGGAATGTGCTCATGATACCAAACAAGTTTTCCTAAGAAACCCATAGTCAAATCGCAAAAAAATTTGGTCTCTTCATACTAATTTGGCCGGTCAGTTGCTCGATTTGTATGGAGACTTCAAAATTTATTTTTGCGATTTGACTATGGGTTCCTTAGGGAAGCTTGTTTGTTATCATGAGCACATGCATAGTCTTTGGTACAAAGAACTAATTTAAAGTCACCCTATATGCATACCTAGTTTAATTTATTAATTTAGCGTCAAACCACAGTATCAAAAGGATTCATTCCACTCAGTTTTTCTTTTTTTCTTTCAACTGGCCAAAATTGCATGACAGCGCTGGCAAGACCGAAGGTTGCTTATCACCTTCACACGATGAAGAAGAAGCAACTTTCTTCGTAAAATACCAATAGGGTTTTTCACCATTTTTTGAAAAGTATTTAAAATTGATCATTAGGTGGGAAAAGTCAAAAATATTTTTTTAATTTTTTTTTGACACCTATAAGTACCCCAAAAATACATTTTAAATTACCATTCCCGATTAGCGCGCAAAAACGCTAGCCGCCATGATGTTTAGGTCGTGACGTCATTTCAGGAGTAAACAAAACAGCTCTGTACTAAAATTTTGACACTTATTGCGAACAAAATGTCATTGTTTACCACTATTGTGACGTCACATGACAACCAGCATGGCGGCTGTCGTTTCAGATATTTGAATAACAGATTAAAAAACTAGATTTTTGTAAATCAAAAATAAAATGTTTTTTCTCATTTTAAGATATAGAAATCATATTAATTCGATTACTTGTTACAAATACCACAGTAAATAAGCAGTTTTACATTTTTTCTTGTATACAGTAAAATAGCCTATTATGTATATTGAACTATTTTCTGCCCGTACTCCGCCTGCGTGGATTTCGGAATTGGGTCCAGAGAGAAATGAAATATTAAGGCAGCGCCATCTAGTGACAAAGTAAACATTTTATTTTAGCCATTCCTCCGGGAACACTTGAGTTTTCCGGGATAAAAATTGTCCTTTGTGTTAGCCGAGTGCTTCATTATCTACCTACCAAACATCCAAATCCGTTAAGTAGTTTCAGCGTGAAAGTGGAACAAAAAACATCCATTCTTTCGCATTTATAGTAGATTTATAGAGACTTAAGTTCTTTTCTTTGTCCACAGATTAACGTCGACATCTTACTCATCGACGTGCGCAACAAATGGATCAATATTAACTGTTTAATATAAGCAATCAACTAGTTTAAGTTTAAATATGTCTCGACATTTAGTGACAGTTTGTATGTTTTGTCTGCTCTGCGCAGCGCATACGTGTGGCTCTCACATAGATCCAAACAATGACCTCGTATACAAGACTATACCACAAGAAGAGATAGACCATAGAACAGATATACATGAAACTAGAAAAGATTCTGAAGATGAATATACTCAATCCCATGAAAACAATGACTTACCATACGCGCAGACAATAGATAAACTAGAAGAGATACACCACAGAAAAGACGAAAAAAGTAGAACAAATTCATTAAGGTACATTCAAAAGTTAGAAAAATTAAGAAACAATAGAAAGAAGAGAGAGATAGTGAACAATATAGATCCGAACAAGTTTGTGGAGAAGATATTTAGTTTGTATGGGGACCCGAAGACAATGACAATGAACATGACTGGGTTTAACAGTATGCTGGATGTGCTGGATTTGCGCAAGTTGGTCGAGGGGGGGAAGGCTGAGAAGACTGAGAGCTACATGTTCGGTTCCGCGGACGAAGTTGATGTTAATGTAAGTTTGAACTTATCTATATTTTTATTATGTCTATGGCAAAAGCAGAAAGGGTGGGTAATCAGGAATTTCAGGTTAGGGGCTGCCCACAAATTACGTGATGTGAGGGGAGGGGTTGTCCAGCTAGGGTTTACAGTCCTTATATGTGGGAGGAGACAAATATCGAGAGTTGCGATATAATATGGGTAAAGGGGTAAAGATAAAGCATTACGTAATTTGCCTGTGCCGTTTGAATGTTCTTTATCGCATCTTTATGTTTTCTCTATAATCAGAATCGTCATGATGTTTGAATCTTTCGCACCTTCGATGTGTGAATCCGACTCGCTATTGGCCTGTTTTTTTAAACAGTATTTTTCTTTCTTTACAGTGCCTAGACAGCAAACAACTTGTCTCAGCGGTCAACACAAGGTTAAAACCCCACAGCCACGAACACGAACACGATCATGGCGACCACAACGAACATAAAACAGAGAACTCTATAACAAAAGACACTATAAAGTCTATCTGTCCCATTCTACTATACCAGAAACTAGCCAATTTATCTATAGAGAGAGGGGGATGCGTGATAGCGAAAACCAGTCCTGTTATCGTTGAAGTGGACGCTAAACAGAAAAATATGTTCCTAGTTTGGGTTTATTCTTCTTTAAGTATAACAGTAATTAGTGCGTGTGGACTCTTAGGTGTGGCAGTCATACCAATTATGCATAAGACTTACTACAATCACTTATTGCAGTTCTTAGTTGCTTTAGCCGTTGGCACTTTGTGTGGTGATGCCTTACTGCATTTGATGCCGCACGCAATGAGTCCGATAGAGGAAGACCACTCGCATAATCACGAGACGGCCGTTGATTTAAGGGCATCACACGATGATGGCATGTGGAAAGGGCTGGCGGCTATGCTCGGTGTAGTTTTCTTCTATTTCACTGAAAAGGGCTTAACAGTTGTAGTTGAATGGAGAAAGAGGCGTCAAAAACTCGAAGAGGACAAACTTCCTACTAGAGTTCGCGTATTGAAAGACGATAACACAGTTGGTGGTTGCTCTGGCGGGTCCAAAGCAGCAATAACCAACTCAACATCGAATTCTCTAATGAAAATCTTCAAGAGAGAAGATAAGGGTGATCCCACAACGAAAACTTGCAAGCACAAGTATTCTGAATACCCTTACTGCTACGATGAAATAGACACGGATACACACGGCGATCACCATTTGAGGGATGGTCAGATACCTCCTAGTCCAAAGGCTAATAATCATAATACTGTGAGCGTTGTGTCTTCTATAGCAATGAAGCCTGAAGGTAAAGAAGAGGCGTCCGCTAAGGACTGGTTATTGAAAGCGGAACCCAATGCTATGGTTGAGATGAATAATATCAAACGTAAAGAAGATGGCGTGAAAGATCTTAAGGATGGTGATAGCTACACTGTGATATTGAGGTGAGTTTCTGTAGTATTATTTTGTTGTTTTATTTTCAGTTCATTGCTTTAAATGATACGGCAGTCGCTGCGCGCAATACTGACCTCAGTCATTTAGATAAGATAAATTTGGTAAACATATATAATTTCGAACAGAATAAGCTGAAAGTATTTCAACTGGGGATTCTGCTTATGGAACTAAAAGGCTTTTCTCAAAATTTCCAACAAAAAAATAAGAGTTTTCTAAGAAGTCGATCAACTGATCGGATAACTAAGTAAGAGTAATCCAAATTGTTTTCGCGAACTGACTTTTGGTTCCTTGGGGAAAGTTGCTCAGTTTCATGAGTAGAAGTTTTGATTTTAAATATTGTGGTTTCAGATTAAATAGTTTTAGTTTCAACGCCAAAAAGATGATTTCATTAAAAACTATTTAATTACATTTAAAAGCTGTTCAAATATAACCAGGTGGTTCTTTCCAAGAAAATTACTTGTTATGGTAAAACAAACTATTAGTTTGGAAACTCGTTCATTTCCAATTTGTACATCATATAGATTTCAATTACTTTTTCCGTTGTCATCGACATTTTTCTTTATTTTCTTTTTCCAAATTCCATCGTCAATATTTGTTTTCTTTTTTCATTTTCATAGACACTTATCGTCATGTTGCCCAAACCCAAACATGATTTGCGAGAAAAAAGCGAAAATCAATCTCAGTACATCTGTGATGTAAGTTAACGATATTTTGAAAGTTATTTGGGGCGATTTTTCATGTTTATTTTGCATGGTGAAAATTGGGTATTTTTGTGTTTTTTGTGACGTTTGCTCTGGAGGTATGTGCTAAGTGTATTTGACTTGTAAATTGTCCCATCATCAACCTAATTGTACTATCATCAGGAACGGTTAAAGTGAAAACTCATTTTTTCTTAGTATTTTGAATGGAATGTCCCATCTCATTCTTTTCATTCATTCTTTTAACCTCATGTAAATAGGGTTTTTGGTTTTTAAGAAACTTTAACACCATACCTAAGAATTGAATCTACGAGAGTGGTAATAGGCTACTTTAGCCACGGAAGAAAGAGGTAGGGGGAAGGGCCTTAAAGACGCGTTTGTACCAGAACCGATGTCGCCGAAATCACACATCAACACCTAGTATATTTACGCACTACTAATGCAAGAAGGCCTTTGATTGGACCATAAATATAGCACGTAAAAATATAAAAAAATTAGCAACATTGAAATCTATTACTTCGTCCATAAAGCTCATACAAAATGAGCAAATAGAGGCGTATTTAATAGTGACATCTAGTGCTGAGTAGCAGAAACTCTAGATGACGGAAAACTCCAAAAGCGCTTCATAAACGTCCTAGCGAAATTAAACTTTCACTGCATATTAATAAAGCACAACTTTATTTACCTATAACTAGTACACGTCATTACTACGTCATTTCCGTTCGCTACTCGATTAGGGATGTAAGTAATCTTCTATCACTGAAATATCGATATCCGGAAATGTTTCCCTTGAAACACCCGATGTTTCTGGAAAGGGGTCGTCCATTAATCACGTGATGTTTTTAGCAATTTTTTAGACCCCTCCTCCCCCTGATGATATGTGGTGAGGTTTTAGACTACATCGCCACAACCCCCTACCCAAAATCACATGTATTTTTTGGTACAAAATATTATCTTTAAATACAGGTACAATGTAATTTAATTCTTGAAAATTTAAGCACCGTGATAAAAATGACCAGACAGACATTTGTTTCTGACTGTCTGACGCCATTTCGAACTTTGGGATGAGTTAAAAACAACGTAACAAAAAGTCTGACGTTTGGAACTTACTCTAGAAATCGCATGTTCAGCGAAAAAATAAATACACGTGATATCTCACTACACCCCCCCCCCTCCCCCTTGTGATATTTCGTTATTTTTTCCGAACCCCCTCTTACCCCTTTTGAGCCTCACGTGATTAATGGACGACCCCAAACGTTCAAGAGACTAGAAAATCTACAGTGCTAATCACTTGAATAGCCTCACCCTATATTTAGGATAATAATTTGTTTACGAAGATATATACTAAATATTGTCTGTAATTATTCTGTCTGTGCAATGTATAGCGGTTAATTATTTCAATATTTTTTTAGTTATTTAATTACCACTCTAGTTGTACAAAACGAATAACAATAAATGATTAGCTAAGGAGCATAGATTTAATTATGAGCGGGATTACGCGGTCAAAGATGAAGTAATGAAGACATACTTAGGATTGCTCTTATATTTGCACAACAATAAGTAAACCGATAAATACTCAGAGATTTGGGTTGTAAAAGTATTATACAAGGTTATTCTTTTTGACCTGACATCCTTTTGGCCACGTATATTGGTGAGGTCAAAAGCAACAACTTTTGTTCTGGCAATTTTCGAGTAACAGCCATATTCTTTTCCATACAAAAAACTCAAGACATACTAATTCCAAAATCTTTTCGAGATTTTACCTTAATTAACATTAAGTCCGCAACACACACAGAGGTGGCCGCGGGGCGGTACAGAGAATAGTATTTTTTGTAATGTTCGGTTACTATGAAACCCTTCACATAAAAACCGGCCAGGCGTTGCGAGTTTTCGTGAGAAGGGTTTTATAGTAATCTGGAAATTACAAAAAATACCGCTCCCGGTACCGCCTCTGTGTGTAATGCGCTATAACTGTCATAGATAGAAAACAAGACTCGAAAACATAGAAACAACTGTTAAAGAATGAAATAACTGGCATAAAGAAGTCACGCGTGTTTTTGAGTAGATATTACGACAAAATAATGCACAAGACTGACCGTAAGACAATAGCTTAAAAACAAAATTATCAAAGAATTGGAGCAGCTCGCCTTATCCTGTATTTTCAATTAGGTGAGGCTCTTCATGTGAACGACCAGAAACATGATTAAATTCTATTTTCCTCTGTAGAATTTTATTTTCATTCCTGTACAATGTACATAAACTAATACAACTATTATGAGACAATGACAATTCTTATGTTAGTTGTAATATGCTATTAACATATTAATAACTAAAGAAAAACAGGTGAGACTATTTAAGTGATCGTCACTGTATTTTTTCGTCATTAAACATTTCCAGAAACAGCAGGTTTCAAGGGGGTTCCCTTGAAACATCGGGTATTTCAAGATAATCTATTTTTTAGGGATCCGTACCTCAAAAGGAAAAACCCTTAAAGATCACTTCGTTGTCCGTCCATCTGTCTGTCCGTCAACACCCTTTTCCTCAGGAATGCGTAGATGTAACAAGTTGACCTTATTATTTATTAACTTAAATTTTTATTATTTTATTTAAAAAAATACATTTTATTTGATATAACGTTCTATTATTATTTTTTACAATTGTATAAAATCAAATATTTTTAATGATAAAAATTTGCATGCTTATCGTATACTATTAAACGAGTTAAATGTCCCGACGATTTCGAAAATGGCTTGAAACCTTTTGACGAAAATCTAGGATTAGGGGTTAAAAATCACCAGAAATCGATCTATGAGGGAATTATCTTCGCAAAAATTCATTTAAGGGAGATATGAGCGAAATTACATAAAAGGATAACGCATATGTTACTTATTTTTAACCATCGCTTATAAGTACTTTGGTGGACCAGCGGGTTCGGTGCGAGCCACTTACGTTTTGCTGCTTTTAGGTCCGGATTCGAATCCCACCCATGAGACTTTATAGTTTTTTGTTTTTTATTTTGTGTGAACTTATGTAAATATAATATAATATAAATAAAAGACTTAGAGTGATAAAAAGAAATATTTTAACCTCTTTGTATTGGAATGAACCATAGGTATATCTTGATTGCGTTGGCATAGAAGTTTGACTTTTTTTCACAGCTTTAAATGATTGTAGGCCTGAGAATTTGATTTAGAGTTCAAGACATGTGTGATTATGAATTTATATGGAACCCTTGGTGCACAAGTCCGAATCGCATTTGACCGGTTTTTTATATCTAGGGTTGTCACTTTTCGAAACTAAAAATGTGTCAATACTATTTCAAATTCAAAGGCGTTTAGGCATTCTTGTCGGATTCAAGAGTGATTTAGTTTTAAAATTATACCTTTTATTCGAAAATTACCTGTGAAGGTTAACATGTGGTATAAGAAATGGTCCATCCTGGATAGTCATAATACTGAAACTGAATGGCAATAAATAAGAGAGAAGACAAAACTAGATTTTTAAGACCATATTTGATTAAGTGCATTAAGGTGTGACAAAATCACCTGTAACTGTTTTAAGTGGAGCTTCTATTTTTTGAATCTGAACAACTTGCTTCAAGTAACCAATGCCACCTACCTGTATAGCTTTTTTTCTTTTCATGTTTATGTTTATATTTTCCTGTTTTGTTATATTTCGTTATTTTTTCCGAACCCCCTCTTACCCCTTTTGAGCCTCACGTGATTAATGGACGACCCCAAACGTTCAAGAGACTAGAAAATCTACAGTGCTAATCACTTGAATAGCCTCACCCTATATTTAGGATAATAATTTGTTTACGAAGATATATACTAAATATTGTCTGTAATTATTCTGTCTGTGCAATGTATAGCGGTTAATTATTTCAATATTTTTTTAGTTATTTAATTACCACTCTAGTTGTACAAAACGAATAACAATAAATGATTAGCTAAGGAGCATAGATTTAATTATGAGCGGGATTACGCGGTCAAAGATGAAGTAATGAAGACATACTTAGGATTGCTCTTATATTTGCACAACAATAAGTAAACCGATAAATACTCAGAGATTTGGGTTGTAAAAGTATTATACAAGGTTATTCTTTTTGACCTGACATCCTTTTGGCCACGTATATTGGTGAGGTCAAAAGCAACAACTTTTGTTCTGGCAATTTTCGAGTAACAGCCATATTCTTTTCCATACAAAAAACTCAAGACATACTAATTCCAAAATCTTTTCGAGATTTTACCTTAATTAACATTAAGTCCGCAACACACACAGAGGTGGCCGCGGGGCGGTACAGAGAATAGTATTTTTTGTAATGTTCGGTTACTATGAAACCCTTCACATAAAAACCGGCCAGGCGTTGCGAGTTTTCGTGAGAAGGGTTTTATAGTAATCTGGAAATTACAAAAAATACCGCTCCCGGTACCGCCTCTGTGTGTAATGCGCTATAACTGTCATAGATAGAAAACAAGACTCGAAAACATAGAAACAACTGTTAAAGAATGAAATAACTGGCATAAAGAAGTCACGCGTGTTTTTGAGTAGATATTACGACAAAATAATGCACAAGACTGACCGTAAGACAATAGCTTAAAAACAAAATTATCAAAGAATTGGAGCAGCTCGCCTTATCCTGTATTTTCAATTAGGTGAGGCTCTTCATGTGAACGACCAGAAACATGATTAAATTCTATTTTCCTCTGTAGAATTTTATTTTCATTCCTGTACAATGTACATAAACTAATACAACTATTATGAGACAATGACAATTCTTATGTTAGTTGTAATATGCTATTAACATATTAATAACTAAAGAAAAACAGGTGAGACTATTTAAGTGATCGTCACTGTATTTTTTCGTCATTAAACATTTCCAGAAACAGCAGGTTTCAAGGGGGTTCCCTTGAAACATCGGGTATTTCAAGATAATCTATTTTTTAGGGATCCGTACCTCAAAAGGAAAAACCCTTAAAGATCACTTCGTTGTCCGTCCATCTGTCTGTCCGTCAACACCCTTTTCCTCAGGAATGCGTAGATGTAACAAGTTGACCTTATTATTTATTAACTTAAATTTTTATTATTTTATTTAAAAAAATACATTTTATTTGATATAACGTTCTATTATTATTTTTTACAATTGTATAAAATCAAATATTTTTAATGATAAAAATTTGCATGCTTATCGTATACTATTAAACGAGTTAAATGTCCCGACGATTTCGAAAATGGCTTGAAACCTTTTGACGAAAATCTAGGATTAGGGGTTAAAAATCACCAGAAATCGATCTATGAGGGAATTATCTTCGCAAAAATTCATTTAAGGGAGATATGAGCGAAATTACATAAAAGGATAACGCATATGTTACTTATTTTTAACCATCGCTTATAAGTACTTTGGTGGACCAGCGGGTTCGGTGCGAGCCACTTACGTTTTGCTGCTTTTAGGTCCGGATTCGAATCCCACCCATGAGACTTTATAGTTTTTTGTTTTTTATTTTGTGTGAACTTATGTAAATATAATATAATATAAATAAAAGACTTAGAGTGATAAAAAGAAATATTTTAACCTCTTTGTATTGGAATGAACCATAGGTATATCTTGATTGCGTTGGCATAGAAGTTTGACTTTTTTTCACAGCTTTAAATGATTGTAGGCCTGAGAATTTGATTTAGAGTTCAAGACATGTGTGATTATGAATTTATATGGAACCCTTGGTGCACAAGTCCGAATCGCATTTGACCGGTTTTTTATATCTAGGGTTGTCACTTTTCGAAACTAAAAATGTGTCAATACTATTTCAAATTCAAAGGCGTTTAGGCATTCTTGTCGGATTCAAGAGTGATTTAGTTTTAAAATTATACCTTTTATTCGAATATTACCTGTGAAGGTTAACATGTGGTATAAGAAATGGTCCATCCTGGATAGTCATAATACTGAAACTGAATGGCAATAAATAAGAGAGAAGACAAAACTAGATTTTTAAGACCATATTTGATTAAGTGCATTAAGGTGTGACAAAATCACCTGTAACTGTTTTAAGTGGAGCTTCTATTTTTTGAATCTGAACAACTTGCTTCAAGTAACCAATGCCACCTACCTGTATAGCTTTTTTTCTTTTCATGTTTATGTTTATATTTTCCTGTTTTGTTGTGCAATAAACTGTTCATTCATTCATTCGATGCCAATAATCAATTCACATAAAATTGGATTTCCCATACTAAGTTGGCCAATCAGCTAATCAGCTTGTTAAAAAGGTCAAAACACTTCCGTATTGACTATAATTTATTGCTTGAGAAATGTTGTTCAGTTTTATAAATATAATAATAATAATAAGTCATACTTTAAATAGATCAGTTGATTTCGTTAGACCTTATATAATTATTAAGTTATACTGCTCGACAAACGGTAAACTAACAGAAATAAATAAAAAACAAAACATATATACTTAAATAATTAAACATTTTAGATTTTGACAAGTGACAACCCTGGAAATGGATGTTTCACGAAATGCTTTAAGTGTAGAAATTTCAGGTGAAAATATTATTCTCTGCGTAGAAACCTCAGGTGAAACTCTATTTGCGATTATGTCATTTCGAAAACAATAAAAATGTTGCGTGTAGGACGTAATTGTGCCTACATATTCTTATATTTAACTTATCCCAAAATGGCAGAACAGCGGAGTAAAAAATTGAGAATGAAAAATTCAATAACGTTAAATACTCGTAAGTCCTAATATACATTGAATAGAATTACCAAACAAGACTTCAAATAAAGTTTTTTTAATGGCTTCAACAATATGCTATTGATTGCCTAATTGCTAGTACCATTAAGTTTCTATTAAGATTTTCCAGTTTTGTTTCCGGTTAGGGAAATTAATTTGAAAATTGCCCTCAAATAAAAATCCACATATTTGACACGCGGGAGTTCTCGTCGTGGGTTATACATGAATATTTTTACCATTTTTTGGAATAAACTCGAGAACGACACTTTTTCCGATCCCGAAATCCACTGCGCGGACCTACGTAAAGGGCGTCACACACGAGCGCTATACTATACTCTTTCATCGTAAAATCAAATATCGCTCGCCAAACAAATAAATAGACCATCTATACGATACTGTTTTATCTTAAGATGTCACGTGACACCGAGCGATACAGAGATGACAGCGTACGATATAACCTTGATATGAACGCCTGAGGGTAATGAAAGGCGATGTAAGATTTTACTATGGAAGGTGGCCTATGGCCGACGTTTTTTTCAAAGTCGCGCACCTTGAATCCTTTATAAATCGCTAGTGAACATTTAGATGGTGAAAAAATATGATAAGTCGTTTAATGTTTCCACCAGTTTCGGACATATTTCGTGACAAAGATGACCCTACCATATATAGGACAATAAAAATCATTTATATCTCTGCAACCGGTGATGTTACGAAAAAAAGACCTATTACATGTTTCATCATTTAGCTATCCTCTATCGATTTAAGTAGGTTTCAAACTGCGACACACTTTCGTGAAAATTCGACAGGTCATAGGCCACAAATGTCCCTACCCCTTTATACGATAGTGTTGCCGCCATGTGTGATAGCTTGCTACAGTCACACACGACAGCAGCAGATATCGTAAGATGAAATAGCACAGTATAGCGTCCGTGTGATTCTTGAAAAGGTAGAGTATATAATAACGTAACGTAGACAAATTATAAAAAAAAACAAGATTCAGCTTTACTTATCTACTGATACACTTATGGCGTCATTCTTAGTATGCGAGTAATTACAGCTTTAAACTCGCACTCACAGTATAGCGCCTGTGTGTGACGCCCTTTATTTGTAGTGTGGCGAGCTATATTTAATATTACGATGAAATAGCACAGTATAGCGCTCGTATGTGACGCCCTTTAGGCTGTAGAGCGTACCAAAGAATTATTTACATACATACCTACAAAATCCTTCGGTAGTAGGGAATGAACAAAGGTTTGACATTTGCCAATAAAATGTATCTAAAATATACACATTATAAACAACTGAAAGGATAATAAAATCAACTTCTCTTTTTATCGATATCGATAATATATTGTCAAAGATAAATGATTGCACATCACTATTTAGAACACACGAGAATGTTGGTGGACCAGGCCGACTTATGCTACTGACGTATGACTTTTATTACTCTCACATAAAGTTTAAAATTATCTAATTCGTTCGGGATAAAGCTTTGAATTAAATTAAATTCAATTTTAAATCGAAATATAAAATACAACATTTACCGGTGAAATGTAATGCCTTCATTATATGATATTTTGTCTGTGCTTCTGTTTCTGCACTCTAAAACAGCACAGTATCGCATGTTTACGTGTTTTTTTATTTTATTTATCCGAGAACATCAGCCGTCCGGTGCCGCATAGTACGCGATTGAGAATGAGTGCGTCCTGTACTGCAGTGCTAATTTATGACACGCGAGATCCGCCTACTTACCATTTCCCCCTACCTCTTTCTTCCGTGACTTTAGCTATAGATCTAGAAGTCTTTTTTGATAGTCTATGTGGGGCAAACGAAAAACGATTTATCTTGTCGTTTTTGACATATTTTTTGACGTTGTGATGTTTCGAGGGAAAGAGAAGAGGTGAGAGTGAAGGCATTATAAGTAGTATTAGTCTTATACAAGCAGTACACATAAAATAAGGCGTGTCGGTAATCATCGTTCGCGCAGACAAGAAAAGACTATCGATGGAAACACCCGAAACAATCAACGCACGGTGACAGCTTCCTGACAGCTGACGATTTCATTGAATCAGGCGCGAAATCAATTAACCTATACTGTTAGAGATTTTAGGAACGTGTCATGGCGGATGGCAATGAAGCTATGTACTTGATTGGTTCATCAATTTCCCGCGTAAATAAAATTCTGTCTACATTGGTAGGCCTTATTAAATGTGTATTACTGTAACAGTTTTTGTTAACTATACGCGTTTGCCCACGTTGCAGAGAGCATTCGCGTGCGCATCACGGCCACTCGCACGCGCACGGTCACGTGCATGCGCCGCCTTCGTCCATCGCCTCCGTGGCCTGGATGGTCATCATGGGCGACGGGCTTCACAACTTCACAGACGGCATGGCGATAGGTAAGCCTCTTTACCCATCATATTTGATTAGGGTTTTTCTTAAATGTGCTGAAGCGAGTTTCTTTTGGACTCGACGTTTCTTCTCGCTTCGCAAACACTTCCCGAAGCGTTAAGTGTACAAGTTCCGCGTGGTACGGACTTTGTACTATGTAGAAAAATATATATATATATATATATAAAAGAATGAGTAAAGCATCTCATTTTGAGTTTGACTCGAAAGACGTCCACTGCTGGACAAAAGAGGTCCCCAAGACTTCACACCGACCGGTCTTAAGCTGCCAGCATCCAGTGGCTTCCCGCAACCTTTACCGAGTGGGAGGTCTGCTGCGGGTGGTGAGGTCGCCTTCATTTAGCGACAAGGTGTCCATACTGTATGTAGTACCTATTTTATGTACTGTGATCATAGTATATAGATTGATACAGTCGTAGAAATAGCTTAGAGCAAACCGCGCAACACACAAATTTATAGCTCCTCCACACGATGAGCCATCATGTGCGAGCAAGTGAGACAAAGCTATATGAAAGTAGAGTAACGATGTAAGTACGTCCTTGTCTCACCTATAGTTCTGTCCCTCTTGCTCGCCCATGGTGGCCCATAGTGTAGAGGAGCTATTACGCGTGTACAAACGTAATATTTTGTTGTAATAGGTGTAGGTCGAGTAGGGAATAGTAAGGCGTTATTTGTATGAAGCGTCCGGGGTGTGACTTACGTCTTGGACTTGTATTGGACTCATAATGGACATACTACTCGTAAAAGTTGATGTTCTAGACGATAATAAATAAAAGAAACTATGGTTTCTTTTTCCCGTCTTAGGTAATAATATGTGTATGTGTACCAAATTTAATTAAATGGACGGAAGAGAAACTGTAAAAACAACTAAAATAATGATTTACCTGTGGTACACTGTAATCCTATTATTAGATATGTGGCAAAAACAATATTGTGAAATTATTCGAGTTACACCCATACATTACATGACAATGATACTGAAAATTTAAAACCACACACATTTCGTATTACAAAGAAAACTATACTATAGACCGAGTTTTATCGATTACCGATTTTGCACGCGTCAAACAATACGTTTCGAAACGTGTACTGAATATAGATTTTGCTTAGACAATTCGGTATACATTTTAGAGTGACTTGCTTTGGGAATGCGTGGTCTATTTTAGGAATTGTTGACAACCTTTTGTTATAATACCTACATATATGTAGGTAGTTATTTATTTCGTTGACAACCCAATTCGTCCCCACTGCAGGGGCACGGGTCTCTTTCCGTACCTCGGGAGGTTAGGCCATACTCCACACACGGGGGCCATGTCCGGATTGGTAGAGGTTTCGGGGCTAGTGGCCAACCCTAGTGTCAGACATGACACTAGGGTTGACGACTGTCATCTTGTGATAACAGCCAGCCCCAACGGCTTAACGTGGCTTGTGAAGCACGGAGACGGTCGAGATAAATGCCATTTAAGTCTAAAGTTTTTTCTCTTAATTTCCAGGGGCAGCGTTCGCGTCAAACTTGGCCGGCGGGTTCTCCACCGCCATAGCTGTGTTATGTCACGAGTTGCCTCACGAATTAGGTAAGCTAGCATACATTTATTATAAGTAAGTCGCGTTCCTTAGAATTCAATATTGGTGCGACTGTCGAGACTTAGCTTGATGATGCTAGTTGATGATAAAAACGAATCAGTTGCCGTTCTGAAAAGTTTGATACGGATTTTTCAAAAGAATGTAGCATAGCACTTTTCGCAAAAGATCGGTGATTGTTAATAACATTTCCATTTTTGTATAATAGTTATATTAGTTAAAATTACACGCTTAACATTTTAAATCTTGTGCAAAATTGTCAGGGGCATGAATGCTGAAGAAACTTGGTAAATAAATAAAATATAATAAAATTTAATTAAATAGGCGCATTGGTCGCCTGGTTGCAGAAAAAAGCCTGTTAGAGCTCGCAACCGTATGTTTGCATATCACGCAACGTAACGCCATCTACAATATGACACGTCCAATGCTAACTCTTCCCCCCTCAGGTGACTTCGCAGTCCTCCTCAAGGCGGGCATGTCTGTACGTCGCGCTGTGTGCTACAACGTCCTATCGTCCGCCCTCTGTCTCGCCGGAATGGTGTGCGGCGTGCTAGCGGGGAACGCTCCCTCGGCCACTCGGTGGCTGTTCGCGGCCGCCGCGGGCATGTTCCTGTACATAGCGCTCGTCGATATGGTGAGTGGAATGTTCTGGAAAGGTGTAGAATGTTCTGGAAATGTGTGTCTTGCTGGTGTGCGGCGTGCTAGCGGAGAACGCTCCCTCGTCCACTCGGTGGTTGTTCGCGGCCGCCGCGGGCATGTTCCTGTACATAGCGCTCGTCGATATGGTGAGTGGAATGTTCTGGAAAGGTGTGGAATGTTCTGGAAGTGTGTGTCTTGCTGGTGTGCGGCGTGCTAGCGGGGAAAGCTCCCTCGGCCACTCGGTGGCTGTTCGCGGCCGCCGCGGGCATGTTCCTGTACATAGCGCTCGTCGATATGGTGAGTGGAATGTTCTGGAAAGGTGTGTAATGTTCTGGAAGTGTGTGTCTTGCTGGTGTGCGGCGTGCTAGCGGGGAACGCTCCCTCGGCCACGCGGTGGCTGTTCGCGGCAGTCGCGGCCATGTTCCTGTACATAGCGCTCGTCGATATGGTAAGTGGAATGTTCTGGAAAGGTGTGAAATGTTCTGGAAGTGTGTGTCTTGCTGGTGTGCGGCGTGCTAGCGGGAAACGCTCCCTCGGCCACTCGGTGGCTGTTCGCGGCCGCCGCGGGCATGTTTCTGTACATAGCGCTCGTCGATATGGTGAGTGGAATGTTCTGCAAATGTGTGGAATGTTCTGGGAAAGTGTGAACCGAAACGTAAAGCACTAGCCCCACAACCTCCACCAGTCTGGACTTCGAACTCATATCGACTAACATCTCATAACCTTGATTATTTAAGTTTGGACTTTATCTAATTGAAATAGGGTTGTTTTTAAAAACTTACGAAAAATTAGATAGGAGAGTTAAATAATAATAATAATTTTATTTCGAATCATAATAAATTCATATACATTGCTTACACACAAAAATAAACACAAAACAAAATTAAATTAAGAATAAAATATAACATTAAAATATAGGGTGACCCTAAATTAGTTCTTGATACGAAAGGCTATGCATGTGCTCATGATAACGAACAACTTTCCCTAAAGAACCCATAGTCAAATCGCAAAAAAAATTTGGACTCTTCATACTAATTTTGCCGGTCAGTTCATCGATTTGTATGGAGACTCAAAATTTTTTTTTGCGATTTGACTATGGGTTTCTTAGGGAAAGTTGTTTGTTATCATGAGCACATTCATAGACTTTCGTATCAAGAACTAATTTAGGGTCACCCTATATACAGGGTGTAACAGAAGTGTGTGACAATACTTCAAGGTTGGCTTTTACCCATCAAACTGAACAACTTTTGTTCTACAACTTTGTTGAAATTGCAAAAAAAATTTTTGGACTTTCCATACAAACTTGGTTCGCCAGCTGATCGATTTGTATGAAAAGTCCAAAAAAAATTGCGATTTCAACAAAGTTGTAGAACAAAAGTTGTTCAGTTTGATGGGTAAAAGCCAACCTTGAAGTATTGTCACAAACTTCTGTTACACCCTGTATAAAGACAGACAGTTTTCGATATGGGGCAAGTTGAACATTTTTACCCAATGTTTGATTATGGGACTATCTAACCTGTCCCTCACTAGAAAGGAGACTGTTGGAGCTGCCGCGAACTCGATGCATCAGGGAGGCAACTCGTTTTCTAATGTTCGCATAGAAATCATGTATGGCCTAAACTTCCCGAGTTAACGGAAGGTACCAGAGCCCCAGTATCGGTGACTTTTATCAATTCTTTTTTTTAAACCTGCGATTTGTTGGGTCAAAAGCCAAGGTATGTCTATCTGTTTTAATATTGGCGCGAATTGGACACTATGGATTATTTATTATTTTATTTAGTCGGAAAACAAACTGTTTTAAATGTGTATGTCATACTGCTAATTATAGTATGAATTAACCACTTATATGTTTTCGCATATAGGAAGCTAAAGACTTGCTTGTCTTATGGGAAACAACAAAATCTAACAACAATAGGTATTTGCAGAGACATAGTAAAGAAATAAACAAAAATTAAATTAGGGAACCATATCAAACCAGTTATTGGAAATTACAGTCTTAAAAGTAATTACGTTCGTGTTGAAAAGGTCTAGTTCAGGGAATTCCACAAGCCTGTTAAATTCAGTAGGATTATTATTAACGGCTCCATGTATTATTTTGTATTAAATCTGATCTTTTTACCTTTATCCATCCTTTTTAAGTCCTTGGTATTATGTCATCTGACGGTAAGAATATAAAAAAATACAATATCATTTTTCAAGCCGGGCACATCCCTATTTGCAACCACTTACATAAAGCTTTCCTTCCGCAGATGCCAGAGTTGAGCACTTCACACAGCAACGAGGGCACTCTCTGTCAGTGCATACTGCAGCTGATGGGTCTGGCCACTGGCATCGGCATTATGCTGGTCATAGCACTGTACGAGCACGACTTGAAGAGCCTCTTCGGATAAAACGTGTTCAAGTTGGGGTGAAACGTGTTCAAGTTGGGGTGAAACGCGTTCAAGTGGGAGTGAAACGTGTTCAAGTTGGGGTGAAACGTGTTCAAGTTGGGGTGAAACAGTAAATACGGACAAAACACGGTAAAACTTTCAAATAATAGACAGTTATATGCATTTTGTGTACACATTATGTACCGAACTTTTTTGCACTTTATGTACGCAGTCTAGATTTCGCGTAGAATAAGACATGTTGGATAAAACTGGCAATAATTCGGATAAATTACTCGAATAAAACTTCTTTTGTAGGTACAACTTGTGTACGCAATGTGTACAATACATTTGGTGAACAACTGTGTACATGTACACAAACAATACATGTACATAATTTGAAGAAAAAAATACATGTATGTACTTATTAAAAGTTACATAAGAATACTTCATTTGGACCAAAATAATATCCTATAATGAATAAAAGGCAAACCGTCAATTGTACAGAAATCCTTGTGAGGGAAAAAATGAACCAGTTTTTTATGACAGTGATTTGAATGTTGAACAAAGTGAATTGATTTAAATGTCAAGTGTAAGTGAAATTCTGTGTGCTAAATAATTCTACTAGTGAGTTAAAATCGTATACTTTAAACACTTAATGATGCATTATAAATGTGGATTTTAAGATTTAAATTGATATTGTAATGTTTTTATAGGTACTGACATTTAAACTAGGGCTTCTTACTCAATAAACTGAACAACTTTATCATGTACCTTTTACCATAGACGTTTTGTGAAAAGAAATTGAACTTCCTAACTAGGTAGGTTGATCAGCTGTTCGATTTGTTAGAGAAGACATTTTTTTTTTTTTTTTTTCCCCGAAATGGTTATAGTTTTTCGGTAAAAAATTGTTCAGTATAATGATTAGAAGCCGAGATTTAAATAATATCAGTATCTTTTCAAACACCTTATATACAGGATGTAAAAAAAGTGCATTTTAAATTTTCAGTGGTTACTCAGAATCAAGTATAGATTACAGGGAAAACATTGAAAAAATCTGATTTACAATTATTTTATTTAGTTTCGCATACTAAATCTGAATAGTGAATCAAGAATTTGTTTTGTATGGGAAACTGAAAAAATTTTGTCGATCGAAGATTTTCCAATATTTTTTTCCTGTATTCTGTACTTGATTCTGAGTAACCCCTTGAAATCTCAAACGCACTTTTTTAACATCCTGTATGTTACAGTATCACAGCTATAAATATAGTTGTTAATTCCCAAATTTTAATGGGAATGCAACGCTACTATTATAAATTTAATTAATAAATAAAATTAAATGTACTTATAAAACGCTCAAACTCGAAATTTTTCACTGTTAAGTATACATAATTGTAAATGTTTAATATAATAATTAATTGATTATATCATAATAATTAAGCACTTATTAAATAATGAAATAATATTAAAATACGGAGAAATTTAAGCTCCCTGAAAAATGATTAAATTCCTTGTTTTTTTCTTGTTTCTTACAATACCCTTTAAATACGTAAAACTAGGTTTAAGTTATCTTGAATTAAGGAATAGAGGTAATAGATAATACATATTTCTAAAGAAATACTAGTTTATTGATTTCCTATTAAATATCCCAGTTAAAAATATTAGAATTGTAAATATTAATCCATATCCTTACTGATATATCCGTGATTTTCTCTTAAATTTACTTAAACGTAACGTAATCCATATTATTTAAAAAAATATATATCTGGATACATACAATGTTACTCCGTCTCGCTCTTAATATTCGTATAATTTCCCCTAGAGTAAGAGAGAAAAATATAGTACTTATAGGTTTTGTATGTGTCTGGCGTGTAAAATATAAATAATAACTACATACATATAATACAAAAATTCAGTATAATACACTGGTGGACTAAAAAATCGACTCAAAGTTTGTTTCCCGACTTTTGAAAAAGTAACTCAGTCTACAAACTCAAAATGTTTTTTATTTAAGTAGATGCTTTACACATGCTTTTAAATCGTCAATATTTTGTTTACACAAACACACAAAACCACTAAATACAAAATACTAGAAAACCACCAAACTAAAATCATAAAGAGTAAACACGCAGTTTTTAAACTTTTGGTTTAGTGTCTTTTTGTTAGATTGAGTTATTTTTTCAAAAGTCGTGCAACAAACCTTGAGTCGATTTTTTTGTCCATATTTCGAAATTTAGAACTTTGTACTTGAAATTTTTGTATAAAGTATGATGATAGATTTTCTTAATGCCTACGTTTCCTGAAGCGAGGGTCGCTCCGGTTGCGTTCATCAATATCTCCGAAATACATACAAGAGCATCGCTATGTGACGTTTCCCGCGTCCTTGTTAATTTTTCAATTAATCAATAATTAATAAATAAAGGGTCCTTCTAAAATACCTGAAAAAAAAATTAACCACGGCTTCTACTCATGAAACTGAACAACTTTCCCCAAGGAACTTATACACAATTCGCAAAAAAAATTTGGACTTCCCATAGAAATTTGGCGATTCTATTTTGATCAATTAGTGTGAGACTCCAAAAATTTTTTTGCGAATTGAGTATAGGTCCCTTTGGGAAAGTTGTTCAGTTTCATAAGTAGAGGCTGAGGTTAAAAATTTTCAGGCATTTCATAAGGACCCTATATAATATTCAAAATTTTTACCCAAAGTGCATTTAATGCAACCTACTCCATACAAAATTCGTGGATTTACTAGACTAGTGAGATGACCGGAGCGGCTCCCGCTTAACGTAAGATTAAAAGATGGGCGCCCATAAATTTTGTACAGAATAAGGGTGCGTTTCCACTAAGGTGGAGCAGAGACGTGCCGAATTAACTTAAAATCTCCGCTCCATATTCGCGCGCCAGGGCCGCTATGCCGACAAATGTGTGGCGCGGTCGTGCGGACGAGTATAAATCGTTGCATACATTGGCTTGTAAAGTGGCGCCAGAGCGGCCCGGCCGCTCGGCCGCGCGGCCGAATATATTTCGAGCCTAAATGGTATGTTTTTTGAGTGACAGGATTGATCTGGAACTGGCCTGATTTGAACGCCATCTTTTATTTTTAATTGAAAGCAATATTCTTAGCTAAGTTTCATGAAAATCGGTTCAGCGGTTTTCAAGTAATTTTACTTTTACGGTCCGAACGATATTTCTAATTCTGGTAGTTATATGATTGATTTTTTTTTAAATTGTATGGCATAGCTTCCAGGTCCAAGTGACTTTATTAAAGACTTAATCGGCCTAATACAAATATAATTTTGTTTAAACTTTAAATGTCAGTATTAAATGACTTTCTAAAATTATGTTCCTTTATTTGTCATCTTTTAACATAATAGCTCCTCTACACGATTAGCCCTCATGGGCGAGCAAGAGGGATAGAACTATTGGTTAGACAAGGATGTACTTACATAGTTCCTCTACTTTCATATAGCTTTGTCTCTCTTGCTCGCCCATCGCGTAAAGGAGCTTTAAGGTACTTAACAAATATGTTGGTGCTTACTGCATTTTGTTTTGATGTAAACATATTTTTCTCTTTTTCAAAGCAAGTCCAATGAAAGATTCGTTTGAAAAGAAATGCTCTTATTAAGAATGTAAGCAAAACAAAAAAGGAGTTACTGAAAAGAAAGTGCATTTCCTAAAACATTGTAACAAAATATTAACTTAATTTAGTTATACATATTGTTTTTTGTACTTTAAGTGAATATTTAGCTGTAATTTTGATATAATTTAAGTGTCTTTATTGATTATTAAAATTTGTGCTTGCAATCATGTTGAATTGTTTGGTTGTGGTGTCGATTTTATCAACAACGAATAAGGGTGGTATTCCATTTGTCAAATATCTTAGTCCAATGTACATTTGAATGACTTCATCAAATCGGCTGTTCCAAAATGAAACTCTCGATAATTCTATATAAGCAAATTCAAGTCTTAAAGAAAGCTTGTATCCTTCTAACTGTCAAAATATGTCGTGTTTCGGTAACTCAGTACCTCAGTTATTATATTAGAATCTATCGAAAAAAGTCTCAATACTTTTGCATAGCATAGCAATTTAATCAAACATAGGACATCGCAATTGGACAAAGATATTTACAATAGAATTCCCACCTAACATTACTGAACTAAGTCTGCGCTTGTCACAGCAGTTGCGTACTGTGCAACAGTGGTTGCAGCGTCTGTTACCATGTGCGCAGCCTGCCGCCAACCGCAGGGTCAGTTCAGCGAACTACGACTGTTATTGACATGTTGTTTTAATGGGAAATTTCTTGAAGTTTTCGTTCTTTTTTCTCATCTATAAAGTAGTAAAACAAATGCTAAAGGGTGACTTTTTTGCCGATAAAATGTATAAGGTATATGCTACTCGTGTAACTGAACAATTTTCCCCAAGGAATCTATTCAGTCTAAGCTAAAAAAAAAAGTTTTTATACTAATTGTCAATTAAGTATTAGTCGACAAATATCGCGCGCGACGCGAGTACTAAAAGCGTTTGTTCCGTTCTAACGCTAAGCTAATGAAAGAGACAGCTGAGCTGTTTTCTCGCGTTTGGCGCGACAAACAGCTTTGTCTACGCCTCATGCTACCCGTGCTGGAGAAAGCTGTTCAGTTTCATTACCCATTGGCCGCTTGACAGCAAAAAAAGAGTCGCCCTGTATTTACTGTGAATTTGAAACTGCATTGATTTTGATGCAGGTTTCTCACCTGAAGTAACATCTTCTAGTACACAATTGTCAATAACAGTAAAGGTTGATGTATCGGCACGTAAAGTGCAAGAGTATAATGTGTGATATCTGAGCCGGTGGGATTATATTGTATAATATATGCGAATATTCGTAAAATTTTGTGATTATTTATTAATTTGGTACCATAAACCCTGTCCTCAAAGTCCCCTACATTTTATTTGCCGACAATAGGAAAATGGTACGCTTCTCATGAAACTGGACCACTTCTTTCCCTGAGCAACCAATACAATTGGGCCACTTTCACTCAGGAACCAATACAATCGGTCAGTTTTCTTTAAGGAACCAATACAATCTGGCAACTTTCCCCAAGGAACCAATACAATCGGGCACCTTTCCCCAAAGAACCAATACAATCGGGCAACTTTCCCTAAGGAACCAATACAATCGGGCAACTTTCCCCAAGAAAACAATACAATCGGGCAGCTTTCACTCAGTAACCAATAAAATCGGGCAAATTTCCCCAAGGAACCAATACAATCGGACAACTTTCCCCAATACAGTCTGCCGGGAATCTAGCGCGGTCGCTGTGTAAACGAGCGATCTAGCCACTAGACCACGGGGGTGGTTCGGGTCAGTATTTTGCTTTGAAAAAATACAAGAATCCAAAAAACAAATGTTTATAAATACAATATTTTATTCTTAAAAAACAATCGGCAGTCATATATACATTTTGTCTTCATTAACACTGTTTCTACAATGTTAATATAGAATAAAATTATAAATATAATATTTTTCGTACATCTTTTTTCAAGGGCTGACACGCTTCGGATCGCGAGGGAACATCGAAGTCTTCCTGATGTTGTCCAGTCCAAGATACAGCATCACGACTCGTTCCAGGCCTATACCGCCACCTGGAGAATTGATTTTACAATAATATACCCATATTGTCACCACTGCCTGCCCCACTGTCTCTTCCCAGGAAGACTATTCCACATACAAGTCAAGGGCCAAGTCCGATTTGGCTACACTTGACAAAGCGAGCATTCTTCCATTTTTTTTTATGATTTTGGTTTCGAGCAGTGCTTGATTTATTTTGGTTTCGTGCGTTTTTAGTCAAACTCCTCAATACTATATCTATCCCTAAAAACTCAATTCACGAATGAACTATCCACCATCTTGTAAAGGATCATCAATCATCATATTATAAGGGTGTAACAGAAGTGTGTGACAATACTTCAAGGTTGGCTTTTACCCATCAAACTGAACAACTTTTGGTCTACAACTTTGTTGAAATAGCAAATTTTTTTTGGACTTTTCATACAAATCGATCAGCTGGCGAACCAAGTTTGTATGAAAAGTCCAAAAAATTTTTTGCGATTTCAACAAAGTTGTAGAACAAAAGTTGTTCAGTTTGATGGGTAAAAGCCAACCGTGAAGTATTGTCACACACTTCTGTTACACCCTGTATATTTAAAAAAAAATACGACAAAACTGCCCTGCAAATTAAGAACACAATGACAGATTTGGCGGGAATTGAAGTAAACCGTATTGCGTTTCGAATAAGGTTCAAAATCAATCGCACCAAATCTGTTATTTACTCTGTTCTTAATTTGCACGGCAGAAAAGCAGGTGTAAACTAGTTTAAAAAATACTTTGACATAATGACTCGAAATACACATTTGCATACCTGCATGAGGTGGGCATCCCAGCCTGAAAGACTCGATGTAGGCAGCTATCTTGCTGATATCTATAAAAGAAAATAGCACATTTATAATTATTAGATACAAGTCATAGATACAGATCACCTCCTAATAAATCATCACCAGCCAAAAGACGTCCACTGCTGGACAGGCATCCCCAAGGATTTCCACACCGACCGGTCCTGCGCTGCCCGCATCCAGCGGCTTCCCGCGACCTTCACCAGGTCATCGGTCCGCCGAGTTAGAGCTGCCTACACTGCGTCTTCCGGTGCGCGGTCGCCACTCGAGAACTTAAATGCCCCAACGGCCATCTGTTCTACGAGCTATGTGCCCCGCCCACTGCCGCTTCAGTTTAGTCTCCTATAAATACCGCATTCAAAACAGTAGCTGCTCGACGCGCATAAGGTCAACTGATCATCAAAAAATATTTATCTTATCCCCAACTTCAGTATCAACAAAGAGTCAAATTAACACAGATCTTAATTTTCTTATTACATATCAACACAAGAGTTCAAGTATGATGGTTTTAATAAAATTATAGAATTATAACGTTTTACAAACGGACTAGCTGCTTTGTAAACAGCCTAGTCCGTATCCTCTGACCGATTCGGTTGCATAGCTCTCTGTCCATCCGTCCGACCGATTCTGTTTTATTCGTATGCTATGTAGCTTTTTATACAATAGTATACAAAGCGACTAGTCCGTTTGTAAAACGGCTAATTCTACAATCTGGCTACGAATTCTATATTGTTTATTCTTTGTCAAAATAGGAACATTACAGTATCAGTATATACCAAATCGTTACACTATTCAAATTATGTCTATTAATTAATTATTTATGTTATATCTAAATAACAATTAATAAGAATTTATGATAAGTCAAAATTTGCAATATAATTGTATTAAAATGATTTATGTTATGTTATGTCACGATTTACGTTGTAATTGTATAAAAATATTTTGTGTTGTGTCAAAAATTTACAATAAACTACTTCTTCTTGCATTCATATATAGACTGATAGTCAATAGTTTTATCAACAGACTTGCTACTCATCTAAAATGATTGTATCCAATGGCTCATCTGCACAATGGATCATCATGGATGAGCGAGAGAGACAAAACTATATGAAAGTAGAGTAACGATCTAAGTACGTCCTTGTCTAACCTATAGTTCCGTTCCTCTTGCTCGTCCACGATGGCCCGTCGTGTAGATCAGTGTTTTTCAACCTGCGGGTCGCGACCCATAGGGGGGTCGCGAAGCCATTCTCAGGGGGTCGCGGGTAAAATAAAAGAACAGTGTTTGTAGGTCCTAATTTGCAATAAAAAAATGCGATTTCAGTAAAAAGGCTGGGCCAGTTTATTTTTTTACAATTTGTCAAAACATACTTCTGTGTTGGACACGTTAATAACAAAATCATTTTCTAATTGAAGAAAATTAGAAACATTATTCTTTCAAATCACTAACATTTTTTGTAATGCCCTAGGGTGTCGCAAGAATTGTTTTACTTGTAAAGGGGTCGAGTATTCAAAAAGGTTGAAAAACACTGATTTAGATTAGTGTAGAGGAGCCATTACAGTCAAGCAAACCATTATTTCTTACCGATGCCATGCAATTTTGCGCGCTCCGTCAACAACTCAGGGTCGTGTATCCTCTGCGCACCGCTCAGGATCTCTTCACCTCGCATAAACATGTCGTAAGAGTTGGACGCTTTCTGGAATCGATACATGTTCAGTTAACCTATTGACCGCCACGCTTCTTCCAGCCCTAGTACCATGGCGACATATCTCGCGCGCGACGCGAGTTTTAAAAGCATTTGTTCCGTTCTAACGCTGAGCTAATGAAAGAGACAGCTGAGCTGTTTTCTCGCGTTTGGCGCGACAAACAGCATTGTCTACGCCTCAGGACTTCAGGGTCACCCTGCAGTGGATTAAGGGACATAGCAATTCATTAGGAAACGATGCAGCTGATGAGCTGGCTAAAAGGGGTTCTGAAACTACGGTAGCTGGCCCCGTGCCACTCCTGCCGATCCCTTTTAGACAAATGCGCTCATGGATAAGGCTGCAAACCGATCACCAACATAACACCAGATGGACCGATTTAACTAGCTGCAGGCAGTCAAAGATGGTGTTGACACAGGTCGTGCCAAGATTGACTCGAAAACTGCTCAGCCTAGACCGCCGCGATCTCCGAATAGTTGTAGGAACTATTACTGGGCACTTACCCCTTAATAAACAGCTATTTACAATGAACGTTACAGACAGCCCGCTGTGCAGAGGCTGTCTCGAAACAGAGGAAACAGTCAGCCACGTGATCCTGGAATGCACTGGTCTGGCCGAACAACGGACAAAAATCCTTCAAGATGTAAGGTCGCTCCGAGAAGCCTGTGAATGTCCCAGGAGACTTCTGTGCTTCTGGAAGGAGTTGGGTTGGCTGGACTAGCCGACCATGCCTACACGTATAAAGGACCAAATTGAGTCTAAATACGGAAATAGGAGTCCAGTAAAATACAAATACAAAATACGCCTCAGGACTTTTTGACGGGAATTCGTAGCAAGAGTTTGTCAGTTTTCTTTTATTATCCGAAAAAATTGATATCGTGGTTTTTAATGCATGATATTGATAGTGTATTGTTCAATAAAGTGCCATTTAAGTGTCTAATATGTAGGATAATGAAATAAAAGTGTGTAGACTGTGTTTCGAGTGCTCTCAAGAAGTCCATGAAATCTTCATCAAAAGTGCTATCATTTTGCTGAAGAATAGGATTAAAGACGAAAGAAATGGCTTTTGGCTTCTAAATAGGATAGATTTTCAACAGACTAGCTGTATGGCTCTGATCCTTTGCCTTCCCAATCTCGGGGTAAAATAAAACAAAAAAAAAATTCTACGTCTCATCTTACCCATGCAGGTTGTAACCCCAGGGATTGGGATCGTGATCATCATGAAAGCAAGTCAGTAGTGAGAACTGTAGATTGGGGCCGAGTAAAGTTCTATTTCCATTTCCGCCATTCTACGCTATGATAAATTGTGAGACGAAAATGTATGAAAATCTCAAATCTATCAAACAAATTGACTCGTTAAATGTAAAAATTTGCTAAGCATATCCTTTTTAATTGACGGTAGAACAAAAATTATCATATCTGACCCAAATAAAAGTTTGAATATGTTCATTGCCACCATTATACTGACGCAGTAGCTCAGTGGTAGTAATCCTGACTACTGATCCGAGACGGGTTCGATCCCCATCCAGGGCAAACATTTCTGTGATAAGCAGATTTGGTTGCTCTGTGTCTGGGTGTATTATGCCAATATATGTATGTATTTAAACGTATATGTGTATCTGTTTCTAAAACTATCACCTCGTAACCATTCTGTTAGCCTCACGTAGACGCGTGTAACACTTAAAAAAGGTTTTGGCAGAATAACAGCGCTGTAGGTCAGCTAGGTGTTGCCTGCAGCAAAGCTGAGCCGGACCTATTCCAGCACAGACTAAGGGAGCGGTGCGGGGGGCGGAGCTGTGCTTGTAATCTTAGCTCGCATAGCTCTGTCTCTTTTGCGCCGCCATTCATATGTTATTGATAATAAGCAAGACTTTTAACTATTTTAATGAATTTCTAAGTATATTTTTCTTCTTTTATTATATAATATATTTTTCGTTCTTTCTTATTTGTATAATATAATATATAATAATATCCGGGACAAATCACACACGGTCATCTGGCCCCAAACTAGTATATAAGGTTATTGTTTGTAAGTTTGTGTAATTTGTTCATTTTTTCTATTTTTGTAAGTCTGTGTTCGGAATAAAGATTTATTCTATTCTATTCTATTCTATGTATATCAGTCTCTGGTTCCCAAAATACAGGGTATCCTAGTTTGGGGCCAGATGATCGTGTGTGATTTGTCCCGGATATTTATTTATTAAATAACTAGCTTCTGCCCGCGACTTCATCTGCGTGGACTTCAAAATTGGGTCCAGAGAGAAAGAAAATGTTAAAGTGGCGCCATCTAGTGACAAAGTGTACATTTCGAGTTTTTACGCATTCCTACGGGAACCCTTAAGTTTTCCGGGATTAAAAGTATCCTATGTGTTAGCCGAGTGCATTATCTATGTACCTTCCAAATTTCATCCAAATCCGTTCAGTAGTTTCGGCGCGAAAGTGGAACAAACAAACAAACAAACAAACATCCATACTTTCGCATTTATAACATTAGTGATAGTGAAGTGATGATGATGATTAGTGATGATCACTATCACTAGTGATGAATTAATGAGATGAGATAAACTCGAATCAATGGGGAAGAAAACTGACAGAACTCACCGATAGAGGCGCTGATATCGCTTGACTCATAACAATCATCACTAACTGTCAAAACGTATAGAAAAACTGTTTACGTGAACTAAACATAAGATTTATTCAAAAAATGCCGCGTTGTGTGGCGATTGGTTGCAATAAAAATGGAAATCATTCATTTCCTAAAGATTATCGGATGAAGAAGACGTGGGAAAACTTACGTTTTAAATCATGTATTTTTAAACTTCGCCTTTAATTGAGGAACAGTCCAAGTCGCATACATTTGCCATTTAACGATTTTACAAAAAAAAAACCATTGTATAAAAAAACGCGGAACAAATTGAAAGTTGTTATGAGTCAAGCGTCCGTAGCGCCATCTGCAAATAGCTTTGCGTTTTCTTCCCCATTCCACTTACCGGGTTGTTAGGATCAGGCATAGTATAGAACGGCCTCACAGCCAACGGATACTTGTCCAGGATATAGAAGTCTGTATCGTATTTCGCCTTCACGAGTCTACCTAAGAGTTTCTCGTCAGGCGTAGACAAGTCGTCCTCTTCGCCTTGCGTGACGCCTGGTAAAAAAATATATAACCAGGTGACGTTTTATTGACTGAAAAGTGGCAAACAGCAGATCATGAAAGTGAAGAAGTTTCTCCAGGATACATATACGATATGAGCAACAATTTATTCATTGGATAATATAAAGAAAAACGATTTGATTATATTTACGGTTTTTTATATTACGAATTTTAAATGTTTTTTTTATAATGTTTGGCGGCAATACTTATATGGATCACGATGGGATTTCATCCTTCGTCTATACACAGCGTTATTTTGGCTGGAGCCAGGGTCCGCTACCCGACTCAATCAACTTTTTTTTTACCCTCAATTGGTAAGCCCTTGGCGTCATCTCACCTGATGGTGAGTGATGATGATGCCGAAGATGGAAGCGCGCTTACCAAAAGTCCCAACTCAATGGGGGACTGGCTATCTTATCTTCATGCCGGAACACATCAATCGTCATCACTCTACTTAATCCTCCTCAATGAGGTCATTTCCTCTCATGTCCGCTCTCAATACATCAAGCCAGCCCTTCCTGGGCCTTCATTAGATGACAGTGGTGTTGATTCGGTGTTTACGATTAAACTCATTTGACAGGACTAAACTTAATTTAAGCGTCCTATCCTTGTCTTTTCGGTGTAGAAAGAAAAAGACAGAACACTTAAGTTTAATCCTGTCAAATAAGTGTCATTGTGATAACTGACCACGCTGAATACGTTAAAAACAACCGACTTCAATCGCAACAACTCCAATTTTGCTATGTTTTTGTTGATGTTCTCAAAACAGCTGAATCGATTTCGATAAAATTTATATGGGACCACCTGTGAAGTATACCCTTACAAAAGAGATTTTTCCAAATCGGTTCAGGCGTCTTCGAGTAATCGGTGAACATTCATAAAAAAAAGATTCCGACGACTTGAGAACCTCCTCCTTTTTTTGAAGTCGGTTAAAAACCGAATCGACACCCAGTAACTGTACAGTGGATATAGTGCTTGTGCTGTAAGGGCTATAAAAGACTTACCAGCCTCCTTGAGCATCTGTACGGCTTGAGGGAACTCCAGCTTAAGCGGCGGGTCGAGAAACTTGAACGGCTCGACGCGGTACTGCTGCCCCACTGTCGCTATCTCCGACGCGAATCTGGACGATGCAATCACGAAAATGAATGAATTAAAATAAATTATTGCACAACATAAGCAGGAAAATATAAACAATATACCTACATGAAAAAAAATACAGTTAGGCGGTCTTATCGCCTTAAATTACATTAATCATAATTATGTTAAATTATTTTGGAAAATTTTCATGCTCAAATCAGAGCAGATATTGTAAGGAACCGTAATGTAAACTTCCATCTTATATCTGTACCCAGTATCAAATGCAAATAAATAAATTTAATTTATTTCAGTTTCCAAAAAATGTTGATTCACTATTCATATTTAGTATGGGAAACTGAAAAAAAGTTCGGATATTTTCAATATGCCTGTATTCTATACTTGATTCTGAGTAACCCCTAAAAATTTCAAACGCACTTTTTTAACAACCTGTAGTTTCCTACCTGGTAGCCAGTCCTCGGAACATCTCAGTGAGGGTGCCAGCGATGGTGTCGACCACCTCGTGGTAGTGATGCTTGAAGGCCATCTCCAGGTCCAGACCCACGAACTCCGTCAGGTGACGGTGCGTGTTCGAGTCCTCAGCTCTAAACACCGCGCCCACTGTGAACACCTGGACACGACAGATGGATATTTACAGGTGGAGATAAATTCTAAATTTATTTACTGTCTATATAGATGCACAGATAGTCCCCAATTAAGTTCAGCTCTAAAATAATACCGCGTCTACTGTGAACCCCTGGATACGAGAGCTGTATTTTTCTGGGTACAAATGAAATCAATTACTGTCTATCTAGACTCTAGAGTCTAGACGCACAGATAGCCTCGAATCAAACTCAGCTCGGAATACCGCGCCCTACTGTGAACCCCTGGATACGAGAGATGCATATTTACAGGTACAGACAAGTTCATTTACTGTCTATTTAGACGTGCAACCCTAATCCAGAGTCCTTCTGAACGAGAAATAACTACATGAAAAAATACTGTACAATCATTATCAACACAGTACAAACTTTTTGCGAATTACTTTTTATAAGTTCTTTACGGAATGTTGTTCAGATTCGTGAATTGAAATTACGGTTAAATTTTAGCTTATCCAAATCATACGGTGACAGACATTCTACATACGTCAAAATCTTACGGTGTACAGACACACCTCATCAAAACTTTACGGTATACAAACATACTTTGCCAAACCCTTACGATGTGCAGACATATCTTGTCAAAACCTTAAGAGAACAGTGTACAGACTTGTCAAAACGTTACAGTGACAGACACACCTTGTCAAAACTTTAATAGCTTCTCTATACGATACGATGGACCATCATGGGCGAGCAAGAGAGACAAAGCTATATGAAATTAGAGTAACGATGTAAGTACGTCCTTGTCTAACCTATAGTTCTGTCCCTCTTGCTCGCCCACGATGACCCATCGTGTAGAGGAGTTATAAGGTGTACAGATATATCGTGTCAAAACGTTACGTTGTACAAAGACACCTTGTCAAAACCTTACAGTGACAGACAGACAAACCTGGTCAAAACTTTAAGGTGTACAGACATATCGTGTCAAAACGTTACGGTGTACAACTGTACAGCCATATCGTGTCAAAACCTTACGAGTACAGTGCAGACTTGTCAAACCTTACTGTGTACAGAAATAACTTGCCAAAATCTTACTGTGTACAGACATACCTTGTCAAACCCTTACGACGTACAAACATACTTTGTCAAAACCTTACAGTGTACAGACATACTTTGTCAAAACATCTCTGTGTACAGACATACCTTGTCAAAATCGGCTGCTATAGCCATCTGCTTGTACAACTGAGGGCTCTGCGCGAGGTAAGCGGAGGATTTGAAGTAGGAAACGGTGAACACGTTGGCGCCGCCTTCCGAGGCCGCCGGGATGATCTTGGGTGTGTGGATCTCAACGAACCCTGGTGATGAGGAGGGTTCGATATGCAATTCTGTCTTTGGGTCAGCATTGGTAACTTTATCACCGCACGAAAACATGTGTTGGAGGGATTTTCTTTCGGACCCGATGTTTCTTCTCTCTCCGCAAACACTTCCCGAAACGTTGTGTATAAGAGTTCCAAATGGTAAGAACTTCGTTTTAGGTTGACAGAAAAATGACCTTCGGAAAGTCTACGACCTACCCCGAATAAACATATCTTGATTTAAAAACCAGAATTTATAACAGAAAAAATGTATATTCAGTAATACCCCGCTTAACGCGAGTGATGCGTTCCAGACAAAATCGCGTTAAGCGAAATTCGCGCATAACGGGACACAAACAAATAACGAGCTAAACTATAAATCAATGTACTTTTGTTTGAGAAAATTTTCACAAAATATTAATGCACTTCTTTTTTACACTTTAGAAAAATAGCTGTTTAAGGTTTTTTGTGTCGCATTTTGTTTGCGCTCTTGCAAAATTCTAAAAACTATTTTTCTATCTTTGGAGTTACCGGCGAGTCAACCGTCAATCGTTTTTCAATTAATGAGCAGTTACGGGTTGCTATTGGTCAATGCAATCACGCCACTTAGCATGCAAATGAACCAATCAACGCATTCGCGTAAAGCGGGGTAAATTAGCGCGAATTTTAAAAACCGCGCTATAACGAATCCGCGTAAAACCGGGTCGCGTTAAGCGTTACGTATGAATCCCAGAATTACGAATAGTTTAGTATGAAGTTTTAAAAGTCATCACTAGATGACACTAATAAATTGAGTCAAGCAAATTCGACTTTGCCAGAATGAAACACTCAATACGGCATTTCGATAATTTTATACGAGCAAGGTTTTAAAGAGTCTCTTGCTTAAAACTTTCAAAACTTGACTGGCTGACGTGTTTCCGTAACTCAGTATATTGGTTATTTTAGAAGCTATCGAAAAAAGTCTACGTTTTAGGTTGTATTGTATGCGGTAAATTCAAATGTGAAAAATATTTTTTCTGTAAAATTGGTATATTCAGTATTTTATTTAGGAACAGGCTGAATTGCTATATGGATTATCAGTAATTCAATTTGAAACATTTAAGTAGTAATGTCTGCGTGATAGAATCAGAAATGAGAAGATACGGAGGAGAACCCCAGTTACTGACATAGCTCACTGAATCGCTAAACTGAAGTGGCAGTGGGCGGGGCAGATCAGATAGCTCATTGAACAGATGGCCGTTGGGGAATACCGGAAGACGCTGTGTAGGCAGGCCTCCCACTCGGTGGAACAATGACCTGGTGAAGGTCGCGGGAAGTCGCTGGTTGCGGGCAGCGCAAGACCTGTCAGTGTGGAATTCCTTGTGGGAGGCCTTTGTCCGACACTGGACGTCATTCGGCTGATGATGAATGTCTCTACAAGTAATGAAGTTAATCTACCTTTGTCGGTAAGTATCTCCCTGAAGAGCTGGCAGACGCCGGCCTCTATCCGGAATATGGCCTGGTTGGCCGGAGTCCGCAGATCCAGTACGCGGTTGTCGAGCCTCGTGTCTTGATTCACGCGGATCTTGAGAGCTTCTGGGTCCTGTTAGAGAGACAACTCTTTCCCCTCACTAGCTCAAAACTCGTGATTAAAATAATGTGGCGACCTGATACCTAAAGGGCGTCACACACTAGAGCGATACTGTACGAGTTTATCTTAAGATAAAATATCACTCGCCATACAAATCAACGGACCATCACACACGGGCGCTATGCTATACTGCTATATCGTAAGATATCACGTGCTACCGTGCGATATGGAAATCATAGCGGAGGTGTGACCTTGATATGAGCGATGTTTACTTGTTCTCGACGCGCGGGGGTGTTGAAATATAATACGATCGTATCGCCACCGTATGTAATAGCTTGTTATGCTATCTGCAGATATCGTAAAGTGAAATAGCATAGTATAGCTCTAGTGTGTGACGTCCTTAATGGGGCATATAGCTTGTAGAACAGATGGCCGTGAGAGAATTAAAGTTCTCGAGTGGCGACCGCCCACCGGAAGACGTGGGCACGCCCACTCGGTGGACCGATAACCTGGTGAAGGTCGCGGGAAGCCGCTGAAGGCAGCGCGAGACCGGTCGGTGTGAAAATCCTTGGGGGAGGCCTTTGTTCAACAGTGATGAAGATGAATGTGGCGACCTACAACATCGCTCACCACGTGCACAGTTGCGCTACAAGACATGGCGCAGAACTGCCGCTTGTATGGTTAGGCAAAATGGGGAAGAAAACGGAAAGCTATTTACAGATGGCGCTACGGACACTTTACTCGTAACAATTTTCAATTAGTTCCGCGTTTTTTATTATCGAGGTGTTATAAATTAGTTTTTTTTCTATTAAATTGTTAAATGGAAAATGTATGCGACTTGGACTGTTCCTCAATTAAAGGCGAAGTTGAAAAGTACATAATTGAAAACGTAACTTTTCCCACGTCTTCTTCATCCGAGAATCTTTAGGAAATTAACGATTTACATTATTATTGCAACCAATCGCCACACAACGCGGCATTTTTTTAATAATCTTATGTTTAGTTCACGTAAACATTTTTTTCTATACGTTTTGACAGCAAGTATGAGTCAAGCGATATCAGCGCCTCTATCGGCGAGCTTTGTCAGTTTTCTTCCCCATTCTCCATGCGAACCTGTAACGCGTTAGTTACCTCCCTTTTCCTCCAAAAAGTGGGAACACAGTTCTTACACTATTATATTTTTTTTTTAATATAATTATTTCCTGCTTTGTATATCAAGGATAAGACATACAATCTTGTCTGATAAATAAAATCTTAGTCACAAAATATCTGTTGCAAATGTTAAAAAGAAATTGTTTGCTACAACACCGTCAATGTTTTGCCGGACCTAAAAAACCCTTTTCAATGCCTTCTTGAAGAGTATTTAAGGAAAATGGGTTTCATATAATTATTAGTGCACTCACATCGCTTTTCTCAGGGCGAGCGGCGTCTTCCACCTGCAAAGGCAACTGCGCCCGCGCCGGCGACACCAGCCACGTCTCCCTCACCGACAGCTCCACCTCGCGGATGGTGCACGACTCTATGGGCGAAGCGGTGTTCACCACTGCGGCGTGAATGTCCACTATAGACTCCTTTGTTATGCTGTTGGTGAACATATATCTTATACAATATAAGGGCTAACAAAATCTGCTGAAACTACTTCAACTGGTAATAGCATATGTTTTGGAAAAAATGTGTTGGAGGGAGTTTCTTTGGACTCGTCGTTTCTTTTCCGCAAACGCTTCCCGAAACGGTGGGTATACGAGTTCCGAGTGGTAGGAACCTCGTATTAGGTAGACAAAAGAATGACCTTCAAAAAGTGTACACTGCTACCTACTGCAAATAAAATATTATCATTTTATTTAATATCGTCCCCACTCCAGGGGCACGGGTCTCTTCCTATACAGCTCCACCTCGCGGATGGTGCAACACTCAAAAGGCGAAGCGGTGTTTATGTCCGCGATTGTTTTTTTGGTATCTGTGGAAGAAGATAACTGACCTGCCGACGTGATCGCGGGTGATGCTAAGTGCAACACCAGGCAACCGCCGTCTATACCTTGTGGATAGGACGGTTTAATTATGCTAAACGATAAGAGGCCTGGATTTGGCTGTTAGTGGGATTTATCTCGACCGTTTCTGTGCTTCGCAAGGCACGTTAAGCCGTTGTTGCCAGCTGCTATCGCTAGATATCAGTCGTTAAGCCATTTCAGCTTGAAATCTTCTGACACTGGGGTTGGAAACTAGCCCCACAACCTCCACCAATCCGAACTTGGCCCCGCGTGTGGAGTATGGCCTAACCTTCCCGATGTATGGGGAGAGTCCCGTGCCCCTGTAGTGGGGACGTAATGGGTTGTTAACAATAAAACACTATAAGGAAGAGATACTTGACCATCTGCTTGCTGACGGCCGAACTGACGGCCACTAGCTGCACGGCGCTTTCATCTATGTATCTACCCATTTATCTATATATCTGTCTATCTATATATTTGCCTCTCTATAGATAGATCTATCTGTCTGTCCAACTGTCTATCTATCTATACCTCTGTCTATCTATCAATCTATCTGTTTGTCTACCTATATATTTATCTCTCTATGTATCTGTCTGTCCAACTGCCTATCTGTCTATCCTCCTATCTATCTATCTATCTATCCATCCATCTGTCTATCTATCCATCCATCCATCCATCTATCTATCTATCGACTGACCTGCCAATAAACTTGACCATCTGCTTGCTGATGGCGGGACCAACGTTCACCACCAGCTGCACGTGCTTTCATCTATCCATCCATCCATCTATCAGTCCATCCATCCATCCATCCATTTATCTATCTATCTGCTGACCTGCCGATAAACTTGACCATCTGCTTGCCGACGGCCGGAACGACGTTGGCCACCAACTGCACGTGCTTTCATCTATCCATCCATCCATCTATCTGTCCATCCATCCATCCATCCATTTATCTATCTATCTGCTGACCTGCCGATAAACTTGACCATCTGCTTGCTGACGGCCGGACCGACGTTGGCCACCAACTGCACGGTGCTGGAACTCTGTCGCAGCACCGCGAAGCACTGCTTGCCCTTAGCTCGAGATGTCTGGAGACGTGCTGTGGACATAGCAAGGATATTTTTTTATATTTGGATAATCACACTATCACATCACACTATCACACTCATATTATTATTATAAATGCGAAAGTATGGATGTTTGTTTGTTCCGCTTTCACGCTGAAACTACTTTTTACTAAATTTGGTAAGTAGATAGACAAAGCACTAGGCTATCACATAGATAGATAGATAGATAACTCGTTTATTTGTTACTACAAACACACATATTAAGTATTACATCAGTACACAATAAAATAAAAATAAAATAAACCAATACTTAAAAATATTTGTGTGTGTTGCAGTAGTACAAAAGGGCCGTGACTCAGTATGTGATTTTCTCTTTCGAGCAATACTGTGGTATTCTGCCACAACCCGAAGACTGTGACAATAATGAAAAAATATAAAAAACGAGTAAACTAACATTAATAACAATAATTTAAAAAGAAAAAAAGAAAGTTTGCAACTGTACGTGATTAGCAGTGTGTGAGTTAATGTAAAAGTGTGTATGACAGGATGAAAAGAGGCGTAAGTGTGTGTTAAACAAAGAAATCGTATTTTAAAGAAGTGTATTGTATTGTACCTTCCAGACATAAGTCGCATTACACTGCAAAATCCGCCACCGAATAGCCACTGGGAATACCTACTTTTTGTTCCGACCTCCGGATCAGGAGGTCGCGGGTTCGATTCCCGACGGGGTCTAACTTTGTAGAACTCGGTTTGGTTGATGGCAGGGTATTTTCTGAGCCCGCCTGGCTAACTACCACCATCTTATCTAAGTCTTGCCACCAAACATCAATGTAAACAGCATTGATGTGTTCCGGCATGGAGATAAGATAGCCAGTTCCCCAATGCATTGGGGAATCTTGGTAAGCCCGCTTCCATCTTCGGCATCATCATGACTTACCATCAGGTGAGATGAAGCCAAGGGCTTACCAATTAAGGATAAAAAAAAAAGATCTCACACATAATGTACCTTAACTATACCAATTATTTTCTAACTCTTGATGTATATTTTTACAAATTACCAATAAATGTTTTATGTACATTTTTGCAAATTATAATACTTGATGTATATTTTTACAAATTACCAATAAATGTTTTATGTACCTCTAACCCAAACGCTCTGCCCGTTCAGTTTGACACTCAGCTCATTGACATCGGTGTACTCTCTGTCACGGTGCTCCCCTGATGACTGGATCAGCTTCGCCACTCCGTACTTGCCCTCCGACACGTCTGGCTCTGTGGAGTCTGCCTGGGGCTGAGCTGATGCTGCCTGGGAAGTGTTAATTGGTAATAGTTAATGGACTCCTGCTTCTAAATCAAGACTTTTTTTCGGTGAAATTTTTAGGGGTTACTCAGAATCAGATACTCGTATAGAATACAGGAAGACTATTGAAAAGCACTGATTAGCATTTTTTTTCAGTTTACCATACTAAATCTGAATAGTGAATAAAAAATTTGTATGGGAAACTGAAAAAAAATTGTTGATCAGATTTTTCAATAATTTTTCCAGTATTCTATACTTCATTCTGTCTGAGTTTTCAAAAATACTTTTTAACACCTGTATACAGGATTTAGACATTCTGTATACAGGATTTAGAACCTTTTTGACAAAAAGTAACTTGGATAACCAGCAGTGATGTACCATATTACTTTTGTCAATATTCTGTGCTCTGCTAATATTAATGTTTTTTATTATGCCTTGATTTGGACACATACTTTGCACTTTTGGCTATTTAGCATTTTTTTTATTTTTAACACTTCTGACGTCAGTTATCCTTTTACTGTCATACAATCTTGTACATGTCTCGTGCAATCTTTGCAGAAAGTGTAAGCGCTGATAAGCAGGTGCAAGAAAGCAGTAGGTACAGGTTTACAAAATGGCCGCCAGTCAGTTAGCATAAATTAAAGGAAATTTATGTGAAATATGCAAGTATTTATGAAAGAATAGTAAATAAAGTGTACCTTATGTTCAGCCTTTTTCTGCTGTTTCTCTGCCGCCTTGGCTGCCTTTTTGGCGGCTTTCTTACTGCCCGCTGCTTCACCTTCCACCGGGGGATGGGTCTCTTCTGATACCACCATGATTTGAGATTTGTGGTTTTTTTTATTGAGATATCTGTGAAAATGTACAACAACTTCTGACAATGGTGCTGACAAATGATTATTAAAGTTGTGTTAGCATAGCTTGTTGCAAAATTGAAGCAACTCCTGGGGTTGGTTGCCGGAACTTGTACCGAGCACACATCTGCTGAGTTCTTTTTTTCCGTTTTAGAGTAGTCTCAACGTTATTTTTGTGATGGAGAAATAGATGTGATTCAGATTCTGTGATAAGCAATAATAAGAAGAGGATCAACTCAGGAAAAGCTCTGTTTGATGTTTGTTTTTGGAGTTCCAGCAGCAAACCACCACATGGAGCGCCTTTAAGTGCCGATCGCCCTTAGAGCTGCTTTTTTTAAAGACTCTCCCAAATAAACATGACATTGGCAATACCATTTATGTGGAATGCTAAATAAAAAAAGGAAAGTAAGACTTTTCTGTGTAAGAATATGCCAAACACAAACTGACTATGGTATATACTTTATTGAATATTTTTACTTCGGATGGCCCATTACTACGCCCCTTTTAAAGGTAGACCTTAGATATACATACAGAAGTATCAAAACATAATGGAATTAGGAGTTGCTTCTATTCTATTCTATTTTTCTATTTGGCATTCCACATCTCATTACAAGCGTGATTTTGACAATGTCATGTGAAAGACGCGGCCCTAAGTGTGAGGGGCACTTAAAGACGCTCCATGTGGTGGTTTGCTGCTGGAACTCCAAAAACAAACATCAAACAGAGCTTTTCCTGAGTTGATCCTCTTCTTATTATTGCTTATCACAGAATCTGAATCACATCTATTTCTCCATCACAAAAATAACGTTGAAATTACTCTAAAACGGTAATAGTTGTAAGGGTAACTCAACAGGCGTGTGCTCTGCACAGAATCCTGGCAACCAACTTCAAAGACTTCTATTCTATTCTATTCTATTTTTCTATTTGGCATTCCACTTCTCATAACGAGCGTGATTTTGCCAATGTCAAGTGAAAAATGGGAGAATCTTCAATAAAAAAAAATGGCGAAACGCCAATGTCAAGTGAAAGACGCGGCCCTAAGGGTGATGGGCACTTAAAGATGCTCCACGTGGTGGTTTGTTGCTGGAACTCGGAAAACGGAGCTGTCTCCCGAGTTAATCCTCTTCTTATGACCGCTTATCACTGAATTGGTTTCACAGCTATTTTCCCATCACAAAAATAACGTTGAGACTACTCTAAAACGGAAATAATTAAAAAAATAACTCAGCAGACGTGTGCTCGGTACAAGTCCCGGCAACCAACCTTCAAAGACTTATTTTACAAAAAGTCTAGACTGACAATTTGTCATCTCAATTAGGGTTCACTAAAGAGGGCTGTGTTATAAAAAAGCAGTGCACCCCAACTGTAGTGTTGAATTTAATATTGAAAAGGACTAGAAAAATAAAACCTTCTTCTTTTGTAGACAAAAACTGCAATTTAGTCGTTAGGAAACTAAAATTTAAAGAAAGATATGAGATGCTAAACACTGGAACACACACATAGTGACTGAAATGCTGAAATAACGTAAATAATTGACTAAATAGTTTCATGTTGCATTCAAAAGTTTCATCATTTTCTTCGCTTAATTAAACCGCTTGATATTTTGAATAATAGAGTGCACTTACCCTCAAACCGTTATTGACTGATATAATTAGTGGTTTAGGTGTTTCAGAGATAAAATATTTCACAAAAACAGATAAAATATGTGAATTTAATGCAAAAATAGGTTATCGGACATAACCTCAAAGCGGTCACCTTAACAACTGTCACTGTCATCATGACATAAGGCTTTTTTAAATTTTTTTATTGCTTGGCGTACAGGAAAAAATTACGATCAAACAAAAAGTTTTATACAAAATAGGTGCAATCTACAATATTCACTAGATGTGGAAGAAAAGAAGAAAAACCGTGGAAACGTCATGCACAAATCAAAACATGTCGTCAGTGCGTCAGCTGTCAGCCTAACAGATTCTCAAATTTTTTCAAACGATTCGCAAATTGTAATGAATAAATTTTCCGTTCAAAATGTCAAAGAATTGTTTAGGAGCCGATCCAATTAGTGTTGGGTCGTGTTGCAGCATCAAACTTCGGTCGGGCTCGAGGAAAAAATGCCGATTTTCACAGCCAACATTCCCGGTATGCTCAAGGTCGGAGACAAGATCGAAATCGGAGGCAAGATCAAGGAGAACGCAAGGAAGTAAGACCTTTACAAAGTTGACGAAAACATCTTAGAAAACTCTTATTTATTTATTAGGTTACCAACAGGATGTACATCGCACTTATAACTTATTTCTAGATAGATACTGTATCATAGTTCCTCTTTGCTACATAAATAAGTCCTTTATTTTAATTCTTTTGTTGGTGGAAGAGATTATTCATGGGAGAAGTCCGCCATTAGTCTTTCTTTTGTCTGTAGTGCTGAAAGAGTTTACAAAAAAAAAACTAGTAAATCGCAAGAAATGATAAAGCTGGAACAAAGGTAGGAACTAGGAAGTAACCAATCAGTTGGTACTTACAAGACAGGTCGCGAGTTTGAACCCCGACCAGGGTCAACCCAACCGACGCGACGTGTGATGTTCTTTTTTCACAAGCTAGGTACATATTTTAGTGGTAATCTTTTTAGGTGCATGTTTTTATGTTATACCTATCCTCAAAAATCTTGGCATGTTTTAATCTTTCTGAACATGATGTTCACCGAATGGCCTTAACCTTAACGTAGCACAAATTCAAACAAATTGTGTTGCTAAATGATTAGGTGCATTTCGTCACAATTGTGTGTCGTCATAGACGCATTACTTATGTCATTTTTGCATTTTGTCATTGTCTTATCTTTCTCGGGATGTCGTTAAACCTGTGCGCTCACGTTTCGTCATAAACGCATTTCGCAATGAACGCTTTTCGCATTTCGTCATTGTCTCATAATTCCCAGGATGTCGGTAAACCTGTGCGCTCAGGAGGGCGAAGAGCCGCGCGACGTGGTGCTCCACTTCGACGTGCGGTTCCACCGCGACAACATCATCTCCTTGTCGCGCAAGAACGGCGTCTGGATCGGCAGCGGCAACTACGATACCAACTACAACATGTTTGTGCCAGGTTTGTATAGTGGTGAGGTGACGTTTCGTGTTTGTAGTTCATTAATAATTGTGACAACATTTGTTTGTATTATACTTATTAACCCATTGAGCGCCACGTTAAGCTGGGGTCCCAAGGCCCGTTTTCTGACAGATCAGGCCGCGCCAGGACGTGCCGACGCGCCGTGGCAACGGTCTCGTCTGTCGTCGCCTGTTGTGGAATGGCTCGGCGCGTGGTGTGACCATGCCACGACAGGCGTCCTTGATCCGGCCTGGCCTGTCGGTTGGCGGACCGTGGGATCTCAGCTTTACTCTTTGACAAATGGTGCCACCACCACCAACAACGTCGCCTATCGACAAAAATGTTATGAAAATCTCAGTTCCTGGCGCCTGTGGCACGGAAACCGGTGTTAGCTCTAAAACCGAACTTTTAGTTTTAAAACCATGTACATTTTCTTTTCACCAGGCACGATATTCCGCATCGTCTTCGAGATTAAGGACACAGATGTGATCACCATCTACTGTCAGGGGAAGTTCCACTCCAACTTCCTGCCGAAGATACCCCTGTCCATGGCTAAGTACATCGTAGCGTGGGCGGACGTGGAAAGGGTGACGCACTGCTACTTCCACTTAGGGTATAAGGTGGGGAAAGTTTCGTTACCTTCATCATCATCATCATATATTCAATACTGGCTATTAGTCCACTGTTGGACATAGGCCTCCCCCAAGGCACGTCACTTATACCTTCGGCTATGCGCATCCAGCTGTCTCCAGCAACACTGTGCAAATCATCGCTCCACCTAGTCAGCCTAGTCTCGACTAAAACGTAGTGTTATATTCTCTTTGGTCTCGACTGGAGAACTCTCTCTGTCCAGCGATTACCTTAGGGTATTTGGTAAGGAAACCGTAGTTCGGTACCTCAGGATATAAATCGTATAAATCTAAGTTAGTGAGGACATTAGGTAAAGAAACCTTCAAACAAAAAAAAAATATTTATTCGAAGTTGGCAGCACTGAACACTTTCTGAAGGCCTTTTTTATCTCACTAACTCAATGTTGAAAACATCTAGTGGAATAAGCCCGGCAGTATACATTCACAGAGATGTTCACCCAGATACAGATAACAGACCAAACAAAAACTCTGCATAGACATATTTTCTCTGGATGGAATCAGCCTACAACCCTCGGATCAGTAGTCAGAAGCGCTAATTACTAAGCCAGCGACCGAGATAATTATTCTATACATCATAAATCATCGAATGTGCCTACAGCGCCATCATTTGCATCTATCGTTCAACTGCTCAAAAAATCTCTCATTGCTATTATTGTTTTGGCAGGCGCCTCTCGAAGAACCAGACGCGCAGTCGCCACGGATCGGGATTGGCCCAACATTAGCTGGTGACGCTAAGAGATGGTGAGAACTATACCATAGGTTACTTTCTTTCATGATCAACCAGAAAAAAGTTTCTATTCGGCGAAACATATTGTCGTTGAAACAATGGTGTCGACAGTCTTTTTTAAGGTTCAGTAGGAAAAAAGGAATCCTTATTTGTAGGATTACTTCGTTGTCCGTTTGACTGTCTATTAGTCAAGACCCTTTTTTATTTCAACGTGTACTTAATTAATAGAAAAGAGACGTTTATTTCTGTTTACACAAAATTGGTATAAATTATAAAGTTAAGAGTTGGTTAACTCGGTTTTCAGGCTTCCCGAACGCAGTGGGCGAAATACTTACGTAGATTTGTAATATTTACCCTTAATATGTACCTATCTCATTCTCATCTCACTTCCCACTATCCCACTAATATTATAAATGCGAAAGTATGGATGTTTATTTGTTTGTCAGTTTGTTTGTTTGTTTGTTCCGCTTTCAGGCCGGAACTACGGAACAGATCTGGATGAAATTTGGTAGGTAGATAGATAAAGCACTCGGCTAACACATAGGATACTTTTTATCCCGGAAAAATTAAGGGTTCCCGTAGGAATGCTTAAAAATTTTCACTTCGTCACTAGATGGCGCTATCTTAACATTTTATTTCTTTCTGGACACAACTCGGAAGTCCACGCGGACGAAGTCGCGGGCGGAAGCTAGTAAATTATAAAGTAAGAGTTGGTTAACTTGGTTGTCAGGCTTCCCCAACGCAGTGGGCGAAATACGTAGATTTGTAATATTTACCCGTAATAATATGTACCTATACCTACTTACTAAATATCGAGTTGATTACGTGACTGCGACTTACACAGAAGCGAATACTTACTTAGCGGAAGACTTAGGTACTGCAAGGTCAGATCTGACCTTTTCTCCGGTCGTAGCGGTTCTCCGTTCCACTGGGCACAGAGAGGGAAGGACGAGTGTGTGCACCTGTGTTAGCGCGAACGCTTGTGCACCTTAATATCTCCTGCGCACTTGACCGCATCATCATCATCAGGTACTGCAAATGTACGTCACTGCGAAACATTTTTTGGTCAGACGGTATCTTTAGGTTTTTCGTTGTAGGTACCTATAGGGCCATTTAATCAAACTTGTACTTATATCAAAAGTTGTTCAGTTTCTCATTTAGTGAGATACCTTTAGGGTTACACAGTGTGTAATACACACATTCCTACATTAAGGACATACAGTTTATACAGCGTGACTTTTTATTAAATAATTTATCTTTATATCCAGTTCCCGCACCCATAAGAAGTCTGCTCCGAGCTCCCCTCAGATCGACAGGACTTCCATCGAAAGCTCTGATGATGACGAGACAGTGCAGCCTGAGAAGCCCCGAATTAAGCAAGGTCGAGCCGACAGGTATCAGTATCGAGAAATAATGATGTTAACCCTGAGTGGGAATCGAACCCACGGCTCTGGGATCGGGAGACAAGTTCGAGTTGCACTTAGCTGGTTTTCCCACTTTATTTCCTTCAGCGCTGACGATCTTAAAACAGCCTAAATCTCCCTTATAGTAAAACAACGTTCGTTTCCTTTCCAGATTTTTTTACGAGACCCTGCTTTGTCAGCCACCGGAACCAAACTTCATTACGGAAAGGAGACGGAATAGCACTCTAAAACCTCGACAGGAGTTTAGGAAATACACGCACGACCAATCGGACACAGACAAAGTAGAGAGCGAAGATTACTCCGAGGAGATTTTATCCAAAAATATGGACTCTTCCATCGCAGACTCTGAGGAAGTGTTGCCAGGCTTGAAAAAAAGAGGTCGCCGGGGGAAATTCGGACCATTCGCGCAAGTAGTTAACTTTATGGGGAAGAACACGAGGAAAAATTGATTTTTGTAAAGTGGTTGCGGTATAAATTTAGTTTTTGTAATCATATATACATAATTGTAATTTTGTATTTTGAATGGGTGATTTTAAAATGTATTTTTTGTTACGAGACTATTTCATTAATTCACCTATATTCCCAAGGACTGGCGGACGTTAGAATTTTTTTTCCTATCGAGTCCTACTAGTCGAGGCTATTAGCTAGGTCAAGCTATTAGTCCTAATCATCCATCAGCCAGAAAAGGGCCCATTGCTAAACAAACGCCTCCCCCAAGGATATCCACGTCGACCGATCCTGCGGTGTTCGCATCCAGCGACTTCCCGCAATCTTCACCAGCGACAATCTACAATTTACTTTCCTATAAAAATTGCCGGTGACAATATTGGCATGGTGGAATTCCTGCCAATTTTCATATTTTCTGTGACGTTTTCACGTGACAGGTGACAATTTGTCACGAAAAACCTTCTAGTAACAGCAGTAGTTCGTTGTTAAGTTGACCCGAACTAACACTAACTTATACAATTGGCAAGTTTATTATGATAATTTGACATAGGGTATACAGATATAGAAAAAAAATATTACGACTGATTCACATAGGTTATAGAGTATCGAAACACAAAACAAACCGGCGCTTAGAACGATTCTGAGTAATAGCGAATCAAATATAAATTATAGTACTTTCTAAAACCTTAATGCAATAATTTTATGTGGCGTGATAAAATTGGCTAATCCCAACAAAAACATTCTGTAAAAAAGGGGTCCAAGGTACTGGACGACTATTTGGCATCAAAAGTAGTGAGATCTATCTAATGGAGAGCCAAGAGTGTGTATATGAACCTATTTATTCTAAAATAGTTGGACTGTCATGACTGAATGTAACTTGGCCGATAAACATTTAGATTTTTTCCATATCACAGCGAAAACCCTTCTTTTTCATGTCGTAATCCCAGGGATTGGGGATTGTGACTTAGACACACTATGCTAAGGAGAAATGGTGCGACGAAAATGTATGAAAATCTCAAATTCTGGCGTGTGTGGCACGGTAAACCGTTGTCGGCCCTAGCCGTCTGTGGCGGACAAAGGGTAAATGACCCAAAGGCCACCGGCCATCTGTTCTTAATTTTATTTAATTATTTTTTTGGTTGCGACCCCTCTAGGGCCATAAACACAAAATCTTAGTGATTTGAAAGACTACGTTTATAATTTTCTTCAATTAGAAAATGATTTCCTTATTAACGTCTCCAAAACAGAATCACATTTTTAAATTTTTTTAAAAAATTAACAGATCCAGCCTTCTCACTGAAATCGATTTTTTCATTGCAATGTAGGACCTAGAAACACTTACTTTTTCTTTTACCCGCGACCCCTTCAAAATATAATCATGTTTACTTAAAATATTGTAACTTTATTTAATTTCTGACTTAATACTTAAATATACACTTAGAATAATATATTACAAGCTTATAAATATCACAATCAATCCAATTATTTATACATTTTACTACCTACTTAAAATGAAATCCATAAAATATAGATTATAGAACACATTAGGTACCTAAATAGGCCTTGCCGCGGCTAAAGTCAGTCAAAAGACGTAACCTTACATCTATCAGTCACATTCCATCTTTTTACAATTTTATTATATTTTACGTATATCACACAACCACAGTCTGCGTGGCATTTTATTTCTCTTTCTATTTTTAAGTACATCCCGCCTCGCTTACATTTAAATAGATATTTCCAGAAAGTTTTTTTTTTAACGTAAAAGAGTTTGTATGGAAGGAGATCTGTTAAACTATCACGGATAACTGTTTTTATAATGTGGATACTCCCTCCGCGCACTCCCTCCTACCTTTAGGTATGTAGGTGAGTTATAAACTTCTTGTGTGTGTCACAGCAGAATTATTAAAAGAGCCACTTGATAAGAGATTGTTGTTGAAAAAATGTTTGGACTCTTCATACAAAATTGGCCAAACAGCTGATCAGTTTATATGAAGAGTTCCAATATTTTTTTTCACATTTCAGTATTATGTTACGAACTTACGAGTAAAAGCCTCAGTTACAAGGTCCTTCACCTATTTTGTTACACCCTGTATAGATTTAAAATGCTTATATGTAGTTGGATATAATTTCAATGTTAGTTCCTGTGTACGCCACGACACAGTTCTCTTTTATATAGGTACAAACTCTAGAAACAAGACAGCGAAATACAAAAACTGTCCTGAACAGCAATATCATCACCTAATTTATATAAAAGTGTTTTTTTAATGGCGGACATGAACATATTATCCAGGCTAAACGTGTCAACTTTTTGTCCTTCCACTTTTTAAATAAACGTTAGATTTTTTCGGATTTCTATACAAATCGAGCACAAAAAATTCGCCATTAAAAAAAACACTTGTCTTACTGTCCCTTTGTTTTTACAAAATATACAGTATTTTTCGGAACAGCTTTATTCTTTTATTCCTTCATTGACAGTTTCGTAACCATTTTGCCGTCGGTTACCGAAATGTTTTCCGTTAGCCGACATAGATGGCGCCATTTTACTCATCGCTTACATTTTATACTCTATATTCCTAGTTGAGCACAAAACGGAGATACTACATTCAGTACGTAAACTCTAGGCTTACGTTTTTACCTAATTTCAGCTTTTAACGAATTCACAAATAACCTCAGCGTGGTTTTCATTTACGCCTATAGTGACGAGCTGCGGTTTTGATACTAAAAACAGCGATTCCCCGTCGATTTCGTGTTCACGGAACAGCGAGATTGTTTCGTTCCACTCGTATTTTGCCAAGTGGTCGGATAGTTGTTCGACCTGGAAATATGAAGTGAATAAATCAATTTTATGTCGTGTAATCAAATAAGTGAATAATTGCGAATAAAGATTAAAGAAGTAAGTAAATGTAAAAGTGAACTTTGTCAAATTTAAATAAATATAAATAATAATAATTAAATAATAATTAAGCTTTTTTCAATGCAGTTCAGTTCAGGTCAACTGAAATATGAAAAGAGTAAATCACTTTTATTTCTAAAAAAAAGTGAAAAAATGAGAAAAGGATCAAAGAAGTAAGTTAAATGTAAAAGTCAATTTCAGTAAATAAAAAAATAAGTGATAAAATGTTATTAAGGCTTTTTTGTAGCAAAACAACGTATTTGATTTATTTTAAAAAGAATTAAACGATTTGCAAAAAATATATATTACCGTCCATGATTTCACTACTGCTGGCTTCAAATTTCCAAATGGATTACCTGAAAAAATTAAGTCATTAATGAATTAATTAAACCTGTATTTTTTTCAAAATAAACTCATAGAAATAAGAATGTCAAAATTTTAAATAGGCACTTAATTTACTTTTATCTTCCACAGAGATGTTATCTTCGTTTTGGGTGGCTTTTAGTTTTTCTTCATTAAGATTCAGATGTGCTAAGTCTGGAATCTTTTTGCCGTCATTTTCCTTTATGTTTTCATCTTTTGTAGATACATCCTTTAGATCTTCCAACTTTTCCTGTATTATTTGCTCTGGCTTAGCAGGTGGATTGGTGAATAAAGACTTTTCCTTCAGAGGTCTTCGGATCTGCAAACAAGACTAAATTTTATCTTTGTTTTACTAAACAAAATTTAATTACTAATAATTCGGCACTTTATGATACTTACAGCAAATGGCACATTTGATTCCTGTATTACGTATCCATCCAACACATGCGTCAAAAGGAACTCTTTGTCATCTTTTACTATACTACCATCCACTATACGTATTTCTTTATCGGTTAAGTCATTTAGTGATACATTAGTGTAATCCTTTTTAGATTTTCTTATATTATTATCAACTTCTTTAACTGGTTCTTCTTTTTTCAAAATAGTTTTCTCTTTATCCAATATGGTTTTCTCTGGTTCGATCTTTTCTTCTGGTTTGATTTGTTTATCAGATACTTTCACTTCTTCTTTTGGTTTTACATTTGAATCAATCGATTCGTATTTTACTTTCATGGTTGTCGTAGTTGTATCACCCGTTTTTATTTTCGGTTTACACGTTTGAGAAATTCTGATTTTTATTTCAACTTCAGGAGTATTTGATCTGGACAAGGGAGTATCATTAAGTTTTGTTTCAGTCTTCACTTGACGTTTTGGCAATTCAGCCATCTTCACAAGATTTCCTTTACTATCTGCTTCTATTTTTATGGCAGGCGTTGTAGTCACTGCAGTTGGGAATTCAGTTTTTGTTGTTTTTACATCTATTTTCGTGCCGGTTTCCATTGGTCTAATCAAATTTTCATTTTTTATGTGATTTTTATTATTTATTTCTTCCGGACTTTCCAACTTAGTGACAGTATTAGTAAGCAACTTAATAATTTCACTAGACTTTGCTTGATTAGAAGTTGGACTTGACATAGAATTTGAAGTTGTCATAGTTCCCATGTTTTCTGTACTGTTTGTATTTGTATTCAAAGAAATATTTTGCTTATCATTTAATAATCTACCTCTTGCCTGTGTAAATACCGTATTCCTCACTAATTTTTCCTTCTCAGTTTGCATTGTAACATCCCTTGTTTCAACTTTAATAACTTGTTTTGGACTTGAATACACATTACTTGGATAAGTATGAGCTTGTGTATTAGGTTCTGTTTTTATTACATTTGTCTGTGGTTCAACAGGCTTACTGGGCTGTGATACAGATGCATTAATTGTTGAATTCTTTTCTTCAATCTTTCGTACAGGACTCGTATTTACGCCTACCGACGTAATATTACCTGGAATAGGACTTGCTTTTGCTGTAACAGTAATATTACCGTACACAGTAGAGCTTGTGACTATTTTTTTCTGAACCTCATCAGGAGATTCGCTTTTTCTTTTTCTGCTTGTATTTTCTTCTTGTCTCACGTAATTTATTGTAATATTATTTATACTAGTTGTAACTGTAGTATTTGTTGGTCTTATTTGATGCTGGTTTTGCACTGTATTTGGAACATTCATGCTTTGTACATTAGGCCGCGGCGGCGCCGCCGGTTGGTTTGGCATAGGTAAGAGATTTGGAACATGCTTGTACTGCTGAGGTGGCCGGGGTTGAATAGCTTTGTATGTATACGACTGACCATTTCTCACAGCGCTGTAAGCTACTGTAGTGCCACTATTAGCTCCTGAATTTGGTGCAATGTTTCTTACAGCTTGATTTTGAATATTGGGTACAATATTCCTTGGCAATGCTGTTTGAGTATTTGGCATATTAGGAACAATATTTCTGATCATAGGTGCTTGAGAAGTCGGCATATTTACGAAAGTTTGTTGAATGTTCTGTGGTGCATTGTTTGGAATGTTTTGTGGCATCTGTGTTGGTTGTCTGATAGGCAATATTTGTCCCATTTGTTGCAATCCTTGTATATTTGTAATGTTTTGCATCTGATTAACCACTTGTGGACCTTGTGGTCTTAATGGTTGGCTTGCTTGAGGAACAATATTTCTGTACACTATTTGTTTTGGTAACTCTGCAGGTTTTTGTGACGCTAACATATTTTGATTTATCATTTGCTGATGCGCTTGCATATTATTCATGATTTGTCGATTATTCATATTTTGAACCATAACAATTTGATTTTGCATTGTATTTTGTACGTTATTAGTGCGGCTGGTTTGTGTTTGTTCATAATTTGGCGGTGGTTGTCCTGTAACTCTTGAATCTGTTATGTTATGAGTACTTGTTTGAATATTTTGAACACTTCCTTGTATACTAGCTGATACATTTTGAGTATTAGGCTGAACAGTTTGTACATTAGCCTGGAGATTTTGAACATGTGCCTGCACACTCTGTACATTAGTTTGAACATTTGCTTGAACATTTTGTACATTAGCTTGTACATTTTGGATATGGGCTTGCATATTTTGTGAGTTCGTTTGTACGTTTTGCATATTCTGAATGTTTTGTATGTTTTGAATTCCTCCTTGAATATTTTGTACATTAGCATGAATGTTTTGCATATTTTGAATACTACCTTGCACATTTTGAATGTTACCTTGTATGCTTTGCATCATATTTGGGGGTAACATGTTTGGCACTAAAGCTTGTTGATTCTGAATTATTTGTGGAACCATTTGTTGATAATTTACATAGTTCTGCTGCAAATACAGCTGGTTTGGGTCTACTTGCTGCTGAAGTGGTATCATATTGTTAGACGGTAACTGCTGTACATAGATGACCTGGTTCTGAACAGGCCTGGCCCACGGTGGAGGATTTTGAGGATTTATGAATATTGTTTGATTTGCTTGCATTTGATCTGTTAAAAACAATATATAAGAATTTGTTAAATACGAGTACGAGTAGTATGTAAATTATTTAAAATTAAAAAAGTTTTCAGTAAGATTTAAAAAGAATTTCTGGTCAAAAGAGATTAAGATTTAGAGATGTATTTCTGTTTTTTAGTTATTATGGAAACTTAGGTTATTTAGACCAAAACCCTACCTGGCTGCATAAAGATGGGTGTCTCATACACAAGTCGAACTGGGCACAGCATCATTTGTTGCTGAGCCATTTGCTGGCTAATTTGCTGATTACTGTTAAAAAAAAAGCAAATCATAATATGAACCAATATCAACCATTAACCTCAACTTATACAGGGTGATAAAAAATGTCTGGCAATAGTTTAACAGTGGCTTCTACTCATCAAACTGAACAACTTTCCCCATAAAACTCGTACTCAAAAAGCAAAAAAAAAAATTTGGACTCTTCATACAAATCCGTCTACTCGTTGATGAACTTTGTATGGGAAGTGCCACATTTTTTTTCTTTTTGACCATAAGTTTCTTGGGAAAATTTGTTCAGTTTGATGAGTAGAAGTCACTGTTAAAATATTGCTAGACATTTCTTTATCACCCTGTATATGTAAGTAAAAGATGTAACAACATAGGTGTAGGACTCAGTAATTGGAGCTTCTTTGTCTGCGTACTGAACAAATTTCGGTCTACAGCTTTGCTGAATTCGTAAGAAAATGCTATTTTGTTGCATCCTGCATTGTTTTGTTATTATTATTATTTCATTTTATTCTAGGGTTTAGATTTATAAGATTTCTTTTTATGTGATAGGTGGCAAACGAGCAGACGGATCACCTGATGGTAAGCGAATTAACATAACAATAATATGACTGCACTAAATAAAGTAATGAATTAATTAATAAAGTAAAAAAACATCCAGTCTATATTATATTTTTTATTATACGGGTCAAAATATGTGAGAAACTTTGCTCTACAACTTTTTAGATTAAAATCAAAAATTTTTGAACTCTCTATACAAATAAATCTGCTTGACCATTTTTGCATAGACTCCAAAATTTTTGTCATTTATTTAAAAAGTGCTAAACAATTATTACATTTCACTCGAATAATGCCTGGATATGATCACATCTGCCATTAAAAAAATCACCATGTGAAAGATAAAATTTTCCACTGAGTGAGTACTTTGTTTCAATAATTTGCAAAATAGACAACTTAAAAAAAAGGCAAACTGCACCGCATTCCAATTTGTATCCGCCAGAGGTTACAAAGGAATGCTTTGTCCTAGTGGTTATTGTTTGAATAATAATTTATTGGCTTACCCTAGTTGGTCCTGCTGAGCCATGGCTTGTTCCATCTGCAAAAATAAAAATAAAACAATATTTTATAAATTTAAAGAAATGATTCTGTGTTTATAGTTAAAACACTAACTTTCATATACTAAACCTAACTAGGATATCAGATGCTGAACTAATTAAAGAAACGCAGCTGCCAAGCCAAGTTCGCTACAAGATCATCAAGTCAACTATAATAATGATATCAAATTTAAAATATAAAAAACCACGTGTTTAAAATTTTTGGAAATTTTTAAAATTTGAACTCTATTGCTATAACTGGAAGGAATGTAATAGTCTCGTCAGCGGAATGTCGTTATCTTCGGTCTCCCTACTATGCACCCCTATAAATCATTTGTAACAGCGATATTTCAGAAAAAAAACATCAATAGCTTTTTTGCTGACCCTTCTCAACAAAAACTCCAATGGGGTTTAGAGTAACAAGACATTTTGAGCCTTAAAGCAACGGGAATAGAGATGGAAAGTATTATATCAGATATTGATTTTACAATCGCTGGATTTGGGGCTGTAGTACATTCTAAATTAGGTTGTATGTCGTAGTACATAGGCTTCATATTATGTTTAAGCAGAAAGGTTTAGGGTTCTCTGTAATCCCCTTTGTGAGGCTGCGGCAGACATGTTATTTTTTTGCCTTAGTGTTGTGACTTAATTGTTTGTCGATAACATTATTATTATTACCAAAATGGAACACTTTCATTAATTTTGCATTTATTGCATTACTAAAATGAAACAATTTAGTAAATATATTTTTTTATATAAAAATCAATATAAATATTAAAAATATTGGTAAAACAGTGCAAATATTCAATTCTACGGTATAGTTGATTAAGTTAAAGCATAAATAAAATAAAATAGATTTCTATGTAAAATAAGTTTAAATTAAATAAAATATTTTCTACATGTTTTTAAATTACTGAACCTTTCTTATTTATATAGGTACTAAGAGGGATTACGGCTTTATAAAATAATCAACTTAGGCATGATATACTTAGGTATGCAGAAAGAGATTATTTTTCATGCAGACACTTTCACAGTATTCAAGATTCTTTTAGACATCTTTAAAACAAGTTATTTAATTTATTCATAATAATTTAGACGAAACAATTGGCTGTAGTTATGCCATAATGATTCAACTGACTTTAAAGTAGGTAAGGGATAATGAACTTTACGTCACTATCATAAAGTACATTATCCCTTACTTACTTTAAAGTCAGTTGGATCATTATAGCATAACTACGGCCAATTATCTACACAACTTTGAATTCTATCGATAAAAGTAAATTTTATCGATATAAACCCTCACTAAAACAAATATAGAGCGCCCCCGGGCGAAGCAATCCCGGCGCGTCATCTATAAATAAGTCACGCATGTCAGAGCGAGACAGGAATATAAAGCCGCCATTAAGTCAGAAAGAGAAAGCTGACTATGCATTCAACATCTTCAATAGCATAAAACAAGTACACATTATTTTGATCTCTATGGCGTTACAATAAGATGATGTAAACAAAGCTATTAATTTATAAACATTTACACACAACTGTACATTTGGTATGTAAATTATTACTATTATTATAACTTACCTATGGGCTTATGCCTATTTAAAAACCCCAATCAAAAAATGACGACAAAATTAATATAACAAAACTATACACACGACAAAAAAATATTTTGATACTGCTCTGACGTCGCAAATCCACTAAAACCCCGAGAAACAGAAACCAAGTCACTTTCACAAACACTCCCAAATCAAAACTCGGCAGCGCCGCGCGCGATGTGCAGTGCAACGCTTGTACGATACCAAGAAGGCACACAAAAACGCAGTGATAAGGAAGTAACACACCAACATTGTCTCTGAACTTGAGTTATAACAGCGAGAACCACGAAATATTTCAAATATAGTATGCACAGTAACCAACCTTTAATATGTCCAACAGCTGATCTGTCGTGGAACGTCAAAAATAATGTAAAAACCGACTTAAAACGCCATCAATACGATCACACCGCGGACATGTTGAGACGGAATGGCCGCGTTCGATTCACGAATAACATAAAAGGCCAAGCTACAGCAATCTCCACTCTTATTACGAAACCTCGAGCGATATTCACAATGCGACAGAATCGCTTACTTATCGCAGACGCTCCAACAACGTCGTATCGATTTTGTGGACGTTACTAAGCTGTGGTACGGGGTAAGCCTAACCAATGATAATACACTGGATGCCAACGCACGTTATTGGATGAAACTCGTTTCGAAATTTAAACACGTTCCATGACCCCAATATCCGCTGTTCAAGTTATCGGCATACCACCTAAGCATCTTTGTCTCTTTCTATCGCATGCTTCTGGGAGCTTGTTAGACAGAGACAGATAACAGACGGTGTTTAGGTTGGAAAGGAAGAGTGAAGCGGGAGATATTTTTTTGCAAAACCGTGTCAAAATGTATTAAACTTTATATTCACAGTGTTAAAGTAAATATTGGTATACTTTAATTATATTCTATGAGTCATCATTTCGTAGGAATGGCGGATGAATTATATCAAATATTCACAGTGATTTGGGCCTATCTTTATTCCGTGGGTGTACTTAAAGGTCCCAAAAACAACAGACTATTAATGTTCCTGTGATAGCATTTATAAATAGATGTTGAGGTAGAATTCCCATTGAAATCAGGGTTCTTTTGATATTAAGAAGCAATGCAAGCGTACAAATATCGAAAAATAATAAATAATAATAATCTTAACGTCTATGACAATAAAAATTCTAGATATATGACTTCACTCTCACTTACCTCACCCCCGTTTTGTGGTGATTACTATCTGTGGATAATCATGTGGAAAAAAAGCTATGAATGAATCTACAGTACCTACCTATTTGACGTCGCGTGGGGCGGGCTCATATTATTAACATTGCCTGCTGTTATTATTATTTCTGAAATGGGTCGCTTCTTTTTTTGCGGTAACCGCTCCGCCGTAAAGTTTTTTTATTTGATTGATTAAGTAGGTAAGCTATCTCATTATTGGTTAGAACTGGGTGCGACATTTAGTTTGTAGGTTTATTATAAGTGACATTAGTAGATATTAATCTGACAAAGTTTTCAACCTAAGTACTTATCTATTTTATTTAATTATATATACAGGGTGTAAGGGACAGGTTTCCGAAAACTTTAAGGGCTTGCTCAGTAGACGAAACTGAACAACTTTCCTCAAGTACTTTTTTCAGGAAACGAAAAAAAATCGGCTTCTCCCTACAAAATTATAAACTTGATTGGACAATTTGTATGGAGAAGCCGATTTTTTTTTTCGTTTCCTGAAAAAAATTCTTGTGAAAAGTTGTTCAGTTTCGTCTACTGAGCAAGCCCTTAAATTTTTCGTAAACCTGTCCCTTACACCCTGTATATTTTTACTAAATATCTTACGTTAACAACTCATATTTTTCCCACCTCAGGGGCACGGGTCGTTTTGAATAACTCAGGGGTCTCCACACAAGTCATCCCTCCACACAAGGTGGCCAAGTCCGGATTGGAAGGTTGTTGGTGTGTAGCTAGTGGCCAGCCCCAGTGTAAAAAAAATTCAAGCCGCCTCTATAAGGCCTCTAAAGTGGCTTGACCACTGCCATCTAGCAATAGCAAGAGGCACCAACAACGGTTGAACGTGCTGCAAAACTTGGCGAAGGCACTGCCATGCCTCCGGATTTTTACCCAACGTACAGCTCCGGCGTAGGTGGCGGGAGGTGTTACTAGACTCGATAAAGTTAGAAAATAATACATCCGAGGGACTTTCAAAGTCGCTGGAATACAGCACAAAATGCAAGAGAGCCGTTGGCGTTGGTATGGTCACGTGATGCGTCGGAATGAAGATCATATGACGCGACGTGTGATGGCCATATAGGGCAAAAGAGACAGAGGACGCCCGCCGACCACCTGGATGTGAATCGTCTCCAATGACATGATGACGCTAGGCTTAACGCCAGAAATGACACCGAATAGCCAAGAGTGGCGAAGTAGTATCAAAAGGGCTGATCCCAAATAAGGAACAAGCCCGGAGATTGATTGCACAGCTCCAGCGCAGTTTTCAAAGAAAATATTCTAAAACTATTTAAACCGGACTTCTACTCATGATCATGAAATTGAAGATTCCCCTAGGAGTCCGCACTCAATTCGCGAAAAAAGTTTGAACTGCAGAACGAGATGCAAGACTTGGCGAAGGCACTACCGTGCCTCCGGATTTGTACCCAACCAACGCAAAGCCCAGCGCAGTTTTCAAAGAAAATACCCGGACTTCTATTCAATTCTACTCATGATTATAATTATAAAACAGAACAACATTCTCCAAGGAGCCCGTACTCAATTCGCGAAAAAAAGTTTTTTACTTTTACAACAAGTCGATCGGCCAAGTTTGTATGGAAAGTCACAAATTATGGTAAAATAAATAAATAAATAATAATAATAATTATGGATTGCTTGGGGAAAGTTGTTCAGAACAATGAATAGAATCTCCATTTTTATTAGTTTCAGCGGACTTTGTTAGATCTACAGATTAGTAAGAAAGGAGCTAACATGTTCTTTTGCGAATCTCTTCGATGATGTAATTGTTACTTGCTATAAGGTCGCGCTAATATAATAAGTTTACCGCGCTCACAGACCGCGCTTCACTTACGAATAAACTAAAACTTTTATATGTTTACCCACTTTTAATAGTTAATTTACGATGTGTGTTCCAAACTTAAAGTAAGTATTTAAGTTAGGTATATGCCTATAACCTGAATGATTTCTCATTTAAGTGAATAACTGTTTAGTTATTCTTTTTTGAGAAATAAATGATTTTCTACCCTGAATCGAGAGTAGGTTCACTGGGGAAAATTGTTCAATTTCGTGAGTTCAAAGCGCATCTTATTTTATTTTCAGTTTCTGGTATTTCAGAATATGTAAATGTATATTCATTTCTTTATTATCGTCTGTAGCTAAAGCCTTATTGTTAAGTCTTATTGTTAATTTATGAAATAAATAACCTAACCATATTTTAAAAAATGAAACCCGACTGCATTAAAAAGTATCTGTGTCATTCTCAGGATCAAGACGAATCTAACACACCGCTCAAGCTAAAATCCATCGAGCCATTTAGGCTACAGAGTGTGTGCCAAAGAAATAAACATATATATGGTTCATTCCAATCAAAAAAAAGCAAAACGTAAACAAACTTACTATGGATCTGACACATGTCAATGTCATCTGCATACTATGTTTGTTTACCTTTTGCTTTTTTTTGATTGGAATGAAGTATACACACATACACTCGACAAACAACACTCCTTCTGGCGCAGTCGGGTAAAAAATAACTTGGATTTCTGTGACTGTTAATGTCATTATTAGAGACGGTTTCCATGTTCCGAAGGCATGCTAAGCGGTTGGTGCTGGTTGCTATTATCAGTCGAGTCGGAGGCGTCATAGGAGGCTTGAAAACTTCTGACACTGGGGTTGGCCATTAGCCCCCCAAGTTTTTTTTTTTTTTTTATGGCAGAGGCGGCAAACGAGCAGACGGATCACCTGATGGTTACCGATTACCGCCGCCCATAGACACCCGCAACACCGGAGGAGTCACAAGTGCGTTGCCGGCCTTTGATATGGGAGTACGCTCTTTTCTTGAAGGTTTGAATGTCATATCGTAAATTACACCAATCCGGATTTGGTCCCCATTTGTGGAGTATGGCCTAAACTTTACGAGGTATAGGAAGAGCACAGTCCTTACCTGAGGCTAATGTTCTTAGATGTCAACGAATGGCCGTTTCTTTTTAACAGTGTCTAATCAAGGCTAAAACCACCGACGCTTTTTAGTGCAGCGGGTAGTGACTCCGTCTTCCTAACCAGAGGGTGTGGGTTCAAATCCTGGATTTTGAATTGTTTTAATTTTGTCTTTTAATTCGTTCTGGTCCACGGATTTGTATTTTCACCTGATTGACTCATTTTAAAATAATATTATTATAATAAACTCATTTTGTAATCTTAAAACTATACTATTTTGTCCTTAAAATTTTTGAAATACCAATAGGGACGTCATAGTTTTTCAGCATCATTAATGGACTATTTTTGTTATTAACCGACTTCAAAAAAAGGAGGAGGTTATCAATTCGTCGGAATCTTCTTTTTTTTGTATGTTCACCGATTACTCGAAGACGCCTGAACCGATTTGGAAAATTCTTTTTTTGTTTAAAAGGGTATACTTCACAGGTGGTCCCATATAAATTTTATCGAAATCGACTCAGCGGTTTTTGAGAAAATCAACAAAAACATAGCAAAATTGGAGTTGTTGCGATTGAAGTCGGTTGTTTTTAACGTAAGTATTCAGCGTGGTCAATTATTTTTATTAATTGAAAATTCAGGATATACTAGGGCGTTTTAAAGCTCGCGGAATGACGGGATGGAGGGGGGTGCTTTTTATTAATGTCACATGTTCAGTGGATCATTCATTATAGTATAAATGCTTAGTGGTATTGTAAACAAAGGTCTTTGACGCATCAACATCAACGCAATTGGGAAGAAACTACGGAAAATGAAGAAAGTCGAGTAAGTATACCGCGCCGTCATAAAGTTCCTGATGAAGCAAGGAATGTCTGTTAAGACCATATTGGAAGAAAAGTCATCCGTTTATGGGGAAACAGACTCTTGCCCTGGAAAAACCATGGTCATAAGTGACAGTCTTTACAAGCAAGGCAGGGAATCAACTGAAGATGGCCCCCGGCCTGGATGGACACTCTATACAGGGTGTAACAAAATTGGTGTAGGACCTGTTAACTGGGAATTCGACTCTTCATACTGAACAACTTTTGCTCGACGACTTTGGTCAAATCGCAAAAAATTTTTGGGACTCTCCATACAAAAATGGCAAAACAGATGATCAATTTGTATGAAAAGTCCAAATTTTTTTTGTGATTTGAGCAAAGTCGTAGAACAAAAGTTGTTCAGTACCATGAGTAGAATCCCCAGTTAACGGGTCCTACACCAGTTTCGTTACACCCTGTATATGTAGGTATCGAGGTGACGACTATTACAGAACTTGTCGAAAAAGTTGAAAAAACAATATTGGAAGATGCTCATCTAAAGAAGAAACAAGTTGCAGAAATGATTGGAATATCAGAAACATTTTTTCATTTTTATTGACCCTCCTTGCCCCCCATCCCATTTCAAAGGCCGGCAACGCACTTGTGACTCCTCCGGTGTTGCGGGTGTCCATGGGCGGCGGTAATCACTTACCATCAGGTGATCCGTCTGCTCGTTTGCCACCTATCACATAAAAAAAAAAACTTAAAAACGCCCCCTTGAGATCTACCTGCACGATGAATTACTTTACGATCCTAATAAAAAAAACTACCCGCCGTTTCGGGAAGTTTTTGTGTTGGAGTGAAAAGAAACTATAAACTAGAGTAAAATGTAAAATTAACTAAGCATTGGTAGAGATAACATCTTGACCGCCTCCGTAGCTTAGTGGCTTGTCCGCTCGCTTCACATCAGGATGTCGCGAGTTCGATTCCCGGCGGGGTCTAATTTTGTAGGTTTGTTTGGTTGGTGGTAGGGCATTTTCTGAGCCCGCCTGGCTAGCTACCACCATCCTATCTGTCTTGCCGCCAAACATAAATGTTAACAGCATTGATGTGTTCCGGCATGTAGATAAGATATCCAGTTCCCCATTGCATTGGGGAATCTTGGTAAACCCCGCTTCCATCTTCGGCATTACCTACCATCGGGTAAGATGATGCCAAAGGGCTTTTTTTTTACCCTCAGTTGGGTAAAAAAAAAAGTTTTTTTAGTATGTACCATTGTACCCTGTTATACTTAGATACCCATTGTTGTTCTTAAAAAAGTGTTAAAGATAATAAAAGAATGGCCTATTTGTATTTGTTTAGGTATTTCATTGGGATTATTAAGTAAAAAACTGATTATGAAATCCGTTTTATATTATAGTCTATATTTACAAAGTAATAATATTTTTTCTTAATAATCAACATTTTTATAATCACAATTTGGTTTCATCATAATAAAATCACAGATCATTTTAAACATTTTTCTTTTTTTGGTTTTTCATTCCCTAGCTTTAGGTTTCATTTTTGGCGGTTTTATGATCGACCCAATACTCTTTCTCTTCATCATGTTTGCTTTTTTCTTAGCGGGAGTCTCCATTGCTTTAGCTTTACTAGATTTTTTTGTTTCTTTCGCTTTCACTTCTTTCATTTTCGATGTTTTCATCGCCTTTTCGGTGCCTTTTTTCATAGATTTCTCTTTTTTCTCACTTTTCTCCTTCTTGTCTGCAGTTTTGGCTTTAGTTTTAGCTTTACCATCATCAGTTTTCTTCTTCATCTTCACTTCAGCTTCACCTGAAATAATTTTTACGTTCTTAGTTTTCTTCACTTCACTTTTATCGGATTTCTCCATTTTTTCTTTAGGGTTTTTCATCGTTTTTGCTTTGGCGATCTTTTTCTTTTTCTCCTTTTTCTTGGCTGACATTCTGAAGGATCCGCTGACTCCAATGCCCTTGGTCTGCAGGATGCTACCGTCTTCCACGCCAGTTTTTATATTCTTCCTGATGAGGAAGCCGATTCGGTCAATATCCACGGAATATTTGTCCACCAAGTACTTTTTGATTGCGTGAAGCGACACCCCCTTTCGACTGTTTGCAGTTAAATCCGATATAGCTTCATGAATCATCTGTTTTGTTGTGACTTTCTTCGTTTCCTGGTTCTTCAGAATCCCTTCTGAAGGACTGGTCGGCGTTTTCTTAGTGACCTTCTTCGGGACGCTGTGTTTCTTCATTTCGACGTCAGATTCTGAAGATGACATTTTGAACGTGAACTGTTTCGATGGTATAGTTCGCTAAAGTTTTTGACGTTAATTTGATCCGTAGCGTTACCGTAAAGAGAGCCTTTTTTTGTTTTTTTGAAATGAGGGTAGTTGGTTATTACTTTTTCTTTATCTACCCACCTGCGCTTGTTCAGCTTGAAATACAGTGTAAGCTCTTTAACTATAGACATTAAGTTTCAGTTCTCTTTATAACATCTTTCGATACAACTTAAAACTCCCTATAACGTAGAAACTAGTTCAATTTGGTTGGTTTACCTTAAACTCGATTTATATTGATTCACTCTTTATAGCGCAACAGAAATTAACGTAGTTTTTATATAAATACGTTCATTTTTATCAGCATTACTGTCTACTTATATTATGTTACCAGTTTTCAAAAGGCTCCGACTAATCTTTGAGGTGCCGAAATTTCTTAGAAAGATGCCAGAGATCGTTAACAGCCGCCTTGCTTTTGTTATTGTTAATTGCCTAGAATACGTGTGACATTACTTTTGGATTGCATTGTCTTTAGGAATGTTAGCCCCAGTTACTAAACACACTAGGCACCTCCACATAACGAAAACTGTTTAGCTATAACGAAACAAGGTTTGGTCCCTTGAGTTTCGTAACAAAGAGTTTAGACTGTATTTATAGGTACCTACTTACCTATTGGGTAAAATTTCAATCGGACTAATACTTTTTTTGGTCTCTCTGTACAAAGTCAAAAACGTGCTGATCAGATCAATTTGTATGATATGAGAACTCAAAACAACGCCACACAGAAACATATATTTTTAACGCTACAGTGAACGAGAAATAAACGATTTTTTTGTATCAAATCGATCGCCCAAGATAATGTTTTTAGTTGTATAACAACTTTTTTCGGGAACCCATAGTTTTACGACTATACAATTTTTACTTACTCCTTTTACTTCTCTTCTTACTTTCACTCAGTTAGCGCACTCGGGTCCCACGGAAAGACAATATTTTTTTTAGCGATTGACTACAGTTTTCTAGGAGAAAGTTGTTCAGTTTCATGAGTAGAAGCCCCAGTTTATATAGTTTCAACTGATTTGTTAGACCTTGTAGATATGCGATTACTTACTGAAACTATAGGGTCCTTCTAAAATACCTGAAAAAATTTTAACAGTGGGTTCTACTCATAAAAATGAACAACTTTGAAACTGAACAACTGAATCCAGGGAACCTATACTCAATTCGCAAAAAAAATTTTGGACTTCTCATACAAAATCGGCGGATCAGTTGATTGATTAGTATGAGAAGTCCAAAAAATTTTTTGCGAATTGAGTATAGGCTTCTTAGGGACAGTTGTTCAGTTTCATGAGTAGAAGCCGTGGTTAATTTTTTTCAGGAATTTCATAAGGACCCTATATATTCAAACGGGCCTTAAAACCTGGTTTAAGAATACCTCATATGGTGCCCATGCACATTTGCCAACTCATTTGAAAGAACTGAGTTACTTAGTACATAACTACTACACAGAATACCCAATAGTTCAAGCTTAGTGCGAGAAGAGAAATGCATGCATAATATTCAACCAGAAGAACCAGCAAAGCCTATTAAGTCTCGTGGAAGATAAAGCACTCGAGTACCCATATAAGTTGTCTTCGTCCACCGAGGAATTACACCGCTCCAAGAATCGAACCCAATAACCCAAGGGTTCACTACGCCACTTCGAATACTTACATTTTAGCTTGTTCGACTCAACTATGACTACACATCCAAACGGTTATTTAAACGAGACTTCAATTATTATTATATTATTATTATTCTACTCATCGTACTGAACAACTTTTGTTCTACGACTTTGCGCAAATCGCAAAAAAAAATTCGGTGTCTTCATACAAAGTCGTAGAACAAAAGTTGTTCAGTACGACGTGTAGAATCCTCAGTTAACGGGTCCTACGCCAATTTTGCTACACCTGTATATATTTACCACCTTTGGTTCATTTCACCCATGTGACCCGTGAGGATATGAAGGAGTGCGGAGTGACTGTTCTGTCTTTTTCTTTCTATATCGAAAAGACAAAGACAGGACTATTAAATTTAGTTTAGTCCTGTCAAATAAGTTTAATCGTAAACACCGGATCGACATCAATGGCGACTGAAAAACACATCAAGCTGACCCTAAATAAATGGGAATAATAAGGCTAGGAAGATGAGGAAGATGATGGTTCATTTCACCTCATGTCATTACACCTTTGTTCCATTTCTCTGGTTTTATTACATCTTTATCTGAACCTAAGTAAAAATTTTAGACCGAATATGACGCGTCCTTGTGTTAAGTTAGCGGTATTCATACCTATATTAGGTACTTACATAATTATTAAAGCTAACTAAACCAACATACATAAACACGTAAATCATTAGTTAATCTTCTGCAGTGCTTCAGGGATGCTTTCTGATACCCACACTGATGATTTTTATAAAAACAGTGCGGGGTAGGGGTAGTACTAACAAAATTCTGAAGGTAATTGTTGACAGATGTTAGGGGCCTATCCTTAAGCACTGGGTGAGACTACTGCGTTCGTACCTATGTATGTACTAGGTATGTTTATTAAACCTTAATGAGTATTCTATTCTCTACTAACGTAGGCTTTTTGTAACTTTTATGTTAAGTATAACAAAAGTTTATCTTTTTAGTCTGAAAAATATTTTTTTATATTTTATTAACCCAGCAGTCAGATATAAAAATCTACCTAATCTACCTATCTGCCTTTGATGTACCTACATATCTGTCAGCGAATGTGAACGAACTGTGAAGGCCGATTTTACAAAAAAAAGTGGCTGTGACATACGGACGGACAGACAGACAGACAGATAGACATGACGAATCCATAAGGGTTCCGTTTCTTGCCATTTTGCTACGGAACCCTGAAAAGAAGAGTAACTAGATACATATTTATACTTAATTAATGAATGACTGAACCATTGGTAGAAGATTTGAGCCAAAAATAATAAAAAAATGCATCATTCGATTTTCCAAAAACTTTATGAATTAACTGAATATAATCTTCTTTGAGGAAGGCTGCGCTGATGTGATGTCTAAGTATTTGCGGTGCCTCCTTCAAAAATATTTTTTTAGTTTTTGAGGGTGTTACGAGAATAATTTTGAAGCCAATTTGTATAATTGTAAGTAACTCACAAACGAGTGTAAGTTTTACGCTTAAAAAAGTATAAATGCTTTAAGTATTTTTTTTTTGTATTGTATTTTTTTCTACCTCTAAGTCCCTACCACTCCGATGAACGTTTCGGGAAGTGTTACCGGAGCGAGAAGAAATATAATAATAATAATAATAATAATAATAAATCGTTTATTTAGTCCACAAACTAATAATGAATACAAAAGGAAAATACTATTAATAAGGTACTCTTACAAGTTTGTGGAGCTGGTGGCTGTGGTAGGTTTTCACCTGTATTACAGTCCACCAGGCCCCGCCTCTTAAAGGATACAATTATAGAGTAGTAGAATAGAGGAACATTAATAAATACGTTTACAATAATTATACGTTGTGGTGCATGAAATAAGAAGATGAATAAGAAATAAGAAATGAACAATAACAAGCAAAGGTGTTGTGTTTGTATGTGTGTGTGCGTGTGTGTGTGTGCGTGTTTGTGTGTGCGTGTGCGTGTGTGTGTGTGTGTGAGAAGAAATATCACATCATCACATCATTAGCCGAAAGACGTCGACTGCTGGACAAAGGCCTCCCCCAAGGATTTCCACACCGACCGGTCTCGCGGCTTCCCGCAACCTTCACCAGGTCTGCGTTTTCCGATGCGCGGTCGCCACTCGAGAACTTTAATGCTTCAGCGGCCAGAAACTTCGAGCCCAAAAGAATGAAAGTAAGTAGGTTTCGTCGCGGTCACTTGTTCTATTAGCTTTGGTATAGGTACAAACATTTATGTTACGTTAAAATCGTTTAAGTGGTTTTCGAGTTGTTATTCTTTTATTTTAGTGTACGGTAAACTTTTTTAACTTGCCCCCATGTGCGGATTGGTGAACCTAATTTTCCCGAGATATGGGAAGAGAAAGGTCCCCCTGCCATGGGGATGTTATAAACTGAAGTTCAATCGAATTAATGTACTAAATTTAAAACTGCTGTAAAAGTGGGTAGATTTATTTTTACTTTAACAACCTACTTACATATATTTACCTAAATTTACAATTTGGTTTATTTGTAGGTAATTGACTTGAAACCTCAGAGGAGGAATAAAGGGGGTAGGTAAGTATTTCTAAATATACAGGGTGACTAGTACATACCTAGCTGCAAATGTTTGAACGATGATTCTCCTCTCATGAAACTGAACAACTTTTGTTTTACAACTTTGCTCAAAAACAAATTTTGGTTTTCCATACACACTTGTTTCACAAGCTACTTAATCGATTTTTATTATTTTTCATACAAAGTTGAGTAAGTACTTAATTCAGGTTAAGCAATACTTGTGTGTATAAGTAGGTAACTATGTACGATATATTCAGGAAAATAAGTAAGTTTTAAAAAGTGTTTTATTTTTGAGTGGGTATTCCACAAAATCATTACAAAATACACACTTTACAATATATGTACTTCATCATTTTGATATCGCCCTAAAGACGCCGACTGTTGAACATAGGTATGCGTCTTCCAGACTTCCACTCAGCACGGTTATCCAGCAGCTTCCCGCAAGCTTGGCCAACACAGCGTCTTCCGGCCCGCGGTCGCCACTCGAGAATATTATTTCCCATCGATTTTATCAGTTCTGCGAGCTACTTATATAGTTTGGATACTTACTAATATGGTATTTCATTAATTTCAAAGAAAATTTATCCAGTTATCCAGCAGCTTCCCGCAAGCTTGGCCAACACAGCGTCTTCCGGCCCGCGGTCGCCACTCAAGAATATTATTTCCCATCGATTTTATCAGTTCTGCGAGCTACTTATATCGTTTGGATACTTACTAATATGGTATTTCATTAATTTCAAAGAAAATTTCGCCTCTTCGGTGTGTAAAATAGGAGCTAGTTCACTCGATTCATATAATAAGGTCGCAGGTTCGATTCGCGCCTAGGTCCAACATTAAAGGACTCGATTTGGTTGTTGTTAAGCATTTTGGAGGATTAATTTTGTCCAGCTCGCCTGGCTAGCTACGAACATCTTGTCGAAGAATCACTGTCAAAACATCATAACATCAAATAATAGCATTGATGTGTTCCGGCATGCAGACAAGATAACCAGTTTCCTGCGTTGAGGAATCTTTGTGAATCCGCTAGTATCGGAACTATGTACGATATATTCAGGAAAATAAGTAAGTTTTAAAAAGTGTTTTATTTTTGAGTGGGTATTCCACAAAATCATTACAAAATACACACTTTACAATATATGTACTTCATCATTTTGATATCGCCCTAAAGACGCCGACTGTTGAACATAGGTATGCGTCTTCCAGACTTCCACTCAGCACGGTTATCCAGCAGCTTCCCGCAAGCTTGGCCAACACAGCGTCATCCGGCCCGCGGTCGCCACTCGAGAATATTATTTCCCATCGATTTTATCAGTTCTGCGAGCTACTTATATAGTTTGGATACTTACTAATATGGTATTTCATTAATTTCAAAGAAAATTTATCCAGTTATCCAGCAGCTTCCCGCAAGCTTGGCCAACACAGCGTCTTCCGGCCCGCGGTCGCCACTCAAGAATATTATTTCCCATCGATTTTATCAGTTCTGCGAGCTACTTATACCGTTTGGATACTTACTAATATGGTATTTCATTAATTTCAAAGAAAATTTCGCCGCTTCGGTGTGTAAAATAGGAGCTAGTTCACTCGATTCATATAATAAGGTCGCAGGTTCGATTCGCGCCTAGGTCCAACATTAAAGGACTCGATTTGGTTGTTAATAAGCATTTTGGAGGATTAATTTTGTCCAGCTCGCCTGGCTAGCTACGATCTTGTCGAAGAATCACTGTCAAAACATCATAACATCAAATAATAGCATTGATGTGTTCCGGCATGCAGACAAGATAACCAGTTTCCTGCGTTGAGGAATCTTTGTGAATCCGCTAGTATCGGAATATCTTCAGTTACCCGAATATCTTTTGCTAACCCGTTTTATCTGTTTTCGTGCTAGATGTGCCTAACAGGAATAACAGTAGATTTCCAATTTCACTACATCACGATAATATGTAAGAGTATACTACATATGACATATCATAACCAATAGTAACCATTGGTACACATAGAGTTCTATTCTATTCTATTCTGTTTTTCTATTTGGCATTCCATATCTCATTAAAGGAGTGATTTTGCCAATGTCTAGTGAAAAATGGGAGAATCTTCAATAAAAAAAATGGCGGAAACGCCAATGTCAAGTGAAAGGCACGGCTCTAAGGGTGATGGGCACTTTAAGACGCTCCACGTGGTGGTTTGTTGTTGGAACTCGAAAAACGGAGCTGTCTCCCGAGTTAATCCTCTTCTTATGACCGCTTATCTCTGAATCTGAATCACAGCTATTTCCCCATCACAAAAATAACGTTGAAACTACTCTAAAACGGAAAAAAATTAAAAATTAACTTAGCAGACGTGTGCTCGGTACAAGTCCCGGCATCCAATCCACATAGAGTTCATTCCAATAAAAAAAAAGCAAAAGGTAAACAAAAATAGTATGCATCTGACGTTGACGTGTCATTTCCATAGTAAGTTTGTTTACCTTTTGTTTTTTTTATTGGAATGAACTAAATGGTTTTATATCTTATTTGTAGCAGGCTTCTTCCTCATACATAGCCCCGAGACAGTTTAGTGATTCAAAAGTTTAATCTGTCAAACCCCCAAAAGTGATTGTTTAATAAATTAATGTTACATAAGTATCTTCGGTTTTATTAAAGCACATTTTTTTTACTTTTCATGCGGTAAGCGTAAGCACTATTGTTTCTTATGTGGTTTTCTAGATCCAGAGGTGCGAGTGCGGGTGTTACAGTGTGATCTTAGCATTCACTGATTGAAGAAAGAGAAGAATGGAAAGGAATGATATCTCTGATACTGTGATAGCGCTCTATTCTATTTCTCCTCTGGACATTATTTATTATAGCACTAGTTGTTATTGTTATAAACATAATTTGACAGAATAGTGAGTTTCCGTAGTGAGTCTGCTATGTTCATGTTACATTTTTTACTTCAAACTGTGAAACTCTTTTAGAGCCTATAAAAATAAGCATACTTCTTAATCAGTTACACGTAATGCCCCAGTTCGCAAGTTCTTTGCTATCTAAAACTAAACAGGCGCAAATACGAGCTCAAAACTTCTTACTTTTAAGTTAGCATCAATAACAGTACATTTACAATTTCCTTTAAATAAAATACTTAAACGATTCTTTGTATTTTTTTTTGTAATTAGATCGTTAGGAAATTGTTATGAAATTGCCTGCCGATCTCTCATCAGTCCCAGAAGAGCATCGATATGGGAGCAGAAGGGCGTCGTCGTCGGTACCGCCATGACTGTGGTTCGAGAAGTGTCGAGTTACTCATCCTAGCCCCTGGGACCCTACTAATATTGTATTTTGGGACTGCCAATATATGCTTTACACATTCTTTTAAATCGTATTTTTTTACTTATTTTTCTATGTGTTGCTCCTACTTGTACTCTCTTGTACATGTAAGCATTCCCATTGCAGTAAGAGAATTAAGACATGTATGTCCTAATTGTAAGTGACTTGGCCTCTCGCTTAAGACAGAGGGACCATGATCCCCGTTCTGGGTCGTACCTGACTCAGCGAATTTCTATCGCAATTCAGCGTGGTAACGCTGCTTCTGTGATGGATACTTTTGTTCCGGGTATACGATTCGGGGCGGTATTTTTGACTAATCAGTTTTTAATTGTGTTAATATATAGTTCATTCCAATCAAAAAAAGCAAAAAGTAAACAAACTTACTATGGAAATGACACATGTCAATGTCAGATGCATAATATCTTTGTTTACCTTTTGCTTTTTTTTGATTGGAATGAACCATACATATATATATTTTTAATTATTCTATTATTTGTGTGAGTTCTTGTTTTTTCATGTTTTGTGTGAAATAAATATTGTATGTCCTTGTGGTCCTACAAGTAGGAGAATTTAGTAGGAGCACGAGGCTGTAGCGAAATCTTATCTATACGAGTCAGTAGTACGTTCCAACCCGGTACAATCTTGACATGTCTTTTTAATAGAATGTGCATGTTAAAATTCCGAAATTTCTTGAAAACGAAAGGAACTAAGTTTCTTTTGCATTTCTATTAAAGGCGCAATACATTCGGATGCGGGCAGCGCGGGACCGGTCGGTGTGGAAATCCTTGGGGGAGGCCTTTGTCCAGCAGTGGACGTCTTTTGGCTAATGATGTTGATAACATTCTACTCATTTGAGAAATTTTAACATGCAGATATCTATAAAAAGACATATCAAAATTGTTTACATTTAATTAAATACCTAAAGAAATGAATATATTAATAAGTGGAAAACGATACAACAATGTATGCTTTTTCTACGCCTTGAAGCGATTTCTTCCAGGCAAAAGTGAAAAAGGAAAAGTGCAACACTGGGAACTGAAATGGTCGCATACGTATCCTCCTGGGTCCTCGCGTTCCCTATAAGGGACATTTTCTGTGGGGCTTTGGGGTCGTTCATTAATCACGTGATGTTTTAGCAACTTTTTAGATCCCCCGTCCCCTTTGGTGATACGTGGTGAGGTTTTAGGCTACCCCCACTCCCTACCCAAAATCACGTGTATTTTTTTGGTACAAAATATTATTTTGAAATACAGGTATAATGTAATTCTGGAAAAATAAACACCGTCATAAAAATGTCCAGACAGACATTAAGGTTGCAGGTTGTTTTTGACTGCCTGAAGCAGTTTCGAACCTTGGGATGAGTTAAAAACAACAACAACAGTCCGACGTTTGGAACTTACTCTAGAAATCGCGCGTTCAACGAAAAAATAAATACACGTGATATCTCAGTACACCCCCCCTCCCCCCTTGTGATATTTCGTGATTTTTTCCGAACCCCTCCCCCCCTTTGAGCCTCACGTGATTAATGGACGACCCCTTTCTCTGGCGATCTTTTAAATAAAAATTATTGCAATGCATTGGAACTAGATACAAAAATTTTTTTACATAGAGGACAAACAAAATATATATTTTACTTATATAAAAAACCTGAAGTAATTTAGTAAGTACGTCGAAGTAATTTTTTTCAGTGTTACAAACTAAATCATGGTTCAGGAATGAGGAGGGTGTAGTTCGTAAAAAATAGAAATAAAAATTCAAAATATAGGTACCGTACAAAAAATCTTTTATTATTAAAGCATTTCTTTACTTACATTTATAAACTGATGTACGAGGTGTATTGTACCTAAATCTATACAGGGTGTAAGGGACAGGTTTCCGAAAACTTTAAGGGCTTGCTCAGTAGACAAAACTGAACAACTTTCCAAAACATTTTTTTTTCAGAAAACGAAAAAAAATTGGCTTCTCCGTACAAAATTATAAACTTGATTGGACAGTTTGTATGGAGAAGCCGATTTTTTTTCGTTTGCTGAAAAGAAATCTTGTGGAAAGTTGTTCAGTTTCGTCTACTGAGCAAGCCCTTAAAGTTTTCGGAAACCTGTCCCTTACATCCTGTATAAACTTAGCACTGACTTTTTACATAAAATTACAGTACTTACAGGTGACTCTTAAATCACTATTTTTGAGAAAATCGTCACTTGAAATAAGAATTGCTCTAAGAGACAAATGTCAGTTGCTGCAAGGGATTTGGCGTAATATGTAAAAAAATCTTTTAAGGGGCAAACTGACACTTTTCCTTTATATCAATTCTTATTTCAAGTGACGAAATTATCTATGCTTTATGAATGAAAAGGTGTTCAGTCTCTTCATTATCTAATAAATGATTTACATTAAGTGAACAACCAATACCGTCCCCACTACAGATGACTATAATCTGTAATACAGGGTGATAAAAAAGTGCGTTTGAAATTTTAAGGGGTTACTCAGAATCAAGTATAGAATACAGGACAAATATTGAAAAATCCGATAAAAAAAATTTTTTTCAGTTTCCCATACTATCCCTAGTATACATATTCAGAATAGTGAATCAAGAATTTGTATGGGAAACTGAAAAATTAAATTGTTAATCGGATTTTTTCGATATTTTTGCCCCCGTGTGTGGAGTATGGACTAACCTCTCCGAGATATGAGAAGAAACTGGTGCCCCTGCAGTGGGGACGAACGGGTTATTTCTTTATCTATACAATATCATAAAAAAAATCTGTAGGTATTTTGAGAAAATAAATAATAACTATTATAATAAAATTATATAAAGAGAAATAAAATAGGAAACAAAGTAGCTATTTAAATAATATTTGTAAAAAAAAACATATTAGGTATATAAATAAATTCTGTCCTTTTCATAAATTATATCTATTTCCATTTAACTCACACATAATTATAACACGACAAGTAGTTACACCATTAAAAAAATGAAGCTTACATTTATTAATAAAAAAATATACATTTGTCTATTATTTTAAAAACTAAAGCTATACAAAAATGCATTATTTATACAACTGTTCCTCTTAAACTTATGGTTTTTAAAAATAAAATAGAGACAGGAACTTACCCTCAATTCGAAAAAAAAAAAGTATCGTAGGAGTTTCCTTACGTTACGAATCAACTTCAGCAACTCATGGATATTTTTATAGCATTTTTTTTAAATAAATTTGTATAGGTTCCTTAGGGCAAAGTTCAGTGTCATGAGTAGAAACCGCGCTTACATTATTTTTCCTATACACATAGGGTTTTTCTAAAATATCCGAAATAAAGAGAGTTTTTAAGCATTCCATAAGGACCCTATACATACAGGATAAAAAAATGTTGTAGGACGCGCTAAATGGGACTCTCCAGACAAAACTGGCCAAAAAAGTGATCATTTTTATGAAAAGTCCAAAATTTTTCAACAAAAACGTAGAACAAAAATTGTTCAGAATAATGAGTGTAGAAGCCTTAGTTAGTTACACCAATTTTAGGTGTAAATCTAGTCGTGCGTCAAATTTTAATCAGTGCTTCTCCTCCTAATTCTGATCAACTTTCCCCAAGGAACCCATAGTCAAATAGAAAAAAAAAAAATGTTTGGACTCTTCTTTGGACAAATCGCTCAACCGAGCGGCCAAAGTAATATGAAGAGGCCAACATTTTTTGGCGATTTGACTATGGGTTCCTTGGGGAAAGTTGATCAGAATCAGGAGTAGAAGCACTGGCTAAAATTTGACGCACGACTAGATTTACAGCCTGTATACAAGGCGTTAACAAATTAGCTGGTAATACTTAAGCAGGGGCTTCTAATAGTGAAACTGAACAACTTTTCCCAAGGAACCCATAATAAATTCGCTAAAAAATTTTGTACTTTTCTAACAAGTCGGTCACGGTCACCTGATCGGCCCACTTAGTATTCCCATACTAAGTGACTATGGGTTCTATGGGAAAAGTTGTTCAGTTTCATGAGTAGAAGCCCCAGTTTAAGTAGTACCAGCTATAATTTGTTAACACCTTATACAGGGTGTAACAAAATTGGTGTAGGACCCGTTAACTGGGGATTCTACTCATCGTACTGAACAACTTTTGTTCTACGATTTTGCTCAAACAGCAAAAAAATTTTTGGACTCTCCATACAAAAATGATCATCTGTTTTGGTATGGAGAGTCCAATTTTTTTTTTTGCGATTTGAGCAAAATCGTAGAACAAAAGTTGTTCAGTACGATGAGTAGAATCCCCAGTTAACGGGTCCTACGCCAATTTTGTTACAACCTGTATTATATCTCTGGTTAAATTACATTCCAGATTGCCACTGGTATTCTCTTCTCGCTCCACCGAACGATGGTTTCTGAGCGACAGAAAAGGACAGGTTCGACCCTTAAGCCACTTCTATCCTCTGATCACGAGCATAACAAGTTTTTTAAACCAAAATCTGAGAACAGAATATTCTAGAACAGTCCTTTGGCTTTACCCTCGGCTGCGAACTTTCGCACGTGGACGACGTAGTCCAACATGACAGTCGCGAACGCCGCGTCCAACACAAACTGGGGTATTTTACCTGGAAACGAGGAAGCAAACGTGTTTCTCAAAATGCGGACACAGTTCATACATATTTATTATAACATTGGTCGTAAAAAAGAATAATTGACCACGCTGAATACGTTAAAAACAACCGACTTCAATCGTAACAACTCCAATTTTGCTATGTTTTTGTTGATTTTCTCGAAAACTGCTAAATCGATTTCGATAAAATTTATATGGGACCACCTGTGATAAACAAAAAAAGAATTTTCCAAATCGGTTCAGGCGTCTTCGAGTAATCGGTGAACATACATAAAAAAAAGATTCCGACGAATTGAGAACCTCCTCCTTTTTATTAAGTCAGTTAAAAAGGACGACACTAGAGATGCGTACGTTCAAGGTTTTAAGGGATTCGAGTCCGGATCTCGACGCAGCTCTGCGGAGTTGCTTCCAGGTGTCGGTTCCGCCAGACCTGTATGGGTCGGAGCCTATAGCGGTAAAGTTACAAAGTCAAAATATGATTATTTGAAGTAGGTAGCATTGTACACTTCGCAGGTCATTTTTAAATCTACATTCGAAGTTCCTACCGCTCAGAGCTCGTATACCCAACGTTTCGGGAAGTGTTTGCGGAGAGAGAAGAAACGTCGGGCCCTAAAAAAACTCCCTCCAACACATTTTTTCAAATATTATTCTTACATGCTATTATACAGGATGTAAGGGACAGGTTTCCAAAAACTTTAAGGGCTTAAATACGAAGTAGACGAAACTGATCAACTTTCCACAAGAATTTTTTTCAGGAAACGAAAAAAAACGACTTGTCCATACAAACTGTCCAATCAAGTTTATAATTTTGTATGAAGAAGCCGATCTTTTTTTCGTTTACCCTGTATAATTCGGGTAAACAACCCCGGTTAAAGTTAATTTAGTTGCATACTATTAGGAAAGAATATGAAAGGATCAACAAAAAACATACAGGTACAATGTGCAAACAGGTAATTAATTATTATGATCAAACACCAATGACAAGAGCAGACCACTCCACATGGGCAGCACCAAAATTTACGGTTACAGTATCACGGGTTCTTGATGGAAACTCCCAACTCCTCCTTTGGTTAATACCTTACCGACCGACTCAACAGCCGAGAAAATGATTGAATTATTACTAAACTATAAAAATGATTAATAAATGTATTTTTTTTATAAAAAAAAAGTGGAAACAATCTAAGCAAGAACATTGCACGTGTAAATGTATGTATTGCGTGACTTAGTCTAAGCAATCGTCACCGGATCTTCTAATAGCGCCTAAGAGCGCCATACTCATTTTATTGTCAGAACTTTACATTTATTCATTATGTTTTATATTCGATATGTACCAAATATTTTTTATTATTTTGTTTTATTAATTTGTCATTGAATAATAATTCATCTACTGCTAAGAAGAAAAATGTATTTTGCAAGTAAATATTGAAAGTTAGTTAGCTCTTTTTTGCCTGAAATACAGGAATACCTAGTTCAGGCACGTGTTTTCTGTACTCTAATAATATGTTTAGTTTTTAGTCATTATTTTGTCAATTAAGTTTTCTTTCAATAAATATTATATTATTGTTATTATTAATATTAAAGGATTTGGGCAGGGTGTGGCCATACTGTATGGGGCCGTCCATTAATCACGTGATGTTTTTTAGCAACTTTTTAGACCTCCCTCCCCCCTGGTGATACGTGGTGGGGTTTTAGACTACCCCCCACACCCCCTACCCAAAATCACGTGTATTTTTTTTTGGTACAAAATATTATCTTTAAATACAGGTATAATGTTATTTAATTCTGAAAAATTAAGCACCTTGATAAAAAAAATCAGACAGACATTTAGGTTGCAGGTGTTTCTGACTGCCTGAAGCCGTTTCGAACCTTGGGAAGAGTTAAAAACAACATAACAACAACAGTCCGACGTTTGGAAATTACTCTAGAAATCGCGCGTTCAACGAAAAAATAAATACACGTGATATCTCAGTAATTCAGTATACCCCCCTCCTCCCCCTTGTGATATTTCGTGTTTTTTTCTGAACCCCTCCCCCTTTTGAGCCTCATGTGATTAATGGACGACCCCTATGGAGTGCTAATGTATGAACTGTGTTGTACAATACCTTTGAGGTCGCAGCACATGAGCCACTGGAACACGGTGTGGTGTTCCAGGCGACCGCCCGCCGTCGTCACGGCCTTGGGCCGCATGGCCCAGCACCCCACCTTGTTGTGTCCTCTGTAATGACAAAAAATATAATTGAAGAAAATGAAAAAAAAAAAAAAATAAGTTTCACAAATAAACGTTTATCCGAAGTATCTCCTCCTCAAAGTTCCTACCACTTATAAATCGTAATTCGTACACCCGCCGTTTTGAGAAGTTTGAGCTATTTGTTTTAATATGGTGAGGCAACATTCGAGCACATCCAACAAATGAGGATTCATAATTTTGGGTTTGCCATCAGAAATAATTGTAGTTCTAATAAAATCAGCTTTCGAGACTTTGCAAATTGTGTCACTGTGCACTTTTATAAGATTTTTTAATATTTTTTTGTCTCCATATAAGAGAACTGTGAAGCAATATTGACATCCATGGCCCAATACATGGACATCATCTAGCCTAATAATATATGCCCCTATATTGAGCCCTACCTAACCCAATACAAACTCTCACCTGACCATATCCCGGAACCGTCACGCTGACCCCGCTAGTGATGTAGCAGTAGGGGTTGCTATCAGTCACGCGACCCTCGCGGTCCATGCCGGCCGTTCTTCGCAGTATGATAAAGTCTCACGACCGAATAAATAAACATCCATGTCCCAATATATGGTCAACATCTGGCCAAATATATAGGGTGACCCTAAATTAGTTCTTGATACGAAAGGCTATGCATGTGCTCATGATAACAAACAACTTTCCCTAAAGAACCCATAATCAAATCTCAAAAAAAATTTGGACTCTTCATACTAATTTGGCCGGTCAGTTCATCGATTTGTATGGAGACTCAAAATTTTTTTTTGCAATTTGACTATGGGTTTCTTAGGGAAAGTTGTTTGTTATCATGAGCACATTCATAGACTTTCGTATCAAGAACTAATTTAGGGTCACCCTATATAGACATCATCTGGTCCATATATTGGGCTACATACTAGCCATATATGGACAATATATATAGACACCCACCTGACCATACCTCGGTGCGGCGGATACCCCGGAACCGTCACGCTAACCCCGCTAGTGATGTAACAGTAGGGGTTGCTATCAGTCACGCGACCCTCGCGGTCTATCCCGGCCGTTCGTCGCAGAATGATGAAATCCCGCGGAGCTATGATGCCGCGACCGCCGCCTGCCGTCACTTGGTAGGAAAGGTCGACGCCGTCGCCTATCTCCTATAGATAGATACATAAACATTTATTTAGCAAACAACGCACAGCATAAATACCAATTAATAATAAATAAATAAATATCCGGAACAAATCAGAATTTGTAGCGAAATTAATGAATAGATAGATAGATAAACATAGCGTTACAAATCACACACGGTCATCTGGCTCCAAACTGAGACCCCTTGTACTATGGGAACCAGAGATTAATATGACGATTAATAATGTGCAATAACAAACAACATAAATAAATATATATTTTTTTATGGCAGAGGTGGCAAACGAGCAGACGGATCACCTGATGGTAAGCGATTACCGCCGCCCATAGACACCCGCAACACCAGAGGAGTCACAAGTGCGTTCCGGCCTTTGATATGGGAGTACGCTCTTTTCTTGAAGGTTTGAATGTCGTATTGTTCCGGAAATACCGCAGGCGACAATTCATTCCACAGTTTGGTTGTGCGAGGCAGAAAGTTTCTAGTGAAACGCACAGTTGTGGACTGCCAACCATCTAAGTGATGGGGATGAAATTGTTGTCGCGTAGAACGATGGCGAAAAGAGGCGGTAGGGATCAATCCGAACAATTCCTCGGAGCACTCCCCATTGTATATGCGATAGAGAATGCAGAGCGAGGCTACATCTCTACGCAGTGCCAAGGAGTCAAGCCGATCTGAAATATCCTGGCAGCCGACGATTCGAGCCGCTCTCCGTTGAATGCGGTCCAGAGGGAGAAGCTGGTACTGAGGTGCCCCTGCCCAGAGATGAGAACAGTATTCCATATGAGGCCGGACCTGCGCCTTATAAAGTTGCAGGCGATGGGCCGCAGTGAAATACCGTCTCGATCTATTGAGCACACCAAGCTTCTTCGAGGCTAATTTAGCCTTACCCTCTAGATGGCCACGGAACTGGACTTCACTCGATATGTCGACACCAAGGATTCCGATACTAGCTGAGGCATTTAGGGGAGTGTCCTCAAAACGAGGTGATACGACAAATGGCATTTTCTTGGCAGTGAACGCGCAAACCTGTGTTTTAATAGGGTTAAACTGGACCAAATTAAGTCGACCCCATTCTGAGACCTTCTTTAAAGAAGCCTCAATTTCTGACACAAGTTTGTTTCGGCTCTCGGTGACGTTTTGCCGAGAAATGTTGGCACGGCCGGTATAGAAGGCATCACCTGTGCTGTCATCTGCATAACAATGAGTACTGCTGATTTGCAGCATATCATTGATATGCAGAAGGAAAAATGTAGGCGAAAGCACACAGCCTTGAGGAACACCAGCGTTCACAGACATAGAATCTGAGCATGCACCGTCGACTACGACCTTTATGCTTCTGTCTGCAAGAAAACTAGTGACCCATTTGCATAATTCCTCGGGAAGCCCATAAGATGGAAGCTTCGCAAGAAGTGCTTTGTGCCAGACCCGATCGAAGGCCTTCGCTATGTCCAAACTAACTGGCAATGCTTCCCCCCTTGTCTCGATTGCCTGTGCCCAACGATGTGTCAGGTAGACAAGAAGATCACCAGCGGACCGGCCCTTACGGAAACCGTACTGTCGGTCACTAAGCAGCTGGCGGTCCTCTAAATACCGAAGGAGCTGGCTGTTGATAATGGACTCCATTATCTTTGAGAATAAGAAGGTTATAGCTATCGGCCTGTAGTTGGACGGATTTGAGCGGTCACCTTTTTAGGGATCGGGTGGACTAAAGCTGTCTTCCATGAGTTTGGGACTATGCCAGAAGAGTAGGAAAGCCGAAAAAGGCGCCTTAAAACTGGAGCCAACTCTGGAGCACACACCTTCAACACGACAGGAGGGATTCCATCGGGCACACTCGACTTATGAATGTCGAGGGAAAAAAGTGCTTTACGCACTGAGCGTTGGTGGAACCGGATATCCGGCATGGCGACAGCTCTTGCACCGTGGTATGGTCGGCGGCTCGTTTCCCCCGTCATCCAATGTTGAGTTGGACGCAAAGAGTTTGCCTAGAAGACCGGCTTTCTCATTTGCGTCGTGGGCCAACGAATCATTACCCGTGTGCAGTGGTGGAAACGATGGCGTGCAGAAGTTCCCCTGGACAGCTTTGGCCAGAGACCAGAACGCACGAGTTCCCGAAGGAAGACGCTCTAGTCTCTCGCCAATTCTGCCTATGTGCTCCGACTTCGCCCTGGCAATGTCTCTTTTGAAGGACCTGGAGGCAAAGTTAAACTCCTTTTTTAAAGCGCTGGTCTTTTTTTTTTTTTTTTTTATTATTTATTGCAATCACAAGTACAAATTGTTGTTACATTTATGAAATACAGTCCCATTGTGATACCTTCATAGGCACAGCAATATAGTCGCCTGGTATTGTTAAATATCAACGTCAATACAATAATAATAATTTCCAAAGTCAATTTTGTTAGTACTTATTACAATTTTACGATAGTTATGTCAGTATTACAATATAATTATGAAAATAAATAATATATTACATTAAATTACAATAATATATGTCAATTTTAGGAACTTACTTGTACAACTATTATTTTCCAGTCAAAAAGTCATCTAAATTATAATAACATTTCTCTATTAACAATAATTTCAATTTATTTATAAATGTATCTATCTTAGTTTCATTTTTTATGTCCCAGGGTATTTTGTTGTAAATTTTTATAGCTATGCAATATGTGCTGTTATGGTAGATTGTCATAGTCGATTTAGGCAGTGCCAAGTCATTTCTAGATCTAGTCATTTTTCGTAAATATGTCGATTTTTGTGTGAATAAATGTATATTTTGACGGACAAATATTGCTATTAAAAGAATGTAAAGGGAGGGTAACGTTAACATTTTGTTCTTGATAAAATGTGGTTTGCAGGTGTCGCGATTTGAAAGACCTACTAGCACCCGTAAGCATTTTTTTTGCATAACAAACAGATCGTTTGCATCGGTACTGTTTCCCCATAATATTATCCCATAGCGAAGCCAGCTCTCGGCGTACGCATAATATGCAGATAGTGCAGTTTTAAAATCAGTTACCCTTCTGATCGCGCCGAGAGCATACATGAATCTGGATAGTTTTGTTTTTATTGTGTCAATGTGGTGTTTCCAATTTAAATTACTGTCTACAGTGATTCCTAACAGTGATAAGTGCGGGACTTCCTCAATAGGTATGTTACCAATTTTTTGTTGCAAAGGTAGTGGCTGTTTTTGTCGCGGGTGGAATTGAATAAGTTTTGTTTTATCTAAGTTAATTATCAAGTTATTGTCTTTCATCCAAGTTTCGATTAAATTTATTACATTGTTTATAATTTTATGGTAGTCATCTTGCTTATTAAATTTAAATAAAAGGGACACATCGTCTGCGTATAATACACAGTGGATGTCTTTTAGGTATCTTGGTAATTCATTGATGTAAATTAAAAATAAGAGACATCCGATTACGGAACCCTGTGGAATGGAACCTTTCATTGATATGTTTTGGGAACGGACTGTTCTTACTTCTCGCGATGATTCATCAAAGTGTTCGAGTTGTACGCACTGAGTTCGTTCTCGTAGGTATGATTTGAACCATTCGTGAACAATGCCACGGATCCCTATTGCGTACATTTTATGTAATAGGTTGGGGTAAGAAACCCTGTCATATGCTTTTCATCCCTTTTCATCCCGTAACTTCGCTGCCCAGGCTTGGTAACATTCCTGCTTCCGACGAGAAGCCTTTATGCAGGACCGACCAATCCAAGGCTGGGATTTGCCGCCAATGGGGACCATCGAGGATGGAATGAAAAGTTCCATACCCTGCAGCACCACATCAGCGACAGAATCAGCAGCGAAGTTGGGATCATCCGGCGTGAAGCAAACCTAGCACACGGTCATCTGGCCCCAAACTAGGATTCCCTGTACTATGGGAACCAGAGACTGATACACATACATAATTATATACGTTTAAATAAATACGTATATAGATATACAGGGTGTCCAAAAAGTGAAGGATAATCCTTCACCTGCGGATTGGTCGAATGGTGGGACTTTTACTAGAAAACATTTTTGATGTGTAGTAGGAAATGATTCGACCAATCCGCAGGTGAAGGATTATCCTTCACTTTTTGGACACCCTGTATCGCCTGTATCGAAGAAATATTTGTCCTGAGTAGGGGGATCGAACCCACCACTCTCGGATCAGTAGGATACTGAACAACTTCTGTTTTACGACTTTTCTGAAATCGCAAAACAATTTTTGACCTCTTCATACAAATTGATAAGTTATTTTGTATGGAGAGTCCAATATTTTCATAAAAATTCCAAATTTTTAGCCCAATTTTGTATACCCTTTTTTGAATTTCAGAAAAGTCGTAAAAACAAAAGTTTTGAATATAATGAGTAGAAAGAAGCCTTCAAACTGTTATACGCTGTAAAGGTTCCCCTAAGGAAGTATTTTCAGTTTCAGGAGTACCATATACCGCTTACAAAGAGCAATTCGCGCTATCTATCAGTTGCGATCTCGAGAGTCCTCGAGGAACAATTTTAAAGAAATAAATATCTTAACTGTTGCCAGTCAGTTCATATACGAAAACATCATGTATGTTCGTAAGAATTTAGAGTTGTTTCCAAAAAACAGTGACAGGCATAATTTTAACCTCAGAAATAGAAATAATATTGAAGTTGCTTATTCGAGACTGAGTAAGGTAAATAAGTCGTTCATGGGGCAGTGTATAAAATTTTACAATAAAATGCCTGAAAAAGTAACAAGTTTATCCGAAAATAAGTTTAAAACTTATGTAAAGAAATACCTGTGTTCAAGAGGATATTATAAAACCATAGATTATGTAAATGACAAAGATGTGTGGACATGTATAGATCCTCCAGCTCATAGCTTTAGTAATAACATCACTTGTAATAGCTATTAAGTTTTTATTTCAAAAAATGTGTTGGGGCGAGTTTCTTTTGGGCTCGACGTTTCTTCTCGCTCCGCTAACACATCCCGAAACGTTGAGTGTACAAGTTCCGAGTGGTAGGAACTTTGTACTAGGTAGAAAAATATGACGATTTAAAAGTATGTGTAAAGCATCTACTTAAATAAAAAAGATTTTTGATTTTGACAAGTGTCGTTTTTCGGCGTATAAAAGCATAATCGCGGTCGCAGGAAGCCGCTGGATGCGGGCAACACAGGACCGGTAGGTGTGAAAATCCTTCCTCCCCGTCGTGCTGCCACCTTGTCGTTGGTGGGAGGGCTTGCGTGTCCTTATGACCTTCAAGGCTATGCCGGATAGCGTTACCCATACCGGACAGGCTTGAAGCGAGGGACCAGACGAAGCGCAGCACAGGAGGGGGCGCTTGAGGCTATCCTTCGGGATGTGCCTCGCGCCACCGGGGAGGAGCTCCCTTGGACCCTTGCTGAAGGGTCCAATTAAGGGATGCTCGGGGGCGTCGATTTTTATCGATGCCCCAGGGGGGTGCCGCCAGAGATTTCATTTCTGCGCGGCGTCGGTTGGCGGCGGAGCCTACCATCTTATCCGCCGCAGGAGGTCGGGTCTCCTGGCCCCCATCACTTCCAGACAGTAGACCGGGGGGTCTACTGTCCACTGTGTGCTGCAAGCAGTTGAAGGGTGCGCTCGGCGTCCGGCGCGCCCTACAAAAGCGGGTGGGCAGATTTTTTGCCCTTCACGCAGCCGGGCCGCCTTCATGTGGCAGTCGCCGGTGGGGGACTGGAGGTAACCAGTCTCTGGCTCTGCCGGTTTCCCAGACCCCTGCCACACGGCGAAGCGGGAACGCCGTTGGGTTTTAGTCGGTAAGAGTCCGGCATAACCCGGTTGCTGCCCCCGCAGTGACTGGGTATCCATGATGGATTTCCCAACATTTAAAAAAAATTGGCTTTTGTCCAGCAGTGGACGTCTTTCGGCTGATGATGATGAAAAGCATAATCATTACCTTTATGAGCTCACTCTTCAGCACTGTGGGATTCCACTCCGGAAGCTTCGTGAGATTCGTCTTGAACTCCTCGAATAGGTACTGCGCCGGACACTCCACTATACCCTGGGAGAAGAGATTAGAGAATGAGGAGAAATTGATTTTTATTACATAACAACTTTTGAATGTAGACATCACGAAAGCAAGTAAAAGTAGAAGGCAAGATGCTCATACTTTTAGGAACAGGTTTCGAAATTACGTATATTAAGATAGTTATTTTCTTACGTATATAAATATAATAATTATCGGGCGGATTCATAACATATCAATGATAATTATCATTTGAAACTCTGTCTAAAATAGAAGGTAAGCCCTGCCGAAGGGTCGTACCTAATGAAGATATTCGTAGTAGCAGTGTACTTTTCGAAGGTCATTCTTTTGTCTACCTAATACGAGGTTCTTCTCGTATACCCGCCGTTTCTTAAAGTGGTATAACGACAATTATTTTCTTTGATAATTATCCATGCTGACTGATAACTTATCAACTATAATTAGCAATTCAGAACAGTAAGTGCTATAACAACTCACCGTAAACCTATACACCTTCCCGAACTGGTCCGTGTGGCAGGACTCCACGATGTCCCCACGCATGGACCCGCGCTTCTCCAGCCGCCAGTTCGGCAGGTTAATGATGCGCCACGCGTTCGTTAGAGACTCCTCGGCTAACTGTTTGTATTCTTCTATCTGTAAAGAAGATAACACACTATTCAAATCAAATACTCTTTATTGTAATATACAGGGTGTAACAGAAGTGTGTGACAATACTTCAAGGTTGGCTTTTACCCATCAAACTGAACAACTTTTGTTCTACAACTTTGTTGAAATCGCAAAAATTTTTTGGACTTTTCATACAAACTTGGTTCGCCAGCTGATCGATTTGTATGAAAAGTCCAAAAAAAATTTGCGATTTCAAAAAGTTGTAGAACAAAAGTTGTTCAGTTTGATGGGTAAAAGCCAACCTTGAAGTATTGTCACACACTTCTGTTACACCCTGTATATTCATCCCCATCACTTAGTTGGTTGGCAGTCCACAACTGTGCGTTTCACTAGAAACTTTTCATTCCACAGTTTGGTTGTGCGAGATAACCAAACTGTGGAATGAATTGTCGCCTGCGGTATTTCCGAACCGATACGACATTCAAACCTTCAAGAAATCTCCCATATCAAAAGCCGGCAACGCACTTGTGACTCCTCTGGTGTTGCGGGTGTCCATGGGCGGCGGTAATCGCTTACCATCAGGTGATCCGTCTGCTCGTTTGCCAGCTATGCCATTAAAAAAAATAAAAAACGAAGAAACACGTACAAAAACAACAAAAGATAAAGAAATAATTAGTACAATCTGGGCAGTCTAATCACTAAAAGCGATTTCTTCCAGACAACCTGGGGTTTGGAATAAGTTTCAGTTCTCCACTGAGTTAAAATTGAAAATTTAAACTGTAAATGTTTTTATTTAAGTCTCTTCTCTCTTCTCTTATCGTGTGCTTAGCATCACCCGCGGTCACATGTAGGGCATTTAGATTTCCACCTACGTACGTATGCAGATGCTGTACGCATTCTTTTAAATTTTTTAAATCATATTTTTTATTTATTTATTCGATGTTAGCAGAGGGATGCACGCATCACCCCCCAGCCCTTCCTTTCCTTGTATCGGCGTTCGATGAAATAAATATTGCAATGTCATATGACTAATTAATTTAAGGTAGTCTAGAGATAAATATTAACATTATAGATAAGGTGTGGAATGAAACAAATAAATTAATTATTCTATGTATAATTAAGATTACGTATATCAGTTTCAATACGCATACAGCGGGTAAATTTAAGATAACAACGGTCACTCGTAATCGCGTGGACTGGCCTGCTCTTGTCCTTGGTGTTTGCTCATTAGTAATTGTTAGAAATTGAGGTCTTAATACATTGTTGATGCCCCCTCCGTAAATAGTTTTAAAAACAGACTGGACAAATGGTGCAAAGACAATCCAATTGTAGTAGGTATTTACCTTCTTACAGCATGTTGTTAACAACCCATTACGTCCCCACTGCAGGGGCACGGGTCTCTTCCCATAACTCGGGAAGGTTTAGGCCATACTCCACACACGGGGGCCAAGTCCGGATTCTTACAGCATATCGTCACCTGAGTGCTTATTTGTTCAATCTCCTTAACCATCACTTTATACAACAAAGTTTTTACTGATTATTTCATGTAAATTAAATTATTTCTTACAGATTGCGTTTTCAACGGGTAATTATATTTTTAATGTTCTAAAGGTCAAAATGATAAGAATCATTCACCAATCGACGGGAAATTGGATATTATGATAACTACATTTAAAAGTAATTTTCGTTAATATGGTCGATTGGACAAATAAGCACTCAGGTGACGATATGCTGAGTCAGGACCGGTTCCTGAGCACAGCACTGCGTTGATTAATTTATTTAAATCACTTTTGTAATAAATAATGTATGTATGTGTTGTGTCTTTGGAATAAATGGTTTTCTTTCTTTCTTTCCAATTTGGTGTATCCTCAAAGTGACTTTAATGGACTATCATATTATAGCACCAACACAGATATAGGCATATCAGCTATTAGCTGCTCGCCTATTACTAAATAATAATAGGTAAATAATAATAATTAAATCCAAATCAAAATGTTTTTTTTTAAGTAGTTGTTTTGCATATACTTTTAAATCGTCTTTTTTTTCTACCTAGTACAAAGTTCCTACAACGCGGAACTTGTACACGTTTCGGGAAGTGTTTGTTTACGAAGCGGATAATATCTGGGACAAATCACCCACGGTCATCTGGCCCCAAACTAGGATTTCCTGTACTATGAGAACCAGAGACTGATATACATACACATATACATTTAAATACATACATATATAGATATAATACACCCAGACACAGAGCAAACAAATCTGCTCATCACAGAATTGTTTGCCCTGGGTGGGGATCGAACCCACGACCCTCGGATCAGGATCGCTAACCACTGCGCCACCGAGTCTGTCGAAATATTATAACTCGGACGATTTGTATGCAGTGTCCAAGGTGTGATATTACATACAGTAAAGACACTACCTACCCCTCTCTAAAGGCGACCCCCCCCCTGCGGGTAAGGTCCGGTGACAGTTGCTTAGCACAAGCCACGCAACACACATTAACGCGTGTACAAAACAAACGTTATATATTTTGTATACTTTATTTATACTACTGTAAGGTAGGTAGGCAATTATTACGCGACAGTTTGTTGGAGTGTCCATGGTGGAATCTCCAGTTGAAATATTGGACCTTATAATGTACGAAGGGTCCTTCAAAGTTCTCCTGAAACTGAACAACTTTCCTCAAAGAACCTATACTTAATTCGAAATAATCTACAACTCTGAACACGTTAAAAAACCGACTTCAATCGTAACAACTACAATTTTGCAATGTTTTCTGTTTTTGTTGATTTTTTCAAAAAGCGCTGAGTCAATTTAGATAAATTTATGAGCGCTGAGTCAATTTAATAATTATATGGGACTACCTCTGAAGTATTACCTATAAAACAAAAAAAGAATCATCAAAATCGATTCATAATTGGCGGAGTAATCGCGTCACATACATACAAAAAAACAACATAGAGTCGAATTGAGATCCTCCTCCATTTTTGAAGTCGGTTAAAAATGTTCAATTTCAATTTCAATTTATTTATTTGTGATTATAAGTTATACAAGATGGTTATATAGGGTGACTTTAAATTAGTTCTTGATACCAAAGGGTGTGCATGTGCTCATGATAACAAACAACTTTTCCTAAGAAACCCATAGTCAAATTGCAAAAAAATTTTTGGGCTGTTCATACTAATTTGGCCACTCAGTGATCGATTTGTATGTAGTCCAAATTTTTTTTTGCGATTTGACTATGGGTTCCTTAGGGAAAGTTGTTTGTTATCATGAGCACATGCATCGCCTTTCGTATCAAGAACTAATTTAAAGTCACCCTATATAATACAGTGTCCTATGTATAATCTGTCATTTGACGTACAAAAATACAATACAATTCAATCTAGAAAATTAAAAAGTCAAAACGATACTAAATAAATGACGAAACGTTTAGTCGCCGACTGAGAAACCTTTTGTTGGATAATGAATTTTATTCAGTAAATGAATATATTAATAAAATATTTTAATTTCTCGCATTCCTGATCTTTACCATTGTGTAATAGTGACATTTTTATTTTTTATTTTGTATTTATCCATTGTGTGATTATTATTATTATTTTTTAACATTGACATTGAATTTTATATTAATAACTATTTGTATTATTCAATTTTTAATTTCAATTATTTTGACGATCACATTATACTTTGACATTTTTAATAAGCTATTATTGTAATTTGAAATTGGTAATGTGAAATAAACGAATCTAATCTAAAACATTGTAACAATAAAAATAATTCCAAATATGTATAATAATATAAAATAATTCTAAATATGTAAAAAAAGAAATGTTATAATAAAATTGTGCTCATAATTAAATACTTCATTAAAATGTTAGACTTCTCGTACAAAACTGGCGGATCAGTTGATCAATTAGTATGAGAAGTCCAAAAAATTTTTTTGCGAATTGAGTTTAGGTTCCTTGGTAAAAGATGTTCAGTTTCATGAGTAGAAGCCGTGGGTTGTTTCGGATATTTTATAAGGACCCTATACATTTTTTTTTATCGATGACTCACAGTTTTCCATTCGGCCTTGAACTCCTCCTCGTTGTCTCTGTTAAAGAGCGCCTTCATCCAGCCGGTGAGGAAGCCGAAGCGACTCATGCTGCCCAGGGTCCGCTCCAACTCCTCCTCACTCTTCACGTTCTCCACCTCATTGTGGTGCTGGTCGATCTCCTGATCGCTGGCGGTTATCGCAGCTGGTGTGGCGGCGGCCATCTTGTTATTTCTTTTTTTTTTAAGATGGCGACACTTTTTGGCACTTGAGATTTTCACTTTTTTGTCCACTGTTTTTAATTATATTCTTTTTCTAAAAGACCAGGATTTTCACATTTGATGTGTTTACTGTTAATTCCACTGTTTTTTTAAAACGGGTTTTTTACACTAGAGATTAACTCGGGATACAATTTTTTTATAATAAATAACTATTTTTTTGATAATAATAAATAACAATTTTTTCATATTTTTTTTAACTTGTTGATGTAAAAGACGTTTTGTTTGGATAATAGAGATTCAATAATACATTGATTGATATCTTGATAGCTTAATTCCGGTGTATCGTAGAACTACTATCATTATACAATACACATCGTTTTCCTACGCTGTATTTATTATATCTACTTATTTACTGATAAACGTATAATTATCGGTCGAGCACAGCTGCAGCGGTATCTATGCACGCAAAGTACAGTCAGTTCTATACAAAAATATCGTTGGTTATAAGATTTTTTGATTTTATTTCATGCTGTTTTTAGGATATTGAATACCAATTTACACTGGAGAAGATACACATCTAGCTTATTGACCGGAATAACGCTAGGGAAGAAGATTTTGATGTAGCAATTTTTTCCCATTTCTGAAATTTAACTAGCTTAAAAAATCTAAGCAGTTATGACAACATTTCTCTGGTTTTTCGAGTGTTTATAAAGTATGTTTGTCTGCTGTAAAAACTGAAGTAGGCCGGTCTAAAATCGAATTGCCTTCTAGTATTTTTTTTATAACGGACTGTATTTTGTGAATTAAAATTTTGATATATTTATAGTATAGTGCAGTAGCTAAGCCAACTGGAACATACAAAAACGATGTTTGGACTCTCCATAAAAAATTTGGTGACTGGCCCATCGATTTTAATGAAAAGCTTAACTTTTTTTGCGAATTCTGTATATAGTACGGGCAATTTAATGTTTAGAGTCAAAAAAAAAACCTAAAGCTGATTTTCTGCACAGTCGTTCCTTGGAACCATAGAAGTATACCCTGAAAAGTCCCAACTTCTAGGGTGCCGGCGTCCCCCTCTCCCCCCCCTCAAAAGGTCCCGATTTTCAGTATTTTTCATTTTACTCAAAACCAGTAGGAGTTAGATGAAAATTGTCAAACAGGCAATTAATCCTTATTAAATTACCTATCAAACGATACTACATTCATATCAATAGGAGTTTTAGTTATTGAGATATGCTTGTCTATATATGACAAAAAAATTGAAAATACAAAATTTTGTACCGATTTCTTGATTTTCTGAGAAAACTGTAAAAGTATTTATAAAACATTGTTAGTAAAAATTATTCCTTTCATGTTTAGCAACAAAACGAGACTACATTATTAAAAAATTTAAAATAATTAATTAAGTTGTAGTTCATTACATCTCAGCTCATAAATATGATTAATTTTCTTCATATAAATTTCAACTCTAAAGCATCGTGACTGACAACTTGTACTTATTATCTATGTATAAAGTTGTCACATGGATACAAAAAAGCCTTAAAATAGAAATAAAATAAAACATACGTTTCTTTAATATTTACGAATTACTATATTTATTCGCCCTTTTGGTCATCGATATCTATGTTATCTTGTTATTTACGAGATGAACCACGGTGTCGACCCATAGTGCCTGCCACATTATATCAAATAGTACTATTTACATTAAGTATGAATAATCCCTGTTGCTCTCTGAAGGCGACCCCACCACCCCTAAGGTCCGGTGACAGTCTATACAGTCGCCAGTATAGATGGGTTTTTGCCCGGGCAGTTTTGAGTAAATGCCCAATAAATGTCCATTTACGCCCAATAAATGCCCAATTTGTATGGCGTAAATGGACGTTTATTGGGCATTTATTCAAAATGCCCAAAAATGCCCGGGCAAAAACCCATCTCTAGTCGCCAGTCGACACTCGTCACGCACTTCTCGCTCGCGTCTACATTTTAGATAGGGAAATTTTAGTAGGTAAATAACTCAAATGATTAGTATGGAGTGTCCAGGATGTGAATCTGCAACTGGTTCAGTGCAAATGGAAGCTTGGCAGCCACAGGTATAACGCTTTACCCCAAAATTTTCCACTCCAAACCTGAGGATTCAATTATTATTGATGTCCCTCCAAACTATTCTTGTTCTTCTGGTACACGTGCAGTGAATATTGCGCATACGCATCAGAGGTAGGTGGCAAGGATACCAGTCGCAATGAAGCATTTACTTGCATGTTTGGATTTTGCGCAGATATTTATGTCGTAGAATACGGTTGGGGTCATGCAATGCACAATTAAAAAGAAAGACTAGAAAAACGATGTTCTGATACCTACAACAAGTGCCTTTTCAAAAAAGGTAACAATCAAACATGAAAAATATACAGTATATTCCATGGTTTATTAAGTTGACCGATTTTTTTTACTATGCTTATACAAAACACATAGGTAATCGCTATTGGAGAAAATACCATGACTCTCTATCAAGTTCGTGCGGCTTTCAAATGCTCTACGAGATCTCTCATCTCGTAAATATCTGTGCAAAATCCACACAACGAGTATATTCTTCAGTATAACTGGCATCCTTGCTACCGCTTCTGATGTGAGTGCGCAATATTTATTGTACGTGTGTACCTGCAGGTGCATTAATAGTTTGGATGGACATCAATGGAATCCTCAGGATTGGAGTGGAAAATTTTGGGGTAAAGCGTTATACCTGTGGCTACCAAGCTTCCATTTGCACTAAACTAGTTGCAGATTCACATCCTGGACACTCCATACTAATCGTTTGAGTTATTTCTCTCTTCTCTTTATCTTAAGAGCTAGGCTCTTGTCGGTGGAGTAACCGCCATTCTTTTCTACTCCTTGCCAACTCCTTGACTTCCTGGTACGACACAACATTGACTTTGGCCTTCACTTGATCGATGTAACTTATTCTTGGCCTCCCTCTACCTCTCTTTCCTTCTATCTTTCCTTCCATGATGTTCGTTATGAAGTCGTCGTGTCGTAACAAATGTCCAATCAATTTTCCTCTTCTGTTCTCAATAGTGTCTATGATGTTTCTTTTATCTTTCACTCTATCCAACACTTCTTCGTTTGTGACTTTTTCTTTGAGTTATTTACCTACTAAAATTTCCCTATCTAAAATGTAGACGTGAGCGAGAAGTGCGTGACGAGTGTCGACTGGCGACTGTATGGACTGTCACCGAACCTTAGGGGTGGTGGGGTCGCCTTCAGAAAGCAACAGGGATTATTCATACATAATGTAAATAGTACTATTTAATATAATGTGGCAGGCACTATAGGTCGACACCGTGGTTCATCTCGTAAATAACAAGATAACATAGATATCGATGACCAAAAGGGCGAATAAATATAGTAATTCGTAAATATTAAAGAATTGTATGTTTTATTTTATTTCTATTTTAAGGTTTTTTTTTTGTATCCATGTGACAACTTTATACATAGATAATAACTACAAGTTGTCAGTCGCGATGCTTTAGAGTTGAAATTTATATGTAGAAAATTAATCATATTTATCAGCTGAGATGTAATGAACTACAACTTAATTAATTATTTGTAAATTTTTATTAATGTAGTCTCGTTTTGTTGCTAAACATGAAAGGAATATTTTTTACTAACAATGTTTTATAAATACTTTTACAGTTTTCTCAGAAAATCAAGAAATTGGTACAAAATTGGGTATTTTCAATTTTTTGTCATATATAGACAAGCATATCTCAATAACTAAAACTCCTATTGATATAAAAGTAGTACCGTTTGATAGGTAATTTAATAAGGATTAATTGCCTCTTTGACAGTTTTCATCTAACTCCTACTGATTTTGAGTAAAATGAAAAATACTGAAAATCGGGCTCTTTTGAGGGGGGGGGGAGAGGGGGACGCCGGCACCCTAGGAGTTGGGACTTTTCAGGGTATACTTCTATGGTCCCAAGGAACGACTGTGCAAAAAATCAGCTTTAGGTTTTTTTTTTCGACCTCGCCATATTAGCTTCACCTAACTTGCCCGTACTAATAGGTTTCATATACGAATCAAAGTTGTTTTTTTTTGAGCCAAGAGATGCTGATGTCTTGAGTTGTTTCTTACTGCAGAAATAATATTTTTTTATAACGTAAGCTTCGGCTCTCACAATAAAAATATAACATTCTTGACATCTTTTTCAATAAACTTATAGTCTCCCTTGAAAAAAATATTTCGTGGCGCATATATGAAACTTTATTTTCTTGAATGAAACAAATAATTTTTAATAGGAATATTTGATTAGTTTCATTAATACAACATCCTGTCAGTTTTCGGGAGGGTTCTTCCTCTACCCTGTATGCTATTACATCAGTTTTTTTTACTTTTTTTAACTGTACCTCGGCACGAGTGACTCAGTAACTCTATGAGTGCCCTTTGATCTCGTGAGTGCCCTTTGACCTAATTGAGTGAACTATAATTACCGATCGACCGACCTTCATAAGTGCACATGTTAGGGGCCGTCCATTAATCACGTGATGTTTTTAGCAACTTTTTAGACCCGCCCCCCTCCCTCTGGTGATACGTGGTGAGGTTTTAGAGTATCCCCCCACCCCCTACCCAAAATCACGTGTATTTTTTTGGTACAAAATATTATCTTTAAATACAGGTATAATGTTATTTAATTCTGGAAAATTAAGTACCGTGATAAAAATCTCCAAACAACAGTTAAGATTGCAGGTCATTTCTGACTGCCTGAAGCCGTTTCGAACCTTGGGAAGAATTAAAAACAGCATAACAACAGTCCAACGTTTGGAAATTACTCTAGAAATCGCGCGTTCAACGAAAAAATAAATACACGTGATTTCTCAGTACACCCCGCCTCTCCCCTTGTGATATTTCGTGATTTTTTTCGGAACGCCCTCCCCCCCTGTTGAGCCTCAAGTGATTAATGGACGACCCCTTATAATGTTAAGTATGTCAAACAAAGCAACTCTATAATTCAACTATCAGTCCGCTATTTATCAGAGAAACTAATTACTGTTATTGGCTTCCGCACACAAAGGATACCATATTGAAATCTGTTTTTGTGACGTAGGGGCTTAGACTTTGATTTATATGTAATAAGTATTTTGGAAAATAGTATATTCAAAACTTCGATACATAAATGATACACTGAAAATAATTGACCACGCTGAATACGTTAAAAACAACCGACTTCAATCGCAACAACTCCAATTTTGCTATGTTTTTGTTGACTTTCTCAAAAACCGCTGAATCGATTTCGAAAAAATTTATGTGGGACCACCTGTGAATGGGCCCATCTTTAAAAAAAAAGAATTTTTCAAATCGGTTCAGGCGTCTTCGAGTAATCGGTGAACATACATAAAAAAAAGGTTCCGACGAATTGAGAACCTCCCCCTTCTTTAAGTCGGTTAAAAAAGAGTTGGAAATTATTTTGCGCCAAGAGATTCTGATGTCTTGGATTGATTTTTGAATGCAGAAATAATATTTTTACGAAAAGATTTGACTATCGCAATAAAAATATGTTATTTTTGAGGGCCGACTCAAGAAACTCTCAAGCTGCTTTTCTACCGGCGTGGCGAGGAGGGAAGAGAATTGAAATTGTATGGGAAAAAATATATTCTCTTCTCGCACATCTTCAGTGAAAATAGTCTTCTTAGAGATTTCATTCTCTTCACTCCACTCCTCGCCTCGCCTCGCCGGTGGAAAAGCAGCTTTACTCTCCGATGAAAAAAATATTTCATGGTGCATATTTTAATTTAATTTTTTGAATGATTTTTTTTTACCGTGTAAGACGAATAGGTAGCAAACGGTGAAACAATTTCGAAAAATATGTATGTATGTGTACATTACCAGGCAGCCACCATCGTGGGGATACCACGGTTAAATTGTGTCACACGATAAGAGAGTGAGAGTACACAATATATAGATTTCTGTGACCCAAACACGGACGTGTAACCTAAATAAATGAATTTTGTGTGGAAGTGTAAGGATCCGAAATATATACAGTGTGAGTCTTTATAAAGGGCACATATGAAAATGGATGAAATAAGACCCAATTTTATTGTCCAGAAAAATATGTTAAAAAATCAAACAAAAAAAATTGTGGACGTTATTTTTTTTTTCAAATAGCATCTGCTGTCCCCTAGTAAACACAATTTTGTAACTTTTAAATTAAGCAGGCTAATGTTGAAACAAAAAAGTGAGGACTGGCAGTAGATGGCCGAGCCACAGAAAAAAAATACACCAAAATAAGACAAAGAAAACCGAAAACTAGCATTTAGAGCAACAGTGTAAAAAATAGCATATCTGGAATACCATCGTTTATTTGCTCATAGCAGACGTTGTGTGTAGGTTAGAAACTTGGGGTTTTTATTATTTGAAAGCTATAATTGACCACGCTGAATACGTTAAAAACAACCGACTTCAATCGCAACAACTCCAATTTTGCTATTTTTGTTGATTTTCTCAAAAACTGCTGAATCGATTTAGATAAAATTTATATGGGACCACCTGTGAAGTATATCTTTTTAAACAAAAAAAGAATTTTCCAAATCGGTTCAGGCGTCTGCGAGTAATCGGTGAACATACATAAAAAATAAAAAAAATAAAAAAGATTCCGACGAATTGAGAACCACCACCTTTTTTTAAACAAAAAAATAATTTTCCAAATCGGTTCAGGCGTCTTCGAGTAATCGGTGAACATACATAAAATAATTGACCACGCTGAATACGTTAAAAACAACCGACTTCAATCGCAACAACTCCAAGTTTGATATGTTTTTGTTGATTTTCTCAAAAACCGCTGAATCGATTTCGATAAAATTTATATGGGTCCACCTGTGAAGTATATCTTTTTAAACAAAAAAAGAATTTTCCAAATCGGTTCAGGCGTCTGCGAGTAATCGGTGAACATACATAAAAAATAAAAAAAATAAAAAATAAAAAAGATTCCGACGAATTGAGAACGTCCTCCTTTTTTTTGAAGTCGGTTAAAAAAAGATTCCGACGAATTGAGAACCTCCTCCTTTTTTTTGAAGTCGGTTAAAAACGCGAGTTCAAAACACCACGCATTTCCATTCAAGGTTATGCAATATTCAATTCATAATTATTTTATACAGAAACTACGCAAAATACACTCATATAGACAATATATTACAACACCGCACCAGTATCAAATACTTGTGTTATAATTACGATATTAATTCACGATTTACACGAACAAATGGACGGCAACAAATAGTACGACCGTTCCGTCCGATAACTCGATCTGTACTGAAGAGTGAAATGAAGTGAAGAGAGCTTAGCATCAACTGACATTTGTCAGAAATTGAGTGTTTTTCCACTGAGTGACACGGCCGGCACCGGTATCGGTACTGGCCCGGTAAGTGCTCGTAGTGGCGCGGCTATGGTCCGAGAAAGTAGAAATAAAGAATTCATGAAAGTAGCAAGAAATATGTAATTAAAAAAATAAAGAAAAAATAAATACGTAAACCAGACACACAAAAATATATCTACAGGTTGAAATTGAAATCGGGGACCTCTTAACTATTTTTTTTTAAATAACATGTACCTACCTAATTATTGTATACTTTTATAGTGGTGTCGAAATTAAATTAAATGCTGTCTATTTATACGCTAAGGACATCAGACGTTGTGACATAGGCTTTATACTTATAACAACTTTCTTTTGCATCGGCGTGACGGTTAATATATGACCACGATTTTCAGCCATGACATTACTATACCGAAATAAAAACTTACATATCATGGTAAGGTTAAAACTTACAAAAAATTAAGATTAAATATTTATCAATATAATTAGATTTAACCCAATAATCTTAAAGGTATTTACGTTACGATGTCTAGACTGATATTTATGATAAATTATGGAAATAAACATAAAAAGTTATGATAATATTGTAGTGGTAATAAAATTGGAGTTTTAGGCATTTATTTTTAATCCACATTTGGAAAACCCATAGAGATCTTAATAACTAAATTTCTATGGGAATACCCTTGGCATCATATCACCTGATGGTAAGTGATTATATTGCCAAAGATGGAAGCGGGCTTACTAAGATTTTCTACGCAATGCGAACTGACCATGTTATCTTCATGCCGGAACACATTAATGCTATTAACACTGATGTTTGGCGGCAAGACTTACTTCGATAGGATGGTATAGCTAGCCAGGCTAGCTCAGAAAATTAACAGGTTCTTTTGAAATACCTAAACAAAATCTTGATCGATATTTAAATTATAGAATATTTATTTTATGCTGAAACTAATTAAGTATCCGATATTAATGTGATTCGACATAATATGTCCTTTTTTACCCCTCCTGTAAAAAATCGTTTATCGGACAAGTCCGCATTTGTTCGCCGGCTCCCCATATAGCTAAAGTAGAAACAATATAGCACAGCAGAACACAGTTTAAGGGAAATATGGAAAGAAGGATTTCCGTGGTGCCTTAAGGCCAGACAAAAAAGGATTTCCACGCGAGTGAAGCCACAGGCAAAAGCTAGTAATAAATAAACTACAGATAAGTATGAAATGTATATGTAAAGCATGAAATTATAAAGGGTTAAACTGAAATCGCAGACCGAATTTTAACAGTTGTTTCTGCTCTTGGAACTGAACAACTTTCTCTAAGGAACCAATTCAATCGGACTACGGATCTACAACAATAAATTAATTAAAAATATGTCATAATTTAAAATAATAAATTAATTAAAAATATATCACAATTTATATATAAAAAATTAATTAGTAGTCGCATCTATAAATAGTTCACCGACTTTGTAAAATGTCTGGTCCACTAACCAGCGCTTCAGCTTGCCCTTAAACAATCGCTCACTTGGAGCCGCTGTAATGTTATCGGGCAGTTTATTATAAATCTTAGGTCCCATAATATGCGTCGTCTTTTCAGATTTCGTAAGTCGATGTGGCACAGGTTTCAGCTTCCCAGCGCCCCTAGTGTTAAAGTCATGGGCATCCTTATATCTTGGGTACGTGTTGAGATTTCTTCGCACACTCATCGCCATTTGAAAAATAACGATGGAGGGTAAGGTAAGGATGCCCAGTGACTTACAGTGAGGTTTCGCGGTCTCGTCCTGTGGGATGCGTACAATGGTCCGAACAGCACGTTTTTGCAAAATAAAGGCACGCTCCCACTCGGCCGCGCACCCCCACAGCTCGGCGCCGTACTGCAGCACCGAGTGCACTGTGGCGATGTAGTAGGCGCGCAAAGTCTCTCGAGGTACCACTCGCGATAGCCTTTTTAGCGCAAAGCACGCCCCAGAAAGTTTTCCGCAGACTTTGTCAATATGGGACGTCCATTTTAGGCCTCGGTCAATCTCGTACCCCAAGAAAGTTGTGGTTTGAACCTGCTCGATCTGCATCTCATTTGTGAACACTATCAGGGGTTTTTGAGGTCTCCTTGACAGATCAAAGTTCATGATGTGAGTCTTCTTTAAATTGAGGACTAACCCATTGGCCTTGAACCACGCCGAAACGCTCACAGTAGTGTCATTAAGGGCTTTTTCTAAAGCAGGAGGAGACGGGGCCTGTACGATGACTGCAACGTCATCTGCGTACATGAAAGTATATCTTTGCCCTTGAAAATGGGGGAAATCTTGCTCATTTTCAGGGGCTTAGGAAAAGAAGCTTCGGCAAGACATCGATTGAATATCTCTGAAAGTAATGGCGAGATCGTTATCGCGGCTGCACTTAATAGCATCATCATCAGCCGGCTCGCATCCAGCTTCTTCCCGCAACCTTCACCAGGTCGTCGGTCCACCGAGTGGGAGGCTGCCTACACTGCGTCTTTCGGTGCGCGGTCGCCACTCGAGAACTTTACTGCCCCAACGGCCGTCTGTTCTACGAGCTATGTGCCCCGTCCACTGCCACTTAAGTCTAGCGATTATTATTCTTATTATTAGTTGATACACTAGCAGCTCTGTGAGCTAATGCGTGTATATCACGGCACTTGTATTTATTTGTTTTTTAAATGTTTATCAAGTCTATTTTTAGAACTGTTTTTTTTAATGAAATGAAAACATTTTTTTGAAAAGAAAATATTTTATTCGAAGTAGGTAGCAGTGTACACTTTTCGAACGTCATTCTTTTATCTACCTAATACGAGGTTCCTACCACTCGGAACTCGTATACCCACCGTTTCGGGAAGTGTTTGCGGAGTGAGAAGAAACGGCGGGCCCTAAAGAAACTCCCTCCAACACATTTTTTTTTTAAGTCTTATATTCTATTACATATTAATGCTAGATCAATAAATGAATTATACAATGTCATGTTTGTAAATAAAATATACAAAAATAAGAATAAAGAAAGGATTCAAAAGAGAAAAAATTAAAAATTGTTTGTAGCTAATGACTAACAAATTCCAAAAAACCAATGACAAGAGCAGGCCAGTTCACACGGACAGCACCCGATCACGAGTATAACGCGAGAGTCAGCCATCGCTCCCCTCAACCATATTTGAGGGAAGGGAACGACCCGGCTCCCGATACGCCACCATCCGCTCACTGTTAGAGCACTAATAACTGTATCTGGGAGAGAGTTCCACAATTTCATTACTCGAAATGGCAAGAAGTGGGGTTGCTAGCACATGGAGGTTTTGTTAATTTCAAGGAGTGTCCTCTCAGTCTCTTATTTTGGTTCATCATGTACAGATCCTTTGTTTCTTACGTTGTAGTGGTATCTTGAACGGTTCTATGAGATCGCCTCTTTTCCGTCTCTGTTCCAGTGTGGTCAGATTCTGTGAGCTATGTCGGTAACTTTAGTTTTCCTACGTATCTCCTCATAATCCTGGATAATCTTTAGTCGGTAATAATGAAATGTCAAGGAGCAATACTTTTTAACAGACTTCAAAAAAGGAGGAGGTTCTCTTTTTCTTTTTTATGTATGTTCACCGATTACTCGAAGACGCCTGAACCGATTTGGAAAATTCTTTTTTTGTTTAAAAGGGTATACTTCACAGGTGGTCCCATATAAATTTTATCGAAATCGATTCAGCGGTTTTTGAGAAAATCAACAAAAACATAGCAAAATTGGAGTTGTTGCGATTGAAGTCGGTTGTTTTTAACGTATTCAGCGTGGTCAATTATTCCATATAGTTTGCGGCCTTCTTTCTTGAGGGCAGAATACTCAGTTAATTGGATGCGCGCGCATCAAAAGACGCGCCAATCGTAGAGTAATCGGGATTCATTAGAGTTTAAATTAGCAAATTGTAGTGCTTAAGTACTTTAAATTACGTGCTAAAGTCCTAAGTGAACGTCAAAATTAGGTTTATAGGTCACCTTAATTAGAAAATTGATGATTTAATTTAGAATTTTAGTAAAAAGTTTTTGAAAGCGACATCTGTTTTCTTACTGATAGAAGGTTCTTTTGAATCACCTGAAAAAAATACTTTTTGTTTCTTCTTATGGAATTGAACAACTGTTCCTAACAACTGGAAGCAATATTCAATCCGCAATAATAAAATACCTTCCTTACAGCGCCCTCTTTTAGCTAGTCAAGGAACTACTTCTTCAACACCAGGTGTTATTTCTTGGATAAACTATTGAATTGAGGTGTCATACAACGTTACAAATAGGTGGCGCTGCAACATGGTAGCTTTTTAGATGATTTGGAGACAATCTTTAACGTATTAAAGAATCATTTTCGAATCTATTCCAGCGCTCATTTTGAAGACATCATTAAATTCATTTTTCAGATGAATGTTATAACTTAGTTACTGTACAGGGTCCACAAAAACTGCTGTAGAATAGGACCCATTAACTGGGGATTCTATAATTGGGGCATAAAAGTTCTCTAGTGTCGACCGAACACCGGAATACGTAGCGTGGGCAGGCTCCGATGTCAGGTGGACCGATGACCTGGCGGGAAGCCGCTGGATGCGAGCAGCGCAGGACAGGTCGGTGTGGAAATCCTTGGAGCAGGCCTTTGTCCAGCAGTGGAAGTCTTTTGATAACACACCTTTTTTATCGTTAACTGGTAAGCCGTTGGCATCCTCACCGATAGTAAGTGATGATGATGCCGAAGATAAAAGCGAGCTAACAAAGGTTTCCCAACGCAATAGAGACCTGGCTATCTTATCTTCATGCCGGAACACATCAATGCTGTTAACACTGATGTTTGGCGGCAAGACTTAGATAAGAAGCTAGCCAGGTAGGCCCAGAAAATACCCTACCACCAACCACACCGAGTCCTGCAAAGTTGGACCACGCCGGGACTCCCGCGATCTGCTGATGTGGAGCGAGCGGACTAACCACCAGACCACGGCGGCGGTTAAAAGCTGGTAAAGCCTGGCCTGGTAAAGCTGATACATACCTGATCCTGAGTATGACCCTGGGCAGGGCGCGCTGGTCTCAGAAGTCTCAACCGGCGAGAACAAGTTAGCGGTGGATTCCCATATTGCAGGGTATCCTAGTCTGGGGCCAGATGACCGTGTGTGGTTTGTCTCGGATATTTATTTATTAGCCCCACTACCTCCACCAATCAGGACTTGGCCCCTATGTGTGGAGTATGTCCTAACCTTCCCTAGGTATGAGAAGAGACCCGTGCCCCTGCAGTGGGGACGATATGGGGTGACACATACCTGTTCCTGAGTGAGTATGACCCTGGGCAGGGCGGTGCGCGGTCGCGGGCTGCTCTCTGGAGTCTCCACCGGCGAGAACCAGTTAGCGGTGGACTCGCCGTGCGTGGAGTGCGCCTGCGCAGGCGCCAGTAATGGCGTCCGCTCTGACGCGTAGCCGCGGTGTGCTGGGGAAAGAAATCGTCTTTAGTACAGACAGCCACAAAGTTATCTGTACCTCTCCGTAATACACCATACACCATGCATCACGAATAGCGTTAGTAGGGGTTCAGATATCTCTGTGGGCCAGTGTACAACTTATACAGGGAGATTATAAAATGTCTGGCAACATTTTAACTGTGGCTTCTACTCATCAAACTGAACAACTTTCCCCAAGAAATTCATACTCAAAAAGCAAAAAAATTGTTGGACTCTTCATACAAATCCGTCAACTGGTTGACGAACTTTGTACGGGAAGTCCAAAATTTTTTTAGCTTTTTGACCATGACTTTCTGAGTTGTTCAGTTTGATGAGTAGAAGCCACAGTTAAAATATTGCCAGACATTTTATAATCACCCGGTATAAGGTGCTACTTTATTAGTGCCCGATATTTTAGTCAGTGCTTCTACTCCTGATTCTGATCAACTTTCCCAAAGGAACGTGAAAAAAAAAAATTTTTGGACTCTTCATACTAATTTGGCCGCTCGATTTGTATGAGAAATCCAAAAAACAATTTGCGATTTGACTATGGGTTCCTTGGGGAAAGTTGATCAGAATCAGGAGTAGAACCGCTGACTAAAATATCGCTTATAGAATAGAATATCTATACCTATAATAGAATAGCTAACACTATGCGAAACGTTGGTGATACGAGTTCCAAGTTTAATGTTTATTTCAACTTTACATTATTTTTACAGGATAAACCCAATACAATAATGTGGTTATATATTACACAAGTAACCTAAGGTCACCTTTTCGAATTCCGTCAATGATCAACTGAATATGTATATTTTTTTGGAAACCGCGTTTAATATTATTATCGCCCGGGCAGTAGGCGCAAATTTTAAAATATTGGTGCGAGCCACTGGAACCTTAAAAACTTTCGTCCTAGGCTCCCGTCGCAACCTTGTGTTGGGAACGAGCAATTCCAATGATTCCAGTATTTGTGGATTATTATAAATACCACGCAATACACAGAACACGTATTTGACCATTGCCAAATTTCTCCTTACTTCCAACTTATAATACCCAACCATCCCTATTACAAAGAGAGTTGGCTACATAAGCGGAAAGAAGGGGTAGACACCGTATTCCTTCCAGTAAAGAAACCGCGTGAATTTGTTTTGAATTTTTTCAACCATATGAACATATTTAAACTCATATGGGTTCCATATGGTTGCACTGCTTTCCAGCTTACTCCTTACCAGGGAGTTATAGAGCGTTTTGACTGCAGCTGTGCCATTAAAGTCCCGCGTCTCGCGTAAAACAAACCCTAAACTTTGAAAAGCTTTGCAGCAAACGTTCACTATATGCTCCCTAAATATAAGGTTATTGGAAACAGTTACTCCCAGGTCCTTGATCGAATTAACGCGCGTCATCTTTTGATCACTCACTTGATACTCGTAAGTGATTGGATGTAAGGCTCGGGTACATCACATCACGCTACATTTTGTAACATTAAAGGGTAGTTTATTTTGGATCCCCCATTCTTCGACTCGATTTATGTCTCTATGCAACAACTCACAATCCATCCTATCTTTTATTGAAAAAAACAATTTCAAATCATCCGCGAAGAGTAAACACCGGCTATCCTTGACCACTTCTGGAAGGTCATTGACCATCAAAACAAACTCCAATGGACCTAGGTTACTTCCCTGACTGACACCAGTTAATGTCAAATACGGTTCCGATACGTGTCCAGCGTACTCAACATACTGGTTGCGGTTGCTCAGATAACTTGCGAAGAATCGAAGCAACCTAGGGGTGAAGCCTGCAGCTGCGAACTTGGACAATAGAACGTCATTGTAGTGGTGGGAACTTCGTTATTAGGTAGATAAGTTAAGGAGATGGTTCACAGTCCACAACTGTGCGTTTCACTAGAAACTTTCTGCCTCGCACAACCAAACTGTGGAATGAATTGTCGCCTGCGGTATTTCCAGACCGATACGACATTCAAACCTTCAAGAAAAGAGCGTACTCCCATATCAAAGGCCAGCAACGCACTTGTGACTCCTCTGGTGTTGCGGGTGTCTATGGGCGGCGGTAATCGCTTACCATCAGGTGACCCGTCTGCTCGTTTGCCAGCTATGCCATAAAAAAAAGGTAAAAAAAATTACCTCCGAAAAGTGTACCTACTATGAATAAACATATTTTCATTTCATTTTAAAATAGCAGACTAAAATTATTCAGCACAAATCTAATAGGTCAGCGACAAAGTCTATCAAAATATCTCACATAAATCAAAGGAAATCTTGAATTTCCTTAAAAAACTTGAGGATACTAATAATTTTGACCTTCCCGAGGTTTGGGAAGAGACCCGTGCCCCTGCAGTGTCCCAATATGGATTTTTAACAATAATTATGGCATCAGGTCCTCACCGATGGCGTCGAGGATCTGCTTCGCCTGCAACTCTTGAGGCAGCACGCGGAAGTCCAGGAACCAGGTCTCGCCCCAGGCCAGCACGAACGAAGTGAGGATGAGGAAGACTGGGTAGACCGGCTGGGGGGCGTCCGGCCACTGTAGAGGGTGGGGAGAGATCAGTTATATAAACACTTTTTATACAAGAGCAACAAACTTAAAAATGGAGCTGCTGTTGACTTTGAAGACGTATGACTTTCCTAGGTGACGAAAAAAAACTGGGGGGAAGGGAGTTGATAACAACCTCCACCAATCCGGTCTTGGCCCCCGTGTGTGGAGCATGGTCTAAAGACCCGTGCACATCCAGCAGTACGTCAGTAGTTTTCAATCCGCCTATACGGTCTCTGACATCTTGTGATAGCAGCTGGCACCAACGGCTTAACATGCCTTGCGAAGCACAAAATCGATCGAGATAAATGCTACAAACACTCAAACCCATCCACGTTACGACCGTGTCTGTAGTCAGTTAAACTGCGTGATCGAAGCGACCACGCAAGCCGCAATGAGCCACGCACAATCGCTTCGTTGACGGTCTATAAGTATCATACAATATTACGTAACTCCTCTTTTGAGGCAATCATGTAAAAAAGGCAAAAAATAACATAATTCTATTTAATGACCGATTACTGGTGGATGGTGGCGTATCGGGAGCCCGGTCGTTCCCTTCCCTCAAATATGATTGAGGGGAGCGATGGCTGACTCCCGCGTTATACTCGTGATCGGGTGCTGTCCGTGTGAACTGGCCTGCTCTTGTCATTGGTTTTTGGAATTGATAGTCATTAGCTACAAATAATTTTTACTTTTATCTCTTTTGAATAGTTTCTTTCTTTATTCTTCTTTCTTTATTCTTATTTTTCTATATTTTATTTACAGACATGACATTATATAATTCATTTATTGATCTAGCATTAAGATGTAATAGAATATAAGACTTTAAAAAAAAAGTGTTGGAGGGAGTTTCTTTAGGGCCCGCCGTTTCTTCTCACTCCGCAAACACTTCCCGAAACGGTGGGTATACGAGTTCCGAGTGGTAGGAACCTCTTATTAGGTAGATAAAAGAATGACGTTCGAAAAGTGTACACTGCTACCTACTTCGAATAAAAATATTTTTATTTTATTTTTTATTTTTATACTCACATCAAATACAAAAACTTTAGCTATTAAAAAGGCACATGTTCCGGCAGTTGAAATCTGAAACAAGACAATAATTAATTTATAAATATGTAATTAAGGCGGATAACACAATGCTCCGCAGTCCGCTCCGGTGTGCGGTTTTACGTCACAATTTCCATAGTAAAAAAACCCGCCGCACCGCAATCCGGAGCGGTCTCCGCAGCAGTGTGTTATCCGCCTTAATTATATATTTTTTTATTGTTACTTCGAGCACAGAACTCATATACCTACAATTGTACTCCAGCATAATATTTTATAAATAACTGGGCTTACCAATTGAGGGTAAAAAATAATAATTACAAACGATACAAATATTAAATCATTATTTGCTAATAAATTATTAGATTATTGTCAATTTGTGTTACTCAAAAAAGTTTATACATAATTATAATTAAGATGTCATATAAATAACTTTATGTTATTGGTATTACATTTAAGCCCGTTTCAAGATTTAAAAACTAAAAAAAAGTATAAGAACTCCTTGGATGAAACTGTAGGCGTCATCTAGCGCGTTCTACGTAGTCGGTCCCATAATGAATTGGCCTAACTATGAAATAAAAAAGAAAATTAAATGCAATCATTTTTATTTTTCAATATAGTCTCCATCAATACTGACACACTTCTGACAGCGGTGAAATAACATTTCTAATCCTTTATAAAAATAATCGCAATCTTTGTCTTCAAAATGACTGAAGACGGCCGCCTGCAACTCTTCATCGCTTGAAAATTTTCTTCCCCTTAAGTCCCGCTTTAAATTTGGGAATAAGTAATAGTCGGACGGAGCCATGTCTGGACTATAAGGTGGATGGTCCAGCTCCGTGAACCCGCATTGACGCACTGCATCCTTCGAAACACCGGCGGTGTGCACGGGGGCGTTGTCGTGAAGCAACAGGACGCCTTTACTCAGTTTGCCTCTGCGCTTCTCCTTTATAATATCTCGCAGTTTATATATTAATGAAGCATAATATTCGCCGTTTACGACTGTATTGCGCTCTTTAAAATCAACCATCAAAATACCTTGAAAATCCCAAAAGATTGTGCACATGATTTTTTTGGTAGATTGTTGCACCTTTGCCTTTCTAGGCGGCTTTTCACCCTTATAACGCCATTCCATTGACTCGCGCTTGCTTTCTGGATCATAATATAACACCATAGTTTCATCACCAGTCACTAGTCTCTCGATCACGTTCTTTGGGTTTTCTCCACAAAGATCTAAAAACTCGGCAGCACAGCGAACTCGCTCCCGTCTCTGCACAGCTGACAGAAGTTTCGGGACCCATCTTGCACTGACTTTTTTCATATGAAGATGTTCATCGATTGCATGATGGACGGTACTTTTAGAGAGCCCAAGTCTAGCTGCAATTTCTCTAATCTTCAAACGGCGGTCACTCAAAACCTCTTCTTCGATTTGAGCAATAGTATCGGGAGTGAGCACTTCTACCGGTCGACCGTCATGGCCGATATCTTCGACGGTTTCTCGCCCGAGGCGAAACTCTTTCACCCAATTTTTTACTGTGCTATAAGAGGGAGAACACTCCTTTTACACACACTCTAATCGTTCTTTAATTTGGGCGGAGGATAAGCCTTCTTTAAATAGAAACTTTATGACGCTTCGATACTCGGTTTTCGACATTTTGAAAAAATACGCGACACTTGTTGTTCAAACAAACTGCTAAACTGAACTACGCTCGTCAAGTCCATGCGTGTTCGTTTATAAAGTGTCTGAGAACCGTACTATTCAATGCAACATAACATGTATCGACATGTCGCGTAGAACTATATCAGGCCAATTCATTATGGGACCGACTACGTACATTACTCGCAAAAAATCTTTTACTAATGGAAGTCTTTACTTTTAATATCATTAGCAAGTGTTTATCCACACTTTATACTCACTCCTATACCACTTTATGATTAATCAGTTAGTGTTTTTCAAACTTCATACTCACTGCTATAACACTCCAGTTATTAATGTACAGCAGGCCATAAAACAGCAGTAGGAGAGTGAACCTACTGACGGCGACTAGTACTATGTCAAAAAGTGACGTTTTGACATTGTAATGAATTATTTCTCTGTTAAATATCTGCTCTAGGGTTTCGCCTCGCATCTGTAACACAGAGAATCCCTGATTAGGTTCAGAATTAGCACAACTAATTTAATAGATTAATTAAAAACTCATCAGACCTATAGTCAATTTGAGAAAAAATTTTTGGTCTCCTCATAAAAATTTATGAACTGATGCGCCAATTCTGTAAGGGAAGTCCAAAAATGTTTTCGAAAAAATTTTGCTCGGGGAAAGTTGTTCAGTTTCATGAGTAGAAGCCACTGTTCTTTTTTTAAGGTATTTTATGGGTACATATATGCATAGTTACTCACCATAACACAAATAAGCCACATAAGTCCCGTGAACAGTATATCAAAGGTGACGAACAGACAGAAGAACCGACGGACTGTGGACATGGCGCCGTGCGGCCTGTGGCCTGCCACCAGCTCATCTGACACCAAGTTTATTGATTGTGAATGTGCTGGAAAAGAAAATAAAAAAAAGGTTTATTTCATCAAAGTAGAAAAAGTGAGGCTATAAATCTCACTGGGTTATAGCCTATAGTTACAATTGAAAGACATTGGTATCCGATAACCGAGTGTATTCAGAAAGCAATAAGGAAGAAAATTTCAAAAGTCATGAATTTTGCCACCGAAAAAATTAATTGTTTCTGCATAGAAACTGTAATATATGGGGAATTATTTTAAGAATTTGCAGACATCTACATACAATTTTCAGACATTCTTTTCAATAAATAAAAACTACTTCCACAGATGTTCAAGTTTGGAAATGTCTTTTTAAATAAACATTCAAATAAACATCACATTTCTTTGTGCAAAATCACCAATCACCATAGTATGAATTATTCTTTTATTTAATTACTCACATATATTCCTATAATGTGGATTGGAGACGGTGCTCAGTAGAGACTCAGCCGCCTCCCTTATGTGTGGGTCTGTCATGGTTCACTCTGAAAGAAAAGATTGCAATAAAGCTAACTATCTTTGTCTCTTTTCACCTCATGTGTTCATGGTATTCCTATCTCTGTCTTACTCGTAATTATTTGTTGACAACAGTGATAGTCATTTTAAAACGGTGATTAGCAAAAGTACTATTAGATTAAGGAGTGTTCTAGTTATATTTACACATTTCTTATCAGCTGGTACTTTTATTTTAACCATTATGTGTCAACAGATATAGTATGCCTACATCTTTTTTTTATTGGCTCTTCTTAATTCACACTTTTTTGTTATTTGCAATTGGTAAGACCACAGACATGCACCCCGCTCCCCCCCCCCCCCTATAGACTAACAATACAGGGCATCGGCCGCTCGCCGCTAGGTGGGCAGATGGCCAAGTTAAATTGAAATGTCATTTTTGTTCAATTTTTCTCTTTCAGTCTATTTCTGTCAATGGTCGAGGTAACATATCGTAAAAATGCCAAGTTGCATCGTTGTCTGATGCGGAAACCGCACTTGGCGTCTCAATAAATCAAATGTGCGGGGTTTCATACCAGAAGTAAGCTATATATTGACTAGTTTTTATTTAAATAACTTCGTTGCAAAACATATGGTAGTGATGTAACACTTCACCGACTTTTCGATAGATATAGCAAAAAGTTTAGCAACAAAAAATATCCGACTGCATATTTACAGTAGTACACAAAAAATAAGGCGCGTCGGTTATCTTCGTTCGCGCAGACAAGAACAAAATATCGACGGAAACACCCGAAACGATCAACGCACGGTGACAGCTTTCTGACAGCTGACAATTTCATTGAATCAGGCGCGAAATCAATCAACCAATAGCGGCAGAGATTTTCGGAACGTGTAATGACGGGTGACAATGAAGCTACTTGATTGGTCCATCAGTTTCCCGCGTAATTAAAATATTGTCTACTGCGCAGGTACATCGGCAAGCCTTATTAAATGTGTATTACTGTACATAGTTTTATCCAAAGTAGACAATAGACATGAAATGTATTTGACTTATTTTTTCTTCTAATTATTTTCAGTTTCCAAAGGAACCCAAATAAAAATTAAACGAGAATTAATACATGAGCGGGCACGACAGCTGGAAAATTTTCTTCTAACATTTCCGCCCAGCTTAGCTATAGATATGTTTTGGAAACTATGATTCGGTTTGATTTTCATATTAAAAATATATATATTTACTGTATTATATTTGTGAATTTGTATTAGTATTGTTTATGTATTAAGATTTAACTATCGGGAGCCGGATCGTTCCCTTCCCTAAAATATGGTTGAGGGGAGCGACGGCTGACTCCCGCGTTATACTCGTGATCGTGTGCTGTCCGTGTGAACTGGCCTGCTCTTGTCATTGGTGTTTGGTCACAATAATTACCTGTTTTTGTTGATCCTTTGACATTCGTTTGTAATAGTATGCAACTAAACTAACTGTAATATTTGTTGTTTACCCGAATTATGTAATAGCATGTAAGAATTTTATTAAAAAAAATGTGTTGGAGGGAGTTTCTTTAGGGCCCGACGTTTCTTTTCTCTCCGCAAACACTTCCCGAAACGTTAGGTATACGAGTTCCGAGTGGTAGGAACTTCGTATTAGGTAGAAAAAAATATGACGTTCGAAAAGTGTACAGAGATACCTACTTCAAATAAATATTATTTCATTTCATTTCAGTGGTTTGTATTGAGCGTACCTTCTGTATCTATTTTGTCGTTGCGTTGCACACGTCCATAGGTGTAAATCTAAATTCCCTACACGTTACCGCGGGTGATACTAAGTGCAACACTAGCACTTGCACAACCGTTGTCTATACCTTGTGGATAGGACAGTATAATGTGCCACACGATAAGAAGAAGATCTTAGCATCTTTTCACCTGATGGTAAGTAATGATAATGGTAAATATAAGACGATGGCTGACTCTCGCGTTATACTCGTGATCGGGTGCTGTCCATGTGAACTGGCCTGCTCTTGTCATTGGTTTTTGGAATTGTTAGTCATTACCTACAAATAATTTTTACTTTTATCTCTTTTGAATCCTTTCTTTCTTTATTCTTATTTTTTTATATTTTATTTACAGACATGACATTGTATATTTCATTTATTGATCTAGCATTAAGATGTAATAGAATATAAGACTTTAAAAAAAATGTGTTGGTGGGAGTTTCTTTAGGGCCCGCCGTTTCTTCTCACTCCGCAAACACTTCCCGAAACGGTGGGTATACGAGTTTCCGAGTGGTAGGAACCTCGTATTAGGTAGATAAAAGAATGACGTTCGAAAAGTGTACACTGCTACCTACTTCGAATAAAATATTTTCATTTTCAACAAAGTAGGCTACCAAGATTGCCCAATGCAATGGCGAATTGGATACATTAATTCCATGCTGGAACACATCAGTTCTGTCAGCACTGATGTTTGTTGGTAAGGCTAAGAAAATATGGTGTTAAAATCAGTGGACAAGTACAAATGGGCCTGTCACCAGCTAAATTGAGTTCTATAAAGTTGAAACTCATTGGAACCGCCTGATGAAAAACTAGTGACAAGTGAGCACAGTCATGTGCCATACTAATTTTGAGGTAGAAAGCTTAATTACTTGAATGAATACTATTTGATGGGTTATTTTTTTTTCTTCTTTATCTAAGGGGCCCCTGTCTTTGCATTAGCCACTATTTCTGTCCATCGTTTATAAGCTCTTTTGATTTCTATCTTGTTCTATTTTCTTTGTTTTGTTGCTGAATAAACTTTTTTCTTTCTTTCTTTCTTTCAATCTCCTTCAACTCCTTACTGATAACCGCCTCCATGGTGTAGTAGCTAGGTTTACTGCTTCACATAAAGAGGTTGTGGGTTTTATTCCTGCTAGGGTCCAACTTTGTAGGACTCAGTTTGTTTAGTGATAGGGCATTTTTTGAGAGTGTCTAGTTAGCTATCAACTATTTATATGTTGCTGTCAAACATCAGTGTAAATAGCATTGATCTGTTCCGGCATGGAGGTAAGATTGCCAGTTTCCCATTATTATTTTTTTATTAATATAATGAGGTAGGTACATGAAGGCTAAATGCACATCTCTGTAAGCAAGGTCTTGAAAAATATATCATATTAATATCTTGTGTTTCAAGACACACTGCTCCAAATATATATACAATTACATTGTTAAGCCTGAGGGGCAATTACAATAATATATTTTATAAACAAATGCTGTATTTTATTAACTTAGCTTAATTAGTACACAGTGTAATGGTAGGCAAAGAAAAGGTTTCATTTTAGCACAGAATACCCAATAGTACATGTATCGGGTAATCTTGGTAAACCCGCTTACATCTTTCACTAACTATAATACCAGATGAGATAATGACAAAGGCTTCCCAATTGCGGATTAAAAAATGACCTCTATCTATAACAGGAAATTGACGCTTGACAGGAAAGAAGTTGACATTGAATTAAAAAAGATTTACAGATTAGAGGGCCTACTAAAACTAAAAAAACTTATCAGTCGATGCCAATTGCTATTACCAGACCAATGCAAATTAAACTAGAGCATTTATCAAGCAGCAACAAATATTAATGTGAGTCATTGTCATGTTTTGATAACATACTTTTTGGACTGTAGGTAGTCACGTCTACTCCAAAAAGAATCGATTATTTCGCTCATTAAAGATACGTGTTACACACTAAATGCTTCTTAAATCCATTCATGTTATTATCAAAAATTTATCAGAACTACAACACAATTTTATTTAAAAATGAATTGTAAAACAAAGAGCGCTTACCAGAATGCTTTGAACTGTCCTCATAAATACATGGTTTTATTGACTGATAACACTACACGGGTACTTATCGGTGAATCAAAATAGCATCCTTGCACTGTTAGCTGATCAGAAATTATAAGAAAAAGTAGATTTTTTGCAAAACTGGACAATTAATCACCAAAAAACTATAAATCGCTGGCCCATCCATTGATTACTTGACAATAGTTTGACGTTTACCGAGTTGTTTTGACATTTCGAATGTTCGTTCCATTTTTCAAGAAGTTCTTTAATTTCTTACGTTAAACATGAGCAACTGTCATTTTCTTAATCATGAAAAAATCTTTTAAATATACTTATCATATTTATTATTTAAATAACAAGTCCTTGCTTTTTAAAGTGATTACAGGACATAATTAAAGTAACAATAAGAACGTAATGGATTTTTATGGGAAAAGAACACTAATGCCATAGTATAAATAGTAGGTTATCTTCATACAATGGTACATCGCGCGGCTTGTATGTGTGCGCGCCAGTAGGCACCGCCGTCTACGCACACAAAAGCAGAAAATGCCGAGGTGACCGAGGTGAAACTGTTGGGGCTGCACCGCGGCTGAGTGACGTGACGTGTTAGTCACTTGCCGTCTCTTGACACGACACGACATCGACGCCATCGCGTGTAAAAAAAATGACTGCATCTACAAAGCGAAAATATTGTTGTGTTTCTGGAATTCAAATCCAGAATTGTCGTTATTCAAGATACCGACTGATATGATATTGAAAAAACAAAATATTAAAGCCACTTATTCCATTCTTTGGTAACTCACGGAGGAACATTTACATTATACCTACAAGTGATTAGTAATACCTGCACATCTCTTAACTGGTGATTCCACTCTTGAAACTGAAAAACTTGTTCTATATAACTTTGGACAAATCACATTTTTTTCTATGCTTTTCATACAAATCGATCAGCTTATTGAGCGTAGTTCATAATAAGAAACCAAAAAGATTATGCAATTTAAGCAAAGTTCTAGAACAAAAGTTGTTCAGTTCATAAGTAAAATCACCAGTTAAGAGGTTAGCATTTGGGTATGTGGCAGTCACCTGTATATTTTTGATCACTATTATCAATTTATCACTGTGTTTAAACTTTTAATTGATGGGCTTTATCGACGTAATTTTACAATGATTATAGACCAGGAGCCAGGGGGCTTTAATTTTTCATTTAATATAAATACAGTCTGAACTTAAGATGTTTTTATTGCTATCAAATCGCCACTGCGCAATAATAATAATATAATTTAAATACTAGCTCCTTTTAATTGAACCGCTCTTATTCTGATTATTTTCACAAACTTTTTCTAAGCCTGTCGTTCCTTTCCTTCGTGCGGTGGTACCGCTCATTATTCTCGGATTTGCTATTTTTGGGTTACCTACCACGTTTCTTTTTTCTGATTTGACCTACAAGTCAATTTTTGTATCATTTATTTAAAAAGTGTAACAACAAAAGTTGTCACGTTAGACCCGACTAATAAATAGCCTTGATATACCTTGTTCCAATCAAGAAAAAGCAAAAGGTAAAAATCAAACTTACTATGGAACTGACACATGTCAACTTCAGTTGCCTACTAAGTTTATTTAGGTACCATTTGATTGAAATGACCTATATCTTTATGTATTTGTATGTATCTGCTGTTTAACAATCAGTTAATTATTATAATGGTTAGTACCATACAAAATACAATACAAATACGCAATGATGTGTGTGACTGATAAAATGCAGTAAGCTCCCGGTCTACATGACGCATCTAGAATCACGCAGACGGCCGCGGGCCGCGCCGCGCATGCGCCGTGTGCCGACCGAGAGCTGCTGCAACGCCGCGCCGCCGCTCAGCTTAGTCACATGAGTATCTGCCGGCCGTACCGCACGCTGTCCGCTGCGACGCCGTCGGCCGCACCAACGACGTCGCGACGACACGATTTCTCGCTTGTTATATTTTACCGTACCATTTATATGTTATCTATAAGAAATCGTATGAAATACGTTACACGGTAAAAATATTCTATTACTCGGTCTGTCGTAGTTTACTATAGTACTTGTACTATTGGGTATTCTGTGACGATAGTTATTCTCAGAGATCACTGATCTAAGAAGAGCGTTTAGTAAGTTACTAATAAATACACGGCTTCGTAGTTCTCCTTGATACCTATGATGTACCTATGTGATTCAATTTTAATTAGTTATAAGACATAATATAGTGGGTTTCACTTTTGGTCGATAATTATTGTATGAATAAAATAAAATACTATTTTATTCCAGGCATTTTTTTTATATAAACATACATACATATATACACTAATGCGTTTTAAATACCAACGTAAATATTATATCATTAAAATACACCCAGACACAGGGCAAACACATGTGTGCCAAGGTGGGAATCGAACCTACGACCCTCGGATCAACAGAGCGCTAGCCATTGAGTCAGTCAGTTTTTTTTTAAATGAAATTACATAATTATTAATAGGTATAAGGTACTAACATTATTAGTAGCCGATATTTTAGTAAGCACTTTTACTTCTGATTTTGAATCTCGCTAAAATATTGGGCACTAATAAAGTAGCACTTTATGCAGGTATTCTACTCCTAAAACCTTGCCCGATAATAAGCTCATAGTCAAATCCCAAAAAAAATTGCCATCTCATAAAAATTGGTAAGCTGATTAACGAATTTTGTATGGGAAGTGATTTTGTGGTATTTATAGGTGTTTTTTAGGGAAATTTCTCTAAATTCATGATTAGAAGCCACAGTTAAAACTTTGTCGGTCATTTTGTATCACCCGGAATAGGTAAGTACATACACTTCTACAGTGAGGCACAACCCTGCGTGTTTGGTCAACAACACCATATACATAAGTATTATAGTCTACTACCGGCGAGCAGATCACCTACTCTCTCTACTCTGCTAATGCGTTCCGTTCACGCAAATATTTATTTTTATTTGCCTTTCACAGTAGCCGTAGCCGTGGGTAGTTTTAAAATACTAGGTCAAGGCATGTATAATTCGATAGCTTGCTTCTCCCTCAACCTTTTTATCCCGTTTTATTGAATGAGTGGATGTTAAAGGTTTCCTACAAGAATTTGACAAATTTCAATCTCTGGGATGGATGTCCCAATAAGCCCAATATAAATAACATTCACTAAGATTAAATAAGGCTCGTCGAAGATACAACATATGAACATACTCTTGTTCTGTTCCCGGACTGTCCACGAGACCGCGAAGGAATATAAGACCTTTTTTGAAAAATGTGTTGGAGGAAGTTTCTTTACATCCGTTGCCATTTCATCTCACTATGCAAACACTTTCTTGAACTTATAGCCGGGCGGGTTAACGAGTTCCGAGTTGTAAAAACTTGGATGATCCAAGGGTAGAAACCTAGTATTAGGTAGACAAACAAAAAAATGACCGTCGAAAAGTATACACTGTTACCTACTTCGAATAAAATATTTGCATTTCATTTCACTTTAGGATGTGTTATTTCAACATGCACATGTCAAGTTTGTTTAAATGAAATGAAAAAAATGAAATGAAAATATTTTATTCGAAGTAGGTAGCAGTGTACACTTTTCGAACGTCATTCTTTTATCTACCTAACACGAGGTTGCTACCACTCTGAACTCGTATACCCGCCGTTTCGGGAAGTGTTTGCGGAGTGAGAAGAAACGGCGGGCCCTAACGAAACCCCCTCCAACACATTTTTTACGCTTGATACGTAAATAGGTAATACCTAAGGAAATAGGGTTCTTTATAAGTATCTCCTACTTAACAGGTAGGTAAGATAGATAAGGTACAGGTAGGTAAGTTAAGTGCTTAGCTCTCTACATGGGCCAATTTGGGGATGGGCAGGATTCAATAATGAATTTAAAAGGAAACTGTAAGTATGGCTGTCCTATCAAACACACAATCAGTAATTTCTGTATAAAATATTTATTTTATTCCAACAAAAGCATAAATAAGATAATAATTAGGTAATTATTATACTTAAAACTATTTTTAACTTACTTAAATATTTTTGGAATTACATAGTTTCTTGCTCACGATAATTAAGTAAAAAACGATTTTTAGTGTGATGTGTAGTGTATTACTAACTCCTTGGGTTTCTACGACTTCCCAGGTATTTCTTTTCTTTTTGCTTTATGGTTCTATACAATCTCCTTGATCCAGTTAAACTTTCGTTTCCCCTTAAACATAGAAACTCTTTGTATATTTTTTCTTTTTCTAGCCAAAAGTCTGTTTCTATATCTTCTTTGAGTCTTCTTTCTTCCGAAATCACATCTTCCGATCTTCTTGTTTGTGACCTGCTTGGGTACTTAGTACCAAGTAGTAGCCCCGACTCTGTTATCAGGTGGGTCTCTAGCGCAACAATAGCTTACAATCACGCCTAAAGAAGCGAAACATAGACAAAGTATGCTGACTGCGCAGACAGCTCCAGATGTGATATCGTTGAGTGCTGTTCCAGGTTTCGGCTGGACCGATAACAGGATCAGAAGACCGAATGCGCTGAGCAGTGAGAATGATGAGAGAACTATGTAGCCTGCGAACAAGAAATTTTAACTTTAATAATCATAATATTTCGAGTATAATTAACCACGCTGAATACGTTAAAAACAACCGATTTCAATCGCAACAACTCCAATTTTGATATGTTTCTGTTGATTTTCTCAAAAACCGCTGAATCGATTTCGATAAAATTTATATGGGACCACCTGTAAAGTATACCCTTTTAAACAAAAAAAGAATTTTTCAAATCGGTTCAGGCGTCTTCGAGTAATCGGTGAACATACATAAAAAAAAAGATTCCGACGAATTGAGAACCTTCTCCTTTTTTTTCTAAGTCGGTTAAAAATAAAGATTATCAGTCAGTATAACAGGGGGGGGGGGTATAGGACGCAGTTTGGTGGGTGGTAGCACTTTATTAGGCTAGCCGCTACCATATTATCCTAGTCTGGCACCAATAGTCAATTCCATCGGAATATTATGAAAAGTAGGATAAAAAAATGCCCACAGTTTGGACCAGTAACAAGTGTGATAAAATTATTATAAATAACTTCCCAATACGTCAGTTTTTGTTTGTGTCGACAGGTGTTGATAAATTTTATGAGATGCGGGTACTTAAAAAAACTTTTAATTATTACCAATGAAGGTCGAAATAATTTAAACTCAATAATTAAAATAGGCAACGGATAAAAGAAAGGGAAGAAACTTCATGTGCATCGACTGCGGGCCGCAAGACGTAGAAGTAGTGTTGGCCGGCCCCCACCAGGTGGACTGATTACTTAGTGAGGCTTGCAGAAAGCCGATGGATGCAATGGCTCAGAGCCGTGCTCAATGGAAGTGTATGGGGGAGGCCTGCGTTCAGCAGTGGACGTCTTCCAGCTGAAATGGTATCTTCTAGTCGAGCTCTGCTATTCCCAACGTTGCTTGGGGTGCACTTAACATCATCCGCGGTCATGTGTAGGGCATTTACGATCATGCAGGTTAACTGACTACGGACATGGTCATAATCTGGATGGTTTTCTTTACGTGCCAATCACCACAAATGAATTCAACGCGGACTAAGCCACGTGCAGAGAACTAGTTCATATTTATATTTTGTATCATAACTCGTCACCGCAGAGAAAATCACTTCAGAGGGAGAACTTTCTTTTGGGCTCAACGTTTCTTCTCGCTTCGCAAACACTTCCCGAAACGTTGAGTGTACAAGACCCGCGTGGTAGGGACTTTGTACTAGGTAGAAAAAAAATATTGACGATTTAAAAGCATGTGTAAAGCATCTACTTAAATAAAAAACATTTTGAGTTTGAGTTTGAGTCACCACAGCGGGAAATCGATGCACAAGGAACAACCTCTTAGTGGTATATTGGCCAGGATCTGACCGAGGAGTTGATACGATAATCTGCGTTTACTCACCAGATATGAAGTTCCTGTTAGGTAAGAGCTGCTGCCTCCTGGACCTGAAGCCCAGCAGTCCCAGCAGAAAGCAGGTGAAGCCTGACAACACGCCGAAGTCCAGGTAATAGCGGCGACCCACCTTAAATTGAGAATAAGAAGAATTTAATTTCACTGATATGCACGCTCCAAATTAATTCAAATCAAAATACGTTTGTTCGAAGTAGGTAGGTAAGTATTGTTCTTATAAATGCTTTTTGAAGGTTATTTTTAACGGACTTCAAAAAAAGGAGAAGGTTCTCAATTCGTCGGAATCTTTTTTTTATGTATGTTCACCGATTACTCAAAGACGCCTGAACCGATTTGGAAAATTCTTTTTTTTTTAAAGGGTATAGGTACTTCACAGGTGGTCCCATATAAATTTTATCGAAATCGATTCAGCGGTTTTTGAGAAAATCAACAAAAACATAGCAAAATTGGAGTTGTTGCGATTGAAGTCGGTTGTTTTTAACGTATTCAGCGTGGTCAATTATTTAATCTACCTAATACCACAGATTAGATAATAGTACTACGCTAATACGAAGTTCCTACCACATGCAACTCGTATACCTAACGTTTCGGGAAGTGTTTGCTTCAAGCACAATTCTAACCAGAGATACGCGCTATATCTTTGAAAAAAATCTTGGCTCTGGATTTAAATAAGGTATTTCGAAGATACCGACACAATTTAAACTAGGCCTTCTACTTTTGAAACTGAACAACTTTTCCCAAAAAACTAATAATGGTAAATTCACGAAACAAATTTAGAAATCGCAAACAGCTCGATTACCACATAAGACATGGCCAACTTAGTATGAGAAGTAATTTTTTTTTTATGTATTGACTACGAGTTTCTGCGGAAAAGTTGTTCAGTTTCATAAATAGAAGCCCCCGTTCATATAGTTTCCGTATCTTTTGAAAAGTTTATTTTTATTTATTTATTAACTTTATACTTGCATCTATCATTACAAGCTTAGCCTAATGCAATAGCGTACATACATTTGAGCTTTAAAATTAGATATATTTTACAATTTTTATTTTATCCCCGTAGCAAATAATATGTTTGTTATGAAAACACGAAAAAAATACTTATTTCTTAATGGTGGATGTGAACAAATCCAGGCTATTTATTATTCGTCTCAAATGTGACAACTTTAGTTCTGCCATTTTTTAAATAAATGCTAAGTGCAACACTAGGCAACTGCCGTCTGTACCTTGGGGATAGAACGGTTAAATGTTTTACATGATAAGAAGAAGAATAAATGCTAAATAATTAAGCTTTCCTTGTAAAATCGATCCTCAAATCTCTCCAGAAAAATCCATCGTCAAATAGACCATTTTTCATCAGCAGTTTACTTCAAAGTAACAATTTAAACAATACTTACACTATACATCATGTAGAAACTCAATCCGGTGGTAAGTCCGCCGCATAAAGTTAACATAAGCGCCGCGATCGTCAGCGAGGCAGTTGACGAGTTGACAGCCTTGATGTTTGACAGCGATTTGTATGTCTCATCCGATAATGTTGATGGGGGCGAAGCTACCCTGTAAGAGGAGAAATTAGAAAACATTTATTTCGATTTAAATGTGTAACATGTTGGTAGTTATACAATATAATATAAATATGTGGGCATCCAAGCAAAAAGGGTCCAGTGGTCGGCATTTAGTTATACGCAGTTTTGTAAAGTTGGGTGAAATAACGGCATTTTGCGATTTTTTTAAAATTAATTATAGCTGAATTATCTGAGAGTTCGTATAGTAAATGACTTTATATGATTGTTAATCTATGTAATAAGCAAGTAGAAGAGTGGGTGTTTTTTTTATAATCAAACTTTAAAAATGTTTTTTAACAAAACAAGGTATTTCAGATCTTCAACTTTTAATGCCTGGAAAAAATATAAATATGCCAGATTTTGAATATATTTTTTTATCTTTATTATTAATTGATTGATTATTCTAAATTCCGAGTCTAGTCTTAACTCAATACCCCATTACTGGACCCTTTTTGCTTGGACTCCCACATATGCATCTGATATCACACGTTTAACCTAAGATATTGGCATTGGCAGGGGGTATACCTACCAGGCGATTCAGCCAGTGTCAAGTACCTAAACACTGTGATTTTTTTTAAATCCACAACTGGTAAGCCCTTGGCAATCTTATCTGGTGGTAAGTGATAAAAATTGATGTTTTAACCGCCTCCGTAGCCTTGTGGCTTGTCCACTCGCTTCACATCAGGAGGTTTCGGGTTCAGTTCCCGGCGGGGCCAACTTTGTAGGACTCGGTTCGGTTGGTGGTAGGACATTTTCTGAGTCCGCCTGGCTTGCTACCATCATCTTATATAAGTCTTGCCGCCAAACATCAATGTTATCAGCATTGATGTGTTCCGGCATGAAGATAAGATGGCCAGTTCTCCATTGCGTTGGGGAATCTTGGTAAGCACGCTTCCATCTTCGCCATCATCATCACTTACCATCAGGTGAGATGATGCCAAGGGCTTACCAATTGAGGGTAAAAAGCGGTTTACTAGAATTTCCCAACACAACGTGAAACTGGCTGTCTTATCTTGTTTCACGGCGAAAGCGCTGTTAACATTGATGTTTGGCGGCAAGACTTAGCAGATAAGATGGTGGTAGATAGCCAGGTGGGCTCAGAAAATGCCCTATACCACCAATCAAACCGAGCTCTACAAATTTGTACCCCTTCGGGAATCAAACCCGTGGCCTCCTTATGTGAAGCGAATGGCCTAGCCACTAGGCCATGGAGGCGGTTGGGGAGGCCTTAGTTATTTAATCTTATTTAGGCATCTAATCGATTGCCTTAATAATATTCTAGTCGAAACGTTTTAAACGACATCTTAAAAAAATACTTGTATAAGGTGTGCGCTGTTTGTTTTTACAAAAGTAAAATAAATTTATTTATTTTATGTATTTAAATTTATATATTTAAATTTATTTTATTTACAAAAGTAAAATAAATATAAAGTAAAATGGCTGACTTATCTCATAAAGGGATCTCTTCCAGCAACATAGGAAAAATAAGGCGGACTTTTCGATGTTACTTATTTAATAAAATGCGATGCATTTTTAAATAAAAATAATCATAATATCTGGGACAAATCACACACGGTCATCTGGCCCCAAACTAGGATTCCCTGTATCTTGGGAACCAGAGGCTGATATACATACACATATACTTAAGTAATGCATCTCTCGTTGATGTCTTTTGTATGGCAGAAAGGTTTCACGTACTCTATGCTATCTATATGCCAAAAAATACGACTAAACCTAAAATCAATTTTAAAGTTCTCAGGAATTTTATTTTAGTCTAAATAATATTTATTTCTCAAGGTCGATCGGTGGGTTATAAACTCATTGATTTCTCAGTAGCTACATGCACCATGATTAGTTTCATTTCATAATGAGTATTTTACATGTTTAGGTTTAAAAACGATCTCTCAAAACATACTTATAACTTACCTTGGAATTATAACAGCGGTAGTCCTATCCTTTCTCTGGCTGTCCCTTCCTCTTCCACTATCTCTTCTACTCTCCCTACTCACATTCCTCTCTTCTAGACTTCTATCTCTACTCTTCTCTCTGAAACTTGTCACAAACACATCTTGTCTGCTCAATTCTTCTGGAAGTCCATAATTCAATCTCTGTTGGGCTTTTGGTGAGATCGGCGAAGTAGCGTTGGATCTGCTTATGGATAAGTTAGCACAAGACTTTGATGGTGTAACTCCTTGAGTTGGGGTGCTGGATATGATCTTCTTAGGTGTTGGGTATCTTGGACTGTCGTGTTTGTTTGGCGTTATCCTGACCGAAGGTTGACTGGCGTAGCTTTTTAGTTTTCTAGGCGTCGATAGCAATTCGTGTAACTTCTGTGTTGCGATCAAGTTCTTCTGTGACATCATTGGAGAGAAGGTCACATTCTGTTTTCTAGGTTCGACATCGTCTAACGGAACTATTGCATATTTAAGCGTTCTACCATTAACTGTTTTGACAATTTCAGTTGGAATTTCTTTAAGCTCGTTGTCATCTGGTGCGTCAACGTTGTATTCAACTATTTCTGAAGGTTCAGCCTCGACTATTCTCTTTTTCGTTGGAGAATAATCGGCGAAGTCTTCTAAATCATCCCGGATCACTTCATATCTGTGTTTCAGTCTGCTATCTTCTAGTCCGTCATCGCTTTCAGCATTTCTGTCGTATTTAAACTTCCTTTCTCTACGGAACTGTGCCATTTCTAGATCTTCGCTTCTAGTCCTGCAGCGGACCTGCTTTGTAGGTTTACAGATGAGCGATGATTGTCTTTGGAATGTGGATTGGAATCTCTTTGGTTTAGGCGGTAGCTCTGGAGGTTCATCACGGCATCTTAACGGAGATATTCTCAGAGGATTATCAGATATATCTGTCCTTAAGATTCTGTTGTTATTCTCTGTGTTTTTCCTGGGTGATGCTCCTAGGGGTGGCATTCTTCTGTCAGGTGTGACACGGCGCTGCATGCTCTCGCTCTGCCCACAAAACGCTGGATTGGAGTAGTATTTGTAAACGATTTTTGGCGAATCCATCTTGGATGAAAATTCTTGAAACTTCTTTATAAGCGTACTATTTTCCCCGAGGTTTTGTTGTGTACTAAGTATAGTTAGTACATCTTAGTATTGTTAATGCATTAGACCATAATTCCGGTTTCTTGAGGGGTGTTCAGAACCGTATCGGTTAAGGTCTTATGGTTTTCTTAAGATTATTTCTCTTCTACGGCAAACACTTTGCGAAGTTATTTATTTTATTACACTTAAAATTACGCAGTTTTGATGTGATATTATTATTTATGAATCGTCATGATTTTCCGATAACGTTTTCCACTCTTTCCTTCACAGGATCACTTTAAAATTACTTATAGAAAATGAGAATGGTATAACACTAGTAAGGTGTTTTACATATAAAATTGTTTATACACACTTCACTATAATTACTACACTAAACTACTTAATTAATTCTAAAATAAAATTATATATTTTTAAGTTAGCGTGTATCCCAGTCAACGGTCAAACACAAACTGTCGTGGGGGGATTCTTTTTTCAAAAAACCGGGATCGGAAACGGCAGGCGCGCGCGCACCCCTGTAGCACGCGACTTATTTGAAACTTGTATTTCAGTTTCAATCCTATTCTTTTATGATTAACGTCGAAAATCTATAACACACTTACACTATTACCTTTCTAAGGGGTTACTTTCCAAAAGTCCTATGTGAATCCTTTACGGAAATCAAAAGTGTGTTCTATTTTGTTTCACTATTAGTTTATTTTGAGTGGTTACAAATAAGGTAATGAATTTAGATTGCTTTGTGCAATGTTAAATTGTTGAATGAACTCGATTGTAAAGGGCGGCTCGTTTGTCACGGGGTAGACAGAGTAGTTATTGAATTACTGTTTAAAAATTCCGTTAGGTTCGGAATCCATTGTTTTAGATAGAATCTCTTTTTACCTGTTAAAATGGTTTTTTTTTTTTCAAGGAGACTTTGAATGAAGTTTTTTTATGTGATAGGTGGTAAACAAGGAATTTATATGTAGTACCAGAGACATTTTTTTTTTTTTGTTTGGTTCTTTCCTGCTTTTGCAAGGAAAAGGCAAAGGCTTCTCTGGCCATACAGCCTATTCTTACGTAGTTTGCTCTTCTCTAAATATTTTTCTATTTCATTTGAGTTCTCATTTATCAATTTCTGTCGTCTTTAAGTTTTTCTCTATTCTTCAACAAAATGATAGCACTTTTGATGAAGATTTCATGGACTTCTTGAGAGCACTCGAAACACAGTCTACACACTTTTATTTCATTATCCTACATATTAGACACTTAAATGGCACTTTATTGAACAATACACTATCAATATTATGCATTAAAAACCACGATATCTATTTTTTCGGATAATAAAACAAAAATGACAAACTCTTGCCGCGAGTTCCCGCCAAAAAGTCGTACCAGAGACAAGTTATTTTCTCTGGTAGTACCTAGATATACAAGTTCTTTGGTGGTAAACGAGCAGACGGATCACCTGCTGGTACGCGATTACCGCCGCCGTAAGTCAACAAACAACAAAAAATAGTAGATTCTGCACTACACAACATAGAACTGAGAAACTGAACAACTTTCTCCAAGGAATCTAAGTAAATAATCATTGGAAACAAATGTTGCCTTTCCATACTAAATGTCGAATTCAATGAGTTTAAAAACGTGGTAGGTACCTATAGAAAGTTGGAGTCAAAAATTGTCTGAACATTTAGACCAAACTTTGGCTTCTTGGTAAGCCCGCTTCCATCTTCGGCATCATAATCACTTACCATCAGGTGAGATGATGCCAAGGCCTTTCCATTTCCAGTTGTGGATAAAAAAGTTTTGTGTGAGTACATAATTTATTTATTAGAGAAATTCGCGGACATACAACAAGTCAACGGTCGATTACAGAAGCTCTTTTTTAACCAGCTTCAAAAAAGGAGGAGGTTCCAATTCGACTGTAGGTTGTTTTTTTTTTGTATATTTGTTACGCCAATTATGAATCGATTTTGATGATACTTCAGAGGTGGTCCCATATAAATTTTATCTAAATTGATTCAGCGGTTTTTGAGAAAATCTACAAAAACAAAAAAAATAGCAAAATTGTAGTTGTTACGATTGAAGTCAATTTTTTAACGTGTTCAGCGTTGTTGATTATTACTTTTTCCGCTTTACAGAAATAATGGCGGACTTATTCCTTGAGCGATCACCTCCAGTCAAACTTCGTGAGCTTTCCAGAATATCAATTTTCTAGCAACTCAGCTTATAAAAATAATAGATATGTTATGACTATGGCTAATTATGATGATTAGCTTCAACTATTCAGATTATTTTATTATTATACTAGCTTCTGCCCACGACTTCGTCTGCATGAATTTCCGTATTGTCATTTACTGGGATAAAAAATATCCTGTTTTTATCTAAGTTAGCTATAATCTATCTGTGTGCCAATTCAGCTGTTTTTGCGTGACGAACATCCAAACTTTCACATTTCTAATGGGATAGACTGGCATTATATCACATTATAAGGTGGCGGAGTCTGATTATTATTATTTGTTTTGTTAAAGCGCGCCATTTTTTAACTCACCTGCCGCGCATGCGTCAAATATACAGCTGTCGAAACCGCGACGGGAATGTATGCGAAGTAAAATGTTCGTTTTACAAGTTAACTCTAAGGAGGTTGCATTTTCAATTTCCTAACAAAACTACTTACTAGATTTTCTTTTAATGTCTTAAACTGGCGACTATATGTTTTTTTTATTAGAAACGTTGCACGTTATTGTACAAATAACTATCTATAACTATAAAAAACAACAACGATGACCCATGAAGGTGTAAATCACGAAAAACCTCGAAAAAAGGTCGATTAATTCAGAAACTTCATGGAATTTTCGATAGTTAACTCTTTGGAAGACAACCAGAGGTTTAGTGTCACAAAAACTGACCAAAACATCGAACAGCAAATCCTCCAAGTTTCATTCACCTTTACCGGTCTCCTTGCATTTTATAAAAAAAAGAATAATAATAATTTCAAGTTTAGAACCCCGTGTCGATGGCACGTGCGCGGGCCGTAACGGTCGCTACCAGCTGCTTGGCAGCTGCACGCAGAGGTTACCAACATTTTTGTTGAAGGACAAAGGGGTATGAAAGGTGGAAATGATAGACAGACTTTATAGTGCCTATGTAAGGAAAGTGCTTGCGAGCAATCTATGGCACTGTAAGCATAATCTAGATAGTTAATATTAATGTATACTGTATGGTCGTCTGGAAGAAATTGCTTGAATCTTCTCAGTAAGCTATGCCGACATTATACAAATAAGAAATTAGTATAAAATTGTAAGATTATACGTATACGATTGTCTAGAATACTTGAATCAATACGACCTCTTAAAAGTCTCAGAATAAATTTTCTATTGTTAAAACGGAAGCCATTTACAACAAATATTTGATCGTTCTGCTAGTAAACTACCAAAAGGTTTTTAAAATAAAATATTAATACTTATCGCATTTTGGAAGCTTATGTAAATCACTATAACATTTGATAACGATAATCGTTATTGGTTTATACTTATCTTTTACTTAATGTATATAATATTAACATAATTCAAAACACAAATAGAAAATAACTGATAAAATGTTGTCGACCCCTGCCCGGCGTACGCGCAAAGGGAGCGATGTGTGGTGTGCCCGCATACATATTGACATACACATACTAACGTGGTACGAAAAATCGATAGTTACGACCTTGACTGTGAAGACTTTTCAAAAAATGCAAAAATAAATAGGCTTTTTTGAAAAATCGTTCAGGTTATTATTTAATACATAGTGTAGTTGACTGCTACTCATCTCAGTTACTTTTTTTATTAAATCAGAAACGACAATTTGTTCTAAAAATATTTTACTACTAAGTAACTATCTACTTCATTGTCCAGTTTGTCATAATTTTAAAAAATTGAATTGAATTGACGTCATAATTCCGTATAGTGGTTTCCATTTCATGCTCATCTCACTAATACTATATTATAAATGCGAAAGTATAGATGTTTGTCTGTTTACTTGTTTGTTTCTTTGTTTCGCTTTCACACCGAAAATTTGGTAGGAAGATTAATAAAGCACTCGGTTAACACATAAGATACTTTTTGTCCCGGAAAACTTAACGCTTCCCGGAGGAATGCTTAAAAACTCAAAATTTTCTTTCTCTCTGGACCCAATTCTGAAGTCCACGCAGACAAAGTCGCGGGCGGAAGCTAGTACTAGATAATTACGAATATTTTTATTTATTAAAATTGCACGTGTAACGAAATTCCAAGGTATTGGTGAGTAAAGCATGTAGTAAGTTTTTTACTGTGTCAATAAAAGAGTTATTACAATTTTTTTTGTGTGCAATAAAGAGTTTATCTTATTGTTTATCTCACAGACTAGCACCCCGGAGCGATATAAAACTTCTTTGGTTTATCTATTTTAGTAGTAAAAAGATTTAATATTTTATAATTAAGTAACCGTTTATATAAATAACCTACTTATGTGCATTACATCGTTACGTACAGTGACTTTTTGGCGGGAACTCGCGGCAAGAGTTTGTCATTTTTGTTTTATTATCCGAAAAAATAGATATCGTGGTTTTTAATGCATAATATTGATAGTGTATTGTTCAATAAAGTGCCATTTAAGTGTCTAATATGTAGGATAATGAAATAAAAGTGTGTAGACTGTGTTTCGAGTGCTCTCAAAAAGTCCATGACATCTTCATCAAAAGTGCTATCATTTTGTTGAAGAATAGAGAAAAAGTTAAAGACGACAGAAATTGATAAATGAGAACTCAAATGAAATAGAAAAATATTTAGAGAAGAGCAAACTACGTAAGAATAGGCTGTATGGCCAGAGAAGCCTTTGCCTTTTCCTTGCAAAAGCAGGAAAGAACCAAACAAAAAAAAAAAAAAACGTTACGTACAGTGCGAATGCTGTACTTTATTTATATCAAGATTGTTTATGTTTTTTTAAGTACCTAAACAAATGAAGTATAGGTAAGTACCTGTACAGTTTACAGATGACAAAGAAAATTTTCAATGTACATACAGTCATACCACAAAACACATAGATACAGAAGGTCCGCTCAATACGCTCACTAAAATCCTAAGCATATACATGCTTATAGACGTATACGGTCGTTGTAGGCAAGATCACGTACTATGCGATCGTGACCTTGCTCGAAACGACCGTATATTTCTATAAGCATGTATATGCTAACGATTTTAGTGGTTTGTATTGAACGGACCTTCTGTGTCTATTTTGTGGTCATACATTGCCCCGATAATTATACCGGTATAATTATCGGGGCAATGTATGACTGTATGTACATGTATGTGATTATAAAATGTCTGACAATATTTTAACTGTGGCTGTGGAAAATTGTGAAAAGTTGCTCAGTTTGATGAGTAGAAGCCACAGTTAAAATATTGCCAGAATTTCTTTTTTTTACATTTTGTATAGGGTGTTAAAAAACTACGTTTGAGATTCTACAACTCAGAATCATGCAATACAAACCTCGGACACTTCATAAAAAATGATGGACTGATGCTATCAAAATTCCAGACGAGTTACGTGGCACCAGACAAACCTATGACCGACTCAGTTTTATTCGTATTTTTACACAGTAGTTTCAAAGCAGCTATGGTTCATTCCAATCAAAAAAAAAGCAAAACGTAAACAAACTTACTATGGAACTGACACATGTCAATGTCATCTGCATACTACGTTTGTTTACCTTTTGCTTTTTTTTTATTGGAATGAACTATAGCGACATTTACATCTATGTACGTAGTATGAAAAATGGTAGCAACTGCCGAAACTGGCCGTTACCTTAGAGACAGAGGGTGCGATCCTCGTTCCGGTTCGTATCTCGTGCAAAGTTTATCCATCGCCATTCAGCGTTGCAATGCCGCAAGCGTAATGGGAACTTTAGCGCCAGGTACGATCCGGAACGGGTTATTTGACTAATATACAATTTTATTTTATATTTATGTTATAATTTTGACCAATAAAATTTCTTATTACATACATAACTAGTATGAAAATATAAATATCAGATAGACTATGCTGTAAATTAAAGCATTTAATAATCAGAGAATATTTTGGTTTTCTGACGCGCAGTCAGTCGAGTCGGGTAACTGACAGAAACTGTATAGATGGCGCTGATGGCTTGTAGAACACGCTATGTATATTTGCGCGATGATTAATAGGTGAATACGTTAGTATTATTTACGTTCAATTAAACACTAATATAGTAAATCACTCAACAATTTCTGAAAGACCGCTTCTTTTAGATTTTAGAGGTGACTTGAGCAAAGCCTTTCATTGAATTGTTTAGTTTTTAACAAATTCCATGTATGACATTTTTAACAGACTTCAAAAAAGCGGCCAAGTGCGAGTCGGACTCGCCCATAAAGGGTTCCGTAGCAGCAAGTAACATAATACAAAAGCTCTTGTAGTTCGTTGTGTTTATGAAATTAAATGTTTTATTTCTTTTATATATATCCATTATTTATTTCCAAATTAACTGAAGAGTTATCCTTACCATTAACAATCATTTTTAGAAAATCACTTGCAGACGGGTGTTTCCCGGAAATATGGAAGAAAGCCCTAATAACTCCTATACCAAAGGGTGGTGACAGGCATGACGTTACTAAGTACAGACCTATTTCAAAGCTTTGTATATTTGGAAAAATATTTGAGAAAATAATCACACAGTATTTAACATCACATGCTCGTCATCAAATTGCAATAGAACAGCATGGTTTCTTTCGTGGTCGTGGCTTAACACAAATCTGGTGACCTATACCGACTTCATTCTCAATGCTCTTGACGCGGGGTGTTAGGTGGATGCCGTGTATACTGATTTCTCAAAAGCCTTCGACAAAATTAACCATTGCACGCTTATTACTAAACTCTCAGAGCTGGGTATACACGGTGACCTATTGAGGTGGATTAAGTCATACATTACTAATCGTAGTCAGGCTGTGGCACTGAAGGGGTACTGTTCCAGGTTCCTCCAAATACCGTCCGGAATACCACAGGGTTCTCACTTGGGACCATTTCTCTTTACACTATATGTTAATGATGTTAGGACGTGTTTCGAGAACTCCTGCCACTTACTCTATGAGGACGACACCAAAATCTTTAAGGTTGTTCAAACACAGGCGGATTGCCTTGATTTGCAAAGCGATTTGGAAAGGTTTGCGACATTCTGCTCCTATAATCAACTATTTCTTAACGCTAACAAGTGCTACGCTATAACATTTACTCGAAAAACAACCCTATTGCATTTAATTATAGTCTTTCAGGTCAGTCTATAAAGCGAGTTACCTTGATACGAGATCTGGGTGTTACTTTGGACTCCAAGCTGCACTTCAACATTCATATCGACCATATTGTAGCTAAAGCATATAAAAAACTAGAATTAATTCTTCGATTCGGAAAACCTATTAAAAATATAATATTTATAAATAAAAAATAAAATATAATGTAATATTCAATTCATATGTACGAAGTGTTCTTGAGTTTGGCAGTGTAGTTTGGAGCCCACAGTACGCCGTGCACATAGACCGCATAGAAAAAGTTCAAAATAAATTTTTAAAATCACTCGATTACAGAACAGGAAACATCTTTATCGATTATAAAACAAGTGCTGCCACACATAAAATTGAATCATTAAAAACAAGACGTAACTATTTAGATACTGTTATAAACCAGAAGTGGAATTGATTTAAAAAAATAATTGAATACTAAACAAAATTAACTTTAATTGGATCGCAAATAATAATTAACAGGAAAAATTGAAATTAACACTATCACGCCTAACTGTCCACCACATCCGAACGCCGACGAAAAAGTGAGGAGCTGGTCTGACGCGCTGAGCAGGTTCCCCCTCCGTTCGCCGTGACTTCACTCATGACGTCATCATACCGGCGCGCTGCTAGGCCCCGCCCGCGCCCCTCCGTGGGGTATCTCTAATACGGCCTCTCCTGACCGCCGGGCGTCCTCGACCGGTTCATCGTCGTCCTGGCCCTCACCCTGGGGACCATCACCAGCCTGGTCATCAGCATCTGCAATCATTAAAGACCTTGTAACAATCTGAAAAGTTAACACCCTACAAATGCTACAAATCATTTCGTAACTTAAAAACTTTACAACATGGTCGCAAGTGTGCACTCAAGCCACCATAAGTAAAGCAAAAGGCAAATAGCATAGCAAAGTACATGTAAGTTATCAAAAATAAGAACTAATTACACAAATGACAGAGCTCCGGATCCCTGTCATCTGTGACGCATAACAATCGCATTAAAATTTAAATGCAAGCGCTATGCCCCGTGACATAGGCCCGAAGTTCGCATATCACGACTCCTTGGCACGTAACATAGGCCCGTAGTTCGCATATTACGGCCACCATGGCAGAGGCCTGTGAAGCATGCCATGCCAGCCAAACCAGGCTGCCAGCCGAACCGGGCTGCCAGTACACGCCAGGGAGTCGACACATCCATGACATGACTGAAAATGACTCACCACACTGGAAGAAGACTTCACACGTGTCAGGTGTCCACTCACCGCGCCACCGAACCATATGTTCAGCAGCGGCCTGAGTACGCTTTCCGTACGCCCCGGCGAGTAGTTCGAGTTCGTACCGATCATGCGGCAACACTCGGACCACCTTGTATGGACCCCTCATACAGGAATCCAGCTTCCCAGAACTCTGTGAGCTCTTCCCAACAAAAACCATATCGCCCGTGTCGTAAGTGTGAGCAGATTTTCTCGACTCGTTGACACGATTGTCTTGTTGTTCTTTGTTAGCGGTCAACAACTCAGATGCCCTCTGTCTCCTCAGCGTGACCATAGCTTCTCTATTAGGATGTGCATTCTCTAATGCAACATCACGTACCAGCGCCCTCAATACCGGTGTGGCACCTTCAACCCCAACCAACAGCTGCAAGGCTGAAGTCTGTGTCGTTGTCTGCTTGGTCATGTTGAGTGTAAGCTGAACCTTCCACAGAGCCTTAGACCACTCAGTGCCTTTGTTATTAACCTCAACACGCAGCATATTCAGTACAGTTCGGCAGTATCGCTCAGCTTGACCATTCTCGTGGTGCATTTCAGGCGTGATAAAGTGCAATGAGGACCCTAGTTCCGCTACCCAGTTTTGAAAGCTCACACTTTCAAACATCCTAGCTCGATCAGTGACAATCAGTGATGGACTACCAAACAGCGACACTGCGTTATTAAATACGCGTTTCAGTTCGTCAGTGTCTTGTCTGTACAAAGGATACAGCAAACAAAATTTTGAAAACGAGTCCACTATTATTAGGATGTACTTAAAGCCTTCAGATTCAGGTAGTGGACCTAAAACATCCATGTGGATGCACTGGAAAGGGATGTCAGGTTTTGACCAAGATTGAATGGGCTGATGGGGAGCTCGTGGAACCCTTTTATGGGACAAACATATCACGCAGTGAGTAATGTATTTACGTACAAACTGTCTTAAGCCAGGAAACCAAAAATGACGGAGTATCAGTTCGGTTGTTTTGTCTATACCTATGTGCTCATGGTCATCATGAAAAACTCGTAAAAGACTAAGCCTATGACCTCTTGGTATGAAGCAAAGGAGGCGGGAATCATCCCCGGTGACAGAGTACTTATAGAACAACAAATTATTGCGGATCACGTAGCGGGAAGAATCTAACTCTCCATCTCTTAATTTAGCCATAAATTGCTGCGTTTCCGAGTCAGCTGTTTGAGCTATCTGTGCCCAGTTCCTAGGCTTACGAATGTGGGACACATTTACGGGATTTCGACTCAAAAAGTCGGCATGTTGCATTAGAACTCCTTTACGGTAATCAATTGAGAACCGAAAATCTTGGAAGTATACCCACCAGCGGGCCACTCGGGGAATCAGGTCTTTCTTGCGCTCAGTTAACTTTAGCGAGTTACAATCTGTAACTACTTTGAATTCAATGCCAATCAGATAATGCCTAAAATGTTCTAAGGCTTTAACTATGGCCAGAGTCTCAAGCTCGTAACTATGATATCGAGGCTCTGCGCCATGCGTTGCTCTGCTAAAGTAACCGACCACACGTTTCCGCTTCCCCTCATGTTCCTGCAGTAGGATAGCGCCATACCCAATTGAGCTAGCGTCTGTATGTAGCTCAGTAGGCAATGTAGGATCAAAAATGGCAAGTACAGGTTCGTCTGTCAAGCACTTAATAATATAATTGCGAGAGTTATCCTGTTCATCACCCCAAATGAAAGGGACATTCTTTTTAGTTAAGCGCGCTATACAAGCCGTTTTTGTGGCGTAATTGGCTATATACCTCCTAAAATATCCCGCGAGACCCAAAAACTGACGCACCTGCTTAACATTTGTGGGCTTGGGTGATTTTGTCAAGGCTTCTACTTTTCTAGGGCTCGGCCGCACCTGACCTTGGCTTATTAATCTGCCCAAGTATTCTACCTCGGTTTCTAGGAAACTACACTTTTTGAGATTAACCGAGAAACCAGCAGCAGCAAGTGTCTCGAGTACGCGACGTAGAAGGCCTAACCCTTCTTCAACGGTGTCTGACAGTATAAGTACGTCATCGATATAGTTTAGAACTTTACCAGTCTCGATCAGTGACTTCAGGGTTTTTGATATAATTCTTTGGTAGACAACAGGTGCATTTGCCAAACCGTAGGGCATTTTCAAGTACTCAAAATGCCCCTCAGGTGTGACAAATGCCGTCTTGCTTATGGACTCATCATCTTTGAGGCGAATCTGGTGAAACCCTGTAGCCATATCAAGACTCGTGAAGAACTTGCTGCTACCAAGTTTATCAATTTGATCGTCGATCAGGGGTAATGGAAACCGTTCCTTCACGGTTATCGCATTAAGTGCGCGATAATCCACGCACATCCTATCACTCCCGTCTTTCTTCTTAACGAGAATGATAGGGCTCGCATATTCCGATTTGGACTCCCTTATTATGCCCTTAGCTAAGAGATCATTTGTTATGTCACGAACCCGCCTTTTTTCGTCAGCAGAAATCTTGTAGGGACGGTAGTGCACAGGTACATTGCTGTTTAATTTTATCTCCATACTGCCAGTATTAACTGTTGATGTCGCGGTGCCAGTAACAAAAGAATCAGAGAAATCATTAATTATGGACAGCAATTGTTTTTTCTCGTTACCCTCCAAAGGAGTCTTGATAGTGAACGAATCTAAATTTTGCAAGCAATTCACCTGAGCAGGTTCGTCTAACCTAGTAAGCCGTTGCGAATCGCTTGTACGCATATACACGATTCCGTTACGATTTAATACGTCAGTGCCTATAAGTATTTGAGCACTTATACACTCGGGGGGCACCACGTATAAATCAACTTCAAGCGACACCTCGGGGAACTCAATCACGGCAGTAACGTAACTAGTTGACTCGATTTCCTGACTTCCTATTCCACGCATCAGACGATATGTCGGATTTTTATTGCAGCGTAGGTATTTAAGCACTGAATAAGATATCAAAGAAATATCTGACCCACTATCGATTAGCGCATCCACGGGGATATTTTGAATCACAACAGGCATAACGTTACTTTGCCTCGAAGTAGGTAACTTTTGACAAAAGTTTACATTACTAGCGCGTTTACCGTTCGACTCGCTACGTTGTTTCACAAAACAGGTTTCCACCGTATGCCCAGTTTTCTTACAAAACGTGCACAACTTATCAAACTTATTATTATTATTACCAGTGGCAGTGGTCGTAGTAGAAGTAGGATTCGTAACGGTAGCAGTTGTTACTATTTTCGGTCGCTTAGGGCAATTAATTTTCTTATGACCTACACCACTACATGAATAACATTTCATGTTATTATCGAATTTCGTTGCTTCGCGCTTTCGTGGATTCGAATTAGAAATATAGGACGAACGAACAAGATTGCGGTTATTTTGCGTATCGGTTTTTGGTTTTAAATAGGCAGAAAGAAATTCCACTAAATCTTTTGGTTGCAATTTAGCGTTAGTGGCTAACGCTTTAACTTGAGGGTCTGCAATGCCTCGGATAACTATTGCCGTCTTTAACTCCTCAGAAAGCCCCTTGACTATATTTAAACGCAACAATGATTTTCGAGCATAATCGGCATAAGTCGAAAAATTATTAGAATTAGTGCTCATGATATCGAATAAAATGTTCGCAACATCGATGCTCCGCGGGCAGAGTGATCGAAAGTCCGCCTTAAAATTCGACCACGTACGGTCATTCGTGACCCATTCACTAAGCCAAGTCTTTGCATCGCCACGAAGGCAACTGCCGATACGCGACAAACATTCTCGATCATCCCAACGATTTAATTCACGCCCGCGATCTACCTCCGCGCACCAAACATCGAAATCTTGAACACTCGGATCGAAGTTTGATATATAGAAATGGTTAGATCTTACTTGCAACAACGAAGATAACGCGCCAACAATCTTGTCCGTTGCGTCCTTTGCAACGCCCGTATCAGGTTCCTGGGTTCCCGCCGCCCTTCCCGGTCCCGGGGGAAGGTCGCCGACTGTACTGGTCATGGCACCCAAACAGTGTCCGGCATCCAGCAGAGGTGGCGTCTGGCATTCACGAATTGGATGTGGTGGATCTACCGTAGACGCTGAGGGGGTCGATAATCTATCCTCGATTGCGTTAAGTCTGCCTAAAATTAAGCCTAACGCTTGACTGCGAGAACTATCGCGACGACCATAGGAATCGTCGCGACGCCTGCGCTTGCGAGTGCTATCGCGATGGCTATGGGAGTCATCCCGATGCTTACGGGAACTACTTCGTGTCCTTCGCGGACTGTCATGATGTTTTTTTGATTTTTTTCGTCCTGACATTGTAAAAAGTAACAGTACTTACGGTTCGTAATGATTACAAAAAGCAAATATAAAATCACGTTTTCCAGACTACCTTCAAGCCTTCAACACAATTAAAATGCACTGCTATTTTCAACGAAATAAAAACGAACGCACTTAATTATAGTCAAAACTCCTCTATTCAAAATTTAACCGACAAAAGCCTTGAGCGGATATAGGCAACGTGTTATGTATCCCACTTCTGATGTTATAAACCAGAAGTGGAATTGATTTAAAAAAATAATTGAATACTAAACAAAATTAACTTTAATTGGATCGCAAATAATAATTAACAGGAAAAATTGAAATTAACACTATCACGCCTAACTGTCCACCACATCCGAACGCCGACGAAAAAGTGAGGAGCTGGTCTGACGCGCTGAGCAGGTTCCCCCTCCGTTCGCCGTGACTTCACTCATGACGTCATCATACCGGCGCGCTGCTAGGCCCCGCCCGCGCCCCTCCGTGGGGTATCTCTAATAATACAATGTTTCTCTATAAAATAATTAATAACTATATCGATTCAAATTCCTTTCTTGAAAAAGTTACCTTTAAAATACCACGTACATCCTCACGTTCAAAAGACACGTTCCATATTTCTTTTAGTCATACAAATTATGCAAAAAATTCATTATCAGGCGTTCCTGTGACTATTACAACAAATTCTTGAATGATGTTGACATATTTGGCTGTAGTTTAAACACTTTTAAACGTAATGTGTACAAAAAATTAAACAAAAGTTAAAACTAAAGCATATGTACTTAATTCATTCAAAATTATGAATTGTTTGTTTGTTTGTAAACTCTTTATTAGGGTGTCCCTTATATGGACGAAAAAAATTTTTTATGGGTTATAGAAACGCATACCCCCTAATTTTTTGTTAAATATTAAGCCTTACATAAATATAAAATTTTAACTCTCTAGGTTAATATTAACCCGTGCCGACAAGGTCCCAATTTTTTTATAAAAGTTGCTATTTTTGGGTATTTCTTGATATGTAGCTAGATCGTTGTTAATATGCATATCTTGGGTAAAAATTGACGAAACAAAAAATGTAAGTAATGCTTTTAATTGACAAACAAATAAAATTATACAATTATTCAGGGTACTTCTTTTTTAAAGTCTCTTTTTTGCAGTCTGGATACAGCTTTCTATTCTCTTGCACACAGCGTAACAAGAATTGTTTTTGTTCCTCTTCTGAGGTAATTAAACCATGAAAGTCTTGCATAAGCTTTACAGCTCTTTCAGCTGTGTCATTTACAGCTTTTAAGCTTAACACCTTCCTCTTAGCTTCGATGAAAGCTGCATTATGGCCCCACGAAGATACGTTTTCTTCAAGAAAACTGGTATCAATTTTTAATCGCGAAAAACATTTTCATGACACGAAATCGCTCAACGACTTCCCTATAACAATATGATTAGTAGGTATTTCAAGGAAATTAACCAAATTTAGAACAAACAATTCAGTTAAAATATAAAAAAAAAACTCTTACCATACAAAGAGGCAGACATCTCTTCTTTCGATGCAACATATCGCTTCCCGAAGTCATGTGCAGTTTCTCTTTCTAAGTTTGTTACCATATTCGCCTTGGTTTCTTCATCAACATCATCATCAAAGAGTGATAATATCACCACTTCTTCTGATAAATACCACAGGTGTTGACTGAACTTACTCAGAGCCGCTTTGGAAATTACTTTGTCAACATTTTCATAGTCTTTCAACGTTTTTAAAAAACGCAAATCTTGATTCGGTGCCTTCACTGCCAAACTGCATCCGAGCCAGGGCTTCACATAAATTGCCACAATAAATAAACAAACATCTTGCAATGCTCGTTTGTCTTTAATGCTCATTTTGAATTGAGACTGCAGCAAACATATTTTCAAAGAGTAAATAGCTCTTGCCATCCATCGTGCTTGATGCATTGCGCCAGGAGGACGAATTTTAATTTTACCCTCATTATCTCCTCCCAAGTAAATAATGGATAGCTCGATTAGTTCTCGATAATCGTCCCGTACGATGAATTTCTGCAGTTCATGTTTGAAAAAGGTCAGCAATCCCTTAATGGTTGCATCAGAAAGATGCTGTTTAACGAAATCTATGCATGATTCGATAGCCTCAGGATTAATGTTCTTCCAGCTGTCTCTAAACTTTTTGAATAGTGGGATATCGGAACTGCTAGTGACTTGGTGAATCTTTGATTCAAATACACTTTTGAGGACCAATTCATACACATGATGGCGGCAAGCAAACAGTAATAATTCTCTTTCTAATTTTTGTTCCAAAAGCACACAAGCTCCATTTATGCGCCCTGTATTAGATGCTGTTGTATCACAACACATAATTTGAACCTTATCAGTAAGGTTCCATTCATGAAGCGCGTTTGAAACAGCTTTAGCTTGATCTTTACCGGAAGAACTATCTAGTTTTGGTACTGCAAGAAGTTGCTCCTTCTCTCCAAAGGAAATAAGGATTGGCAGGTGTTCCTCTTTAGAACTTCTCACATCTAGGCCGGGTAACAATTTTCCATCCCAATGAACTGTGACTACTTCTGGCACGTTATTCTGAAAATCGGATTTTATAGATTTTGCTCTATCCTTTCTTATCTGTGTTCGAATACGTTGAATAGAAGATTTGTTAATTGGATAGTCGTCGCAACAAAGACCTAGTGCTTCTATTACTGCTTGAATTATATAAACTGAATCTCTTATGCTTAGTTGACATCTGTCTAAAGCTGCAACTAACTTAGGTGTGATAAAATCTTTCCTTACTCTTTTTGTAGTAGTTACCGAACTTTCAGATTGAGATGTGGCAGGCAAAGGTTCCTCCAGGTTTTCTTCAGAGCTGGTAAATTGGCCTTCATGTAGTTCTTGTGGTGGTGTTAAGCTGTGTGAAGTAGAAGATGTCAATGAGCTCGCTGAAGTCATTTGCTGGAGCCTCCTTTTCTCCTCTTCTAGTTTTCTCTGCCTTGCCTGTTCTTCCTTCTCAGCTAACTTTTTGTCTACACCTACCAAGCAACCAAGGTGCCCTGGCTCTCTTTGCTTGTGTAGGAAAATTTTATCTTCTTCAATTTTCATCCTTTTGAGAGCATCAGCGTGAGCGATATCAAATAAATTATCCAAATCCTTTAGAAAATCCTCCTCACGGCATTTAAAAACATCCTGTGATTTTTTGCGGTTTTTTTGAAGCTCTCGCCAGACTTGATAGACTTGATCCACAAGCTTCTTCACACAGTTAGGAAGAGCTTTGATAGGTATTATAGCCTTTTCCCAGAATATAATACACTCCCGTATTACAAGATTTGCGCTTTCATTGACAGTCAGTTTCACTTCGCGAATATTAAAAAATAGAACTGCGAGAACTTGTCGATTAGACGGCAATTTTGCACCCGTTATTTGGTGATGCACCTCACCAACCAAGAAAATACTCTTTTTAGCGTTTCTCAGTTCCACTGACATCTTCGAAATATAAAATATTACGTGTTAGTTACGCGACAATCCGAGAGTAAGTGACAAACCGAGCGCGCCCGCGTGGCACTTGCGTAGGGGCTTGTATGAACATGTTCCCGCTCAAGTCGGCACGGGTTGCAGTGCTCCAAATAAGGTAAAAATTTATTTCCGAGTATTTTAGGGTCAAATACACAAAATTAGAGTCTATGCGTTAAAAAATAATAACTTAGAAAAATAAGGGACACCCTACTCTTTATGTATGTGTTAATATATTAAAAATAAGTAATTCATTAACCTACAGATATTATAGATATTATGTTGTGCTATTGTTAGGTATCTCATTTATAAGCTCAATTAACTTTGTATTTTTTTGTGTTCTGTTAATGGACCTATAGGTCATTTTGTACAATTTATTAGTATATAGTATAGTATAAGACTGTCTGTGTCCTAAATAAATAAAAAAAATATTTGAGTTGATTGAATGAAAGGTAAATTACGGTTTACGAATTATGACGTATTAAAAAAAACTACTTACTAGATCTCGTTCAATCCAATTTTCGGTGGAAGTTTGCATGGTGATGCACATCATATATATTTTTTAGTTTTATCATTCTCTTATTTTAGAAGTTACAGGAGGGGGGGGGACACATTTTACCACTTTGGAAGTGTCTCTCGCGCAAACTATTCTGTTTAAAATAAAATGATATTAGAAACCTCAACATCATTTTTGAAGACCTATCCATAGATACCCCACACGTATGGGTATTATGAAAAAAAAAATTGTTTCAGTTCTAAGTATGGGGAACCCCCAAAATTTCTTGTTTTTTTCTATTTTTGTGTGAAAATCTTAATGCGGTTCACAGAATACATCTACTTACCAAGTTTCAACAGTATAGTTCTTATAGTTTCGGAAAAAAGTGGCTGTGACATACGGACGGACAGACAGACAGACAGACATGACGAATCCATAAGGGTTCCGTTTTTTGTCATTTGGCTACGGAACCCTAAAAAGAAGGTTCTCAATTCGACTGTATGTTGTTTTTTTTGTATGTACATAACGCGATTTCTCCGCCAATTATGAATTGATTTTGATGATTCTTTTTTGTTTGGTAGGTAATAACTTCAGAGGTGGTCCTATACAGGGTGTCCCAAAAAGTATGGTCAAGCGAAAGTCCAGAGATAGAACAACTCTAGGGCTACCCAAATCAACCCCATGTATGTTCAGCGATTTCTACATTAACAACTTTGACGGCTTATTTCAGGAAAAAGAAGCCCATCAAGTGCCGTCTTTTGAGTATTATTCTGAAAGCTTAGACTCTCTTGCAGTTTTTAAAATTATCGAAGAGCATTGGAAACACCTTTTTGTATTTTTTATTTTATGCTAAAAGTTTAAATCTGAGTTGCTCAATCTAAAATTCTTGACTTTCTATCATAACTTTTGTTACGTACACGAATGTTACGAAGCTTATTATTTTATGCCTAAAAATACAATTCATAATGATTATGTGACATTAAAAAAATACCGGAAATTGGTAATAAATTAAAAAATATATATATATTAAATCCGATCCGGCCAAAAAATTTTAAAAAATCATAACTCGGAAACTACCAAAAATCGCTGAACATACATGGGGGTGATTTGGGTAGCCCTAGAGTTGTTCTATCTCTGGACTTCCGCTTGACCATAATTTTTGGGACACCCTGTATAAACTTTGTCTAAATTGACTCAGCGTTTTTTGAAAAAATCAACAAAAACAAAAAACAGCAAAAATTTTTAAACTTCTTATATTCTATTACATCTTAATGCTAGGTCAACAGATGATTTATATAATGTCATCTCAGTAAATAAAAAGAATAAAAAAAGAAAGGATTCGAAAGACATAAAAGTAAATTGTAAATATACAGGTGTTAAAAAGTGCGCTTGAGATTTTCGGGGTTACTCAGAATCAAGCATAGCGTAGTGGAAAAACATATTAAAAAATCCGATCTACAACTTTTTTCCAGTTTCCTATACTAGTGAATCAAGAATTTGTATGGAAACCGAAAAAAAAGTTATAGATCGGATTTTTTATATATTTTTCCTGTATTCTATACTTGATTCTGAGTAACCCCTTAAAATCTCAAACGAACTTTTTTAACACCCTATAGAAGCTAATTAGTAGCAATAGGGTATTTGACACTATCAAAATTAAATTGAAAAATATTATTCACTAAATAGCATTTGTCCTAGAATAGCGAAAAACATTACTCGAGTGATGTTTTTGTTCATTTTAAATGTTATATTCATTACAATCAGAAAATAAGTTCGTCAAAAATTGTGAGGTCACACACCAGTAACATAAATTTCATTAAAACTAACCTAATACAGTTAGGCCATATCAAAAAGCATCACTACAAATAAACTATTTCTATAAAAATACAAAAATAGATACTGTAAATACAGTTACGTTACTCGGTCGGTATAGATCTAGATACAAATTTTATTTTATTTTATACATTAGAATTTTAACACAAATAGACCATATGGAGTCTTGCAGACCCCGTTTCATAAAGCTCGGTATTCTAACCCTAACGTCAATCTACATTCTAGAAGCTTGCTTTGTTAGAGCTCATAAAAACTTGTACACCCCATTAGAAACAATTAAAAGGAACAAACGTAACCTTTACAAATTAAAAACACATTTCTCAAAACTGAATATATTTACTAGCCCCCATTCAATGGTAATTAAAATCTGTAATAATATCCCAAACGACATAAAAAGCATAGACTCAAATAAAATATTTACTAAACAACTGAAGAAAATCCTTATCCAAAAGTGCTATTACAATCTTACCGAATTCTTTGAAGACAAAAACAAAACAACTTTATAAGTATGTATAAGTAAATAAATAAACGGCAATTCTGCATGTGCTTCCTGGCGGCCTTTCTTAGTTTCTTGCTATATTTCTTTAAATTACTTATATTTCTGCGTTTTATATTTTTTGATAAGTTTTGATAATTACGTTTACTATAATAATTTATTTTAATTTAATAAGTAGTGCCCTCAAAATTTGCGGTACCCCTACGGGGTGCCACATGTTTTTAAGTACTGGACTGTAATATTTATTACAATTTTGTAACCATGTGGCATGCAAATTATTAAATGATGATGATAATGATGAAGTACCTGTACAGTTTACAGATGACAAAGAAAATTTTCAATGTACATACAGTCATACAGTCATACCACAAAACACATAGATACAGAAGGTCCGCTCAATACGCTCACTAAAATCCTAAGCATATACATGTTTATAGACGTATATGGTCGTTGTAGGCAAGATCACGTACTATGCGATCGTAACCTTGCTCGAAACGACCGTATATTTCTATAAGCATGTATTGTATATGCTAACGATTTTAGTGGTTTGTATTGAACGGACCTTCTGTGTCTATTTTGTGGTCATACATTGCCCCGATAATTATACCGGTATAATTATCGGGGCAATGTATGACTGTATGTACATGTATGTGATTATAAAATGTCTGGCAATATTTTAACTGTGGCTGTGGAAAATTGTGAAAAGTTGCTCAGTTTGATGAGTAGAAGCCACAGTTAAAATATTGCCAGAATTTCTTTTTTTTTTACATTTTGTATAGGGTGTTAAAAAACTACGTTTGAGATTCTACAACTCAGAATCATGCAATACAAACCTCGGACACTTCATAAAAAAATGATGGACTGATGCTATCAAAATTCCAGACGAGTAACGTGGCACCAGACAAACCTATGACCGACTCAGTTTTATTCGTATTTTTACACAGTAGTTTCAAAGCAGCTATGGTTCATTCCAATCAAAAAAAAGCAAAACGTAAACAAACTTACTATGGAACTGACACATGTCAATGTCTTCTGCATACTACGTTTGTTTACCTTTTGCTTTTTTTTGATTGGAATGAACTATAGCGACATTTACATCCATGTACCTAGTATGAAAAATGGTAGCAACTGCCGAAACTGGCCGTCACCTTAGAGACAGAGGGTGCGATCCTCGTTCCGGTTCGTATCTCGTGCAAAGTTTATCCATCGCCATTCAGCGTTGCAATGCCGCAAGCGTAATGGGAACTTTTGCGCCAGGTACGATCCGGAACGGGTTATTTGACTAATATACAATTTTATTTTATATTTATGTTATAATTTTGACCAATAAATTTTCTTATTACATACATAACTAGTATGAAAATATAAATATCAGATAGACTATGTTGTAAATTAAAGCATTCAATAATCAGAGAATATTTTGGTTTTCTGACGCGCAGTCAGTCGAGTCGGGTAACTGACAGAAACTGTATAGATGGCGCTGATGGCTTGTAGAACGCGCTATGTATATTTGCGCGATGATTAATAGGTGAATACGTTAGTATTATTTACGTTCAATTAAACACTAATATAGTAAATCACTCAACAATTTCTGAAAGACCGCTTCTTTTAGATTTTAGAGGTGGCTTGAGCAAAGCCTTTCATTGAATTTGTTTAGTTTTTAACAAATTCCATGTATGACATTTTTAACAGACTTCAAAAAAGCGGCCAAGTGCGAGTCGGACTCGCCCATAAAGGGTTCCGTAGCAGCAAGTAACATAATACAAAAGCTCTTGTAGTTCGTTGTGTTTATGAAATTAAATGTTTTATTTCTTTTATATAGGTATATCCATTATTTATTTCCAAATTAACTGAAGAGTTATCCTTACCATTAACAATCATTTTTAGAAAATCACTTGCAGGCGGGTGTTTCCCGGAAATATGGAAGAAAGCCCTAATGACTCCTATATCAAAGGGTGGTGACAGGCATGACGTTACTAAGTACAGACCTATTTCAAAGCTTTGTATATTTGGAAAAATATTTGAGAAAATAATCACACAGTATTTAACATCACATGCTCGTCATCAAATTGCAATAGAACAGCATGGTTTCTTTCGTGGTCGTGGCGTTAACACAGATCTGGTGACCTATACCGACTTCATTCTCAATGCTCTTGACGCGGGGTGTCAGGTGGATGCCGTGTATACTGATTTCTCAAAAGCCTTCGACAAAATTAACCATTGCACGCTTATTACTAAACTCTCAGAGCTGGGTATACACGGTGACCTATTGAGGTGGATTAAGTCATACATTACTAATCGTAGTCAGGCTGTGGCACTGAAGTGGTACTGTTCCAGGTTCCTCCAAATACCGTCCGGAATACCACAGGGTTCTCACTTGGGACCATTTCTCTTTACACTATATGTTAATGATGTTAGGACGTGTTTCGAGAACTCCTGCCACTTACTCTATGAGGACGACACCAAAATCTTTAAGGTTGTTCAAACACAGGCGGATTGCCTTGATTTGCAAAGTGATTTGGAAAGGTTTGCGACATTCTGTTCCTATAATCAACTATTTCTTAACGCTAACAAGTGCTACGCTATAACATTTACTCGAAAAAACAACCCTATTGCATTTAATTATAGTTTTTCAGGTCAGTCTATAAAGCGAGTTACCTTGATACGAGATCTGGGTGTTACTTTGGACTCCAAGCTGCACTTCAACATTCATATCGACCATATTGTAGCTAAAGCATATAAAAAAACTAGGATTAATTCTTCGATTCGGAAAACCTATTAAAAATATAATATTTATAAATAAAAAATAAAATATAATGTAATATTCAATTCATATGTACGAAGTATTCTTGAGTTTGGCAGTGTGGTTTGGAGCCCACAGTACGCCGTGCACATAGACCGCATAGAAAAAATTCAAAATAAATTTTTAAAATCACTCGATTACAGAACAGGAAACATCTTTATCGATTATAAAACAAGTGCTGCCACACATAAAATTGAATCATTAAAAACAAGACGTAACTATTTAGATACAATGTTTCTCTATAAAATAATTAATAACTATATCGATTCAAATTCCCTTCTTGAAAAAGTTACCTTTAAAATATCACGTACATCCTCACGTTCAAAAGACACGTTCCATATTTCTTTTAGTCATACAAATTATGCAAAAAATTCATTATCAGGCGTTCCTGTGACTATTACAACAAATTCTTGAATGATGTTGACATATTTGGATGTAGTTTAAACACTTTTAAACGTAATGTGTACAAAAAATTAAACAAAAGTTAAAACTAAAGCATATGTACTTAATTCATTCAAAATTATGAATTGTTTGTTTGTTTGTAAACTCTTTATTAGGGTGTCCCTTATATGGACGAAAAATTTTTTTTTTGGGTTATAGAAACGCATACCCCCTAATTCTTTGTTAAATATTAAGCCTTACATAAATATAAAATTTTAACTCTCTAGGTTAATATTAACCCGTGCCGACAAGGTCCCAATTTTTTTATAAAAGTAGCTATTTTTGAGTATTTCTTGATATGTAGCTAGATCGTTGTTAATATGCATATCTTGGGTAAAAATTGACGAAACAAAAAATGTAAGTAATGCTTTTAATTGACAAACAAATAAAATTATACAATTATTCAGGGTTACAATTATTCAGGTTACTTCTTTTTTAAAGTCTCTTTTTTGCAGTCTGGATACAGCTTTATATTCTCTTGCACACAGCGTAACAAGAATTGTTTTTGTTCCTCTTCTGAGGTAATTAAACCATGAAAGTCTTGCATAAGCTTTACAGCTCTTTCAGCTGTGTCATTTACAGCTTTTAAGCTTAACACCTTCCTCTTAGCTTCGATGAAAGCTGCATTATGGCCCCACGAAGATACGTTTTCTTCAAGAAAACTGGTATCAATTTTTAATCGCGAAAAACATTTTCATGACACGAAATCGCTCAACGACAACGAGGAAAATTTTATCTTCTTCAATTTTCATCCTTTTAAGAGCATCAGCGTGAGCGATATCAAATAAATTATCCAAATCCTTTAGAAAATCCTCCTCACGGCATTTAAAAACATCCTGTGATTTTTTGCGGTTTTTTTGAAGCTCTCGCCAGACTTGATAGACTTGATCCACAAGCTTCTTCACACAGTTAGGAAGAGCTTTGATAGGTATTATAGCCTTTTCCCAGAATATAATACACTCCCGTATTACAAGATTTGCGCTTTCATTGACAGTCAGTTTCACTTCGCGAATATTAAAAAATAGAACTGCGAGAACTTGTCGATTAGACGGCAATTTTGCACCCGTTATTTGGTGATGCACCTCACCAACCAAGAAAATACTCTTTTTAGCGTTTCTCAGTTCCACTGACATCTTCGAAATATAAAATATTACGTGTTAGTTACGCGACAATCCGAGAGTAAGTGACAAACCGAGCGCGCCCGCGTGGCACTTGCGTAGGGGCTTGTATGAACATGTTCCCGCTCAAGTCGGCACGGGTTGCAGTGCTCCAAATAAGGTAAAAATTTATTTCCGAGTATTTTATGGTCAAATACACAAAATTAGAGTCTATGCGTTAAAAAATAATAACTTAGAAAAATAAGGGACACTCTACTCTTTATGTATGTGTTAATATATTAAAAATAAGTAATTCATTAACCTACAGATATTATAGATATTATGTTGTGCTATTGTTAGGTATCTCATTTATAAGCTCAATTAACTTTGTATTTTTTTGTGTTCTGTTAATGGACCTATAGGTCATTTTGTACAATTTATTAGTATATAGTATAGTATAAGACTGTCTGTGTCCTAAATAAATAAATAAAAAAAATATTTGAGTTGATTGAATGAAAGGTAAATTACGGTTTACGAATTATGACGTATTAAAAAAAACTACTTACTAGATCTCGTTCAATCCAATTTTCGGTGGAAGTTTGCATGGTAATGCACATCATATACAATATATTTTTTTGTTTTATCATTCTCTTATTTTAGAAGTTACAGGAGGGGGGGACACACATTTTACCACTTTGGAAGTGTCTCTCGCGCAAACTATTCTGTTTAAAATAAAATGATATTAGAAACCTCAACATCATTTTTGAAGACCTATCCATAGATACCCCACACGTATGGGTATTATGAAAAAAAAATTGTTTCAGTTCTAAGTATGGGGAACCCCCAAAATTTCTTGTTTTTTTCTATTTTTGTGTGAAAATCTTAATGCGGTTCACAGAATACATCTACTTACCAAGTTTCAACAGTATAGTTCTTATAGTTTCGGAAAAAAGTGGCTGTGACATACGGACGGACAGACAGACAGACAGACATGACGAATCCATAAGGGTTCCGTTTTTTGTCATTTGGCTACGGAACCCTAAAAAGAAGGTTCTCAATTCGACTGTATGTTGTTTTTTTTGTATGTACATAACGCGATTTCTCCGCCAATTATGAATTGATTTTGATGATTCTTTTTTGTTTGGTAGGTAATAACTTCAGAGGTGGTCCTATACAGGGTGTCCCAAAAAGTATGGTCAAGCGAAAGTCCAGAGATAGAACAACTCTAGGGCTACCCAAATCAACCCCATGTATGTTCAGCGATTTCTACATTAACAACTTTGACGGCTTATTTCAGGAAAAAGAAGCCCATCAAGTGCCGTCTTTTGAGTATTATTCTGAAAGCTTAGACTCTCTTGCAGTTTTTAAAATTATCGAAGAGCATTGGAAACACCTTTTTGTATTTTTTATTTTATGCTGAAAGTATAAATCTGAGTTGCTCAATCTAAAATTCTTGACTTTCTATCATAACTTTTGTTACGTACACGAATGTTACGAAGCTTATTATTTTATGCCTAAAAATACAATTCATAATGATTATGTGACATTAAAAAAATACCGGAAATTGGTAATAAATTAAAAAATATATATATATATATTAAATCCGATCCGGCCAAAAAATTTTAAAAAATCATAACTCGGAAACTACCAAAAATCGCTGAACATACATGGGGGTGATTTGGGTAGCCCTAGAGTTGTTCTATCTCTGGACTTCCGCTTGACCATAATTTTTGGGACACCCTGTATAAACTTTGTCTAAATTGACTCAGCGTTTTTTGAAAAAATCAACAAAAACAAAAAACAGCAAAAATTTTTAAACTTCTTATATTCTATTACATCTTAATGCTAGGTCAACAGATGATTTATATAATGTCATCTCAGTAAATAAAAAGAATAAAAAAAGAAAGGATTCGAAAGACATAAAAGTAAATTGTAAATATACAGGTGTTAAAAAGTGCGCTTGAGATTTTCGGGGTTACTCAGAATCAAGCATAGCGTAGTGGAAAAACATATTAAAAAATCCGATCTACAACTTTTTTCCAGTTTCCTATACTAGTGAATCAAGAATTTGTATGGAAACCGAAAAAAAGTTATAGATCGGATTTTTTATATATTTTTCCTGTATTCTATACTTGATTCTGAGTAACCCCTTAAAATCTCAAACGAACTTTTTTAACACCCTATAGAAGCTAATTAGTAGCAATAGGGTATTTGACACTATCAAAATTAAATTGAAAAATATTATTCACTAAATAGCATTTGTCCTAGAATAGCGAAAAACATTACTCGAGTGATGTTTTTGTTCATTTTAAATTTTATATTCATTACAATCAGAAAATAAGTTCGTCAAAAATTGTGAGGTCACACACCAGTAACACGCTTCTACCGATTTTGTTAGTGTGTGTCTGCGTTCTATGTAGTGTGTGTCTGAGTTCTATGTAGTGTGTGTGAAAAACATTGCTGCCAACATAACGGCATAGGAACTATTTGTTGAAACGCTCTATAGGCAAATACCGTATTAGAAAAAAACCAAAAAAAGAGCAGGCAGGCCACACTGACAGCACCCGATCACGAGACTTTTATACTACCCTCATACAAGAAAGAATTCCGCAAAGTATATGGAACTATAGTGAGATTAGAGTCAAACGTGATCCGTCTGCTCGTTTGCCACCTATCACATAAAAAAAAACGTTCTCAAATCTTGAATAAAAAAAATAAAATCTCCATATAAGTACTTTACGGCCTTCTTTCTTATAAGGTCAATCGCATAGCGATGCTATTACAATAATTTCAGTAGAGTTTATATCTACCTATGATCATGATTATCTTTCCATAAATTACGTCACATGAATTTCATGATTGTTTTACCCCCCTTGTCACAGATGGTCACATTTGACGGATCTCTTACTAATTACCATACCTCGGGAAGATTAGGTAGGCCATACGTCACACACGGGGCCAAGTCCGGATTGGTGGAAGTCGTGGGGCTAGTGGCCAAACCCCAGTGTACAGGTGGCGATCCTATTACAATATTATAAGCAATCTCTTCCAGAATACCTTAGGTGGATAAAAGAAAATAAATTTTAGTAACTTCAAAAAAAATATTAACTTCTGAATATTCTTTGAATATTGAGTACCATAATAACTATACTTTGTTCCAATCAAGTAAAAGCAAAGGTAAACAAACTTACTACGGAACTGACACATGTCAACGTCAGTTGCCTACTAAGTTTGTATACCTTTCGCTTTTTTGACTGGAATTTACTATACATACCAGGTACGTATGTGTTTTTATTAATTTTATTTCTAGGTAAATTAAAGTCCACTATTCCTAAAAAAAATCAGAGGTACACTAACATTTTTGTCATTTGATATATTTAGTGCTTAAAGTAACTTAATCAGATATAAGGTGCTACAGTATTAGTGCCCGATATTTTAGTCAGTGCTTCTACTCCTGATTCTGATCAACTTGCCCCAAGGAACCCATAGTCCAATCACAAACACATTTTGGACTCTTCATACTAATTTGGCCGCTCGCTCGGGTGATCAATTTGTATGAAGAGTTAAAAAAAAATTGCGAATTAGAATAGAAAAAAAAAAATGTTTATTCAGAAAAAAAAATGTTTATTCAGAAAAATACACACACAGAAAATATGGAAACACAAATAAGAACAGCAGTTTTAAAGTACATAACATAGTAAAAAAAAAAAAAAAAAAAGTTGAAAAAAGAGAAATAAAAATTACATCAGTAAAATTAATTCTAATATACTATCTTACGACTAAAATTACATTGACTACATCTATGATATTTAAAATACAAATTCTGTGTGTGATTTATTGAAACGGCCCCGACTCAGCATAATGCTGCAGGTAGGGGTGCCAACCTACAGCGCTGTTATTCTGTCGGCACCGAAAAAAAAGAAGTGTCGCACGCACTGTCGCAGAGCAAAACAAAACAAAATATATATACAATATTAAGAAATTAATTAGAATTAAATATTCAGTTATTCAGTTACTGATTTACCAAAACACAGAGTTTATTTTATTTAATAAACATGATATTGGATAATAATTTAAAAGTCTAAAAATTGGTATTAGCTCATAAGATAGATAGTGAACATTTTTTGAAAAAGAAGAGTTACCTAATAAAAATAAAAAGTACAAAAGCAATGGAAAGAAATTACAAAAAAAAATAATAATAATAATAATCATAGTATGTTTCTAGAGGTTGGAATATATTTTGAAATTTGATAGTCCTATTTACGTCACTGAATTGGTGCTGATCTGCCACAAGAAGGGAGATTAGGTACGAAGCCCAATCCAAGCGATTTTTGATTAGCTAAAAGAAATTCTCGATACTTTAATTTAAAATGAAGTTTGGATGTCAAATTACGTATGGGTGGGGGAAGATCGTTCCAGCATTTAGACGCCGCATACCTAAAACTACCTCTAAATGCCGTGGTTCTATTGACTATGGTTCCTTGGGAAAAGTTGATCAGAATCAGGAGTAGAAGCACTGACTAAAATATCGGGCACTAAAAAAGTAGCACCTTATAGGTACTCAGCTCAGACCATCTCTAAAGAGGAGAGAGGACTTTCAAAAATAGTACGAATCAATGTTTTTTCCATTTTAATCAAACATTATACTTAACATCATAATAATCACCGCACAATATACATACGTAGCGCGTTCTAAAACCTATCAGCGCCATCTAGTTTATTTTTTTCGACGCAGTGTTTACTCGACCTGAAGGACAGCTTAAGAGGACTTGAACGAATTCGAGTGAACCTTGAAGGAAAACATGAATGAAGACGCTGAAATAAGTATAAGCTGCGTTTCGTTCAGTTCTCAGATTTTAAACAAATCTGCTCATCACAGAAATGTTTACCCTAGGTGGGGATCGAACCCGCGACTCTAGGATCAGTAGTTAGGAGCACTAACCACTGAGCCAATGAGTCAGTCTTTTCTATATTTATTCTGCCATACAAAAGACTTCAACGAGAGATACAAATCCATTTTTAAGTAATAACGAGAGATTCGTTGATGTCTTTTGTATGAAGGAAGTCTATGTTAATCTATGATCGGTATATGTGATCGGCCCGGAAATATATAATCGGCTGCTTGAAGATATTAAAAGTGCAGCTTCCACTTTAATTTTTAAAAATAAATTGAAAGACTGGCTGCTAGAAAATTCGTTCTACAGCTACGAAGAGTTATTTATTTTATTTTATGGTTTACAAATATACACTTTACAGAAAAAACATATCCAATACTGTGTACAACAGAAACACATAACTAATTACAACAAATATAGTTTTTTCGACATTTCTTGTTAGTAAGAATTATTATTATTTTTTGTGTTATATTATGTACTATTTATGTACTACGTAACATTTTATTTTAATGACCTGTACCTATTGTTACTAAATAAAAAGGAGACATTTCACGGGACTATAGAGCTTGGACCTGGTCTGTGTACTAAACATCATAAATAAGTCATTAGAAACATAGTCTTTTCTAACTGTACATTTCCTTCGATTTACCTTCGTTGCGAGGTTCATCTAGTTTCTCAGATTTAACAATCGCAACACATAAATCACCCAACATGGCGAAGCGAGCGCAATTTTGAGCATTTTACGTTCAGATACTAGATTTTGTACATACAATTGAAATTAATAATTTAGTTGTCCGACAAGTAACTCGAAAACCAGCTGTTATGCCTGTAAAAGAGGCAAGGCATATCCGCAGATTTTAAAAATCGTACACCAATGTCAAAAGTCAGAACAGAAGGGTGTTCAGTCAATCAGAGTCAGAGAAAGCAGCTGAGGAATATGTGGACGAAGCCGTAATTTCTGAACGTGACCTACTATTGCAAGCTTCAGTGTTACCATTTATATTGTATAAAGTGCTGACAAAACATTATGCTTGAACCACGCAACCCTGCTTCTAATATTTTTTTCATTATTTTTCCTAGAAAGCCTATATTTTTCTATATTTTTCGTACTACGTACATGTCCAGGCACAAAATGAAACGTGTCCTTTCATTTCATTTCATTATGTAGTAGAAAAGATATTTTTAATGAAGTATTTAATTAGAACTAACTAGCAGTTACTACTGAAAGTATTGCGTCATTCGTTGATGTCTTTTGTATGGCCAAGTAATTTTACTTGATACATACATACGTGCTAATAAATACAACCAAACTCCTATAATGTCGATAGGTACTTGTAGACGACTCATACCGTCCCCACTGCAGGGTACAAGTCTCTTACCAAACCTCGGGAAGCTTAGTTAGGCCGTACTCCACCCACACACAGGGGCCAAGTCCGTATTGGTGGAGGTTGTGGAGCCAGTGTCCAACTCCAGTGTACAGGTAGACGGTCTTATTATAATATGCAATATGTTCCAGACAACCTTAGGTAGATAAAAGAGAAAAAAGAAAAAAGTAAAAAAAAATATTGACGTCTGAATATTCTTTGAATATTGAGTAACTACAGAAAGGTAAATATGTATTTTTATTGATATTATTTCTAACTACATAAATTAAAGTCCACTGTTCCAAAATAATCTTTCAACAATAATGTTTGACATCTAATAAACTAAGATAACCTCCTGGGGCCCAGCACTTTTGATTTTCGAAATGTTTAATTTAACTTGTATTAAACGAATCAAAGGCCAAAAAAATCGCTCACTCAGTCGGTCACTCGGAACTCGCATACCCGCCGTTTTGGAAGTGTTTGCGGAGTGAGAAGAAACGACGCCGACGGGTCCAAAGAAACTCCCTCCAACACATTTTTGAAAACTTCTTATATTCTATTACATCTTAATGCTAGGTCAACAGATGATTTATATAATGTTATCTCAGAAAACAAAAAGAATAAAAAAGAAAGGATTCGAAAGACATAAAAGTAAATTGTAAATACAGGTGTTAAAAAAGTGCGCTTGAGATTCTAAGGGGTTACTCAGAATCAAGGGGTCATCCATTAATCACGTGGCGTTTTCAGGATACTTTTTAGACCCCCCCTCCCCTCTGGTGATATGTGGTGAGGTTTTAGATTACCCCCTACCTCTACCCAAAATCACGTGTATTTTTTGGTACAAAATATTATCTATAATTACAGGTATAATGTAATTTAATTCTTGATTTAAGCACCGTGATAAAAATGTCCAGACAGACATTAAGGTTGCAGGTTGTTTCTGACTGCGTGAAGCCATTTCGAACCTTGGGATGAGTTAAAACCAACGTAACAACAACAGTCCGACGTATGGAACACCCTCTAGAAATTGCGCTTTCAACGAAAAAATATATAACGTGCTACTTTATTAGTGCCCGATATTTTAGTCAGTGCTTCCACTCCTGATTCTGATAAACTTTCCCCAAGGAACCCATATTGAAATCGCAAATTTTTTTTTGGACTCTTCATACAAATCAATCAGCAGAGCGGCCAAATTAGTATGAAGAGTCCAAAAATTTTTTTGCGATTTGACTATGGGTTCCTTGGGGAAAGTTGATCAGAATCAGGAGTGGAAGCACTGACTAAAATATCGGGCACTAATAAAGTAGCACCTTATATACACGTGATATCTCACTACACCCCCCTTCCCCGCTTGTGATATTTCGTGATTTTTTCCGAACCCCCTCCCCCGTGATTAATGGACGACCCCCAAGTATAGCATACAGGAAAAATACAATATATTAAAAAATCCGATCTACAACTTTTTTTTACAACGAATTCAACAAAAAATAACGCTAACAAATCTTGAATTAAAAAAACTCCATATAATTACTTTACGGCCTTCTTTCTTATGAGGGCAGTATAGGTAAATTAAAAATCTTACATGCAATGACAATCGCATAGCGATGCTATTACAGTAATTTCAGTAGAGTTTTTATCTACTTATGATCATGATTATCCATCCATAAATTAATTCACACGCATTTCATGATATTTTTGACCCCGCCCCATCCTTGTCACAGATGATCACGTCACATATTTTGCAATTTTTTGCCCAGAATTGAATAAATGAAAACAGAAATTCAAAAATATATATTTTTATTATTTATTACGTGGCTGACGTATGTATGTGTGACGTAATTTATGGATGGTCCCTTAAATCAGAGACAATAATGCTTAAATTGACCTTCAGGTCAAGTAAACACTACGTCGAAAAAATAAACTAGATGGCGCTGCTAGCTTTTAGAACGCGCTATGTATATTTGTGCGCTGATTATTATGTGACACGTTGGAATATAGTTATAATACGCGTGTAATACGCAACTTAGTATGAACAATTTTTGAATGGCCGCTCCATTTAGGTGGCCTGAGTTCATTATCTTAGTTTATCAGATGTCAAAAATGATTGTTGTAAGTATTAGATTATTTTGGAACAGAGGACTCTGCTCAGCGGGATCTTCAATAACAACATATTGATTTGGGTTAGTGCAATATTTTATTAATATCTCCAGCCGTTTTTTTTTAATAACGTCGTATTTATGGTTGCCACCATAGTAAAAAAACACTTGCTCAAAAATGGCTCTAACGATTTTAATGAAACTTTGTACAGTACCATATTTCTATACCACCTTTTACATAAAATTGTCAATAATACAAAAATAAGTATTTTTGAAATTTTTCTCAAAAATTGCTGTAACGATTGTGATGAAACTTTGTACCTTTAATAACTTTATACGGCCTACTGTACTAGGTTATGAATTATTCCAGGCCATAACAGGATAAGGTACCTTCCATAACATACAAAACCACATTGTTAATTTGTGAAGTCTATCACTTGCTACTAATTATGAGTGTTTATTGCTGATTTATGTTTAACAATGACAACATTGTGTATGCCAGATGATATGTAAAGGATTCGCGAGAAAGTGTGCACAGCGTGGCTGTACAATTTATTTAATTTATTTTGTCCGTACTTCATCCATTTCTCGGGTTCCGTACCCAAAGGTCAAGGGGAGCCTATCACTAAGCCTCCGCTGTCCGTCCGTCCGCCAGCGAGCTGTATCTAATGAACCGTAATAGGTAGACAGTTAAAATTTTCACAGAATGTGTGTCTCTGTTGTCGCTATAACAAGCAATAATGAAAATAAAAATAACCTGGGTGCAACTTTTGTTCCTAGACTTAGTTATTTGAAAATATTCCGCTGGCTGAAGGCTATTTTTCAAAGCTGATATTTATAAATATTAGAATGGAACTAAATACAAATTACACTTTTTTGATAAAACTAATATAGAACTAATTAATTAGCATGTTACTATTCACAGCGGATCATGTCTACCCTAATTTTCAATGTGTTGTTATTGTAAATCCCGCTGAGCAGAGTTTCCTTTCCGGAGGTGCTATGTATGAAATTTATCAATAAATTAGGATGACGAATTAAAAAAAATCATAGAATTAACTTAGAACTAAAACCTAGTATGCGACTTTTGTTCCTAGTCTTAGTTATTTGAAAATATCCCGCTGGCTGAAGGCTATGGTTACATGCAGTTATGTTTAAATGTAGGACGGAACTAATTATAAATTGCACTTTTTTTGATAGAACTAATATAGAACTAAATAATTAGCATATTAGTTTTCACAGCGGATACGGTCGCCCGCTGGGTATAGATACACCTTTAATTTATGTATTTATAAATACCTAATATCAATAAAATATCACATATTAACCTGTCTGTAGTAAAGGCGGTACTCAATATTCAAAAAATATTCAGAAGTCAATAATCTTTTTTAACATTTTTCTCTTTTATCTACCTAAGGTTGTCTAGAAGATATTGCCTATTGTAATAAGACCGCCTACCTATACACTGGAGTTGGCCACTGGCCCCACAACCTCCACCAATCCGGACTTGGCCCCTGTGTGTGGGTGTAGTATGGCCTACGTAACCTTCCCGAGGTTTGGTAAGAGACTTGTACCCTGTAGTGGGGACGGTATGAGTCGTTTACAAGTACCTATCGACATTATAGGAATTTGTTGTATTTATTAGCACATATTTATTATATGTATGTATCAAGTAAAATTACTTGGCCATACAGAAGACATCAACGAACGACGCAATACTTTCAGTAGTCACTGCTAGTTCTAATTTAATACTAAATTAAAAATCACTTTTCTACTACATAAAGTTTTTATTTAGTAACAATAGTTACAGGTCAATACAATAAAATTTTACGTAGTATATAAATAGTACATAATATAACATAAAGAATGATAAGAATTCTTACTAACAAGAAATGTCGAAAAACTCTTCGTAGCTGTAGAACGAATTTTCTAGCAGCCAGTCTTTCAATTTATTTTTAAAAATTACAGTGGAAGCTGCACTTTCAATATCTTCAGGCAGCCGATTATATATTTCCGGGCCGATTACATATACCGATCATAGATTAACATAGACTTCCTTCATACAAAAAACATCAACGAGAGATGCATTACTTAAAAATGGATTTGTATCTCTGGTTGAAGTCTTTTGTATGGCAGAATAAATATCGAAAAGACTGACTCATTAGCTCAGTGGTTAATGCTCCTGACTATTAACCCTAGAGTCGTGGGTTCGATCCCCATCCAGGGCAAACATTTCTGTGATGAGCAGATTTGTATGCAATCTGAGAACTGAACGAAATGCAGCTTATATTTATTTCAGCGTCTTCAGTCATGTTTTCATTCAAGTTTCACTCGAATTCGTTCAGTCAGTTTCTGATATATAATCGCGATATTCATGTATATTCTCAAAACAGTCTTATACAGGTGACCGGTAATAAATGAGCCGTAGTTTCTCCCCTTAAAAGGAAAACGACTAATTACCGGTCACCCTTAATGTATACCAAGGATTTTTTGAAGACTTCGTGTAAAACGTTTGTCTAAAAATTTATTGTTTTTTCTGAATCGACGGCATTAATGAATAATGCGGTCTCAGGGCTGGCAGTAGATGGCCGTGCCACAGAAATAAAAAAAAATACACAAAACTAAGACTAAGAAAACTCAAAACTAGCATTTAGAGCAACAGTGTAAAAATAGCATATCTGGAATACCATTGTTTAATCGCTCAAAGCAAACGTTGTGTGTAGGTTAGAAACTGGGGGTATTTATTCAAAGCTAAACTAATGTCAAATATCTTAAATTAATAAAAGAAATAGCGCTAACAGGTGTTATTTTAATTTTTATTTGCAATTAAACACAAAAAATGAAAAATTTTCTGTAAAAAAATGCTTATATTTAATTGATGGTGTTATTTTTTGTGTATTTTTTTGGTGGCACGGCCATCTACTACCAATCCTCACTCTTTTTGTTTTAACCTTCTAACATACTTAATTTATAAGTTACAACGTTTTGTTTACTTGGGGACAGCAGATGTTATTTAAAAATATAAACGTCCATAAAAAATTTTTTAAACATTTTTTTTTTTATATTTTTCTGGGCGTTAAAACTGGCTCTTATTTCACCCCCTTTCATATGTGCACTTTATAAAGACTTACACTGTATGTATGTATAAGGTGCTACTTTATTAGTGCCCGATATTTTAATCAGTGCTTCTACTCCTGATTCATAACTGAACCCTGATTCATAACTAACTCCTGACAGAACCCATACTCAATTCGTAAAATTTTTTTTGGACTCTTCATACAAATTGATCAGCCAAGCGGCCAAATTAGTATGAAGAGTACAAAAATTTTTTTGCGATTGCACTATAGGTTCCTTGGGGAAAGTTGATCAGAATCAGGAGTTGAAGCACTGATTAAAATATCGGGCACTAATAAAGTAGCACCTTATATCTGATTGAGTTACTCTTAAGCCTAAATATATCAACTGACAAAAATGTTAGTTATTTTTTTAGGAATAGTGGACTTTAATTTACTTAGAAATAAAATCAATAAAAACATATAGGTACCTGGTATGTATAGTACATTCCAGACAAAAAAAGCAAAAGGTAAACAAACTTAGTAGGCAACTGACGTTGACATGTGTCAGTTCCATAGAAAGCTTTTTTTTTATGGCAGAGGTGGCGAACGAGCAGACGCGGAACACCTGATGGTAAGCGATTACCGCCGCCCATAGTCACCCGCAACACCAGAGGAGTCACATGTGCGTTGCCGGCCTTTGATATGGGAGTATTGTTTACCTATTGATTTTTCTTAATTGGAACAAGTTATAGTTTTCATGGTACTCAATATTCAATGAATATTCAGAAGTGAATTTTTTTTGAAGACACTAAACTTTTATTTTATGTACCTAAGATTGTCTAGAAGAGTTTGTTTATAGTAATAGGACCGCCACCTGTACACTGAGGTTGGCCACTAGCCCCACGACCTCCACCAATCCGGACTTGGTCCCGTGTGTGGAGTATGGCCTACCTAACCTTCCCGAGGTACGGTAATCAGTAAGAGATCCGTGCCCGAGTAATAGGGAAGGGACGGACGGTATGGGGCCGTCCATTAATCACGTGATGTTTTTAGCAACTTTTTAGACCCCCCCCCTCCCACCTGGTGACATAAATAAATACACATGATAAAATATCTCAGTACACCGCCCCCTCCCCCCTTGTGATATTTCGTTTTTTTTCTGAACACCCTCCCCCTTTTGAACCTCACGTGATTAATGGACGACCCCTATGTTGTTAAAAAGTATCGATATTATAAGAGTTTTGATTGTATTTATTAGCACAGAGCAAGTGAAATGTCTTGGCCATACAAAAGACATCAACGAACGACGCATTACTTTCAGTAGTAACTGATTGATAGTAAGTTTAACCGCCTCCACAGCCTAATGGCATATCCGCTCGCTTCACATCTCAGGAGGTCGCGGGTTCGATTCAAGGCGGGGTGTAACTTTGTAGGACTCGATTTGGTTGGTGGTAGGGCATTTTCGAGCCCGCCTGGCTAGCTACCACCATCATAACTTGACTTTGACTTTGACTTTGATGCCAAGGGCTTACGAATTGAGGGTAAAAATAAAAATGTTATATCCGTCTACGACAAGGTTTACTTACATCAAAAAAGTTTCACTTACAATAAATTCGTGCAATAGATTTCGAGAACAGTGCCTACTAGTTTTTTAAGTTAATAAAAAATGTCCTTCCCCCTCATCACAGTCTACAAAGTTGGATGGACCCCGCCGGGAATCGAACTGGCGACATCCTGACATGAAGCGAGTTGCATGCTTACCTACTATGCTGCGGAGGCGGTGACGAATATGTTTTTTGTAACATAGCTTTTTCAAGTAGATATTTTAAAATTCATTAAAAAATAACATATGCAAGTAATTAGTAACTACATTATTTCTACTGTTTTTTAAAGAGCTTTTTAGTGAACAATATTTCATAATTAACTAGCTTCCGCTTTCGCGAATTGGGTCCTGATGAAAAATAAAATGTTAAGGCAGGCAGCGCCATGAATAGTGGAGAAGTAAAATTTTCAGTTTTTTTAGCCATTCCTCCGCGAACCCTCGAGATTTCCAGGATAAAAATTATCCTATGTGTTATCCGAGTGCTTCATTTATCTACCTAATAAATTTCATCCAAATTCGTTCAGTAGTTTCGGCGTGAAAGTGGAACTAACAAACAAACAACCATACTTTCGCATTTATAGTATTAGTGAGATGAGATGAGATTGTTGATGTATTCAACGGAACTATTACAATTCGCTTGAGCATGAACCAAATAACAAATTTTTTTGCATGTATTGTAGTTGATTTACAAGTCGTCATGTTTCTATCTAATAATAATTAGTCAGCAAATACAGTTTACATATTTATTATTTATTTGTTTTCGCGTCACACGCAATATGAATTCGACTGTACGTATAGGTAGGAGGTAACTATGTATAATCAACTTATTCGCGCAGTGATAATTTTATTATTGCGGGTAGACTGATATAATTTCTTCACGCGATCACCCACCAGTAGCGATACGAAACAAATCAATGAAGATATGCGATCTCCTTCTTTACAATAACATCTAATAACTTCCCCATTTGTTGCCCTATTACATACAAACTTTTCTGTAATTAAAAAATGTCGGGCAAAATCACTAAGAAAAGCAAGACGAAATCTGCGAGGGCTGGCCTGAATTTCCCCGTGGGGCGGATCCATAGGTTTTTGAAGAAGGGGAATTTCGCTCCGAGGATCGGCAGCGGTGCAGCGGTCTACCTGGCGGCGGCATTGGAGTACTTATCGGCCGAGATCTTGGAGCTAGCTGCAACGGCGGCGACTGAAAACAAGAAGAGTAGAATCTACCCGAGACACATACTCCTGGCTATAAAGAATGATGATGAGCTCAACCGAATGCTGCAAGGAGTCACCATATCTCAAGGAGGAGTTCTACCTTCAATTCAGCCTCAACTACTGCCGAAGAAAACTATGAAGAGCAGCCAAGGATGAAAGACGAGCGATGCTATTCAAAATGTACGATTTTTAAGAAGTTGATTTGAAGATTTTTTTTATTATTATTAAAGAAAGTTGATTAATCTAATTATTTATTGAAAAGTTGCAGATCGAGAATTGATTATTTTAAGACGAAGTCCTGTAAGGACTACAATTGTTTCTAAAAGTTTCTAATGGTTCTTTTCGTCTTAACTGCGTGTACAGGTTCCTCATGATAGGGACTTTGTACTTGAAGCTTTTACTCGAATAAAATGTTGAAAAAATCACGTTGATTTTGTTCTTGACTACATCTTTTATAAGTATATCAAACACAGACAGACAGACAATTGTCTAGAATAGAATAGAATATCGTTAAATTCCAGACACAGATTCACAAATAGTAACTAAAATTATATCTTAACTTAAATACAAATGGCATGAAACAAAACGATTATATAATTTAAAAAAGAAGAATAATACACTTAGAAGTAACTAAGATAATTCGAATAGGTACTAGTTTGTTTACAACGAATATAAGAATGGCGCAAAAGAGACAGAGCTATACGAGTAAACATTACAAGCACAGCTCCGCGCCCCGCGCCGCTCCCTCAGTCTGTGCTGGAATAGGTCTAGGCTCAGCTTATTGCTGCAGGCAACACTTAGGTCACCTACAGCGCTGTTATTCTGCCAAAAATCCGTCTACCTTTTATCTAATAAAGGGCTGTAATGAAATACCTAAAAATTTAACCACGGCTACTCATGAAACTGAACAACTTTCCTCAAGAAACCTATACTCAAATTAGCAAACAAAATTTTAGAAATCTTCATACCAATTGATCAAAATTCAAAAATTCAAAATATTTTTTATATAAGTAGATGCTCGATAATTTATAATGTATTATTTTCTTTATTATTTATAAACTTTTTGAATTTCACTATTTTTATTTATTTTCATTTGATGACATATTATTGTATAATACACTCGCCTTCAAAAAAATCGCACTTCCGTAAAAATAGGCTTCAAGCACTGTTAATCCTTAAGACAAGCAGTTATTCGTAGCAATATTGGTATCATTTGAGAGCCCTATAAAAACTCTTTAAAAAAATATCCATTTCATTTGATTAAAGAAAAAGCTTGACACTTTAAGTCACTGTGAATGACAATGGAACTGATTCTCCTCTTCAAATTTTGTTTGTATTGTTTTGTTTTTTAGGTATAAAAGGGTCGATACAGCTTATCGGGGGATAAATTTGCTACCAACAGTCGAAGAAGACACAGAAGAATATCTTTCATCAGAAAAACGTCCTTGAAGATGGACACTACTGCTGCTGAAGCCGCCCAAGTTATCGCACTACTGCAATCAGGACTACGTCAGTGTGATGTTGCTCGGCAATTGCACTTGAGTCGCTTTTCTGTTCGAAGAGTGTACCAGCGGTTCCTGCAGACCGGTGGCTTTGTCCGAAGGCGTGGGTCTGGTAGAAATCGCTGCACTTCTGCGAGAGATGACCGATTCGTCGTATCGAAGTCTTTGAGAAATCGGTTCTCTAATGCTGTTGAGTTGCAACAGCAGCTTCAAGCAGTTCGTAGAAGGGCCGTGAGTGTCTCTACAGTTAGAAGAAGACTAAAGGAGAGAAATATTGTGGCTAGAAGACCTGCCACGGGTCCAAAATTAACCGCAGCGCATCGGCGAGCACGCCTGCAATTTGCTCGCGCCCACGTCAATTGGACCCTGGACCAATGGAGAGCTGTTCTCTTCTCAGACGAAACGAGAGTGTGCCTTTTCTGCAACGATAGACGCAAAAGAGTATACAGAAGACAATGGGAACGTTTTGCCCAAGCCTGCATCCAAGAGACGGTAGAATACGGGGGCGGTTCCTGCATGTTCTGGGGCGGCATATCTGCGCCGGCAAAACTGAACTTTCTTGCGTCTCTCGGACCGGCGGTGCTCGCGGGCAAGGGTCGATGACTGCTCATCGGTACATCACAGAGATCCTGGAAGAACATGTGGTCCCCTATGCTGGATTTATTGGCGACGGGTTCACATTAATGCATGATAACGCTCGCGCGCACACTGCTGGAATTGTGCAGGGCTACCTTCAAGAGGTTGGGATCCCTGTCATGCAGTGGCCAGCGAGAAGTCCAGATCTGAACCCGATAGAGCACCTCTGGGACCAGCTGAAACGCAAGGTTAGATCCCGTGATCCCGCTCCCGCGACTCTTCAGGAGCTCCAAGACGCCGTTATTGAGGAATGGGACAGAATCCCTCAAGAAGAGGTCCTAAAGTTGGTGCGATCCATGAGGGAGCGCATGGAAGACGTCATTAGGGCTAGGGGGGGTAACACTAGGTTTTAGGTTAGTTTTAAGCAATTTTGTTTTGAAAAATTAATCAGATTTCATTTGGGTTTTTTAAGGATTTTTATTGTTTTGTAAATTTTTCTCAGTTCCAATAAAAAACATTGAATGAATTATTGTTTTTGCATTCTCTGTTTCCTTACCTTTCAAATGATACCGAACATTACCAATATTTCATAATACAAATACGATTGAAAGATGTTTAAAATAGATTTCTTAAAAGGTGCGATTTTTTTGAAGTTAAACTACTTTGACATTTTGTTTGAATTTACTGATTTTATTTTATCTGAAAATAAGTTTGAAAATTTTATTTTATTAATAATGTATTTTGACGATCACCTCACTACTGACATAGCTTGTAAATGACAGCAATATAGATCAAAAGGTCTGAAAAAAAGTTTTTTTTTATACCTTGGGGTAGATGAGACGATTAATTATGCCATAATTGACCACGCCGAATACGTTAAAAACAACCGACTTCAGTCGCAACAACTCCAATTTTGCTATGTTTTGTTGATTTTCTCAAAAACCGCTGAATCGATTTCGATAAAATTTATATGGGACCATTCAAACAAAAAAATATACCCTTTCAAACAAAAAAAGAATTTTCGAAATCGGGTCAGGCGTCTTCGAGTAATCGGTGAACATACATAAAAAAAATAAAAAAAAAAGATTCCGACGAATTGAGAACCTCCTCCTTTTTTTGAAGTCTGTTGAAAATAAGAAGAACGTCAATATCCTGGCTGACGACGCATACTTTTAAATCGTCTTTTTTTCTACCTAGTACAAAGTTCCTACCACTCGGAACTTGTACACTCTGATCACACTTGATCAACTGGAATGGATCAAATGGATGGTATGGGAACTCATTTTTTTGCGAATTGAGTATAGGTTCCTTGGGTAAACGTGTTCAGTTTCATGAGTAGAAGCCACTGTTTTTTTTTAGGTATTTTAGAAGGTCCCTGTATCAGAGTGCAAACCTTTACTCTCCAGAAAACTAAAACTCATCGCACAGATGTTCCAAAGAACCCATAGTAAATTATCAAAAAAAACAATTCCGATACAAAGTAGTCCGATGAGCTGGCCACTTTATATGAAAAGTTCTGAAATTTTTTTAACCGACTTCAAAAAAAGGAGGAGGTTCTCCATTCGTCGGACCCTTTTTTATGTATATTCACCGATTACTCGAAGACGCCTGAACCGATTTGGAAAATTCTTTTTTTGTTTAAAAGGGTATACTTCACAGGAGGTTCCATATAAATTTTATCGAAATCGATTCAGGGGTTTTTGAGAAAATCAAAAACAGCAAAATTGTAGTTGTTGCGATTGAAGTCGGTTGTTTTTAACGTATTCAGCGTGGTCATTGAGAATTCAGTTTGGGTACGTTGGGAAAAATTATTCAGAGGACTTTTTACAACCTGATATGAACATCAGGAGGTCAATATGAACCAGACAGCCGCCGTCTATAACAATGAAAATGAAAATATTTTATTCGAAGTACTTAGGTAGCAGTGTACACTTTTCGAACGTCATTCTTTTGTCTACCTAATACGAGGTTACTACCACTCGGAACTCGTATACCCGCCGTTTCGGGAAGTGTTTGCGGAGTGAAAAGAAACGACTTATATACTACGAGTCTTATATTCTATTACATCTTAATGCTTGATCAATAAATGAATTATACAATGTCATGTCTATAAATAAAATATAAAAAAAAATAAAGAAAGAAAGGATTCAAAAGAGATAAAAGTAAAAAAAAAATGTATATATACATATACCGTCTATTCTATAATAATCGTTGAGGGAGTTATCGGACGACATAACATTAAAACGCCGGTTGAAAACCTTCTTGTTGGATAAAGAATTCTATTCAACTGACGAATTTTTTAATTTTCAATTTAAATGTCGATAATTTACATAATGTATTTTTTTTTCTCTTTATAGACTTTTTGAATTTCTCAATTTTTATTTTTTTGGATTTGATGACACATTGTTGTAGTTAAACTACTTTGACATTTTGTTTGAATTTACTGATTTTATTTTATTAATAATGTATTTTGACGATCACCTCACTATTGACATAGCTTATAATTTGTTTTATATTTTATGAATTTGTGATGTGAAATAAATAAATCTAAATCTAAAATCTAAATCTAATAAATTAAAACTAACAAGCTATTCTGCCCTTATAAGAGTATTTATTTCTTTCTGGCCGCAAAGTATGGAGTTTCCGTTTGCGGTCTTTTTTCTTATGACAGCAATATAGAAGAGATCGCTCTTTAGCGATAAGACCGCCTACCTGTATAAACTTTTATCTTTTCATGTTTATGTTTATATTGCATTTTCCTGTCTTGTTGTGCAATAAAGTGTTTTCATTCATTCATAGATCAAAAGGTCTGAAACAAAAGTTTTTTTTTTTTATACCTTGGGATAGATGAGACGATTAATTATGCCAAAATAAGAAGAACGTCAATATCCTGGCTGACGACAGCTTAAACTGGGCGTTTCTACTTAATATCCACCACGCTGAATCCGTTAAAAACAACCGACTTCAATCGCAACAACTCTAATTTTGCTATGTTTTTGTTGATTTTCTCAAAAACCGCTGAATTGATTTCGATAAAATTTATATGGGACCACCTGGAAAGTATACCCTTTGAAACAAAAAAAGAATTTTCCAAATCGGTTCAGGCGTCTTCGAGTAATCGGTGAACATACATAAAAAAAAAGATTCCGACGAATTGAGAACTTCCTCCTTTTTTGAAGACGGTTAAAAATAATAAAAACGATATTCTATTCTATTCTTCTATTCTATTCTATAAATTTGGCCGCTAAGCAGTTTGATTTCTGTATAATAATTACACTCAAAACGTTCAGTTACTTAGTCAGCTTTCCATAAGAGGTCATATATTGATCTAGCATTAAGATGTAATATAATATAAACTTTTAAAAAAATGTGTTGGAGGGAGTTTCTTTAGGGCCCGCCGTTTCTTCTCACTTCGCAAACACTTCCCGAAACGGCGGCGGCGGGTATACGAGTTCCGATTAGGTAGATAAAAGAATGACGTTCGAAAAGTGTACACTGCTACCTACTTCGAATAAAAATAATGTCATTTCATTAAAGAATCGGGAATTGAATAGAATGTGGTACTGAGTCAATAATGTTATGATATTTAGTTATTTGTATATTTTTTTTGTAACTAAATGATTGAATCCGGACTTGGCCCCCGTGTGTGGAGTATGGTCTAACGTCCCGAGGTATGGGGTATGGGAAGAGACTCGTGTCCCTGCAGTGGGGACGATGTGGGTTGTTAACAAATGATTGATTTGGCCTCATCTTCCTGAGCTATGGGAAAAGATCCGTACCCAGCAGTGGAAAAACCCTTTGGGTCGTTAGCAAAATGATTTTTTTTTAATGGTAAAATCTGGAACAGAAACGAATTTTGAAAACGGAATAGGTAATTGAAAATATGTTCAAAATAATAATTGGTGCGATTATTACCAACAAAAGTAGTTACGACAATTTTAATGTTTTTTTTTAAAGTATAGGTAACAGTATAAGCTACTAGTTTAATAATAAACTACCTTTTTTTCTTTTTTTCTACCCCCATTTTTATTATTTCCAAAATCTACTACTACCTCCTTATTTAATAACATTTCTTTGAATACGTTATTAGACAGAGACAGCTAATGGATAGACAAGCGATATTGCAAGTAAATTTTTGTACGAATTCAGTTTGAAAACATATGAATAATTAGTAATAATTACATACAAAAAATAATAAAAAACCAACTGCATAATACATTAATATGTTAATTTGGGAAGCATGACGAATCTTCACTTCAAAATCTGTCAGATCGTTTGAAACGGACATACATACCCGTAAAACACTGGGAATCAACCCCATACACATTACAGGTAAAGAAGAAGAATAAATTTAATCGGAGGTCACCTCCTGCCGATATCAAATTACTAAAAAAACTCGCGAAAAGTCCTTAATCGACTTCGAAAAGGAGCATCTGTAAGCGGCCGTTATGTATGTATCTATGTAGGTAACTAATCGACGATTTTTTCGGAAACCATCAGGTGAGGTGATGCCAAGGGCTTACTAATTGACGGTAAAAAAAAAACTATACACGACAGATAATATTGAAACTTTTTGGCATAGGTAATAAAAGTTTCCATAGTTTAGACTATGGTTTTTAATGTAGTCTAGAAAGTCACGAGAGCAAGAGCAAGAGAAGAGAAGAGAATTCGTTGATGTCTTTTATATAGCCGATTTAACATGATAGGTACCTATGTTAATAATACGCTTAAACTAGAAAGAGTGAAATAATAATAAAATAATGTTAATAGCATTGATGTGATCCGGTATGGAGATAAGATAGCCAGTTCCCCATTGCGTTGGGGAATCTTGGTAAGCCCGCTTCCATCTCGGCATCATCATCAGGTGAGATGATGCCAAGGGCTACCTTCGAAATCGGATTAATATTTAATCCCAGTTAACAACCCATAACATCCCCACTGCAGGGGCACGGGTCTCTTCCTATAACTCGGGAAAGTTAGGCCATACTCCACACACGGGGGCCAAGTCTGGATTGGTGGAGGTTGTGGGGCTAGTGGCCAACCCCAGTGTCAGAAGTTTTCAAGCCGCCTGTATAGCCTCCAACATGGCTTAACGACTGCCATCGAATGATAGCAGTCGGCACCAACGGCTTAACGTGCCTTGCGAAGCACGGAAACGGCCGAGATAAATGCCACTAACGCCAAACCCATCCAGGTTATGACCGTGTCTGTAGTCACACACACGAAAACAAAAAAAAAAGAAAAGCGATTAAGGAAAGTTACTGCCACCAAAATACTTTTGATCGATTAAACGAAGGAACGTTAGAAACTTTGAGATATTTGCAGCCCTAAAAAGGGCTTTGTTAACATTTGAGGTAATAAATTAGTTGAACATAAAATCTTCTTTCTTTATTAAAAAAAATCACGATGCAGATTGCATTATCGCCGTATCCAAATCTTCACGCTCTTTCTCCCCTGACTCTTCGCGCCAACTGTATGTCTTTCGGCATGATAGTCACTCTCTTCGCATGTATAGCACAGAGATTGGTATCTTCAAACAGTCCAACTAAATACGCTTCGCTCGCTTCTTGCAACGCCATAACAGCGGAGCTCTGGAACCGTAGATCCGTTTTGAAATCCTGCGCGATTTCTCTCACTAGTCGCTGAAACGGCAGTTTTCTGATCAACAATTCAGTGCTTTTCTGGTATCGACGTATTTCACGCAGCGCCACTGTTCCCGGTCGGTACCTGTGTGGTTTTTTAACCCCGCCAGTGGCAGGGGCGCTTTTTCTAGCTGCTTTTGTTGCCAGTTGTTTTCGTGGCGCTTTCCCGCCCGTCGACTTTCTCGCTGTCTGCTTTGTACGGGCCATTTCCGACTTGTCAAATTGTTTGTTTAAAATGAACGCAAGAAAAAATATGTAAGCGGTTTTGTATGGAGTGGTTAGCTTTTATAGTTTTCTGATTATCCCCACTCCTTATTATAGTGGAGATACCTACAATTTTTAAAATAAAATAGTACTGTTATCTACCTACCCTCATCTGTTTGAAAAACCTAAATAACCCATAACATGCCAAGTATTTTACAGAAACTGAACCCTTCTGAATCTGAACAACTTTCTCAAAAGAAAAGGATGATAAGGATCAATTCCTGCGCAATAAAAAAAATTGACTCCATACTATATAGCTCACTGGGACTGTATTTCCAATAAAAAAGGCGCTGATACCGATAACTTGATATATTTAGGAAGCAAGCGACAACAGAACAAGAGAAGAAAGACAAAGTCAAAAAGACAGACAATATAAAAAGAGTATAAAAAGTAAAACAAAGTATCAAAAAAGGTGCGATTCCGCACATTTCTAGAATCAACCAATCAGTTATTACTAGAAGTCCTTTTTTTGTGTATTGACGATTGGTTGGAAAAAGTAGTTTAGTTTTATGTGTAGGCAGAGACACAGCATTTCAGAAGGATATAACCTCCTTCGTGGTCTAGTCCGCTCGCTTCATATCTGGGTTCGATTCCCGGCGGGGCCAACTTTGTAGGACTCGCTTTGGTTCGCGGTAGGGCATTATCTAAACCCACCTGGCTAGCTACAATACTAGCATTTATCCAAAACGTAGACCTACTAGAATCTTGATACCTACTTACTTAGTACGATTTGTATTTTTGTTCAGTTTTATCACTATTATAATGTCATGCAATTGTCATTTGTAAGTAAGCAAAAAGATCAAGTTAAAAATCAACACTGATAAATTATTATTTATTTATTTATTTTATTGTTTAGTGTACACTGATACATGATAAATACAAGGACTGTAAACGTAATTACAAATGGTATGCTTAACTCTGTAAGAATTTTCTGCCAACAAACCAGTAAATTATCCGATAATTATCATAAAACATAGCAAAGAAAATCATTATTTTGATAATTTTGATCCCTGGTTTCTAAGCTACCTATAAGTACAAAGTATATATACTTTGTGCTATAAGTCTCCGACACGCTTAACGACTGCCATCGAGTGGACAGCAATCGGCTGAAAGGGGCCTTGCGAAGCACGGTGGTTCCGGCCTCTAAGAAGGGTTTTATGGTCGTGTCTGTAGTCATTTAACCTGCGTGATCGAAGCGACCACGCAAGCCGCACTGCACGACCGGCTCTTAAATGCTTGACTTGTAGTTCTAGTTAATGATGACTACAAAAGATCGCATTGTATCAGACAGCGAAAGCAAAGGGTAATTTTTACCCAACTACGGCGAAGCAAAAAGGTGGGCTCGGATTTAAGTGTATGTATGTCCATTTTATTGTTAAACGTTATACCACCTATCAGTCAATCCTAGCTGGCGATTAAAACAAATATTATGACACTTCGCACTCCCAAAAAACTATAAAAACCGTTTTATTTGACTACAATGAGACGGAATAAAACTGAAATATGAAATACCAAAAAAACATTACCAAAATTTAATTAAATTGAACAACTTTCCCCAAGGAAGGTTCATTCTCATACTCAATTCGTAAAAAAAAAGTTTGGAATCCTCATACTAATTGATCAACTGAATCGCCAATTTTTTAATGGAAAGTCCACTTTTTTGCGTACTGAGTAAAGGTACTCAATACTCAATCAGTTATTGTGATTCAGACACTCCCGACTTGTTTGATAGTCATGTATGCCCGTTTGTAAACGCTGGCATCGTGCGGCCGCATTTTGTTAATGTCCATGGGGAAAGTTGTTCAGTTTCATGGGTAGAAGCCACAGTTAATTTTATTCAGGTCTTTTAGAACGACATTCTACAGTGTCCTTCTGAAATGCCTAAAAAAATTTAACAGGAAATCCGGAACCTAAATTTTGTGGGAAAAAAGTGAAATGCGAATGTAAAAAAAATAATTTTTAATGACATTCTGCAACCGTAGGGCAATGTCTGCTTCTTTTACGGGGTGTTATCACTTCTTCTATAGTATCTTCAGCAGCACAATGTCCAAGTTTGGTCTCTTAATCCTCTGGTAATGGTGGAGCCGGAATTGGTAAAATTTCGCCATGAGGGACAGGTCGTTATTAAGTAATGAAGGCATGTCGGTATATTGAAACTTGTGTTTTTTTTTATCCAAATACTTTTGTCATATAAAATAGCAACCGGTGGTATGGTTTGTCGGCTCACACCAGATCATAGGAATAGCAAAGGGCATTGATGATCTTTTTCCATAAAGCCAGCCCTAAGTTTGACATACAAGGCTGGCAACAAATATGGGGAGCCCAATTCCCATCTTGATTCACTATAGGATACCCAAAATACTTGAGATATGCTAATTGTGTCACTTTAGTTATTGTTCTGGCATGTAATTTAGGTTTATACGAGCCACAAACCTGACAAAATGAATCCACTAATGTAATACAACGACGTTTTTGTATTTTAGACATTTTTATCAAAAATGCCGCTATCACAACAAATTTACAACTACCTTCAAGTGTTGAATTGATGAACAATAAAGAATATAGACTAGACACGTGAAATTTGTGATTAATACCCACTATTAACAAATAATTTTAATTACATATCGATTCGTTGCGAATAGAACAAAAAAATTATTCGGTACTTCGTAAAAAAATTAAGTGAAAATATTTAAAAAATCTTACGTAATACGGAGTGTTTATTATGAACTGATATTTAGCACATTTTAATTAATATAAAAATACCGATAGCCACTCAGTTGCGTATTGGTTGTAGACAAGTGTTTCCTTCGCTGGGTCGTAGTACTATTATCTAATCTGTGGCTGGGTGTCTTCATGTAGAAATGTATTCTCATCTACCTACTAGAAATCGGTGAGTCAAGTCATGATAGGAAGATCCGCTAGTGTCGGAAAATGTCGGTGGGGTCAGAAAAAATCCTTGGAGCCTCATTAAGGTGGGGTTTCAAAAACAATATTGTATGTATAAAATAAGTGCAGTCTTTAAAAGCGGACCAGACACTATCAGTAATAATGACAGTATTTTTACATCAGTATATTGACATTCCATCGTTTAGTACGCGTCAGACCATCATTCCAACCACTACACTGTCAGTATATTGTCATTACTTGAAAATACTGTCATTATTACTGATTGTATCTGGTCCACTAAAGACGTCGTGTGACATACCTACACATTAATAACCTAATCTAATTAAAAATTGGAAACCCCGCTGCATTAAAATGTATCCATCTAAAGCTTAAATTTGTCAAGCCGTTTAGGTTACAGAGCGTGCCAAAGAAATAAACATACATACATACACTCGAAAAACATAACCCTCCTTTTGGCGCAGTCGAGTAAAACATTTGTCTTAAGAACCCCCATTATTTTGAAAGTGGGTTTTACAACAGGGTAACAATTTGTACCGCAATTAAAATGTGGTACGCTTCTGTGGTCCTGCCAGGAAGTACAACACCAAAGTAAGTGCATGTTCTACTCTTCATACTGATAGTGTTTTGTTTCATGGCTTTTCTGAAATCTCAAAAAAATTTTTGGACTCTTCATACAAAAAGATCAGAGTTCAAAGGTTCTCCAGTATCTTGAGCCTAAGATACCGGGTCCTACACCAATTTTTTTAACTTCGTTTTTCTTTTGAAAAACTATGACAAATTGTATCAGAAAGAAACTTTGAAAATTTTCGGCCCTAAAAGGACCTTGTTCACCTAAAATATAAATTAATAACTTTAAAATCAACACATTTTTCATCATTTATTTTTAAAAACACTTAGCACTAATTTCTTTTTTTTTTTATCCACCGAAGCCGTAAATTGTTCTGCCTTGTCTCTTCAAGGCATAGACAACATCCATAGCCGTCACAGTTTTTCTTTTCGCGTGCTCGGTATACGTCACCGCGTCACGGATCACGTTCTCCAAGAAGACCTTCAGAACGCCCCTGGTTTCTTCGTAAATCAGTCCAGAAATCCTCTTGACGCCTCCTCTTCTGGCCAATCTTCTTATAGCCGGCTTGGTTATGCCTTGGATGTTATCACGAAGCACTTTCCTGTGACGTTTCGCGCCACCTTTACCCAGACCTTTCCCGCCTTTTCCGCGACCTGTCATTTTGCTTTTTTTTAAATTAAAAGTAAATTGAGTTCTTCACAGTGCGATGCTTTGGTGGCGAATGCGGAGTAGTGTCAAAGCGGGTGTATTTATATAATTTTCTATGCGCGAGCCGTAACAACTTTATGAAAAATGTGGGTAGTTAAATATTGTTTCGATCATGTCTATTTTCGGAAGAATCAAGCTTGAAAATACAAATGATGTTTCAAAATTTCTTCTGATTCCAGACTTCCTAGATTATAAACTTTTGGCTATACCTAAACATAAATACAAAATTCGTATATTATTGATTATATACACGTACTTTCATTCATAATATTCAGCATCTCGTCTTTAGCACGGTTTATATTACAGTCTGTAAATCTGACAATTTTGTCGAGATTAATTAAACAATTTTTCCAAAAATAATTTTGAAGAAAGTTGGCCAGCTTCATTTTTTAATTTACATCTTTAAATGCATACATCAGACCCGTCAAGGACCTTTACTGAACAACTTTTGTGCTACGTGTTTACCTAAATCACAAAAAAAAAATTGAGGAAAATTGTTCAGTTTCATTCACGGGTAGCGTCTGACCATTTGCCGCATTTGTGAACAAAGTTAACCCTGTCTGCATATCCCACGAGATGTCTAAATATGATGGTTCACGAATTGAAAATCTTGTGTTTATTTGTTTATTTAGGTACGCTAACAGCAACGCATAAAATACATCTCAAATTAACATTCTTAAAGGCAACAAAACCTTACCAAAACATACCAAAAAAAAGCATACCTACACAACATTGGTAGACATTAAGAAACGAAGACAAAAAACTAAAAAAGGGCAAGTCGGTAGAGGACATCCAAGGCAAATTGGTGATATTTAAAAAAAGGCCAAGTAAAGAGTCCGGAACCGGCCCGGAACCGACGAGCATGCATCAAAAGAGTAATGAATGTGGACGAAGCAAGAGAAGTATGTCAGAATAGGAGCGAATGGCGATCCGTGGTTTCTGCCCACCCCAATGGGAATAAGGCGTGAGTTTATGTATGTATGTATGTAAAACTGAAAAACTATAAATGAAATTATAAACTGATTAGTTTCATAAGAAGTGTCAACCATTTGCAGCCGGTCAGCGAGTTAAGTAACTTCTAACCCCGACACTGAACAACTTTCTCTAAGTAACCAATGACTTGATTACATGACTGCGAAGGACACAAGCGCAAATTACCTTACTGCGAATGTACGTCACTGCGAAAATAAAAACTTTTGATTTTGATTCCAAACGTGTAGCATAATCTATATGTATGTGTTGTCATTTATATGTGAAACAATTTAATTAGGTTTTACACATACTAATTTACAAATTAGCCTCAAATCTAAAAAAAAAACTACCCACTTTATTTTTTAAATTTGTTTTACGAATTAAGTTTCAATTAGACTGAGCCGGTGGCTCAGTGGTTAGTGCTCCTGACTACTGTTCCAAGAGTCGTGAGTTCGATCCCCACCTAGGATAAACATTTCTGTGATAAGCAGATTTGTTTGCTTTGTGTCGGAGTAAATTCTTTAAAAAAATTCAAAAAAGAGTCTTTGTAAATTATGGACTTTCCATACAAAGTAGGGTACACAGCTCATCGATTTGTATGAGTCCAATTTTTTTTGCTCCGATTGTATTGGTTCCTCAGAGAAAGTTGTTCAGTTTCATGAGCATAAACCACAGTTAAGGTCCGCAATTTCAATTTCACCATGTGTGTGTATAGAGTGACTAGTAACACGACGGATGAAACTGAGGAGGTAAATATAAAAAAAATGTCTGAACAACTTCTCAAAAAGAAGTTATATGTAGTCTATTCGCAAAAAAAAAGAACTTTCAATACAAAATTAACAAATCGGTTGTTCAGTTCAGTGTGCGTGAGTTTAAAAGTTAGCGATGTGTGTGTGTGTGTGTGTATAAGAAAGAAAAGTGTAATATTTGTGCGAATTCACTATCGGTTTCTGGGTAGGTGAAAGTTGTTCAGTTCAGTATAAAAACAGCAGTAAAAGTTAGTTTAGAGTTTAGTTACCTACATGTCCATTTTTTTGTAATAATAAATAAATTCGTAATGTGTATGGAAACGACTTATTATGACGTCATAGGTTGCTATTTCAAACATTTTTTATAACAAATTGTCAGTTTTGACTTCTTATATTCACTTTCTTATATGCGTCCGTTATCTTACTCTGTACATAGATACAGAGTGACTTTTAATTCGCTGAGATATTTTTCTCATAAAATAATTTAGACAAAAAGTACATAATATATAAAAAAATCAAATTCTCAACAAACTGTATAGTTTCTAATATTATGTCCATAGGCTCATATCTCAGACAAGAAATGGTGTAACTACTTACGTCCTTCTCTGATAAATAGGTTTGTCCCTTTCTACAGGAAGTCAGGATTACTGAATTCAATAATACGAGACTAATTTTAGAAGGTGCTTCGCAAAGAAAATATATTTCCGCGGGTAGAAAAATAATGTTTCGTCACTGCTACACCCATCAATTGCGATACAAGATAAATGCGCGCTTAAGCTATAAATACTACACATGATCTTACTAAGGAATACTATATAGGAATTAGGTCAAATAATACTGTTTTTATATTTAAATTAGAATACGAAAATATTCAAATAGCAGCAAGAAAGATGGCACCAGTAAAAATTCCGAAGAAACCTATAAAAGTAATGGAGAAGCCACTAGAGAAACCGATTGCGAAAACGAAGAAAATGAAGAAGAAAAGCTACCAGAGCTTCTCCATATTTCTCTACAAGTTGCTAAGGAGCATAACACAAGAAAAAGTTGGAATCACGAAGTCTAGCATGATGATTATGAATAATTTCGTTCACGATTTTATGGAGCTGATTGCAGTCGAGGCTGGGAGGCTGATCGCCCACGGTGAGAGGAGTACCCTTGGGAGCCGGGAGGTGCAGACAGCTGTCAAGCTTCTGGTCCCCGGGGAACTAGCGAAGCACGCCTGCAGTGATGCCGTGAAAGCGTTGACGATGTATCATAATAGTACGACAAAAAGCTGATTGACGAAACGCAAGAGGATATGGACAGAAGAATTATTGTAAATAAATAAATGATTTTTTATTGTAGTTTGATTATTAAGTAGTTGAGAGGCCTATCAAAGGTCGAAAATAGTTCAAAGTTTCTACCGATCTATTCGTTTATTAAATCCAAAAGAAAATAGACACACTTAAAACTTATTTTTTTTTTTTTTACTTTAAGTGTAAGATAATCGATCCCCATGAAAATCTCAAGTTGAATCATTTGTTGGGATATTGAACTATCGTTCAAATAAGCTGTTGTCTTTTTCAGCTGTTGTTATTTTGAACCGTTGGTCAAATAAGCTAATAGTCGTACGGTGTATGGATTATGACTGCTGGCCAAATGACTGTTGATATTAAGTATCAATTCCCTAATTAATTGGTGTTCAGGTATAGAGGGCGTTAAAAAAGTGCGTTTGTTTTAAGCGTTTACGGTGCGCTTTTTTACCACCCTGTACACCAGTTAACATGTATATTTATACAGGGTAAAGTTTTTTCGTTAACGTGGGGGTTTCTACTCGTGAAACTCAAAAACTTTTCCCGTGGAACCCATATAAAATATTTTTGGACACTCCTCAGAGTTTTTTTTCCTTCCATTGTATGTTTTCTCTGGGGAAAGTTGTTCTGATTAGGTATAAGAAGCCACAAGAATAAATCGAATTTGCGTCTGATGTTAGTCTTAAATAAATAAAAGCGGGTAGGTTCGTATGTTTATAAAATTACCTTCATTTTTCTGATACACAATAGGCAGTTGACTGCATTAAAAATGCATAATAATTAAATATTTTCACTAAAAAGCTCTTTTGAATGAGTTAAATGAAAGGAAAACCATAAACACTTAACTTACAAATTCAATGAGGCACTTTTACTCAAGCACGAAAGTACTTTTTATTCAAGGGTTCATCGATTACATAAGTTAAATTAAAAATTCATGATTCATAACACAAGATTTCATGGTTTTTGTTTAACTTACCATGTTTGTTAGAGAGATTTGATCCTTATAAGTGAACCTATCGACTAATGCCATAAAAGTACAGGATGTTATTTTTTTTTTCGGATTTTAGCCGGTTCGATTCTTGGGTATGACAAGGGTATTTTCAAAAATCTTTGAATGTAGATTTGCGTCTTTTTAAAAATAAAGGAATGTTTCGTTTGAGTAAAATTGTATTTCATTTCATTTTTCATTTCATTTAATCATTTGCATGCCACATGGTTACATTATAAGGTGTAATAAATAATACAATCCAGTACTTAAAACATGTGGCACCCCGTAGGGGTACCGCAAATTTTGAGGGCACTACTTACTAATTAAATATAAATAAATTATTATGATAAACTTAATTAACAAAGTTTATAAATAATTAACACGATTTATATATATTTCTTATAACATTATCAAAATCCATTTATATACTAAATATAAAACACAAAATATAAATAATTTAAAGAAACAAGGTTATTATTACTATCTTAAATGACATGCATACTATTTCTTTACTCCTATCAAATCTGACAAAAGAACCTATCGTATATAAACAATATTTACTGTGGTGTGAATTACACACTATCCGCAAAAAGTTCTTCAACCTTGTAAAAGGCTTTAGCTATTAGATATTTTTTTTATATATTTTTAACGTATTTTGTGTGCAATAAAGAGTATTTATCTTATCTTATCTTAAAATTTGCTATCACCAGTATTTACAGTACTTTCCCTCCAGGTGGCGTTCCAATATTCCATCCAGTATACTATAAAATATGACATACGCTGCGCTGCTATTTTAAACATTATGAGAACAAATTGTCGTGGTTTTTTTTACATTAATAAATAGTAACTCAGAGAGCGGAGGAGCGGAGAAGGGGTCGTGGCTCAGTGCAGCTTGCGTGGTCGCATCGATCACGCAGGTTAACTGACTACAGACACGGTCATAACCTGGATTGGTTTGACTGTTAGTGGTACTTATCTCGACCGTTTCCGTGCTTCGCAAGGCACGTTAAGCCGATGGTGCCGGCTGCTATCGTTAGCAGTCGTTAAGCCATGTCAGAGGCCTTATATTATAGGCGGCTTGAAAACTTCTGACACTGGGGTTGGCCACTAGCCCCACAACCTCCACCAATCCGGACTTGGCCCCCGTGTGTGGAGTATGGCCTAAACCTTCCCGAGTTAAGGGAAGAGACCCGTGCCCCTATAGTGGGGACGTAATGGGTTGTTAACATAGTAACTCAGATGGCTAGCAAGATTTACTTTACAACTCGAGAACCTTTTTTTCGATCTTGAAAAGTTTAACACGAAACTACAGGCCCACTTAAATGCTCTTGCTTTTGGTAAGATATATCACATGTATGCTTTGCCCACGATTGTTTGCACAGGTAATAGGTATACGAGTCTGGTAATAAAATAACTAATAATTACATAATTATAATAAAGCGGTCAAGTGCGTGTCGGACCACGCGCAGTGTAGGGTTCCGTAGTACTTCGACAGACACTGCTTCAAGGTGAAAAACTACCCGTCTTACAAAATTGTCTACTATGTCCAGGACGCTATATCCGCTACGGACGGACATGGCGAAACTATAAGGGTTCCTTGTTGACTACGAAACCCTAAAAATGGTATCAAACACGTTCACACCTTAGGCCTTAGGTACCTTAAAATGCGTATAAATATTATTCTCCGTTCCGTCGTCGGGCTATAAATGAATTTAGGGTGTTGTTATTGTATAAAAACCACTATTAATAAAAATATACGTTTAATAAAGTCCAATATTATTCAAAATCTGTGTCAGTATAATCTGGTGTACGTCCTTAAACACTGTCCGCACGTTATCAGTGTCTGTGGCAGTGGTAAAGTGGAAATAGCACTCACGGGGCCGGCTCGCCTCACTCACTATGAACCGGTCGGGGGAAGTAGTGATATTTTTCCGCTCGCGTTTCTTCGTTGTTACATCCTGGAACAATGTGTTGGTTAGATATGTCTATTCGCACTTAGTACTTACGTATACGATACTAATAGCACAAAATACAGAGATACAGAAGGTCCGCTCAATACGCTCACTAAAATCGTAAGCAAATACATGCTTATAGACGTATACGGTGGTTGTAGGCAAGGTCACGATACTGTTGTGATACTTTTCCGCGTGACCTTGCCTCGAACGACCGTATATTTCTATAAGCATGTATATGCTTACGATTTTAGTGGTTTGTATTGAGCGGACCTTCTGTGTCTATTTTGTGCTAATAGCTTGTGCCCGCGACTTCGTCCGCGTGTTTTTACATATAGGTATTACATACTCGAGAAATTATTGGTTCCCCATACAAACTTTCGTCCCCTATTTCAGTGTTTTTCAATCTTTTTTAATACCCGACCCCTTTACAAGTTAAAACAATCTTGCGACCCCCCCTAGGGCCATAAAGATACAAAATGTTAGTGATTTGAAAGATTACGTTTATAATTTTCTTCAATCAGAAAATGATTTAATTATAAACGTCTCCAAAATAGAACCACGTTTTGATAAATTGTTAAAAAATAAACTAGACCAGCCTTCTCACTGAAATCGTATTTTTCATTGCAGTGTAGGACCTACAATCACTTACTTTTTCTTTACCCGCGACCCCTTTGGGGGTCGCGACCCACAGGTTGAAAAACACTGCCCTATTTCACCCCGTTAAGTTTTATTTTCGCGACAAAAAGTAGCCTATGTCCTCCAAGCTATCTCTATACCCACCACCGCAGTTATGCCATAACCCAAGTAGCACAGGTAGCATTACAAAAGATCACGTTTGGTATAACTCGGAACTTAAGGAATTAATAAACACTTAATATGGTTCAACCGAGAACTTAGAGCTGCGCATTACGCTTTGGTCTGTATAATAATCATAAAAGTAGCAACGGACACTACTGTTACGGGATCAGAGTTAAAGCAGATGTCAAAAATGCTTTCTTACAGCCTTTATCGCATTGGTTGCATAAGAGAATTTTAGTGGTAGTAGAATATGATAATTGCTGTATAAAGACGTAGAATTATACTACTATAATGCTAGCATTTTAAAAGAGTCACTGTGAACTACCGTACAGCCAATAGTCTTAGAGTGGTGTACATTTAGAGTGATTTCACGCAAAAAGTTCCACATTGGTTCACCTCGACTCTGTTATTAGCCTCTTTTGCAAAGTTGCATAAAGGTGTTTAATTAACACACGTGAACACTAAACGTATTTGGAGATCCTCGTCTAACTCAGAAATACAGCATTTGGCTGTGAAATGGTTCACTTGAACTCTTATTTACTGCAATAAGCATAATAGAGGAACTGGAGTGTACTCTTGTATAGCCATGGTAATTTATTCAGGATTAAAAGAGTTCACATAGGTTTCTTAAGAATGCGCCATTTTGTTATAACCTAAACAGTATATCATATAACAAGATTATGTTGTTATTTATGTTTTACTAATAATTTCTACTTTTAATTACACCTTAAACATACACTTACTATAATATAATATAAAACTTTGCATAATTTTATGTAAATCAGACAAAAATATTTTAACGTATTAGTTTTTTCACAATATTTCTAATTGAAAACGAGATATTTTCGAGGCGCGTAATTTTTTTGCTTTATAACCATATAAACATTCACAGTGAACTTGCAATCCCAAGTGTTTTCACATGCTAATAACATAATAAAAGTGTATTTATACCTAAGTTACCAAAAATTCTCAATTATAACATTCACTTCACCATTAATCACACTCTGGGAAATTATCGGCACCGCTATAATGCTATTTAAAGCAGCTCTGGCAAATAAAATAAAGTTTTCTAGTGATCGAAGAATATTATAGAACCTAAAGCGTTATTTAAGACTAGCAGTCACCCAATCCTAGCGCTTAGTCTGTATAACAGGACAATCGTATTCCGTTAAGCAGCTGATAAACAGCCTTGTGAACCATAATAATTCCAATATAGTGCTACTATAATGCTATTAAGTAGAAATGTGAACCAAATTAGAACCATAGGCTGAATAATTTGTGCCCAAATAAGAGTTATATCGGTGTTTACAGCGCTGTAAACACCATTATAACACTGTCTTATACAGCTCTTAGTTTCCGTGTACACCAAATGTGGTCTCTTATAATGCTACTTGTGCTACTTGGGAACGATCTAACTGATTGAACTGATATCAGTGACATAAAGTACATTATCCGTAAATTACTTTAAATCAGTTGAATCGTTATGGCATAACTACGGCCAAATGGTTCCGCAGATTAGGCGTGAAAACGTAACAGGCAGACATACAGATAAAATTACTTTTGCATTTATAATATTAAGTTTGGTTTTAAATAACTTACAGCAAACAAACTCCTAATAAACAGCCTTGTCCTGTTATACTCTGTGCCCGGCGCTTCGAACTGGGCGTACTCAGGGAAGTACGGCTCGATGCTCCGCCCCTGTGCTATCTTCTGTTCTAGAAGATCTTGCTTGTTCAGGAAGACTATCAAGCCCGCGGTCAGGAGAAATCTGGGGGTAAAAACTACGATAAGTGTTTTTTTTTTAATGTGATAGGTGGCAAACGAGCAAACGCTGATGGTGAGCGATTACCGCCGCCCATAGACACTCGCAACACCAGAGGAGTCACAAGTGCGTTGCCGGCCTTCGAAATGGAATGGGGGGATGGGGAGAATGGGGGGTGGTAGGCGGAGGTTGGGCCTCCAGACCGGTATTTTTTTAGAAGTACGTAGTAGAACAGCGTTGTGCATGTATTATGTTTAACTTTATGCTGAGACTAGGCATTTTACTCTGGCGAGTCAGTTACCTACATGTTTATTTAATTACCTTTTTGAGTGTTTCAAAATTATTATTTTTCCGTTTATGATTTTATTATTACTTAATCTCTTTTCTTGTTTAAAATATTATTTTCCAATCATCTTGATTTTTGCTATGATTTGTCTTATCCTTCCACTCTCATCTTCCTTCTTCTCATTTTGTGGAACTATATTAATCGTTTTTCTTTAAAGCAGTGTTTTTCAACCTTTTTTAATACCCGACTCCTGTATAAGTTTAAACATTCTTGCGACCCCCCTAGAGCCATAAACATGCAAAATGTTAGTGATTTGAAAGACTACGTTTATATTGGCGCATAATGTTCTTCAATTAGAAAATGATTTAGTTATTATATTAATGTCCCCGGGGGGTCGCGACCCCCAGGTTGAAAACACTGCTCTAAAGTATAGGTTGCGGCTACCTTGCACAGCGTTACGCGCGGTCATAGGGCATTTAGATTACACCTAAGTACCAAAATAGTTTTATATTGTGACTTTAAATTAGTTCTTGATACGAAAGGCTATGCATGTGCTCATGATAACAAACAACGTTCCCTAAGGAACCCATATTCAAATCGCAAAAAAAAAATTTGGACTCTTCATACTAATTTAGCCGGTCAGTTGCTCGATTGGTATGGCGACTTAATTTTTTTTGCGATTTGACTATGGGTTCCTTAGGAAAAGTTGTTTGTTATCACGAGCACATGCATAGCCTTTCGTATCAAGAACTTATTTAAAGTCACCCTATATGATAACTACTACACACACACGGTCGATATTTTTATAAACGAGGGTAGATTAAAAATTATACATTTCTCTGTATTTGACTTTAAAAAAAATAAAGGGTAGAAAATACTGGAAAAGATACTAAATATTTGATGGGATCACTGATGCTGGTCTGTCTTAATGATGTACTGGAACTTGTAGGTAAGGCATAGGGTCCATTTCGTGTTTTATTCATCGATGATGAATGATGATAATATCCACCACGACGTATCCGTCGACCGCGACACCTACGGCTCTATCTCCTGGAATGTGCGCGAGGGTTGCTGGCGAATCCGAACTTGAGTCTTAAATATTGTATTACAGGGCCCGCAATGCAGATAACCGCTCAAGAAGTTAGAGAACCTAATAAGAAGAGAAGATCACCCACCTGCTCTGCCAAACATCATCAAAGAGCGCTACTGCCTCTCTCAAACGGTTTTGAGTATGGTCTTCGCGCAAAGTCTGGTCGAAGTCGCTGCAAGCCACAAGGAACCAGATCGCGTGGATGCCTTCGAAGACCTGGTGTGAGAAAGAGATAGATAGAAACTTATCAGTTGGTTCTACACCGAATCAAACTGAATAACTTATTTACAAATATGCTGCCTGAAAACTAAAAAAAATTGGACTTTTTACAAAACCTTGACTCATCACTTCAGGTGATGGGTGACTATTTCTTGTTTACCCGAAAAAGGTTAGTCTTTTTAAAATAATTTATTTAGTAACCGGAGTAAATGACATGTGACCGAAGCCTGGCTTTTTGGAACCTATTATTAACAGCCACCGCGCACTATCGATTTCATAAAAAAAGAAGCTTGTGTATTCAGTCAAAACATAACGTGTGATGTATGTTCGTATTGAGTCTGTATTGAACTTCAAAATCCATCAAACCGGCTAGCCGTTTCGGCTACAGACGGTTACAATGAAATGGACATACGAACACCTATATAAGAATTACAGTTTATAAAGTGAGATTGTTACTATTTTTTCTTATATTGATTCTTAATAGGGTAGTCACTAAATGCTTTTTTGTAAAACTGATTCAGAAATACTAGAACTTGTGACTTGTGAATGCAAAAATAAATTAGAGCCATGCCATATAAGAGGAGTTATGGTGTACAGTGTTAAAACGTAAAATTGTTTCATCGGATAACGGCTAATAGTTCGAGAATCGAGATATACGAATACAGGGTGTATAAAACCACTACCGGAAACTAAATGATGGGTTCCATACATGAAACTGAACAATTTTTCCCGAGGAAGCCATTGTGAATTCTCGAAAATAATTTTGGGCCATGCATACAAAATTGGCTGACTGGCCGTTCAATTCGTATGAAAAATCTTTTTTTTTGTTATGTGATTAAAATACTTTATGGCAATAATAAAATAACAAAAAGATATATTATACAAAACAAAAACATTCTAAGCATTATCTGTTAAGGCGGTTTGCTTTGTTATTTGAAAACGGGTCCGGAGAAAAACGTAATCCTTATTTACAACCTGTTAAAAGTTTTCGGAAGTGCCCTGGAACCTGTGAACCGACTGTGGCCGGACAGTGCGTAGTAAGTGTATGGTTCATTCCAATCAAGAAAAAGCAAAACGTAAACAAACTTACTATGGAACTGACACATGTCAATGACATCTGCATACTACGTTTGTTTACCTTTTGCTTTTTTTTATTGGAATGAAGTATAGTGTAGTCGGTCTCACCTGTATCCACTTCTTCCTCTCCCCCCGCTGTCCGCCGACGTCAAACATCCAAAAATCCTGCACACCGCCCTGCATCGATTTCGGTACCTGATAGCAGAAGGCAAAAGTATTAGAAATTAGAATACAATCATTTTGTACTTGGATAGATAGTAGATAACTCGGTAACTTAAGTACTTCTACTACTTTCCTAATACTATCTAATATTATGTATAAATGTGAAACGGACGTTTGTATGATTGTTACACAATCACGCAAAACAGCTGAACGAATTTGGATGACATTTGGCAGGCAGATACTTTATTATCTGTATAGCACATCGGCTATTTTTACCCAGCTTCACAGTGTCTCGCGTAGAATAAGCTAGGTGGACAAAATTATTTTTAACCCCCGACGCAAAAAGAGGGGTGTTATAAGTTTAACGTGTCTGTGTATCTGTGTATCTGTGTATCTGTCTGTGGTATCGTAGCTCCCAAACGGATGAACCGATTTTCGTTTTGTTTTTTTTGTGTCATAGATAATTTTATCCCGAGTGTTCTTAGCCATGTTTCATGAAAATCTGTTCAGCCGTTTGAAGATCATCAGCTCTTTTCTAGTTGATCAGGGGATCTGACTAACTTCCTTATGTCCGATCGATTCGAAATTTGGTACCGTGTTACTTCAACGATATTTAAAGAACATGGTAAGGCAAGCGTGAGCTGGTCAGCCGTTTGAAGATCATCAGTTCTTTAATAGTTGATGAGGGGATCTGACTACCTTCCATATGTCCTATCGATTCGAAATTTGGTACCGTGTTACTTCAATGATATTGAAAGTATATGTTAAGGTAACCATGACCTGATCAGCCGTTTGAAGATCATCAGCTCTTTAATAGTTGATGAGGGGATCTGACTACCTTCCATATGTCCTATCGATTCGAAATTTGGTACCATGTTACTTCAATGATATTGAAAGTATATGCTAAGGTAACCATGACCTGATCAGCCGTTTGAAGATCATCAGCTCTTTAATAGTTGATGAGGGGATCTGACTACCTTCCATATGTCCTATCGATTCGAAATTTGGTACCATGTTATTTCAATGATATTGAAAGTATATGGTAAGGTAACCATGACCTGATCAGCCGTTTGAAGATCATCAGCTGTTTAATAGTTGGTGAGGGGATCTGACTACCTTCCATATGTCCTATCGTTACTAACTCAACTAACTAATCATTATAAATACCTTCCTAATATTTATACCTACTTTAAAAAGGACAAAATAAAAGTAAAATTAGAATTTTAAAAACCCCCCGACAAAAAAAATAAACTCTAAAAACTAACAAATAATATTTTAAACCTATTATAATTATTATCGTCACATATATTATGTAAGTTCAAATATTTTTATTTTCCAAGCGTCGTCGCGTCGGGGGACCGCTAAGTGAGAAAAACAGGTGTAGTCGCAGATTGCAACAACAAAATTCGCAAAATCGACACAACCGTCAACGACGTCTGCCCTCACGTGTATGCCCGTTCGGGTCGCCGCACTTGGTGACGCCTCCCCCGCGCCGCATACCGCACACCGCACACCGAGCTCGCCGCGCGCGGTATTACGTAGTGCGTAGACTATGCATGAAATTAAAGATCGCTCGTAGGTACCTAAATGTAATTCTTAATAATTAATTAGCTGTTGTTGAAAAAATACTTTATAAACTTTAGCGGTCCCCCGACGCGACGACGCTTGGAAAATAAAAATATTTGAACTTACATAATATATGTGACGATAATAATTATAATAGGTTTAAAATATTATTTGTTAGTTTTTAGAGTTTATTTTTTGTGTCGGGGGGTTTTTAAAATTCTAATTTTACTTTTTTTACCATTTTTGTATAGTATTGCCTTCATTTATTAATATAATGACTACTTGGATAATTTTATCGAAATTTTAGAGGTATGCTTTATACAGGGTGTAACAGAAGTGTGTGACAATACTTCAAGGTTGGCTTTTACCCATCAAACTGAACAACTTTTGTTCTACAACTTTGTTGAAATCGCAAAATTTTTTTTGGACTTTTCATACAAATCGATCAGCTGGCGAACCAAGTTTGTATGAAAAGTCCTTACAAAAGTTGTTCAGTTTGATGGATAAAAGCCAACCTTGAAGTATTGTCACACACTTCTGTTACACCCTGTATATATAAAAACAAAACTTCCTTTTTAAATAAATTTATAAATTCCTTATCTTTAATTCGGCAACAAATTACAAAATACACAAGAAAAAACTTAGGTAACATCTTAAATACCCTTAAAATTGAAAATATGTACAAAAAAGAACAAATATTTACAATAAAAAATTAAATATACAAAAAAATAAGCTATAGTATGATGGAAACTCATTGTGTCCCGCCTTCATAGACCACTTCCTTGTCTGCTTATATGAATGTGTTGTTGACTTGGAATCGATGTAGTAAGCTAATGCCTCATTGCAACTCAATTGTCGTGACTCCACGGGCTTGGTATTTTTAAGTAAATTTATGTTTTCAGGACTTTCACTAATGTCTCTAATCACATTGGCAACGTTTCTTTGCCCACTAGAACGTACAGCTACCTCTGCAGCAGTCATCAGTTCACCGACACTTCGCGAATGCACAAGATCCTCAACTCGACGTTTTTTCGTCTTAAATGACGAATCGTCAAACTCTTTTCGAGGCCTTCCTGCTGGACTCGCATCTTGAAATGATGTAGAAGGTCTTGGCTGGGTAGTGCATACACGAAATTGTATGTCCTCCGCATTTAACCAACTTTCATTTGTAGTCAAAAATCGCTCCTTTGACTTTCCTGCCGCCAACCATTTGGCAGCAATTTTGTTCGAAAAGCTTGCTATTTTTATCTTAATTTCTCTCTGGCATTCTTCTGTAATATCGCCAAAATTATTTTTTTGTGAAATAAATTCAAAAAGACGCAAATTTCTTTCTTCTTTCGTGTGCTTTAGCCACTCTTCAAAAAACCCTTTTCTTGAAAGAGAGTGAACCACCTATGAAAAAATTAAAAAAAAAAATGTTGTACTCCAGTGTGCTAGCTAAAGTAAACTAAACTGTAAAGAGAAAGATTGCTTGTATAATATATCTAAAATTTAGCCCGGAAACAAGTAGGAACATGCTCCTCCTGAATGTTTAAAGTTATCAAACAAAGAAAAAAATTACTATATTTTCATAATAATTCAAAAAAAAATATCGCATTAATTAAGACGATATAGAACTTAAATTATGTGACAAAATATAGTACTCGATTTGGATGAAAAGATATCTTATAAACATATATGCATGACACTTTTTATATCAGTAAATGACAATTCGGAAGTCGCCGCAGACGAAGTCAGGGACAAGAGCTGTAAAAATAGAGGTAGGAATCTAACCGGGGAGTTTTGCTCATATCGCTAGTTCCCAGAAATCATATAGCATACGTATACAATCCATAATTAGTGGCTGGAACAAAATCAAATGAATCTTTATTTTGCCATGTCAAACACTGTATCACACTATGCTAAAATCATAACCATCCTTTTTTCTCCGCTCTAGTCGGGTAAAAAACACATTATACAATCGAAAAATACCTTCTCTTCTAGGTATTACTTTTTGAGGTTCAATGTCCTTGGATTTTAAAGATTAAGAATGTATGTTGTCAAAAAGATATTCCGATACCGGGAATCGAACCCGAGCCTCCTGGGTGAGAGCCAGGTATCCTAGCCACTAGACCATATCGGATGCTGGGCAGTCGATTGAAATATCTGTAAACAAGTTGAGGGTACTTCTGAAATTAATATCAGTTTATTTTCTTACCTACATATGAAACTGAACAACTTTTTTCAGTGAGCCTATTCTTAAACATTTTAATAAATTTTAATTTAAAAAAATTAATATACGTATGCAAGAGTTTTGCAAAATATATTTAACGTACTATAGAAATAACACGTGAGGTACTTTCTGAAAAAAGATTTGGATTTTTCATACAAAATGTTCGTTCGCCTCGTAAATAAACAAAGTTCGTATGAAAAGTTTTTATTTATTATCAGCAATATATTGGGTATTCTGTGGCAATGATGTCGAACAAAAGTTGTTCAGAAAAAAAAAGTTTCATGAGTAGAATCATTTGTAAATATGACATAACTAACCCTGTATTATACGATTTTGATTTTATACATTTCAGTTTCATTGACTGCCAGTAGACTGAAGGTAGACTGAAAAAAAATACTTTCGAAAAAGATATTTTTTTTTTTTTTTTTTTTTATGGCATAGGTGGCAAACGAGCAGACGGATCACCTGATGGTAAGCGATTACCGCCGCCCATAGACACCCGCAACACCAGAGGAGTCACAAGTGCGTTGCCGGCCTTTGATATGGGAGTACGCTCTTTTCTTGAAGGTTTGAATGTCGTATCGGTCCGGAAATACCGCAGGCGACAATTCATTCCATAGTTTGGTTGTGCGAGGCAGAAAGTTTCTAGTGAAACGCACAGTTGTGGACTGCCAACCATCTATGTGATGGGGATGAATATATTGTCGCGTAGAACGATGGCGAAAAGAGGCGGCAGGGATCAATCCGAACAATTCCTCGGAGCACTCCCCATTGTACATGCGATAGAGAATGCAGAGCGAGGCTACATCTCTACGCAGCGCCAAGGAATCAAGCCGATCTGAGATATCCTGGCAGCCGACGATTCGAGTTGCTCTCCGTTGAATACGGTCCAGAGGGAGAAGCTGGTACTGGGGTGCCCCTGCCCAGAGATGAGAACAGTATTCCATGTGAGGCCGAACCTGCGCCTTATAAAGTTGCAGGCGATGGGCCGCAGTGAAATACCGTCTCGATCTATTGAGCACACCAAGCTTCTTCGAGGCTAATTTAGCCTTACCCTCTAGATGACCACGGAACTGGACTTCACTCGATATGTCGACACCAAGGATTCCGATACTAGCTGAGGCATTAAGGGGAGTGTCCTCAAAACGAGGTGATACGACAAATGGCATTTTCTTGGCAGTGAACGCGCAAACCTGTGTCTTAGTGGGGTTAAATTGGACCAAGTTAATCCGACCCCATTCTGAGACTTTCTTTAAAGAGTCCTCAATTTCTGACACAAGTTTGTTTCGGCTCTCGATGACGTTTTCCCGAGAAATGTTAGCACGGCCGGTATAAAAGGCATCACCTGTGCTGTCATCCGCATAACAATGAGTGCTGCTGATTTGCAGCATATCATTGATATGCAGAAGGAACAGTGTAGGCGAAAGCACACAGCCTTGAGGGACACCAGCATTCACAGACATAGAATCTGAGCATGCACCGTCGACTACGACCTTTATGCTTCTGTCTGCAAGAAAACTAGTGACCCATTTGCATAATTCCTCGGGAAGCCCATAAGAAGGAAGCTTCGCAAGAAGTGCTTTGTGCCAAACCCGATCGAAGGCCTTCGCTATGTCCAAACTAACCGCCAATGCTTCCCCCTTAGTCTCGATCGCCTGTGCCCAACGATGTGTCAGGTAGACAAGAAGATCACCAGCGGACCGGCCCTTACGGAAACCGTACTGTCGGTCGCTAAGCAGCTGGCGGTCCTCTAGATACTGAAGGAGCTGGCTATTGATAATGGACTCCATTATCTTTGAGAATAAGGGGGTTATGGCTATCGGCCTGTAGTTGGACGGATTCGAGCGGTCACCTTTTTTAGGGATCGGGTGCACCAAAGCTGTTTTCCATGACTTCGGGACTACGCCAGAAGAGTAGGAAAGCCGAAAAAGGCGCGTTAAAACTGGAGCTAACTCTGGAGCACACACCTTCAACACGATGGGAGGGATTCCATCGGGCCCACTCGACTTATGAATGTCGAGGGAAAAAAGTGCTTTACGCACTGAGCGTTGGTGGAACCGGATATCCGGCATACAGCTCTTGCACCGCGGTATGGTCGGCGGCTCGTTTCCCCCGTCATCCAATGTCGAATTGGACGCAAAGAGTTTACCTAGAAGATCGGCTTTCTCCTTTGCGTCGTGGGCCAATGAATCATTTCCCATGTGCAGTGGTGGAAATGATGGCGTGCAGAAATTCCCCTGGACAGCTTTGGCCAGAGACCAGAACGCACGAGTTCCCGAAGGAAGACGCTCTAGTCTCTCGCCAATTCTGCCTATGTGCGCCGACTTCTCCCTGGCAATGTCTCTTTTGAAGGACCTGGAGGCAAAGTTAAACTCCTTTTCAATGCGCTGGTCTTTTCATCCCGTACCTTCGCTGCATTTGCCCAGGCTTGGTAACATTCCTGCTTCCGGCGAGAAGCCTTTTTGCAGGACCGACCAAACCAAGGCTGTGATTTGCCGCCAATGGGGACCACCGAGGATGGGATAAAAAGCTCCATACCCTGCAGCACCACATCAGCGACAGAATCAGCAGCGAAGTTAGGATCATCCGGCGTGAAGCAAATCTGCCCCCAAGGGTAGGACGCAAAGAAAGACCGCATCCCATCCCAATCTGCTGACTTGTAGTGCCACACACGACGGCGACAAGCAACTCGCGGTCGCGGCGGGCACGTGAGTGGCACCGTACTCCGGATCAGGCAGTGATCCGAAGAGCCGAGTGAAGCGTCAACGGATACTTGGTAGCCGTCCGGATGAGAAGTCAGCAGAAGGTCCAACAGTGAAGGTTCATGGTTCTCCACATCTGGGATTCGCGTGGGCGTAGTAACCAGTTGTGTCAAACCATATGCCAGGGCGAAGTCGTGAACAGATCTCCCCGCATGATCGGTTTTGCTAGAACCGAGCCATTCGGCGTGGTGGGCGTTAAAATCGCCGAGTACCACGATATATACTTTTTTTAACAAAAAATGTTTGATAACCAACAGGATTACGGGATCCTGTTACCTTCAGCCGACATTCCATCTGTCTGGCAGTATCATAGGGCTATATTTTTTAACTGTGATAAAAATGCCAGTAAAATGTGCGAAACAGTGCGAAAAAAATCCTGGCAATAATGAAGTAAATGCGCGTTACGCAACTCGCAACATATTTTGAAAATAATAATTAATTATTGAATAATTTGGAATGTAATTTAACAATATTTATAATGTAATGCAATTATTAAATAATGTATTGATTTTAATGTAAATGTCTATTATAATAGTTGTATCAGGTGATTCCTTATGCTTTGTTATCTTGCATTTTTGTATTTTACCCTGTACAGAGCAAATAAATGAATTATGAAACTCGCTGCGCGGCACGTTCATATCCCTAATATATAAGGTGCTACTTTATTAGTGCCCGATATCTTAGTCGGTGCTTCTGCTCCTGTTTCTGATCAACTTTCCCCAAGGAACCCATAGTCAAATCGCAAAAAAATTTTTGGACTCTTCATACAAATCGATCAGCCGAACGGCTAAATTAGTATGAAGAGTCCAAAAATTTTTTTGCGATTTGATTATGGGTTCCTTGGGGAAAGTTGATCAGAATCAGGAGTAGAACCACTGACTAAAATATCGGGCACTAATAAAGTAGCACCCTATATAATGTACAATTTGAGAGTTATCGTTAAAGTCCTGATTTACCAAATTCTATTATTTCCGGACAAATCACACACTACTAACTAACAACAACTGCCCTCCTAAGAAAGAAGGTATAAGTACTTGACTGACTCGGTGACTCAGTGGTTAGCGCTCCTGACTACTGATCCGAGAGTCGTGGGTTCGATCCCCACCCAGGGCAAACATTTCTGTGTTGAGCAAATTTGTTTGAACTGTGTCTGGGTGTACTATATCTATATATGTATGTATTTAAATGTATATATGTATGTATATCAGTCTCTGGTTCCCATAGTACAGGGAATCCTATTTTGTGGCCAGATGATGTGTGATTTGTCCCGGATATTATCCTCCTCAGTCCTGAGGCATAATTTCGTTTGTAAACCTGTAAACAAAATACTTCGACGTACTAAGGGGTTTTTATATAAGTAAAATATATATTTTGTTTGTCCTCTATGTTACACTTTTTTTTGTATTTAGTTCCAATGCATTGCAATATTTTTTTATTTAAAAGATCGCCAGGGAAAGCCCCACGGAAAATGTCCCCTATAGGGGACGCGAGGACTAAGGAGGTTATTATTATTATTACTTTGCGGCCTTCTCTTTTTATGAGGGCAGAGAACATATCACAAACTAAACTAAACAGCGTTATTTCTAGGTAATCCCCTCTTACCTTCACTCTGAATTCAATTTTCTGTATTCCGGTGGTTTTCTGACGACATCTCAGTATGTCCGCGTCGGACGGTATGTAATCTTCTTTTTCAATTAAATCCAGTCTGTTTAGGAAACTGAAAATGAAGAATAAAGTTAGTCAAACTATGAATAACCCTTTTTTAATCTTTTTTGCTAAATGAAGCTGGCATGTTGTAAAGACATAATTTTTATTTGTTACTCGGAATTTCAGTACTCTTTGGATACATTTTAATGCAATCTGGATTATACATATATTTTTTGTTTTGTTAAATTAGCAAGATTTTTTTCTCAGACGAGAAATATCCTAACCAATGTAACAAAATAAAAAATAAAAACTGGAATTTCAATACTCCTTGGAAACATTTTATGCAGTCTGTATTTTTTTTTTTTTTGTAAAATTAGTAAGATTATTTCTCAGACGAGACTAATGTTACAAAATAAAAAATAAAAACGACGAAAGTATTAGTAGTAGCAGGCACTACAGATAAAATTAGACACTAGCGACATCTATAAGAAGTACATAAAACTAGGACAAAGACAGATAAAATCGATCGTGCGTGAAGAAAATGCGTCAGTCTACTCTTACATTTTGATTCAGTTAAGTTCTAACAGATGTCAGGAATAGAAATAGAATAGAGTGACTGAAATCGAGAAAAATGTTTGAATCTCCAAAGACGAGAAATATTTGAATCGACAAAGATGGCTAACTCGATAAACGACTTATCTATCTATCTATCTATCTAACTCGAAGGACCACGCGTTGTATTTTGTTAAAAATAGTTATTATACTTACTATTCAGCGCTATCAATCAGTTGGTATTCGTTTGATCTTCTGAAGCACTCTCTGACTCCGCTATCTTTCCACAGAGACCTGACGTGGTCAAAATACTCCTGGAAGTTAAAAAAATATGTACTATTTAATAGGTATCATAAAGGTATCAAGGTAGCTTCCCAGGGCCTTTTAATTTCTTCCCAGGGCTTTCCTGCGCCTTTGAAATAAATTTGACCCTCATCAACACATCATAAGTGACAGAAAGGCAAACTTAACCTGATATAAACATCATCATTAGCCAAAAGACGTCCACTGCTGAATAATCTTAAGGCCTTAAGATGCGTAAAATCTGAATATTCAATTTAAATTATTGAAAGCTTTCTGGAAGCTTTAAGCTTATATTCGTCGTTTATTCTTTAAGCTAAGTCTTGCCGCCAAACATCAATGTTAACAGCATTGATGTGTTCCGGCATGAAGATAAGATAGCCAGTTCCCCATTGCGTTGGGAAATCTTGGTAAGCCCGCTTCCATCTTCGGCATCATCATCACTTACCATCAGGTGAGATGATGCCAAGGGCTAACCAATTTAGTGTAAAAAAATATTATATATCACTTTTCTCGGAAACAAAAGATTCATTTATGATGTTGAAACCAACACCGTAAAATCGGTAGTTCCAACCTAGATTCCTACGAGGCCTAGCCCCGCTGGAAATCGATCCCCCGGCCTCATGTTGTGAAGCGAGCGGACTTACCACTATACCACGGAGGCGGTTAAAATATTACCCTGACACGGTTTTTCTACTGACAGGAAGGGTTCTAAAACGCTTAGTTTCAAGCTTAGTTCTTAGTTTAAAGCTTACCTCATCATACTCCGCGGGACCCTGAGAGCCACACTTCAGCAAATAATGTTGGGAAGCGATGTTTTTAGGGTTCCCCAGGCCGATGCTCAGAGCGGACATGTGTCGGACAATGTCGTAAATAGACTCGTGAACATTGTGACGGATGTGTTTGATTTTATCTGTTCTTTCGCTGAAATAGCATTCACAAGTCTCTCAAAAAAAAAAAAAAGGAGGAACTCTAGTTATAAAAGTGGTGTAAAGGATGTTAACTGAGACTTCCTCTCATGGCATCAACATAAGTCAAGATAAGGTAATTGCTGAATAAAGGTATTTTAAAAATTTCAAGCTGCCTATAATGCCTCTGACACAGCTTCATTATCAGCTGAAAGACGTCCACTGTTAGACAAAGGCCTCCCCTTACACAGCTTAACGCCTGTCATCTGGTAATAGCAATTTTTCCTGCCTTGCGCTCGCAAAGCACGGAAACGGTCAAGACAAGTGCCATTGATAGTCAAACCCATCCAGCTTACGATAGTGTCTGTCTGTACTCAGTCGACCGTAGGCAAGCCGCACTGACCTTCCGGTACACAATCAATGACCAGTTCCCGAAACGTCCGTTACATTATGCCTACAATCTACTCAGTTTCTAGTTCCTAAAATAACCTCTTTCTAAAATGAACGTTTTCCACCTTCGGGTTTATTTTATTACCTACTGCACTACATTTTTATATTATTATTATTAGTAACAACCCATATCGTCCCCACAGCAGGGGAATGGGTCTTCTCCCACATCTTGGGAAGGCTAGGCTATACTCCACACACGGGAGTCTGGATTGGTGGAGGTTGTGGAGCTAGTGGCCAGCCCCAGTGTCAGAAGTTTTCAAGCCGCCTATAAGGCCTCTGACATGGCTTAACGACTGCCATCTAGTGATAGTGATAGCTACACTACATACGTACCTCGCAGTAAATCCTTTAATATGTAGAATTTTCATTTGCTTTATAATAGTTGTTTTCCCGCTTTCGCCTGTGCCTAGGAGCAGAAGTTTTATCGCCTGAAAACGTAGAAACAATAATATTTAGACAAAAATACAAATAAATCTCATCATCACAGCAATGTTTGCTCTAGATGGGTATCGAACCCATGAACACCAATTGGAATGATGCTAAGGTAAGGATATATAAAATATTTCCTATGCATTAAACCTTTGACCGACAGAATCAGCTATGGCCGACAACCGGTTTCCGTGCCACAGAAAGGCGGCGGCGCCAGGATTTGAGATTTTCATACATTTTTGTCAGCTGGGGCTGGACGATTTGCCAAAGAGCAGCGTAACAGAAATACAGAACGTTCAAAAAATATAAAAGGTCTTACAAAATCAGCAGAAACTTTTAAAACTGGGGCTTCTACTCATGAAACTGAGCAACTTTTCCCAAGGAACTCATAGTCAATTCGTGAACTTTTCTATAAGTCGATCAGCTCATCGGCCAACTTTTTTTTTACCCTCAATTGGTAAGCCCTTGGCATCTCACCTGATGGTAAGTGATGATGATGCCGCAGATGGAAGCGGGCTTACCAAGATTCCCCAACGCAATGGGGAACTGGCTATCTTATCTTCATGCCGGAACACATCGATGCTGTTATCATTGATGTTTGGCGGCAAGACTTAGATAAGATGGTGGTAGCTAGCCAGGCGGGCTCATGTATGGGATTTAGTATGGGAAGCCAAAAAATATTTTTCTAAACCGACTAACCGATTCCGTTAGATCTTTATCATATTTCGTTGTTTTTTTTTTCTTTTATGGGACAGGCGGCAAACGAGCAGACGGATCACCTGATGGTAAGCGATTACCGCCGCCCATAGACACCAGCAACACCAGAGGAGTCACAAGTGCGTTGCCGGCCTTTACTTTTAATTACAATGTATAAAAAACATTACATATAGGTCTTACTTACGTCATTGTAAGTTTTGATCCACTGCTTGATTTCTCTATCGATGTCTTTGGAATTTTCTTCGTCTTCACTGATAGCTTTCATGCAGTTAAATAATCCCATTTTGTATGGAAAGTTACAAGTTTATTCTCCAAAAAAAAAACACAAAATTTCTTACACAAACAACGAATTCAATATTTTGTTTTTTTGGAAAAACCTTTTTTTTCTTATCAAAGAGACAGTAAAAATCAATGTTGAGCCACCGTTAAGTCCAATGCCAGATTGATATTGTTATCATTAAATTATCAATAATTATCTGATAATTACGGATAAACCACAAGTTTTTAGTAAGTATAACATTTTTATCTTATAAGTAATTTCTAAAATAAATATTTATCTGTCACCGTCATTAAACATTATGGGCCATATTTTGAAATAAAGTGATCACCACAAGGAATCTACACTCAATTCGCAATCACTTTTTTGGGTGTTGTATACCGTACCAATACTACAGCCACAGATCCTATCTCGCCGTGGTCCGCCTGGTTGGACTACAGGTTTTTTTTTCAGTAGCTCATCTATAAAGTAAAAAAATAGACGGAGTCTTTAAGCATAGCCAATTAAGTACATATATGTATAGTACATTTATTATGCCCAAAAACTATTCTAAAATATGTTGTAGTTTTGCTGTAAAGAACAACGAAAAATTTGAGTATGGGTACTCTGAGGAATAAAAAATGACTGCGATAATATTTTGACTATAAATAAAATTCACAAGTAAATTAAAAATAATAAAGCATTTATTAAAGTTACTCTTACGAACTAAACAAGGGACAAATTAAGCTAAGAATTTTAACTAGTCACAATTTTTTATATAAATCGACGGGGAAGTGCCAACAACTCCTAACTTACATTTTTTACAAAAACGACTTATGAATGCAGTTCGATAGAGAATGAATTTGCGCGTGTACCGGTATATGAATTAAGTTGAAATTCGCAAAATTGATGCAGCTAGGCACCGAGGAAATATCTCCTATATTAAGGTCCATCACAACCTGATTAATTTCGGCTGGAAATATATTCTAACTAAGTTTTGAACACGACACTACGCTCCAAAACCCGCATAAAAGACGTCGGAGAGAAAGCTGCCAAACTCAAGTGGGACTGGGCAGGACATGTCTGTCGCATGCACTCGAGAAGGTAGGCACACATTGTCACTGACTGGGTGCCAGAAGGCCGCAGAGGTCGCGGCAGACCAAGGCGGAGATGGCGGGTTGAGTTGGACAGGTTTGACGACCAATGGAAGGAGGTGGCTCGGGATAGAGATGCGTGGCGAAATCGAGTGGAGGCCTTTGCTCAGCAGTGGGACAGTGTAGGCAAGTAAAAAAAAAAAGTTTTTTAAACTTTGTAAGTTAGGAGTTGTTAGCACTTCCCCGTCGAAATATAAAGGTAACCTAAACCTAAACCTGGGTTTAGCGTTGAAAGCAAAACTACTTATTGCACTCGTTCATAGTTTCTAAATATAGTTAGTATCTATCGGTTTAACGTAATTATGAGAAAATACGGTTAAAATTCATGAGCACAACAGAAAATGCTCGATAATTAATTTAATTTTGAAAGAACGAATAGAATTCTGCGTCACAGAAACTTCTTTACTTGCAAAGTAAACACATCAGTAAAAAAATATTAATAAAAATGTTCAGTCTAAATTTCTGTGCCAAAAATAAACATATCTATGATACCAAATAAATATTACAATACAAGGTGTAACAAAATTGGTGTAGGACCCGTTTACTGGGATCCTACTCATCGTACTGAACAACTTTTGTACCTACTACAACTTTGCTCAAACCGCAAAAAAAATGTTGGACTCTCCATACAAAAATGGCAAAACAGATGATCAATTTGTATGGAGTCAAATTTTTTTTGCGATTTGAGCCAAGTTGTAGAACAAAAGTTGTTCAGTACGATGAGTATAATCACCAATTAAGGGGTCCTACACCAATTTTGTTACACGCTGTACATCACAATATCTCTTGGGTAATTCTGAAATACATTTGAAAATAACTGTGGTTTCTACACATGAAACGGCCCAATTATCAAAAGAACCATATAATTTATTGCACAGAATGATTTTTTAAGGCGGCAAATTCACTATCCACTTTATGAAACAAAAATAAAATGTTTCAACTTTTGTTCTACCACTTTTTAAATAAACGTCAAAACAGCTATATGTATATGGAGAGTTCAAAGACCAAGATCCCTTTTTAAGACTTCAAAAAAAGGAGGAGGTTCTCAATTCGTTGGAATCTTTTTTTTTATTTTTTTATTTTATGTATGTTCAGTTGTTCACCGATTACTCGAAGACGCCTGAACCGATTTGGAAAATTCTTTTTTTGTTTAAAAGGGTTATACTTCACAGGTGGTCCCATATAAATTTTATCGTAATCGATTCGGCGGTTTTTCAGAAAATCAACAAAAACATAGCAAAACTGGAGTTGTTGCGATTGAAGTCGGTTGTTTTTAACGTATTTAGCGTGGTCAATTATATAAGATGGATATTTTCAGATCCACCCTTAGAAAAAAAAAACTAAATATACTTCATTTTGATTTTTGACAAGCAATATAAATATTAATTTCGTTAAGAACCAAATAATGTTGGAAATCGTTGAATATTTTACCAAAAAGTCAGAAATTAGTTTCATTTCCTAAAATTAAGACAGATTAGACAACTTCTGATTGAACTCAGCCAAGAGTAAAACGGACGCACCGCAAATGTTTCCTTTTAAATTACGGAATTCTAAAAAAGGTATACGAGTAAGTAACGTATGGAGTAACGAGTAAGTAACTATAGCATGCAATATTACAAACTAATAACATTTAATATAAATCGAAAATTGCTCCAAAGAAACCTCGACAACATAACCCCATCTTTCTGGCGTCGGTTCATCTACTCCAAAAGCATAGAGTCGTCAAGTTGGAGCTGGACCATCTGGTTTCCATTCGCCAGCACTCCGTCGCGGAGAAGAAGCTGCATATTCAGCTCCTAAAGGCGAGAGGAAAAAAAGAATAGGGTAGTTGAATAGAACAGAATGGAACGGCGGAATAATAATAATAAAATAATCTCTGGGATATATCACACACGGTCATCTGGCCCCAAAATAGGACTCCCTGTAATATGGGAACCTGACTCACATGCTGGGATTATTTTTGGACCCCCCACCAAAACTTCACAGTGGCTTCTACTCATGAAACTGAGCAACTTTCCCCAAAAAACCAATGGTCAGTTCGAATAAAAAATTTTGGACCTTTCATACTAATTTGATCACGCGATCGGCCTATTTTGTATGGAGATGCCCAAATTTTTTTTGCGAATTGACCTTGGTTATTTGGGGAAAGTTGAAGCCACTTTGAAGTTTTGATGGGGGCTCCAAAAATATTCCTGTATAATAGCATATAATAGAATGGAATGGTAGAATAGAATGGAACGGAAGAATAGAATGGAACGGAAGAATAGAATGGAACGGAAGAATAGAATGGAACGGAAGAATAGAATGAAATGGAATATAATACAATACAATAGAACAGAAAGAAAAGAATAGTATTAGGTAGGCAGTCCCAGTAGTAGGCATTATCTTACCTAGTGCTAAGTGATGAGAGACAAAAATATTCATTTTATACAGCATTATATGTGTTTCTTCTTCTTACTTTCGTGTTATTTATAACTACTATAGCCCAGTATGTATGTATATATACAGGGTGTAAGGGACAGGTTTCCGAAAACTTTTAGGGCTTGCTCAGTAGACGAAACTGAACAAATTTTCACAAGAATTCTTTCAGGAAACGTATATCCATACAAACTGTCCAATCAAGTTTATAATTTTGTATGGAGAAGCCGATTTTTTTTTCGTTTCCTGAAAAAAATTCTTGTGGAAAGTTGTTCAGTTTCGTCTACTGAGCAAGCCCTCAACGTTTTCGGAAACCTGTCCCTTACACCCTGTATGTATTTCTACTTACCTCATTAGATACGTTCATTGTGAGGGGATAATTGATGGGGTTTTGTGAATTTTGTGTTCCCCTTTGTTGTTCCACATTGTTCCCCTTTCTCTGCTAGAAGGCAAAAATAAATTAATAAAATAAAGGCTACAATAGATTCTGAAATATTTGAAAACTAACTTCCGCCCAAGACTCCGTTTGCGTGGACTTCAGAATGGGGAAGAAAACTGACAAAGCTCGCCGATAGAGGCGCTTATATCGCTTGACTCATACTAACTGTCAAAACGGATAGAAAAAATTGTTTACGTGAACTAAACCAGAGACAAGTTTTCTCTGACTAAACATAAGATTAATAAAAAAATACAGCGTTGTGTGGCGATTGGTTGCAATATAATGGAAATCATTAATTGAAGAAGACGTGGGAAAAATTACGTTTTCAATTATGTACTTTTCAACTTCGCCTTTAATTGAGGAACAGTCAAAGTCGCATTCATTTTCCATTTAACAATTTGACAGAAAAAAAACTAATTTATAACACCTCGATAATAAAAAACGTGGAACAAATTGAAAGTTGTTATGAGTCAAGCGTCCGTAGCGCCATCTGCAAATAGCTTTGCGTTTTCTTCCCCATTGGGTCCAGAAAGAAAATATAAAATGTTAAGGCAGCGCCATCTAGTGACAATAGCCATTCCTCGGCTAAAAACTGATAAAAATTATAAATAGTATCCTATCCTGAAGTAGTGCATTAACTATCTACCTAACGAATTTCATCCAAAACTGTTCAGTAGTTCCGGCGTGAAAGTAGAACAAACAAACAAACAAATAAACATCCATACTTTGTCATTTATAATATGAAGAAAATCGGTTCCGAAATATTTGAAAAAAGAAATACTATAGCTTCTCCTTCTCCTCTGTGTCTAACTGAAACCTGCGACTGAGTACCGTAGCAGTGCAAAATGTATTGCTTGCTCTACGGTAATGACTTCTACCTCCTTAACCAGAGGTCACGGGATCTAATCCTGTCCAATGAGTTTCATAAACTTACATACATTTTAATACTGATTGCTTTAACGGTAAAAGAAAGTATCGAGAGGAAACCTCCACATGTGATCCAAACTCAAATTTTTTTTAAGTAGATGCTTTACACATTCTTTTAAATCGTATTTTTTTTCTACCTAGTACAAAGTCCCTACCACGCGGAACTTGTACACAACTTGTTGATTACTAGATGTGTATGATGGTTGCGTTGCACACGTCCGTAGGTGTAAATCTAAATGCCCTACACGTGACCGCGGGTGATGCTAAGTGCAACACCATGCAACTGCCGTCTATCCTTTTTAAAAGCGCGGTAAAATAAAATTGTGTCACTCGATTAGGTACACTGACCCACAGAGATATCTGAACCCCTGCTAAAGCTATTCGTGATGCATGGTGTATTACGGAGAGGTTCAGATATCTTTGTGGCTGTCTGTACGTTAAGTGACACTTTCACAGTCATAATTTGATTATCCTGCTCGCCCCTACATGAACAGACACACATAGTAGGTACCTTGGCTTACTTCTATAATAATAATATCTGGGACAAATCACACACGGTCATCTGGCCCCAAACTAGGATTCCCTGTATCTTGGGAACCAGAGACTGATATACATACACATATACTTTTAAATACATACATATATAGATATAATACACCCAGACTCAGAGCAAACAATTCTGCTCATCACAGAAAAGTTTGCCCTGTGTGGGGATCGAACCCACGACTCTCGGATCAGAGGTCAGGATCGCTAACCACTTAGCCACCGAGTCAGTCACATGTATAGTGTCAGGGGGCTGATAAAACCTCAATTTGTTTTAGTTAGCTAGTAAAATCCTGTCAAAAAAATTGTGCTAGCCACTATCCTTTCTAAATCAACCAATCCTATAGCCTAACCTTCCTTAGTGACCCATGCCCCTACAGTGGGGACGATATGAGTCATTAACGACATTAACATACGAAGTCCTATTTAACTATACGGTCAGTGTGCGTAAAGTGAACTTTTTTTTTTTATCCACAATTGGTAAGCCCTTGGCATCATCTCACCTGGTGGTAAGTGATGATGATGCCGAAGATGGAAGCGGGCTTACCAAGATTCCCCAACGCAATGGGGAACTGGCTATCTTATCTTCATGCCGGAACACATCAATGCTGTCAACATTGATGTTTGGCGGCAAGACTTAGATAAGATGGTGGTAGCTAGCCAGGCGGGCTCAGAAAATGCCCTACCACCAACCAAACCGAGTCCTACAAAGTTGGACCCCGCCGGGAATCGAACCCGCGACCTCCTGATGTGAAGCGAGCGGACTAGCCGCTAGGCCACGGAGGCGGTTAAAACGGCGGTGACCTATTTAAATGCACGTACAATATCTACAATATTACTTCCCATATTTTTTTTGGATAAATAAATATATTTGTTGGGTGGTTACGCAAAAATAACAATAACAATAAAATAACAGATTTCGAGTAAATCGCGTTTAAAGTTTAGAGTCGAAATGAGTTTCGCCTCGAGCGCGGGGGATAAACAATTACTGCCTCGGCTCACTAAAAAATCCATTAAAAAAAAACTACGGCACCTAAAAATATCCTGATTAGACCAAAACAAAGCTGAAAGACCATAGAAACAAAAATTCATGAAAAACAAAAAAAAAACGTTTCCAATCCGTTCAGGTCCCTTTTTGCGTAACCACTCACACGTGTATTTGAAGATAAATAAAAAAAACTACCTCATTACACATATCCAATGTCATGGGGTAAGTTATCGAAGCTTGCGTTATGTCTCGGTTCATTCCCTGCAAAAAAAAAAGTTTCAGCATCTTACGTAATTGTTGAGTTGTTGGTGAATGAGATATAATTAATGAAATGAATTTATAATATCTAGGCTATTTTGTTATAATGTTATTTGTCTTTTTAGTTAAAATTTTGTATCCTTAAATTTTCGACACAGTTGTAAAATATTGTATGGATTTAATAAATAATAATAATAATAATATAAGGGAGGGGTTCATAATTTAATTTAACTCGATCATTTGTTCACCAACTTTGTATGAAAAGTCCGCTTTTTTAATACCTAACTGACTATACAGTTTTAAATAATAGGGTAGATGACTACTAGTCATTCAAGTTACTTTTTAGGGTTCCGTAGCCAAATGGTCACCTGAGTGCTTATTTGTCCAATCGACCATATTAACGAAAATCACTTTTAAATGCAGTTATCATAAAGTTTAAATTTCCCGTCGATTGGTGTATGATTCTTATAATTGAGACCTTAAGAACATTAAAAATATAATTACCTGTTGAAAACGCAATCTGTGAGAAATCATTTAATTTACGTGAATTAATCGGGTAAACATTTTGTTGTATAAAGTGTTGGTTAAAGACATTGAACAAATAAGCACTGAGGTGACGAAATGGCAAAAAACGGAACCCTTATGGATTCGTCATGTCTGTCTGTCTGTGTCTGTCTGTCCGTCCGTATGTCACAGCCACTTTTTTCCGAACTATAAGAACTATACTGTTGAAACTTGGTAAGTAGATGTATTCTGTGAACCGCATTAAGATTTTCACACAAAAATAGAAAAAAAAAAACAATAAATTTTGGGGGTTCCCCATACTTAGAACTGAAACTCAAAAATTTTGTTTCATCAAACCCATACGTGTGGAGTATCTATGGATAGGTCTTCAAAAATGATCATCAAAAACATTTAATTTCATTAACAAAACGAACTACAAGAACTTTTATATTATGTTACTTCCTGCTACGGAACCCTTCATGGACGAGTCCGACTCGCACTTGGCCGCTTTTTTTTGATATATGTAAAAACGATATTTTGTTGTAAAAATGTTTGAAATACCTCGACGTGACGTCATAGTTTTTCAGCGTCATTGAGTGACTAGTAATTTTATAACTTTTGTTGGTAAAAAAAATTAAGATGGGATAAAGGCAAAACAAATAAGGTTTTTCGAAATTTTATTGCAAGCTCAATTTAGTGAACGATAGTTTATATGTATGTAATTTATTTTTCATTTTTTTTTTAATTTATTTAGTGAACGATAGTTTATATGTATGTAATTTATTTTTCATTGAGTATTGACCATACAAAATTGGCAGAGTAGCCGGGAAACTGTATGAAAGAGAAGTAAACATATTTGCGAATTCGTTGAATGTTTCAGGTAGAAATCTTTTTACAGCCTGTAGTTATATTGTTGTGGAATTTTCTTCAGATGTACCTACGTGTATGTAGAAATTCCGGGTTATTCCTGTTTGTCCCCACAAGACTGTCCTCGAATGGGGACAAACAGAACTTAGTTTTCTTTGTCCCCGAATCTATATCAAGAACGCTTTGAACATTTCTTATTCTTAACAATATTGACACTGCCATTCAATGATTATCATGAACATTTATTAGAATCATCACAACTTATTATTTAGAATAAGAAATGTTCAAAGCGTTGAATTCTTGATAAAAATATTTTTCGGGGACCAATTCCTGTTTGTCCCCACATAAAGAATCGGGGACAAAGAAAACTAAAAGTTCTGTTTGTCCCCATTCGGGGACAGGCTCGTGGGGACAAACAGAAATTACCCGAAATTCCATTTTAACCCCGACAGCTATATATATCCATATATATTTGAAGAATATCCCACACAGCTTGAAATTAAAACAGCAGACTATTTGGTCTGTAAATATTTATTAACTGTGGTTTCTGCTTATGACACTGAACAACAAAAACCGCTTTTTTCAAACGTACTTTTTAACTGACTTCAAGAAAGCTCCTCCCAGAACCTCCTCGGTTCTCAATTCGTCAGCTTTTTTATGTATGTTCACCGATTACTGAAGACGCCTGAACCGATTTGGAAAATTGCGTGAGACGTGGGAGAGCCATGCTTCGGCACGAATGGGCCGGCTCGACCGGAGTGATACCACGGCCTCACAGAAAACCGGCGTGAAGCAACGTTTGTTGTATTTCGCCGAGTGAGTGAGGGCACCGGAGGCCCAACCCCCCCCCCTCCCCTCCCCATTCCCCCATCCCCCATCCCATTTCAAAGGCCGGCAACGCACTTGTGACTCCTCTGGTGTTGCGGGTGTTTATGGGCGGCGGTAATCGCTTACCATCAGGTGATCCGTCTGCTCGTTTGCCACCTATCACATAAAAAAATAAAATCTTTTTTTGTTTAAAAAGGTATATACTTCACAGGTGGTCCCTTATAAATTTTATCGAAATCGATTCAGCGGTTTTTGAGCAAATCAACAAAAACATAGCAAAATTGGAGTTGTTGCGATTGAAGTCGGTTGTTTTTAACGTATTCAGCGTGGTCATTAACATCCCCTATATGTATAGTGTGGTACGAACACAATATCTACCAATGCCATCGCTGACCTGGCTATGAACTTGGTTCATATTCACGTTGATGTTGTACGTCACTGTCTCTGGCTGGCTATGGCTGGGGTAGCTCTGGCTGGTCACGGTCAGAGGTACCTAGGAAAAGGAACACTCCATTTTGGTCTAGCTCAAAGTCACCAAATCTAGCAAGCAATCCTGTCCTGGTATACAAATCTGGTAGTCATCTCGTCAGGATTAGTTTTTATTAAATGTAGAAAAACAACAACTTGTATGAAATCAAAATCAAAAATTTTTTTTTTTTAAATTGATGCTTTACACATACTTTTAAATCGTCATATTTTTTTCTACCTAGTACAAAGTTCCTACCACTCGGAACTTGTACACTCAACGTTACGGGAAGTGTTAGCGGAGCGAGAAGAAACATCGAGCCTCGCAGCCTGGAGTCTGGACCATGGACCTTGCAGTCTAAATAAATAAGTAAAATAAAATAAAAAAATGTGTACGTAAGGTCGCGGTAAAATAATTTTTAATCTTCGATACAAAACAGGGAAGAATCACGCACAATCATCCGGCCACTAACTAGAAATGTATTATGGGAACCACAGACTAATATACATACATACATACATTGAAATACGTACGTATATGTATATATTCTAAATATGTCATATATCTATTTGAATCCACGACCCTCAGACCAGTTATCAGGAGTGCCAACCCCTGACCCCAAGCCACCGAGTCAGTATCACTTGCCCTGTTATGCAGTTCATTCATATCGACGTTGATATTGTAGGTCACTGTTTCAGGCTTCGAGTTACCGCTTTGACCAGCGTCGGATACGTTGAGCGTTATAGGATACATGTGCGTTCCATCTTGGGGTAAGTTTGTCGCGTGCTGGAATAGTAATAAAAATGGTTATTTTTTTTATGTATTTTAGGATGGTGAAAGTAACATCGCGGAACAAAATTTAACTGTGGTTTCTGCTCATGGAACTGAACAACTTTCTCTAAGGAACCAATTCAATCGGAGCACAAAAAATTTCATGTAAATCGACGACCTGAGTAGCCTTGTATGGAAACTTAGGTTGCGTTTCTGAACCAGAAGTGTGCGAATTTTTCCCTTATACAGGGTGTAACAAAAGGTGCAGTAATACTTCAAGGTGAGCTTCTACTCATCAAACTGAACAACTTTTGTTCTACAACTTTGTTGTAATCGCAAAAAATTTTTTGGACTTTTCATACAAATCGATCAGCTGGCGAACCAAGTTTGTATGAAAAGTCCAAAAAAAATTTTGCGATTTCAACAAAGTTGTAGAACAAAAGTTGTTCAGTTTGATGAGTAGAAGCCCACCTTTAAGTATTACTGCCCCTTTTTGTTACACCCTGTATAAGTTGTTCTTAGAGCGAGAAAGTGAAACCGAGGGTAACCGATCGCTCCCCTGACAGTTCTCCGGCACAATTTTCGGACGCTATCTGAAGACAACTGCTATTTTTAACCGACTTCAAAAAAAGGAGGTTCTCAATTCGTCGGAATCTTTTTTTTAATGTATGTTCACCGATTACTCGAAGACGCCTGAACCGATTTGGAAAATTCATTTTTTGTTTAAAAGGGTATACTTCACAGGTGGTCCCATATAAATTTTATCGAAATCGATTCAGCGGTTTTTGAGAAAATTAACAAAAACATAGCAAAATTGGAGTTGTTGCGATTGAAGTCGGTTGTTTTTAACGCATTCAGCGTGGTCAATTATAACGCTGTATCATTCATTACCGTTAAAATACGCCTCACAGTAGGTATATTAGGCGGGAAGGCGGCGGAATGGTATTTATATTTAATGGTATTATTATTGGTTCCTCAGGGAAAGTTGTTTGTATCACGAGCACATGCATATCCTTTGGTATCAAGAACTAATTTAAAGTCACCCTATATTTGGGTGATCAGAGGATGCTACTGACAATGAATCATTAATATGTAAAGAAAGTTACCTCCGCTGGAACTGTCAATGTGATGGGGTAAGTCATATCTGATTGGGGCAGGTTCTCCCCTTCTTGCGTCTTAGGTTTCCGAGGGTTCTTCGCTATGCCTCTACCACGGCGGACAGGCTGGAATAGCTCATCTGGGGAATAGTTTAGAAATGTTATAAAATCCCCATTGGGCAGAGGGCAGTGATCAGTGGACAGTGGTCACTGGTCAGTGGTCAGTGCGGTGGACAGTGGTCAGTGGTCAGTGCTCCGTGGTCAGTGGTCAGTGGTCAGTGCTCCGTGGTCAGTGCTCCGTGGTCAGTGGTCAGTGCTCCGTGGTCAGTGGTCAGTGCTCCGTGGTCAGTGGTCAGTGCTCCGTGGTCAGTGGTCAGTGCTCCGTGGTCAGTGGTCAGTGCTCCGTGGTCAGTGGTCAGTGGTCAGTGCTCCGTGGTCAGTGGTCAGTGCTCCGTGGTCAGTGGTCAGTGCTCCGTGGTCAGTGGTCAGTGCTCCGTGGTCAGTGGTCAGTGGTCAGTGCTCCGTGGTCAGTGGTCAGTGCTCCGTGGTCAGTGGGCAGTGGTAAGAGTGTAGTGGTTAGTGATCAGAGTGCAGTGGTTAGCGGTCAGAGTGCAGTGGTCAGTGGTCAAGATGGGGTGTGGTGTAACTCACAGGCGCGCGTGGAGAGGCCACTGGAGCAAGCCACTTGTGCGCGCGGCACGCCATCGAGCAGCGCCAGCGCACGCGCGCAGTCCGGCACCACGTTGCGCGTTCCCTGACACGGTATCGTAGCTTACGTTAACAACTTCATTGCAGACATTCATCTATACCTACTTTATATTATGATTATTTACTCGTTAATTACCCTTGTATATAATAAAATAATAATATGGGAATCATTATGTTTGCCTGAAATAAACTGTTATTTATTTTATTATAACTGCTAGTCATGTCAATTACAAATGTTAAAAGCGACAATTTAATTTTAAATTGTGACGCGACGTCTAATGTCGTATAGTTGTATGCGACTCACGAAATTTTAATTTTGAAATATTGCTAAATGTGCCATATGATAAGAACGAGGTGAAGTATAAAATGCTTACCTTAGGGAACGATATCTTGGTGATTTCAATAACTTTGTCGTGCGGGATGTTGTTCAGCGTAAGATGTTCCATCACCTCTTCGGGGGATGGGTTTAGTCCTGTTATCTGTACAAATATTTAAAAAGGAATGATTCATCATCCAACTAATATTATAAATGCGAATAAAAATATATGTTTGATTGTTCCGCTTTCACATCAAACTACTTAATGAATTTGGATGAAATTTGGTAGGTAGATAGATCGAGTACTAGGTTTAATAGATAGGTTACTTTTTATTCAGGAAAATGCATGCTTCCCGTAAGATACCTACTTAAAGACTGTGTTTACTGGAAAAGGGCAAAGCCGGAGCGCAGCCGGAAGCGCTCGGGACAGTATAGACACTAGGCGGGGCTACAGTCCCCTCGCTCGGGGCATTAGGCAGCCCAGACACTAGGCAGCACAGCACACTCACCTCGCTCGGGGCAGTATAGACACTAGGCGGGACTACAGTCCCCTCGCTCGGGGCACTAGGCAGCCCAGACACTAGGCAGCACAGCATACTCACCTCGCTCGGGGCAGTATAGACACTAGGCGGGGCTACAGTCCCCTCGCGCGGGGCACTAGGCAGCCCAGACACTAGGCAGCACAGCATACTCACCTCGCTCGGGGCAGTATAGACACTAGGCGGGGCTACAGTCCCCTCGCGCGGGGCACTAGGCAGCCCAGACACTAGGCAGCCCAGACACTAGGCAGCCCAGACACTAGGCAGCCCAGACACTAGGCAGCACAGACACTAGGCAGTACAGCACACTCACCTCGCTCGGGGCAGTATAGACACTAGGCGGGGCTACAGTCCCCTCGCTCGGGGCACTAGGCAGCAGGGTTCGGAAACCGGTTTTTTGAAAATACCGGTTTCGGTCATTGACCCCTATATCGAAATAATTTCGGTTAAGGTTTCGTTCAGGTTACGGTTACCGGTATATTTAACCGGTTTAACCAAAACCGATATTTTTTCGTTCGAACGGAATTAACCGGTTAAATTAAAGAATCCCTCTCCCCCCGAACAGCTGATAAGATCAGTCGTGTTTTCTGTATTCTTTATTTTTTAAATTTAATTACAATTTCAATTCTTAAAAATCGTGCAACTAAAATAGGAGAACATAAACGCACAAGATGTTCTACATTCCGGTAGCCGGCTAGCACCGCACGCACACAAGCACCTCCGCCGCCGTCCGTGAGTGATTCATACCATTGTAAATACGCACGGGTCAAGTTGTACTGGACGGAAAGCCGTTTTGTATGAAATCATCGCGACCAACCATTAAAGACTGACCTCTCCGTAATCACCGCCTTGAGATTCTTTGTCCTGCTGCAGTCCTAGTACTTAAGGCCATCTTACCCCGAGCTACTGCGCATCCATCTGCGCAGTACTAAATGCAAGTCCCACCCGCACGCGCCACACGAATTATTTACGTTTTTATTTTGGTTTTTTTTTCTGAATGAAAGTGTTCAAACTAATGGCGTAGTTTCCTTCATATCGTCGAAAGCAATATTGCCATATAATTTTCAATTTTATTCTTTTAATATACAGGCATCTGTAACAGGTAACTTTAACTGTAACTGTAACTTTTAACTTGTATACGCCAAACAATAAATGCACTTTTGGTGAAAACTAACTATAGTTACCTTATAAATATGGTACTTAAGTTGTCTCTAGCTTAAAGCAATAAATTCTTAACATTACGATATTTTTTATGTTATTGCGTCAAAAATAATACTTACAAAATGGAGCCTTCGGATATTTTTATGTTTTTTAAATCTAATTATAAGGCTTGAACATGTGTTAAGTTTTCACCTAGGTGACTATTTCAACCCAGTTAAAAATGTTTTTTTTAATATTTCTGTATTACACATTAAAGAGACTTCAATTATTTTTTTTGCTGTGCCGTAACACTAATGTTATCTATTGTAAATCATCATCGTCCCTTGTACAAACAAAGAAGTTTCTTCTAAAAACGCATTTTACCTAAAATGTATTAGACATTAATTAGGTATATTTCAAACGCCGAGTTTACCTACTGTAAATTAATTCGGGAGACAGCTCCGTTTTCCGAGTTCCGACAACAAAGCACCACGTGGAGCGTTCACTTGACATTGGCGTTTCGCTATTTTTTATTGAAGATTCTCCCATTTTTCACTCGACATAGGCAAAATTACGCTCGTTATGAGATGTGGAATGCCAAATAGAAAAGTATAATAGAACAGAATATTTCTAATACAACATGTTGCAGCAAATCACCAGCTAAGCTAGAAGTACCTAAGAACGTGCGGGCGCCGCGCATGCCGCATTCCCCCGCCCGCGCCCCCCGCTCGCCCGCTCGCGAATTATAATTTGTATTAGATTATTACAGAAAATGTGCAACAGATTGATCGGGGATTTTCTTGTCTTAGTTTAAAAAATATTACTATTAGATTTCATAAAAATATTCCTAGTGTATTTAGTGTGCAAGGGTTAAAATCGAATAAAACTTAATAAAAAAAAAAACGAAGTCACCTTGGAGATAATTCTCATGGTTATTGACAGTGGCTATGTACCCCTAAGGCAAAATATCACTCATTTTTTTAAATATATTATATTAAATATCTACTCAATGTTTTGATCTTGATCGGGGACGATTATATATATAAATAAAACGTCCTATAAGATGTAAAAAATCCTATAAGCGTTCACTTGACATTGGCGTTTCGCTATTTTTTATTGAAGATTCTCCCATTTTTCACTCGACATAGGCAAAATTACGCTCGTTATGAGATGTGGAATGCCAAATAGAAAAGTATAATAGAACAGAATATTTCTAATACAACATGTTGCAGCAAATCACCAGCTAAGCTAGAAGTACCTAAGAACGTGCGGGCGCCGCGCATGCCGCATTCCCCCGCCCGCGCCCCCCGCTCGCCCGCTCGCGAATTATAATTTGTATTAGATTATTACAGAAAATGTGCAACAGATTGATCGGGGATTTTCTTGTCTTAGTTTAAAAAATATTACTATTAGATTTCATAAAAATATTCCTAGTGTATTTAGTGTGCAAGGGTTAAAATCGAATAAAACTTAATAAAAAAAAAAACGAAGTCACCTTGGAGATAATTCTCATGGTTATTGACAGTGGCTATGTACCCCTAAGGCAAAATATCACTCATTTTTTTAAATATATTATATTAAATATCTACTCAATGTTTTGATCTTGATCGGGGACGATTATATATATAAATAAAACGTCCTATAAGATGTAAAAAATCACCAGTTTTCTATTTTTTGTTCACACTTAAATTTAATTTTGTTTCTTTAGGGGCCAACTACCGAAAAATTATTAAATGCTCATAAGAGATTTTCATGAATTTTCATTTTGCAATTATTTAAGTGACATATTCTAAGTTTTCACCCAAAGTGCATTAAATAGTGCAACCTACTCCATACAAAAATTCGTAGATTGACTGGACTAATGCGAAATCCGAAAAAAATGAGTTAGGCCATTTCTCTCATAGTCAACATGCGTCTCATGTATTACTTGCTTTTATGTAAGCTTTTCAAAATTTCTGTTAGATTTTCGATATCTCTTACCGTTTCAGAGATATTTACATTTTTTATAAAAAAAAACGGTGGTCGAGATAACTGAAAAGTGAATCAAGAATTTGTAGGGAAAATTTAAAAAAAAGATAGTTTAGCCATTTTTTTCATAGTCAATATGCGTATCATGTAATACACGCCTTTCGTTGACCTTTTCAAATTTTCTGTCAGATTTTCGATATATTTTACCCTTTCCCAGATATTTGTATTTTTTAATAAAACAATTTTTTTTTGCAAAAACTGCAAATATCTAGGAAAAGGTAAAATATATCGAAAATCTGACAGAAAATTTAAAAAGAAAACCATTCTTTTTTATAAAAAATGCAAATATCTCTGAAACGGTAAGAGATATCGAAAATCTAACAGAAATTTTGAAAAGCTTAACCAAAAGCAAATAATACATGAGATGCATGTTGACTATGAGAGAAATGGCCTAATTTATTTTTTTCGGATTTCCCATACATAATTCTGAGATATTTGCATTTTTTAATAAAAAAATGTTTTTTTTTGCAAAAACTGCAAATGTCTGGGAAAAGGTAAAATATATCGAAAATCTGACAGAAAAGGGTCTAGCCGAACTTCCATAGCAAAACTGCCCCCAATAGGAACTTATATCGTAACCTATGGTATATTGTAGAGGATACTAATAGAAGTTGATGGAGTAGATACTAGCTCCATATCTCACTTAATTGAGGATCTATTTGAAAAAAGTGTCTGGAGGCGACTTTTATTCAAAATGATATAACTTTGTTATTTTTAAAGCTAGGAAAATGAAACCAATTCCAGTATTATGGTAAACTTTATAATTTATTTTATAGCAATTTTCTATGAGTCAAGCCTAAAAAGAAATATCAAAAAAATCCAAAAAAATTATTTAAAAATTTATTTCTATCAGGCCTAATTAAATTACCACTTTGAAAAAAATATATAATAATTGCCTACACCTTGCCTAACTGCATGTCAAGTTTCATTAAAATCCAAAAGGTGCAAATTGTTAAAAAAAATTGTTAAATTAAGTGTATCACCTTACGACTACTGTGTTCAACGCTTTAAAATTGTAATACTTTTTAAATTTTTCAATATTGGGTATGAACAGTTTATAAAAAAATGAGATAATAGGTTCTGAGTAATAATTAAAACAAAAGTCATAAAAAATAATTAGTCATCATCACTATTTTTATAAATTATAACGTGATCGCTGTTTATCGAAATAAATTGTAGAAAAAGTTCAATAAGCGCCAAGACCACTGGACGGATTTGAATGAAATTTGGATTAGGGCAATATTTAATATCTCTAGCCATTTTAATTTTTTTTAAATAACGCGATATTTTAGGTTTTCCACCATGGTAAAAATACTTGTAATTTTTTTGCTCAAAAATGGCTTTAAAGATTTTGATGAAACTTTGTACAATACCATATTTTTATATTACCTATGATATTAAATAGGTCCATAGGAAAAATCTGCTTCTGATACCTGCCATACAAAAATAGATTTTCGTTTTTTTTGTATTTCAAAAATAGCTGTAACGATTTAAATGAAACTGTGTACTTTTTAATAACTTTATACGACCTACTATACTAGGTCATGAATTGTTACGGGCCAAGCCAGAATAAGGTACCTCCCATACAAAACAACACTGATAATTTTTAGGCTATCACTTGCTAGTTATTATTAATTTTTATTGCTGATTTATGTTAAGCTATTGCAATCTTGTGTATGCCAAATGATATATATAAGGGATTTCCAAGAAAGTGTGTACAGCGTGGCTGTTAAATTTATTTCGATAAATAGAGATCACGTTATAATTTACAAAAATAGTGATGATAATTAATAAAAGTTATTCTTTTATGAATTTAGTTTTAATTGTTATTCAGAACAAATTATTTCATTTTTAGGGTTCCGTAGCCAAATGGCAAAAAACGGAACCCTTATAGATTCGTCATGTCTGTCTGTCTGTCTGTCCGTCCGTATGTCACAGCCACTTTTTTCAGAAACTATAAGAACTATACTCTTGAAACTTGGTAAGTAGATGTATTCTATGAACCGCATTAAGATTTTCACACAAAAATAGAAAAAAAAAAAAAAATTTTGGGGGTTCCCCATACTTAGAACTGAAACTCAAAAATTTTTTTTTCATCAAACCTATACGTGTGGGTTATTTATGGATAGGTCTTCAAAAATTATATTGAGGTTTCTAATATCATTTTTTCCTAAACCGAATAGTTTGCGCGAGAGACACTTCCAAAGTGGTAAAATGTGTGTCCCTGTAACTTTAAAATAAGAGAATGATAAAACTATAAAAAATATATGATGTACATTACCATGCAAACTTTCACCGAAAATTGGTTTGAACGAGATCTAATAAGTAGTTTTTTTTAATACGTTTTTTTTTAATCGTAAACCGCAAATTACCTTTCATTCAATCAACTTAAATATAAAAAATATAGATTTCAAGACATGTGTGATTATGAATTTATACGGAACCCTCGGTGCGCGAGTCCGACTCGCACTTGGCCGGTTTTTTTATAGACTGTTCATGTCCAATATTGAAAAAATATAAAATGTATTACAATTTAAAAGCGTTCAACGTAGTGGTCGTAAGGTGGTCCACTTATTCAACTTTTTTTTTGACAGTTTGCACCTTTTGGATTTTAATGAAACTTGGCATGTTGTTAGGCAAGGTATAGACAATTATTATATTTTTTTTTCAAAGTGGTAATTTTATAAGATCTGATAGAAATCAATTTTTAAATGTTTTGTTTGCATTTTTTTGATATTTTTATTTAGGCTTGGCTCATAGAAAATTTCTATAAAATAAACTATAAAGTGTACCATAAACACTGGAATTGGTTTTATTTTCCTAACTTTAAAAATAATAAAAATATATCATTTTGAAAAAACGTCGTCTCCAGACACTTTTTTTCAAATAGCTCCTCAATTAAGGAAGATATGGAGCTAGTATCTACTCCATCAACTTATATTAGCATCCTCTACAATATAGCATAGGTTACGATATAAGTTCCTATTGGGGGCAGTTTTGCTATGGAAGTTCGGCTAGGCCCTTTGAAAAGAAAACTTTTTTTTTAATTAAAAATGCAAAAATCTCTGAAACGGTAAGAGATATCATCAGATTTCCGATATCTTTTACAGTTTCCGAGATATTTGCAATTTTTGCAAAAAAACCGTGGTCAAGATATCTGAATAGTGAGTAAAGAATTTGTATGGGAAACTAAAAAAAAACCCATACAAATTCCTTACTCACATTTTTTATATTTATTTTATTTTTATAAAAAATGTAAATATCTCTGAAACGGTAAGAGATATCGAAAATTTAACAGAAATTTTGAAAAGCTTACACAAAAGCAAATAATACATGAGACGCATGTTGACTATGAGAGAAATGGCCTAACTCATTTTTTTTTCGGATTTCCCATACTAAATGTGAGTAAGGAATTTGTATGGTTTTTTTTTTAGTTTCCCATAAAAATTCTTTACTCACTATTCAGATATCTTGACCACGGTTTTTTTTTTGCAAAAATTGCAAATATCTTGGAAACGGTATTTTGAAAAATTTTGAAAAACTGTAGTAAAAGCATATGATACATGAGACGCATGTTGACTATAAAAAAATAGCCAAACTCAATTTTTTTTCAGTTTCCCATACAAATTCGTAACTCACTGTTCACATTTAGTATGGGAAATCTGATAGAAAATGAGTTAGACCATTTTTCTCATAGTCAACATGCATCTCATGTATTATATGCTTTTGGTTAAGCTTTTCAAAATTTCTGTTAGATTTTCGATATCTCTTACCGTTTCAGAGATATTTGCATTTTTTACAAAAAAAAAGCGGTGGTCGAGGTATCTGAATAATGAATCAAGAACTTGTATGTAAAATCGAAAAGAAATTAGTTTTGCGATTTTTTTTCATAGTCAATGTGCGTATCATGTAATGCACGCCTTTCGTTTACCTTTTAAAATTTTCTGTCAGATTTTTGATATATTTTACCTTTTCCCAGATATTTGCAGTTTTTGCAAAAAGTAACGGAGGTCGAGATCAAATGTAGATCGGTTTTTTCAATATTTTTCCTAGAGAGTGCCAACTATTTCGAGCTATTTAATTACTATAAATAACAAATACGTTCGTTTCAAATGTTAAAAATTAATAAACAAAACAATGATACACTTATTTAACGATAACTACCTAAGGATATTTTATTTCATTTTCATACACCTGAAAAAAAACCTGCGCCAGAAAAAAAATCGAACGTTTTTTTTCACCTCAGAAAAACCAGTTTTTAAATCTCTAATTCTGAGTATCCCCTTAAAATTTCAAACGCACTTTTTTATAATTGTACACATACTTTAAAATCTACTAATCATAATAATTATGTAATACTATTTTCATCATTTTGAATTACTTATTTTTATCCTTCAATAACTGATTTAATGTTCAATGTAGCTATTGTAGCTTAAACATGGAACTAAATTAAAAAATATATGTAACCTAAAAAGTAAGGTCAAAATATAACGATATCTTATAAACGTCATAGTAAACACGTTCTTGGCAATTACAGTAAACAATACACGCAAAACAATGCAACGGCTCGGCGTGCGGCGCCCGCCGGCGCGGTGACTGCGAGAAAGAGAGCGAAAGACACGAACAGTGGCAACAGCGCGGCGCGCCTGACCTTGACTGCGTTTGGTTTTAACCGGTTAATTTCGTTCTTATTTCGGTTAGAATACCGCTCCCTGCTTAACCGGTATTATATTCAAAAATACCGGTTTAGCTGGAAACCGGTTTTAACCTGAACGGAATCGTTAACCGAAATTCGAACGAAATTAACCGGTATTTGTTAACCGGTTCCGAACCTTGCTAGGCAGCACAGCACACTCACCTCGCTCGGAGCAGTATAGACACTAGGCGGGGCTACAGTCCCCTCGCTCGGGGCACTAGGCAGCACAGACACTAGGCAGCACAGCACACTCACCTCGCTCGGGGCAGTGTAGACACTAGGCGGGGCTACAGTCCCCTCGCGCGGGGCACTAGGCAGCACAGACACTAGGCAGCACAGCACACTCACCTCGCTCGGGGCAGTGTAGACACTAGGCGGGGCTACAGTCCCCTCGCGCGGGGCACTAGGCGGCACACACTCACCTCGACGAGCGCGAGGTGCGCGGGGTGCTTGAGGCGCGCGTGCGTGCGCAGCTCGGAGCGCAGCCGGAAGCGCTTGGGGCAGCGCGCGCATGCCCAAGCGCGCACGCCCGTGTGGATAAGGCGATGGTTGCGCATCGCCGTCGATCTGTCGATAAACATCGGCTTACAATCAAATTAAACTACAGATGTTTAAAATGCTTCAGCTACAGCTCCTAAAACTTCGAGAATCCAGCTTCAATCTGCCGACAAACATTAGCTTCTTATTATGTATACGCTCCTGAAACTAAGAGAATCTAGCTTCTATCTGCTGATAAACATAAGTTTTAGGTAATGTTCTCAACACTCCTGGATCAAAGGAGAATCTAGCTTGGATTTTGCCGACAACATCAGCATCATAATGGTCTCAACGTTCTTCAAACTCGAAGAATCCAGGTACGTAAGCAGTCATTACTGTCCATGTTACTTTAAACAAAATCAGTTACAGTATAGTACACAAAAAATAAGGCGCGTCGGTTATCTTCGTTCGCGCAGACAAGAACAAACTACCGACGAAACACCCGAAACAATCAACGCACGGTGACAGCTTTCTGACAGCTGACAATTTCATTGAATCAGGTGCGAAATCAATCAACCAATAGCGGCAGAGATTTTCGGACAATGACAATGAAGCTACTTGATTGGTCCATCAGTTTCCCGCGTAATCAAAATATTGTCTACTGCGCAGGTACATCGGCAAGCCTTATTAAATGTGTATAACTATAATTTCCTCTAGGGATCAAAGGACGGTCCGCTGTGCCAAACGTGCATGGCAATCAAATCACAATCTACTATATTTCACAGTGGTAGTAGCATCATACAGGGCCACTTTAAAAACTCCATGTATTTCATGTGTTTACAGACGCTGCCAATAGAGCAAGACCTCTTTAATCGAACAACCGAAATTTACCCCTCATTCGGATCCGTCCGGAGCGTTCGAATTATAAATAAAAAATACAAAAAAATGTTTTATTTTCAGGCACAGGACCCATAGTAAACATAAATATTACAGTTTTTTAGAAGAAGAAGAAGAAGAAGAAGAAGAAGAAGAAGAAGAAGAAGAAGAAGAAGAAGAAGAAGAAGAAGAAGAAGAAGAAGAAGAGAAGAAGAAGAAGAAGAAGAAGAAGAAGAAGAAGAAGAAGAAGAAGAAGAAGAAGAAGAAGAAGAAGAAGAGAAGAAGAAGAAGAAGAGAAGAAGAAGAAGAAGAAGAGAAGAAGAAGAAGAAGAAGAAGAGAAGAAGAAGAAGAAGAGAAGAAGAAGAAGAAGAAGAAGAAGAAGAAGAAGAAGAAGAAGAAGAAGAAGAAGAAGAAGAGAAGAAGAAGAAGAAGAAGAAAAGAAGAAGAAGAAGAAGAAGAAGAAGAAGAAGAAGAAGAAGAAGAAGAAGAAGAAGAAGAAGAAGAAGAAGAAGAAGAAGAAGAAGAAGAAGAAGAAGAAGAAGAAGAAGAAGAAGAAGAAGAAGAAGAAGAAGAAGAAGAAGAAGAAAGAAGAAGAAGAGAAGAGAAGAAGAAAGAAGAAGAAGAAGAAGAAGAAGAGAAGAAGAAGAAGAAGAAGAAGAAGAAGAAGAAGAAGAAGAAGAAGAAGAAGAGAAGAGAAGAAGAAGAAGAAGAGAAGAAGAAGAAGAAGAAGAAGAAGAAGAGAAGAAGAAGAAGAGAAGAAGAAGAAGAAGAAGAAGAGAAGAAGAAGAAGAAGAAGAAGAAGAAGAAGAAGAAGAAGAAGAAGAAGAAGAAGAAGAAGAAGAAGATGAGAAGAAGAAGAAGAAGAAGAAGAAGAAGAAAGAAGAAGAAGAAGAGAAGAAGAAAGAAGAAGAAGAAGAAGAAGAAGAAGAAGAAGAAGAAGAAGAAAGAAGAAGAAGAAGAAGAAGAAGAAGAAGAAGAAGAAGAAGAAAGAAGAAGAAGAAGAAGAAGAAGAGAAGAAGAAGAAGAAGAAGAAGATAGAGAAGAAGAAGAAGAAGAGAAGAAGAAGTCGTAGTCTAGTAGTAGTATAGTAAGTAGTAGTAGTAGTAGTAGTTAGTAGTAGTAGTAGTAGTAGTAGTAGTAGTAGTAGTAGTAGTAGTAGTAGTAGTAGTAGTAGTAGTAGTAGTAGTAGTAGTAGTAGTAGTAGTAGTAGTAGTAGTAGTAGTAGTAGTAGTAGTAGTAGTAGTAGTAGTAGTAGTAGTAGTAGTAGTAGTAGTAGTAGTAGTAGTAGTAGTAGTAGTAGTAGTTAGTAGTAGTAGTAGTAGTAGTAGTAGTAGTAGTAGTAGTAGTAGTAGTAGTAGTAGTAGTAGTAGTAGTAGTAGTAGTAGTAGTAGTAGTAGTAGTAGTAGTAGTAGTAGTAGTAGTAGTAGTAGTAGTAGTAGTAGTAGTAGTAGTAGTAGTAGTAGTAGTAGTAGTAGTAGTAGTAGTAGTAGTAGTAGTAGTAGTAGTAGTAGTAGTAGTAGTAGTAGTAGTTAGTAGTAGTAGTAGTAGTAGTAGTAGTAGTAGTAGTAGTAGTAGTAGTAGTAGTAGGCATTTAAAGCAATGCCGCACACGTCACATAGAAACGGCCTCTCCGCCGTGTGTATGCGCATATGTTCAGTTCGCATACACCAGTGTTTTTCAACCTTTTTTAATACGTGACCCCTTTACAAGTTAAAAATTCGTGCGACCCTCCAAGGGCCATAAACACAAACAACGGGTCAAATTTTTCTTTGACCCGCGACCTCTGAAAATTTGCGCTTTCAAAAGTTAAAAACTTACCGTCTAAAAGCAATCCCGCAGACGTCACACGGAAACGGCCTCTCCCCAGTATGTATGCGCATATGTTCACTGCGCATAGAAACTGTTCGGAAACGGTGCGCGCAAACCGGACAAGCATGCGGTTTCGCCTCCGCACCGCTAGATGGCGCGTTTGAAGTGGAACTATGGGTTCGAGTATGAGTCGCGAGTTCGGTGCGATTTGGAAACGTCTTCTTGCACACGTCACAAATATAATCGACGTCTGATTTTTCGTCGCGTAATCTGTATATGGGAAATGATTTATTAAGTCCAGAGAATACAGTAAGTTCATCCTATTACACATGGGGTCAATGGGGAAGAAAACGCAAAGCTATTTGCAGATGGCGCTACGGACGCTTGACTCATAACAACTTTCAATTTGTTCCGCGTTTTTTTATTATCGAGGTGTAATAAAATAGTTTTTTTTCTGTAAAATTGTTAAATGGAAAATGTATGCGACTTGGACTGTTCCTTAATTAAAGGCGAAGTTCAAAAATACATAATTGAAAACGTTAGTTTTCCCACGTCTTCATCCGAGATTATTTAGGAAATTAATGATTTCCATTATTATTGCAACCAATCACCACACAACGCGGCATTTTTTTAATAAATCTTATGTAGTTCACGTAAACAGTTTTTCTATACGTTTTGACAGTTAGTGATGATTGTTATGAGCAGGGACGTGACAACCCCTTCCGCGATTAAGCGCTTAAAATAAAAACCCCTTCGATAGCATATCCCAAATGTATAGGTTACCCAATCGAATGGGGAACCGTTTCATTTGGGTAACCCGTTCATTAGGCTTATGAAAACTGGGTTTATAAGGGTATTTTTTCAAACGAGGTTTGGGCGGGGCGCGTGTCAAGGTCGTACAATGAGACATACATAATGCTTTATCTATGTCTCATTCTTATGTATTTAGAAGCGGTCGTGACTCAGTGCGGTTTGCGTGGTCACATTGATCACGCATGTTAAGTGACTACAGACACGGTCATAACCTGGATAGGTTTGACTTGTTAGTGGCATTTATCTTGACTGTTTCCGTGCTTCGCAAGGTACGTTAGGCCGTTGGTGCCGGCTGCTATCGCTAGCAGTCGTTAAGCCATGTCAGAGGCCTTATAGACGGCTTGAAAACTTCTGACACCGGGGTTGGCCACTAGCCCCACAACCTTCACCAATCCGGACTTGGCCCCCGTGTGTGGAGTATGGCCTAAAACCTGCCCGAGTCATGGGAAGAGACCCGTGCCCCTGCAGTGGGGACGTAATGGGTTGTTAACACAATGCTTTATTTATGCAAACGAGAGGTGGAAGAAAGATTGTAGGTGAAGAGTCATGCGGAATTCACTCCAGTTTAGCGCCACCGCGGTCTGTGAAGCAGGAAGTGAAGTGAAAAAAAATTAGGATTACAATTAAAATAAAAGATTGTTGTGATGGGGAAGTACGGTAATCCCGCCAGTTTTCGACCAATTAGTGGAGTTGTCAAGTTTGGAAAGCAAAAAACATATGTTGGTGTAGCAATTATGTTGTTAAATTAGCTCTCCATATATGGTACATACACTTAATTTCAATAAAACAAACAAAAACTGTTATTTACTCTTACTGTTGTTGAATAAATCGGTAAAAATACGCAAAATGCCGATTTTACCAGTTTTTGACCAGATGTTACAGTTTTCGACCACCTTTGTCCAGTTTTCGACCAGAGACTGAAGCAAAGTATTTATGTAAAAGTATTGGTGTTACGTAGAAAAAAGTTTCAAAACAAGAGTTTTAACACTTTATATGTTGCAGGGATATGTTAAAATCAGTGATTTGATCAAATCCCAGGATATGTTAAAATAATAAAACCATTTTATCATATCCCTAAACTTTGGATTCCCCTAAGGATTTCCACACCAACTAGTCGGGGATTTAGTGCGATGAACCGTTTCATTTTGGATCCGGCGTTCAAACTTGTCACAGTTGTTCCCTAGGCCGTTCTGAGTGGATTAAACCCGGGAGCCACCGGGAGCCATCCCCCGTTTGGCAGGGGGAGGGGGGGAAAGTTTGTTTCTGTCGCGCTCCATTAGTGGGCTTATATCTCCAAAACTATTGGTATTAGGGCAAGTAAGGTATCATTTTCGTATGATTCAAGCATAAGGGATTGATTTCTGTAACAAAAAAAATGACTTTCCATATATAAAAAAAAGAAATATTTGATAAAACGTATAAAACACGACTACCTTTTTTCGGCATATGTGTCGATTAATTTTTAATAGTCTAAGATATTAGCATGAAAAAAATATATTCTGAAAGCCACACTTTCTAGCATTATAAAAATGTAAATTTCATTACAATATCATAATAAATACTTAGTGAAAAAAATAAAATTCAATGCGTGGCAGCGTAGCATAAAACGCGCGGTCCGCGCGGTTCTAAATTTAAGCAATTAATTATATTTCTATGAAACGTATTTTTTTTTGCAGAGATGAATTTGTCATCCTTGAAATATCAGAAAATGATATCGGACTAGCCCTAGTACCTATAGTTATGGAGATATAAGCCCCAAAAGAAGCGCGACTCAACAAGTAAACGATGAAGCGTGGGTGTTTTTTTTCCACATATGTGTTGATTAATTTTTAATGGTCTAGGATATTAGCATGAAAAAAATATATTCTGAAAGCCCCATTTCCTAGGATTATGAAAATATAAAATTCATTAGAATAGCAAAATAAATATTTCATGAAAAAAAAAAATTGATGCTCGGCAGAGTAGCATAAAACGTGCGGTATTAGTATCTGTTGTTCGTAAGTAAATAAAATGAATCATCTAGCGCCCAAAAATGACTGTAAAGTAACATAATATAAATAGGTACATAATATTATTATTTAAATATTTCTCGCACGCACAAAATATTTGTCACGTAGAACAAAAGTATTTTCCTTAAAAAAACATATATGAGAAAATCCGAAAAATGTGACTATTTCTCATACGAATTATTGTGGTTGTATCTATCAGCCGAAAGACGTCCACTGCTGGAAAAAGGCCTCCCCCAAGGATTTCCACAACGACCGGTCCTGTGCGGCTCGCATTCAGCGGCTTCCCGCCCGCAACCTTCACCAGCTCGTCGGTCCACGGAGTCGGAGGCCTGCCCACACTGCGTCTTCCGATGCGCGGTCGCCACTCGAGAACTTTACTGCACCAACGGCCATCTGTTCTACGACCTATGTGCCCTGCCCACTGCCACTTAAGTCTAGCCTAAGAGCTATGTCGGTAACTTTAGTTCTCCTACGTATCACCTCATTTCTGATTCGATCACGTAGGGAAACACCAAGTATAGCACACTCCATCACCCTTTGCCTTCTTATGAGGCCTATAGTAAGCGACCATGTCTCGGATCCATGTCGTCTCATCACTGGCAACACACACTGGTCAAAGACCTTTGTCTTGAGACAATGCGGTATTTTGGACGTTAAGATATTGCGGAGCTTATCGAACGCTGCTCAGCCGAATTGGATTCGACGATTGATCTCTTTCTCGAAGTTGGACCTACCTAACTGGACTGTTTGTCCCAGGTATACATATTCGTCAACAACTTCGAGTGTAGAGTCTCCAACCTTTAGAGGAGTGGGTGTAATACGGACGTTTGACATGATTTTCGTCTTATCCATGTTCATTTTAAAACCCACTTGTTGGGAGACTCTACTGAGTCCATCGAGCATTGCGCCTAGGTCCTCCAAGGTCTCAGCCATGATCACGATATCGTCAACAAATCGAAGGTGAGTGATGTACTCGCCATTGATTCATTTGATGCCGAGTCCTCTCCAGTCCAGAAGCTTGGAAACGTCTTCCAGTGCGGCGGTGAACAGTTTCGGAGATATAACGTCTCCCTGTCTCACCCCACGCGACAGCCGGATAGGTTTCGAATTCTGATCCTGGAGGTGGACCGACATGGTGGCGTTTTCATACAAACACTTCAATACTTCGATGTGTATCGATAGTCAATTTGGCACCGTTGGACTCTAACACAGCCCAGGTCTCGATCGAACCAAAAGCTTTCTCATAGTCCACAAACGCCATTATACTCTTCGGTCTTCTATATAATCTGCCGCAGCGTATGGATGTGGTCTATGGTACATAAGCCTTTTCGGAAGTCGTCAAACCTGAGTGCGAGACGATTCGTAATGATACTCGACATGGCTTGTAGACATGGCTCAGGAGTGAGATGGGTCTGTAATTCTTCAGCAAAGTCTTATCACCCTTCTTGAAGAAGAGCACCACTACATTTCTGTGCCATGCTGTAGACTGACGGAAATGAATAGCTTCTGAAGAGCTATAAGTATCGGTTTTCCACCTGCTTTCAGAAGCTCAGCAGTAATTCCGCCATCACCCGGTCCCTTCTTGTTCTTAAACTGTTTGAGAGCCATTCTAATCTCGCACAGGCTGACGTCTGGGATATCTTCGGTATAATGTCGGCTCTCGGATCTTAAGCCAGATTACTTACAGGCAAGGATGTAGTCGTGTATAATTGTCCGTAGAACTTTTCAACCTCTTCCAACAGCTCGGACTTGGACGACACGACTCTGCTATCCTCGATCTTCAGCTTTGCAAGCAGACAGATTCCTTACCAATACTTTTGAACTTTTATTGCGCTCGATAGCCTTTTAAATACGATTGGTATTAAATTGGCGTATATCACGGGTCAAGGACTTAGAGATCCGTCTGTTTAGTCGCCATATTGACAAGCATCTTCAGAGGATTTCAGAATCAGTCCTCCTCCGTTTTTCCTCCATGAGCTTGCTGGCGGAGTCCGAGATCCGATGTGTTTTTTTAACGTCTTGTTTTGAAGGCCTTATTCCCAGCCGTTTGGACAATTTCCACAAACCTGTCGTTGTATTCGTCCACATTTTCACATTCTCCTAGGCATTCGAAGCGATTGTGCAACTCGAGCTGAAAGCACATCTCATTGGGTGGTGGCTGAAAATCAGTGTCCCGTCCTTGGGTGGGGTAACAATACTGAGCCGTAGCCCATTTGTGATCGCTGCGGCACACACACTAGGCACATCATAGATATTTACTCGTAAGTTTGCTTGTTTTTTCTTTTTTTACTTATTATTTTATTTTTTTGTTTTTCCTTATTTATATTTTGTTAATATGTTATAAGTTTGTATGTTATTATTCTTATTTATTTTTCCTGTGTTTATCATTTCTGTGTTCAAGTTTGTTTTGTGTGTGTGATCACAGCAATTACAATAAATGCTTTATCTATCTATCTTTCGGGGTTTTGGAGTTGTATAGGCGGTAGTCGCAGCTTCATCAGTTGTCAAGAAAATAATTTGTCGTGGCTTGCGAAGCACGGAAACGGTTACGAGATTAATGCGCCAATGAGAGCAAAACTCATTATGGTTATGTATGACCTTTTCTGAAGTCAGTTAACTTGGGTGATCAACATGACCACGCAAGTTACATAGTAGACCACCATAATACAATACAAATTAGATAGTAAACCACCATAATTCGTATGAGAAATAGTCACGTTTTGCGGATTTTCTCAAATACGTTTTTATACGAAAAAAATATTATTTGTTTTACGTGACAAATATTTTGTGCGTGCGAGAAATATTTAAATAATAATATTATGTAGGTACCTGTTTATACTTTGTTACTTAACAGTCATTTGGGCGCTAGATGATTCATTTTATTTACTTACGAATAACAGATACTAAAACCGCGCGTTTTATGCTACTCTGCCGAGCATCAAATTATATATTTTTTTCACTAAGTATTTATTATGCTATTCTAATGAAATTTATATTTTTATAATCCTAAGAAGTGTGGCTTTCAGAATATATTTTTTTCATGCTAATATCAAAGACGATTAAAAATTAATCGACCCATATGTGGAAAAAAGGTAGCCATCTTTTATACGTTTTATCAAATATTTCTTTTTTCATATATGGAAAGTTATTTTTTTTGTTACAGAAATGAATTCCTTATCCTTTAATCATACGAAAATGATATCTCACTTGCCCTAGTACCAATACTTTTGGAGATATAAGCCCAAAAATGGAGCGCGGCAGAAACAAACTTTCCCCCCTCCCCCTGCCAAACTAGGGATGGCTCCCGGTGGCTCCCGGGCTTAATCTACTCAGAACGGCCTAGGGAACAACTATGACAAGTTTGAGCGCCGGATCCAAATTAAAACGGTTCCCATACTAGACTTTGCACTAAATTCCCCACTAAACCACTCCTGGGTTGCCTGCGTCCAGTGACTTCCCGTAACTTTCACCAGACCATCGGTCCACCAAGTGAGGGGCTTGCCTAAGTTACGTCTTCCGCGATACTCCAGAACTTTAATGCCTTGGGGCAGCTATCTGTTTTACGAACTATGTGCCCCGCCCATTGCCACTTCAGTTTAGCGATTCTGTGAGCTGAGTTGGTTGCTTTAGTTCTCCTGCGTATAATAATAATATTAATATCTGGGACAAATCACACACGGTCATCTGGCCCCAAACTAGGATTCCCTGTATCTTGGGAACCAGATACAGATATATATACACATATACTTTTAACTACATACATATATAGATATAATACACCCAGACTCAGAGCAAATAATTCTGCTCATCACAGAAAAGTTTGCACTGTGTGGGGATCGAACCCACGACTCTCGGATCAGAGGTCAGGATCGCTAACCACTTAGCCACCAAGTCAGTATCTCTTTTTGAGTTCGATCACTAAGAGAAACTACAAGCATAGCACGCTCCATAGCTCTTTAAATTAAACGTTTTGTCTATCTTTCTATCTTTGAACAGCTTTAATACTTTTTATGAGGCTCATAGTAAGTTAATATGTCTCAGTGGCTTATGTTACCACTAGTAACACGTTCTGCTCAAGTACCTTAGTATTGAGACACTGCTATATTTTGGACGTAAATATAAAGGGTGACTTTAAATTAGTTCTTGATACGAAAGGCTATGCATGTGCTCATGATAACAAACAACTTTCCTTAAGAAACCCATAGTCAAATCGAAAAAAGTTTTAGATACCATAGAAATAGGTCAACTAACTGGCCAAATTAGTATGCTTTTTTTGCGATTTGACCATGGGTTCCTAAGGGAAAGTTGTTTGTTATCATGCGAACATGCACACCCTTAGGTATCAAGAACAAATTTTAAGTAACCCTATATTGCGGAGCTTTCCGGATACTGCCCAGCAGAATTGGATTCAACAATCGATATATTTCTAGAAGTTGGAACTATCCAGCTGGACTATTTGTCCCAGGCTACATATCCGTCAACAACTCCAAGTGTCATAAGTCTCCAATCTTCAGAGGATATTATGATATATTTTTGTCTAGCTTATGTTCATTTTAAGACCCACATGTTGATGAGAGGCTCTACTGAGTCTATCGAGCATTGTACCTTCGTTTTCCAAGGTCTTAGCTAAGACCATGATATCGTCAGCGAATCTAAGAAAGCTATGTACTCGCCGTCGATAATTAAGTTGAATCCTCTCCAGTCCAGAAGCTTGAAAACAACTTCCAGGGCAGTGTTGAGTACCTTCGGAGATATAATGTATCCCTGTTTTACCCTATGCTGCAGCGGGATAATTTTCCAATTTTAATCCTGGAGGCGGAATAACATGGTAGCGTTTTCGTACAAGCACATCAACACTTTGATATATTGATAGTCACTGCTGGAGTGACTATAGCACAGCCTTGGTCTAGACAGAATTAAATGCTATAGTTAAATTACGTTCTATATTTGGGTCTATAGTTCTTCAGCAGGGTCCTATCACCATTTTTGAAGAAGAGTACCACCACATGCAATCCCTTATCTTTATCTTTATATATCTTTATTTGCAACAAATTTTTAGATACAAAAACAATTTGAGCCCTGATATCCACACTAGGATGCCCTGTATTGTAGATATCAGTCTCTTCCGCCATAAAGTACACAAAAACTAATTATCCTAGAACAGTTCATTTATTATTCCACATTAAAGGTTGTGTTAAGGTCGTATTACAGTAAAAAGAGTGAGTGGTGTGAGTGTGTGAATGTATGTGAGTGTGTGAATGTATGTGAGTGTGTGAGTGTATGCGAGTGTGTGAGTGTATGCGAGTGTGTGAGTGTATGCGAGTGTGTGAGTGTATGCGTGTGTGTGTGTGTGTGTGTGTGTGTGTGTGTGTGTGTGTGTGTGTGTGTGTGTGTGTGAAAAAGATAATATTTTTACGAGCACGAGCGTGTATTTGGAAAGAGTGAATATTTTCAAGTTTAATGTTGCTTAGCCATGATATGTTCCATCTCCATGTAGTTTAAGTTAAGGAGGTAATTTTTTACTTTACACTTACATTGATGCCTGCTGTCGTTGAAGATATTCAGTTCTTTGTCTAATTTACTGTAAAGGAAAGGACCGAGATGTTTGTAATTTCTTTGTGTAAAGTCAGTTCGTGTCCTTGGGATCTCCCATTTTCTATGACGTTGAGAGCGAGAAGTTACAATATTGGGGAGGGATGTTTTATGAAATTTAAGAATTGTTTGTATTATGAAGAGCTGCCGGACTGTAAGGTATTTACACTCTTTAAACAGGAGCTCAGTGGAGTAGCGATATGGCGTATCTGTTCATATATTGATTACAATGTAATTAAACAGCTTCTCATAGCTTGCAGTACCGGTTTTCCATCTGTTTTCAGAAGTTCTTTCGTAATTCTATCATCACTTATCCTCCAGTGCCTTGTTGTTCTTAACACTTTGGTGCACGTTGGCGGGAACACCCGTTTATCAGCTTCCATAAAGTTTGACAGTGCGGGGAACCCCGTTTGTATTTAAATGATTCTTATCATTACTACGGTAAGCCCCGTGCAAAATGAATGAGCGCCATATAAAGAGCAAGAATACTGTCATTATGAGTAGCTCAGATTTAGTTATAGTGTCAACCTTAATGTTCGACGAATGTCACGCACAAACGGGGTTCCCCGCACTGTCAAACTTTATGGAAGCTGATAAACGGGTGTTCCCGCTACCACGCGCCAAAGTGTTAAGATGTTTTAGAGTTAACTTCGTACAGGCTGACGTCAGAGATATCTTCAGCATTGTATCGCTTCAATCTGGCTCTCAGATCTGTAGCCAAATTACTGATAGATAAACCTGTGGTTGCGTATTATTGCCCGTAGATTTTCTTAATCTCTTCCAACAGCTCAGACTAGGACGATACAATTCTGTCATCCTCTATATTCAGCTTAGCCTGACAGAGCGTCATACTCATATGCTATAATATTGTTAGAGGACCGCACTCTGAGCAGTAAGAATGCACATTGTATACGAATAAGAATGACAAAAGCATACGCACGTGCATTCGCAAAGATTCCAGAGGCCTACAGATGCGAGATTGCCCCTTAAACATCGTAAAGGTATCATGATATTTTACTCGATGAGCTCTTAACATCTTCTGCTGTTTTAAGGGGCAACAGGCAACCATACAAGTTCCTGAGCTAAAGAAGTAGCCAAATTTTTATTAGCAGTTTAGAAAGTTATCATTCTGTTATGAAGTAATTAAGAAAAGTTGGCGATTATGAAATAATCATGCTGGGATGTGGACGTTTTTCAAATGGTGCATAAATTAAATGATCCGCCGACGTTTGCTAGCCATATATAAATTTCAACTTTTTAAATAAACTCGAGCGTCTTCAAAATCTCACTGATCTTGCTATCAGATTTATCTTTTATCTCCGTAAATATCATCACGTGTCCCCGTATCGAAGAGATTGGAATGGCTTCCAATTAGTTACCGTCGTGACCTTCACACCCTGTTACATCTTTATTTTCAAAATCCCCAATTTATCTTAAAGAACGTTTCAACTTTATCTTCTACTCACAGTCGTCCTCTTCGTTCCTCCGATAACCTCCGTCTCCATATTCTTCCTCACTCTACTAATTTCTAAGCTCACTCCTTTACTCATCAAGCTATCCGCCTCTAGAGTCCCCTTCTTGTACCCATCAAACAAGCCCAATCATTGCACTCTTTAAAAAAGGATAAAAAACAAGCATATCTTCTTGACGTCTAAAGAGCTCATCACTTCTCCAATCATACTTTGGAAATAATTATATGTATACGGGATGTAAATATGGTCGTGCGTCAAATTTTAATCAGTGCTTCTATTCCTGTTTCTGATCAATTTTCCCCAAGGAGCACGTAAATCAAATCAAATCGTAAAAATTAACTCCTCAATACTAATTTGGCCACTCGGCTGATCGATTTTTATAAAGAATCCAAAAGTTCACTGCTACTATCGAACATTATATACATTTGTCTATTTTTCATATCACAAAAGACAACATGCATTTTTTCCCAGTAACTACTACCTTAGTTTTGCTTGTTAGAATAAAACGGTCGAAAACAGGAGCATTGTTATTCTCTTTCCTGATTTCCACCACGTCATATTTTTGACATTGCTAGTTTTAAGTAATTTTAAATATGGTGGACGAAAACTGGCAGTATCAACCAAAAAGTATCCGACGCTCAGCAGATCGATTTTTATAAAGAATCCAAAAATTTACTGCTACTATCGAACATTAAATATAAATTGTCTATTTGTCATGCATTTTTTTGCAGTAACTACTACCTTAGTTTTGCTTGTTAGAATAAAACGGTCGAAAATAGGAGCATTGTTACTCTCTTTCCTGATTTCGAACACGTCACATTTTTGACATTGCTAGTTTTAAGTACATTTTAAATATGGTGGACGAAAACTGGCAGTATCAACCAAAAAGTATCCGACGCTCGGCAGATCGATTTTTATAAAGAATCCAAAAATTTACTGCTAGTATCGAAAATTAAATATAAATTGTCTATTTTTCATATCACAAAAGACAACACATGCATTTTTTCCAGTAACTACTACCTTAGTTTTACTTGTTAGAATAAAACGGTCGAAAACAGGAGCATAATTTCGACCACGTCATATTTTTGAGATTGCTAGTTTTAAGTAATTTTAAATATGGTGGACTAAAACTAACAGTATCAACCAAGAAGTATCCAACGCTCGGCAGATCGATTTTTTAAAGATTCCAAAAATTTTCTGCTACTATCGAACATTAAATATAAATTGTCTATTTTTCATATCATAAAAGACAACACATGCTTTTTTTTCTAGTAACTACTACCTTAGTTTTGCTTGTTAGAACAAAACGGTCGAAAACAGGAGCATTGTTATTCTCTTTCCTAATTTCGACCACGTCATATTTTTTAGTTTGCTAGTTTTAAGTACATTTTAAATATGGTGGACGAAAACTGTGAGTATCAACCAAGAAGTATCCGATTATTCATATTCCTTAATGGTGATACCTAATGGTCTTAAAATTCGCAACACAAGAAGAGATTTTTTTTTCCACTTTCTATGTAGGTACCACTTTGGTTTGCACGCTTCCGATCGCAATAAATCGCAGGACACACAGAGGCGGCCGCGGGGCAGTAGCGTTCCGAAGGCGGACCTGCGGAAAGCGAACTTAGAGCGGACCTCTTCAGACAGAAATTGCGGCGTCGCGGTAGCGTCGCGGGGGCGGTATGTCTGAAGGCAAAAGCGTTCGGGACCACTTTTTTCGGGGAATTTCGTATAATAGGTATTTTATTATAACTGTTACGTTACTCTCTGTACGAAAAGATTTAAAAACTGGTCAAGCTCACACTAACACAATACTTTATATCTGTAAAACTTATAAAACCAAAGAAAAAAACACTCAAAAATCTGTAATTTAATACAACTCGCAGCACGCCCCCGCACCACGCCGCAAACGCGCCGCTGTGTGGGGGGTTTCATATATTTCAATGGAATACAACTGGTCCCGCTTTCCCGCTACCGCGCTGCCACCGCGCGGAATCGCCAGTCTGTAGGCCCGACCTTCCCGCTTTCGCCCCCTCGCTGGTACCGGCATCGGGCGAATCCCGCCCGGTTTTGGTGTAAAGGGTTTCATAGTAATCCGAACATTACAAATAATCCCGCTCCCGGTACCGCCCCGCGGCCGCCTCTGTGTGTGCTGCGCTTAAACGAATGACAGTGAGTAGTAAACAAACAATCACGCATCAACTTCATTCAAATCAATGCCTACAGTCGCCCGGACCGACTGCATCGCATATTCCATTCTATAATGGTCCGTATGGTTGTATCGTAAGGATCATATTTGTCTAAAAGCTGAAAGGGTTACCCTTTCATTATGGTAAGTGGTTCCAAAGTGTTTAGTTAATCTTTAAAAATACCGCTTAAAAAACCCAAACGAAAGGGTTTTGACGCCTACTGGGTTTGGTAAGCAAACCCCTTGCAGAAACCCATTCAAAAACCCGTGAAGGGCTTACCAGTCCAGTCCCTGGTTATGAGTCAAGCGATATCAGCGCCTCTATCGGTGAGTTCTGTCAGTTTTCTTCCCCATTCTCCGGACTAGTGGAGATTGTTGGGTTGAGTAATCTAGTCCGGATTGCAGGAAGGCGCTGTTTTTTTTTAAATTCAAGATTTGGAAGCGTTTGAACACGCTCGTAACTTATGAAACTATCCATAGGATACTGAAAAAATAAATTGTAGATCGGATTTTTTAAATATTTTTCCTTTACTCTACCTAGTCTTGATTCTGAGTAACCCATCAAATACACTTTTTTAACACCCTGTACATATATGGATGTGCAACTTGAGCGGATTTATCGCTCAAAGCGCTTTCATTCAGACAAATTGCTCACTAACAGATGTGAGTCAGTTAACCTGCGAGACCAATTCGCCCAGCCCACTACCTATACAAAAAAGTGCAAAAAAGTTACTCACTTGATTCGTTGCCGCAAAGAGGCGGAACTGAAGCTGCGAGTGCATTTAGCGCAAGCGGACGCATTCCCGCGTGCCACGTAGAGAACTCCGCATAGGGAACAAAACGTACTGGTGGCTGACGCATCTGTGCGGCAATACAGAACATGTTTTTTTTTTAATTATTTATAACCCGGGACAAATCAAACATGGTCATCTGGCCCCAAACTAGGATGCCCTGTATTATGGGAACCAGAAACTGATATACATACACATATACATTAAAATACATACATATATAGATATAATACACCCAGACTCAGATCAAACTATAATTCTGCTCATCACAGAAAAGTTTGCCCTGGGAGGGGATCGCATTGCATACTGGCTTGAGTGCTTGCTTACATACTTGCTTATTTGGATGCTTGCTTTCATGCTGGCTTGCATGCTTGCTTACATAAATATGTACTTGCATAGGTACCTACTTACTTGTATGCTAACTAAAATTCTTGCTTATGAAACAGCGAGAAATTAACCTTCGGATAAGTAACCCGTAGAAATTGAAACATCGGAGTTGCATCAATCCGGTGACAAGTTTTGCGGAAATACGAAACGAAGGTGAATACCAAATTAATAGAAGATTGTAAAAAGACAAAATAAATAGCTAAACATACAGTCTGTCAAGAAAGTCTTGAAAATAAATGAGGGCGCTGTTCGTTTCAACACAGCAACATTCGAGCACATTCAACCAATGAGGATCCAGAATTTTAAGATTGCCATCGTAAATAAATGTAGTTCCAATAAAATCCGCTTTCAAAACTTTTTTGACAGACTGTAAGATATAAATGACTGACTCGGTGGCTAAGTGGTTAGCGATCCTGACCTCTGATCCGAGAGTCGTGGGTTCGATCCCCACACAGAGCAAACTTTTCTGTGATGAGCAGAATTGTTTGTTCTGAGTCTGGGTGTATTATATCTATATATGTATGTATTTAAAAGTATATGTGTATGTATATCAGTCTCTGGTTCCCAAGATACAGGGAATCCTAGTATGGGGCCAGATGACCGTGTGTGATTTGTCCCGGATATTATTATTATGTAACCAATACAATTCATAAGCAGCTCACCAGATTTATCGTTATTTTCTCTAATAGAATTATCACAGTGCTCTTTCTTCCTATGCTTATAAAGTGCAGTTTTGTTCGGCAAGATCTCGTCGCAGTCTCTGCATGGAATCCTGTCAAAAAACATCTTAATGGATTCCTCATTCCGTGAAAAAGAACACGAAAAAAATACGTTAGTGTTTGTTAATAATGGTTGCGTTGGGAAATCTTGGTAAACGATACGACCTTCAAACCTTCAAAAAAAGAGCGCACTCCCATATCAAAGGCCGGCAACGCACTTGTGACTCCTCTGGTGTTACGGGTGTCTATGGGCGGCGGTAATCGCTTACCATCAGGTGATCCGTCTGCTCGTTTGCATCCTGTCCCACAAAAAAAACCCGTTTCAATCTTCGGCATCATCGCCATCTTCTCAGTCCTTGGGCTGACCAAATGTAGATTTAAAAAATTGGTAGTGCCAACTCTTAGTAGTCTCGGCCCTACACTCCCCTAGGTGTTGCAGGAACTGAAGAAGACAAAGGGCTGACTCTTAAGCCAATATGTTAAAGATTATTTATTGAACGCACCCTATTCTCTATGACTTAGCTGTCAATAAAATTATCTGTGATCTATGGTCAAGGACTTTTTGGCGGGAACTCGCGGCAAGAGTTTGTCATTTTTGTTTTATTATCCGAAAAAATAGATATCGTGATTTTTAATGCATAACATTGATAGTGTATTGTTCATAAAGTGCCATTTAAGTGTCTAATATGTAGGATAATGAAATAAAAGTGTGTAGACTGTGTTTCGAGTACTCTCAAGAAGTCCATGAAATCTTCATCAAGAGTGCTATCATTTTGCTGAAGAACAGGAAATTCAAATATGAAAGAAATGGCTTTGGCCTTAATTGAATTTTCCTATTAATACGAAGAAATATGAAAGAAATGGCTATTGGCCTTTAAATACGACAGAAGATTTACAACAGACTAGGCTGTATGGCTCTGATCCTTTGCCTTCCCCATCTCGGGGTGAAATAAAACAAAAAAAAATGATCTATGGTCAAACAAGCAGTGATGGCGTTTTATTTTACAACCTAAAATGATAACTTAAATAAGTACATTTGGGAGTCTAAATTACAGAAAGATTCAATCTATTCTAACCAAAAACCCAATAAAACTGAAATCTCAATCTGCTTACTTGTAATCATCTTTTACAGGGTTTGAAGGTGCTCCACTATCGTCGTCGCCAGTTTTTGTGTGGGTTTTCTTCTTATGATATGTTAGACTCCAACTGAAATAAAAAAGCGGCCAAGTGCGAGTCGGACTCGCCCATGAAGGGTTCCGTAGCAGCAAGTAACATAATATAAAAGTTTTTGTAGTTCGTTGTAACTTGAATGAAAGGTAAATTGCGGTTTACGATTTATGACGTATTAAAAAAAACTACTTACTAGATATCGTTCAAACCAATTTTCGGTGGAAGTTTGCATGGTAATGTACATCATATATTTTTTTAAGTTTTATCATTCTCTTATTTTAGTTTACAACTTTGGAAGTGTCTCTCGCGCAAACTATTCAGTTTAGAAGAAAATGATATTAGAAACCTCAATATCATTTTTGAAGACCTATCCATAGATACCCCACATGTATGGGTTTGAAGAAAAATTTTTTTTTGAGTTTTAGTTCTAAGTATGGGGAGCCCCCAAAATTTATTGTTTTTTTTCTATTTTAGTGTGAAAATCTTAATGCGGTTCACAAAATACATCTACTTACCAAGTTTCAACAGTATAGTTCTTATAGTTTCGGAAAAAAAGTGGCTGTGACATACGGACAGACAGACAGACAGACAGACAGACAAACAGACATGACGAGTCCATAAGGGTTCCGTTTTTTGCCATTTGGCTACGGAACCCTAAAAACAGTGACTTGATTTCAAGACTGCGCCAAGCACAAGAGCGTTAAAAATGTTACAGCGAAAACGCAACTGCAAACAAAGTTCCTATTATATTACCATATATTACTTCAAAATAACTAACCGCCTCGGTAGGCTAGTGGCTAGTCCAATCGCTTCACATCAGGAGATCGCGGGTTCGATTCCCGGCGGGGTCCAACGTAGGACTCGGTTTGGTTGGTGGTAGGGCATTTTCTAAATCCGGCTGGCTAGCTACAACCATCTTATCTAAGTCTTGCCTCCAAACATCAATGTTAATGTGCACTGATGTGTTCCGGCATGAAGATAAGATAGCCAGTTGCCCATTGCGTTGGGGAATCTTGATAAGCCCGCTTCCATCTTCGGCATCATCATCACATACCATCAGGTGAGATGATGCCAAGAGCTTACCAATTGTAAAAAATGGTACTCAGATAAAATCGATTGGCAAATATTTTTGATGCCATAAAAACATTATACAATGTCAAACATGACGAAAAACATTATACTTGACATCATCATCATCAGCCGAAAGACGTCCACTGCTGAACGAAGGCCTTCCACGCTTCCAAGGATTTTCACCACGACCGGTCTTGCATGTTATTCACTGCTAAACAAACTTAAAGTCCAAAGAAAATTACAAGTTGTAAGATGAAACTTAAGTTCACATTAATGTGCTTTTAAACTTACAGTAATAGATCTATAGTTCATTCCAATAAAAAAAAAACAAAAGGTGTAAACAAACTTACTATGGAACTGACACATGTTAATGTCAGATGCATACTATATTTGTTTACTGTTGGGTTTTCATACAAACTTTGAGATTTCAAATCATCCGCTAAACCGCCGCCATGTTGCCGTCCTGCGACGGAAACTACTAACAAGTAGCCGCAAGGGAGCGCCACGGTCTCTTTTTTGCAATGGCGGAGCGCGGCCGTTCATAATTTGTGTTCGAACGAAAATAATTAGCTGCAAGTGCACTAACTCATCAAGCACTCTGCTAAAGCCTGAAACAATGGATCCATGGGCCCTCTAAGCTAGCAAACAGCACAGCTTCAAAGAAAACCACAAGAAAACTATACTTGCAAATGACCCGAAGGCGGCGGCGGTGAGTAAGAAGAAACAACTTTTTGATATTCTCAGAGTTAGATTTGTACCGTATTCCTTTAAACTAGCGAAACGCCACATTTTTGGTCCAATCGGCCCGGATTTTGCGGTTACGAGTCTATAACTTTCAAGTAAAAACTTTAATAAATCGCCGTAACTTCGTAGCGTCCATTTTTCAGAGTCAACATAATATTTTCGAAACTAAAGACCTGTACCTGGTATTTGTGTGGTTTTTACTATTCAACTAACATAAATAATCGATTCGTGCAGTTATTTTTAAGTAGAAATTTGTTTTAAGTGGTTTTTCAAGCAAAAACGTGGTAAGCCGGAGGTCATTGACCCCGCGTACTACGGTGTTAGAATTTCGTAAAAAACTTGTTCAAAAGTGCGTAATTGTGTTGTTTTTACTAGTCAACGTTTACAGTTGCTTGCATTTTAATGTTTTACGAGTAATAATTGTTCAGTTCCGAGTGTTTTGTAAGTTCGTAATACGTCGACTTTGCGTTTGCGCTATCTGGTTCAAGTCGAAAGCTGTTGCGGCGACAAAATGGCTGAACAAATTAGTAATGAAGAATTTGAGCTGTTGCTTTCACCCCATGTAACAAATAAAGAAGTAGCTTTCCTTCGGCTACAGTCTTTGTTCGATTTGTCGAAAAAAGTGTTAACTAATCCCGAGCTTTGATTATTTACTGTCTAGATAGAGCGTCACCCTGTAATCACTGCGACAAAACCGGCCAACTTTTTCAAGCTTGTGTGTGTAACAACCATGTGATAGTCACGTGACAGCTTTGTCTTACGCTCGCGTTATGTCGTTCAATTTGCCTATGTGTGCGTGCATGGGGATAATAGGTAATGCCATATTTCCCCCAAAATAAGTAGTTATAATACAAAGTACAAAATAATAAGTGTTGTTGGCAAAAAAATAGTTCATTGAAATATAACACATTACATTACATAGAAGGGGTGTGAAAAAAGTGCGTTTGAAATTTTAAAGGGTTTCTTTAGATCAGGTCTAGAATACAGGAAAAATATTAAAAAAAAAACAGATCTAATTTTTTTCAGTTTCCCATACAAATTCATGATTCACTATTTAGATTTGGTATGGCAAACTGTGAAGAAAAATTGAAAGAATTTATCATTTTTTTTTGTTTTCTTGACTTGATTCTGGGTAACCCCTTAAAATTTCGAACGCATGATAGTGTTTTTAGTAGTGATGAAACAATTACAATTAATTGGTATCTAAACAATTAATTGGCCGTAGTTATGCCATAACGATCCAACTGATATAAAGCAAGTTAGATATAATGTACTTTATGTCACTGACATACATTTTAGAGCCTCCAATATAAGAATATTCGATGATTTGCACAATCTCTTAATTTTAAATCTAGTTATGAAACAATTAAAATTAATTGTAATTGGTATTTTAATAAATTATTGTTGTTGGTAACGTAGTTATGCTATAACGATCCAACTGGCATAAAGTAAGTAAGAGTTAATGTATTTTATGTCATAAAGTACATTATCCCTAACTTACTTTAAATATTGGATCGTTATGACATAACTTAACAATTAATTGGCCGTACAATTAATTGTTAAGATACCAATCAATTGTAATTGTTTCATCACTAGTTTTTAGTTTTCAAGATAAACTGGTACCCCGCACCTAATAACCACAAGTGTCCCTGATTTTTACTTCGCCGTAGTCGGGTAACCATTTAAGTTCCACCATATTTTAATTTGGTACCAGAATTATTATTTTAACTCAAATTTGGAGGAAATTTTGCATTGAAAAACTGGCAACACTAACAAAATGCCAAGTGCGAGTCTTTAAAAATTGGCTGATAAACGAATTATTTTCTGTCAAAATACGATGAATCTGAATTGCTTAGCAATGGTAGCTGACTTTATTTGTTGTTTTCAAACGTCCTTTGTAATTTCTGCACACTTTTATTGCATACTTCGTCATTTTAACCACCTTTTTTTTAATTCGTAACTCGAGCGGGCGTGTGCATCCTTTGACGTCAAACTGAACACTAAGGAGCGGGGAGCGGCTTATAGGCCAACAGTTGGCTGATAATTTTTTGGACGCATCTGCGCCACCAGCGCACTATCTAGACATTAAATAATCAAAGATCCCGAGTTAGTTCCAGAGTTCAATGCTCGTCTAGAGGACTTGTCAAATCTAAAAACTTCGTACGAAAAAGCGGTTAGTGTTATTTTTACGCTAAATAAAAATCATTACCCCGAAATACCGATAAGTTATAGTGATATAGTGACATTTGATGAGATTTATTACAAAATTCGACACGTCGAACAAACACTGAATCAAAAAACAGTAAAGTCTGAGACCTGCAGCCGCGAGTCAAAAAGTAATGCAAGGCCAAGGTTGCCCAAGTTAGAAATATTTCCCTTTGACAGTAATCTCGAGAACTGGCCTACATTCAGAGATACGTTCACCAGTTTAATTCATAAAAATGAAGATATATCTGATGTCGAAAAGTTCTACTACTTGTTGTCAGCCCTCAGTGGCCCCGCTTTGACGATAGCGAAGTCCATGCCAGTCACTGCTGACAACTACCCCATCGTATGGAGTCAGCTGGTGTCGCGATATGAGAACAAACGCGCGTTAGCTACCACCTACCTCGATAAACTTTTCAATTTTAAACCGATGAACACTGAGTCCGTCTCTGGTCTAAATACTTTCTTACAGACTTATCAGGAAAGTGTTAAGGCGCTACAACAGCTGAATATCCCTGACCTATCGAGTTTCATTCTGTTCTATTTATCACTGCGTAACCTTGACGGTGTTAGTAGGCGCGAGTTTGAACAAACTGTAAAACAAGGCGAAATACCTACGTTTAACGATCTCATACGTTTCGTAGAAAATCATGTGCGCGTTTTGGAAATGTCCGAGTGTAAACCGGCTAAAGCTGTAGGCAGTTTCAAGTACACTCAGAACAAAACCAGTACAAGTCAAACGCACACTGGTTCAAAAACTCAAACTTATTCAAACAAAAATCACTCTCAAAAAACTTCCCTTGCGGCATCAGCTGTTATGAACACGGCCGATAAGGGTAGTTGTGAGTCGCGTAAATCGATGGAATGTGCAGTCTGTAACAAACCTCATTCTATCTATCGCTGCCATGCGTTCGGTGACCTCACACCAGAGTTCCGTATGCAAAAAATAAAACAACTTAAACTTTGTGAAAATTGCTTGCGTGATAACCACGACGTAAACGCCTGTATTTCAAAAATGCGTTGTGCTATCTGCAAAAACATGCACCACCACATGTTGCATATCGATTCGGCTTTAGTCAAATCAAGTGAATCGGTACCAAACTCATTTTCAAACCCTGTCGCGTTGACATGCTCTACCAATTCCACGGTTTTGCTCGGCACCGCCGTCATCCACGTCGCAGACTGCTGGGGCAGGTACCAGCCCGTACGTGCGGTGATCGATAGCGGCGCCATGACGGGCTATCTGACTGAAGACTGTGCGAAGCGCTTAGGTCTGCCGCGACGCAAATGTAACTTCGAACCTGTCGGTTTAGGTGGCAACCCTGTCAGAGAGTTTGGCTTAGCGACTTGTAGTATAAAGCCGCGTGATAGTGATGGCCCCGTTCTGAAAACCGATGCGGTAATCGTTTCGAACATAGCAGGCGACTTACCTACAGTCCCCTTGTCAAACGACATCATTAACATGTATCAAAATCTAAAGTTGGCGGATCCTCAATTCTACAAACCGGGTCCAGTCGATATGTAACTCGCCGCTGATGTGTTTCCATACATCTACGACGGCCAAAAAGTATTGCCGCGTGAGCACGGGATGCCAGTAGCCATGAGTTCAATCTTCGGTCACGTGATTTCAGGCCAAGCCGCCTTTAACCGTGACAAACGCAAGGACGACTCGGCTTCAACTGGTACAGTCAACGCGACAATGACTGATGCGCCTACTCGGGCAGCTGTTGTTCTGTTGGTAACACAAGCGAGTATCGATAAAATCATGAATTCGTTCTGGGAAATAGAGAATGTTCAAAGTGACGTACCTCAGTCCTCTGAAGACTTGTACGTAGACAAGTTCTTTGAAGCGGAACATAGTCGAGACGACACCGGTCGCTACACAGTTAAGTACCCATTCAAGCCTAAGTTCGAACTCGGTGCTTCGCGTCAACAGGCTGAGCGTCGACTACTAAATTTAGAGGCGAAGCTAGATAGATTTCCAGACGTCAAACAAGAATATCATAAGTTCATGACTGAGTACGTAAACTTAGGTCATATGACTTGCCTCGGTGAGCTAGGTACAGTCGAGTCGAAAAATATAATTCCCCATTTCTATATCTTGCGTCCATCCAGCACTACCACGAAGCTTCGTGCTGTCTTCGATGCCTCATGTGCAACGTCGAATGGGAATTCATTGAATTCGGTTCTGTATCCCGGCCCTAAGCTACAGTCTGACATTAACGAAATCCTGATCAACTTCCGTATCCATCCTGTCGGGTTGTCAGCAGACATTTGTAAATGTTACAGACAAATATTGATTGATAAGAGCCAACGACCGTATCAACATATTCTATGGCGTGGCTCACAAGACGAACCGATCAAAGTGTTTGAACTCAACACAGTGACCTACGGGGTGGCCACTAGTCCATACCTAGCTATTAAAGTCCTGCGCACTCTGGCTGACGATGAAGCGGTTCCCTGCGGCAGCAGAAGTGTTAAAAAAGGCTTTTTTTATGGACGATTTCTTGTGGTCGATGCCGACGGTAGAGAGCGCTATTCAGTTACAGGAGGCGCTGACGTCGTTGTTAACCAGCGGAGGGTTCTTGCTAAGAAAGTGGTCCAGCAATTGTCCACAGGTATTCGAGCAGCTGCCTCAGGATTATCGCGAGTTGCCTGTCCAGTTCGACGATGATGCCAATCTGACCATTAAGGTTCTCGGCCTTCAGTGGCTGCCAGCTTCCGATACGTTCTCATTCACCACTTCACAGGCTAATCCGTCAGTTCGATCCACTCGGATTCGTCGCTCCATGCATATTCTTCGCCAAGTGTTTCATGCAGAAACTTTGGGCCCTGAAACTCGATTGGGATCAGAGTTTGCCAGCGGATCTGGAAACACAGTGGAAAACATATATTGAAGAATTGCCATTACTTTCCAATATTCAGCACGAACGTCACGTGACCGTCGCTGGTTTTACCTACTGTCAGCTTCTAGGTTTCTGCGACGCGTCGCAACTCGGATATGCAGCAGTCGTGTATTTGCGCACTGAAAATGAGAAAGGTGAGAGCAAAGTTAGCCTTCTCATATCAAAGTCCAAAGTAGCGCCCTTGAAAACAGTTACCATCCCTCGGTTGGAGCTTCTGGCTGCTCATCTTCTTGCCAAGTTGGTCTCATATGTCAAGTCCATTCTAACTAGTCGACTTCAGATCAACGAGACGTTGATGTTCACTGATGCGTCTGTAGTGTTGGCGTGGCTGAACACACCAAGCTATATGCTTAAAACCTTCGTCGCTAATCGCGTAGAGTCCATCGCAGACAAGGAACCTATAGAGTGCTGGCATCATGTTAGCGGCGCATGCAACCCAGCAGATGTCTGTTCTCGCGGAGCGTTACCCTCTGCGTTACTGGCGATGCCTGAGTGGCTGCATGGTCCGCAATGGCTTACGCAGGATCGCTCTCAGTGGCCGGTAAGGACTATCGATGAGTTTCGGGATGAATCTCCACCTGAGCTTAAAACAGCTACAGTTCTGATGTCAACTGATAGCGTTGAATCTAATCCTATTGTCGAACTAACTGAACGCTGTTCAAGCTTCAGTAAGGTGGTGAATGTTGTCGCTCGATGTCTTCTGTTCATCCACAACGCAAGATCTAAACCTCAAAAGCGTAGATCTCTCACAGTCATCGAAACTAGAAAAGCGCATGATGTTATTATAAAAGCAATTCAAAGTCACTACTTTTCGGACGACCTCGTAGCTCTGTCCAAAGGTAACCCCTGCAGTCAGTCGTTGCGCAAGCTTAACCCCTTTCTAGATCCCCTTGGTTTTCTCAGGGTGGGGGGTAGACTGTCGCAGTCCACCCTGTCTTTTGATAAGAAGCATCCGTTTCTTCTACCTAAGAAGTCTCACTTCACTGATATTCTGGTCGATCACTTTCATAAGCTGCATCTGCATGTTGGCCCACGTACCCTGCAAGGCATCATTTCCCAGAAGTACTGGTTCATATCAGCACGAGGTGCCATACGATCGCGAACTCTGAAGTGTATACCGTGCTTTAAAGTATCTCCTTCCCAGCGTCAACCTCTTATGGGAGAGTTACCTAAATTCCGCACGCAAGACGTTCACGTATTTCATACGGTAGGCGTTGACATAGGCGGACCCTTTCTAACTAAAGAGTCTAAACGTAGGAATGCACCATCTTCGAAATCGTACCTTTGCGTTTTCGTGTGCTGTGCAGTACGAGCTGTGCACTTAGAAGTTCTATCTTCATTAAGTACCGAGTGCTTCTTGGCGACATTCGACCGATTTACAGCTAGGAGAGGTCTGTGTAAACTTTTAGTGTCCGACAACGGCACAAACTTTGTCGCTGCGGGCAAACAACTTAAAGAAATAACCGAATTTCTAAATCATAACCAGGGCAAACTGACTACTAGTTTGACATCGCGACAAGTAGAATGGAAACATAATCCACCCGCGGGAAGTCACTTCGGAGGACTTTACGAAGCAGCTGTCAAATCGGCTAAAGTCCACATAAAACGAGCAGTGGGTAACCGAGTACTGTCGTTTGAAGAACTTACCACCTTGTTCGCAAGAGTAGAGGCGGTGCTTAACTCACGCCCACTCTGTGCTCTGTCTAACGATCCTAGCGAATTCGAGGTTCTTACGCCTTCGCATTTCCTAATAGGTCATGACATTCTTAGTGTCCCGGAGTATGACTTGACGGATTTACACCCTAACCGACTAAATCGGTGGCAGGCTGTACAACAAGTAGCACAACTCTTTTGGAAACTCTGGAGACAAGATTACCTCCACACTCTTCAAAAACGTGACAAGTGGTGTAGGAATTCACAAAATATCAAAGTGGGTGATCTTGTAGTATCCGCGTGTAAAAGCACACGCGGATACTCCTCCCTTGCAGTGGAGTCTCGCTAGGGTATTAAAAGTACATCCTGGACCAGATGGCGCAGTGCGTGTGGTCACTGTGCGAACAAAAGATAAAGAGTTTATACGTCCTGTAGTTAAACTCAGTCCTCTCCCAGCGGAGCAGGACTCTGCTTAAAAATTAATAATTTTAGTCGTTTTCTCACATAAACTTTTAAAATTGTAATAACTTAGCCTTTTGTTTATGTAAGTATATATTTTAAATAAAATACAGTCCACTTTTATAAGCTCTCGTAACTGTGAAATCCAGGTGGATTTCGGTGGGGTGAATGTTGGGTTTTCATACAAACTTTGAGATTTCAAATCACCCGCTAAACCGCCGCCATGTTGCCGTCCTGCGACGGAAACTACTAACAAGTAGCCGCAAGGGAGCGCCACGGTCTCTTTTTTGCAATGGCGGAGCGCGGCCGTTCATAATTTGTGTTCGAACGAAAATAATTAGCTGCAAGTGCACTAACTCATCAAGCACTCTGCTAAAGCCTGAAACAATGGATCCATGGGCCCTCTAAGCTAGCAAACAGCACAGCTTCAAAGAAAACCACAAGAAAACTATACTTGCAAATGACCCGAAGGCGGCGGCGGTGAGTAAGAAGAAACAACTTTTTGATATTCTCAAAGTTAGATTTGTACCGTATTCCTTTAAACTAGCGAAACGCCACATTTACCTTTTGCTTTTGTTTTTTTTTTTGATTGGAATGAACTATACCTGCGCAGTAGACAAGATTTTAATTACGCGGGAAAGCGATGGACCAATCAAGTAGCTTCATTGTCACCCGCCATTACACGTTCCTAAAATCTCTGCCGCTATTGGGTGATCGATTTCCCGCCTGATTCAATGAAATCGTCAGCTGCGTCACAAAATAGACACAGAAGGTCCGATCAATACAAACCACTAAAATCGTAAACATATACATGCTTATAGAAATATACGGTCGTTCGAGGCAAGGTTACGCGGCAAAGTATCACAACAGTATCGTGACCTTGCTTATAACGACTTTATACGTCTATAAGCATGTATATTCTTAGGATTTTAGTGAGCATATTGAGCGGACCTTCTGTATCTGTGTTTTTGTGGCTGCGTTGATTGCTTCGGGTGTTTCCGTCGATTGCCGATGATTACCGATGTGCCTTGCTTTTTGTGTACTATTTACCTATTACCTATAATCTTACCTATTGGGAAAGGTGCTATCGCACTGATTGCAAGGGTACATGTTGTTTTCCGCCGCGTGCTTCATACGTCTGTGAACTTGTAGGTATGTCCAGTGCAGGTACGAACGGCCGCAGTCCTGATACAGACATTTACACTCTTCAACATTTTATGAAAGAATTCCATACATATTTAAACTCTTCATCATACTATAAAATTGAGCCAAATACATTTATACTCCTCATCATAATAGTTTTAAATCCTGCCACAAACGTCCGAACTCTTCATTCAATTTTAAAAACTGCTACAGACATTGAAACCAGGGTTCGAAAATATCCGATATTTATAATAAATATCAAAATATCAGATATTTTTGATATATATCCGATATTTTCGATATCTTTGATATTTTTGATATTTTTGATATTTATCAAAATTACATACTAATTTCAATTTCTTACTTTAATACTTGATTTTCGAAATAGCTTAATTTAAAATGTAGGTATATGTTTGATAATTTGAAGATTTTTATTAAAATAACATTCAAATTTTATACTATGATATGTTTTTTCGAAATAACTGAATCTAAAATGTATATTTTATTTTTGCAAATTTGAAGATAGTTAATTAAACTAAACTCATTTATTTATTATTGTGATAATCATATCTTTATTCTTTGCATTTGGCAAATTCATTCGTAAGAAGCAGCTCTTAGAAGCTAGGAAAATATAAATATCAATATTGATATATATCAAGCATAAATATCAATTGATATATATCATGATATATATCCGATATATATCAATTGATATATATCATGCGAACCCTGATTGAAACTCTACATTATATTATAAAATTCTGCCGCAGACATTACAACTCTTCATCGTATTATACAATATGCCACAGACATTTAAACCCCTTCATCTATACTATAATAAAACAGTAGAAACCGCGTGTCTGTACATTGAATATTTTTACCAAAAATAGTAAGGAGGTGATAAAATAAGAGTAATAGAACACAAATAAACAAATTTAAAATTTTTTGTCTGTCTGTCTGTCTGTCTGTCTGTCTGTCTGCCTGTCTGTTCACGCTAATCTCCGAAATTACTGGACGGATTTTCATGCGGTTTTCTCGAGTAGATTAAGCTTAGTTTGGAGCATTATATAGTCTTTGTTTCATCGAAATCCAATGTCAAGAAAAAAAGTTGTCGTCCTTTAAAGATAATTTTAAATTCACCGCCTGCCAAAAATTACATAGCAAATGGGTCAAAGCGGCGAATTTATTACTATATTGGTAAAAATATGTAACATCTATACATATAATAAAACTGTAACGGGGCCAATCCTGTACATGGAATTTTTTTGAAAATAATACCTGTACCATGATACATACTATTGGTCCTAGAAATTCAAAGGGATTCCGAGGGAAAAGCTGGAAACTGTATCTAAGTATTAAGGTGAAACATTCACTCTTAGATTAGACGAATCAGAGGTATAATTAGTTAACATTCTTGACCCGGAATTGTCAAGGATGTCCCGAGGGAACTGACGGAATCCTCTGTTTCGATGAGATTTATGTTTACATTGTTTTACGGTGTAGGTAGCTGTAGAATATCGAAAATATACGTATAACGTAGTGTAATAAGCAAAGCAAACTACATTTGTAAATGGTATTTTTATTTCGTATCCAACTATTCAAGTGTACGGCAATATTTATCAAGTGGTGGTATACAGGATGTTATAAATGCGTAGGCTGTATATTTGATTGCGTAGGCGTAGGATGTATATTTTGATTCTGAGTAACCCCTTAAAATCTCAAACGCACTTTTTAACACCCTGTATTAGGTAGTTAAAGAAAAAAATTAAGAACAGGTCCAGTAGAATGCCTACGCCTTTATAACATCCTGTATACCACCACTTGATAAATATTGCCGTACACTTGAATAGTTGGATACGAAATAAAAATACCATTTACAAATGTAGTTTGCTTTGCTTATTTCACTTCGTTATACGTATATTTTCGATATTCTACAGCTACCTACACCGTAAAACAATGTAAACATATCTCATCGAAACAGAGGATTCCGTCAGTTCCCTCGGGACACCCTTGACAATTCCGGGTCAAGAATGTTAACTAATTATACCTAACATCTATAACCTAACATCATTACATCTTACCACTATCCAAACTTGGACCCTGTGTCCTAACCTTCCCTAGCTATTAGAAGAGATCCATGCCCCAGTAGTATTGATTGTGAATATAAATCCAATGCATTTTCATTTTCTTTCTCTCTTTGTTCTTATTTTTTATTGTTCTTTTTCCTTTTCTTCTTTTTTATTTTTTCTTTTACATTTTCTTTTTTCTTTTTCTTTCAGTCGTTTTATTGTTTACTTAATTTTGTTATTTTCTTATTTCTAAAGAATAATTTAGCAAAACATATGAACTATTGGGAAAACCCTAACACTAACGCGTACGAAGTCTCGGGCACCAGCTAGTCGTTACATAAATGCAATCAATGCAATATTTATAGCAGCAGCAGTTATAACGCGTCAGCCCACTGTGCCGAGCATGCGTGGAAGCTGAGGAAACTGCTGCTCACATCCTGCTGGAATGCGGAGAGGTAGCATCGTACAGGGTCGCGCACCTCGGTGATCCGAGGTCACTTCAGGAAGTTGTCAGCAATCCGAGGTCGCTACTGGACTTCCTGGAGGAGCTGGGCTGGCAGTGATGCCGGCCTACTCACGCAAAATGGGCGCAATAGTCACCTGCACGGGTAGCATGAGGCGTAGACAAAGCTGTTTGTTGCGCCAAACGCGAGAAAACAGCTCAGCTGTCTCTTTCATTAGCTTAGCGTTAGAACGGAACAAATGCTTTTAAAACTCGCGTCGCGCGCGAGATACGTCGCCATGCTACCGGTGCTGGTTGCGGAAAACAGTCCGCCCCAACCTAACGCGTCAAAATCATCATCATCAGCCGAAAGACGTCCACTGCTGGACAAAAGCCCCCTCCAAGGATCTCCACACCGACCGGTCTTGCACTGTCCGCATCCAGCGGTATGTTCAATGTAGCAGTAATTAACAACCCATATCGTCCCCACTGCAGGGGCACGGGTCTCTTCCCATAACTCGGGAAGGTTAGGCCATACTCCACACACAGGGCCAAGTCCGGATTGGTGGAGGTTGTGGGGCTAGTGGCCGTCCCCAATCTCAGTTAGTAGGAGTAATATAGATAATTATAACGAGACTGTTTGTCTGGTAGTCGCTTACGCTTTTTAACCAACAACTTACCTCGCAAAGAAAATGTTTGACCACGGGGAAGTCACCATAGCCTAGTATACCCGTGGAGGACGGTCCAGCTATGTCCTGCTTGCTGGGAGATCTGCCCGCTTGCTTCTTCACATCAGCGAGGGAGCGTTTGTAGAAGCCGTGTGTCGTTTTGTGGGTCGTGCATCTGATTGTAAGTAAGGAGTTTTGTGAGAATTATAACACTACATAAAACCAGAAAATATGCACAATACTGGCTTCCGCCCGCGACTTCGACTGCGTGGATTTCAGAATTGGGTCCAGAGATAAAGAAAATGTTAAGGTTGCGCCATCTAGTGACGGAGTGGAAATTTTGATTTTGTAAGAATTACTCCGGAACCCTTAAGTTTTCCGGAATAAAAAGTATCCTATGTGTTAGCCGAGTGTCTTATCTACGTACCAAACTCTATTCAAATCCGTTAAGTAGTTTCGTCGTGAAAGTGTAAGAAACAAACAAACTTTCATAATTTCGCATTTATAATATTAGTGAGATGAGAGGGTAACAGTTGTGCAAAAAAAAAATCTTTTGTAACTAGATTAGTAAAATGAAATAAATAAAAAATTGTTTATTTCTGTAGATTTTTTTACAAAAATGATAGTGGCTGGAACCTCCTTTTAAGCTTAAGCCTGTGTCAGGAGTAAAGTACAGTAAGATAGTTATATAACTCGATCGTGCTCGTATCATAGTCAAATATGACTACCTATATATATTACTACCTATATACAGGGTGTCCCAAAAAGTATGGTCAAGCGAAAGTCCAGAGATAGAACAACTCTAGGGCTACCCGAATCACCCCCATGTATGTTCAGCGATTTTTGGTAGTTTCCGAGTTATGATTTTTATAGGATTTTTTAAATTTTTCGGCCGGATCGGATTTCATATATTTTTTTAAAGAATTTATTACAAATTTCCGGTATTTTTTTAATGACACATTATCATTATGAATTGTACTTTCAGGCATAAAATAACAAGCTTCGTAACATTAGTGTAAGTAACAAAAGTTATGATAGAAAGTCAAGAATTTCAGATTGAGCGGCTCAGATTTAAACTTTCAGCATAAAATAAAAATACAAAAAGGTGTTTCTCATGCTCTTCGGTAATTTTAAAAACTGCGTGGAATTCTAAGCTTTCAGAATAATTCTCAAAAGACGTTATTTAATTTTTATTAAGGAAGTTATTTAATTTTTGTCGTCTCTAGTTATTAAAAATAATTACTAATTTAATAAGTTTTATAGAAAAAAATACTTTAATTTAATAAAGAACGTTTTGAGCAGAATGGTACCGGAAATTATTACACATTTCTTTTTATGACTCATCAGCTAATAATTCCGCAGGACGCAAGAAGTCTGCACGAGTTATCTACTGTATCATTGAAGGTCGCCAACCTAATACAAGGTCTAGGCGTCCATTAGAAATTCAAGACCCAGATGTAGTCGAATCAGTGCTTGAAGAAGTGGTGAGAGACCATCAACTAGCGTGAGAACCATAGAACACCGTATGGGAATCCCAAAATCAGAGGTACATCGAATAAACAGAGGCAATCTAATAATAACTGATGAGGCAAGTTAAAAGGAAAATGCGCAGTTTTTTTTTTTAATGTGTGATAATTTCCGCTACCATTCTGCTCAAAACGTTCTTTATTAAATTAAAGTATTTTTTTCTATAAAACTCATTAAATTAGTAATTATTTTTGATAACTAGAAACGTCAAAAATTCAATATCTTCCTTAGGAAATTTCTACCTTAAGAACTTTGACGGCTTATTTCAGGAAAAAAAGCCCATCAAGTACTGTCTTTTGAGTACTATTCTGAAAGCTTATAATTTCACACAGTTTTTAAAATTACCGAAGAGCATTGGAAACACCTTTTTGTATTTTTATTTTATGCTGAAAGTTTAAATCTGAGGCGCTCAATCTAAAATTCTTGACTTTCTATCATAACTTTTGTTACTTACACTAATGTTAAGAAGCTTATTATTTTATGCCTGAAAGTACAATTCATAATGATTATGTGACATTAAAAAAATACCGGAAATTTTTAATAAATTCTTACAAAAATATATAGGGTGACTTTAAATTAGTTCTTGATACGAAAGGCTATGCATGTGCTCGCAATAACAAACAACTTTGCCTAAGGAGCCCATATAGTCTAATCGCAAAAAAAGTTTTGGACCCTCCATACAAATCAGTCAACGGACTGGCCAAATTAGTATGAAGAGTCCAAATTTTTTTTCGTGATTTGACTATGGGTTCCTTAGGGAAAGTTGTTTGTTATCATGAGCACATGCATATCTTTTGGTATCAAGAACTAATTTAAAGTCACCCTATATATTAAATCCGATCCGGCCAAAAAATTTAAAAAATCCTAAAAAAATCATAACTCGGAAACTACCAAAAATCGCTGAACATACATGGGGGTGATTTAGGTAGCCCTAGAGTTGTTCTATCTCTGGACTTCCGCTTGACCATACTTTTTGGGACACCCATAATAGGAATACCTAGTAAGACACTTACGAACCGCTTTCATATATGACGGTATATAGCTATATCCCTAGGGATACAACTATATCACGGCTTTCACCATCTTACTGCTAAACGTTAGATTTTTACTTGACAAATAAAGACCAAAACTGTATTGAACTTACCGCGAGTACGTAGCAAACGTAACTTTGCAGATATGACACGTGAAAGGGTTCTTGATGCCCTTATGTATAACGCGATGCATGTTCAGACCGTCTTCCGAGTAGAAAGTGCTGGAACAAAATCGACACATTACTAAGTTTTCTAATGCATTTATTGCATTTATTTCAAAAATAAAATATAAAATATCTTCAGCTTTCGTATTTGAGATTAGTAATGATTGTTAGTTTGGAATAATCGAATCAAAAATTAGGAGACATGCAGAATTAAAGTAACCGACGCCGTAGCTCACACAATTGCTAAACTGAAGTGGCAACGTACAAGCATAAAAAGCGTCGGTGGCGCAGCGGGTAGTGACTCCGTCCTCGTAACTATAGATCTCGGGTTCAAATCCTGGCCAACACCAATGAGTATTTCGAAACTTACGTGCATTTCCATGCCGACTACTTTAACGGTGAAGGAAAACATCGTGAGGAAATCTGCACATCTGATTTCTAGATGTGTATATGATGGTCGCGTTGCACACGTCCGTAGGTGTAAATCTAAATGCCCTACACGTAACCGCGGTTGATGCTAAGTGCAACACCAGGCAACCGCCGTCTAACCCTTGTAGATAGGACGATTAAATGTGCCACACGATAATAAAGTGGCAGTGGGCAGGGCAGATAGTGCGTAGAACAGATGGGCGTTGGGGCAGTAAAGTTCTCGAGTGGCGACCGGGCACCGGAAGACGTAGCGTGGTCAGGCCCACTCGGACAGATAACCTGAAGGTCGCAGGGAGCCACTGGATGCGGGCAGCCCAAGGTCAGTGTGGTAATCCTTCTACGCCACCCGCCGAGATTAACTACAGGCATGAGGATGATAAGAAAGGTGTATACTGAGTGAGGATGAGGAAGGTGTATATACTGACTCTTCGCAGTACTTGCAGCGGAAGGCCTTGTCGATCTCCACGACGCGGATGATGGAGCGCGCCTTCTCCGATATCTGCGCCAGTAGCGGCTTGAGGAAGGCGTGTATAATGAGCGAGGAAGGTGTGTATAATGAGTGACGAAGGTGTGTATACTGAGTGAGGATGAGGAAGGTGTATATACTGACTCTTCGCAGTACTTGCAGCGGAAGGCCTTGTCGATCTCCACGACGCGGATGATGGAGTGCGCCTCCTCCGATATCTGCGCCAGCAGCGGCTTGAGGAAGGTGTGCATACTGACGGATTGTGAGGAAAGTGTATACTGAGTAAGGATGAGGAAGGCGCAAATACTGACTCCTCGCAGTACTCGCAACGGAAGGCCTTCTCGATCTCCACGACGCGGATGATGGAGCGCGCTTCCTCCGATATCTGCGCCAGTAGCGGCGCCGCCGCCGCGCCGTCCACTTGCCGTCGGATCGGCTTCGATAGCTTCGGGGATTCTAGGAAGAGGCGGTTTGGAATTTGGATACGACGGAAATGAATTTTTTTTTTAAATTCGAAGTAGGTAGCAGTGTACACTTTCGAACGTTTTTTTTATGTACCTAATACGAGGTTCCTACCACTCGGAAGTCATATATCCGCCGTTTCGGAAAGTGTTTGCGGAGTGAGAAGAAACGAGGGTCCAATGCAACTCCCTCCAACACATTTTTTGAAAAATTCTTATATTCTAATCGATGTACATTTTATGTTTTAAATTATTTTGTATGTTTGCATGCCAAATGTGGTTGAATGTATTGGAGTTTTTGTTAATTATCTACGATACCTACGATCTGTAAACACATACATTCCCGCAAATAAAGATTTGTATTTGGGTATGGTAGAAATTACAAGCGACGTCAACACTACGTCAACACTAGAGCAGACTTCTATCAGTTTCAGAGAGATTTGAAAGTGGATTTGGATATGATGGAAATTCCGAGCAACGTCTTACTTTACAGACATCTTATATATTACTTAGTTTATAGATAGTTTTGTAGACTGAACTCCACTGCAACCCGCCCCCCCCCCCTCCACATCGTACTTCGTGACTTACCAACGACCTGCACAGTGTGTCTAACAATGCCGCTGGTGGGAGACAGCTGCACGGTAACAGCTTCGTTCTCCTCTTTCAGTTCATTCGCAAACTCTTCAATGCATTCGGGGAATTTCGTCAGGTGTTCCTGTAAGGATAAAACTTTGAATTTAGATTATATACAGGGTGTAACAACTTGGTGTAGGACCCGTTTACTGGGGATTCTACTCTAAAATTTTGGACTCTCCATACAAAAATTGCAAAACAGATGATCAATTTGTATGAAACGTCCAATTTTTTTTGGTGATTTAAGCAAAGTTGTAGAACAAAAGTTGTTCAGTACGAAGAGTAGAATCCCCAGTTAATAGTCCAGTCATCGAGGAGGTTGAGGTATGCATTAACTCCTCTGTCCGTAAAACTTTGCAGTATGATTAAGTAGGTTCCATAGATGAGGTGTGACAAGGTATCCCGGAGATTTAAGTTTTGGAAGTAGGTATTTTATACCTAAACATGAATATTGCTAATAACTCGCACCGAACAATTTCTCAATCCATTATTCCAACGCGATATGTTAGTGTTAGGTTGTTATTATATGTATGTAAAACTGTCCAAAACTTTTTCGAACTTTTTAACTTCGATATTTAACAAAATATGTTATTTTGCTATAATTACCAAGGTATAATTTCTCGATAAAATTTTATTTTTTACTATGGTTTTATACCTTATTAGACTTTTCTTAGTGTAAGTATCCAAAACATTTTCCTATAGGAACATAATGTTATAGGTTCCGTATAAATGCTCACGGCTCATAATTTCTCAGTCCAATTTTATTCCTTTAGAAGTCACAATTTACAGAAGTAAACAGCTTTTTAAAACTATCCAATGAAATTTCGGCAAATAGTAGTTTTAGAATTTCTTTAGATAATACGTTTATTACACATTCACGGCTTACGGGGCGGCGGCGGCGGACGTAGACGCGATGCGCGTGGCGCGTACCGCATCCGCTCAAGGTCAAACAATGAAGCGATACATACATCTACATTCATTTGAAAAAAAATCGATATACTCTGCTTGGGGAGTCTAAGGAAGGGTGCCGATATTCTTTTTACTGTAAAGGATACAGAGTTTAGATTTTTCCTTGACTAATACTATTGAAATTTTTGCGTATTATGTACCGTAAAGTAAAAAATCAAATTTTACTATTGTTACCCCGTCTGAGTGTACGGATATTAGGCTATGTAGGTATGCTCGTGACCGAAGACTGTCATTTTCAGTAACTTTTTTATCAAATGTCAAAAACGGCATTTTGTTCTGAAAATGTTTGAAAGGAGAATGGGCGATTTTGGCCCATATGTTGTAACACTTGTAACGCATTGTGACCTATATCGTAAGATAGGTCACACAAAGTACAAACTTTTTTTGTATGATAGCTCACCTGGATCTCGTGCAGAAGAAAAGTTATTAGGCATAACCTAACGAAAAAGTTTGTACTTGATATAGAATAGAAAAGAAATATGTTTATTCAGCAAATACAAACATATAAGCAACAAATACAGTTGATTAAAATAACATAACATAGTAAAAAAAAAGAGAAAAGAGCAATAAAATTACATTAATTAATTGTAAGTATTATTGTAACTTATGAAAATATAGCATAAAATATACCCACTTATCGAGGTAAAATCATGATTATGCTCATCGTTACAGCCAAAACACGCTGTTAACTGTGCAGTGGTCATGGTCATCAGATCATGTAGGTTAACTGATTACACGTACGGTCATTACCTAGATGGGTTTGACTGTAAGTGGCATTTATCTCGACTGTTTCTGTGCTTTGAAAGGCAGTTGTTAACTTGTTATACCACTTCGGAGGTCCATGAGGATGGCCTAACCATCCCCATACAGAAAAAGTATCTGCGCTAACACTGGGGACGACATTGATTATTATCAAAAAACGTTACTGATTTGCTTACTGAGGCATGTAGTTCCCTTATTATATTTTTTAACTTTGAAATTAAAACTATTAGGTATTAGGCATTATGAAGCTTCTTAATAATAATAATTTTTCAAGGTTATTGATAGGCTTCCCTTTAGGGTTTTCAAAATTGGTCTTGCATTGCCCGTATCTAATGGCTTCCCACGACCGTCACCAATTCTATGAGCTATGTGCTCCGCCCATTGCCACTTTCGTTAAGCGATTCTGTGAGCTATGTGCGTTACTTTATATTCTCACTACGCACCTCCTCAGTTCTGATTTGATCACGTAAGGAAACTTCAAGCATACTTCATAGCGCTTTGGGTGACCTTGAGTCTTCTTATGAGGCTCATACGAAGCGAACATGTCTTATTGTTAGTTCCATATGGTTATTACTAGCAACACAAACTGATTAAAGACTTTAGTCTTGAGACACTTGAGAGGTATCTTTCTTGAAGTTAGACGTACCTAGCTGGACTTTTTGTGCAAGGTACATATATAGGGTGACTTTAAATTAGTTCTTGATACGAAAGTCTATAAATGTGCTCATGATGAAGACCTCTTTGACCGCTTAAACGAACGCATTCCTTTTGTCTATCATTTGTGAAATAAATAATTTATAGTGGAAAAAGTGATTGGTGGCACGTAAATATATTATAACATTGGAAACATAAACTCTAAATAAAGTGTGATTATATCAAACTCCAAATAAATTCAGGTGGAAAACGATAATTACGATAAAACACTACAAATTTCATCCGTTTGCCATTCATAAGCAGCGGTCAGCCGCAACGCGCGTGACTCGCGAAACCGGTCCGCTGCAAGCGACTCTCACGGTTGCGTGTGCGGCGTTCGGGTGATTGTCGCGTGTGCCAGCGGCCCATGTCTCCGCGCGTCATCGGTTTCGAAGAATAGTTTTCTGAGACGCGACACTTCGACTACATTGTCGCTCAGAGACAAAAGTCTTCAATCAAAATGACATCTAAATGTGCTCGCTGTTTAAAAGGAATAGAAGGCAGACAATATTTAATATGTGTGTTGTGTGATCAAATACACGATTTGAGATGTGCAAATACAAATGAAAAAATTTTTGATCTTATGGATTATGACAAAAAAAACAATTGGAAATGCCCGACATGTCGAAAGAAATTTACGATAGTGGGTGATGGCAGTGGTACAAATGAAACCTCAAATCCAGATAAAGCGTTGAGTCCTTTTGGAAAATTAGGACCAGCTCCCTCTACTTCTGAGATAAACGTTAGCCAAAAAATCCCAACCGTCACATTAGAGGACTATTTAAAGGATAACAGTAATACTGAGTTAATTTTGAAGGAAATAAAAGCGTTCCGACAGCAAATGACTAATCAAATGCAAGAATATGGTGCTCATCTCCGAGATATCCAAATCTCGCTGCAGAAATTAAACACCAGCATGCATGAGCTTAATAATAAGTACATTACGCTGCGAACCGATACTGATAGACTGGCTAAACACACGGAATCAATATCTGATGAGCATCTTCTACTTCGTTCTACAATTGAAACGAACTCAAAGGCCGCTCAAAACATCGAAACTGATATATCCTCACTTAAGGACAAACTTGTTACTGCAAATCAACGAATGACAGCTGTCGAACTCCATATTGGTAACAGTCTTAGTAAAGTGATCACTTCGATGGATCTAGTTAAGGAAAGTCCCGAACAAACTGGAGAGATACCGAGTCAAGCCAATGATATCACTCCAGTAGCTCAAACGGTCCTACCATCTGCCGTGATTAGTCAAACTTTCGCCTCAGTCTGCAGTGCCTCAAAACCTGGGAAAGCTGCAAGCAAAGTCCCCGATCATGTCGATTATCATCATGTAACAATCAATAAAAATGAAATAACCGCAACTGATCTGCGCCACGAGAGACACTCTAAGCCATCGCGCCGATCTGCCGTTAAGGGAAATGGTAATACAAATCATTCACTGTTGACTGTTGAAAAATGTAAGAAAATCCATGCATGTTTTTTTGCACCGGAAACCACAGTGGAGGCAATCCAAAGCAATATGAAGCAAATAAATGATAGTGCTAAGTACGGAGTCGAAAAGCTGAGGTTAAAGCATGATCGTTATGCTTCATTCATGCTCACAGTTCCTGAAAGCAAGTTCTCCCTGTTCATGAGACCAGAGGCCTGGCCTCCAGGATCAGAGGTATGCGAATGGTTTCACAGAGACGCCGGGCGCAAAAGAACACACGGCGGGAAAAACTATGCACCCGGCGAGAGCTCAACCAAAAGTACCGCAACAGCTGGTCGATCGAAGTCTACATAGACATAGTAATGATAATAGTTTCTCTCTCGCTGTAACATACCAAAATGTTAGAGGGCTTCGAACAAAGCTTATAAGCTGGCGAGAAAACTTGCTCCTTTCATCCTCGGATCTGATAGCTGTGACTGAAACAAATCTAGATTCATCCTTCTCCGATGCGGAAGTCTCGTCTAAAGGATGGGATGTGCTCCGTCGAGATCGCTGCTCAGGTCGAGGCCCGGGCGGAGGTGTATTGCTTGCAGCCAAATCGGAACTTCTGCTTCGTCGCCGCGAGGAACTTGAGACCGAAAACAATGAAGACCTATGGGCATCGTTCTCCTACTATGGTCGTGTGTGGTATGTATGTGTTGTCTACATGAAACCTCGATCGACAGACAACGACTATCTGAATTGGCTATGCAAAGTCGAAGAAAATATGTCAAGTATCAATAGAAATCTAGTTTTTATATTAGGTGACCTAAACCTAAATAGCGCTACTGTTAGTATTAATAATTACATGGCTTATTTCTTAAAATACTGTGATATGGATGATTATAATACAATATTTAACAGCTCAGGTAGCAAATTGGATGTTGTATTAGTAAACAAAAATGTACATAAGGTGAATGTAGAAGGAACATTGAGTCTTGTCCATAATATTGATCAGTATCATCCACCGCTGGACATCTGTTTAGTTTTTCGTGGATCAAGAAAGAATTTTCCCTTATCAAAAAGTAACATAAATCCTACAACTGATTGGAATTTCTGCAAGGGAAATTTCAGTCTGCTTTATGGTTTAATGCATGAAACCGTATGGGAGCAAATTTTGCATCAATCCGACGTTAATACTGCCGTATCATATCTGTACAATTTAATATATGCCTGTTTCAATCTGTCAGTTCCAAAAAAGAAGCGATCAAGTAAGCCTACAAAACGATATCCGACCTGGTACACACCGGACATTATTAAAGATTTAAAAACCAAAGCTGAATTGCATAAAATTTGGAAAATAACCAAAGATCCATATATTTATAGTTTCTACGGTGCCCTTAGATCAGATCTCAAGCTAAGATCGTCGGAGGCGTACATCGACTTCATGAATCGAATCCAAAATGACTTAGCAAAAAATCCGAAAGCTTTCTGGGGATACATCTCTAATCTTCGAAATAAAGGAGGTTTCAATCCCAGCATAGCCCATGAGGGATGTGAATATCATGGTAAGGCTGCAGCGGACACATTTGCTAGCTACTTCAGTAAAATGTTCTTACCAGATGTTCCAAATCTTGATATTGATAAAATCCAGCCAGCAACAAACAACCAACAAGGTCTTATTAACATAACTTCCTTCTCAAGGGATGAAGTAGAAATGGCGATAGGAAAATTGAAACCAAGTAGCTCTGTTGGGCCGGACAATATACCACCATATATTATTAAGGCGTTTAGGGATCTGCTCGCAGCCCCTCTAACGCATATACTAAATCTGTCACTAGAAACGGCCACGTATCCCAAAATCTGGAAAGTTACTCGCGTTACCCCCATTCCTAAAGCCGGTGATAAGTCGCAAGTCGAAAACTACCGCCCAATAGCAGTTCTATCAGGCTTTGCCAAGGTTTTTGAGACTCTGTTACATACAAAAATCTATAGGCAGGCTGAACCTTATCTGCACGATGCACAGCACGCTTTCAGACAGGGGCGCTCTGTGAACACTAACTTGGCAACCCTTGTGGAGCATGTATCCAAGCGGCTTGACCAGAGAGTCCAGGTCGACGCCGTTTCCCTCGACTTCCAGAAGGCGTTCGACCAAGTGGATAATCACATTCTACTGAGTAAATTAAGTTCTATCGGTTTTGTACCTCGACTGCTGCGACTAATCGCCGATTATCTCAGAGATCGGCAACAATTTGTACGTCTCGGATGTTACGATTCACCCCATTACCACACACGGTCTGGCGTAAACCAGGGTTCTCTACTGGGCCCTTTGTTTTTCACACTAATGGTAAACGATCTTTCTAACTGCATCGAGGGTGGTATCTGCTTAATGTATGCGGATGATCTAAAAATACTCGTAGACATCACATCTCCAGCGGACTGCCAATTGATGCAACGTAACTTGATGGCACTGCAGAGATGGAGCGATGTGAATCGTTTCCATTTTAATGTGAAGAAGTGCCATGTCATGAGTTTCACTCGCTCTCCCTCGGGAGGAATAGTCGGTGAGTACAAGTTGAAGGGTAAGATTATACAAAGATGCTACACCATTAAAGATTTGGGAATAATATTTACACCCAATCTTAATTTTCGTGAGCATATACAGTCGATAACAATAGACTGTTTCAAGCGGTTAGGTTTCATTACAAGAAACTGTAGGGACTTCACAAACATAAACACGCTAAAAACGCTTTATGCCGCCTTAGTGCGAACCAAGCTTGAATATGGGGCATGTGTATGGAGTCCCCACGAAAAATTATATAAACTAATGGTTGAAAAGGTGCAGAAACGTTTTCTAAGATCCCTGTTTAAAAAATCTTGCTACTATTACCCTTTCTTGTATCCAACCGCCTATCTGCAAGGTGTTCTTGGCTACAGTTCATTAGAAACGCGCAGACTATACATTCAAATGATCTTTGTCTGCAGTATCCTGACCAGTCGCCTCGACTGTCCTTCCCTACATAATGAGATATGCCGGCTCTACGTCCCGCAAAATCGTGCGCGTTTTAGAAACACATCATTACATCTTTTCGCAATACCGGGGGCACGCACCGTGGCGAGAAGGGAGTCTCCCGTCAGTCGCGCTCTTCGTGCAATAAATGACCTCGCCACTTCAAACCCTCAACATGATGTATATGTGGATAAATGGAACTTGACTAAGGAAATATGCATGACATACTGTGATCATATCTATAATGTTTGACATCCAATTTGTGACCTTTATTTGAAATTTAAGTAAGTTGCATTTTAATGTAATCTAATCTAATCTAGCTAATCTATTTATTTCTATATTTTGTGATAATGATGTTTCTTATTAATGTATTATTTAATTTATTAGTCTTTAAAATTAACAGCGCATTGGATTTATCTGTAATGCTGTAATTTATGAAATTTATGAAATTAAATTAAATTATGAAATTATGATAACAAACAACTTTCCCTAAGAAACCCATAGTCAAATCGCAAAAAAAATTTTGGTCCCTCCATACAAATCGATCAACTGACCGGCCAAATTAGTATGAAGAGCCCAAAAATTTTTTTGTGATTTGACTATGGGTTCCTTAGGGAAAGTTGTTTGTTATCATGTGCACATGCATAGCCAATGATAACAAACAACTTTCCCTAAGGAACCCATAGTCAAATCGTAGAAAAAATGTGGACTCTCCATACAAATTGACCAACTTACCGGCCAAACTAGTATGAAGAGTCAATTTTTTTTGCGATTTGACTATGGGTTCCTAAGGGAAATTTGTTTGTTATCATGAGCACATGCACACCCTTTGGTATCAAGAACTAATTTAAAGTCACCCTATATTAGTCAATAACTTCGAGTATAGTCTCCAAATTTCAGAGCCATGGGTTTTCAGGACATGGACTTTTGACATCATTTTTGTCTTATGTTCATTTTAAGACCGAGTTGTTGAGATAGTCTATTGAGTCCATTGATATCTGTACCTAGGACTTCCAAAGTCTCAGGCAAAATCATAGTAATTATCGTCAACGATCAAATGTGGGTGATGTACTCACTGTTAATGTTGGTGCCGAGCTCTTTCAATCACAGGCAGGACTTCTTCCATAACAACAGTGAACAGGCTGTTAGATATAACGTCTCCCTGTTTCACCCTTTTCTGCAGCGGGACAGATTTCAAATTTTTGTTTTGATAACGGACTAACATTGCGGCGTTCCCGTTCAAGCGCTTTAGCCAGGACTCGATCCAATCAAAAGTTTTCTCATAGTCCACAAACGCTGAATATAATGGCTGATTATATTCTACGATTTCCTGTTTTGTCTTCCGCACCGCAGCATATGTATGTGTTCTATGGTACGGATAACTTTTCGAAATCAGACGTATTCAGAAAGCTAGAAGTCGTCAAACCTGCGTGCGTGACGATTCGTAATGACTCTCGAAAACAGCTTGTATATAAAGATCTGAAGTGAAATACGTCTATAGTTCGTCTTTGCTCGATCTTTGACGTTAAACAGCATCTTAGGTCAGTCAGTTATCTGCGATTGATTGTTTGGCTTTCTGTGGGTGCATGAGTATGCGCCAGTTACACATTGAAGCACAGAAGTAACATTCACAAGAAGTGTATACGATGGCTCAATGTATGTGTCTGTGAGCATGTGCTTGGTTCTGATTTGCTTGTGTGTACGTGTGTACAACTCATATCATCCCCACTGCAGGGGCACGGATCTCTTTTCATATCTCGGGAAGATTAAGACATACTCCAAATGGAGGTACGCAAGTCCAGATTGGTGGAGTTGTAGGACTAGTAGCCGACCCCAGTATCAGAAGTTACTGCAGCTGCTTTTAAGCCATATGCTTAACGACTGAAGCCGGTACCAACACTTTTCTGCTTTTCTTTCTGCTATTTCTTTAACAGCTTTATTTTTCAATTTGGCTTCAACTTGTCTTCATTGACTGAAGTTCTTGGCCGACGAGCGAGCGTATCATTTTCAACACTTCGCGACCTTCTATAAACAATTTGCACCATTCATACAACATGGACTGACTAATATCCTAATGTCCATATTGTTTATGAAGCCCTGCAAAAAATTCATATATTCTTTCTTTCCTTAAATCAAAGCTCCTGTTATGTGTAACGTTCTTCAGTTCAAGTTCAATTATAGAAAGAAAAACACACAAAGTCGCACTTTTGAGTAGCAAAGAACATAACAAATTTTCCTTTGTAGTAACTGAAGAACATTATACAAGACAGGACCCATAAGTAATATCTGGTGCGTAGCCGTTGTTGGTTTAGCTCAGACTGAGTGCAGCGGGCCGAGACGCTTTCGTCGCAGCTTTGCGTTTACATAATGGTTATAGCTACTTATGTTCTACTTATAGGTAAGTATATTACTGTTAAAGCTATGTGGAGTCCGTCGCCAATAGGCGCTTTTATTGTCATGTGGCTTTCTGGCCGCATGCGTGCCGCCCGCAACCTATCGTTTCATTACATGTTTTTAGGGTATTTTTATTGTCATCCGTGGAACACGCACGCGGGCCGCTTTGGAAATACCGCACGCATGCGGGCAGAAATCTGCATGACAATAAAAGCGCCCTTAGCTGTGATAGTTTTCCTTTTAACTTCGTTATGCCGTGAAACATTTCTAGAAACAACTGCCGTGTTTTTTTTTTTCATTTCTAGTAACAACCGTTTAGCTGGAAGAAAGATGGGGGACATGACTTTAACAAAAAAAATGCATATTAAAGCTTAATATTTCGAAAACGGATCCCTAAATTGAAAAATGCTTTTTGCAAACCTACTATATTTTAAAAAACCTACCCAACGACTCCCTAACTAATTAATGTTTTGTACAATAAAGAGATTACAAACAAACAAACTCCCCACACCATGAGATAGTCGAGAAAAAAAATTTCATCCCCACTTCACGTGTAGGGGAGGTACCCTGAAAGATTTTATTTTACAACTTTGTCGACGTGATTAATATACATATCCGTGCCAAATTACTGCTCTCTAGTACTAATAGTCTCTGAGCTAAGCCGTGGACAAACAGATAGACAGACAGAAAAACGAACATGGCGAAACTATATCCTTGTCGACTAGGGAACCCTAGAAATTGAGTGTCCTAGAAGTGTTTTGTGTTTTGTTTTGTTTTGTTTTTTGACACCAATAGTTTTATAAATAAGTTTAAATTGACCAATGATACAATATATCTACCATTTGTACAGAAAAAAAGACTAGCTAATTCGTTAGCTTACAGTATTTTACATCGTACCGACTGTATTCAGTCGGTAATTACCTGCGTAACGACGGAGGAGCCCGTCGCCGGTGTCGGCACCGCAGGTATGGCGCAGCCTATAATTGCACTAGACAGTGCACCCTGCGGTGCTGGCACTTGTAGCGGGTCTCGAACTCCAGATTTAAACTAAGTTCAGAGACAACGAGGAAGCCCAACTCTTTGAAATTAGTACACCAAAATATACAAGGCTTTCTCAGCAAAGAATTCGAAATAGAATTATTTTTGGAAAAATTTAATATAGATATTTTATGTATTACAGAGCACTGGCTCAAGGAACATGAAATGCTTTTTAATTTTGAAAATTATAATATGGCCAGTGTATTCAATCGAAAGACTGCGATTCGCGGTGGCTCCGCTATATTACTTAAAAATACCCTAAATAATAATAATAATAATATAATAATAACTCCTTTATTTCAGGCACAAGCCCATAAATTGTTAGTAATACTTATTCTATGTTAGTATACAATTTAATTCAAGAAAACAAAAATACAATACAAAATACAAAACACATTTAAAATTAGAATTTATTGTACATGGCAGCCCTGGACCCCATATGCACAGAGTTCCAGTGCCGCACAATCGGACAGTCTGCCCGCTCCAGTATGGTATTTAGGAGGCTGCCGGGGCTGTCTCGCAGGCGACACATCAGGGATGCCACTCTTTTGCGTACAATACATTTAAAAGAGTCAGTGCGAGCCTCTGCGAACATTCCTGATGCGCTGCAGAAGCGAGGCAGGCCCATCAGCATCCTAAATCCATTATTATACTGGATGCGTAGGGCATTAAAGGCCCTGAGAGTGTATCTGACCCACAGGCTGCAGGTATAAAATGTTTGGCAGTATGCCTTGAAAAGAGTGAGTTTTACCTCTCTAGAGCAGCGTGCGAACCTGCGAGCCAGCATATTACATCTCATGGCCAACGCCCTACGCTCCCTCTCTATATCGAGGTCATCAGAGAGATCCTCATTGACCCAGTGCCCCAGATACTTAAATTGCGTGACTCTACTCAGTGCTTTTCCTCCCAGCCATATTGGTGGAACGACCTTGGGTAGTTTATTGCCGGCTTTAAAGATAAGTAGTTCACTTTTTTTTGTATTGTATCTGAGGCCATGGGCCACCGCAAAATCTTCGCATATTTTCAGGAGCTGTCTGAGGGCCCTAATTGAAGGACTCAGCAGCACCATGTCATCGGCATAACTGATATTATTGACAATTTTGCCGTCAATAGAGCAGCCGATACCAGTGCTGCTGAGTTCAACAATCAGTGCGTTTATGTACAAGTTGAAGAGCATGGGTGAGGTCAGGCCCCCCTGTCTCACCCCACACTCCAACCTGTACACTCCCGAGTGCGAGCCGGCCCACCTTACATTGTTTGTTTGGTTGTCGTACCAAAACTTTAAGATGTTTACAATCTCTGGAGGGGTTCTAGTGTCTTCTTTCAACTTATTCCAGAGAATGTCATACGATACGAGATCGAATGCCTTCGACAAGTCAAGGAAGCATGCGTAAACAGGGGTCTTCCTGGTTGTGTAGTACTGGACAGTGTGCTTTAAACGAAGAATCGCTGTTTCTGTGGACAGCCCAGCTCTGAAGCCGAACTGTGCTTCATGCAGATCTGTGTGCTTAGCAAGCTGTCGATTAAGCAGACTGTCCAGCACCTTTGCAACTACAGTTGCCAAGGAGATCGGCCTATAATTATTCTTGTCGGAGGCATCGCCCGTCTTATTTTTTACAATTGGTACGACAACCGTCTGCATAAGCGCCTTAGGTAGGTACCCATGCCCCAAACATAAATTAAACAAAAGAGTCAGGACCCGTGGTAAATGGACACCCGCGTACTGCAAGTGCTCAATGCTGAGGTCATCGTGGCCAGGTGATTTACCCCGCGTCATCGATCTTATAGTGTTAGTGACTTCTTTACACGTGAATTTCTTATACCCTGTACCCGACAATTCCCCAGAACTGAGCACTCGCTGCACATTCAGTGGTGTAGTGGAATCTACCTTAAAGTGTTCCTTAAACATATCTGCTATTTGACTCGGCTCGCACAGACCCTCGACACTCGCGGGGATAGACGAACAAGCCTCCAGTCTCTTTGTTTGCTTCCAAAAGCTTTTAAAATCCTTATTTTTATGATAAGTAGCTAAGATGTTCATTTTTATTTGATTTTCATTGTCCTGGCACCATTTGAGTTTGGACTTAAAAGCCGTTCTGGTTTCACGCATTTTCTCAAATACAACACCATTAGACGGTTTACCATATAAAACCCACATCTGGAAACTGAGTCTTGCCTCCCCGTGAGCCTCCTTAACAAACTTATTCCATCCAACAACGTGTCTGCGTTTTGTAGGAACTTTAACATCATAACTGATCTCCGCCGACTCTCTCAGAACATTTACAATATTATTATACAACGTATCAATCGACTCCCTATGATCTATTATTTGACAAGTTAAATCACAACATGAACTGAATTCCACTGGAAAATCTATGTCCCTCAGCTTGTTCCAGCATTCTAAACTATATTTTTTAATCTGGTCATCGTTTCTTACACCCCACCTGATCTTATTACAGAAATTATCCTTAGAAATATGCTTTACTGGTAACTTACCGAGATCACAGCAAATCTCCAGTGGAATGTGGTCCGACCAAAACACGTCGTATATCATTTTGACATCAATTAGACAATGCCAAGCTGCCTCTGTTGCTATGCAGTGATCCAGCCATCTTTTGCTATGGTTGCTTTCACTTATGAACGTATAAGATCCTGATGTTAGGCCAAGCTGGATCACATCAGCACAAAGCCAACTCTGCTCGTCACAAAAACTGCTTAACTCCTTATAAAAGAGTTCATTTGGATGGGCATTAAAGTCCCCTAAAACTAACACTGACTCCACCTCACTACTCTCTATCACAGCGTGAATTTCACTTAGTACTTCCGTGAATTCAGTTAAATTTTCCACACTATCGGTAGGCATGTATACCGAAAATACTAAGACACTTTTCTCATTAACGCACATTTTAACGGCTATTAGCCTCACACTTCTACACGGCACTACTGCGACGGACGTAAACACACCTTTTTTCCACATTATGGCAACACCTCCATAGGGCCGCCCCCGAAGTATACCAGTTGATGTGTCGACCGCTGACTTGCTGGTGTAGTCAAACTCCCCATCAATAGTTCCAATAAATGAAACGTCGTGCGGTAGCAACCAAGTTTCCTGTATCGCTATAACATGAGCCGTTTTACAGAGTTCTCTTATGCCATCAACCGATCTAGTCACAGACTTGCAGTTAAAACTGATAAAACGCGTTAGGGTTTGCTTATCCATTATTTGGTTGTTATAAAACTATTTTATTTATCAGTAAAACCAGTTGGTTTTTCTTTTTCAGGCGACTTTTTTGATCTGTCCTTGAATGTTATGAAGCGCCTGAAAGAAATTCCTTCGGGCCAAAGATTTTCATCCAAGAACAAGGAAATCTTATGCCTGGGAACAAATATTTTATAGGCACTATACTCCTTTTGTGTTCTCATTTTAATTTCCACTAAGTCAACTGAAACTTGAGTTTTTTCCTTAATATATTCAAAAATATCTATCGCACATACCCCTTTATCTACGTTATTTATAAATAAGGGGATTTTTATGTCGGCTGCCTTAAATTTTCCCGAAGGATCTTTTGCCTGACCTTTAGTGCTAACAAATCTGTTCCTCAATCTTCTCCTTTGCATTTCTATCCAATTTTCATCTTTTCTATCGACAAAATCGCCACCTTCTCGAGCAATTTCCGCATACAGTTTTTTCTCGCCGCTCATATGGTCCGTATTATTACTTACACTTACACGCGCCGGCGGCGCCGGCAACGAGCCGGAAACCGCAGTGCGTGAGGCGCTATGCGTAAGCGCAGTTGCACCGGCCATTGTCGGAACCGCGGTACCAGCCTCCACGTGTCCTTGACTCACTGAACTAGTTTTGCTAGGCGATACGGGTGACGTTGGCGCAGGGACAGCGATATCGGCGCGCCTTTTGTTAGACGGAGACAGCGACAAAGACCGCTGTTGATCATCATATGGTGACCTTGTTACGGTAGTTGCTATGGGCTCCGAGTTCATTGACTTATTTTGCGAAATATGCAAAATACATAAAGACTAAGGTACGGAAAGACGTCGTAAGTCTTTCGATTGAAAGAACTGTGGAGCTATCTTGTGTGGAGCTGGAGAACCACATCATTATCTGTGTATATAGGCCCCCATGTGACGATAACTTTGCTCGTTTCGAATCAGTAATGGAGGATGCTTTAAATTTAGTAAGTAAAAGTAAAAAATCTGTCATCGTATGCGGCGACTATAACGTTGATTTATTAGAAAAGAAGTCCCTAACAACAAGAATTATTTGTCTTTTTAAGTCGTTTGATTTGGATTATTTATTCTTAGAACCAACTAGAAAAACAAAGACTTCTGCCACATGTATCGATAATATTTTCTGTAACTGTAGCCATGTAGAGAAAAAAGTAATTAACTGCTTGAGGTCTGATCATAGCGGACTAATGGCTAGCTTTCCTTTCAGGTCAATTATAAAATAAATTAAAATACAGTCGAGGCCTGTCACTGTTAAAAGAATAGAAAAGTATAAAAAAGCGTTAAATGACAAGCTGCCCATACCAAATTTTGATAATGAACCAGAAGCCAACAATATGTACAATGATTTGTTTATAGTAATTGAGCGAGAATTTCAGGAAATTTTTAAAACTAAATATTGATAATAAATTTAAGTTTTGTGAATGGGCTTCTGTAGGAATTTATAAAAGCCGTCAAACCTTATTTGATCTTTATGAGAAAAAAAGTTATATATTTGATGACAATTTCAGAAATGATGTAAAAGGTTATTCAAAAATATTCAGAAAGGTATGCTGCGCAGCCAAATCTAATTTCTTAGCCAGAAAGATAAAACTATCTGATAATAAAATTAAGACGGTTTGGAATATAATAAATAAAGAAACCGGTAAAGTCAAGAAACACGATAAAGATTTTGTTTTACAAACAGATAAAGGCAAAATAACATCTAACGCAGAAATAGCTACGGAATTCGAAACGTTTTCCACAAACATTCCACTTAAGCTAACTGAGGCCCTGGACTCATCACCCACATATGCTAAAAAAATATTAGAAGAAAATGTAATTTTTTGTGATGAAATATTCTATTTTAGAGAAATTGGACCTGAAACTGTTGTTAAAACTTTTAATTCGCTTAAAGTGAAACAAACTGAGGACTTGTGGGGTTTATAAATTAAATTAATTATTAATGTAATTGACGTATTAGCACCACATTTAGCATACCTTTTCAATATTAGTATAGAAAGTGGTGACTTTCCAGATCTCATGAAGTGTAGTTTTTACTATAGTATTTTTAAGTAATATAGCGGAGCCACCGCGAATCGCAGTCTTTCGATTGAATGCACTGGCCATATTATAATTTTTTATACCGCTTTATAAATCAGGTTCCAAAACTGATGCGGGAAATTACAGACCTGTTTTTGTATTACCCGTCCTTAGTAAAGTCTTTGAAAAAATATGCTCAACCAAATGCTACAACAGTTCACTTTAAACAAACTTCTGCATAACTAACAATTTGGCTTCACGAAAGGTCGATCAACTACCGATGCAGGAGTAGCACTTATACGAAACATCTATAATGCTTTTGAGAAATCACAAGATGCAATGGAGTGTTTTGTGATTTATCTAAAGCATTTGATTGTGTGGAACATCAAACTTTACTTCTTAAACTAAAGCATTACGGTGTGGAAGATAAGGCTCTCAGTCTTCTCAATTCTTACCTTAACAATAGGTTACATACAGTCCAAGTAAATGGCACAAATTCTCTCGGCTCTACAGTAAAAATAGGCGTTCCCCAGGGATCTATTTTAGGCCCCTTTCTCTTCCTTGTTTATATAAATGACTTACCATTTATGGTGCAACGTCTCTCAAATATTGTGTTGTTTGCAGATGACACATCTCTTATTTTTAAGGTAGACAGGAAAGACAGCAAAATTGACGAAGTAAACAACACACTTTCAGAGATACATAAATGGTTTACTGTTAATAACTTGCTATTAAATGCCACAAAGACAAAAGTAATAAAATTCAGATTACCAAATGTCAAGCAAACTCACGATAATGTAATATTAGATAGTAATATTTTAGAGTTCGTAAATAGCACTGTTTTTCTTGGTATTACTTTAGATGCTTCTTTACAATGGGGACCACATATAGAAACCTTAGCAGGAAAGCTTAGTTCAGCTGCCTACGCCGTCAAGAAAATAAGGCAACTAACAGATGTAGATACTGCAAGACTAGTGTATTTTAGCTATTTTCATAGTATAATGTCTTACGGAATCTTAATTTGGGGACATGCGGTTGACATAGAAACTATTTTCATACTGCAAAAAAGAGCCATTCGCGCTATCTATCAGATGCGATCTCGAGAGTCATTGCGGAACAAGTTTAAAGAAATAAATATTTTAACTGTTGCCAGTCAATTCATATATGAAAACATCATGTATGTTCGTAAGAATTTAGATTTATTTCCAAAAAACAGTGACAGGCATAATTTTAATCTTAGAAATAGAAATAATATCGAAGTTGCTTATTCGAGACTGAGTAAGGTAAAGAAGTCGTTCATGGGGCAGTGTATAAAATTCTACAATAAAATACCTGAAAATGTAATTAGTTTATCCGAAAATAAGTTTAAGACTTATGTAAAGAAACGCCTGTGTTCAAGAGGATATTATAAAACCCAAGACTATGTTAATGACAATGATGTATGGACATGTATAGATCTTCCAGCTCATAGCTTTAGTAATGACATCAATTGTAATAGATATTAAGTATTTATTTCAAAAAATGTGTTGGGGCGAGTTTCTTTTGGGCTCGACGTTTCTTCTCGCTCCGCTAGCACTTCCCGAAACGTTGAGTGTACAAGTTCCGCGTGGTAGGAACTTTGTACTAGGTAGAAAAAAAAGACGATTTAAAAGTATGAATATGTATGTATACTTAGACGTTTTTAGTGCAGAGGTGCATAAAAATTAAAAAAACGAATTAAATAATTAATTTAATAGCAACTGTGGCGACAGCTCTTCAGCGGGAAGTGAGGTACCTTCGCCAGGCGAGGTGGTATGCCTGGGGACCGGCCGTGGTCCAACCGTTGATGGTTGGAAGTCGTATATATCCGTAGTGCGAAGAAACTTTCAATATCGCGTTCTAGGATTAGTTGATGGCGGTGCGATAGATGTCGCCACATCATTCCCCCTCCGAGACCGGAGGTCAATCCGTTTTGAGTTGACGGTCCAGTGTTGCCGGCGGGGCGACGACGCGCGTCGCGATGCGGCGGCTGCGGTAAGTAGAGAACGCCAGGCCGAAGTGCTCAACTCAAGTCCAAAGCTGAGTCAGGACAAGGAGGTTCAGGCGTGCGGTGCAGGGGAAGCAGGCGTCGTGGAGCGCGTGCTCTATACAGCGTGGGCTGCCGACAGCTTGCTGCCTGAAAAGTGAAGCTCGCTGGTTCCATGGTGTACGATGCGGTGTCAACGGGTTTGCGAACCTGATGGGCTTCAGAGTGAAGTATCAGGGCCAGGAAGCTCAATTGATGGCTTTCGTTGGTCCTGGTAAACTTCGATGTACTGGACTGCTGTGCTGCTGCGGCTTGCATTACCAACTGGAGGGTTGTTGAGGAGTGTGATGTCTAAGGTTGCGCCAGGATGTTTAGCGTCTGGGGTCACCACTGTAGGAACTGTGTGTTACCACTCTTCGGAGGAAAAGGGAGGTACCTCCGCCAGGCGAGGTGGTATGCCTGGGGACCGGCCGTGTTCCAACCAATGATGGTTGGAAGTTGTATAGTTAATCTAAAGAAACTTTCAATAGCGCGATCTAGGTTTAGTTCGTGGCGGTGCGATAGATGTCGCCACAAATCTAACGCGGAAAACTCACTGCTCCGCTCACCGCGACGAATTGCGGTGGAGCAGATTTAAACTTTGTACTGTAAAATGTTGATTTGTATACAAAAACCGCGGGGTATCACACACTTCCACCGCTTCTCCGTCCGGAGGCGCGATTCACACGACACGGATCCACGCTCCCGGACGGAGACGCGGTGCGATTCACAGGTATACCACTGCACCGCAGTAACGTCCGGATTTTTGTCTACGACGGAATTCGGACGAAAACCGTCCGGTGGGGCGGAAACCGCGCCTTCGTCATGCACCGCAGCTTCGGACGGAAACCGTCCGTTGGAGCGGAACGCTGCCGCATGCGAATTTCGTCGCTTCGCGCTCCCGTCCGATTTCCGCCTCAGTGTGATATCCGCGTAATAGTCGTCCCAGGGAGGGGAAGGATGATGGAAGGACCCCATAAAGGGGGTTGTTTTAGGGTAGAAATGGGCCATTCGGGATATACTGTATATGTACGAATATTAATCGACACATTAAAATCAGGGAGGTTGGGGATGCAGATTCTTTGAAATCCGCGGATGCGGATATTTAAAGGCTCATCCGGGGATGCGAATCTTAATACTACACAAAAAGAGAAAAGGACTACACAAAAAAATCGCCCCCACCCACAACAGATTACAAACGTATCTCAGTCAATACATCTGTGCAGCCTGATGTTTTTTTGCTATGACGACATCCGCCGTAGATACGGGGTTTTCATGCAAATCGAATTTGATTTCCAATACTAATTTGGAGGCTCATTTGATCAATAGTATGAGGACATCAAAAACTTTTTTGCGGGAAATTTGTTCAGATTCATGAGTTCGTTGTTACAACATACAACTTTTCACCTCTACCAGCTAGAAAACTTTACACGATAGTGATAGAAGCTGGTGTTCGAAATTCGAACACTTTAACTAACATTCGCAGCAACAAGCTGCTTTGAATGAACAGATTAATAAACAGTTTTTCACCTGTCCAGCGCGAAAAGAGTGCCTTTGGTCCCTGAAAACTCGCAGCAAAAGTTGTTTTTGCTTTAGGCGTGAGAAAAAGTGATTCGAATTTCGAACACCACCTTTGGCGCGACGCTGAAAAAAATATGAGCGATGGTTGGTTCAGAAACTCATTTTGGCGTAGGGAGCGTTTTAATTGATAAGCACACAATGTTATATGTTATTTAAAGAAATTCAAGTTTATAAATTGTGCTACTGTATTTTTAAAGACGTAATATTTAAAATAAATATGTAGTTACTAGTAAACATGAATATCGTTTACCTAAAAATATCATATTTATATCTAAGGTTTTTATAAAAATGTTATGTAGCGCAGTTTCCGAACGCAACCTCTAAATTAAAAACATTATAATAAAAAACTATATTGCCTCCATAGAGAATTTAATCAACTACGATTTTACTTTACTCGCTGGTCGAAAGTTGTATGTTTAACATGAGAGCAGGTCATTTTTATGTCTCGTGCCTTTAAATCACTCACAATGCTCAGTAGTTTATATAAGAATCACTTGCTACCCTCGTGATTCAATTCTAGACTACCTCGTTAGCTCGTGATTATTATTTAGGGTTCCATACCCAAAGATCAACGGGACCCTATTAATAAGCCTCCGCTGTCTGTCCGTCTTTCTCTCAGTGGGCTGTATCTCATGAACATCTCTGATTAAAATGATTTATTTTTGTTTTTTATATTATTTTATTGTATTTTTTAGCTTTCGTACTATGGCGCTGAACGCCGCCATACGTATAATATTTTTTTACATTATTTATAGGTACCTGACAAGTTATTTGATGTTGATGTTTTTGTAATCTATATTTAACAGTCTTTTAGTGAGTTTTTTTGTACTATCTGTGGAATACCTACTTACGCGTAATTTTGTGCAGATCAAACGAATCCGAACATATTTTTTTAGAACTATTACTATTATACAAAATAAAGTGCGAAAAGACCGGAAATGGGTAGTGGCCGGCAAACGGAAAGCGTGACCTTACGTGCGTGTGTGACGCTTCATACATATAAGTTTAATGTATCGAAATTTTATTGGATAACCTGAAATACTGTTTATATTTATCATTATGTACCATATAAATAAATAAAAATGGACTGAGAAATTTTACATAATTAGTTATAGCATAAAAACTATTATGCTATGATCTTAAAGGAAAATCTTTTGGATACTTATACAAAAAGATGTCCAGCAAGATATAAAACTATACTGAAAAATAAAACTTAATCGAGAAATTATTCATCGTAAGTAAAATCGAAAAAATCATGTTTTGCTTAACTTAAGCGTCACAAAATTCGAAAAAGTATTGGATACTGCTATATACGCGTGCCATTAAGTTACTACTAACGAATAGTACAGAAATATTCGATCGAGCAATTATCCACCGAATTTTAAATGCAATTTTCATGTTTAGGTATAAAACACATACTTCCAGCCACAAAATCTTTTGGCTTCTTTGTCATCTTCCATCTATACACTATCCTTCACAATCGTGGAAAGTTTCATTGATAGAGAAATTAATGTTGGGGTCTCCATACAAAGAAACTCCTCGATGACTGGGCTATAACGGGTCCTACACTAATTTTGTTATACCCTGTAGATAAAACATTTGATTAGAAAAATTTCTTCCACTAATGAAACTAAACAACAAAACCCATAGCCAATCAGTAAACACTTATTTATAGCATTGTATTTATTTAAACTTTAGATTTTAATCTTCCTCAAATAAATAAAATACCGACCTGCACGCGTCGCAGTGACACTTACTGACCTGCACGTGTCGCAGGGACACTCACTGACCCGCACGTGTGGCAGGGACGGACGCTCACTGACCAGCACGTGTGGCAGGGACATTCACTGACCTGCACGTGTGGCAGGGACACTCACTGACCAGCACGTGTGGCAGGGACATTCACTGACCTGCACGTGTGGCAGGGACACTCACTGACCTGCACGTGTGGCAGGGACGGACGCTCACTGACCTGCACGTGTGGCAGGGACACTCACTGACCAGCACGTGTGGCAGGGACATTCACTGACCTGCACGTGTGGCAGGGACACTCACTGACCTGCACGTGTGGCAGGGACGGACGCTCACTGACCTGCACGTGTGGCAGGGACACTCACTGATCCGCACGTGTGGCAGGGACGGACGCTCACTGACCAGCACGTGTGGCAGGGACACTCACTGACCAGCACGTGTGGCAGGGACATTCACTGACCTGCACGTGTGGCAGGGACACTCACTGATCCGCACGTGTGGCAGGGACGGACGCTCACTGACCAGCACGTGTGGCAGGGACACTCACTGACCTGCACGTGTGGCAGGGACGGACGCTCACTGACCTGCACGTGTGGCAGGGACACTCACTGATCCGCACGTGTGGCAGGGACGGACGCTCACTGACCAGCACGTGTGGCAGGGACACTCACTGACCAGCACGTGTGGCAGGGACACTCACTGACCTGCACGTGTGGCAGGGACACTCACTGACCTGCAAGTGTGGCAGGGACGGACGCTCACTGACCTGCACGTGTGGCAGGGACACTCACTGATCCGTACGTGTGGCAGGGACGGACGCTCACTGACCTGCACGTGTGGCAGGGACACTCACTGACCAGCACGTGTGGCAGGGACATTCACTGACCTGCACGTGTGGCAGGGACACTCACTGATCCGCACGTGTGGCAGGGACGGACGCTCACTGACCAGCACGTGTGGCAGGGACACTCACTGACCAGCACGTGTGGCAGGGACACTCACTGACCTGCACGTGTGGCAGGGACGGACGCTCACTGACCTGCACGTGTGGCAGGGACACTCACTGATCCGCACGTGTGGCAGGGACGGACGCTCACTGACCAGCACGTGTGGCAGGGACACTCACTGACCAGCACGTGTGGCAGGGACACTCACTGACCTGCACGTGTGGCAGGGACACTCACTGACCTGCAAGTGTGGCAGGGACGGACGCTCACTGACCTGCACGTGTGGCAGGGACACTCACTAGCCCGCACGTGTGACAGTGACACCCACTGACCCGCACGTGTGGCAGGGAAACTCACTGCCCCGCACGCGGGCAGGCACGCGCACTGACCTGCGCGGCGGGCGCGTGGCGGAAGGCGCGTGCGCACACGCAGCACACTCACTGCCCCGCACGCGGGCAGGCACACTCACTGCCCCGCACGCGGGCAGGCACGCGCACTGACCTGCGCGGCGGGCGCGTGGCGGAAGGCGCGTGCGCACACGCAGCACACTCACTGCCCCGCACGCGGGCAGGCACGCGCACTGACCTGCGCGGCGGGCGCGTGGCGGAAGGCGCGTGCGCACACGCAGCACACTCACTGCCCCGCACGCGGGCAGGCACACTCACTGCCCCGCACGCGGGCAGGCACGCGCACTGACCTGCGCGGCGGGCGCGTGGCGGAAGGCGCGTGCGCACACGCAGCACACTCACTGCCCCGCACGCGGGCAGGCACGCGCACTGACCTGCGCGGCGGGCGCGTGGCGGAAGGCGCGTGCGCACACGCAGCACACTCACTGCCCCGCACGCGGGCAGGCACACTCACTGCCCCGCACGCGGGCAGGCACGCGCACTGACCTGCGCGGCGGGCGCGTGGCGGAAGGCGCGTGCGCACACGCAGCACACTCACTGCCCCGCACGCGGGCAGGCACGCGCACTGACCTGCGCGGCGGGCGCGTGGCGGAAGGCGCGTGCGCACACGCAGCACACTCACTGCCCCGCACGCGGGCAGGCACGCGCACTGACCTGCGCGGCGGGCGCGTGGCGGAAGGCGCGTGCGCACACGCAGCACACTCACTGCCCCGCACGCGGGCAGGCACGCGCACTGACCTGCGCGGCGGGCGCGTGGCGGAAGGCGCGTGCGCACACGCAGCACACTCACTGCCCCGCACGCGGGCAGGCACGCGCACTGACCTGCGCGGCGGGCGCGTGGCGGAAGGCGCGTGCGCACACGCAGCACACGAGCACGAGGCGCGGGCACAGCTCCTCTTCGTGCGCTCTAAGGTGCATTCGGAGACGGGAGCGACGGGTCAGTTGCTTGAGGCAGATGTGGCACTGGAACGGCTTGATCTGTACGAGGAGACGTATGTGTTACCGGCTTGATCTAACAAAGTAAACGTGTGTGCTGTGTGAGTTACGCTAAGCACCGGATCTTACCCGCGGTACTAATATAACGAATCGGGGAGAGAATCTTTTCGTATTTTGTAGATAAAAAGTTATTGTAATATCAAACTTATTTGGTTGTACTGTTTGTGTCTGGCTGATTTTAATATATACCGATGCCAGATGCCAATAACATTAATAAATAAAAAACCTTGTTAGAAAGGGAGATCGTAGCAGGTAACACTGAAGTATCTGGTGTATTATATAGTGTTAACATTGAGAATTTGTGAGCGTCATTTTCTTTGAGTGATTTTTTTTACTTACAAGTAATTTCCAACACAATGCTTTTTTACCCGACTGCGCCAGAAGGAGAGTTATGTTTTTCGAGTGTACGTATGTATTTATATTTCTTTGGCACGCTCTGTATCCTAAACGGCTTGATGGATTTTAGCTGGAGAGGTGTCGTTAGATTCGTCTTGATCCCCAGATTGACATAGGATACCTTTAAGGCAGTCAGTTTTTTTTTTAAATATGGTAAGGTTATTTTAAATTTCAGAAATGAGGAGATACGTAGGATAACTAAAGTTACCGAGATAGCTCTCAGAATCACTAAACTTAAGTGGCAGTGGGCAGGGCACATAGCTCGTAGAACAGATGGCCGTTGGGGCAGTAAAGTTCTCGAGTGGCGACCGCGCACCGGAAGGCGCAGTGTGGGCAGGCCTCCGACTCGGTGGACCGACGACCTGGTGAAGGTTGCGGGAAGCCGCTGGATGCGGGCAGCGCAGGACCGGTCGGTGTGGAAATCCTTGGGGGAGGCCTTTGTCCAGCAGTGGACGTCTTTCGGTTGATAGATAGATTTTAAATTTCGTCTGTTGTCTTCTCTCACCTGCAGATGAGTGACGCCGTGCTCATCCAAGGTCTGCTTGTCGAGGAATCTCTTCCCGCACGTGGTGCACGCGTAGCGGCGCGTGTCCGTGTGCGTGCGACTGTGCTTCGTCAGGGTCGCGCTGGAACAACGACACTGCGTTGTGACAAATGTGACATGTTGTGACAATACTGTGATAGATAACACTGTGCGAAATTTGCGAATTTTCACACAATCTCTGAAAATAGTATTATTTCTCAAGTGTGACAAATAAGCGTCTGATAATAGTATCTTAACAGTGGTCAATTTATGCACTCCAGGAACTTAAGTAATAAGAGATTAATGTTACACACTTAGTGATTATATGATCAACTGATCACACCTTTTTCCATATCATGGTAACTTGAAACATCTCAAAATCATTTTTAAATATTAGTATTTATGGAAGAGCGGAAACTTCTGCCACAAGTATTGTAATATACTTAAAAGAAGTTTCTTGCAATAGAATTAAGAATGCTTGTGAGATACTGAAATAAATATTTTTATTTATTTTATTTTATTTTACTTTATTATTTTACCTGGGAGATCACTTTTTCACACGATAACTTTAACAGGTGTGTAAAAGATCACTTTACACACTCAATTTACCGCAAATAGAATGTCTTCCCGCACCCTTTCACGGGACACTGCCACCTCTTCTTCTTGTGCTGAAAGTGCACGTGGTCAAACAGTTCCGTCTCCGTCTGAAAAGTGGCGCTCTCGCACTCGGTGCAAGCGTACTCGCCGTCCGGGGTGAACATGTTCATTGACCATTTATTTCATCGATTTATTATTTTTAAATTAATTATTTAATAAACGTTCAAGGCGGTAAAGAAATGAGAGATAAAAGACACTGACCATCTATGTATGAAAGTTGGACCAAGTGCTGCCCAGAATGAACACATAGTGTATTTTGTTCCTCAGGTCAACACTATTCTGTAAACCGAAGCGCTTCAAAATCTGTCCGAGGAGTCAAGAGAAAAAAGGGTTTTTTTGTGAAATATTTTTTTGCAAAAAATGAACTTAATAATTATTTTCAGTCTAACTAGTAGTGTATAAATGGTACTTATGTAATAATAATATCATTTATCATTTCGTAAGATTACATAGTTATACATTATTAGTGATATCAGTATTATAATTGTACGCAGATAAGTACAATTACTCAGTGATATACCTGTGTCAGTAACTTAGTGACAGTGACTTTTACAGTAATATTATAATAATAATAATTATACAATACAATAATACAGTATTATAATTATGTAATTGTAATTATCTATCTATCTATCTATCAGCCGAAAGACGTCCACTGCTGGACAAAGGCCGTAATTGTAATTAATTATGTATTAATCATCTTCATCGTCATCGATTATATTTGGGTCAAGGAATATATATTTTGTGGCTCGATTGTGATTATCGCAAGCCTGTGTCTAAAGCATGCCTAATACCATTCAACTGGTCACCGATCGTATGTTCTGTTAATCGTGATAACTTGCCGGGTGATCAGTACAACAATCATGCCACTTCAATACTGCCGATGAGTGAGACACGAGTGCTAAGGCCTATGTCAAAAGACTACAGTCGTCGCAGCGGTTTCCAAATAAAAGCAGCTAAACTGCGAAAGGAAAAACGTTATGACACATAAACGTTATGAAGCATTGATAGCACCTCTGGTGTTGCAAATGCCCATAGGCGGCGGTAACCACTTTCCATCAGGCGGTCCGTCAGCCTTTTGCCTTCCTATATAACAAAAACAAACACAATTGACGAGTTCTGTATCGACAACAATATAACAAATACTCGATACTTGTATTTAAACGCAACTTCACAGAGATTTTTATACCGACTCTTTCAATCCATAAATGTGTATAGGCACTCTGCTTAGTTTATTGACAGAATTAAGACTACTAGTTACACTGAAAACAATAACTAAGTTAATTTTTCGCAAACAAATAATTCACAACAAAAAAACTTTTTTCTCTTGACTCCTCGGACAGATTTTGAAGCGCTTCGGTTTACAGATTAGTATTGGCCTGAGGAACAAAATGCACTATGTGTTCATTCTGGGCAGCACTTGGTCCAGACATCAATATAATTACTGATTGATAATTAATGATATTATTATTACGTAAGTATAAAATAATACACTTCTAGATACACTGAAAACAATAATTAAGTTCATTTTTCGCAAACAAATAATTCACAACAAAAACACTATTTTCTCTTGACTCCTCGGACAGATTTTAAAGCGCTTCGGTTTACAGATTAGTGTTGGCCTGAAGAACAAAATGCATTATGTGTTCATTCTGGGCAGCATTTGGTCCAGACGTCAATGTAATTACTGATTGATAATTAATGATATTATTATTACATAAGTAAAAAATAATACACTAATAGTTACACTGAAAACAATTATTAAGTTCATTTTTCGCAAAAAAATTATTCACAACAAAAAAACTTTTTTTCTCTTGACTCCTCGGACAGATTTTGAAGCGCTTCGGTTTACAGATTAGAGTTGGCCTGAGGAACAAAATGCACTATGTGTTCATTCTGGGCAGCACTTGGTCCAGACCTGGTCAATGTCCTTAACCCGAGTGATCAACCTTATACACTTAGTGACCACTTAACCACACTTAGTGATCACTTTTACACACTTAGTCATCACTTTTGCACACTTAGTGATAATTTTTAACCGACTTCCAAAAAAAGGAGGAGGTTCTCAATTCGTCGGAATCTTTTTTATATTTTTTATTTATGTTCACCGATTACTCGAAGACGCCGGAACCGATTTGGAAAATTCTTTTTTTGTTTAAAAGGGTATACTTCACAGGTGGTCCCATATAAATTTTATCGAAATCGATTCAACAGTTTTTGAGGAAATCAACAAACACATAGCAAAATTGGAGTTGTTGCGATTGAAGTCGGTTGTTTTTAACGTATTCAGCGTGGTCAATTATTACGCACCTAATGATAGCTTTTACACACTTAGTAATCACTTTTACACACCTAATCGGCTTTTACTCACCGCAAATAGAATGTCTTCCCGCACCCTTTCACGGGACACTGCCACCTCTTCTTCTTGTGCTGAAAGTGCACGTGGTCAAACAGTTGTGTCTCCGCCTGAAAGGTGGCGCTGTCGCACTCGGTGCAAGCGTACTCGCCGTCTGGCGTGAACATGTTTGTTGACTCATGGAATTGCCTGAGAGAAACATATGTAACTTGTTAACACTGTCGTCTTGTTAAAAACCCATATCATCCCCACTGCTGGGGCTCGGGTCTCTTCCCATACCTCGGGAAGGTTAGGCCATACTCCACATACGCCAAGTCTGGATTGGTGGACCTTGTGGAGCTAGTGGCCGACCCCAGTGTCAGAAGTTTTCAAGCCGCCTATTATGAAACTTGTTATTAACACTTGTAACGGCGTAAAAAGCGTTGGTGGCTCCACGGGTCATTACCTCGGAACTCTAAACCAGAGGTCTCGGATTCAACTCCCGGGCAAAGTACCAATAAATTTTTAGAAACTTACGTACATTTTCAAAGCGATTGCTTTAACTGCAAGGAAAACATCGTGAGGAAACCTGCACACATGATTACTAGATGTGTATCATGATCGCGTTGCACACGTCCGTAGGTGTAAATGTTAATGCGCTAAACGTGACCCCGCGGTCATATTAAATGATGCTAAGTGCAATGGCCCGCCCACGCTGCGTCTTTCGGTGCGCGGTCGCCACTCGAGAACTTTACTGCCCCAGCGGCCATCTGTTCTACGAGCTATGACAGTATATTTGATAGCATTATAAAATACAGCATAGCAGGCCTCCCACTCGGTGGACCAATGACCTGGTGAAGGTTGCGGGAAGCCGCTGCATGCGAGCAGCACAGGACCGGTCGGTGTGGAAATCCTTGGGGGAGGCCTTTGTCCAGCAGTGGACGTCTATCGGCTAATGATGATGATGATACTGTGATGATGTTAACACTCACATGTGGAACTTGAGCCTCACTTTCGAGGTGAAGGATTCGTTGCAGTTGTGGCATGTGACCACTTGTGGGTCCGAAGTTGGCTCCTTGTTCTTGCGGCGGCGCGGTCGCTAACAGGACAAAAGGGTGACTTATTAACCGACTCTAAAAATGAAGGTTTTCAATTCGACTATACAGGATGTAACAAAATTGGTATAGGACCCGGTGGCTGGCTCTTCTACTTATCATACTGAACAACTTTTGTTCTAGGAGTTTGCTTAAATCGTAAAAAAAATTTGGAACTCTATACGAAATTTACCACAAAGCTGATTTATAAAGTTATTTTTGCAATCTCAACAAAGTCGTGGCACAAAAGCTGTTCAGTAGGTTGAATAAAAGTCCTAGTTAACCTACACCATTTCGTTTAGTTTTTATGTGTATATTTTCATCGATAGTGAGCCTAAAGACTCAAAAATTGTAGGTAGACAATATACTATGCATTAAAATCGGTTCGGTACTTTAGGCGCAATTATTTGCGGGTGGTAGGACCTTGTGCGAGGTCCGTCCGGATCGCTACCACCATCTTACTCGCTAATCCTGCCGCCAAGCAGCAGTGCTTGCACTGTTGTGTTCCGGTGTGGAGAGTAAGACAGCCGAGGAAATTACAGGCACAAGAGGCATTTCATCTTAGCCCTCTAGGTTGGCAACGCATCTGCAATCTCCTCCGGGGTTGCAGGTGTCTATGGGCAGTGGTGATCACTTACCATCAGGTGACCCACTTGCTCGTTTGCCTTCCTTATCACATAAAGAAAAAAAAATTAATGAATACAAAAAACATTTGCAATTCTTTTTTTAAGATAAAATTATGTTGTTCTAACGTATTTAGGTCGTCAATTATTTTACGCTTCAAATTTGAACATAACAAAAACATGAAAATTTACAGACAGAAGGACCAAATAAACTTACCACAGTTAATAAATCATCTTCGTCATCATATATTCGTCTTCCTTGAGCTCTCTGAAACAATTAATGAAATAAATATTCGGGACACTTCACACACGGTCATCAAAGTGCTACGAAAAGCAGACTGACTACATATACATATCACTTATACAAAGTTTTTCAAAATATGTGTCTGTTAACTACAATTCTATACACCACTTTTGTTTTAGGACTTTGGTAAAATCTCAAATTGTGGCGACATCCACCGCAATCGCCACGAACTATCTAGAACGCGCTATCGAAGTTTCTTCGGAGACTCGCTTAAATAAGACTTTCAACCATCAACGGTTACCCCACGGCGCCGGTCCCCAGGTATACCGCCTCGTCTGGCGGAGGCAACTCTTTTTCCCCAGAAGAGTGGGAACACACAGTTTCTACACATGAAATTCGGTCTAATATCATCCCTTTTTTTAACCGACTTCAAAAAAAAGGAGGAGGTTCTCAATTCGTCGAAATCTTTTTTTTTATGTATGTTCACCGATTACTCGAGGACGCCTGAACCGATTTGGAATTTTTTTGTTTAAAAGGGTATACTTCACAGGTGGACCCATATAAATTTTATCGAAATCGATTTCGCGGTTTTTGAGAAAATCAACAAAAACATATCAAAATTGGAGTTGTTGCGATTGAAGTCGGTTGTTTTTAAGGTATTCAGCGTGGTCTATTATTTAGTACACTTTATCTAGTTTATCGAGGTGCACTGTGTACTGTGTAGGTCTTCAATCATCCAGTACCTTCATAAAGTCATCACTGGTGGGCATGCGAACGGCAGTATCGTCTTTGCTGATGGATTTCCTTTTCCGAGCGCGCCGCTTACACTTGTGATTGGCTAGCGCTTCCGTAGTCAGGAACAGTTGGCTAAAAATTAAATAATATCCTACAATAAATAAATAAATTCGTAAATAAAAAAGCGTCGGTGGCTCCGCGGGTATGTGCTAGTGACTCCGTCCTCCTAACCAGAGGTATCGGGTTCAAATCCTGGTCAGTGCACCAATGAGTGAAGGAAAATATCGTGAGGAAACCTGCACATCTGATTTCTAGATGCGTATGATGTTGCTCACGTCCGTAGGTGTAAGATCTAATAAAAATGCCCTACACGTGAACTCGGGTGATGCTAAGTAAGTGCTAACCAGGCAATCGCCGCCTATTCCATGTGGATAGGGCGGTTAACTTGTGCAACACGATAAGAGAAGAGAATAAATAAATATCCAGAACATATCATACACTGTCACTGTCATCACACTACACGTTTTACAAAAGAAACAAACGAATAATCACAAAATAACGTATACATTTTTTTTGAAAAAGTTTAGTAAAAGGTTGTAAAAATAATTTTAGTTTTACCTGCACATGCTGCATTTGTGTTTCTTCAGTCCAACTTCTTTGTCGCTCTGAAAATAAATAAAGATATCACTAATAAAACGCAACATAAAAATTTAAATAAAATTGCAACTTATGTCTTTATCTACCTATCTAATATTCTATCAAACGAAATGTGACAAAAAATATTTAGGTACCGGTATTTCACTTGAAAAAAACTGTATTTTCTGCTTATGAAACTAGTATAAACAAGTATCTTATGAACAATTTTTGGACTTATGGGATTCGCAAACTCGACATGTGTGGACAGTAAATTTTTTTTACGATTTTAGTCCAGGATTTTTAGTTATTAATAATTAGAATAATAATATCCGGGACAAATCACACACGGTCATCTGGCCCCAAACTAGGATTTCCTGTATCTTGGGAACCAAAGACTGATATACTTACACATATACATTTAAATACATACATATATAGATAATGATAATGGGTATGAGTACATCTCACCTGATGGAAAGCGATGATATAGAAAATAATGATACACGCAAACTCAAATAATGCCTCTACACTCTCGCATTAAATACTGACATAAAATTGATCTGAAAACTTTACCTTGGCTGCGTCCAGGATTTGCTGCAGCCTCTGTGCAGCGTCTTCATCACCGGTCTGAACTATCCAGATCTCATCATCGCTGCTGTCGAGGACTTCACCCTTTATTTCCGTTTTCACTATAATTTCAAGCTAGGGGAAGAAATATACATACAAATATATCGTATACACAAAATACACAGATACAGAAGGTCCGCTCAATACGCTCACTAAAATCCTAAGCGTATACATGCTTATAGACGTATACGGTCGTTGTAGGCAAGGTCACGATACTGTTGTGATACTTTGCCGCGTGACCTTGCCTCGAACTACCGTATATTTCTATAAGCATGTATATGCTTACGATTTTAGTGGTTTGTATTGAGCGGACCTTCTGTGTCTATTTTGTGTCGTATATCAAAAATTCAAACTATTTATTCTATTGTATGTAGCTATCACGTAAACAACCCATATCGTCCCCACTGCAGGGGCACGGGTCTCTTCCCATACCTCGGGAAGGTTAGGCCATACTCCACACACGGGGGCCAAGTCCGCTATCTTTACAAGGACATATTTCAGTGGGATATCCTAAATCATTGGACCGACGACCTGGTGAAGGTTGCGGAAAGCTGCTGGATGCGGGACCGGTCGGTGTGGAAATCCTTGGGGGAGGCCTTTATCCAGCAGTGGACATCGTTGAAATGAAATGAAATAATATTTATTCGAAGTAGGTATCTCTGTACACTTTTCGAACGTCATATTTTTCTACCTAATACCTCGTATACCCAACGTTTCGGGAAGTGTTTGCGGAGAGAGAAGAAACGTTGGGCCCTAAAGAAACTCCCTCCAAATTTCACCTGATGATGATGATGACGTATTCTTAACAAAACTAAGTAAATAAACTAAATTACAGACACTACAAAAACGAAACAGACTGACTAGTATAGTTCATTCCAATCAAAAAAAAGCAAAAGGTAAACAATCGTAGTATGCAGATGACATTGACATGTGTCAGTTCCATAGTTAGTTTGTTTACCTTTTGCTTTTTTTTGATTGGAATGAAGTATAGATGACTACATCTCTGCCGTGCTTACGATAAGAGCAGTAAGTCTGTGAAACACACTTTCACATTTTTGCATTTTCCAAATTGTTTCCTTAGATTATTTTTAATACAATTTTTAAAATGTGTAGCTCAGATTTAGTATTTTTATACTGCGTAATGATTTATTATCTGTCTTATTTATTAGTTCTTACATGATTAAATGACGAAATGGATGCAGTTACTGCTTTTATAAATATACTTACTGCTTTTATTGTAAGCACGGCAGTCTGGCCACGACATATATTTTTACATATGTATTTATATTAGGTTCTCTTCTAACACTTCCCGAAACGTTGAGTGTACAAGTTGCGCGTGGTAGGAACTTTGTACTAGGTAGAAAAAAAGACGATTTAAAAGTATGCGTACAGCATCTACTTAAATAAAAAATATTTTGACTTTTGGTTCAGATTTTTTTTGTATAAACTCTGTACACAGTTGTTTGGAATCCCCAATAAATTTATTAAAAAAAATAGAAGTAACTGAACAATAGAATCGTCATACGGAAAATAGATTACAAAGCACCTTTGCATAATTAATATCAATAATTTTAAATAATATTATGTTTTGTGTTTTATTTCTGTATTTTTTTTTTCTTTTGCAATGAAGTATTTTATCTTACTTACGTTTCCACTGTCTGATTGCATCTCTTTCTTGACCTCAACTGGATTTTCAGGTGATTCTATATGAAGGAAAGGATACAAGGATTCAGGGTCAATAGAAAGCTTAGTTGTGCAAAAGTGGAATGGAGGTGAAGAAATGATGTCATGAAGAACTAGAAAACATGCTCAGAAAGAAGGGCGTCACACACTAGCGCTATTTCATCTTACGATATCCACCACACTCGTGGACAGATATTCAAGCATGAGGCTTCAAACTTCACGGTCACCCCACTTCGTCCATGAGTGTGGCGGATATCGTAAAATGACATAGCGCTAGTGTGTGACGCCCTAGAACCTTTCCAGTTTCCATCAGCTGATGGAAAATGATCAGCTGATACGTAGTCTAGTGCAACAAAAGAGTAACCCGTTCATTTTTTTTAATAAATAATAAAATTAAGAATTATATTATAAAAATAAAACAATTCAAGTCAAAATAGATTGCTAAAATTCATACGAGTACTGAGAATCATATCTCAAATACATAGTCTCTTAAAACTAGATAGCGCCAGATAGTTTCAAAGCAATTAAACTAATAATAAATAATAAAATAATAATAACTGGGACAAATCACACACGGTCATCTGGCCCCAAACTAGGATTCCCTGTATCTTGGGAACCAGAGACTGATATATATAACTAACTAAATGACGCTTTTGAAATAATTAGTTTTCCGTTTAATAGAATAGATATAGCTAACGCAATTACCAGCATAAGAGGCATTCCATTCTAGCCCTCAAGTATCGGCAAGGAACTGATTACTTTTCTGGGGTAATATACAGGGTGTAACAGAAAGGTGGGATAATACTTCAAGGTGGGCTTTTACCCATCAAGCTGAACGACTTTTGTTCTACAACTTTGTTGAATTCGCAAAGAAATTTTCGGACTTTTCATACAAACTTGGTTCGCCAGCTGATCGATTTGTATGAAAAGTCGAAAAAAAAAATTTGCGATTTGAACAAAGTTGTAGAACAAAAGTTGTTCAGTTTGATGGGTAAAAGCCAACCTGAAGTATTATCACACCTTTCTGTTACACCCTGTATATGTTCAACTCCTCATAGGCGGCGGATGCTACTTTCCAAAGAAGTTTTATATCGTGGGGGGGAGCGGGGTGCAAGTCTGGTACGGTGGGTCCGTAGGACTTTCTGTCAGGTGGGCTTTCAGCCATTTGTCATATTATACACAATAATAAAAAAGTTACTATAGAGAATTAAGTGATTGTATTTTTTTTTAAATTCATAATTGTTCACTTACTGCTTCCAGGATTATCACCATCATCGGTTTTCGCAGCGCTGCGTGTGCGTGTAGCGATCGGTGACGTCCGATTTTCATTGTCTGCCAAAAATGAACTTATTAATTAAATATTTCAAGTCTTGCTCACACGCCCTCACACAGACTGTCTCGACTAAAGATTTCATATACTATTGTACAATTTGCAATACTATGTAATCTGTATGTTTATCCGGTGGCTAAGTGGTTAGCGATCCTGACCTCTGATCCGAGAGTCGTGCGTTCGATCCCCACACAGGTCACTTTTCTGTGATGAGCAGAATTGTTTGCTCCGAGTCTGGGTGTATTATATCTATATATGTATGTATTTAAAAGTATATGTGTATGTATATCAGTCTTTGGTTCCCAAGATACAGGGAATCCTAGTTTGGGGCCAGAATCTGGCCTCTGGAATAATATTATCCGGGACAAATCACACACGGTCATCTGATGACCGTGTGTGATTTGTCCCGGATAATATTATTATTATTAATATAACATTAAGAATTTTGTTGCCTGAGATACAGGTTTATCCTAGTTCAGGCTCCCATTAATTTGTACTTTGTTTAATTTTCAGAAACCTATGTAAATTATTTACCTTTTACAAATGAATAAATTATAATTATTAGTAACCTTTCTTTTCACTTCCTTCGGACTTCTTCTCGTGGTTTCCCGCCCTTTCCTCCTTCACCGGACCCTTGTGAGCTGCTTTCAGATGGCCCGTCAACCATTTTGAATTTGTGTAACCTTCAATGTACATAATGGTTTAATCAATTTTGTTCCCTATATGCGCATAAAACGAAACTCAAAATTGAGTACAATTTATTTTTTCGAAGTACTTTTTTTTAACGAAAGTTTTCTTAAAATGTAAAATTGAAACAAATATATAATTTAAATCAAAATAGATTGCCAAATATTTTCAGATCCATCAAAATTAAAACTAGTTGGCGATCGAAATCGTCGTTTTCTTTGCTTCAAACAATTTTGTATGCCTCGAAACTGCACTAAAGTGGCAGAAGACGGGGAACAACTCGCAAAAAAGATGGCCGCTGGGGCATTAAAGTTCTCGAGTGGCAACCGCGCAGCTTAGGCAGGCCTCCTACTCGGTGGACCGATGACCTGGTGAAGGTCGCTGGAAGCTGTTGGATGCGGCGAGGAAATTATAGGGGAAGACCTATGTTCAGCAGTGGACGTTTTTTGGCTGATGATGATGGCTCGAAATTATCTAAACACTCTTTTTATCAAGACCTAGTTTTCGTATCCTAAACGAGCTCCAAGCTAGCGACTGGCGAGAAATTGCAACAAACCGAGACCAGTGGCGACTTCTCGTATCGGAAGCCAACACACAATTTGGGTCGCTGAGCCAACGGAGTAAGCAGGGAGTAAGTAAGTAAGTAACCTAACTCGTAACAAAACTGGAAACATTTACCGTAATCGCAAAGTGGACACGGATAAACTTCTCCGTCCTCCATGACGTGTTTATGTGTCTCGCCGTGTTCTATTACTTTGGCTAGATCCGCGAAAACAGTCTCACAGAATCTGGGGCACAAATCACATTCATTAGTTAAAGGACAAAGTTTCTTAATTGTAGATATACGTATTTTTAACTAGCTTCCGCCCGCGACGTCGTCTGCGTGAACTTTAGAATTGGATCCAGAGAGAAATAAATATTAAGGTGGCGCCATCTAGTGAAAAGCTCCTAAAACTGTTATGACTACAGGTGATTCAAATTAAAATAAATTTTGTGTTTCCTGAAAAACCCTTTACATTTACTTTTGATTCCTGGCTATCTCGCCCCACCCGCCGGAACACAGCGCGCTGCTTGGCGGCAGGTATAGAGCGACCAACGGTACCCACCCAGTCGGACTTTGCATATTTACATTACACTTTAAGGTACAAGTCCGAGACCGACTGCAAGTCGCCGACCACACGCGACAGGCGACAGACCGCATTTATCGACCGCAAGTTACACTACTGGTTTCTATGAATCTCTATGAAAGTGATTCCGAGCGCGGCGACATGTGGCCTGCGGCCGCGGCAGGCGTCATGCGGCAGGCGTCATCATGCGGCGGCTACACGCAGCGACTACAAGTCTCAGGACCAGTAGTGCGGCCGACCGCAGAGCGGTTATACGCGTTTATTTACTTTTTTTGCATATAATAACAACAATTCGTCTTCATCTTCCTCCTCTAACAAATAACACAGTAAATTATTGTTAAACACGTCCGACATTTTGACTCGCGCGAAGGTACGGAAACGACAGGGTACAAAAGCTGACTGAAGTGCAGTCGCGTTTGGAATGACGGCAGCAGCGACATGCGGTCGACCGCAGCGGCCGGCCGCAGTGTCGCGTGCGGCTGCCGCCTGCAGCCCGTCTCGGAATTATACCTTTAAGCTAACTAAATCTTACCTGCACTTCAGCTCCTTAATTTCACAATTACCACAGTTGTATTTCCCCAAAAACTCTTTGACTTCCTCATCAGCGTCCTCTAGATTGTCTACAACACTATCGTCTATCTCTGGTCCATTCTCTATTATCTCCACGTCACTGGAGCTATCTTTCTGCTCGTATTTCACTATAACTACGTCATCGCTGACGTCATGGTCTATAGGTTTCGTCACTATCTCACCGTCAGAACCGATTTCTACTTTAACGTATTCTGTTTTGTCCGTGTCTATGAAGCGTTTCTCAATTTTCTCGTTGATTGTTCTAGAATGAATCGCGTTGGAGTATTTCGGAGTTTTTAAATTCAAATTGCTTGTTTTTTGGAATATGTATTGCTGGTTATTTCTGATTATTAAATACTCATCAATGTTCAAAGACTGATTTGGACTTTTCATTCGGCACGGCTTGAAATTTGCTTCCAAACATTTCTCGCATATAATCTTTAGTTGTTGAGACTTTTTCTTTTGCGGTGACAGTCTATGTAATCTTTGGTCTTCATTGTCAAAAAGATACAATTTTTCAATGTTACTATCTACGTATTTGTCGCAAATAAAACAGTTTTGACTTTCAGATTCAGCTATAAGCATTCCATCTGTTTCAACACTAGATAAAGGTCTAGGCTCCAGGCTTTTATACAGCCTAGATGGATCGCTTTTTCTAACATGTCTTCTTTTTTCAAAATTTTGATTTTCGTAAGGCAATGATGCTACTGGAGAATCTTTAAACATATTTAGTATTTCTTCGCGAGTGTAATGCCCAAAATCATCTGTGTTTCTCTGACTTTGAAAGTTGTCTTCAAAACTTCTATAGTTTTCTCTTAAAAGGCTTCTGGGCGATTTATTTCGTGCAGTAACATTGTTCAACGTAGCGTACGTTTTTGAGTTCTCCAAATACTTTGCAAATTGAGCTTCGAATACTGACGTGTTATTACAGACAAGTTTAAACGGTAGCGTGTTGACGAAACTTGGACTCGTTGTGTTATTGGACCATTTAGGAACTGGACTTTCTATTATATTATACGTCTTTGTACTACCTACTTCTGTAGGTTCTTCGAAATCATCTGGCGCATCGCTAAATTTAACAAAAGGTATTTTCTCAACTGACAGATCAACTAAAGGATCTTCGTTGTCAAAATGTATTTGGGAAGCACGTATTTGAGTACCGTCATCCAGAATGTACACTAGGTCGTTATTGTTATCGTTCGATTCCAAAATCTGGTCGAAATCGTCTGCCGCCCTAAGCTCTGCACCATTTGTAAGATTGTGTTCAGCATTTATGAGAAACTGGTATATGTTATCGTTCAAGGAAACGGGTTGGTTTTTCGTGATGGAGTTAAGGTCGATTTCAAAGCCGAGGAGGGTTCTGGAACGTGGAAAAAGGATAGGTTGGGATATAAAGAAATGTATGTTGGACAGGTTTACATTCATTTTACATTCTAGGATAGGGTACTGTACTTTGATAGTAGCGGAGGAATCGCTCCAAACAGCACAGCAATAAAGGAACTTAAACTTATAATGCAAATCCCAAATCCGGTATTTTTGGATACAGTTTTAACGTAAGCGAACTAACTTATAATGCAGGTGGGTAATGCATCAAATCCTATCTCATACATAATATAATAGAAATAGCTTTTTCTGTAGGAGTAGAAATCGTTCGGTAAAGCGTTAAAGCACTTGATCGTATCCTGACACCTACAAGAAAGAAAACAATGCGCCTCATTTTCGGACCCCCTAAATCTGGTTGGACCTTGGGGAAACTTTTTCATGAGTTTCATGGGTAGACACCTCAATTTAAATAGCCTGGAGCTGATTTTGAGAACTTATTACCTGGATTTATTGATGAAGGACTGGAAGTCGTCCCCAGGTTCAATCCTAAGGGCCACCTCCTCTCCCTCTGCGCTTTCCATGCAGAGCATTAGGGGCGGCTGGTCTGATAACTCAGCCATCTTGGAAACGTCTGGAAATAAAATAAAAGTATCTCAATAGCGTATGTTTTTTTCTGGGACGGAAGTTTTTCACTTGACCTGTACATGTATCGTAAAATTTTAGATAGAAAAATTAATGTAACTATTTTATAATCAGGCTTGTTTACCCGAATAATGTGATAGCATGTAAAACTTTGAAAAAATGTGGAGGGAATTTCTTTGGACCCCAAAACGTCAGATATAATACGAATTTCAAATGGAAAAACCTTTAGATTAGGTGGACTAAAAAATACTTTCGAACAGTGTACAGTGCCTACTTTGAATAAATCCATACGAAACCGTCGTCTGTCCACTGATTAATTGCGCCGAACGATAAAAGTCTACGTAAAACTATTCAAGTTTGCGCAGAACCTTAACTACTGCGAACAATTTGCAAAGAAAAAATTTCGCAAATTGGACTTAATAACGAATTCGGAATTTTCGGAAATTGGACCAACCACAATGAAGAACATTAACTAGCCTCCTTTTATAAAGTGTCCAAGGAATAGGAGAGGAGTTACGTAGGAATATCGCTAAACTGAAGTGGCAGTGAGCTGGCACATAGCTCGTAGAAGAGATGGCTTTTGGGGCAGGAAACATCTCGACTGGTGACCGCTCCCTGGAAGACGTAACAAAAGGACGCCTCCCAGTAGGTGGACCGATGGCCTGGTGAAGGACGCGGGATACTGCTGGATGCGGGTAGCGCAGGACCATGGCAGGACCAGTCGTTGTGCAAATCCTTGGAGGAGGGCTTTCTTTAGCAGTGTAGCACAGATATCTTAGCTGATGTAAAGAAAACAAATTCAAATATTCGTATTCGTAAGGTAGCATTCAGACCCGGTAGTCGCGACCGGGTTGCTGCGACTGCCGCGGCTCTCTGCTCATAGACTAGCATATAGGGTTTTACATGCATACAGGCTTGCGATAGCCACGAGTTATACAGGGTGTAACAAAATTGATGTAGGACCCGTTAACTGGGGATTCTACTCATCCTACTGAACAACTTTTGTTCTACAACTTTGCTCAAATCACAAAAACATTTTTGGACATTTCGTATGAATTGATCATCTGTTTTGCCACTTTTGTATGGAGACTCCTTTTTTTTGAGAATTGGCCAAAGTTGTAGAACAAAAGTTGTTCAGTACGATGAGTAGAATCCCCAGTAGGCTCGTCAGAAAGAAGGCTGCAAAATATACGGAAACTCCATATAATTTTGCGGCCTTCCTTCTGAGGGCAGTCGTATATTGTATTAGTAGGTAGTATTGCCACTCCCTGCATGGTATGATGGCGTGAACACAACAGTTTATCGCGCTCAGCGATAGAAAACGTTTAGGTGGGTACTTCTCTTTCCCACGGGCTCGGCGTTAGAGTGAGATGGTTGCTTTATCACGGCTTTATAACGTCGTCATGCTACCGGTGCTAGTCCTCTCTAAAATCGACCTCATCTGAGGGTAAGTTACGGTGCCAGTTGCTTAGCGCAAGCTATTATATATATTATTTTATCAACTGTTGGACATAGGCCTTCACCAAGGCACGCTACTTATATCTTCGGGCATGCGCATCCAGCTGTTACCAGCAACCCTGCGCAAATCACCCCTAGCCGGGGGGCATCCCACGCTACGTTTGCCCAAACGCGGTCTACGGTGACGCGTACACAAACGTCCTACTTTTAAATAGTAAGTAGTAGGTAATAGGGCCCACCAGAACCCTCCAGAAACAATCAGTATGGTCGCCGGACTCAGTCAATACCTCAAGCAAAAATGTCAAAATGGTGCCGTTTTGACATCAAGGAAAGAAATAAAAGAAGTTTATTCAGCACACAATTTAACATGAATGAGTAAATAATGTAGGTATCAATTCTAATAAATAAATAAATAAATATCCGGGGCAAATCACACACGGTCATCTGGCCCCTAACTAGGATTCCCTGTATCTTGGGAAACAGAGACTGATATACATACACATATACATTTAAATACATACATATATAGATATAATACACCCAGACTCAGAGCAAACAATTCTGCTCATCACAGAAAAGTTTGCCCTGTGTGGGGATCGAACCCACGACTCTCGGATCAGATGTCAGGATCGCTAACCAGCCACCGAGTCAGTCTAATCCTCTTGTAAGAGCATAGTTTTCATATGATCCTCTTCTTTGTCCTTCAGCTACTGAATTTTCCAGGTCTTGAGATTTGGTTTTACTTTATTTAAGCTTTCAAGTAGTTGAGAAGCATATCTTCGAAAATTCAATAAAACTTTAAAAACAGATTATCTCATACCCAAAGTTCATCAAAACAAAATGCACACAACCGTTCATAGGTTGACTCCGGCCTAGTCAGGGAGCAGAAGAAAAATGTGGCATCAACACTCTTAAAAGAAGTCAGGTTCTGTCAAAGAACAGACATTACCTGTGTATAGCCATAGGACTATTTATCTACCAGCAAAATCCTTGACCCATATTTATAAAAAAAAACACTTGAAACTTGAAATTTAAAAGGAAGAAAGGCTTTGTTCCTTACTTTTTTTATACATATAGTATGATGGTGTTTTTAAAAGTACTTAATCTTAACTTCCAGGGGCACCGAGTATGTGGGTGCTCGGGGGCTCGGTTTTTTTAATTTTTTTTAACACAACAATCGGTTCTACTGTCTAGTAAATAACACAACTGTTGGGAATTACGCAAAGGACGGCGTAAAAACTTCTTAAGGGCCCGCCCAACACATTTAAAAAAAGTCTTATATTCTATTACATCTTAATGCTAGATCAATAAATGAATTATAATTAATAAGATGCCTTAACTTCTTAAATCTTACATTTTCGCGCTCGCTTTGCTCGCACTCTAAGAGTTGCAAAATACACCGTTTTTTTTAAAAACAATCAGTTTGAGGAGCTTTGAAAGATAAATTGAAAAAACTTTTATATAAATAAGCATATAACTTGACTGTACACGATTAGCCGAAAACGAACACCTTAAAATATTCCAAAATTTTAAAGACCCCGCCCCTTTGTTTTGAAATCTGGGTATGCAGCTGAAGTTTGTTACATATATATTTCTCACTCGAGCCACCTGTTTTCAAACTTATGCCGCCATTTCTCCTTCTTCTGCGCCCAGTCAATAGTAGACTTTACTAGTGGATAAAGGGCCCACAGACGTGGATATCTTAGGGCATCACATACTCTTAACCCTGCACTGCATTATCCCAATCTCAAGTTCCATTTTTTGCCATGACCAAATTTAATTAGTGTCTTGAAAGTAAAAAAAAATACCTATGCTTGTGTTTGTCTAAATGTAGAAGAGCATAATTATGAGCAAATAAATAAAATGTATCGATTTTGTACATGGAGGAGGCGCCACCATTACACCTCGCAACACCTAAACATTTTGTAGGGCCGGCACTGTGGGCACCCAGCACCCACGAGTTTTTCTGAAACCCAGCGCCCCTGTTGACTTGGTGGTACCTTGGGCCTGTAACTCATGGAACTGAGAAACTTTCCCCAAGATACCTACATACAAAACTGCAAAAAAAACATTTTTTTAATTGACTAGGAGAATGTTCTTCATTCTTATTTTTTTAGTAGAAGAAGCCCTAATTTTTTAACATAGATTAGTGTCAAAACCTTTAAACAGCACATATAACCATATACATATATGTATAATAATGGTATTGGAGACCTTGCAGAGGGCTGCATAGGACTTAGCATTTTTTCGAAAATTTATGCCCTGACCCATAGACTGGTTGTTCAAATACATAGGACCTACCAACGTGTCTTGACTACGAAAACTGGAAAAAAAAATTTCGTAAACATTTCAAAACTTTCGAAAAGTAAGTAGGTAAGTGCCTCTGCTTTTAGGGCGAAATCACTGAATCGCAAATAATGTGACATCCTGAAGAGTAACATAAATATTTTTTTATCTAATTAATACTTTTGCAAAAACTTCGTAAGTCGTAGTTTACTTTCAAAAAGTTGTGCGGTAAAAGTTTCCGTCGAGTCGAAAATGCCTGTTAAATTGTTTAAAAAATATTTGTTTGTCAACCAATCATTTTTTCAACATTGTGATTCCATCATGCCATGGTTTGTAGAAAATACTCAAGCGGGAAAAAAATCACTGGCCAGAAAATTGTGATGGCCAGTGACAAATGCGACCATCGAAACATTTTTCAACATATAAGCGTGAAATTACTGGGCTACAATATTGGGAAACAAAATAGGATAATCCAACTTACCAGAATTCGACGATAAATACGAAATATTCGCACTTTTCTTGAGCAACTGGCAGATCAAACACAAAAGAAACAAGTGAAAGAAAAATAACTTTCATGTAGCAATGTCATTTTTCAAATTTTGGTTCCAAATCACCATAGAGAATAGACTAATGTCAAACATAACGTTATAGTGATGTACAAATATGATTTTTGAAACCTCTCTCTCGAGTTCTTAACCGACCTAAAAAAAGATGGAGTAAAATTATGCATTACATAGAATGTAACAAAAAGGTGTAGTAAAATTTCAAGGTGGGCTTCTACTCATCAAACTGAACATCTTTTGTTCCACGACTTTGTTGAATTCGCAAAAAATATAATTTGGACTTTTCATACAAACTTAGCTCGCAGTGTGATCGATTTTATGAAAAGTTTTTTTTTAATACAAGAAATACAATTTCTTTAATAAAAATAAATATAAAATTTAAGGTTGCTAAAAAGATTATAATTTGATTTATATGTCAGAATTTCGGAGTTATAATCTATTGCATAAATAAAGAATCGATAGGTACTTGGCAAAGATCGGTTCAAATCGACAAAGATATCGTATAACATTTATACGAATAAAACTTCCGAATTGTGAAATTTCGCCGTTTATTGGCAGTTCGTTAAAACAGCGTCTTTGCCTGAGTAGGACAGCGTCTTTGCCTAGGTATCAAACCAATACTCAAAGATACTCTCTACTATGTAGTAGTAGATATACAAGTTATTTGCCAATACTTTATCAGTATCTGCCTATCTGTCTGCTTGTTGACAGAGCGCATTTGTGTGAGTAACCGAAATGACGAGAACAGGAACAGTATTATGAATGTGCGAACGAACGCTAAAAATCGATATTGTATTGCATTCGATTTTAAAATCCAATCGATCAATGTAGGACACTTAGAAAATGCGCAGCTCTAATTATTACAAGAAGGTACTGGCTGAAAAATTGTCTATGGATAAATAAAAACAACTTGACATGGGATTTCTATGGATATTTTACTATTTTTCTATAGTTTAAGTTTATTTCTATGTTATTTCACATCAGTTTCACATTATGTAATATTTTACTTCATAATTATAATGAATTAATTGCTTGAATTACATACTGAAACAAAGTTTTTGAATGTGAGCGGGAACCACGCTTCGGAGTGTGAAAGAGACAGAACGACGAGCTGTTGATTGATTGTGAACTGTCAATGTCACCAGAAAATATGGCCGATTTGTGCCAAACTTGGAACAATAGTGAGTGATTTTTAGGGCGAAATAATTTGTAATTCAAATGTTTTTAATTTATTGTTGCATGACTCAAAGTGTTTAGTGTTGCGGCATGTTTCCCCTTACGCCGCCAGTTGTGAAACGACTGCTAGGGTGGAAGAAAGGTCCTGAAGGATCTGCAGCTGAAGATAAATGGTCAGAAAAGGCTGTAAAAAGTTTAGTGAAGAAATTGAAGAAAAGCGGAGCGCTTGAAGAGCTGGAGAAGGCTATTTCCAGCCAGAACAGTCATACTAAATGCGTGACAATTCCCAGGTTAGTATATGGTGATTTTGTCTTTTTTGCGATAACAAAAGTTGACATTTCCCTTCCGTGTAGATGTGTTCCTGTCGTTCAGTAATTATGTATTTCCATTTGTTATTGAAGTTATTGATGATTTTGACTTGTTTTAAAGTAAATTGAGATGAATTCGTGTAAGAATTTTCGATGCCGAATTATTTAGAAGCTGTAGGCAAATTAAAATAATAAATAAAGCAGCGATTTCGTTCAGAAACTGGGAAGTTTGCGTAAACTGGAGACTGCCGGTATATCGACAGGTCATATAATCCGGCCGAGTTGAAAATCCGTCTGCGTTGTGTTCTCGCTAATTGCGCATTGGACATCTCAATTTGGCAGGGTGTTCGCGAAATGCGAAAGGTCACAGCGCCGCGCCGTCAAAACAAATCGAACGAGTCCTTTTTGGCAATATGGCGGATATATTTCGGAAATTGTGATTGTGTGGACTATTTTTGTGATAAAACCCTCGAGATTTTGTGTATGCACAAGTAGTAAATGTGTTATAAAATAACGTCCTGATAAAATATCAGATTCGGGTGAGAATGCACTTCAGCTTCCTTTTAGAAATAGCGAATTTTACCTTGAGTTCTGCAGATATTTGCGAATAAAGAAAACTGTTTCCTGTTAGATTCTTATTAGAAAAACTATGACTTTTCACAAAGTATTGTAGGAAGTATGCACATTTTGCTTCTTGCGTCAATTATAATAACCGCATTGCAGTAATAAAGTAGTATTTCCTACTTCTAATACTGCATCTTTTTTCAGTGGTAGGATAGAATTGGTAACAGATCCAAGCCAACCCTACCTGGACATATCCATTGGTCACAAATGGTTCGAAAATTCAGACATAATTATTACCTCATACAGTTTAATATAATATAACCAATGGAGAAAAAAGGGGGGTTAGGTTTCCTGAATTCAGGATAGTGTAACCACGGGATAGTTTGGATGGAGGATAGTTTGTTAGGGGAGGAAGATGACGACGTTTTGTTATTATATGCAAAATAGAAAAGAAGTGCATGTAACCGCTCTACGGTCGGTTGTTAGGGCAGCAAGAAGCTGCACTATATTTTAGGCTTTTTCTGAGCTTTGGGGCAGGTACAGTTTGCCAAATTCATACAATTACAAGCAGAAATGTCTAACAAAGCTTTGCTACTACGCTGAAACTCTTATTTTTTGTGGTATTTTGGAAAGAGACAAATATGTAGATTTATGCATTTTACATGATATGTCTGTTACATTCATAGAGTATATCAATGGAATTTGCTAGAGTATAGCAAAGTGCAATCTGCACCCCCCTGATCCTGAGGGATCAGGTGAGCCTGACGTGTAAAATTATTGAAAAGAAGTTTTTTGTTTTGTTTTGAAGATATGCCGTATTTGCTCCTAAATAGTGCAAAAAATAATAAAATAATTGAATTCAATTAATAAATATGGTCTCTTGAAATCGGTTCTAAAAATTATTAATGAATATTTAGAATGAACAATCTGAGTAGTAATTTTGATTGATTTAAGATTATTTAAATAGTATAATTATGGATGTTTTTAATATGATTTGTATGTTAATAGATTAAGAGTTATTTTATGTATTTTTAAGTTATTAAATTTAAATTAATGTCATTAAAAGTAACAACTTGTAATCACCATATTTATTATCTATTTACACAAAAAAAAAAATATATTTTCCTGTGCATAATTTAACCTCTCCGCCCGGATATGAACACATGTGACAGAAATGGCAACATCAATCGGATCGGATAGGCACACTTGTGACAGAAAATGTTATGTATTATACTACTAAGTTTAAAAGTGTGTTCTAATAGATTATTTCATTCATTCCTTATGACATTTTTAGTATTCTATGAAAGTTCGATAAATATCCTAAATTTTGACGTATAATACTAGTCTGTTTTCATAGACAACATTTGTAAATTACGGTTTTGGAAATTGCCATTGTGTTTGCAATGAAGAAGAAGAAGTGTGTTTGCGATTTTTGATTCGCGAATATAAAATACACTTTGCTTGAAATTGTATAAAACTGTTGATTGATTTGAGTTTCGTATACACATCTTAGTTTGTTTTCATAATTACAAGCCATAAGTGAACTTCGTTTTTCAAAAAAACATGTTGGAGTGAGCAGATGTAGTTTTTCCTTGTTGTTTGTGTTTATCTACAAAAATGAAATAGAACAACAGATGTTTGATATTACATCTGTGACAGTTCATAGAGAACAGACTTTCAACTTTTTTTTAATTTTTATTTTATGACTGTAGGTACAAAACTTCTGGAGTTTTATTTTTTTTTGCAAATTAGGTAATTTCGCAAATGGCGCTGCCATGACAGTGCGCGAGCGGACTGAAGTATTGACCGCGCGTCCGGCAAGCGGGGGGGTTAAGTATGGTTCATTCCAATCAAAAAAAAGCAAAACGTAAACAAACTTACTATGGATCTGACACATGTCAATGTCATCTGCATACTATGTTTGTTTACCTTTTGCTTTTTTTGATTGAAATGAAGTATAATAAATAATGGTGTCCAACTCTATATTATATAACTATTATAATCAGGCTTTTATACCCAAATTATGTAATTAATAATAGCATGTAAAACTTTTATTAATTGTATGACTAAATTATTTCTATGTTTAATTTCTATTTGAAAAAATGTTGGTGGGAGTTTCTTTTGGACGCAACGTTTTTTCTCTCTTTGCAAACACTTCCACAAACATCAGGTACAGTGATAGGAACTTTGTTTGTTTGTTTGTATATCTTTATTGTACGACAAAATAACACAACAAAAATTTATGAAAAAAAATACATGGATGGAACTACATGGAACTTTTTATTAGGTAGATTTAAAAAAACCTTCGATAGTGTACAGCGCTACTTACCTCAAATAAATATTTTTGTGTGTTAACAACCCATATCGTCCCCACTGCAGGGGCACTGGTCTACTCCCATACTCTGCACACAGGGGCAAAGTCCGGATTAGTATTTTTTCTTAAATGGTATGAATTTGAAGTTTAATGGTTGTTGCAGAGTAAAGCCGAACGAGAACGGCACCAACGGGCAGTACCGCAAGGGGTTGCCGCATGTTGTCTACTGCCGCCTCTGGCGCTGGCCTCAGCTGCAGGTGAAATTATTTTTTTGTTTGACTTTTCACATACAAAGTTGAATGATCAGGCTAATTGGATTTGCGAAAAAAGTTGAAAAACATTTTTTGATATTTTAAAAAGTTTCTCAAAATTTTTTTGGGTGGGGTTGTCAACCAAAATAAATTATAATATCCTTAGTTACAAATACTGGGTATTTTAGAGTCTATTTTCAATACAACATGAAAAAAATTGCAGACTACAAATCAATTTTCTGTGTTTCACTTTTTGATGTTCAGCGTATTCTAATTTCCTTTATACATACATACATACATTTAAATTTCAATGAGTTATTTCGATTGTGACAGAGCCAGCATGAACTGAAGCCGGTGGAGCACTGCGAGTTTGCGTACCAGCTAAAGAAAGACGAAGTCTGCATCAACCCTTACCATTACAACAAAATTGATTCACCTGGTGAGTGTGGAAACTTTGGTTCTTTGACATATTGACACAGACTGCCTCCGTAGCCTTGTGGCTAATCAGCTCGCTTCACATTAGGAGGTCGCGGGCTCGATTCCCGGCGGGGTCCAACTTTGTAGGACTCGGTTTGGTTGGTGATAGGGCGTTTTCTAAGCCCGCCTGGCTAACTACCACCATCTTATCTAAGTCTTGCCGCCAAGCCAGCTTCCATTCTACGGTATTATCATCACTTACCATCAGGTGAGATAATGCGAAGGGCTTAGCAATTGTAAATAAAAAAATAAACTTATTCATAAGTAGTATGGAAACAACAACATTACCACGCTACGTCTTCCGGTGCGCGGTCGCCACTCTAGAACTTTAACGGCCCAACGGCCATCTGTTCTAAAAACTATGTGCCCCGTCCACTGCCACTTCAGCTTAGCGATTCTGTGAGCATGTCATTTATTAAAACTAAAAACTATGGAATGTCCCAGGAGACTTCTTTGCATCTGGAAGGAGCTGGGTTGGTTGATCTAGTCAACCACTCCTGCATGTGTAAAGGGCCAAATAGGTGCCTGGAACAAAGAGTCTTATGCCCTGATCGTCCGATGATTTCTCTCGTCGCTCTGACCTCCAACCTACTGTGCTTCTGCTGGAGTAGCTCCTGCCACTTTGCCTTGCGCCTAGTGGGCAGAGTAGCCAGAATTTATATATCATCTCACTTCTCATGGCTTATACTTATATACTTTTTTTTTTATAATGGCCTTTATTGTGTTTAGCCACAATAATGACTTCTCACCTATAAATGCGAAAGTATGGATGTTTATTTGTTCCAATTTCACGCCGAAACTTCTGTACCTATTTGGATGAAATTTGGTAGGTTGATAGATAAAGCACTCGGCTAACAATCAAATATTTTTATCTCGGAAAACTTAAGGGTTCCCGGTGGAATGCTTAAAAACTCAAAATTTCCAATTCGCCACTAGATGGCGGCGCTGCGTTTATCATTTTATCTCTGTCTTATTTTGAAAAAAATATTGACGATTTAAAAGCATGTGTAAAGCATCTACTTAAATAAAAAACATTTTGAGTTTGAGTTTGAGTTTACGCAGACGAAGTCGCGGTCAGAAGGTAGTCTTATCTAAATGTTCTTGTTGCAGCCCTGCCGCCCATTTTGGTGCCGCGGTGCGGGGAGAGCGAGGTCCGCGCTCCGCCCCCATACGAGTACCATCACGAACATATTGACGCGTGAGTTGTGTTTTACATATAGCTCATTCCAATAAAAAAAAAGCAAAACGTAAACAAACTTACTATGGAACTGACACATGTCAATTTCATCTGCATACTACGTTTGTTGACTTTTTTCTTTTTTTTGATTGGAATGAACTATATATAAATATTTATTTGTGATAAACAGGAATAATCCGGTTTCGCTAAAATACAAAAAATTTTCTTTCTATTTTTGCAAATTGTTTATAATACAATAAATAAAGTATATTGAATTAAATTTAATTGAATACCAGTTGATGACTATGTGTACTCTGAGAGTGAACCGAGATTGTAGCGTAAAAAGTAGGTGAAAAACCTGCAAAACTGACGGACCTAAAAAAATTGTGACAGATCTAACAAACTGACAAGAGCTATCAAAACTGTGACAGACCTATCAAACTGATAGAGGTACTAAAACTGTGATATACCTACAAAACTGCGACAGACCTACAAAACTGACAGACCTACAACACTGTGGTAGACCTACAAAACTGTGACAGACTTACAAAACTGTGACAGACTTACAAAACTGTGACAGACCTACAAAACTGTGTCAGACCTACAAAACTATGGCAGACCTACAACACTGTAATAAAACCGTGTGTCATCGTTTCAGAACAATGCCCCGCGGAGGGGTGGGCGGGGTGGGCGCGGTGGGCGTAGTTGGCCACAGCACGGCCATGTACCTGGACGCCACGCTTCAGCAAGTCCCGGGCAACACCACTGTGCACGTGTGAGTGACACCCCACATCACCCCCTCTAAATTCCACATACAGGGCAGATGACGGTCCCCGAGCATATCTAGAAACGTCACACAAATTCAGTATCGATCGAGAGTGAGACCCGCGCGGATTTTGGTATTTGTTTGTATTAGAATAGCAACGCAGAGTTCAATTTATAATGGTTCCAAATGATAAAAATGTCAGTACTTGTGTAATTGAGTAAATATTTTTTGTTGTGTGACTTTGCTCGAATTGCAAAAAATGGTTGGACTCTCGGTGATCAGCTTGTATGAAAAGCAAAAAAAATATTCATTTGTTTATTCACAATTGGTAAGCCCTTGGCCTCGTCTCACCTGGTGGTAAGTGATGATGATGTCGAAGATGGAAGCGGGCTTACCACAATGTGTGAATATAACAGTGCTAAGCGTATCGTTTGCTCTCAGAAGTTCGTCCACGGTGGAGACGCCGCCGCCGGGGTACATGAGCGAGGACGGCGACCCTATGGACCACAACGACAATATGAGTGAGTTGAAATCTTGAGTGTTTCATACTTTTTTGAGGGATTTCATGACAGGTTAACTAAAGAAATGGCTTTGACAATATCTGGTGTGTTTTTTAGGGTTCCGTAGCCAAATGGCAAAAAACGGAACCCTTATGGATTCGTCATGTCTGTCTGTCTGTCTGTCTGTCCGTATGTCACAGCCACTTTTTTTCCGAAACTATAAGAACTATACTGTTGAAACTTGGTAAGTAGATGTATTTTGTGAACCGCATTAAGATTTTCACACAAAAATAGAAAAAAAACAATAAATTTTGGGGGCTCCCCATACTTAGAACTGAAACTCAAAAAAATTTTTTTCATCAAACCCATACGTGTGGGGTATCTATGAATAGGTCTTCAAAAATGATATTGAGGTTTCTAATATCATTTTCTTCTAAACTGAATAGTTTGCGCGAGAGACACTTCCAAAGTTGTAAAATGTGTGTCCCCCCCCCGTAACTTCTAAAATAAGAGAATGATAAAACTAAAAAAAATATATGATGTACATTACCATGCAAACTTCCACCGAAAATTGGTTTGAACGATATCTAGTAAGTAGTTTTTTTTTTAATACGTCATAAATCGTAAACCGCAATTTACCTTTCATTCAAGTTACAACGAACTACAAAAACTTTTATATTATGTTACTTGCTGCTACGGAACCCTTCATGGGCGAGTCCGACTCGCACTTGGCCGCTTTTTTTTGAGAGATTTTCTGACAGGTCAACTAAATAAATAAGCCTAATTTGCCAAAATGTTTGGTGCTTCGTACGTTTTGAGCGATTTTTGAACGTTGAGCCGTTGCTGCTGGTTGCTATCACTTGACTGACTCAGTGGCTAAGTGGTTAGCGATCCTAACCTCTGATACGAGAGTCGTGGGTTCGATCCCCACACAGGGCAAACTTTTCTGTGATGAGCAGAATTGTTTGCTCTGAGTCTGGGTGTATTATATCTATATATGTATGTATTTACAAGTATATGTGTATGTATATCAGTCTCTGGTTCCCAAGATACAGGGAATCCTAGTTTGGGGCCAGATGACCGTGTGTGATTTGTCCCAGATATTATTATTATTATTGATGCCTTCAAAACTTCTGATACTGGGAAATCTCCACTAATCCGCAGTTAGTGGGTATGTGGAGACTGTGGAGTATGCTTTGGCACTTTGCCCCAAAACCATAAAGACTTGAATAGCGTGTACGCTATGGATTTTTAATGAAATGTTTTCTCATCGTTCACCCGCAGACCTCACCCGCCTCACCCCGTCACCCCCGGGGCTCACCACCGAAGCCTCCCCAGTGCTGTACCACGAGCCAGCGTTCTGGTGCAGCATCAGCTACTATGAGCTCAATACGCGAGTCGGGGAGACCTTCCATGCCTCCCAGCCATCAATCACCGTGGATGGGTTCACTGACCCTAGCAACTCGGAGAGGTATTTATTTATTTCCTATTCCAAATCAAATATACTTTATTGGATTTCCACATAGACCGGTCTTGCGCTGCCCGCATCCAGCGGCTTCCCGCAATCTTTACCAGGTCATCGGTCCACCGATTGGGAGGCCTGCCTACACTGCGTTTTCCGGCGCGCGGTCGCCACTCGAGAACTTTATTGCCCCAACGGCCATCTGTTCTTCCTTTTCCTGTTCGGGGAGGCCTTTGTCCAGCAGTGGACATCCTTCGGCTAATGATGATGGTGATGATACTTTATTGGACAAAACATAAAATACATATAAGTAAAAAAAATAATAATAATAATAATATCTGGGACAAATCACACACGGTCATCTGGCCCCAAACTAGGATTCCCTGTATCTTGGGAACCAGCGACTGATATACATACACATAAACTTTTGAATACATACATATATAGATATAATACACCCAGACTCAGAGCAAACAACAACAAAAAAGAATGTAATATTACTGTACTATTTATTTATTAAAGTTTCAAATCGCAGATTTTCATGTACTAATGAATGACTAAAGAGTGCTTGCTAGTGCACCCATTATTCATCTTCATCAACCAAAAGACATCCACAGCTGAACAAAGGCCCTCCCCAAATGATATGAAATCCTTGGAGGGAGGGCTTTCTCCAGCAGTGGACGTCTTTTGGCTCGTCATCAGCCAAAAGATGGCGCTAGCTTCGCGAGTGAAACAATTTTACACTAGTACTGTCACTGAAAACTGCTTGTAGCCACTATAACACACTTTTTGATAGTTTTCATGTAATTTTACCTATAATGGTGCATTGCCGTCAGGTTTTGCCTGGGTCTGTTGTCTAACGTGAACCGCAACGAGGTGGTGGAGCAGACACGGCGTCACATCGGCAAGGGCGTGCGACTGTACTACATTGGCGGTGAGTTATGTACATTTACATGCATGAGTATACCGGCTGAAAATCCCCAAGTAACAAAGGTTCGTCGTATGACGGTTGTATTCACGTTTACATAACGCGAAAAGGGCGCAAATTATTCCATTTAAAATGGTGTAAAGGTCTTAATAAACAAATTAGTTGTGTAGACGTCTGGTTAATGTAATAATTACATCCAAGTATTATGTAAACTTATGTATAAAATACTATTAACACAATTCTTTGATATCCGAGACAAATAATATATAAAAAAATACCACTAGATAACCTTTTTAAAACCAAACGTTATTTAGTCTCGATATTATATGACAACTTTGCTAGTTGGGTCTAGTCGTGCGTCAAATTTTAATCAGTGCTTCTACTACTGATTCTGATCATAATTCCCCAAGGAACAAAATTCCCCAAAAATTGTTGGACTCTTCATACAAATCGGTCTGCCGAGTGGCCAAATTAGTATGAAGAGTTCTAAAAAAATTTTGCGATTTGACTATGGCGTCCTTGGGGAAAATTGATCCGAATCAGGAGCACTGATTTAAATATGTGTGACGCACGACTAGATTTACATCATGTATATATTTACCGCGGGAGAGACCGACCGGAGTGATACCACGACCTCACAGGAGACCGGCGTACCGGAGGCCCATCCCATTTCAAAGGTCGGCGACGCACTTGTGACTCCTCTGGTGTTGCGGGTGTCTATGGGCGGCGGTAATCGCTTACCATCAGGTGATCCGTCTGCTCGTTTGCCACCTATCACATAAAAAAAATTACATAGTTTATTGTTTATAATGCTACAATTCACTTTGTTTGGGTACGCTTTTCCCCAATGTCCTATGCAGTTGACATTCCACATATTCGCACGAACGAAGCTCTATGCTTCCTCATTTATTATGCGAACTGCGAAGGAGTGGAACTCCTTACCTGCCTTTGTGTTTCCCGATTCCTACAATCTGGGGATCTTCAAGGCGAGAGTGAATAGGCATTATTTGAGTTGTATTTATTTACTTATTTCAACTTTACATTATTCTTACAGGTTAAACCCAACCCAATTAAATCATTAATTATATTATTATTTATCTAAGTATTTTCCTTTTTCTCCAGGCGAGGTGTTTGCAGAATGTCTGAGCGACTCGTCAATCTTCGTTCAGAGCCCGAATTGCAACCAGCGCTACGGCTGGCATCCCGCCACGGTCTGCAAGATACCTCCAGGTATGCATCGTCATCAGCCAAAAGAAGTCCACTGCTGGACAAAGGCCTCCCCCAAGGATTTCCACACCGACCGGTCTTGAGCAAAGTATACTATAAAAATATGTTGTTACATCTAAAACATGGTGGTTTCCATGATTTTTGAGATAAAACTATCCTATGTGGTTACCCGCTGTCTGTCTAAGCTCTTTGCCAAATTTCAGTCTAACCTGTTAAGTACTTATTTCGTTACTTTGTTCAGCGTTTCTGGTGTTGCGGGTGTCTATGGGCGGCGGTAATCGCTTACAATCAGGTGATCCGTCGGCTCGTTTGCCACCTATCACATAAAAAAAAAAAAAAACAACATATTTGCATTCTATAATATGGTTGACTGTACTGATACATTGTTAAGACATGTAAAGACGCACTTAATGCAAATAAAGATTTGATTCGTATATGGTACCATGGAACTCATACATTGTAAATAAATAAATAAATATCCGGGACAAATCACACACGACCATTTATGTAACCCATACATTGTATGATACCCATACATAACACATACATTTTTATGGCACATTCGCGTCACTAAAGTATACACTCCATTCCACGCAGGTTGTAACCTGAAAATCTTCAACAACCAAGAGTTTGCAGCGCTGCTATCCCAATCGGTGTCACAGGGATTCGAGGCGGTGTTTCAACTCACGCGCATGTGTACCATCCGCATGAGCTTCGTCAAGGGATGGGGCGCTGAGTACAGGTCAGTTCATCATCATCAGACTCATCGTCATCATCAGCCGAAGGACGTCCACTGCTGGACAAAGGTCTGCCCCAAGGATTTCCGCACCGACCGATCCTGCGCTGCCCGCATCCAGCGGCTTCCCGCAACCTTCACCATCATCTGTCCACCGAGTGGGAGGCCTCATTTTCCGGTGCATAGTCGCTATTTGAGTTATGTGTATGTTGTATAGCTTGGGAAGGTTAGTTTATAGTCCACACAAGGGGGCCAAGTCCAGATTGGTGGACGTTGTGGGACTATTGGCCAACCCCATGGGGAAGAAAACGCAAAGCAATTTGCAGATGGCGCTACGGACGCTTGACTCATAACAACTTTCAATTACTTCCGCGTTTTTTATTATCGAGGTGTTATAAATTAGTTTTTTTTTTCTGTAAAATTGTTAAATGGAAAATGTATGCGACTTGGACTGTTTCTCAATTAAAGGCGAAGTTGAAAAGTACGTAATTGAAAACGTAACTTTTCCTACGTCGTCTTCATCCGAGAATCTTTAGGTTATTTTATTAATGATTTCCATTATTATTGCAACCTATTGATCGTCACACGACGCGGCATTTTTTAAAATAATCTTAAGTTTGGTTCACGTAAACAATTTTTTCTATACGTTTTGACAGTTAGTATGAGTCAAGCCATATCAGCGCCTCTATCGGCGAGCTTTGTCAGTTTTCTTCCCCATTGTCAGGGGTTTTCAAGCCGCCTCTAAAACCTCTAACATCGCTTAACGACTGCCATCTAGAGATAGCAAGCATACCATGCTAAGCTCAGAAACGCTCGCGATACATGTATTTGTTACTTTGACTGACTCGGTGGCTAAGTGGTTAGCGATCCTGACCTCGGATCGATCCCCACACAGGGCAAACTTTTCTGTGATGAGCAGAATTGTTTGCTCTGAATCTGGGTGTATTATATCTATATATGTATGGGTCTTAACGCATATGTGTATGTATATCAGTCTCTGGTTCCCATAGTACAGGGAATCCTAGTTTGGGGCCAGATGACCGTGTGTGATTTGTCTCGGATATTATTATATTTGTTGTAATTTGTATTTGAATGCCACTAACAGTCAAACCCATCCATGTTATGACCGTGTCAGCGCCATCTGTGACCTAACCCCGAACCTTTATCCCAGGCGGCAAACAGTGAACTTTACTCTGAATCGAGCTACACCTAAACTCGAACCTTGATATATTACAACTGTCATATTAACTGTGTTACCAATTATCTGAATTTGAATCAGCACCACTAGTAAGCTAAACTACACTGGTGGACTAAAAAATCGACTCAAAATCTGTTGACCGACTTTTGAAAAAATAACTCAGTCTACAAAACTACTAAATAGAAAAAAACAAAAAACTAGAAAATCACCAAACTAAAATCATGAAGAGTAAACACGCAGATTTTGAACTTTTGATTTAGTGTTTTTTTGCTAGATAGAGTTTTTTTTTTAAAAAGTCGTACAACAAACCTTGAGTTGATATTTTTGTCCAAGAGTATAGGACTTTTGTCGCAGGCTGAATCAAAAATCGTTACCATTCGTATCGAATTTCCCTTCTAACTAAAAGAAATAATTTTACACGTTACTACATATATGGCGCCACTATAGGACTATCAACCAGCGCCATCTAGCCAACTAACCCTGAACCTTTACCCCAGGCGGCAGACAGTAACCTCTACTCCGTGCTGGATCGAGCTCCACCTGAACGGACCTCTGCAGTGGCTCGACCGAGTGCTGACGCAGATGGGGTCGCCGCACCTGCCCTGCTCCTCCATGTCCTGTGAGTGCCTAGTCATCGTCAGCCGAAAGACGTCCACTGCTGGACAAAGGCCTCTTCTTTTGCACGCCATTTGTCTCGGTGTCTACCGTTTTTATTTTTTAACTGACTTCAAAAAAAGTAGGAGGTTCTCAATTCGTCGGAATCTTTTTTTGTTTTTTTTTTTTATGTATGTTCACCGATTACTCGAAGACGCGTGAACCGATTTGGAAAATTCTTTTTTTGTTTAAAAGGGTATACTTCAGAGGTGGTCCATCTAAATTTGTGGCCATCTAAATTTTATTGAAATCGTTTCAGCGGTTTTTTAAGAAAATCAACAATAACATAGCAAAATTGGTGTTGTTGCCATTGAAGTCTGTTGTTTTTAACGTATTCAGCGTGGTCAATTGTTATTGTGTGAGATGGCAAAAGGCTGGCGGCACACCTGATGGAAAGCGGCATCCGCCGAAGCATTACCCAAAGGGTTATTAGTGCCTTGCCGATCGTGAGGGCTGAGATGGAATGCCTCTCATGAAATGAAATAAAATGAAATGAATCTTTATTTGCCATGTCCAAGGCAGTGGCGTGCAGTCCATAGAGGCAGAAAAGCACTGCCTACCCTGATACATATGCCAGTTTACAAAGAAAAAAATTAAAACTTACGTACCTATTATATTACACGATACTTTAACTTTCATTTACCGTTACGCCCTCCGTTTCCATTTAATTATAACAATATCTACTCAACTCGTAAACAGCGCCACCTACCGATTTTGAGAAAAAACGCAGTACTAAAGTTGGTTAACAGAATGGTCTCATCGCATTATGTGACAGTGCTGCCGACTGGTGTCATAAGCAGACAACATTCTGCCTGTCTTTCGCCATTTTTTCACAAACACAAGTACAGTATTTTATACGGTTACAGTGTAGCCGCTATTTATGTATGTGAATAATTTTGTACTGAAATCGCGCGTGTGTGCGTGATTTGTAGGCACTGCTTGTTTGATTACACGGCCATTTTAAGAAGTCTAATATGAAAGTAGTGCTAACAAGAATTTAGTTGGTATTAACAATTTGCCGTGTATTTTTTAATAGCTGCAAGATGGTTGCAAGACAATGATGCTCTTTGAGTTTACAAATAAGAACCATTTCATTTTATTCTTGTTTTTTGTGAGTCCATTCTTGGAAATTATTTAAAATAATGCTATATTCTTTGTTTACTGGTTGCAAGTGTAACGAAGTTTGAAAGAAAATTATTATAAAGTAGCTTATTGCGCATTTGTTGATAATTGAAAATAGCTATTTCTTGTTGCTAAATGTTTGAGTAAATCAGGATAATGGATAACTTCAGCTACGAGAACTGTGCTGGAAATGTGTGTTTAAAGCTAAACTAAAAGACGGCGTGTTTTCGAAGTGAGAAATCTCAAATAATAGCTAAAGGAAGGTGTGTGCTAGAGTTTCGTTTATTTCAAATAAATGAATATTAATTAATAACTGGCTCCGCGAATTGTCTACACGGATATACTGTATTGTTTTCCGTGCATTTTATTGTTTAACAGTAAAACAGTTTGGAATGACACTGGCTTTAATAAAATAGGTAGCACAATCTCTGTGAAAAGCACCTAGAGTCTTGTTTGAAGTTTCACATATTTAAAAAGTCGTAGGTAACGAGACCAGTTGAAAAGGCCGGTTAAAGTTAACTGATACACTAATGGTAAGTTTTCCATTTTTATATAAAATTTTATTTCTGCCTACCCTATGTGTAAACTCTGTGCACGCCACTGGTCCAAGGGTTACATTAGGTGTTATTAAAAAATGTGAGACAGGTCGCCTTAGACACCCATTATCTAGCATGCAAACATTATAATAGGGAGTTTTCAGATGACGTATGTCACACCGTTCATAAGTGTCTCAATAGATGGCGTTTCTAAGCTTTGGCAATATATTTTAAAAAACAGCGTAGAATTTACCGTAGCAAAATAGATTTAGTATTGTTAAAAACATATAAAAAGCCACCTGATCATAGATTCTTATTAATTGAATTAACAGAAATGATAAATTTACCAACTTGGTCAAGTATGGATAACCTGGGTGCGTTCTGGTTTCTCTGTTAAATGTAATTTCTTCTTCCGAAGTAAAAATACATTGATTTTTATACATTCTTATGATTAAAATGCAATTTATAACTCGGTATCATGTTAGAATTCTTTTAAGAAATACAAAAAAAAATACTGATAAGCTTTGTGAATCAAAAATTATGAAAACTATTTTTTGGATCAAAATGCAAAAAAAAATTCAATGAAAGTAATCTTCGAAAGCTATTCATCATTATTAAGATATTAGTCGGTTATATCAGTCAGTTTTGACGATTTTTAAGAGATTTTCTTATTTCCAATGTTAATCAGCGCCATCTAGTTGAGTTTAGAGAAACCCGTGGAAAATTCCCTATTACTACGTAACTATTTATAAAGTAAAATAAGTCAATATCAAAGATGAAATGTCAAAATGATTACAATCGTATTAAAAACTCTTGTACAGTATTAAAAAAATTATTAAGTAGCCCGTTAAGGCGCTAAGTATAGCCAAATCGCAATATTCAATTCAAATTCTTGAAATAATGGTTAAAGCTATCACCATGGAAAAAATATATAACATACTTCAAACAATGAAAAACAAATTGTCTTGAACAGAATCAAAAAAATCACAAAAATGACCCTGTATTTTGCATTAATTGCAATTTCTCTCGGAAACACAATATTTGTTTATGTCGATGAAACCAACACACAAAAATCGGCAATTTTAATACCTTAAATTTATCTTAAACGGATTTTTTTTAACTTATTTGAAAGCCAAGAAAAGTAATAACAACATTTAAATCTCGAGAATTTTGCGTTCGGCCTTGACGTAACCGCCGCGATGGTACCACACTGATCTGAACTTAAAATGAGTAGGGCGTTACGGTCGATATTATATTGTCATGCATCAACCTGCTCAGATTGAGTGTACGTCGCGCCTTAAATAATGAAGCTTTAAACATGCCGGTTTATGCGCTGGCTATCGCTCCCGTCGCCCAGCGCTGCCGGCGCCAGGCGTAGAGCGAGCAGTGGCCCCACCCAGTGGGACCTTGCATAATGAGGTTCTCCCACTGGTAAAACTGCCTAACCCTCGTCATCATCATCACTGACTCGGTGGCTCAGTGGCTAGCGATCCTGACTACTGGATCCCAGAGCCGCGGGTTCGATCCCCACCCAGGGCAAACATTTCTGTGATGACCAGAATTGTTTGCTCTGTGTCTGGGTGTAGTATATCTATTCAGGGTGTTAAAAAAGTGCGTTTGAAATTTTAAGGGGTTACTCAGAATCAAGTACAGAACCCAGGATAAATATTGAAAAAATCCGCTCTTCAATTATTTTTTTCAGATTGTCATACTAAATCTAAATGGTGAATCGAGAATTTGTATGAAAAACTGCAAAAAAAAATTGAAGAGCGAATTTTTTCAATATTTTTCCTGGATTCTATACTTGATTCTGATTAACCCCTTAAAATTTCAAACGCACTTTTTTTAACACCCTGTATATGTATATATTTAAATGTATATGTATATCAGTCTCTGGTTCCCATAGTACAGGGAATCCTAGTTTGGGGCCAGATGACCGTGTGTGATTTGTCCCAGATATTATTATTATTGTCATCAGCCGAAAGACTGACTGCTGGACAAAGGCCTCCCCCTAGGATTTCCACATTGACCGGTCCCGCGCTGCCCGCATCCAGCGAGTATCTGTCATCATTGTGTGGCACCATTGTCACAGTGTGTAAATAAATAGTGCTATGCAGTGGCGTAGCGTGGCGGGGGCCGGGGGGGCATGGCCCCGGGCGGCACATAGCGGCACATGGAGGGCGGCGAGTGCCGCATTTTTTTAGCAACAATGTTATTAGTAGGCGTCGATGAAGTGGACTTAGTTCACGCTCCTTAAGATATTAACAGAGAAGAGTTCAAATTTGAGCGTGTACGTCTTTGGGCTTCTGTAGCTGCAACAGACCCAAACTTAGCTTCTCTTAACAGCAGTTAATTAAAAATAACCTAACGTTGACTATATGCAGACCGGCCGCTAGCGGGCGTGCAAGGCGTTGGTTTAACATCAATATTCTTAGATATAATTATGTATTAAAAATTTTCGCGATCGCTTCGCTCGCGCATTATTACCAAAAATAGGCTATTAAACGTGACATACACATCGGAATTGCTTTGAAAAATAACCACGAATAGTACATTTTTAATTGATTACAGAATTTGGCTGCTTAATTTGACTTTTTTTTTACTAATGATGAAAATAGAAAGGGCGGCAAATTTCCGATCGGCCCCGAGCGGCGAAAACCCACGCTACGCCACTGGTGCTATGGTTTGAAGTGGTAATGATCACTGAGCATTATATTTTATTTTAATTAAACATTGGGAGAACATAAACGCAATGTACACGCTGAACACGGTAAAAAACCGACTTCAATCGTAACATCTACAATTTTGCTGTTTTTTTTTTGTTTTTATTGATTTTTCAAAAAGCGCTGAATCAATTTAGACCAAATTTATATGGGACCACCTCTGTCGTATTACCTACCAAACAAAAAAGAATCTTCAAAATCGATTCATAATTGGCGCAATGTAACATACATAAAAAAAAACAACATACAGTTGAATTGAGAACCTCCTTTTTTGAAGTCAATTAAAAATCATTGACAATTATACTATCACCACTAATATAATTTCAATTCAGTTGTCCGATAACTATATATAGAAAAAGAACTTGATAACTTCGAACCCTGACATACAAATCAAGTATTAAAGCGCCTCCGTAGTTCTAGTAGCTATTCCGCTCCCTTTAAAAGCGGCCAAGTGCGAGTCGGACTCGCCCATGAAGGATTCTGTAAATTGCGGTTTACGATTTATGGCGTATTAAAAAAACTACTTACTAGATCTCGTTCAAACTAATTTCCAAAAAAATTTTAGTTTCAGTTCTAAGTATGGGGAATCCCCAAAATTTATTGCTTTTTTTCTATTTTTGTGTGAAAATCTTAATGCGGTTCACAGAATACATCTACTTACCAAGTTTCAACAGTAAAGCTCTTATAGTTTCGGAAAAAAGTGGCTGTGACATACGAACGGACAGACAGACAGACATGACGAATCCATAAGGGTTCCGTTTTTTGCCATTTGGCTACGGAACCCTAAAAAACCATTGTTTTCATTCTTTCATTTATCATCAACTATCAGTATTGTTTAGCGTGATATATTTCGACAAGGCACTTGTGTAACATGTATTTATTTTCTTTCCAGAAACTCAAAAATCCAGTCACGTCGAAACTATTTAAGTAAGGAACTACAATTAATACATAACATTATATATTTATACATATGTAGAATGTTCTCGAACAACAAAGCTATAAGAAATACCTCTGTAAGTGTGTTAGTACTTTAATTTATAAACTTTTGATGCGTTGTGTACTTTACTAAGCCACAGGATATCTCCAAGGAATCTATACAATTTACTAAAATTGCTAAAATATTTCCCATACAAGGTACCCTTTTTGTATGAAGAGTCCAGTTTTTTTTTTTTTTTTTTTTTCAAGTATTGAGTAACTAGAGAGAAAGCTGTTTAGAATGAAGCTGTTTGAAATACCTAATTATCGTTCCTAAAACCGATTTAGTTACATCTTGTATATATTTTTTTTAAATCAACTACACTGATGGACTAAAAAATCAACTCAAAATCTGTTGCCCACCTTTTGAAAAAATAACTCAGTCTACAAAACTGCTAAACACTAAAAGCAAAAAACTAGAAAACCATCAAACTAAAATCATAAATAGTCAACACGCAGTTTTTGAACTTTTGGTTTAGTGTTTTTTTGCTAGGTTGAGTTAATTTTCCAAAAGTCTTGAATGAAACTTTGAGTCGATTTTTTTGTCCATGAGTATATGGACGAAAAAATCGTATTTCCATTTTCTGTTCGTCCATTGTCGTACACAATAGTTTGTACTGTGAGGAAGACAGATTAAAAAGATGGGAACTCTCGTCATACAGTGGTGTCAATTCGGTGTTTACCAATAAACTTATTTGACAGGACTAAACTTAATTTTAGCGTCCTATCCTTGTATTTTCGATACAGAGAGAAAAAGACAAAACACTAAAATTAAGTTTACTTCTGTCAAATAAGTGAAAACCGAATCAATCATATATTTAAAATCAAGCGAGTTTAAATATATGATATAAATATGACATTGAAACATCACCTTGTACATAAAAAAATATTTTGTTTACATACTGTTTCTTGTATTACGTAATTTCAGTCTTTTGTAAATATTTTTTTATATGTATTTTTATGTTAACGCGTTTTTTTATAATGTTAATACACATACGTACATGCGTAGTTATAGTTATTATTAGTGTTAAGCGTAAGTTATGTTTGTTTATATTATTATAAATAGTATAGAAGAAGATTAAAGAAGTAAGAGTAAGATTGAAGTTTTAAGAGTAAATTTAAAAATTATACAGTAGTACACAAAAAATAAGGCGCGTCGGTTATCTTCGTTCGCGCAGACAAGAACAAACTATCGACGGAAACACCCGAACCAATCAACGCACGGTGACAGCTTTCTGACAGCTGACAATTTCATTGAATCAAGCGCGAAATCAATCAACCAATAGCGGCAGAGATTTTCGGAACGTGTAATGACGGGTGACAATCAAGCTACTTGATTGGTCCATCAGTTTCCCGCGTAATCAAAATATTGTCTACTGCGCAGGTACATCGGCAAGCCTTATTAAATGAGTATTACTGTACTAAAATATGTAACATGGAATTTGAGCATTTTCTGTGTGTAGCTATAGTGGTCAGTTTGAAATAAATAAAAGTTTCTGTGACGCGAAATTGTTATTCGGTCAGTTTTTGAATTTTTTGAGCGTTTTCTGATGTGCTTATAAATTTTAACCGCATTTGTTTTTTATTTCTGTTTTTTTTTCTAATTGGTACTTCATCACTTTAAATGCCGATTAGAGGTCAGAATTTTATTTAGAACAATAAAAGTATTCCTACTGTTTTTTTTAATGTCAAACCCAATTGTAGGATTTTGTTGGCCCTTGAATGCTGTCTCAATATTACAAAAATAAATTACAATGCAATAAGAAAATGCTCATTTTCAAAACAGAGACGTGAAAAATCTGAATGTAATAAGAGAATTAACTTAGTAGACCATCGTCGTTAAAAAGTCGTTACTTTTGAGTCCTACGTGGTGTTCTAAATATATTTTTATGGTTTTTTAAACCTGACGTTATTGTATAGTATAGATAAAACTGTTTTAATACATTTTCAATTTCAGCGTGGTCAAAATAACCTGAACAATATAGATTAAAAAAGTATCCTATGTTAATTTGAGGATCAAGATTAATCTAAAGACAAGTCGCATTTCAAAATCAGTCAATTTTGGCTACAGACGTTAAAAATATATCAGATATACATACATACACTCGTAAACTTTACCCAGCGCTTGGGTAGTCGGCTATAAAATTATATAGAAATTCTTCTTCCTAAGAATTTGCATTTTTTTTATAGCACCATGTAGGATCTGTATTTTTAGAAGTCACATACAAAAACAAGGTTACATTTTAAAAATATTAAAGATTAAGCAATTAGAAAGATATTTTGCTAAAAAGGAAATAAAATGATTTAGAAATATTGTAATTTGATATGAGCAAAGAAAATAATGTTGAGATTTTGTGATGCGTCGTTAGATGTTATGGCATTTTTGAATAATATTAAATGTTAAGAAAAAAATTATAGTTTAAAAATGAGTGTAATTTTTTTGGTCTTCAAAAATGCCATTCACTCACTTAGTGTGGATAGAGAGAGGGTAACGTGGCGAGAAAGAGATAGCACTATTCAAAAAAAATTTAATCACAAAAATACTAAGTCCTTGCTGACTTGTAAGTAGGTCATGGTAATTTGAAAATTAAACTCTTCTATATTGTTATCTCTTTCACACGATAGGCTGCGTGTTAACCATTGCGGAGCTAAGCGAAGCGGTGCGGAGCGAGCGACAGAAAACCAGTTTATTTTCAAAATTGTTCGTTCATAAATATTAATATAAATCATCGCTTATATGATATACGATTTAAATTCATAAATAAGAATTAAAAACGTCGATTCTTCGCTCCGCCCGGCTCCGTACCACTTCAGGCTTATAGCGAATGCAATATCAAGGATTGGTGCTAAAGTTGGTTACGAACCTGTAGTGGTTTTATTGAGAGAAAGTAGCGCGTGTGATGTGATATCCTGAGATCGCTGACGTCACGAAATATACTCTTCACGAGATGTAAGTTTATTTTTTCGTGCCACTCTGACTGTGAATAGATTTATTATTATTACATATTTCAAAAGATATAGATAGCCAGTTCCCCATTGCGTTGGGGAATCTCGGTAAGCCCGCTTCCATCTTCGGCATCATCATCACTTACCACCAGGTGAGATGATGCCAAGGGCTTACCGATTGAGGGTAAAAAAAAGATTTAAAAAATAAATAATGCACATTATGTTTAAAGTCATGATAGTTTTTTTTTTGTATACTCTATTTGATCATTTTTTTAAAGATTTTAAAGGATTGGTTTTAATATTTTATCAATTTATTAACTATCAATTATTAATTTTATAACACTAATCAGCAAACCAATGTTAATTAATATTTAATTATGGTTATACTATTATACATAATATTATTTGTAAATCACTTTTGGGCCTATTCAGAAAATAAGTTTGCTCAAGAATTGGCTAATCGATGGTCCATTATTTATTACACCTATAGATGGGTTTTTGCCCGGGCATTTTTGGGCATTTTGAATAAATGCCCAATAAACGTCCATTTGCGCCATACAAATTGGGCATTTATTGGACATTTATTGGGCATTTACTCAAAACTGCCCGGGCAAAAACCCATCTCTAATTACACCAAAACATAGATCTATATGCTAGTGAATATCCAAATCAGATCAGTACGGATAACTGCCACGGCTCAATCTAGGGTTCACAACAAAAAAACTTTTTCTCTTACCTCCTCGGACAGATTTTGAAGCGCTTCGGTTTACAGATTAGTGTTGGCCTGAGGAACAGAATGCACTATGTGTTCATTCTGGGCAGCACTTGGTCCAGACCTGGTCAATGTCCTTTGAACAACTTTTCCCATAGAATCCATAAATTCAAGTAAAGTCAAAAAATATTTTTAAACTCTTCATGCAAAGTTGGCCGATCAGTTCTCATCGATTTTGTATGGAGAGACTGTATGTTTTTTTGCGATTTCAACAAGGTCGCAAAACAATTTTTTTTCGGTATATTGAGTAAAAGCCCTAGTCACTGGGTCCTACCCCTATTAATCTACCTAATACGAAGTTCTTACCACTTGGAACTCGTATACCCAACGTTTCGGGAAGTGTTTGCGGAGAGAGGAGAGAAGAAACGCCGGGTCCAAAAAAACTCCCTACAACACATTTTTTCCCAAATATAGGTCTTATACATGCTATTTCGTAATTCGGGTAAACATTCGGGTAACTTGTTCCTTATCTTCTGTATAGGCCCTTAAAATTATTGTATTTTAATTTACTTTATCGATGGCTTCCAATGTATACGTACATATGTAATCGTTTTAATGCAGTGTTTTTTTTTACAATTTTTATAGTCCTATTGGCGATCTCACTTGTGAAGTGTGCGTTGTGTAGATATTTATTATTGAAACTACAATAAACGTGTGGTTTGTAATCGCTTGTGTTTTACTGGTGAACTGGAGGAGGTAATACTGTTTAGGTTTAGTAGCAGAACGTCCCAATTCAGAATAAGTATTGAAACTTCAAATATTATAGTAAATGTCCAAACCGCAAAATATCAAACTATTCACTATTATAAATCTCATCTTATCTCACTATCTCACTAATATAGTACGGGCAAGTTAGGTGAAGCTAGTATGGCGAGGTCGAAAAAAAAACCTAAAGCTGATTTTTTGACAGTCGCTCCTTGGGACTATAGAAGTATACCCTGAAAAAGGCAATTAATCGTTTAATAGGTAATTTAATAATTACCTATCAAACGTTACTACTTTCATATCAATAGGAGTTTTAGTTATTGAGATATGCTTGTCTATATAGGGTGACCCTAAATTAGTTCTTGATACGAAAGGCTATGCATGTGCTCATGATAACGAACAACTTTCCCTAAAGAACCCATAGTCAAATCGCAAAAAAAATTTGGACTCTTCATACTAATTTGGCCGGTCAGTTCATCGATTTGTATGGAGACTCAAAATATTTTTTTGCGATTTGACTATGGGTTTCTTAGGGAAAGTTGTTTGTTATCATGAGCACATTCATAGACTTTCGTATCAAGAACTAATTACGGGTCACCCTATATATGACAAAAAATTGAAAATACCCAATTTTGTACCAATTTCTTGATTTTCTGAGGAAACTGTAAAAGTATTTACAAAACATTGTTAGTAAAAATTATTCCTTCCATGTTTAGCAACAAAACGAGACTACATTAATAAAAAATTACAAATAATTAATTTGTAGTTCATTACATCTCAGCTGATAAATATGATTAATTTTCTATATATAAATTTCAACTCTAAAGCATCGTGACTGACGACTTGTAGTTATTATCTATGTATAAAATTGTCACATGGATACAAAAAAGCCTTAAAATAAAAATAAAATAAAACATACGATTCTTTAATATTTACGAATTACTATATTTATTCGCCCTTTTGATCATCGATATCTATGTTATCTTATTATTTACGAGATGAACCACGGTGTCGACCCATAGTGCCTGCCACATTATATCAAATAGTACTATTTACATTAAGTATGAATAATCGCTGTTGCTCTCCGAAGGCGACCCCACCACCCCTAAGGTCCGGTGACAGTCCATACAGTCGCCAGTCGACACTCGTCACGAACTTCTCGCTCGCGTCTACATTTTAGATAGGGAAATTTTAGTAGGTAAATAACTCAATATATGGAGTATGGAGTGTCCAGGATGTGAATCTGCAACTGGTTTAGTGCAAATGGAAGCTTGGTAGCCAAAGGTATAACGCTTTACCCCAAAATTTTCCACTCCAATCCTGAGGATTCAATTGATGTCCATCCAAACTATGAATGTACCTGCAGGTACACACGTACAATAAATATTGCGCACACACATCAGAAGTGGTAGCAAGGATGCCAGTTTAACTGAAGAATATACTCGTGGATTTTGCACAGATATTTATGAGATGAGAGATCTTGTAGAGCATTTGAAAGCCGCACGAACTTGATAGAGAGTCATGGTATTTTCTCCAATAGCAATTACCTATGTGTTTTGTATAAGCATAGTAAAAAAAAATCGGTCAACTTAATAAACCATGGAATATACTGTATTTTTTTCATGTTTGATTGTTTCCTTTTTTGAAAAGGCACTTGTTGTAGGTATATGAACATCTCTTTTCTCGTCTTTCTTTTTAATTGTGCCATTGCATGACCCCAACCGTATTCTACGGCATAAATATCTGCGCAAAATCCAAACATGCAAGTAAATGCTTCATTGCGACTGGTATCCTTCCCACCTACCTCTGATGCGTATGCGCAATATTCACTGCACGTGTACCAGAAGAACAAGAATAGTTTGGATGGACATCAATAATAATTGAATCCTCAGGTTTGGAGTGGAAAATTTTGGGGTGGCTACCAAGCTTCCATTTGCACTGAACCAGTTGCAGATTCACATCCTGGACACTCCATACTAATCATTTGAGTTATTTACCTACTAAAATTTCCCTACCTAAAATGTAGACGCGATCGAGAAGTGCGTGACGAGTGTCGACTGGCGACTGTATGGACTGTCTCCGGACCTTAGGGGTGGTGGGGTCGCCTTCAGAGAGCAACAGGGATTATTCATACTTAATGTATATAGCACTATTTAACAAAATGTTGCAGGCACTATTGGTCGACACTGTGGTTCATCTCGTAAATAATAAGATAATGTTATCTTATTATCTATGTAGATATCGATGATCAAAAGGGCGAATAAATATAGTAATTCGTAAATATTAAAGAATCGTATGTTTTATTTTATTTCTATTTTAAGGCTTTTTTGTATCCATGTGACAGTTTTATTCATAGATAATAACTACAAGTTGTCAATCACGAGTCACGATGCTTTAGAGTTGAAATTTATATGTAGAAAATTAATCATATTTATCAGCTGAGATGTAATGAACTACAATTAATTATTTGTAATTTTTTATTAATGTAGTCTCGTTTTGTTGCTAAACATGAAAGGAATAATTTTTACTAACAATGTTTTATAAATACTTTTACAGTTTTCTCAGAAAATCAAGAAATCGGTACAAAATTGGGTATTTTCAATTTTTTTGTCATATATAGACAAGCATATGAAAGTAGTACCGTTTGATAGGTAATTTAATAAGGATTAATTGCCTCTTTGACAATTTTCATCTTACTCCTACTGGTTTTGAGTAAAATGAAAAATACTGAAAATCGGGACCTTTCGAGGGGGGGGGAGAGGGGGATGCCGGCACCCTAGGAGTTGGGACTTTTCAAGGTATACTTCTATGGTCCCAAGGAACGACTGTGCAAAAAATCAGCTTTAGGTTTTTTTTTGACCCTAAACATTAAATTGCCCGCCCTAATAATATTATAAATGCGAAAGTATGGATGTTTGTTTGTTTTTTGTTCCGCTTTCACGCTGAAACTACTGAACGGATTTGGATGAAATTTGGTAGGAAGATAGATAAATAACTAGGCTAAAACACAGGGTACTTTTATCCCGGAAAACTCGAAGGTTCCCGGAGGAATGACTAAAAACTGAAATTTGTACTTTGACACTAGATGGCGCTGCGTTAACATTTTATTTCTCTCTGGGCCCATTTCTGAAGTCCACGCAGCTCGCAGACGAAGTCGCGGGCGGAAGCTAAATATTTATAATAGTGAATAGTTTGACATTTTGCGGTTTGGACATTCTGCAACTTAAACATTAATAAAGAGGCTTGTTATTGCCCAACGAGTTTTTATTTCAACTAAAATAATTCGGTTTTGGTATGTATAGAAAAAATGCGCAGTAGATTTACAAAATCAGTCTCAAGTCTATTGACAAAAGTTCGTTTTAAAAGTCCTTATTTGAGTTTTTCTTTTTGCATAAATGAGGACGTTACGATGAAGACTTCTTGGTTTGAGACTCGTTTCGTTACGTATATGACTAATAAGTTTTTATATGACCATGTCGCAGACTAAGAAGCATAGACGAAATGATGCTCCTTCAAGGCGTATCACAGTCATCTTCTTGAGCTAAAAAAACTTTTTGATTTCGAAAAAGACTTACTTTCTTTTCGCTGGTAAAATCTTATTTATCTGAAAGTTGCCTGAAAGACTGTTCCATCTTCAAACCCCAATCATTATGCGCCCGACGAGAACAATAACCAAAGAAGCGCCACGACATTTACCGTTCAAAACTCGTGATGATTACAATATATCAAAATTTCGAAATTGTAGCTAGTGTGTTATTTTATCTAGTGACAAAATTTCTGTGCTATTTCTATAACAAGAGCGGCATCGGCATTCCAATGCACGGAAGAAAAACTGTGCTGTCCAGTATTCCGGAAAACGACTATGAGGAGCAAAGCCGGGATAGTAGCAGTGCACACGTCAGTCACAAATGGGTGCCCAAGAAGAAACATGAAGTCTTGAAAGCGAAGTACAAGTGCTTGAAGAAGCTGTTCCAGATCTATGATGCTAGTGTTATTGGTGAGTTGTTTTTATGCGATTTCGAAAACGATTAGTTATGTAAACCTAACCTTAACCATTTAAACGGTAAAAACGTGCATGGCCGTTATACAGGTCGCGTCAATCTTTAAGATCGCTGAAGGGTACTGAGTGGGGGAAGTGTGCGTTCACTTGGAATCCTCATGCTCGAATTTTGATATTCTGATTATGCCAATATTTATTGTCTAATAGTGCCCAAAGGAAAAAAATGTGCTATCGTAGTTTCAGAGAAAATCGAGTTTTTCACTGAGGCTGCTAGTGGAATGTTTCGCTGGCAGCCTCATCTCTGGAACCAAGGAACTACTTCGAAATTCGAGCATGAGGATTCTAAGTGAACGCACACTTCCCCCACTCAGTACCCTTCAGCGATCTTAAAGATTGACGGGACCTGTAACTAACTTGTTTTACTACGCCATGGACATGAAATGACGACAAAAGATTTATGTACTAAAGTTATATATAATCCTATAGGTACGATTGTTTTACTGAAATTTTTTGCTCATTGTGTTCGTAATGGTCTAAATTTGGAGTAAATATTGTTTGTTTGATTATTTTGAAAGTTAATTTATCAAAAACTACATAAAAAGTGAAAAATATGCGAAAATAGCCTGGCGTAATGTAATAAGCACAAATTTGGGTTTTTTTTTTAACATTGCTTAGGTACTGTACTGCAAATTCGCTATCTTCATTGACGCGAATCTATTGAGTCATTCGCACACCGCAAAATCTAAAGCCAACTAAAACCTTACCACACAGGCATCCTACCAGAACCGAACGAAGAGATCTATCCACTAGACGAGCCAAGCCCTCGACGGAAACGGCGCTCCCACCGAACCAAGACCGACGCCTGCGCCGGCACGTCAGAAACATCTCAATCCGACTCTATAGACACCCAGCCTATCGCCAAATCTGTCATTAAAGACCTTAACATCCAGTGTTCGTGCTCCACCCAGTTTTACAGCGACCAGACCTCGGTTCCTGACCAGAAGCTCAATCAGGAATCCCAAGACACCCTCTGTCAATCATCAATACAGAAATCCGAATGCGAATATGTCCAGACCAACTATGTTCCGTACCACCTTCCGTATCCTCAAACTCATATGAAAAAGCTGACGAGATTCCAGTCTTTTATACATAGGATTTTCGGATTGGCCCCAGAGAAGAGGTATAGGAATAACATGTATAATGACGGTCATGTTTATGCGGCCAGCGATGACAACATCATGAACCATTATTACGGGAACCGGCGGCGAAAGAGACTCAGGTAACTGGTAGGTTCAAGACATTTTGGGCGCTGAGGGATTTTTGGAAGATTGCGAAAGAAGGGCAAATGTCAAATTACCAGGTGTGTTTTGTCTCTTACCAAAAATGAAATCTTTTTGTTTATATACTCTCTTATTGTTGTGAAACAGTCACGCTAAGAAGTAGTAGCATGCACTTTTTGATTTACGTTATTTGGATTTACGTATGATACTTTTATAACGACAACTAAATTACTTTTGCGATATTCAATTTTCAGTAAACCGCCATGTTATTTTAACGGAAAGTTAACTAGGTAAACATTTGTTGAAGTCCTTTATTCCCCTATAAACATAATCCAAGTCACTTTCACATACAAAAAATAAATATTTTGGTAATAGATGCCTTGACCTGATCTTTGAATGCCCTAGATCTCATAGAAGTCCGAAGGCCCAACCTAACATACTCTGGCGGCTTCAGACATACGCGAACAATCCCAATTTAAAATACATTTGTACCAAATTTCATGTCAGTCATGAGAGCATTGGACTTGACGAACGGACAGACAGACTGGACGATCTCGAAGGTCTCTCTTACTACGGAACCCCAAAAATGATCCGCAGGTTCCGCGGATATAGGCGGCCGAAGAAGGTGCGCTCTGAGATCTCCCTTCGCGACATGAAAAGCCCCTCAATTCTGAACTACGTGCAGTCGGTGCAGAAACACTACTTGACCGACACGACGCCGAGACAGTGCCCCATTAATGGGTGCCGGATGATGACGTATGGTGAGAAGTTTGAATATTTCTATTGAGTGTTACATATTTGCATAGTTTCTTATCGTGTGGCACTATTTTTATTCGTGCTATCACAAGGTGCCTATCGATGGCGATTTCCTGGTGTTGCAGTTAGCATAATTCGGTGGGCAAGTTTCCTCACGATGTTTTTTCTTTACCTTAATACATAATTGGTGCTTCGGGCTTATAAATTGTGAATTTGAAAAGGTTAGTAATTATCAGTACCTAGCCCATCGTAGGCTGGCTGTCTTGCCACGTTGACCGCACCTTGCTTGGCCAAAAGTAAATTATCAAGCAGTTTTTGCATACCCGTCTCGTCTTCGCTTCACTTTTTCAATACTTTTTCCAGGACTAATAAACTACAACGACCATCTTAACCTCTGCCATTTCCCCGAACGGAAACACCTCTGCCATTACTGCCACGAAGGCTTCGAGCAGCCAATCGAGAAATCCTCCCACGAAAACGAGCATATTGGTATTTCAAAACTGAACTTCAACTCTCCATCATCAACCATTGGACCTTCTGTCAAGAAAGCCAGCAAAACCCAAACCGATCCTGTAGTTTCGGAGGAGAAATTAAAGAAAATAGTTTCTTTTTTCGACAAGATAGTTGAAAATGATCGTTTGATTAATGATATAAAAAATAATAGATATTCGGAATCCAATCTGCACTCTTCGAAGACGATCGTCACGACCACAGACAATAACGAGTCCATGTCTGACACTTCCTCGGAGAAAAGGACTGTCAGCTGTGGGAATCTGGTGCACCGGAATATTCATAAAGGCAAGCCTGCAATGACCAACTCTAATTGTTCCAATTTGCCAGTGAAATGTCACTTTTGCGGAGAGAATTTTGATTACAGGTGAGTTATAGTCTTACTTAATTTATACAAAATTTGTTAAAATCCTTACATCGTATTCCAAAAAATTGGTATCAAACTGTTTACTCTAAAAGCTTAGTCAAAGAAACAGATAAACATACGCCGAGAAACCGCGAATAACTAAGTAATGTCCTTCCACGAATATGTTGTGTCAACTGAACGTTAGACGTTTTGCGATTTAATTAACTAGTAAAACTGGCATTCTGAAACTAACTACAGAAATAACATACACGAAATCATACCAATATCGATGCATACCATCTAATCATACTTGCCAGATGTAAAGCGATTTTTATATTTGGGTAGCAAAAAGTTGAGTCGCAAAATGACCAATCCTTCAGTCAGCATTCCAAGTAGTAAAAATAATTAGGTTTTTTTATCACATTTATAATAATTTTCCAGGCGACAACTGAGCCTCCACGTGGATTTAGAACACCGCATCCACGACAAATTTTCTAAGTTTCATAGTTGCGCCGGCATCACGAACCCCCACTTGTCCTGCTGTTACGAGAACCATTCCAGAAAAGAGTTTCCATGCTCAGAAAAACGATGCACCGAGAATAGATCCGATATGAATTTCAGCGATAACGGTATAGCCAAAAAAGATTCGGACTTAACGCTGAGTTGTGATCCCTCGACTAATATTATTTTTTACGAGTCTTTGGAAGCAGTTGAGAAGAAGAGCCTAGCTGGTTCAGAACCCGTGGACAGTCGTCACAGCCATGTTCATCAAAACCAAAAAATAACCAGATACAAATGGGAACCCGGTACTAAGATCATCCGAGTGTAGAATGGGAACCGGGTACTAAGATCTTCCGAATATAATATTACGGTAGATAGTTTTTGGACAAAGATTTTTAGGGAAAAATTTAGGTCTCAAAGATTTCTTTACCCAAGAGACGTAAGGTCTATTAAACTTTTCGGCTTAGATTGCGCTTCTATTTTAATTTTGTGTGTCAGTTAGTCAAAATTGTGTTTGTCTTTTAGTTTGTCCAGTGTATGTGGTGTTTTATTTTGTGATTTGTCTTTGTGTATGTCTAAATTGGTTAAATTATTATAGTAAGTAGACACAGGCACAAAATGTGGTTTTATTTCTTATACTTAAAGAGTTACATTCCAACATATCTATTTAGGTGTTAAAAAACTGGAGCTTCTACTTACATTTGTTTCACCACCTACAAATCTTCTACTACATTTTGATTTTTTTTATGCGAAAGGTGGCAAACGAGCAGACGAATCACCTGATGGTAAGCGATTACCGCCGCCCATAGACACCCGCAACACCAGAGGAGTCACAAGTGCGTTGCCGGCCTTTGAAATGGGAGTACGCTCTTGGGATTAGATTGCAATTCGTCACGCCACATCAGATACGTGTGGTCACGCCAACAACATTGAAAAATTTAGGTAGTTTTCAAATCGTCAAACATTGAAAAATAATCTACACTCGGCTTCAAAAAAATCGCACCTTTTAAGAAATCTATTTTAAACATCTTTCAATCGTATTTGTATTATGAAATATTGGTAATGTTTGGTATCATTTGAAAGGTAAGGAAACAGAGAATGCAAAAACAATAATTCATTCAATGTTTTTTATTGGAACTGAGAAAAATTTACAAAACAATAAAAATCCTTAAAAAACCCAAATGAAATCTGATTAATTTTTCAAAACAAAGTTGCTTAAAACTAACCTAAAACCTAGTGTTACCCCCCCTAGCCCTAATGACGTCTTCCATGCGCTCCCCTCATGGATCGCACCAACTTTAGGACCTCTTCTTGAGGGATTCTGTCCCATTCCTCAATAACGGCGTCTTGCGAGCTCCTGAAGAGTCGCGGGAGCGGGATCACGGGATCTAACCTTGCGTTTCAGCTGGTCCCAGAGGTGCTCTATCGGGTTCAGATCTGGACTTCTCGCTGACCACTGCATGACAGGGATCCCAACCTCTTGAAGGTAGCCCTGCACAATTCTAGCAGTGTGCGCGCGAGCGTTATCGTGCATTAATGTGAACCCGTCGCCAATAAATCCAGCATAGGGGACCACATGTTCTTCCAGGATCTCTGTGATGTACCGGTGAGCAGTCATCGACCCTTGCCCGCGAGCACCGCCGGTCCGAGAGACGCAAGAAAGTTCAGTTTTGCCGTCGGCAGATATGCCGCCCCAGAACATGCAGGAACCGCCCCCATATTCTACCGTCTCTTGGATGCAGGCTTGGGCAAAACGTTCCCATTGTCTTCTGTATACTCTTTTGCGTCTATCGTTGCAGAAAAGGCACACTCTCGTTTCGTCTGAGAAGAGAACAGCTCTCCATTGGTCCAGGGTCCAATTGACGTGGGCGCGAGCAAATTGCAGGCGTGCTCGCCGATGCGCTGCGGTTAATTTTGGACCCGTGGCAGGTCTTCTAGCCACAATATTTCTCTCCTTTAGTCTTCTTCTAACTGTAGAGACACTCACGGCCCTTCTACGAACTGCTTGAAGCTGCTGTTGCAACTCAACAGCATTAGAGAACCGATTTCTCAGACTTCGATACGACGAATCGGTCATCTCTCGCAGAAGTGCAGCGATTTCTACCAGACCCACGCCTTCGGACAAAGCCACCGGTCTGCAGGAACCGCTGGTACACTCTTCGAACAGAAAAGCGACTCAAGTGCAATTGCCGAGCAACATCACACTGACGTAGTCCTGATTGCAGTAGTGCGATAACTTGGGCGGCTTCAGCAGCAGTAGTGTCCATCTTCAAGGACGTTTTTCTGATGAAAGATATTCTTCTGTGTCTTCTTCGACTGTTGGTAGCAAATTTATCCCCCGATAAGCTGTATCGACCCTTTTATACCCAAAAAACAAAACAATACAAACAAAATTTGAAGAGGAGAATCAGTTCCATTGTCATTCACAGTGACTTAAAGTGTCAAGCTTTTTCTTTAATCAAATGAAATGGATATTTTTTTAAAGAGTTTTTATAGGGCTCTCAAATGATACCAATATTGCTACGAATAACTGCTTGTCTTAAGGATTAACAGTGCTTGAAGCCTATTTTTACGGACGTGCGATTTTTTTGAAGCCGAGTGTATTTCGAAAGGTTCGTAATACCGCCGAAACTGATGATTTTAGCTTTCGACACGACTTCATGACCGATTTTGTATGGTAAATTTTTATCTAGAAGCTTCAGTTAATGGGTCCTATACATCTTGAATGAGATTACGTATTATCCGCCTTGACCGCTATTACTTCTTTAGTGTTTTATAATAAGTTCGTAGCGTGATGCCTACTATCACTTAAAATAGACTTGACTTTTCAACAAGTATTTTCAATTTGTTAGAAGCACAGCACAAACTACCAATAGTGTGAAATTATTTTAACTAAAACTCAGGTGCACGATATTTTACAAAAATATTTATTTTATTAATAAAAAAATAGAATACAACTTATTAAGTACATCAAATAACAACTACGTCAAATACAAAATTGGTTTAATAGCTTATAAAATTGATACCTATACAACATCACTGTCATACAAAGGAATGCTCCGGCATTAGAAGTCCTGAAACAAAAATAATACTATTATAAATACATTAATTCCATACTGGTGTTACACAGCAAAGTCTGTTAATAACATCGTTTAAAATTATGGTTTTTTTATTGGTTCTGGTAATTGATTTTTTTTATTTGAATGGGACATTTCCGCGAATGGGACATTTCCGCGAATGGGACATTTCCGCGAATGGGACATTTCGCGAACGGGACATTTTGCGGAGGCGTAACGTTTTTAGGAGCGGGATATTTTGCGAGACATTACCGTCCGAATCGAATCGAATCGCTTACCTGCTATACACGCATTCAGAAAACAGATTCCACAGCCTGCGAAAAATGCTCTTATTGCAACCTGAAAACAAGAACGAGATTAATGAATTAGATTTCTTAAAACTTTGTAATCCTAGCTGTGGCAACGCTAGGAAAACCATAGTTCAGCTCTCAATGGTGCTTTAATTTTACTGGCGATGTTTACGTCCTAGTCTGGGACATTTTATAACCTTGTCATAGAGCAACCCTGTCGTTTTGATATTAAGCTATTGTGTATAGTGAAAACTAGACCTTATTCCATATTAACGTATTGACCGTCACTCTTCTTCTTTCATGCTGTAACCCCAAGATCGTGACCATCATGAAGTCCAGTCAGTGAGAAGTGCTGATTGGTGCCGAGTTAGGTACTTCTATTTTTTTTCCGCTACGCTACGGGCTATGAGAAACTCGTGACGAAAATGTATGAAAATCGCAAATCCTGGCGTGTGTGGCACGAAAAACCGTTGTCGGTCCTCACCGACTGTAGCGGTCAAAGGGTTTTTGCAGCGTCGCAAAATATTTTTTGAAACTAGGTTTTCTGCTCGTGAAACAAAAAAATTTTTCTCAAAGAACTATGCTTACACTTCTCAACCAATCGAGCTAGTGACAGTTGCTTAGAATCATCTGAAAATGTCCGCTCCCAACTCGTGGTCCCACCGCGTTGACCCACTGGTGGGTCGACGAGTAATGGGGAAGAAAACTGATAAAGGTCGCCGATAGAGGCGCTGATATCGCTTGACTCATGCTAACTGTCAAAACGTATAGAAAAAATTGTTTACGTGAAGTAAACATAACATTATAAAAAAAATGACGCGTTGTGTGGCGATTGGTTGCAATAATAATGGAAATCATTAATTTCCTACAGATTCTCGGATGAAGAAGACGAGAAAAAGTTACGTTTTCAATTATGTACTTTTCAACTTCGCCTTTAATTGAGGAAAAGTCCAAGTCGCATACATTTTCCATTTAACAATTTTACAGAAAAACAACTAATTTATAACACCTCGATAATAAAAACGCGGAACTGTTATGAGTCAAGCGTCCGTAGCGCCATCTGCAAATAGCTTTGCGTTTTCTTCCCCATTGACTGTTTACTCGTGGTCCCACCGATTCACTCTTGGGCAGTAATCGTAGCACGATTCAAATTCAAAACGATTCCGTTAAAAGAAGTTATCGTACCTAACTATGTATTCTGAACTTTCTTTAGGTATTTAAATAAATGTAAACAATCTTGATATGTATTTTTTTTTATATCTCCATGTTAATAGAAATGCAAAAGAAACTTACTAGGACCTGCGTTCGCAAGAAATATCAAAATTTTAACAGGCACATTTCAATAAAAGACTTATCAAGTTTGTTCATGTTTTGATTAGTAAGTATGTAAAGAAATGTGGTTAAATGAACTTACGCTAGACAGCGTTTCCCTCTGGTTGGGCGCCATAGCTGCGGCCGCGCCGATCATGATGGCCGCCGAACTGGGATTCGTGAAGCCGCACAGCGAATACGTCGCTATGAGCTCCGCTCGGGGCTGCAAGAAGAAACAAAATAAAGAACTTATGGGTCTCTACAAGAAATCCTCTCTTTCTCTCTTGTACACTTGGTTTAACTGTATATGTGTTATAGTGACTAGTCGGCTCACTTCAGATCAGGAGATCGAGGGTTCGAGTACCGGCGGGCACCAACTTTGTAGTATTTGGTTGGTGATATGGCATTTTCAGAGCTCTTCTATAGCTACCACTATCTTATTTAAGTCTTGCCGTCAAACATCAATGTTAATAGCATTTATGTGTTTCGGTATGGAGATAAGATAGCCAGTTAACCCATTGCGTTGGGGAAACTTGATAAGCCGGCTTCCATCTTCGGCATCATCATCACTTACCACCAGGTGAAACAATACAATACCAGGGGCTTATCAATTGTGGATAAAAACAACATCACTGGTAACTAGTCAATTTGTGTTATGTTCGTTTTTTTAACCGACTTCAAAAAAAGCAGGAGGTTCTCAATTCGTCGGAATATATATATTTTTTTTATGTATGTTCACCGATTACTCGAAGACGCCTGAACCAATTTGGAAAATTCTTTTTTTGTTTAAAAGGGTATACTTCACAGGTGGTTCCATATAAATTTTATCGAAATCGTTTCAGCGGTTTTTGAGAAAATCAACAAAAACATATCAAAATTGGAGTTGTTGCGATTGATGACAGTTGTTTTTAACGTATTCAGCGTGGTCAATTATCTTTTGTCATATTATATCTAAATTTTACTTTACTATCAAATTGTCATCAATATTATTATTTTACTATTGTTTTTATATTGGTATTTTATTTTACAATTTTACTAATGAAATCGGAATTGTTTTTTTTATGTATTTTACTTTAAAAATTTTACTAATGAAATCTGATAAAAACAAAAATAATAAATTATCAACTCGCGCAATGTATATAAATAATGTAAAATTTTAGTGTAAATGTTGCCATACCCTATACAGGGTTCACAGGGCTTTATCATTTTATTTAAGAACACCTATTTATAATATTGTACATGATTGCAATAAATAAATAAATGAAATAACTGTACCACGAGAAACACTTACAGAAAGAACTCCTTCCTTCTTCATCTCACCCATACGTTGGTATGCGACGAATTCGTTCACGATCGTCTTCAGACCAATCAGGGTGCCGACATTCTCGCAGTCTTCCCACGGCACACCTGTAAAAAGATTTTATTTAGTTATCCGGCTCGAAGGACCAGTAAAATGCGTGATTTGGCGACAATGTAAAATCTCATCTCAATAATATAATATTATAAATGCGAAAGTATTGATGTTTGTTTGTTTGTTAGTTGATTTGTTTGTTTGTTCCGCTTTCACGCTGAAATTACTGAACGGATTGGGATGAAATTTGGTAGGTAGATAGATAAAGCACTCGGTTAACACATAGGATACTGATACTGATACTTTATCTCTTTTGAATCTTTCTTTCTTTATTCTTCTTACTTTATTCTTATTTTTGCATATTTTATTTACAGACATGACATTGTATAATTCATTTATTGATCTAGCATTAAGATGTAATAGAATATAAGACTTTAAAAAAAAATGTGTTGGAGGGAGTTTCTTTAGGGCCAGCCGTTTCTTCTCACTCCGCAAACACTTCCCGAAACGGTGGGTATACGAGTTCCGAGTGGTAGGAACCTCGTGTTAGGTAGATAAAAGAATAACGTTCGAAAGTGTACACTGCTACCTACTTCGAATAAAATATTTTCATTTCATTTCATTTCACTGTTTATCCCGGAAAACTTAAAGGTTCCTGGAGGAATGGCTAAAAGTGAAATTTTTACTTCATCGTGTTTTTCCGCTTTCACGCTCAAACTACTGAACGGATTGGGATGAAATTTGGTAAGTAGATAGATAAAGCACTCAGTTAACACATAGAATACTTTTAAGTAAATGCTGGAAAACAACATAGTAGAACATAGTTTAAGGGGGTTCTGGATATAACATTTCCATGCCATTCTCAAGAACCGTCATAAATACAATATCCACGCGGGCAAAGCCACGGGCAACAGCTAGTATAATGACAAAATTTTATTTGAAAAAAAAAGAAGGTTTTAATGAATATGTTTTTACTTAGCGTGCTATGCTCCAAGTTGCCCTACGTGATCAAATCAGAAATGAGGAGATACGTCATCATCATCTTCCTGCCCTGTTCCCAATTATTTGGGGTCGGCGCAACATGTCTTCTTCTTCCATTCCTCTCTTCTTGCCGTCATCTCAGTGCTCACTCCTTTCATACTCATATCATTCTTCACACAATCCAGCCATCTCTTCCTTGGCCTTCCTCTTCCCACTAATCCATCCACTTTCATATTCAATACTCTCCTAGCCACATGACTTTCGTCCCTTCTCATAACATGCCCATACCATGACAAACGATTACTTTGCAACTTTTCTGTCACTGGCGCTACTTTCAGGCTTCCTCTTATATACTCATTCCTTATTTTGTCCATTCTTGTCACTCCACACATCCATCTTAGCATTCTCATCTCAGCTGCATGCAGTCGCCTTTCATCAGTCTTCTTACTTGCCCAACATTCAGATCCATACGTTATGACCGGTCTTATGACGGATTTATAGATTTTGAAGAAATGAGGAGATACGTAGGATACTTTTATTTTAACCGCATAGCTCACATAATCGCTAAACTGAAGCGGCAGTGGGCGGGGCACATAGCTCGTAGAACAGATTGAGAGAGAAGATGGCCGTTGGGGCAGTAAAGGCACCGGCGCACCGGATGACGTACCGAAGGGACTAGGCAGGCCTTTCATTCAGTGAACAGTTGAGGGAAGCCGCTGGATGAAGGCAGCACAAGACCGGTTGTCGTGGAAATCCTTGGGGGACGCCTTTGTCCAGGAGTGGGAGTATTTAACTTATTTACTTACTCCGCTGGCTCAACGACCCAAAGTGTACCGTGTCTGGCCTCCGATACGAGAAGTCGCCACTGGAAGTATTTTGGCTAATGATGAGTACGTATACATTGAATACCGGAGGCCCAACCTCCCCCCCCCATTCCCCCATCCCATTTCAAAGGTCTGCAACGCACTTGTGACTTCTCTGGTGTTGCGGGTGTCTATGGGCGGCGGTAATCGCTTACCATCAGGTGATCCGTCTGCTCGTTTGCCACCTATCACATAAAAAACAATGGTGGAAGTCTGCCTAATGATGAATTAACATTGAATAATTTGAGACAGGTGTTTAGGGTCTAGGTCTTACGTACAACGGGTAATATACTCTTTTTGACTCACCCATAAGCCAAGAGAGCGGTATGAACACCTTCCCCATGACCCACTCGAGGTTGAGCTCGGGGAAGCCCAGCAGCCCCCCGCAGTACCCCATGACGCCGTTCAGGAAGGCGATGAAAGAGACAAACGCCACTATGTTGGCGATTATGTTGAGTATGAGCGAGATGCCGTTAGTTGCGCCGCGCGTGGCTGCCGAGAGGGCTGACTGGTCTTGGCTGGAAGAGAAAAAGATGTATATTATTTAATTTTTCTAGTATTAAGTATGGGGGTCTTTCTGAAATACTTGAAAATGTTTGATCTGGGGCCATTTTTTAAATAGTTTAGTACAGATGATGCCTTCCTAGTCGATTTCGAAATCTGACAACACTGAACAGGTTAAAACAATCTATGTACTTCAATCGTTACAACTACAATTTTGCCATGTTTTTTGTTTTTATTTATTTTTTCAAAAATCACTGAATCAATTTCGATAAAATTTATAATATTGGACCACCTCTGAAGTATGACCTACCAAACAAAAAAGAATCATCAAATCAATTATTAATTGGCGGAGTAATCGCGTAACAAACATCCAAAAAAACGCATACAGTCGATTTGAGAACCTCTACCTTTTTGAAGTCTGCTAAAAAAGGTCTGCTCACCTGACGACAGGCTGGATGTTGTCCACCGTGGTGAGCGAGCGCTTGGTCTCCGGAAGCAGCAGTTTCGCGTAGTACAGCGCCGCGGGGGCCGACATCACGCTCGCCGTCACCAGGTGCGCTGGCTCCGCGCCGAACGCTATGTAGGCGGCTAGTATTGTGCCTGTTGGGAAGATTACAGAGCTTTAACAAGATATATGTCAAGATAACAGTAAATCTCATGACCTTGACAGAGCATTAACAATATATAGGGTGACTTAAAATTAGTTCTTGATACGAAAGGGTATGCATGTGCTCATGATAACAAACAACTTTCCCTAAGGAACCCATAGTCAAATCGCAAAAAAATTTTTGGACTCTTCATACTAATTTGGCCGGTCAGTTGCTCGATTTGTATGGAGACTCCAAATTTTGAAATGCATACCCTTTCGTATCAAGAACTAATTTAAAGTCAACCTGTATTTCATGTTAACCGTGAATAAAGCCCATGATGTTTGGTTAGTTTCTTGCCAAGCCTCTATTCCTGATTGTCACATTTATCGTCACTAGGTATATTAGTGACAAATCGGAATATTTTTCCGTTGGTGGCGTTCGAGAAATAGGTGTAACAAAACACACCCAGTTAACACCCTGTATAAGGTCTAACAAAATCAGCTGAAACTATTGAAACTGGGGTTTCTTCTATTCATATAACTGAACAACTTTCCCCAAGGAACAAGTAAATAAGCGACAAACATTTTAGAATTCTGATACTAAGTTGGCCGATCAATTTCAATCAGCTTAAATTATTGAAACTTGGGTTTCTTCTGTTCATATAACTGAACAACTTTCCCCAAGGAACAAGTGAATAAGCGACAAACATTTTTGAATTCCGATACTAAGTTGGCCGATCAATTTGTTTATGTAGCTGTTAGACCTTAAATACCTACTTTTCCAGTCTGTAATCGCAAGTAGCAATGTGGATTAAACCGCCACCACTGGGCGGTAATAAGGGAAACTACTCCTCATTGCTACAGGCACAAAATAGATACAGAAGGTCCGCTCAAAACAAACCACTAAAATCGTAAGCATATACATGCTTATAGAAATATACGGTCATTCGAGGCAAGGTCACGCGGAAAAGTATCACAACAGTATCGTGACCTTGCCTACAACGACCGTGTACGTCTATAAGCATGTATTGCTTAGGATTTTAGTGAGCGTATTGAGCGGACCTTCTGTATCTGTGTATTTTGTGCTACAAGTGACAAACCTAGCGAAATAAATCAACCTACAAATGTAAACGGAGACTGTGAACTCTTGGTAATTTTATAATAATATGTAAGTATAAAACTTACCTGACACTGTCGCAAATCCTGACGCCATCACGACATGGATTTCCGAAGGTGTTAGCAGAGATATATATGGCTTGATCAATAGAATGGATTCTGTCTGAAATGGTAAAAGAAAAGGAACTTCAAGATTCTTTAGATAGTAGACATAGAATATAGGTAATTAAATTCATTTCCGTTTCGATCTTCTTCGGGGGTAATTCTTACCATGTTGGCACCAAACATCAACGGGGACAACATTGATTAATTTTAACATCAGAGATGATGGATAGCCAGTATCCTATTGCGTTAAGGAATCTTGGTGAACCCGCAGTTATCTTCAACATGATCCCACAATTTGAAAAAATTACACCTAATGTTTTACCATTCTCTGGTTTTACGTAGAATAAGTAACACTCAGATTTTTTTATAAAAAAAAAAAAAAAATTAAACTTTTGTATGAAAAGTATTTTTGCGCATATTACTAACACCACTTATTATTCCAAAATAAAAATGATTTGGGCTACAGGATCACCTAAATAAACAAACCTATTATCATTCTATACTATCCCAAGGCCACCACTTACCATCCCAAGAAACGTGTTCCCTATACAAATGACGCTCTCACACACTGTGGTATTGGTGGCGGCGCGCAGTAGCAGCCCCAGTTTCAGACAGAACCACTGGAGCGCCCCCCAGAAGAACAGCACCTCGATGATCATGCTGAAGAAGAATATCACGGGCAGTGTCTGCAAGGAGATTTAAACACAATTTGAGTAAACAGTTTAACGTTTCTGAACGGACACTGAATTATTTTACAAAGTTATTTGAACGGTCTGTGTGTGTGACCATGATATGTCAAAAATGGTGTACCTAATAATATCTGGGACAAATCACACACGGTCATCTGGCCCCAAACTAGGATTCCCTGTATCTTGGGAGCCAGAGACTGATATACATACTCATATACTTTTAAATATATACATATATAGATTTAATACACCCAGACTCAGAGCAAACAATTCTGCTCATCACAGAAAAGTTTGCCCTGTGTGGGGATCGAACCCACGACTCTCGGATCAGAGGTCAGGATCGCTAACCACTTAGCCACCGAGTCAGTCAATAATAAAAAAAAAGTAAGGCGCAATTTAATCCTGCACGTGCAATCAAAAATCAAAGTACTTGTTCAATGGAACCGCTCGGTTCCAGCAGGGCACTGGAGGTGTTTCTCATTAAATAATGATGAACGTGTACGCTGATTCTATACTTTTTAAAACAACATCTATCTTATATTTTAGGCATAGACTGTTAATTGCGCCAATAAGAAGTAGAAAAAGGAGAAAACAACAATTCAATTTTTTTACACATTATCAAATTAAGAAATCAGTGTTAACTTGGCAACACTAATTTCGAGCTATGTGCCCCGCCCGCTGCCACTTCAGTTTAACGATTCTGTGTGAGCTATGTTGGTTAGTTCTGCTAAGTATCTACTCATTTCTGATTCGATCATGCAGAGAAAAGTTTTACCCTTTATGTCTATTACAAAAGTATAATAGATTATAAAAATGATGGTTTATACCTACACTAAACGCAAATACACCTTCTGTCCGCACAAGTAGGTCTCCGAAAGCAAACGCAGCGCCTTCTACTCCATACGAGAGGAATGTTGCCACCTGAAAATAAAAACGCACTTGAAAATAATAATAATAATGTTTATTTCATCTCATTCACAAATGTACAAATTGCAGTTTAACATAGATAGCTTAAAATAAAGTAATATAGCAAAGTTGAATAGCAGTGTTTTTTTTTTTAATAAAAAGAAAGTTATCGAACAAGGAAGTATTTTTTAATTCTGTTCGAATTTCGTTGATCAAATTGTTCAGTAAGTATTATGACTGGAAGAGCAGGAGAGGTGTTTTTAAATACTGTATACTATGTGTGGCAGGCCTCCCACTCGGTGGACCGATGACCTGGTGAAGGTCGCGGGAAGCCGCTGGATGCGGATTGCGTAGGACCGGTTGGTGTGGAAATCCTTGAGAGAGGCCTATGTCCAGCAGTGGACGTCTTTTCACTGATGATGATGATATACAGGTGATTATAAAATGTCTGGCAATATTTTAACTGTGGCTTCTACTCATCAAACTGAACAACTTTCCCCAAGAAACTCATGCTCAAAAAGGAAAAAAATTTTTGGACTCTTCATACAAATCCGTCATCTGGTTGATGAACTTTGTATGGGAAGTCCAAATTTTTTTTTGCTTTTTGACCATGACTTTCTTGGGGAAAGTTGTTCAGTTTGATGAGTAGAAGCCACAGTTAAAATATTGCCAGACATTTTATAATCACCCTATATGTATACCTGGTTCTTATAATACAGGAAATCTGTATCAGTCTGAAGAGTATAATTATAATCGATTTGTTCCTCGATATAGTCCTTTGTCCCTTGGTTTTATACAGTATAAACATTCTATATTAATTGGTCAGTTCACTTTGTAAGAAAAGATTTAATACAATTATCCTTATTTACTTCCCGATGACTAAAATTATAATTGATTTGCTCGTCGATATTTTACTTTATCCCTGGTTTTTATACATTATAAACATTCTGTGTTAACTGGTCACCTTGTCAGAGAAGCATTGTAGAGCCGCCCGGCCCGAATCCCATCTGATGAAGACTAGCCCGAAGACGAACTGTATCAGCATCCCCGAGAGGACCGTCCGCCACTGCACGCGCCCTGGCTGCGCTGAGAACACGAACCCTGCCGCCAAACGTCAACATTAATATAATAGCATTGATGTATTCCAGCATAGAGGTAAGATGGACATCTTCATCGCTTACCACCAGGTGAATACCAAGGGCTCACCAATTGTAGATAAAACACGTAATACTTTAAAATATAACGGTTGTCTGGATGTTGACTGGAAGAGATTGCTTATAGCAATAAGACCGTCTACCTGTACATCCCATAATTAGGTACTTATACTTTGATGTGAATAAATAGATAAAAAATATAGAAATAACTATGGAAACGATTATAATAAATTATAACGTCATTTCAGGTTTGCTATTTAAAACAAATTGTCGTTTTTGACATACCTATGATAAAAAGTAATTCAGATGACTAGCAGCAGACAACTACCGGATTCTGGACAGAAATAAACTTACCTAGTAGTACTATGATGGAAAATCCCAGCAGCGAGATCAGTCTCTGTGGTCCTTCCACCGTATCCAGGTAGAGGAATATCGCAATGGCTGCCAGCACCGCTAAGCTGAGGCACCATCGGAATATACTGCGAAAAAACGTAATCATTTGTAATCTTTTGTAATTAAGAAAGAAAGAACTGTAAAAAGAAATTGCAGTGGCTTTTACTCATGAAACTGAACAACTTTCCTCAAGGAACCTATACTCAATTTAAAAAAAAAAAACGGACTTCCCCTACAAAATTGGCTAATTTGATCAAAAGTATTATCCAAAAAGAGTCCAAAAAGGTTTTGCGGATTGACAATAGGTCCTTGGGGAAACTGTTTAGTTTGGGCAGAAGCCATGGTTTATTTTTTCAGGTATTTCATAAGTATCCTATAAGTAAACGTAAGCAGGCAAGAAGCTGTTAGGCGATTATCACACGGGAGGCGGTTTCTGACCGCGGCGGTAGCCGCTGCGGTTGGAAAATGTACTAGAAATGTATGAAAACCGCGCTAGCCCGTGTGCAAGGCTAGCGCGGTTGGCGGGCAACCGCGTACCAGGCGGTACCGCCTCAGTGTGCGATTCGCCTTAGTCCGCCTGATTAAAAATGGCTACCGCCGCAAAAAAAAAAATTCGTATGGAGTTTTTTTTTTGCAATTCCACCAAATAGTCTTAGAACAAAAGTTGTTCAAAAAAGTGAGTAAAGCCTAGTATATTATCTGTCTATACGCAAAGAAGTTTTATATCATCGCTCCGCGGGGTGCAAGGCTGTGGGTATATGTGACCCCTGTATGTTGTATTAAGAATTTTAACTATTTTGTTTGTCAGTTTAACTTGCTACATCTTGTACGATACATATAAGTTATAACAAGAAGAATACTTACACAAAACTCCACAAGAACCCAGCGGTGGCATCCACCTTCTTCCAAATATTCTTCTCAAACCAGGCTCCGAAGAACCTTTTGACTACCAGGAAATAAATAACGAAGAAGTAGACAATAGACAGAACTGCGATGAGGCTGCCTAGTCCATTGCAAAGTTCCAGTGGTTCTCTACCTGAGAAATAAAGGATAAACAGTATTAAAAATATCCTTCAAAATACACGCAAATGAGAACTTGTTCTTCAGACCCAATTCAGTGGCCTAGCTAGTGGCATGTCCATTCGATTCAATCAGGAGGTCGCGGGTTTGATTCCCAGCGCAGTCCAACTTGTAGGACTCGGTTTGGATGGTGGTAGGGCATTTTCTGAGCCCGCCTGTATCTAAGTCTTGCCGCGTAATATTCAAAAAAAGAGCGTACTCCCATTTCAAAGGCCGGCAACGCACTTGTGACTCCTCTGGTGTTGCGGGTGTCTAATGGACGGCGGTAATCGCTTACCATCAGGTGATCCGCCTGCTCGTTTGTCTCCTATCCCATAAAAAAAATATCAAATGTAATATTGAAGTGTTTCGTTATGCATTGATGTGTTCCGGCATGGAAATAAGATAACCAGTTCCCCATTGCGTTTAGGAATCTCGGTAAGCCCGCTTCCATCTTCGGCATCATCAGGTGATATAATGCCAAGGGCAAAATCTTGGGGAAAGCTTTTAAGTTTTGCCGTGTGTCAGCGACTAAGGCTCGATTTATATTGAGCGGCACAACCGCGCGGCTCGGCCGCTCTGGCGCCAAATTACATGGAACTGTATGGAACGATTTATACTCACAGCGGCGCAGCCGCTCGTGCGAGCGTTTCGGCCGCGGCGGCGGTCCGGCCGCTGTGGCAATTTTCAACTTGTTCATATGTATCGATGCAGTTACAGCGGCCGCGCCGCTTTGTGTCGTAGAGTGACCATATTTTCCTGACGTTGCCAAAGGAAGGATTTATAACTATTCTTGAAATAAATAATTTATTCGATAAAGTAGAAAAACGTTCACAATATAACGTAAGAAGTGCTTTTTTATAAAAAGTAAGAAAATGTAACGACTGCAGTGGGAATGAAGACTTTTATCCGTAAATACAAAACAAACAATGAGCATCATTATTGAATAAAGGGTAACTTTATTATTATAAAAATTTATACCAAAAGATTTTTTCTTGCTATGGTAATGGGTCCCAGAAAACAATTAGCTAATCTCGCGATTTCGTTTATCAGGTGCTCCCCAAGTCATACCGAACTAATTACCTTCTTTTTATGTTAAATACAAAGTAATGATATCGATATTGCAAGCATTGAATATATGGTCACCTTAAGCGGTTCGGCCGCTGAATATAAATCGTTAAGCGGCGCGGCCGCGATCGCTCGCAACAGTGGCAGGGACGCTGGGAATATAAATCGACTCTAAGAGTCACTCATTACTCACTGCCATTCATATAATACACGATACACCACGCCAAATAGCCTAAAACTAGAGCGTTGAAAACCACGACTCCGATGGTCTTCATGGTCGAGGAGTTGGTCTTCACGAAGTCCTCAGTGGAGCTGGTCATCTTCAGTAGAGTGGACTCTAGCCACCCTGACGGCTCGTAGTCTAACGGCTCGTGGATCACCTGGAGAAGATGATTCTGGCTTAAATCATAAGCTAAGGTATTTATCTCGACCGTTTCCGTAAGGCACGTAAAGGTGGTTATCAACTTATCACAGTGCACCGGACAACGCTGTTTTTAACTTTGACTGTAGATGCGGTGTCAGTGTGTTGTACCCTGCGGTTTTTATATACAAATCAAGATTCTACAGTGAAAGTTAAAAACCGCAGTACCGAACATCGGGCGGTGTCCAGTGCAGTGTGATAACCGCCTAAGCCGTTGGTGCCGGATGCTATCACTAGATGGCAGTCGTTAAGTCACGTTAGAGGCCTTAGGTCACATGAAATCTTTTGACACTGGGGCTCGCGACTAGCCAACTTCATTAATCTGGACTTGGCCCCCGTGTGTGGGGCAGCTCCCCGAGGTATGAGCACCCGAGGTATGGAGGTGGTCTATATCTCCGTAACCCATGTTATGCCCCAGCAATGGGGATAACATGGGTTATTAACGTAACGTATGTTAAATGATATTTAAACGATTTTTAAGTACGGTAATGGTAGACAGTTAAACCATTTACTTTGATCTTTCGTGACAGAGGAAGTTTTACCATACATATAAAAATAAATACACATGTACCTGTCCATTGTGGAAACCATTCTTTTTCTGCACACTGTCCATCTCGATTTCGGTGCCATTTCCCGTGGATCGCTGAAAATAAGACAATAATTAAGTAAAACAAAAAATATGAATTATAAAGTTCATCACGTGTTCTGTGTGCCATGTCCACTACTTATTTATTTAGAATGTCATCATCCGCTATTTTTTATTTCATTTATGTTAGCTATTAATCGATTTCTGTTTAGTTTTTTCGAAAAAGTAACATATTGGTACCAAATTAAAAAAAAGAACATCTAGAAAGCAGTTCTTATTACTCACATGCTAATAAAAAAAATAAAAAAATATATATTTATTTCATACAAAAGATATACAGTGCTTTCTTAAAAGGATTCCCTGTGTTGGGGGTACTAGTCTCTTCCCCAGGCTATTAAACAAAAACAAAGGTAAGTATATGACAAAATACATAGCAGAGAGAATAAATTGAAAAAAAGGGAGGTGGGAAAAATAATAATAATGCAGGATACATACAAAGTAATACAAAGGGTTAAACTAAAAATGCAGGAATAAGTAAGAGTAGGGTCTATTCTATAAAGATTAAATCTTAATTTATTTGAATTTCTTGAAGAACTTGTTTGTAGGACTGTGTTATATCATGACCAATTTATTTACCTATACTTTCTAAGCACTTTGATTAGTCTTCATGTAGGTAATTAATCTATGGTAGGTATATCTTTGGTTTATTAATCGAATACGTTTTCAATTTAAAATGAAATTACTATCTACGAACTAAAGTTCTGTGTGTAACGAATATTCTGTCACTGACGTTTGGTAATGAGAATTTTATACATTTGGTTTTTTTAGCATTTAAAAGGAGATTGTTTATAGTGAACCAGTTGAGTATCTTTGAAAGGGTGTTGTTTACTTCATCAGTTTTGTTTACTTTTCTATCACCTTTAAAAATAAGAGAAGTATCATCTGCAAACAACACTATATTTGCGAAATTTTGAACCATAAACAGCAAATCATTAATATACGCAAGAAAAGGGAAAGGACCTAATATTGATCCCTGGGGTACCCCTATTATCACTTTAGAGCCAGAAGAATTGAAGCCATTTATTTGAACTTTTTGTATTCAGTTGCTAAGGTATGAGTTAAGAAGAATGAGAGCCCCGTCTTCTACACCGTAATGCCTTAATTTCATAAGTAGCGTTTGATGTTCAACACAATCAAATGCTTTAGATAAATCACAAAATACTCCTACTGCATTCTGTGATTCCTCAAAAGCATCATAGATATTACGAATAAGTGCTACTCCTGCATCAGTTGTACACCGTCCTTTTGTGAAACCAAATTGTTAGTTATACAGGAGATTATTGTCATTAAAATGTTGTGTAATTTGATTTAGCATTAGTTTTTCAAAAATTTTACTAAGAACAGGTAATACAGAAACTGTTGAGATTAGGAATAATAGATATGTATCCGCTTGCTCACCTATAACTTTTAAAAATAAAAAAGAGAACTGTCAGCTGTCAAATCTGTCATTCAATATTTTTTTCGTTCCTAGCCTCCATAGTGTAGCAATGTAATTTTATTTTAAGCCATTTTCATCAGACGTTTAACTGTATATTTCTAATGTCTATATTTTGAACAATATAGCAGACAGTTAAAAGAAGTCGCTGCATTTTTATTTCTCGCCGCCCCTGCCAGCTTCCTGCGCTTCAGACACCGCTCTGCGAAGAGGTTATCCGCCCAGCAAACGTGAGTCTTTTTGAACACCTTTTGACTTCACCTTCACATTCCACAAAAATAAAGAACCATGGCAGGGGCGGGCGAAGGCGACGGGAATCCCGCTAATCCCGTCGTTAGCGGCGGCGGAAATATCAACATGGATGTGATGCAGGTCACGCCTCCCGCATATAGTGGCGGCGGCGGAGGTGGCATTGGAAACATGATAGAAAAACTACAAGGACCTGCTAATTATGCCACCTGGAAATTTAGCATCCGCATGGCATTAACACTGGAGGGCCTTTGGGGTTACGTGGAAAATTCGGGAACAAACGACATCACATGTGGCCACGACCAACGAGCTCTAGCGAGGATTTGCCTTTCTCTTCACCCTTCATTGTTTCAATATGTAAGAGAAGCGCGCACAGCTAAAGAAGCTTGGGACAAGCTGCGCGATATTTTTGAGGAAAAAAGTCTGTATCGCAGAGTACTGTTGTTAAGAAGGCTTCACAAGATTGAATTCAACCAGTTTCCTAATATGACGGAGTACATCAACAATGTAATGCTTCTGGTCCAGCAATTGTCTGACATTGGCCGTAACATTGACGACGAGGAGGTAGCTGAACTACTTCTGAGCGGGTTGCCGCAGGAGTATGACACCCTAGTATCAAACATGGAAACAGCGTGCATTAGCACTACCCTGTCTAGTGAACTGGTGCGCACCAGACTTCTGCAGGAGGAGTTCAGGAAAATAAACAACGATGCGGTTGGTGCAAATGCTGCGTTTGTGTCAAATAGTGTAAACAAAAAATATTCCATTGTGTGTCATTATTGCAAAAAACCCGGTCACGTCAAATCGAAGTGCTATAAATTCAAAAAAGACAAAAAATCCAAATCTTGTGAAAAAACTTTGATTGTCACTGCGTCGGCTATGGCCGCTCGTCATGAGGACTGGATTGTTGACTCCGGTTGCACGTCCCACATGTGCAATAGTAAGGAAAATTTTATGGACTTTAAATCTTATAATACTCAAATTTCAATAGCCAATGATGATAAATTAAATTGTGTAGGCATTGGAAATCTAAAAATGAATATTAATAATGAAACTTTTAATATAGCTGATGTAATGTATGTCCCGAATTTATCCACCAATCTACTTTCTGTAAGCAAAATGACAGAAAAGGGTTTAACTGTAGTTTTCAACAATCAGGGTTGTAATATTTATGAAAATGATAATTGTTCTATAAAAGGAAGCCCTGTTGGCAAGGCCTTATGCTCTAATGGTGTATATAAGATGGTGTGCAATGTCTTATGCAGTTCACAGGCACAGAAGGAGCATTCTGCAGTCCTGCAATATAGGCAGGACAACCAGAGCGTCATGGTAGCTGCGGTGCAAGCTGACACTTGGCACAGAAGACTTGGGCACCTGAATTATAATGGTATGTGCACTTTGCGAAATGCTAACTGCTTACAGTTTCAGGAAAAAGAGCTGCAATCCTGTGTAGCATGTTTGGAAGGGAAGCAGGCTGCCAAACCATTCCCTAAAGGAGAAGCCAAGCGTGCCACGCAACCCCTGGAGCTGGTGCACTCGGATGTGTGTGGGCCCATGTCGGATAGCAGCTGGGGTGGTGCCAGATATCTGCTGACATTCACAGACGACTTCAGCCGGAAAAGCTTTGGATACCTCATGAAGAATAAATCCGAGGTAATGAACCATTTTATTAATTTTAGAGCTTTAGTAGAAAAACAATTAGGTTTGCCAATTAAGTGTCTTAGATCTGATGGAGGTGGTGAATATTGTAGTAATAATTTTACAGCCTATTTACGTAGGGAAGGTATCATTCATCAGGTCACAGTTCCATATTGCCCTCAGCAGAATGGGGTTTCAGAACGCCTAAATAGGACGTTAATTGAGAAAGCAAGGTGTATGTTACAACAGGCACATCTCTGCAGGCGTTATTGGGGAGAGGCAGTTATGACTGCAATTTATTTAAAAAATAGGTCCCCTACTTCTGCTTTAGCAGGATCCATACCTGAGGAGGTTTGGACCCGATCCTCTATTGATCTAGGTCACCTTCGTGTCTTTGGCTGCCTTGCTTGCACTCTGATCCCTGAGCAGAAGCGTACTAAGCTTGATGCTAAATCAAAAATGTGTATTTTTGTGGGTTATGGAGAAGACACAAAAGGCTACAGATTAGTTGACCCTTCGAACCCCAGGCAAATATTTTATTCTAGGAACGTTAGTTTTATAGAAGATAAATTTTTAAAAGACATTGACATGAAACTGAATTTTAATATGAATGAATGTAATAATAATTTGAATGTCTTTAATTTTTATGATATGATGAATTTTAATAATAATAATGTGAAACATAATGACAGCAATTTATTAAATATTATGAATGATAGTAATAATATTATTTCTGGCTGTAATGAGGCACATGTTGATCACAATACTTCGGTGATTTCAGCTCCTGAGACGGAGTACTGCACTAGTGATGAAGCTGGTGGCAGCTGTGGTAGCCCGGCGTCAACCGCCGAGGGCAGCAGCAACTGCAGTGTTAGCAGTGTGATGAGGCTCGAGACGTCACATGAAGGGGAAGAAGCGGTGACTCGTCCAGGTGGTCCTGTGACCGTCACTTCGCGACCGGTAGGGGAAGAAGCGGTGACTCGTCCGGGTGGTCCTGTGACCGTCACTTCGCGACCTGAAGGGGAAGAAGCGGGGGCTAGTCTGGTGGAGCCCATGACTGCCACTTCGCGCCCCGTGCGTAGCACTCGAGGGAAGTTGCCTACCAGGTATGATGACTTTGAGTTTTCTTTGTTAGTGCAAGGTGAAATCGAACCGTTAACTTTTCATGAGGCCATGTCATCACCTGATCATGAGAATTGGCGATATGCTATGCAAAAAGAATACAATGCACTTATCGAAAACGGGGTCTGGAAATTAGTAGATCGCCCAAGGGATAAAAACATTATAAAATGTAAGTGGGTATTTAAAATAAAAAATGATTCTCTAGGTAAAGACAAATATAAGGCGCGATTGGTAGCGCGTGGGTTTTCTCAAAAAGTGGGTGTTGACTACAGTGAAACTTTTTCTCCAGTAGTCAGGCACTGTACCATGAGAATATTATTTGCTTTGGCCACTGAATTAAACATGGAAATAGATCATTTTGACATATCTACTGCTTTTCTAAATAGCAATCTAAATGAAAATATTTTCATGGAACAACCTGAAGGTTTTACGAATGATAGTAGTAAAGTCTGTTTGCTCCTTAAGAGCTTATATGGATTGAAACAGGCAAGTAGATTGTGGAATTTAACCGTTCACAACTTGTTAACTGGCTGTGGCTACAAACAAAGTCACTGTGAACCATGTGTTTATTATATTAATAATAACAACTATATAATAATTGTGGCTCTATATGTTGATGATTTTTATGTTTTTTACAATGACCACGCTGCTAAGAACAATTTGTATAAAATTCTAGAGAATAAATTTAAAGTAAAAAACTTAGGCACTTTGAGAAATTGCCTTGGTATGACTGTAAACAGAGATAAGTCGAATAGTATCTTGAGATTAGATCAGTCTGACTACATAAAGAGATTGTTAATCCGTTTTGGAATGGAGAAGTGTAAATCCGTCTCTACTCCAATGGCTGTAAATTGTAAATTGCAAAAACCTACTGGCAATTTCTTGGATGATGATGTATATCATTATAGGGAATTGCTAGGTTGTTTAATGTACTTAGCCGTCTGTACTAGGCCAGATATAGCTTTTGCTTGCAGTCAGCTTAGCCAGTTTAATCATGGTTTTGATATGTCTCATTGGCTGGCAGCGAAACGCGTTCTTAGATACTTAGCAGGGACATTAAATTATTCTCTATGTTTTTATAGATGTAATGATTTAAACTTAACTGCTTTCACAGACGCAGATTGGGCTAATGATATAGTAGACCGAAAATCCTATACTGGTTATGTAGTAAAGCTGGGCCGTAACACCATAAACTGGGAAGCACGCAAACAAAAATGCGTGGCTCTGTCAAGTACAGAGGCAGAATATTTAGCGATAAGTGATGTCTGTAAAGATTTAAGCTTTATCAAAAATCTATTGTCTGAAATTATCGTATCAAAATTAAACATAACTGTTTACAATGATAACCAAAGTGCCCATAAACTTTTGGAAATCAAAGAGTATTGTCATAAACGGACAAAGCACATTGACCTTAGATACCATTATGTAAAAGACTTGATAAAAAGAGAAATAATTAATGTAAAGTATTTATCAACTGACCAGATGTGTGCTGATGTGTTGACAAAGCCCTTGAATTGTGGTAAACATAATGCTTTCATACAAGCCATGAATATTGTAATTAAGTAGTAGTGATCTTAATGACAATGTGTACTATAACTGCATATAATGTAATAATTATTTTTGTATTTGTATGCATGTTTAAAATATGATTTATATTTCTGTATAGTACTTTTGGAAGGCTCGTAAGCGTAAGGGGAAGTGTTGAGATTAGGAATAATAGATATGTATCCGCTTGCTCACCTATAACTTTTAAAAATAAAAAAGAGAACTGTCAGCTGTCAAATCTGTCATTCAATATTTTTTTCGTTCCTAGCCTCCATAGTGTAGCAATGTAATTTTATTTTAAGCCATTTTCATCAGACGTTTAACTGTATATTTCTAATGTCTATATTTTGAACAATATAGCAGACAGTTAAAAGAAGTCGCTGCATTTTTATTTCTCGCCGCCCCTGCCAGCTTCCTGCGCTTCAGACACCGCTCTGCGAAGAGAAACTGGTCTGTACTTTATGACCTTACTAAATTTCATGAGGTCTGGAAAAACGCCATTATCAATGCTAATATTAAAAAGACAAGCTAAATATGGAGCTAAAGTATCAATAACATTTCCGATTAAATTTACTGAAAGTCCCCAAAAGTCCTCGGTTTTTTTCACTTAAAGATATTTAAAGGTTTTGACAATAGTGTCTGGTTCAATTTCTTTAAAAGAGAATTTTTTATCACAAGTACTGACATTTTCTTCTAGCAATATTTTGGCATTTCTAGGTGCTGAATTCAGGGCTTCAGTAGTCTTAAGTGGAATATGTAAAATAAGTTTCGAATTCTTTGCCTACTTCAACATTCGTTTTTATTTTACCGTGATCTGTTTGCAACACAAATTCTTTATCCCGTCCCGTCCCTTTATGTGTCCCAATGAAATTGTTTTTTTTTTTTGCGTAAGTATGTATGTGTGGATGTTTTTTTTTATAGTGTGAGGTGGGAAAACCAGAATAGTACAATTTAGTGCCTTGTTGATCCTAGAAGGTTATAATGGCAGGCCTTTTATGCCGATAATCACGCAGGCTATCTTTCCCACCCGCCGGAGCACAGCGCGCTGCTGGCGGCAGTCATAGAGCGAGCACTAGTACCCACCCAGTCAGACCTTCTATATGTAAGGTCCTAGGTACTACTATTATTTGGTAAGTTAATTAAAATTGTAAGTTATTTGTTAAACATTAATACATGTACACTCTACTCACAGCTCTAAGGAGACGTTCAAAAATATTTAAAAACTTTTATCAATAAAATAATTGCTATGTACTATACGATTATGTAGTTATATTCTAACTAGTGTTAACTAAAGTTCTTATGTAGATTTTTCTTTATCAAACTGTATAACAGAACTGTGAAATGTTCACTGGCCGCACATGGTACAAATTAAGTCCGCCTTTTCGATTTTTATTGCCTCGTATTTCAACTGCTAACTATCGACGAAGTTTATGTGTTCTCACAACTCACAATAAATCTTATCGCGGTTTTGATTGAGTGGAATAACACTCCCGCGCAGTCGACTTCTACTAACTAGACCAACTAGAGTGTTTAACCCTTGTCGGTTATAAACAGATTCTGTTCAGGACAGATTAGGTTTACGATGTATGTATGTATTTAAACGTGACGTTTTTCCTTTCTCCTATTTTATTCTATCTAATTACCAGTCTCTGGTTCTGGTTTCTCCAGTTCTGGGTTCCAGAAAAGGTAATCCTAGATTGGGGCCAAATAACCGTGTGTGATTTGTCCTGAAAATTATTATTACCAGTTGTTGTCTTATTCCTGAACATGGAGCGTTTAATTTAAGATCCGGCCCTTTAGAAGGCGCAGGAAGACTATATTTAGAAATCCGATTAGATTATGATTATAATAACAACGGAAAGTGTCTGCCTAAATAACAATTCAATTATATTTTATTCAGAAACTATTCATATCGACGCGATAATAAGAAGCTGCCTTATCGCTATATACGATCTCTTACAGGCAATGAAGAATGATGCTGAAGTTAGGAGGACCTCTTCTAATCCATCCGTAGATTCCGAGAATATAGTGAAAACTAAGTTGCTTTGGATTAAACAGATCCTATTATACAGGTAATCCTAAATAGTTCGGGGCCCTTTGACTGTGTGTGATTTGTCTAATAATAATGACTTATGTACCTAGTTTTCTGGTCTGGTAACTAGAAACTAAGTTAGGCAAGTTTTAGGTAAGTTTATCCGCAAGTGAAGGATTATCCTTCACTTTTTGGACGAAGTTAGTTAGGTACGTATTATATACAGGATATAATACGTACCTAACTAACTAACTTCTTGTTTTAAAATCTATTCTTCTATAAATAGAAATATACAACTACTTTTCTGTTGTGATTATTTCTGATTGGAATTTAAGTGCTGATTTATGATTTCTGTTTTATTGTGCAATATCTAGGCAGGTACTTTATGTAACAATAGTATCGTAATAAATATAATCCTGTAGAAATTCCGAAGTACTGGATTGATAACAGCTTCACTTGTTACACAGATGTTTAATATTATCCTTTACACAATACTCACTTAAATAAACTAATTTACATCAACAGAAACCCCTCAAAATACCTATACTATCCTAACACCCGGATCCTTTCGGTCCCATCGTCAGTCCCTTGACATTTCTAGTGACGTAGCGACGTTCCTCGTTCATGCAGCTAGTGCTGTGCCGAAACGCTAACAATCCTAATAAATTATTTTATAGCATTTGTAGAAGTAGTGCTGGTGTTCGTTCTCCACTAAGACGCATTGTATCGACTTCTATAACGATGAATTTTATCATATTGACATCTTTGCACTCTCGGCCATAGATTCAAGAGCTTGTTAAACAATTGTTTGGATCCTAGTTAATGTCTAAAAAAAACATATTTGTCTCTTCCCTCTCTGTTTCTATCACTGTTTGCAAACAATCCGTAGATAATGTTGTGGGAAATCATAATTTAGTCTTTAATATCGTTGTAATATTAAGTACATAGTTGTTAATTTTCCCAAATAAAAAAGTCGAGACTTAATTGTTATACCATATACGTAACAACTAACCTAGGTCAGTTTCTATATGTCACGGCTTCGATTCCCGGCGCGGTCCAACTTTGTTTGATTTGTATTTTTTTCTTAGATTTTTTTAACAAGTTTTGTAGCGCTGATTCTTTGCTATCATTTGATGAAATTCGTTTCAGTAACAAAATTATTGAGTTACATATTTCAATTTTACTGTAAATGTTGGTAAAAATAGTAAAGTAATTTACTTACAACACTTCGTCGCTTCGGTTCAGACTCCATTTTTATAGTTTTTTCTTTTTTCTTACACTTTCATTCACGTTCACAAAAAACACCAAAAAAAGTTATTATTCTTCTGATGTCCACTGATTCACTGAACTATGTCACAATCGGAAGAGTCTGTTTTACCAGCAACAGTCCGAAATCGATTCGTAATGCCATTTTTCACTTATCTGAAAATAAAAGATTAGGAATTAGTTGCCTATTGTGTCCTTCTTCTCATGAAACTGAACAACTTTCTCCAATGAACCTGTAATCAATTGCAAAAAAAATCACTGACGTAGGTTCTAAAATCGATCAGTAAAAAAATACGAACTGATTATAATATTATTGTACCAGAATTTTTCTATGATTGTACCTAGTTCCTTGGGTAAAGTTGTTCAATTTTATGAGTTATATACTTCTAGGCTCAAAGGGCGTATACGCTAAATAGAACTTAGGCGTTTACGCCCTTTGAGCCCAGAAGTATCGATATGTACATTTATTATAATTGACCACGCTGAATACGTTAAAAACAACCGACTTCAACCGCAACAACTCCAATTTTGCTATGTTTTTGTTGATTTTATCAAAAACCGCTGAATCGATTTCGATAAAATTTATATGGGACTACCGGTGAAGTATACCCTTTTAAACAAAAAAAGAATTTTCTAAATCGGTTCAGTCACAAAACACATAGATACAGAAGGTCCGCTCAATACGCTCACAAAAATCCTAAGCATATACATGCTTATAGACGTATACGGACGTTGTAGGCAAGATCACGTACTATGCGATCGTGACCTTGCCTCGAACGACCGTATATTTCTATAAGCATGTATATGCTTACGATTTTAGTGGTTTGTATTGAGCGGACCTTCTGTGTCTATTTTGTGGTTCATGCGTCTTCGAGTAATCGGTGAACATACATAAAAAAAAAAGATTCCGACGAATTGAGTACCTCCTCCTTTTTTTGAAGTCGGTTAACAAAATAAAAAAGACACGTATTGTGCGGTCCATGTCTCACTAGAAACTGAACTTGATGGTAAGAGTTTTGTCATACGAACAAGATGCGATGCGATATCCCAAAGCAGTGTCGTGGCTAGGCCCTATGGCCTACCTAAGCGAGGTACCTATGAAATGAAATGAAATGAATATTTATTTGCCATATCCAAGGGTTACATTAGGTGTTATTTAAAATGTAAGACAGGTCGCCAATACAGACAATGTATGGGAAGAGACCCGTGCCCCTGTAGTAGGGACGATATGGCTTTTCAACGAATGAAATATTTGTACTAAGTATTTCACACATAAATTCTTGGTTAAAAGCTACTTTTCGTGAGATATTTCCTCTATCTGGCTTATTATCTTTGGGGACGTAGTGGCTGAAAATCAGTTTTTAATGGAAATGATTTTTTTTATTAGGCACCGTACACATTTCAATGGTATTTTTTTTTCTATGTTCAATGTTCTACCGCTTGGTCGCTTGGAAATTGTCTAAAGGAGACAAAGCAGAAGCTAAGCTTTTTATTTTCTTGTGGTTATACACACACAAATTCAATTTGAATTGAATATTGCGTGTGTTATATAACTTGATAAATTATTACTTAGTTATTAAAAAAAAATGACATTAAAATAATGCCTGCGCAGCTTGCGCAAAGAAAATGCGTAAAATTTGAACTCAGTTTTACGCATATACTAGGTGAAAATCTCCTGATACCAGACTGATACCAAAGAAAAAAACACAAATTGAAAACTCACTTTTAACGCCATTTTAATTCGACCTTTTATGACGATAAGATAAGGTTATTGTAGTTATTTGCATTGATATACTTTCGCAGAACGCCTGTCCAGCTAAGCTAAAAACGGCACGAATATTTTTTTCAGATTTGCGTTTATTTTTAAATTAACTTTATTAGACTTTCATTAATTGGACTTTATTTTATTGAAACAAAGTTGTGCCACAACTGAATAAAGCCAATCGAATAGAAATTGATAATATTAATAATAAACGACCTTGTTATTATGTAGCAGTTTCTTTCAGACAACCTTTGGACAGGTGTTAATGAACTATGAGATGTTATGAGGCAGTGCATGGGCAGTGCAATAAAAAGAAACAAACATACCTAATTAGCAAATAATTAATAATTACAGCTTATTAAAGGTCCTTTAATTTGTCAAATTGACAGACGTACGAGTATAGAAATAAGGATAATTTAATTTTTTTAACTGCCTGCGTGGCTAGTCCGCTTGCTTCACGGCAGGGGGTCGCGGGTTCGACTTGATTATGTTGGTGGTAGGGCAAAGGCAAAAGTCTGAGCCCACTTGTCTGGCTACACCAACTTAATAAAGTTTTGCCGCCAAACATGAATATTTGTATTGTATTGTATTGTATTTATGCTTTATTGCACACAAGGAATTTACATAACATATAAAATATTGGATTACGTGTACAAAGGCAATATTTATAGGATTGATGCGTTCCGGAATGGAGATAAGATAGCCGTTTGGGAATCATTGCGTTGGGGAATCTTGGTAAGCCCGCTCCCATCTTCGGCATCATCATCACTTAGGGTGCGTTTCCACTGACGAGGAGCTTAGTGGAGACGTGCAAAAGTGACCAATATGATTACTCAAAATCTCCGCTCCACTTCATTTCGAGCAATATGATTGGTTGATTCGGCACATCTCCGCTCCGCTCCGCGTCGGTGGAAATGCACCCTTAGGAAAGATAATGCCTAGGGGCTTATCAAATGTGGGTAAAAACAGAGAAAAGGAGAACTGTCTCTGGTAAAAAGGTACATTTACAATTCTAATCGTGCCCATCACTACACCAACGATCTCATTCCATAATAAGGCCATACTACTCACACGGGCGCCAAGTTCGGACTGGTGGAGTTTGTGGACCTATAGTGATTATCTCCAGTGTCGAAAGCTTTGAAACCACCTACAAGGCCTCTGACATACAAACGAATGACATCTAGTGATTGGCCACGGGCACAAATTGAAAAAAATATATATGCAAATGTTTGAAATTGAAATTGAAAAGAAAAACATGGAAATGTTGCAGATAAATGCCACTAATAGTTAAAAACACATAAATAAACTAGTAAACAATTAACCTAAGTATCATAATATGTATCAACTATCACAGTTTATTCGTAATATCAGTAAAATAAAGGGAAAATAACACACCTGTTTTCAACAAAACATGAAATTCAACTGAAGGATTTTAATTATTCGAGATAAGACTGTTTATGTGTAATATTTTATCACGTCTCTGATAATAGTAACAATGTTTAACATTCGTGCATGTTTCTTGCGAGGAAGATGAAATTAAAGAGCTATTCTCAAGGTATGTACTAAGTACCTAGTCACCAAATTGTGGATTAGTAAAAATTTCAAATTTCAACAAAAGAGGGGTTACCCAAATACTATTAAGAGGGCTCAGATTAAGAATTCTTGATCTGAGCCAGAGGGAGCTGTATTCCGACGCTTACGACGTTACGGAACCCTAAAAACCACCTTGTCTGTACCCTATGCCAGTTTGTGAATCAGGCCGAATATACATTACATTATACATTATAGGTACAGTATAAGTACTCCATTTTAGCTAAAGGCGGTTATAACAAAACCTGACCTAAGCCTAAGGCTGATAACCACCAAATTGCCTTGAAACACAAAATGGAAATATTTTTTTGAAGAAAGATTTTTTTTTTTGAAAAAACAATTAAAGCACGTGTTCTTTGCTTTTATCCCTCTGCCCAAGCCAGTAGCAATATTTTTCGATTGTGTGTTCTTCTTATACAATAAGTATATGTACGTATATTATATCAAATTTATTGTTACTATGCCTTCATAGCTTGATGGTTTTTAAATATTGCGAGGTTTCTTCAGATCCATAGATTAACGACAAGTCGTTTTTTAATAGATTAAATAAATTGTTTCAATTATTCAAATCGAAAAATTCAAGTGTATGCTTATCTAACACTTAATGATTAAGGTAATCTTAACTGTGTGATAGCTTTATTATCAGGAATTTAATCCTTGAACTATCGAATAACAATGCCTAGTAAATTTTAGGGTTCCATCATACTCCGGACACTTCATACAAATCTTCCGAGTTATTAACGACCGCTCTTTCTAACACATAATACGAATTTTGGTTCTGTCTGTCTGTTCTTACTTTATTAAGATAATAATATAATAATAATAATATAATAATATCCGGGACAAATCACACACGGCCCTCTGGCCCCAAACTAGGATTCCCTGTATCTTGGGAACCAGAGACTGATATACATACACATATACTTTTAAATACATACATATATAGAAATAATTCACCCAGACTCAGAGCAAACAATTCTGCTCATCACAGAAAAGTTTGCCCTGTGTGGGGATCGAACCCACGACTCTCGGATAAGAGGTCAGGATCGCTAACCACTTAGCCACCGAGTCAGTAAGAGCGTATCCTTTAGTTAATATTACATGTTTCTTTGATTTAAAAACGTTATTAGATTCAGATTTAGATTCAAACATTTATTCGACACACACACAGAACATAATACAATACAAATATATTACTAAATGTAACTATGGCGGACCAATTGTAGAGTATATCAGAAAGGAATTTATATACAGGGTGGACCATTTAGATCGGTCAGTATGGGCAAGTCTGAAACTATAAGACATACGATCTGTTGGCATACGAAGACGAGTTGAATGTCGTATTGAAAAAATTGTAGTCATTTCGAACAAACCTACTACAATAAATTAAATTAAAGGATATGAAAACAATGCATTTTATTAATTTTAGATTTTATTTACTGCTTAAGACCTACACAATCGATATGCAAATAGTTCATAGTTCATTTATTCATTTACAAAGTACATTGTGTTTGAATTAGAAATAATAAGTACAATAAAATTTAACAATACGAAGAAAATAAAAACATAAAAGCATAAAATTTAATAAAAAGTTATATAAATCATCTCAATAAATTAAATTAGTTAAACTGAAATATGTCACCGTACAAAGAAAACCCAAATAATAATTATTAAAAATGTCAACTTAAAATCACAAGAAATAAAGATAATCTTTAGGGATGCATCCGATACCGATACCGATACCGATACCAATATATCGGCGATACTTCGGAGTTGCCGATATATCGGCATCGGCGATATTTTTATTCCCGATACAACGATACTTTTAAAGAGTCCGAGGAAGATGAGCCTCTGACCACTCTGAGCTGTAATTCTCTCAAAGAAGAAGTCGAAAGGTACTTAAAGCCACCTAATATATTGAGAGACGCAGATCCGCTTGTTTTCTGACGCAATGACGTCTTTTAAGCTTTACTTGAAAAAATGGCGCAGAAGTATGTTAGTTCTTTCGTATCAGCTGAGGCTGAGAGACTATTTTCACCACAGATCTTATTCAAATAGACCTGCGAAATTACCTATCTCCACAATACTTGAGAACACTTTGTTTTTTAAACAAAAATCTTATTAATGTTTATTTTTAATTCAAAATTCAAATTTACATTAATTATAAAACAACCCAAGTTGCATTTTATTTATAATATTTAACCTTCATTTGAATTCAACAAGCGTATCGGTATCGGCATCGGTATCGCCGATATTTTTATAAGAGTATCGGTATCGGTATCGTATCGGCAAAAAGGCGTATCGATGCATCCCTAATAATCTTAATTATATTTACCATATACAATGTCACAAGAATAATCCTCATGCAATAATTTACTCATGTCATAAAGAATGGCTAATTCAGGTAATCGTGAAAGTTTTTTTCTAGCAAAAAAGACTTCAGCTTGGATTGAAATTGACTAGTGTAAACAAAGTTCTTTGCATCTGTTGGTAACCTGTTGAACAGTCTAACAGCCTGGTAATGTGAGCCGTGTTTCACAACATCAAGTTTTGGTTTTATTTTATTGGGAAGGTCTAGCCTTCCCGTCTGTTCCTTGCCGCTCTTGTACACTTTCAATTTGACACATATTTTTGGCAAGATTAGAAAAAATAGATAGATTAGAAAAAAATAGAAATAATGTAAGTTATATTTTTCAATACGTACGGGTTCGATTCCCGAACTGAGTACAAGTTTTGTTGTGGTTCTGAACCCTCGCTGTGCGATTCCTAATCGCACTTGACCGGTGTTTCTTTGTACCGAAAATATTATTGATACGTGAACGATTAAGATATTTAATATATATTTATTAAGAAGATAACTGTGGACTTGCCCTGGCCCCCATGTGTGGAGTACGACCTAAAATTCCGATATTATGTCAAATGTGAAGAGACCCGTGCCCCTGCAGTGGGGACGATATGGATTGTAAACTTAAGAAGATATAAATTAACTAACTAGAAATAGATAATAGTGCGTTTGAGACCATCATCATCAGCCAAAAGACGTCCATTGCTGAACAAAGACCGAGGGTCTAAGGGACCAAGGGTCATCGGTCCACCGAGTGGGAGGCCTGTCTACACTACGTCTTCCGGTCCGCGGTCGCCACTCAAGAACTTTCCAGCCCCATCGGAAAAATACTAACTTAATTATTAAATTTAATTTCTAGTCCTTTCTAGTTCCTAGTTCTAGTCCTTCGGTCGACCAGGCGAGGCTTCCACCCCTACGTAGTAGACATTCCACTCTTACGCACGAAGCGCTTTGCCTCATCTTTCATTATGCGTACTGCAATGGAGTGGAATTCCTTGCCGGCGTCGGTGTTTCCCGAGTCTTATAACCTAGGGGTCTTCAAGGCGAGAGTGAATAGGTTTTATTTGGGATTGCGTGTTCCACCATCGACTCCATCGTCACTTACCATCAGGTGAGATTGGAGTCAAACGCTCCCAAATCTTGAATAAAAAAAGTCCTCTACTCACGAAACTAAACAACCCGAACAACTTTTGTAAATACTTACTACAACCACAGAATACCCAATAGCAACAACTGCTAAAATCGATAAAAAATTACTTTAAAAAAATCTATCAACAGTTTAGACAATTTCTAATGGAGAGTCCTTATTTTTTGACTTTCTCTAAGAGAAAGTTGTTTGTTATGGGAAGAAGCCCCAGTTAACGGATTCTACACACTGTATATTATGTAAAAAGGGTTTTAACAAATCATTCATATGCTTTATTCGTATACGGTCTTAGTTCGTAAAACCCACCTTATGTAAATCTTTTCTAAACTGACCTATTTGACCAACTTAGTTTATATGGTATTTTCATAGCTTAAGCTTAAGCTAAGGCTTTAGCTTAAGCTTTTCTATTTAGTTAATATCGTATATAGGGTGTAAAAAGTCCAGTCATCAGGTTGTATTTAATACTATTTATGATTTTTTTTTTTATGAAACCTTTTTTTAATTGGCAAAAAAATGGACCAACTTAACGACTATTCAGCCAATTTTGTGTGCAGAGCACAATTTTTTTAAGAATTCTGTATAAAATGAAGAAAACTTATATGTAACTTTAACTTATAACTGTGTTTTGTAAGCGTTTTTTTGTACACAATAAATTGTAAAATAAATAAATAAAAGTTAAGTCAAGTTAGAAAAGTTGTTCAGTTCCATGAATTACCCCACCTTTTAATGTTTCCGGGAGTTGTTTTTTTACACAACCTGTATAACATTTAACAAGCTTCGATCGCTAGTTTAACTAGATTTATACTATACGTTTAAGTTTATAGAACTACATCTAGGCACGCCTGGACACTCCATACAAACGTAGCAATAAACATAATCGCCTATTACTGTATGGCTACATAAAAATATGGGTATTTACCCGTGTAGAAACACACCCATTTGGGTGTGTTGCGTGGCTTGCACTAAGCAGCAGTCACCAGATTTAAGAAGGGGAGAAGTCGCTTCTAAAGTGGGGCAGCGTGCCTTTAGTTCCCAAAGATAATTTACTGATTCCGTAAAAGGAATACACCTTAACTTTTTCGGATAGGTCACATGAATCAGTCTGTTAATTTCCTCGACTCCGATTGGCTCCTCGGTAGTGACTATTCGATCTCCTAACCAGAGGTGTCGGGATCAAAACCTGGCCAATGTACCAAGGACTCTTTCGAAACTTTCGTGCATTTTCATATATCGTATATTGATTGAACGGTGAAGGAAAACATCGTGAGGAAATCTGCAAGTCTGATTACTAGATGTGTACGATGGTCCCGTTACACTCGTCCGTATCCACCTTCCACTTCCTGGGTTTCGAACTGGATCGCAGTCTCACATGGGCTACACACATCGATAAACTGTGTGATAAGCTCGGAGGTGCGTGCTTTGCACTACGGCGGCTCGCCAGGGTGGTACCTCGGAAGGTGGCCCGCTCATGTTACTTCGCCACTGTACACTCACTGCTGCAATACGGCGCAGAGCTGTGGGGGCGCGCTGCTGACTTTGAACGTGCCTTTCGCATGCAAAAGAGTGCGGTAGTGCAAGTGGCGCAAGATACTCCCGCGAGGCCATATTTCAAAGAACTCAAAGTTCTGACTTTGGTTTCTGTTGTGATCCTTCAGGTGGGGATATACGTTTTCAGCCACCTTCAGGAGTATAAACGTTCTGGAGACGTCCATGGGCGAAACCTACGAAACGCGAAGAGACTTCTGCCAGTTCCGCACCGCCTGGCGAAGTCGCATAAGCTCGTCCACGTGATGGGCCCGACCGTCTTCAACAAGCTGCCCGAGTGCGTTACGGTGCGGCGGCCCCTTGCCTGAGCTGCTTTAAGTATAGGCTGAAAAACTGGCTTCTCGAGCATGCTTTCTACAGTTATACTGAATTTATAAATTTTAAGCAGACGTTATATATTGCGTTGCAATATTATTATTATTATTTTATGGATTAATTTCCGTTTTAACTTAGTCTTTATGTTTACATGTGACATTCTGCTTTTGTGTTTTGTTTTGTGTTGACATAAATTATATAATTTATCCAATTTTATTTCAATTTTCTATTATTATAATTTAATTATAATTAGGTTTACTTATTTAATTTAATGACATGTAATAATAACAATATTATGAATAAATTGAATATGAATATGAATATCACACTAGGCAACTGCCGTATACTCTTGTGATACGTACGGAAAATGTGTATCACACGATAAGAGGAAGAAGTTTCTAAGGCTACATTTTTGACAATAGACGATTCTTTGCATTACTCGTATACAGCCAAAAGCAAAGCAAATCAAACCACAATAAATAAAAATGCCAGATGTGGAGTTTTTGCGTGATTTGCCTGTTTTTACTTGCATCGAATCAGCTACCGCGTTGTCTCTAATTAAGATGTTAATCACAAGGCTACCTGTGCCTTGATGACCTTTCATTGACGAAGTAAAGGCAGGTTGGACTGATTTGTAGTCTATGTATGTAGGTACAAGTACATACATATATATGGAGTTAAAAATGCGTTTGAAATTTTAAGGGGCTACTCAGAATCACGTATAGATTACAGGGAAAAAAATTAAAAAATCCGATGTAATTTTTTTTCAGTTTCCCTATAAATATAAATAGTGAATCAAGAATTTGTATGGGTAACTGAAAAAAATTGAAACTGAAAAAACGTTTATGGAAAATCTACCATTTTGCTCGTCGTCGGCGAATAAGTCACGCTGTATAGTCTCACTTATCCATACACGATTTGATGATTTTTGAAATGGATTCTCTATTACTAAGAAGATTATCAACTTATCACTTTTAACAGATAATAAGTATCATTAATATGATAAAAGACATTAATAAAAAATACATTATTGCACTGTGGTGACTTTTCTTCGTCATAAACTATCTAAAACACCTGTGTTAATTATGGAAAACGTGTACCGTAATCTAAGATCGTATAAGTATGGTTTAATTTAATTAAACTGTATCTGTCTATTTATTAAATAAGATCCATAATTCAATTTATCTGTGGATTATTTTATATCTTAATGGACATTTATCATTATCATCATCAGCCGAAAGACGTCCACTGCATATAGAATGTAAAGTAATTATTTAAATTAAGATCCAGTTTAAGATTTATATGAAAAAATATTAACTGCAATCCGTTTACCAGATTCCGAGAAAATCGTAGCCATACATACATAAAGGTCGAATACAAATTGATTTAGAAGTAGCTTACAAAAACTAAACTGGATATTTATTGATTTTGATTACCCAATGACCTTTTTATACAAATGTAAAAAAAATGCGTTTGAAATTTTAAGGGGTTACTCGGAATCAAGGTACTGTACTACAGGAAAAATATTCTCATTTTTTTAGTTTACCATGCAAATTCTTGATTCACTATTAAGATTTAGTATGGGCAACTGAAAAAAATAACTGTAGATTGGATTTTTCAATATTTTTCCTGTACCTACAGGTAGTTTATTCTGAGTTATCCCTTAAAATTTCAAACTAATTTTTTTTAACACCCTGTATTGGGTGTTACAAAATAGATTTAAGACAGGTTAAAAAGGACTTCTAGTCATCACAGGTACCTAGTGAACAACTTTATTGCATCATTTACCTAAAAAAATTTTTTTTTTAATTTCCACGAAGTCGTGAACTAAATGTGTTCAGGTAATCAGAGTACATAAAGTCCCATGTGAAGGATACCATACCTATTTTGTTACACTCGGTATAGTATTAATTATACTTATTTATTATACCAATTTGGATTACACTTATTATTAAAAAAAAATGTAAGTTGATCAAAACAGACCTGCGCAAAATAAACCTCTTCGCGAAAGTAATTTAACTTTCTTGCTTGCAGAACCACCAAATAGATTCTTTATCATTTCACAAAACCACAAATTCTAGTTGTTAGTATATCAAATATTTATGTAACTAATGTTACATTTACTAAACACATAACATAAGGACACTCGACCGGTTTCTACGGCTGTGCGTATGCGACTAAATAAATTCAAAAGATACGCTCAATTTAAAATGCCAGATTAGAGGATCGGTGAAAATTTCTTTATGGAAAGTACGATTTATGTAAGTAAATAAAAAGAAAACAATAAATTCAAAATTCAAAATAATTTATTTCTTTACGTAGGTACATTAAGCACTCTTATAAACGTCATATAATTTTTCTGAAGGAATATTCCAAATGTCATTATCATTAAAATAATCTACAGTCTTATACCTAGTATCCTCTTGAACAAATACAGCGTTTTTTATGTTTCTTAAATTTACATTCTGGTAGTTCACACACGTCATTCGGAATTTTGTTATAAAAGCGTACACACTGCCCCACAAATGATTTTTTCACCTTACTAAGTCTCGAGAAAGCTATGTCAAGATTATTTAACCGACTTCAAAAAAAAGGAGGAGGTTCTCAATTCGTCGGAATCTTTTTTTTTTTATGTATGTTCACCGATTACTCGAAGACGCCTGAACCGATTTGAAAAATTCTTTTTTTGTTTAAAAGGGTATACTTCACAGGTGGTCCCATAGAAATTTCATCGAAATCGATTCAGCGGTTTTTGAGAAAATCAACAAAAACATAGCAAAATTGGAGTTGTTGCGATTGAAGTCGGATGTTTTTAACGTATTCAGCGTGGTCAATTATTACTTCTCAAATTACGGTTATGTCTGTCACTATTTTTGAAGAAAATATCATGTACGTTCGTAAAAATCTAAACTTTGATTTTTACGAACGTACATGATATTTTCGTAAATAAACTATATAGTTTATAGTAAATATATCCACGAAACAAGCCTTGGTGTACCGACATATCATCTCATCAATTTTTAATCAGTGCTTCCATTCCTGATTGGTCAGCTGACCAGATCTATTTGTATGAAGATACCAATTTTTTTTTGCGATTTGACCATGAGTTCCTTGGGGAAAGTTGATCAGAATCAGGAGTAGAAGCGCTGACTAAAATATGACGCACGACTAAGTCCACATCCTGTATAGGTGATCAATTTTTAAAATAAAGAAAGATATTCCTTGTACTTATATATTTTTTTCATATTTAAATATTTCTGAATGTCTTTTCAATCCTATAAATAAAGCATTTTATACGAGTAGCTATTACAGCGGGAGAAATTAATGAACACGGAGGAAATCTTTCGGTAGCAATAAGTAGTGGGGGTACAGTAAAGAAAATCTTATAAATCTCTTAACCTTATTATTTTGTTTAACTACATGCCTATTGTACAGAGCGTCTTTTGTTTTGTTGAATATTTAAAAAAAAATTGCAATATTACGAATTAGTTTTTGACTTTTTGTTGTTTTAGCGCGAGTCGGGTTTAAAAATACTTTTTCCTACGTATGGTGAAATACACGATACGGGGAATCCATAGCTTACATGAGGTTACAGTAACAAGGAAAACATGTCGACTGACCCGGTTCGTTTTAACAAAACATTAAACATAGCTAGTACTAGGTAGCCATAACCTGAGCGGATGTTCGTCATTGCTGTGCAATGTTATTCTTTGTGGATCAAGTCGAGGAGAGTTAGACAATGGAGATAGACAGTAGATGAAGATTTTGAAATCTCCAACGCAAAATGGGTGTTGAAGGTTTGATTTGAAGCCTGTATTTGTCTATCAATGGCATCATCATCAGCCAGAAGATGTCCGCTGCTGGACAAAGGCCTCCCCCAAGGATTTTCATACCGACCGGACCTGCGCTGCCCGAATCCGGTGGCTTCGGCAACCTTCACCAGGTCATCGGTCTACTTCCGTAGCCTGCCTACGCTACGTCTTCCGGTGCGCGGTCGCCACCAGTGTCACCAGTTAGTGCATAGGCTCTCTCTCAAATGAGTAAACGCTCAAATGTTTTTTTTTACTTTAAATATTTGCAAAGCCTTGCGAGACACGGAAACGGTCTAGATAAATGCAACTAACAGTCAAACCTATCCAGGCCCTGAGTCTTTAGCCAGTTAACCTGCGTGATCGACACAACCACACAAGCCACGCTGAACCACAAGCGCTTTACGATAACAACTGTTCAAATAAGTTCTTCTAAGTCAAAACATTTGCAGAATACCAGTAGGTATAGATATCCTTCAGTAAATATACTTACAGGTGGTTGTAAGTACTTAAACAGTGAAGAGCCCACACGCAAAATTCTTTGAAAAAACAACCTCTACTTACAAGAAAACTGACCACCCGTGTCAGAACAAAAAATGGTTTCAGATCTGGTTTCTGGTTAGCCAAGATCGGTCAACAACCGCCAAAAATTGTTTAATGATCATACAGTTACACGTAATGATAATGACATAATTAGATGTTGGAAGAACAAGTGTGGGTAGACGCAGGGCCGGTTTGAGAAAGCCTTTTTAGGGTTCCGTAGCCAAATGGGAAAAAATGGAACCCTTATGGATTAGTTATGTCTGTCTGTCTGTCTGTCCGTCCGTATGTCACAGCCACTTTTTTCCGAAACTATAAGAACTATACTATTGAAACTTGGTAAGTAGGTGTATTCTGTGAATTGCATTAAGATTTTCATACAAAAATATAACAAAAACAATAAATTTTGGGGATTCCCCATACTTAGAACTGAAACCCAAAATTTTTTTTTCATCAAACCCATACGTGTGGGGTATCTATGGATAGGTCTTCAAAACTGATATTGAGGTTTCTAACATATTTTTTTCTAAACTGAATAGTTTGCGCGAGAGACACTTCCAAAGTGGTAAAATGTGTGTGTTCCCCCCCTTCTGTAACTTCTAAAATAAGAGAATGATAAAACTAAAAAATATATATGATGTACATTACCATGCAAACTTCCACCAAAAATTGGTTTGAACGAGATCTAGTAAGTAGTTTTTTTTAAATACGTCATAAATCGTAAGCCGCAATTTACCTTTCATTCAAGTTACAACGAACTACAAGAACTTTTATATTATGTTACTTGCTGCTACGGAACCCTTCATGGGCGAGTCCGACTCGCACTTGGCCGCTTTTATTTATTGTTGTTAACAACCCATTACGTCCCCACTGCAGGGGCACGGGTCTCTTCCCATAACTCGGGAAGGTTTAGGCCATACTCCACACACGGGGGCCAAGTCCGGATCGGTTTAGGATGTGGGGCTAGTGGCCAACACCATTGTCAGAAGTTTTCAAGCCGCCTATAAGGCCTCTGACATGACTTAACGACTGCTAGCGATAGCACCCGCCACTAACGTTTTTATTATACTAAAAATAACGTTTACAAGGCGGTGGTGATCATCTTCATAACCAGGCAAGCGCGCCGTCTGTACCTTGTGATAGCACGGTAAAATTGTACTACACAGTATTAAGTAGTATGGATGTCACATAATTAAAAATACGATACTTATGAGACTGATAGTATTTGTGTGTGACTCAATACTTGACAAGAAACGTTCTTTCCAAAACTACTTAAAGGCTTTCTTAATCCATCTCTGCTTTTACTCTTATCTCCTTCGTTCTTTAAGTTTTTTCTATGGATTTTTCGTATATCGTCATATTAGTTTTGGATAGGTGGTACTCTAAATAAAGGTTGAATATAAAAACTCAGAATCAGGAGTAGAAGCACTGGCTAAAATATGACGCACGACTAGATCTACACCTGTATAGGTGATCTATTTTTAAAATAAAGAAAGATATTCCTTGTATTTATATATTTTTTTCATATTTAAATATTTCTGAATGTCTTTTCAATCCTATAAATAAAGCATTTTATATCGAGAGCATTAAGTGGTGGGGGTATAGGAAAGAAAATCTTATAAATCTCTTAACCTTTTTATTTTGTTTTTTTTTTGTTTGGTTCTTTCCTGCTTTAGCAAGGAAAAGGCAAAGGCTTCTCTGGCCATACAGCCTATTCTTACGTAGTTTGCTCTTCTCTAAATATTTTTCTATTTCATTTGAGTTCTCATTTATCAATTTCTGTCGTCTTTAACTTTTTCTCTATTCTTCAACAAAATGATAGCACTTTTGATGAAGATTTCATGGACTTCTTGAGAGCACTCGAAACACAGTCTACACACTTTTATTTCATTATCCTACATATTAGACACTTAAATGGCACTTTATTGAACAATACACTATCAATATTATGCATTAAAAACCACGATATCTATTTTTTCGGATAATAAAACAAAAATGACAAACTCTTGCCGCGAGTTCCCGCCAAAAAGACCTTTTTATTTTGTTTAAGTCCATGCCTATTGTACAGAGCGTCTTTTGTTTGTTTTTTTTTTTTTAAAAAAAAAGATTGCAATATTACGAATTAGTTTTTGACTTTTTGTTGTTTTAGCGCGAGTCGGGTTTAAAAATACTTTTTCCTACGTATGGTGAAATACACGATACGGGGAATCCATAGCTTAAATGAGGTTACAGTAACAAGGAAAACATGTCGACTGACCCGGTTCGTTTTAACAAAACATTAAACATAGCTAGTACTATAATAGGTAGCCATAACCTGAGCGGATGTTCGTCATTGCTGTGCCATGTTATTCTTTGTGGATTAAGTCGAGGAGAGTTAGACAATGGAGATAGACAGTAGATGAAGATTTTGAAATCTCCAACGCAAAATGGGTGTTGAAGGTTTGATTTGAAGCCTGTATTTGTCTATCAATGACATCATCATCAGCCAGAAGATGTCCACTGCTGGACAAAGGCCTCCCCCAAGGATTTTCATACCGACCGGTCCTGCGCTGCCCGAATCCAGTGGCTTCGGCAACCTTCACCAGGTCATCCTGCCTACACTAAGGTGTGCGGTCGCCACCAGTGTCACCAGTTAGTGCATAGGCTCTCTCTCAAATGAGTAAACACTCAAATGTTTTTTTTTTTACTTTAAAGATTTGCAAAGCCTTGCGAGGCACGGAAACGGTCTAGATAAATGCAACTAACAGTCAAACCTATCCAGGCCCTGAGTCTTTAGCCAGTTAACCTGCGTGATCGACACAAGCACACAAGCCACGCTGAACCACAAGCGCTTTATCACAACAACTGTTCAAATAAGTTCTTCTAAGTCAAAACATTTGCAGAATACCAGTAGGTATAGATATCCTTCAGTAAATATACTTACGGGTGGTTTTAAGTACTTAAACAGTGAAGAGCCCACACGCGAAATTCTTTGAAAAAACAACCTCTACTTACAAGAAAACCGACAACCCGTGTCAGAACAAAAAGTGGTTTCAGATCTGGTTTCTGGTTAGCCAAGATCGGTCAACAACCGCCAAAAATTGTTTAATGATCATACAGTTACACGTAATGATATAATGACATAATTAGATGTTGGAAGAACAAGTGTGGGTAGAAGCAGGGCCGGTTTGAGAAAGCCTTTTTAGGGTTCCGTAGCCAAATGGCAAAAAACGGAACCCTTATGGATTAGTTATGTCTGTCTGTCTGTCCGTCCGTATGTCACAGCCACTTTTTTCCGAAACTATAAGAACTATACTATTGAAACTTGGTAAGTAGATGTATTCTGTGAATTGCATTAAGATTTTCACACAAAAATATAATAAAAACAATAAATTTTGGGGATTCCCCATACTTAGAACTGAAATTCAAAATATTTTTTTCATCAAACCCATACGTGTGGGGTATCTATGGATAGGTCTTCAAAACTGATATTGAGGTTTCTAACATAATTTTTTCTAAACTGAATAGTTTGCGCGAGAGACACTTCCAAAGTGGTAAAATGTGTGTGTTCCCCCCCCCCCCTGTAACTTCTAAAATAAGAGAATGATAAAACTAAAAAATATATATGATGTACATTACCATGCAAACTTCCACCGAAAATTGGTTTGAACGAGATCTAGTAAGTAGTTTTTTTTTAAATACGTCATAAATCGTAAGCCGCAATTTACCTTTCATTCAAGTTACAACGAACTACCAACCCATTACGTCCCCACTGCAGGGGCACGGGTCTCTTCCCATAACTCGGGAAGTTTTAGGTCATACTCCACACACGGGGGCCAAGTCCGGATCGGTTTAGGTTGTGGGGCTAGTGGCCAACCCCATTGTCAGAAGTTTTCAAGCCGCCTATAAGGCCTCTGACATGACTGAACGACTGCTAGCGATAGCACCCGCCACTAACGTTTTTATTATACTAAAAATAAACGTTTACAAGGCGGTGGTGATCATCTTCATAACCAGGCAAGCGCGCCGTCTGTACCTTGTGATAACACGGTAAAATTGTACTACACAGTATTAAGTAGTATGGATGTCACATAATTAAAAATACGATACTTATGAGACTGATAGTATTTGTGTGTGACTCAATACTTGACAAGAAACGTTCTTTCCAAAACTACTTAAAGGCTTTCTTAATCCATCTCTGCTTTTACTCTTATCTCCTTCGTTCTTTAAGTTTTTTGTATGGATTTTTTCGTATATCGTCATTTTAGTTTTGGATAGGTGGTACTCTAAATAAAAGTTGAATATAAAAACTATAATTTGAAAAACCGTTTAAAATACTTATCTTATTTTTTTTAATTATTAAACAAAGGAGTCGCAAAATTAAAGAAAAGTTTTTTTTCTAACATCTTTTATTTGCTTTGCACTTTACAACGTATCGATAATAAATAATTATATAAGTAATATGTATTTAATATTTAGTTTAATATCTCTAAACGACTCTATTATAACTATTTTATATCAGGAAAGGAATGTTATCATTTCACAGCACACTAATACATGATTATTATGATTATAACATTTTCTATCATTTTCTATTCTCACACAATCATTATGAACGCTCATCGATAAAGGGGAAGGCTTTGTATTAATAAAAAAATATACACGATGTAACGAAATAGGCGTAGGACCCTTTAACTGGGAATTTTGTTCTACGGTTATGCCAAAATCGCAAAAAAACATTTGGACTTTTTATCAGGGTTTTTTTTTTGTTATGCACCTGTAATCGTAATTTTGACGACGTAATACATAATACATCGCGGAAAAAATATGACGACTGACCCTTATGCCCGAAAGACGCGCGGAACTCCTCCCAACAGCGAGCTCGCGGCGGTGTCATGGCAGTTGGCGAAAATACTGCCCCGTGTTTACAAAAATTATGATTATTCAAAAACTACAACATGTATTAATACGAAATAAAAAATAAATTACTCTGTTATAACTGACTGTTTTATGTATCCCAAAGTCCATGTTATTTCTGAGACAATATAATTCTAATTTCATGTTAAAAGGCAACCGACACAAATCAATCTTAGGTTAGGCTCGAGAACAAAAATGAAAAATCGATCGAATCACTGCACCCCTACCTTTTATACAATTGATTTGCTGATTGGCCAATTTTGTATGTAGAGTACTTTTTTGTTATTTTAGCGAAGATGCATATGTATAACAAAAGTTGTTCAGTATAATGAATAGAACACATAAAAGGAATCCTAAACAAATTTTGTTACATTATGTATAAAAGATCCTCCTGAAATAAAAAGTATCAGAAAAATATTATGGAAATATTTGTTTCTATAATACTTATGAATCTGACAACACAAGGAATCAATAGTATTAAAAAAACTGGAGTTTTCATACAATACAAAGAGTATCAACTGTTCAATTAGTCCAAAAAAATAACGGTTTGAAATTAAGTCCGCCTTTGTACATTTTTTGTTACTTATGCTTATGTATTTTCGTCATATTCGTGCAATAAAGAGTTTACAAACAAACAAACAAGATTCTTTGGGAAGATGTCATTTAATTTCCAAACGCAAAATCCATTTTTAAATCGGTTTTCAGAAGTTTTTTCAACGAGTATAGAATATTAGATATTTTTGATATTTTTAATGCTATTGTGTTTTGTAACCCATTTTCAAAATTGTAATTACTAACTGAAAAAATACGGAAAAAATGGTTGGTAGAGTTGAAAAACACACATGGAAGATATGTTTCTTGCTTAACCAAAAATGATATTATCTTAGTAAAAAAAAAAAACACTATTTCCGTAAGGTTCTTTTAGCTGAGACTAAATATTCTTAGGCAAAAAAAAAGAAGTTTTCAAACAAGTTGCTTAGTTGGTTTGTGAACTTAGTATGTAAAACTCCAAGAATTTTTATCCATAAGTAATGTATGTAAGTCCATTAGGAAGCTCGAATGTTCAGATTCATTAGAAGCAACTGTTGTTTCAACAGCGTTATTGTTGTTGTAACAGTTACTGTTACAAAGTTTCAGGTATTTCAGATGGATATAATATAATTTTGAACGAAAACAACGTATTATCTATGGTTCATTCCAATAAAAAAAAAAGCAAAACGTAAACAAACTTACTGACTTTTTGGCGGGAACTCGCGGCAAGAGTTTGTCATTTTTGTTTTATTATCCGAAAAAATAGATATCGTGGTTTTTAATGCATAATATTGATAGTGTATTGTTCAATAAAGTGCCATTTAAGTGTCTAATATGTAGGATAATGAAATAAAAGTGTGTAGACTGTGTTTCGAGTGCTCTCAAGAAGTCCATGAAATCTTCATCAAAAGTGCTATCATTTTGTTGAAGAATAGAAAAAAGTTAAAGACGACAGAAATTGATAAATGAGAACTCAAATGAAATATAAAAATATTTATAGAAGAGCAAACTACGTAAGAGTAGGCTGTATGGCCAGAGAAGCCTTTGCCTTTTCCTTGCAAAAGCAGGAAAGAACCAAACAAAAAAAAAAAAAAACAAACTTACTATGGATCTGACACATGTCAATGTCATCTGCATACTGTTTGTGTACCTTTTGCTTTTTTTTTATTGGAATGAAGTATAAGTTTCTTATACATATAAATATATAATTTCTCTAAGTAAACATTTAGGATTCAACATAAAACGATAATATTATAGAGTAGATATGGAACATATTGCTTAAGGTCACTCTAATATATGATATTGATAATACATTTCAAATTTTAATTTTTCAACAATCATTTGCATGAAATTGCATTTCATTGCAACTTTTAAGTATCGTACTTTAACAATTCAATAATTTACATTTATTTTTGATATTTCAAACGAATGCAAAGACTTTTTATTTTATTTGAATCAATAAATATTGACAAAATGTAGTTCCCAACTAAACGACAGCCTTGCGCGCGCCGTCATACGTAGCAACGCGTTGAATAGCACGCGATTACCGTGTCGTGCCATGCAACAACTGTTGCATACTACGCGACTACCGTCTCGTGCACGCAACAACTGTTGAATAGCACGCGACTGCCACAAGGCAGCCGCAGTCTTCATCAACTTATTGATTACACATTAAATTGGGATTTTTCTCTAAACGACTCTTGTTTAGGTTCAAGAAATCGCTTTGAGCAAAAATATCATACCGTACCGTTACTCTTGATTTTATTACATTATTGTATCTGTCTTAGTTCCAAAACAGAAATTAGCATTTTAAGATTTTTAACAAGTTTCTTATATTCCTAATAAATATTCTTTGTTTTCAATCATAAAAGAAGTAATTTTTAAGTACACAGTAAGTTGCCGCTCTGTTTCAATTTAATTTTATTACATCAAATTTTTAAGTTTCAAAAAGCTTCACTTCTTTAAATATACGAAACAATAACAATTACAATACAATAATATATTTTCCATCGAACATTTCAATTGAGCATTTCCAATAAATAGATACAAATCTCAAAAAACTTAAATGTTTACAATGATTTGAAAAATAAATAAAAATTATAATCATTAGTACTTGATTTAACTATTTCATAGCCACCAATATAGTTTGATAAATATCAAAGACGTATAAACATTAAATTAAACTTGGAAAAACATTAAACACTAAAAGTAAGTTCCATAAATCGATTACTATTAAATACTACATCATCATTAAGTACAATTTTCAAGAATACATACATATACATATAAATATGTATACTGGAATATAAGCCCGTATTTATTTTACTGACAAAATTTCACGTTAGACGACATTTCGAGTATTTTTACGCAAAATACTTATCATAAATAAAAATAAAGCTTCTAAAATAACAATTCAAGTCTACCGCTGAACTGATCTTGCGCGGCTGCAACAACTGTTGCAACGCTTGTAAACGCTGCAATAACTGTTGCACAGTTACGTCGTGCTGCATCGCACACGCGCTACCTCAGCAAAACGGCAGTCCTATTACTATCCATAACCTTACACACAATTAAATTTCACTAAGTGTTGCTGTGTTTTTAAAGCACCTAGAATATGGTAACACTTTACATATAACGTGTAAATATTTTTCTATACAGCTACAAAGAAAAACAATGCCATGATAAAAAGGTGCGAACTTATTGCACTTAAGTTCATATAATTTTTACTTTAAGTTAACAGGAACTAAAAATTGCTTAAGGCACTGGTTAGCTTTTACTTATGTTGCGGAAAACGTTATTTATCAAAATTTTCACGGATGTTTTCTTTTTGCTGAAAAAATATACTATAGTTCATTCCAATACAAATAAAAAAGCAAAAGGTAAACAAAACTACTATGGATTTGACACATGTCAATGTCAGGTGCATCGTAAATTTGTTTATCTTTTGCTTTTTTTTTATTGGAATGAACTATAAGTATATAGTGGTATACTATACAGGGTTATTTTTGGACCCCCCCCCCAACACTTCACAGTGGCTTCTATTCCTGAAACTGAACAACTTTTCCCATGGAACGAATAGTCAATTTGCAAAAAAAATTGTGCATCTCCACACAAAGTAGGCCGATCACGTGATCAAATTAGTATGAAAGGTCCAAAAATGTTTTTGCGAATTGACCATTGGTTACTTGGGGAAAGTTGCTCAGTTTCATGAGTAGAAGTGAAGTTTTGGTGGGGGGTCTAAAAATAACCCTGAATGAAATGAAATGAAATAATATTTATTCGAAGTAGGTATCTCTGTACACTTTTCGAACGTCATATTTTTTCTACCTAATACGAAGTTCCCTGTATAGTTAAATCGGGAGTGAATAGATCCAGGTCACATAATAACCCCCTAAAACCGAAATTTGAGTGGATAGTGGATTTGGATTTCATATCACTTATGAAAGTAAAATTCGCACCTTTCAAATACATTGTTTTTCTTTAGCTTCAACTATCACATTAACAAATATTTTAAGTAAGTATAGTAATTTAACTACAAACATTAAATTTGATTTAATGGAATGACACATTTGATATAATAATACTTTTTATTTTATTTTGCACTAATTATAATTTTCCACAGAAATTATTTTTTTATGAATGACGATTGAATTATGTAGCGCTTACAAATGCCGTAAAAATGCTTTCGTGATGTTATTCAATCAAACTGTATCATAATTTTACTGCTTCCTTTTATAAAAGCCAACTGCAATTTTCTAAAAAAAACTTTACATTAAAATATACTAAACAAGTATTGTTTTACACCGCTTGACAGTTTACTTTTATTTTTAATATAAATACTGGTGTCGATTCGGTTTTCACCATAAAACTTATTCGACAGGATTAAACTTACCGCCTCCGTGGCCTAGCGGCTAGTCCGCTCGCTTCACATCAGGAGGTCGCGGGTTCGATTCCCGGCGGGGGCCAACTTTGTAGGACTCGGTTTGGTTGGTGGTAGGGCATTTTCTGAGCCCGCCTGGCTAGCTACCACCATCTTATCTAAGTCTTGCCGCCAAACATCAATGTTGACAGCATTGATGTGTTCCGGCATGAAGATAAGATAGCCAGTTCCCCATTGCGCTGGGGAATCTTGGTAAGCCCGCTTCCATCTTCGGCATCATCGTCACTTACCACCAGGTGAGATGATGCCAAGGGCTTACCAATTGTGGATAAAAAAAAAAAAAAAAAACTTAATTTAAGTATTCCGTCTTTGTCTTTCTTTATCGTAAAGATAAGGACAGAACGCTTAAATTAAGTTTAGTCCTGTCAAATAAGTTTAATCTTAAACACCGAATCGACACCACTATGTTATTATTAGGGAAAAAATGCATGCTAAGAATATTACAATACTTAACTTTAAATAAATTAATCTATATTTTCGTTGTTTTTAATCAAAATGTAAATTTCTTATGGAAATTCTGTTAAAATAGTGAGACAAACAGGAAAAAAGATCTAATGAAACGTTGCCCATATGTTAGCCTATATGAACCAATTTTTTGGAAAATAATAGTTATGTAACCAATATCGGTTCATTTAGGAAAACTTTTAAAATGAAGAAAATATCTTAACATCTGTAACAATTTAGGGTACATTACTTAAACTTTGATAGTTTCCGAGCGATCTAGAAAATAAAAACTTATTTCCACAATCAAGATCAGTATTCATTAAACCGAATTTAAAGACACTACTGTACCAAATCATTTTATTTTATATCCATATACGCAAACAAAATATCATTAATTCTAATTTGAACTAATCAATAAATATTTTGAACTAACTTGGTAATTAGTACCTATAATGGAGCAATATGTCTAGTATTTTCTTATAATAACTATTATGCACTATTTTAATATAATAATAATAATATAAATTACCTACTCTCTGTATTCTACGTAAGTAAATTAAATAAAATTTTAATTATTTGTCATTATTGTTGAAATTTATTATAAGTTGGTCTAACATATTATTAATATTATATTTATTTAATTACCAAATTATTTCAGGCTCTTCAAAATCTTTGATTTTATTTATGAAAACGATCCTTTTTTGTTTTAAATAACACTAAAATTTTAATTGGAAGAAATTAATGGCACCCGATAGGAGAATAAATAATTAATAAACTCATTTGAAAACGAAAAGTCGATTTCAAAAATGGAACGTAGTTAGGAACGATTAATTTATTAATTTTTTTTTTTTTTTTTTTTTTTTATGGCATAGGTGGCAAACGAGCAGACGGATCACCTGATGGTAAGCGATTACCGCCGCCCATAGACACCCGCAACACCAGAGGAGTCACAAGTGCGTTGCCGGCCTTTGATATGGGAGTACGCTCTTTTCTTGAAGGTTTGAATGTCGTATCGGTCCGGAAATACCGCAGGCGAAATCATCAGAAAACACCATTCACAATATTGTAAAAAAAACATCGGTAGGGGCACGGACGTTTATAGGTACTACGGCTCTTACTTGTTCTGTAAAAATGAACAAAGCAGTTCCATACGAACCCACTAACACTCCACACAAGTCGACAGTGTGACCATTTGTGGCAGATCTCTGCTATCTGGGCAGTAATTTACACTGGCAGAATAAGCTCACGATTTAAAAAAGTTGCAGATTTCGGCAGATTTCCTGGATATCCACCGAATTCTGCTACTTTTGAAAATCGTCAGCTTTTTCTGTCAGTGTAAATTACTGCCCAGATAGCAGAGATCTGCCACAAATGGTCACAGTGCAAGTCGATCGAAAAATGTACCTACAAAATGCCTCTCTTTCTCACATGTAGGAGCGAGCGGGATAACGACTGCATGGTAGTGCAGCTGAACGTGCTACTGAGTCGCATGCGTCGATATATTCGCGGAAGGAGGCGTCGGTCCCGAGTTACCATACATATTAATAGTAAATCCATTTGATATTTTAAGTATTGGTCAACCGCTGACTTTGCAACAATTGTTGCACAGTACGCGACTGCCATGCTGCCGTGTCGCACCGCACTACAGCGCACTCTCAGTTGAGGTAATGTAATTTGCACCGATATTTATTTTTACTTCTTCCCTATTCTGTTATCTATCATAGAATATTAAATAAAACCCTTGACACATTAAAAATTATACAACTAAAGGGTGTAACAAAATATACATATACAACAAAATAGGTGTAGCACTCGTTAACTGAGTTTCAGCTAAATTCGCAAAATAATGAACTTTTCATACAAACTAATCGGCCACATCCCCAAGTTTGTACGGAGCGCCAAATATTATTTTTGTCGTAGGCACAATGGGGAAGAAAACGCAAAGCTATTTGCAGATGGCGCTACGGACGCTTGACTCATAACAACTTTCAATTAGTTCCGGTTTTTTATTATTGAGGTGTTATAAATTAGTTTTTTTACTGTAAAATTGTTAAATGAAAAATGTATGCGATTTGGACTGTTCCTCAATTAACGGCGAAGTTGAAAAGTACATAATTGAAATCGTAACTTTTCCCACGTCTTCTTCATCCGAGAATCTTTAGGAAATTAATGATTTTCATTATTATTGCAACCAATCGCCACACAACGCGGCATTTTTTTAATTACCTTATGTTTCGTTCACGTGAACAATTTTTTCTATACGTTTTGATAGTTAGTATGAGTCAAGCGATATCAGCGCCTCTATCGGCGAGCTTTGTCAGTTTTCTTCCCCATTGACAGAACGGAGAAGGTAATATAAGTTTGACCCAGAAGTGTCATGTTTATATTACCGTCTGTATGAAACGGAATGTAGAAACCTTAAAAAAAAATGTAACTAATTAACCATTCCCTTCATTCGTTCTCTTCTACGATGTCCATTGTACGAACGCTGTGTAGCTCCTTTACGTAATTCATTAAAAACCTTTAATTTGCCATAATCAAGTTGTTTTTATGTTCTTGCTGAACACCGTCTTCAAGACAGCTGAATCGATTTTGACAGGGCTCTACTTATTATCGCATCGTATTGTGTTAAAGGCGAATCGGTGCAAATTAGATTTTCTCAACTAAAAACTTACGAGAATGCCTAATTTCACCACTCTCACTGAGATACGTATCAGCTTCAATATTAGGTTTTATCGAACTAGACAAATACTATTTAGCGAGTGTAATAATGAACTTCAAAAACATTTAAATACTAGTACAAATAAAATGCATTATTAAGGCGAACTAGTGAAACATGGCTGTTGAGTATATAGTAGACCAAGACTTCTGCAAAATGGAGTGAATCAAGGCCTTTTTCAACACTTCGTCCCAACTAGATAACAGACAGGCTAACTCTTCACTAGACGAAAAGCGGCGATCAACATGAACTGAACATTTTTCTTGAAAAAAAAACCATAAAATCGGAGCAAAAAAAAAAATGACTTTCCAGATCACTCAATTTACGAATTTTGTATGAAAAGTCGAAAGCTTTTTTCTCTGATTGTATAGGTAGGTTTCTCATGGAAAGTTGTTCAGTTCCATAAGTAGCGTACATCATGGCGTATAGCTTTTCGACGAATAATAAGTCATCAGCAGGGATTCGTAATCCATTACAAAGTTCAAATCATATCCTTTAGCATTCTAACCAAAATTAAACTTTTACTTGTAAGCTTTTCGCACGTTCCAATATCTATATCATGGCTAAACCTCGCTGCATATACTATAGAATAGACCATAAAAAAAATTTTACTTCTATTTGTAAATATTTCACATGCTTCAATGTTGGTTTCCAGCACGGGTAGCATGAGGCGTAGACAAAGCTGTTTGTCGCGCCAAACGCGAGTAAACAGCTCAGCTGTCTCTTTCATTAGCTCAGCGTTAGAACGGAACAAATGCTTTTAAAACTCGCGTCGCGCGCGAGATACGTCATCATGCTACCGGTGCTGATCAAATTTCGCTATACTCCATCCATAAATATACATAGAACTGTTTGTTTATAAGCAAAATAAACTCTATACCTTAAACATCTCGAAATAAATCTATATCTTGGTGAGCAAACCGTCCAAGCCGAGTACTTCGGGCAGCTCGATGTCTTCAAGCCGTATCGGGGACGGGTTGAACGGGAACTGCACGGAGAATATCATCTTCGAATCCATTAGCAGGTTTTGCTGTTGAAAGAAAAACAAAATGAGTTTAAGTTAGAAATTGAGACCGCCGGGTTAGCTATCACCAAAACCAGTTTACAAGTGGACTTAAAATCTTCATAGTAACTTGCATGACATAATCCATTAACGACATCTAGTGGTAACCTTTAAAACTTCATATTTATTTTATTTTACAATTTATTGTGTACACATATTAGACATAATACACAGGCTTAACATAAAATATACACAAAGGGTGCAGCTTATTTCTAGTAGAAATTTCTTCCAGCAGACCCGGGTTAAGGAGAAATTGTAGCTTAGATGGCAGAACAGCATGTACACAAATATTATTATATAGTTCATTGATATATGTATATATATATACCAATATATAACACATATAAATATATAACATACATACATATTATTATTTATTAAATTATAAGTCTTCTTGTAAATAGTCTCTGATTCAACTTTAAAAGTGCACGTCCTGTGTTTTATTGTGAAAGGTTACAAAGGGCTGACGGCCCACCAGATGGAAAGTAGCCACCGCCGCCTATGAGCATCTAAAACCTCAGAAGGGTCACCAGTGCCTTGCCGATCGTGAGGGCTGACATGGAGCGCCTCTCGTGCCGGTGTATGCTCTGCTATCGCGCCCGTAGAGCGAGCAGTGCCACCCACTTAGTCTCGTCTAAAGCCGATATTCCACGGTTTAATTTTCGTTCAATATCGCTTTTAATTTAATCACTTAAATGGCAATGAAACGTCTAAACATATTTTTGTGCGACATATTTCATACTTTAAGATGGCCAATGTGCAATGTTCAATGGAATTGCTTCAATTCGATTGACTCGTGTAACAATGGCTTAAAGCCGATATTACACGGTTCAATATTTGTTTCAATTCAATTGCTTCAATGGCATTGATACCCTTTGTTCCCACTAGTTCAGTTGTACAGTTCAGTTCAATTGTACAGTTCAGTTCAGTTTAGTTGTACAGTTCAGTTCAGTTGTACAGTTCAGTTCACTGAACAGGTGGGTATTTTTATACATATTTCATACTTCAAGACGTTCCATGTCCAATTCAATTTGATTAACTTGTGTAACATTGGTTTGACAGACGCGTAACGTCACCTTCCCCCCACTCACCGGCTGCTTGTCGGCCGCGTGGCCGGCTCTCTCCTGCATCTTCTTCTGTATCTCGTGGATGAACTCGCGCGTCACCTTCACCTCGTACTCCTCGGCCGGCGTGTACATGTTCAGGATCTGGTGGGAGATTCGTGAATTCATAAGCATATCGATAAAAGAATCCGTATATATTGTAGCTTTTAAACTAACCGATGGCATAGAAGACAATCATTATAAGTGCACTGCTGTGCAAATTAAGAACAGAGTAAGTAACAAAGGTGCTGGGCCGGATGGTATACACCCCGTTATGATTAAAAATTGTTCAGCTGCTCTTACCAAACCAATCACTTTACTTTTTAAAAAGTCTTTTTGTGAAGGATGTGTACCTAGAATTTGGAAGCAGGCTTTGATTACTCCAATACCTAAAGGCACGGTTAGTCAGGATATTGAGAAATATAGACCTATTTCTAAATTATGTCAGTTTGGGAAAATTTTTGAGAAGATTGTTACTGATCAACTTTCTGGCGCAGTTAAACGTCACATATCTCCGAATCAACATGGTTTCTATAAAGGTCGAAGCGTTGATACCAATTTATTGATTTTTAGTGAAATTATCCTGGATGCTATGGACAATAAGTATCAAGTAGATGCTGTGTACACTGATTTTACCAAGGCTTTCGATAAAATATGTCATAATACTTTATTAATAAAGCTTTGGCAACTCGGTATACATGGTGATCTTTTTCGATGGATAAAATCCTATGTAGAAAATAGGTCTCAGGCTGTTGCAGTCGGAGGGTATAGATCAGGATATAAAGAAATAACTTCAGGTGTGCCGCAGGGCTCCCATTTAGGTCCTTTGTTATTTATTTTGTACATAAATGATATCACAAATACTTTAAAAAACTCAAACTCATTACTGTATGCTGATGATACGAAGATATTTAGGATTATACGTGATCAAACTGACTGCAACCTATTACAAAGTGATCTCACAGCTTTTGAAGATTTTTGCACAAATAACAATATTTTCCTTAACGCAGATAAATGCTTTGCAATCAGCTTTACTAGAAAAAATAATCCTATATTTCATGATTATGAACTATGCAGTAAAAAATTAACTAGAGTAACACAAATTCGTGACTTGGGAATTATTATGGATTCTAAACTTACTTATGTTCCACACATTGATAAAATTATTGATAAGGCTTACAAGCAACTAGGTTTTATACTGCGAGTAGGGAAACCATTTAAAAATTCTTTTACCTATAAACTTTTATTTAACGCATTTGTTCGTAGTCATCTGGAATTTGCTTGCACAGTTTGGCACCCAGCATTTAAAATCCATAAAGAAAGAATTGAACGCCTTCAAAGAAAATTTGTGAAATCTCTTGATTATAGAACTGGTCATACTCCCTCTGATTATGAGTCCTCTTTGAATGGGCACAGGATTGTCTCTCTGACTGATCGCCGTAATTATGCTGATGTCGTTTTACTTTACAAAATTATTAATAATATGGTCGATGCCCCCGCACTACTGCACAACATTTCTTTTAAAGTACCTCGTGGACGTGAAAGAACCTGTCGTAAAAAACAATTATTTATGATCAAAAGAAGTAATACTTGTTTTGCAGATAATTCCTTTATTAAACGTGCTTGTCGTTTTTATAATGACACAGCTAATGAAGTTGATTTATTCTCTGTTTCCCTAAATTGCTTCAAAAAGAAGCTTTTGTTAACCTAAACAAAAGATATATTTGCTTATTTTGTGATGTGACTTGCTTCGGTTTAAGGTTTTCATAACAATTCTAATTAAAAAAATGTAAAAAAGAAAAAAAAAAATACTTTTTCAAACTCAACTTTCAAAATTTTATTCAACATTTAGAGATTAAATTCACATTTTTTAAAGGATTTTTTTTTTCCGAAGCAGGACGCAAATTTCTTTTTATAACTTAAATATAACAATTTGTTTTGCTGTTTTATCACTGTATAAATACAATATGTTCCTATTGTATAAGAAAAATTATGGAACTGTAGGTCTATAAGTACTGAATAGTTTTAGCAACATATGTAAAAGACTGTTTGTTTCCTAAATAAAATAAATAAATAAAAAATAAATAAATTTGGTGCGATTGATTTTAAACCTTATTCGAAACGCAATACGGTTTACTTCAATTCCCGCCAAATCTGTCACTTACTGTGTTCTTAATTTGCACGGCAGTGCACTTATAATGATTGTCTTCTATGCCATGACTATCAACCTAATTAAAAAAAACATCGACGTAATTGCCTTTTTTTTTTGCAAAAATCAACAATAACTTGTAAATATAAGAATTTTTTCACCACAATTTAGTAAGTTTTTTCAATGAGTTATGTTAACCTAGTTAACATTTTTGAATTTTGTTTGATGGAGAATATTGTTACCTATCGAATAAGATCATTAGTCTGTCTAAAGAACCATAAAATTGAGATATGTGACGTTTTTTGTGCAGAGGTGCATAATAAAAAAAAGCAAATGGTCGTCCCGGGGAGGGTCATGGGAATGGATCCCATAAAGGCTTGTTTTGGGGGTGGAAATGGACTATATTACACATTATTACACGTTTCTAAAATATCGCTAGTTCCATTTGGGACACACTGTATAATCATCCACAACCTTGCAACAAGGTTGTGGATTAAACATCTACGTTTACTGTTTAATACACCCTACAAGTCACTGGCTCACCTTGCAAACCTGCATGGCGGTGAGGTCGGAGCACATCTCGACGGTGCTCTGCACGTCCGCCATGGACTTCCTGGCCTGCAGCAGCTGCACCGCCTGCGTGATGGGCTTCAGCACGCCCAGGATCTCCTCCACCTGGGGGAGGGGAGGGGTTCATGTGCACCTTATGTTCTCTTCTTCATCTTAAGAGCTAGGCTCTTGTCGGCTGAGCAATAGCCATTCTTTCGAAAGAATGTCGATTGCAACGCGGCCTTGCGCGTGGCGCGTTGCGCGGCGTCAATTCTTATATCAAGCGCAAATATATATATTTTTGTGATTGTTGCTACAAATAAATCTTTTTCTATTCTATTCTATTCTAATTCAATTTAAGTCATTTCAAACATATGATAATTTATGAGACCGTTCATGTAGAAGCGTCATCACGCGCGTTTTGTTTGTACTGAAAAACGCGCCGCGAAACGCCCCGCGTTTCTCTAAACGAGGCCGAATGTTACGAGACTGTAAATAAAAAAATATCGTTTAATCACCCCTCTGTGATAACCAGTGGTCGGAGTAGGTAGATTGATTAGGGCCAATGACCGCAAATGTATATGTTAATATGGACATGCCGCGCGGATTCCGAGAGTTAAACTTTTTTTAAAAACAAAAACTAATATTTATTCTACTTAAAAATATATTGCTTCCTTCAGAATTAATTGATTGAACCAGATTTACTTTAAAAACACTCAACTCAATCCGGAAATACCGAAACTTTCCGGAAAAAAGGATTGTCCCTCAATGATTTTAATAGGAAATTTGTACGATTTCATGAGTAAAATTTTTTCACATATTTTAGAAGGATAGAATAGATAGAATTATGACTTCCACTATTATCACCGTCTATACAGGGTGTAACAGAAGTGTGTGACAATACTTCAAGGTTGGCTTTTACCCATCAAACTGAACAACTTTTGTTCTACAACTTTGTTGAAACCGCAATTTTTTTTTTGGACTTTTCATACAAATCGATCAGCTGGCGAACTAAGTTTGTATGAAAAGTCCAAATTTTTTTTTGCGATTTCAACAAAGTTGTAGAACAAAAGTTGTTCAGTTTGATGGGTAAAAGCCAACCTTGAAGTATTGTCACACACTTCTGTTACACCCTGTAGATAGCGCATATTAAACATTTTGTTCCCGCTCAAATTCACCAACGGTGATTACTAATAGTATGCGAATAATTAATACTATCTATAGGAAGGAGGTGAACTGTGCGAATAACTACTAGCTACTAGTACCTATTGGGGGCGATCTGTTTCAATAACAAGTAAAACTGACGCTCTTCTGTGTGTATTCGGCGAGCTGCTCCTTGGTCCAGGTCTCCAGGTGCGAGATGTTGTACCGGATCTGCAGCCCCTTGGCCCAGCATCACAGGTCCTTGCTAATAGTATCTATAGGGGGTCATCTGTGTGATCTAACAGTATCTACAGGGGGTCATCTGTGTCCCTAACTAAAAGTATCTATTCGAGGTGATCTTTGTCAATAACTACTAAAATCTATAGGGAGTGATCTGTGTTATTAACTACTAATGACTACTAACGCTCTTCTGTCCGTATTCGGCGAGCTGCTCCTTGGTCCCGGTCTCCAGATGCGAGATGTTGTACCGGATCTACAACCCCTTGGCCCAGCAGTACAAGTCCTTGCTAATAGTATCTATAGGGGGTCATCTGTGTAATCTAACAGTATCTACAGGGGGTCATCTGTGTCCCTAACTAAAAGTATCTATTCGAGGTGATCTTTGTCAATAACTACTAAAATCTACAGGGAGTGATCTGTGTTATTAACTACTAGTGACTACTAACGCTCTTCTGGCCGTATTCCGCGAGCTGCTCCTTGGTCCAGGTCTCCAGGTGCGAGATGTTGTACCGGATCTGCAGCCCCTTGGCCCAGCAGCACAGGTCCTTGCGGAGCAGCAACTGGTTGAGGCTGTACGCGCAGATGTAGTAGAATAGCTGGTGGGGACAGATTGCAACCGTTAATGGAATACAAAAAAAAGGTATTATCAGGTAAATTCCAGACAACCTTAATTTCCGAACAACGAAAACGTTGCCTGTTATATTAAAAAAACCTTTGCCTTATTGTTGTGTTAATATGTGGTACTTTTTGAATATAATATACATTTAATTATTATTTTTCTCCAATTTATTTACTTTGTACTTTTTTACAATGTTTGTTTAGTTTGGTATGAAGAGAAAATTTTTTTTTTTTTTTTTTTTTTATGTGATAAGGAAGGCAAACGAGCAAGTGGGTCACCTGATGGTAAGTGATCACCACTGCCCATAGACACCTGCAACCCCGGAGGAGATTGCAGATGCGTTGCCAACCTAGAGGGCTAAGATGAAATGCCTCTTGTGCCTGTAATTTCCTCGGCTGTCTTACTCTCCACACCGGAACACAACAGTGCAAGCACTGCTGCTTAGCGGCAGGATTAGCGAGTAAGATGGATTAGAGTATATTGAATTATAAGTAAGGTTGCGTTCCAATACCAAAGATTTCACTCGGGGTGATGCGAATTTTACCCTAAATCGTTCCAAAACCGAGCCGAGTGAAACCGAGGGTAACCGAATGATCGCCTGACAGTTCTCCGTCGGGATTTTGGAACGCCTTCGTGAATGCGATTTTCACTCTGACAAGTGCGATTTTTAACGCTGTTTGATTACCGTTAAAATTCGCCTGACAGTTTATTCGGCGGGAAGTTCGTAGTCAATGTCAAACAGACTAAGACATAAAAACATTTTATCTTCGGAATTGTTTTGAAATACGATTGCTTGTATCTGCGAAGGTGTTAAAGCCATAAATAAGACAGAATACTACCCAAAAAAGCTAGAAACCTTTCTGAATTATTTTCGATGACGTTTGTTACCCTGTCACTCTGGAATCACTCGCAAGCGTTCCAAAATCATATTTTTTTCTCTTTCTCAAAATAGCTACGTCTCTTTCATTTCTCCGAGTTAAATTCTACCTCACCCTACCTTGGTTTTGGAACGACTTCTTAGTAAAGTTTTGCATTCGCCAATCGGCTTTTCCGACAGTTTGTAAAACTTCATTTACTTACAAGTGCTGCTAATCTTGCATAAGTAACCTCTATTATAACGGATAGTACTTAACCGCGCATCAGAAAAATACTCATGGACAAAAAAATCGACTCAAGGTTTGTTGCACGACTTTTGGAAAATTAACTCAATCTAACAAAAAAAAAAATAAACCAAAAGTTTAAAAACTGTCTGTTTACTGTTTATGATTTTAGTTTGGTGGTTTTCTAGTTTTTTGTTCTTAGTGTTTAGCTGTTTTGCAGACTGAGTTATTTTTTCAAAAGTCGAGCATCAAATCTTGAGTCGATTTTTTAGTCCACCAGTGTAGCTTTACACCTTACCTAATCTAGGTGGCAACATAGAGTTTTAGTGGTGCGATTCCGTATTTTTTGATGGGCATTTTAATATTTCCCTTTTATAACTCACCTGTTTAAAGATGGTCACTGTCAACGCCTGGTCCACGGCGAAGGTGCGCAGACTGTCCAGGGTCAGACTGAGTTCCTGCTTGAGGCGCGCAGGGCCGGCGCCAGTGGGGGACGGCGCCTGGCGGGCCGGCCCGGACAGGCCCGATATCTCCTCGTGCTCTAGTATGGCGGGCACTATGAGGCGTTCCAGTTGCCGTTCTAATAGATGGATTAGGCCTGGAAGAAAATGATAGTAATAATTTATTTATTTGAAGCGGTTGTAGCTCAGTGCGGCTTGCGTGGTCGCGTCGATCACGTAGGTTAACTGATTACAGACAAGACCATAACCTGGACTGTTAGTGGCATTTATCAACCGATTCCGTGCTTCGCAAGTTATGTCACTTTAAGCCGTTGGTGCCGGCTGCTATCGCTAGATGACAGTCGTTAAGCCATGTCAGAGGCCTTATAAGCGGCTTCAAACTTCTGACTCTGACACTAGGGTGGCCACTAGCCCCACAACGTCCACCAATCTGGACTTGGCCTCCGTGTGTGGAATACGGCCTAACTACACCCGAGATACTCCATACAAATCATCCGAGTTATTTCCTTTTTTTCAAAATTCAAAATTATTTTATTTGCCATTGAATAGGGTAATAAAGATGTACAATAATTAAATAAGCACTCCTATCAGCTATATACTATGACATGCAAATATTCTTAAATGGACAATTACATTAGCGTTGAGGAACACATCTTACAATTTTTATAGTTATGTTCAAAAAACTCTTTCGTTGAATAGAAGACATGTTGAATGAGCCAGCGTTTCAAAGCGTACTTTAATTTACTCAGAGGCAAGTCCTTTAATTGTTGAGGCAGTTTATTGTATATAAGAATACACATTGCATATTTGCATATTTTACACGACGACGACCGAGATAACTGAGTGACGACTGTATGGACCGTCACCGGATCGTACCCGCAGGAAATGAAATGAAAATATTGTATTCGAAGCAGGTAGCAGGTCTGTGTAGATCATTCAAAGGTACATAGATAGATAGACTCATTCTCTTCTCTTATCGTGTGGCACAATTTAACCGTCCTATCCGCAAGGTATAGGCGGCGGTTTCCTGGTGTTGCACTTAACATCACCCGCGGTCACGTGTAGGGCATTTATATTTACACCTACGGACGTGTGCAACGCAACCATCATAAACAACTGGAAATCAGATGTGCAGGTTTCCTCGCGATGTTTTCCTTCACCGTTAAAGCAGTCTGTATGAAAATGCACGTAAGTTTCGAAAAACTTATTGGTGCACTGGCCAGGATTTGAACACGAGACCTCTGGTTGGGAGGACGGAGTCACTAACCGCAAAGCCACCGACGCTTTTTACTCATTCTCATGACTCATTTATTCCACGACAAGACACAGTTAAAGTACAAATAACAATAGGTATAGTTTGCTCTTTCTTTTCGACCTTATTCAAGGTTCTTACACCTCGAAACTCGTATATCCGTGTTACTATGGACGATGAGGTCGTCTTCAAAGAGCGGCAGGGAGTGTCCATACTTTCATCATCATCAGCCGAAACACGTCCACTGCTGGACAAAGGCCTCCCGCAAGGATTTCCGCACCGACCGGTCCTGTGCGGCTCGCATCCAGCGGCTTCCCGCAATCTTCACCAGGCCATCGGTCCCCCGAGTGGGAGGCCTGCCCACACTGCGTCTTCCGGTGCGCGGTCGCCACTCGAGAACTTTACTGCCCCAACGGCCATCTGTTCTACGAGCTATGTGCCCCGCCCACTGCCACTTCAGTTTAGCGATTCCGTGAACTATGTCGGTTACTCTAGTTCTCCTACGTGTTATGGCTCCTCTACATGATGGCCCATCATACGTCATCTAGAGAGACAAAACTATATGAAAGTAGAGTGAAGATGTAAGTACGTCCTTGTCTAACCTATAGTTCTGTCCCTCTTGCATCGTGTAGAGGAGCTATTAGAAGCTTACCCTGATATATCCACACGGCAATATCGCTAAGCACTTGTCTGTACTCAGACAGATCGAAGACGCGTAAGCACTGGTGGTTCTGACGCGGAGTGTTGGCCGTCTGGTATATCGCCTCGCCGCTGTACTGGCGCAGGTTGTTTAGTAGTCTGTGGACGGAAGCAAAAAGAAATAACGTTATTTTTAACTGTACTAAGGGCCTCTTCTAAACATTTTCTCCAAAAAATCCGCAGTCAATGCATAGACAACAATTTGGCCTTCCCACACTTCGTTGTATAGATCGATTTGTTTGGAAAAGTCAAAATTATTTTGGAGAGCTGAATATGGATTTGGCTTGACCAATTCTTGGCTTTCTTGTATTTAATCGCCGAATAAATGTTTTTTCTTTCTTTCTTTCAATTCGGACTTGGCCCCCGTGTGTGGAGTGGAGTATAGGCAGGCTTCTCTGACTTCGACGAAGCTATGTACGGACGCAAGTACATCGCTGCGTGCCCTCGAGGGCACAGCTGGAGATGGCTTGAGGGGCTCACTAAGGCCAAACAAGGACAGGAAACATTGGGCGTGGTTCGCGTTTATATACATTTTTTTTATTTTTTTTTTATTGTATTATCAAAAAAGCAAGTTTACAATTAATTATAATATACAATGTACGTTCCAAAACCACCGAGGTTTAATAGGAACGTTGTTCAGCTGGTTATAAAGTATAGAACAGCATTTCAAAATGTGTGCTTATCATGTAAAAAAAAACATTCTTACTACACTACCACCACACACAGCAAGGCATCGATACAATAACAAGCGAGAAAGAAACATAGATAGGTACATGCATGCATAGCTGGGGTGGGGTACGGTACGCATTTATGGTTTGCTAATAACCAGTTACAGAGTGACGTGACGTTGTCGTCCTTTAACTTTGTTATACAGTATGACTTTAATTTTGGTTTTATATTCGATTCGATTCATGTACATGTATAATGAGAGAGGTACGTAGTGAACAGGCAAGTAAGATTGGCCTTTACCGATGTGCATATAGAGCAGGGTTCGTAAATATCCGATATTTATAATAAATATCAAAATATCAGATATTTTTGATATATATCGGATATTTCCGATATATTTGTTATTTATCAAAATTACAAACTAATTTCAATTTCTTACTCTAATACATTTTTTTTCGAAATAGCTGAATTTAAAATGTAGGTATATGTTTAATAATTTAAAGATATTTATCAAAATAACATTCAAATTTTATACTTTGATATGTTTTTTCGAAATAACTGAATCAAAAAAGTATATTTTATCTTTGCTAATTTGAAGATAGTTAAATTAAACTCATTTATTTATTATTGTTATAATCATGTCTTTATTCTTTGGATTTGGCACATTCATTCTTAAGAATCAGCTCTTAGAAGCAAGGAAAATATAAATATCAATATTGATATATACTCGTATCAAGCATAAATATCAATTGATATAATACATCCGATATATGTATATCAACTAATATATGTATATCATGCGAACCCTGATTTAGAGTATCTTATTAATTTATCAACTCTGCAGAAACTTCTACACGTACTATTATTCCTTATTCTATGGTATACGGCTTATACTATAGGCTAACCTTTTTTTTAATGTGATAGGTGGCAAACGACCAGACGGATCACCTGATGGTAAGCGATTACCGCGCCCCATAGACACCCGCAACACCAGAGGAGTCACAAGTGCGTTGCCGACCTTCGAAACGGGATGGGGGGATGGAGGGAACTGAGGTGGCGGGGGGGTTGGCCTCCGGTACCCTCACTCGCTCGGCGAAACACAACGCAAGCGCTGCTTCACGCCGGTTTTCTGTGAGGCCGTGGCATCACTCCGGTCGAGCCGGCCCATTCGTGCCGAAGCATGGCTCTCCCACGGTTCATATAACCTTCCGGAAAGAGACCCGTGCCTAGCAGTGGGGACTCTGTAGGCTGTTAACGTACGATGGATGCCTCACCTCAACATGTTCGAAAGCCACAGCGCGCTGTATTCGAGGCTGTCACCTTTCCTCTTCAATGTCTTCTTGACGCCACTGCGCACCGCCTAACAAAGAAACAATTAAATGCATGTAAACATTGACCCCCGCGCCGGCTCTTTCCTGGTCCAACAGTTGTCACTGGCAATTCAACGCGGCAATGCGGCCAGCGTTATGGGTACCTATGGACCGGGGTCGTGTCGGGGCGGGTTTGATTAGGTAGCCCAATTTTTGTGAATTATTATGATTATTTATTTATGTATTTCATATTTTGTATCTGCAATTAAATGCATGTAAATAGGATGTAAATTTAGTTGTACGTTAAATTTTAACCAGTGCTTCTACTCCTGATTCTGATTAATTTTGCCCAAGGAACCCATAGTCAAATCGAAAAAAAATGTTGGACTCTTCATACTAATTTGCCCCTCGGCTGACTGATTAATCATTCTTTATTTGCAAAAAAAAGTAAGTTGGTACAGAGAAGAAATTAGATCATACATGTTCAGCCAAACAAAATTAGCATGCAAATGTCATCTACATAATATAAAAACAGTTTAAAAACAAAAAATAATAATAATAAATTACATTTTTAAATTAAATTAAAAGATTTGTATGAAAAGTCCAAAATTTTGTTTTCGATTTGACTATGCGTGATTTGACTTACTTCATATCATATTAGATTCATTTACTTCATATCGACAGTGGAAAGGTAAAAACGCTTAAGCGCCATTTCAATTATGATATTTTTAAGATTTCCACTGTTATGTCGATATTATCATAGTCAAATTATAAAATATACTTAATATTTAGAAAATTTCAGAGGTTAATATGTATATTCGTCAAAATAAAAATGCTCACATCAAACATAAAAAAATACAATACAATGACAATAAAAAATATAATCAAAAATAAAAGATTTTAAAAAATTACAGGGTGTAAGGGACAGGTTTCCGAAAACTTTAAGGGCTTGCTCAGTAGACGAAACTGTACAAATTTCCACAAGAATATTTTCAGGAAACGAAAAAAAAATCGGCTTCTCCATACAAACTGTCCAATTACGTTTATAATTTTGTTTGGAGAAGCCGATTTTTTTTCGTTTCCTGAAAAATAATCTTGTAGAAAGTTGTTCAGTTTCGTCTACTGAGCAAGCCCTTAAAGTTTTCGGAAACCTGTCCCTTACACCATGTATATGTCGTGGCCAGATCATAGAATTGATCATTTCATGATGTGGCCGACCATTTCATGAAATAGTCGTATTTCATGAAATGGCCAGCGAAAACTGACCATATCGTTTAAACGTCGACGTTTAATGATATGTCCATCCACCTTTGGCCATATCATTAATGTAGGGGTTCCATTATATAAAAGGTTTAATAACAATTTAAAATACGTTAAAAAGTTACTGGCATCTTCATGCCATGACATCTGGCAACAAATCTTGATTAACAGAGAAATTATACATTCTTAATACTTATCTACTAACCTATGAAACACTTTCGGAACTTCAAGGTTTTTACGGTGCGCTCGTTTTTTGATTGACTTTCGAAAAATTATTGTACTTTAGTATCGTAATGACATTAAACTTCTATTTTATTTTCAATTAGTGCATTATTAATAGCCTTTTTTATTATTAACTGTACGCCGCCATGATACATCACAAAAACAAAAAGATATCAGCGCCTCTAACGATGGATACCGTAACTATTTTACGATATGATCACTGATGCTTGATCATTTCATGAAATAGCCGTGCGTTTAGCTGTATATCGTGAAACGTTGATGTATTCATTGATCTGGCCAGACTATATCATGATGTGATCAGCAGATATTTTCCATTTCATGAAATGCGACCATTTCATGAAATGGTCGGCCACATCATGAAGTGATCAATTTTATGATCTGGCCACGACATATATATAGGGTTACTGTGAGAACAAACTGGTTACCTTCATTAACTGGTGCATCTTGGGCTCGTCGTCCACGTGGTCCATATGTCGCAGCATCATGAACAGAATGTAAGCTGGAAGGCCAGGCAGCAGCGTGACCGCTACCTTGGGCTTCAGATCTGTGGGGGGGAGAGGTCATTAAACTGTTTACATACAAGCTGGAATCAATTAACGGCATTTAAAGAAGACCGGTCGCGGTCGATGAATATATTGTCACGTAGAACGATGGCGAAAAGAGGCGGCAGGGATCAATCCGAACAATTCCTCGGAGCACTCCCCATTGTACATGCGATAAAGAATGCAGAGCGAGGCTACATCTCTACGCAGCGCCAAGGAGTCAAACCGATCTGAAATATCCTGGCAGCCGACAATTCTTTCTTTGCTCTCCGTTTTCTTTGCGCCCCACCTATAAAGACCGCGCTGAGCATCGCTTAACTTACCAAGGATGAGTTTCTTGATGATGGCCCCCTCGTCCTGTATCTTGTATTCAAACATGCCGAGGTATTCCCTCTCTTTCTTGCGTGTTACCGGCGCCATTTCAACCATGGACGCGTTTGTAGCCACTACTGTGTCTGTGAAGGTTAATTTCATTTTATTTTTTTGCAACAGCGATTAGCTTTTTATAACACAATCCAGTTTATATTAACAAGTTGATATTATGGATTTCTATACAGAGTGGAAATCCTTGGAGAAGGCCTTTGTCCAGCAGTGGACGTCTTTCAGCTAATGATGATTCGTTCATTCATTGGCAGCCCACTCACCGGTGCTGTCCAGTATGTCGTTGACGTCTTCAACGCCCACGTCCTTCAACTTGTTGACTAGCAGCCGTATCTGGTTCTTGTATCGGCGACAGCTTTCGGAGAGCTTGTCGACTCGTTCCTGCCAAAATTTACTTGTTTGTTAGTTAGCGTTATCAAGGGTAGTTGAAATTTTTTATTTAAAAAAGTTAGGTACCCTATTTAATTTAGTAGTATTAAAGAAAATCGCAGACATATCTAAGTGCATTCATGCAAAATGGTCGATATACAGGCTGTTACAGAAAGGTGTGACAATACTATCAAGGTTGACTTTTACCCATCAAACTGAACAACTTTTGTTCTACAACTTTGTTGAAATCGCAAAACTTTTTTTGGACTTTTCATACACATCGATCGGCTGGCGAACCAAGTTTGTATGAAAAGTCCGAAAATTTCTTTGCGATTTCAACAAAGTTGTAGAACAAAAGCTGTTCAGTTTGATGGGTAAAAGCCAACCTTGAAGTATTGTCACACACTTCTGTTACACCCTGTAGATACTTATACAATGACGTAAAACACGACAGTGATGGTGGCCAAAAATACTTTAAATAAATCTTCTTTTAAACATTTCTTGAGTTTATATTTTTTTGGATGGGCCTTTAGATGGAAGTTCAAAAGATTTATACATTATTATCATACTACTTCTTTTAGAGCAGTTGACAAGGGATACCAACAGGTGGCGCTGTCAACCAAAACAACAAACCACCCTCTACTATACCTGCAACGCCAGACTCTCCGCCGCAAGACGTATGATCTCGTTCTGAGCGAATTCTTGCTCTTTCGTCTTCGGTTCTTGGCTTAATTCAGAGCTTAATAACCTGAAAAAAAAGCAACGCTTGTGAAGAGTCAGCCGTCATCATCATCACCATTGGTCTTTTGCATCTATGACAAATGATTCAGTCATTGTCGCGGATACCATGTTTTTTGTAACTGTACAGGCAAATAGATGAAGTAATAAAGTAGGTAAATTAAAGAAGGTTAAAATTTATAAACACATCATAAAATGCTCAGGAAATCCTACTAATTGGATGTTCACAAAATGCCTATTCTTCCTATACATTTAACATGTTTGGATGTTTGTATGTTCGTTACACAGGCACCCAAAAACGGCTAAACGGATTTAGATGAAAGTTGGCAGACAGTTTATAATCTCGATTAACACATAGGCTACTTCTCCCCAGCTTCCACGCGAATGCATCAGATGGTTCATTCATAAAAATTCGGCTTCCAAAATTTGTTTACATACAAAATTACTAAGCGCGTTAAAAAGAGGGAAACTCACTTCTGGTATTTCTCATTCTCTTCCCGCAGTCGGTCATTCTCGGCCTTGCTCTTCGATATGTGCTCCGAATAGAACTTCTTCTCGGCGAGCAACTCTTCTTGCAGTTGTCTATGTAAAAGGAATATTACTTCTTATTTATATAAAAATAAAACCAAATGAGTATGGAAACGACTATACGAAATTATGACGTCATCGCTCGCTATTTCGATATATTTTTTAACAAATTGTCGTATATGACGTGTGCTAAAAGTAACAACAAAAACGTAAAACACTCATTGAAACGGATCAATATTGTTCATCGCGTTTCATACGTTTGACGGCGAAAAACTTAGAGATTTGAAAAGTGACGTCACTGCATAGCTACTTTTCGTATGAACTGTTTTTGGTTCGTGCTTCCAAACATTCTCTTAAACTGGGATATCTCAGTGAATACTGGAAATAACAATTAACTACTTTCACAGATGTTTAAGTTTTTCAAATCTCTATACAGGGTGTTAAAAAAAGTGCGTTTAAAATTTTAAGGGGTTACTCAGAATCAAGTACAGAACCCAGGAAAAATATTGAAAAAATCCGCTCTTCAATTATTTTTTTCAGATTCTCATACTAAATCTAAATAGTGAATCGAGAATTTGTATGAAAAACTGCAAAAAAAATTGAAGAGCGCATTTTTTCAATATTTTTCCTGGATTCTATACTTGATTCTGAGTAACCCCTTAAAATTTCAAACGCACTTTTTTTAACATCCTGTATAAATAAAAGAAAACTGTGACTGATGTAAGTTCCGCATTGTTTATGTAGGCAACTACCATATTTAAGAAAAAAAAACATAAATGTTCGCACCTGTTAATGCCCTTCTGAGCTTCGTACGCGCTCGCCAGCTCACCATCTTCGTTGATGATGTCCACATCCTGCCCGTAGTTGGTAGCAAGCGACTTTAGGTTCACCGTCTGTTGACATTAAGGTTCATGTTTAAATTATTTAAACCTATAAAAAGTGTAGAAGTGATATGCTACTAATCTGAGATTTTAACATATGGTGAATGATGCGACTGGTGTTGTGTTGCGCGGTCTCGGTGGACCGATGACCTGGTGAAGGTCGCGGGGAGCCGCTGGATGTGGGCAGCGCAGGACCGGTCGGCGTGGAAATCCTTGGGAGGTCTTTTTTTCAGCAGTGGACGTCTTTTGGCTGATGACGATGATGTTGCATTGACCATTAGCCTCGAAGAGATTTTCAACACGGTCTGAAACAAATGCATCCAGCGGCTTCCAGCAGCCTCTTCTGATTATCATTTGAATATAACTCAATAAACTTCTAATTTATAAACTTATAAGACACTTTAGAACGAACACAATACACATTTATTACAAAAACAGCATGCATGCAATAATGAAATTGACAACATTAAAAATTGACGCCCCATTTTATGAGTATTTTATACATATGTGGAATTTGCAAAAAAAAACTTCTTTTTGCATGGTTAGATATTTATTTCTCGAGCTAATTACTTCACTCAATTTCCGTTTGGCTGTATAGTGTAAGAAGCCTTTCCATCAGGTCAAATTCACAAGTATTTTTAAATTAGTTACCACGCAGTTGGGCACAGGCTCCATACATATACATATGAAGCCCTATGAAACCCTAACTGAAAAAAATAATAATTGGTCTACGAATAATGTCATTATTAAGCAAACAAAAAATTGTGAGTGTTTATTTATGCCATTCCCCGTAAAACCCATAAAAATTGGGGGTCAATTTCAATTGCTGTCCATTATTCACCATTCTACAAGTTGATTTGTTAATGGCGGATATAAACATATCCAGGTTATTCGGGTCTAATGTGACAACTTTTGTTTTACCACCTTTTAAAATAAATGACGAGATTTTTTGGACTTAAGAAAAAAACTGTCACATTTTACCCGAATAATAGCCAAAATTAGTCCGCCATTAAAACGAGCACGTTGTAAAAAAACATAAACATTCAATTTGATAATAATTAATAAATTAAAAGTAATAAGTACCATGCAATATCAGCAAACGATTTGGTAGGCGTAAAAAGAAAATAAATCAAATCAATCAGTAAATATTATTAAATAATAAAACTTCTTTGTACTAGATTCGACGTTTGGTGCCACAAATCCGCTCATCACAAAAATATTTGCTCTGAATTATCGTCTAAAGTTTCCAATAGACCCCAGCAGTGGAGACACTATGGGTGATTATTATAGATTAACTATATTAAAATAAAATTCATGCAGAAAAAAACAGCATGCAAAAGATTGACATTCAAGACCAAAATGCGATCAAAGCAGTCGAAAAAAACCTCTATCTTTATTACTCACAACATTCTTGAGTGCTTGGAACCATGGTTTCTGTCCCAAACAAAACAAAATATTGTTTTATCTAGTCATCTTAAGCATAGTTACAAATGGGATTATTTTGATATTTTTATGACACGAAGAAACGTATCAATTGGCCGTAGTTGTGCCATAACGGTCCAACTGACGTTTAAGTAAGTAAGGGATAATGTACTTTATATCACTGACACGTTGTACATTATCCCTTATTTACTTTAAAGCCACTTGGATCGTTTTGACAAAACTACGACTAATTTATTTTGGTACATCACATAGGAAGTAGGTATCTACTTATTAATATATCCTGAAATTAGAATATTATACCCTGTACTTGTTATATCCTGAATAAACACTCAAGGCATTACCTACGTATATGTATGACCTTGATTTCTACTCTTGAGACTTAACTACTTTTTTGTTACTAAGTTCCTGACATCGTGAAAAAATTTGGCCTCCTCCAATACAAAGTTTCCCAAGCACACAAGCTTTTCCGGCAACGCACTTGTGACTCCTCTGGTGTTGCGGGTGTCTATGGGCGGCGGTAATCGCTTACCATCAGGTGATCCGTCTGCTCGTTTGCCACCTCTGCCATAAAAAAAAAAAAAAAAAAAAAAAAAAGCAGTTAACTAAATAAACGATTTGTATGAAGAGCTGAAGAGAAAATAGTAGAACCCAAAGTTAAAACTTTTCACTAGATACTGTAGGTACCTACCTTATTATTATTTTTGGTATAACTTAAATTACTTCGCACTATAGGTATGTCTATGAACAAAGTTTTTGATATTCTCACTTTTGTAAAATATTCATGTTCCATCACAAGATTTTTTAATTAGGTCTTCACACATTGAAATAACATTTCTTTACAAGGGTAACTTCTCAATTCAATACAATATCTATCTATCTATCTATCAGCCGAAAGACGTCCACTGCTGGACAAAGGCCTCCCCCAAGGATTTCCACACCGACCGGTCCTGTGCGGCTCGCATCCAGCGGCTTCCTGCAACCTTTACCAGGTCGTCGGTCCACCGAGTCGGGGGCCTGCCCACACTGCGCCTTCCGGTGCGCGGTCGCCATTCGAGAACTTTACTGCCCCAACGGCCATCGGCCAATACAATATACTTTATTGCAATAAATACATACTTATACAAAAGTGAGGTTACAAATGGAAAAGAGATACAATAGGCGGCCTTATTGCTAGGTAGCAACCTTTGGGTAGGAAAACATCGATAGAATAAGATAGGGGGTAGCAAAAACAACATGAAAATAAAATAAAAATACATATGTATCTATATAATCTTAAACTCTATAAAATCTGAATACTTTTTAAAGTGGGCAAACATTATTATTATTTATGGATTGACAAGGCAAGATTAAAAGACGCCAACTTTATTTTTCTTAATAATAAGAAGCTCCCATTTTCAATATCATAACAAATACCGGTTAGATATAAACATTTTAAAATTTGTATTTTAGCGTAACTTAATTTCCCGAGATATAGAACAAAACCACTATTACACGTAAACTTTTAAATGTTACTGTTTTGCACGAAAAAATAATTAAAAATAACATGAAAAAAAGAGAGAAGATTTTAAATAATGGAACTATTGTATCTGTTATTTATATTTATTTAAGTAGTTTATGTATACAGCACAAAAGCTTGACAACTCAAATAATTTTCCTTATTTTTCATGTTTCTTTTTTGTAATTAAAGCTTGTCACACAAATAGGCACACTTGACTCACTTGAAAACTAAACAGCCTGTCCACAATCAAGCTTCTTTCAAGATTATATTTAACTTCCATCTATTTTAATGACACAGTGAGTTAAAGTAAATTTACTTTGGTGACAGAAATGTTATTCTTTTGTTATCTAAACAAATATGTAATGCATATCAAGATAAAATCATTCGTGTCCAGTCATATCTTGTTGGGAGATAGAATTTACATCAGTAATTTTGATTAAGTATTTTTGATACTATCCTTGCGGCTATCAAAAATAAAGTTATCAATCCATACAACTTTTGATCTACGTCTTTGCTAAAATAGTAAAAAAAAAGAACGAGATTTTCATTATGAAAGTCCAAATATTTTTTTGTTCGGTTTCTATGATTCCACTTGCAAAGTATTGCTATGTTGTTTACCTGTGCCACCATTGAAAATAGTAGAAACATTAACATTATTAGCTTGGAATTAATACTATTTACTTTGTATGCCTCAAGATCATCCTGCTGAATGCCCTGCATGCTCAGCACCCAACTCTTGACTTGTTTCATACTAGTTTTGAGAATTTTGTGCAATTCTGTTTTTTGTTATTAACTGTCTTGCTACACGCTTTGGATCGCTGTGAGTGTGGTAAGCAATTCATTGTATAAAATAAAATAAAAAAACATTGTTTTAGTTAGCCCAATGCCCACAGCAATGTATTATTTAAGCGGTATCATAACTGCAGCGAAAAATAGTACAGAGTAAGTTATAGTGCCCAGAATAGATAGCCTCATTAAAAATACTCATTAAAAATTATGTTGGGTTTTCATACAAACTTTGAGATTTCAAATCACCCGCTAAACCGCCGCCATGTTGCCGTCCTGCGACGGAAACTACTAACAAGTAGCCGCAAGGGAGCGCCACTGTCTTTTTTTTTGCAATGGCGGAGCGCGGCCGTTCATAATTTGTGTTCGAACGAAAATAATTAGCTGCAAGTGCACTAACTCATCAAGCACTCTGCTAAAGCCTGAAACAATGGATCCATGGGCCCTCTAAGCTAGCAAACAGCACAGCTTCAAAGAAAACCACAAGAAAACTATACTTGCAAATGACCCGAAGGCGGCGGCGGTGAGTAAGAAGAAACAACTTTTTGATATTCTCAAAGTTAGATTTGTACCGTATTCCTTTAAACTAGCGAAACGCCACATTTTTGGTCCAATCGGCCCGGATTTTGCGGTTACGAGTCTATTATAACTATATTAGTCCGATAGAAACGACTTAATATTAAATTATAGACCAATCTCCATTTTATCCACACTTGGTAAAGTTTTTGAATCTCTGGTTTGCCCTTACTTACAACAACATCTTAAACTGTTTTTAAGCGACTGGCAACACGGGTTTGTGAGCTCAAGGTCAACTAATACTAACTTAGTTGCATTTACTGAATCCCTTGCCAGTATTATTGATTGTAGTGGGCAAATGGACGTAATCTATACAGATTTTAGCAAAGCGTTTGACAAGGTGTCACATCGAATTCTTATCCACAAGCTTTCTGCATATGGAGTGTCTGGGTCTCTGCTGAAATGGCTTACCACTTACCTACACGATAGATCTTTTTATGTAGTAATAAATGGGTATCAATCAACTTTAAAATCCATAACATCTGGTGTTCCCCAGGGTTCTCACTTGGGACCGGTCTTGTTTAATTATTTCATTAATGATCTCCCGGAATGCTTTCATTACTCTGATAGGTATATGTATGCTGATGACCTAAAATTTGCAAAGAAAATTGAGACAGTTGATGATGTTGACCTTTTACAGCAGGATCTAAATAGACTTGTTCTCTGGTGTAATGTAAATAATATGCACTTAAACACAAAAAAATGTTTTCACTTGAAATTCTCCAGAAACCAAAATTTAATTAAATCTGAGTATCATATTAATGATCACGTTATCCAAGAAGTGGTCCAAATGAGAGATCTGGGGGTTCTGTTCGATAAAAACCTATCATTTTTGCCACATATAGAGACTACCATTAAGAGAGCATCGAGAATGGTTGGTTTCACAATACGTAACGCGAAATCTTTTCGAAATAGTAAAACTAAAATAGTCCTGTTTAATAGCCTTGTGAGAAGTATCATGGAATATTGCAGCGTTGTCTGGCGGCCCCACTACGCTACACACTCTTTGCGATTGGAAAGAATACAAAAGCGCTTCCTGTGGCATCTGGCATATTCTTGCGGAGTGTCTAAGAAAATACGTTCTTACCAAGAGAGACTACAGTATTTTAATATGGATTCACTTGTAATGAGAAGAGATAAATTAGATTTAATGTTTTTATTTAAAATAATAAGAAATAATATTGACAGTCCCCAGCTACTTCATCTTTTACGCTTTCGTGCCCCCTCTAGACTACCACGTAATCAAATTACACCCCTGTGCCCGCCACTTAGAAGAACAGTCCTAGGTTCAAACTCGCCCATTCCAAGGCTATCAAGATAAGTACAGTGACGTAGTTGATGTATACAATGACACCATGGTGTCATTTAACAAAGCGGTTCACGACCGCCTTTTAAAAGGATAAGTAAATTAACATAATTAGATATATGTATATATATTATTTGTTTCGAGCATTATTGCTTAGTGAAAGGTGGTTATTATTTAATTACTTAGTAAGTTTTGGTGCATGTTGTGTTTACCTATAAGTGAATGTTACATTTAAGTAAGTTCTTTTTTTCTTGTTTTTTTGCGACGTTTTAATGTAAACTTTCGTTGGTAAACCAAATAAAAAAAAAAAAAAAAAAAAAAAAATAACTTTCAAGTAAAAACTTTAATAAATCGCCGTAACTTCGTAGCGTCCATTTTTCAGAGTCAACATAATATTTTCGAAACTAAAGACCTGTACCTGGTATTTGTGTGGTTTTTACTATTCAACTAACATAAATAATCGATTCGTGCAGTTATTTTTAAGTAGAAATTTGTTTTAAGTGGTTTTTCAAGCAAAAACGTGGTAAGCCGGAGGTCATTGACCCCGCGTACTACGGTGTTAGAATTTCGTAAAAAACTTGTTCAAAAGTGCGTAATTGTGTTGTTTTTACTAGTCAACGTTCACAGTTGCTTGCATTTTAATGTTTTACGAGTAATAATTGTTCAGTTCCGAGTGTTTTGTAAGTTCGTAATACGTCGACTTTGCGTTTGCGCTATCTGGTTCAAGTCGAAAGCTGTTGCGGCGACAAAATGGCTGAACAAATTAGTAATGAAGAATTTGAGCTGTTGCTTTCACCCCATGTAACAAATAAAGAAGTAGCTTTCCTTCGGCTACAGTCTTTGTTCGATTTGTCGAAAAAAGTGTTAACTAATCCCGAGTTAGTTCCAGAGTTCAATGCTCGTCTAGAGGACTTGTCAAATCTAAAAACTTCGTACGAAAAAGCGGTTAGTGTTATTTTTACGCTAAATAAAAATCATTACCCCGAAATACCGATAAGTTATAGTGATATAGTGACATTTGATGAGATTTATTACAAAATTCGACACGTCGAACAAACACTGAATCAAAAAACAGTAAAGTCTGAGACCTGCAGCCGCGAGTCAAAAAGTAATGCAAGGCCAAGGTTGCCCAAGTTAGAAATATTTCCCTTTGACAGTAATCTCGAGAACTGGCCTACATTCAGAGATACGTTCACCAGTTTAATTCATAAAAATGAAGATATATCTGATGTCGAAAAGTTCTACTACTTGTTGTCAGCCCTCAGTGGCCCCGCTTTGACGATAGCGAAGTCCATGCCAGTCACTGCTGACAACTACCCCATCGTATGGAGTCAGCTGGTGTCGCGATATGAGAACAAACGCGCGTTAGCTACCACCTACCTCGATAAACTTTTCAATTTTAAACCGATGAACACTGAGTCCGTCTCTGGTCTAAATACTTTCTTACAGACTTATCAGGAAAGTGTTAAGGCGCTACAACAGCTGAATATCCCTGACCTATCGGGTTTCATTCTGTTCTATTTATCACTGCGTAACCTTGACGGTGTTAGTAGGCGCGAGTTTGAACAAACTGTAAAACAAGGCGAAATACCTACGTTTAACGATCTCATACGTTTCGTAGAAAATCATGTGCGCGTTTTGGAAATGTCCGAGAGTAAACCGGCTAAAGCTGTAGGCAGTTTCAAGTACACTCAGAACAAAACCAGTACAAGTCAAACGCACACTGGTTCAAAAACTCAAACTTATTCAAACAAAAATCACTCTCAAAAAACTTCCCTTGCGGCATCAGCTGTTATGAACACGGCCGATAAGGGTAGTTGTGAGTCGCGTAAATCGATGGAATGTGCAGTCTGTAACAAACCTCATTCTATCTATCGCTGCCATGCGTTCGGTGACCTCACACCAGAGTTCCGTATGCAAAAAATAAAACAACTTAAACTTTGTGAAAATTGCTTGCGTGATAACCACGACGTAAACGCCTGTATTTCAAAAATGCGTTGTGCTATCTGCAAAAACATGCACCACCACATGTTGCATATCGATTCGGCTTTAGTCAAATCAAGTGAATCGGTACCAAACTCATCTTCAAACCCTGTCGCGTTGACATGCTCTACCAATTCCACGGTTTTGCTCGGCACCGCCGTCATCCACGTCGCAGACTGCTGGGGCAGGTACCAGCCCGTACGTGCGGTGATCGATAGCGGCGCCATGACGGGCTATCTGACTCAAGACTGTGCGAAGCGCTTAGGGCTGCCGCGACGCAAATGTAACTTCGAACCTGTCGGTTTAGGTGGCAACCCTGTCAGAGAGTTTGGCTTAGCGACTTGTAGTATAAAGCCGCGTGATAGTGATGGTCCCGTTCTGAAAACCGATGCGGTAATCGTTTCGAACATAGCAGGCGACTTACCTACAGTCCCCTTGTCAAACGACATCATTAACATGTATCAAAATCTAAAGTTGGCGGATCCTCAATTCTACAAACCGGGTCCAGTCGATATGTTACTCGCCGCTGATGTGTTTCCATACATCTACGACGGCCAAAAAGTATTGCCGCGTGAGCACGGGATGCCAGTAGCCATGAGTTCAATCTTCGGTCACGTGATTTCAGGCCAAGCCGCCTTTAACCGTGACAAACGCAAGGACGACTCGGCTTCAACTGGTACAGTCGACGCGACAATGACTGATGCGCCTACTCAGGCAGCTGTTGTTCTGTTGGTAACACAAGCGAGTATCGATAAAATCATGAATTCGTTCTGGGAAATAGAGAATGTTCAAAGTGACGTACCTCAGTCCTCTGAAGACTTGTACGTAGACAAGTTCTTTGAAGCGGAACATAGTCGAGACGACACCGGTCGCTACACAGTTAAGTACCCATTCAAGCCTGGGTTCGAACTCGGTGCTTCGCGTCCACAGGCTGAGCGTCGACTACTAAATTTAGAGCCGAAGCTAGATAGATTTCCAGACGTCAAACAAGAATATCATAAGTTCATGACTGAGTACGTAAACTTAGGTCATATGACTTGCCTCGGTGAGCTAGGTACAGTCGAGTCGAAAAATATAATTCCCCATTTCTATATCTTGCGTCCATCCAGCACTACCACGAAGCTTCGTGCTGTCTTCGATGCCTCATGTGCAACGTCGAATGGGAATTCATTGAATTCGGTTCTGTATCCCGGCCCTAAGCTACAGTCTGACATTAACGAAATCCTGATCAACTTCCGTATCCATCCTGTCGGGTTGTCAGCAGACATTTGTAAATGTTACAGACAAATATTGATTGATAAGAGCCAACGACCGTATCAACATATTCTATGGCGTGGCTCACAAGACGAACCGATCAAAGTGTTTGAACTCAACACAGTGACCTACGGGGTGGCCACTAGTCCATACCTAGCTATTAAAGTCCTGCGCACTCTGGCTGACGATGAAGCGGAGCGGTTCCCTGCGGCAGCAGAAGTGTTAAAAAAGGCTTTTTTTATGGACGATTTCTTGTGGTCGATGCCGACGGTAGAGAGCGCTATTCAGTTACAGGAGGAGCTGACGTCGTTGTTAACCAGCGGAGGGTTCTTGCTAAGAAAGTGGTCCAGCAATTGTCCACAGGTACTCGAGCAGCTGCCTCAGGATTATCGCGAGTTGCCTGTCCAGTTCGACGATGATGCCAATCTGACCATTAAGGTTCTCGGCCTTCAGTGGCTGCCAGCTTCCGATGCGTTCTCATTCACCACTTCACAGGCTAATCCTGTAGTCACGAAACGAACTGTCTTGTCACAGATAGGACGTCAGTTCGATCCACTCGGATTCGTCGCTCCATGCATATTCTTCGCCAAGTGTTTCATGCAGAAACTTTGGGCCCTGAAACTCGATTGGGATCAGAGTTTGCCTGCGGATCTGGAAACACAGTGGAAAACATATATTGAAGAATTGCCATTACTTTCCAATATTCAGCACGAACGTCACGTGACCGTCGCTGGTTTTACCTACTGTCAGCTTCTAGGTTTCTGCGACGCGTCGCAACTCGGATATGCAGCAGTCGTGTATTTGCGCACTGAAAATGAGAAAGGTGAGAGCAAAGTTAGCCTTCTCATATCAAAGTCCAAAGTAGCGCCCTTGAAAACAGTTACCATCCCTCGGTTGGAGCTTCTGGCTGCTCATCTTCTTGCCAAGTTGGTCTCATATGTCAAGTCCATTCTAACTAGTCGACTTCAGATCAACGAGACGTTGATGTTCACTGATGCGTCTGTAGTGTTGGCGTGGCTGAACACACCAAGCTATATGCTTAAAACCTTCGTCGCTAATCGCGTAGAGTCCATCGCAGACAAGGAACCTATAGAGTGCTGGCATCATGTTAGCGGCGCATGCAACCCAGCAGATGTCTGTTCTCGCGGAGCGTTACCCTCTGCGTTACTGGCGATGCCTGAGTGGCTGCATGGTCCGCAATGGCTTATGCAGGATCGCTCTCAGTGGCCGGTAAGGACTATCGATGAGTTTCGGGATGAATCTCCACCTGAGCTTAAAACAGCTACAGTTCTGATGTCAACTGATAGCGTTGAATCTAATCCTATTGTCGAACTAACTGAACGCTGTTCAAGCTTCAGTAAGGTGGTGAATGTTGTCGCTCGATGTCTTCTGTTCATCCACAACGCAAGATCTAAACCTCAAGAGCGTAGATCTCTCACAGTCATCGAAACTAGAAAAGCGCATGATGTTATTATAAAAGCAATTCAAAGTCACTACTTTTCGGACGACCTCGTAGCTCTGTCCAAAGGTAACCCCTGCAGTCAGTCGTTGCGCAAGCTTAACCCCTTTCTAGATCCCCTTGGTTTTCTCAGGGTGGGGGGTAGACTGTCGCAGTCCACCCTGACTTTTGATAAGAAGCATCCGTTTCTTCTACCTAAGAAGTCTCACTTCACTGATATTCTGGTCGATCACTTTCATAAGCTGCATCTGCATGTTGGCCCACGTACCCTGCAAGGCATCATTTCCCAGAAGTACTGGATCATATCAGCACGAAGTGCCATACGATCGCGAACTCTGAAGTGTATACCGTGCTTTAAAGTATCTCCTTCCCAGCGTCAACCCCTTATGGGAGAGTTACCTAAATTCCGCACGCAAGACGTTCACGTATTTCATACGGTAGGCGTTGACATAGGCGGACCCTTTCTAACTAAAGAGTCGAAACGTAGGAATGCCCCATCTTCGAAATCGTACCTTTGCGTTTTCGTGTGCTGTGCAGTACGAGCTGTGCACTTAGAAGTTCTATCTTCATTAAGTACCGAGTGCTTCTTGGCGACATTCGACCGATTTACAGCTAGGAGAGGTCTGTGTAAACTTTTAGTGTCCGACAACGGCACAAACTTTGTCGCTGCGGGCAAACAACTTAAAGAAATAACCGAATTTCTAAATCATAACCAGGGCAAACTGACTACTAGTTTGACATCGCGACAAGTAGAATGGAAACATAATCCACCCGCGGGAAGTCACTTCGGAGGACTTTACGAAGCAGCTGTCAAATCGGCTAAAGTCCACATAAAACGAGCAGTGGGTAACCGAGTACTGTCGTTTGAAGAACTTACCACCTTGTTCGCAAGAGTAGAGGCGGTGCTTAACTCACGCCCACTCTGTGCTCTGTCTAACGATCCTAGCGAATTCGAGGTTCTTACGCCTTCGCATTTCCTAATAGGTCGTGACATTCTTAGTGTCCCGGAGTATGACTTGACGGATTTACACCCTAACCGACTAAATCGGTGGCAGGCTGTACAACAAGTAGCACAACTCTTTTGGAAACTCTGGAGACAAGATTACCTCCACACTCTTCAAAAACGTGACAAGTGGTGTAGGAATTCACAAAATATCAAAGTGGGTGATCTTGTGCTTTTACACGCGGATACTCCTCCCTTGCAGTGGAGTCTCGCTAGGGTATTAAAAGTACATCCTGGACCAGATGGCGCAGTGCGTGTGGTCACTGTGCGAACAAAAGATAAAGAGTTTATACGTCCAGTAGTTAAACTCAGTCCTCTCCCAGCGGAGCAGGACTCTGCTTAAAAATTAATAATTTTAGTCTTTTTCTCACATAAACTTTTAAAATTGTAATAACTTAGCCTTTTGTTTATGTGAGTATATAATTTATATAAAATACAGTCCACTTTTATAAGCTCTCGTAACTGTGAAATCCAGGTGGATTTCGGTGGGGGGAATGTTGGGTTTTCATACAAACTTTGAGATTTCAAATCACCCGCTAAACCGCCGCCATGTTGCCGTCCTGCGACGGAAACTACTAACAAGTAGCCGCAAGGGAGCGCCACTGTCTTTTTTTTTGCAATGGCGGAGCGCGGCCGTTCATAATTTGTGTTCGAACGAAAATAATTAGCTGCAAGTGCACTAACTCATCAAGCACTCTGCTAAAGCCTGAAACAATGGATCCATGGGCCCTCTAAGCTAGCAAACAGCACAGCTTCAAAGAAAACCACAAGAAAACTATACTTGCAAATGACCCGAAGGCGGCGGCGGTGAGTAAGAAGAAACAACTTTTTGATATTCTCAAAGTTAGATTTGTACCGTATTCCTTTAAACTAGCGAAACGCCACAAATTAGCTTCTTAACAATATAATAATAATTATTTTCCGCCGAAAGTAAATTTTAAAAATAACTACTGAACATTTCTAATTCACCTGTCGATATGTTTCATTAGGATGCGCAAACTTTATACGCGACGTCCAATATACAAAATGTCGGTGATAAAGCGTCGGTGGCTCCACGGTAGCGACATCAAACCTAGCGACATCAAACCTCCTAACCAGAGGTCTCGGGTTCAAATCCTGGCCAGTGCACCAATGAGTTTTTCGAAACTTACGTACTCACATTTTCATACCGATTGCTTTAACGGTAAAGGAGAAATTGAGAGGAAACACAATGGCCCAACGATGCCAATTAACGGCCTAACCTTCCCGAAGTATGGGAAGAGACCCGTGCCCCTGCAGTGGGCACGTTATGGGTTGATAACACATACAAATCTGATAGCTAGAAGTGTATTGTATGATGGTCTCGTTGCACATCAATGGTAGGAGTAACCCTACACGTGACCGCAGGCGATGCTAGGTGCACTAGACAACCGCCGTCTGTACCTTGTGATAGCACGGTTTAAAAATAAAATTATAAATAAATAAAGGTAAAGCCAAACATACCTGATTACTTAGAACGCTCTTCAGCTGTATACATTCGTCTCTTCTTCTATCCAGCTCTTTCTGCATGACTCCAACCTGATCTGTTAAATTAATAAAAAGTCCACTATAAATCGCTAAACTGAGGTGGCAGTGGGCGGGGCATATAGCTCGTAGAACAGATGGCCGTTGGGGCATCAAAGTTCTCAAGTGGCCGCGCAATGGAAGACGCAGCGTAGGCAGGCCTCCCACTCGGAGGACCGGTGACCTGTTCAAGATCGCGGGAAGCCACTGGATGCAGGCAGCGCAGGACCGGTTGGCGTGGAAATCACTGGGGGAGGTCTTCGTCCAACTCTGGACGTCTTTTGGCTGATGGTGATGAATAAAATCCTATGGGTTGTGCTAGAACATACCTCGGACACTCCATAAAAAAACTTCCGAGTTATTTATCGATCGGATCGTACTCGCATATAGGGTGACTTTAAATTAGTTCTTGATACCAAAGGCTATGCATGTGCTCGTGATAACAAACAACTTTTCCTAAGGAACCCATAGTCAAATCGCAAAAAATGGGCTCTTCATACTAATTTGCCCGGTCTCTGTTGACCGATTTGTATGGAGGGCCCAAAACTTTTTTTGAGATTTGACTATGGGTTCCTTAGGGAAAGTTGTTTGTTATCATGAGCACATGCATAGCCTTTCGTATCAAAAACAAATTTAAAGTCACCCTGTATTTCTGTCAATGATTAAAATCCTGAGACATTTGACATCTTGGTCGTAATTCACACACATGTGCTTCGAAAAATGCTAATTATGATGCTTTCCCCTCACACACCTCAGATTTTCTCGTCACCTTTCCCACGCGGTTTCAAATTGAAACTAACGCATTAGCGTTCTTTAGAGGAGCGGAGCGACGATATAAAAGTTCTTGGCTGTAGGTTACCACAAACTTACCAATAATCTCCTTGGAGATGAGAATGCTGTCGCTGGTCGCCCTCAAGCGGTCCAGGTGTTCCCGCAGCTTCTTGTTCTCAATCTCCAGCTCTTCCACCTTAAAGCGATCGATGTTGGGGTTCGAAGGAGGCGAGGATAGGCGGTCTGCGGGAAGATGTTTTTTTAATGTATTACCACTGATTAATGTTTGGCGGCAAGACTTCGATAAGATGGAAGTAGCCAGCCAGACTAAGAAAGAGGCCTACCGCCAACCAAACAAAGTCGTACAAAGTTAGAATCGCCGGGAATCGAACCCGTGACTTCCTGATGTGCAGCAAGCGAACTAGCCACTACATCACGGAGGCGATAAAAAAGAAGTGATAAACAACAAATTTAAAATACAAATAAGTCGCTTATAATAAAAACCATTTACAAGAAGAGTTAAAATCTCAATAGTAACTTGCGTAATGAAAATGGTTAGTTGCCGGGACTTGTACCGAGCACACGTCTGCTATTTTTTTTTTAATTATTTCCATTTTAGAGTAGTCTCAACGTTATTTTTGTGATGGGGAAATAGCTGTGATTCCGATTCAGTGATAAGCGGTCATAAGAAGAGGATTAACTCGGGAGACAGCTCCGTTTTCCGAGTTCCAACAACAAACCACCACGTGGAACGTCTTTAAGTGCCCATCACCCTTAGGGCCGCGTCTTTCACTTGACATTGGCGTTTCACCATTTTTTTTTTGAAGATTCTCCCATTTTTCACTTGACATTGGCAAAATGACGCTCGTTATGAGATGTGGAATGCCAAATGGAAAAATAGAATAGAATAGAAATAGAACTTGAGTAATTCAATTTGTAACAGACATCATATGGGGGAGGCCCTTGTTCAGCAAATAAGCCTTAAAACCTAAAACGAGAGGGTCACACTATTCACAAAGAATAAGTCTCGTGTTCATTTTAAGACATACTCCTACTTGTTTAAAGAGTACTGAGTCCATCATGCATTGTGCCTGTCTTCCAAGGTCTCAGCCATCCCAACAATTTCGTCGTCGGCAGGCCTCCAACTCGGTGGACCCATGACCTGGTGAAGGTCGGGGGAAGCTGCTGGATGCGGGCAGCGCAAAACCAGTCGTTTGGAAATTCTTACGGTAGCACAGCAGCCTTTGTCCTGCAATGGACATCTTTTACCTGACAATGAAACATCATCACCAGCATAAAGATGTCCACTCATCATCAGTAATAGCTTATCATCAGATAAGTCTAGAAAACAGCAAAACGCAGCGGGTGTCTATGGGCGGCGGTAATCGCTTACCATCAGGTGATCCGTCTGCTCGTTTGCCACCTATCACATAAAAAAATAAACAATACTCACTCATAAGACGTTCCTCCAAGTCGGCCGCACGTTTCGACGTTCTAGAGAGTTCGCTCTGCAGCGCCGATATCCTGTTTTGCATCCGCAGCACCAGACCAGCGTCGGCAATCTGCAAATGTTACATCGAAACCATTAATTACAACCCATATTGTCCCCACTATTGGGGCACGGCTACAATGTGTTTTAAAAACTATATTTTTATTTATTTATTTGGCTGTGCGACAGTATGGTCGCACAACCAAACTGTGGAATGAATTGTTGCCTGCTGTGTTTCCGGACCGATACGACATTCAAACCTTCTAGAAAAGAGCGTACTCCCATATCAAAGGCCGGCAACGCACTCGTGACTCCTCTGGTGTTGCGGGTGTCTATGGGCGGCGGTAATCGCTTAACATCAGGTGATCCGTCTGCCCGTTTGCCAGCTATGCCATAAAAAAAACTGTAGTTCTATAACATTTGTCACCAAGTGATTATTAACGGCTTCAGTTAATAAAACCTAAGATCTGTCATATGGAGAATTCGACATTTATAAAACCTGTCATTTGTTAAATCTGTCGTTTGCAGAATCTGTCATTTGTAGAATCTGGCAAATGTCGCCCCTCCTCATAGCTGGGGCAGACTAGGTCGTAGGTACTCCACACACGGGGTGTGATCAGTTCATTACTATACAGGGTGTAACAGAAAGGTGTGACAATACTTCAAGGTTGGCTTTTACCCATCAAACTGAACAACTTTTGTTCTACAACTTTGTTGAAATCGCAAAATTTTTTTTGGACTTTTCATACAAATCGATCAGCTGGCGAACCAAGTTTGTATGAAAAGTCCAAAAATTTTTTTGCGATTTCAACAAAGTTGTAGAACAAAAGTTGTTCAGTTTGATGGGTAAAAGCCAACCTTGAAGTATTGTCACACACTTCTGTTACACCCTGTATAAGGTGCTACTTTATTAGTGCCCAAAATTGTAGTCAGTGCTTCTACTCCTGATTCAGATCAACTTTCCCCAAGGAATCCAAAGTCAAATCGCAAAAATTTTTTTTGAACTCTTTATACAAATCAATCAGCCGAGCGGCCAAATTTGTATAGAATAGAATATAATTTTATTTCGAATCATAATAGTTTAAATAAATTAATAATTTAATTGTATAAAGAGTTCAAAAAAAATTTTGCGATTTGACTATGGGTTCCTTGGGGAAAGTTGATCAGAATCAGAAGTGGAACCACTGACTAAAATATCGGGCACTAATAAAGTGGCACCTTATATTTTCTTGTTTCATACTTTTCAGAGAGAGATTTTTCCGTGGTCGGGTTTTAGTTTTTAAATTTATTGTTAAACCGTATGTATGTATGTATGTGTATGCTCATCTGCTCCCACATAACTTCTAAACTACTTATGATAAACCGACAAATGAGGTAAGGTTTCTTGATTGTCCGCCGGTGAAGGCTATGTGACGTCACACTAAATTCAATATGGCGCCCTCTAGAGGACGTATAGTTCATTCCAATCAAAAAAAGCAAAAGGTAAACAAACGTAGTATGCAGATGACATTGACATGTGTCAGTTCCATAGTAAGTTAGTTTACGTTTTGCTTTTTTTTGATTGGAATGAACCATAAAGTAATAACAAAAAAAAATATTGTTAGCTGTTGCTCGCTGTTTTGCTTGCATTCGCTCGATAATTTTGGAAGTGAGCAAAACTCTATAATTGACCACGCTGAATACGTTAAAAACAACCGACTTCAATCGCAACAACTCCAATTTTGCTATGTTTTTGTTAATTTTCTCAAAAACCGCTGAATCGATTTCGATAAAATTTATATGGGACCACCAGTGAAGTATACCCTTTTAAACAAAAAAAGAATTTTCGAAATCGGTTCAGGCGTCTTCGAGTAATCGGTGAACATACATAAAAAAAAAAAGATTCCGACGAATTGAGAACCTCCTCCTTTTTTTGAAGTCGGTTGAAAATAAGTTTAAAAACTGAAACTCGTTAAAAACCAACTTCAATCGTTAGTTGTTACAACTACAATTTTGCTGTATTTTGTTTTTGTTGATTTTTTCAAAACGTGCTGAATCAATTTAGATAAAATTTATATGGGACCACCTCTAAAGTATTACCTACCAAACAAAAAAGGATCATCAAAATCGATTCATAATTGGCGGAGTAATCGCGTAACATACAAACAAAAAAAAACAACATGCAGTCGCATTGAGAACCTCCTCCTTTTTTGAAGTCGGTTAAAAAATGTACGTTGGGGAGGGGGGAAGTTATCGCTTTTTGTATGAAAAACAGTTGACAAACTGAAAGTGAAACTGTCCTTCAGGTCGGGAAAACACTGCGCGGCAACAAAAATAAACTAGATGGCGCTGACAGCTTTTAGAACGCGCTATCTATATTTGTGCGGGTGATAATTATGTGACAGCGCGACGACGGTAAGAATCATAGGAAAACGAAAATTTAACAAATTTTTTGACTAAAAAAATTTTTGAATGGCCTATTCTTTTAAAAGGCCTGAGCTGAGTACCTACATTGTGTCCGATGGCATCATGGGGGTGGGTCATTCTGACCCAATATTAAGATATAATAAAGTGAATCATGTTATAATTTCTGTAATATAACGTTTTTCATATGTATATTTTAAGTACTTAACAAATAGTCAGTCTCATGTTATTGTTAACAACTCATTACGTCCCCACTGCAGGGGGGGCACAGGTCTCTTCCCATAACTCGGGAATGTTTAGGCCATACTCCACACACGGGGGCCAAGTCATATCTCGTTGTAATTTATTGACTAGTTTTTATTCTCAGAATATATTAAGAACCAAACTCTTTGTATTTTCTAAATAAGGGAAGAGACTGGTTAACCACAACACCGGGAATCCTAGTGTGGGGACCAGGGTTACTTATTGTACACTGTATTAACTTCTGTCTTTGGTTCAATAATTTTTTTTTTACTTTTACTTATATAAAACAAGGAATTTAGTAAGTACAAAAAATATATTGTGTTTATTGAAAACCTGTTCAAGGAGTATCACTCAAAAAATTTGTTTTTTATGCTCTTCTGTTCTTTGTTTCAGTGTGCTCTGTACTTATAATAGGTTGTATTTGTTTTACTGAATAAACGTATTTCTACTAAATTCCATTCCGTTCCATTCGGTTGAAAATTTGAAATGAAATTACAATAAATCAAATGAAAATATTTAATTCGAAGTAGGTAGCAGTGTACACTTTTCGACCGTCATTCTTTTATCTACCTAATACGAGGTTCCTACCGCTCGGAACTCGTATACCCTCCGCCGGTTCGGGAAGTGTTTGCGGAGTGAGAAGAAACGACGGGCCCAAAGAAACTCCCTTCAATTCCGTTTCATCCCATTGCATAGCATTCAATACCATTCCATTCTATTGGTAAAGAAAGTGCTTTTGAGGTTTTAAAGGGTTACTCAGAAACTCAAGTATAAGAATACAGGAAAAATATTGAAAAAATTTGCTCTGCAATTTTTTTCAGTCTTCCGTACAAATCCTTGATACATTTGTCAGATTTAGTATGGGAATCTGAAAAAAAATTGCAGAGCGGATTTTTTCAATATTTTTCCTGTATTCATACTTTTCAGAGAGAGATTTTTCCGTGGTCGGGTTTTAGTTTTTAAAAGACAATGCCCGTTTGTGCCCCAGCGTCATATTCGTACTTATATTTTCATTATTTTTTCCTGAAATATTACAAAAATAAGATAATGTGAAAAAACATAACACAAATAACACAAACATTTTACATTTTTCAAAATGTATGTAAAAGTTGGGAGAAAAAAGATAAAAAAAGTAATTGTTAATATTTGACTAATTCACATGGGTCACCTTAGGAAGATGGAAACATTTTTGGACTTGTATTCAATAATTTTTACTCCGATGTATTACAAAAATAAGGTTACGTGGCGCGATATAAAATATTAAAATAATAATTATGGGTATTCTCTGTTGCCTCTAAAAGTTTGGAAAATAGATATAAATAAATAAAAAATACTTTAATGTAACCGATACATAAAAGATTGATATGCATTGCATTTTCATTCGCCTCATTCAATAGTGTTGTGAAATTAACGAAACAAATGTATCAATTTAATGATATTAAAATACCGATACTTTTTCCTTAACGAGTATTTAAAAATACCAATGATTATATGAATATGTAAAACAAATAAAAATTGATATTACTTATATTTCAATTCATTTTAAAAGATTTTACATAGATTTTATCAGTAACGCAAACTCCATGTACTTCTCACTTCTCTGTTCAGTTTTTTAATCCTGTCATTATTGTTTGTTTGTTTGTATACTCTTTATTGTAATAAAAAACAAAGAACAATACATCAAAAAAACAGGAAAAACTAAAAAAGGCGGACTTATCCCTTACGGGAGCTCTTCCTGTTAACCTTATAATGTTTAGAGGAATTACATTTACATTATTTTGTTCAATTACCCAAACTGTGAACACACCGAGCTACATCTGAATGATTTAACCAAATATTTCACACAGGTAAAATAATCACAGATTGAAATACCTACTATCTAGATATTAGATGGGTAAAAGCCAGAACCGCAGATCCTTCATTGAACTGAAGTAACTACGAAAGCAAATCGAGTCTAGATCAATTGGTTCTTGAAGTTAAATCACATCCCAGATCCGGATCTTGTAAAAACCTTTAAACTACCCATTATTTATCATACCATTTTATTATACTATCATACGTATGTCTGAAAGTTTTCTGTGATAATACGAGTTTCAAATATTTCTCCGACATTTTAATAAAGTTGTTTATTAAAGAGTTTCTTTATCAATAAATCGATTTTTACATAATCTCATAAAGTATCCACATCCCTACTACTGCCATTTGATCTCCAGAGAATAATTGACAAAATAGCATCAAATTATTTTCGGCCGTAAATACACCATGCTGGATTCACACAAACCAACAAGGTTTGTATAAATAACCGGTGGACCGACGACCTGGTAAAGGTTGCAGGAAGCCGCTGGATGCGAGCCGCACAGGACCGGTCGATGTGGAAATCCTTGGGGGAGGCCTTTGTCCAGCAGTGGACGTCTTTCGGCTGATAGATAGATAGATAGATAGATTGTATAAATAAAAATTCTAACGAATCTCTGAGAGTTTTTATTTTCAATTGCCTCAGTACATTTATGACAACCTTGGTTTAAATATGTAGATAGTAACTTATCTAGTGATCACTAAAATAAAATATTCTGTTACGCCGGATATAATAATCTTTTTTAAGTTACCTATGTCAGGGATGATCCTATATTTAAGTCAAATAACGAGACGTACCTTAACGTGAAACCTTTAGTGATTTAAATGTTACAACATGGATATTCAGATTGAAATAAGAAGTACAATGAAAAAAAGTACCGTCACCATTTTAAAGGTACGTTTAATTAACATTCACCGTCCACTAGTGGACCTACCTAAAAGACAGTGAAATAAATCTATTGGAATTGGAACATAAGCTCCAGATTGGATTATAGACCTCATCTGTATTAAAACTTATAATCATTTATCATTAATTCAATAATGTAAACATTAAGTGACGTTTTATAAGGTTTGCAGGGGTAAAATGGGATGTGCGTCAAGAAGAAAATTCACAATTTAGAGGGGAAAACGAGAAAATTTACCATTTAGTAATTAATTTATATTTTTCAAAACGTGCTGAATCAATTTAGATAAAATGTATATGGGACCACCTCTGAAGTATTACCTACCAAACAAAAAAGGATCATCAAAATCGATTCATAATTGGCGGAGTAATCGCGTAACATACATACAAAAAAGAAACAGCATACAGTCGAATTGAGAACCTCCTCCTTTTTTGAAGTCGGTTAAAAAATTTACGTTAGGAGAGGGGAAGTTATCGCTTTTTGTATGAAAAACAGTTGACAGTCCTCTTAAACTGTCCTTCACGTCGGGAAAACACTGCGCGGCAATAAAATTAAACTAGATGGCGCTGACAGCTTTTAGAACGCGCTATCTATATTTGTGCGATGATTATTATGTGACACAGCGCGGTCATACGAATCTTATTTACACAAAAACCATATCAATTAACAATTTTTTGAAAGGCCTGTTCTTTTAATAGGCCTGAGCTGAGTACCTACATTGTGTCCGATGGCATCATGGGGGTGGGTCATTCAGACCCAATATTAAGATATAATATTTCTACATTTTTAAGTGAATCATAAGATATAATATTTTTACATTTTTAAGTGAATCATGTTATATTTTCTGTCTTTTTCTTATCGTGTGGCACATTTAACCGTTCTATCCACAAGGTATAGACGGCGGTTGCCTAGTGTTACACTTAGCATCACCCGCGGGCACGTGTAGGGCATTTAGATTTACACCTACGGACGTGTGCAACGCGACCATCATACACACATCTAGAAATCAGATGTGTAGGTTTCCTCACGATGTTTTCCTTCACCGTTAAAGCAGTCAATATGAAAATGTACGTAAGTTTCGAAAAACTCATTGGTGCACTGGCCAGGATTTGAACCCACGACCTCTGGTTAGGAGGTCGAAGTCAATACCGCTTAGCCACCGACGCTTCCCTATTTTTCTGTAATATAACGTTTTTCATATGTATATTATAGTACTCCATACAAATCCTTGATTCATTTGTCAGATTTAGTATGGGAATCTGAAAAAAAAATTGCAGAGCGGATTTTTTCAATATTTTTCCTGTATTCTATGCCTGATTCTGAGTAACCCCTTAAAATCTCAAACGTACTTTTTCAACACTCTGTATCATCATCATATATCCGAAAACAGCCACTGTCATTCAATAAAATGATAAAAATGAAAATTTTAGTTTCTTCACATAAATTTTTCTTGTTTTCCGCGCCATTAGTTAGCAGCCCGCCGCATACTGCGCAGTAGTGTACGACCTATAGTTGGTGCGTTTTTTTTTGCGATTTCAACGCGGGCGAAGCCGCGTGCGGAAAACTAGTTATATTCTACAAGTTAGCTTACCGGCATGGGTCCGTTGTGCGACCCGGCGGACCAGTTGACGGCTTCCAGCGCCGGCCGCGTGGTCTCCACCGACCGCACTGAGCCGTACCCGTAGTCCTGTTACCAAGAACATGTTGTAACATCGTTGATACTGTTAGCTTATTCAATAATCTCAACAAGCTCGGGGGATTTAGGGATTTAAAAATGTAACACTGGCCATGACAGCGGGACTTCATTCGGGAGCTGGCCTCATCTTGGGTGTATGTACCGAATGCGGTCAAATATATTGTATGATAAGTCCAAAATATTTTGCGATTTGACTATGGGTTCCCTGGGGAAAGTTGATTAGAATCAGGAGTAGAAGCACTGAATAAAATATCGGGCACTAATAAAGTAGCACCTTATATTACACGACCTCATTCCCCCAGCTCCATTCCACCTTCGGTCAACCAGGCGCAGGGAGGCTTTTCATCCCTTTGTAGTTGACATTCCAATCCTACGCACGAAGCGGTATGCTTCCTCTTTTATCATGCAAACTGCGAAGGAGTGGAACTCCTTACCTGCGTCTATATTTTCGGACTCCTACAATCTGGGGGTCATCAAGGCGAGAGTGAATAGGCATTATTTGAGCTTGCCTGTACCATCCTCGACTATATCATCACTTTCCATCAGGTGAGATGTAGTCAAACGCACTCAAAATTTTAATAAAAAAGAAAAAAAATATCATCAACCATCAGGGGCGCCGGGTTTCAGAAAACCTCGTGGGTGCCCACAGTGCCGGCCCTACAAAATGTTAAGGTGGTGTGCGAGATCTAATGGTGGCGCCCCCTCCATATATATACAAAAGTAATATTCCTTCGATGCATTTATTTATTTGGTCGTAATTATACTCCTGTACAAAGGTTACATTTAGACAAAATCCGCCTCCGTAGCGTAGTGGCTTGTTCGCTCACTTCAGATCAGGACCCAGCCGCAAGTCGAATTCGATTCGCGCGGGGTCCAACTTTGTGAACTCGGTTTGGTTAATGGTAGGGCATTTTCTGAGCCCACCTGGCTAGCTACAACTTGTTCAGTTTCATTTCAGATCAGGATCGACGGGAATTTTGGAAATGTAGGACATTACGAAAAAGCTCGAGCGAAGCGAGCGCGAAAATTTTAGATTTAAGAAGTTAAGGCATCTTTGATCATCAAAATATGAAAGACTTATATTGGATTTGGATGCTGTTTATGATGCCCTGAGATGTGATGTGTATTTCTCTACACCAGTGTTTTTCAACCTGTGGGTCGCGACCCCCATCGGGGTCGCGAAGCCTTTCTCAAGGGGTCTCGGGTACAAGAAAAAGTAAGTGTTTATAGGTCCTACACTGTAATAAGAAAATACGAGTTCAGTGAGAAGGCTGGGCCTGTTTATTTTTTAACAATTTGTCAAAATGGGTTCTATTTTGGAGACTTTAGTAAGTTAATCATTTTCTAATTGAAGAAAATTATAAATGTAGTCTTTCAAATCACTAACATTTTGTATGTTTATGGCCCTAGGGAGGTCGCAAGTATATTTTAACTTGTAAAGGGGTCGGGTATTAAAAGAGGTTGAAAAACACTGCTCTACGCTAGTGTTATTTACCAGACAGTAGAACCGATTGTTGTGTTAAACGCGAGCGTAGCGAGTGCGAAATTCATTAAACGACCTCAGATTAGTAGCAGAACTTTAAAAAAATTTGAGTCATTTTTCGACATCGTTTTGCTCAAATATCACTGATCATGTCTTATGTCTATTCTCGTGGGCACTGTTTCAGTCTCGTGGGTGCCCAAGCCCCCGAGCACCCACGTACTCGGCGCCCCTGTCAACCATTCATAATACTTTTGATTGTAGATTCCCGGTGGAACATTATATCACTCATTATTATAGGGTTTTTTCACTAATTCCACATAAAGGAGACCGGGCACCTCTGGACCAAAGGTTGAAAAATAAAAGTTTGCGGCCAATTCGGAATCTAATTTTAAATGAAAGCTATGAATATGTGAACCAGGGAACCAGAGACTGATATACATACACATATACATTTAAATACATACATACATAGATATAACACACCCAGACCCAGAGCAAACAATTCTGCTCATCACAGAAAAGTTTGCCCTGTGTGGGGATCGAACCCACGAATCTCGGATCAGTGGTCAGGATCGCTAACCACTTAGCAACTGAGTCAGAAACTTTAAAATAAAACTGCACTTTTACTTATTTAGCAACCGTTTTCATCATGTATGACCGAAACCGGTCGAATGAGTGACATATCGTGACACATAATCTTATTATACTTCATTTGTTTAGGTACTTAAAAAACGTAAACAATCTTGATATGTCTTTTCAACCGACTTCAAAAAAAGGAGGAGGTTCTCAATTCGTCGGAATCTTTTTTTTTTTTTTTTTCTATGTATGTTCACCGATTACTCGAAGACGCCTGAACCGATTTCAAAAATTCTTCTTTTGTTTGAAAGGGTATACTTCACAGGTGGTCCCATATTAATTTTATCGAAATCGATTCAGCGGTTTTTGAGAAAATCAACAAAAACATAGCAAAATTGGAGTTGCTACGATTGAAGTCGGTTGTTTTTAACGTATTCAGCGTGGTCAATTATTATTGATACCTGCTTGTTAAAATACTCAAACGAGTAAAATTTATAACGCGTTTAATAGAAATGCAAAAGAAACTTATTACCTAGGTTTGCAAGAAATATCAGAATTTAAACATGCACATATGAATAAAAAGATATATCAAGATTGTTTACGTTTTTTTAAGTACCTAAACAAATTAAGTATAGAATACTACATTAATTGCCTTATTCATAGCGGTCAAAACTCCTTTTTGAGAAGTCCGAAAAAAAAGCAACTCTGGAGGCAATAATTCGGGAGATGAGTGCATCAAAAGTAAATTCTGAAATGTTTTTCATTAAACAGCTCTTTTATTGGAACTGTATAAAAACTTTGTCGCTTTGATTTTCATTACATGTACAATCACGGACACTTCATACAAATTTCGCGTCATTGTTTACTACATAGACCTTCATGTTTGTACACATGTCAATGTGTGTGTGATGTACTAGAGTTGAATCGAGATTCAATAATTACCCCTGATTGTCTTTATTGTTAGCTAGACTTTTACAAATAAAGTGAAGGCTGTATACACCAGACAAGGCTGTATAGCCTAAGAAGGTTTAGCTCTTTCCTTAAAAAATAATATTGTCTGTGGTTATTATACTGTGCTTTGGTTTGCCAACCCCTTGACAAATGGTCACAGACCGGTCACACAGGGGGGGGGGGAGTGAGGTAGCCTTCAGAGAGCGGCAGGGAGTGTCCATACTGTATAATGTCCTTATACTGTGATGTACAATTTTTAATTTTATATTTCTTCATTAGTATAGAAACTTCGCCACTGCTGGAGCACTGGTTCCTATACCACGGAAAGGTAAGCCGCACAGGAGGGCCAAGTCCCGACTTATTTAAATAATGATTTAAAAAATACTTATGATTTAAAAAATACTTACATCCTCAACCGTAGTTTCTTGCTGAGAATTATTGCTGGCATCCGAGAGAGACCGTCTGTGTTCTTTGGTTGGTTGCGATCTGGGGAAATTTAAAACTGCATCAGTTTTTTTAAACCTCACACTTCAAAATCTTTATTAAAATTTTTAACCGCCTCCGTAGTCTAGTAGCTAGTCCGCTCGATTCACATCAGAAGGTCGCGAATTCGATTCCCGGCGGGGTCCAACTTTGTCGGACACGGTTTCGTTGGTGGTAAGGCATTTTCTGAGCCCGTCTGAATAGCTACCACTATCTTATCTAAGTCTTGCCGCCAAACATCAATTTTAACGGCATTGATGCATTCCGGCATGAAGATAATTTCCCTATTGGAGTTGGAGAATCTTGGTAAGCCCGCTTCCATCTTCGGCATCATCATCACTTACCATCAGGTGAGATGATGCCAAGGGCTTACCAATTGAGGGTAAAAAAAAACTATCAATCCGTTTCGGCGTTTGTGACAATGAAACGAACAAACATCAAAACAAGATGCATATAAATAAATGAACATTAAAAATAACAGTGTAGTTTTGACTGCTAGGCTTTATAATTAATAGTTTACACTTCCAACTTTTTTTTTAATAGCAGTTGCATCGATTGCTTCCAAACTAGGAATCCAGAATTCACAAGGCAATTCGGGAGCGAGCCCAGCGAGCTGGATGGAGCGATCCATTGAGCTAGCTAATTATCTGTCTGTCTGTTTCTATCTTTTTGTATACTAACAAAGCTTTAAGTATTTCTGTGTCTACTGCCAATTTTACGGGTTACTAGCCTAAAATAAATGGTTATTTATTTATTTCTCAATAATATTAATAATGCGAAAGTATGGATGTTTGTTCCACTTTCACGCCGAAACTACTGAACGGATTTGAACGTTTGGTAGGTAGATAGGTAAAGCACTCGGCTAACACATATATGATACTTTTGATCTAGGAAACTTAAGGGTTCTCGAAGGAATGCTTAAAACGTTCTACTTCGTCACTAGATGGCGCCAACTTAACATATTCTTTCTCTCTGGCTGGACCCAATTCTGAAGTCCACGCATACGAAGTCGCGGACGGAAGCTAGTAACTAATAAAGCAGTCATTACCTCTGCAACGTGTCCAGTCGTTCCTGTAGCTCGTATTGTGATGAGAGCAGCTTCTGGCGACTCTGCCGCTCCGCTTCCAACTCCGCGCTGAGAGCTTTCTTCTCGGCCTCATGCTGTTTGTCTCGCTCTGCGGAGGAAGTATCGATAATACAACATATAAATCGTCAATATTGTCATACATGGCCTGGGAGATCTCACTATTCATGTATATCAATAATAAAGTTACTAACAAAGTCATAATTACACAGATTTTAGTCAATAGCGACCTAGCGACCAATTGTGACCTGTGACTCCTCCGGTGTTGCGGGTTTCCATGGGCGGCGGTAATCGCTTACCATCAGGTGATCCGTCTGCTCGTTTGCCACCTATCACATAAAAAAAAAACATACGATGTTTCGGCCACTTCATCTCACGTGATGGTGCGAGGCCTATGCCGAAAGAAGTGTTATTGTATTCTCATGGAGCTGTATATAGTAGGGAATTTAGTGCAACGCCTAGTATGGGAACCGTTTTATTTTGGATCCGGCGCTCAAGCTTGGCACAGTTGTTCCCTAGGCTGTTCTGAGTGGATTAAGCCCGGGAGCCATCGGGAGACATCCCCCGTTTGGCAGGGGGAGGGGGGGAAAGTATGTTTCTGCCGCGCTCCATTTATGGGCTTATATCTCCAAAACTATTGGCACTAGGGCAAGTGAGATATCATTTTCGTATGATTAAAGGATGAAAAATTCATTTCTGTAACAAAAATAATAACTTTCCATACATAAAAAAAGAAATATTTGATAAAACGTGTAAAACACGACGACCTTTTTTCCGCATATGTGTCGATTAATTTTTAATGGTCTAAGATATTAGCATGAAAAAAATATATTCTGAAAGCCACACTTCCTAGAAATATAAAAATATAAATTTCATTAGAATAGCATAATAAATACTTAGTGAAAAAAATATAATTCAATGCATGGCGTAAAACGCTGCGGTCCGCGCGGTTCTAAATTTCAGCAGTTATATTTCTTTTTTTTCTTCGAAAAGTATTTTCTTTTGTTGCAGAAATGAATTTATCATCCTTGAAATATCCGAAAATGATATCGGACTTGCCCTAGTACCTATATTTATGGAGATATAAGCCTCAAAAGAAGCGCGACCCAACAAGTAGATAATGAAGTGTAGGTGGTTTTTTCCACATATGTGTCGATTAACTTTTAATAGTCTAAGATATTAGCAAGAAAAAAATATATTCTGAAAGTCACATTTCCTAGAATTATAAAAATATAAATTTCATTAGAATGGCGTAATAAATACTTAGTAAAAAAATATATCATTTAATGCTCGGCAGAGTAGCATAAAACGCGCGGTTTTAGTATCTGTTGTTCGTAAGTAAATAAAATGAATCATCTAGCATCCAAAAATGACTGTTAAATAACATAATATAAATAGGTACATAATATTATTATTTAAATATTTCTCGCACGCACAAAATATTTGTCACGTAAAACAAAAAATATTTTCCTTATAAAAACGTACGTAACTATTTCTCATACGAATTATGGTGGTCTACTGTCTAACTTGCATGGTCGCCTTGATCACCCAGGTTAATTGACTTCAGATAAGGTCATACATACATAACCATAATGAGTTGACTCTTATTGGCGCATTAATCTTGTAACCGTTTACGTGTTCCGCAAGCCACGTCAAATTATTTTCTTAACAACTGATGCAGTCCACGCTCGGACCAGTGCCTATACAACTCTAAAACCTCGAAAGCTTGCAGCTCGAGTTGCACAACCGCTTCGAATGCGGAAGGTTTGTGGATATTGTCCAAACGGCTGAGAATAAAGTCTCAACATCAGACATTCAAAAAGAACATCTCGGATCTCGGACCAGCGAGCTCATGGAGAACAGACAGAGCTTGATTCTGAAATCTTCTGAAGATGCTTGTCAATATCGGCGACTAAACAGACAGATCTCCAAGTCCTTGATCCGCGATATACGTAAATTTAATACCAATCGTATTAAAGAGGCTATCGAGCGCAATAAAAGGTCAAAAGTATTCGCAAGGGATCTGTCTGCTGGTCAAAGCCAACTGACAAAGCTGAAGACACCCCAAGCTGTTGGAAGAGGTTAAGAAGTTCTACGGACAATTATACACGACTACATGCTTACCTGTCGTCAGTAATCTTGCTGAAGATCCGAGAGCCGGATTGACCCGACACTATACCGAAGATATCCTAGATTTCAGCCTGTGTGAAATTAGAATGGCTCACAAACAGCTTAAGAACAACAAGGCACTGAGTGATGATGGAATTACGGCTTAGCTTCTGAAAGCAGGTGGAGAACCGGTAGTTTTATCTCTTCAGAAGCTATTTAATTCCGTCATGCTCGAGGAACGAACGCCTACAGCATGGCACAGAAGTGTGATGGTGCTCTTCTTCAAGAATAAGAAGGGTGATAAGATAAAACAAGCTGTTTTCGAGAGTCATTACGACTCGTCTGGAACGCAGGTTTGACAACTTTTAGCCTCCCGAACAAGCCGGTTTACGAAAATGCTTCAGTGCCGTAGACCACATACCTACACACGCTGCGGCAGATCACACAGAAGATCGAAGAGTATAATGGCTTTTGTGGACTATGAGAAAGCATTTCAATTCGATCGAGACCAAACAGTCTCTCCAACGGTGCCAAAATGACTATGGATACATCGAAGTGTTGAAGTGTTTGTATGAAAACGCCACCACGTCCGTCCACCTCCAGGATCAGAATTCAAAACCTATTCGGCTGTAGCGTGGGATGAGACGACTGGAAGACGTTTTCAAGCTTATGGACTGAAGAAGACTCGGCATCAACATCAATGGTGAGTACATCACTCACCTTCGATCTGCTGACGATATTGTGATCATGGCTGAGACCTTGGAGGACCTAGGCGCAATGCTCGATAGACTCAGTAGTCTCCCAACAAGTGGATCTTAAAATGAACGTGGATAAGACGAAAATCATGTCAAACGTCCGTGTTACATACACTCCTCTGAAGGTTGGAGACTCTACACTCGTAGTTGTTGAAGAATATGTATACCTCGGACAAACAGTCCCGTCAGGTAGGCCCAACTTCGAGAAAGAGATCAATAGTCGAATCCAACTCAGCTGGGCAGCTCCGCAATATGTTCACGTCCAAAATACCGCAGTGTCTCAAGACTAAATTCTTTGACCAGGGTGTTGCCAGCGATGACATATGGATCCGACACATGGTCGCTTACTATGGGCCTCATAAGAAGGCTCAAGGTCACCCAAAGGGCGATGGAGCGTGCTATGCTTGGTGTTTCCCTACGTGATCGAATCAGAAATGAGGAGATACGTAGGAGAACTAAAGTTACCGAAATAGCTCTCATAATTGCTAGACTTAAGTGGCAGCGGGCAGGGCACATAGCTCGTCGAACAGATGGCCGTTGGGGCAGTAAAGTTCTCGAGTGGCGGCCGCGCACCGGAAGACGCAGTGTGGGCAGGCATCCGGCTCGGTGGACCGACGACCTGGTGAAGGTTGCGGGAAGCCGCTGGATGCGAGCCGCACAGGACCGGTCGGTGTGGAAATCCTTGGGGAAGGCCTTTGTCCAGCAGTGGACGTCTTTCGGCTGATAGATAGACAGACCGATAGATAGTAAACCACCATTATTCGTATGAGAAATAGTCACATTTTTCGGATTTTCTCATATTATGTTTTTTTAAGGAAAATATTTTTTGTTCTACGTGACAAATATTTTGTGCGTGCGAGAAATATTTAAGAAAGAAAGAAAGAAAGAAAGAAGTTTTTTCAGCAACAAAACATAAATAAAAAGAACTAAAAAATAAGAATATTATGTACCTATTTATATTATGTTACTTAACAATCATTTTTGGGCGCTAGATAATTCATTTTATTTACTTACGAACAACAGATACTAAAATCGCGCGTTTTATGCTACTCTGCCGAGCATCAAATTATATTTTTTTCACTAAGTATTTATTATGCTATTCTAATGAAATTTATATTTTTATAATCCTAGGAAATGCGGCTTTCAGAATATATTTTTTTCATGCTAATATCTTAGACCATTAAAAGTTAATCGACGCATATGTGGAAAAAACCACCCACACTTCATTATCTACTTGTTGAGTCGCTCTTTTTTGGGGCTTATATCTCCATAACTATAGGTATAAGGGCAAGTCCGATATCATTTTCAGATATTTCAAGGATGAAAAATTCATTTCTGCAACAAAAGAACATACTTTTCGTAGAAAAAAAGAAAGAAATATAACTTCTGAAAGTTAGATCCACGCGGACCGCGCGTTTTATGCTACACTGCCACGCATTGAATTATATTTTTTTTCACTAAGTATTTATTATGCTATTCTAATAAAATTTATATTTTTATAATTCTAGAAAGTGTGGCTTTCAGAATATATTTTTTTCATGCTAATATCTTAGACCATTAAAAAATAATCGACACATATGCGGAAAAAAAGTAGTCATGTTTTATACGTTTTATCAAATATTTCTTTTTTTATGTATAGAAAGTCATTTGTTTTGTTACAGAAATGACTTCTTCAACCTTTAATCATACGAAAATGATATCTTACTTGCCCTAGTGCCAATAGTTTTGGAGATATAAGCCCACAAATGGAGCGCGGCAGAAGCAAACTTTTCCCCACTCCCCCTGCCAAACGGCGGATGGCTCCCGATGGCTCCCGGGCTTTATCCACTCAAGACGGCCTAGGGAACAACTATGCCAAGTTTGAGCGCCGGATCCAAAATAAAACGGTTCCTTGCACTAAATCCCCGACTAATATTGTGTTATTATAAATTAAGTTTTAAGTTGCTTTAAGTTTTAAGCCAAACTTGTGGTGGAGGACCTCGTGCGTTTTAATTGATTTTTTACTTAATAACTCCACTATTAAATAAATTATGGCCACTCCCTGTCCCTCTTAAGACCACCTCACCCCCCGCCGATAAGATCCGATGGCTTGACGGCTTAATAATAAACAAATACACAAAAAGAGTTGTTACGACTGAAGAAACTTATTTTTTAATACATTGTAAATTTTGGAACCAACCTTTCCAAAAAGACGCTCGTATCTCAAACTCCTTGGACCAGAACTTCACGTCCTCATAATAAGGAGAAATCACTTCTGTTCCCGTCTCACTTGTTATAATTACCGTAGGCACACCCATTTTTGTCACTTTTATCGTATTGAATATTATTATGTTATTCAAAACATTTTAATAATTTAAGCATCGATCTATTATTTCTAGTAGTGAATTCAAACAATACTATGTGGGTAGGTGGTCTTATGATATTAATTTATAAGCAATCTCTTCTGAAGTCACTGCAAATCTTATTTTTATTTTTTTAAGCAAGATTATGTCCAAGAAAAATTTGCTCTCCGGACACTATTCCTGATAAAACAATCCAATATTGATGTAAATAAAAATATATAAAGGTCCATTGTAATGTACAGTTTCGAATGTAAAGACACGCACGTTTCAATATACCGCCTTGTAATAAAACAAAAATCAAGTCACATCACAATCATTATAACAAATTATATTCAATTTATTTATTTTAAAACAGTATAAAAAACTGTGCGTTTCACTAGAAACTTTCTGCCTCGCACAACCAAACTATGGAATGAATTGTCGCCTGCGGTATTTCCGGACCGATACGACATTCAAACCTTCAAGAAAAGAGCGTACTCCCATATCAAAGGCCGGCAACGCACTTGTGACTCCTCTGGTGTTGCGGGTGTCTATGGGCGGCGGTAATCGCTTACCATCAGGTGATCCGTCTGCTCGTTTGCCACCTCTGCCATAAAAAAAAAATTAAAAAAAAAATATAAATTCGAACGAAATATGATAGTTTTCTATAGAATATTCTAGTGTAAATGCCTACAGAATATATTGACTTCCGAAATTCCATAATATTTAATTAGGTTATATCTAATGTGTGGTTATCAATTATTATCTACCGCGTTATCTTTAATCGATACGTTATAAAGCCGTTTCAATTAATTTCTTGGCACGCAATATCTAACGACTGAAATTACCTAAACAATGACTGATTAGTCATTTAATTAACCTTTTTTTTAATATTCTTTTGAAAATAGTTAAAATAGTGAGTTATGGCGTCATAAAAGGATATTTGACTAAATCGAAAATATAGACCCATACATGTATAGTTCATTCCAATCAAAAAAAAGCAAAAGGGAAAGAAACGTAGTATGCAGATGACATTGACATGTGTCAGTTCCATAGTAAGTTTGTTTACGTTTTGCTTTTTTTTGATTGGAATGAACTATACGATATCCATTTTTTTTAATTACAAGAAAAATACGACAGAATAAGACTGGCAGTAGTAATATAGTCATAGAGCAAAAATTATCCAGTATGATAAGTAGAAGCCCCAGTTACCGGGTCTCATAGGTATTTTGTAGGTAAATAAATAGAATATTTTTTTGAAATGAAAATTCTAATATTTCTTGCAAACGTAGGAACAATTTTTTTTGCATTTCTATCTAGTAAACACGTAATAAATTCTACTTGACTGAGAATTTTAACTTGCAGATATTAATAAAAAAGATATATCAAGACTGTTTACATTTAATCTCATACCTAAAGAAATGGAGTATCTCATCTCACTAATATTATAAATGCGAAAGTATGGATGTTTGTTTGTTCCACTTTCACGCCGAAACTACTAAACAGATTTGGATGAAAGGTAGGTACATAGATAAAACACTCGGCTAACACGTAGGATACTTTTTATCCCGAAAAACTCGAGAGTCACTAGATGGCGCTGCCTTAACATTTTATTTCTCTCTGGACCCAATTCTGAAGTCCGCGCAGACGAAGTCGCGAGCGGAGGCATTAGATATTAATCTAAAATCAATAAAATCCTTACCTTCCAGCAACATATCAAAGTGTTCCTTGTTGCTTTTCAGCTCATTAGCCAACTTCTCGCTCTCCGCCTCCCATAGCTCCCTCTCTTTCCTGTACTGCTCTTCTATCTCTTTCTTCTCCGCCACGAGCCGCTTGTTGCTATCCCTCTCGCTCAGTAGTTCTGTCTCGAGAGCGCTTATAAGCCTTATAAGCGCTCTCGAGACAGAACTACTGAGCGAGAGGGATAGCAACAAGCGGCTCGTGGCGGAGAAGAAAGAGATAGAAGAGCAGTACAGGAAAGAGAGGGAGCTATGGGAGGCGGAGAGCGAGAAGTTGGCTAATGAGCTGAAAAGCAACAAGGAACACTTTGATATGTTGCTGGAAGGTAAGGATTTTATTGATTTTAGATTAATATCTAATGCCTCCGCTCGCGACTTCGTCTGCGCGGACTTCAGAATTGGGTCCAGAGAGAAATAAAATGTTAAGGCAGCGCCATCTAGTGACTCTCGAGTTTTTCGGGATAAAAAGTATCCTACGTGTTAGCCGAGTGTTTTATCTATGTACCTACCTTTCATCCAAATCTGTTTAGTAGTTTCGGCGTGAAAGTGGAACAAACAAACATCCATACTTTCGCATTTATAATATTAGTGAGATGAGATACTCCATTTCTTTAGGTATGAGATTAAATGTAAACAGTCTTGATATATCTTTTTTATTAATATCTGCAAGTTAAAATTCTCAGTCAAGTAGAATTTATTACGTGTTTACTAGATAGAAATGCAAAAAAAATTGTTCCTACGTTTGCAAGAAATATTAATTAAATCAATAAAATCCTTACCTTCCAGCAACATATCAAAGTGTTCCTTGTTGCTTTTCAGCTCATTAGCCAACTTCTCGCTCTCCGCCTCCCATAGCTCCCTCTCTTTCCTGTACTGCTCTTCTATCTCTTTCTTCTCCGCCACGAGCCGCTTGTTGCTATCCCTCTCGCTCAGTAGTTCTGTCTCGAGAGCGCTTATAAGGCTGTTCTTGTCTACAATGTCGAGTTTTAGCGCTTTAGCTTCGATCTCAACTAGTTTTAATAGTTCTAGTTTTGCCCTGTGGAAGAATGAATGGTTTTTAGTTTTCAAAGCAGTGGTGAAATATCGCGGTAGAAGACGTTTTATGCAAACCTAATATAATCTCTTATTTTACGTAGAATCGAGTAAAAGCTTTGGATGAAGGAAATCTCGAAAAACATAAAGAGGTAGTACACAATAAAAATAATAATAATATAAACTAAATAGTACAAAGACAATTCAATTTAGTGTATCCTCAAAGTAAACTTAAATGTATTCTACTAAAATAGTTTTTAAGTTTCTCTGTTACTAACAAATATTATGGATTTTTTGTCTGAGTTAAATAAAGTATTATTATAACACCAATACAGATATAGGCATATCTGCTATTAACTGCTCGCCTATTACTAAATAATAATAATATTCATATAAAAGTATATGACAGATAAATCAAATCTAACACGGCGCGGTGATTGGTTGATTCAGTGTCATGCGTGAGCTGACTTCTCGTTGATAAAGGACCATTATCACTTGAACTTTGTGTTTCTATTGGAGACAGACCCGCACGGATCTTTAATTTACCAACGCAGAGTTCAAGTTACACTGGTTCAAGTGTTACACTAACTCTGCAATCTGCGCCTGCAACTGGTCAATACACTTGTTCCTCTCGAGAGCGTTACCTAGTTTCTGCTGGAGGCTGATGATCTCTCCAGACCATTTTTGAGAAACGCAGAGTTCAAGTTACAATGGTTCAAGTGTTATACTCACTTTAACTCAGCAACTGGTCAAAACACTTGTTTCTCTCGAGAGTGTAACCAAGTTTCTGCTGGAGGCTGACGATCTCTCCAGATCCTTTCTCCAGACCATTTTTGAGGGACACAGAGTGCAACTTACAATGGTTCAAGTGTTATACTCACTTCAACTCAGCAATCTGCGCCTGCAACTGGTCAATACACTTGTTCCTCTCGAGAGCGTCACCAAGTTTCTGCTGGAGGCTGATGATCTTGTTCTCGAGACCCTTGTTGAGGGATTTCACGTGGTCCAGGCTGCGAGCTTCGATGCGCAGGCGCTTGTATTGGCGGCGGGCGAGGAAACGACGCACCTTTTGGGGGAAAAGTAATATTAAAAAAGATACAAAAATAAAATGAAAAGGTCGGTGTGGAAACTCTTGGGGAAGCCTTTGTCCAGCAGTGGACGTCTTTCAGCTGATGATGATGATGCTTATAATGAAATGAAAGAAAATATCTTATTCGAAGTAGACAGCAGTGAACACATTTCGAAGTTCATTATTTTGTATACCTATCTAATAAGAGGATCCTACCAATCGAAACTCGTATACCCGCCGTTTCGGGAAGTGTTTGCGGAGTGAGAAGAAACGACGGGTCCAAAGAAACCACCCAAATAGTTTTAATTTTTTTTTGCATTGTACTAACTTGCATTGATTTTTTCTCGATATTCATAAATATAATTTATGAATACCGATAAATTTCGTACGTATATCATGTTAGGCAACATACATTCATGTTAAGGAAGTGCAAAAAAGGTTTATCTCCAACTAGCCCAACTGATGCCCGCGACTTCGTCTGCGTAAAAAGAATAAAATATAATGATTTTTATATCCATATCTTGAGAAATGATTGGTTTCCCATATAAATTTTCATCCCCTATTTCACCCTCTTCAAGTTTTTTTCAGCTGATTTTGTTAGACCTCATATAGTATTATACAGTATGATGTACTTACACCGGCCTGCGCTATGACGATCTGGTGTCGTATTCTCTTGGCCTTCCGCCGGGCGAGGTAGCCGCGAGCGTAGCGCTGTATTGTGAGCACCTGCCAACAAACACAGCGTTCATATGACTATTGTTACTTTACTCACTTACTTACTTCGCTGACTCAGTAAGCTCAAGAAGATATTGGCCATAAACAGCCGTTTTTGCTTAAACGTAGGTATTTGAATTTCATCAGTCTCTGTAAAAGGCATTTCAATTTCTAGAAAATTCCTCTTGCCTACTTAAAGTTTCTAGGACATTCTATAACGTAGTTCACACTTACAGCCTTCATCATCCTCTTGTCCCTGTAAATCCTCCTAGACAGAAACCTTTGAATGAATTGGATGTACTTCATACATACTTACAGCCTTCATCATCCACTAGTCCCTGTAAAGCCTCCTCGCCAGGTATCCGCGTGCGCTTGTAGGTCGATAGCTAATAATATTCAATTAATCAGTTCCTCTTTCCTACCTATAGTTTCTAGAACATTCTACAACGTAGTTCATACTTACAGCCTTCATCATCCTCTTGTCCCTATAGAGCCTCCTCGCCAGGTATCCCCTCGCGTGCGCTTGCAGTCCAATGGCGAGTCTCCTCAGACGCTGGTACTTGACGCGAGCTAACCAGCCTCGGACTGTCTTCTGTATCTTGATGGCGGCTCGGTTACGACGGACTTCTTGGGCTTTGCTGTTGGAGAAGGAAGATTCAAATAAGAATAACCCGAGAATAGTAATATATTAATAGCATATAAATTGACTCTCGGAAGTTTCTGTAGAGATTGTCATTCTTGTAAATGATATTTGCAATAGATACATTGTTATATATCTGGTTTGGGAGCGTGCTTCGCTCGAAGTTTCCCTGCGTAATCGAATCAGAAATGGGGAGATACGTAGGAGAACCAAAGTAATCGACCGACATAGGTAGCTCACAGAATCGCTAAACTGAAGCGGCAGTGGGCGGGGCACATAGCTCGTAGAACAGATGGCCGTTGGGGCAGTAAAGTTGTCGAGTGGCGACCGCGCACCGGAATACGTAGCGTAGGCAGCCTCCCACTCGGTGGACCGATGACCTGGTGAAGGTCGCGGGAAGACGCTGGATGCGGGCAGCGCAGGACCGGTCGGTGTGAAAATCATTGGGAGATCATTGTTCTATCTAGCAGTGGCTGTCGTGGTCATCGTGTGTGTAACTCTTTTCTCTTGTTATGTTAACAACCTATATCGTCCCCACTGCAGAAGCACGGGTCATTTCCGATACATTGGGAAGGTCAGGCCATACTCCACACACGGGGGCCAAGTTCGAATTGGTGGAGGTTGTGGGGCTAGTGGCCAACCCCATTTTCAGGAGTTTTTCGACACGGCTTAACGACTGGCGTAACGAAGCTGTCGTGGCTCAGTGCGGCTCGCGTGGTCTCGTCGATCACGCAGGTTAACTGACTACAAACACGGTCATAACCTGGATGGGTTTGACTGTTAATGGCATTTATCTCGACCGTTTCCGTGCTTCGCAAGGCACGTTAAGCCGTTGGTGCCGGCTGCTATCGCTAGATGGCAGTCGTTAAGCCATCTCGAAGGCCTTATAGGCGGCTCGATAACTACTGACACTGGGGTTGACCACTAGTCTCACAACCTCCACCAATCCGGATTTGCCCCCCGTGTGTGGAGTATGGCCTAACCTTCCCGAATTATGGGAAGGGACCCGTGCCCCTACAGTGGGGACGGAATGGGTTGTTAACATGGACATAATGACTGCCACCTAGTGATTGCAGCCGTCACTAACGGCATGACGTGCCTTGCGAAGCACGGAAACGGTCGAGAATTATGCCACTAACAGTCAACCCCATCCAGGTTGTGGCCGTGTCTGTAGTCAGTTAACTTGGGTGATCGACGCGACCACGCAAGCCACACTGAGCCACGACCGCTTTTCACATGACACTGGCAAAATCACTCTTCATTGATATGGAATGCTAAATAGAAAAGAAGAATACTGGCAGTTAACATCCCTACAAGAAGACTCACCGGTGCAAACATTTCTGTGATGAGCAATTTGTTTGCTCTGTGTCTGGGTGTATTATATCTATACAGGGTGTAACAGAAAGGTGGGATAATACTTCAAGGTGGGCTTTTACCCATCAAACTGAACAACTTTTGTTCTACAACTTTGTTGAAATCGCAAAGAAATTTTGCCAGCTGATCGATTTGTATGAAAAGTCCAAAAAAATTTTGCGATTTGAACAAAGTTGTAGAACAAAAGTTGTTCAGTTTGATGGGTAAAAGCCCACCACAGACATGCACCCCGCTCCCCCTCCTATAGACTAGCAATACAGGGCATCGGCCGCTCGCCGCAAGGTGGGCAGATGGCCAAGTTAAATTGAAATGTCATTTTTGTTCAATTTTCGTCTTTCAGTCTATTTCTGTCAATGGTCGAGGTAACATCGGATAAAATGTGTGTAAATTTATCGTAAAAATGCTAAGTTGCATCGTTGTCTGATGCGGAAACCGCACTGGGCATCTCAATAAATCAAATGTGCGGGGTTTCATACCAGAAGTAAGCCATATATTGACTAATTTTTATTTAAATAACTTCGTTGCAAAACATATGGTAGTGATGTAAACACTTCATCGACTTTTCGATAGATATAGCAAAAAGTTTAGCAACAAAAAATAACCGACTGCGTATTTACATAGTTTATCCAAAGTAGACATGAAATGTATTTGACTTATTTTTTCTTCTAATTATTTTCAGTTTCCAAATTCCTTTGGAAAAATCCCAAATAAAAATTAAACGAGAATTAAGACTATGAGCAGACACGACAGCTGGAAAATTTTCTCCTAACATCTCCGCCCAGCTTGGCTATAGATATGTTTTGAAAACTATGATTCGGTTTGATTTTTATTTTTAAAATATATATTTTTTATTTTAATATGTATTTTTACTGTATTATATTTGTGAATTTCTATTAGTATTGTTAATGTATTAAGATTTAACAAGGAACAATATGCTTAATTTATTTTGTTATCCTCATTTTAAAAATTATCGTAAGAATTTTCGATATTTGTGATACTTTCTATTGCCTCCATCACTAGATATTTCAGTCTTATTTTGAGTTTTGTCATTTTCAAATACTCTATTGCTATTCGACGATTTAAATCCTTAGACAGTAGACATCTTGCGGTGATTGGTCGTAATTCAAACATATGACATTCTTAGATTCAAAAATTCGAACAGTTATGAAGCTTCCCCCTCCCGCACCTCAGATTTTCCCCTCAACTTGGTCCACGCGGTTTCATATTGAAACTGACGTATTAGCGTTCTATAGAGGAGCGGAGCGACGATATAAAATTTCTTTGAAGCCCACCTAGAAGTATTATCCCACCTTTCTGTTACACCTGTATATGTATGTGTCTAAACGCATATGTGTAATTGTGTATGGTATATCAGTCTCTGGTTCCCACAGTACAGGGAATCCCAGTTTGGGGCCGGATGACGGTGCGTGTCTACTCACCGCCTGGCCAGGAAGCCCCGCGCGCGCGCCTGCAAGCCCCGCAGCGCGCGCGCGCGGCGCAGGTACTGCCGGCGCGCCACGAAGCGGCGCACGCAGCTCTGCACGCGCACGCAGCACAGCCGCTGCACTTCCGCGCGGATCTTCTCTAGGTACGCCACCTAGCGGTGACGGGTGGAAAGTAATGTAAAATAAGGCTTAGTTCGAGTTGCAATGATTCTAATACGGGAGGGAGTTGGTTGAATAGAAAATAAATTATGAAATCTAAATCTTTAGTCGAAAATAAGAGGTATTACCGCCAGGAATCACAATCATAATCACTATCAGCAAGTTCATTCACACGCACGCACACGCACGCACGCACGCACGCAGGCACGCACGCAGGCACGCACGCACGCACGCACGCACACACACACACACACACACACACACACACACACACATATATGCAAGCATATAAAACTTTTACTAGACTAGTTACTTTTATTTTTAATATTATGTTTACAAATTGTTTACCTCATAATGTAACTATAAGACCGGTACTCTTTATTTTAAAATGATAAATGTAACTCATGTAGAACTGTGTCATACAGGTTGATACCTAGTTCACAGTTCAAAGTAAATGAAAATTGTAACTGGTAACTTGAAACTTGAAATTGTTGGACAAAGGCCTCCCCCAAGGCACGCAACATATACATTTACCTTCGGCTATGCGCATCCAACTGATACCAGCAACCCTGCGCAAATCATCGCTCCACCTAGCCGTTCTTCGTTCTCCATTGTAGAACTCGCTTTGTCCAGAGGTTTTCAGTTCTTCGGCAGATATTTCCAAACCCACTGCCACTTTAGTGTGCTAATTTTCTGAGCAATGTCGGTTATGAAGTTTTTAACCGACTTCAAAAAAAGGAGGAGGTTCTCAATTCGTCGGAATCTTTTTTTTATGTATGTTCACCGATTACTCGAAGACGCCTGAACCGATTTGGAAAATTCTTTTTTTGTTTAAAAGGGTATACTTCACAGGTGGTCCCATATAAATTTTATCTAAATCGATTCAGCGGTTTTTGAGAAAATCAACAAAAACATAGCAAAATTGGAGTTGTTGCGATTGAAGACGGTTGTTTTTAACGTATTCAGCGTGGTCAATTTTATTGTTACATACATATCATGTATGTACTTCCGTCAAAAGATACTTCAATAGCGCGTTCCAGTAATGTATGGATGAAGATGCTGTATGATACAAACGGTGATACAGCGCCATCTATCGACAGTTTAGAGTAACTCTACAACTGACTAGAGAACTACCAGTTACCACACAGATATAACTAGACGGCAGCACTCACCTGTCCAGCCCTGAAGAAGATCTTGGTGGCTCCGAACTGGAACTTGTCGGGGTCCGTAACGTGACGCTTCAGAATGCGGGCGCAGGTCGCCTTTATGTCGGACCGGTTGATCTCCTTGTGCGGGGCTAGGAGACGGTACCTGTTGACGAAAGGTTTTATTCACAATTAGTAAGGCCTTGGCATCATCTCACTTGGTGCTAAGTGATGATGATGCTTACCAAGACGGGGAGTCTTGGTAAGCCCGCAAAGGAGAAATGGCTCTCTTTTCACATTTCCTGAAACGTTGAGTTTACGAGTACTTCATAGATCCAAATCTGATCCGTCCTCACAGTTTTTTTTGAATAGAAACCCTCACGAGTTTTTCTTTGATCGAAATTTGAACAGTTCAGTCAATTTTTTTGTATGGAAACTCTCACTCACCGATGGAAGAAGTCCTGGTAAGGCCACCTGGACGGGAAACCGGCAGCTGATATCCTTATTGTCTCTAACACACCGCAAGCTCTGAAACAATAAGAAATTGCGTATTTTAGTACTTATTTGGATGAGGGTTACATCGCCATGCTATGTGAAAGGTTTTTTTTTATCTCTGTTGTATGGGTTCCTTATACTGTTTTAGAGATAGAGATACATTTATTTAACAGACAGTAAACAACACAAAACAAATTACACCAAGGAAAAAAAGAGAAACAAGCACAGTTAGAAAATAAACACAAAACAAACATAAACAAGCTAACATTTTAATAAAAGAGCTACGTATTTCATCATCAGGCGAAATACGTCCATTGCTAAACAAAGGCCTCCTCCAACACACCGACCGGTCCTGCGCTGCCCGCATCCAGCGGTTTCTCGCAACCTTCACCAGGTCATCGGTCCACCCAGCGAGAGGCCTGAGAAATTCATGAGATGACCTAGCTCATCTCCTCTCAACTATCTAACAATACTGACCTCAGCTGGTTGACGGCCCTAGCGCAGTCAAACTGGAACGCCTGTTTAGTGTCGTTGGGCTTGATGCAGCGGACGTAGTGCGGCGTGGTGGCGGACAGGGTGGCCATCAGCGCCGAGAGGGACGCCCGGAACTGGGAGCCGACGGTCTGTTTCTGACCGGAGGCGCGGCGGGGCGGTTGCTGTGGTTAATGAAGATACAGTATACGTATTTGTCGTGACCAGATGATGAAATGACGAGTCATATCGTCGAGAAGCTTAGACAAAAGTCAACAGTTCCTTGCCGTCAAACTAGCAGCAGGAACTGAAGGCACGATTCGTTTTCTGTGTGGAGGTGATCGATCATGTAAACTTCTGGTCTACTGGTCTATTATCATTTATCACAGATTATCATCTGGATGACACAAGCTTTAACAGAACCTTTTACCTATCAATTTTATTCTGAAGTCTACTGCGGACTACTCAGTAGACCAAATACACTTGCTGTGGAACTTCTATAATACATCTATCTAAAAAGGTCACAGTTAATTGTTTTCAAGGTATTTTTAAGTCTATTCTTTTCCGGTCTACTAACAGTGTACTCGGTCTACTCGACAGACTTACCGTTAAACTAGCAACAGGAACAGAAGGCGTGGTTCGTCTTCTTGAAGGAGGTGGTAACGTGGACGATTGGTCTACTGGTCTGTCTCCAGCGAAGATCGTGTGGATAAGACGGCACGCTGTGGCCGACTTGATGCATTCCAATTGTTCTTCTGAGACCGTGTCTCGGTTCTTCTCGAGGAAACCGTACGACTGGTATTCCACGTTATCGGCGAAGTGTTTTATTATGAACGCTGCAAAGAGTAAAGCACTGTTTCATTGCTGTGTGGTTTTATTAATATTTAGGATGGGAAAGTATTGCAGCGACAAAAGAGCATAGAATAAGCGGGAAACACCCAATTAAACGGCCATAATACCGGTAGAAAGACGAAGTCTTACATAATGCCCTATATATGGCTAACTGGTGAAGAAAAAAAATCCTTTTGGGACGCAAACTCAGCGCAGTAAGTACGTAAGGAATACAATGTGACAGATCAAGTTCCAACCCCATTACAACTGTAGCTATGATATGAACAATACAGATAACCGTAAGAAAGGCGACTTTTTAATGGCGGATATAAACAATCGGATCAAATGGTAAATAAATAATAAAAAAAAATCTTAGCAAAAATCTATCATCAGATTTCCATTCTTATTTTTTTTTACCGTCAATTGATAAGCCCTTGGCATCATCTCACCTGATGGTAAGTGATGATGACGCCGAAGATGGAAGCGGGCTTACCAAGAATCCCCAACGCAATGGGGAACTGGCTATCTAATCTTCATGCCGGTTGATCTTCATCTTCTTATTGACATGATATAAATTACGTTTGTACATCAAAAACAACAACACAGGGTTTAAGGTGATATCACTTACCGGCATTAGTTCCGATTTCAGCCACATCCCATAAGATCTTGATCACAATTAACCTTTCATCAAAAGAATACCCTACAAATAACCATAAGGGGCCGTCCATTAACCAAGTGATGTTTTAGCAACTTTTTAGACCCCCCCCCCCTGGAGATACGTGGTGAGGTTTTAGACTATCCCCCCACCCCCTTCCCAAAATCATGTGTATTTATTTGGTACAAAAGATACAGGTATAATGTAATTTATTTCTGGAAAATTAAGCACCGTAATAAAAATTTCCAGACAGACATTAAGGTTGCAGGTTGTTTCCGACTGCCTGAAGCCGTTTTGAACATTGGGAAGAGTTAAAAACAACATAACAACAACAGTCCGACGTTTGGAAATTACTCTAGAAATCGCGCGTTCAATGAAAAAATAAATACACGTGATATCTCAGTACACCCCCCCTCCCCCTTGTGATATTTCGTGATTTTTTCTGAACCCCCTCCCCCCCTTTTTGAGCCTCACGTGATTAATAGACGACCCCTAAACTAGAATTAAACAAGAAAAGTATGTATAAAAACATTATCACTCACCATCATTCCCGAACCGCGGCTTCATAAAATGCGGATACTTGGAGCACTTCTCGTGCAGTTTCGAGACGAATCCCTGGTCGGATCCCTGGGGGACCCGGCACTCCTCATCCAGCAGCGCCAGGATGCCCAGCCGGTCTTCGATCAGGTCTATGCACGGCTGGTTGTCGTAGAAGTCTATCATTTTCCAGGATATCTCCTCCTGTTCGTTGATGAGGGCACAAACAAATGTAACGTCAACTGCATAAGTTTACTTCACTTACTCTAAGGTCGATAATCCTTTGCACATCACTAAAGATGCATAATTAACGTATAGTGGTGCAAAGGATTTTTTTTTCTCAGAAGGATGTGATGTCTTTTTCAGATCGAAAATGAATACGTTAAAAACAACCGACTTCAATCGCAACAACTCCAATTTTGGGATAAAATTTATATGGGACCACCTGTGAAGTATACCCTTTCAAACAAAAAAAGAATTTTCGAAATCGGTTCAGGCGTCTTCGAGTAATCGGTGAACATACATAAAAAAAAAAAAAAAAGATTCCGACGAATTGAGAACCTCCTCCTTTTTTTGAAGTCGGTTGACAAATCTCATCTTATCTTACTATACAGGGTTATTTTTGGACCCCCCACCAAAACTTCACAGCGGCATCATGTGCCACATGCCAGCATATATAATATTAGGTCCTTACCTATGAAATTGGCGGTTCAGTTTTGAAAGTTCAACAGAATAATATTACCCCAAAAATGAATTTACTTCCATTAAATTATATATCATTTTCTAGCTACATTCAAGGTCTTTCATGAATTAGTGATGTCATGTCTCTTATGTAAAAACTGACTGAGTAGGGTTCCATTAAATTCTGTATTGGAGTTTTCTTAGAGATCAATGGGGTCAATTTTTCTACCAAAAAAATCGAAATTATCTATAATATCTATAAATATTATAAATATTATGCGCAATATGTTCAAAAATACATATGGTAACGAATAACACGCTGGGATAAGTGTAGCCTTCAAAAATAAAAATAAAGTATATTTTTAACGAAAAAAATTGCGATTTTCAGTGACGAAAAAATCCATTTTCACAGTTTCTACACCACTGTGCTCTCAAAATATTCAGACAACGTGCATTTAGCAAGCATTATTTGTCCAATGGTACTTTGAAAATAATTAGTTATTTTAAAACCTTAATTATTTTATATTAATTTTGTCTTTGAACTTTTTTAACTAAACGTCAATTTCATAGGTAAGCACCTAATATTTCGTTCGTTAACAACTCGATGGAGGTTGTTATACAGAGTGTAACAAAATTGGTGTAGGACCCGTTAACTGGGGATTCTACTCATCGTACTGAACAACTTTTGTTCCACGACTTTGCTCAAATCGCAAAAAATAATTCGGACTCCATACAAATTGATCTTCTGTTTTGCCATTTTTGTATGGAGTCCAGAATTTTTTTTGCGATTAGCGCAAAGTCGTGGAACAAAAGTTGTTCAGTACGATGAGTAGAATCCTCAGGTAACGGGTCCTACACCAATTTTGTAACACCCTGTGTATTATCTTACCAATCTTACACACATAGACACTAAAGATGGATGTTCCACTTTCTCACCGAAACTGCTGAACTGTTTTATATGAAATTTGGTAAGTAGATAGATCACTACTCTTTCTAACATTATGAGATCAGTAAGAAACAAAGTATAGCTATCTCACTCACTCCTCCCTTACCTTGATATACTCGTCCTGCTCTAACTTAAAGACGTGCGAGTTAAACTGCTGCTGTAACTTCTCGTTCGCGTAGTTTATGCAGAATTGCTCGAAGGAATTAATCTCGAACGTCTCGAAACCGTATATGTCCAGAACACCTGCAATTAATTAGTTTTTTTGTACAACGTTTACAACCCATATTGTCCCCAGAGCTGTTGCACGGTACGGGTCTCTTCTCATACCACGGGAACACTCCACACACAAGGGCTACGTTCGGATTGGTGGAGGTATTAGAAGTTTTCAAGCCATTTGTAAAGACCTCTACCATCTGAGTAATACCAACTGTCACACCAACAGCTTAAAGTGCATTGCATAACACGGAAGGGTTAAGATACATGCCACTTACAGACAAACCCATCCGGGTTATAACTATGTCAGTAGTCAGTTAACCTCCGTGATCGAGGTATTTTACATACCTATTTATTCACAAATTTTAATTCATAATTAACCAAAAGACGTCCACGACAAAATCCTACCTGTAACTGTACGGATGTAAAAAAAACGTTTATATAGTTAATAGACAGACAGACACACACTTACTAAGTTTTTTCGCATTGAACAGTGTCTGCAGATCGTCTGACAACTCGTTTAGACTTATCATGGATCACACTGGTGTCGATTCGGTGTTTACGATTAAACTTCTTTGACAGGACTAAACTAAATTTAAGTGTCCTGTGTTCTTGTCTTTTCGAAGGACACAGGACACTTAAATTTAGTTTAGTCCTGTCGAAGAAGTTTAATCGTAAACACCGAATCGACACAATTATTAGTCTTACTACATCTGACAACACTTGACCAGTGTATACAGACACTTTTGAAATGTTTCTTCACGTTATCCAGTATCTAAAGCTACGTTGAAAGACTCGTCTATACTTATCATAGCTCAGATAACATTGGCCTTACCAGTTCTGACAATACTGGACCAGTTTATACAGACACTCACTTTTGAAATGTTTCTTCGCATTTTTCAATATCTGAAGCATCACTGTATTTGAACACTTGACCAGTTTAGACAGACACTTTCCTGTTGTCATAGCTATAGCTCAGATTACACTGGTCCTTCCGAATAAGAAAATGCTTGACCAGTTTAAACAGACACTCACCAATGAAATGTTTCTTTGCACATCCAGTATCCAAGGCCCTGTTCACAGCATGGATCAGCCAATTAAATAGTTTCCCAACCAAGTATTTGTCTACACTTACCATAGTTCAGATAACATTGGTCTTCCTACATCTAACAACATTTGACCAGTTTAGACAGACACCTTTTGTTAAAGCTTAGATTAATCTGCATAGTTCAGATTACATTGGTCTTCCTACATCTGACAACACTTGACCAGTTTAGACAGAAACCTATTGTTAAAGCTTAGATTACACTTATAATCTTCATAGTTCAGATTACATTGGTCTTACTACATCTGACAACACTTGACCAATTAAGACAGACACCTATTGTTAAAGCTTAGATTACAATTATAATATTATAGTGCAAGTTACACTAGTCCCTCCGCATAAGACCACAGAGGCCAGTTTAAGCAGACACTCACCAATGAAATGTTTCTTCGCATGCCCAGTATCCAGGGCCCTGTTGACAGCGCGGACCAGCCAATTGAATAGCTCCCCATACATGCGTTTGGCGAGAGCGTCGCGTGCGAACGCAGCCCTTTGGACGTCAACGCGAGACACGATTACCTGGTGACAGATATAAAATAGTCAGTGGGGTTCCCGTAAAGACAAACTTTTTTTTTCATAATATACATTATATTTACATTTTAAAACTTATTTATAAAATGCCGCTAAACTTAGTTGTTTGTCGCGACATTGCATTCGCGTTAGGACTTTATTCTCCTACACCGACACAGATTACCGTCTAGACAAAAAAATACATGTTCTCCTACACTTTTTACCCTGCTTATGGCGAATAAAGGATTTGATTTTGATTTGAGAAAATTGAACTGCTCATACAAATTGATCACGTTTGGTAACCAACGTTTTTTTTATCGTTTGTATGAAGAGTGAAGGTTTTTTTTGCTGCTATTGTCCCTACAATAACCCCCTGTTTCATGTGGTTTATTCAGTTTCATAAGTAGAGCCATTCCCTCCTTTTAAGATGCAGAATATACAAAAAAAACTGACTCCTCATACAAACTGATCACGTTTCGTAACCAACGTATTTTTTTTTGTTTGTGTGGAGAGTACATTTTTTTTACTCCAATTGTGGGGTTTTATGGTAAAGTTTGTTGTTCCTTTTTTATTATTTAAGTGTGTTTGACTTCATAAGTAGAAGCAACAGTTAACGACAAAGAAATGAATAAACTTCAACCTGTAGATGTAATAAAAACAACACTAAATATGTACGTCAAAACCAACAGACTAGAATCGTAACGAAGAACTGGAATTATGCTATATTTGTTTTCGTATCACAAGTTGTTATTAAAAAGTAAAGTATTTGGAAGTAAAAAGCAACAACTGAATCAATTTTATTACAATTTGTATATATGTAACAAAATAGTTAAGCTCGTTTACTTGTGATGCTAGTCAGCAGAAAATCTTTTATTTTACAACTTTGCTTTGATTGCAAAAAACTTTTGGAATTTTCAATTTCAATTCTTTATTGCATTCCATGTGTTTACAAAATACAGAGGTGTTAAAAGTTAAAATGGTATCAACATGGACCCTGAGCAGGGCACAGCAATATTAGGAGGAAAAAATAAGTCTATTCTTGTCTAAAATAAAATAATAATTATAAAATTTCACGTCAATTTAAAAAATTAATAAAGCATGCAGTTTGTCGAAATTTTTAAATATATTAGGTAAAAATAAATTCAAATGTAATGTCCATATACAAACTGATCAACTGTTTGGCCATTTTTTGTTTACTTTTTTATTTTTTAAGAATGACCTTCTAAAAGTGTACACTGCTACCTTCTTCTCATAAAATATTTCCATTCATTCATCAATACGTACCTCGTGTTGTGAAGCAATCCGGCGGTGCGTGAGCCATCGCAGTAGTTCAGGGTTGGAGATCCCGAGGAGAGAGCAAACCGTCGCCAGGCTGGGGTCATCTGACTGAAAACAAATAATACAATTTGTACTCAAAAAAGAAAGAAAAAATATTTCATTCCCATTTCACGTGTAGGGGAGGTACCCTGAAAACATTTTTTTTTTTTAAGATTTTATTTCATTTGTACTCTGTTTCTACTAGTCATAATCATCATCAGCATAAAGACGTCCACTGCTGGACAAAGACCTCCCTCAAGGGTTTCCACATCGACCGGTCCCGCGCTGCCCGCATCCAGCGGCTTCCCGCGACCTTCACCAGGTCGTCGGTCCACCGAGTGGGAGGCTGCCTACACTGCGACTTCCGGTGCGGTCGCCACTCGAACTTTTAATGTCTCAGCCTTGTATACTGAACATGATTCACAGTATCGTTCCCGGTACATATAATGAACATGTTCATACTTACGCTACTATAAGCACCATCTTGTGAATCGCTGTGGAGCCAATCCGGATTGTCTAGACGATCAAGAGTCTAATCGTACCCGTTGTATCGTATTCAGTACTGGCCGTATCTTGCGAATCGCTGTGCGGCCGATTCGTAGATTCTAGATGGAGCGGCCGTCTTGAATCTAGACGGATCGGCCACACTGCGATTCATAAGATGGCCGTACTAGTCGGATTGTTCATTTGAACGACGTCTAGCTAACGTCTGAGAACAGCTAGACGTTGTCCAAATGAACGATCCGCCCAGCATACTAATGACATTCATACTTACACTCCTGCGCCCATTCAAATGAACTTGTTCAAACTCACAGTATCGCATCCAGTGTATTGAACACTACACTCACAGTTTTGCAGTATAATGAACATATTCATACTCACGCTAATATAAGCGCCATCTTGCGAATCGCTGTGTGGCTGGTGTGGGTCATCTGAGAGCAGCTGGACGTTGCCCAAATGCAGTATAGCGGCAAGTATAGTGAACATGTTTTCCTGTTCTGTCTCTGTCACACCTATGGAGAAAATGAGAAATGCGTTAGCAAGCCATATCGTCCCCACTACAGGGGCACGGGTCTCTTCTCTTATATAGGGAAGGTTTCCGCCAACACAACCTTCACATCTTGTCTTTTCACTTATGGTAAGAAGGAAAACTCTTAGAGAGTTATTCATAACGATTGTACATAAAACCAATTATCATGTAAGTGTATCATATTTCATATATGTGTTTGCAAACTTATAAATAAAAAAATGTTTAGGCCATACTCCACAGTCCACACGAGGAAGCCAAGTCCGGATTGGAAATAAGAAATAGATGACAATTATTTTTCCAAAGAAGTTTTATATCGATAAAGCTGATTGAAAAATACACAGACTTGCACCCCGCGGTGCAAGTCTGTGTCGCAGCTTCGCTCGCAAACAATTTTTGATTTCTTTAAGGTAACCATAAGTGAACACTAAGAGGAAACAGGATAAAAGATGGCCTGTTTATATCCGTCTCCATGTCCAAGCCAGGCGCGGATCCAGGGGGGGGGGCAATGGGTGCAATTGCCCCCCCCCCCACCACCCCGAAGCCTGACCGAAGTACTAAAACTTCTATATATTGCAAATAAATAGAGGCATTTCTTAACTATTCAAAAAAATTCGCGCTCGCTACGCTCGCGACTTTTTATATTAAGGTTAAACGTCAGTCACCCTATTTCATACAAATTTACCTGGCTATTAACTACACAAATAACCACTATATTTTCGATTTTATCTGTCCAACGTAAACTTTGCAACCTTTTATTTTCTCCAAATGTATATAATTATATTATTTATTTCTGTAATATCATTAAAAACTGCAGTAAAATACCATAAATTTTACGCATGTAGTGGTGTATAATTCAGCACCACCTTTCTGATATTACAGTAACTACAATCTCAATTGGTCTGTTAAGCTTTGTTTAGCCCAGGATTTAGTTTTTAGCGCCATCTTGCATTTTGCTTGAGCATTACCAAAGTAGCAAATTTATTATAAAGACTTTTTAGTCTGAGTAATTAATGCTGGCAAACTTTTTTTATATTCAGAAAAAAAGACGCTGTCAGTCTCACGTCAGGGACATCTGAAAGACGAAAATATTGTTCACCCAACAAGGTCTAGTTGTGAGTTTCAGCTCGATATTTGTGATATACAGGCTGATATTTTTACATACAGGCTGATATTTTTACTTATACAGGATGTAAAAAGATCACTCCTGGAAATTTAAATTATGGGATCCACTCATGAAACTGAACAACTTTTCCGAATGAACCTTAAGAATGCTGAATACTTAAGACAATTTTTGGACACACCATACAAAATTGGTCGGTTATCTTACCATATTATATGAAAACTTCATTTTTATGCGAATTTAGTATGGGTTGGTATGTTAAAGTTTCCGGAAGTTACAGCCTGTATAAGGTGCATTCAAAAATTTTCAGACTCATACCATGCCCCATTTCAAATTTTAACCGCCTCCGCTTGTCCGCTCGCTTCACATCAGGAGGTCGCGGGTTCGATTCCCGGCGGGGTGTAACTTTCTGGATTCGGTTTGGTTGGTGGTAGGGCATTTTCTGAGCCCGCCTGGCATATGCCACCATCTTATCTAAGTCTTGCCGCCAAACATCAACGTTAACAGCATTGATGTGTTCCGGCATGAAGGTAAGATAACCAGTTCCCCACTGCGTTGGGGAATCTTGGTAAGCCCGCTTTCGTATTCGGCATCATCGTCACTTACCATCAGGTGAGATGATGCCAAGGGCTTACCAATTGAGGGTAAAAAAAAAGATGATAGCTAACCATGTAGGCTCCGAGAATGCTCTACCACCGACCAAACGGAGTCTTACATATTATAGTTAGACTCTGCCGGGAATCGAACCCGCAACCTCCTGATGTGAAGCGAGCGACTAGACAACGGAGACGGTTTTCCGGGTGTATTATTATTGTCTCGTTTGACAAAAAGTAAGTAGTTACCAGCAACCACGTGATACAACCCGAACCTTAGATATGTAGATTTTCATACACGGAAAGTAAAATCCCGACAAAAACATTCACATATCAAGTAAAAAGTCTTACACGTCAATATTTATAGACTCGACTGTAAAAAGTAATGAATTCCCGCCATGTAGCACCAAGTTTCAGGTTATAGAATAATTTATTTCTCACAAAAGGATAAACAGTTATTCACTTACACAATAATTTTTGTCACCAAAATATATTCGTAAACGTAATCGTCTATGTACAAAAACCTCGTTTTATTCAAACTCACTTGTCAAACATGGTTATGATAATTTTTTTCAAAGTATTTTGGCGCTTTTAATGTCTCCACAAGACAGGCATTCCAGGTTTCGAACGCGGTTTTCTTTTCTCTTCAATTAAAGGCTAAAAAACAGTATCACTCCCTATCAGAGCATGAAGTATGGGCAGCATTGTTGCTTTTTATGTTCTTAAAATTGTGTCAAAATCGCAGCATGTTAAGGTTTTATTTTAAATTAGTTACCTATACGAAAATTTTATTGCACACCAAAAGAGTACTAATAACAACGAAAACACATAAAATATTTAAACATTGATATGCAAAGGCGGTCTTATCGCTATCAAAAATAGCAGGTTCGATTTTTGTAAATTTTAATTTTTTTGTCTGACATGGTACAAAATCAATCCAAAACTGAAGGCTGCGTCCTCGGTTCATCCGAAAACTACACCAAATTCAAGATTATTGCCCAATATAATAGTTAACTGAAGCGCGGCAGATTAAAACGCTCACGCATGCCTTGCGCCGTGCAACGTTTAAAATTTATTTCTGAAGCTTTTTATTTAGTAATTGCAGTTAGTGTTTCTGTTTTTTTATTTTTGATTAGTTTGGTTTTCTACAAAAAATATGCCATTAGTGCACATTTTTTAAACTATAGCATCTTGTTGGTTTTTTTTATTTTTATTTTATTAGATTTTTTCACAATAAGAGTAATAGATTGAACAAAAGTAATACAAAAATGAAAGCTCCATTCTCAGTTTATTTGAAAACGATACCAAGTTCAAGATAATAGGTCAAATAGACCTGCCAGGGGGTGTGGGGTGGCTACCGGGCTAAATCAGCTTCTATTTATGTACCATATACGTGTGCCAAGTGGTTTTCTTTAATCATAAAATTTGACCTCGGATACATATAAGCTTACACTATTCAGGTGCCAACAGTGAAGGAAGATTTTTTAAAACAAAATAATTATTTTTGACTGACTCGGTGGCTAAGTGGTTAGCGATCCTGACCTCTGATCCAAGAGTCGTGGGTTCGATCCCCACACAGGGCAAACTTTTCTGTGATGAGCAGAATTGTTTGCTCTGAGTCTGGGTGTATTATATCTATATATGTATGTATTTAAAAGTATATGTGTATGTACATCAGTCTCTGGTTCCCAAGATACAGGGAATCCTAGTTTGGGGCCAGATGACCGTGTGTGATTTGTCCCAGATATTATTATTATTATTATTATTATTATTATTATTTGTGCTATGTTAGGTACCTTGTATTTTTGTATTTTATCCTGTACAGAGAAAATAAATGAATTATGAATTATTATGAATTATAGAATATTCATATCCGCCATTAAAAAAAATACCTTGTGTACCCAGAATTCAAATAAAATTAAATGTATTTCAGAACAGAAGTTACAAATGGCACATTTAAAACACATTTTTTATCATCAGTACAACAAAAAAACCGGCCAAGTGCGAGTCGGACTCGCGTACCGAGGGTTCCGTATAAATTCATAATCACACATGTCTTGAACTCTATATTTTTTTTATTTGAGTTGATTGAATGAAAAGTAATTTTGATTTATGACGTATTAAAAAAAAACTACTTACTAAAGCTCGTTCAAACCAATTTTCGGTGGAAGTTTGCATGGTAATGTACATCATATATTTTTTCTACTTTTATCATTCGCTTATTTTAAAAGTTAAAGGGGGGGACACACATTTTACCACTTTGGAAGTGTCTCTCGTGCAAACTATTCAGTTTGGAAAAAAAATATATTAGAAACCTCAATATCATTTTTGAAGACCTATCCATACCATACACGTACATGTTTGATGAAAAAAAATTTTTGAGTTTCAGTTCTAAGTATGGGCAACCCCCAAAATTTATTGTTATTTTTTTTTCTATTTTGTGTGAAAATCTTAATGCGGTTCACAGAATACATCTACTTACCAAGTTTCAACAGTATAGTTCTTATAGTTTCGGAAAAAAGTGGCTGTGACATACGGACAGACAGACAGACATGACGAATCCATATGGGTTCCGCTTTTTGCTATTTGGCTACGGAACCCTAAATAACTAGATGCTTTATCCTATACTATTAAACGAGTTAAGTGTCCCGACGATTTCGAAAACGGCTTGAAACCTTTTGATGAAAATCTAGGATTAGGGGTTAAAAATCACCATAAGTCCAGATCTATGAGGGAATTATCTTCGAAAAGATTCATTTAAGGGAGAAATCATTTAATGATCGAAATTACATAGAAGGAGAACGCATATGATGCTTAAATTTAACCATCGCTTATAGGTACATTGGTAGACTAGCGGTTTTGGTGCGAGCCACTTACGTTTTGCTGCTTTTAGGTCCGGATTCGAATACCACCCATGAGACTTTATAGTTCTTTGTTTTTTATTTTTTTTATTTTGTGTGAACTTATGTAAATATTATGAAAATAAATAAAAAGACTTAAGAGTGATAAAAAAATATATTTTAACCTCTGTATTTTAGAGACAAATAGCGCCATCTTTGGCCATATAAGTTAATTACATACCTGGTGATTGTGCCGCTCTGTCCCGTGTTTGAAAATAGGAAATTTTCCACGGTTTTCTCTAAACTCAACCAGATGGCGCTGATAACCTTTGCAATAAGAAAATCTCTAAAAAGTCGCCAAAACTGATTGATATTACTGACTTATAAACGATGAACAACTTTCTAATATTACGTATCATAAAATATTTTTCTATTTTTTTTTACAAAAAAAGGATGATTTGCATGTATTTTTTTCAATAGAATCAAATTATAAAAAAAATTATAGATATTTTCAGAACAAATATTGCTTGTCCTTTCGTCCCTTAGAAGGCCACTACCGACTAAAACAACACCCTGCAAAATGTTTCATAGAAAATATATCTTATATGTACTACTAAACAAGTTATCTTAGTTTATAAAAACTCCGATTGAACGAGCGACGCTCGGTCTCCCAGCTAGTTCAATATAATAAGAAAATTATCAGTATCATTATTTATATTACAATGAATTATTTTAAAATTATAATACCCATTTAAATTCAGTCACTGGGACGATATTGGGTTGTTAACTAAGTAACTATGATGGTTATCATCCCAGCGAATGTGTTATTGTCAATCAATCTGATGAGACCGTGAGAGTGAGTGACTGAATTTAAATGTATATTGGAGTAATTTATTATTCTTTGAATGATTATACTGATAATTATGTTATTTTAATTAACAAAACATCAACTTTTCTTAATAAATTTTATCAATTGAAAAACTTTCATCTGGGCAAGAGAGGAGTAACTCCTGGCCACCTTGTCTCCAGGAGGGAAATGCCTCCTTGCCCTCTGACTACGTGGCTCCGGTCTAGGTGTGGGACTAGCATGGCATGTAGCTTAGTTCTAAACTCTTTTCCAAACATCAGTAGGTAGGGAGTCCCTCTTGGAGTTTATGTCTGCCTCAAGCGGACTGAGGTTTCCCCTTGAGTGATGAAGTAATACTTAGTTTTCGTAATGTAGTTTTCAGTTCTATACACAACTCCTCAAACTCGAATCTGTAGAAGGTTTCTTCCTCAAGATGTTCATCTTCGGTTTCTAGTTCTATGTTGTTCTGTATTTCGTGAAATTTCTTTATTGTTTTGTCGAGTGACTCCAAGCGGGGCTATATACTTACTTGGGTCTTGAGTGTCGAGCACATTTTCTGTACTTAATAAACTGTACTGAGCTTCTTGTACGTTTTAATTTCTTTAAATTCATTGAATTGGCCTCGTCGCCAATATTAAAAACATAAAATATCTGTTCAGTCACATAACATTTATTGAATAACAACGTTGCCTAGCAATAGCCTGCAAGGAGATACGTATCATGCAAGGAGAAACGAAGTGATGTCGAAAATTTGTGGAGGCACGGCCTTGCAAGCCTTTGCAAGCCAAGTCTTACGCTATTTGGAGTCACGGTAGTGCCTCCGCAAGCTAAGGAGAGTATCAAACTTAGGAATCACAGATTACCATAATTTTTATGTATATGTCATAGGGAATGGCCCCCTTATTACTTCCGTGTAGTGGCAGCATGAAATTCGTTTTCATTGTCGAGAAAAAAGATTCATTTTTTTGTTAATTTTTTCAATTTATTTTATCCATACAGATGAAAGTTTTTCAATTGATAAAATTGATTAAGAAAAGTTGATGTTTTGTTAATTAAAATAACATAATTATCAGCATAATCATTTAAAGAATAATAAATTACTCCAATATACATTTAAATTCAGTCACTCACTCTCACGGTCTCATCAGATTGATTGACAATAACACATTCGCTGGGATGATAAGCATCATAGTTACTTAGTTAACAACCCAATATCGTCACAGTGACTGAATTTAAATGGGTATTATAATTTTAAAATAATTCATTCTAATATAAATAATGATACTGATAATTTTCTTATTATATTGAACTAGCTGGGAGACCGAGCGTCGCTCGTTCAATCGGAGTTTTTATAAACTAAGATAACTTGTTTAGTAGTACATATAAGATATATTTTCTATGAAACATTTTGCAGGGTGTTGTTTTAGTCGGTAGTGGCCTTCTGAGGGACGAAAGGACAAACATATTTGTTCTGAAAATATCTATAATATTTTTTTATAATTTGATTCTATTGAAAAAAATACATGCAAATCATCCTTTTTTTTGATAAAAAAAATAGAAAAATATTCAATGATACGTAATATTAGAAAGTTGTTCATCATTTATAAGTCAGTAATATCAATCAGTTTTGGCGACTTTTTAGAGATTTTCTTATTGCAAATGTTATCAGCGCCATCTGGTTGAGTTTAGAGAAAACCGTGGAAAATTTCCTATTTTCAAACACAGGACAGAGCGGCACAATCACCAGGTATGTAATTAACTTATATGGCCAAAGATGGCGCTATTTGTCTCTAAAATACAAAGAGGTTAAAATATATTTTTTTATCACTCTTAAGTCTTTTTATTTATTTTCATAATATTTACATAAGTACACTCAAAATAAGAAAAAATAAAAAACAAAGAACTATAAAGTCTCATGGGTGGTATTCGAATCCGGACCTAAAAGCAGCAAAACGTAAGTGGCTCGCACCAAAACCGCTAGTCTACCAATGTACCATAAGCGATGGTTAAATTTAAGCATCATATGCATTCTCCTTATATGTAATTTCGATCATTAAATGAATTCTCCCTTAAATGAATCTCCCTTAAATGAAGATAATTCCCTCATAGATCTGGATTTATGGTGGTTTTTAACCACTAATCCTAGATTTTCATCAAAAGGTTTCAAGCCGTTTTCGAAATCGTCGGGACACTTAACTCGTTTAATAGTAAAGGATAAAGCATCTAGTTTTTTAGGGTTCCGTAGCCAAATGGCAATAAGCGGAACCCATATGGATTCGTCATGTCTCTTTTTTCCGAAACTATAAGAACTATACTGTTGAAACTTGGTAAGTAGATGTATTCTGTGAACCGCATTAATATTTTCACAATTTTTCTGGATACACAAGGTAATTTTTTTAATGGCGGATATGAATATTCCATAATTCATAATTAATTTATTTTCTCTGTACAGGATAAAATACAAAAATACAAGGTACCTAACATAGCACAAATAATTCTTTTGTTTTAAAAATTCTTCCTTCACTGTTGGCACCTGAATAATGTAAGCTTATATGTATCCGAGGTCAAATTTTATGATTAAATTTTAAAATAATTTTATACCACAAACAGAGAAATCTATGTACAATACAAAAATATCGTTTTATTCAAACTGTCTTGTCATAAGTACATGGTTATGATAAATTTTTCGAAAGCTTTTTTGGCGCTTGCAATGTCTCCACAAGCCAGTGTTTTGAAACCGAGAGTTGCTGGAGAACAAACAGTCCAGGTTTCGAACGCGGTTTTCTTTCCTCCTCCATTAGAGGCTGGAACGGTGTTACACTCTGTTAGAGCATAGAATAAGGACAACATTGTTCCTTTTTTGGTCTTGTAATAGAATTTAATCAGGAGTTTCGTATTTACAAAATGTATCTAAAAATAAAATTTTCGTACAGGTAAGTAATTTAAAATAAAACCTTAACATGCTGCGATTTTGACACAATTTCAACAACATAAAAAGCAACAATGCTGCCCATACTTCATGCTCTGATAGGGAGTGATACTGTTTTTTAGCCTTTAATTGAAGAGAAAAGAAAACCGCGTTCGAAACCTGGAATGCCTGTCTTGTGGAGACATTGAAAGCGCCAAAATACTTTGGAAAAAATTATCATAACCATGTTTGACAAGTGAGTTTGAATAAAACGAGGTTTTTGTACATAGACGACTATGTTTAGGAATATATTTTGGTGACAAAAAATATTGTGTAAGTGAATAACTGTTTATCCTTTTGTGAGAAATAAATTATTCTATAACCTGAAACTTGGTGCTACATGGCGGGAATTCATTACTTTTTACAGTCGAGTCTATAAAAATTGACGTGTAAGACTTTTTACTTGATATGTGAATGTTTTTGTCGGGATTTTACTTTCCGTGTATGAAAATCTACATGTCTAAGGTTCGGGTTTTATCACGTGGTTGCTGGTAACTACTTACTTTTTGTCAAACGAGACAATAATAATACTCCCGGAAAACCGCCTCCGTTGTCTAGTCGCTCGCTTCACATCAGGAGGTTGCGGGTTCGATTCCCGGCAGAGTCTAACTATAATATGTAAGACTCCGTTTGGTCGGTGGTAGAGCATTCTCGGAGCCTGCCTGGTTAGCTATCATCTTTTTTTTACCCTCAATTGGTAAGCCCTTGGCATCATCTCACCTGATGGTAAGAGACGATGATGCCGAATACGAAAGCGGGCTTACCAAGATTCCCCAACGCAGTGGGGAGCTGGTTATCTTACCTTCATGCCGGAACACATCAATGCTGTTAACGTTGATGTTTGGTGGCAAGACTTAGATAAGATGGTGGCATATGCCAGGCGGGCTCAGAAAATGCCCTACCACCAACCAAACCGAATCCAGAAAGTTACACCCCGCCGGGAATCGAACCCGCGACCTCCTGATGTGAAGCGAGCGGACAAGCGGAGGCGGTTAAAATTTGAAATGGGGCATGGTATGAGTCTAAAAATTTTTGAAGGCACCTTATACAGGCTGTAACTTCCGGAAACTTTAACATACCAACCCATACAAAATTCGCATAAAAATGAAGTTTTCATAATAGGTGCTACTTTATTAGTGCCCGATATTTCAGTCAGTGCTCCTACTCCTGATTCTGATCAACTTTCCCCAAGAAACTCATAGTCAAATCGAAAAAAAATTTTTGGACTCTTCATACAAATCGATCAGCCGAGCGGCCAAATTAGTATGAAGAGCCCAAAAAATGTTTTGCCATTTGACTATGGGTCCCTTGGGGAAAGTTGATCAGAATCAGGAGTAGGAGCACTGACTAAAATATCGGGCACTAATAAAGTAGCACCTTATGTAATATGGTAAGCTAACCGACCAATTTTGTATGGTGTGTCCAAAAATTGTCTTAAGTATTCAGCATTCTTAAGGTTCATTCGGAAAAGTTTTTCAGTTTCATGAGTGGATCCCATAATTTAAATTTCCAGGAGTGATCTTTTTACATCCTGTATAAGTAAAAATATCAGCCTGTATATCACAAATATCGAGCTGAAACTCACAACTAGACCTTGTTGGGTGAACAATATTTTCGTCTTTCAGATGTCCCTGACGTGAGACTGACAGCGTCTTTTTTTCTGAATATAAAAAAAAGTTTGCCAGCATTAATTACTCAGACTAAAAAGTCTTTATAATAAATTTGCTACTTTGGTAATGCTCAAGCAAAATGCAAGATGGCGCTAAAAATGAAATCCTGGGCTAAACAAAGCTTAACAGACTAGTTGAGATTGTAGTTACTGTAATATCAGAAAGGTGGTGCTGAATTATACACCACTACATGCGTAAAATTTATGATATTTTACTGCAGTTTTTAATGATATTACAGAAATAAATAATATAATTATATACATTTGGAGAAAATAAAAGGTTGCAAAGTTTACGTTGGACAGATAAAATCGAAAATATAGTGGTTATTTGTGTAGTTAATAGCCAGGTAAATTTGTATGAAATAGGGTGACTGACGTTTAACCTTAATAGTTAATACCACCGTCCGCTTCATAAATAAAGGTACACATAAAATTTGCTCCCCCCCCCCCCTGAACGAAATCCTGGATCCGCGCCAGGTCCAAGCTACGTGAATGCCTTTCATTATGCCGTATTAGGCATAAAGACAAGACCTTCGAAAAGTGCACAATGCTACCTTCTTCGAATAAACATATTTTCATTTGATCTGATGATTTGTATGGAGTGTGAATGTTGCGGGAAGTCACTATAAGATGCTATAAGCCACTGGATGCGGGCGGCGTAGGACCGGTCGGTGTGGAAATCCTTGGGGGAGGCCTTTGTCCAGCAGTGGACATCTTTTGGTTGATGATGGGGTGTGACAGTGATGTTTGTATGTATGATTTTTATTTTACCAAGCGTGCTGAGAGCGTTCTTCGTCTCGTGGAATGTCTTCAGATCATCAACCCCGTCTATATCCGGACTGCCGCCCTGGTTCAGATAGTGGAAGGAGTCTTGATGATCTGGCAAAAATGAAAAAAATAAACATTATTTTTTGGTCTAACGTTTCGCGTGAAATGATCGTTCCGTAGTACAGTCTCGTGCAACTAATAAAAGTATACAGCCAAGAAGTATAAGATGGCACGGCTTCCCTATATACTTTTAAGTGCACGGGACTGTACCAGCTAGCGTAGACAGGCGGCGCTTAAATATTGTACAGTTTTGAACACATGCTAGTTCCAGTTGCAAACCTCGCTCAAGATCGCTTACCCAAACTCAAATAAGGAACGGAGGTCGCAGCGGCTCACAGCTGGTAGAACACGTGGTAGTTCCTCTCACACTCACTCATCCAGTTGCAAACCTCGCTTAAGCTCAGTAACCCAACTACGACAACGTAACTACTCAAGGTCAAATGCGGCATAGTAGCCGCAACGAGGCACAGCTGATAGAACACGTGGTAGAACACATCTCACACTCACCCTTCCCACCCAGCCTAAAATGCAGCACGGAGGCCGTAAAAGCGTACAGCTGGTAGAACACGTGATAGTAACCTCTCACGCTCACCCATCCAGTTGCAAACCACGCTCAACATCGCTCACCCAGTTTCAGATGCGGAATCGAGGCCGCAACGGCGCACATCTGATAAAACACATGGTAGTTCCTCTCGCGTTCACCAATCCAGTTGCAAATCTCGCTCAACATCGCTTACCTAGCTTCAAATGCGTAAATATTACAGTAACTACTCCTTTTTCACACATCCATCCAGTTACAAACCTTACTCAAGATCGCTTACCCAGTTTCAGATGCGGAATCGAGGCCGCAACGGCGCACATCTGATAAAACACATGGTAGTTCCTCTCGCGTTCACCAATCCAGTTGCAAATCTCGCTCAACATCGCTTACCTAGCTTCAAATGCGTAAATATTACAGTAACTACTCCTTTTTCACACATCCATCCAGTTACAAACCTTACTCAAGATCGCTTACCCAGTTTCAAATGCGGCATAGACGCCGCAGCGGCGCACGGCTGGTAGAATACATGGTTGTCCCTATAGCACTCACATTATCTGATTGAAAAGTTCGCTTACGCTCACTAACTATGAGATGCAAGCATGTAATAGTTCCTTTCAAGTGCACCCATCCAGTTGCAAACCTAACTCAACATCACTTACCTAGCTTCAAATGCGGCATAGACGCCGCAGCGGCGCACAGCTGGTAAAACACATGGTAGTTCCTCTCCCCCGCACTCTGGTGGACCACGCGAGACCGCTCCAGGAGATAAGTCCGCATGCTGGCACCAGATATCCGGTACTGATTGTCAAAGTGGATCTCTATGAACTTTCCGAAGCGAGAGGAGTTGTCGTTGCGTGTCGTTTTGGCGTTGCCTATTGCCTGACAAAGAAATAAAAATAATTATTTATTATACTGCTTAATACTCATAGAGAAGTAAAGGGAGACCGAGAATTAGTTACATCGATCAAGTGAAGGCCAAAGTCAACGTCGTGTTGTATCAGGAAGTCAAGGAGTTGGCGAAGAGTAGGAAAAAATGGCGGTTATTCCACCGACAAGCGCCTAAGATAGCTCTTAAGATAAAGAAGAAAATACTCAAATACAATACGGGATGTAGTATGACCACGCTGAATACGTTAAAAACAACCGACTTCAATCGCAACAACTCCAATTTTGCTATGTTTTTGTTGATTTTCTCAAAAACCGCTGAATCGATTTCGATAAAAAGTTATGGGACCACCTTACCCTTTTAAAGAATTTTCTAAATCGGTTCAGGCGTCTTCGAGTAATCGGTGAACATACATAAAAAAAAAGATTCCGACGAATTGAGAACCTCCTCATTTTTTTGAAGTCGGTTAAAACAGATATAACACCAGTTTAACTATTTTATATTCCATTGACTCACCTCCATAATAGGGCTCGAGGCAAGCACCTTCCTCTCGATCTGCGTCTCGCTGGCGTTCCCGCCAACGGCAGCAAAGTAGCGCATGGCGTATTTAGCGGACACTGTCTTCCCGGCGCCGGACTCACCGCTAACTGTGGATAGGTTAACACTTGATTGACTCGATGGCGTAGTGGTTAAGACACATGACATCTACGTGCGACTTTGCAGAATTCGCAAAAAAAAAATGGACTACCCATGTACCCATAAAAAAGTCTGCAGTAATATTATTTACTAAGCAGAAGAGTGTACGGCAATCTTTATACAAAAAGGTACAAAAATCAAAATCAAAATCAAAAATCTTTTTTATTTAAGTAGATGCTTTACACATACTTTTAAATCGTCATATTATTCTACCTAGTACAAAGTTCCTACCACTCGGAACTTGTACACTCAACGTTTCGGGAAGTGTTAGCGGAGCGAGAAGAAACGTCGAGCCCCAAAGAAACTCGCCCCAACACATTTTTTGAAATAAAAACTTAATAGCTATTACAATTGATGTTATTACTAAAGCTATCAAAGGCCCAAATCAAAGGCCGGCAACGCACTTGTGACTCCTCTGGTGTTGCGGGTGTCTATGTCTATGGGCGGCGGTAATCGCTTACCATCAGGTGATCCGTCTGCTCGTTTGCCACCTCTGCCATAAAAAAAAAAAAAAAAAAAAAAAAAAGCTATGAGCTGGAGGATCTATACATGTCCACACATCTTTGTCATTTACATAATCTATGGTTTTATAATATCCTCTTGAACACAGGCATTTCTTTACATAAGTTTTAAATTTATTTTCGGATAAACTTGTAACATTTTCAGGTATTTTATTGTAAAATTTTATACACTGCCCCATGAACGACTTATTTACCTTACTCAGTCTCGAATAAGCAACTTCAATATTATTTCTATTTCTAAGGTTAAAATTATGCCTGTCACTGTTTTTTGGAAAGAACTCTAAGTTCTTACGAACATACATGATGTTTTCGTATATGAACTGACTGGCAACAGTTAAGATATTTATTTCTTTAAACTTGTTCCTCAAAGACTCTCGAGATCGCAACTGATAGATAGCGCGAATGGCTCTTTTTTGCAGTATAAAAATAGTTTCTATGTCAGCCGCATGTCCCCAAATTAAGATGCCGTAAGACATTATACTATGAAAATAGCTAAAATAGACTAGTCTAGCAGTATCTACATTTGTTAGTTGCCTTATTTTCTTCACGGCGTAGGCAGCTGAACTAAGCTTTCCTGCTAGGGTTTCTATATGTGGTCCCCATTGTAAGGAAGCATCTAAAGTAATACCAAGAAAAACAATACTATTTACGAATTCTAAAACATTACTATCTAATATTACACTATCGTGAGTTTGTTTGACATTTGGTAATCTGAATTTTACAACTTTCGTTTTTGTAGCATTTAATAGCAAGTTGTTAACAGTAAACCATTTATGTATCTCTGAAAGTGTGTTGTTTACTTCGTCAATTTTGCTGTATTTCCTGTCTACCTTAAAAATGAGAGATGTGTCATCTGCAAACAACATAATATTTGAGCGATGTTGCACCATAAATGGTAAGTCATTAATATAAACAAGGAAGAGAAAGGGTCCTAATATAGATCCCTGGGGAACACCTATTTTTACTGTAGAGCCGAGAGAGTTTGTGCCATTTACTTGGACTGTCTGTAACCTATTGTTTAGGTAAGAATTAAGAAGACTGAGGGCCCTATCCTCTACACCGTAATGTTTTAGTTTGAGAAGCAAAGTTTGATGATCAACACAATCAAATGCTTTAGATAAATCACAAAATACTCCCACTGCATCTTGTGATTCCTCAAAAGCATCATAGATGTTTCGAATAAGTGCTACTCCTGCATCGATAGTTGATCGACTTTTTGTGAAGCCAAATTGTTGGTTATGCAGAAGTTTGTTTAAATTAAAGTGTTGTAACATTTGGTTTAGCATAATTTTTTCAAAGACTTTACTAAGAACGGGTAATACAGAGACTGGTCTGTAATTTCCCGCTTCAGTTTTAGAACCTGATTTATAAAGAGGTATAATTTTACTACACTTCATGAGATCTGGAAAGACGCCACTTTCAATACTTATATTAAAAAGGTATGCTAAATGTGGCGCTAATTCGTCAATTACATTACTAATTAAATTAACTGATAAACCCCACAGGTCTTCAGTTTGTTTCACTTTAAGCGATTTAAAAGTTTTAACAATAGTTTCAGGTCCAATTTAACTGAAATAGAATATTTCATCACAAGGAATGACATTTTCTTCTAATATTTTTTTAGCATATGAGGGTGATGAGTCCAGGGCCTCAGTTATCTTAAGTGGAATGTTGGTGAAAAACGTTTCGAATTCCATAGCTATTTCTGCGTTAGATGTTATTTTGATGTACAAAATTAATATATATTTAATTAAATGCCACTACATGGAACGCAAAAAGTGCAATTATTAACTTAAATAATGTATCGGACCCCAAAATTTCGGGGGGATGCAAAGTTTTTGCATTGGAAACCCCAAATCCCGTAGTCCTGGTCATGTCTATTGTTAATTTGTCTAAGGTGGGCATTGCCCAACACGTACCCCCCCCCCCCCATCCTAGCTACGCCCATGGAAACATACCGTTCCTACAGCCCTAATTATTGGGTTCTACATCTATGTAGAGGGCAAATCTGCACTAGTTCGTATCGGCAAGTCTAATTCTACTGATCAGAAGAAACAAAATAGCTTACCAATAATACTTTGGTCTCGCTTCTCTCTCTCAAGCTTGGTGTAAGCTTCCTCAGACACGGCGAATATGTGGGGGTCCAGATCCCCCATCGCTTGTCCCCGGTAAGCCATGATTGTTTCATCACCTGTGCAGTAAATATATTAGACCCTCAGTCTAGATCTCAAACTAGATGGATCGCCCTGCCCCAAATTGGTGTATTGGAGATTGTTGCAATAGTTCCAGAGTATGTGAAAGTCTTACCAAAAGTTTTGGACGCTTTTGGAAAATATTGGGCCTCAAAGTTTCCATTTTAGACCCAAAAATAATGGATCGCCTTGCGCTACCATTTGTTATTGTAGATGTTGACTAACCACCTCCGTGGCCTAGCGGCTAGTGCGCCGCTTCACATCAGGAGGTCGCGAGTTCGATTCCCGGCGGGGTCCAACTTTGTAGGACTCGGTTTGGTTGGTGGTAGGGCATTTTCTGAGCCCGCCTGGCTAGCTACCACCATCTTATCTAAGTCTTGCCGCCAAACATCAATGTTAACAGCATTGATGTGTTCCGGCATGAAGATAAGATAGCCAGTTCCCCATTGCGTTGGGAAATCTTGGTAAGCCCGCTTCACTCTTCAGCATCGTCGTCACTTACCACCAGGTGAGATGATGCCAAGGGCTTACCAATGGATAAAAAAAAAACGATACCAGGATACAGAATATTTATTTATATCAGACGGTTTAGGTGTTTTTACCTTAGCGGTAAAAGAGACGGCATTGAAAACTCAATTTTTGACCGAAAAAAAATGAATCGCCTTGCGCAACCGCTGGGGGCTGTCGTTATAGTCCGTTATATCAGTTAATAGAATATATGCAATATTCATATCAGACGGTTTAGAGGACGCTAAGGGTAAAAAAGGCGAGGTAGAAGTTTCAATTTCATTTATGTTTTATCTTCGTAACTCGAAAACTGTTTATCACAGGACACTAGAAATTATTTGTATTGAGAATTCTCATTAAGACTCCCCGATACAGAAAATTTCAAACTTCTAGATCAAAACGGTTTAGAAACGCCAGGGGACAACATTTTTAAGTACTTGAGGGACCCACATTTTCGAAACAGTGCACCTGGTAAAAATATGTTGTTAGAATAGAATAGAATATTTATTTGCCAAAAAGTTCATTTTACAAAGATATACAGTTTTACACGATGACTCCACACTAGGCATAGCCTATATCGTGGTAGTTAGACAACACTATTTCATTTTCAAATACATATTCAATGGTAGGCCACACGAGGGGGTAACCTGGAAAACCCATTTACTATTAAATATTATGTGTTTTGGAACGTATACAACAATTATATTGTCTATATTATCTGTGGTAAGATGTTGTCTATACTTACTCGCTGTAACAAGATGGAGTCTGGAGTTGTGTGTCGCTATCTAAAATAAATAACTAATCAATAATACCACGACTTCTTTCATTCTCCGCCTATCGCCTAAACATAAAAATAAAAGGTTATGGGCACAGGCGTTGCAGAATAAAAAAAGAAGAGAAATACAGTGAACAAGAAGTAAGACGCAATTGTTCGAGAAAGCGTCATCCGTCATTTTTTTGTCGTGAAGTTGTGAGGAAAATCTGAAGAATAATCGTATTATAAACATAATATTGTTGCTGGTCGAGGGAATATAAACAAAAACAAATTACAGCAACAAGTCGAGAGGTTGTGAGGTCATTTATTGTTCACTGGTCGTTGTCATCAAGATGGATTCCATACAAAAGTTGAACGGGAAGAACTATCAAACGTGGAAATTTCAGTTGAAAGTAATATTAAAATCAAAACATCTATGGGAAATAGTAGAAGGCAGTGTCGAATTACTGGGTGATAGCAGTGGGGAAAAACGAAAATCGTGGGAAGAGTTGGATAATAAAGCTCAAGAAATAATAACAACAAGGTTGGAGGAAAATATAATCTCTCATATTATTACCTGCACTACAAGCAAAGAAATTTGGGATAAATTGAGTACAATATATGAGCCGTCGTCAAAAATAAATGCACATCTATTGCAACAAAAGTTTTTTGATTTAAAATATGAAGAGCCGATGACTTCTTTCTTCTCTACAATTGAAACTATTATTCACCAGTTGAGAACAGTCGGAGAAACAGTTTCAGAAAAAATGGTTATGACAAAGATAATCATGACTCTTCCAGAAAAATTTAAATATTTCATATCAGCATGGGAAAGTGTACCGGAGGATAAACAAAGCTTAGGAGAATTGCAAGCCAGATTGATACTTGAAGAACAGAGGACAAACTCAAAGGAAGAAGAAGAATGCAAAGCGTTTGTGACAAAAGCATTTAGAGGAAGAAGTAGCAGTAGAGGAAGAGGAAATTTCACACCCAGAGGTTATCAAGGGCAGCCGAATAGCAGCAGGTTTCAGCAGCAGACAGAGCAAGAAAATAGAATGAAAAGTGTTATAAAATGTTTTGAATGTGGAAAAATTGGACATTTGAGAAAGGACTGTCGTAGCAAGAAGTGTCACTATTGTAACCGTATAGGTCATATCATCAGAGACTGTCGAGTGCGTATGCAAAAAGAGGAAATGGAGAAGAACAGCAGAACAGTTAACAGTAAAGCAAGCGTCTTCACTATGATGAACACATGTGAGGAGCAGGATATTTGGATCATGGACACCGGCTCGACAAATCATGTAACAGGTACTAAGAATAATTTTATAGAGTTTAAATACCTTTCAGAAGAAAAATATGTAGTGGTCGGAGACGGCAGAAAACTAAAAGTAGTAGGGATAGGTACAATACAATTATTTGCGAAAGTTGAATTAAACTATAATCCTATAATATTAAACAATGTGTATTATGTACCAGATATAAAAGTGAAATTGTTTTCAGTCAGCAACGCTTTGGATAAAGGTTATGAAATGGTGTCTACAAGTAGTGGATGTAAATTTTTACAAAATGGAGAAGTCAAAGCCACAGCGGATAGATGGGAAAATTTGTATGTTATGAATTTCTGTTTGAAGCGAGATAGTATGGTTTTGAGTTTAATGTCATGGCATCAAAAGCTAGGTCATCAAAATTTTGAGTATGTCAAGGAGATTTTGAGAGAGAATGATATTAAATATGAAGATAAACCAGAACAGTGTGAGGATTGTATCAGAGGAAAACAACATAGATTGCCTTTTAAACAGAGTGACAGTAGAGCAAGTGTGCCAGGAGAGCTTTTGCATATGGATTTGTGTGGTCCTATGGAGGCAGATTCGTTAGGAGGGTCCAAATATTTTTTATTAATAAAAGATGATTACAGCAGTTACCGTTATGTATATTTTTTAAAGAATAAGTGGGAAACAAGAGAGAAAATTGAAGAGTTTATTTTGCACTTTGAAAATGAAACAGGACGTTGCGTTAAGATTATCAGATCAGACAATGGAACTGAATTTACAAACAGAGGACTTCAACAGTTTTTCAGAAGAAAGGGAATAACGCATCAGACCACAGTAAGTTATACTCCTGAACAAAACGGCAGAATTGAAAGAGAGATGAGAACAGTGGTAGAGTCTGCAAGAACCATGATAATACAAGCAGGATTAGAAAAGTCACTGTGGGCAGAAGCAGTAGCAACAGCCGTGTATGTAATAAATAGAACAGGAAAAAGCAAAGAAAGTCATAAAACACCCTACCAATTATTGTACAAGAAGAACTTTGATATTAGTACATTGGAAATATTTGGAACAGAAGTATACATACATATACCAAAACAGAAAAGAACAAAATGGGATGAAAAAGGAAAGAAAGGTATTTTGGTAGGATATGGAGTGAATACCAAAGGATACAGAGTATGGATACCAAATACTACTACAGTGGAAACAGTAAGAGACATAATATTTTTAAAGAAGAATGAAGAAAATATAAAAGACTGTCAAAATAATCAAGAATGTTCATGCAGTAAGAAGAATTATATACAAGGAGAGAAAGAAGAATTGGAAGAAAATAGAAATAAAAATGTAGAAAGCAAATATAGAAGTGAAAACGAAAAAGAAGAAAGTCAAAGTAAAACAACTGAACAGATACCAGACATATCACAAGAAGAAAATGAAACACAAGAAATTAATTCAGAAAATGAAGATATTCAAGTCACTGATGAAGAAAATGAGTCTGAAAGAGAAGAAATTGAAGCTATCAGAGAAGAAACAGGATCAAGAAGAGGAGAAATAAATGAAGAATCAATTCAAACAAAACCACCAGAAAAGAGAAGTGTAAGAGAAAGAAAAAAGCCAATTTGGAGCAAAGATTATCAATTTCTTACATATGAAGAAGCATTGGAAAGTCAAGACAAGGATAAATGGAAGGCCGCTGTACAAAAAGAGTTGAAAACTTTAAAAGAAAATAATACCTGGACAAAAGTAGAAAAAGCACCTGAAGGAAGCGAGGTTATTAGTAGCAAATGGGTATTAAAAATTAAAGAAGGAGGTCAGTACAAAGCAAGATTAGTGGCACGAGGTTTTGAACAATCAGTTGATGATATGGAAGTATATGCACCGGTAGCTGGACTAACAACATTCAGAACCTTCATCGTGGTAGCCACTCAGAAAAGGAAGCTTGTACACCAAATGGGTGTCACCGGAGCCTTCTTATATGGAGATATAAAAGAGACAGTGTATATGAAATTACCGGATGGAATGTTAGTGAAACTTAATAAATCTATCTATGACTTAAAAAAGTCACCACGTTACTGGAATGAGAAGTTTAACAGCGTCTTAGAAAAAGAGAAGTTCACTAAGTCCAAAAATGACCCATGTCTTTACACAAAGAAGGAAAATGGTGAAGTGTTATATGTGTTGCTATTTGTGGATGATGTTTTGTTTTTTGGACCTGACAATAGTGTATTAAAATTTAAAGAACTTATGAACGTAAATTTTGAAATGAAAGATTTAGGAATTGCTGAAAATTACTTAGGGATCAGTATTAGCCAGGATGTGACACAGGGGGTGACAAGATTAAATCAAGAAAAATACTTAGAGAGAGTGTTAGAGAGGAATGGTATGGCAGATTGTAAGGCAATAAGTACACCTATAGATCAAAATTTTAATTTTAAAATATTAGAGAGAGAGAAGCCTGAATCAGGAGAAATTGAAAAGAAATGTAGACAGTTGATTGGAAGTCTGCTTTATGCATGCCAGGGAACTCGACCAGATTTGTGTGTGGCTGTTACTTTCTTGAGCAGATACCAACACTGTGCGAGTGAACTATTATTTAAATGTTTAAAGAGAGTGTTAAGGTACATTAAAGGAACATTAAATCTGTCAATAGAATATAGATGTGGTGAAAATACAATACTCACAGGGAATGTTGACTCGGATTGGGCAGGAGACGTAAGAGACAGAAAATCAACGAGTGGTTTTACATTTAAAATATTTAATGGCCTTATAAGCTGGCAAACTAAAAAACAAAATTCAGTAGCTCTGTCATCTGCCGAATCCGAATATATGGCCTTAAGTGTAGGCATTGCTGAAGGATGCTGGTTAAAAATGTTATTAAAGGATTTTGGATATGATGTTGGAATGGTTATTTATGAAGACAATCAGAGTGTTATAAGAATAGCTGAAGATAATAATAGTAATAAAAGGTTAAAGCATGTAGACATAAGATACCATTTTATAATGGAAAAGGTAAAAAGTGGGGTGGTGAAATTAAATTACATAAGGAGCAATGAAAATGTAGCAGATCTTTTTACCAAACCACTTGGAAAGACATTATTTGAAAAACTCAGAAGTTTAATTTTAATTTAGATTGTTTCTTGAAAAGTTGGAAGCTTATTTTTTATGTTACTGTAATGATAAAGTGTTGTTATTAATTCCAGTTAAGGGGATGTTGTATTTCATTTTATTAAGGCGATGTTGTCACCAACTTTTATTAAGGCGATGTTAAGTTGAATTTTTATGTTTTTAATTTTGATGTTGTTTTTAAATATAAAAACATAATTGTTGAGGGGGTGTATTAAATATTATGTGTTTTGGAACGTATACAACAATTATATTGTCTATATTATCTGTGGTAAGATGTTGTCTATACTTACTCGCTGTAACAAGATGGAGTCTGGAGTTGTGTGTCGCTATCTAAAATAAATAACTAATCAATAATACCACGACTTCTTTCATTCTCCGCCTATCGCCTAAACATAAAAAAAAAAAAAAAAAAAAAAATAATAATAAAAAAAAAAAAATAAATAATAATAATAAATCATAAATATGGGTGGAACCCCTAAATATCTGTGACAGACAGAGCGACCTTACAAATAAATATAATTCATGCTGCATAAAGCTAGAAAAAAAAGAGATAGCATCGAAATAAAGCTAGAAAAAAAGAGATAGCATCGAAATCCAGTTTTACTATAAAATAGTTCGGAGAAAGCTAGTGCAAGTACTCGTGCAAGAACTCGTCCAAGTACTCGTACCAGTACTCGTCCAAGTACTCGTGCAAGTACTCATACAAGTAATCGTACAAGTACTCGTGCAAGTACTCGTACATGTACTCGTTAAAGGACTCGTACAACTACTCGTGCAAGTACTCGTACAAGTACTCATACAAGCACTCGTCCAAGTACTCGCGCAAGTAATCGTACAAGTACTCGTTAAAGTACTCGTACAAATCAACAAACATTATATTACATCTTGAAAAAAACCGGTTGCTATCAGAAACACAGTATGCATATCGGCAGAAAAAATCTACGACTACAGCAGCCCATAGAGTAATAGATTCAGTAATCACAAATATAGATAGCCAGTACAAAACAGCATATATTCTGTGACCTTAGTAAAGCATTTGACGTTATACAAAACGAATTGTTACTAAAAAAGTTGTCTCATTATGGAATTACTGATAAAACCCTGGAGCTACTGACGTCCTTCCTCAATAACAGGCGACAAACAGTAGAAGTGACAGTAGGCGGAAAAAAAGTAAGATCTGAAGCTGGTGACGTCACTATAGGCATTCCTCAAGGTTCAGCCCTTGGAAATACCCTATTCTTATTATTTATTAACGATTTGCCGTCGTCAATAACAGAAGGTATGCTTGCGCTATTCGCTGACGACACCACCGTTGTAGTTAATGCTCCAACGTATGAAGAATTAAATATAAAAATAAATAACACTTATAGAGAACTTCACGAGTGGTTCTCAGCAAATGGCCTAATATTAAATAGCACAAAGTCGAATGTCGTATTGTTCAGCGGAAGGCCAATACCTACACCTGTCCAAATAATCAGTCCGGTCCCTTTAAGTGACAAATGCCGTTACTTAGGCTTTGTCCTGGACTCCAATCTGACCTGGAAACAGCACGTACAGGTACTTTGCGACAGACTGAGTGGTGCAGCGTATGCCTTACGGAAACTGCGTCCACTTGTATCCCCCAAGATCTTAAGGCAGGTTTACTTCGCTCACTTCCACTCGATAATGTCATATGGCATTATCCTGTGGGGTGACTCGACGGACTCGGATCGCGTGTTTGTCCTGCAAAAGAGAGCAATTCGGACATTACTAGGTACAAAATCAAGGGATACTTGTAGGGAGCAGTTTAAAAAGCTACGAATAATGCCACTCTACTCACTGTATCTGTACGAGCTGCTAATGTTCGTCCGCCGTAATATCTCGACTTTCGACCGACGCACTACTGGAAGTAGACATTTGCGCAACACTGGGAGGTTGCAGGTAGTCCCGCGGCGAACAGCTCTCGCCACCAAAAACCCTCGTGTTGTCGGTCCGACATTATATGAGCGACTACCCGCAGTCATCAAAAATGAGGAAAATGACGAAATGTTTAGTCGCCGACTGAGAAACCTATTGTTGGATAATTAATTTTATTCAGTAAATGAATGTATTAATGAAATATTTTAATTTCTCGGATTCCTGATCTTTACCATTGTGTAATAGTGACATTTTTATTTTTTATTTTGTATTTATCCATTGTGTGATTATTATTATTATTTTTTAACATTGACATTGAATTTTATATTAATAACTATTTGTATTATTCAATTTTTAATTTCAATTATTTTGACGATCACATTATACTTTGACATTTTTTATAAGCTATTATTGTAATTTGAAATTGATAATGTGAAATAAATGAATCTAATCTAATCTTAACTGCTCGTACAACTATTCGTGCAAGTACTCGTACCAGTACTCGTTTTACTTGTACCTGTACCTGCTTTACTTGTACCTGCACCTGTACCACACGAGTACTTGCACGAGTACTTGGACGAGTACTGGTACGAGTACTTGGACGAGTACTGGTACGAGTACTTGGACGAGTACTGGTACGAGTACTTGTACGAGTACTGGTACGAGTACTGTGACGAGTACTGGTACGAGTACTTGTACGAGTACTGGGACGAGTACTGGTACGAATACTGTGACGAGTACTGGTACGAGTACTGGGACGAGTACTGGTACGAGTACTTGGACGAGTACTTGGACGAGTACTGGTACGAGTACTGGTACGAGTACTTGGACGAGTACTGGTACGAGTACTTGGACGAGTACTGGTACGAGTACTGGGAAGAGTACTGGTACGAGTACTGGGACGAGTACTGGTACTAGTACTTGGACGAGTACTGGTACGAGTACTTGGACGAGTACTGGTACGAGTACTTGGACGAGTACTGGTACGAGTACTTGGACGAGTACTGGTACGAGTACTTGGACGAGTACTGGTACGAGTACTTGGACGAGTACTGGTACGAGTACTTGGACGAGTACTGGTACGAGTACTTGGACGAGTACTGGTACGAGTACTTGGACGAGTACTGGTACGAGTACTTGGACGAATACTGGTACGAGTACTTGGTCGAGTACTGGTACGAGTACTTGGACGAGTACTGGTACGAGTAATTGGACGAGTACTGGTACGAGTACTTGGACGAGTACTGGTACGAGTTACTTAATTTTCCCTAGCTTCCTCTGAACTATTTTACAATAAAACTGGATTTCGATGCTATCTTTTTATTCCAGCTTTATGCAGCTAAGTATGAATAAGGTCGCTTTACAACATGTCACAGATATTTAGGGGTTCCTCCCATACATGTTGGTTGACATTTCTTCCAGCTTACCCCCTCGTGTGGGGTATCGTTGAATAGGTATTTGATAATGAAGTAGTGTTATCTAACAACATATTTTTACCACGTGCACTGTTTCAAAAATGTGGTGGGTGCGGTGTGGTTAAAAATGTTTGTCCCCGGGCGTTTCTAAACCGTTTGACCTAGAAGTTTGCAATTTTCTGTATCAGGGAGTCGTATCGTAATGAGAACTCTCAATTAAAATTATTTGTAGTGTCCTGTGATAAACAGTTTTCAAGTTTTTTTTTTTTTTTTTTTTTTTATGGCATACGTGGCAAACGAGCAGACGGATCACCTGATGGTAAGCGATTACCGCCGCCCATAGACACCCGCAACACCAGAGGAGTCACAAGTGCGTTGCCGGCCTTTAAGTTACGAAGATAAAACATAAATAAAATTAAAACTTCAACCTCGTCTGTTTTACCCTTAGTCTTCTAAACCGTCTGATATGCATATATTCTATTAACTGATATAACGGATTATAATGACAGCCCCAAGGGGTTGCGCAAGGCGATTCATTTTTTACGGTCAAAAATTGAAAAAAGTTTTCAATGCTGTCTGCCTTTACCTTAGCGTCCCCTTAACCATCTGATATGTATATATTCTGTATCCTGGTGTCATAGCCAACATCTACAATCACAAATGGTAGCGCAAGGCGATCCATTTTTTTGGGTATAAAATGGAAATTTTGAGGCCCCATATTTTCCAAAATCGTCCAAAACTTTTGGTAAGACGGGCACTTTCACATACTCTGGAACTATTCCAACAACCTCCAATATCCATCCAATATACCACTGTATGTATATTAAATTGAAATACAAAAAAAAAAAAATACAACTTTTGAAACAAAACCAAGAAGGTTTTGATGAAACTTTTTATTTTATTGTAAGAACAATTATGTAAAATCTGAAAGACTAAAAGTACTTGAGTCCGTTTTTTGGGGTCAATGAGCCTACGGCCTCCAGTTGGCAGTACTTAGGAATGGAAACGGAATACTTAAAAGGATACTAATAAACATTTTTCTTTCTTTCTTTCTTCCAAAAGTTAAATTCGATTTTAAGACAATTTGAAGTTCTTACCGTAAATGGGAAGTTCGTAGTAGGGATTGATAGCAACCAACACGATCCCGCAGTAAGTGTAGATGGCATTCCGATCGCAAAACCTGAGGGCAAAGAAAGAGATTGATTAAAAAATAGTTTATATTCGAAAAATACCACGAATTAAATTTTCTTCTTCTGTCGAGTCTATGGTGACATATTAAGTACGTATTTTAAATAGGATTCTCCTCAAATAATATCATTACTATAATCATAACTGTAGATCCTATGGCTCCTATGACTGACTCGGTGGCCAAGTGGTTAGCGCTCCTGACCACTGATCCGAAAGTCGTGGGTTCGATCCCCACACAGGGCAAACATTTTCTGTGATGAGCAGATTTGTTTGCTCTGACTCTGGGTGTATAATATCTATATATGTATGTATTTAAATCTATATGTGTTGTGTATGTATATGTATATTATTCTCTGGTTCCCATAGCACAGGGAATCTTAGTTTGGGGCCAGAAAATGACCGTGTGTGATTTGTCCCGGATATTATTATATTATTTTCTTGAACACATTAGTTGAAGGGAATTTCTTTTAGACCCGAGGCTAGTTTGCTTGCTTCACGTCAGGAACTCGCGAGTTCGATTCCCAGCGGGGTCCAACTTTGTAGGAGATGATGAGGTAAGATGATGCCAAGAGCTTACTAATTAAGAGTTAAAAAAACGGTTTGGTTGTTGGCAGGGCATTTTCTGAGCCCGCCTGGCTAGCTAGCATCATCTTATCTTAGTCTTGCCGCCAAACATCAATATTATATAAATAACATATGTATTCCGGCACAAAGATAAGATAGCCAGTTCCCCGTTGCGTTGGGGAATCTTGGTAAGCCTGCGTCCATCTTCGGCATCATCATCACTTATCATTAGGTGAGATCAGACTGTGGTGGGAGAGCCATGCTTCGGCACGAATGGGCCGACTCGACCGGAGTGATACCACGGCCTTACAGAAAACCGGCGTGAAGCAACGCTTGCGTTGTGTTTCGCCGAGTGAGTGAGGGTACCGGAGGCCCAACCTCCTCCCCCCCCTCCAATTCCCCCATCCCCCATCCCATTTCAAAGGTCCGCAACGCACTTGTGACTCCTCTGGTGTTGCGGGTGTCTATGGGCGGCGGTAATCGCTTACCATCAGGTGATCCGTTTGCCACCTATCACAATAAAAAAAAAGATGATACCAAGGGCTTACTAATTGCGTATATAAAAAATCGCAGCTTGAGCCAGGGTCCCGTTTCCGACTTATTCATGTCCGGAATAAGTCGAAAAGATTAAAGCTAACTGTGACTGTGTCATTTATGCCGTATATAGTGCATACATACATACACAGGCATTTGTACTATGTTCTTTTTTGTTTTACATGTAAAGTAAAACAAGGCAGAAAATCGCTATAAAACTGGATATTTCGACCACAGACATATTACATATGGCACGGATTAATTGATCGAATTCGTAGTCATGACCAGAAATATTTAAAGACAGTTTATTTACACAAATGTCCCGCTTAACGAAGTAAGTACTATGTATCAAACAAAATCATTGGAGGATGTCATACTTATAGAATATAGAATTTGTATTGGATAATTTGGTAACAAGCATATAAGATAAGCATATAAGAGGTTAAAGAATGACGTTCGAAAAGTGTACACTGCTACCTACTTCGAATAAAATATTTTCATTTTCATTAGCATGAAAACGGTCGAAATAAATGCCACTAGAAGTCCAGCTCATGCAAATAATAACCATGTTCTTTTCTTTATTCCGCTAGTGATTTACCCTTGGTATCATCTCACCTGATGGTAAGTGATGGTGTTGCTGAAGATAGAAGCAGGCTTACCAAGCATGCAATGGGGAACTGACTATCTTATCTCCGTGCCGGAACACACCAATACTGTTTTATTTCTTTTGACATTGTTGATGTTTGGCGGCAAGACGTGATGATGTTAGCTAGCCAGAACGGCTTAGAAAATCCCCTACTACCAACCAAAATAATGATTATTAGCAAAAAATCTATCTATCTAAGGGGTCGTCCATTAATCACGTGAGGCTCAAAAGGGGTGGGAGGGGGTTCGGAAAAAATCACGAAATATCACGAAATATCACAAGGGGGGAGGGGGGGTGAGTAAGATATCACATGTATTTATTTTTTCGTTGAACGCGCGATTTCTAGTGTAAGTTCTAAACGTCGCGTCGGACTGTTATTGTTACATTGTTTTTAACTCATCCCAAGGTTCGAAACGGCTTCAGGCAGTCAGAAACAACCTACAACCTTAATATCTGTCTGGACATTTTTATCACGGTGCTTAATTTTAGAGAACTGAATTAAATTATACCTGTATTTAAAGATAATATTTTGTACCAAAAAAATACTCGTGATTTTGGGTAGGGGGTGGGAGGGGTAGTCTAAAACCTCACCGCGTATTACCAGGGGAGGGGGAGGTCTAAAAATATGCTAAAAAACATCACGTGATTAATGGACGATCCCTAATCCGCCCATTTGGGCACTGCTGGGTATAGGCCTCTTCTTGCCCAAGCTATTGTCTCCGTCCTTCACTTGTTTTGCCCAGCTACGCCCAGTAATGATAACGGTGTCATCCGACCATAAGGCAGCTGGTCATACCTTAGGGATTATTAAAGTTGGATTTTTAAACTATACAAGTATTTACTGGAAGATTATATTATACTTTATTAGCTAAATAACGAGTAATGACTTTGTAAACTTGTTTTTTATTGTAATGAAAGCGAATGCAAACTATACCAAATTGTTGACTTGTATTATTAATGATTGTTCTTTTCTCATGGAAGAGACAGTTGTCTTTATGAGAATAAAGTATCTCTAAACTTATTTTTCTACAATTACGATCAATAATCCATAACAAAGAACTGTAACCTACACCTTATATAAAACATATGACTCATTTCATTAAACAAAATAGTCGATTCTATACTATGTGAATTATGGACGATACACAAGAATACTGAGATAACAAATTATCTAAAATTGGAATGAGTCATTTTTATTTTTTTATGTTTTATGATATTTAGCACATCCTGTTTAAGTTATTCAAGCTTTGCGTTTAACACTACTATGGTAATAGCAAAATGGATAGATGAATATCAGTAGTAGAAAATCATTTCGACAGTTTCTTCAAATTCTTCTGTGGTGAGGATACAGAATCAATGGAGCACCTATTGTGTCACTGCGATGTTCTGGCTAACAAGCGTATGTGCCTCCTTGGCAATGCCTACCCAACGCCGGAGGAATACAGGCACCTACCCCTCAGCGGAATTACTGCATTAATGCAACATATTTTTGACTTGGTATAGGTACGAAGGTCTTAGGAGTTGACTCAAAAGATCCTTTTGGGTCGAAGTGTCGCTGGTTAGGCAGCACCCATCAAAAAGATAATAATAATAAATTTCTTCACAAATATTTTCCAAAACATTGAGTGTACAAGTTCCATGTACCTACAACATTGTAATAAGTATAAAAGTCGATTTATAATTGACCACGCTGAATACGTTAAAAACAACCGACTTCAATCGCACCAACTCCAATTTTGCTATGTTTTGTTGATTTTCTCAAAAAAACCGCTGAATCGATTTCGATAAAATTTATATGGGACCACCTGTGAAGTATACCCTTTCAAACAAAAAAAGAATTTTCGAAATCGGTTCAGGCGTCTTCGAGTAATCGGTGAACATACATAAAAAAAAAAAAAGATTCCGACGAATTGAGAACCTCCTCCTTTTTTTGAAGTCGGTTGAAAAGAATGTGCAAAGCATCCATAAGTACTTAAATAAAACAATATTTTGATTTTTTGGTTTTGACATCAAAGTTACTGTTAGCATTAAAAAAAAACATTCTCTCTGTGCAGGTAATTATGAGAAGTAGACGAAGTGTCCATTCTGGTGTGTAAATTTTAGAGTAGGTATACATTCTGGAATATCTACTCTTTAATGTTCATTATGGAATGTCCATTTTGGATTATTGTTTATTCTTAAGTGTTCTGTAGTGTTCAGTCTGATTCTATTGACGATCATTCTGGATTGGTCATCCTAAAGTATCCATTTTGGAGTGTTCATTCTGATTGTACATTATGGAGTGTTGTAAGTGTATAATCTGGATATTTATTCAGATGTGTTCATTCTGAGTGCCCATTCTGATTGTTAACAACCCATTACGTCACCACTGCAAGGGTATGGGTCTCTTCTCTTCCCATAACTCGGGAAGGTTAGGCTATACTCCACACACGGGGGCCAAATCCGGATTGGTGGCGGTTGTGGGGCTAGTAGCCAACCCCAGTGTCAGAAGTTTTCAAGCCGCCTACAAGGCCTCCGACATGGATAGATAGATAGATAGATAGAAAGCTTTATTTGTACAACTGCAGACACACACACACACACACACACACACACACACACACAAAAACAATAACAAAATAAAAATAAAAACTGAACAACAAAGAAAAATAAGATGATACATGCATAACTAAACTAAAAAACTAACAAAGGAGCGTGTGCTGCAGCAGTGCAGATAGGCCATAGCTCAGCAGAAAATTTGCTCAGGAATAACCTAAGCAAATCGCTGGTTTTCTGCTACAACCTTTAAGGAGGAAGCGTGGAAAGGGCTGCCAACAAACCACTGTAGTGTATATAAGTTGCGATATGTATAAATAAATATATAAAAAGTGTTGTAAAATGTTTTGTGTAAATATAAGTAACTGTGTGTAATTGTGCCTAGTGTTGCCGCTACCTACGCAAACCATGCTGGAATTCCCAGCATCTGCTGGCACATGGCTTAACGACTACCATCTAGCGATAGCAGGCGACACCAAAAGCTTAACGTGCCTTGCGAAGCACGGAAAGCAAACCCATCGAGGTTATGACCGTGTCTATAGTCAGTTAACCTGCGTGATCGGCGCGACCACGCAAGCCGCACTGAGCCACGACCACTTCGCCACGCCCATTCTGATATCGTCTGTTTAATATACCAGACTAGAATATTAGTAGTAGACATACTTATATGATACTAACCTGACCCTCAAGTTGTGAAGCACGGCCGGCTCGTGAAGGTACGACAGTGACGTCAGATCGTTCTGGCCAATCAGGAGCGAGGGGTTGCGCAGTGGCGGCATCTGCTTCTCATCTGTGATCTGAAAATCGATCGAATTTCAAATAAGACACGAACTTTTATTGAAGCTATTCAAATAAAATAATTGTATCGATAAATTGTTAAAGAAATTTAGTTTAGATTTTTTGAGTTTTGTACGGTTTCTGAAGGATTGTAAAGGATTGACATCCATTTTGAGTTAACCTCAATGATGACGTAATCACAAAGGAACAGGATCCACCTCATCTTACTATACCCCCCTGAGGCTAAATACAAGTTGATCTAAACATGTACCAACTATGTGCATCTCGTTCTGTCATATAGGAGTGAGCGGGATAACTGAGTGATGGATTTAGGCAACTTTGGCCCAACAAGGTTCTACTTCAAGTCAACAGCTGTCTGGTTATCTTCAAGGAGATCAACCAACAACAAAACGATAACACTATTGCAACACGACAGCCTTTTGAAAACATTGCTGTAGTGTCTGTATGTTTAGCTAAGCCTTAAGCCCTGAAGCCTTCACTATTCTTTGGTCTAATCATATTGTAGGAGAAAGTGGTTTAATTTCATGAGCAAAATCAACGACGAGTAGAATTTCCCCCTAGTCTACGAAAAATAAAACCGTTACCGAGTCATAATTTGGCCAAAATCTGGAGTCCGAAGTTGCTATTGGAAACATCCCCTGTTTCACTCATAAAATTTGACGAAAGCGCAAAAAATAAACAACTCTGTAAACAAAATACTTTGTAATTTCCATCTGCGGTTTCCATTTTGATGGAATGAGGTGTCATTTTGACATAGCAACTAAAACTAAAGAAGTTTGGTAAAGATATTAAGACTCTTTTAAAATTATAAAAATAGTTTAAAAACTCTTTGGATCAATTGACAAAATTAATCATGTACAGTCAATCAGTAATTCTATGATGTTAAAAAAGTGCGTTTGAGATTTTAACTGGCTTTTTTTTATCCTCAATTGGTAAACCCCTTGGCATCATCTCACCTGGTGGTAAATGACGATGATGCCGAAGATGGAAGCGGGCTTACCAAGATTTCCCAACGCAATGGGGAACTGGTTATATTATCTTCATGGCGGAATACATCAATGCTGTTAACATTGATGTTTGGCGGCAAGACTTAGATAAGATGGTGGTAGCTAGCCAGGCGGGATCAGAAAATGCCCTACCACCAACCAAATCGAGTCCTACAAAGTTGGACCCCGCCGGGAATCGTACCCGCGACCTCCTGATGTGAAGCGAGCGGACCAGCCACTAGGCCACGGAGGTGGTTAGTCAACATCTACAATAACAAATGGTAGCGCAAGGCGATCCATTATTTTTGGGTCTAAAATGGAAACTTTGAGGCCCAATATTTTCCAAAAGCGTCCAAAACTTTTGGTAAGACTTTCACATACTCTGGAACTATTGCAACAATCTCCAATACACCAATTTGGGGCAGGGCGATCCATCTAGTTTGAGATCTAGACTGAGGGTCTAATATATTTACTGCACAGGTGATGAAACAATCATGGCTTACCGGGGACTCAGAATCAAGTATAGAATACAGGAAAAATATTAAAAAAAAACCGGTCTACAATTTTTTTTTCAGTTTCCCATACAAATTCTTGATTCACTATTAAGTATGGGAAACTAAAAAAAAGTTGTAGTTTGGATTTTGAAATGAAATTAAATGAAAATATTTTATTCGAAGTAGGTAGCAGTGTACACTTTTCGAACGTCATTCTTTTATCTACCTAATACGAGGTTCCTACCACTCGGAACTCGTATACCCGCCGTTTCGGGAAATGTTTGCGGAGTGAGAAGAAACGACGGGCCCTAAAGAAACTCCCTCCAACACATTTTTTGAAAATGTCTTATATTTTATTACATCTTAATTCTACGGCAAGAAATTAATTTTTCAATATTTTTCCTGTATTCTATAATAGATACCTATGTATATACGAGTATGCAGCATAACGTAAGTATTTATCTTTCTTTGCTTGGTCCGTCTCCTAAATAGTTTTGTGGCTTTTACAGTGCAAAGTGCCATTTGTATTAATCTCTAAAAGTAAAAATATCTCTGAGTTTTATTTTATAAAGTCAAGTATTAATCTCTAAAAAATAAAAAATATGTCTAGAGTTTTATTTTATAAAGTTGAGTTTTCGATTAAGTTGGTTAGTTTAATAGCTTACCTTGATCTGTCGAATTTCTCCGGTGTCATCTATCTTCACTATGAGCACCCCGGACCGGAAGTCTGATGTCACAGTGGCTCCCTCCCACACCTTCTCCGGATGCTCCACCCATATTCGGGCATCCTAAAAAACAAAGCAGCAAATGTAAATTCCATAACAAGTCCATTCTGCACTCGCCCTAATTTTTGGGAACACATTTCAAAAAGAATGGTATGTAATAAAGTATTGGATTGTTTGTAAATATAAACAAAGTATTTATAAATAAATCAATTATGAATAAAAAACAAAAATAAGGGAAAAACAGCACCAATGACATAAAAAAAAACAATGCAGAAAAAATATTTGTTGTTCAGATTCATAGATATTCATTTAACTTTGTACTAAAATGAAAAATAATCAGAAAAAATATTTCAAAGAATTTGTAAAGTGTGCATTGAAATTAAAAAAAAAAGAATTTTGAGTGATTTCACCATGTATACAATAGGGTAGTTGACTGTTAGTCATCTGAATTACTTTTTATCAAATGTCAAAAATGATAATTTGTTCTAAAAAAGTTTCAAATTTTCAATGATGGATGACGATGTGCACTTTAGTAGTTTGCATACTTGTTACGGTTTTTCTTTAATTAAAGATTGTACATGTAACGAAATTCAAAGCGAGTATGGTTTTCTTTCGTTTTGTTTTTAACAATAATCTTATCTTATCTTTTCACATTCTTTTAAAACTCATTCTTATTTATTTTAACAGCCATCATAAGCGTATTTGGAGCCACTGCTACTATTCTATTTAATCCACTTAAGATTTGCGGACTATAATGCCCAATTCATTAAGCACATAACATTCGCGTCTGATCTAATCACACGCTTCACCAGCGCAAGGTCACATGAAGCACTTGAATGGACCAGCCCGCCTTCCTATTCACTGAATCCATCATAAAGCCGTAGTAATTAATCAGTGGCCATGGCTCAGTGCAGCTTGTGTGGTCAGTAGATCATGCAGTTTAACTGACTACAGACATGGTTATAACCTGGATGGGTTTGACTGTTAGTGGCATTTACGTCGACCGTTTTCGTGCTTTGCAAAGCATGTTAAGCTGTTGTAGGGATCTGCTATCACTAGATGACAGTTGTTAAGGCATTATAGGCAACTTCTGACACCAAGGATTGGCCTCGGTGGATCGGGTGGGCCAAGGGTTGTAGGGCTCCCCCCCGTCACCAATCCGGACTTGGACCCCGTGTGTGAGTATGGCCCAACCTTTCCGATGTATGGGAAAAGACCCATGCCCATACAGTGGGAAGATATAAGAAAACAATGAAATTAATTTATTTGCAAATCATAAAATGCTGACTGTACATAAAATAACAATTCAAAATGTGTCCAAAAACAAACAAAGATTGATAAACATTTTTAATAAATAAGTACATGAACAAATTACTATGAGTCTATGATTATTGATTACGCATGAAGATTATCGTAATATGAATTAACATAATGATACTCTAATTTAACAAGAAATTAATTATTTATGAACTTGATAGGTACATTTTGGCAAAGATAGTAAAAGTGGTGTCATAAAATATAAACTACATGGCATGAAATTATAGAGCCGTTTGTGAATATTAGAGGAAGAATAAAACCCGAACATATGTTATTCCAAACCCAAAATCTTATTGGAAAAAAAGTTAAAATAAATCAGCCAGTACTTACCTTGGTATACAACTCCTTCGTTGTCATGTTATATTTTTTCAAATATTATTTCCACTTCTTTCGGTAACGAAACTACTCATTTTATGACTGGTAGGTTTTTATCTAAATTCATTTTTTCAAAACCAAAACAGGGTAGATTCAAAACGCTAATTTCCGAAAAGTAATGCAAAACGTCACTGGATTTGCTAATGACATATGTCAAATTGATAAAAATCGACTTTTATCAATACGTGCGAATGCAACATTGCTTTGTTTACCATTGAATTCTGCATTTTCACATTAAGTGAGAGTTAAACAATTTCCTTGAGGGAAGTAAGATTCTTACAAGAAACTAATTAGAAAACAAAAACAAACATACAACAATACGAATCGAAAGTTTTTCTTATCACAATTTTCCCACAGGTGTTGCCATAGGTAAACAGAAATATGGGTCACAGTTACGCTCCGTTTCATTCATTGACCTGATATTGGATATTCTGTGACCTGGTTATAAAAATTCTTCTTTTAATTCCTTATGTACGTAGTTTAGTAAAATTATGTGTTTTTACGTTTTTACACAGAATACTAGATTTTGCCCGCGGCTCTGCATAGCATTTCGTATTTATGACTGTTGTTAACGGTGCGCACTACATGAGCGGTTTTAGTTTTTGGGGATAAAACTATTAAACTGAAAAAAGTTGTAGATCGGATTTTTTAAAGATTTTTCCTGTATTCTATAATTGATTCTGAGTAAACCATTAAAATTTCAAACGCACTTTTTTACATTCTGTATAAGCTGTTTGCTTAATTTCAGTGAAACAATAAAATCTGTGCTTAGTTATTTATTATAGCTGTATCAAGTGTAAATATGTTTTGAAGAAGCTTTGTCCTCTTTACGCATTTTAAAATAATAAATAAGAAAGTATTTTCACCTCTTCGGCACGAAAAGGGTGCTTTTGGCGCCTAAAAACTCGCAGCATAATTGCTTCGAGCCTGAGAAAAAGTGATTCGAATTTCGAACACCACCTTTTGCTCGGCGCTGAAAAAAATATGGGCGATGGTTCGTTCAGAAACTCATGTTGGCCTAGCGATTTAACTCATAGGCACAAAATGTTGTATGTTTTTTACTGAAGTTTATAAATTATTGTGCTATTGCCTTCGCTAGTTCGTGATTTAAAGTCAGCCCTCGTAGCAAAAAGTAACTTTGCTCACTTGTTGAACAAATAACTATATTGCCAAGATATACAGAATCCTATAATATCAAAGGCGGCAATATCCAAACAGTATGTTTTCTAAGGAAAGGCAAATTAAGTTAATAAACTACGTTATAATGCCGGGTTTGAAATTAACTGCTAGTTTTGTTGGGTATTTTGATTATTTTACTGCCAATTTTGTTACGAATTTATTCTTGTTATGGATTCTACGTTCATAGACAAACAATATTGTATTCATAGAAATTTTTGAGTATGAGTGGATATTGCCGCCTTTGATATTATAGGACTCACATAGAAAGGAAAGGTACTTACACACACATACCTACAAACAAATAATAATTAATTATTTTTATGCTTTCGGGGCTTTCCTTTATAGGTTGTTTGTTAGTCAGGAGACGAGTAAAAAACGAAATACCGAATCGGCAAATAAAAAGGTGTTCAAATTTTTTCTCCAACAAAAACCAAGGCAGTTTAAGTAGTAGACTGAAGACTTGGCAGGGGTACAAAATTGTTTTATCCTATAGGTTATATTTTCTTGTATTTATCTACAACTACAGAAGGTTATCGTTGATTCGAAATAAAAAATTACATAAATAAAGCTGAAGTTATTTATTTCATCAAGCTTTTAAGACAACGCTAAAATCTAATCTTAAATTTACTACAGCCTTTCTATATTACAAATAAATTAATTATAATAAAATTACATAAAGCTACAGTTTTGCTTATTTGCTTAGATCTTTAATCATCATGTATCGATATCCAAGGTGTAGTCATGTTGTTTCGTTATAATTGAATCTTTTTCCTTTTCTCATTTGTTTTCTGGCGAAGGGAACCAGGTTTGGCATGCTTCTGTTGCGATCTCGCACAGAGCAGTGAAAGTTTTACCCCTTGTGTCGTAATCTGTAAAAAAAGTGAAGTAAGAATTTTATATAAACTTTAATAAAGTTGTATAGTCCCCATAGTAAAATTTATAATGTGTATACAATTTTTAGTTTAATCGAATATCAGAATGCGCATTATAAATGGACAAAAAATGCCGACGTATTGACAGATTAAGCTAAATACGATATTATAAAAACTTAATAGAAGTAACATTATGAAATGTGATATGAAGATATTTTTTTATTAAAGTGGCAGAAACTGGCTACTGACATTTTTATATTTTTTTTTTCGAGTACCATATTAAAACACTGAACTTTCGCTATAAATATCATCTGTCGCTCTTTACTAACCTGAAGGCCCCCTTTTCCCAAACATGATGCCGTTCATTGGAGCATTCTTATAGTTGGCCTCCCCTAAACCCGCTAGCGAGAGCAGCACTGCTACTACAAAGACCACACCAATTGTGAACCTCATCATGTCTCCAGCCATCTTGTACTGAAATGAAGGATAAGAGTAGGATTAAGAATCGGTCGTGGTTCAGTGTGGCTTGTTAACTGACTATAGACACTCTCAATACCTGCGTGAGTTTATGAGCGTTCAGTTAGAATTCTGTGACTGTTAATGGCACTGATCCTGACGCTTACAGTGCTTCGCAAGCGCAAGGCACGTTAAGCCGTTGATACCGGTAGTTGTTAAGCCATTGTCTTTATAGGCGGTTTGAAAACTTATGATATTGGTGTTGGCCACTAGCTCTGCAACTTTCACCACTCCGAACTTAGTTTTCATGTATGGACTTTAACCTTACCTTCCCTATATCTACATATTTATATTTTATAGGAAAATACTTCTCTGTGGGTAGTTAATGCAACGTATGATAATAAATATAGTAAATTCAAAATATTTTGTGATAAATAAAATTTTGTTAAAAACAAGAGCATCAATTTGTGATTTTATTTGATTATCTAGTTTAACGTTGGCTGCTGAAAACTGATAGATTCTCTATACATTTTATCTTGGCATTTACATGCGATGTTTTTAGATACCAAACTACTAACGAGTTCCTGTAGACGTGTATCCAGCCTTGGTGGTAAAATCTTAAGGTAGGTACTCATATTTTTTTTGGATACTAACTACACCAGTAGTCACATGACAACTACTTTAAAAGATTTACATGCAATAGAAGTCAGATTATACAAGTGCAAGATTATGAATAAGATGTAACTTTTTTTCTACAAATACTTACTTGATTTTCTTGCTAAACTCCAACCAATGCCTCTTCTATAAGCGTCACCATCAAACTGATGCAAAATATGAGTTTTCCAGACAATTTATACCAAGAAACCGGGACGCTGGCCTGTGTCCACAATCAATTAATGGATTATTGGATAGTGACCGCAAGTTGACAACACTATTAGGGGCAAATCCCAAAGGGACCAAAACTCAGTTAGTGCGTTGGATTAGAAACTAATACCGTATTAATTAAGCCGATATATTGAGTGTTTGTCATCTTAAAAGGTTAGCATGGTAAACAGATAGATATTAGATGGAATGGACCTTTAAACTTGAGAAAGGGAAGTTCCCACCAACGTTCTACTCTAAAAATATTATGATGATCGAAATCTAAAAGCAAGTAAGTAAGTGGATAAAAATTATCAATTAAGTTGATAGCAAGATAATATTGTGTGGGATGTGCATCTTTCTATTTCTATACAATGTTATAAAATCTAGGGTAAGTAAATGAATTTGTTCAATAAGCTTTTATAAGGAACATCGATCACTAAATAATCTAATAACATCTCTAACTCCATGGCTGCTAAGAAAAGTATAAAAGCTGAAGGATGTTTGGATTCTCCGTCACTTGTGTAGTTACCATCATTCCCGTTAGCATCAAGAAATCCTTCTTAGAGGGCATTATTTGTTACCTAGGTATAGATAATACCATATCTGCTACATTGAATATTTTAATCTGTACAATTTCAGAAGAAAATGTAAAATTATTAATTTTTCGTGTAGATTCAAAATGCCTAATTTGTTTCCAAACCAAATATCAAAAACTCCTTCCTCAATTTCAGATTCAGACATATTAATCATCATGCGCACTGTGGTGACTTTGATTTTAGTAGCTCTGGTCGTCATTATACTGATGCATCACAGCGAAGCTGCGTATAGGAAACCTCCTTTCAACGGTTCCATATTTGGCAAAAGAAATACTGTGGGTAAGTCAGATCAGAGATTCACAATGAAGACGGCGTACTCACGTGCTCCCATGTGCACGGGAGTTTGCCGCGAAGATTGGCTATACCTATTAGCCATTTTCGGGCGCATCAGCGCCAACAAATCGACTAGGAGAAGAAGTGGTCGCCATGACCGAAATCGGTCGAATGGTTCATCATCATCATCATCACAAAATGGATGAAGGGCCCGTTAACTCAATATTCTATTCATCAACCTGAACATTTTCTACGATTCAACTTTTGAACATCCGTTTAAAATTGGCCAATGAGTCGATCTATTTGTATAAAGGATCCAAAGTTCAATCTGAAGACTGGAAGACCCAGTTTACGGTTCCTACAGCTATTTTGTTGCACCCTGTATAAATGAAAGAGCCATTCAGTTCTGGAGAACGTGCTGAAATATGTGGGTGAAACCTTTGATGGATCTTATCTTGATTATATGGTGCTGAGGAGTTGAAGTATAGCATTAAGTATTTCTAAGTGTTTATGTCCTAGTTTCATTATTACAAGAAAGAAATGTTTTATTTTGTTACAGAATATGATTCGGCTGGTCGAGCGATTACAGCACTTTGCGAGATAGCCAGCGAGACCTGCCAGGCCTGGTACCAAGCTTTGGATAACAAATGAATTAATTTAACCTAACTGACGATTACATAATCACTTGTTTAGGAGAAGACGTGTCATTGTACTAATTTGTCATTATACTTAATTAAATCGTAATAACTATGTCGAAGGCCTTATAGGCGGCTTGAAAACTTCTGACACTCGAGTTGGCCAGTAGCCCCAGAACCTCCACCAATCTGGACTTGGCTCCCTTGTGGCTTCCCGATGTATAGTAAGGGACCCGTGCCCCTGCAGTGGGAACGTAATGGGTTGTTAACAACAAATAGTAAACAACCCATGTCGTCACCACTACTGGGTCATGGGTCTCTTCCCATTGCTAGGGTCGAGAAGGTTAGGCCTGACTCCACATACGGAGGCCAAGACCGTTTATTTAATAAATTGCTTCTAAACTATTAAGTAGTTTAATTTAGGTGTACTACGCTTTAGTTATCGTAACTTAATAATAAATGCGAAAATGTGATTTTAAGTGTGTTTGTATTTTTTTCATGTCACGTTGCAAACGAAGGAACGGATGGTCCTAAGTTTTCACAAAAGATAGTTGACATGAAAAGATGGTCTGGAATATAACAGTATGCAGGCTTGGATTTTCCCGTCTTTGCCTACGCTGCTTTTTGTCCCAGAAAAATATTATGCTTTAATTCCCGTTTAGATACAATCGATAAACGAAAGGTGACGAAGGTTTTTCATGATAAAACTGCTGAAGTGATATCGCTAAAGTTTGTCACGATGAAAGACAAGAAAAACATGGAACGGTCTTGAGGGATCGGAAATTATGATGTACCTATTTACCAATTAGCGGTTCACGCTGAAACTCATGAATTTCCTACTTCCGTAGCGATGGTCTATGGCAGTTTCACTGATTTGTGTGGAAATCTTTGGGGGAGGCCTTTGTCCAGCAGTGGCGTCTTTCGGCTGATGATGATCGGATATTTTAACTCTAAAAAATGAACAGTTCAACAGGGACTGAAAATGGAATAACTAATCACCGCGTCTGTGAGCTGCTTTCAGCTTACGCACCGGACACCCTAGTAGGTGCTAGAATTAAAATTATATCCACGTTGACGAAGCCGTGTGCAGAGGCTAGCTCATACATAATATAGATTTTAAAAGTGTATGTGAGAATTGTAAATACGATAAATATAATTTCCAAAATAAAGCCGATTCCGAAATTTTACCTACTTTCTCTAGCCTGTCTGTTACATTAGGATGGGTTAAATTATTAAATTTAACAATTCGAAGTAAATATTATACTATCCAGCCACTACCATCAAGAAGTTCCATGAGATGAGATAATGAGCACCCGATGATGGTACAGTACAGGACTTACAGGAGCCAGGGCATTCAGGGTGTTGCCAGTCATCAGAATCGCAGGAAATGGTAAACTGGAACGTTACAAACAGTGAGGTTGCGTTCCAGAATTGAGGTAAGATTTATCTGGCCAAGAGTCTGTTCTTTTCACACTACAGAAAAATTAACGTTATCTCCTCGGGCTCATAGCTCACAGAGGCTTCAGACCTGAAAAACCCTTTGTACCTGAAAAATGATTTCTTATTTTGAAACTCACAACATTTGTACCGCTGTCTGTGAGGAATGATTGACAAAAGAGTTTGGGCCATACGGCGCCATCTTGAAAATTTGTTTTTCCATTTTTTTGATAATTTGGCTTTTCTCCGACCAGATTTGAAGGCCTAACACGCGTTACATATCATTTGTAACGGGGCTGGTGTACTCAGTTTGTTTCTAGATTGTCTAGATTTTCTGTAATTAACCTCCAAAAACAAAGCCCGACGGGCTTTTTTTCCCATGCTAATTACAGAAAAACTAGGTACTCTACATACCAGTTTATTACATCAGCCCCGTTACATATGATATGTAACGCTAGTTAGCCCTTCAAATCTGCTCGGAAAAATGCCTAATAATAAAAAAAAGGGAATAACATTTTTCAAGCGTTACTCCGTCGGGCCCATAAACTTTCATCGATAACTCCATAACGAGTGCGGTACAAATGATAAGAATGAAGTATTACTGAAATATTTTGCTGGTACAAAGGTTCTATGAACTTATTTTGTTAATATCTGCAGTAATTATGGAGAAATTCAAAGCGAAAGTTTGTATGTAGCTCACGAAATAGGGTGACAATGATTGTTAATGTTATTGGAATAATACTGGTTAGTACTAAAATGTTAGGTAGGTAAAAATTATAACGATATAATCACAGATAAATCAATCTAGGTACCTGCAGTAACCTTATTACCAAAAGAAATGAAATATTGTATTATAAATAAAATATTATCAAAAAAATATGCATCCATCGAAATTCTTGTTAAGACTTATTGGTTGTTCGACCCAATGGTCATAAAAAAAGTAAGATAACGCTTGTTAACATAATAATACATAAATAATACGGTCATTATGTTAACAAAATAATAGAAAAAAAAATAAGTTATTTAGGTAACAAAATAAAATGAATGAGCGAAGGATTTGTTAGGTGGGGAACAATTTTAGGTTTTTATTTGAAATTTTTCATAAATGTCCTAGTTTGCAACTATACATTTTAATGCATTTAATTAAGTTCCTGAGAGATGAAGAGAAATTGGGATTTTTGAAATTGTATTAGGTATTAGTTCACCATTTGTAAAATTAATTTATAAAATAGATGCCTTTACCAACTTATCACAGACTACTGAAAATGCTTGCCTAACTTATTTTTACTCTGGAGTGATTGCTATGGCTATGAATAATCGAAATTATGGTTCAATTTAGTAATAAGGGTCGGAACAGATACTTAACTATTAGTGTAATAAATACCTACTCCGAATCGGAACATCATAAGGTTACCATAGCCAAAATGCCTTAGGATAAACAGGATTATAAGTTTTATGTTTACATAAAACAATATTAAAACTGTACAGAATCTATTTGATGAGAGTATTTTACTTCAAGTATTTTAAATGGTTTTATTATAAATAAAGTTAAACATAGTGGGGTTTTATACGTAATCCAATGTGTATGGGGAGGTAAAATTTGATGATTAAAGGAAATCACTTCGCACACGTGTATGTTAAGTAAATAGAAGCTGATTTAGCCCAGTAGCCACCCCTCACCCCCTGGCAGGTGATGAGGGAGGGCGTACAAAGTCTCACTTTGGCGTGCTTTAGAAAAAAACTATCTATTTGACCTATCATCTTGAACTTGGTGTCGTTTTCGAATAAACCGAGAATGTAGCTTTCATTTTTGGCATAATTTTTGTTCAATTTACTACATTTATTGTGAAAAAAAATAATAAGAAAATGAAAAAACTCTCCAAAAAATCTACTAGATTTTGCTTTAATATGCTATCGTTTAAAAAATATGCACTAGTGGCATAAATAAAAAATATTGGTAACACAAGATATTACAAGACGAAAAAAGAATTAATGTTGTCCATATTCTATGCTCTAACAGGAGGTGATACCATTTCAGCCTCTAATGGAGGAGGAAAGAAAACCGCGTCGTAAGCCTGGAATGTTTCTCCTCCAGCAACTCTCGGTTTTAAAACGATGGGATGTGGAGACATTGAAAGCGCCAAAAAAAATTTTGGAAAAATGTATTATAACCATGTGCGCCTATGACAAGACAGTTTGAATAAAACGATATTTTTGTATTGTACATAGATTTCTCTGTTTGGGTATAAAATTATTTTAAATTGATTTGTTTTTAATATGTTTAAGATCCAGCTACTGCACCAGTTTAACCCATTGCAGGCGAGAATCGTACTCTAAAAGATAAGGACAAATTAAAAAAAATCCATCATCGGAAGACAGTTTTCAACAATATCTTCTGAGAGCAGTATACCAGGGTGTCCACGAATGGGATCAGACATTAGTGCCCGTTCAAAATCTCTCACGTCCGGCTCAGTGAAAGTGGGAAATAGCTACAAATAATCAGTAGATGGTCTACTGCTGTGGCTGCTACCGCTTGTTTAGAGCTAATTCGGTGCAAATGCAATTCAAACCACATTGTGGCGTTAAATACAACTGTCAAAAAAGACAAATAAACTGCCCCGAATTATGCCTTTGCAGTGGAAAATGTCGTTCTGAGGAATGAGCACTCAGCTAGAACAAAGATATACTCGTTATTCATTAGTGATGGGGTTTCCGGCCTAATAAAATAGAAGCTTCCCTATTCTCAACTAGTTGTTGTGCAAGTGAGGTACTTATACATCTGAATTCTGGACAAAGGGATCGCCCACCCTTTAGGATACGGAGCAAAATATTTATGAGGGAACAGGAAATTGACTGCAATATTTTTTTGAAAAAAAAATAGTAGGTTCGATTTTTGATATTTTTATTTTTTTTTGTCTGACATATGTAACTAAAAATTTTTGGTTTTTGGACTTTTCACTTTTTTGTGCTATAAGTTTTGCTTGTTGCCTCATTTCATGATTCTAGGTATACGGAAAGTACCTTATAGGTTTTGATTCCCATGCGAGTGTCCAAATATGCGGCATAAACGGTCGTATCTCTTGATTGACTCGGCACAGACGTTTGATTTTTTCACATCTTCAAGGGATTGCAGGCCTAAGTATTTGATATAAATTTCAACTTGATACGTCTACGCGTTCCTGAGAAAAAGGGTCTTGTCAGACAGACAGACAGATAGACAGACAGGCAGATAGACAGACCGACGGACAGACGGACGGACGGGCAACGAAGTTGTCCTATAAGGGTTCCTTTTTACCTTTTGAGGTATGTAACCCTAAAAATTAAAGATGCTATCAGAAATACATCGAAATAAAACTTTAGAAAATATCTGATAATGAATGAAACTTTAAACATCGGCGACGTAAAAAACAAATACTGAATGGTTTTGTCTCATATGCTTTAAAAAAAACTTGTTTCATGCCCATTTTAGAAATGTACAATACTTGTACATTTTCCTAGCAAACATTGAGTGAATTACTATTTTTGACTTAAAGGTGCTGATTAAAAAAATATATTATATTCAAGCTTTTTGACACAAAATTATTTAGAATGACTAAGAATAGAAAGGATATCATGTGAGTGTTCTATAAGGTTACCGTGACCTGAGATAAAAAAAAGAAAATAAAACCGGCCAAGTGCGAATCGGACTCGCGCGTAAAGGGTTCCGTACCATCGAACAAGAAACTCCAAAAAACACGTCTTTTGTATGGGGACCCCCTTTAATTTTTAAATATAATTTCATTTTATTATATTTTATTAGTGACTATAGCAATACAAACTCTGTGAGCATTTCAAGCGTCTACCTGTTGCCATTATTAAGATCGAGCAAAAAACGCCAAAAATACACGTTTCTAGTAGGGGAGCCCCTTTAACTTTTAATTTATCTGGGGGCACGGAAGTACCCCCGCCAAGACGAGCCAAGCGAAGCGCAAGGGTACTACCTACCTTTTCTCGAAATGCTTCGTCGTTTTTTTAAACTCTCATAACTTTGCTTTGGACGAGCCAGGTGAAGCGCAAGGGCACTACCTACCTTTTCTCGAAACGCTTCGTCGTTTTTTTGAACTCTTATAACTTTGCTTTGGATGATGCTAAATATTTAAATTTTTCAAGATAGAATGCCATCAGTACAATCATTAAACATACAAAGTTTGAATGTCGTAGCTATTATACTTAAGATTTTATTAATGTCTCAAAACTCACCATTTCGTCACTGACTCACTGGACTGACTCACCAAGTGGCTCACCAATTACTTATTAATGGCAAACCAAATCACCGACTCAACAAAATCCCCAAAGCTACTTTCCCACCGTCACAGGAATCCATATGTTACGCTTTTAGTATTAGTGATATTGTAACAGAAATTAAATCACTCAAACTCGGGAAGGCTTCAGGTTTTGATAAAATATCTATTGAGCAAATTAAACATGTTGGCCCTGTGGGTATCTCGTGGTTACTTCAACTATTCAACGAGTGTCTTGAGACTGCAAAAATATCCAAATTCTGGAGAAAGTCAAAAGTAATCGCTATCCCAAAACCTTGGAAATTCTGTGATTACCCTAAAAATTACCGACCAATTTCCCTCCTTTTTCACATCTACAAGCTGTTCGAAAGTATGCTGCTGAATCGGCTATCTGATGTTCATCATCATCATCATCATCGTCAGCCTGCATTAGTCGACTGTTGGACATAGGCCTCCCCTAAGGCACGCCACTTATACCTATCTTCGGCCACGCGCATCCAGCTGTTACCAGCAACCTTGCGCAGATCATCGCTCCACCTAGTCGGGGGCGTCCCACGCTACGTTTGCCCAAACGCGGTCTCCACTGTAGCACTCTGTTTGTCCACCGGCTGTCAGTTCTTCGACATATATGTCCGGCCCATTGCCACTTCAGTGTGCTAATTCTCTGAGCAATGTCGATTACTTTGGTTCTCTGGCGAATAACCTCATTTCGGATTCGGTCGCGCAGAGAAACTCCGAGCATGGCTCTCTCCATGGCACGCTGTGTTACTTTGAGCTTGTGGACTAACTGCACTGTTAGTATCCACGTTTCGGCGCCATATGTCATCACGGGTAGGACGCACTGGTTGAAGACTTTTGTCTTCAGGCATTGTGGTATTGGCGACGTGAATATGTGACGAAGCTTGCCGAATGCTGCCCAGCTTAGCTGTATTCTTCTACTGGCCTCCCTCTCGAAGTTGTTTCTACCTAACTGCATGATTTGCCCGAGGTAGACATATTCTTGAACAGCTTCGAGAGGTTTACCCTCGACTATAACCGGACTCGGGACGATGTGTTTATTGAACATGACTTTAGTCTTGTCCAAGTTCATCCCGAGACCAATCAGCCGGGAAGCAGCATTAAGGCTATCCAGCATATCCTTTCTTTCCGATTCTGCCATTATGACGATATCATCGGCAAAGCGAAGGAGTGAGATGTGTTCGCCATTGACATTTATGCCTCGTCCTTTCTAGTCTATAGTCTTGAAAACGTCTTCCAACGCATTTGTGAACAGTTTTGGGGATATGACATCCCCCTGTCTCACTCCTCGATGCAATTGGATGGGTTTTGATTGACTATTCTGTATTTGGACGGCCATAGTGGCGGCGTCGTAAAGACATCTCAGCACTTCGATATATCGCCAGTCAACTTGGCATCTCTGCAAGGACTCCATTACAGCTCAGGTCTCGATGGAGTCAAAGGCCTTCTCATAGTCCACAAATGCAAGACACAAGGGCTGATTATACTCCTCTGTCTTCTGTGTAATCTGCCTCACTGTGTGTATGTGGTCTAGAGTGCCAAAACCTCCTCGAAACCCAGCTTGCTCTGGTGTTTGGAATTTATCAAGCCTACGTGCGAGTCGGTTTGTGATGACCCTCGAGAACAGCTTGTAGACATGGCTTAAAAGCGATATCGGTCGGTATACTCCTCTGTCTTCTGTGTAATCTGCCTCACTGTGTGTATGTGGTCTAGAGTGCCAAAACCTCCTCGAAACCCAGCTTGCTCTGGTGTTTGGAATTCATCAAGCCTACGTGCGAGTCGGTTTGTGATGACCCTCGAGAACAGCTTGTAGACATGGCTTAAAAGCGATATCGGTCTATAGTCTTTTAGAAGAGTTTTGTCACCTTTCTTAAAGAACAGGACCACGATGCTTCTGTTCCACGCCTTTGGAGTTCTCCCGTTTTGTAAAGCAACATTGAATATATTCTGAAGCCTACTGATTACAGGCTTACCATCTGCTTTCAGTAGCTCAGAAGTTATTCCATCCTCTCCAGGGGCTTTTCCATTTTTAAGCTGTCTGAGGGCTAACTCGATCTCGTCGTGACTGATATCGGGAAGCTCATCAGTGAAGTGGCAAGTCAACGTGGCTCGGGCTTCTGTGTTATGGGGATCTGGTCTGGAAGCTTTTGAAGCATATAACCGACTACAGAAATCTTCGATCTCGGACAAGATCTCGGGCTTAGAGGTAGCGACTCTGCCGTCGAATGTTGTAAGTTTTGTCAGATGACTTCTCCCAAGCTGCTGAACGAAAACTTTAGTTCCTCGATTCTTCTCTATAGCTTCTTCGATATGAAGAGCATTGAAACGACGAAGATCTCATTGCATCAGCTTACGTATCCGCTTTGAGAGAGTTTTGTCATCTTCCGAAGTGGCTGTCGTGTTTTCTCGCCTTTTCCTCATAAGCTCCAAAGTCTCATACGAGAGTTTTGATTTCCTGTCCTTATGCTTGACTCTACAGAACTTTTCTCCCACAGCCCTCATGGTATTTACCACGTTGTTGAGGTCCTCGTCTAAGCCAACTTATGGGGTAAGAGCATCGAAGCTATTTTTCAGCTCCAGTTGGAATCGCTCGGAACCAAGTAGGACCTAAAACTGATCAGGACGAAGAGAAGATTTCATCAGACGACTTCTTTCTAGCTTGTAATCGATATTCAGACTCGGAGAAGTCGGTGATCGCTGCCGGTATTAAACCTGTTGATCACGGAGACATCTCTGAATATGTGCTTCTTGTCAGTCAAGATGAAATCTATTTCGTTTTTGGTCACAGTATCAGGGCTTTTCCAGGTCCATCTTCTTTGGGGCTTTTTCTTATAGAAAGAGTTCATTAAGAAAAGCCCCTGCAGATTTAGATTTAGATTTATTTTATTTCATATTATCAATGTCATATTCATTATAAAATTTAAAATGTCAGAGTATAATATGATCGTCAGAAACATAATAGTTACAATACAAATACAAAGAGGTTAAAACATATTTTTTATTAGTTTTAAGTATTTTTATTTATTTACATAATATTTACATAAGTTCACAGAAAATAAAAAGACAAAAACTATAAAGATTCATGGGTGAGATTCGAATCCGGATCTAAAAGCAGCAAAACGTAAGTGGCTCGCACCAAAACCGCTGATCTACCAAAGTACTTATAAGTAATGGTTAAAAATTTGCATCATATGCGTTCTCCTTTTATGTAATTTCACTCATATCTCTCTTAAATGAATTTTTTCGAAGATAATTCCCTCATAGATCGATTTCTGGTGACTTTTAACCCCTAATCCTAGATTTTCGTCAAAAGGTTTCAAGCCGTTTTCCAAATCGTCGGGACACTTAACTCGTTTAATAGTATAGGATATAAGATATATTTTCTATGAAAAATTTTGCAGGGTGTTGTTTGAGTCGGGACTTCTAAGGGACGAAAGGACAAGCAATATTTGTTCTGAAAATATCTATATTATTTTTTCATAATTTGATTCTATTGAAAAAAATTCATGCAAATTATCCTTTTTTTTTTGATAAAAAAACAGAAAAATATTCAATGTTACGTAATATTAGAAAGTTATTCATCATTTATTATGATATTAGTCAGTAATATCAATTAGTTTTGGCGACTTCTGAGAAATTTTCTTATTGCAAATGTTATCAGCGCCATCTAGTTGAGTTTAGAGAAAGCCGTGAAAAATTCCCTATTGTCAAACAAGGGGCAAGACGGCACAATCATCATATATGGCGAAAGATGGCGCTATTTGTCTCTAAAATACAAAGAGGTTGAAATATATAATAAACTATTATTTATTTATTTTACATCACAAGGGGGGGGGGGTACTTAAATATCACGTGTATTTATTTTTTCGTACAACGCGCGATTTCTAGAGTAATTTCTACGCGTCGGACTGTTGTTGTTATGTTGTTTTTAACTCTTCCCATATTTCGAAACGGCTTCAGGTAGTCAGAAACAACCTGCAACCTAAACGTCAGTTTGAATTTTTTATCACAGTGCTTTAATTTCCAAAATTAAATTACATTACACCTGTATTTAAAGATAATATTTTGTATCAAAAAAATACACGTGATTTTGGGTAGGCGTGGGGAGGGTAGTCTAAAACCTCACCACGTATCACCAGGGGAGAGGGGGAGTCTAAAAAGTTGCTAAAAATATCACATGATGTATGGACGACCCCCTTGTAGAACACACACATGATCTCCTTTCTATCCTTAATCATTCTAATTAATTTTATGTGAAAAATCTCGAATATAATATTTTTCTTTTTAAATCAGCACCTTTATGTCAAAAATAGTAATTCACTCAATGTTTGCTAGAAAAATGTACAAGTATTGTACATTTCTAAAATGGGCATTAAACAAGATTTTTTTAAAGCATATGAGACAAAACCATTCAGTATTTTTTTTTACGTCGCCGATGTTTAAAGTTTCATTCATTATCAGATATTTTCTAAAGATTTTTTTCGATGTATTTCTGATAGCATCTTTAATTTTTAGGGTTACGTACCTCAAAAGGTAAAAAGGAACCCTTATAGGACAACTTCGTTGTCCGTCCATCCGTCTGTCCGTCGGTCTGTCTGTCTGTCTGTCCGTCTGTCAAGACCCTTTTTCTCAGGAACGCGTAGACGTATCAAGTTGAAATTTATATCAAATACTCAGGACTGCAATCCCTTGAAGATGTGAAAAAATCAAACTTCTGTGCCGAGTCAATCAAGAGATACGACCGTTTATGCCGCATATTTGGACACTCGCATGGGAATCAAAACCTATAGGGTACTTTCCGTATACCTAGAATCATGAAATGTGGCAACAAGCAAAACATATAGCACAAAAAGTAAAAAGTCCGAAAACCAAAAATTTTTAGTTACATATGTCAGACAAAAAAAATTAAAAATATCAAAAATTGAATCTGCAATTTTTGTTTCAAAAAAATATTGCAGTCCTTTTCCTGTTCCCTCATAAATATTTTGCTCCGTATCCTAAAGGGTGGGCGATCCCTTTGTCCAGAATCTAGATGTATAAGTACCTCACTTGCACAACAACTAGTTGAGAATAGGGAAGCTTCTATTTTATTAGGCCGGAAACCCTACCACTAATGAATAACGAGTATATCTTTGTTCTAGCTGAGTGCTCATTCCTCAGAACGACATTTTCCACTGCAAAGGCATAATTCGGGGCAGTTTATTTGTCTTTTTTGACAGTTGTATTTAACGCCACAATGTGGTTTGAATTGCATTTGCACCGAATTAGCTCTAAACAAGCGGTAGCAGCCACAGCAGTAGACCATCTACTGATTATTTGTAGCTATTTCCCACTTTCACTGAGCCGGACGTGAGAGATTTTGAACGGGCACTAATGTCTGATCCCATTCGTGGACACCCTGGTATACTGCTCTCAGAAGATATTGTTGAAAACTGTCTTCCGATGATGGATTTTTTTTAATTTGTCCTTATCTTTTAGAGTATGATTCTCGCCTGCAATGGGTTAAGCTGGTGCAGTAGCTGGATCTTAAACATATTAAAAACAAATCAATTTAAAATAATTTAATACCCAAACAGAGAAATCTATGTACAATACAAAAATATCGTTTTATTCAAACTGTCTTGTCATAGGCGCACATGGTTATGATAAATTTTTCCAAAATTTTTTTGGCCCCTTCAAAGTCTCCACAACCCGTGGTTTTAAAACCGAGAGTTGCTGGAGGAGAAATATTCCAGGCTTACGACGCGGTTTTCTTTCCTCCTCCATTAGAGGCTGAAATGGTATCACCCCCTGTTAGAGCATAGAATATGGACAACATTAATTATTTTTTGGTCTTGTAATATCTTGTGTTACCAATATTTTTTATTTATGCCACTAGTGCATATTTTTTAAACGATAGCATATTAAAGCAAAATCTAGTAGATTTTTTGTAGAGTTTTTTCATTTTCTTATTTTTTTTCACAATAAATGTAGTAAATTGAACAAAAATTATGCCAAAAATGAAAGCTACATTCTCGGTTTATTCGAAAACGACACCAAGTTCAAGATGATAGGTCAAATAGATAGTTTTTTTTCTAAAGCACGCCAAAGTGAGACTTTGTACGGCCCTCCCTCATCACCTGCCAGGGAGTGAGGGGTGGCTACTGGGCTAAATCAGCTTCTATTTACTTAACATATACGTGTGCCAAGTGATTTCCTTTAATCATCAAATTTTACCTCCCCATACACATTGGATTACGTATAAAAACCCACTATGTAACTTTATTTATAATAAAACCATTTAAAATACTTGAAGTAAAAGACTCTCATCAAATAGATTCTGTACAGTTTTAATATTGTTTTATGTAAACATAAAACTTATAATCCCATTTATCCTAAGGCATTTTGGCTATGGTAACCTTATGATGTTCTGATTCGGAGTAGGTATTTATTACACTAATAGTTAAGTATATGTTTCGACCCTTATTACTAAACTGAACCATTATTTCGATTATTCATAGCCATAGCAATCACTCCAGAGTAAAAATAAGATAGGCAAGCATTTTCAGTAGTCTGTGATAAGTTGGTAAAGGCATCTATTTTATAAATTAATTTTACAAATGGTGAACTAATACCTAATACAATTTCAAAAATCCCAATTTCTCTTCATCTCTCAGGAACTTAATTAAATGCATTAAAATGTATAGTTGCAAACTAGGACATTTATGAAAAATTTCAAATAAAAACCTAAAATTGTTCCCCACCTAACAAATCCTTCGCTCATTCATTTTATTTTGTTACCTAAATAACTTTTTTTTTTTTATTATTTTGTTAACATAATGACCGTATTATTTATGTATTATTATGTTAACAAGCGTTATCTAACTTTTGTTATGACCATTGGGTCGAACAACCAATAATTCTTAACAAGAATTTCGATGGATGCATATTTTTTTGATAATATTTTATTTATAATACAATATTTCATTTCTTTTGGTAATAAGGTTACTGCAGGTACCTAGATTGATTTATCTGTGATTATATCGTTATAATTTTTACCTACCTAACATTTTAGTACTAACCAGTATTATTCCAATAACATTAACAATCATTGTCACCCTATTTCGTGAGCTACATACAAACTTTCGCTTTGAATTTCTCCATAATTACTGCAGATATTAACAAAATAAGTTCATAGAACCTTTGTACCAGCAAAATATTTCAGTAATACTTCATTCTTATCATTTGTACCGCACTCGTTATGGAGTTATCGATGAAAGTTTATGGGCCCGACGGAGTAACGCTTGAAAAATGTTATTCCCTTTTTTTTATTATTAGGCCTTTTTCCGAGCAGATTTGAAGGGCTAACTAGCGTTACATATCATATGTAACGGGGCTGATGTAATAAACTGGTATGTAGAGTACCTAGTTTTTCTGTAATTAGCATGGGAAAAAAAGCCCGTCGGGCTTTTTTTTTGGAGGTTAATTACAGAAAATCTAGACAATCTAGAAACAAACTGAGTACACCAGCCCCGTTACAAATGATATGTAACGCGTGTTAGGCCTTCAAATCTGGTCGGAGAAAAGCCAAATTATCAAAAAAATGGAAAAACAAATTTTCAAGATGGCGCCGTATGGCCCAAACTCTTTTGTCAATCATTCCTCACAGACAGCGGTACAAATGTTGTGAGTGTCAAAATAAGAAATCATTTTTCCGGTACAAAGGGTTTTTTCAGGTCTGAAGCCTCTTTGAGCTATGGGCCCGAGGAGATAACGTTCATACAGAAAAATACAAAAAGAGTGTAGCGGAATAAGCATGGGCCAGATGCCCCTCGGGAAAGTTAGGTTGATATTTTTACCATGACATCAGCTTCTCAAGAGAAACATTTCCCTAAGCTATCAAACCTCAGCACGCGCTAGTTTTTGAAATAAAATTTTTTAATTGATTTTTGAAAAAAATATTTTTTTCCCTTACAACATAATTTTTTTTTGTGATCTTTTTGCAAACGCTAGATACAACAAAGAAGTATTAAACAAAGTACTTTTTAGTGTTCGCAGTGATTTATATATCGAAATACACGAATTAAAAAATTTTCTAAAATTAAAATGTCACGAATTCTGTGCGACACCCTCACGATATTTTTTTTATAAATTACTCTTACTGTGCTCTATAACATATATTTTTTTCAAAATTTTAGTAAGGGTAGAACAGTGTTAGAAAAAATATTATTTCTATCCATATATGAATATTAGAGCAGCGAAGTGAGTAATACTGCTCTGATTTTTAAATGTAATTTTAATAATAATATAGATATACTACACCCAGACACAGAGCGAACAAATCTACTCATCACAGCAATGTTTGCCCTGGGTGCGGACGAACCCCCAACCCTCACATCAGATCCGTATGTCACAGCCACTTTTTTCCGAAACTATAAGAACTATACTGTTGAAACTTGGTAAGTAGATGTATTCTGTGAACCGCATTAAGATTTTCACACAAAAATAAAAATAAAAACAATAAATTTTGGGGGTTCCCCATACTTAGAACTGAAACTCAAAATTTTTTTTTATCAAATCCATACGTGTGGGGTATCTATGGATAGGTCTTCAAAAATGATATTGAGTTTTCTAATATGTTTCTTTTTTCTAAACTGAATAGTTTGCGCAAGAGACACTTCCAAAGTGGTAAAATGTGTGTCCCCCCGCCCCCTTAACTTCTTAAATAAGAGAATGATAAAACTAAAAAAAAATATATATGATGTAAACTACCATGCAAACTTCCACCGAAAATTGGTTTGAACGAGATCTAGTAAGTCGTTTTTTTAAATTGGTTAGAAATCGTAAACCGGAACGGAACGGAACCCTTCATGGGCGAGTCCGACTCGCACTTGGCCGCTTTTTTATGTGATACGTGGCAAACTAGCAGACGGATCACCTGATGGTAAGCGATTACCGCCGCCCATAGACACCCGCAATACCAGAAGAGTGACAAGTGCGTTGCCGACCTTTGAAATGGGATGGGGGATGGGAGGAATTGGGGGGAGGGGAGGTTGGGCCTCCGATGCCCTCACTCACTGTGAGGCCGTGGTATCACTCCGGTCGAGCAGGCCCATTCGTGCCGAAGCATGGCTCTCCCACGGTTATCGTCTCCACTTCCGGATTTCGACTTTAATATTCATAATTCTTCAGTAGTTGCCGAAATCGCCTTTTTGTTTGTAGTATTGATGTAGGTCTTCTTTAGCCAGTAATAAAAATAAATCATCGCAGAAATATTTGCCCTGGATTGGGATCGAGCCCACCACTCTCGGATCAATAGTCTGGAGTGTAAATCACTGAGTCAGTGATAAGGGTTATTAGTAAGAATAACTGTGAAAATGTCGAAGTATCGACATCGCGCACACTACACCGCCCGCCGCAAACCGAGCGATCTCGCCGCTGCTGGCGTCAAGAAAGTTCCACATCTATCGCTCGCGCCGCCCCGCCCCGCCGCCGTACGTTCTGGCCGTGTCGCGTATTGGAGCCACAGAGTATTGGAGCGCACGATTAGGTACTCACAGGAAACATGTAATCAAACATTTTTTTTTAACTGGTTCGGTGACTTAATGGTGAGCGCTCCTGACTACTGATCTTGAGGGTCGGGGGTTCGTCCGCACCCAGGGCAAACATTGCTGTGATGAGCAGATTTGTTCGCTCTGTGTCTGGGTGTATTATATATATATTATTATTAAAATTACATTTAAAAATCAGAGCAGTATTACTCACTTCGCTGCTTTAATATTCATATATGGAGAGAAATAATATTTTTTCTAACACTGTTCTACCCTTACTAAAATTTTGAAAAAAATATATGTTATAGAGCACAGTAAGAGTAATTTATAAAAAAAATATCGTGAGGGTGTCGCACAGAATTCGTGACATTTTAATTTTTGAAAATTTTTAAATTCGTGTATTTCGATATATAAATACTGCAAACACTAAAAAGTACTTTGTTTAATACTTCTTTGTTGTATCTAGCGTTTGAAAAAATATCACAAAAAAAAATTATGTTGTAAGGGAAAAAAATATTTTTTTCAAAAATCAATTAAAAATTTTTATTTCAAAAACTAGCGCGTGCTGAGGTTTGATAGCTTAGGGAAATGTTTCTCTTGAGAAGCTGATGTCATGGTAAAAATATCAACCTAACTTTCCCGAGGGGCATCTGGCCCATGCTTATTCCGCTACACTCTTGCTCTCATGATTGTGTTCTGGAACGTATTCTTAGTTTTCTATGAACTATTTGTCAAATGTCAATGACGTCTACAACATGACGTCAATGATAGCCGATTTCTGATTGGCGTTTAGAAGGTTTGTATATGTGTCCTTAGAATTTCCGCCAATCGCTACAAAGTATTACGATTTCAATCTGTAAATGAAAACATTTATTTGTCTTGGTCTAATGGATGGTTGGTTGCTTGCTTCACATTTTACATGTGTTTTCCCCAAGATTTTGTGTAATTATTATGATTAATTGAGTATCATTCATATCTTAAACAAGTCAAAAGTGATATTTCGAATATACACTGAAAATACATTGCATTGGTGTCTGAAATTCGTCGTGAATTCCGAAGTCCATTTTCAGGTAATTCTGTATAATATATTTTCCCTATTTTTCTTTATAAAATTTATCGCAGAGATAAACTCTCAAAGTATATCGATATTTCTCTGATATAATTATTAACAATTTACGTAAAGAGATGTAATAATTTCGACTGCTTAGCACCTCTTTAGCATGTAAAACACAGGCTAGGCAATCGTAACAGAATACGTTAAGAATTATAAAACTGTTTTTGGTCTAAATATATTAACTTTTTGTGTAAAATTATTAAAAGCTCTTGGTACATTGCCTTAGCATCTATAAAGGTTGCTACTTTGTATATTTGTCGACGTTTCTTGTTAGAATCTTACATAAAAGGTGTACCAAATAAGATTACCATATATGATAAAATCTGTGACGATATCTTTGCGCAAACAATTATTATGTAAATACATATTGTTTCTACGTGCTATTAAGGTTTAAAAAAAATTCTACCATTAAAAAAAACTTATTATTAAAGTAAATGCCTAAGTCTTGTTGAGATATGATTAATTCCAAGAAGATTGTTTGATTTAATGTGGTATTATGTATGTTTACAATATTACATATTAGTTTAGTATACCCTTGGCACTAGATGAAGAGACAGGAACCCTTTTGCAAGACTACTATTCTTCTATAAAAGAAAATTCCTGTCTATATATATACATATACATATATTTCCTATCATTTGGCACATTTTTACATTAGGAAGTCGTTCCAAAACCAAGGTAGGGTGAGGTAGAATTTAACTCGGAGAAATGAAAGAGACGTAGCTATTTTGAGAAAGAGAAAAAAATATGATTTTGGAACGCTTGCGAGTGATTCCAGAGTGACAGGGTAACAAACGTCATCGAAAATAATTCAGAAAGGTTTCTAGCTTTTTTGGGTAGTGTTCTGTCTTATTTATGACTTTAGCACCTTAACAGATACAAGCAATCCTATTTCAAAACAATTCCGAAGATAAAATGTTTGTTTTTCTTAGTCTGTTTGACATTGACTACGAACTTCCCGCTGAATAAACTGTCAGGCGAATTTTAACGGTAATCAAACAGCGTTAAAAATCGCACTTGTCAGAGTGAAAATCGCATTCACGAAGGCGTTCCGAAATCCCGACGGAGAACTGTCAGGCGATCATTCGGTTACCCTCGGTTTCACTCGGCTCGGTTTTGGAACGATTTAGGGTAAAATTCGCATCACCCCGAGTGAAATCTTTGGTATTGGAACGCAACCTAGATAGATTGTTATTTTTATAAAGGTGAAAATGGATAAGTTGTGAACACCATTTCATAGTCTTCTTTCCCTCTCAGTTTGTGCCGTCTCTTAAAATAATTTTGCCAATGACATGTCAGTCATAGGAGTGACACTTACGCCGATGTACGGTATAATGGAATTTTGATTTCCTCTTGATGGTTACCTATCTAAAACAAACTACTACTGCACAATATAGTATATAATTACAGTAACTAATCCTTATAAGCTTCTATTTACAAAATACCCTGTGGGGCAAAAATGACATAAGTCTTGAAATGTGTAAATATTTTTTAAAAAGGAGAACTATATTTTGATTTTGTTAACTTCATTCACTACACTCATAAAGTTGGGAAGGTTTGGCGTTTGTATTTTATATGTGGCAAAAAAGCTGTGAGATTTACATTCATGTCTTCGTCTTCACATCGTGTGGCACATTTAACCGTTCTGTCCAAAAGGAATAGACGGCGGTTGCCTAGTGTTGCACTTAGCATCACCTGCGGTCACGTGTCACATTAACACATTCATATTATTTTTGTTCATACATATGAAATAAGAAGTGATTCTAAATTTTGTTTTGTGAAGTGTTTATCTGTGTATTTAATGCAACAGCAGTGGTATTTCTGTCTTTTCAGCAAGAGGATCTTCAAGAACAAGGACTCGCCAGAAATCGCAGGGAAAATACATCGATACCAAGAAGAATGTCTTCTGATCTTGAACCACCTGTCAAGAAAGCAAAATTGGAAAATAATCCTTTAGTAAACATAATCGACGAATGCATTATAAAAATCGAAGACGGCAACAAAATTTTAAGGGCTGTGATAAGCGATGAACTCTTGAGGCCTGTGCCGTTAATAAAAGTGTACGCTGGCCATGTGAAGAATACTAAAGACCTATCAAGCATCATATTGTATTTAAATGAGAAAATACCATTAAAAGAACTTCAGCATCTGAAAAGAGTATACAAAAAAGATGTTATTTTATGTCCAACAGAATTTTTGAATGAGGTATCATCAATACGTGAATATTTGGGACTTTTTGCACCAAATATTGTAGATTCTTTTGATTATTTCAAGGAGGTAGAAGTACCCAAGATTTCACCCAAAGTAAAATCACAGTACAATCCATTAGTATGGCCATGTAACTTTCATCCTAGAAAAGATTACGAGAAATTGTTTACCGACGATTATTTTACACCAACGGAAACAAAAAAGCATGTTTGTTTTATGAAAATTGCATTTGAAGCTGCTAAATGGTACATCCAACGGTCAGACAGGTATAATTCCTTTACAGATGTAACAAGTATAAATGCTGCAGTGGTAGTTGATAAATATATAAATTCTGTGGTTGCCATTTCGTTTTTCGATCCAGACCACCCTATACAACACTCTGCTATGTTAGCAATAGATAATGTTGCTAAAACACAAAACGGAGGAGCTTGGAATAAAGAAGATAAAGATAATGATCAAACAGATTTGTCTAAAAACAATATTTTAAGCGGAATAGACAAGGAGCTGCTCCAACATTTGCAAAAGGAATTTGTTGGTATCCAGTTTGGATCACGGCCCTTCAGAAGCAAAAGAGACTTTAATAGTACCGATGATGATGTATCAACAAGTGATGACGGTCCATATCTTTGTACCGGGTACGATATTTACTTGCTAAAGGAACCGTGTCTTATGTGTGCCATGGCATTAGTGCATGCTCGGGCTAAGCGAGTTTTCTTCTGCTTTGAAAATTTAAAAGCTGGTGCATTGAAGTCTCAGATAAAGCTTCAAGAAGTTAAGTCTCTGAATCATCATTTCGATGTTTTCACTGGATTTTTATAGTTTTGTTTTTTAAATACGCTTAACTGTATGGAATCAAGTAATATGTATTAATTAATGTCAATTAATAAGGATTATAGTTACAAATAAATTGTGTACTGTACAACTAACAAGGTTGTATTATTTTTATCACTTTGTTATTATCAAATATTCGTTTAGAATCATTCTGGAATAATTGAAAAAAATCAATGTAATTCCACTCATGAAACTGAAAAATACTCACCAACGAACCCATACAGTGTATTTAAAAACATTTTTAGATTTCCCTTAAAGTTTAAAGTTGGCTTATCTGATGACCAAAACAAATCAGCTGAAAAAAAGAAGCCCAAAAGCAATTTTTGAGAATTATTTATCGAGTAAAAAGAAATACTGGCCAAATGCGAGTAAGACTCTTACTCGTACCAACCATCGTGCAACCAACCATCGTGTAGGAGAGCCCCCTTTAATTTTTATTTTTTATTTATTTATTGTTATAACGGCAACAGAAATACACACTGTGATTTCAACTGTCTACCTATTACGGTTCATGAGATACAAGCCGCTGACAAATGGACTGACGAACTGCGGAGGCTTAGTACCTAATAGGGTCTCGTTGGCTGAGTGTGTCAGTTCTGTACGAATTAATAGTATTTTTCTTTGTTATATTTCTACAATAGTTTGTGAAACTATAGAATATAGAATGCAGTAAGCAGGTCATATTCAATTGTTTTAATTATATTTAATCAACTGTTATTGCGTATAAATATCTTACTTCTCCACATAAGGTACCAATCGTGCTGTCTGTCCGTCTGTCGGTTCGTTGAGGATAGCATACTTAATTGTGCTATCACACGATAACTACGGAACCCTAAAAAAGAGAGTTAGACACTATAACCCTATAACATAGTTTTTTTGACATTCTTATGATTCGTTAAGTTACTTTACAATTTGATATGTTTTTCTACCCAAGCGAAATGTCATTTTTTCTACCTATAGTACCTCTAGGTATCTCTAGGTACCGAAACGTTGAGTGTACAACTTTAGAGTTGTACACTCGACATTTCGGGAAGTGTTTGCCGGGTAGCGTATCCCGGCTTGAATCAGGCTTCGCTTTTTGGCGTTTTCTTTTCTCTAATATTGTGTGAGGTGGAATAAGAATAATTGCCTACCTGATGGAAAATGCCTACTGCCTATTGATATCTAACTTTAGAAATGTTATCAAGCCGTTGCCGATCCTAGAGGGCTAAGGTGAAACCTAACCTCCCCTATGTATGGTGGGAAGAGAGATCCGTGCCCCTGCAGTGGGGACGATATTGGGTTGTTAACACAATATGTCCTTACTAATATAATAAATGCGAAAGTGAGTGGGTAATCTAATGGAGCTTGGTCAAAGCTAACACATATATAAGTCGAGTATCCTATATTCTCAGCTGCAATCAATAACACTCCCTTTACACGAGATTTTAATTTCTTTACGCGTTTAATCCCACTACTGCTTATAAAAAGTCCAATACTTAGTTTTCCTATTTACCTTTGTTTGTGAATTAAAGGACATGCTTTTATACATTTAAGTATGATTTTTGTTGTCCTTTCTAGGGAACCCTTAAAAAAAAAATCAAACTGTTTATTTCACTTCACTTCAGTTTTTTTTTTTTACTTAAGACTAACGCTGAAATCTTAGAATATGAAGATTATATTGCGCTGTTAGCAGTTACCGCTCGAGGGCTAGTTAATTTATTTGTCTGGGAGTCCATCGCGCTGTACTTGTACTGTGTAAAAAAACGTTTTAACGCGTTTTTTAGTTTGTTAATCTTATTAAAGTCTATTTTTTCTGCAACATCTTTAGGCAAATTATTTAAAACGTAGGGCAGGATGCACCTCCAGACTCTTTGTCCATAATCATTATTAAAATTAGGCATGCAGAACAATGGAGTACATGACAAATTACGCATATTATTAGGTCTAACCCTTTTTTTATTGAGTTACATTACTATTATACTGAGTTACAATTGCAAGTTTTACCTTATCGTACACCTTTATGACCTTACAGTGTTTAAATAAGTAATCATAATTGTCTTTATATTTAATTTTAAGTGGAACTATAGTTTTCAATATTCTTAGTTGTAGATCATATATATTTTGTATGTAGGTTTTATATGTCCTACCGTAGCTAGATATGCCGTAGCTTATTACAGAATCATATAGTTTCGCTATGTTCGCCTGTCTGTCTGTCTGTCTGTCCACGGCTTAGCTCAGAGACTATTAGTACCAGAAAGATGTAATTTGGCACGGATATGCACATTAATGACGCCGGAAAAGTGGTAAATTAAAATCTTGAAAACAACTTTTTTTAGGATACCTCCCCTACACCTGAAGTGGGGATAAATATTTTTCTCGACTACCCCATGGTGTGGGGTGTCGTTGGTTAGGTCTTTCAAAAATATTGTGGGTTTACGAAAACCAGTTTTCGAGTTAGGGATCCGTTTTCGAAATATTAAGCTTTAAAGTGCAAATTGTTGTTAAATCTGCCAGCTAAACAATAATAATAATAATGAAATGCTTTATTATTATTATTAAACAGTTGTTTATAGAAATGTGAAAAAATTCACGGCAGTAGTATAACGAAGTTAAAAGGAAAACTATCACAGCTAAGTAGGCTTCACAAGTTTATTTTATTTTATTTTATTAGAATTTAACACACCAACAGATTACAGTCAAAGGGCTTAAATCAGGGTTCGGAAACCGGTTTTTTGAAAAAACCGGTTTCGGTCATTGACCCCGATATCGAAATAATTGTGGTTAAGGTTTCGGTCAGGTTTTGGTTACCGGTATATATAACCGGTTTAACCAGAACCGATATTTTTTCGTTCGAACGGAATTAACCGGTTAAGGCGCTAAGTATAGCCAAATCGCAATATTCAATTCAAATTCTTGAAATAATGGTTAAAGCTATCACCATGGAAAAAATATATAACATACTTGAAACAATAAAAAACAAATTGTATTGAACAGAATCATTAAAATCACAGAAACTTTGATGCAAAAAAATATCCTGTAAACCCTGTATTTTGCATTAATTGCAAATTCTCTCGGAAACACAATATTTGTTTATGTTGAAACCAACACACAAAAATCGGCCAATTTAATACCTTTAATTTGTATTGAACGGATTTTTTTTAACTTATTTGAAAGCCAAGAAAAGTAATAAAAACATCGAAATCTCGAGAATTTTGCGTTCGGCCTTGACGTAACCGCCGCGACGGTACCCACACTGATCTGAACTTAAAATGATTGGCGTTACGGTCGATATTAAATTATCATGCATCAACCTGCTCAGATTGAGTGTACTTCCCGCCTTAATTTGAAGAATATGCGACGTCGTAGGTATGTTTGCCGCGTGCGATCAGTTGAAAGCGTGCGAGAAAGTGAGCAGAAAACTCGGGCAGTGGCACCCGCGCGACGCGCCTGAACTTGACTTAAGTTTGGTTTTAATTTTAACCGGTTAATTTCGTTCTTATTTCGGTTACAAAACCGCTCCCTGATTAACCGATATTTTATTCTAATTTACCGGTTAAGCTGGAAGCGGGTTTAACCTGAACGGAATCGTTAACCGAAATTCGAACGAAATTAACCGGTGTTTGTTAACCGGTTCCGAACCTTGGCTTAAATACTAAATAAGATAAGTGTAAGATCAGACTGTAGTCCAATATAGGTATGCAAACAGAGATAAGCAGACAATTTAAATAAAGACCAAGTACACAATCAACAAGTAAACAATCACAAGTTAACGAGTAGTAGTCAATTTTGTAAGACGGGAGGTTTTCTCCTTGAAGCAGTGTCTGTCGAAGTCCTACGGAACCCTACACTGCGCGTGCCCCGACACGCACTTTTTTATTAGATGGTTTGATGTACTTATATGTTACATGTTACCCGAAGTGCAGTTGTATTTAGTAGAAACCGGTTAAGAAGCGGTTGTGGCTCAGTGCGGTTTGCGTGGTTGAGTCGATCACGCAAGTTAACTGGCTACAGACACGGTCATAACCTGGATGGGTTTGACTGTTAGTGGCATTTATCTCGACCGTTTCCGTGCTTCGCAAGGCACGTTAATCCGTTGGTGCCGGCTGCTATCGCTAGATGGCAGTCGTTAAGATGGCTTAACATGGGTCGGAGGCCTTATAAAGCGGCTTGAAAACTTCTGACACTAGGGTTGGCCACTAGCCCCACAACCTCCACCAATCCGGACTTGGTCCCCATGTGTGGAGTATGGCCTAACCTTCCCGAGGTATGGGAAGAGACCCGTGGCCCTGCAGTGGGGACGATGTGGGTTGTTAACTAACCGGTTAAAACTAGGTGCAGCCGGTAGCAATTAGTTAATCTTTGTATCCTATTTGCTCTCGGGTAAAACTAGGTGTAGCCAATACGTACCATTTGTCTAAATCTTAGTCTAAACACAAACAGATATGTATGTAAGCAAAAACTAAAATAATATTTTTTTTACCGCCTCCTAACCGCTCTGCTCTTGCAAAAACCAGTTCAAACTGTTCAATAGCGCTTGCGCATTATATCTCACTTTAGTCCTGAAGATCGTTGATGATTCAACCAACTAAATCGCTGCGTTCCCCCTGACTCTTACGCCATTGAAATACAGACTAAATTTATAGCACAAAAGCGTCTCTATTAGTTTGTCGACGGTAATTGTTAAAGTGTCCATTTCCTTCTTGGGAATTTAGATGTTTTCACATGATACTCGTGGTAGTGCATCCACGTGAAAGAGGTCAAGGGAACTAAGGAACGTCTTCTCGGCCGTAACACCTTTGAAAATGCTTTGTCTAAAGTGGGACTAAAGAATATCATCCGTACGCAAATTCATATAGCTAATATGAAGTAGTAGCTAGTATGAAGAGAGTCTCAGAGAGCTAAGCTTAGGGTTTCTAGGGAACGAAGCGAGGAAATGAATAGAATCCGGTTGGTAGTTGACTACTAGTCATCTGAGCTACTTTTTTTATGAAATGTCAAAAAAAAAATTATTTTATTTTATTTTACAAACATTGGATGAACACAAACGGTAACATACAATAATTTAATTAAAATAGATGAAACAAACAAGTAAGTATGTACGTGCCAACAACGTGTTCCACATGTTATAAAAAAATATTGGTTAGAAATCAGTCTACCATAGCTAAATTCACGGTCAATACACTGTGATTCCGACCAACTACTTAATTAACGTATTCATTAAAACAACTATACGTTTACATAATTTCTTAAAAAGTGTGTTAGGTAATTACAACTTTACAAATAAATCATCAAAAAACGAGAAACCCTGCTCGAATGGCACAAAAACCAACAACAATCATCAAACTCCAGAATAGCAAATTGTAACGATGACGTCATTGTTCAATATAGTAGTTTGCGAATTTATGTAACTAAATAAAAAAAAAGTAATGAAATTCAACCGAATGAGTTTGTCAGCCATTTCAATAAAAGTGCTACTTACAAAATTAGTGAAGAACATTTCAAAATTTATTTATATTTTCATGTCCATATCACACCGACATTCTGCTTAACAAATTTTTAAGTTTCTATCATATTAAAGGTACAGGCATTGCATATGGAACGAATTTAAACAAAAAAAAAGAAAATAGAGATAAATGAAAAATTACACTTTTCATGAAAAAAAAATTAAATATGATGGATAGTAGATTTTTTTAAATCCTAAATTGGTAAGGAAGAAAAATTCGCTTATCAAGATTCCCTAACGCAAAAGGGGACTGGCACCGATTTAGATATTATGAGACAAATAAAAGAAATAAATAATAATAATAAATAATAAATATACTTTATTGCACACCAATATCAAAAATACATTTTAAACTTAAGGGCTAATTAAATAACAAAATGTGCAAAGGCGGCCTTATCGCTTTCAGCGATTTCTTCCAGGCAACCTTTAGGAAGTGATAGAAAAAAAAAGTATAAAAAAGCTAGTACCGGGTGGCTGCAATACTAAAACAAAAACATGAAATCGATGATTATTTTATGTAATATACATACACAACATAAATACAATAATACGTACATAAATACAATAGGTACATAGATACATACATAAATACATATACACATATATATATAAATAAATACTAAACGCAAAGAATAGTGAACAGTGTTGGTTTCTAGTATTTGCAAATTTTAAAGTTTCCTAAATAAAAAAAATAAAAAATAAAGTAATGGTCTCTAAGTTTATTTTAAATGAGAATAGCGACTCTGCTGTACGAATGGATGCAGGTAGAAGGTTCCACAGACGCACAGACTGGGCCTTAAAAGATTTATGAAGAAAGTCAGAGTGACCCGAGGGAAATGCCAAAAGAAACTTATTGCACGACCGAGGTTGACGGCCATGGACAGTTTCTCTGAGCTGGAAATTGTCCATGAGATACGGAGGAGCTGCAGGGCTGTGTAAAACTTTGTAGAGCAGGCACAGAATGTGCATATTTCGTCTTAAACGGATGGGAAGCCATTTAAGTCTAGTCCGGTACTCAGATACATGATCAAACTTCAGATACATGATAAACTTTTCGCAATAGTTTTCTAGACTTGTCTTAGAACAGATCGATATCTAGATCTGCGTTATTGATCTCGCGAGATACTCGTGGGAAACAATAATTACGTCTGCAGTGCGACTTAAAGCGCACTCTAACCTACTCGTTTTCTCCAGGCGTGACACAATTCAATTCAAAAACTTTATCTTTGTTAGTATCAATTCTTACAAACTAATGTTAGTAACAGAGTAGATAGTTGCAGAGAAATAATAATATTATAAAAGACACACTTGTCAAGCGCACACTTCAATGTGTGCCCTGGGCCAGCATGCCATGATCGGGCTATCAGAGTCCATCCGATCAGCTATTAGCTTCAGGTAGCTGTTGGCGCTACAGCGAACCCTGCGCATCAGGGATGCGGTGCGCTTTCGTATGATTGCATGAAAACTATCCACTTTAGGATTCGATAAACGGATTCTTATATTTGTTAAAAACATTGGGCTATCCATAGAATTCGGTTATTCAAGTGTTTTTTTTTATGACGGAATGTATAAACATATCCTGGCTATTAATTGGGTCAAATCTGGCATAAAAAAAAATACCACTTTGTAAATAAACAACAAAAAATGTCAAAAGAACCCTTCATACAAATTGACCGTCAGAAAGTCCAAAAATTTCAGTTGTCTATTCATTAAGTGTGTTAATATATTAAAAATAAGTAATTCATTAACCTACAGATATTATGTTGTGCTATTGTTAAGTATGTCACTTATAAGCTCAATTAACTTTGTATTTTTTGTGTTCTGTTAATGGACCTATAGTTCATTTTGTACAATTTATTAGTATATAGTATAGTATAAGACTGTCTGTGTCCTAAATAAATAAATAATAAATAAACAACCCATTACGTCCCCACTGCAGGGCCACAGGTCTCTTCCCATAAAACGGGAACGTTAGACCATACTCCACACACGGGGGCCAAGGGATTGGTGGCGGTTGTGGGACTAGTGGCCAGCCCCAGTGTAGCTGGGCTTATAGACATAGCTTAACGACTACCATATAGTGATAGCAGCCGGCACACACACAACGGGGGCCAAGTCCGGATTGGTGGAGGATTCATAGAGTGTTAGAACAGAAGTTGTCACATTTAACTCAAAAAATAGCCTGAATATGTTCATATCCGCCTTTATAAAATAAACTTGTATTCATATATACTAATGACAAAAAAAGACGCTTGCGCAACGGTTTTTTTAAATATCGCATTAATTTTCTTTTCAGACGTAAAGCATCAAGTCTACTGCCTGCCAGATCTAGAGCAACGAAGAACCCGCGAAAATAAGAGACAGATATATCCCTCACGTGCCTTGAAAGAAAGAGACGAAGATACGTCTCTAATATCGTCGTTACGAAGTTTTAATGGAAAATATTATTGCGGCTATAACCAAGTTTGTTATGAAGTTGTACTTTGAGGAGTTATCAAGACTTATTTGACGTGAAGCGTTTTCGTCAACACCCGATTAACGGTGAATGGTAAGTCCCTATTTATACCAACAAGAGGTTTTTCCTACCTAGAATAGGTAGCTCAAGCTGTGGAGTAAACTTCCATCCGGGGTTTTCCCTGAGGGATTTTCCAAGAAGGGATTGAAAATGTTTTTGAACAGGTGGGCCGTCAGGTCTAGTTACCTTTTATAATAATAATAAAAAAAGAATATGTATGCTATCTATTACTACATAAAAAAGTGACACTCACATTCCGCCCGTCAATATACAGGGTGATTCTTCTTGTACAGTACTAGCTTCCGCCCGCGACTTCGTCAGCATGGACTTTAGAATTGGGTCCACAGAGATATAATGTTAATGCAGCGCCATCTAGTAAAAGTTTCAGTTTTTTGTCATTCCATCCGGTAACCATCGAGTTTTCCAGGATAAAGGTATCCTATGTGTTAGTCGAGTGCTTTATCTATCTACCTACCAAACTTCATCCAAACCCGTTCAGTAGTTTCGGCGTGAAAGTGGAACAAACAAATTAACAAACAAACATCCATACTTTCGCATTTATAATATTAGTGAGATGAGATGAGATGAGTATCGTATCCACAGGGGGTGAGGTGGGCTTTGGACAGGAGGCACGAAGTGTCCCTATTGTGTGATAATACTATAATAATTCCATTTAACCATTATTTTTCTAAGAAAGTAATTTTTACAACGAGATTCTGACCATTTCCAAAAATGACGCTTATAAGACATAAGACATAAGACAATTTGTATTGTCTTCACCTGTCGATATATGCTTCGCCCCAGAAGTGGGGCCCGACACGGGTTGTTAACGACTCGAATCCCGTCCTTCAAAATACCGAGACAAACACCCACGATCTCGTCATAAAATTCGCCAAGTGAGATGCGTCGGGACACATCTTTAATTGCCTCCAATGAATGCCAATTAAACGCTGCCACGACAGTGCGCGCAGCCGCGTTAGCTCAGATTGGTACTAATTGTTATGGAAAAATCAGGAGGCATGCTTTGCGTTGTTGTGTGTAGATTGGTTGTTTTGGTTTAGTCACGTGTTTAGCATTTTTGGTAATGTTCAGGAAATCCTCACAAGTACTTTCTTAGAAAAATAATCATTAAAAGTATGGTTCATTCCAATCACAAAAAAAGCAAAACGTAAACAAACTTACTATGGATCTGACACATGTCAATGTCATCTGCATACTTTTTTTTTACCTTTTGCTTTTTTTTGATTGAAATGAAGTATAAACTTCTTAGTGAGTACTATTTAGGATTTAGATATTTTTTTAGTCTCTTTATATCGAGTCTCTTTACAGTGCGTCTCTGCACATCGAGTGGCTTCTACTTATAGCGAGTCACTCTACAGTGCGTACTGTTAACAAAAAAAGTTTGATTCTTATGGAACCTTTAAAATAGGAGTTTCACAAGATTTGCTAGCGTTTCCTAGGCAGTCGTTCCAAAACCAACAAGGTAGTGTGAGGTAGAATTTAACTTGGAGAAATGAAAGAGACGTTATTTTGAGAAAGAGAAAAAGATATGATTTTGAAACGCTAGCGAGTGATCCAGAGTGAAAGGGTAACAAACGTCATCGAAAATAATTCAGAAAGGTTTCTAGCTTTTTTCGGTGGTGTTCTGTCTTAATACCTTAGTAGATAGATACAAGCAATAGTATTTCAAAACAATTCCGAGGATAAAATATTTGTTTGTCTAGTCTGTTTGACATTGACTACGAACTTCCCGCCGAATAAACTGTCAGGCGAATTTTAACGGTAATCAAACAGCGTTAAAAATCGCACTTGTCAGAGTGAAAATCGCATACACGAAAGCGTTCCAAAATCTCGACGGAGAACTGTCAGGCGATCGTTCGGTAACCCTCGGTTTCACTCGGCTCGGGTTTGGAACGATTTAGGATAAAATTCGCATCACCCCGAGTGAAATCTTTGGTATTGGAACGCAACCTAAGTTTCCTAATTCCAAGGGCCCTAATGAAATACCTGAACAAATAATGTGAGTTCTACTCGTGAAACTAAACAACTTTCACAAGAAATCTATACTGAATTCTCAAGGAATTTTTAGGAATTTCTAGTCTTCCAATACCAAGTCAGTTGATCAATTAATAGTGTATTAGCAGACCAAAAATGTTCTTGCTAATTATGTATGGGTTTCTTGGAAAAACTTTTTCGGTTGTATGAGCGACAGTTTTTTAATGGTATGTTTAGAACAGAGAATTGTTCATTTTTATTTCCGAATAACCATATATGGATGTACCTAGATATGTAGGTGTGTCCGTTTCATTCTTACTTATAGCCAAAACATTCTGATATATTTTGGAGCAAAAATGTATTTCGACAACGGAAAGGTAGAAACGCTTAAGCGTCATTTCCAGTTTACAGCGATGAAGTTTAAAGTGTATTTAATGATATGTATGTCGCAGATGGATTGCAGAATCCGCTGTTTTACAAAAACGCTAGTGATTTTATAAAACAGCTCCGTTTTGTAAAACAACGGATTCTGCAATCCATCTGCGACATGTATCGTACATCATTTCATTAAAAATACTCCTTGTAGAACACGAGATAATCAAAAAATCTAAACCTCATCCCTGTTAATTTGAGAAAATGGTGCTTAAGCGTTTTTACATTTCCAATGTCGATTTCTATTCGTTAGATTCCCAGATTAATATAGGATTTATTTAATACAGGTTCTGTATCCACTATTTGGAAGCCCTTGGCATCATCTTGTGATTCATTGTTTTTATCAAATTGGTTAGGTTATTAAAATGGGAAAATACAATAGGTACGGAACCTCCGTTTCTTGGCGCGGTACCATCCGACCGCTGACGCCGCTCGGATGCCGTGACCCTGCTCTGTAGCCCAAGTGATCCCAATTCCCAACGACTTCAACCATTGGCCAGCCTGTTAACAAATACACCTCCGTTCATTCGTCGAACCAGCCAGCAATTTAGCAATAGAAGTTTCAGCGTCTCTGACGCACATCGCACCAAAGAGTTTTCAAGGGTTTCGATTAAAACTTTTTTACGGAAGAAAAATTTTTAATATCTTTTTTTTTTTAAGAAAAAATATTCATGGTATGTTTTTAAAAGACAACGGTGGACGCAAGATGGCAGTGCTTAAATGGTTATTCGCCAACATGGCTTAGTCTTCTGATTTTGAAATTGGTATTTGAACTTTTTGGATTGTGTTTAAAAGGTGTTGCCGGGACTCGTATAAAGGTGAGGTTTGGAGATTAATGTGATAAATATGAAAGTTATTATTGTGTGATGAGTACTTTCTGGTATATTTTTTTATTTTTTATTAACTTCTTCATTAATCAGCTCAGATCATCATTTTTAAGTCCATTTTAACAATTCTCCTAAGTATTTGCATGTTAAATTTGATTTTAAATAATAATATTTTCGATATCTCGAAAACGTTTGGCCATAGTCCATTCATGGTAACCAACTCCGGATCGGAGGAGGTTTTTGTTATTATTATTATTATTATTATCGCCTCTGCCAACATCAATGTCGAAGATTTACAAGATTCCTCTGACATGACTTTTTGGTTGCTGCTGTTGCCCAAAAAAAAAAAAATTATTACTCCGTTAATGTATCGACGTAACCTCCTCGGTCCCCAAGTCCCCTATATAGGATAGGGGACATTTTCCGTGAGGCTTTCCCTGGCGGCCTGGCGATCTTTTAAATAATAATTATTGCAATGCATTGGAACTAGATACAAAAAAGAGGACAAACAATATATATTTTACTTATTACGTCGAAGTAAGTTTTTTCGGTGTTACAAACGAAATCATGCTTCAGGACTGAGGAGGATAATTATTTGTTGCTTTTTGCTCCTGATTTTTTTCTCATTATTTCGACTGGCAAACCTAAGACTAAAAGGTTCATGGAACTTTTTAAAACATTTTTTGTCGTAAGTTCATAACTCGAAACAAAACTCATATACTTTGACTGAATTAGTAGCTCAGTGGCTAGCGATTCTGACTACTGCTCCAAGGGTCTTAGGTTCGATTTCCGCCCAGAGCAAACATTTATGTGATGGGCAGATTTGTTTGCTCTATGTCTGGGTGTATTATATCTATTATGTAATATCATATAAGAATTTTATTTTAAAAAATGTGTTGGAGGGAGTTTCTTTAGGGCCCGACGTTTCTTCTCTCTCCGCAAACACTTCCCGAAACTTTGGGTATACGAGTTCCGAGTGGTAGGAACTTCGTATTAGGTAGAAAAAATATGACGTTCGAAAAGTGTACAGAGATACCTACTTCGAATAAATATTATTTCATTCATTCATTCAATGTCCCTGTATATAGGGACTTTAAATTAGTTCTTGATACCAAAGGGTGTGCAAGTGCATGTGCTCATGATAACAAACAACTTTTCCCAAGAAACCCATAGTTAAATCGCAAAAAAAAAAATCATACTAATTTGGCCACTCACTCAGTTGATAGATTTGTATGGGGAGTCCAAATTTTTTTTTGCGATTTGATTATAGGTTCCTTAGGGAAAGTTGTTTGTTATCATGAGCACATGCATTGCCTTTCGTATCAAGAACTAATTTAAGGTCACCCTGTATGTACTCGTATTTATTATATCAGTCCCTGGTTCCCATAATGCAGGGAATTCTAGTTTCAGTCCGCAAATTATGTGGAGGTTCCGTATAGTTTGCGGTCTTCTTTCTTATGAGGCCAGATTCGTCCCAGTTTTTTTTCCGGTGTATTAAAAAAAAGTAAAAATGTTTTTTCCAGAATATATTAAGTACATACAGAATTATAATAGGTATTGACAATAACCCCAGACTAGGCAACTTGCCTGTATCGTGGTGGTTGGTTTATTATTAATATCCTTTTATATACGTATAATATCTATTTAATTCTAGTCTCGCTTCTAATGTTCTAAGAATAATTTCGCCTTGACTTGTTACAATTGTGGGGAATTTAAATTTCGTAATCGTAAAGGGTGGTTTTTAATCTGAGTGCAGCATTTTCAAAATCTTATCACATCTTAAGAAAAAAAAAATTCTCGTACAGACACATGTGGGCTCTTAACTTATTACACATTCTTTAGCGTCGGAGTTCTAATATAAATGTTTCGTATAGGGTCCTTATGAAATACCTAAAAAAATAACTACAGCCTTTACTCATGAAACTGAACAACTTTTCCGAAAAAACCTATACTAAATTCATGAAAAAATTTTGGACTTCTCATACCAATTAGGTATTCAATCAATTATTTGGAAAGTCCATTTTTTTTCCGAATTGAGTATAGAAGTTCCTTGGGATAAGTTGCTCAGTTTCACGAGTAGAAGGCACTATTAAATTATGTTCTCTTTTAGGAGGACCGCACCCTACATAGGGTGTAACAAAATTGGTGTAGGACCCGTTAACTGGGCATTCTACTCATCGTACTGAACTACTTTTGTTCTACAACTTTGCTCAAATCGCAAAAAAAAAACGTGGACTCTCCGTACAAAAATGGCAAAACATATGATCAATTTGTATGGAGAGTCCAAATTTTTTTTTAAATTTAATAGTGCCTTCTACTCTACTTCTATTTTTCCTTTACAATTAAACAAATCAGATCAAATATAAATACGAAATATTCTTTTTTCACAGTATAAGCAAGTTACATAGGTTTTAGTCACTACTGGTTCTGTCCCGTTTCATTCGCCTAAGTACCTAAACAGCGTTATTTAGTCCCATACACCGCACGTTCCCCAGTCGTGCCCATCTCATTGTGAGATGTACTGACGAATTACATACATCCTATTGTGACATCTTCCTCTGTTGTGTGCCTACGAACAGACCAGTCAGTGTACAAACGTGTATGGGTTCAAACTTAGGGTGCGTTTAAATTTAAATTTGATATAACATGAATTGTAATAGAATTTAAGATTTTATTTAAAAAATGTGTTGAAGCGAGTTTCTTTTGGGCTCGGCGTTTCTTCTCGCTTCGCAAACACTTCCCGAAACGTTGAGTGTACAAGTCCCGCGTGGTACGGACTTTGTACTAGGTAGAAAAAAAAAGACGATTTAAAAGCATGTGTAAAGCATGTACTTAAATAAAAAACATTTTGAGTTTTTTGAGTTTGCCATATTTTTTGTAATTATATACTCATTATTAATTACTCTAATAATTACTCGTACATACAAGCTATATCAAATTGACTGTATTTTAATTGAAAACTAGCTTTTTATGACTGTCGTTGAAGTGTGCAATGCGCGATACGCAAGCGGCTTGCGAGCATAAGAAATTAGTTTTTTGGATAAAACTAGACATTATTATCTCCGCCCTCAATCTGTTTGCTTTTTAACAAAGTCACTTTCGCATTTTAATTCCCATGCGAGTGTCCAAATATGCGGCATAAACGGCCGTATCTCTTGATTGCATTGGCATAGAAGTTTGATCTTTCACAGCTTCTAGGGATTGCAGGCCTGAGTATTTGCTATAAATTTCAACTTGATACGTCTACGCGTTCCTGAGAAAACGGGTCTTGACAGACAGACAGACGGAAGGACAACAAAGTGATCCTATAAGGGTTCCTTTTTTCCTTGTGAGGTACGGAACCCTAAAAAATACATTATTACTAGTTTTATTTTAGAGCTAACTTGTTACTGCACCAATTCGACGCCTGTATGAATTACCGTTTTTAACTTTTTTTAAACACGTTTTTTATATAGGTCCTTAAATCGATGAAAGCAAAATCTAAGATATTAAACTACATTTCAAATACTTGGAGAGATATGAAAATAATTTACTCCAAGAAGAAGTTAAACACAATTTTTACATTATGCTTCTACCGTGACCAAGTAGATCCAACCGTGTCAGAGTCGAAGACCAATAACAGACCATTCTAAACTAATTACCGTACGTTTTCCTTGTTTGCAGGAGCCGTAGCATCACCGCCTGCCTAAACACAGCGAAAACCTTCTAAAAGAATCGACATAATTCGGTTCCTTTCCAAAGAATTGCGCCTCATGGATATCCCCGCTGATCTAAAGCAAATCTTCAACAATTTTCAAGCCAAGCAAACCCAGGGCCTGGAGCCTCACATACAGTATCGCATCTGTCGCTGCCACTCAAAGATGCTTTTGAAAATCGAAAACGAACTCCTGCAAAGTCATCGTCAACGCGAAACAACTGGAATCAAAAAGTTATACAATTCGTTCTTCGTTTTATTCTAAATTCGAATCGGATTTGAATTGCGAGATCGTTCATCTTCATTCATCGTTCCATTCATTCATTCAGTGACTTTCTATATTGTGTTGTGGATGTGATGGTTGATACGGGAAAAGACTATACTATGCCTGAGGGTAGCAAGGAGTTCGCTTGGGAGTCCTCTGTGAGGCTTATGGGGGGGAGAGAGGAAGAGTTGTACATGGATGAAAGAGAGAGCAGAAAGAGGAAGTGGCAAGAGGGAAAGAGACGCGACGACGAGGAGAAGGAACAGAAGAAGATGCCGCCAAAGAAACTTATGGGTAAGTTTTGACGTTCTTTGAACACAGCATTTATTAGTTATGTTCTTTTACGGGGTTTAACAAGACTCTCTCTAATCAGGGGCTGTAAATCGGTCGGCTGATCGATCAACTTTGTAAGGGAAGGCTATTTTTAAAAAAATACGTATGGGTTCCTTACGAAAAGTTATCCAGCATGATAATGAATGAATGCTCCCGTTCAAATACCCGGGAGAGGTCTTGTTACACCCTGTATACAATAAGTGTCAGAAGTGACACTCAAAAATCAAAATTGAAGATTTTCGAGTCAGAATCGAATGAGAGCCATGGTATTATGTCGGTACCTGATTGCGTCCGGGCCTCATATGGTATACATTCATAACCAGCGGCTTCCCCGTTTCCAGTCCATCTAGAAGGAACCGTCTCATATCTTTGTTTGCATACCAGCCTGGGGAGTGAGGTACGGATGACAGCGAGCAGCTCAGACCAGAGAGTTTTCTTTGTGTAGGTATAGTTTTTTTTATGTGATAGGCGGCAAACGAGCAGACTGATCACCTGATGGTAAGCGATTACCGCCGCCCATAGACACCCGCAACACCAGAGGAGTCACAAGTGCGCTGCCGACCTTTGAAATGGGATGGGGGATGGAGGGAATTGGGAAGGGGGGATGTTGGGCCTCCGGTGCCCTCACTCACTCGGCGAAACACAACGCAAGCGTTGCTTCACGTCGGTTTTCTGTGAGCCGGCCCATTCGTGCCGAAGCATGGCTCTCCCACGGATAAAAAGTAATAATAAAATAGTAGTAATAAATATAATACAAAACCCACACAGACATTTCTTAAGCAACAGAGTATTACGAGCGTGGAATAAGTTATCAGATGAAACAGTTTCAGCACCTAACGTCAACATATTCAAGAATAAATTGGTTAAATATATATCAACATGTGAAGACCAAAAACAATAACTGGATACAGGCATTTTCAGTTGTACCAACTGCCTGCCTGCTAACCTATAATAATAAATAATAATAATAATACCATGAAGTTTTGTCAATTTTACAAGAAGACTGACTGTCCCTTTAGTAACTTCCGTGACTCATTTTATTAGCGCCATCTACGTAGTAATGACCTTTGAAACTATTTGAAATTATCAGTAAATCTTGGATTTTAACATATTTTAATGAAGTTTTAAACGCATTTAAACTGGGTCTTGATTAAGAAGGGTTTCTTATACAGTTTCGAGGCAGAATAGTTTACTTATGAGCAAAAAGTATTTTTATAGCGTCCTGCCCCAGTAGCAAGGCGAAATAACTCTCGCGCGACGCGAGTTTTAAAAGCATTTGTTCCGTTCTAACGCTGAGCTAATGAAAGAGACAGCTGGGCTGTTTTCTCGCGTCAGGCGCGACCAACAGCTTTGTCTACGCCTCATGCTACCAGTGCTGGCGGGATCTAGTTTTAAGACAATATTTGTGATTTCTCAGTTTGACCCATATCGCCCCTACTGCAAGGGCACGGGTTATTTCCCGTACCTCGTTAGTTAACCCGCGTAATCGAAGCGACTAAGCAAGCACTATTTTATTATTACTTTTAATATTATTTGCTATTGTAGAAAACAAGAAATAATACGAGAAAAACAAGGGCATAGCGAACATATTGAGAGGTTATCTTTCTATTGTTAAATATTTATCTGCGTGGTAAGGCCGATAGAGCTTGGCATATGAAGAAAACACCTTTTATAGTCTGTGACTAATCGGCATTTTTTATTATTGAAAAATGACGAAACATGAAACAGAACCGCTACATAACTCTCATCATTCTTCATGCTTTGTTATTATTAATCCTAAACGTTATTTTTGTAATTGCTATTACTATTATCGATTATGTTTTTTGAAGAAACTTAACAAAAAATTACATATTTTTTTTACTTTCTCCATCATATTTTAAATTGAAAGCAAATGTCTGTTAATAAAATGAAATATACGACATAAATAAAATACAAAAATTCGAATGAAAAAAGTAAGCGAAATGATAGGTGAAAACTTACTGTCGACTAGTCGGCAATTTTAGTGCTGACTTATCGGCAAGACGACTATTCGGCAAAGTCAGTAGTCAGCTCAGCCCATCACTAAAATAAAAACACTTGCCCAATTCTTACTACTACTACCTCTATGCTTCACTCAATTCAATTATTTTATCATAAATCATAATACACTTGCTGTCACTTCGACACAGTCCGTACCATATTGGAATATAATTGACCACGCCGAATACGTTATAAACAACCGACTTCAATCGCAACAACTCCAATTTTGATATGTTTTTGTTGATTTTCTCAAAAATCGCTGAATCGATTTCAATAAAATTTATATGGGACCACTTGTGAAGTATACCCTTTTAAACAAAAAAAGAATTTTCCAAATCGGTTCAGGCGTCTTCGAGTAATCGGTGAACATACATAAAAAAAAAAAAGATTCCGACGATTTGAGAACCTCCTCCTTTTTTTTGAAGTCGGTTAAAAAAGAGTCAGAATCCAGATGGAGCTCCTTTTAAGAGTGACACCAAACAACCCCATGGATCATCTATCCTTTAAAAATCTTTAAATCAAGGTTAATTGTGCCAAACGATAACAGAGATGTATTTTTCCAAATATCTTTCTCTTGCTATTACATGGATCCATGTTATTTGAAATAAATAAATAATAATAATAATATTTAGTGTATTGCTAGTCATCTAAGTTATTTTTTAATGAAATTTCAAAAACTAAATTTTGTTCTAAAAGTTTTTGAAATTGTGAACGATGACGTCATTGTTCAATATAGTAGTTGACATACCAATGAAGATTTTAATTAATAAAAATTTAACATGTAATGTGATTGACTCGGTGGCTAAGTGGTTAGCGATCCTGACCTCTTATCCGAGAGTCGTGGGTTCGATCCCCACACAGGGCAAACTTTTCTGTGATGAGCAGAATTGTTTGCTCTGAGTCTGGGTGTATTATATCTATATTTGTATGTATTTAAAAGTATATGTGTATGTATATCAGTCTCTGGTTCCCAAGATACAGGGAATCCTAGTTTGGGGCCAGATGACCGTGTGTGATTTGTCCCGGATATTATTATTATTATTAAATAGAAAAGTTATGTAGTGAACAATAATTTTATTTTTTGATGCAGTCAACTTCTTAATTAAATACTCGAAGTACTCTGTTATAGAAAATGATAAAACACAAAGAAATGTGTATAAGTATAACGTCTCTGTTTATACTCGATTGCTATAGAACGTGTGGGTCATAGACTCATAGATTATGATAAATCCAGATAGGATACTTCTATAAAATTACTTTAATTTTAATCACTTTTTTTAAATAAATACGTTTAGATCTAAATAAAAAAGACGTTTAAATATACATAAGAATATATGTCTAAAATTAGAAGGCTGATATAAAACTGGTTCTTTTACTGAATGATGATGTACGCTTATAAAAGGCCAATAAATGTTTTTATTCATCTTATCTATTTATCTAATAATCTAAACACTTAAACAAAAAATAAGAGTCGTATAAAATGTATCATTGTCAACCCAAGAATGATTGAGCAAAACGAATTTAATGACACCTTAAGTTATTATTGGCATTCCAAAATCCACTAAGCCTTTTCAGCTACATGCCATTACACTCAGGTTGGACAGTTGGATAAAAAAATCTCCATAAAAATATTGCGCAGTCTTTGAGAGACACAACTGTTTAGGCAAAAACACCTATCAACTTTCAACCATCTGCCCTATACTGTATAGTCTATGCAAATACAAGTGCGATAATGAGTTAACGATTTACTTACGAATGAAGATTGTGAAGACAAAATATAGACAGTTGACGTTACTCGGTGGCGACTGAACGACGCGTGCGCGTGCGACTGCGACTGAAAAGTCGCAACATTTGTGCCATGTTTATAAAAGTGAATATTGTATGTGACATTTGTTAATGTATTTTTAATTTTGATTGTGAATAATTTGTGTTTGTGATATGTGCTTTAACTGCCTGTTTGGATTGTTTTTGAGTGGTTTTTCATTATGCGGTAGAAAATAAGATTACACCTTTTAGGATTTTTAATATTTGCAGCCCCCATAACAATAACAAAAGAAATACATACTGTGACTGTCTCTTGCAAAGCCATTATCTTTGAATTGGATATTTTTTCTGTTAATTCGCTTTGTTATTGAAAGTAATTTCCATAGTTGAAGATTAAATGTGCAATGATGGGTTATTGAATACTATTGACCACGGTCTATTGAGTTGTCAGCACTGTTAAATGACTTCCCCATAAGTGACCCCAATAGACCGTTTTGGGGCATTAAAGTTCTCGAGTGGCGACCGCGCACCGGAAGACGTAGCGTAGGCAGGCCTCCCACTCGGTGGACCGATGACAGGACAGGACCGGTCGTCGTGGAAATCCTTGGGAGAGGCCTTTGTCCAGCAGTGGACGTCTTTTTTGACTGATAATGATAATGATACCTATAAATAAGCCATGTCTGTAAAGTTTTTGACTTGTCTCCCATAGTCTTCAAAATATTTTATTTCGGACTTTGAACTCATTTTTATTGATTGACATTTTAACTGATTATGATTATTCTTCTAGGAGACAAATATTTAAATAAAATCTTAATAGACTGTCTATCATAATGTAAACGAGTCTGGCATGTAAATAAAGAAATTAATAGATGACATATGAATAATATGTACTTACAAAAACATAGGTTGGTTTTTTATTGGTTTCTCTTTCTTAACTGAGGCTTTTACTCATAAAAGTTAACATCTTTCTCAAAAGAACTCATACAATCGGAGCACAGCCTTTTTTGACTTATTATACCATTTTTGTTTTGTAAAACTCGAAATAACTATAATTCAGTGAGGGCACTATACAGCAGTGGTTTTCAACCTGTTTTTCTCAAGGGGTCGCGGATAAAAGAAAAAGTTTGTATTTATAGGTCCTACACTGCAATGAAAAAACTCGATTTCAGTGAGAAGGCTGGTCCTGTTAATTTTTTAACAATTTGTAAAAATGTGATTCTATTTTGGAGATGTTAATAAGGAAATCATTTTCTAATTGAAGAAAATTATAAACGAAGTCTTTCAAATCACTAACATATTGTATGTTTATGGCCCTAGGGGGTCGCAAGATTTTTTTAAAATTGTTAAGGGGTCGGGTATTAAAAAAGGTTGAAAAACACTGCTATACATGGAGAAACTATTTTTTCCCTGTATAGTGCCCTCACTGAATTATAGTGATTTCAAGTTTTACAAAATACCTCTCTTGGAAACTGATACAGTGCGTTCGACTCATTAAGCAGTTTTTTTTGTCAATAAAACAAACTGATTTCCCAAAAAAATATTAAAAGTTTTCATACAAATTGATCGGCCAATTTTGTAAGTTAAGTCCAATTTGCTTTTAAGAATTCTGTATTTAATTGGGAAAAGTTCAGTTACATTTACATTATTGGTATCAACCGTTTTTCAAAAAAGTAAATCATACAATTGCTTACGTGTATGAGTTATAATGTTATAATTATGTTCTTCAGCCTATTTATTCCTTTTCTAAATATAAATTTGTATGGGTGACGACTTCTTTAGGATCCAAAGGCTTTGTCACACTGGATGCGTTCTGCGGTCTGCGGTCAGGTCAAAATGATCGCAGCCCGCATTAGATATGAGCAGCATTGTCGGTCAGGGCAACCGGTCAGCGTCTTTCTCTGCGTTTCTTTCACGTGATCGTCCGGTCAGATCGCATCTACACAAAAAATGTAGAGACCGACAATATTGTTCATACCTGATGCGGGTTGCGATCGCTTTGACCTGACCGCAGACCGCAGAACGCATCCAGTGTGACAAAGCCTTTAACGATAACCGTCTCTCTAAAATTACAAAATTAACAAATCTCATAATTTACCAACTCCAGTAATTCCGACCTTAGGCCTTTTAACAGGTCAAGCGTATCAGCAGACAGAGACATACTATACAATCTTCTTAGTGAAAGAGACGGCAACACATCTATTTACTCAGTCATTTGATAGTAAACTGTCAAATCATTAACCAGAATGGCTGGCGGGTCACCGGGCTTTTTATCTTTTGTTTAATTAACAAATAAATCATAACTGCATAGTTAAATGAGATGAACTGGTTTATATTGAAGTTAAATGCTTATGTTTGGTCGGAATTTGTGTTGTTTGCTTAATCATCAACATCAATCAATCATTCTGGACCGATTTAGGCCTCAGCGACTGCAGTCAAAAATTGAAGCTTCGTTTGAGCGCTTGTATAGTCACGTGGGTTTCTACACGCATGCGGCGTTTCCAAAGCGACCCGCATGCGTGTGACATGCATGACATTAAACGAGACCTAAAAAATGTCCTGAAACAATGGGTTGCGGGCGGCACGCATGCGGGTAGAAACCCGCGCGACTATAAAAGCGCTCTTCGTGTAGTCTTATGTTACTGACATAGCCTATTTTTGCTGTGAATGTATGGTCACACTCACACTCAATGTGGCCGTTTGCGTAATAGAAAAAGTTTAGGGTATTCTTACGGTTGTCTCGTTGAATAGAATAGAATAGAATAGAATAGAAAAACTTTATTCGTAGTAAGAGGCACATTGTAAACAACACCATTACAAAGGAAACCTTATACATACACTATTTTAATCACGTTGATCACGCATGTTAACTTACTATAGACACGGTCGTAACCTGGATGAGTTCAGTAAGAGTGGCATTTATGTCGACTTTTTCCGTGCTTCGCAAAGCATGTTAACCCGTTGGTGCTGGTTGCTATCACTTTATTTAAATTAATCAACCAATTAGCTAATTTTGTATGGTGACTCCGTAATTTTTTGATATATTGTATGGGTTCCTGGGGAAAAGTTATTTCCGGCAGCGGCATTTATATACCGGTATCTAAGGCAATATAGGTACATGCTATACAATCTTTAAGGTGTTCTGGAAATATCTGCCACGGGTCAAACTAGGGTTTCTAGTTTTCTGCTCCTGAATCTCAAAAACTTTCTCTAAGGAACACGTCATAGTCAATTTTGGAGTATTCATACAAATCGATCAGCTGAACGGCCTTTTCTTTTTTTAAATGTGATAGGTGGCAAACGAGCAGACTGATGGTAAGCGATTACCGCCGCCCGTAGACACCCGCAACACCACAGGAGTCACAAGTGCGTTGCCGGCCTTTGTATGTCAGTTGACCAAGGTTCGGAACCGGTTAACAAATACCGGTTAATTTCGTTCGAATTTCGGTTAACGATTCCGTTCAGGTTAAACCCGGTTTCCAGCTTAACCGGTAAATTTGAATAAAATATCGGTTAATCAGGGAGCGGTTTTGTAACCGAAATAAGAACGAAATTAACCGGTTAAAATTTAAACCAAACTTAGTCAAGTTCAGGCGCGTCGCTCGGGTGCCACTGCCCGAGTTTTCTGCTCACTTTCTCGCACGCTTTCAACTGATCGCACGCAGCAAACATACCTACAACGTCGCATATTCTTCAAATTAACCGGTTAATTCCGTTCGAACGAAAAAATATCGGTTCTGGTTAAACCGGTTATATATACCGGTAACCAAAACCTGAACGAAACCTTAACCACAATTATTTCGATATCGGGGTCAATGACCGAAACCGGTTTTTTCAAAAAACCGGTTTCCGAACCCTGCAGTTGACAAATACATACATTTTTAATTCTTAGTTACTTAAATAAATGTATTATCAATAAATTACGAAAATGTAGATCTTATCAATTCGCACTTTCAAAGGTAGTGACATTACGTGTACTCTACACGTCATCCACTGTATGTATGTCTGTTTGTAGTAACTTATTGGTCACGACGCACTTCTGGTTACCTATTAGTTATTATTATTATTGCTAGTTAGCTGTGACATTTATAGATCGGCAACGTAAATTATGTCAATGCCCTAGCCAAATTGGAAAATTTGCCGTTTTACAAACGGGCTAGGCGCTTTGTAAAATACGTGTAAAAATAACCTTAACGTAGAAAAAAATCATGTGTAATTTTTGACGTAATTGCAAAATTTCTCGCAAAAGTGACGTTTTGTTAATGCGGAGCTGGCACAAATGCAAAACTTAGCATTTTGACGCATATTTATTATTTATAGCGTAAAACGCCGAATCTAAGCGAGAAAATAGCAGAAAGCAAAAGTATACAGACCACCACATACTCCGTACAAATTGTCCGAATCACTGCTACGACCTCTCTTTCTAACAAATCACTACTACGACCTCCCTTTCTAACACATAAGAGTGAGCAAGATAACTAAGTACCGATTGTATGGACAGTGCTAACGTACGATATATGAACCCTTTGTGTAGCTATAATTTCTTGTCTTTTTAGGGTTCCGTAGCCAAATGGCAAAAAACGGAACCCTTATGGATTCGTCATTTCTGTCTGTCTGTCTGTCTGTTCGTCTGTCCGTATGTCACAGCCACTTTTTTCCGAAACTATAAGAACTATACTGTTGAAACTTGGTAAGTAGATGTATTCTGTGAACTGCATTAAGATTTTCACACAAAAATAGAAAAAAGACAATAAATTTTGGGGGTTCCCCATACTTAAAACTGAAACTCAAAAATTGTTTTTTCATCAAACCCATACGTGTGGTGTATCTATGGATAGGTCTTCAAAAATGATATTGAGGTTTCTAATATCATTTTTTTCTAAACTGAATAGTTTGCGCGAGAGACACTTCCAAAGTGGAAAAAGTGTCCCCCCCCCTGTAACTTCTAAAATAAGAGAATGATGAAACTAGAAAAAATATATGATGTACATTACCATGTAAACTTCCACCGAAAATTGGTTTGAACGAGATCTAGTAGTTTTTTTTTTCGTACTAAATCGTAGACCGCAATTTACCTACAACGAACTACAAGAACTTTTATATTATGTTACTTGCTGCTACGGAACCCTTCATTCATTGTTTAGTACGCAATAAATTCCACATAAATAAATAAAAGTAATGTGCAAATTTCATTTTCATGGGGAGTATGGATACTCGCTTTCTCGCCGCTTTTCATCAAATAAAGCGTCACCCAGTTTAATTATGACTACACATTTCTGAACATGCATAGGCAGAGAGAAACATTTGCTCAGGTGTAATCTTATTTTAAGCCGAAATTGTTATTCAGATTAATATGCATTTCATACGTTATTCTCTAGCAGTGCCAACGATTTTAATAAGGCGTATGTAAATAAAAAAACGCTTCCAAGGCAAAGTGACTTTGTAAAATGACGAAGTCGAGACACGGCATTAAATCACCGAAAATCAATTGGACCCTATCGAAACAAACGTATCTTTGGACGTCAGTGTTTAAAAGTGTTTTCTGACAGTGAATTGGTAATATCACTAGTGAAGATCTGAAATTGGCTGCGACTAACGCCATCTGTTGTCTAGGAGTGAATGTAAGACTGAAACGAGGCGACATCTGTACGTGAACCGTGATAACTAAGATAAAACGTACTTGTACAATCAAAAACTGTTACTGATATCCTAAGTTTACAAAATAAACTTAACGAAGACTTAACAAGAAAGAGAATACAAGAAGTGATTTAAACCGATTTGTTTACTAAACTGAACAGCTGATTAGCGTCATCTACTGAAAGAACTTCGACACTAACTCCCCATACGTACAAACTAGAGCCATCTACCGGGCTCGAGCTGAATTTTCTCTCAGCTACTCAAGCGCCATCTTTTGAAAAGTCACAGTATTTTCTCAAGCTGTCGCTTACGAATGGTGGAAGCTATGGTGGAGGATACATGCAACCAACAGACCGAGAGGGTGTCTGCCGCGGCTGTTTTGCAAATGGCTGCCAGGGAGGCGAGAGAGGGACGACGATATGCCGAGTTCGGAGCGCACGCATTTGCTAGCATCACCTATAATGCTTACGGTAATTTGATTGCAATTTGCAACAAGTATTATATTTTTTGTAAAGTCTACCGAACACTCGATATTAAGTGGAATTCTGTGTTATTCGTTCCCTGATATTTTAAATTGAATTTCCGACTTGCCTTTCATCTTTAGTATCTACTCTTTTCTAGAGTCTGGATTCTAGACCACATGTTATAACTATCCATAAACATAATTTACTTGTACTTTATCTAAAAAGCATTTGCCAAGTGTACCATATTATCTAGGCACGCGCAAAGTCCGGTTCAAACTGGCCTATAAATATGTAAGTCTTGAATATAACTCGATTGGGTCAAAGTTTACCCACAGATAACATGGAGTCAGAGAATCGCTTGTGTTTCAATCACCTATTTAATGTATTAGAAGTTTTGTGGAATAATAAATCTGATGTTATTGTCAGGTTTGTTGGGAATATGACTATGTCGAGTCGAAAGTAGTTTAGCCCCTCTCTAGGAAGGGCGAGTTACTGAGGCAATGATGGGTGATGGCTTATTGCCATCAGGTGGACCGTCACTATTTGAATATAGTCTAATTTTATTGCCTTGTCTCTAAACGTTGGTCCTCGAATAAATGAAACGAAAATAAAAAACTATTTTGCAATCTTTTTAAAAAACAGATCGAATACTTTTAAAAAATCAAAAAAGTATAGGGTTTATCGCTGAAAGCCATTTCTTTTAGGCAACCGGTTGCTCGAAAAAGGCAAGGGAGAATATGTATAGATAGAACCCGAGCAAATCATTCATATATGTTATGAATAGCTGGGACTGTGGTTCCTCACACGGTTATATTTTTTATACTAGCCTTCTTGTCTGTTTCCATACAAAATTTCATCAAGTAGTTTAGACGTAAAAACTTACCAAACAGACAAATTACTATCGCTTTTATAATATTAGTATGGAACTATGGATTGATTTAGATATGAAATTATTTAAAATTACAAGTGAAAAATATAATAGTTTAAATTAATTAACTGGTGGTTAGCAACAGAACTTATTGAGAGAATTATCAACAAAAATTATCTGAACGCGACCTACATTACACAACAAAAACAAGTCCAATGCTTAGCAAACTTTTAAAATGTACAGTCGCCTACAAAATTGCAAATAATGGAATGAAGTAAATAAGTTATTGTTTATTTGCAACAAGCACATTCAAATAACAAAACCTTGGTAATAAACGAAAAAACAAATGACACAAACAAAAAATACTTTCACAAAAACAACAAAGATAAATTAAAATTATAAAATAGTGTTTTGTTAGTGCCTTAGCTTGAGGTCAAGTGAACACGTAGCAAAAAAAAACAGTATCACGAGAAAATTGAATTCAATTAAAAAAAAAACGTTATTATTTAAAAATTCTAATATGTGTTGACTTTAATTATTGCATATTCAAAAATTTGAGTGTAAATACATATATGCAAATCTTGTAAATTATGCGTTCAGTGTGCACTTTTGTAGACGACAGTACAATCGTCGCCACAAATTATCACTTGTCCTCTGACCCATCTCGTTTACCTAAAACACTTGCTATTAATACAGGAACGGACAGATGGTCAAATGGTGTGAGCGACCCCAGCAAGCACTTTTTTCCTGGGGCTCCTAGGATAATCCTACCTATCTCAAATTTTAGAGCATAATTAGAACAATCATCATGCCAAGGGAAAACATTAGAGCAATCATACTTTTCGAGATACGACCGCCTAAAGGTGTGCTTGCTGGATGTCAGTCCACCCAGCAAGCACAACTGGTGCACAAAAACTACGAAGACTTGGTAAAAAAATTTTGATGCACAGATTTAGAGCATCATAAAGTGAGTCGGACTGCAAAGTTTCATGAATGTCATGTCAATAGTTATCTCGCTAGAACGCAAAACCTGCTTCACGTTCTTTTCACGAATCTTTCTAGCAGTCACATCAGATCTCAGCAATTACAGCATCTTGGTTCAAATTTTTTATGCCAGGATTTAGAACAATACGAAAAACCTATGCTGAATTATTTTTGAATCCCAAAAATCAGTACTTTTTGTGCTACGAGCCAATGTTTTTTCCTTGCTGGGTGGACATAACAAAAGTGACAAAGGTGTATAGCTTTGCAACTAATATGAATACAAGACTGGTTCTTATGCTCAGATTTAGAGCAAAATTAGAGCATTCTGCTCAAAAAAAAACTAGAATCCCAAACGTTATAGTTACAGCGGCAGACGCTAAAAAATGATTTTTCCCGCCAATTTTTTGAATAATTACGGCGACTCGCGGCAGATTGCGACGTTGCCGCTCTTATTTATTTCTAGTTCAAGCAATAACTGACTTTGTGCTGTGAGTATAAGGTACATTTGAGTTTCAAACTATCGATTGTCATTTACACTGATAGACAAGAAACAAGCGGGACAAATTTATATGGAAGTGTTGGTGATCTTACAATACGTAAGGGTTTAATATGACAGGAATTGGTATTATTGTATCGAGCCGGACGACGTACTGCCGTTTAAGTTGACAGCTGATATTATATCTTTATATTTTATAGCTTAAAAGACATGTCACGAGGTCACTGAGTGTTAATAAAAAAATAACTCTTGAAAAGCCTAAAAGTAAGAGGAAGGGTCTCATTGATGTCGGCTATCGTTGTTTAGACTTCAGGGACCAGTTTCACAAATTAAACGCATTTAGGGCTTTCACATTTTGTTTAATAATCAGTCTTACGCAGCAAAATATATGTAGAATCTTTTTATTTACCTAATAATTAAACTGTGTGTAAAAAAGTACCATGCCAAACCAACTCCATAATCAGTAAATGTGTCATCAATTCTTTAACCTTTATACTAGTAAAAATATAGATATTAAAAAATATATATTTTAGAAACAGACATAATCCATAATCAGTTTTTTGTAACTTTTGTACACACGAGGGTTTTAGTCAAGCCGAGCTTCTATTGTTTTGTTTTGTTGCTTATATTTTTTTTATTTATTTCATTCTGTGTGTTACCAACGCAATAAACTAATGACAAATAAATTTTACCCTACATCCACACATTCGGCCAATGCAACGATGAAGACCGATAGTAATAAAAATCGGTCACCACAGCCGCAATTCAGTGTGACTTGCACTCTTGCTTTTTCGCGTCGATAACGTAGGTTAACTGAATAAAAGTTAGATAATTATCTGGATAAGTTTTTCTGTTAGTGACATTTAACTCGACGGTTTTCGCGTTTTTCAAGACACTCTGACACATTCGTGCCAAATAATATCTTTAGATGGTAGTCGTAAAGTTATTTCAGGTGTCTGACAGTGGGGTTCACCACTAGCCCTATAATCACCATACAAATAAAAATATTGTTATTTGAAAAAACCGACTTTTATGAAGGTACAGTGGTTTTGAACATGGCACTAGGTATACCTTGTTTCAATCCAATTTAAAAAAGGCAAACAATCTTATTAGGGAACTGACACATGAAAACGTCAAAAATTTCGTACCTGCTTCATATTTTCATTGATTACTTTGATGAAGTTGTACCACGGAACCCTACACTGCGCGTGGCCCAACACGCACTTGACCGCTTTTTATTCAGTCGAATTTATAGGATTTAGTACGGAATATGAATATGACTAATGTGTTGGTCGAATGTGTGGATGTAGGGCGTTTTGCTTTTTGTTTTTGTACTGCTATATACAAATATTGGAGCATGGCTGAAATCGGAACGATGCCGCCGCCGCCACCACCAGCAAGACGCAATGATGAACCACAAGCGTTCCGTATTATAGGTATTCCGCTATCGTATGATTTACATGTATTTATTCCCATAGAAATATATAAAATTGTCCTTGTTTCTAGTCTATATCAATGTAAGTGACAATCGATAGTTTAAAACTGAAATGTACCTTATACTCACAGCACAAAGTCAGTTACTGCTTGAAATAAAAAAATTAAGAGCGGCAACGTCGCAATCTGCCGCGAGTCACCGTAATTATTCAAAAAATTGGCGGGAAAAATCAGTTTTTAGCGTCTACCGCTGTAACTATAACGTTTGGGATTCTAGTTTTTTTTAGCAGAATGCTCTAATTTTGCTCTAAATCTGAGCATAAGAACCAGTCTTGTATTCATATTAGTTGCAAAGCTATACACCTTTGTCACTTTTGTATTGTCCAGCCAGCAAGGAAAAAACATTGGCTCGTAGCACAAAAAGTACTGATTTTTGGGATTCAAAAATAATTCAGCATTGGTTTTTCGTGTTGCTCTAAATCCTGGCATAAAAATTTGAACCAAGATGCTGTAATTGCTGAGATCTGATGTGACTGCTAGAAAGATTCGTGAAAAGAACGTGAAGCAGGTTTTGCGTTCTAGCGAGATAACTATTGACATGACATTCATGAAACTTTGCAGTCCGACTCACTTTATGATGCTCTAAATCTGTGCATCAAAATTTTTTTACCAAGTCTTCGTAGTTTTTGTGCACCAGTTGTGCTTGCTGGGTGGACTGACATCCAGCAAGCACACCTTTAGGCGGTCGTATCTCGAAAAGTATGATTGCTCTAATGTTTTCCCTTGGCATGATGATTGCTTTAATTATGCTCTAAAATTTGAGATAGGTAGGATTCTCGTAGGAGCCCCCGGAAAAAAGTGCTTGCTGGGGTCACTGACACGGTCAAATGACCTAGTAAAGAGTGTACCCACAACCTCCACCAATCCGAACGTGGCCCCCGTGTGCGTGTGTGGAGTGTGGCCTAACCTTTCCGAGGTTTGACTCCACTGGCAGAGCAGTGGGGACGGTCTGGATTATTAACTTAACCCCTCGATTATAACATTTGACGAAATTGTTCATTTAACGTCCCAGAATACAAAATTTTCAAAGATTATAAATAAATACTCCCACGTACTTACTTAGGTATGATCTAAACAGTGTTTTTCAACCTGTGGGTCGCGACTCCCAGGGGGGTCGTGAAGCCTTTCTCAAGGGGTCGCCGATACAAGAAAAAGTAAGTGTTTATAGGTCCTACACTGTAACACGAAAATACAAGTTCAGTGAGAAGGCTGGGGCTGTTTATTTTTTAACAATTTGTCAAAACGTGATTCTATTTTGGAGAGTTTAATAAGTTAATCTGTCTTTCAAATCACTAACATTTTGTATGGTTATGGCCCTAGGGGGTCGCAAGAATTTTTTAACTTGTAAAAGGGTCGGGTATTAAAAAAGGTTGAAAAACACTGAACTAATAGATGTATAATAATTTGTTCTCACGAATATTAGTCTTGTTCTAAAGTTTTGTTTGTTCAATGTTCAGCTCTGTATTTTTTTATTGTTACACCCGTTACTCCGAGTGAGGGCCTGGTGACCTATAACACAAGATATTTATATTTTAGCTTAGGCACCGGTCTCCCACAAACATTTTTTGAAATGTTCCCATTATTTTTGTGAATTTCTTTGTAAAATTTGATTTGTGGTGAGAAAATAAATGATTATTATTATTAAAAATTTCTTATGTACACTCAGAATAAGTTTATAGAACTTTTCGCCTTTAAAATTAAAAGTTTTTGCGCAAAATCTTTTTTTGGCTTAAAGTCCTTTAGAAAGAAAAAGAGTAAAAAATTACATATACACGTAGTCACCAAAAAGCAAAGGTAAATGCATTATATTTTTTAAATATAATTATTATGTTTTAGTGACAAAAGCGGAAAAGTTCAGCAAGCCCGCATTTACATAATTCACAGCGCTGATAATTATTATTTTATTTTAAGAACTTTATCACTATTTGAAACTCACTTGACATTGCAAAAGGCCATCGCTGCCAAAATTTTAAAAGGAACTAAAACAGCTGACCTCTATCCTTTGCGGAACAGATTGGATTTAACCAGATCTGCATCCTTTGGTACTGGTTATGTACTGTACATGCCACCACAATAAAGCGCCGCGTGGCAACAATGTTTTACCACTCCCCATACAGTCCATACAAATGTCGCCTCTTGATAATAGTACTACATAAAAATATGACGTTTTTACTCGCATAAGGCTGCTTTTCCATCAGAGATGTGCGAGGAAAATGTCTCGCACGAGGATGTGTAGCGGAGCTGTAAAAATGCGCATTAATGTGCGGTACGAGGATGGGTTGCATACAATATCACATCCCTCGCAATACAACCCTCACAACACATCCCTCGCAACACATCCATCGAAACACATCACTCGCACACATTTCTGACTGACTCGGTGGCTAAATGGTTAGCGATTCTGACCTCTGATCCAAGAGTCGTGGGTTCGATCCCCACACAGGGCAAACTCGATATTTAAAATGTATATGTGTATGTATATCAGTCTCTGGTTCCCAAGATACAGGGAATCCTAGTTTGGGGCCAGATGACCTTGTGTGATTTGTCCCAGATATTATTATTATTTTGAAATATGAATTTGGGCTACTCTGACCACTTCGCGCTTATTATTATTATATTATTTCTCAGTACAAAATTCCTCGCTTCGCTAAGCCGTTTTCCACCTGAACTGTGCTAAGCGAGGCTAGGAAAATAAAGCGATTCTATTGATGGATTTTTTCCTCGCACACCGCTCCGCTTCCTCGCACATCTCTGGTGGAAAAGCAGCCTAAGTGTGTATGTTGCGTGTCTTGCGCTAAGCAACCGTCACCGGATCTTACCCGCAGGGGGCGAGGTCGCCTTTAGAGAGAGAATGGGAGTTACCATACTGTATGATATTCATGTATACAGGCTGTAAAAAGATCACACTCTGAATCTTTTAGAGGTATTCTAATCATGTGTTTTTCCCATCTTCTTTTCGTGTCGATAACAAACCTACTTAGATAGTCTCGGCTTAAAATTCAGCCACGCGAATCGCACTGTCCGTAGCACTCATTAGATCTTCCTGCGTGCAGTCGTTTGGACACGCAGGGCACGACCTCAAATGCTCCATTGTTTGGGAAACTACGCCACACTTACACTCCAAGTTGGAACCGTCTGAGAATCCCCACCTGAACAGATTCTCCTAGCTGCGGCCGGCCTGCGTCTGAAGTCTATTATTTTTCCAAGGGACCTATATTGAATACTCAACCTTGAACCCATATTGAATTTATTTTTGAAGCAGTTTTTTTCCCTGGCCTTTATCTACGTTAATTAAACATGTCTGCTTAAAACTGATTAATTCTGAAATCTTATAATAACATACCGTTGTAACATTACTAGCTTCCGCCTACGACTTCGTCTGCGTGGACTTCAGAATTGGGTCCGGAAAAAAGAAAATATTACGGTGGCGCCATCTAGGGACGAAGTGGAAATTTTAAGTTTTTAAGCATTCCTCCGGGAACCCTTAAGTTTTCCGGGATAAAAAGTGTCATATGTGTTAGCCGAATGCTTTTTCTATCTACCTACCAATTTTCATCCAAATGCGTTCAGTAATGTCGACGTGAATGTGGAACAAACAAACAAACACCCATACTTTCGCATTTATAATATTACTGAGAAGAGTTAGACAAAACAATAGTAATCATTAAGATGGGTACTTTTTATTATCACTTTTGAACGCTTGTTTTTTTCTTATTCTGTAATATTGCGTATGCATTGTCTGCTGATTATTTTGAAGACTGAGAAAGTATAAAGTCTATGACACAAGTCTATTTGATAAGGGACAAAACATACGTTCGAATAACGTAGTTTCCTCTAATCTTTCATGTCGACGCTCCTAATAAAAAAAACCTCGATAAATATTGGAAACTTCCATGAGGAAAATAATACTCTTTCAAAGAAAGGGTAAGAACCCTGCGGTATTAAACCGTGATATACGACTGTTAACTGAAGTAAAACATTAAATAAAACAACAAGAAAATCACTTGTGTAAAAGAAACAAAAAACAAAGCTTGACAAACTAAGACAGAGACCTGATTAGACTTGACATTACTAAAATATTAAGTTAGTTATTTTAAAGTAGCGACATCTATTATAACTTAGGAGTATAATGTCGAAATCTAGTCGACTTAACCGAATCCTATGTATCATCTTCAAAGACCATTTACAAGGAGAGGATCCATATAGTAACTTGAGTGACTCAATTTATTAGCGACATCTAGTGATGACCTTTGAAACTACTTAAATTATCAGTGTTGGATTCTGATATATTTAAATGACATTTCAACCGAATTAAAACTCCTTGGCGCCATCTACTTTTAAGGCGATGTTTGTGTTACTTTGATGGTCAGTAAAATGTATACAGGGTTATTTTTGGACCCCCCACCAAAAGTTCACAGTGGCTTCTACTCATGAAACTGAGCAAATTTCCCCAAATAACCAATAGTCAATTCGCAAAAAACTTTTGGACCTTTCATAGTAATTTGATCACGTGATCGGCCTGTTTTGTATGGAGATGACCAAAATTTTTTTGCGAATTGACCATTTGGGGAAATTGCTCAGTTTCATGAGTAGAAGCCACTGTAAAGTTTTGAAATTGAAATTGAATAAAAGTTATTTTAAAGAAGAGCGCCATCTGTTGTAACTTAGAAGTATTACGTCAGAACCGATTTGGCCTGCTTTGTTGACATCTATGAACTAAAACGACTAATATTGTTTTCAGCGGCTCTCGGCGAGATGGGCGGCAGCGGGACCAGCTCATCCTCATCACACATGTCACCTGGTTGGCAGGTCAACGACCTCGATTTGGACTTGCCCGGCGAGCTGTCTATGAAGTGAGTTAACAGTCTTATCCTGCCTACGCTAGGCCAGCCTGTCTTGTAACCGGGGTATTACACGGTCATCGGGCGCCAAACTAGGATTTCCTATTTCGGGAACTAGAGACTGACATTTCTCGTGAGATTTTTGTATTTTCCATAAAAAATTGATTGATTAGGCCAGGGTTTTTCAACCTGTGGGTCGCGACCCCCAAAGTCTTTCTCAGGGGGTCGCGGGTATAAGAAAGAGACAAAAATACGATTTCACTGAGAAAGCTGGACCTGTTAATTTTTTTACAATTTGTAAAAATGTGGTTCTTTTTTGGATACCTTAAAATTAAATCATTTTCTAATTGAAGAAAATTGTAAACATAGTCTCTCAAATCACTAACATTTTGTATGTTTATGGCCGAAGGGGGTCGCAAGAATTTTTTTACTTGTAAAGAGGTCGGGTATTAAAAAGGTTGAAAAATACTGGATTAGGCGATCAAATGGTATAAAAAGACCAAAAATAAGGTTAATTTTGACTGCTACTGCCGACATCTATTGAAAAATATGAAAACTAAAGTAACTAAAGTACTGTTTATAGGAATAAAGTTTAATATATCTTATTCTCTTTCGACATAGTGAATCCTAGTTTAAGTTTAGGGCCAGCACAAATAGTATGACAAGGGCTTAGACAAACCCGTTTGCTCAGTAAGATAAATCGTTTATTTGTATTTCTCACTGGCTCGGCGAGCGAGATGGTCGCTTTATTAATAACGTTGTCATGCTACTAGTGCAGGATGCATTGGATGAATTATCTTCAATACAACGAATATACATAATTCATAATATTTATTTCGGACCGGTCGGTGTGGAAATCCTTGGGGGAGGCCTTTGTCCAGCAGTGGACGTCTTTCGGCTGATAGATTTGCCATTAAACAGAGTATTTTACATGTCAGATGTTATTAACAAAATTACAGTGGTCAAGTCTGTTTAGCTGTTTACTAGTAGCATGCAAATAAGATCCACAGAAATAGAATCATTCGAAATAATATTATAAGCAATACACAAATGAAATTAATAATACATTCAGCGGAAATATAAAAACATACATACATACATTTAAAGCTTTAAGATGTCAATTCAATAAAATTCATAAACTAAGATGTAAATTTGATAACAGTTATAAGAATCTAATGTCTAAGAGAGTTTCACATACAATCAATTATTAGTTACATGTTAATTAATGAGTTTTAATAACATTTCCACATTGTTGTTGGTACAGTGAAGCGCTGCTCTCGCTTCCCTCGCTGGCCGTGTTCAAACAGGAGGCCCCGTCGCCGACCGGCGCCATTTTGTCGCCGCCACGTCGCCCACGTCGCATTGATGATAGACAGGTACTTAATGATATTGTAATCTTTTTCTTCTTCTTATCGTGTGCCACTATTAACTCTCTGTTACCAAGATAATATAGTCCGCTTTGCAACTCCAGCGCGTTTCGCTCAATCCACTCCATCAGTATGGAACCTACCAAAGTATCCTGGTCCCAATTACAGTCGGAGTTACAGCCATCAGATTATTGAAGGAACGCGTGGGTCTTCCCAGCGGGACCACCATTGCTTTGGAAGTTGTAAGTATGCTTAAAAAATGTACTCTTTTTGTACTATTTAGTACTGCAAGGAAATTAATTGAACCTAAGTATTATAAAAGTTATAGCCCTTTTAAGGTGGTCCGGCTGGGAGGTAGACTTCCCAGTGCCAGACCACCACCATATCTCGCAGATGCAAAAGTTTCTTTGAATACGAATTATGTCAAAATATTGTACCTTTAATCAAATCAAATCAAATACTCTTTATTGACTACAATACAAATACACATAACACATACAAAACAAAAAAGAAAAAGAAACAAATGTATTTAATGTACTTAGCTATTATTTTTGTAATCCAATTTTTCACCATTATAACGGGTATTCATTTTTTGTTGTACGTAGTGCCTGCTTAATATTCAATAGCAATACAAACTTCATTAATTATTTGCTTTAAGCATACTTACAACTTCCAAAGCGGTGGTGGTCCGGCTGGGAAGAACCACGCTGAAGGAACCGGTCCACGGAACCGGTCCACGTTTCAGTTCCGGCCGGAACTACCCACCTCTAATATAGTACAGGCAATTTAGTTTAGTCAAAATAAAAAAACCAAAAGGTAGTGTTTTTTGCATGTTTTTTTTCCGTAGGAGCATCTCACTAATATTATAAATGCGAAAGTATGGATATTTGTTTGTTTGTTTGTTCCGCTTTCACACCGAAACTACAGAACGGATTTGGATGAAATTTGGTAGGTAGATAGATGAAGCACTCGGCTAACACAGGATACTTTTTATCCTGGAAAACTTAAGGGTTCCCGTAGGAATGCTGAAAAACTCAAAATTTACACTTCGTCACTAGATGGCGCTATCTTAACATTTTCTTTCAATTCTGAAGTCCACGCAAGCTAGTAGAACTATAAAAGTCGCAACTCCTTCCCCCCCCCCCCCTAGGAGGTCTGAGTCATATAACCGTGGAGCTGCTGATGCAGTAACAGATCTATTACCCTCTTCGCTACGAAGTTGAAAGCCTTGCCATATGGAGTATTTTTTTCTCAGATAACGAACATGGTGGTCGACGGTCGCGATCCTATGGAGGAGGGCTGCCAAACATCGCCTAACATGAACGCAGCCATGGTCACTCAGCACTGTAAGTAATTTATCCTAACTATCGTCCTATCATCCTAACTGTCCTAAAATACCTAATAAATAAATATCTAATATCCTTTCCTGTCCTTTAGCTTGCGTATCCGACCGCGTGGATTACGTTTTTTTGACTGAATTTAGAATTGAGATGAGATATTAAAAAAATGAGTTTATTTATTCGAATAAATAGCATATAATAAATAGTATAGAAGTTTCACTCTGCAGAGATCTTAAATTAATAAAATACTTACACTCTACGCGATAAAGTCCAATCCTGCTTGCCCGTACGCTACGTGCTTTTCATTATGTATGTATATAAATGCGCACCACGCGTACGTACAGGGGATAATATACCGAATCACAACGCGCGAGAGTTGCTTTTACGCTGAACGCGGAATCACAAAATAGACACAGAAGGTCCACTCAATACAAACTACTAAAATCGTAAGCATATACATGCTTATAGAAATATATGGTCGTTCGAGGCAAGGTCACGCGGCAAAGTATTACAACAGTATTCGTGACCTTGCGTACAACGACCGTGTACGTCTATAAGCATGTATATGCTTAGGATTGTAGTGAGCGTGTTGAGCCGACCTTCTGTATCTGTCTATTTTGTGGCGGAATGTTTCATGTCCTTGTTTGCCCGTAGTAATACCCCTAGAGGGCGCGCTGTTACTTGCGCTCGAATGTAGCTTCTTCAAAGTGAGACATGCCTGTAAATAGTCACCCTGTGTCATTTGTACTTTGCAGCCAGCAGCCCCGACAGTATGCAGTACCAGCCTATGGCGGGTGCCATGGTCACCATCAACGGATATCCCTCGCCCGACAACCATGAGAACAAAAGTAAGTTTTGGTAGTAGTGTAATATACTGTATAAACTTGTTACTGCAAGTAACACTTATATTTCTCGTAGCGACATCTAGTCTATTTAGCATAAACTATGTAAAGCGACATCTAGTCTATCTAGCAAAACTATGTAACCAAATTTCTCGATGATGTAGCAAGACCATTGTAAATCTCTATATGAGCAGGCTTATTAGCATACTAATAAATTCAACACCTATCGAATAGATGGCGCTAGCGCCAATACTAGTTACTAAGGATAATATTAGTTGATTAGAGGGCGCTAATGTCGGCCTATAAATACGGCCATTACCCTTTGTAAACCCCTTTTTTGCATCAAATACACCACTCGATACGGATCGCAGTCAACTCTTTCATTGTCCCACAAGTCCACCATCAAAGCGTAGTTTGGGTCTTAACAATAGCGTAATATATTAAATACTACATACATTTGGAATGAACTGTAGTATAAAGTTGGATCCTCCTTGCCAGGGTGATCCCCCGTGTAAGCTCCGGTGAAGCTCCATACAGTTGTCACTCGGTTATTTCACTCGCTCCGACGTGTTAGAAAGGGAGGTCGTGTCGCACCAGATGACAGTGTGTGATTTGTCCCGGATATTTATACTATTTATACAGGGCGTAGTGTAAATCTAAAGGTGCGTCAAATTTTAATCAGGGCTTCTACTCCTGATTCTGATCAACTTTCCCCAAGGAACCCATAGTCAAATCGCAAAAAAAATGGACTCGGCATCTCGGCGATTTATATGAAAAGTCCAAAATTTTTTGCGATTTGACTATGGGTTCCTTGGGGAGAGTTGATCAGAATCAGGAGTAGAAGCCCTTATTAAAATTTGACGCACCTGTACATTTACACCCTGTATAGGAAAAACTTTCCCCCGACCTAATAGTACGAAGAGCTTATAAGCGTTAAACTGAAGTATGTTATCCAAAGTTAAACTGAAGTATGTTATCCAGAGTTAAACTGAAGTATGTTTTCCAGAGTTAAACTGAAGTATGTTATCCAGACGCAGGTCTGCTGATGTGCTCGCCAGCCAGCTCCCTGGACGGGTTCCTGTACTCGCCGATGCCGACGCGCTCCGAGCCCAGCTTTAAAGACGACACCAGGTGCGTTCTTTTAGTTTTAATTTAATAATAATTTTAATTATCAAAAAGTTCCTAATAAAACCCTTAATTTACGTCACCGTCACTCATCTGTAGAAGTCTGGATGAATCAACATAATATTGAACCGCTGAATCCAGCCACTATATTCCCTGACTTAAGTCCTTGCGGTTACGGCTGCTATCATCAGCTGACGAGAAGAATTGGTGGTATTGCATACGCTGATGCCAATGCCTTGCATAAAGCTTTGCAGAAGAAAGAAGGCAATCAGCATGGAAGTTACCATTTAGTAAATAAGCAACCTGGTGGCAAGCAGTTATAAATTCGCAGGGTGACTACCTCTAGCTGATCTTAAAATGCAGAGTCTGACATGAAAACTATATCTTAGTAAAATAAATATTTTATCTATCTATCTATCTTTTTTTTTTTGTTTGTGGGGCGGGCTTGGTCCGAAAAACGTAATACTTTCAACAAATTTTAACATCCTCCACTCAAATACTTGCGTACAAATGCATACACTTAAAGACCAACCTATACTCAATTGAGAAAAAACGATCTTTCTATAGAAAGTTAGCGAATCAACTGATAAATTATTATATGTAGTATGAGAAGTTAAAAAAATCCTTGCGACTCTTGCAAATCCAATAAAGGTTTGTCGAATAAAGATGTTCAGCTATATGAGTAAAACCATGGTTATTTTTTGATGTTTTGATGTTTTCTGCATACTCTCTGTTAAATTGCTAATCGTCATATCAGCCAAAAGACGCCCACTGCTGGACAAAGGCCTCCCCCATAAACCACACCGACCGGTCCTCAGTATGTATGTCCGCATCCAGCGGCTTCCCGCGACCTACCTTAGGTCATCGGGCCATCGAGCGGGTCCACTCGAGAACTGTAATGCCCCAATTGCCATCTGATCTACGAGCTATGTGCCCTGCCCACTGTTACTTTAGTTCTCCTACGTATTTCCTCATTTCTGATTCGATCACGTAGAGAAACTCTAAGCACAGTACTCTCCATCGCCCTTTGTTTGACATTGAACCATGTCATGAGGCCAATACTATATTTAATAAGGTTTGAACTATATCTGGCCGCAAGAAATGGCATCGTAAGAGCGAGAAGAGAAACGAGTGGCGTCCGCGCCGGCGGCGATGTGAAAGAATACCATTATGCCATTCGTATTCTCTTCTCGTTCTAGCGAACGATGTTTCTGAGCGACAGAAAAGGATAGCGCTATGGAAAAATGCGGTTCCGTGCGGCCAGATATGGTTCAACCCTAGGACTGTTTAGCTCACAAAAAGTTATGTTTATATGCTAATAATAAAATATAATAATTAACTATTATTATTAGTTTGGGGCCTGATGTCCGTGTGCGATTTGTCCCAAGATATTTATTTTTGTTTGTCTGCTCGTTTGCCACCTATCACATAAAAAAATAAAATAAAATCTTTTTTGTATGGTAGATTCCAATACGTCCTCGCCGCTGCCACGTCGATAGCCACCAAGCAGAACGAGGAGACTTTAACGTACCTGAACCAAGGACAGCCCTACGAGGTCAAGTTGAAGAAGCTGGGAGACCTCTCGCACTACAAGGGGAAGATGCTCAAAGTATGCAATTTTGTGAGATTCTTATTATCGTGAAAATGAAAATATTTATTTGCAGAGGCACATGTTCATGACTTTTTTGCAATTGTCAGAAAAAAAGTTGCCTCCCTGATGCGCCGTGTTCGCGGCGGCGCCAACAGTCTCCTTCCTATTGTTGGAGACAGAATGGACAGTCCAATCCTAAAACATTGGTGACTGTCCATCTTGTCCCAAACAGGAAACCAAAAAATAATTTAATTTACTAACCTCATTTTTTTTTCTTTGTGTGTTTTACTAACCCATTTATATGAATTCTCTGTGATTAGAAATAAAGTTTTTCAATTTCAATTTATTCGAAGTAGGTAGCAGTGTACGGTTTTCGAAAGTCATTCTTTTGTCTACCTAATACGAGGCTCCTACCACTGTCCATACTGTTTAATAAAGGCTGTTAAAAAAGTACGTTTTTTTAGGGTTTACTCAGAATCAAGTATAGATTGCAGGAAAAGTATTAAAAGAAACCAATCTACAATTTTTTTCTCCGTTTCCTATACAAAATCTTGATTTACTGCTCAGATTTAGTAAGGGAAACTGAAAAAAAAATGATCAGAGATCTGATTTTTCAATATTTTTCCTGTATTCTACAGGGTTACAGGAAAAGTCGTACTGAATATTAAAGGATTTAGTTATTATTCAGGTCATTTCTGATGGATTTGATTCTATGATATGGTGTCCGAAACTTAACCGTTATGGAGATATTGAACTTTAAAGATTTTTAAAAAAATCCTAAATTTTTTGGCTTTTTTGTCGATTTTTTTGGGATTCGTGTTTCTGGGGTGCGTTTTTTTGATGTAACTAGTTAGAAAGCATGTCAATTAATAAAAATGATTAACCAAAACTGAACCTACTACTAACAGCTTAAAAATACTGCTTCACAACGGTTAGAATTAAATAATTTTCAATAAGAGTTTTTAAATTTGGAGCTCTCTGTTTTAAAAAAAATGTATGGAACTTATACTGCAAATAGTTTTCAAAACTTCTACGTCTCTTTAGCTATTCAAAAAGGTATAAAACTTACTATTAAATAGGCTAAATATTGACCAAATAACAGTTAAGTTAGCAGAGGGTACATTTTTTTAACAACTCTTTAGTCCATTTCAGCTCCAAACGAAGAGCAGTTTTCTTCTCAAAACTTTGTTTAAGGCCTTAATTCTTGTGAATCGACTCTTTGATTTACAGATTCTCATCGATTAATAAGACAAAAAGCCTTAGGGTGCATTTCCACTGATGTGGAGCGGGGCTGAGCAGGGCGGAGAAGATCAGAGAATAGTAGCAAGTGTTTCCACTGAAGCGGGGCGGAGCAGAGTGGAGCCAGGAGTGGAGAAAAAAATGTACCCTCTGCTAACTTAACTGTTATTTGGTCAATATTTTACCTATTTAATAGTAAGTGTTATACCTTTTTGAATAGCTAACGAGACGTAGAAGTTTTTAAAATGATTTGCAGAATAAATTCTATACATTTTTTTTTAAACAGAGAGCTTCAAATTTAAAAACTCTTATTGAAAATTATTTAATTCTAACCGTTGTCAAGCAGTATTTTTAAGCTGTTAGTAGTAGGTTCAGTTTTGGTTAATCATTTTTATTAATTGACATGCTTTCTAAGTAGTAAAATCAAAAAAACGTACCCCTTAGAAGCACTTATCCCAAAAAAATCGACAAAAAAGCCATAAAGTTGAGGATTTTTAAAAAAATCTTTTAAGTTCAATATCTCCATAACGGTAAAGTTTCGGACACCATATCATAGAATCAAATCCATCAAAAATTACCTGAATAATAAGGTCCTTTAATATTCAGTACGACTTTTCCTGTAACCCTGTATACTTGATTCTGAGTAACCCGTTATCAATCACACTATTTTTAACACTCTGTACACTGTGGTATTGCCCGGGCAATGAAACAAAATGTCGCGTTATACAGGGTGTAACAAAATTGGTGTAGGACCCGTTAACTGCGGATTCTACTCATCATACTGAAATCTTTTGTTCTACGACTTGCTCAAATCACAAAAAAAAATTTGGACATTTCATACATATCATACAAATTAATCATCCGTTTTGCTATTTTTGTATAGAGAGTTTAACATTTTTTGGCGATTTCAGCAAAGTCGTAGAACAAAAGTTGTTCAGTACGATGAGTAGAATCCCCAGTTAACAGGTGCTACACCAATTTTGTTACACCCTGTATAATTGCCTCCTGTCAGTGGCGTGCAGTCCATAGAGGCAGAAAAGCACTGCCTACCCTGATAAATCTGCCAGTTTACAAAGAAAAAAATTAAAACTTACGTATTATATTACACGATACTTTAACTTTCATTTACCGTTACGCCCTCCGTTTCCATTTAATTATAACAATATCTACTCAACTCGTAAACAGCGCCACCTACCGATTTTGAGAAAAAACGCAGTACTAAAGTTGGTTAACAGAATCGTCTCATCGCATTATGTGACAGTGCTGCCGACTGGTGTCATAAGCAGACAACATTCTGCCTGTTTTTCGCCATTTTTTCACAAACACAAGTACAGTATTTTATACGGTTACAGTGTAGCCGCTATTTATGCATGTGAATAATTTTGTACTGAAATCGCGCGTGTGTGCGTGATTTGTAGGCACTGCTTGTTTGATTACACGGCCATTTTAAGAAGTCTAATATGAAAGTAGTGCTAACAAGAATTTAGTTGGTATTAACAATTTGCCGTGTATTTTTTAATAGCTGCAAGATGGTTGCAAGACAATGATGCTCTTTGAGTTTACAAATAAGAACCATTTCATTTTATTCTTGTTTTTTGTGAGTCCATTCTTGGAAATTATTTAAAATAATGCCATATTCTTTGTTTACTGGTTGCAAGTGTAACGAAGTTTAAAAGAAAATTATTATAAAGTAGCTGATTAGCTAAGTAGTAGCGCATTTGTTGATAATTGAAAATAGCTATTTCTTGTTGCTAAATGTTTGAGTAATTCAGGATAATGGATAACTTTAGCTACGAAAACTGTGCTGGAAATGTGTGTTTAAGAGCTAAACTAAAAGACGGCGTGTTTTCGAAGTGAGAAGTCTCAAATAATAGCTAAAGGAAGGTGTGTGCTAGAGTTTCGTTTATTTCAAATAAATGAATAATTATTAATAACTGGCTCCGCGAATTGTGTACACGGATATACTGTATTGTTTTCCGTGCATTTTATTGTCTAACAGTAAAACAGTTTGGAATGACACTGGCTTTAATAAAATAGGTAGCACAATCTCTGTGAAAAGCACCTAGAGTCTTGTTTAAAGTTTCACATATTTAAAAAGTCGTAGGTAACGAGACCAGTTGAAAAGGCCGGTTAAAGTTAACTGATACACTTATGGTAAGTTTTCCATTTTTATATAAAATTTTATTTCTGCCTACCCTATGTGTAAACTCTATGCACGCCACTGCCTCCTGTTAGGTATATACGACCTCACTTTTTATAACGACATACACAGGGCTTTTGGCAGAAAACAGCGCTGTAAGTGACCTAAGTGAACCTAGACCTGTTCCAGCACAGACTGAGGGAGAGACGCGGGGCGCGGAGCTGTGCTTGTAATGTTTACTCGTATAGCTCTGTCTCTTTTGCGCCGTTCTTATATTCGTTGTAAACAACCTATTCGAATTATTTTAGTGACTTCCAAGTGTATTTTTCTTCTTTTTTAAATTATATAATTGTTTTTTTTTTCATGCTATTTGTATTTAAGTTAATATATAATTTTAGTTACTATTTGTGAATCTGTGTCTGGAATTAAACGATATTCTATTCTATTTACTTTTTGCCAACAGAGCATCATCAAGATATGCTTCCACGAGCGCCGTCTGCAGTACATGGAGCGGGAACAGATCGCAGCGTGGCACGCGGAGCGACCGGGCGAGCGTATCATAGAGGTAATTTGTAGTTTTTTTAATGAAATTTACTGTTTTTAGAAGCTAATTGAATAACTAACCATAACTAATGCCAAGGGCTTATCGATTGAAAGAAAAGAAAAGAAAAGAAAAGAAAGAAAATACATTTATTTACACAGCAGTACTGTGGCGTTTCGCTAGTTCAAAGGAATACGGTACAAATCTAACTCTGAGAATATCAAAAAGTTGTTTCTTCTTACTCACCGCCGCCGCCTTCGGGTCATTTGCAAGTATAGTTTTCTTGTGGTTTTCTTTGAAGCTGTGCTGTTTCCTAGCTTAGAGGGCCCATGGATCCATTGTTTCAGGCTTTAGCAGAGTGCTTGATGAGTTAGTGCACTTGCAGCAAATTATTTTTTATCGAACACCAATTATGAAAGGCGCGCTCCGTCATTGCAAAAAAAGAGACAGTAGCGCTCCCTTGCGGCTACTTGTTAGTAGTTTTCGTCGCAGGACGGCAACATGGCGGCGGTTTGGCGGGTGATTTGAAATCTCAAAGTTTGTATGAAAACCCAACAAGTACATTAAAAAAACCGTGACAGTACATAGTAGGAAAGATTGGATTGTGAATTTAAAAAAGCTAGTTGCTGTATAAATTGTATTTTATTTAGAACATATAAAACACTTCGAGAATATCACAATATATGTATAAAGTCCTTCTAAAATACATACTTGAAAACAAAACTGGCAAATTAACTTTCACAAGAAACTTATACTCAATTCGTTAAAAAAAAATTAGAACTCCCATACAAAATTGGCGGATGAGTGCATTAGTTAGTATGAGGAGTCAAAAAAAAATTTCGCGACTTGTTTATAGGTTTTTTTTATGTGACAGGTGGCAAACGAGCAGACGGATCACCTGATGGTAAGCGATTACCGCCGCCCATAGACACCCGCAACACCAGAGGAGTCACAAGTGCGTTGCCGGCCTTTAATATGGGATGGCGGGATAGGGGGAATGGGGGGGAGTTTAGGCCTCCGGTGCCCTCACTGTCTTACATAAGGGCCCAATATTTGTTTGTAACAGAATTTCTAAATAGACTAGTATATGTCTCTGGTTCTCATAAAATATGGAGATCGTGCGTGATTTGTTCCCAAACAATGAATTAATTTATATAATGTGTCCTGTTTTTTCCCACCAGGTGGACGTACCGCTGTCTTACGGAGTGATCCGCGTGGAACAGCCGGCGTGCCTCAACGCTTTGCACGTGTACTGGGACCCTACCAAAGATGTCGGCGTGTACATCAAGGTAGGATATTTGAATTTTATTGGGCACTTTAAGAATCCCCAACGCAATGGAGAACTGGCTATCTTATCTTTATGCCGGAACACATATTTTTTTTCCGGGACAAATCACACAGGGTCATCTGGCCCCAAACTAGGATTCCCTGTATCTTGGGAACCAGAGACTGATATACATATACATTTAAATACATACATATATAGATATTATACACCCAGACCAAACAATTCTGCTCATCACAGAAAAGTTTGCCCTGTGTGGGGATCGAACCCACGACTCTCGGATCAGAGGTCAGGATCGCTAACCACTTAGCCACCGAGTCAGTCAATGCTGTTAACATTGATGTTTGGCGGCAAGACTTAGATTATATGGTGGTAACTAGCCAGGCGGGCTCGAAAATGCCCTACTACCAACCAAACCGAGTTCTACAAAGGGGAATCGAACCCGCAACCTCCTGATGTGAAGCGAGCGGACAAGCCTGGTCACTTTTGCACGCTCCGCATCAGTGAATCGCATCCTTATTTATCTTTCTTCGCAGGTCAACTGCATATCAACCGAGTTCACGGCTAAGAAGCATGGCGGGGAGAAGGGCGTCCCGTTTCGTATCCAAGTGGAGACATACCTCGCCAACGACGAGGGGAACCGCCTCCACGCCGCTGCGTGCCAGATCAAGGTAAACCATTTCAATAAAAAAAGGAATCTTAATATTGATTGGAACAAGGTATACAGTGTTAAAAAAGTGAGTTTGAGATTTTAAACTGTTACTTAGGATCAAAAACGAAAATTGGAATTTCGCGCCAACATATACCTTAAACCCAAAACCAGAAATATATTTTCAGAACACTCGTGAGATTTTTTTAACCTTGACATCAGGATAGGACAGATATTGCAATTAAAGAGATGCGCTAAACAAATTTTTATCGACTATCGATAATATATATAACTATTTTTCTTCACCTTCAGGTATTCAAACTGAAAGGCGCTGATCGCAAACACAAGCAAGACCGTGAGAAAGTTATGCGTCGCCCGCGCTCCGACTTGGAGAAATACCAGCCGGGGTGCGAAGCCACTGTGTTGACTACGGTATGTATGAGCGTTCTTCCAGCACTTCTATTATGCGTCAATAGATGGCGCTTTACTGATTTTACTATCAAGATCTTGATCTTTTGAATTTTAGTATACTCTTGAAATTGTTTTCTCGTTTTTACGAACTACAAGATAATTTTAAATATTAAGCAAAAGGTGAATTTTAAAGAGGTGAATTTATAGACTTATTAGAAAGTATTTTTGTTAACAGCTTTCAAACGACGCCCTAATGCCGCCGCCATCTTTGGTCACAACTTCGCCTCCGTATTCTCCAGAACTATGGTAAGTGGAAATAATTTTCAGTACAGTTTCAAAAAAAGTGGTACATACCTACTTTACATTCCAGTATATACGGCGGACAGAAGATTTTTGCAGATTCTTTGTTACCTACTTCTTCTTTTCTCCAGTTTTTTTACAACTATTTTGAAAAACAACACAACAACTTACTTTTATCGCATTGTAGTATTAACTACTACTTACTATGTAATGATAAGTGCAACACCAGGCAACCGTCGCCTATACCTTGTGGATAGGACGGTTAAATTGTGCCACACGACAAGAGAGAGAGAGACTATGTAATTAATTATATATTAAACACATTAAATGTTTAAGTTGAAACGTTTATTGGTGCGAATTTCAAGTTACCGAGGATTTTAGAAGCAATGGGAGCGTGCCATGTAATGAGCATATACATATAGGGGCTGACGTCTTTTGTTTGAAGATTACGAGCAAATGGAATTATGAGTAATAAATAATGAAACATAAGGTATAAATTATAAAAAGCGTCGATAAATTTGAAATTCGCGCTATGATCCAGTTCAATTCATATTTATTGCTTGTCACAGTTTTTTGTGGATCTTAATAAAACTTAACTAATAGATCGTAAAGCTAGTTTTGTACACTGTGACACCTCTTTGGCGCAGTGCAATAGTAGCAGAGAAGGTTTACATATATTTTGTAAAGATAAAAACGTTCCACCATAAAAAAGGAACCTCTTGGAGTGGAGTGGCGTCCGCTGGCGGTAAGTGTGTGCACGATGGACACGTAAAGTGCTATGTTAAGTTTGTAAGTTAGTTATAAGTCTCTATATTGTATTAATTTGTAAGTGTCTTGTTGTTTGTGTTTGTTTATATGTCTGTATTTGTCTTTAAATAAATAATTTATGGTTCTGTGTTTTGCTTGTGAGGTTGTAGGCAGGCTAGTTAGGCTCACGCACAGTGTAGGTAACCTTATTAGTAAATTAGTAAATAATTTGGGGCAGTGAGATAGATGAATAGAATCGCTAGGTCTGAGCAATGAGCTAGAAACCGCACACCGTCATACAAAACGGCTGCAAATAGGGCCAGATAACAGCGCCAAGCGGCGCTCCCCGCGGTATTGTTCAGTCGGACCGGGTAAGGTCGCGGTTCTATCGCTCCATCCCGCTCCCTACATAGCGCCCTCCCGCTTTACGGGAAATGATAGAAATATGCGCGGGTCTTTGGCGCGGGTACTATTGCAATTAATGAACTCACTCCGCCACGAGACTCCGACGAGAAACACTGTACGTGCGCCTCCCTGCGATTTCATAAGAAAAGGACAGCTACATTGTGCAAGAGAGAAAAACAACACTGACCTTTTTATTTCGGCTCGCACCCAATCAACAATTCATCTCATTGTTTCTACGGTCATAGTTTCTACGTGCGCGTGTTTCCGTACCGCGAAGGGGACCGTCTGTTACAGAGTGCTACTGCACTGGGCCGACTCTGCGCGACACGATAGAAGACGTCACAGCTCGATTTATGCTTCATAAATCGAGCTGTGACGTCACGACGTCACGAGACTCTTAGCATCCACGCTATTGTGTTGTGTTTGTGTCGCACTGTGTTGGCCCAGTGTAGCACCGCTCTAAAACGTATTGTTAAATTTTTCAAGGCCAGGAATACTGATTATTTTGCCGGAAAATTCTGGATGCATTTGGCTCAAGAATGGAAATAACGTGCTTAGATTAGAGTTATTGGACGTAGTGTTAATATTATCTCTAGTTTATTTGCGGTTGCATACCAGAGCCAGTGGACGTCTTCTTGAGGTCTGACTAAAATTATATTAACGACCCTTTACTACTTTATTGACATTTAGAAATTTATATAAATTACGTAATTATAGCATTGTTTTGACTGAAACCTGCCATCATAAGAAAGAAGGCCGCAAACTATATGGAGTTTCCGTATACTTTGCGGCCTTCTTACCTATGAGGGCAAAATAATACCCACCTATTTTGGCCTACCTAATTAATATTCCTATTTACCAACCGAAAATCGTGACAAGTCAAAGGCCGGCAAAGCACTTGTGACTCCTCTGGTGTAGCGGGTGTCTATGGGCGGCGGTAATCGCTTACTATCAGGTGGTTCGTCTGCTCGTTTGCCAGCTATGCCATAAAAAAAAGTCATGACATCCCATTTATCGCAATCAATGCCATGAGAATGTGATAGAATCACTTGAACCATTTGCTTCGTTCACGCCCTAAAATTAGACCCGTAGATTGCCACAATTGGTTGCTCAGTTATTCGAGTTATGCTCCATTTACTCGGCAGACAAACGGTCGCACGACACACTAGTCGTACTAAATATTAGCTTTTATGTCACTCACTAACGGCTGAATAGTGACGGACGGTAGATGCCACTATGAAACAACTTTCTCCAAGAAAACTACTCTAAGGAACAATATTTGGACAGGTTATATTAAATTAATAGCCACTTGAAACATTATCAATGGAAAGAACATTCAGAATAGCGAAAAAAATTTTTTCATGAAACTGCAAAGTTCGCAAAAGAAAGCAAAAAGGTATTTGCGAACTCCAAAAATGTATATGATCATTATTTGATGGCTTATTTGGTATTAGGTTAAGCTATATTTCCTTCTCTCATCATTTATGGGACACCCTGTATAAATGTCATATCTGATTCTAGTTTGCATGGCACAGGACAGGTAATCCTAGTTTGGAGGTAGATGACCATAAGTGATTTGTTTCCGATATATTTTATCATTTACTGATTAGCCTTGCCATTTCATGCTGATATTATAATAATGACGTCATTTACATAAATAAAAAAACTGGCCAAGTGCGAGTCGGACTCGCGCACCGAGGGTTCCGTATAAATTCATAATCACACATGTCTTAAACTCTATATTTTTTATATTTGAGTTGATTGAATGAAAGGTAATTTGCGGTTTACGATTTATGACGTATTAAAAAAAAACTACTTACTAGATCTCGTTCAAACCAATTTTCGGTGGAAGTTTGCATGGTAATGTACATCATATATTTTTTCTAGTTTTATCATTCTCTTATTTTAGAAGTTACAGGGGGGGGGACACATTTTACCAGTTTGGAAGTGTCTCTCGCGCAAACTATTCTGTTTAGAAAAAAATGATATTAGAAACCTCAATATCATTTTTGAAGACCTATCCATAGATACCCCACACGTATAGGTTTGATGAAAAAAAATTTTTGAGTTTCAGTTCTGTATGGGGAACCCCCATAATTTATTGTTTTTTTTTTCTATTTTTGTGTGAAAATTTTAATGCGGTTCACAGAATACATCTACTTACCAAGTTTCAACAGTATAGTTCTTATAGTTTCGGAAAAAAGTGGCTGTGACATACGGACGGACAGACAGACAGACAGACAGACAGACATGACGAATCCATAAGGGTTCCGTATTTTGCCATTTGGCTACGGAACCCTTAAAATAAAGGGTATAGGCGGGTTTCCATACTAAAAGTGCCCCAACGTCGTTTCCAGGTTATTACGTCGTAAAATTGTTCTTTGAGAGAAACATTACTACACCAAATTTCAAACGCCCCTCACTCAATAATGAGGGAGAAATGGGGGTGTCAACCCGTAACTTAAAAATTCATTATCTTTAAAACTATTTGAGATATCAATGAAATAAAGGTGCATAGTTATTTATAAGATTTATGTCATATATTCCATTTATATAGGAATTTTTATTTAATTTATATAGGTATAGGGCAAAAAACAAGATGTTAAATTTTTAGGGGTGGTTTATCATACTTACCCCCGGAGTGACACCAACCAAAAAAATTTCGTCTATAGTAATATCATATAAAAGTAACACAAAGCTCGAATTGTCGGAACAATGTTTAAAAAAAAAACAAAGTTACTATTATGACTTTATGACATGATTTTCGTTACGCATCGGAAAGGGTTTTTCTTAATGTGTCTTTGTTTGAGATTTGACAATAAGCGGTTTTAAATATTTCGCAAAATGATCTTACGTGCTTCTTCGCTGCTTATTCCAGTCAACAAGTTGCAACAAAGTTAGTGTCAAACTATGTCTTTTTTGTAGACACTCTTTCATTTGTCCGTCGTGGCATGTTTAATATAAGCTCTTTTTTGCTCGCTGCAGTAAATGTGTTATAACATTAGTATGGGCACTTTTACTATGGAAACCCGGCTAAACCCTTTGAAACATTGTTTACTAAATTAAAGGAGCTTCATTAAAATCGCAGAAATACATGTAAACTTGGATTATCATTATGGCCATGGAAGAGGCTATATTATGTAAATTATGACGTCACAGTGCACAATACACTCAACAATTTTAGAACAAAGTTTCGTTTTCAACATTTCATAAAAAGCAACTCAGAGACGTTCCGTCCGTATGACACTCACATTTTTATCTACTTAGCAAGCGTTAGCGAGCGACGAAGGAGTAAGGAAGTATTGTCATGGCAAAAAAAATCGAACTTGAGATTTTGATGGGGATCGATTCTCTTGCACTTATAGAGCCCAAAAAAATGTGTGTGTGTGTGTGTGTGTGTGTGTGTGTTTGTTTGTCCGTCCCGGGTGCTAGCGCCACGATCACTGGACGGATTTGGATGAAATTTGGGTTAGGGCAATATTTTGTTGATATCTCCAGTCGTTTTTTTTATTTTTTTTAATAGGTATCATCATTTTTAGGATTCCCAACATTGTAAAAAATACTTTTAATTTTTTTGCTCAAAAATGGCTCTAACGATTTTGATGAAACTTTGTACAATACCATATTTCTATAAAACCTAGTACATAAGATAGTTAGTTACTCTGGGAATAATCGGGTTCTGATAGCTTCCATACAAAAATAAGTTTATTGTTAATTTTGCTCAAAAATGGCTCTAACGATTTTGATGAAAATTTGTACAATACCATATTTTCATACATTCTAGTACATTAGATAGCTGGTTACTCTGGGAAAAATCTGGTTATGATATCTTCCATACAAAAATAAGTTTTTTTGTTATTTTTTCTCAAAAATAACTATAACGATTCTAATGAACCTTTTTACTTTTTAATAACTTTATAAGGCCTACTATACTAGGTAATTAATTATTCCCGGCCATACAAGAATAGCAGTAAATAACGTTACTTTGTCGAGATGTATTATTTTTAGATTCCCGGTATAATGAAGAATACCACCAATTTTTGTTTTTTATCTTAAAATATACTCTATTAAAAATAAAAAAATATGGTGAAAATAATTTTTTGATACGTTTGATAGTTTCCGAGATACTGAATTATTTAGGTAGGCAAGTGACGCGGGGTCACCGTACGCTGCTGTGACGTCACTCCACAACGGTCGCTCAGTGCGCGCACCGCTCCCTACCTGTATGTATGAAGTTTGCGTTGAAAATTTAAAAAATGACGAATCCACAAACTAGAAAATCGTGCTTATGTCAAAGTGCTTAAATACAACTACCAATATACCCGAAAAGTTATTTTTTACTATTATATTTTTGAACCTTAAAGTCAAAAGAAATGGATGAGAAAGTATGATCCACCCAGACCCAAAGCCAAAAGTTGTGTCTATCGCCTTCTTCTTATCTTATAACTTTTGCATAAACAGTAACGTCGTCGCCGTAGCTATTTCTAGCCAATCTAAAATAAAATAAATATGAGTTAACCTATAAAACTGGACAAGAGGGCTTTGTCCATACCTACAAACAAACAATATTTAAAATTTTATCAACTTATTTTAAAATTTATAGAAACTTCTTAGAGATTTTCCTGTAATTTATAAGCAAAGATCTATTTTCTGTATAATTTGTTTAAGTTTTATGGCCAGTTTTCGGAAATAAGGAGTGAGGGGCATGGTAAAGGTGTCAAAATTTATGAACTTGATTTATGAACTTGATATTTAGGAAATAAGGAGTGAGGGGCATGGTAAAGGTGATGTTGTTAAAATCACTTATGTCATCAACTGTAATGTAATGACACAATAACGACACTGAAGCGGTCATGGCTCAGCGCTGCTTACGTGGTCGCGTCGAACACGCAGGTTAACTTACTACAGATACGGTCACAACTTGGATGGGCTTAAATATCAGTAACTATCACTAGATGGCAGTCGTCAAGCTATGTCGGAGGCGTAATAGGCAGCTTGGATGGACTGCTAGTCAAGTCCATCCAAGCTGTGACCATGTTTATAGTCAGTTAACCTGCGTGTTCGACGCGACCACGTAAGCAGCGCTGAGCCATGACCGCTTCAGTGTCGTTATTGTGTCATTACATTACAGTTGATGACATAAGTGATTTTAACACCATCACCTTTACCATGCCCCTCACTCCTTATTTCCGAAATATCAAGTTCATAAATATCATTATTACCTACATTTTTCAATACTAGTAATGAAAAATAGGTATGTAGGTTCTTATAGGGATCAACAAATTTGTGATGAGAAAGAAAAAAATAAGTTGTAAGTACTTTTGCATTTTTAATCATTGTGTCTCGGCGGCCGCGGTAAAGAAATCGGAGTTATTTGAGAAATAGTAGCTTAACTCGTCTATTTAAGGAATCATTAGATTTTTCAATCAATTTTTAAAACTGTCATCGATTATACTTGTAACACTACTGTAACACCGATTCACATTAAAAAAACTCCAGTTAGAAATGTTATTGTGGGCGAACGTAGGGACCATCCGATAGCAATGTATGAAGAACACAGTACGGTGAGAGCGGCGAGTTGTGGTATGACGTCACGCGCGCTTGGCGCGCCCGAGCGAAGTATTTGAAAAAGGCGGAAACTAAAATTATCGTAACTTCAAAACTACTCGCTTGATTTAAATAAAACAAAAACAGGTGTATTTCTAGACATGTAGGCTACAAAGTCATAAAGTTTCAAGTGATTTAACGGACCCATTAACATTCTTCATTCCCTAGCAATTAAATATATACTTTTAATATTTTATAGCACAGCATATTGGGTAATTTTAACACGAAAGGTTTTTTCTGTAATTAATAGTTTTTTTCTCTTTTCAGTTTTATCGACATATTCCCATCACTATTCACGTTTAAAAATAGAACAGGCAACAATAACCGACAACCCATTTAAAACGCTTGTTATTCTGTTTGAGTCCTACTCCTAATGCCTACTACAATTATGTTGGTATTGCTCAATGAGGTTCAATTACAGTGTTGCTTTGTTTACAATTTGAATAGTTAACAAGAACAAGCCCTTAGTACTAAAGCTGAAATGGTATCTGTATTTATCACTATAATACCACAAAATAGACACAGAAGGTCCGCATAATACAAACCACTAAAATCGTAAGCATATACATGCTTATAGAAATATACGGTCTTTCGAGGCAAGGTCACGCTCGCACAGTACGTGATCTTGCCTACAACGACCGTATACGTCTATAAACATGTATATGCTTAGGACTTTTGTGAGCGTATTGAGCGGACCTTCTGTATCTATGTGTTTTGTGATAATACTGTGACAAAACAGACTTGTTTCGTTCTTGCAGCTGCTGAGAGATCTGGCTATATCAACAAAGGTGTCTCATCGCCTAAGCCACAGATAATATGATAAGTATTATAACAGTATCAAATATAACATAATAGATACTCTAAGCTAAGTAACAAGCACAGAACAGTGTGTAAAGTGTAAAAGACGACTCATGTTTCACTCACCTTGCGAGACGCGTATTTCAACCAATTTTTAATATCTATTTAGTAAGTGTACCATCGATCCTTTATTTAGATTATATATTAAAGAGAACCTCTGAACCATTGAGTCGTAAGCATCCAAATCTAACGATAGACAGTCTCGTTGAATAAATTAGACGTAACTCGATGCAACCATCTTCTTCCTGTCTGAATTCGTACCATGGCACTAACAGCGCTCAAAGTGTAACAAATAAAAATGAATTTATAATGTCAAATTGGACTGTTCTATATTTAGATCCTATTGCCTGTTTTTTCCTTCCATCTGTCTCGTCCCCAAATGTAAGTATGTCTGGTTCGAATCGGTTTTGTACAGTGACGTGCGGACGTGAACCTCCAAAATAAATATATCAGCTCGAATGGAGGATGCGTCAATTTCAATCAGTCTGATCAAGTCAGTTTCTAAGCGGTTATTTCTCAAAGTGTCGTCTTTTTTGAGATTTTTTCCAATCCCAGAGGTTCAAATTTAAATTTATTTATTCTTATTTTTTTATTCATGATCATTACATGATACTGCATTCATTCACATCATTACATGACCTTACACTATACATTTATCAAACTAAAACTAAAAATTATCCAAAGAATGGTCATGACTCATTTTAGTCTCTTTAAAGTTATTTATTGAAAAGTCAATCTTTATAGCGCACTTATTTCCGTGTTTTTCTGTGTTAAGTAGATTCAAAAACTTCTCGCGAATTTGGAATTTTAACGCCTAACCAACCTACACGTAATTTTAATATACGCAAATAACAGTTGGACCAAATCAGTTAAAACTGAAATTATCGCGGTATCCTCCACTCGTAATTCTCGAGCCACAAAAAAGTTTAAATTTTAATAATTATTTATGTTTATTAATATGATTTTTCATTTACAACACAGGCAACATAAACATTTTTACCTGCATTTTTTATGCGTGCTTTATGCAGAATAGACAATAATGAAACTTACCCATTTTTCTATTTTATAATACATCCTATAATATTGATAATACACCCAGACTAAGCGAACAAATCTTTTTATCACGTAAATGTTTGCCCTGGTCGGGCGACGAACCCACTACCCTTGGATCTTTAGTCAGAAGCGCTAACTAATGAATGAGCCATCGAGTTTACCATGGAAGTCTTCATTTATATGTATAACCTATGTAGGTATGTTGTTATTGAAAACCCATACCGTCCCTACTGCCGGAGTCTTCCCATTCTCAGGAAGGTTGGACGGAAACGGTCGAGATAAAATGCTAATGTCAAACCAATCCAGGTTATGACCGTGTCTGTAGTCAGTTAACTTGCGTTTGCGGCGTGACCACACAAGCTGCACTGAGACATGGCTTCCATATATGTTTACTTTATGTATACGTTTACTACTAGGTGGTTCGAGTGTAATTTTGTAATAGGCGTGCTTTGTCAGAAGTCTCGTTTCACTTTAGTTCCGTTTCACAATGATACCGTCCTTGTTAGCAGTTCTCAAGTCTAGGCGGCGGAATAATGAACTCCATCTAGGTCATGATAAAACGTTGCTTCTTGTACCTTTTTTGAGGCAGGTTTGGCTTGGCAGCCATGATAGTTTTTTTTAATGTATTCTTTTATAAAATCATAGGATTACAATTATTATAAGATTATCGGCGATCGCGCTCTCCCTTGCCTACTTGTAATCTAGATCTAATCAATCATAATGTCTGAATTATTACCAAATTACATTTTGGCCCCTAAAACTTCGACACCAGAGCTCCTTGTCTCTGGCACTACTCATAAAATAAACTTTTGCTTTTTGCAAAGAAATTGATATGTGAAGGAAAAATCGTGAGAAACCTGCACAACTGATTTTAAATGTGTGTAGGTCGCGTTAGTACCTATATTTTCAATGGTCTTCACGTGACCCCGGCTCAAAAAAACAGGCAGTCGGCGGCGCGCCGTCTATCCGTCGGAATAATTCGGTTACTTATGCCGTACTTATCGTACGGTATCGTAAGAGATTTTAGCTGATTCGCTAACTTTTACGGTAAATCCAAACTTCTTTTGTGATTTTACTGAAGCTATGAAGCAAATTTCAGTCCCATGAGTACAAATAAGCAGTATTGCCACTTATTTTTCTAATAAAAATATGTCTTATATGTATAAGACTTTACGCGGCTAAAATATCACACTGTATAAGAGACTGTGTGACGAATTAGGAAAACTGTAGTTCGTGTTAACCGAGGTCATTTATGTATCGTAGTTAAAGATTAAAACAAATATCCTTAAATTTGAATTACAATTTAATTTGTAGGAAGAAACATTTAGACCTTTGTACATAAAATATGACGCACTAGCTTGAAGCTATTAGATAGGATAACCTAAAAATAAAATACGGTTATATCGAGTATCGATTAACAGTAATTCTGCCCATCACTAGCGTGCACTGACAATGCACCGACTGATATGAGCCGGCCGCGGCCCCTGAGAACTGAATAAAACCGGTTATCAGCCAATCAGAGCGTTGTATTTGACTGGCGAGATGGCGCCGACCAATCAGCGTTCTTCCTTCGTCGGCCATCATTCGTTCGAGTTGCGCAGTCTGTCACGTACGCTTCGAGGCGAGATTGTTTTGATTTTCTCGAAATTATTTTTATTTTTTAGTTCGGATAATAATTTGGTGTTGTTGTAGAACATTCAGTGTAGCGTGTGTGTTGTGTTTTTGCGCGTTGAAACCTAAGACTATTCTCTGACCAAATCTTTGCAAGAAACTTGTGAAATTATCGCAACAAAATTTACTGCGATTATTCACAAAATCCATGCTAACGAGATGTTAGATAAGTGAAGTGTCCTGAAATAGAACAGAAACTATAAGTTTTCACCGGAAAATCCTGTTCAAAAACACGTCGCCTTCACAAATGGTTGCAGCGAAGAGGTTCCCACCAGCTATGGTTGTAACGCGAAGCGCTAAACACCAATATCTTTGCGGAGCCTTTGTATTCTTCAACCTGACAAGGCAGGACTACAGCTGACAGAAGTATGCTCATTCTTGAGCAGACATTGAGTGCTAGACACACGTCTCGTGGGGTGGTTTTGAAGGCTCGTCTGGTCCATGGGGTGGAAGCTCGAGGTTGGAGGATGAAGTTTTCCCTATTGAAGGCCGAGGTTGAAATCGAGGCTGATCCACAGACGTACATAGAGCTAGCGAGGAGGTTCAAAGCGGCGAATGTGCATGTGAAGCCGGCACGGCGGTGTCTCACGTAAGTTATCCAGTTTGGACTGCTTTCCACTAGTTTGTATGTGATGTCATTTTGTTTACCTGTTGTTTTGAAATTGAATTGTTTTCTGTTCACTGGTATCTACTGGATAGATCCAGTAAAAGTTGAGTGCTAGTTTGGAATTGACTTTGATGTCAAATATTGTCATAATCTAGTATCTATAAATTGAATCTTTATGACCTATGCCTATAATAAAATAACAAAAAAAAAAACAACTGGTTGGGTCTAATTTTTACTTTTTAGGTTCGGTTTTTGTTTTTGTATCTCAAGGACATATAGGACAATGAACGTTCAATATGTACAGTAACAGAATTACAAGTAATAGTTTCCATGATCTTTACAATATAGTAGTGGTCCTTGTCCTTAGGACGGTAGTACTGTGTCCCAGTAGTCATTGAGAAACCTTGGGTTTCCCGTGCAGAACTCTACCAAAGTATATACATTAGTAGGTACTTCATACAATATGGTGACTCTCTGCCCCTCCCTAAAGGTGACCTTAACCTCCCCCCTCCCTCTCCTGTGGGAAAGATCCAGTTCTGGTTGCTTAGAACAAACTGCTGCACACAGATTTGTATGTGTACTAATCATATGCATATTTTTATGCAATAGTAGTAGGTCCGGAGTGTGATTCTGCTGCGTGGCTGATTTTAGGTCACATAAGAAGTTCTTTCTTGATTCTATTCCTACAAAACTTCTCCAACTCTAGTTGAGAGTTAAAATTATTGGTCAGAAACCTTCAATATTAGAATGAAATTGTACTCAAACTCAAAACTCAAAATTTTATATGTTTTAAATGAAAACAAAAAATAAAATACGGTATTATAATGTTCTTGGATTCAGTGTTATTACATATATTTTATATACAAGGTTATTCTTTTTGACCTGACATCTAATTGCTCACATATTGATGAGGTAGAAAAGCAACAACTTTTGTTCTGGCAATTTTCAAATTGCCAGAACTATAGAGTTCTATAAAGTCTTTCGGCTGATAGATAGAGTTCTATAAAATTAATAGACTTCATTGCACCCTAAATTATCATGTATCCTGGAACTCCTAGTACTATTGATACTCCATTGATTCATTTTCACTCGAACTTGTTTGTTTCTTCAGATTTGAAAATAATTGGGAGTTTATTTAATTTTACCCTGTTAAATATTTATGAGAATGTTTTTCTTTTTTTGTGTTGGTCAAAAACTATGTAAATAAATAGTTTTAATTTGTCGAAAATAAAAACAAACAAATACAGTAGGACCTCTTAAATCCGAACCCCTCTGTTGGTGACTGGCTGCGATGCAGCCTCTTTTGTACAGATATGTTTTATATTCTTTATTGGTATACTTCTTGATAATGATTTATGTCATATTGTTCAGTCAGTTGCTTGTTCGCTTTTGTTGTGGCTCTGCATATGTGTTATTTATTATATTCAAATAATATACACTAATATCAGTCTACTACGTGTTTCCATCATTTCTCACCCCATTATACAGTCCACTAAACCACTAGCTATCACCCTCTATAATCCAACGACCCCCTATCTGCCGTTTCTCAGTACCTCCACTAAGAAGACCTTCACAGGAAGCCGCCGCTGGATGCATGTGACTCAATACCCTTCTAGGTATTGAGTCACATGCATCCAGCGGCTTCCTGCAGTGAAGGGCCTTCAAACACAACTTTTAGCATCTATGGTTCATTCCAATCAAAAAAAAGCAAAACGTAAACAAACTTACTATGGAACTGACACATGTCAATGTCATCTGCATACTACGTTTGTTTACCTTTTGCTTTTTTTTGATTGGAATAATAATAATAATAATGTTTATTGAATAAAAAGTGTACAAATTAAACATAAATTGCTAGAGATTTACAAAAATACAAAAGGTATTATGTGCCTGAATTAGGATAAATCTGTGCTTCAGGCAAAAGGTGCAGACATTGTTTCTTATGGACTAGAAATATCATAATAAACTACAAATATACTTATTATTAGTGAACAGTTTATAATATAACGTTTCTAAACCAAAAATAAATAATTTATTTAATTACCAACAGCATATTTTCAGTATCTTCATAGCTCAAGCTTTGTAAAAAATTCTTCACAATAGTTTTACAGTTATACAAGTTATGGTCATATGTACTTATTGTTTTATTAATTCTGTTGTATAGGAAAGGTGCAAGAAATGCAAAAAAACTATTTGTAAACACACGTTTTGATGTTAAGGTTGCAAGAGTAGGGCAAACTATGTCTTTTCGCCTCTTACTATTAATAACGTCAGGTCTATAAGTTAGTGCTTTGTGTTGTTTTAGTACTGTGTTCAGTATAAAAAGCTGCCGAACAGTCAACACTTTGCAGGAGTCATAGAGTAAGCTTGTAGGAAATAGGAATGGGCGGAAAGTGGACACTTTTAGGATGGCTCTTTGCGCTCGCTCGAGGGTGAGCATTAAGGTTTTCGGCGCCCCTCCCCAAGAAGTGATACAGTATGTGATTATTGATTCACACAAGGTCATATATACTAGTCTAATAAGTTTTGGATCAGCAATGTAGCGTAGTTTTTTGAAGACAAATATTAATTTGGAATGAAGTATATATCTTATTATTGTATTTAACCTGTGTACCTAATATAATATTAGAGTTTTAGATAATATTAGATATTTTAATAAATATACTCATGGACAAAAAAATCGACTCAAAGTTTCATGCACGACTTTTGGAAAATTAACTCAATCTAGGAAAAGAAAACTAAACTAAAAGTTCAAAAACTGTGTGTTTACTGTTTATGATTTTAGTTTGATGGTTTTCTAGTTGTTTGCTTTTAGTGTTAAGCAGTTTTGTAGACTGATTTATTTTTTCAAAATTCGAGCAACAAATCTTGAGTCTATTTTTTAATCCACAGTGTAGATTACATTCAAACTTTGACTGACTAGTGGCTCAGTGGTTAGCGCTCCTGACTACTCATCCGAGAGTTGTGGGTTTGATCCCCACCCAAGGCAAAAATTTCTGTGATGAGCAGATTTGTTTGCTCTGTGTTGGTGTATTATATCTATATTTGTATCTATTTAAATGTATATGTGTATGTATAATGCATGTATTATAATATAGATTCTTCGTAAGATGGACCCTTATACAGGGGGCATTGGACCTAATAGAATGATTGTAGAGGCGTAACCACTACTTATGTAGTTAAGAATGCAAGATGTTTCATGCGTGCAACATTATCTTCAAAATGTTGCATGCATGCTACAGTTGTTCTAACTATTTGGTAACATCAAATGACTGTCTTTGTTGACCTTTTAGAATATTTTTTTGATTGGAACATACAATAGCTTAAATGTAAATTATGTTAAATTGTTGTAATTTTTTTGTATAACATATTTATGATTAATGAGTCAGAGTACGGCTTTTAATACAAGTTCTCTACAGCCTTGTCTGCAACTAAAGCTCTTATACCTAGATGTAATAGTTATTAGCCTTTTAAAACAGTAGTGACTTTGATAGAAAAGATTCCCCAGAAAATCCAACCAATGCATAACAACATACCAAACCAAGTCCTTTAAAGTTGTATCCTGAAAATAATCGAACCTGCAACTTGTAGATATAAAACGTGGACCAACCACCACGCCCGGAGGCGGTAAATAACAATATCATAATTCCATTTGTTTGTTTGTTACAGTGTTGCTCCAAAAACCGTGGCCAGCCCCACTGTGGCCACAAAACCGGCTATATCGCAACCTGGTAAGTCTGACTGACTGAGATCTTGTTCATTGTGCTGTAGTGCTTTGCGGGGGTCCGCTTTGATAGTAACCATTCACTCTGACAAAAGGATAGCATAATATACTCGTAAATCCCGCAATTGTGAAAGGGAAGGTACAAAATGTTTGCTGTTAGACTGTACCTATGGAATACAGTACCACAAAATACACAAATACAGAAGGTCCGCTCAATACGCTCACTAAAATCCTAAGCATATACATGTTTATAGACGTATACGGTCGTTGTAGGCAAGGTCACGATACTGTTGTGATACTTTTCCGCGTGACCTTGCCTCGAACGACCGTATATTTCTATAAGCATTATATGCTTACGATTTTAGTGGTTTGTATTGAGCAGACCTTCTGTGTCTATTTTGTGGCAGTATCGTTACCTGTATATTGAAACTTTTAAGAGTGTAGTTGACTGCATCAAAAATTTTGAAATATTTTTTGCTGAATAGTTGTTATGGAAACTGTACAAAAACTTTTAGCTTGGAATTTAATGTAGCTCTTTTGTAGAAACATTAGAAAAACTTGGATTCGAATTACATTCATTACTCATTACATGTGCATTTTTTATTTATATTTTTTTTTTATGAGTGCGGAAGCAAATTGAGACTTCAATTTCAATCATTCTTCAAAAAATAGTGTCAACATTTGATAAAAAGTAACTCGCATGACTAGCAGTACCCTATTGCTCTTCTCAAATAATGTTATTCACAGAAAATTTAATTTATAGGACTCTTTTCCTAGGATTTTGTTTTCCTTTCCTTGTAGGTCCTTCTCTACAATTTGGAATGAATTACAATATAATAATGATGCTTAATTTCGTTTCAGCTATAGTCGCAGCATCAAACCAGATGAAACCACTATACTGCCAAGAGTAAGTGTTATAGGTTTTTTTTACTTAAAAACCCATAGCATGACCTACCCCTGGATAGTCTATTCTAGATTTTTTAAGTGGGAAAGGAGCAGACTTGTCAAGTCAGTCTTACCTTAGTTCTGTAGCGGGACCTTACTAGTTACTAGGTAGTGTCCGCGTAATCCACAAAACAGTTCTAATATAAGTTGGGGTACACTTAAGAAGGAATGCTTGAATGAATGAATGGACGAAAAAAATATTTAATTCCTAATCAAAATTATAATCTTCTTCTGGTTTTTATTAAAAGTTGTAATATTGGAACAGTGGCGGCGAGATGAAAGTGGGCTCGCCGCAGTGCCACTCGCCCCGCGCCATCTTGCCGGACCTGCCGCAGGCTGCCGAGGATCCCGACAAGGTATGTCGTCAGCAGTGATCGGAGTAGGTAGATTGATTTAGGGTCAATGACTGCAAACGTATATGTTAATATGGACACGCCGCTCGGATTCCGAAAGTTTAACATTTTTTAGCAAACAAAAACGAATATTGTTTCTGTTATTCTACATATAAATAAATTGATTCCTTCAGAGCCAATTGATTGTACCAGATTTACTTGAATAATATCCACCTCAATCCGGAAATACCGGAACTTTCCGGAAAAAAGGATTGTCCATGTTATAAAATCACGATGCTAGTTCGAAAAATCAATCTACCTACTCCGATCACTGGTCATCAGTGATCATAATCAGACACAAACATTGAACGTGCATCTTTTATTGCAGTGCAAGTGCTATAATGTCACTGAAGGAGGCCTATGTTGAAAGACCCACATACTTATTGTTAGAAAGCAAACAGTAAATGTCATTTTCAACCGACTTCAAAAAAAGGAGGAGGTTCTCAATTCGTCGGAATCATGTATGTTCACCGATTACTCGAAGACGCCTGAACCGATTTGGAAAATTCTTTTTTTGTTTAAAAGGGTATACTTCACAGGTGATCCCATATAAATTTTATCGAAATCGATTCAGCGGTTTTTTAAAAAATCAACAAAAACATAGCAAAACTGGAGTTGTTGCGATTGAAGTCGGTTGTTTTTAACGTATTCAGCGTGGTCATTAAAAATATGTAATCTTCAGGCAAATACAGGCTATAATTAGAACAATAAGTGGGTTTTCTGTAGTAAATTTTGGCAAATAACTAAATTTTAAAGAAAATATTTTCGAATATGTATAAGCATAATTGTGTCTCAAATCAAATATACGCTGAATAGCCCTGCCTTAATTTTAAAGTGTTGTAAATTCATCCCTACATAAACTTTCTGGTAACAACCCTCTCTAACATGATCCCTCCAGCCCTATGGGTTCCCTGAAGAGGTGACGGCCCATGAGATTCGGTTCCGTACCCGTACCCTCTCTAACACAATCACTCCATACAGATAATATATGTATAAATCAGTGAACCTTTCAGTGAATTTAAAGATGTTAAAGAAACTATAATTTAAATTAATATTTTTGTTTGTTTTAACTGAAAAATTATAAATATTTTAAGTGGTTGTACATTGCATGCCCGTTGGGTATCTGTATGGAAAAAAATTGGTCATGTCATCTGCCACTATTATGTACTACAGAAAAGCAATAAATTATTATTCTATTCTACAGAACTACGGTCTCCCTAAAGAGGCTACAGCCCACGAGACCCAGGCCTGGCTAGCTCGCCAACGCTTCTCAGCCGTGGCGGGGTCTCTAGCCAACTTCAGCGGCGCCGACTTGCTGCGGCTGTCGCGCGAGGACCTCATCCAGATCTGCGGGCTGCCAGACGGCATACGCCTGTATAATGCGCTGCATGCCAAGTGAGTGTCGTTTTAAATCACTCCATCTAGAACTATGGGCTTCCCAAAGAAGCTACAGCCCACGAGACGCAAACACTGGCGTCGACTCCATAGGGCCTGGGGGTGCCCGAGCCCCCCCAATGACATTACAAATGGGGCTGAGCCCCCCCAATATTTTCTATTATAATACTGGTGAGGCTGGCTTGCGGCTCACCAACGGTCAACAGCGGTCCCTCAACAATAATCACAAAAAGATATACACGCGGGCGAAAGCTTTGTAGTTAAAAAATATTAGATTTTTTTCTGCCCTAGCCCACCCAATATTTTTATGAAGTCGGCGCCCCTGGACACAAACCTGGCTGTATAATGCGCTGCATGCCAAGTGAGTGTCCTTTTAAACAAATTATCAAATTAAAACGGTATGTTTCATTAATTTAACTAAACTACTTTTCCCAAGTAACCCAGCTTGTAAGGATGTCAGATATGTTATTTTTATATAATTTTAAAATAAATATATCAACAAATTATTTAAGAAAAGAGACAAAAGTTTACCATACCTATATGAGATCCAAGGGCTTACCAATTGTGGGTTAAAAAAATATATAAAAAAAGTTTAACTATTGAGCATTAAGTTTTGGAAAACATAGAAAATAGTTCCTTACTTAGATTACGTGAAAACTTTCAATATTTTTTGTTTGTACGGATCCCTCCTCGGCGCGCGAGTCAGACTCGCAATTGTAGTTTTTATTTCTACAATCCTTATTGACGCCTAAGAATCCAAGAATCTGTCTAAATTGACTCCGTGGCTAGCGCTCCTCACTACTGAACCGAGAGTCGTGGGTTCAATCCCCACTCAGGGCAAACATTTCTGTGATGAGCGGATTTGTTTTCTCTGTATCTGGGTGTTATATGTATGTATTTAAATGTATATCAATCTGGTTCCCATAATATAAGGAATCCTAGTTTGGGGCCAGATGACTGTGTGATTTGCCCCGGTTCTTTTTTTTAAACTTGTACACGTTGTCTGCAGGCGCATCGAGCCCCGTCTCACAGTGTACGTGTGCGCGGGCGCGGGCGCGGGCGCGGGCGCGGGCGCGGGCGCGGGCGCGGGCGGCTCGCTATACAGCGCGCTGTACCTGCACGAGGGCCGCGCGCGGGAGCTGGCCGCCAAGCTGCGGGCGCTGCAGCCGCCCTCGAACAAGGTGAGCAGCCGCCCGAGGTGACACGGTGGACACGTTACCTGGACGTGGACATTAACACGTTACTAGGATGAACACGTTACCATAATGAACAACAACGCCATAAATTAATACGTTACCATAATAAATACACATTGCCAAACTGGACACATTACCAATATGAATACGTTACCTAAATGAGCACATAATGCCAAAATACATACATTGATAAAGTGAACACGTTACCATAATAAACGCAATGTCAAAGTGTTCAAATTACCATAATGACCACATTACTAAAGTGATTACGTTGTCAAAATGAACACCTTACCAAGTGAATACAATCAAATGCCAAAATAATACATTACTAATATGTAACATGTTACCAATATTATTACATTACCTAGATAAACGCGTTAGCAAAATGAACACACATTGCCAAAATGAATTACCAAAATGAACTACCCAGATGAACACATTACCAAAATGATTACACATTGTAAAAATAAACACATTGATAAAATACACGATGCCAAAGTGAATACGTTACCGATTTTTTCTATGACCATCCAGCTGATATACTTTTAATTTTTTAACAAAATGCCTGTTATCTGCCTGTTGTTGAAATTTTTTGCTATAAACATTTATTTATTTATTATTGCCCTCAGGACTGGGAGACGGTCGCCCTGCTGGGCCCTGGAGGCGCCAGGGTCCGTCTGACAGACGAGCTGGTGCGCCATCTGCCTGATAAGTCCACCTACCGGCTTGTGAGGGATGATGAACACTCAGTGTTGCTTCTCTCTCCGACCAGCACCAACTAAGGGATTCTACGGGTCTAACGCTTGTCCTATTTGTATTCAGGTCAGCGGTGGACCAAGAAGTTTATAAAACAATCTGGATGTTGACTGCATCCAAACTTATAATATTATAAATGATAGTAACTCTGTCTTGCCTGATAAGTCCACCTACCAGATGGTGAGGGACGATGAACACTCTGTGCTGCTTCTCTCTCCAACCAGCTGAGGGAATTACAGGTCTAGCGCTGGGCCTCGTTCCGAGGGTGCACTCTGACAGCAACCGTTCACTCTGACAGCAGGATAGCATAATATAATATAAATCGCGTGTGAAAGAGAGGGTACAAAATGGTTGCAGCAAGAGTGCACCCTCGCAACGCGGCCCTGCTGTACCAGTTCAGTCAGGTTTACATCACAATCCGGGTGTTGACTGTATTAAAAATAAATAATTGCAGAAAAATTTTGCTTCAATTATTATTATAAATTATTATTTATAATAAATAAAAATTTCGTAATAAGTAAACAAACTATGGTACTGAATTATCTTTTACAGTTTCAAACATTTTTAAAACAAATTTGTAATTTTTGACATTTGATAAAAAGTTACTCCAATGAATGACTGGCAGTCAACTACCGGATTGCCACAAAAATCCTGAGTATTTTTTATATAATACTCCACCTGAGTTATTATCCTACCAATTAAAAAATATGTCTCAGTACATACAGAGGAGGGTGTTTTGAAGTCTTTTTAAATTGGTGGGATGATCGATATTATGGCGATAATTATAGTTCGCTTAAAATACTCAGATATACATTCATGCATGAATAAGAAAATTTGGATGGAACTATTTTCGATGTTTTTGTAAGATTTCTATGTAAGACTGTATTTTTAGTTACATATCTACTAACTGTCACCTCATTCATACAATCATTTTACTAACCCTTTAATAAGTAAGTTTCTATCGAAATGTTAAAATTCAGATTTTAAAATAATCTCGTTGAAGAATCATTGGACAAAATGTGTTTTGTTAATTGTGTCAAAAAAGTTATTTGGACAGATATTTGATTGTGACGTGACTTTCGGCTTGAAGCCAAACAGTGATATGAAAGCTTGCTATTACTTTCGCGGTGTTCTAAGCGACAAATGTAGATTCTAAAGTTCATTCCCATCAAAAAAAAGTAAAAGGTAAACAAACTTATTGGGCGACAGACGTTGATATGTGTCAATTCCATAGTAAGTTTGTTTACCTTTTGCTTTTTCTTGATTGGAACAAGGTATACTCAATAAAACTGATCAATTTTCCCGAAAGAACCTATACAATACAATACAGTTCAAAAGAATAATTCCTAAATGTTACTGACATAACTTGAGGAGTTTATTTGCCAACATTATATGGAAAGTCACTTTTTTGCTCCGATTGTATAGGATCCTTTGGGAAAGTTGTTCAGTTTCGTATAATTTTATTATAAGAATTTAAATGAAATTGGAATAATGCGTTCATGTATAGCGATAGCGCTACGTACGTACGTATACTTCATTGCAATCAAAAAAAAGCAAAACTTAAACAAACTTACTATGGAACTGACACATGTCAATGTCATCTGCATACTATGTTTGTTTACCTTTTGCTTTTTTTTGATTGGAATGAACCATAGGTACAGTTCGACTTCGCTTATTTGGCGTGTTGTCGGAACTAACGCCGCCATCTTGAAGAATGACACGATTTGTATGAAATACATGTCACATTTGCAATAAAAGCCCCCCTGTCGATGTCATCCACACGCCATGTAAGCGTAGTCGGACTAAATGCCCCTACACGTGACCGCGGGTGATGCTAAGTGCCACACCAGGCAACTGCAGTCTATGCCTGCGACAATTAATTTACTACACGGTTAGAGAAGAGGGAGAAATGTTAAATGATCGTAAAAAATTGCGAGAAACTCCCATTATTATTTCCTTTCGCAACTCCTATCTACATGTGTTAATAATTAAGCCGTTTGTAAAATCGATCATTGTTATGCTTTTTTCGCTCGCCTCTTATTGTGTACAATAAGTAATAGGCCGTGGTTATGCCATAAGTTTGTCTAAGGTCAATAAAAAGATGTTTGATGGCCGCTGCGTGTACAGACAGCCACAAAGATATCTGAACCTCTCCGTAATACACTTTGTACCACGAATAGCTTTAGTAGGCACTGATGAGAGATTGCAGAGTGGACCAGTAGGACCATTTCCCCTAGAAAGGAGACGGCTAACAGGACCTGGAAGGTCGATACCACTAGGCACCCCGCTAAACCCCATATAGGAGTAGTTTTTTTGCGAACCATATAGGGAGCAGGAAACGGATAGAGGGTTTCTTTTAAACCCTGTGACCGCAATAGTCTCACATATGAGACTTATTTATTTTAATGTTATTTATACAGTGTGAAATAGATATCACAGACCAAATTTAAACTGTGGTTTCTACTCGTGAAACTCAACAATTTCTCTAAGGAACCAGTTCAATCGGAGCAAGAGGAATTGGACTCTTCGTACAAATCGATGAGCTGAGTAGCCAAGTTTGTGTGGATTCAATTTTGCTTCGATTATAAAGGCTTTGCCACACCAAAGGCAGGTCAGACGCGGAGCAGGTCAGTAGCAGCGCGGGAGACGGCACACTGAATGCAGACGGCAGTTCCAACGCGGTTTTAACGCGGGCCCGCGTTAAAACCGCGTTCAGTGTGACGTTGACGGGTGGAGGTTAGTTGGCTGCAAGATGTCGAACGGATTCTTGCTGCTTTTGGCTCTAAGTCAAAAAAGAGAATTTTACTTGAATGTTGCATTTCTATAATATTTGTCTCGAAAATCGTATATATTTTTGTTCCCACGCATTAATTCGATATTTTTTTCGTTTAAATCCATCAAGCGGTTGTAAAAAAATACAACTGCCGTGTAACCGCGTCGCCGCGCTGCGCTGCACTGCGACCGCCCCGCCCCCGGTGTGGCATGCTAACATGGTTGCCATAGTTATACAGCAGCGCGGGCCCGCGATCAAACTGCGTCGCGCCGCGCCTGCGCTGCTTCTGACCCGCGCTCGAGCTGCCCGGTTTGTCGTCCGGCAGTTGCAGAGCGGCGCGGCGCAGCGCAGTTTGAGCGCGGGCCCGCATTCAAATTAGGTGTGACGTACTTCATATAATTTCTTGTATTACAACATGCGCGGGCCCGCATTTAAACTGCGCTGCTACTGACCTGCTTTTGGTGTGGCAAAGCCTTAATAGTTCCTTAGAGGAAGTTGTTCAGTGTCATGACCAGTGATCGGAGTAGGTAGATTGATTTTTGGTACTTGCATCGTGATTTTATAATATGGACAATCCTTTTTTCCGGAAAGTTTCGGTATTTATGAATAAGTTTGAACCTCCCCCGGACTCCGCTGAGAGCGGACGTGTCTGCTGGATCCTTGTCGAATTTCCTTTCGGATAATAAATACAATTTTACAACGAAATATCAGTGCAAAATAATAGGACTGCAGAAGTGAACATATAATCGAAGTAACACTTTTGGAGCGAGACATCACACTGGGTGAGTGTGACAAACCTATTCTGACCAGCCTATCATAAAATCTTCTTCTACCTCATTGGTGATCACTGCGCTGTCAGCAACGCAAAGGCAACAATTAATATACGACCATTGCGCTTCACCTGTCTCGTTCTACAACTCGAAGATACCTATTTTTTAGCCGACGGCACAGGTGTAAATAGGCCTACAACTAAACATGTCGCTTACTGGTACTCCCGATAATTCACCGTCCAAACAAAACAATGCCAACAAAACTCAAATTAGTCGATCAAGCTCTAATTTGGCATTAAATGAAGACACGAATAAGCCCCAGAGACAACTTTTAAAAAGAAAACATGGTGATGAGTTTGAATCTTTCACCACCAAAATGGAACAGATGTTCCACGACTGGCAGAAATCACAAACTGAAAAAATGGAAGTTTTAATCAGCTCAATGTCTGAAATAAGAGCCCAAAATGACCGCATGACATCTATGTTTGAGTTTTTTTCACAACAATTTGATGAATTTAGATCAAAAATTGACAAGTTGGAAGCCGAGAAAAGAGAAAACCGTATTCAAATTCGCAACCTAGAGGAAAGAGTGGAGACGCTAGAGAGAAGTATCAGATGTTCTAGTCTTGAAATTAGAAACTTACCTGTTAAGAAAGGAGAATCGGAAGAGGATCTTTGCAATATCTTGATTAAGATCTCATCAGTCTTGGGTATAGTAACCCAAAAATCGGACATACGCAATATCTTCCGATTACCCATGAAAAATAAGGAAGAAAAATCAATTATAGTCGATTTAAATTCGGTGATGTTAAGAGATCGGCTTGTCTCGGCGATCAAAGTCTACAACAAGCAAAAAAAAGGGATTAAACTTTGTACCAAAGATATACAACTGGATGGCCCCTCTAAATTAATTTACATTTCCGAATGTCTAACTCCAAAAAACAAAAGGCTGTTCTACAAAGTGAGGGATTACGCAAGGATGTATGATTACTCCTTCAGCTGGACTTCCCATGGGAAAATATATTTAAGAAAAAAAGAAGGAGACCCAGCGATACGCATCAACAGTGACGAGGATTTAGAAAAAATTGTACTTAGGCAGAAATGACTATTTCAATCGGTTTTTGCTGTATTTGTTTGCATGCTTATATGTACTTTCACTAGAACGTATCTTTACTCACGTATATGTAATTGTAACCTAATTAAATCAATCCCGATGTTTGTAATATACGTGCTTTTATACAAGAAATACACAACATACTTAACTGCCCACTACTCCCCTCACAGTACACTATACACTCACATAATCACTGAAAAAATATACAGTCCAAAGTATTTGTATTGTTATTATTGCATTATTTGTTTCTTGTACGACCACAAAACATACGACCGGTCTGCGTGCCCGCTAATTGTATCACTAATCCCTTCGTCGCCGCACCTGATGCACACGATTAAAAAATCCCTGAATCAAATTAATAACCCGTTCTTTTGTTACGTTCATGTTTATCTTACTCATTCACTCTGGATTCAATAAATAATAATCTGGATCATTTTACTGTTGCTGAGGTAAAAGAATGCGAGCCAGAACAATGTTCCACATTAGTACCTAACTATAATTCACGATTAAATATCATTCACCAAAATATAAGAAGCATAGGAAGTAATTTCAGTAATTTTTGTATTCTGCTAAAACGGATAAAAATGGCCTGCGATATAATTATACTTTCGGAATGCTGGCTATCTCGCACCCACAAAATACCTACTCTTGAGGGGTATACTTCTTATTGTACAACAGATAATTATAACCAAAACGATGGGGTGATTATATACGTCAAAAATATGTTAATTGCGCAGGTGAGTGAACCTCACCTGGAGGAGGCGAATTGTCTATCCTTAAAACTTGGTACCGATACAATCATTATTGCAGTCTATAGACCCTATCAATTTAAAAATATTAATAATTTTATACTTTCTTTAGACAACTACTTAACACAGTTAAAATCAATAAAAAATGTATTCTTATTGGGGGACATAAATATAAATATATCTAGCGACAGCAAAGATAAATATATGCTCGAATATCTAGATATGTGTTCATTTCATGGACTTTTACCTGCTTATAATAATCCCACTAGATGCAATAGTTGCCTTGATCATATACTTTTGAAAACAAAACTAAAATCCATCTCTCTGATCATTCAATCAGCGGTAACGGACCATGATTCTATATTAATAAGTATACCCAAGAGTAAGACAAAAACAGTAAATAAATTTATAAACAAAACAAACTTACAAAAATTTAGCAAAGACTTTTCAGCCTTAGACTTATCGCATATATATAACATTAAAAACCCGAATCAAGCGCTGAACCTACTTTATGAATACATAAATAAGACTGTTGTTAATAATACAATATATATTAAAATTCCATGTAATAAAATAGCTATAAAACCCTGGATGACGACAGGCTTATTACGTTGTATTCGAAATCGCGATAGGATGCATAGAAGACTAAAACAAGAACCGAAAAATGATATTCTAAAGTTGACATATAAAAGGTATAGAAATTTTTGTGACAAAATTTTAAAAAAGGTTAAAAGGAAGTTCGAAGCTAATTTACTGTCGGAGGCTGGCAATAACAACAAAAAGTTATGGAATGCCATCAAAAATATCACAGACTTAAATAATCAAAAAGATAGTCCAGTGGAATTGTTGAATATTGATGAAACGCACGCGGAGTCAGTAAATAAAGTAAACAACTTCTTTATAAATGTAGGCAAGACGCTAGCTGAAAAGAAAGATTCCCATCCCACTATGAGCGATACCCTGTTTGATTGCTCAAGACAAGAAACTGGAGCCGTTTCGTCCTTTGTTCTCTTACATGCTAATAGTCAAGAGGTTGAACAAGTACTTACAAATCTAAAAAGTGATGTTTCAGCGGGTCATGACGGTTTGACTCTTAAAATGGTTAGGTCAATAAAGGATAAAATAATACCTATAATATCACACTTAATAAACCTTTCTTTTGATACTGGCATATTTCCTGACGCACTAAAGATTGCTATGGTTAGGCCCATATTCAAGGCTGGGAATAGAAACTGTGTCAATAATTATCGTCCAATATCAATCTTACCTATTCTCTCCAAAATTTATGAAAAGATACTGAACAATAGATTAATTAATTATTTAGAAAATGGGAAATTACTATCTGAAAATCAATTCGGTTTTAGAAAGAGCAAGTCAACAGAAGAAGCTTTGCATAATTTCACTGATTTCATAGCCAAACAACTGGACAAAAAGAAACGTTGCTTAACTATCTTTCTTGACCTAGCAAAGGCATTTGACACAGTTTCTATTCCCAAACTGATTGATAAGTTACACAAGTTAGGCATAAGAGGAAATCAGTTGGAACTTATGCAATCTTACCTTAGTAATAGGAAACAAAGGGTGAAAATTGAAAATGTCATAAGCGAGGAAGCTTTAGTCGAATATGGCGTCCCGCAGGGGAGCATACTCGGTCCAACCCTGTTTCTATGCTACATTAATCAACTATGTAACCTTAATATCCCACACTGTAAAATCATCTCTTACGCAGATGACACAACTCTAACTTTCTATGGTGATTCCTGGGAAGAAGTATACAATATGGCACAGCAAGGCTTTAACATTGTCTGTCGATGGCTGGCAGTAAATGGATTAACGCTAAACACAGATAAGACTAAGTACCTACTCTTTTCTATAAGAAATTCTGCAACTAAATCAGCGTTAGAGAATACCATTGTTGCACATACCTGCTTACTCCCTTCATCTGCTTCGTCTTGTTCTTGTTCATCAATCCAATTGGCACAAAGTATTAAATATTTAGGTCTAATTATTGACAACAATCTTTCATTTGAAGCCCAGATTAAAAATGTAGCTCAAAGAATAAGAAAGCTAATATATATTTTCAAACAGCTGAGACATGTTGCCAGTGGTACATTAATGAAGAGAGTATATATAACTCTCTGCCAATCTGTCATTGCTTATGGAATCACGGTTTGGGGGGGCGCAAACAAATGCCACATGATTAAAGTTGAAAGAGCGCAACGAATACTACTAAAAGTTTGTTTATTTAAACCTTACAGATTTCCCACAAACGAATTGTACAAACTTACTGAGGTCCTCACTGTAAGACAACTTTTCATATTATTAATTATATTAAAACAACATGCATTGGTGCAATTCCCTACTGATAATATTACTACTCAGAAGCGACTGAATTTCAATGTGTGCCAAGCGGTTTCGTTCAGAACAACATTTATCAATAAGTTCTTTTGTTTTCAGGGTGGTCGATTGTACAATAAAATAAATAAAGTTTTGTCAATTGTATCGCTCTGCAGAAGAGAGTGTAAGCTTAAAATTACGCAGTGGCTACTAAACCTAACGTATGAAGAGACAGAGAAACTTATTTCTATAATCGTATAATACAGAAATGATGCAATTAAATATCTTTACCATTACCAACTTAAAATTACATTCCATAAAACACATAGAACCACATAAACACACACATACAAAAACACACATTCACACATGCACACACACAAACACACACACACACACACACACACACACACACACACACACGCACATACTATGTCTAAGCACTATATGTTTCAAAAATGTTTATTAGATTTATTGTATTATTACTATCTTATGTTTAAACTATTTCATAAAATTAAATAAGATGCATGTCTTTTAGATTCTATTGAAAAAAAAAATATATATATTTTTGCTTCTGTTCCTAAAATTTATTTTTTAAGAGTCAGTAATGTATTTTCAACAAACTGATTTGTTCACCATAGTAAGGCGCAAGTCCGTGGAGAGGCCGTGGCTGACGCCCATAACACAAGTATACCTATACTTAGCATGGGCATTAGCTGCAAATTTATCAAGCTGACGTAAGAGCCAACCAATAAAATTGTATAGTTTATAGTAATTGATCTATTTTTGTACTCTTAATTTTTATGAATAAATTATTATTATTATTATTATTATTATTTCCGAATTGAGTTGAGTATTATTAAAATTGCTTCAATCAATTGGTTCTGAAGGAATCAATTTATTTATATGTAAAATAACAGAATGAATATTCGTTTTTGTTTGCTAAAAAATGTTAAACTCGGAATCCGAGAGGCGTGTCTATATTAACATATACGTTTGCGGTCATTGACCCTAAATCAATCTACCTACTCCGATCAGTAGTCATGACTAGAAGCCACAGTTAAAATTTGGTCCACGATTTCAGTTGTACCCTGTATAAATAAAATGTCAATAAAGTGCAATTTTTGTTGATATAATACTGATTTATTCACACGTGTTTTCTGGTCACCCCCGTATGGTAACACAGAACGCACGTGTGAATACGTCGTAACAGCAAATATTTTTTTAGCTTTAACTTCTGTATTGTTATACTATAATTATCAATATATTTAAGATAATTTGTGGTTATTATTTAGAAGTATAAACATGATGTGTTAAGGATTGCCAAAGGCGCGGTTATTTTTTGTGTAAGTTTAAATAAAACATACTGATTGATATCATAATATTTTTGTATAATTAATCTCGAAAGGTGCCTTTTTTATGTGCCTATAAAACACGCGCTTTATTCAAAAGTGATTTAAAATTATACAGTTATGTAACAAAATTGGTGTAGGACCCGTTAACTGGGCATTCTACTCATCGCACTGAACAACTTTTGTTCTACGACTTTGCTCAAATCACAAAAAAATTTTTGGACATTTCATACAAATTGATCATCTGTTTTGCCATTTTTGTATGGAGAGTCCAAAAATTTTTTGGGATTTGAGCAAAGTCGTAGAACAAAAGTTGTTCAGTGCGATGAGTAGAATCCCCAGTTAACGTGTCCTTCACCAATTTTGTTACATCCCTGTATGTGTTGTCTATGGAACAGCGCTAGTTGCATCAAGGAGTATTTAAATATTCAAGTTATATTTTTAAGGCAATTTTTTATGAATAAAATATATGTTTTATATTTTACTGTGAAATGTATTTGAGTAGGTATAAAATACGTATATTAGTCAATAAATGTTGTATATAGTCATGTATTTGTTTGTTTCATTTTTATACACGCATTTTGTGTATTTTCTGAGTGGGCTACTGTAGGAATTTATAAAAGCCGTCAAACCTTATTTGATCTTTATGAGAAAAAAAGTTATATATTTGATGAAAATTTCAGAAATTATGTGAAACGTTATTCAAAAATATTCAGAAAGGTATGCTGCGCAGCCAAATCTAATTACTTAGCCAAAAAGATAAAACTATCTGATAATAAAATTAAGACGGTTTGGAATATAATAAATAAAGAAACCGGTAAAGTTAAGAAACACGATAAAGATTTTGTTTTACAAACAGATAAAGGCAAAATAGCTACGGAATTCGAAACGTTTTTCACAAACATTCCACTTAAGCTAACTGAGGCCCTGGACTCATCACCCTCATATGCTAAAAAAATATTAGAAGAAAATGTCATTTCTTGTGATGAAATATTCTATTTTAGAGAAATTGGACCTGAAACTGTTGTTAAAACTTTTAAGTCGCTTAAAGTGAAACAAACTGAAGACTTGTGGGGTTTATCAGTTAAATTAATTAGTAATGTAATTAAAAAAAAACTGATTTAGTGGCGTTACAAGAGACGTGCCTACTTCCCCATGACTTACCGTTACTAGGAACTATTTCCAGTGATATTGAATATACTGGTAAATCTGCTGTAGATACGTCGGCCGGTTTGTTAAGGGGTAGACCATATGGGGGTGTGGCGATTCTTTGGAGAAAGGGTATATTTGATAGCGTCTTTGTATTGAAGTGTAAGAGTAACCGGTTGGCTGGTATTAGAGCAACTATTGCACAGCGGTCTATTATAGTGTTGTCTGTATATATGCCCACTGACTCAGTAAATAATTTACCTATCTTTACTGAGGTTCTTGGGGAAATAAGTGCGATTGTAGAAAGTGAAAATGTGGAGAGTATATTTGTACTGGGTGATTTCAATGCTCGCCCTCACGAGCAGTTTTATGACGAGCTTACTAACTTTTGCTCTGACCAGAGCTGGGTCTGCGCTGACATAGAGAAGCTAGGCCTGCACTCCAACGTGTATACATACGTTAGTGCATCCCACGGGTGCAGGCGATGGCTGGACCACTGCATTGTTTCGGACTCAGCATGGAAAACTGTTAGTGAGCTGGGGGTAATGGAGGATGTTTTTGTTTCTGATCACTTACCTTTAATTGTTAAATGTGACCTAAACATTGTCAAGCCGAAACTGAAGTCGTGTGACATACACCGGAGCTCAGTAATATGGGGTGAAAGAGATGAAAGCCAGATATTAAAATATCATGAACTATGCCACAATAACTTACGCGAAATTGATTTTCCCTCGGACTTTGTTGATTGCAGTCGCGGATCATGTAGACTCGAGGAGCATAAGTTAGTGCTGGATCAGCTGTATCACAGTATTGTAAAGGCTTTAAGTGATGCGGCGACAGCTAGCAAACCAAACGAGGGTGGGTCTAGTAAGCCAAACAAAAGTAAACACCTATGTGGCTGGAACAAACATGTCCATGCCGCACATCGGTTGGCTAGGCTTAATTATAAATTATGGTTAATGTACAATCGGCCAAAATTAGGTAGAATCTATGACCAAATGTATGAATCGCGTAAAGTGTTTAAAAGCCGCCTTAAATGGTGTCAACGTCATCAAGACCAACTTAAAATGGACATCCTAGCTAAACACAGAACAGCGAAAAATTTCGGTAGTTTTTGGAAAGCTACGAAAAAGAATGATGTTAAGCCTGGCTTGCCGGTGAGCGTGGATGGGAAGAATGAACCGGCGCACATTGCTAATATGTTCATGGACTACTTTAAGGTACAGTCTCCACTGGGCCCTTCAGTCCCCACACTTGAGTCCGGATGTCAGGGAGAGGCGACGCTGGCGCGTGTAACGAGACGCTTTAAAGAAAATGAGCGGCGGCAAATCTCCCGGTCATGATGGTATCAGCGTGGAGCACCTGAGACATGCGGGGGTCCATCTACCGAGGGTGCTGGCTCTGTTCTTCACAATGTACATAAGTCACTCTTATTTACCACACGACTTGTTGAAGACCATCGTAGTGCCCATTGTGAAGGATAAAACGGGTGATGTCTCGGATAAGGGGAACTACCGGCCTATTTCTTTGGCAACAACTATCGCTAAAGTGTTGGACGGTGTGCATAATTCTTACCTTGAAAGATTTTCGAATATACATGACGCGCAGTTCGGATTTCGATCCGGACTTTCTATTGAGAGCGCAATCGTGAGTCTGAAGCATACTGTCCAATATTATACTGACCGCAGGACACCGGTTTACGCCTGTTTCCTTGACCTCTCTAAGGCCTTTGACCTTGTATCATACGAGGTACTTTGGGGAAAGTTGAGGGACAGGGGTTTACCGACAGAGATGTTAAATTTGTTTAAAGTATGGTATACCAACCAAACCAATTTCGTACGGTGGGGTAACTGTCTCTCGGACGCATATAGGTTGGAGAGTGGGGTAAGACAGGGAGGTTTGACGTCTCCCACTCTCTTCAACATGTATGTTAATGACCTCATCGTGGAGCTGAGCAGCATGCGCGTTGGTTGTCGGATAGATGGCGTTAGTATTAATAATATAAGCTACGCGGACGACATGGTGCTGCTCAGCCCGACGGTGGGAGGTCTGGGAGAGATGTTGAGAGTATGTGAGGCAAATGCGGACAAGCATGGGCTCGTCTATAATGCCAAGAAAACGGAATACATCGTCTTTAAGGCCGCCGGTAAATGTCCAGATAACACAACCAATATTACCCTTAATGGCATGAGTGTAAAACGTGTGAATAAATTTAAATATCTGGGGCATATCATTGCCGACGACCTTAGGGACGATGCCGACATTGAAAGGGAGCGTAGGGCTCTAGCGATTAGAGGTAACATGTTGGCCCGCATATTTTCTCGATGTACTGAAGAAGTGAAAGTTACGCTTTTCAAAGCATATTGTCAGAGTTTGTACACGGAAAATCTGTGGGTCAATTATACCAAAAAATCGCTGGACATCCTGCGCGTACAGTATAATAATATCTTTAGGATGATGATGGGGCTGCCCCGCTTCTGTAGTGCATCGGGGATGTTTGCTGAGTACCAGACCGACGGCTTTGCAGCAGTCATTCGCAAAAAGAGTACATCCCTGATCCGCAGAATACGGGATAGTCGCAACATCATCCTAGAGACATTAGGAAATCGGTACACATCACCGCTGTGGAAGTGCCTTGTGCGAAGGGTGATCACTGAAGTATTGTCGTCTTGGTGATCGCACTAAGTGCTCGGCACAATTATAGCTATTATTATATCTGTATATGTCCTGTTACTAACCTATCTTAAGTCTTATTAACCCTGCTATGGATCATTTAAATAGTTATCCGAAATAAACAATTTTTATTTTATTTTATTTATTTTATTGACGAATTAGCACCACATTTAGCAAACCTTTTCAATATTAGTATAGAAAGTGGTGACTTTCCAGATCTCATGAAGTGTAGTAAAATTATACCTCTTTATAAATCAGGTTCCAAAACTGATGCGGGAAATTACAGTCCTTACTTTGAAAAAATTATGCTCAACCAAATGCTAAAACACTTCACTTTAAACAAACTTCTGCATAACCAACAATTTGGCTTCACGAAAGGTCGATCAACTACCGATGCAGGAGTAGCACTTATACGAAACATCTATGATGCTTTTGAGAAATCACAAGATGCAATAGGAGTGTTTTGTGATTTATCTAAAGCATTTGATTGTGTGGAACATCAAACTTTACTTCTTAAACTAAAGCATTACGGTGTGGAGGATAGGTCTTCTCAATTCTTACCTTAACAATAGGTTACAAATAGCCCAAGTAAATGGCACAAATTCTCTCGGCTTTACAGTAAAAATAGGCGTTCCCCAGGGATCTATTTTAGGCCCCTTTTTCTTCCTAGTTTATATAAATGACTTACCATTTATGGTGCAACGTCTCTCAAATATTGTGTTGTTTGCAGATGACACATCTCTTATTTTTAAGGTAGACAGGAAAGACAGCAAAATTGACGAAGTAAACAACACACTTGCAGAGATACATAAATGGTTTACTGTTAATAACTTGCTATTAAATGCCACAAAGACAAAAGTAATAAAATTCAGGTCACCAAATGTCAAGCAAACTCACGATAGTGTAATATTAGATAGTAATATTTTAGAGTTCGTAAATAGCACTGTTTTTCTTGGTATTACTTTAGATGCTTCTTTACAATGGGGACCACATATAGAAACCTTAGCAGGAAAGCTTAGTTCAGCTGCCTACGCCGTCAAGAAAATAAGGCAACTAACAGATGTAAATACTGCAAGACTATAGTGTATTTTAGCTATTTTCATAGTATAATGTCTTACGGCATCTTAATTTGGGGACATGCGGCTGACATAGAAACTATTTTCATATTGCAAAAAAGAGCCATTCGCGCTATCTATCAGATGCGATCTCGAGAATAATTGAGGGACAAGTTTAAAGAAATAAATATTTTAACCGTTGCCAGTCAATTCATATATGAAAACATCATGTATGTTCGTAAGAATTTAGATTTATTTCCAAAAAACAGTGACAGGCATAATTTTAATCTTAGAAATAGAAATAATATCGAAGTTGCTTATTCGAGACTGAATAAGGTAATGAAGTCGTTCATGGGGCAGTGTATAAAATTCTACAATAAAATACCTGAAAATGTAATTAGTTTATCCGAAAATAAGTTTAAGACTTATGTAAAGAAATGACTGTGTTCAAGAGGATATTATAAAACCCAAGACTATGTTAATGACAATGATGTATGGACATGTATAGATCCTCCAGCTCATAGCTTTAGTAATGACATCAATTGTAATTGATATTAAGTATTTATTTCAAAAAATGTGTTGGGGCGAGTTTCTTTTGGGCTCGACGTTTCTTCTCGCTCCGCTAACACTTCCCGAAACGTTGAGTGTACAAGTTCCGAGTGGTAGGAACTTTGTACTAGGTAGAAAAAAGACGATTAAAAGTATGCGTACAGCTTCTACTTAAATAAATAAAAAAATGAATTTTGAATTGAATTTTTTTTGATAGTCCTGTCAAACAACCTTTGCTAAAATTCATGTCGATCTGTTCAAAGGAACCTTCATTAACAGCAAATATACAGTCTACGTCTAGTGTGAGCGACCCCAGCAAGCACTTTTTCCTGGGGCTCCTAGGAGAATCCTACCTATCTCAAATTTTAGAGCATAATTAGAGCAATCATCATGCCAAGGGAAAAAATTGCAGCAACCATACTTTTCGAGATACGAGCTCCTAAAGGTGTGCTTGCTGGATGGCATGCCATCCAGCAAGCACAACTGGTGCACAAAAACTACAAAGAGTTGGGAAAAAATTTTGATGCACAGATTTAGAGCATCATAAAGTGAGTCGGACTGCAAAGTTTCATGAATGTCATGTTTATAGTTTTCTCGCTAGAACGCAAAACCTGCTTCACGTTCTTTTCACGAATCTTTCTAGCAGTCACATCAGATCTCAGCAATTACAGCATCTTGGTTCAAAATTTTTATGCCAGGATTTAGAGCAAGACTAAAAACCTATGCTGAATTATTTTTGAATCCCAAAAATCAGTACTTTTTGTGCTACGAGCCAATGTTTTTTCCTTGCTGGGTGGACATGACAAAAGTGAAAAAGCTGTATAGCTTTGAAACTAATACGAATATAAGACTGGTTCTTATGCTCAGATTTAGAGCAAAATTACAGCATTCTGCTAAAAAAAAAACTAGAATCCCAAACGTTATAGTTACAGCGGTAGACGCTAAAAACTGATTTTTCCCGCCAACTTTTTGAATAATTACGGCGACTCGCGGCAGATTGCGACGTTGTCGCTCTTATTTTTTTCTAGTTCAAGCAATAACTGACTTTGTGCTGTGAGTATAATGTACATTTGAGTTTCAAACTATCGATTGTCATTTACATTGATAGACAAGAAACAAGCGCGACAAATATCAATGGAAGTTGTTGGTGATCTTACAATACGTAAGGTTTTAATATGACAGGAATTGGTATTAATATTGTATCGAGCCGGACGACGTACTGCCATTTTAGTTGACAGCATCTATTATATCTTTATATTTTATAGCTTAAAAGACATGTCACGACGTCACTGAGTGTTAATAAAAAAATAACTCTTGAAAAGCCTAAAAGTAAAAGGAAGGGTCTCATTGATGTCGGCTATCGTTGTTTAGACTTCAGGGATCAGTGTCACAAATTAAACGCATTTAGGTCATTCACATTTTGTTTAATAATCTGTGTTACGCAGCAAAATATATGTTTTTTTTTTATTTGATAGATGGCAAACGAGCAGACGGATCACCTGATGGTAAGCGATTACCGCCGCCCATGGACACCCGCAACACCGGAGGAGTCACAAGTGCGTTGCCGACCTTTGAAATGGGATGGGGGAATGGGGACGGGGAGGGGGGGTTGGGCCTCCGGTACCCTCACTCACTCGGCGAAACACAACAAACGTTACTTCACGCCGGTTTTCTGTGACGCAACTCTATATTCAGTTAATATGTCATCAATTCTTTAACCTTTATACTATGTAGTAAATATATAGATATTAAAAAATATATTTTAGAACTAAGTTAAAAAACTTACACGGAACCCTACACTGCGCGTGGCCCGACACGCACTTGACCGCTTTTTATTCAGTCGAATTTATATGATTTAGTACGGTATATGAATATAATATGTTATATGACTAATGTGTTGGTCGAATGTGTGGATGTAGGGCGTTTTGCGTTTTGTTTTTGTACTGTGCTATATACAAATATTGGAGCATGGCTGAAATCGGAACGATGCCGCCGCCGCCACCACCAGCAAAACGCAATGATGAATCACAAGCGTTCCGTATTATAGGTATTCCGCTATCGTATGATTTACATGTATTTATTTATTTTGACTGACTCGGTGGCTAAGTGGTTAGCGATCCTGACCTTTGATCCGAGAGTCGTGGGTTCGATCCCCACACAGGGCAAACTTTTCTGTGATGAGCAGAATTGTTTGCTCTGAGTCTGGGTGTATTATATCCATATATATATATATATGTATTTAAAAGTATATGTGTATAATAATAATAATTCTTTATTTGTTTCTTAAAATTAGATACATATTTTGTGCCGCTCTAGTTCTCCCACTAGGATTCCCTGTGTCGGGAGAACTAGTGTCTTCCATCGGATACAGAAAAAAGAAATGGAAACATTCTATAAATAAGTTTACAGAAACACAATAAGAAATGATAGCAAAAAGAAAAAAAAGGACAATAGACATGTATATCAGTCTCTGGTTCCCAAGATACAGGGAATCCTAGTTTGGGGCTAGATGACCGTGTGTGATTTGTCCCAGTTATTATTATCTATCAGTTTATTTCAGGCACAAGGCCCATAGAAATATATAAAATCGCCCTCGTTTCTAGTCTATATCAATGTAAGTGACAATCGATAGATTGAAACTGAAGTGTACCTTATATTCACAACACAAAGTCAGTTATTGCTTGAACTAGAAAAAAATAAGAGCGGCAACATCGCAATCTGCCGCGACTCGCCGTAATTATTCAAAAAATTGGCGGGAAAAATCAGTTTTTAGCGTCTACCGCTGTAACTATAACGTTTGGGATTCTAGTTTTTTTTGAGCAGAATGCTGTAATTTTGCTCTAAATCTGAGCATAAGAACCAGTCTTGTATTCGTATTAGTTTCAAAGCTATACAGCTTTTTCACTTTTGTCATGTCCACCCAGCAAGGAAAAAACATTGGCTCGTAGCACAAAAAGTACTGATTTTTGGGATTCAAAAATAATTCAGCATAGGTTTTTAGTGTTGCTCTAAATCCTGGCATAAAAATTTTGAACCAAGATGCTGTAATTGCTGAGATCTGATGTGACTGCTAGAAAGATTCGTGAAAAGAACGTGAAGCAGGTTTTGCGTTCTAGCGAGAAAACTATAGACATGACATTCATGAAACTTTGCAGTCCGACTCACTTTATGATGCTCTAAATCTGTGCATCAAAATTTTTTCCTAACTCTTTGTAGTTTTTGTGCACCAGTTGGATGGCATGCCATCCAGCAAGCACACCTTTAGGAGCTCGTATCTCGAAAAGTATGGTTGCTGCAATTTTTTCCCTTGGCATGATGATTGCTGTAATTATGCTCTAAAATTTGAGATAGGTAGGATTCTCCTAGGAGCCCCAGGAAAAGTGCTTGCTGGGGTCACTGACACATGTTTTTTGGGTGTATGTATGTCCAGTTCATCGTTAGCCTATAGCCAAAACGGCTTAAGAGATTCTGATCTTCAGATTTACACAATATGATAAGTAACAAAAGACGGATCGAATGCAGATTTCTTACAGGGGTTTTTAAATAAAAATATACAAATCGATATACAGTTTAAAATTTATTAATTACAAAATACGTTATGTAAATATATATATAATATTTAAATAAAACATTAAACCGGACTTAATACTGTTTCAACATCCTCAAAAGGTATTCTTGTGATGGAGTAAAATCGCCCATTTTCGTATTAACTTAGCTTTTACGGCAAAAATATAAAAGAATAAATAAATTCTAAATCTACTTGGTCCTTAAGAGGTAAATAAGCAAATAATCACTAAAATTATTATTTTTAATACACTATCTAAACTATGGACCAAAATGAGTTTCGGATTACATTTGTTCGGTTTACTATCAGAATCTAAGAAAAAGAACTAAGAATATGGAATGTGTTTGTAATACTTTCAGAAAAAAAAGAAAACTATTTTTACCTTGAAAATGTATCAAAATTTTATACGTCAATGTACCTTTTTTAAGGTCTGTGGTAATTGTCTGATAAAATATGATACTATTATTAAAAATAGAGCATATAAAAATATGGTCTTGTTAACTTAGTTCTATGTATATTATTTAAAATGTAAGTATAAAATATTATATTTACAAAGGCACACAGGTCCTTTTTAGTGATATTCAAATTTACACAGTTTTAATAAATTCAAATTTTAAATCTGTTTCCTCAAAATTCAGTCAGCCGATTAGACAATATTTTATAAGTTCAGTTTATTGTAACTTAAAAAAAATCCGAATATCACTGGTAAACCTAGAGAATTATAGACTCCAGGTATTTTCATATCAACAAGTTACATATATTTTCAACAAATTTAATTATTGCTAAAGTTATTCGTGAGGCCACATTATTAGTCTCTACAGTGTTGCCAGGTAAAATAAATATGTCACAAGATAGAGTAATCATACAAAAGTTATAAAAAAACTCCGCAAAAAGTAAAATTATTTGGAATGAAAATGTAAAAAAAATGCTATTTTGGTCTCGTTAAAAATATTTTGTGACCGTCCTATAAATAAACTAATAATGACCAGTCACTGAAAAAGTAAATTATATTTAATTAAAAGCTATACAATAAAAAAGTAATTTAATACTTTAAAAATCATCTACATACATAAATTATATGTATAATTTATATTTTTCATAAGATAATTTTATTTGCAAGAAAACGCTTAGATGAAACTTAAAACACCCAGGAAGTCCGCCCCATGTTCTTTCTTGTAAATTAACGTGTATAGACGTTAAACTAGCGACGCTGAACACATGCAAAATATCGTGTATAGACGTCATCTGATACCAAATAAAGAATACATGATAAAACTAAAACGACATCATCGTGAATAACTCAGGAAAATAAAGACGGCGATTTAAAATGGCAGCAAGTAACCAGAAACCTTTCTTCACAAATGGCAACACTTAGTGAGCCAGAGGCAAATAGAAACGCCGCCATCTTCTATCCTTTACTTTAATTGCTTGAGTTGAAACCATTTGACGCCAAGCTTATATAACGTTACACGCTAGGACAGTCTTGGATGACGTCTATCTGTATTAACCTGAACACCTCGCATTACCCTACATGACGTTTATGCACTTTAGGACGGCTATTCTCGTTATAACTACATGTGGTAACATCTAAGCACGTCAGAATATCTGGCAATACCATTAATGACGTTTATACACAAAAATCCGTCTTTGATGACATTTATACGCGTCCCTTAATGACGTCTATACACGTTACGCTTGACCTTAAGACTTCTATACACGTTACGCTTGACCTTGACGACGTCTATACACGTTATTACCTATTATTATCGACGTCTATACACGTTAACCCTACCCTTAACAACGTCTACACCCGTTCAACTAAGAGTATCGGAGCGGCGCTCTGCGACCTGCGGCCTGGGGCGGGAGTCAAACCCGGCTCAGTGCGGCGCGCCGGTGGCCAACTGCACGTAGTTGGCGGGAAGCATGCCGGTGCGGCCCGTGCGCAGGACCTGGCCCGTCATCCAGCCCTCGTCGATGCAGCTAACGTTTGATATGTAGTCGCCTTCGCGGAACGATACCTGCCGCGGAGAATTAATTTTATTATTTTATTACTTAATTAATACAAATATTATAAATGTCAAATTAAGTTTGTTCATTTTGTCTTTTAAAGTCGCAACTCGCAATAGAGCAACGGATCGAAATTATTTTTTTACACAGGAAGCGGTCGCGGCTTGCGTGGTCGTGTCGGTCACGCAGGTTAACTGACTGCAGACACGGTCATAACCATAACCTGGATAGGTTTGAGTTTGTTAGTGGCATTTATCTCGACGGTTTATCTCTTTATCGCAGTCGTTAAGTCATGTCGGAAAACTTCTGACACTGGGGTTAGCTACTAGCCCCACAACTTCCACCAATCCGGACTTGGCCCCCGTGTGTGGAGTATGGCCTAACCTTCCCGAGGTATGGGAAGAGACTCGTGCCCTTGCAGTGGGGACGATCTGGGTTGTTAACACACAGGTATAGGTGACGGGGTGAGTGACAGAGTGCCCTAGTCGAGCAAGACGTATGGCATCCGTATATGATAATATACATTTATACTCATGGACAAAAAAATCGATTCAAAGTTTCATGCACTACTTTTGGAAAATTGACTCAATCTAGCAAAATAAAACTAAACCAAAAGTTCAAAAACTGTGATTTACTGTTTATGATTTTAGTGATGGTTTTCTAGTTTTTTGCTTTTAGTGTTTAGCAGTTTTGTAGATGGAGTTATTTTTTCTAAAGTCGAGCAACACATCTTGAGTCGTTTTTTTAGTCCACCAGTGTAGATCATGATGAAAAAATATCGAATTCCACCAGGATTGTTTATGCCTAATATTTATTATAGAATAAAATAAAATTATCTCACCTCATCGCTGTCGTTCGCTTCGTAATCGTACATCGCCACGTACACTCTCTGTAACAGAAATTTGCAAAATCAGACAAAAAACTAAATGACATTACATTATACAGGATGTTAAAAAAAGTGCGTTTGAAATTTTAAGGGGTTACTCAGAATCAAGTACAGAACCCAGGAAAAATATTGAAAAAAATCCACTCTTCAATTATTTTTTTTCAGATTCTCATACTAAATCTAAATAGTGAATCGAGAATTTGTATGAAGAACTGCAAAAAAAAAAATTGAAGAGCGAATTTTTTCAATATTTTTCCTGGATTCTATACTTGATTCTGAGTAACCCCTTAAAATTTCAAACGCACTTTTTTTAACACCCTGTTTACATAATAAATAAAAAATACTGCATTTAAACTATAAAAAAGTATGCACAATAATGCACAGAATGCTCTCATAGTATGCCAACGCTCAAACTGCGATAACGTAGCGTGACCGGCACCGGTAGCATGACGACATATCTAGTTTTAAAAGCATTTGTTCCGTTCTAATGCTAAGCTAATGAAAGAGACAGCTGAGCTGTTTTCTCGCGTTTGGCGCGACAAACAGCTTTGTCTACGCCTCTTGCTACCCGTGCTGGTCCTGGAAGGGACCTGGAAAGGACCGGTCGGCGTGGAAATCCTTGGGGGAGGCCTTTTTCAGCAGTGGACGTATTTTGGCTGATGATAATTCATTCACAAGTGACAGAGCTACCGTTCTATACAGACCTGGTTGACCTGGTTCTGGTTTTGATTCTGGTATGGTGCTGGCGGCGGGGGCTGCTCGTTAGCCAGGGGGTCTAAGTCCGTCACACGGCCGATCTGCCGTGATTGCTGCTGCTGAACTGAGTGGTGGCTACCTGGAAATCGTGCATGAGGATTTGTGAATTATTCGTACAATACATACGCAACTGTCACAGTGTTCGGGAGCACTTGCAATATTGTTTTAGATTTGTTTCGAAAAATAATCATACATGAAAATAGATTACTAGTTTATTTAGTCTTACATTGGAGTCTAGATAGAATATACGGCTACTTTTTTTTATCGATTAACAGTAGTATATCCTACTCAAGAAACTGAATCAATTGAGCTTAAAAAATACGTTACAAAAATTACTGACAATTTGTGTTAAAGGTCAAAAATTTTTTTTACTCTAATTTATAAGTCCTTTGAATAAAACTGACCAGTTTTCTGAAAAGCGACTACCATCTGCCAATTGTCGGCGAATAAACAGTCACCACATATATGTATTACTCGTACCTTGTATTAGGATAAAACAAATCATAGACTATTAAATAAATTAAATCATAGACAAACCTCTCTGCTTAACATCATTGGCACCGTGGTTGGTGCTATTATAGATGAGGGTCGCGGACGCCCGCTGCGTATTGGGCGGCGCGCGCGGCCCATCGCTCAGGGGGTCGTAATCCTGAATCCGTCCTATCTTTTGCTGACCCCCCACCCCGTAATTCGGCTGCGTATATTGCCCGTAAGTGTACTGATTCTGATTATACTCATCGTATTTGGGGTACTGATTGTAGTAATCATCATATTTCTGTTGTTGTAAATTCTGCTGTTGTTGTTGATGTAAATTCTGTTGTTGTTGCTGATGTAAATTCTGTTGTTGTTGATGATGTAAATTCTGTTGTTGCTGTTGATGATGTAAATTCTGTTGTTGATGCTGTTGTTGACGGTAATACTCTTGCGAGTACTCAGCTCTGTATTGTTCGGATCTGTAATTCTCTTGTCGTGGGGGGTCAGGTTTGTACTGCCTCTGATTCTGAGTCTGGCCCTGGCTTTGAGCCTGACTTTGACTTTGACCTCCCTGGTGTTGGGGGGCCTGGTAGTGGTTCTTGGGTGGCAAGTTCGGGGCAGTGGTCAGCATCTCGGTAGCGTAATTCTCGATTTGCTGATGGTAGTTGTCGGTGGATGGGACATCTGTTTTAAGTGAGGCGGCGCATGGACAAGACAACACATAAATATTAGTGGACAATTGTGATCAATGTTGCCAGGACGGAAATGTAAAAAAGGAACGTATTTACCAAAAAGATAATCTTGAATGTATAGTAAAATATAACGCTTGATAATAATAGGAAAGAGGAAAATCATTACAAATCAGTATATGTTTTTTGATTGAATTTAATACTTGGCAATGGATTTACGCTACAAATATTGCGTTCCCTTTTACATATCCATCTTGGCTTTAAAAATGACACGGTTAGCAAAAAATGGAAACTTTCTTCCATGTGGTGAAATTGTGCCATCCAACATCCATGAAAAACAAGTGAAAAACGATAATTGGAACAAAACACACACACACAACTTGAATAATTCGAGATAGTTTTACAAGAAATTGTAGTATGGCCCCCTTTATCGTTTCCCTGACTACATCTCTGATTTTTTGTGTGTGACCCACAGTCATCTCTCTCCCGAATACGTCTCTGGTCATCAGTGCTAGATTAACAATAACTTATACAATGCACCAATTTAAAAATTTCTCACAATATTTGCATAACATTGAAAATATGTAAATTTTATGGGTCAATACTTTTTCTCACTAAAACAATAGTTAATTTATCAGCAATTATTCACGAAAAATAAATACATATACTATATCTATCTTGGTCAATCATTGTGAAAATGGTTAAATAGGAAATATGACTTTGAAACATTGATTTTGTAATTTTAATGGTGAGACCAGCAGAATGTATTGTTTCAAAGAAATCTGGAAGAAAATGTTTCAATCAAAATGCTTTTATACTCTAAAATTGTATCTGAATAACTTGTATCAAATATCAAAAACGATAATTTGTCCTATAGTTGGAAATACTAAGCTAGGATGTCATAATTTAGTATAGTATCGTAGTTTCCATACTCAGTACGATTTTAATAATAAATAAATAATTGCACATGCTATGAAGTTCCAAGCTAGTATGTTCTTATGCTGTTGCAGTAAATGAAATAAAAATTGTTTTTATTCGAAGTAGGTAGCAGACTAGCAGTGTACACTTTTCGAACGTCATCATTTTATCTACCTAACACGAGGTTCCTACCACTCGGAACTCATATACCCGCCGTTACGGGAAGTGTTTGCGGAATGAGAAGAAACGACGGGTCTAAAGAAACTCCCTCACACAAATCATTATTTCATATTTGACTGCTGATTGGGTCAACTACTATTTAATACCCAATTACTACATATTTTACCGGAATTTATTTTAATTGAATTGTCTTTACGGACGTAAAAAATACGTACGTATAGGTGCAAAAAATAATAGATTTCACAAGGAACATTGATGATGTCGTTTCACAAGCATGACTATAATGTGCGCTCGAGTGCAAAACATGGATGTGCCCTTTCACAAATATGACACAATCTCTAATCCATTTTTGGGAGACATCAGCACAGATTTTAATAATTCAATTCAATTCCGTATATTTTATTGCAATAATACGTAATTATAAACAAGGTGTACAAAGATCCCGGAAACTTCTTTTTAAGACTTCAAAATCAAATTATTTAAGTAGATATTTTAGTAGTCACATTCTTTTAATCGTAATTTTTTTACGTAGTACAAAATACTACCACTCGTACACTCAACGTTTCGGGAACTGTTAGCGGATGCTTTACTTCAGCTTCAGCATTAGTTTCTTAGTAAAAGTTTATCATTTTCATGGGATTGATCTTTTTACACCCTACATATAATTAATGAATATAGATTCTATATTATAGAATATAGTGTTTCAAAAGGGTGTGAAACTATTTGAACTAGGACTTCTACTCACGAAACCCTTCGTTTATGACAGTACCTTTAAAAACACACTTATTTGTATACTTCTCTAAACTTCCACTTTTGATATCTGAAAATCTGTGCTGGGTCTTCCACAAAACCTTAACCTCACATTGAACACAAAACATCGACGAAAAGACAAATATTCTCAACTGACCGACAATTTCTCCGTTCTCGTTGATCTGGCGCTGTTTCTCCATTTGCGCCTTCTTCTCCAGATCGCCGTGGTAGGCCACGTTGCTTATGATCTTCGTGTTGGCTTTGATGCGAAGGGTTTCCGGGTCGTCTGCCACCTGAGGATATTGAAACCAAAGAAATGAAAAAAAAAAATTGTTAACAACATATATTGTCACCACTTCTGGGGTCTCTTCCCAAAACTGGGGAAGTGGAGGTTATGGGGCTAATGGCTAAACCCCAAAGTCAGAACCCCCCTTACCCCCCATGCGGGTAAGATCCGGTAACAGTTCTCGAGTGGCGACCGCGCACCGGAAGAGGTAGCGTAGGCAGGCCTCCCACTCGGTGGACCGGTAGCATCGATATGGGAAACATTAGATAAGGTTACTCGCTCTGTTTGTTTCTGAACCAGCGTGTTCGTCTTGCGGGGGCTGAAGCGGGGTGAAGAGGGAGGCATGTATTTAAACAAATATCGCCGTTGTGGGATAAGCTTAAGGTTTATGTATTTAATGTTATCTACTAGCGACATGTAGCGACGAGTAGGGAGGCATGTATTTAATTAATGTTATCTACAAGCGACATCTAGCGACGAGTAGCGTAGCATCACTATAAAATGACAAAATATTCATAAAATAACAAGAAAAAAGTGATAAGAAATGTTGCTGTTAGTTTTGTTCTTTATTTTTTTTATTGTTTTAGCACATTTCACTGCACTGTAAGACATATTTTCATTTAAATACGGGATGTTTACTCGTCGCTTTTCAGATTGCGAATGGTGCGCAAAAAGGCGGCGCTACTCAACATAGGGGAGCAGACCACTATTAGCGACTACGCAGTCGGGCAGTATTAACCTCATCTAATGTCTCTCATATCGATGACCGGTAGCCTGGTAAAAATTGCCGGAAGCCGCTGGATGCGGGCAGCGCAGGACCAGTCTATGTAATCCTTGGGAGAGGCCTTTGTACAGCAGTGGATGTCTTTCGGCTGATGATGTTGTACCAGTTGCCGCTTATCAGGCGGATGTTAAAGACCCACCTGTGTAAACTTGCCCTTGCTCCTCTCAAAATCGGCATGGTACTTGACGTTGCTCTGTATCTTCGTGTTCTCGGCTATCCGCTTCAGCTCGGGCGTCTCCGCCATGGTTGTGTGCTTCGCTTTGGGCACGTGTCTACAAGGTTTAAATGCAGTCTTTAATAAAGATATGTAGATAGATGGAGTTATTTTTATTTAAAAATATTAAAAACATTACAAGAAAACGTAAATAAATAAAAACGTTCTTAGTCTGAGCTTTTGAGTTACATTTCTATAGTTATACTGAAATTATACTGAAAGCATCATAATATACGGGGTGTAAGGGACAGGTTTCCGAAAACTTTAAGTTTTAATATTATTGTGGAAAGTTGTTCAGTTTCGTCTACTGAGCAAGCCCTTAAAGTATTCCCTTTAACCCTGTATAAGGCATACTACTATTTATTTATTTATTCATCTTATAGCCGATCAGCTATTCGACGTGTTAGAAAAATCAATTTTTATTTCGCGGACACGTACCGCACGAAGTCGTCGCATTTTACGCACTACACTCAACATTATTATTCTCTATTTAAAAGCATTTTTTGCTTAACTCATCACAAAGAAATAACATGATCGTATCGCGATTTAGATTTCTAGGAACCATTCTTAACTTTTCCTCATAGACAAATCTTGATAAAAAAAAACTACAACAATAAGCAATGCGTCAAATCTACTTAATGCTAGCATATTTTTTGGCGCGCGAAACGTAAATACTGTATGAGTTATAATAATTTTATTTTGATTAATTACTTGACATTTTCATTTTGTAATGTTCTCCTTGCGTGCGATAAATAGGTTGCCAGATGTCCGGTTTCCGACCGGACAGTCCGGTTTTCCTTATGTCTGTCCGGTCAAGAAAACCTTGGTTAACCGGACAAAAGATTTTAAGTTTTATTGAAATTTGGTAATTTTGTTAAATTAATAAAAATAAAAAAACTTGTCCGGTTTTTTTTGCACCACACCTGGCAACCCTAGCGATAAAGTGTTTATACATACATACATACATAAAATGCATACTTTCAAACAATCATGTACACAGGGTTATTTTTGGTCCCCCACCAAAACTTCACAGTGGCTTCTACTCATGAAACTGAGCAACTTTCCACAAGTAACCAATGGTCAATTCGCAAAAAAAGGTGACTTGTGTTTTTATTTTTAATTTAATTTACGACTGATTATTTTATTTACTAGGGTTATGAGTAACTTACGTCTTACAACTCTTGATGTGCGCAACAACGCGACCATCCATGCTACCTCGAATTACCTTAATACCGAGCAGTTGCAAATATAGTAAGTAGTACATAATTAATCTTTATACAAAGACAATATTACGATCTGCTCCCCGCATGCAACTGCTGTGCCCTTACAGGGTGCATGTACAATCTACAAAATTCACTTACCATCTTTATGTTATGTACATGTTATGCAGAAATAAATGAATATGAATATTATTTCTTAACTTGATTAGCAATCAATTCAGTAAAAGCGTGATTGATCGATTATCTGTTACAGACAATACACTTTCGTTTGTATCTATAGGTATCTTATCTAGGCGGCGGCGGCGCATGCGACGACCTTGTCAATCTGTCAGTTGTATTGATATTTTAGTGGCTTTTTTAATTAGCGTTGTCTGTCCCACTGGCGGGCAAATACCTCCCCTATTTTCTACCATTGATATCTACTCGGCTAGCCCTTGGAACCTCATAAGGAGCATTTTTATTGACTTTGATTTAGAAAAGTGTACTACACTTTATCTTATCTAGGCGGCGCACGCCATGACCTTGTCAATCTATCCATTGTATTGACATTTACGTTTTTTTTTATTAGCCTTGCCTGTCCCACTGGTGGGCAAAGACCTCCCCTATTTTCCACCATTGATATCTACTCAGCTAGCCCTTGGAACCTCATAAGGAGCATTTTTATTGACTTTGATTTAAAAACAAAAATGGAAAAGAACCTAGAAATACTCAGACATACACAAGCTTTTGCAGTCGTGGCTCAGTGCGGCTTGCGTGGTCACGTCGATCACGCAGGTTTACTGACTACAGACACGGTCATAACCTGGATGGGTTTGACTGTTAGTGGCATTAATCGCGACCGTTTTCGTGCTTCGCAAGGCACGTTAAGCCGTTGGTGCCGGCTGCTATCGCTTGATGGCAGTCGCTAAGCCATGTCGGAGGCCTTATAGGCTTCAAATTATAGGCGGCTTGAAAACTTCTGACTTCTGACACTGTGGTTGGCCACTAGCCCCACAACCTCCACCAATCCGGACTTGGCCCCCGTGTGTGGAGTATAACCTAACTTTGCCGAATTATGGAAAGAGACCCGTGCCCCTGCAGAGGGGACGTAATGGGTTATTTACATACACTCAGGCTTACAACTTTGAGTACTCCTCTTGTTTGTTTTGTTAATCCGCCCTCAATTGTGTGTCTTTGGTAATAAATAATATGTATTAGGTTTTTAGTTTAAACTGTAAAATTAAAATCTGTATGTGGCGACATCTACCGTACTCGCCACGAACTATTTAGAACGCGCTATCAAAGTTACTTCGCAGTCACGCATATTTACGACTTCCAACTATCAACGGATGGACCACGGCCGGTCCCCAGGCATACCACCTTTTCCTCCGAAGAGTGGAAACACACAGTTCCTACAAGTAAAATTCAATAACTGCCTGATATGCGCGCACGTACAAGTACTCATAAATAAAAATCGAAAGTGGTCATTCTATAAAAAACCACACGACACGTCACAACAGATCCATTGATAATGAGCTTCCATTTACAGTTTCAATGTGAACCTTATGCTTGTGCAATAAGAGTAGCACTAATATAATATAGAGATGTGATGTGACAATGAAGTGTAATAAAGGAAAATAAGCTTTATGCAATGCAAATAGAGAATAGTGTGAAATTGCACTGTAATATCAATTCGGTATGCTTGTCACAGCGAGCTGTAATGGCGAGTTCACACGTAATGTGTATATTGTTGTTGTTCCAATAATAATGTACGGTTCAAAGACCGCACATTTTGTTTATGTAACATATCGTGCGTCATCGTTATTAAATTTAAGTACAGCTAATCAATATATTTTTTGTATGTATTAAGTTTGCAATTAACACTCAACGGAATCGGAAGTCAACTTTAAAACTGTGTTGTAATTTTATAAAATAAACGTCGTGTTTTAACTTAAACTTTTAACTTCAACTAACATCCTGCAAACTTCACCTTTGAATGTACTGAGTCAAAGCCGTCAACTAAGCTGGGGCTCGTACAAATAAGTATCGTATAATCTTCATATTAGTATTTATGAAGATTATAGTATGAACTACCAGAGCGATTTCTATCATGGTAACCATTTCTCCGACCTCCACCAATCCGGACTTGGCCCCCGTGTGAGCAGTATGGCCTAAGCTTCCCGATGCCCCTGCAGTGGGGACGATATGGGTTGTAAATAACCATTTCTGACTCCTAGACGGTCAGTTATTAAGCTATCCCGCTTCCATCTTTGACATCATCATCATCACATATACAGGCATGCATTAAACCACGGGGTCTCATTGCATACAACGAAAACCTTAGTTTATTAAAATGTCAATAGATGGCATGACAAGTATCGATTTTTAATTGAAGTTCATGCAAAACGAAGAAAAAACCCATTAAGTTGCTAAAAATACGTGTTTTGATTATTGTAATAACCAAAAAGTATGGCAAAGGCCGATAATGCACTTTATTATCAATTACTACAAATTATCTGATGACGGCGATGTATATCAAAACTACTTTCGTCTTAACTTATCAGAGTTGAGGAATGACACATACTAGCTGAGTACCAGTTTATAGCGTGACTTGATAGATGGCGCTGATACCACACGATTGAAAAACGTAATAGGTGGTTTACGTTTTGTTTTTCATATTTCAAATGATGTATTTTTATTTAATAATATCACAGATAATATAATACTAGTAGGTTATGTGCAAAAAAAAATCAACAAATGCTAATGAAAGTACAGGTAAGTAACCAGAATGTCTTCATTTATAGCCCGCGCCCTAGATGTCGCTAGTAGCGGTAGTTCTCAAGGAGTGAAAAAAATAGCCCGAAGAATAGCCCGAGTTACGGCAGTCGCATTTCGTTGTATGACATGAGGTATCTGTACGTTAGTATTATAAAATCTGTGATTAAACTGAAGAAAGTCAATTTTTTTGAAAAAAAATAAAATAAAAATACCGATATCACAAAATGGTGGGACTTTTACTAGAAATTTTTTTTGGTATGTTATCCTTCACTTTTTTTGGTAAGGAGATTATCCTTCACTTTTTGGACACCCTGTATATATTCATTATTGGAAGATTATAATATTATGTGGAAATATTGAGCAAAAAGACTCAATACCTTACTTACGAAATAATTATTTATTGATACACTTATAAATCTTTTTGGAACAAACCAAGTTTGGATTCAGAAAGTAGAAGGTAGACGTTTAACGTTAACAACCTCCCACTGGGGCACACTAGACAACAAAAAAAATACTTTTTTTTTCTCCGAGATTTTATTATGTGATTCGGGATTGCCATGCTACAGAGAACTTAGAACAGTAAATAAAACATCTCAGTAGCTTTTAAGAGAAATTTATTTTTAATTTTATATTTTTTTCTGGCTATTTTAAATAAAATGCGTTATTTGCTTATAAAAAAAAACATGTTTTTGTTCTTTTAGCCTGCCTGTTGTAAGAAGAGGTTGTTGTCTCTCTAACCAAAAACAAACAGTAGTCCGCAAGCATTGCAGGGGGTCATTTTCCCTGATATCTCTTTTCTATAGAAGAAATATCTTAGGGAAAGCGCTTACCGTGCTCATCACTCAACTGAACCTAGATTTTCTTATAAAAAGTCGAGGTGCGGATGCAGAAAGTGCATTTTTTATCAAATGTTGCAACCTAATTGTTTTTAAGCATTTAACAATTTATTTATAAGACTTTCATATTGGGGCGACCGTTAATTTTTCAAAAAAATATCGTGACTTGAACAAATGCTAACCAAGGGTTCTTTTCTCCAGTATTTAAGGTTGAAATGAACAACGGATCTTTTATTAACTTTTTAACTCGGGACAATAAAAATATCTTCTTTTAATTTAGCATGATTTAAAGCAGAACATTTTTGCTTTACAAATTTATTGCAATATACATAATTTTAAATTAACACTAGTTTAGTGTGTAAAGACGACAAAAGTATTTTTTTGAATCTACAAACGAATATTTTTTTCATTTTTCTGAGCTGGATTATAAGAATTTCTCAGTTCTCAGTAGCCAAATTTTTCAACACAATGCTCTTGCACGGCTATCCCACTCAAATAAAAAACAACAGTATTTCGTGTACCCAGATTGCAATCCTACAAATAAAGCAATCACTATCAAGTTAGCACCCAGTATTTGTCTCGATTGCGAAAGTCTAAATCAAAATATGCAAAATAACACTTCTTAATCAGAGGCGTAATACAACTGTGTTTTTTGACATTTTGACGAATATAAATCGCAAATAAAACAAAATAAACCCAGAGAATTAATACAAAAGCGAATATGGTGAAAGAACTAAACGCATATTAACTCTACAAAATATTATTGTGATGGTTTCTAAGAAAAAAATTGCGCCACCCTCCTAAATAGACCAAAAAAAATGATTTATTTTAAAAAATTGGTATCCTCTTTTCCATTCGTGATTGAAAAAAAAAATATTTTTTGGCATTAGGTGCATTATTATCGACAAAATACGCTACAAATTTTCCCCGGGAAATTTTGAGTGTTGCCTAGTGTGGCAATTAATCTGTGGCACGGGGCTTTTCTCATACCTCAAGCTTAGCCCTACTTTACCCATACATGGAAACCAAATCCAGATTGGTGAAAGTCGGAGATTCTCACATGAGCTGCCTTAAAAAGGACAATAAAGACTAACATAAAATAACTACGAAATAAGACATCACATGAATATAACACGCCCGACAAGCGAGTGAGTGGACGCCATATTCATATTCATAATGTGAATTCCCGTTCCCAGGTCCATTCACACAAACAAGTGCGACCGAACTAAACAGTTTAGTCGCTCGTACGAGTAACAGCGAATGACCCAATCACTTAGTCGTCGCTATACTTGATTAATGCGCTCTATGCGACCAGCCTTGGCTTTACAACAAAATTCAATATTTTTTTATTTAATCAACAATTGGTAAGCCCTTGGCATTATCTCACCTGATGGTAAGTTAAGATGATGCCGAAAGATAGAAGCGGGCTTACTAAGATTCCTCAACGCAATGGGGAACTGGCTAACTTATCATCATGCGGGAAGACATTAATGCTATTAACGTTAATTTTTTGCAGCAAGACTTAGACGGTTGTAGCCAGGTGGTTGAAAAAATGCTCTACAACCAACCAAACCAAGTCCTTAAAAGTTGGACCGTGGCAGTAATCAAACCTGCGACCTTCCTGCGAGAAGCGAGCGGATCAGCCACTGGACAACGGCGGAGGCGCAGAAGTTCTAGTGATTCTCTCATATGGATCGATGGTGTAAACGCTCCTGTAGGCCCATACATATTTTGTTTGGTCGGACGACAGTCTGCTGTGCGTGTGAATGGAACTTAATGTTGTGTCATCACATCGGATGGCATATTAACACATAGTAAGCCTGTATGCTTGTCCGGAATTCGCATTATGTCATATACATTGGTGTACAGCATACTAATTATAGATATCTTTATTAAGTTGTCAGTTGATATGACGCATCGTGTTTATATCTGTATTTTTCGTTAAAAATAAGTTTCGAAGTGTTGGGGATAACTTGCAGAAAGTTGACTTTCATCGTGTGATCGTAAGCCATAGGTTTCAATGCTTCTTCGTTTCTTTTTTCTTCCAATTTAACACTGACCAAACCAAGGTTGTAGTGCTAGAGGCCAACCCCTGTGTCAGAACTCTTCAAGCCGCCTATAAGGCATATGAACTGACGACCATTGCAGGCAGATGATGACGGTGACTCATAATAACAATATACTTCTTCTTGTCTTTGTTAATAACAGGAAACAATACATGAACCAAGTGAACGAATGGTGCTGTAGTCACACATATCAAGAAACTAAGACGATGGCTCAAGACAGGCTAAAATGGAGGATGCTGCAACGACAGAGGGCCAGGCCCTCTTAATTATGGTGATGATGATTCTCCTTGTCATGTGATACAATTTAATCCTACATACTATCACAAAGGACAGACGACAATTGCTTGGTGTTGCACATAGCATCACCCGCGGTCACGAGTAGGGCATTTAGATTTACACCTACGGACGTGTGCAGCGCGACCATCATACACATCTAACAATCAGTTGTGCAGATAAAAGTAAGTATACTTACGCTTCGCAGTACGGCAGTTTCCCGTAACCTTTGTAGGTTCTCATGTTGAGCGTCATCCCGCACTCCTGGCATTTGAAGCAGCCTTTGTGCCACACCTGGAGAAAAAGAAAAGCTGGTCAGAATCTGAGATGCAACAGAAGGCTTTGTAACATTATGTCCCTTCCCAAAAAAAATACAAGTTTATATATAAACTTTTTGTAAAAGAAAGAAAACACGTTTATTAATTACAGTAACATCACACAAAGTAAATGCATTTTTGAGGCATGGCTACAGTCATAATAAATGAGAACAAACAATTTATGAGGTATTAATTCAAGTGTCATATAAGTGGCTTGACAACTTCACGTGATTCATGAACCACCCGTAGCCATCCGAAAAACTCTAGGTCAGGTGAGTTAGTTACTGAGTTTAGGCACAAAATAAACACAGAAGGTCCACTCAATACAAACCACTAAAATCGTAAGCATATACATGCTTATATTATAGAAATATACGGTCGTTCGAGGCAAGGTCACGATCGCACAGTACGTGATCTTGCCTACAACGACCGTATACGTCTATAAGCATGTATATGCTTAGGATTTTTGTGAGCGTATTGAGCGGACCTTCTGTATCATGTGTTTCGTGGTTTAGGTGACTGGTGTTACCGTATAAACTGGCCACATAACAAAAAGGCTTCTCGGCCAGGCCGAGACAGTACGCCCGACGACGTTAGCGATTCGGTAATTTAAAATTATGTGGCGCGGCGCGACGTTTCATCGGGATTGGTTTGATTTGACCATTCGCCCGCGTTGTCGATACTTGATATGCTGTGATTAGCTAATAAGTACCTACAGCGGCACGTGATTGAAAACACTGAAAAGTCTTTTTTCTGAATTATAATTTAAGTTTATTTAATTTCGATTATTAATAAACATTTTATTATTAAATAAACATTTTTATTTCTTATATTTTTGATTCTTAATTAAGTCTCGAGACCGAGAGTCTCGGCCGAGTTTTTTTTTCGGTCTCGGTCTCGGCCGAGACTGAAAATCCTGGTTCGGTCGGACCTTAAGTTTCCGTATACTTTGCGGCCTTCTTTCTTATGAGAGCAGTAAGGCGGGGTTCCGTTCACTCCGTTTTGTCGAAGCTCCTCGACGAAGTGGCAGTCATTTCATCATCTGGCTAATTCCTATGATTGGCCACGACATATCTACCGTAGTAAATAAAATGCCTAACCAGTGAAACAGCCGGCGCTCTCCCAGTGCGCTAATCTGCGCGGAATGCGCAATTACTGCGCGCGCGCCTCTGCGCTGTTTGCGAAAGCAGTTATGCAATGTGACGTCACACATTGTGTTGATACTTATTGTTGGGTTTGTGGGTCGGGTTTTGTGTGAATTTGGAATGAGAGTAAATTAGGATACTTAGCACCCATTACAGAATTTTTCATTTCATTTTTATTTGGAACACTATTCACCATTTATATTACTCCGAGAGATGAATTCCAACTCTAACATAACATCCATCCAGTTATACTACTTATATGACCATTAACCACTTATCTCGGCGTAGTTATAGAAACTTTACTGAGATATAAACTAAAAAGCGAAACTTAACTGTACCTCGCAGCTGCCAGTTAGCCCGGTGGCACTAACTGAAAGTTAACTCCTCCCAATAAACTTAACTATTTTTAGTTGAGGAGCGCCATATGGTGCAGTGTATATGAAATCAAATTATTTTCACTGTAGATTGTAGGGGAAAGTTTTGAGAGAGATCCATCCATCCAGTATTTGATAGAAATTAGCATTACAAATACCCATTGCTGTATGGTTTGTCTGTTAAAACAACCTCAAAATAAGTTTTTTAAGTTATTTAAAAAAGGAGCTTCTGTATTCGGTCCTTAATCAAATCAAAAATATATATTCGAAGTATGTAGCACTGTTAAATTTTCGAAGGTTTCGATTTTTAAATCGACTTAACAGGTCACAACACAAAGTTCCTGCACTTGGAACTTGTATACCCGCCGTCGAGAAGTGTTTCCGGAGAGAGATCAAACTTAATCAAATATTTATGTATCTATGTCAGCACAGCAGAAAAATATAAACAGGGAAAATACAGCTTTACGGTTGTCCTTTCCAGACAAGCTTCAGGAAGAAACTTAATTAAGTATTCATTCATCTATGTCAGCACACCAGGGACATACGAACAGGGAAAAATACAGCTTTGATTTTCAAAATTTCATTTCCAGACAAGCTTAAGATCTCATCGACGTTTAAGCGTGAGTTTAGCCACAAGTACCACCGGCCCGGCGACCTTAAGGCGCCATCGCCGGCTAAATCAGGTCAACTGTGCAGTTGCGCTGCTTTCTAGCTAGTTGCACTATTTCGCGTTAGTTGGATAACCGACGGCAATGCCTATAATACACAGCTGTAGTACTTCAAGAGTATGGGTTTAATTTGCTGTCTTTTTATGTAGTATGCTGCACTCAAAGTAAAGAAGACCGCTAAGTATATAATAATAATAAAGACGTTTATTTATTTGTTAGAACACACAAATTCGGTATACATGGCAACAAATATAACTTAACCTGCTCGGTCCTCGCGTCCCTTATAGGGGACATTTTCCGTGGGGCTTTCCCTGGCGATCTTTTAAATAAAAATTATTGCAATGCATTGGAACTACATACTAAAGAAGTGTTACATAGAGGACAAACAAAATATATATTTTACTTCTATAAAAAATCCTTAGAACGTCGAAGTAATTTTTTTCAGTGTTACAAACGAAATCATGCTTCAGGACTGAGGAGGGTATTACAGATAAAATGGCCAAAATCTGAGCTAATGCTGATTTTCAGGCTTAGCCAGCGCAAAATGGACAAAATGCATAGATTGAGTAAAGTTACATGTAATTTAAACTAAATATAATAAAACATAGAGATAACATTAAATAAAACTTGAAATATGGATTAGAAAACTTAACATACAAAAAAGAACATAGTTGCAGCAAACTCCTTAAAACAAAATTTAGAATTTTATATTTTTAGAAAACTTGATACAAAGAGAACATAGTTGCAGCAAACGCCTTAAACAAAATTTTATATTTTCCCCCTTGAAGATAGATTAAATCACTTAGATTAGACTAAATCACCAACTGGATACAGTCAGTTGATGTCCACTAGTAGAGATGAGAGATGGAAGAAACTTTACAAATAAAAATAAAAGAACAATAATGTAATAAAAAAATATGGTGCGGCCTTTTTTCTTACGAGGGCAGTATGCTGTTTGCGGTTATGCACATGTCGTGACGATCACAGAATTGGCCAGATCATGAAAATGACTGGCCATGTCGTTGAGAAGTTCTGAAAAAGTCTTGGTTACACTGGCGCCGACTCCATAGGGCCTGGGGGTAGGGTTGCCAACTATACTGTTAAAAACAGTATTATACTGTTTTTCACTACGTTATACTTTTTACTGTTGAACAAAAATAAAGTATACAAAATACTGTTGTCAGCATCATAAGAGTTAGACGCTCACACATTTTTTTTTATTTAGTTAGAGGGCGCTCAGTGCAGCGCAGCCACAAATTAATCACAGTAATGGAGTTTAAGAATGAATCTGTCAATGTCAAATATTCAAGACATCAAGACTGTCACTCACTGACACAGACATGCGAGTGTGTGCGTTCTCAGAACATAACCTTTTTTTCGTGCATTTACTGAAACAGTTTATTCAGTAATGAATGCAAAGTGGCGGGAGGATAGAAATAGAGCAAGTATTAATTTAATAAAAAATGAGCTCCTCAGTTATTTTAATTTTAGTTATAATTGTGGTGAGACGTTTGAAGTTTCTAAAAAAGACTGTAAATTAATAAGTTGTGCGAGAAGCTCTAAAAAATATGTATTTAAAACATCAAATAAAAAAATACTGTTCATTTTTCTAAACTACTGTAATTAATATTGTTTTTAATATTCTTCTGAGACCTAAATATACTTTATTTTTTGTAAAAAAACGGCTCGCAAATTGCGGCCCCCCAACGATAATCACAAAAAACGCAAATAGCATTTTTTTCCGCCCTAGCCCCCCCAATATTTTTGTTAAGTCGGCGCCCCTGCTTGGTTAAGTTAGGTTACTGGTTTAACCGTATAAAGGAGCCCCGCAAAGCTTGGCTCCGTTGAGAGCTCCTCGACGACACCACAAGCGCGGTCACAGCCAAAAAATTTGGGTGTGGGGGGTCAAATTTTTATTTTACCTGCACCTTTGCGGCATTTAAAATTTATCAGATAAAGTATCTCAGATTACCTATATTTTTAAGAAGTTTATGTAAATTTGACGCCCTCCTCTGCATGTACCTCGAGTTGTACAGTAATACCCCGCTTAACGCGAGTGATGCGTTCCAGACAAAATCGCGTTAAGCGAAATTCGCGCATAACGGGGCACAAACAAATAACGAGTTAAAATATAAATCAATGTACTTTTGTTAGAGAAAATTGTCACAAAATATTAATCACTTGCACTTTTTTTTCGCACTTTAGAAAAATAGCTGTCTAAGGTTTTTTGTGTCGCATTTTGTTTGCGCTCTTGCAAAATTCTAAAAACTATTTTCCTATCTTTGGAGTTACCGGCGAGTCAACCGTCAATCGTTTTTCAATTAATGAGCAGTTACGGTTTGCTATTGGTCAATGCAATCACACCACTTAGCATGCAAATGAACCAATCAACGCATTCGCGTAAAGCGGGGTAAATTAGCGCGAATTTTAAAAATCGCACTATAACGAATCCGCGTAAAAAGGGGTCGCGTTAAGCGGGGTATTACTGTAATTAACGAGGTAGTAGAATCTGCAGCCCTACTTGCATAAAAAGGCGCGAGCGGAGCGAGAAATTGTATTTTATTAAATTAAAATATTTCAAGGTGGAGGTTCATTATTTATTAAATATTCGTGTATTTTCGTGTTTTTAGTGTCACTATGCAGCACCTACATTTATTTTTAGCTTAAGAACGAATGTCTTACTTTAAGGTGTTGTGTTTTTACATTAAATAAAGAGTTTTTTATTTCTATTTTTTATTTTTAGAAGGTTTCACGTCCACGATTTTGGGGAGGGGGGGGGGTGACTATGACCCCCCCCCCCGCGCGGGACCGCGCCTATAGTACTTGAAGACTATGGGTTTAGTTAGTAGTCTTTTTATGTAGTGTGCTGTTCGCTGTTATGCACGTAAGTGGTTTAGCGCTGACGCGCGTCAGGCCATTAGAAACCTTCTAACCCTCGAGTTGACACTGGAAAATAAAAGGAAATACTTCCACTTTTAGGTAAACTAAAAAATGCTTTGTGCTATAAATTCCCTAAAGTGGAATCAAAATAATAATAATAATAAGTATTTATTCAAAAATATATAAAATCTAAGTGTCACGGATAATTTTGTATTACCTGTCAGTGTCAAGCAAGAAAATGGTAGAAAATACAATTATTTCCCATACAAAACTACTGTGAGTAAAAATCCCGTAAACTTACGCGGTGGGTTCCACTGTTAAACTTATGAAACTGAACAACTTTTCCAACGAAATCTATACTCAATTCTCAAAAAAAATATTGACTATCTATACAAAATTGGCTGTTTGGTAAGTTATGTCATCAACCAAAAGATATCGACTCATAGATATCCAATATCCATAGATCCAAGTCCTCCCCCCAAGGATTTCCACACCGAGCGGCAATTTATGTAAAAAGTCTTTTTTTTTGCGCATAAAAGTTATTCAGTTTTTAAAAATAGAACAACCTGTTAATATTTCCGGGAGCGGTATTTTTTATACCCGGTCTGTATATCAGTTTAAACTTAGTCGCGTGGAAACATAATTTAAAATTTAAAATTGTTATAAAAAATATTCAATTTGTGTTTGATTTGAAAAATATTCAATTCGTCCGGGATGTCGCTATATTAGGTAGCCAATAAACAATTTATATTTTTTTCGTCTGAGCTGGTATGGCGCAGTGGTTTCGCCGAGAGTCATTGGTTCAATCCCCAATACAGGTCAAACATTTCGTCTGTTGTTTCCATAATCATTGACCACAATATCTCGTCGTATATGATTGTTGCAGCGGCTGCGAGTATCATTTCGCTCTTGGAGCACCACATCTACGCTTGTGAAGTTGTGACTATATAGGCATATGCGGCGCGACATTTCTTGCCACATTTGTCACAGGTAAAACGGTAGTTGTCAAGACGAAGTCTCTTCTGTTGCTTCAAAGATGTCATAAAAAATGAATCGTATACTCACTACAATTTCGGATTTTTCTTACGTTTCATTATTAAAGGGCTAAATTTGAATTATAAATTTGTAAAGGAGTTTAACCACTTGTAGGGACTTAACAGCATTTTTGTCCGGATTTAGTAAGTATAGCTGATTCTACAAAACATTAATATCTTCATTCTTCACCATTTAACCATCTGACAAGAGCGTGATAAGGGTTTACCAAATTACCCATACAAATGAAGGTCGATTCGTATTTCAATATTAATAATAATAATATCTGGGACAAATCACACATGGTCATCTGGCCCCAAACTAGGATACCCTGTATCTTGGGAACCAGAGACCGATATACATACACATATACTTTTAAATACATACATATATAGATATAATACACCCAGACTCAGAGCAAACAATACTGCTCATCACAGAAAAGTTTGCCCTGTGTGGGGATCGAACCCACGACTCTCGGATCAGAGGTCAGGACCACTAACCACTTAGCCACCGAGTCAGTCAAATAAAAAAAAAAAGTTAATAATGAAAGTTTATGGAATTTCGTAAAAACTTTAGTTCTAGCAATTAATATTTACAATGTTTGTGGTTTATCTGATTTCCATAAATATGTAGTTTGAAACTGACACAGTCTCCAAAAATATGTACCTATGCAGATTTTTGCGTATGGAGCGCGCGAGTTACTTTTTTTTTTTTTTTATTCAAGATTTGGGAGTGTTTGACTCTAATCTCACCTGATGGTAAGTGACGATGGAGTCGATGGTGGAACACGCAATCCCAAATAAAACCTATTCACTCTCGCCTTGAAGACCCCCAGGTTATAAGACTCGGGAAACACCGACGCCGGCAAGGAATTCCATTCCTTTGCAGTACGCATAATGAAAGATGAGGCAAAGCGCTTCGTGCGTAAGAGTGGAATGTCTACTACGTAGGGGTGGAAGCCTCGCCGACGCCTGGTCGACCGAAGGTGGAATTGGGGGAGATACCCTCCTCTCCTCTTATTAAACTTTGGATACTATTGATCGCGCATCACAAAAATACTAGTTGCACATCGTTAACAACCCATATCGTCCCCACTGCAGGGGCACGGGTCTCTTCCCATACCTCGGAAAGGTTAGGCCATACTCCACACACGGGGGCCAAGTCCGGATTGGAGGAGGATGTGGGGCTTGTGGCCAACCCCAGTATCAGAAGATTTTAAGCCGCCTATAAGGCCTATAAGTTGCACATCAAATAAACTAAATTTCAAACCTAACCTATAGATAGATGGTGAAACTATTTGTTGGTGAAAAAGATGGAAAACATCATTTTTTTCCGTGCGATTCAGTATTTTTTGATGGGCGATTAAACATTTCTCTTAAAAGTTTTATCGCCCACCCAGTTGCGCATGGACAGACAGACAAACATAATGAAATAATGATGGATGTCGCGAGCAATGGCATGAGACGGGCCTCGGCTGACGAATAGTATTATGTGTTATTGAATCAATGAATATCTTGGGTGCGGCGGGAGTACGGTGAACATGATGCTACAGGAATTTTGAATAATCTATTTTTGATTACGTGTCGTAGCTTCTGTCGTATAGCAGAATGTCGTATAGCAGAATGTCAGACTAATAAGATTGAAAACTTTCTACACTGAGGTAATAATAATAGAACCTCGTGCAAGCTGATGCCGACAAAAGGACGCGGTATCTTAACCTGGCGCACGAGGTAACGGATATGTGGCAAGTGCAATCCACTGAAATCATTCCTGTAGTCCTGTCCGTTAATAGTTGACTTGGATCCCCGCTGACTTGGATCGTAACCTTAGGCGGCTGGGACTTCGAGGCAGACCGATAATAGCGGCTATGCAAAAGGCAGTCCTCCTCGACAATGCCCGGATTGTCCGACGCTTGCTCTCCTCGTCGCATTGACCTCCAGTCGACTGTGCTTCTGCTGGAGTAGCTCCTGCCACTTCGCCTGGCGCGAAGTGGTCAGAGTAGCCCAAATTTATATTTCTGCATAATAATAGCATCACCCGCTCGACACTGGCCTAGCAACTTCCACTAATACAGACTTAACCCCCATGCACGGAGTGTAGCTTAACCTTATCAAAATATGGGAAGAATTTCGGGCCCAGCAGTGGGGAATATGTTATATTTTTTTCATTTTAGGATAACGAATTAACTTACGTATATCTCAGTTAAGAAGTTTGTAATTATTTAGGTACTTGTGTTTTTTTGTTTTTTTTTTTTAATAGTTAATTTTTGTGTTTTTATTTTAGCAACTAAGTAGGTACGTTTTTATAGCGTTTCTCTATCTTTTTTCTTTTGTGTAGTTTTGTCCTTAATTCCTAAATATTGTTGTTAAATTGGAATGAGTGTTTTGTGTAGGTAGAATAAATGTTTGAATCTTGAATCGAGTCCTTATTTCATAACTAGAAACAATATATAAAAAAACAATAATTTTTATTTCCTAAATCTTACAATCTTATATTTTTCCTAAAAACTTCAAGAGCCTGGTCACACTCCGTCACGCTACGATTGCAGACGCAGCGACTTCTATAGATAGATGCGCCGGAGTTGTTCATTTGAACAGGGAACACTTTTAAATTTAAGTTTGTTGATAAAGGTGCTTGCTTAGCTACAACATGGAAAATTTGTGGTGTGCTCTGGAATCTGCTTGGGGAACTATCAGGCCTAATGTAGTTAATTTCAAAGCAAGAGTACATCAATGTTGTTTTGCGGCAAACAACAATGTTGTTTGGCGGCAAGATTAATATAAGATCGTGGTGTCTAGACCGACTAGCTCAGTAAATGCTCTACCATCAATGAAAAAAAAAATTGTGATCAGATTTTTTTATTTTTATTAACCCACAAAGTTGGAACCGCCGGGATTCGAACCCGCAAACTTCTATGAAGCTGTGTGACGTGAAGCGAGTGACCTAGCCACTACGTCACAGAGGCTTTTAACTTTTGTATTATTATCATAAATCTGATAATTATTAATAAGATGAGAAAAATAACACTCTGTAATTTTATGGTACTAATCGATAGGATCAACCATAACAGTGTCAAATCTTTTCAATTAACATTACTTCTTATTAAATTTAAGGAAGACCATAAAACCTAACTATAACTTACAATTTTAACTCTACTAAACTGCACCTCTACGCTAACCTATTCATAATTAACCGTTCATTAAAACTATCAGTTAGCGCACTTTCACAGTTCATTAGTGGACAACCGGTAATTACTATGTGTAAAATTATAACAATGGAACCAGTTACCCGGTGTAAGTGCGATAATTAATATTCTAGTGATCGATTGATTTTATAGTTTACACTATAATAAAGTGTGATTTCCCTTTCATCGATCAACGTAATGTTTTGTAACCATTACCTTTATGAGGAATGGTGAAACTGCTCGCTCTATAACTGATGCCAAGCAGGGTGTTGTGTTCCGGCGGGTGGCGCGAGACAGCAAGCGTAATTACCGACATAAGAGGTATTTCATCTTACCCCTCAAATATCGGCAAGACCAACACCTTCTGGGGTTATAAACGCTCAAAGGAAGCGGATGCCACTTTCCATAGGGTTGGCAGTCAGCCTTTGTCATCTTACATAATAAAAAAAATTTTACCGACTGTCCAAATAATTCGGCAATTCTTTTAGGGCGTATAAGGGGCGTATACGTGTTTAGCTAAACAGCTGTAACTGTCTCAGTGCTTCACAACTCGGTAAGCAGTTGAAGCCAGTTTCTGTCATTACCTATATGTACAGTCACGGAATTTATACATACGTTTAGCAGATTCAGATATTTTTTTTCATTTAATGTCAGAGGCCTTTTAGGCGACTTGAAACTTCTGACACTGGATTGGCCACTAGTTTCATAACGTCTCGTCGGTTGTTACTTTTTTCTTTGTTAAATTGACCTTACATCCTTTCTTTTTATTGCACTATATCTTTTGTTGATTTATAAACGTTACTATCTATAACTTTATGTGCTCTATTTACGTATTTAAATGAAATAAGCAGTGTAACTATTATCTAATCTGTGGCGTAAGTAATATTTCAATATACCTAATTTATAAAAGTTATCATATCAACTGATGTTATAAAGCAATAACTTCATTACATTTGTAGAAAAATAAAAGCGACATTTGAATTATGTACTTTTTTGATTTAAAAAACGAAATTGCCAAAAGAACGCCGGCCCAATCCCCAACGGCTTTCTTGGCCGTAGTTCGGTATAGATCGTTATGGCCAATAACTACGGTCAATTTTCATTGCCAAAAGGTCACCGGATTTATTATACGATAATTGTTTTCCTAATGTTAACTTGTAAATTAGTTGCGCGTGTTAAACACGATAACAGATCATTAACACAATATGTAAGCTAATAAGCAATTGCGATTCAACAAATGACGTGACGTCTACATAATTACAACAGTTCACATTTTTTCTGCGGAAATTGTCCAACAAAAAAGAAACTACTGTTTTTATATAGTGATTATCGGTCTATTTTAAATTCTCTCCCAATTAATTAAATTATAAATTAGACTGGATGTGTAGCGACAGTATTCCAAGTTTCTGTTCGCCTTCCCCTTCACAGAAAGTGAGGAAGAATGGAGAAACCATGTATAAATAAATGACAAACGAATCTGTATTGATTTACTTTGTAACCGCGATAACATTTCTTGAAAAAAAAAATACGATGAGGTGAATAAAAAATATCAGGAGAGCAGTGTTACATTTTTCATAGGTCATTTCTGTCTACCTAATACGAGGTTTCTACCCGTAGAAACTCGGATGCCGGGAAGCGTTTGCGAAGTGACAAGACACGCTATAGTGCCGAAAGAAACTCCCTCCAATATAACATATTAGTTTCAATAATTGACCACGCTGAATACGTTAAAAACAACCGACTTCAATCGCAACAACTCCAATTTTGTTATGTTTTTGTTGATTTTCTCAAAAACCGCTGAATCGATTTCGATAAAATTTATATGGGACCACCTGTGAAGTATACCCTTTTAAACAAAAAAAGAATTTTCCAAATCGGTTCAGGCGTCTTCGAGTAATCGGTGAACATACATAAAAAATATAAAAAAAGATTCCGACGAATTGAGAACCTCCTCCTTTTTTTGAAGTCGGTTAAAAAGGTCTCACATGCTATTAAATTTTTCTGTAATACATACTGTGAATACTATAAGATTGGAAACATAAAGAAACGGACGACGCGGAACTAGGTCACTGAACTCATAAATATACTTCGTTGAACAATAAAAACACACAAAGCGATCCCTTTCATAATAAAAACAAAAAAAAAGCGAACAAAAAAATATGATTCCGGCCAGGATCGAACTGGCGACCTTCTGCGTGTAAAGCAGATGTGATAACCACTACACCACGGAACCCGATGATTGTGCAGACGAAATACGCGTTCGGATTCGTTGGCGCAGTTGGCGCAGCATGAATGGCGAATGACGTCACTCAATACGGCCAACTGTCAAATAATTGCTTTTGTTTGGAGAATCTCTTTCCTAGCGTTATCCGGCTTTTGTTTGGAGAATATTGTGTGAATTTGTTTGTTTTTCATTTCCATTGTAAAATAGGTCGATGGTCGGCAATGAAATGAAAGAATGTAAATTAAAAAAGAATTAGGTAAATCAATATTTAAAAAAAATACAGAACAGTGACCAATGAAAAAAAGTTAATATAAATTATGCTTTTGCTGAATTAGAGAAAAACTTAGTAACATACTTGTGATTGTGAAATAATTCATAAAAAAAGGAATTAAACCACCAGGTACAAGCTACAGTAAAAAATAATATACAAATCAACTTCAGTGTGTTTTATGGTCCCCATATTTTATTTTATTGTATTTAAGAGGGTGTTGTTATTGTTATCAATTTGCCAATATTTTAGTGCAATAGTTTATCATACGTTTTTTTTTATTTTAATCACTTAGACAACTTAATCCAATTTTGTGAATGTGACCTATTGCAAATCTCGTAACACAAAAACGAGTTTTTGAAAGAATGTGGATAACTTTATGTATATATCACAGGTGGGATGAAATTAACATAAACATAGATTTTGAACAGTCAAACTAGTTTTAGAATATGATACATATTAGGTAATATTACTGGCCATTTGTAAACAAGAGAAGCCTGATTCCACAAACTCTTTTTATTAATATTGTTTTGAAGATTTTTTCATAAACTTGATCTATCATTTTGAATTCATTTGATAATTTTACTGTTGTTATCAGACTGGTATAGATTACCTATTGTTTTTGTTTTTGTTATCATTTCGTATCGTTTTGGATGCCATTTTCTTAACAAAAACAATTAACTGCACTTAAAACTTTTTTACATTACAAATAGGTATTTGGAATGAGAAATCACCCAAAAATCACTGTCCCCCAATTAAGATTCCTTTTGCCATGAGAACAAGACACTCTTAACATAAGTTATATGTATATATTTGTTTAATTAAATGATTAAACACTTAAATTAAGAGCAAACAACTCTACTGATAAGAAAAATGTTTGCCATAAGTAGGGATTAACATAAAACTTTCAACATAGGTGAGTTAACCACTATGCCACCAAATGGGAAACCTTAAAAGAATCCTATTATTTCATATAATATCAAATCTATCTGTGGCTGCATTATGATTTAATAATGAAGTAAAAATAAATAGTTCACAAGAACTCATCAATTCATAAACCTCAGCACATCATCTGTGATCTCATGGCTGTGTCATACATCTTATTGTTTACTAATAGGGCTATTTTCCTGTTCACATGAACTTAGACCATACTGTTCCAAAGTGAGTAATAACGCTCCCTTGTCTATTTATTATTGCTTCAGAAGGAGTCATTACATGAAGTGTTAAAAAAATGTGTTTGAAATTTTAAGGGGTTACTCAATATCTATTATAGAAAACAAGAAAAATATTGAAAAAATCTGATCTACAATATTTACAGTTTCCCATACTTCACTTCAGTATGGGAAAGTGAACAAAACATTGTAGATCAGATTTGTATAATATTCCCGTTTTTGTATGGGATCATTACTGTGTCACCATTACCATTACATGTGTAGATGTTCCCCTGAAAACCATAAGCTCCTCCTGCAGTAATCAGCTATGCAGCTTATTATAAACAATTTGGCGCTTGTTAAAACATTTAATGTCTACCTAAATAAAACAGGGTTATACTAATATGAAGGTCAGGGAACAATTATGTAATTAGTCTTTTAGCAACCCACTGTACAATTGTAATTGAGGGTTGTAAGATCTTGGTTACATTTTACCTCTTTAATTCTGTTGCTACCAAATGTCTTTCTACTAAGGCTGCAGTAAAGCATGCACGCCTTGTGTATGTCTTGCTTGTTCTGTCTACCTGGCCCTTGGGATTTTCCCAGGCTGGGCCAGGATTTGCTTTCTTTCGCCATCAACTCCACATTACCAGATTTTCTATTCTATTCTATCAGCCGAAATACGTCCATTGCTGGACAAAGGCTTCCCCCAAGGATTTCCACACCGGTCCTGTGCGGCTCGCATCCAGCGGCTTCCTGTAACCTTTACCAGGTCGTCAGTCCACCGAGTCGGAGGCCTGCCCACACTGCGTCTTCCGGTGCGCGATCGCCATTCGAGAACTTTATTACCAGATTATCTGCTCTGAATTACACTTAATAAGATTATCCCCACTTGTTGAGCCAAGTACAGCTATTATCTAACTTCAGAACATTCTCATATCAATTTGATAATTTTCAAAATATATTACACCAGAATCCTTATCTTGATAATATTGTAGCTATAATCAAAAGATAATTTGTTTTTTATCAGTGTTCAACTTTGTTATCAGTATCATAAAATAAACGGAACGAGCAAACAAACACATGACCTGCAAAGATGATGATAACAGAAAATGTTTAAACTGAATAATTTTAGACACATGTTTTTTTGTCTGAAACTTGTCATGATAAAGAATTTTGTTGTATAGTCATTTTGTCTCAATGCTGGACAGTGGCCACCAGAGCTGCTGGCTGCTTTTAGGCCATTTAAGCCAGGTTTTTTTAATATATAATGTAGTTTTTCATAACTTATAATATGTAAAATGCTTAAACCAAAAGCATTAATAAGTAATTAAATTAAAGTATCTGGTATCTGGTATTATTAGATAAGTTTTCTTATCATTTACTTTTTTATCAAAAGTGCCAGTTTGGTATCTGAGACTATAGCAATAAAAGAGTAAATTACTAGGTTTTGCAATTTATATATCTATAACTTTAAAACTCAATCAAATATTATTAATATTCAAATTTAAATAGATCCAAATCTATCTACGCTATGCTCCTTTTGGGTAGGAAAAGGAAAAAATACACTCTGACCAAAAGCTTCTCTTTTCTTCTTTTTGGTAGAAAATTTTAACATTGGTAATTTGAAAAAAATATAGGTATTATGGAATTACTTTCATGTGAAGGCCACAGAACCATACAGCCACTGATAGGCGTGCGTGATATAGTCACGTATTTGAATACAATCGATACATGTTTACGAGGCAAGGTCAGCTCCCGACTTGTACCAAGTCTTAATCAGGTAAAAAGGCCAACAGAGCCATGAATAAACGCAATATTGTGGTAAGCCTACTATGATATCAGCGTCAATTTATACAATTTAATAATGAGTCACTCGGCCGGCTGTGTGAATTGGTCATTGCGCCGGGCCTGGCCTTAGTAAAGTAGAAGTTACGAAAAAAGTTTTTTACGACAATATGTTTCAGAATTTTTTTAAATGTTCTTTTGATATTTAAACGTTTTTGATAGCTGTAAAAGAGCACTTAGATATTTATTAGTCCGAGAACTCTACAGAATGCAAGAGAAAATTACCTTGTCCAAGCATTTCAATTCCTCCGTCGGATAAACTGTTTTCTCACAGCGCGCACAAGTTTTATTCATCGTGATAGTTTTGCAATACACAAACACTATAACTTAATGGTGGCACTATCGTATCACAGAGCAATACAAGTTTTCCTAATTCACAAACAAAGTTTGGTGTTCACTTTCAGATAAAAAACTCAAGAAGTACGTTCACCGTAGCATCCTCGAAACGCGCATGCCAAAAAATGACAAATGGCGGCGATGTGCTGGTGTTACCATACGTAAAATATTTTTTCTACCATTTTTTAAAAGTGTATCACAATCGGCGCGGTGATCGTTAACCTATTGACCGCCACGCTTCTTCTTCATGTCACACATAACTCCAGGTATTGGGGATCGTGCGTGACTATCATGAGCACGGTGGCAAATAGTGGCGATCGATATTATACTATTTATTTTAAGATGAAATTTCGCTCGTCGTACAAATCAATGAACCGTCACAGACGATAAAGACAATATACGTTTTCATAATTTGTGTTTACATACGGATAATATGGAAATTATGGCCCGATGCGGAAATTATCGTAGGATGATATTTTATGATCGTGGCGTGGGCCAAGTTCGTGGGTGACGCTGTATCACCGTTGTACAGTCATTATCAAAAATATTTGAAAAAATATACAATATTAGAAAAATACTTTTATTGAAATAAATTAAGTATACAAATATAATAAGTAGCTACATTGGACAAGGACAAATACATCTCTCTTTTTGCAGCACCGCTAATGCTTCATTGAACAATTGTTTCGATGTTTGGATCATTTCAGTTAAATGGTTATAATCCTCTAGTTTCTCCTCCTCAATCATTTTAAGTTTATCTTCCATTATTTTCAACTTTTCCTCTGTAAGTTCGAGTTTGAATTTTAATTCTTCTTTGTCTAGACTGTCGTAAATCTCAGGTTGAGACTCAGAAGAGGTACTCTCGGAAACTTTTTCGGTTACAGTGGCTATTGAGGGTTTCTTTTTAACTGCCAGTGTTGAGGTACCACCGAAATCATAACTTGGCAAAGAAGTTTTAGAAGTTTTAGAGCCTCGTTTTGAATCTTGCTGTAAAGCTTTTAATTCCTCTTCAAGCCCAGTAATTTTCCGTTCTAGTCGTCTCTTTCTTTCTTTAAGTTTTCTGTTCGAGGTTTCTAGTTCTTCCCATTTGTGTCTCTCAGAGTCTAACCTTTCATTTAATTTAACAACTAGCTCGGATAGCTTCTTTATCTCATTATCAGTTGCAGTTTTCATTGGTGTAAAGAATACGCTTTGTAGTGAGCACTCTTCATATCTTAAAAGTTGAGCTCTTAATTCATCTATTTTAGCCGTTTTCTCGTCAGCCTGTTTTCTGAGGGCGTCAATTTTGGATTCTGTAGATTTTGTGGACTTCTGATGCTCAGCTATATCAGCGTTCATTTTGTTCATCTTTGAAGTATTTTCTTTCAATACCTCTTGGTAATACAGCTCGATTGTTTTGATCTCATTCTGAAAAACAGATCCTGATCCTAATTTATTAACTTATGTTATGAAGCATGATGACAAAAAAATATAGTAAAAGTTAATGTAAGATCACAAATACTAGAATTTCAAACAGTGGCATTAAACAACAAAGGAGGGGTATCAATAAGGCCTTATTTTCGCCCCATCCCCGACATGAATTCTCATATGTGCATTAGGTTTACACGAAAGTGAATAGTAAGATGGAATGAATAATATGCCAGAATATTCTCATTTAACATATATTTTGCAGTTCATATTATTGTTATGGGAAGATTTTATGAAAAGGTGAAATCATGACTTTAATCAACTTTATTTGGATAATTTCGAAATTTTTCAACATTTCATTCTCGTCACTCCCACGTTCTTTAACATCTGCATCCATCAAATAATAAATTGTAGTCGCACGGGATTCTTTGGGCACTATGATCTTGATATCTGCAGTTACTTAAATACCAGATTACGGAGCCAATATGAGCGCAACAACCAACAAGTCTTGCCCCTACTTTGTATTGACAGTACCAGATTATTATAGTGGTGGAACTGTACTGTATCCAAAGAGTGTATATTTTAGAGGCTGTATGCCTAGGTTGAATTACATTCTCAAAATATCACTCGATTCTTTATGTAAAAATATTTTCTCTGTCAGTCCTGTACGTCACCGTCAAAACAACAAAAGCTTGTGCCAAGTCAAGTCAAGTCAAAATATTTTGTATTTAAGTAGATGCTGTACGCATACTTTTAAATCGTCTTTTTTTTCTACCTAGCACAAAGTTCCTACCACGCGGAACTGCCGTGGTGGCACTTCAGTTTTATTTTATGAATTTATAAGATTATCACTTTTCCCCTTTAAAATAGTTTCATTTGCATTTATCTATGAGCGCAGGGTGGAAGCAATGTAATTTTTAAATTATTGTACAGTTACAGAAGAACATTAAAATAACATAAAAAAGAAAGTGCTTCTTACATGCGCTCTATATAAAAAAAAGGTTACTGAATTTTTTAAATTGTAAAATCATTTCATTTGTATTTATCTATGAGCGCAGGGTGGAAGCAATATAATTTTTAAATATATTGTACAGTAACATAAGAGCATTACAATAATATATAAAAAAATGCTTCTTACATGCGCTCTATATAATAAAAATGGAATATTATTGAATCTTTTTAAATTTTAAAATCGTTTCATTTGTATTTATCTTTGAGCGCAGGGTGGAAAAAATGTAATTTCAAAATATATTGTACAGTAACATAAGAGCATTAAAGTAATATAAAAAAGAAAGTGCTTCTGATATGCGCTCTATATAAAAAAAGAAATGTTATTAAAAATTTATCGTTTTGAACTAAAATCACGGTTAGACAGAAGTTTAGTATCCCACAGCTAATATTAATTGTATTTTCTTTATTATACGTATTTTCTTATCAAGCATACTGTATACTTTATGGATGTATAAAGAAAACATCGAATCGTATACAGGATATAACAGAAAGGTGTGATAATACTTCAAGGTTGGCTTTTACCCATCAAACTGAACAACTTTTGTTCTACAACTTTGTTCAAATCGCAAAATTTTGTTTGGACTTTTCATACAAATCGATCAGCTGGCGAAACAAGTTTGTATGAAAAGTCCGAACATTTCTTTGCGATTTCAACAAAGTTTTAGAACAAAAGTTGTTCAGTTTGATGGGTAAAAGCCAACCTTGAAGTATTATCACACCTTTCTGTTACACCCTGTATATCTTTTATTTTTGTTATTTTGGGGCGAAAATAAGGCCTTATCGATACCCTTCCTTTAAAACAACCTATATCAATAACTAAATCTTACCCTTTGCTCATTGATGAGCATATCGTCATGCTTGCTTTTTTCAGCAAAGGTTTGCATCTTTTGTCTAATGGTTGTAACATCACATTCTAAATTCCGGATTCGACACTTAGCAGCATCCAACTTCTTCTTTAACTCTTGATTCTCCGATTTTAATGACTCAAACTCTTTCATGGCTTGTTCTGTTTCTTTTTTCTTTTTGGCTTCTATGTCTTTTATTGCCTGTAAGTTATAATTAAAGTAAAAGCTTACTCTTGCTAATAATTTTTTTTGCTGAGCATGAGAAAATAATGTAGACAAACCAGTAAAACACAGATTTTTATAATATACGTAGAATTTTAGGTACCTCTGTATTTTTATATTTTTTTGGATTTAGCAAGGTACCTCTACCCATGCTTCTTAGTGTAAGCGTAATGTAATATTATGTTTAATCAACAATAGTGTTAAAGAACTTACTTGACCCTGATTTGTGTAATCTTTTTTATTGTCTTTATCACGTTTTACAATGTTAAGCTTCTCCTCTAAATCTGCTATCTTTGCTTGAAGCAAAGAAATTTGCTGAGCCCTTCCTTTCCAACCAGCTACATCATTTTGCAGCTCTTTGATACTCGTGAATTTGTCTCCTAATTCTTGTTGTAGGATTTTGGTTGCCAGCAATATTTCATTTTTCAGTTCTACATTTTTATTCTTGCTATCGTATAGCTTTTTATTCACACTGGTCAATTTCAAATTCAGTTCTTTCAGTTCATCTGAGGACGCGTCAATAAGCTCTTCTTTACAAAGGCAAGGCTCAAATTTTTCCTGTTCCTTTGTTAAAAGCTCAAGTTGCATTATCTTTCGTTCCAGTGAACCATTTTTGGACTTGTAATGTTCTAACTCGGATATCAAATGTCTGTTTTGTCTACAAAGATTTGTTATCTTCTGGCTAATTATGCCTGCAGATTTAGAAGAGATCGTAGGACCTGTACCAGAAATGATGTCACGGATACGTTGGTTCAGTTCAGCGACAGTTTTATTCAGTTCACGTATTGATTCATCTTTTTCAAAGATTGTCTTTCGTAATCCATTGTTTTCGCCTGTCATAACCTGAAAAGGAGAACACCTTACTTTCACACACAGGAATTTCAATGCATAGATAATGGATAATACACTGTTTCATCATTATCATCATAGGCCAAAAGACGTGCAATGTTTAACTAAAGCTAAATACAAAACTAACGTTTATATTAAGTAGGCATAAGGTTATAGGATATGACAAAGCTATGATATTATTACCTTGAGCTGTTCGATTAAGTGGGCATTCAGTTCTGGGGGATAAAGAAGATCATCAGGATCAGGAGCATCAAGTGCTGCTGCTGCTATCATTTTCAGCTTCATTTCGTCTGTCTCATCTATTTTAGATGCTAATTCCGTTATTTTTTCTTTAGATTCTTTTTCTTTGCTTTTTTCTTTATCTTTCGCCTTTCCCTTTTTTGAATCCATTTTCAGCAAACCAATTAAATATTTTTCATACTAAAACGTAAACACAAATAAATTATGTGACATACGAATATGACAAAACTTCAATTTTCGAAAATGCCTTGCTATGGATAACACGGAGATTTTATTCTTTAGAAAGAAGTTTTGATATAAGATAAAGAACAAAAAGTTTGATCAAATATTCATGTATCCGTTAAAAACATGTATAAATTGGAAAAACATGTTTCTTATAATTTATTTTTAATCATACAGGCTGTAACAAAATTGATGTAGGACTTTTGTTCTACGACTTTGGTCAAATCGCAAAACAAATCTGGACGCTCCATACAAAAATGGCAAAACAGATGATCAATTTGTATGAAAAGTTAAATTTTTTTTAAGAAGAAGTAGAATCCTCAGTTAACGGGTCCTACACCAATTTTGTCACATCAGTCATTATCTTAAGGTGACTGTACTTAATAATAAAAAACCAAAAAACATAATTGACAACGCTGAACACGTTAAAAAACCGACTTCAATCATAACAACTACCATTTTGCAATGATTTTTTAGTTTTTATTGATTTTTTCAAAAAGCACTGAATCAATTTTGATAAAATTTATATGGGACCTGAAGTATTCCCTACCAAATAAAAAAAGAATCATTAAAATTAATCCATAACTGGCGGAGTAACCGCGTAACAAACATAAAAAACATACAGTCGAATTGAGAACCCCTCCTTTTTTTAAGTCGGTTAAAAATAAAAAACCGGTAATAAAAGTACTTCGCAAATCACAGTAGGTGACATCTCTAGAGCAATGCTGCCAATATTGCGCATAACTGTCATTCTATCGATCCGATCAGCTGTCAGCTGTCAAGAAATTGTCAAATTGATTGTGATTTGTGGTGTGATGGTGGGTTGTGGATTGTGTTTTTGCTGTAATTTTACTAATTAAAAACAATTTTGCAGTGTTTGTGGTGATTACGTTCTTTCTAATGGCATCTAGGTGATCTTGCTACACATCACTTTATTTTACGCCTTCAGAAACCTATAGGTAAGTACCAAAACAAGGTCCTCTTCACATTGATTGATACCTTGTAAAATAAATTGGTTTTATCTTTTTGTTATGCAAACAAATCGTCTCGGTATTAAGTATTGTCTTTCCTCGTACTTTGCTGTTAGACGTTAGACACACTTGCGTATGGTTTTACATTGGCTTTGTTACTTAAAAGCTATAAAAAATATATTTTCCAAGTACTAAAACTTATTTTTAGTAGGAAAGACAAGGACAGGACGCTTAAGTTTAGTCCTGTCAAATAAGTTTAGTCATAAACAACGAATCGACACCATTGTTTACTGAATAGCTCTTTAATTCAAATTGCAAGAAAAGTTAGTCGCTGGGATTTTCATAACGAGTACAGTTTTTTTATTTATAAAATAATGTTATGATTATGAAAATGACTATACAAAATTATGATGTCATAGTACGGATCGACATTTGAAATAAACAACGAGTTATATATATATATATATGTTATATTTGACTATCATGTATTATATCTCTGTGCATTAAAGAATATTTGATTTGATTTGATTTTATCCAATGTAATACATTGATGTTAATACAATGTATTGAGAAAACATTGATTGTTTTTCGCAATGGACATGTTTAGGCCTTAAGGTGCTTTAAAAACTCTAACACTAGGGTTTGTAAGGTCACTGGTCTCACAGCCCACACGAGAAGATAACATGTTAAGATATTCCAAAGCCAAAACTAAAGGAAAACTAGGTACAAGGAAAAATATTTATAAAAAATTCACATTCATAGCTTTACTTTGTTTACAAATACCAATTTTAGTTTCAATGTTATGTTAAAACAGAAGATTTTTAATCATAGATTAATTAATTAATTTTACTTAATCTTTCCCTTCAATTGTTTTTGACATTTGATAAAAAGTAACTCAAATGACTGGACACAATTCAATAGGGTCACAATTCAGTTGGACATAAATCAATGGGGAAGAAAACGCAAAGCTATTTGCAGATGGCGCTACGAACGCTTGACTCATAACAACTTACAATTAGTTCCGCGTTTTTTTATTATCGAGGTGTTATAAATTAGTTTTTTCTGTAAAATTATTAAATGGAAAAAGTATGCGACTTGGACTGTTCCTCAATTAAAGGCGAAGTTGAAAAGTACATAATTGAAAACGTAACTTTTCTCACGTCTTCTTCATCCGAGAATCTTAAGGAAATTAATGATTTCCATTATTATGGCAACCAATCGCCACACAACGCGGTATTTTTTTAATAATCTTATGTTTAGTTCACGTAAACAATTTTTTCTATACGTTTTGACAGTTAGTATGAGTCAAGCGCCTTAGTATGAGAACTTTTATTTTATTTTATTGATAATTCTTAATTCCCACTAGCCACTAGCACACTTTAAAGTGGGGGCCATTTGGTACCGAATATCTCCCACTTTAAAGTGTGCGCTCTGCCAAGTAGTGTTGTCCATATAGCTATATTTTTGTTACAGTTGACCATGCCGGGAACAAACCTGATAGTGCCCGTGGTGCTGTGGGGCAAGCACGCCCCCACCCACTGCGTCTCCTCTGTTTATTTGTCTCGAGACCAGAAAACCTTGGTTACAGGTATCTATCGTATATTTGCCCTATTAATTTAAACTATTCTTGTCTACAATAAGGAACCTTTAAAGTTTGTCATATTACAGATAAAGTATACTTGCGATATGTACCATAAGGAACTTTAAAGGCGCAAATGACAGTTCCCTTCTACCCATCCCCCATCCCATTTCAAAGGTCGGCAACGCACTTGTGACTCCTCCGGTGTTGCGGGTGTCCATGGGCGGCGGTAATCGCTTACCATCAGGTGATCCGTCTGCTCGTTTGCCACCTATCACATAAAAAAAAAAAAAAAAAAAAAAAGTATATTTGTCATCTGTAACATAAGGAACATTAAAGGTACTTTGGTCAGTTGTCATCTGACCTTGGTTACAAGTGTACATTTGTCATATTAATTTAAAGTGTACTTGTCATCTATTAGGAACTTTAAAAGTAAAGTTATTGTCAGTTGTCATCTCTGTTTGTCATATTAATTTAAAGCATGCTTGTGATCTGATGTTATAGTTTTACTTTCAATAAATAAACAGGAATAAATAAACAAAATAATTCAGAGACCTTATAATAATAATAATAATAATATTCGGGACAAATCACACACGGTCATCTGGTCCCAAACTAGGATTCCCTGTGATAGACAGCTTAAAAACTTCAAACATTTTGATTGGCTACTAAATTCAGACTATACGTACTAGTATGGGAAGATACCCATGACCTGTAGCATGGTTGATAAGGGTTATCAACAACAGCTTTTTATCATTAATCATAAACTTTCTTTCAGGATGTTACGACGGTCAGATCTGCATCTGGCAGGTGGACCCGGAGACCCTGAAGATGACCCCTCGCTGCCTCCTGGTGGGCCACACCGCACCCGTGACCTGCTTGTCCCGCGCTTCTATCATTCAAGTGAGTGGAGAAAACCGATCCCTAATAATACGATTCCTAAAACTTCTTGTGTGTTTATTTCTAAACTCTTTATTGTACAAATAAAACAAAAATACATTATATTAGAGAATAAAAAAATCTTGTAGAAGGCGGACTTATAAATGGATTTCTTCCAGCCAACCTCTTGATCTACCGAAAGGACAAATAAGAGGCAAGAGGCAAAGAAAGACTGTAGCAACTGTATTTATAGAAAAAAAAAATTGTACCCCTTTACATTACACGATTAAGCATTGTCAACAGGTGTGGCTGTTAGCAACTTGGCAGAGTTTCATTAAAATTAAAGTAACATGGCTTAGTGATATGTCTCGTGACTGCAAATAGGTCATACTCTGTAGCTGTATTTTTACTTATTTATTTTTTCAACTTCACAGGACAATAACTTTATAGTGAGCTCGTCGGAGGCGGGTGAGATGTGCACTTGGGATCTGGTGGACGGCAAGTGTCGGGAGAGTGTCAAGCTGTCGCAAGTGCATACTAATATACAGGTGAGTAATACTTATATTCAGGTGAGTCATAGTGAGTCATAATAATATTCGGGTGACTTGAACTAATATACACATTATTTGAACAAAAGAACTTAAAACTTCTGGAATTTGTTGTGTTGTGAGCTTCTAGAGTACTCTAAATATTGTGGAAAGTTTTCATGAATTTAATAAAATTGGTTAATTAACTGATCGATTTATATGAGGGTCCTAAAAATATACTATAAAATTAAATGAAAATAAATTAAATACTATACAATGGGTCTCATGATGAGAGTTACGAGTTACACAGTATGATTATATTAGAAATACCAGCAAACTGGTCGTACAGCAATTATATTAAAATATATTTCATAAAAAAATATATTTCTGTATTTTTTTAATGTTTCAGTTTTTAGATATAAAAACCTCAAGGAACCTATTCTCAAATCGTAAAAAAAAATCTCGACTTCCCTAAACTTTGTAAACTTGGATATTTTGCGCCCAGCGTCTCAATCTCTCGATTTGGCGATTTGCAGTGGTCCGCAAGATCGCCCAATTTGACAGCAACAGACTTTTTACTACGGGGTTTTCTAAAGTCGCGCGTCTATGTCAACAAGCCACAGACCTCGGCTGCCTTAAAAGAGAATATCGTAGCAGAAGTGGCGAATCTATCGCCAGAAGTTCTGGGAAAAGTAATGCAAAATGCGCGCCCAAATGTGCGTCAATGCTGGCGGCGGCCACTTGAAAGATATCATTTTCAGGACTTAAACAAAATAAAATTATAAGTCCTAATAAACGTTATCCACAACCAGAATGATATTTTTTATTTTCAAAAAAAGGTTTAGCTTTAAGAAATCAGGTGATTACTTTTGCGCCACCTAGTTCAATTAGTAGGGGAAGACAAAACAAAATTTGCGATTTGACTATAATGTTGTGCAAATGAGAAAAAATAAATCTTTTTTCAAGTGTTCCAAAAGGAACCCCCCCATATTTAAAAGTGTAATTTTTATTCCTCCAGGCTTACCACATGTGCAACAGTGAGGACCTGCGACTCTTCTGCAACGGCTACTATGCAGAGATCCTCATAATGGATCCGTTCTCCCTGGAGATACTTTTCTCTCTCAGCTCCAAGATGAATCCCGACTGGATATCTGCTTTACACGTCAGTATAAGAATAAGAATAATCTTTATTGTACCAAAAAACAAACATTAAAAAGATAAGGGTAGCCCTGGCCCACACTAGGATTCCCTGTGTTGTGGGTAACCAGTCTCTTCCCTACAATTTAGAATGTATTAATACATAGTTTAGACATCTAAAATTAAACATTAAAGAAAAAGAAGAAAACATTGACAAGTTACAGAAAAAAGTAAAATAATGTAAAATGGTACACGCAGTTGTTTACCTGTTTCGACAAATTAAACATAATATTTGCTACACGAAATATCTAGTTGCTTATAAATACACAATGAATGAGAAGTAGGCACCTAGTCTACGGGTGAGACATGACGGCGGAGCGATTCGCTGCCGCTGCTGAGGTAGTCGCGTAAATGCCACTTTTATTCGATACGATTCGAGTCGACACATTAGTTTAATAGTTACATCGCTGAGCGCACATGATATATTAAATGTAAAATGTGTAATTTTATAATGTTAATGTGAAATGTGTGTGTGTGTGCGTGTGCGTGTGCGTGTGCGTGTGCGTGTGCGTGCGCGTGCGCGTGCGCGTGTGCGTGCGCGTGTGCGTGTGCGTGTGCGTGTGCGTGTGCGTGTGCGTGCGCGTGCGCGTGCGCGTGTGCGTGCGCGTGTGCGTGTGCGTGTGCGTGTGCGTGTGTGTGTTTGTGTGTGTGATTGTGTGAAGTATAAAGAACCATCGCTTAAGAGCTAATAATTTTTTCAGTGTCATCATAGTCTAAGGCAAGTAGCCACTGTTTTAAGGTCTTTTTGCAGGTACGTTTAAGTAAATCGTGCAATTTGTGAATTTTGTTAACACGATTATAAAGAAGAGGCGCCATATGAAAATAAGATCGACTAGCAAAAGTAGTACTCGTGCGTGGAGTGACCCATTTTGGTTCAGGACGTCTAGCACTGCGTGAGTCCTCTTTTAAAAAGGGTGTTTTTCTATGAAATTTAAGGACTGTCGATATAATATAAAGGACACGTTTCATTTTGTGCCTGGACATGTACGTATTACGAAAAATATAGGCTTTCTAGGAAAAATAATGAAAAAAATATTAGAAGCAGGGTTGCGTGGTTCAAGCTTAATGTTTTGTCAGCACTTTTTACAATATAAATGGTAACACTGAAGCTTGCAATAGTAGGTCACGTTCAGAAATTACGGCTTCATCCACATATTCCTCAGATGCTTTCTCTGACTCTGATTGACTGAACACCCTTCTGTTCTGACTTCTGACATTGGTGTACGATTTTTAAAATCTGCGGATATGCCTTGCCTCTTTTACAGGCATAACAGCTGGTTTTCGAGTTACTTGTCGGACAACTAAATTATGTATGTACAAAATCTAGTTTCTGAACGTAAAATGCTCAAAATTGCGCTCGCTTCGCCATGTTGGGTGATTTATGTGTTGCGATTGTTAAATCTGAGAAACTAGATGAACCTCGTAACGAAGGTAAATCGAAGGAAATGTACAATTAGAAAAGACTATGTTTCTAATGACTTATTTATGATGTTTAGTACACAGACCAGGTCCAAGCTCCATAGTCCCGTGAAACGTCTCCTTTGTCGTACTCTTGGAACCAAACAGAGCTCATACAGATCATTGGTAGGGTATCTAATAGGTTTACGGTTAGCCACTTTTAGTATAGAACGTTGTGCACGTTCAAGTTTAATCATCTGGGTTTTACAACAGGCTCCCCATCCAATTATGCAGTAACTAAGTAAAGATTCACAGAGAGAGTTATACACAAGGTTAATGGTCTCTTTGCTTGCAACTGATCTAAGTTTACGAAAGATGTGTGTTAGTTTCCTCATTCTAATAGACATCAAATCAATGTGCTTCACCCACGTAAGCTTACTATCTACTGTGACTCCAAGATACTTTATGAACTCTACTTCTTCAAGTAACGGACAAATACAATTAGTTGTAGGGTCAGGACCAGTACATGTATGCATGTTACCGCCTTTGTGGTCTAGTGGCTGGACCGCTCACTTCACATCAGGTTGTCGTGGGTTCTATTTCTGGATTCGGACGGTAACGTCCCATTCGCAAAGTGTCCCGCTCCTAAAAACGTTACCCTTTCGCAAAATGTCCCGTTCTCGAAATGTCCCATTCTCGATAGCGTGGTCCGACTTTGTAGGACTCGGTTTGGTCGGTGGTGGGCCATTTTCTGAGCCCATCTGGCTAGTTACCACTATCTTATCTAAGTCTTGCCGCCAAACATCAATGTTAACAGCATTTATGTGTTCCGGCATGGAGATAAGATAGCCAGTTCCCCATTGCGTTGGGGAATCTTGGTAAGCCCGCTTCCATATTCGGCATCATCATCACTTACCATCAGGTGAGATAATGCCTAGCGCTTACAAGGGCTTTTCTTCTATTTATCTATTCTAACTGTTATCTTAGTGTTTACTTAATATTTTTACGAGTTTACGAATGTATTTGATTGTTTCAAAAGTGGGAACTTTTATTGCATTAGGAAATGCATATTTTTAATAATAAGTAACACTCAAATTCAAATTTTGTTTCTTTTTATACTTCTTTTATTAGTTGATTTAAGGTAGTATTTCTGTCATAATAATAATATGTATTATGTATTTTTTTTATTTTATGGACAGTTAATTTAATTTATGGACATTTAATTTATGGTCAGACAGACAGCGCATATTTATTATAAAGTCTATCTAGTTCGCACCCTTTGAGTACGAATTATTTATTTATTTTTATTTATATTTATTCAGTTATTACAAAAAAAAATATGGTAATACAATATAAGGGTATTGTTAAACCTTCATAGGTTTGTCTCAATTGTGGATAATAAACAGATAAATAATAAATACGGAATCCTAAAAGCACAATAATAATTTTCAGGTCCTGCGCCCGTCCTCGAGAAAAGACGACGTCGTTCTTGCTATATCCATTACTGGGACAGTGAAAGTAAGTTGTTGTATTTTTATTTCAAAATTTATTTAATTTTATTGTGTATATTTTCGCAAAGGGCTGACGGTTCACCTGAAGGAAAGTGGTTACCGCTGCCTGTTTGTAACTACAGAAGGAATATGAAGATAAGCTAGGATATGAAAGCATAGGATAGGATAAATATAAATACTCATTATTGCTCTTTATGGTATTAAACTTTTGCATGTTCTACAATATAAATATAAATGGGGAAATTCAAATTGTTGACGATTGTTCCTCAGGTGTGGTCGCTCCTCGGCCACGAGAACAAGCAGTCGGAGCCGATATACGAGAACGAATCGAAACAGATCCGATGTCTGAACGCGCTCTCGCTTCACTGCTGCGCTTACAACCAGCGCACCGTGCTCATTGTGTGCGCCAAGTACTGCCAGATATACGACGCAGGTAATGCGCAAATTCATCTGTAATTCAATTTATTTACTTTCAAGAGAAACGTTTCAGAACACACGCTCACTTATACGCCCACGCACGCACGCATGCACGCAGGCGCACACGCACACGCACACGCACACGCACACACACACACACATACACACACACACACACACGCACACACACACACACTCACACACAGAGATCTGAACGCGCTCTCCCTGAACTGCTGCGCATACAACCAGCGCACTGTGCTTATTGCGTGCGCTAAGTAATGCCAAATACTCGACACAGGTATATAAGTTATTTATATTTAAAAAGAGACGTTTCTAACACACACTCTCACACACAAACTACTGAAAACTAAAATTGGAATAGTGAAAAAACTGTTGCGCGTACAACCAACGCATTGTGCTCATTGTGTGCGCGAAGTATGTGCTGCCAAATATACGACGCAGGAAACGCGCGTCTTACATTTCGAAAGAAACTTTTCAGAATACAAATACACACGCACATGCATACGCAGAATATGCACACACGAACAAACACATGCACGCATACACACATGCACGCACGCACACACTCACGCGCAAACTACTGAAAACTAAAATTGAAATAGTGAAGAATCATTCTCGTTCTTCTCACAGGCGACTTCTCCGTACTCTGCTCGATCCAAGCGCCATCCGGTGAGCGCTGGATGTCGGGGGACTTTCTAGCCCCGGACAGAGTTCTGGTCTGGTCTACGGAGGGCAAAGGCTACATGTATAAACTGCCTGCTAAGTGAGTCCTCTTTGTTTTTGTATAGTTGCTTTTTTGTATAGGGGGGGGGGGGGAATTAATTTTGAATGAGTAAAGGTTGGTAATGTTACGGTTATTGTTGTAAGAGTAGTTTAAACAATTGAATTTTTTAGTCAGTTTGTAATTTTATTTGTTTTTTTTTTAAAGTGAAAAACATAAAGTAACTGATGTCAGGTACCACAGAGTTTTTTTTTTCGAAACGAGCTATATCAAACTCGGTTAACATCGGGCTTAATAAAAAAAATACAAATTTCTTATTACAAACAATGGGACCCATAAACGATAAGTCCGCCTTTGTATTTTTTTTCTGTTTCTTTTATGCCTGACTCGGTGGCTCAGTGGTTAGTGATCCTGACTACTGATCCGAGAGTCGTGAGTTTGATCCCCACCGGGGCAAACATTCTGTGATGAGTAGATTTGTTTGCTCTGTGTCTGGGTTTATTATATCTATATATGTATGTATGTGTATGTATATCAGTCTCTGGTTCCCAAGATACAGGGAATCCTAGTTTGGGGCCAGATGACCGTGTGTGATTTGTCCCGGATATTTATTTATTATTTTTTATTTTACATATTTTTTTGCAATAAAAAGTTTACAAAAAGACCCTTTTTAAGTGCTTAATTTTACCATAAATGAAAGTGGAAGCGACAGTCTCTATTAACTTGCCAACCTTTACTAATGATAAAATGTTCTGTTTTTAAAACTAAAACACATATGTTTTCACAATAACTGTAAATAGAAACATTTATTTAAAAAAAAAAAAGAGCAAAGAAATATGTATAAAAAACTTTTTTTAAATCTTAATGTTTGCAGTGGCAATGAAAACATATATTTTGTTTGTTTTACTATCATTAGATATCCATTGGCGCACAGCCTGTGTTTTTTAATTGTATATCTTATTCTATGTGCTTTGATTTTGAAGTTTTTGGATAATCTATGATATTTTAGGTTACATGTATGACAAGCCTTGGCTCGGTGCTTTGGCTGTATCGGTGAATGTCTAAATTACGCTAGGATTTATATAGACTTCTGTGTAAAAATATTATCCAAATAAAATAATAAAATAATAAAAATTCGCAGTAGGTAGCAGTACTTTTTACTTACTTAGTACTTTTTAACCGACTTCGAAAAGGAGGAGGTTCTCAATTCGACTGTATGTTTTTTTTGTATGTTTGTTACGCGATTTCTCCGCCAATTGCGAATCGATTTTGGCGATTCTTTTTTTGTTTGGTAGGCAATACTTCAGAGGTGGATCCATATAACTTTTATCTAAATTTATTCAGCGGTTTCTGAAAAAATCAACAAAAACAAAAAAAAATGTATCTGTTACGATTGAAGTCGGTTTTTTATCGTGTTCAGCGTTGTTACCTAATATGAAGGTCTTACCACTTGGAACTCGTATACCCAACATTTCGGGAAGTGATTGCGGAGAGATAAGAAACATTGGGTCCAAAGAAATTATCTCCAACACATTTTTCCACCGGCGAATATGACCTCGTAAATACAGCATAATTCCTCACCTGAAAGTGAAAACTTCGGGAATGCAAAATTGATAATTTGTCTTTTATGACTTATTTGTAAGCTACAAGTTAACGAATTTAAGACAACAATTCGAAATTAATTGTAAAAGCATCTGAAACCTCATTAAATTTGCTAATGAATACACATTGTACTAGTAACAACATTTTTATGACGAGGTTTTTCCTTCCTCCCGAAAAATTGTCCTTTCCGCTACGAGGTTTTCACTCGAAGAATATTAGACATTTTGGTCCCGTTCAAAGTCACCAATAAACAGTAAGATCTGCGCGGATCTGACTCTCTTCAATACTGGCTGTGTGTAGTTTCTAAGTGGCCGACTAATAGGCAATTTTTTCTATTCATTACATTGAGTTGAGTGCGTAATATTTTTACATAGAAGTCGTCACATCTAGGGTTGCCAGGCCCCAAAATAGAAAAGCCGGTAGAAAAAATTGACGCAATTGACCTCTAACAAAACGCCAATAGAGTATCCAATGGAACCTTAAACAGTGAGTTTTTACATGAGAGACATCATGCTACTACTTATGAAAGCCCTTGAATATAGTCGGAATATGATAGAAAATTTGATGGAGGTAAATTAATATTTGGGATGAAATGCAGTTGAACTTTCAAAACGGCAGTTCCATAGTTCCATAGTTCGATATTTTGGACTCTTCATACTAATTTGGCCGGTCAGATCATTGATTTGTATGGAGAGTAAACTTTTTTTGGCGATTTGACTATGGGTTTCTAGGGAAAGTTGTTTGTTATCATGAGCACATTCATAGCCTTTCGTGTCAAGAACTAATTTAATGTCACTCTATATTTGGCCGGACACACGTGGCAACCCTAGTCACAACACATAAAAACTACAGCTAAAATTAACTTTCTTTTATAGCAAACTGCGCGGACGGGCCCTCTCTAGGTCAGCACATACTACAGTTACATATATTATAACCGCAGAACACCCACCCCGCTAGAAGTGAAAGGCGAGGGCGTAGCTTTCTACCTAGCAAGTTAATTACCTACGATAGTTAAAAATATGTCAAAAATCGCATTACTCAATATAGGAGATTGCTTATCCGGACTTCTGATTTTTTATAAAAAAAATATTGTACATGTAGTGTAAATCCGAGCAAGTTTTTCTGCTATTTTAATACAATAGTTTTTTTAAGGATTTATATTTTTTAATGCAGTAAACTTCCGCGCAACAAATCTCTCTCTTACTCTTTTCGTGTGGCACAATGTAACCGTACTATCCACAAGGAATAGACGGCCGTTGGCTAGCGTTGCACCTAGCATCATCCGCGGTCACGTGTAGGGCATTAAGATTTACACCTACGGACGTGTGCAACGCGAAAATTATACACATCTGGTAATCAGATATGCAGGTTTCTTCACGATTTTTTCCGTCACCCTTAAAGCCATCGGTATCTCATTGATACATTGGCCAGGATTTTACCCCAGACCTCTTGTTAGGAAGTCCGAGTCACTATCCGCGGAGCCACCGACGCTTTCACCACCATGCTACGATAGGGTGATGACGTCTCTGTTTTTACTTTAGTGACGTCACGGCCGTCTGCTTACTTCTCTTTCTGCTAACTTGGACATAATAGTTGCTTTAAGAAATATTGCTTGAATACCTTTCTCGGGGTTGGGTGATCTGTGGTTATAACTATATACCCGTGTATTTTGTGTATAAATTGTATTTGTGTTATTTTATTATCGTACAGTTTCGAGTCTCGCCAGAAATATAGACGTTTTTTGAAAAATACGGAGTGTTATCTGAGAGATAATAACTTTTTGTAAGTTAGGCGCCTTTATTATCTACACAGGTGAAGTAGTTATTTTTATTCGTATTGCAAATTATGAGGTCCTTAGGAAAAATACAAATTTTCGACCTCCAGGGGAGCGTTACCCGCCAACTTCAGCCCTTTTTCAATCTATAGCATTGGCGTGGCATGTCTACGGCATTCTTTAAGTAAAAAACTCTTCTTCTTGTCTAGTATAAAGAAAACAAAATATCTCACATTTCATGCCAACGTGTCCATTCTGTAACTTACAAGTGAAAAGATACAAGCGGTGGAAAAAACAGTATTTTCAAGAAAATCTTTAAAATGCTTGAAAGTTTAACAAAGAAAATTGTAAAGGGTAGCAAAATATTCATTCTCATTCAGTGATGATAGTTGGTATTATTTTATGATTATAAATTTCAGTTCAGTTAACAATTTTATCTTAAGTAATTATCTCTTTGCGCGAATGTACTTTATATTTCTGGTAAGGCCTTTGCAAATTTATCAGTTACGACTCACGTACGAAATTGTGTTCAGTTTTATTTTTGTACAATATTTGTAACTGTTTATTGTTAATTTATTTTGTTTTAAAGTGTACTTATACGATTTAAAAGGCTTCGCTTCTTTATATTCTGACTGCTTAGTATTAGTTTGATAAACATTTTTTTTGCTAAAAATTAGTACTTAAACACAAACTATACACATGAATTCCAAAGTTTCACCTGCGATAAGTAAACTTTATAGAAGTTCTTTATAACCCTTTCGAAATTAGAAAGTTCTTTGGAAACAAAAAATGAAGTAATTAACATCGAAAATTCTTATATCACTGACTTAGAAGAAACGAAATAATATTGGTTTTGTTTTAGACTTTCTGATTTGAATCGGGTTATATTTCTTCTGTTATGTGTTCCCCTTTTTAGAGAGTGCAACAAATATGTGTGATAAATAATAATGATCTTTATTTCACATAAAGTGGGTACATTTTCTTAAATTTTGTACTTAAATTACAGTATCCTTAAAATTACAGGCACAAAGATAAATGAGTTGTATGATCTCGGTAGTCACCAAACTAGGATTCCCTTTATTGTGGTTGACTAGTTTCTAAAAAAAAAACGAACGCACACATTTTTGCTACACCAAGTATTCGTAGTTTTGTTTAATTTGCGTAACGCACTTTCATATTATATCATCTTTTCTTTCATTTACTTTTAATGTATCATAAAATTGTATGTTTTCAAAAAGTTGCCTATAAAATTGATGTCTTTTTGTTTTTTGATCGTATTTTAGTATTTGACTCTTCCTGTTTCTTACTTAACCAATTGTTAAGAACACATAGTATTCCCAGGTTTGGGGCACGGGTCTCTCTTCCTATACGGGGGCTAATAGCACAAAATACACAGATACAGAAGGTCCGCTCAATACGCTCACTAAAATCCTAAGCATATACATGCTTATAGACGTATACGGTCGTTGTAGGCAAGATCACGTACTGTGCGATCGTGACCTTGCCTCGAACGATCGTATATTTCTATAAGCATGTGTATGCTTACGATTTTAGTGGTTTGTATTGAGCGGACCTTCTGTGTCTATTTTGTGCTTATAGCTAGATGACTACTATAATTTGGAGTTACATTTTATCATCTGTCTAAATCATAATCGATGTTTTGCTCTAAAAATGTATGAAATACCTATTTAGATGTTCATCCTCTGCAAAAAACAGGATTCAGCGCCACTGCCTATAGTGACGCTGAATAACTATGACGACAATCAAAATCACAGAATGAGTCCTAACTCATTCTTTGATTTTGATTAATAAAAAAATTAAGATTAGCTGGAAAACGAAACAAATATGGTTTTTTGAAATTTCAGTAGGAGAGTAATTTTGTGAACTTCAGTTCATAATTTATTTTTGATACAGTCATACATATCCAACCTATTCCGGATTGCCATCTAAATAATAAAAGCTAAAAATTTTGCTAAGAGTCAAATCCTAAAATGTTATCAAAAAATTCAAAGAGACATTTCAATCTACACTTCATTTGTTTAGGTAGATAAAAAACGTTAACAATCTTGATATGTCTTTTTATTGATACCCGCTTGTTAAAATTCTCAAACGAATAGAATATATTACGCGTTTAATAGAAATGCAAAATAAACTTAGTAGCTACGTTTGCAAGAAATATCAGAATTTAAACATGCACATATGAATAAAAAGACATAGCAAGATTGTTTACGATTTTGAAGTACCTAAACAAATTAAGTATAGTATATGTTTTTTTTGTATTGTGACCATATTGGGTTTATGTTTCAGCTCGGTGCCTGACCATAAAGGGTTCCATGGGCCGACAGTGGCCCATGATAGTCCAGTGCTCTTCAGCGTACTGTCACACACAGACAATAAGGTGAGGGTTTTACCCGACTTGCCTAGCCGAGAGTTATGTTTTTAGAATGTTTGTATGACTATAAATGACTACTAATGGTATTCCACTAAAAAGGGTATCTTCTTAATGGTATTCCACTAAAAAGGGTATCTTCTTTTAAGTACCTGGGCCATGTGCTGAGTGAGGACCTGAGAGACGATAATGATATCGACAGGGAGCGAAGGGCGCTTGCGGTGAGATGCAATATGTTGATCCGAAGGTTTACCCATTGTACTGGAGAAGTTAAAATAATGCTTTTTAAAGCCTACTGTCAATCTTTTTATACAGGCAGCCTTTGGATTAACTATACGCAGAAATCGTTAAGTGCCCTTCGAGTTCAATACAATAATGCTTTTCGGATGTTGGGGCTGCCTCGCTTCTGCAGTGCCTCTGGAATGTTCGCGGATGCACGCACGGATGGCTTTGCCGCTATTATTCGTAAGAAATGTGCATCTTTACTGTCCAGAATGCGGGCCAGCAATAACAACATCCTGAAGACAATAGCAGCGAAGTATGACTGCCCATACGTTCGCCACTGTGTGCAGGTGGCTATCAGGTAGCCTCTCCTGTGGTAGCCTGATAGACACAACTTTTTGTATTATTCTATTTTTTCCCCTCTTTGATATGCCTACTAACATAGTTTGTAAGTTTTTTACTAACAAATATGGATTGTATTATCTGAAATAAAGATAATTATTATTATTATAAAGGGTTCCAACAGTGGACCAAACACAAATCATTATAAATGTATAAATGTATTATAAATGCGAAAGTATGGATGTTTGTTTGTTTGTGAGTTCATTTGTTTGTTTGTTAGGCTTTCACGCCGAAACTTCTGAACGGATTTGGATGAAATTTGGTAGGTAGATAGATAAAGCACTCGGCTAACACATATCTTTTTATCCCGGAAAACTTATGAGTTCCTGGAGGAATGCTTAAATCTCAAAATTTCACTTTTTCACTAGATGGAGCCACCTTAACATTTTCTTTCTGGATTTAATTCTAAAGTCCACAGGCGTGGACAATGGGTGCAATTGCCCCCCCCCCCCCCTAATGCCTGACCGAAGTACTAAAACTTCTATAAAATGCAAATAAATAGAGGCATTTCTTAGCTATTCAAAAAATTTGTTGTTAAGCTAGTTCTAAGTGGAAGCTAGTTGTTAATAATTCTAGAATTATTTTTTTATGCTTGCGAGCCTCTTTTGCACAGCTATATTGTACGTTAACAACCCATGTCGTCCCCCATTGCTGGGGCTCGGGTCTCTTCCCTTATTTGGGGAAGGTTAAGTTTTACTCCATACATCATCATCGGCTAAAATACGTCCACTGCTGGACAAAGGCCTCCCACAAGGATTTTCACATCGACCGGTTCTGCGCTGGCCGCATCCAGGGGCTTCCCGCAACCTTCACCAGGTTATCGGGCACCGGTCTACTTACTCCACACACAGGGGCCAAATAAATACTTTAAAATCGTCTATATTTTTTTATATATTTGCAGTTGTTATCCTGCCCCCCGTCAATGCGTTTCATAATCACCTCGGTAGGAGGGAAACAGCGTCGACTATTGTTAAGAGGCGACTCAGCTGGTGTCGTGTCGTTGTGGAATGTCGACGACGCCGCCACCCCCGTGCCCAGTCAAGTTACTAGTGAGTGTTGGTTTTTTTGCGTCGAGTTTAGTGAGTTTATGTCGAGTTGATGCCGCAACTAGTGAGTGTCTAATCTAGTTTCTAGTAGTGTCGTTGTGTTTATGTCGAGTTGATGCCGCCACCCTCTTGCCCGAGTCAAGTTACTAGTGAGTATTGTTGTTTTTACGTCGAGTTTAGTGAGTTTACATCGAGTTTATGCCGCTACCCTCGTGGCTAGTCAAGTTACTAGTGAGTGTTGTTATTTGTACGTCGAGTTGATGCAGCTACCTCCGTAGCTTACCAAATTTCTGTCTAGTGTCGTTGATATTGTATGTGGAGCTGTTTTCGCAACCCTTGTGCCTAATTTTAGAGGGCTTCTATGTTTTACGTCGAGATAATGCTGCAACTCGTTAGTGCCCTTCTTCGTATGTCGAGTTGTTACGGCAGCTCTTGTATCTATTTTATTTTTAATTTTATTTATTTGGGATAGCACACAATTGTGTACAAAACTTATCTAAAGAAACAGTAAAAGTACAAGTATTTAATAGGTACACAAGCGCAATCCACGGGTTTGTCTAACCGACTTACTAGTGAGTGTTCTTAATTTTACGATGAATTTATGCCGCTACCCCCGTGCCTAGTCAAGTTACTAGTGAGTGTTGTGGCTTTTACGTCGAGTTTAATGAGTTTATGTCGAGTTGATGCCGTCACCCCCGTGGCTTACCAAATTTTTATTGAGTGACTTTTTTATGCGTCGAGTTGTTGCAGCTACCCCTGTGGCTTACCAAGTTTCTAGAGAGTGTTGTTGTTTTTATGTCGAGTTGATGCGTTAGGACAGGTTAGAAAGGAAATAATGGTGTCAGGGAGCTGCTATAACATTAAAACTACCTACTGTTTTGTTTCAAACACTACTACCAGCGCCATCTTTTATATCTCCTTGCAACTTCCGAAAACCTATTATTTATTTTCCCATACTTTTTGACAGATCACGCGCCGATAGTGTTGACGAGTTTGGACATGGCGTGGGCGGAAATGGACCCTAGTCCAGTCGGCATCCTGGACCAGCTATACCATCCTGAGGAGCCAGGTTTGTGACGGTCTACCGCTTGGAGTAACCTTTTTTATCCACAGTTGATAAGCCCTTGGCATCATCTCACCTGGTGGTAAGTGATGATGATGCCGAAGATGGAAGCGGGCTTACCGAGATTTCCCAACGTGATGGGGAACGAGCTATCGGCTGTACCCTCAACCAACTCTTGCAAAGTTGGACCCTGCCGGTAATCGAACCCGCGACTTTCCCTTTAGGCCTTTACTATGATCTAATCAGCAACATTTGTTGCAGACATAAAGCTGACAGCGTCTATCTACATACTGGCGGCGAATCGCCTAGTCGTCGGCCGCGAGGACGGCTCCATAGTGATCGTGAATGCAACGCACACGGTGCAACTGCAGTTGCTGCATGGAAACCACCAGCAGAACGATGGTAAGGCTTTATGGACTGATGATGCTGCCATCATAAGAAACAAGTCCGCAAAGTATAGTGAAACTCCATTTTTTTTATGTGACAGGTGGCAAACGCGCAGACAGATCACCTGATGGTAAGCGATTACCGCTGCCCATAGACACCCGCAACACCAGAGGAGTCACAAGTGCGTTGACGACCTTTGAAATGGGATGGGGGATGGGGGGAATTGGGAGGGGGGGCTGAGGTTGGGCCTCCGGTACCCTCTCTCACTCGGCGAAACACAACGCAAGCGTTGCTTCACGCCGGTTTTCTGTGAAGCCGTGGTATCACTCCAGTCGAGCCGGCCCACTCGAGCCGAAGCATGGCTCTCCCCCGGTATTAAGTTTATATACTTTGCGGCCTTCTTTCTTATGAAGAAAAGATAAAACACTTCCCTAATCTTCCAATGAGTAAGCGTAGAAGACTGCTAGTCATTTTTAAAGATAGATTCATATATTCCATGACTGAATTGATTGATTTGAATCATCTGTCAAAAATGTTTATTTGACTGGCAAGACGTGACGTCATAGTTTCCATTTTCATTTTTTAAAGGATTTTTAATTAATAAAAATTTGAAAATGTTTAAGCAGAGAGAGACTGTGTTTTATGGTGTGACCCATTTTTTTATTGCTGAAGACAGACCCTCGTTGGTATATACATATGAAAGAAAGAAAGAAAAGAAAGAAAACACGTTTATTGGTTACAGTAACACGACATAATTACAAAAATATTAAATATGGCTAACTAAAAATACAAAATTAACAAATTTATGTGGTGTAACTGCAACCACAGGGCCCCAACTCAGCATATGCTAGGCCCGAAAGCGAAGCGCTGGTATTCTGTTGGTACCCTCAGCTGTCATATAGAGAAGGACATAGGCTATCTTTTATCCAAATCCGAATACCTCGATTCCCGTGGTAGTTAAAGTGTAGTGGTAGAAAAAACTAGCTAATTTACAATAACAAATGTTTTTTTACAGATTGGCAAACCCATCAAGTTCTCTTCGGCCATAACGGCAGAGTGAACTGTCTTCTTTATCCTCATCACGTGAATCCAAGGTAAGAATGTTAATCCAAGGTAGGCGGACACACACACACACGCACACATGCACGCAAACGTGCACGCACATACGCCCACACGCACACGCACACGCACATGCGTATACACACAGATGAGCGACAGTTGTGTTTAGTGATACAGGGTTATTTTTGGACCCCCCACCAAAACTTCACAGTGGCTTTTACTCATGAAACTGAGCAACTTTCCCCAAGCCATGATCAATTCACACTATTCGACCATTGGTTCCTTGGGGACAGTTGCTCAGTTTCATGAGTAAAAGCCACTGTGAAGTTTTGTTGGGGGGGGTCCAAAAATAGCCCTGTATGTCACACTTATCCATCCGGACTTTATATAAGGACTTGGTCCCCGAGTGAGGAGTAGGGCTTAACTAGAGTTGGGTTTTTGCCCGGGCAGTTTTGATTAAATGCCCAATATACGTCCATTTACGCCCAATAAATGCCCAATTTGTATGGCGTAAATGGCGTTTATTGGGCATTTATTCAAAATGCCCAAAAATGCCTGGGCAAAAACCCATCTCCTTAACCCTACCGAGGTATGGGAAGAGAACAGTGCTCCAGCGGGGACGCTGTAGATTGTTAACGAAGCGGTATTTCTGTATTTTGAGGTTCTTGTAACAAATTAACAACAATTTAACACCGGAGGATCTAAATAACGATGTCTACCAGTAGCTGATATCTCTTCATTTGGACCTATAATTAAGAATCTATCCTATAATTAAGAATCTATGGGGTCGATTCGGTGTTTACGATTAAACTTATTTGACAGGACTAAATTTAATTTAAGCATCCTGTCCTTGTCTTTTCGATATAGAAAGAAAAAGACAGAGCACCTAAATTAAGTTTAATCCTGCCAAATAAGTTTAATCGTGAAAACCAAATCGACACCACTGTCACTCTCTTGTTAATGCCATACGATTAAATAATAATAACAAAAATTTGTCCCACAGATACGACAAAGCCCACCTAGTGTCTGGCGGCATAGACTTCGCAGTTTGTCTATGGGACCTATTCAGCGGCTCCCTTCTCCATCGGTTCTGCGTGCACGCCGGCGAAATCACGCAGCTCATAGTGCCGCCGCAGGCTTGCAGCGTGAGTGATTATGATGAGTCGGAATGTTTGTGGGGATTCGTGAGGGGTTTGGGGGTTTGGTGAGGGGTTTTGGGGGTTTGTGAGGGTTTGGGAGATTCGTGAAGGGTTTTAGGGATTCGTGAGAGTTTTGGGTGTTGGTTTGGGGATTGGAAATTCGTGGGGGTTCCGGAGATTTTAAAGATTCTTTGAAAGTAGCACAATAGCTACCGAGCCTGTTAAAAAACAATATAGTAGCCCCTTGAGGGTCACCTACACAAAACTGTGGCATTCACTGGCAGTTTCCGCTACATAGCCACCAAATGTTGGAATAATATACCACCACCTTTTCAACTGTTGACGTCTAAATTTAGTTTTAAAAAACATTTCAAGAGTTTTTTCTTAGAGAAACAAAAAGTAGGCATTCCCAGTAGCTATTCGGTGGCGGATTTTGCAGTGTAACGCGACTTATGTCTGGAAGGTACAATACAATACACTTCTTTAAAATACGATTTCTTTGTTTAACACTTACACACACTTACGGCTCTTTTCATCCTGTCATACACACTTTTACATTAACTCTCACACTTCTAATCACGTACAGTTGCACACTTTCTTTCTTTCTTTTAAATTATTGTTATTAATATTAGTTTACTCGTTTTTTTATATTTTTTCATTATTGTCACATTCCTCGGGTTGTGGCAGAATAACAGTGTATTAGTCGAAAGAGCAAACCACACACTGAGTCACGGCCCTTTTGTACTACTGCAACACACATAATTTTTAAATATTGTTTTATTTTATTTTAATTTTATTGTGTGTACTGATGTAATACTTAATATGTGTGTTTGTAGTAACAAATAAACGACTTATCTATCTATCTAGTTAGTTAGTTGGCTTCCCAAACAATAGAAATCGTTTGCCATACTAAAGCGCGGTTTATGGGATCAATTCAGCGGTTCCCTTCTCCATCGGTTCTGCGGCATGCCGGCGAGATCACGCGGCTCATAGTGCCGCTGCAGGCTTGTAGCGTGAGTGTTGAGCTTGAATGATTCTGGAGATTCGTGCGGGATTTTGGAGTATAGTGGGGGTTTAGGAGGTTCGGGGGGGGGGGGGGTTTGGGAGAGTCGTGCGATTTTTGGGGGTTGGTGAGGGTTGTGGGGATTATTGAGAGGTTGGAGATTCGTGAGGGTTTTGGGGGTTGGTGTGGGGTTTCAAGATTATTGAGGGGTTTGGAAATTCTGAGGGATTTACGGATTCCTGAGGGTTTTGGAGATTCGCGAGGATTTTGGTGATTCTAAAATGTCTTGGAGATCCTAATGCATATTGAGGATTCTTGCAGATTTATAGTGGTGCTTTGTAGTGTCCAAAAGTCCAGTCCATGTCTGTATATGTCTCAAATAGCACAAAAGCTATCGAACCGGTTTTTTTTTTCAAATATCCAACAATAGATATTATAAAGCTTTAATACAGTAAAAATGGTTTTTCACACAAAAGCGCGTAAATCTTTCCCATGAAGAGAGAACGTTGAGGTTATTTTTAGACAGACGTCACCCTTAACAGAAAGCCTTAAAGTATACTATACATATACAGGGTGTAACAGAAAGGTGTGATAATACTTCAAGGTTGGCTTTTACCCATCAAACTGAACAACTTTTGTTCTACAACTTTATTCAAATCGCAAATTTTTTTTGGGACTTTTCATACAAATCGTTCAGCTGGTGAACCAAGTTTGTATGAAAAGTCCGAAAATTTCTTTGCGATTTCAACAAAGCTGTAGAACAAAAGTTGTTCAGTTTGATGGGTAAAAGCCAACCTTGAAGTATTATCACACCTTTCTGTTACACCCTCTATATACGTTCATTATTTTACTACTAACGACATTTTTGAAAATTAGAAAGGCATAGAAGAAATAAATTTCAATTATCATTTCTCTTCACAGCCTCGGATACAGAAGTGTATTTGCTCCGTAGCTTCAGATCACAGCGTCACTTTGCTCAGTGAGTGGTATTTTTTTAATATTGCTGTGTGTTTTTTTTTTATAATCAACTATACAGGGTGTAAAAAGATTAATCCCGGAAACTTTACAGGGTGTTCTACTTATGAATCTAAATAACTTTTCCCAAGGAAGCAAGAACCTATACTGAATAGTCTTTTTTTGGGAAATTTCGTACGACAGTTGATCAAACAAATGTCCGCGTAATAAGAATAAAATATCATAAATTTTTACGTTTCGTCATTTGGTGACCACTTTATATCCGTAACTTGAGAAATTATTGGTTTCCCTTAAAAAATTTCATCCCCTATTTCACCCCCTTTCAACTTCACGTCTTCCGGTGCGCGATCGCCACTCGAGAACTCTAATGCCCCAACGGCCATCTGTTCTGCGAGCTATTTATAGCCGTGACTATTAATTAAACACTAAGGTTGTCTGGAAGAGATCGCTTTTAAGCGATAAGGCCGCCTATCAGTATTTTTTTCGTGTGTGTTGTTTATATTTTTCTGTTTATGTCATGCATTAAAGTATTTTCAGTCATTTATTCATACATTTTATCTCATCTACAGGTTTGACAGAGCGCAAATGTGTGACGCTGGCCTCCCGCCATCTTTTCCCTGTTGTGAGCATAAAATGGCGGCCATTGGATGACTTTATAGTTGTCGGCACAAGCGATGGGACAGTCTACGTGTGGCAGATGGAGACGGGACATTTGGACAGAGTTTTACATGGTAATATAGTAATATACGTAGTATTGTAGTATGGTGATAAACTCAAACTCAAACTCAAAATGTTTTTTATTTAAGTAGATGCTTTACACATGCTTTTAAATCGTCAATATTTTTTTCTACCTAGTACAAAGTCCCTACCACGCGGGACTTGTACACTCAACGTTTCGGGAAGTGTTTGCGAAGCGAGAAGAAACGTGGAGCCCAAAAGAAACTCGCTTCAACACATTTTTTAAATAAAATCTTAAATTCTATTACAATTCATGTCAACAATAAAATTGTGAGCTGGAGGATCTATACATGTCCATATATCATTGTCATTTACATAATCTAGTATTTTGTAATACCCTCTAGAGCATAAACAATTTTTCACATGCAATTTGAATTTGTTTTCTGGCAAACTAGTCACATTTTCGGGTATTTTGTTATAAAATTTTACACACTGCCCCATAAATGACTTCTTAACTTTACTCAGTCTCGAATAGGCAACATCTATGTTATTAATATTTCTTAGATTAAAATTGTGTCTGTCACTGTTTTTATGAAACAAGTGCAAATTTTTACGTACATATGTACATGATATTTTCGTATATGAATTGACTAGCAACAGTAAGAATATTAATTTCTTTAAACATATTCCTCAACGACTCGCGGGATCGCATCTGGTAGATTGCGCGAATTGCCCTTTTTTGCAAAATGAAAATCGTTTCAATATCAGCGGCATGTCCCCAGAGTAAGATTCCGTAAGACATTATACTGTGAAAATAACTAAAATACACTAGTCTCGCAGTACCTACATCTGTCAACTGTCTTATTTTCTTAACAGCATATGCAGCTGAACTAAGCCGTCCCGCTAAGGTTTCTATGTGTGGGCCCCATTGCAGTGTAGCATCTAAAGTTATACCTAAAAAAACGGTCTTATTTACAAAGTCCAATACATTATTATCTACAATTACACTGTTTTCAATTTTATTTACATTTGGTAATGAGAATTTTATGCATTTTGTTTTTTTTTTGCATTTAAGAGTAGATTGTTAACAGTGAACCACTTTAGAATCTCTGAAAGAGTGTTGTTTACTTCGTCAATTTTGCTATATTTCCTGTCAATCTTAAAAATAAGAGAAGTATCATCAGCAAACAACACAATGTTTGACAAATTTTGCACCATATATGGCAAGTCATTTATATATATAAGAAAAAGAAAAGGGCCTAATATAGATCCCTGGGGCATACCCATTTTAACCTTAGAGCCGGATGAATTTGTGCCATTTACTTGGACTTTTTGCGTTCTGTTGCTTAAGTACGAATTAAGAAGACTGAGGGCCCCGTCCTCGACACCGTAATGCTTTAACTTTATAAGCAATGTATGATGTTCAACGCAATCAAATGCTTTAGATAAATCACAGAACACTCCTATTGCATTCTGTGATTCTTCAAAAGCATCATAGATGTTACGAATAAGAGATACTCCTGCATCGGTTGTAGATCGACCTTTTGTGAAACCAAACTGTTGTTTATGCAGAAGATTATTTTCATTAAAATGTTGTAGTAATTGGTTGAGCATAATTTTTTCAAAAATTTTACTGAGAACTGGTAGTACAGAAACTGGTCTGTAATTTCCCGGATCACTTTTGTTACCAGACTTATATAGGGGTATCACTTTACTACATTTCATTAGGTCCGGAAATACGCCACTATCAATACTGATATTAAAAAGACAAGCTAAATATGGCGCTAAAGTCATAATTACATTACTAATTAAACTTACTGATAGTCCCCAAAGGTCTTCAGTTCTTTTCATTTTAAGAGATTTAAAAGTTTTGACAATAGTGTCTGGTTCAATTTCTCTGAAGGAGAATTTTTCAATACAAATACTGACATTATCTTCTAACAATTGTTTAGCATGCACAGGTGACGAATTCAAGGCCTCAGTGGTCTTAAGTGGAATATTTATGAAAAAAGTTTCGAATTCTTTGGCTACATCGGCATTTGTTGTAATTTTACCTTGATCTGTTTGCAAAACATATTCGTTATCGCGGGGTTTGACCTTGCCGGTTTCTTTGTTTATAATATTCGAAACGGTTTTAATTTTATCATCTGATGATTTTATTTTTCTGGCTAAGTAATTCGATTTTGCTGCACGGCATACCTGTCTAAAAATTTTCGAATACTTTTTTACGTACTCTTTAAAGTTATTATCAAAAATATAGGTTTTTCTGTCATAGAGATCAAACAAAGTTTGTCGGCTTTTATAAATACCTACAGTAGCCCACTCACAAAATTTGAATTGATGATTAATATTTCTGGATTTTGTTTTAAATATATCTTGAAATTCTCTGTCAAGCACTGTGAAAAAATCATTATAAAAACTATTCGCGTCTACGTGTTTATCAAAATTTGGTATGGGCAGCTTTTCAATTAGTGTTGTTTTAAAATTTTCTATTCGGTTAACAGTGACAGGTCTTGTTTGAACTTTTATTTGTTCTTTAATAAATCTCACAGGGAAGCTAGCCAGCAATCCGCTGTGATCAGATCTTAAGCAATTTATAACTTTTTTTTCTACAAATTTACAGTTACAAAATATGTTATCTATGCAAGTTGCAGAAGTCTCTGTTTTTCTTGTTGGTTCCAAAAAAAATGTAATCTAAATCAAACGACTTAAAAAGACAAGTGATTCTAGTTGTTAGAGACTTCTTTTCTAACAAATCTACATTAAAGTCTCCACAAACGATTACCGATTTACTACTTTTACTAACTAAATCTAATGCATCCTCCATTGCCGATTCGAAACGAACAAAGTTATCGTCATATGGGGGTCTATACACGCAAATAATTATGTGGTTCTCCAGCTCCACGCAAGATAGTTCAATAGTTTTTTCAATCGAAAGACTGACGACATCCTTCCGTTCTTTAATTTTTATGGATATGTTAGTATAGTCATCGTTGTCCCCACTACTGGGGTTTGGGTCTCTTCCTATAGGGAGGGAAGGTTAGGTCGTACGTCAAACACGGGTGCCAAGTCCGGATTGGTGGAGGTTGTACAGCTGGTGGCCAACCCCAGTGTCAGAAGTTTTCAAGCCGCCTATAGGGCCTCGGACACGACTGCCATCTTGTGATCGTAACCGGCACTAACGGCTTAACGTGGCTTGCGAAGCACGGAAACGGTCTAGATAAAGACCACTAATAGTGTGTCCTATCCAGGTCATGACCTTGTCTGGAGTCATTTAACCTGCGTGAACGCGACTACGCAAAGCCGCACTGAGCAACGATCGCTTCAAATTAGTTAAGATAGACATTTATCAGAAAGAAAAAGTTACAAAGTTATCAAGAATTCTTTCCAAAACCAAGGTAGGATTTAACTCGGAAAAATGAAAGAGAGGAAGTTTTTTCAAGAAAGAGAAAAGAAATGATTTTGGAACGCTTGCGAGCGATTTTAGAGTGACAAGTGTTTCTGAACGACTGTGTGTAACAAACGTCATCGAAAAGAGTTCATAAACGTTTCTAGCGCTTTTCCGTAGCGGGCTGCCTTTAATGTGGCACTAATACCTTTAGAAGACACAAGCAAGAGTATTTCAGAACAATTCCGATAGTAAAATGTTTGTTTGTCTTAGTCTGTCTGACATTGACTACAAACTTTCCGCCGAATAAACTGTCAGGCGAATTTTAACGGTAATCATAATCAAACAGCGTTTAAAATCGCATTTGTCAGTGCAAAAATCGCATTCACGAAAGCGTTCCTAAATCCCGACAAGATCTGTCATGTGAGCGATCGGTTACCCTCGGTTTCAGTCGGCTCGGTTCGGCTTTGAAATTCGCATCACTCCGAGTGAAGTCTTTGGTTATGAAACGCAATCTATGAAGAAAAATTAAACTTCTGGTCCCTACAGGAATGATAGCCGAGGAGGTGCTAGCGGCGTGCGACGAGACCGTCGCCGACGACCTGGGCGGCTCGTCTGTCGGCGCCAGCGATCTGCAGGGCCAGGCCAACCCGGCCGTGCATTTCTTCAGGTCAGTTAACCTTATTCATGGCTTTTGACCTTTTAGGTATTTTAGATCCAGAAACGGAAGAGTATTGTAGCGAGGAAATGGCCCCTCACTACAGATTCCAGATACCAGTGGAAGTACCTTATTTTTTTATCCTTTATAGTTAAGCCCTTGGCACCTTATCTGGTGGTAAGTGATGATGATGCCGAAGATGGAAGCGGGCTTACCAAGATCCCTAACCCATTGGGGAACTGGCTATCTTACTCTTATGAAAACATAACATACAGGCAGGGTTACTTTCGCTTTTGTAACATTGGATGAACTAAGGACTTCATTTGACTGACTTGGTGGTTCAGTGGTTACCGCACCAACTACTGATCCGAGTGTCGTGGGGTCGATCCCCACCCAGAGCAACATTTCTGTGAAGAGCAGATTTGTTCGCTTTGTGTCTGGGTGTATTATATCTATAAGGTGCTACTTTATTAGTGCCCGATATTTTAGTCAGTGCTCCTACTCCTGATTCTGATCAACGTTCCCCAAGGAACCCATAGTCAAATCGCAAAAAAATTTTTGGGCTCTTCATACAAATTTGGCCGCTCGGGCTGATCGATATGTATGAAGAGTCCAAAAACTTTTTTGCGATTTGACTATGGGTTCCTTGGGGAAAGTTGTTCAGAATCAGGAGTAGAAGCACTAACTAAGATATCGGGCACTAATAAAGTAGCAGCTTATATAGTAGATCCACCCACGAGTTCGTCTGCGTGGACTTCAGAAGTGAGGAAGTGGAAATTTTGAGTTTTTAAGTATTCCTCCGAGAACCCTTAAGTTTTTCGGGATAAAAAGTATCATGTGTGTTAGCCAGGTGCTTTAGCTATATGTCTACCAAATTTTATCGTGAAAGCGGAACAAACAAACAAACGAACATCTATCCTTGCGCATTTATAATATTAGTAAGAATAAGAATTATAAGAAGTTTGGATGAACCTCTTCAACCTATTGTAACCTCTCTTCCAGGGGTCTCCGCCACCGCAATCTGAACGCCATGCGCGCGGCCACACAGCGTGGCCTGGCTGCTTTGGCGGCGGCGGGCCCGGCCGGCAGCGCAGGACCCTTGTCGGAGCCGATACGACGCAGGGCTCCGCTGACTGTCCAGGGTTTTAGATCTAACCCGGCTGGTAAGTGGGGAATCCAAACGAATAAAATCGAATCGGGTCGAATCGAATCGAATGCAGTAGAATTAATAGAACCGGAACCGGGAACCAAATTTAATCGAATCGATACGAATCCAATAGATATGATGCTAGGATCGAATCTAATCGAATCAATTCGGGATCAAATCGAATCGCATTGGAATCTAATCGAAACGAATCTCATCCAATGTTATCCAGTCTCATCCAATCTTATCCAGTGCATTCTAATCTTATCCAGTCCTTTCCAAAATTACAATCAATTGGATTTGATTCTACACTCGCGGTTATATAGCAAGAATTAACCGCTTTGCCGGTGGCCCCTGTCCGAGCCGATACGACACAGGGCGCTCTTGACTGTCCAGGGGTTCCGGTCTAACCCGGCTGGTAAGGGTAGAATAGGAGCGGATTGAAAATAGAAGCTGGTCGAATCGAATCAAATACAGTTAAATTAATAGAATCGGGTTGAATCGATATGATGCTGGGATCGAATTTATCGAATGAATTCGAGATCAAATCGAATCGAATTGGAATCAAATCGAATTTAATCAGACAGTGAAATCAAATTCAGTCGAATCGAATCCAACACAGTCGAATCAAAACAAATGTAATCTAAGGGTCGTATCGGATCGATTTGAATCAAACACAGTCAAATCTAATCTAATCGAATCATGTGGATAAAAAAATTGAATCGAATCAAATCGATATGATTCTATGCGCGCGGCCACACAATGTGCTCCGCACAAGGCCACAGAATACCAGTCGAATTCAATCGAGGCTAATAGAATCGAATCGATTTAAATCAATCATATCGAACCAAATCGATTTGATTTGAAAATAAATATGGTTGACATACATTTCCGCCGGGGTGTGGCTCAGTACACAATACACATGTCCATTATTTTTGTTCCCAGACCCAGAGAGCCACATCTTGTTCTTCGACATCGAGGGTCTGATCGTGGAACTCCTCAGTGAGGAGTATTCGGCCATGAGTCCGGCTAGCTTAGAGGTGAGAGTTAATAAATATATAAACACTCGGGACAAGTCACACACGGTCATCTGGCTGCAAACTAGGATTCCCTGTATTCTAGGAACCAAAGACTGATATAGATACATATACAGGGTGTAACTAAACTGGTATAGGACCCGTTAACTGGTGATTCTACTCATCGTACCGAACAACTTTTGTTCTACGACTTTGCTCAAATCACAAAAAAAATGAACTTTTCATACAAATTGGTCAATCTGTTTTACCATTTTTGTATGGAGAGTCCAAAATTTTTTTTGCGATTTGAGCAAAGTCGTAGAACAAAAGTTGTTCAGTACGATGAGTAGAATCCCGAGTTAACGGGTCCTACACCAATTTTGTTACACGCTGTATAGCTAGGAATGATGATATACCTAGATACAGAGCAAATCGGACCCACGACCCTCGTATCAGTACTCAGGAGCGTCTACTACTGCTACACGGAGTCAGACAATTTATTATAATATAATTTTTATCGTGATTTGGTCTATAAAAATTAAACGTCCTTTTCTCGAAATTTCCTTTTCTTATAATGTCCTTGCCCTTAATATCATCTCACCTGCCCTCGTAGTATATCTCGCGCACGATGCGAGTTTTAAAAGCATTTGTCTCGTTCTAACGCTAAGCTAATGAAAGAGACAGCTGGGCTGTTTTCTCGCGTTTGGCGCGACAAACAGCTTTGTCTACGCCTCATGCTACCCTGGTGACGATGCCGAAAATGGAAGCGGGCTTACCGAGATTTCCAATGCAATGGGGAATTGGAAATCTTATCTCCATGCTGGAACACATCAATGATAATAACATTGATGTTTGGCGGCAAGACTTAGATTAAAATTAAAGTGTTATTTTATTTATTGTTTTAAAACAGAGAGCCGGTCTGATAACCAGTGAATACATGAAGGTGTCATCTTTGACGAGATCTGCGAGCCCTGACGCCACGAAGAGAATTTCAGGTAATTAATAGGAAATTCATAATGTATATAGGACGTAAACATAGGACGCAGTGTGGGCAGGCCTCCCAGGTGGACCGATGACCTGGTGAAGGTTGCGGGAAGCCGCTGGATGCGGGCAGCGCAGGACCGGTCGGTGTAGAAATTCTTGGGGGAGGCCTTTGTCCAGCAGTGGACGTCTTTCGGAAGATACAGGACGTAAAATGTCCAAAAAACGGCAACTTTTATAGGGTGTTCTACTTATAAGACTTGAACAACTTTCCTATGATTCTTATTCTGAAGTCGCAAAAAATTTTTTGGACTTTTCATACAAATTGGTCGGTCGGTCAACCAGATTTGTATTGATTCACTTCTCGTCGCCTCCATTCGCCAAAGGGTGTCTGGAAGAAATCGCTCAAAGCGATATGTCCGTCTTTGCATATCAATAATTTTATATATTTTTTTGTGTTTTCATTCAGTTATTCAGTTCTTTTCGTGTGCAATAAAGTAATTATATTTATCTTATCAACCTGATTTGTATAGAGATTCCAATTTTTTTTGATCATTCATTAGAAATGTGTATGTGTTCTTAGGGAAAGTAGTTTCATCAGCCATATTTTTCCAGGAGTATACACTCTGTATAAGGTCAAAAAAACAGCGAAAACCATTTGAACTGGGGCTTCTTCTCATGAAACTGAACAACTTTCCACAGGGAACCCAGCCTTTTTTTTATTACTATGCCCAGTGGTTAAAAAACAAAACAAAAACCAAAGTTAACTTTATGGGGAAGAAAAAATTTTTATATAAAAAAGTTTTGTTTACATTGCGCACGCTTACACAAACGGATAGATTTCTTTGGCCGCGTGAAAGACAAGGCGGGCGATATGGAGCGCATATTGAAAGAAAAGGACAAACATGGTTTGTATAAAATTTATTTTGTAACTATGGCCAAAGTGGCTATATTATAATATGTAAGCTTTATATTTAAAAAAATGCATTGGAGATAGTTTCTTTTTCTCCCTGCAGACCTTTATCCAGCAGTAGACATCTTTTGGCTAATGATGACCTTGTATGGTCATAGAAGTATTTGCGTTTTCCTTGAAGAAAAAAACAAGAAAGCATTGACTAATGTAATCGTTAGATATAGCGTTTTCAATGGTTCATATCTTTTTTCTCCCAGAAAAAAAACTAAAAAAAAATGTCTGACAGGAATCCTGGCAAAGATGAAGGAGGGTGCGGAGACCATGCAGAGCAAATTGCACGCGAAAGCCGAGCAACTGAAGAGCCATCTTGAACCAAAGGGTAAGTGTGTAGAATAGTCTGTTGGGAAGAAGAAACGATAAGGGGAAGGACCTTATTAAGCAAGGTGCCACTGTGTAGCTACCACCGCTGGCCCTACACCTTCAGATGGGTCTACCGTTACTTAAAACAGTTCCCAGTGTCTGCTGTATCAAAAGAAAAAAAAATGTAAATTGTATAACAGTATTGGTTTCGACGATATGAAGGAAACTACGCCATTAGTTTCAACACTTATTCAGAAAAAAAGAAAATAACCTAAAATGCAAATAATTTGCGTGGCGCATGTGGGTGGGACTTGCGTTCAGTACTGCGCAAATCAATGCGCAATAGCGTAGTACAACCTGGCCTTAACCCATAGTTTTCACTTCTATCGTGTCGCCATAAGCACACCGGCTTTTTGGACTTTTTTATAATAAATATTTGAGAGCGTTCGATTCCATCTCACCTGAAAAAACAAAGTGGCATTGAAGTCGAGGATGATACAAGCAAGCTCAAATAATACCTTTTCACTCTCGCCTTGAAGATCCTTGGATTGCAGGAATCGGGAAACACAGACGCAGGTAAGTCTCTACTATTATTCGAGGTAAATGTTACAATTATTCGAGGTAAATGTTACAATTATTCGAGGTAAATGTTACAATTATTTGAGGTAAATGTTACAATTATTCAAGGTATATGTTACAACTTTTCTCTAAGTAAATGTTACAACTTTTCTCTGTGCTCAAAACTGCGCCGGCCTTGGCTGTTTGAAAGCCCCATATAATAAGTTTTTCGGCGCCCTTTTTTAAAATGTCATTGCATTATGATAACTGTGGTATTTTTATATTTCGGTTTAATTGTGGTGGTTCTTAGCTAAGTTCGATACTTTTCTGAGGGGTTTCAGAAAATTCAGCCCTTTTCAAACTTGATGTAGTGATCCTGGGGTCGTTATTATATGTTTACCATGACCATCACCCGATGGTAAGTGACGATGGAGTCGATGGTGGAACACGCAATCCCAAATAAAACCTAGTCACTCTCGCCTTGAAGACCCCCAGGTTATAGGACTCTGGAAACACCGACGCCGCCGACAAGCAATTCCACTCCTTTGCAGTACGCGTAATGAAAGATGAGGCAAAGCGCTTCGTGCGTAAGAGTGGAATGTCTACTACATAGGGGGGAAGCTTTGCCGACACCTGGTCGACCGAAGGTGGAATTGGGCTGGCGGAATCAATTCGTGTAATTCCTGTGCACAGTCTCGGAAATGCAACCTATAAAAAACAGAGAATGCACGAGTAACTTCTCTTTTCTTGAAGGTTTGAATGTCGTATCGGTCCGGAAATACCGCAGGCGACAATTCATTCCACAGTTTGGTTATGCGAGGCAGAAAGTTTGTAATGAAACGCAAAGTTGTCTACAACTTTCATCCGCAGTCCACTGCCAACCATCTAAGTGATGGGGATGAAAATTTGTCATCGCAGTAAAAAGACATTATACAGTATGGACACTGCCTGCCGCTCTCTGAAGGCTAACCCCCCCCCCCCCCCCACCGTGTGACCATTTGTGAAGGGGTTGGCAAACCAAATCATAGTTTATTAACCAAAGACTTTTTTTTAAGGAAAGAGCTAAAGCCTTCTAAGACTTTACAACCTTGTCTGGTGTATACAGCCTTCACGTCCGCAGCATGGGACGCCCCCCGGCTAGGTGGAACGATGATATGGTGACAGCTGTATGCGTATGGCCGATGATAGATATAAGTGGCCTGCCTAGGGGGAGACCTTTTCCAACGGTGGACTAATCAGGCTGATGATGATTATGTCGTGCTCATGCAAATGTGTGTGTTCTGTGGCTTGCTTTCTAGGCTTTCACTGGATCTTAGCGGGGGGTAAATCGCCTTTAAGAGGGGCAGGGGGAGTATTCATATTCATTCTGTATATTTAGTACTACGATATTTAATATAATATGCATTGCCTTATACAGGATGTAACAAAATTGGTGTAGGACCCGTTAACTGGGGGTTCTACTCATCCTACTGAACAACTTTTGTTCTACGACTTTGCTCAAGTCGCAAAAAAAATTTTTGGACTCTCCATACAAAAACGGCAAAACAGATGATCAATTTGTATGAAATGTTCAAAAAAAAAATTTGTGATTTGAATTAAGTCGTAGAACAAAAGTTGTTCAGTAAGATGAGTAGTATCCCCAGTTAACGGGTACTACACCAATTTTGTTAAAGCCTGTACAAGTGGTCGGCACAATAGTACCTAATTAATAATTTATTCGTTCGTACCTCAGTTATTCGTATTCAAGGCAATCTACATTCGTAAGTTATATTTATTCAATTGAAATTTTGTGAACGCACGGCGTGAAAAATCGGCGAGTCTGTACATTTTTAATTTGATTTAGTTATTAATTTATTCGGTTTTCATTAATTGAGTAATTCTAATTTGGTTATAGATTGATTGAGGAACCTGGAAATATTATTATAATAGATTTTGCCCGCAACTTCATCTGCGTATTGTAATAAAATATGATTAACTTTTCTGTCTATACAAACTTGATAAATTGTTGCTTCGCCGTACAAACTTTTGTCCCCTGTTTTTTTGCGACAGGTTCAGATTCAGATTTATTTTCATAATTGTTCAATTACATGTCAAATATATGTATATAAAATATATTAAATTAATTGTAAAAAAAAGTAACTTATATGAATATAATATTAGGTCTTATGAATTACAATAAATGATAATAATGTATACATAATGTATAATCAGTCATCGAGTGGATGGTTTCTGGGCCTGCGGTTTTCGCACACCTTTGGCTAGGTTTAACAATATAGTTTTTAGTCTACTTATTAAAGTATTATCACTAAGAGCCTCTCTTACACCCTCTGACAAAAGTTGCCTATGTTCTTCTCCAAGATCTACTCTATCTATGTATAGGGTGACTTTAAATTAGTTCTTGATACGAATGGCTATGCATGTGCTCTTGATAACAAATAACTTTCCCTAAGGACTAAATATTTTGGACTCTTCATACTAATTTAATAAATAAATAAATGTTGGCTAGTTATAGATTTCTATAGAGTCCAATTTTTTTTGCCGTTTGACTATAGGTTTCTTAAGGAAAGTTGTTTGTTATCATGAGCACATGCATGGCGTTTCATATGAAGAAATTAAAATCACCCTTTGTTATTATATTACATTTGAAAATGGCATAATTACCAAATAACTATGATTATAGTCTACGCGGGAACTATGATAACTATGGAATGATCTCCCACCCGACGTCAGGTTGAGTCCCTCTCTCGCCACTTTCAAGTCCTCAATCAAAAAGTTGTGGAGTCCTAACCCTGGCTCCTGAGCTCATTATTATAATTATATTATTTATGTATGTACATTACTGTAAGTATGTATTATATTTGATATTTATTTATATATTATAATATGTATATTAAAGATGTGTTATTTATAAGATTTATAAGTCGTGTTTGTAGCCTTTACTCCACCTAAATATTTCAATGTAATTCCTCTTTAAAAGTCTAAGGTTCACTGGAAGAGATCCCAAGGGATAAGTCCGCCCTTGAATGTCTTGTCCTTGTTTTATGTATTGTACTTTGTTTTTTCACAATAAAGAGTTTACAAACAAACACACAAACAATTAGCCGAGGTAAGAAGCATACCACTGCTAACGAACGGTATGAGGGTGGTTGAAATGTCATCATAAAATAAAATTTTGTGTGGACGAAATAAAAATATTGTTTTTTTTTTCTAAAATCAACCAAATTTAATTTTAAACTGTGCGCGTTATCCAATCTAAGTACGGACTTACCGGATTTATCAATCCTGCCGTGAAGTAATTGATGGATTTGGGTATATCAGTCAGGGTTGGGTTTCTTACAGTTGAACTCCAGCTGAATTGACCCCCATAATTTGACCTCTCTGGATCACAGGCCCCGCTGTGTCCCCACCACAAAGACTCACCAAAGTCCCACATGGACCAGCTAAACAAAAAGCCGTCGCAAATATCAACCTCAGATGCCAGTATACGTCTAACGTCGGTTCGCAGTTTTTAATTATGACATCTCTAACCTGTAGTGGTTTCTTTGTTTCAGATTTTGGCAAAAAAACTGTCGTACCATTTCTATCGCATTCGTCACACCATATCCAAGCATAGTGGCCTTAAGTGTTATGATCAGTTATCGGAGTAGGTAGATTGATTTTTAGTACTTGCACCGTGATTTTATAAAATGGACAAACCTTTTTTCCGGAAAGTTTTGGTACTTCCGGATTGTGTTGAGTATTATTAAAGTAAATCTGGTACAATCAATTGGTTCTGAAGGAAGCAATTTATTTATATGTCGAATAACAGAAAGAATAATCGTTTTTGTTTACTTAAAAATGTTAAACTCTCGAAATCCGAGCGGCATGTCCATATTAACATATACGTTTGCGGTCATTGACCCTAAATCAATCTACCTACTCCGATCACTGGTTATGATCCGCCGCGCTGACTTTCCCGTATTTTTCGATATGAACATCATCAGTTTTCATAAGCCAATGTCATTGCTCACTTTTATTTCATCGTGATTTGTGTGTATATACGTTTTTAGTATATCGGAGGTTTTGTTTAGCGACAATTTACCAACTTCCCAGTACCGGATAACAGCCCTAACGTCGCGAGCATTCGGTCTTGCTTTTATTTCTGTTTTCATTTTATCAGTTGGAGTGATGCAAAAACCAGGAGGGAGCAATTTGGGCCGCGGTGCAGAAAGGGTCACTGAGTTGAGCAGTAAAATTTTCCGGTAAGTCCTCCGTCCAAACGATCTCCATTCTAACAATATACGGGTATTCGCCAATTGGAGAATCTCTTCCATTTAACTCTTTCAGATACAAATCGATACGCATGTTATTGTATAAATAGAAACAATGTAATAAAAACTGTAATGCTATTTGTTATTGCATTGGTTGGTTTTGTAGCAAATTAAATTCTGTTCTTACTTATTATTTGTGACAAAAACAATTTTAACAATGTCTATAAAAAACTTTTAACTTATAAAAAACTCGCACTTGTCACAGAAGTAACGCAATGAGTAGCAGTTAAGGTGCAGAGTGGGCAATTGGAAGAGATTCTCAAATTGGCCTATACCCGTATGTTGTTAGAATGGACGGAGAATTTACCGGAAAATTTTACTGCTCAACTCAGTTTCCCTTTCTTAGTCGGGGATTTAGTGCGATGAACCGTTTTATTTTGGATCCGGCGCTCAAACTTAGCATAGTTGTTACCTAGGCCATTCTGAGTGGATTAAGCCTGGGAGCCATCGGGAGCCATCTCCCGTTTGGCAGGGGGAGGGGGGGAAAGTTTGTTTCTGCCGCGCTCCATTTGTGGGCTTATATCTCCAAAATTATTGGTACTAGAGCAAGTGAGATATCATTTTAGTATGATTCAAGGATAACGAATTCATTTCTGTAACAAAAAAAATGACTTTCCATATATAAAAAAAGAATTATTTGATAAAACGTATAAAACATGACTACCTTTTTTTTTAATATGTGTGGATTAATTTTTGATAGTCTAAGATATAAGCATGAAAAATATATATTCTGAAAGCCACACATCCTAGAATTATAGAAATATAAATTACATTAGAATAGCATAATAAATACTTAGTGAAAAAAAATAAAATTCAGTGCGTGGCAGCGTGGAATAAAACGCGCGGTCCGCGCGGTTCTCAATTTGAGCAGTTCTATCTTTTTTTATTCTATGAAAAGTATTTTTTTTTGTTGCAGAAATGAATTTGTCATTCTTGAAATATCCGAAAATGACATCGGACTTGCCCTAGTAACTAAACTTATGGAGATATAAGCCCCAAAAGAAGCGCGACCCAACAAGTAGATAATGAAGTGTGGGTGGTTTTTTCCACATAATTATGTGTCGATTAATTTTTAATGGTCTAGGATATTAGATATTATTATTAAAAATATATTCTGAAAGCCACATTTCCTAGGATTATAAAAATATAAATTTAATTAGGAAAGCGTAATAAATACTTAGTAACAAAATATTTGATGCTCGGCGGAGCAGCTTAAAACGCGCGGTTTTAGTATCTGTTGTTCGTAAGTAAATAAAATGAATCAACTAGCGCCCAAAAATGACTGTTAAGTAACATAATATAAATAGCTACATAATATTATTATTTAATATTTCTCGCAATCACAAAATATTTGTCACGTAGAACAAAAAATATTTTCCTTAAAAACATATACGTAGTCGGTCCCATAATGAATTGGCCTGATATAGTTCTACGCGACATTTCGATACATGTTATGTTGCATTGAATAGTACGGTTCTCAGACACTTTATAAACGAACACGCATGGACTTGACAAGCGTAGTTCAGTTTAGCAGTTTGTTTGAACAACAAGTGTCGCGTATTTTTTCAAAATGTCGAAAACCGAGTATCGAAGCGTCATAAAGTTTCTATTTAAAGAAGGCTTATCCCCCGCCCAAATTAAAGAACGATTAGATGGTGTGTATAAGGAGTGTTCTCCCTCTTATAGCACAGTAAAAAATTGGGTGAAAGAGTTTCGCCTCGGGCGAGAAACCGTCGAAGATATCGGCCATGACGGTCGACCGGTAGAAGTGCTCACTCCCGATACTATTGCTCAAATCGAAGAAGAGGTTTTGAGTGACCGCCGTTTGAAGATTAGAGAAATTGCAGCTAGACTTGGGCTCTCTAAAAGTACCGTCCATCGTGCAATCGATGAACATCTTCATATGAAAAAAGTCAGTGCAAGATGGGTCCCGAAACTTCTGTCAGCTGTGCAGAGACGGGAGCGTGTTCGCTGTGCTGCCGAGTTTTTAGATCTTTGTGGAGAAAACCCAAAGAACGTGATCGAGAGACTAGTGACTGGTGATGAAACTATGGTGTTATATTATGATCCAGAAAGCAAGCGCGAGTCAATGGAATGGCGTTATAAGGGTGAAAAGCCGCCTAGAAAGGCAAAGGTGCAACAATCTACCAAAAAAATCATGTGCACAATCTTTTGGGATTTTCAAGGTATTTTGATGGTTGATTTTAAAGAGCGCAATACAGTCGTAAACGGCGAATATTATGCTTCATTAATATATAAACTGCGAGATATTATAAAGGAGAAGCGCAGAGGCAAACTGAGTAAAGGCGTCCTGTTGCTTCACGACAACGCCCCCGTGCACACCGCCGGTGTTTCGAAGGATGCAGTGCGTCAATGCGGGTTCACGGAGCTGGACCATCCATCTTATAGTCCAGACATGGCTCCGTCCGACTATTACTTATTCCCAAATTTAAAGCGGGACTTAAGGGGAAGAAAATTTTCAAGCGATGAAGAGTTGCAGGCGGCCGTCTTCAGTCATTTTGAAGACAAAGATTGCGATTATTTTTATAAAGGATTAGAAATGTTATTTCACCGATGTCAGAAGTGTGTCAGTATTGATGGAGACTATATTGAAAAATAAAAATGATTGCATTTAATTTTCTTTTTTATTTCATAGTTAGGCCAATTCATTATGGGACCGACTACGTAAGTACCCACGAGAAAATCCGAAAAATGTGACTATTTCTCATACGAATTATGGTGGCTTACTATCTATCAGCCGAAAGACGTCCACTGCTGGACAAAGGCCTCCCCCAAGGATTTCCACACCGACCTGACCGCTCCTGTGAGGCTCGCATCCAGCGGCTTCCCGCAACCTTCACCAGGTCCACGGAGTTGGAGGCCTGCCCACACTACGTCTTCCGGTGCGCGGTCACAATTCGAGAACTTTACTGCCCCAACGGCCATCTGTTTTACGAGCTATGTGCCCTGCCCACTGCCACTTAAGTCTAGCGATTTTGAGAGCTATGTTGGTAACTTTAGTTCTCCTACGTTGGTATCTCCTCATTTCTGATTCGATCACGTAGGGAAACACCAAGCATAGCACGCTCCATCGCACTTTGGGTGACCTTGAGCCTTCTTATGAGGCCTATAGTAAGGAGCCATATCTCGGATCCATATGTCGTCTCATCACTGGCAACACATACTGGTCAAAGACTTTAGTCTTGAGACACTGCGGTATTTTGGTCGTGAATATATTGCGGAGCTTCCCGAACGCTGCCCAGCCGAGTTGGATTCGACGATTGATCTCTTTCTCGAAGTTGGACCTACCTAACTGGACTGTTTGTCCCAGGTATACATTAATCGTCAAAAGCTTCGAGTGTAGTCTCCAACTTTCAGAGGAGTGGGTGTAACACGGACGTTTGACATAATTTTCGTCTTATACATGTTCATTTTAAGACCCACTTGTTGGGAGACTCTACTGAGTCCATCGAGCATTGCGCCTAGTTCCTCCAAGGTCTCAGCCATGATCACGATATCGTCAGCAAAAGGTGAGTGATGTACTCGCCATTGATGTTGATGCCGAGTCCTCTCCAGTCCAGAAGTTTGAAAAAGTCTTCCAGTGCAGCGGTGAACAGTTTAGGAGATAAAACGTCTCCCTGTCTCACCCCACGCTACAGCCGGATAGGTTTCGAATTCTGATCCTGGAGGTGGACCGTCATGGTAGCGTTTTCATACAAACACTTCAACACTTCGATGTGTATCGATAGTCAACTTGGCACTGTTGGAGAGACTTTAAGACAGCCCAGGTCTCGATCGAATCAAAAGCTTTCTCATATCCATTATACTCTTCGGTCTTCTGTATAATCTGCCGCAGCGCATGTATGTGGTCTATGGTACAGAAGCCTTTTCGGAAACCAGCTTGTTCGGGAGACTGGAAGTCGTCAAACCTGTGTGCGAGACGATTCGTAATGACTCTCGACATGGCTTGTAGACATGGCTCAGGAGTAAAATGGGTCTGTAATAATTCAGCAGAGTCATAACACCCTTTTTGAAGAAAAGCACCACCACACTTCTGTGCCATGCTGTAGGCTGTTTGTCCCTCGAGAATGACGAAAACGAATAGCTTCTGAAGAGGCAAAGTACCGGTTCTCCACCTGCTTTCAAAAGCTCAGTCGTAATTCCGTCATCACCCGGTGCCTTGTTGTTCTTAAGCTGTTTGAGAGCCATTCTAATCTCGCACAGGCTGACGTTGGGGATATCTTCGGTACAGTGTCTGTTCAATCCGGCCCTCGGATCTTCAGCCAGATTACTGACAGGTAAGCATGTAGTCATGTATCATGTCCGTAGAATTTCTCAACCTCTTCCAACAGCTAGGGCTAGGACGACACGACTCTGCCATCCTCGGTCTTCAACTTGTCAGTTTGGCTTTGACAGCAGACAGATCCCTTGCCAATACTTTTGACCTTTTATTGCGCTCGATAGCCTCTTTTATACGATTGGTATTAAATTGGCGTATATCGCGGGTCAAGGACTTGGAGATCTGTCTGTTTAGTCGCCGATATCTTCAGAGGATTTCAGAATCAGGCTCCATTTTTCCTCCATGAGCTTGCTGGTGAAGTCCGAGATCCGATATGTTTTTTTTTTAAGTCTTGTTTTGAAGGCCTTATTTCCAGCCGATTGGACAATTTCCACAAACCTGTCGTTGTATTCGTCCACATTTTCACATTCTCCTAGGCATTCGAAGCGGTTGTGCAGCTCGAGTTGAAAGCTTTCGGGGTTTTGGAGTTGTATAGGCGCTGGTCGAAGCTTCATCAGTTGTCATGAAAATAATTTGACGTGGCTTGCGAAGCACGGAAATGGTTACGAGATTAATGCGCCAATAAGAGTAAAACTCATTATGGTTATGTATAACCTTTTCTGAAGTCAGTTAACCTGGGTGATCAACGTGACCACGCAAGTTACATAGTAGACCACCATAATACAACGCAAGTTAGATAGTAAACCACCATAATTCGTATGAGAAATGGTCACCTTGCGGATTTTCTCAAATACGTTTTTATAAGGAAAAGTATTTTTTGTTTTACGTGACAAATATTTTGTGCGTGCGAGATATATTTAAATAATAATATTATGTACCTGTTTATACTATGTTACTTATCAGTCATTTCAACGCTAGATGATTCATTTTATTTACTTAGGAACAACAGATACTAAAACCGCGCGTTTTATGCAACTCTGCCGAGCATCAAATTATATTTTTTTGCACTAAGTATTTATTATGCTATTCTAATGAAATTTATATTTTTATAATTCTAAGAAGTGTGGCTTTCAGAATATATTTTTTTCATGCTAATATCAAAGACGATTAAAACTTAATCGACCTATATGTGGAAAAAAGGTAGCCATGTTTTATACGTTTTATCAAATATTTCTTTTTTTATATATGGAAAGTCATTTTTTTTGTTACAGAAATGAATTCCTTATCCTTTAATTATACGAAAATGATATCTCACTTGCCCTAGTACCAATAGATTTGGAGATATAAGCCCACAAATGGAGCGCGGCAGAAACAAACTTTCCCCCCCTCCACCTGCCAAACGGGGGATGGCTCCCGGTGGCTCCCGGGCTTAATCTACTCAAAACGGCCTAGGGAACAACTGTGCCAAGTTTGAGCGCCGGATCCAAAATAAAACGGTTCCCATACTAAGCGTTGCACTAAATTCCCCACTATCTGCACCGCGGCCCAAATTGCTCCCTCCTGGTTTTTGCATCACTCCAACTGATAAAATGAAAACAGAAATAAAAGCAAGACCGAATGCTCGCGACGTTAGGGCTGTTATCCGGTACTGGGAAGTTGGTAAATTGTCGCTAAACAAAACCTCCGATATACTAAAAACGTATATACACACAAATCACGATGAAATAAAAGTGAGCAATGACATTGGCTTATGAAAACTGATGATGTTCATATCGAAAAATACGGGAAAGTCAGCGCGGCGGATCATAACCAGTGATCGGAGTAGGTAGATTGATTTAGGGTCAATGACCGCAAACGTATATGTTAATATGGACATGCCGCTCGGATTTCGAGAGTTTAACATTTTTAAGTAAACAAAAACGATTATTCTTTCTGTTATTCGACATATAAATAAATTGCTTCCTTCAGAACCAATTGATTGTACCAGATTTACTTTAATAATACTCAACACAATCCGGAAGTACCAAAACTTTCCGGAAAAAAGGTTTGTCCATTTTATAAAATCACGGTGCAAGTACTAAAAATCAATCTACCTACTCCGATAACTGATCATAACACTTAAGGCCACTATGCTTGGATATGGTGTGACGAATGCGATAGAAATGGTACGACAGTTTTTTTGCCAAAATCTGAAACAAAGAAACCACTACAGGTTAGAGATGTCATAATTAAAAACTGCGAACCGACGTTAGACGTATACTGGCATCTGAGGTTGATATTTGCGACGGCTTTTTGTTTAGCTGGTCCATGTGGGACTTTGGTGAGTCTTTGTGGTGGGGACACAGCGGGGCCTGTAATCCAGAGAGGTCAAATTATGGGGGTCAATTCAGCTGAAGTTCAACTGTAAGAAACCCAACCCTGACTGATATACCCAAATCCATCAATTACTTCACGGCAGGATTGATAAATCCGGTAAGTCCGTACTTAGATTGGATAACGCGCACAGTTTAAAATTAAATTTGGTTGATTTTAGAAAAAAAAAACAATATTTTTATTTCGTCCACACAAAATTTCATTTTATGATGAATTTCAACCACCCTCATACCGTTCGTTAGCAGTGGTTGTTAGAATCCAAAGCCATATAATAAAAAGTATCTCTCTGTGCTACTCTCACCCCTCTTTCTTCTCTATGATTACGTTTGTGTGTAATGTTGTGGCTCCGGCACAAAATAAAATATGTAGCTAGATTTTCAGAGTTTTCTTTGATTTTCTTAGCCAGTTTTCTCAGGTTATGGGCCCAGACGCCCGTATAGGGATATATGATATTAAAAAGTCGTAGGAAAGTTGAAAAGTGCCGAGAAAACCAAAGTACAAAAACAGCAAAATGGCGGAAAGGCTGACAATACTTCCTAAACTCTGTGAGGGAATGAGTTTCTCGAACTGGAAATTTCGATTAAAAATCTTATTAGAAGAAAAAGGATTGGGTGGAATAATCACCGGAACAAAAGTGGAACCGATTGAAGACGCGAGGGCCAAAGCTTTAATTGTCCAATGTTTGAGCGACAGTTATCTTGATATAGTAAAAAAGTCTAAAAGTGCCCTTGAAATGTTACAGCATTTAGAAAAAATATTCGAAAGAAGAAGTATATTCAATAAGTTGTACCTGAAGAGAAAAATATTATCATTAAGATGTAATACAAACTCTAAATTGCAAGACCATTTTATAGAATTTGAAAGATTGATTACAGAGTTAGAATCCTGTGGTTCGACAATGGACGAAAGTGACAAAATCTGCCATTTACTGTTAACTATGCCTAGTGCCTATGAAAATGTGATTACTAGCATTGAAACAATGTGCGAAAACAAAGATTTAACCTTGGATTTTGTAAAGGCGAAACTCCTCGATGCAGAACTAAAATTGAAAGGAGGAAGACAGGTAGATTATCAAGAAGAAAATGCATTCCTGTCCTGTTTTAAGTGTGGTAAACCAGGTCATAAATCTTATCAGTGTCAATATGGACCAAGAGGTAGAAGTCGTTCATTCAATAGAGCCAGAGGAAACTCTTTCTCAAGAAGACCATTTCGTAGAGAAGCATCAAGGGGTTCAAGAGGAACCAGTTATGGAACGGAAGCTCAGAACGCAGATTATGGGATGTTCATGGCATTATCTACACAGAATATGGAAAATACAGAAAATGAAACCATAACATTCATTATAGATTCAGGTGCCACTCATAATTTCATTCAAGAAAAATATGAAAAATATGTAAGCAACATAGAATATCTGGATACTCCAGTCAACATAAAAATAGCGAATGGTCAAGTAATAGTAGCAAAAAAGAAAGGTATATTGAAAACTCTATACCAGAAAAGATTGTTGACCATAGGTGTACTGATAGTAAGTAATTTACTTAGCCATAATTTACTCTCAATAAACAGACTTCAACAAAAGGGATACACAGTATTATTCAAGAAAGAACAAGTAAAAATATATTCAAATTTTAATCAGATATACTATGGAGAGAAAAAAGGAAATTTATTTATACTAAAGTTGGACCTAATTAAAGAAGAACAACAGTGTCAGAGTGCTAATGAACAGCAAAATAAAGATATTTGGCACCAACGCTTAGGCCATTTGAATAGAAAAAGTTTATCTATAATGGGTCTGCCAAGTGGAGAAAAAACATGTGATATGTGTATGAAAAACAAAAGTACACGCCTGCCATTCAAGCCAATTATGAGACCCCAATCAAAAATAATAGGTGAATTAATACACTCTGACGTAGCTGGACCAATGCGGGTATCTACAAATGAAGGTTATATTATCAAACCATAATGGATGATTTCAGCCATTTTACACAAACCTATCTACTGAAAAACAAATCTGAAGCAGGAAACAATATAATAAACTACATAAAATACATAGAAAGAGAAAAGAATATAAAGGTAAAGAGAATAAGATGTGATAATGGCGGAGAGTATACATCAAATTATTTGAAAAACTATCTCAGACAAAATGGAATTAGAATTGAGTATACTCTACCATATAGTCCCCAGATGAACGGTAAATCCGAGAGAATGAACAGGACAATATATAACAAAGCTCGTACAATCTTGGACGAATCAAACCTTCCAAGACATCTATGGGGCCACGCTGTATTAACAGCCACCTACATGATAAACAGATGCCCGAGTAAAGCTATAAATAATCAAATACCAGCAAAAATCTTTGGCAGAGACTTAGCACTCAATAAATTAAGAATATTTGGAAGCAAAGGATGGATGGTGGTTCTACCAAAAAGAGATAAACTAGATCCAAGAGCAATACCAGTAAGAATGCTTGGATATGCTTCCAATGGATACAAAGTGTGGAATCCCAAGACAGATGAAGTAATAATCACAAGGGATATAAGATTCGATGAAAGTAATATTAAATATATGGAAGAGAAAATAAAAATTGAGGATGAAAATAAATATGTGACCATAAATGATGATGAAGTAACAGAAAACAACCAACAAAAGGAAGAAATGATAAGTGAAGATGATACAAATGAAGGAAAAGAACAGAACAAAGAAAAGGACAAAGGAAAGAAACAGAAAATGACAGAAAACAAGGAAATAGAAAAAGAAAATGAAGAAGAAATAGAGACTAAAACTGAAAGTAATGATGAAATATCAGAAGACGAAGGGAAAACAACAAAAAGTGAAAGAACCATAATGAAACCTAAACATCTTAATGATTTTGAACTCTACGAAGCCTATTGTCTGATGACTAATGAAGAAAATATGACTTATGAAGAAGCTATGAAAGATGAGGAATGGAGAAAAGCTATTAATAAAGAAATTGAATCATTAATACATTTAAACACCTGGGAAGAATCAGATTTACCAAAAACGAAAAAGGCAATTGATACTAAATGGGTTTTTAGAACCAAATCTGATGGCACAAAAAAGGCACGACTGGTAGCTCGAGGCTTCCAGCAGGAGGCAGAAGATTTTGTCTACTCACCAGTAGCAAAGATGACAACAGTAAGGATGTGCCTCTCACAAGCATTAACAAACGACTATGAGATAAAACAATTGGATATTCCAAGTGCTTTTTTAAATGGTTCACTTGAGACAGAAACATATATTAAGCCACCAAAAGGCATAAAACTACAAGATAATAAGAAAGTATTAAAATTAAAAAAGGCTCTCTATGGATTGAAAGAGTCACCTAAATGTTGGAATAAAAGATTCAATAATTTTTGTGAAAAAATAAATATGACAAGATCTGAATATGACATCTGTTTATACAAAGGACAAGACATATGGTTATTGTTATTTGTTGATGACATTTTACTAATTGGAAAACAAGAAAATATTGATACAGTAACTAAATGCCTACAGGAAGAATTCAGAGCTAAAGATTTAGGAAAGATAAATAATTTCTTAGGTATGGATATACAAAGGAAGGAAAATAAATTACACATCTCACAAACAAAATTTATTGATAAAATTTTAACACAATTCCAAATGAAAGATTGTAAACCGAAGAAAACACCCATGGAGGATAAGTTTGAAGTACCTGAAAAAGAAGAGATAATTAGTAATGTTCCATATAAAGAGTTAATAGGAAGTCTCACTTACCTGACTATCAGCAGACCAGATATAACCTATGCAACTTCATACCTGAGCCGATATATGGATAAACCTACAAAGACAACTTGGGAAGCCGCCAAAAGAATACTAAGATACCTAAAAGGTTCAAAAGAAAGGATACTTACCTATAAGAAAGGAAGAAAAGAAAACAGGATAACTGCATACTGTGACGCTGACTGGGGAGGAGACAGGTCTGACCGGAAGAACGTAAGTGGTATGGTGATATACCACAATGACAACCTGATTTCCTGGTGTTCAAGAAAACAGCAGGCAGTATCACTGTCCTCAGCTGAAGCTGAGTATGTGTCGGCTGCGACCTGTGTTAGTGAATTATTGTTTATTATAGGGCTAGGAAGTGAATTCGGTGTAGTACAAAGTGTGGTGATGAACTGTGACAATCAAAGTGCTATTAAAATGATGTTTAACTGTGAAAACACAAAACGAGCGAAGCACATTGACATTAAGTACCACTTTTTTAAAAGACATTGTTAGTAAGAAACTTGTGTCAATAGATTATGTGAGCAGTGAAGAGAATTTTTCAGACATTATGACCAAACCATTATGCAGTGTAAAATTTAATTACTTTTGTGACTATTTGTTTGGAAATTTTTAAGTTTTTGTTCTGAAGCATAACCTCAACTCGAAAAATGTAAACATTGATATGACATTTGATTTTGGTTGACAGTGTTGACAGTAAGAACTAGTGTTGCCATTTAATTAGGGTTGTCGTGGTATTGTTTAAAATTACCCTAAATTTTTTATTGTGTTGTACAATTTCTGACAATTTATTTTGTGTAACTTTTATAATAGTTAAAATTAGACTAGAAATTGAGGGGCGGTGTTAGAATCCAAAGCCATATAATAAAAAGTATCTCTCTGTGCTACTCTCACCCCTCTTTCTTCTCTATGATTACGTTTGTGTGTAATGTTGTGGCTCCGGCACAAAATAAAATATGTAGCTAGATTTTCAGAGTTTTCTTTGATTTTCTTAGCCAGTTTTCTCAGTGGTATGCTTCTTACCTCGGCTAATTGTTTGTGTGTTTGTTTGTAAACTCTTTATTGTGAAAAAACAAAGTACAATACATAAAACAAGGACAAGACATACAAGGGCGGACTTATCCCTTCGGATCTCTTCCAGTCAACCTTAGACTTTTAAAGAGGAATTACATTGAAATATTTAGGTGGAGTAAAGGCCACAAACACGACTTATAAGTCTTATAAATAACACATCTTTAATATACATATTATAATATATAAATAAATATCAAATATAATACATACTTACAGTAATGTACATACATAAATAATATAATTATAATAATGAGCTCAGGAGCCAGGGTTAGGACTCCACAACTTTTTGATTGAGGACTTGAAAGTGGCGAGAGAGGGACTCAACCTGACGTCGGGTGGGAATCATTCCATAGTTATCATAGTTCCCGCGTAGACTATAATCATAATTATTTGGTAATTAGGCCATTTTCAAATGTAATATAATAACAAAGGGTCATTTTAATTTCTTCATATGAAACGCCATGCATGTGCTCATGATAACAAACAACTTTCCTTAAAGAACCTATAGTCAAATCGCAAAAAAAATTGGACCCTATAGAAATCTATAACTAGCCAACATATTAGTATGAAGAGTCCAAAATATTTAGTCCTTAGGGAAAGTTATTTGTTATCAAGAGCACATGCATAGCCATTCGTATCAAGAACTAATTTAAAGTCACCCTATACATAGATAGAGTAGATCTTGGAGAAGAACATAGGCAACTTTTGTCAGAGGGTGTACGAGAGGCTCTTAGTGATAATACTTTAATAAGTAGACTAAAAACTATATTGTTAAACCTAGCCAAAGGTGTGCGAAAACCGCAGGCCCAGAAACCATCCACTCGATGACTGATTATACATTATGTATACATTATCATCATTTATTGTAATTCATAAGACCTAACATTATATTCATATAAGTTATTTTTTTACAATTAATTTAATATATTTAATATACATATATTTGACATGTAATTGAACAATTATGAAAATAAATCTGAATCTGAACCTGTCGCAAAAATAAAACCTGAAGGGAGTGAAACAGGGGATCGAAGTTTGTACGGCGAAGCAACAATTTATCAAGTTTGTATAGACAGAAAAGTTAATCATATTTTATTATAATACGCAGACGAAGTTACGGGCATCATCTATTATAATAATATTTCCAGGTTCCTCAATCAATCTACAACCAAATTAGAATTACTCAATTAATGAAAACCGTATAAATTAATAACTAAATTAAATTAAAAATGTACAGGCTCGGCGATTTTTCACGCCGTGCGTTCACAAAATTTCAATTGAATAAATATAACTTACGAATGTAGATTGCCTTGAATACGAATAACTGAGGTACGAACGAATAAATTATTAATTAGGTACTATTGTGCCGACCACTTGTACAGGCTTTAACAAAATTGGTGTAGGACCCGTTAACTGGGGATACTACTCATCGTACTGAACAACTTTTGTTCTACGACTTCATTCAAATCACAAAAATTTTTTTGAACATTTCATACAAATTGATTATCTGTTTTGCCGTTTTTGTATGGAGAGTCCAAAAATTTTTTTGCAACTTGAGCTAAGTCGTAGAACAAAAGTTGTTCAGTACGATGAGTAGGACCCCCAGTTAACGGGTCCTACACCAATTTTGTTACACCCTGTATAAGGCAATGCATATTATATTAAATATCGTAGTACTAAATATACAGAATGAATATGAATACTCCCCCTGCCCCTCTTAAAGGCGATTTACCCCCCGCTAAGATCCAGTGAAAGCCTAGAAAGCAAGCCACAGAACACACACATTTGCATGAGCACGACATAATCATCATCAGCCTGATTAGTCCACAGTTGGAAAAGGTCTCCCCCTAGGCAGGCCACTTATATCTATCATCGGCCATACGCATACAGCTGTCACCATATCATCGTTCCACCTAGCCGGGGGGCGTCCCATGCTGCGGACGTGAAGGCTGTATACACCAGACAAGGTTGTAAAGTCTTAGAAGGCTTTAGCTCTTTCCTTAAAAAAAAGTCTTTGGTTAATAAACTATGATTTGGTTTGCCAACCCCTTCACAAATGGTCACACGGTGGGGGGGGGGGGGGGGTTAGCCTTCAGAGAGCGGCAGGCAGTGTCCATACTGTATAATGTCTTTTTACTGCGATGACAAATTTTCATCCCCATCACTTAGATGGTTGGCAGTGGACTGCGGATGAAAGTTGTAGACAACTTTGCGTTTCATTACAAACGTTCTGCCTCGCATAACCAAACTGTGGAATGAATTGTCGCCTGCGGTATTTCCGGACCGATACGACATTCAAACCTTCAAGAAAAGAGCGTACTTCTATATCAAAGGCCAGCAACGCACTTGTGACTCCTCTGGGCGGCGGTAATCGCTTACCATCAGGTGATCCGTCTGCTCGTTTGCCAGCTATGCCATAAAAAACTGATTTTTTTAGTTACTCGTGCATTCTCTGTTTTTTATAGGTTGCATTTTCGAGACTGTGCACAGGAGCTACTCATTGCGTTACTTCTGTGACAAGTGCGAGTTTTTTATAAGTTAAAAGTTTTTTATAGACATTGTTAAAATTGTTTTTGTCACAAATAATAAGTAAAAACAGAATTCAATTTGCTACAAAACCAACCAATGCAATAACAAATAGCATTACAGTTTTTATTACATTGTTTCTAGTTATACAATAACATGCGTATCGATTTGTATCTGAAAGAGTTATATGTTTTTGCTTTACTTCTGTCAAGTGTAAATTGCAGAAACTTACGAAGAACGTTTAGGAGGAAACATACAAATTTGCGTGTCCTAAATGGAAGAGATGCTCCAATTGGCGAATACCCGTATGTTGTTAGAATGGAGGTGATTTGGACGGAAGACATAGCGGAAAATTTTACTGCTCAACTCAGTGACACTTTCTGCACCGCGGCCCAAATTGCTCCCTCCTGGTCTTTGACTGCTGCTCATTGCATCACCCAAATTGATGAAAGGAAAACTGCAAAAAAAGCAAGACCCAATGCTCACGATGTCAGGGGTGTTATCCGGTACTGGGAAGTTGGTAAACTGTCGCTAAATGAAACCTCCGATATACTAGAAACGTACATACACATAAGTTACGTTTTTATGAAACTAAGCAATGACATTGGATTATTGAAAACTGAGGATGCTCATATCGAGAAATATGGAAAACTCAGCGCTGTGGATCATAAAACTACAATTGGTGTTAAGGTCACTATGCTTGGATATGGTCTGATGAATACGATAGAAAATGGTACGACAGTTTTTTTGCCGACATCTAAAACAAATAAACCACTACAGGTTAGAGATGCTATAATTAAAAAGTGTGAACGGTTGTTTGATGTGCACTGGAATCAAAGGTTGATATTTGCGACGGCTTTTTGTTTAGCTGGTCCGTGCGGAACCGTGGAGAGTCTCTGTGGTGGGGACTCAGGGGGGCCTTTGATCCAGAGGGGTCAAATTGTCGGTGTCAATTCAGCTGCAGTTAGAAGTAACTGTGCGAAACCTAACCCAAATATACCCAAATCCATCAGTTACTCCTTGGCAGGATTTATAAATCCAGTAAGTTCGTACTTAGATTGGATAACGCGCACAATGAAAAATTAAATATGGTTGATTTAAGAAAATAGCAATATTTTTATTTTTTTCACGCAAACCTTTATTTTATGATTACATTTCAATCACCCTCATACCGTTCAGTCGTCGTACGCTTCTCACCACGGCTTAGGTGTGATCTCATAGTTCACAGTTGTGAATTAACTCTCACACTTCTTTCTGCTTCTTGTCCCCATCATAAGACTCCTCTTCACCAGTTGTACCCATAATGTTCCAATGGGACTCGTCAAAATGTAGCAAAGGACAACAGGGTGACCGATTTTGAGGTCCAATAACATACTGTGGAGAGCCTGGAGTGCGGTGTAATGTTCTGGGTGTACAGAAAAAAAAACTATAGGTATTTTGTAAAATACGTGTTTATTTACACTTTGGCAGTGATATAAAGAGATTCATTTATTTAGAAAAAAGAGAGTTACATTGAGACCTTTGTGATTGTTGAGCAAGTTTCCTTTTAATCTATTGAGAGGCACACAGTCGCCCAACTTATAGCTGGCAATACTGAACTATTTCTTTAGCGTAAAACCGTAGTGTTGCCAGCTACAGCCAACTAAAAAATGGTTGCATTTTCATTAAGAGACAACCAGCCCATTTTCTTTTAAACTCTACGATGTTATAAAAATATTTCTTTTTTTTTTTGGAAATTTCCTTCTCTGTTTTCGGTAATAAACAAGCTGTTTGTTTATTCACACGATAACATATGCGCTTTAAATTACTTTGTCACAGTAGGTTTTTTACGACGAAACATTTTTATAACACCTCAAAGATGACCATTATTTTTTTTCTAAATCACCACGCGTGAAGTCCGTAAGGGGCAATGCCGTACGGGGCCAGACCTAGGGGAGCGATGGGGGCGCCTAAATGGGCAGCCCTCGCGGCATGTGCGACGCCATTGAGCGCGGCGGCCTGCGACTGCGCAGCGGCGACGTAGTTCTGGCTGGCGGCGACACCGTTCCAGTAAGCGTTCTCGTGTAAATCGCGGGACAATTCGGCTGTTTGACGCACTGCTTCCGTGTTATGTAGGACGGCGGCTTCGTTGGCGCGCGCGTAGTTCTCGTGGACGGCGCGGGCGTGGTCCTGGGTGAAGAGATAGATGTAGGCGATTAAATTAAAGAAATACCATAAATAGTTCTTAGACTTAAAATGCAGAAAACTAATATATGACCGCGATCTGCGCTTCCTGGAAATTGATACCGTGGCATAAACTATACACGCGAAGTAAAGGCAGAGATGTACTAAGGGTAATGCCTTACGCGTGACCGAGGGTGATGCTAAGTGCAACACCAGGCAACCACCGTCTATACCTTGTAGATAGGACGGTTAAATTGTGCCACACGATAAGAATAAGAAGACTAAGGGTAAATATTTCCACTACCTGATCGCCGAACGTTGGCATCTATTCACTGCGATCTGCTCTGCTTTGCGTGTCGTACCATAAACACCAGATCTTTTCCGTACCTGAGCGGCGACTGTGGCGTCTATCGCCGCGGCCTGTGCGTCGCCAGGGTTGACACCGTATACCAACGGGGCAATGAGCCCAGCTGAAGCATAGCCGAGAACGGCGACGAAAGCGATCTGTGGGGAAACGTTCACATAAAAAAATAACTAAGATAAACAACTTTTAACAGTGATTTAATATAGGAAGGATATCTATTATAATTTATGTATACTTAAGTAGATTACATCAAAATCCTAATATTAAAACATAACCTAGTGTACTTTTTGTTCCAGAAGGTTGAAATATATAGTAGAAGTAAAAACAGTGTTTCAATAATTTTAATGTGTTTTTTTTGTACTATACAAGGATGTTTTTTTTAAATGACCGATATGAAACATGTTCAGGCTTAAACATGATAATAAGTGACATTTGTTAACGCGTAAATGTATATTTTACGTCGCATGCGCTAATTGCCAGCAAATCTTAACCACACCACAGAGTTTATCAGAGTGATCGCTCAATACGCTCACAAAAATCCTAAGCATTTACATGCTTATAGACTTATACTAAGATAATAACTAACTAACTTGGATAATTTTAATTTATAAGAAATTGAAATTGAAATATTTTATTTTGCCAGAACATAGTGTGAATTCAGGTGTTACAAAATTAGCATGTATATGCTTAGGATTTTAGTGGTTTGTATTAAGCCGTCACTCTGATATACTCTGTGACCACACGTTAGATCTCTTTGAAGGGGGGCAGGGGGTGGCCATACTATAAAACAGTGTAACTAATTATTTTTATCCAAAATAATGCTTTAAATTTTGTTTAAAATATTATTATTTTTTCTACCTTACAATTAGTACTACAACGCGGAGTTTATACACTTGATGTTTCGTTTCTAATGTTTATTGCTGTTGCTAGTCCCCCTTTTTATTGTAACCCTTTTCAGAAGCATACACTTATTAATTGTTTTGAAACGTCGTTTTTCGTATGGGTGATTGGTCCGTGAAATTACCGCTCATTACGGTTAACTTCTTGTTGCAATAAATCCATACATTAAATGTTAATTGAGCACTTTTCTTACAAGGAAATAGGCTATAATATGTCTTCATCACAAATTAATGATTAACTCATTGTTCACAAATTGGCTCTTTCTTTGAAATTTCATCATCACATATTTGCATTTTTTATTATTAACATCCACAAAAACTCTGTTAGTATGTATGTTTGGACCGAATTAAAAGATGAGAGTTTAAGTACGCTAAGTGTCCTTGACTGATAAAATCGCGTATGCATTATGCCAATCAGAAGTAATTGTGACATCTTCTTTTAAAGGGACAGCCTTCAACACGTATAAGTAATAACTTAATTAGAATACAATGGCCGCTTGAAACAAATGATAACGACATAACAATTAGTAACATGTTATCAATCGTCCCCACTGTAGGGGCACGGGTACCTTCCCATATAAAGCTAGGCCATACTCCACACACGGAGGCAAAGTCCGTTGGTGGAGTTGTGGGATCACAGATAATAATAAAAGTACTTAAGAATTTAATCATGGTATGAATGGGAACATTTTCTATGTATATCACAAAATGCAACTTTGTCACATTAATTATAAATCCACGTCCATGGCACTTTTCACAAAATAACGTGCTTTCACAATGACACTGACTGTGACAAAGTTGCATCCGTGACAACGTTATGATTAAATGATAACGGAACACCGAACTGGCAGTATGTTAATCACTTCCTTGGTCTTTGACAGTAAAAAACGAAATTAAACGTCACTTTGAGAATTTGGCGCGAATTCAACATCACTGAAATACCGCGGATTTTGAATTTGAAAATTCGAATTGCGATTGACGCGTTCCGTCACCACTTTATTATTGTTTTTGTTATCCTTTATTTAATTATTGATAAGAAAAAGATTTTATACCAGGAATCTCATCGTGCACTTCTTTGTCAGACTGCTCGGTAGCTACTGAATACTTCGAGTTAGTACACTGGGTCTTTTATAGGGGCGAACTGTGCTCTGTTATTCTCTATGAATTGTTCATATTATCGAAAGTGTCCAGTAATCACTGATACTGTAAAGGACCCGGTTGTAGAGCTACGAAGGAGTAGAGGTCGTCAAGTTTTAAGGCTTAGAGAATAAGGTCGTTTTTTGCTACCGTTACAGTAATAAGGAAGGTGCAATATGGAATTTCTTGTGTCATATAAAGCAATTGATTTAAATAATTAATGGTTTACATTAAAAATCTTAGAATGTGATACTATATCTTAATCAGTAGAGTCCTAAAGCTTATAAAAGGTATAGAATAGACATAAGATTTTTCTTAATATATCTATATCTGCGCTTAAAACAATGTTGCTAATGATTATTTATAGGTTTTTGTAGAAAATCGTCTCGATGTTTCTAAATAGTTCATATTCATCTCTATACAGATCTGTGTTTTTTTTAAACTAAATTAGAACACATGAAGCTTAAAAACTACGAGTTGAGTTTTTCTCCACCAAAAGCACGAGATCACTTTTAAGTGATAAGACCGTCTGAATGTATAACTCTTTCTTTTCCATGTGTTTTTTTTGTATTTTACTGATTCATTTTGTGTAATACAGCGATTCGACTCAACCATTCATTCATTTTTTTGTTTTAAGTCGGTCTAAAACATGGATAGCTCTATATTCTCGTAGCGAACGAACTTAGGTTACTATCAGCTGGGTGGAGTTAGGAACCAAACCAGCTCAACTAGTACTTGGTTTGGGTGCGCCAGCGAGTGCTGTCTTTATTCTAAATAACTGGAGCTAAAATTCAGTGCTCGTTTTATAACTGTTGTGTAATGAAACGATAATGTCAGATGACAACTAACTTTTATTAAAGAGGACTACCCACAACATCTCCCCATACAATAAAATAAGCTATTATTTAATATACTATACTATTACCTACCCATCACCAAAGAAGAAAAAATTAATAAACTTATACATGCTTATATAATACCTTTAAATAAACAATTAGTTATAGTTTAAACACTGCTGTCTTATTAACTTACACTTATAAGAATACTTATTTTAACGAAATAAACTAAAATAAGTCTTTAATTTCTTTTAAAAGTTTTGCCCTGCTACGAGTTAATGGCGGAACATATTCTGAACCATCACCAGCCCTGCTACTAGTTGCAACGGAAGGTATTTCAACTGGGGAATCATTGTCTTCACTCTGACTTAAATCGGATTCTTTGTTATCGTTATCAGGCAATATCTCAACTTTGTTGTCACTTTGTTCTCCAGAAGAGCAAATCTTTTCACTTTCTTCACATTTGATTAAATGCCGGCGATTACGTCTATATGTCTTTCCAATTTTATTTTTTACAAAATATGACCGAGGCGTACTTGCTTTTCCTACTACAGTTCCACGCATCCTCTTGTCACCGTCAAGCATAATGACATTATCGCCTGCATCTAAATGTGGTAGACTTTTACATTGTTTATCGTAATATAATTTACTTCTACACTGTCTTTCTAACAATACATTATGGTTCTGGGGATCATACATCCCTGGCTTTAACAAATCGGCATGAACTGGCAATCTACAATTTAGTCTACGGCCCATCAACATTTGCGCAGGAGAGTTTAAATTTTCACGTGGTGTGTTTCTATAGCTTAATAAGTTCAAATAAAAATCACTTTTGCTGTTAATTGATTTTATAAGCATTTTCTTAATTGTTTGAACCGCGCGTTCGCTCTTTCCGTTAGATTGCGCATAGTTCGGAGATGATGTAATGTGCTCGAATCCCCACTCTTCAGCAAATCGTTTAAATTCCCTACTCGAATACTGAGTTCCATTGTCACTTATTACAATTGCAGGAATACCATATCTTGCAAAGTTTTCTTTCATGGCATTAATTACGGTTGCTGAAGTTATATTATTTATCTGAGTTACCTCAACAAACCCCGAGTAATAGTCCACCATAATTAAAAAATATTTTTTTGTATATTCAAAGATATCAGTACCAACTTTGTTCCAAGGCAAACTTGGAATTTCTACTGGTACCATCGGTTCCCTACTCGGAGCATTTAAACATTCCTGGCAAATTTTACATTTTTTTACATAGAGCTCGATATCGCGAGTAATGCCTGGCCAGAACAAAACTTCTCGCGCACGCCTCTTGCAACGGTCAACACCCTGATGACCCTCGTGTATTATACTCAACATTTCGCCCCTCATGGACTTAGGTATTAAAACCTGTTTATCTTTAAAAATCACATTATCAACAATAAACAATTGATCCCTAATTGACCAGAAGTATTTCAAATTATCGACAATCTCATATTTATTATTTGGCCAACCGTCATTTATATATTTGATTAGTTGTTTAAGATCTGGATCATTTGATGTCTGCTGCTTAATTACTGTAAATTTTTTGTTTGACATCGGCACATTGTTTACCAGTAGCTGAACCTGATATAATGTACCCTTGCTTATTTTGTCATCATATAAATCTGGAAGAGGCGCCCGCGACAACGTATCAGGGATATACATATATTTTCCAGGTTTGTAATTTACTATCAACTCATAACCTTGTAATCGCATTAACATTCGCTGCAAGCGAGCTGGGACCGACTCCAGTGGTTTTTTAAAAATACTTTCCAAAGGCTTATGATCGGTTTCAATTGTTACTCCTTTTTTACCATAAATGTACTGATGAAATTTTTCACAAGCAAAGACTATCGCGAGTAACTCTTTTTCAATTTGTGCGTACCTAACCTGAGTATCTGTGAGCGTGCGGGAGGCGTACTCGACGGGCCGCCCGCCCTGCTGCAGCACCGCGCCCAGCGCCGCGCTGCTGGCGTCCACTGACACCACCACCGGTTGAGACACGTCGTATAGTGCCAACACGGGAGCATCACTGATCAATTTTTTTAACTGATCAAATGCCTTCTGATGGGCTAACTCCCATGACCACACAGAGTCTTTTCTCAAAAGTCGGGTAAAAGGTACCACGATATCTGAGTAATTTGGTATGAATTTTGATAGGTAATTAACTACACCCAAAAAACGCTCCAATGATTTTCTATCTGACGGAGCTGACATATCTATTATAGCCTTCACTTTGCCTAAATCTGGTTTCATTCCATCTTTGTTAAACACGTGCCCTAAATATGTCACCTCGTTTACGCATAATTTACACTTTTCTTTATTAAATTTTAAATTTATTTCTCGTGCTCTTTTTAACAGTGCATTTAACCTTTCATCGTGTTCTAATTTTGTCCTACCCCAACAAATTATATCATCGATAAATGAATCAACTCCTTCCAGGCCTTCAACTAATAGTTGTTTTATTTTAGCATGAAAAACTTCTGAGGCGCAGTTTATTCCATAAGGAAGTCTTAAGTATTGGTATCTGCCAAAAGGTGTCCCAAAAGTACACAAATCAGCACTTTCATCATCTAACTGTATTGCCCAAAACCCAGAGTTGGCATCCAAGACTGAAAAGTACTTTGCCTTATTTAATTTCGTTGCTATTTCATTTATAGTAGGCAACTGAAAATGCGCTCGTTGTATAGCACAGTTTAGCGGCCTTGGATCAAGACATATACGTAATCCCCCATTTTTTTTAGCTGCTATGACCATTGAATTAACCCATGGCGTGGGATGTGTGACCTTCCTTATAACTCCTAAATCTTCCATCCTATTTAATTCTCCTTGTAACGTATCTCGGATACTTAGCGGAACTTTACGCGACGGACTTACAACAGGCGGCACAGATTTATCTATCACAATGTGGTACTTGCCGGGTAAGCATCCTAAACCGGTAAACAAGTCGCTGTACTCCGTGACGTCTATGCTGTGAATACGCTGTATCAAACCCAACTCAGTGCATGCATGTCGGCCCAGAACGCTTTGACAATCAATATTAGCAATAACAAATTTCATTAAATACATTTTATTTTTGTACCACCATTTTAAATTACAAACTCCCTTTATAGGTATTATGTCACCACTGTATGACTGTAGCTTTATATTATGTTTTACAGCTATTATTTTCGGATCATAACCTAACTCAACAAACTTATGAAAAGAAATTACGTTAATGTCAGCTCCGGTATCTAATTTAAAAGTTTCTTGTCCAAACTCACCTCGAAGAGTCTCAAGCCAGTCCATACAGGTCGACGAAATGGCACTCACCTCCGTTACGTTTGTTAACATTGAAATGTAAAACGATTCACAGTCATCACTAGAAAATTCGTTTTCGTCACACTCGTTAACACTTATATCGTACATTTTCTTCACATTTTTACTCATACGACACATTCTCGCATAATGGCCGTAATTTTGACACACATAACACTTTGAAGATAACGCTGGACATTCACCCAAAGCACAACCTTGACCACATCCATGACACTGCTGTATAGATCCCGAGTGAGCGGAGCCGGGGGCGCGCGAGAAACCGCGCGCGAACCGGCCGCCACCGCGTCCGCGGCCGCGCCTGGCGCCGCCCCGGGCGCCGCCGGCGCCGCCGCCGCGCGCCTGCACCGCGTCGACGCGCGCGAGCCCCGGGCTCCCCGCTGCGCCGCCGCGACACTCCAACTGCCTGCTGCCATCTGATGACACTTCATCGGCCTCACAGATCCTCATGGCTTTGTTTAGCGTCAAATCGTCTGTCCTTAAAAGACGATCTCTTACGATTGAGTTTCTTATCCCGCATACAATACGGTCGCGAATTAACTCTTGTTCGAGCGACGAAAACTGACAATTTTTACTCAATAACTTTAATGCAGTAACGTACTGACTTATGGATTCGCCATCTTGCTGATTTCGTGTGAAAAAATTGTATCGCGCGAGGGTTATGTTCGGTTTCACACCAAAATAGTCGTCAAATTTTTTTAACAAAACTTTGACGTCATCACGGTCTTTTTCATTTTCAAATGTGAATGTTTGAAATATATCGAATCCATCCGCTCCAATCAGATTGATTAGCAAACTTGCTTGCACTTTGGCATCTTCTTTATAAACCCCAGATGCTTTTAAAAATAAATCAAATTGAGTTTTCCATCGCTTCCACGCGTCAGCCCGGCTGACGGGGCTGCCATCCACACATAATTCCGCCGGTGGTCTTGCGTGTTCCATTGTTTTATACAATTATCACTTCCTATGCACTGCACTGATCGAAATTAATCATAAAAAACTGGCCACAGGTAATTAATTTTCTAATTAAACCACCGCTGTCACCATGTTGTGTAATGAAACGATAATGTCAGATGACAACTAACTTTTATTAAAGAGGACTACCCACAACAATAACTATGGTCGGAAACGGGTTTTTTAGGGTTCCGTACCTCAAAAGGAAAAAAGGAACCCTTGTAGGATCACTTTGTTGTCCGTCCGTCTGTCTGTCCGTCTGTCCGTCTGTCCGTCCGTCCGTCCGTCCGTCCGTCCGCCCGTCTGGTCACAACTATTTTTCTCAGGAACGCGTTTATGTATCAAGCGATTCCTTCCCGACTGCTGGGGCATAGGTGTCTTCCCAAACCTAAAGAATGATAGGTCTTACTCAATTTTTAGGTAGTAGTAGTAGGGAATGGGGAAGAAAACGCAAAACTATTTGCAGATGGCGCTACGGACGCTTGATTCTTATTAACTGTCAATTAGTTCCGCGTTTTTTATTATAGAGGTGTTATAAAATAGTTTTTGTCTGTAGAATTGTTAAATGGAAAATGGAAATCCAGTTTCTGCGGAGTGGTCAGAACATAGCCTAGAATTATTGGAAACTTTAAAGTTACGTATCTTAATCGCCTTTTCCCACGTCATCCTCATTCGAAAATCATGAAATTCATTAGGAAATGAATGATTTCCAATTCTATTATAATTGCAACCAATTACCACACAACGCTGTATTTTTTTTGAAATAAATGTACTTAATGTTTAATTCACGTAAACATATTTTTCTATACGTTTTGACAGTTATTGATGAATGTTATATGAGTCAAATAATTTTAGCGTTCTGTCGGCGAGTTTTGTCAGTTTTTTTCCTATTATAACGTGACATTTGTATGAAGTATCTGGGGGCTGATCTCAGCCCTTTAGGTTACTTAGAATATGTATTTACCGACACGTACGAACTCACAGTATGGTGTTAACAAAATATGATAGCATTAGTTTTAGCAACAGCTGTTACTGTTGTCGAAATGAAAGGTGTTTAACTAGAAAGGACATAAGTACTTGCTCATAAATACTAAATAGGTATTTGTGTTTTATTGCTCAATTGTAAGTTATATGAAAACTTCTAAAGTATATTGGTCATAATTAATTATTCTGTGGGATAGAATAATGATAAACAATAAGAGTGAGACAGAGAGAAAGTAAGTTACAAAGATATTGACAACAGATCATTTTTTTTATACTAGCGTAAGTTTTGATACTAGTAGAATCGTCGTCAGTTAGGTGTTAAATATTTATTGTAGGGCTCCTCCACCACCATGACCTCTTTTTCTTGTGTTTCTGTTCCTGTTATCATATAAGAGACTAACACCAGTTTCAAAATTATATTAGAAAGAAAGAAAGAAAAATGTTTCTATAAAATACTCTTTATTTTATACCAAACAAAATAATAAAATATAAATAAAAAATAAATTCTGCTGTAGCTTTTAGCAGCAGCTTTGCCCACGTGGGTTTTTATTTTAATTACTGTTCGTAAGGTAATTATCCTATGGGAACCATGTATTTTTTCGGGCCAAAATTAGTGTTTACGTTAATCCAGTGCTTGATCTATCTGCCTACCAAATTTCATCGAAATTCTTTCAGTAGTTTAGGCTTGAACGGAGAACAAAAGACATCCATATTTTCGCATTTATAACATTAGCAAGATTTTAAAAGTAGACCTAGAACGCCCTGTCTTTATCTGCTTAGCTCTACATTGTAATTATCATACTTGTGTTGATCGCTTGGGCGTAGCAGGAAACATGTTGACGTGTCAAATAAAACAAAAAACTGTCACACAATGCCCGTTTAATTCCATTTCTGACATTTGCGGCGCAGAACAGTCAAACTATGGCACAATTGCGCCAGAGTTTTTATTACACCGTGCCGTAATTCTCAGGCGCTCTCTGGACACTTGTTTATTTGGCCAACGGCCATCCAAAGCGTGTCCTGAGAAAACGCTTTGGATGGCCAAACTCTACTACTAGTTGGCCAGACTGTAGCACACATTTAAATAAGTTTTTTTTTCTACCTAATACATAGAATACAAAGTTCCTACTCGGAACTTGTACACTCGCGACTCTAATCAAATGTCGCGTAATTATACAGAGTCCTTCTAAAGTAAAAAAATGTGATTTGAGTAAATATATAGGTAAATTGGGGAAAGATTTTTACCTAAAAGAGTAGAGGCCACAGTATTTTTTTAGTGAGGTATTTTAGAATAACACTATACAAAAAATCATCCAGCATTTTGAACTACGCTACGGTGTAAAATACGGTCTTTGAAAGGCAAATAATCACTTTCGATACAAGCTACTCTTTTCTTAAATGTTAACAGCTCTACGGATATTTTATAAAACAGAACGCAATATTTTAACGCCAGATTTATTTATTTTTCTTTCAATTGATTAACCTTTATTATATCTTGAAGGAATCCGAAAATAAAACTGATTTATCTGTATTAAAACCTTATTTTTAAAACAATATTTTGTCCTTAATATTTATTTTACAATGGCTTTAGTAAGATCTTTGGTGAATGCAATCGCTTCATATCAGGAGGGCGCGGGTTCGATTCCCTGCCAAAAATGCAGGTTGGCAACTGTCGCGAAGATTGCTACAAATTATCGAATCATGTTAAGCTGACGAGTCACGCACGACACGAATAAAAGAGAGGGCGGCACCGCACAGGATATGTATGGAAAAAATGTGTTACTTGTTTGGTTTATTGTTTTTTTTTTTGATGAAGTGAAGTGTTGGTAACATTTGTACCTAGTTACAAATGTTACCAACTTGTACCAAAAAAGCCAAAAAAGGTTTAGAAAGCCTATGAAACAAGGAACTTTTGTCAATAATTTGTACGCCAAGTTCACTACATTTTTTTCTAGTAATACTCAATTACTTATGGAAAATTTATACAAAATAATATTTTTATGCAACTTAAGACCGTTTATTTTTGAGACTTTGTGAGTTTTGGGCAAGGATTTTTTTCCAAAGCAAGCGCTCATTTCTCAGCTTTTAAAAAAGTATCAATTTAATGTAAACGGTGTAATAGTTTTTTCATAATTAATTGTTTTTGGTAACAAGGTAGAAAATTAAAAAAAAAAACTAAAAACCGTTATATCTCAGTAACCATACATTTTTGACCCCTGGTTAACTGGACTTAATTTGTTGCAAATGACCTCTAGTATAACCCCTTTGAAGGATCACGTCGAATTACCAATCACCCTGTATATGTATAATTATACAGGGTGTAACAGAAAGGAGTGATAATACTTCAAGTTGGGCGGTTCTTCAACTTTGTTCAAACCGCAAAATTTTTTTTGGACTTCATACAAATCGATCAGCTGGCTAACCAAGTTTGTATGAAAAGTCCAAAAAAAAATTTGCGATTTGAACAAAGTTGTAAAATAAAAGTTGTTCAGTTTGATGGGTAAATGCCCACCTTGAAGTATTATCACACCTTTCTGTTACACCCTGTATATGTAGTATAGACAATACCTCTTAAGAAATTAAACGTTTTTTGTACGTCCTGTATAGGTAAAGGAATTTTGAGGTTGGCAAATAATATCTTTGAACTAAACAAATACAATTAGATTGAGAAACAATAGTGGGTAGGCGAAACTTAGGTCAACTAGAAGTACTAGGTATAGATAAACCTGAACTGCTTAGATTTCCAAATTGCAGAGGAAAATATTGGAAAGAAGTAGTATTGAAAGCTCGCAAAATGTCACATTATACTGAAGCGGTCGTGGCTCAGTGAGGCGGGCGTCACATCGATAATGCAAGGTAACTGACTACTGACGCGGTCATAACCTGGATGGGCTTGACAACCACGTTAAGCGTTTGCTGCCGATTGCTATGACTAGATGGCACTCGGCCAGTCGTTAAGCTATGTCGGGGGGCTTTATGGGCGGCTTGAAAACTTTTGACACTTAGGCTAAAAATACTTACTTTTTATTTTGTTAGAAAATTAAACTAATTAAAAAAAAAAACAATATTTATTCATAAAACATATTGCAAAATATACCTAATCTTGATAATGCGAAATAGAAGCGCCCTTTAAATATTATCAGCAAATACTGTAAGAACATTTCAATTTCATCATATTTATATACTTATATGGATATGTGAATCAGTTTGAATGTTTGTATGACTGTCACGTCGAATCACGCGTAACTGGGTGACCGCTTGACCGCATGTGTGATGGTTTGTCAATTTTGTGCCTTAAGCCTTAACCTCGTTTAGTCATTATTGTGTTTGGTGCCATAATAGGGTTTAAAAAAACCCTATTGCCAAAGTTTTGGTGAACAAATGGACGTAGTTTAGCAGAAAGGACTCAATCCACAATCACGTAGTTTAGCAGAAAGGACTCAATCCACAATCACGTAGTTTAGCAGAAAGGACTCTATCCACAAATCTTAAAGTACTTAATCCACTAACAAAGGTTTGTGGATTGAGTCCTTTTAGCTAAACTACGTCCAAATGATATCTAAAAAGGATGCCGCCCTTGTGACGCTTCTCCTTAAGATTATAGTAGGTCGCGGGTTCGATTCCCGGCGGGGTCCTACTTTATAGGACTTGGTATAGTTAGTGGTAGGGCATTTTCTGAGCCCGCCTGGCTAGCTTCCACCATCTTATCTAAGTCTTACCGAACATTCAATGTTACCAGCATTGATGTGTTCCGGCATGAAGATAAGATAGCCAGTTCCCCATTGCGTTGGGGAATCTTGGTTAATCCCGCTTCCATCTTCGCCATCATTATCACGTACCATCAGGTGAGGTGATGCCCAGGGCATACCAATTGAGGGTAAAAAAGATGCTGTACACATTCTTTGAACCGTCACGTTTTCTACCTAGTACAAAGGTCCGTTTCATTCGTGGGAGAGCCATGCTTCGGCACGAATGGGCCGGCTCGACCGGAGTGATACCACGGCCTCACAGAAAACCGGCGTGAAGCAACGCTTGCGTTATGTTTCGCCGAGTGAGTGAGGGCACCGGAGGCCCAACCTCCCCCCCTTCACAAATCCCTCCATCCCCCATCCCATTTCAAAGGTCGGCGGTCTGGTGTTGCGGGTGTCTATGGGCGGCGGTAATCGCTTACCATCAGGTGATCCGTCTGCTCGTTTGCCACCTATCACATAAAAAAAAAGGTCCTACCACTCGGAACTTTTGCACCGTAGGTGAAAATCTATGTCCTACACGTGACCGCGGGTGATGCTAAGTGCAACACCAGGCATCCGCCCTCTTTCTCTTGTGTAATCGGTTAAATGTGCCACACGATAAGAAGATTTACTGTTGTATTTAACCGAGTTCAAAAAAGGAGGAGGTTCTCAATTTGACTGTACGTTTTTTTTTGTATGTTTGTTACGCGGTAACTCCGCCAATTATGGATCGATTTTAATGATAATTTTTTTGTTTCGTAGGTAATACTTCAGAGGTGGTCCCATATAAATCTTATCGAAATTGATTCAGCGATTTTTGAAAAAATCAACAAAAACAAAAAAATAATATAGCAAAGTAGTTGTTACGATTGAAGTCGGTTTTTTAACGGGTTCAGCGTTGTTGATTATTATTTGTGCGTTTACAGCTACTGCCCTCATAATAATATGAAAGAGGGCCGCAAATTGTATGGAGATTCCGTATACTTTGCGGCCTTTCTTCTTTTGAGAGCAGTGTAAAGTTAGTCAATAGAAATGTCTGTTTCTTTCTGTACTTTTGGTGCTTTGGTTTTTATTCTGTAATACCAGTACTAAAAGCGTTAAAGCGTCGGTGGCGCAACGGGTAGTGACTCCGTCGTCCTAATCAGAGGTCGTGGGTTCAAATCCTGGCCAGTGCACCAAAGAGTTATTCGAAACTTACGTGCATTTTTATACCGACTGCTTTAACGGTGAAGGAAAACATCGTGAGGAAACCTGCACTTCTTCTAGATGTGTATGATGGTCGCGTTGCACACGTCCGTAGGTATAAATCTAAATGCCCTACACGTGACCGCGGGTGATGCTAAGTGCAACACCAGGCAACCGCCGCCGTCTGTACGTTGTGGATAGAACGAGTAAAATGTGCCACATGATAAGAAGAAGACCAGTACCGTTCCAGTTCTGGTTTTATTTTATTTTTAGTACTGCGATATAGAGTCTTCTTTAAATATACCTTAACAACCCATATCGTCCCCGCTGCAGGGGCACGGGTCTCTTCCCTTACATTGGGAAGGTTAGGCTATACTCCAAAGACGGGGGCTGAGTCCGGATTGGATTTAAATATACAGGGTGGAATTTTGTAACCTCACCTGGAGGGAAAGTACTCTAAATACTGGAGAAATTTTACTCAAAGGAAACATTCCTTTATTTAAAAAAAATAAGCAAAACTACATTCAAAGATTTTTGAAAATACGCTTGTCACACCTAGGAATCGTACTGGCTGAAATTCGAAAAAACAACATCCTATACTTTTATGGCATTAATCGATAGGGTCGATCATAACGATCAAATCTCTCTATCAAATACAAATACAAACATTTTTATTGCAAGCAACACGGTACAGTAGATGACAATGTATAAAGAAGTTCGTGCGTGATGCGCCAGAAAGGGCATGCAAAACTTAAAAATAAAATTTTAAGATAATATTATAGTTAATTACAAAAAACAAACAAAAAAAAATAATAATAATAAAATAAAAAAAATATTCAAAAGACAAAATAGAAATATCACGTCTAAAACTAAAATTTAATTAATGTCAAGTAAAATATAATGAAAATGTTAAGTTAAATGAAAGGAAAACCATGAAATTATTTTTTAAAGAGACACATTTTGCATTTGCTTATAAGGAGAATTAATAAATTCACTAAGCCTATAATGAGATTAAGCTAGTCTAGTATTATAAGTGGAATGCAATATCGATAACTGTTGTATAGGTTGTCAGGAAGGCCGACTGCCCGCCCGCTCTACTGTAGTCGAGGTTTGTTCCACTACGGTCCAATGGAGACACGTATAGACATACATTCTCTGTTATCGTGTGGCTCAGTTTAACCACAGTATAATATATCTACATGGATACCCCCTGTCGCTTCTATATTTTATATTATTACAAAAAGTTACTTTCATACAAATAATGGATCCGTCTAAAATACCTGTAAATAAACCGTGAGTTCTTCTCTTGAATCTAAACAACATATCTAGAATATCTAGTACATAAAAAATTCCTACCACTAGGAACCTGTACACTAAACGTTTCGGAAAATATATTATAGGTAGTTCTAAACATAACTGGGCGAGGCAAAGTACACAACCAAATTCATCTCAATGCAGGCAAATAATAAAAATCTGTTAACATTATTTTTTTAAAAGATTTAGCTAAAATGCTAAGTCTAATGTAATAAATGCTTAGAAGAAGAAGAATAATTTTAATATTTAATTAATGAAAGAATATGGAACCAACGAAATGGAATAGACCAAAGCTAAATATTCTGATGAAATATCCACCTCGAATTGCATTCTTGTAGGCGTTGTTATGGATTTACCTACCCACTAGATGCCACTAGTACTCGCCTGTGGTTTTGTTCGCGTTGCTAATTATAGATAACTTTGACGTTATGCTTCTGAGATACTATAATTGACCACGCTGAATACGGTAAAAACAACCGACTTCAATCGCAACAACTCCAATTTTGCTATGTTTTTGTTGATTTTATCAAAAACCGCTGAATCGATTTCGATAAAATTTATATGGGACCACCTGTGAAGAATACCCTTTTAAACAAAAAAAGAATTTTCCAAATCGGTTTAAGGGTCTTCGAGTAATCGGTGAACATACATAAAAAAAAGATTCCGACGAATTGAGAACCTCCTCCTTTTTTTGAAGTTCTTCTTCTTCTTCTTGGTTCCTTTAACTCCTCGAGGAGCATAGGGCCTCAATAACAGCTTTCCACTGCTTCCGATCGGCGGCGACAGCGACAATCTCCGGCCAGCTTTTGTCTATAGAAGCGGCTTCCAGTGCCACAGTCCTCCGCCAAGTCGACCTTGGTCGGCCTCTCTTTCTTTTTCCTGCAGGAGAGTAACACAGAGCCTGCTTGGTGAGACGGGAGTCTTCTTGCCGCAGTGTGTGACCAATCCAACGCCATTTTCTGTCGAGGATCTCAACTGGAACAGGACGTTGATTCGTTAATTTCCAGAGGTCTTTGTTGGAGATAACATCCGGCCAGAAAATACCCAAAATTTTTCTTAGGCACTTGTTTATGAACACTTGGAGCCTATGTGTAATATTCTGGCGTACGAACCAAGTCTCACAACCGTATAGCAAGACAGATATGACGTTGGAGTTGAAAACTCTTATTTTGGTGCGATGCGATAGATGTTTGGAGCGCCAAAAGTTTGAGAGTTGACCAAACACACCTCTTGCTTTGTTGATTCTCGCCTCTACATCAATCTCTGTTCCGCCAAACCGATCCATCATGCTGCCGAGGTAGCAAAATTTATCTACCGCCTCGACGGGCGTGGAGTTTATAAGGATGGGCGTTGCGTTTCCATTGTTAATTTGTTTTTTGAAGTTGGTTAAAAATAATTACTGTGGCTTCTATTCACAAAATTGAATTTTCTCCATGTAATCTATTCAGGGTAACGGACTGAGCAACTTTAGTGCTAAGATTTTGCTAAAATTGCAAATAAAAATTACCTCTCCATAGAAATTGATAGTAGGAATAACGGCTTTTATATGTTTTTTGTCGTTTATTCAAAAAGTTATACTACCCAAAAATATGAGGTTAATATAGGCTTCATCGCTTTAATTACCAAAAGGAACTTTATAAACAATAGTAAAAGGATTTTTGGATTTTTTTGGAACTCCGAAACCAAAGAGTGTTGCTATTTGAAAATATGTAATAAATGGCCATAGTTATGCCTTAATGATCCAACTGATTTAAAGTAAGCGAGGGATAATGCATTTTATGTCAGTGACATAAAGTACATTGTCCCTTACTTATTTTAAATCAGGTGGATCGTTATGGCATAACTATGGCAAGATATAAATTGTTCAAATTAAGAAACATTGTAATAGTTCCAATAAAATTTAAAATTTTGAAACAATTACGTAGGTAAGTAGATACATTTTGTTAAGTACCTATTACATTACGAAATGTTTTACATTCCGTTTAGGCTTACCGGATAGTTACTTTAATTATGTTATGATACAGTATTAAACATTTAATTGGTCATTATTCAAAGTCAGATTAGTATCTCTTTGGAAATATTATGAATTTGTAGCCTTAAATATTAGAAATAGGAATTTTTGTTCATTTTTGAAAATATTTACATACTTCGCTGGCTTGGCTACACAAAGAGAATATTGGCTTTCGACACCAAATGCCACCACTTTTGCGGTCCTGTACCGCATCACGCCAATCGTTTTTTGAAGGGTAATTTGTAATAATCCATCGATAAAAAATACGTTATTTAATTAAAATATTTTTTTTACCCTCAATTGGTAAGCCCTGGGCATCATCTCACCTGATTCCTGATGGTAAGTGATGATGGTGCCGAAGATGGAAGCGGGCTTACCAAGATTTTCTAATGGCTAACTTATCTTCATGGCGGAACACATCATTGCTGTTAAGGCGCTAAGTGTAGCCAAATCGCAATATCAATTTAAATTCTTGAAATAATGGCTAAAGCTATCACCATGGAAAAAATATACAACATACTTGAAACAAAAAAAAAAACAAATTGCCTTGAACAGAATCATAAAAATCACAGAAACTTTGATGAAAAAAAATTATCCTGTAAACAATGCATTTTGCATTAATTACTAATTCTCTCTGAAACACAATATTTGTTTATGTTGAAACCAACACACAAAAGTTCGCCATTTTAATACCTTCAATTTACCTTGAACGGATTTTTTTTCAACTTATTTGAAAGCCAAGAAAAGTAATAAAAACATCGAAATCTTGAGAATTTTGCGTTTGGCCTTGACGTAACCGCCGCGACGGTACCCACACTGATCTGAACTTAAAACGAGTGGCGTTACGGTCGATATTATATTATCATGCATCAACCTGCTCAGATTGAGTGTTCGTCGCGCCTTAACATTGATGTTTGGCGGCAAGACTTAGATAGGATGAATATTTATAATGATAACGAATAATACATACACAGCATTACCACGTAGCCAAGGAACTCTGTGACTGAAATAGTTATATTAATTTTAACTTTTTCTGGAATAAGTTAACCTTTGTTTTTTTTTTCAAATCTTAAGTGAAAGTGGAACAGAAAAAACAATATTGCATTTACTTTTGCGTTTATAATATTAGTAAGATTATTAATGAAACAAAGAAAATATTAATTTGTTTTTACATTTAATAAAAATGTATCGCAACATTACGAACCAGTCTTAAATTTAGTAAAAAAAGTACAATACTTTACCAAAACCCCAGCTTTTTCAAAATCCACAGTTGACAAGTACATGGCATCATCTCACCTGATGTTAAGTGATGATGGTGCCGAAGATGGGAGATTCCTATTGTTAGCTCGCTTCCATCTTTTCTATGGCTATTTTATATTTGAGACTTCACAAAATAAAAAGATCACTAAATCATTCAATATCTATTTTATTATTTACCACTGTTTCAACACTGGTGTCAAGATCGGGGGTGGAATGTAAGAGTACGCTACTGGTGCAGCGAACAGGGGCGGACTTAGTTTCGTAGGGCCCACTGCGACGAGGGGGCCAACAGGCGCCACACCCAAGGGCCCTAGAATTGGTCCGATACCTGATAAAGGCGCTGCTGGCAGTTTCTTCTCAGGTTCGGGATCAGCTGACTTCACTGTGTCGCCTTTAAGATTTTCAAGTGGTATATTAGCGTTTAAGTTTCCCAGTTTTGGTTGCTCTTTCGAATTTATCACAGCGTTTTTTGTAAGGGGTTGCTCAATTTTATTCAGTCCAGGGCCTTCAGGTTTTGCAATTAGATTCGGTGCTGCGTAAACTAAAGGAGACAAAGGAGCTATGATTGGCGGAGACAAAGGCGCAATGTACGGTGATACCACAACTCCTACAGCAGATTTCGCGATCAACTCAGCGTTGCTAGCGATGCTACCGTCTAACTTAGCTTCGGCTGTCTTCAGTGCATCAAGTGCTTGCCATTTCTGATCCTCGACGTTCCAGAACAGTTCCTCAGTATTTTCTTTGATCAAATCAGTCTTTACGATCTCCTTATCTTTTATTTCTTCTCTAGCCTCTTCAATAAGACCCCTTGCTTGATCAATAGCCTCTTGAGCTTTATCCTCAGCTAAAACTTTAGCATTTATGGCAGCGGCTTGCAAGTCTCCAGGGCTTATAGTGGGGAGAGCCGTGATAGTGGGAATGCCAGCTAGGGCAACCGGAATGACTGGGGCCACCGGAGCTGTAGGGCCCACTGGGGCTACAGGGGCCAAGTTGGCTCCTGATGGAGCGGCCCTGGCGTAAGCCAGTAAGGTGGTGAGAACCTGAAAAAATAATAATATATATTTAAAAAATAATGTTCCTCAAATGATGTCAGGGCTTTTATAAAATATCTGTATTGATATAATAATCTATGTTGTTAAGTAATTATATTCAATATTACTAGTAGTAAGTAGTTTAGTAGATAGTAGATATAAAATTTATTCACTTAATGTACAACAAAAGTAATGCATAAAAAAAACGTGTTTCATATATGTAGTTTTGACCTTACTGGTAAGGGAAATGAAAATATATTCAGTATGAATTTACATTCATAAGTTATGAATAATCACATAGCTAAGTATATCGGATAAATCAATCTTTTAACTACTGATTGATTAATATGTCGAGTACTTGTACAAGCTACTGTTCTACTAACTGATAGTTAAGTGAGACAGGTTATGATAATAGTTTTAGGTATTTTTTAAAGGTAATGAACAAAATGGTTTTATCAGCAATTCTGCCTCGAATGGCATTGGAACTTTTTTATTATTAAAAACCACTTTAGGGTTTTGGGTCTGTTTGCGCAAAGAGCATTTCGATAGAGATACCACAACGCAATATTAGCATAGATAGCGCATAAAGAGTTAATTTCTAAGCAAAAAGATTTTATATATCTACGCCATACATTTGATCCCCGCGGATCGAATAATTGAAGAGCGGATTTTTTCAATATTTTTCCTGGGTTCTGTACTTGATTCTGAGTAACCCCTTAAAATTTCAAACGCACTTTTTTTAACACCCTGTATTGATATGCTGTTTAAATGTACTGAATAAAGTCTTTTTTTATATAGCCTAAGACGAAATATGTCTTGATACAGCATATTCTTCAACTTTAGGTCCTGTAACACCTAGGAGTGCATAAGGCCGGGACTACTTTTATTAATTAAAATAAATTAAATATCCGAAACAAATCACACAGTGGTGTCGATTCGGTTTTCACGATTAAACTTATTTGACAGGATTAAACTTCGTAAGTGTTCTATATTTTTCTTTCTTTATCGAAAAGACAAGGACAGGACGCTTAAATTTAGTTTAGTCCTGTCAAATAGGTTAATCGTAAACACCGAATCGACACCACTGTCGTCTAGCCCCAAACTAGGCTGTCATATGGCTCTACCAATTTTTTACATGCGCGGCAACTGAGAATAAAATGGCGTTATAAAATGTATTTTTAGCCAGGCAGACGATAGAGCCAATCCCGAGCCCCGAAGGACATCTCCTCGGAGGTACAAAAAAAAACCTATTTGAAACCCAGTTATTGTATTTCTTTGTCAGTATTCATTTATTATACACTTTAAAAATGATTACATGTGATACCGCCATTGTTACTAAAATTTTAAAAATAAATAAAACCTCAATCCATATTTCACTCATGCGACCAAATCAAGATAAGGAAGGACAAGAGATATTGTAGTGTAGTAAGAATAGGGTATTTGACACTATCAAAATTAAATTGAAAAATATTATTCACTAAATAGCATATGGCCTAGAATAGCGAAAAATATTACTGGACTGATATTTTTGTTTATTTTAAATTTTATATTCAATACAATCCGAAAATAAGTTCGTCAAAGACTGTGACGTCACATGCCAGTAACACGAACAATTTCAGAACAAAATATCGTTTTTGGCAGTTGATAAAAAGTCACTCAAATGACTAGTAGTCAAATACCGTATTGAGTTATAATTGTTGAATTTAAGTTAGAATAGTTGAGTTTTTCGATTAATACATTTTAAATATTCTTCACGATGTCCTTCATTGTTTTAAGGTTTATCTATCACTTATTCACTTATTTATAGGCGAAAATTACACAGTCCTGGCACACAAAGGAAACTAAAAACCAACTTAAAAATACAACGTCACTTGAAAAAAGATATAATTAGACTAACCAGTACTCTCATCTTGCTATCTCGATGTCCACTGATCGCCCCAGTATTGCGACATTCTGTTTTTATATCCCATCTTCATCTATAATCTATATAGAACAAACTGGCTTTGACTGCATAGGTGCAAGCCACTCAATTAAAAAAAGTAAAATTAAAAAGTTGGCGCCGAGCGAGGGAATGCAGGAAGCGCGCTTTTTTAAAATATGGACGGTGGCCTGTAATGAGCGCTATCTTGTATATGAGGTGGTTGCACTGAGGAAATTCCAAAAAGACGTAAATTTTTAACTTAAGTTTTTGAGTTTTAAAAAATAATTTAACTAATAATTTTGTATTGTGCGTCTGTGAAGTTATATCATAGTGAATTTTCTAAAATACACTAAGATCTTACATTGATTTTTAATGTAAGTAATATCATTATATCAGAGACAAGTACCTATACACATTTTTTTCTTCAGGAATACATTAATTTTGATGAAAAGGAATTGGACATCAAGTAAAATGGCAATAAATAAGAATATGATATATAGATAATGATTAATTGATTAGTGATGAAATTTTACGTTATTTACATCACATTCATGCAGTTTTTATACTTACATGATAAATACACAGCCATGGTCACGGGGTTTTTGTCAGGATCATATTTTATTACCACAAACTTACACCCCGATCCCCTCGAAATAAAAACTTCTTTATTAAATTACCAACAAGTGCTTCAGAGAACTAAATGTGATCCAGTTTTTATTAAGTGTTTTATACATTCGACTTCTTGAGAATAACAGGTTCGTTGTAAGCGTTATAAGTTCATGAGGACTTTAATGCAAACTGTCAGGTTTTCAGATTTTTTTTCTGTTTGGTCTGTTTTAGCTGATCTACATATTATTGTCTGTACGAGAAGTATTTTTGCCATTTCAGCAAAATCGAAGAACAAAAATTGTTAAGTTTCAAAGTACCCCGTTATTAAGTTATTGATACTTTTTTGATAAACCTCGTAATCCTTTTAGGATCACTGTTTGTTCCAACAGGGTGGTTTTTGTGGATTCACACTCATGAAACTGAACAACAATTTCCGAAGAACCTATTCAATCGTTTAAAAAAAATAACTTCATACAAAGTTCGTCATAAAGAAATGAACTGATAATTTTTTTGACTGACGATTACTATGGAAAGTCGAAGAGTTATTTTGCTTTGAAAGTATAGGTTTTCTGGGGAAAGTTGTTCGGTTGTGTGGAGTATGGCCTAATGCCTAACGCCTTACCTTTCACGGCTATGGAAAGAGCCCCGCGCGCCAGCAGCAATCAAGTTTATTAACAAGATTATAATAAATATCAGTGCACGCTATATAAATGGATAAATTCAGTATTACGAGATAAGCAACAATATGAAATAAATAGCAAATATTAAAGGGCCCTATACCTAATTGCGTCTCTGCTAAATAAGTTCATCAAAAGTATCCATTGCTAAATGTCAACATGTACTCTTTGTAATGCGATTGTTATAGATTTAAATATGGCCGCCGCGCCGCCTGCGCGGGCGCTTGAAATGGCTTGAATTGTCGGTTTTGACGGTTTATGCAAGTCAAATCAAATACTATATTATTTTAATCGTTTTCCTAGATTCACTTAATATATTGTTGGTACTTACTTTACAATCCTGTCGTTTACTTTAGGTTGTCTGAAAGAAATCGCTCAAAGCGATAAGGCCGCGTTTGCATTGCTTGTATTTATTTTTAGGTTATTTCTGTTTATTTGATGTGCAGTAAAGGATATTTACCTTACTTACAAAAAGTCAAATCATGCATTTTAACCTAATCTTTTTATCTATGAACATATATTTATTCCTGTTTTAACATAAAACTATAAATATCTCGATTTTATACGTATGTAATATCTTTATTTTAGCAAAGGGAACCTTAAAAGTTTCGCGAAATAATGTTTCCGCAACATATGCGAAACTTAACCAGTTCCTTAGGTTAGTAGTGTCGCGTATATCATTAAAACATACAAAAGTAGCTGCTGTATACTTAGTTATTACCTATGTGATACAGCATACGTATTTAATATACTAGTATCCACATAGTGAGGAAACCCATGTGTTCCCACAACAAGACCAGGCCACTCTTCCTTTTGCATGGATTTCTCAAGTCGCGTCGCTGTTCCCACAGCCGAGACACGGTGAGGTAGATTAATGGCGGTGTTGCCATCACTAAAAGGTAGAAAATCCCTGTAAATTTACCCCAAAAGTAAATAGACGGAGGATTCTATTAAACTTATACGTTGAATACAGTTTTTTTATACCAAAGTTTAAAATAATAGGCCGTTTTTAATTAAGTCATGCAATCGGTAAACGTTGGAAATTGCCATTAACTTACGACTGATTTGTAAAAATATTGAAAATTGAACAAAATTGAATAATTAATTTTTTTTTTTTGAATTGGCATTTTGCGGCTAATATTGCGTACTTTATTTCTATTTTAAGATGCGAAAATCTGATTTTATAGTTTTTATACGCATTATATTGATATATTAATATTTATAAATAGGTAATATTCAGAAAAGTGCTATTTAAGTGGTTTTTATGGAAGTATAATGAGATATGTTTCTATGCTGTGTTTCAACTTTCAAGTGCCTTCAAAGGCCCAAAAAAAAAGCTTATCAAAATTTCTATCATTTAGCTGGAGTCGTAATGATATCTTTAAAATGTCTGTAAATGTGACGAAATGACTACCAAGCCAAGAAACAGATTCCAACTGACAATTGAATTTATATTAAGACAGGATAGTAAAACAAAACATACCTACATCAATCAAAAATGAAAGGACGCATGTAAACGCTTTCACCTACTTTTAACTGTTTTGGTTTTTATAAATCCTTCCTTTTGTGATAGTCTTATGTAGAAAGTACCCGCGTCCGCAAATATCGCATCTATTGCACATGCTCAGATGTCCACCATGTCTAAGGATTACATTTCTCTTAAACACATAAACATTTCGCGGAATCCACGATCACTCTTCACATGATCGTTTGAAGGTGCCCGAATGCCGTCCAAGTCAAAATACACGACTCAAAACAAAAAAAAATACATTTCACAGTATTTTAAGAGTTGGACACACTGCTCCAACAACGCCCCCCCCCCCCCCCCTTCATACGCTCGAGAGCCCCTCATAAACTTTAAACAAAAAAAAAACACAAATTTCGGGGGATTTTAAAACCTGGCAACACTGCACCAACGACGGTCGCCCTTCACACGATCGAGGACCCCTTGCAGCTTGCAAATGCCAGCCGGTTGTCTCAATATACTATCAGTGTAGTCTTAATGGCTTCGTGGCTACGTGCTAAAGAGATGCCTGCCCTATGCGCCTGCGACTGTTGTCTTTATAGTATCTTCTTTTAAGGCCGATTTACACATCAATAAGTACAGTGGTGAGGGTGGGTCAGATAGTAAGTAGAAGTCCATTGCTTTCTCGCAACTGTATTTTTCGAAAAGTACAGTTGCGTGATAAGCAATGTATGACTTTTACTCACTACTTTTGAAGTGTAAATCGGCCTTTATGCAGTTCATAATACATTACAGGAGCTAATAAAAGGTGTAGTAGAACGTTCAGATGCGTTTCTGCTCGTGAATTTGTACAACTTTGACTATGGAACCTTTAGTCGAAAAAAAAAGACTTCTCATACTTCCAAACGGATTTGTATGAGAAGTCCAACAGTTGGTATTTTTGAATAAAGCAAATTGGTAACACAAAAGTTGTTCAGTTTCAAGAAATGAAGACCATAATGTACCAGACCTGTTTGTTTGCGTTTCGGTATTACATAGAATGTATCAGATACCCTCCTAAATTTGAATTAGTTAATAGTAGTTATTAGTTCGTTAATAGTTGTTGGAATGGTTGTTCCACTCGCTTACATAAGGAGATCGCGACTTCGACTCCTGAACCTGGATCAAGTGACTTAGTAGGACTCGGTTTGGTAGCTTGATTACTTAGTATACACTAGTTAAATGTCTTCTTCAATTGAGGTCAGTAACCTTTAAAAGTTTCTTGACCTTTCAAGTTGTCTTCATTAAAATCTCATCATACGATATGTCATATGTTCCTCTCGTGATAAGTAGTAATTTTGATATGATTACATTGCATGATTAAGTTTTGCTACTACTTTCACGGATACAATAAAATAAGCTAGATATCTGCAACAAAAATAAATTGTGAGCTTACTAAACTGCTCTCCTGTTGAAAGTTCAAAAAACTCTTTTCCATCTCATATTGATTTTTAATTTAAAAAATCACAAACAATTTGTGCGATTAATGATATTTGATGTCACGTCTAGGTATTGCAAACATTTTAGAACAAAGTATATTTTTTGACAGATGGTAAAAAGTAAGTCAAATGACGAATAGTCATCTGGCCTATTAAGGGAGCTACACACACACACAAAACACTGCTGTAGGTACGTACTTGTGGAGAAATGAATCGCCGAATAATCTTATTATTTTGACATAAATGTTTTTATTTTATGACAGTCTGTAGGTACTTTTTTTGGAAAGCTAAGTAAATTGACGTTTGTGAACATACCAAGGCATATTTTGCGTTAAATATGATACTTCTGTTCTACCACTTTTTATATAAATGTCAAAATTGTTTGATCCAATAGATCGATTGGATTGACCATTATTTGTACGGAGAGTTAAAATTTATTTATTCTTTATTTAAAATGTTAGAACAGAAGTCACATTTGACCCGGATAAATAGCCTGGACATGTTTTAATCTGCCATTAAAGAATACTTTGTATGATGAAAAAAAAAGTGTCAAAAAACAGTTTATGATCTTAGCGCGGGAAATCTCAAATTGGGGTCGGATCGCCATTTGTATACTGAAAAAAAAAACTGTCGAAATCAGTTTATGAACTTACTTACGTTTAACTTAGCGCGGGAAATCTGAAATTGGGGTCAGTTCGCCATTTTGCATATGTTATTGGTCATCATCTTGATTATAAACTCAGTGGTCACCAACTCACCACTTACTAGTTATCGTGTTTATAATATGTATAGTTTAAATGTCCTACAAACACATAGCTCTGCTTTTTCTGATGCGCAGTCGGTTAAATACAGTCCGAGCCAGTCGCCAGATTCACTTTTCGTTAACTTGAACTTGTGACGCGTGACGCAAGAGAGCATTGAACTTTAGTGCAAACCAATCTTTATGATGGACGAGGTTTTTTTTATATCATTTAACTGACCCTGAATACGAGGCTGTTTATTTTTTTTAGTGCATTTTTTTATTGTGTCGCTAGTGTAAAAATGTAATTTATTAACAACATTACATCGACGTGAGATATGAACGTTTCAAAATTTTGACCTACATTTTTATCAGGTGATTTGTAAATAAAACAGTATTTTTTTAATTTATTAATTAATTAAATGCTTATCGAGTTTTTCTCTCCTTTAATATTTTATAGGTTGTGTAGGCTTTAAAGCCTTAGCCTTAAATAAAGTTGTCATCCACTTGGCAAAGGCCTAATACCCTCCTGTACATATACGGCTGTTTGCCCTCACGATACAGGCTCGGCCTAGTGTGAGAACCAATGCAAATTCACGCAAACTTCACAAATTTAGATGCAAAAATAACTCCTACCTATTATTCCTGATATAATAGCATAGCAAAGTTAGGATGTAATGGTATAGCAGCATGCGATGTCGTCTTTGCCGGCAAGTATAATTTCTGTCTTTTGTCATACTTATTTTTCTATTTGTGATGTATTTACCTCTATAGAAAATAAACATTATTATTATCATGTTTAAACTCTTATAGAAAAAAATGATATCGAGAAATATGTACATAATTCTTGAAAGAAATAGAAATTGGGTATTTTATTATTTACATAAAACGCGTAAATATTGAAGGTAAAATGTAATGTTTTCAATACTGAGGGTAAAAAAAAACAACTTTTTTGGTAAAACATCATCTTGAGAAATATGTAATTAATTATTTAAAATAGGGGAAAATTAGGTATTTTATTGCTGTCATTCCACATAAAGGTGAAACAAATAGAGGAAAAAGATTTTAATGTTATCCATTCCAAATTTAATCCAGAAGTACCTAGTTACCATAGAAATACGGAGAAACCATAAAGTTCTAATGAAATTAGCACTTCTGTAACCTTGCACCACTCTCTTTCATTTATGACTTATTAGTGATTTGAATTTCGGCATTTTATCAAATACCAGTACCACAAGTTACTGTAGATCAGATGCTGAATTAGAAAAAGAAGAAATTCTAAAATAGCTGAAAAAAAAACTGTTTTAAAAAGGTAACTAAATCACAGCGTCATTAAGTTCATAAAATGTTCGTCTTGTTTTTAGAAAAACTAAGCTGTACTCTTGTACAGTTATTGGATTTACTATATCTAACAAGGTACCTTACTACTTTTTGAAAACCTTATTTGAAAACATACTCAAATGAAATTGATAACTAATAAAGTATTTATGAATATTCGCAATATTCATCCAATTCGTTTTTAAATAATAAATATTGTATTAAAAGATTCAATCGGTTATACAGTGGTATTTTTCATTAGAATAAAGAAAAAATAAGAATATTGTATGTAGGTTGTAGGTGTAGGTGTATATTAAAAACTACGAATCAATTTTTGATCTAAAAAAGTTCTCAGTAATTAACTAAAATAGTTTTTGTTTGATTAGTATATTAAATTAAATCCATTAGTTTTGCCTAAACTTGTTTTTTTTTACACCAAAAATAACAATGAAATGTCAATATCATTAAATTCCATACAGCCAAGCGTAGTTAATGATTTTTAAAAATCGAAACACATGAAGGTTTTTTACAGTGCGTCCAGTTTAATTCCGTGATCTATTTTTTTCTCGTCGATAGGCGAAGGAATTCACGTTCAAGGTTGCCATGTCTTTATTCATTCCACTTCCGGTACTGTTACCGTGTTGAATTAATTATAATTTTGTACGTTACTTTAATAAGTTGGCATTGAATTATTATGCCACTCAGTATGTTTAATTTAATCATGATTGTAAATATAAAGGTCGCCATTTTGTTTTTGTTTTTTATGGTCGGCGCCAATGTCGAATTTGACTACTTAATTATTATTATTTGAATAATAATAATAATTGTCATTATTATTTTTTGTTGTGCAAAACTTCTCAAGTAAATTATTTGAAAAAATATAATATATTTGCTTTCGAAATTTTATGTCATTGCTGATTTTAAATTGTGTCTTTTTTACATGGATGCATACGTAATCTATGTACCTACTTATGTATAAGATACTTTTACGTCGTTTATTAAAAACGGTAATTTTATCTGTTGTCCTGGGAAATGAAACAAAAACAAAGTAAAATCACTATGTCATTTATTCACACCATCCTCGCTTCTATTGCATTATTTACTTTTCATATAATTTATTTACATTCCAAAACAATGAGTATTTTGTTTTTTCATTAATATATAAACATATATAAAACAATTTGGTATTGCTAATGAGGGACTATTATATCACAGTTTTTACCATGCGTGCGCGTAGTGGGCAAGGGGTGCGGCGTGGGCGTAGGGAGCAGGGTGGGACTGAGAGAGGGACTGGGACACGACGGTCTTGCTGTGGGCCAGAGGAGCGGCGTACGACAGGGGAGCGGCGTGCGCGGCGTAGGCCACAGGGGCGGCATGGGCAGCGTAGGCCACAGGCGCGGCGTGAGCGGCGTAAGCCACGGGAGCGGCGTGAACAGCGGGAGCGGCGTACGCCACGTGACCAGCCAGCTGCTTAGCCAAGATCGGGGCGGCACCAGCGGCGGCACCGTCCAACTGCGCCTCACGGGTCTTCACAGCGTCTACCGCCTGCCACGAGTGGTCCTCAGCGGCGTTGATGGCCTGTCCCTGCAGCTCGGAGGCTTGGTCGTGGTATTCGCGGGCGGCGTCAACGGCGGCGCGAGCGTGGTCGGAGGCTTCGACGTGAGCGTCAATAGCGGCGCCCTGGAGATCTCCAGGGGAGATAGTAGGGGCGGCTACAGCCAGGGGGGCGGCGTGGGCCACTGCCACGGGGGCGGCATGGGCCACTGCGTAGGGGGCGGCATGGGCCACGGCTAGTGGCGCGTGGTACCCATGGGCGTAGGGTGCAGCCAGCAGGGCGCCAGGCGCGGCTGCGGCGCAAGCGAGGACGGCGGCGGCGACAATCTGCAAAACAAAAAGCCACTTTCAAATTTTTCAATCCTGAATACGTCACTGGCACATCAACTTAAGCGTAAGATGAAAAAAAAAACTGGAACTTTAGGAGTATCGTAACATATCGTAAACGAAACGGAATGTCGTATTGTATTGTATGAAAACTGAACGAGATTTTAGGCAGAGGGATGTTATTGTCACATCACTATCGGTTACATTATTTATTTATTATCACATCACTATTCTATTCACTTCACTTTTTTATTTTAATTAATTTATTATTTTATAACAAGCGCATTGAACTAACCAGAAATCTCATCGTGCACTTCTGTAGTAGACTGCGCGAAGGCTACTGAATGCTCTCATTTCGTCGTCGATGGTTTTTATACTGGCACAGAGCGTGGTGCGAAACGGAACGCGCATGAAAAAAGTAAGTGGCCAGCTCTCAAGGGCGGGAAGGGTGGCAGGAAGCGCGGCAATTTTTGACAGATGTAGAGTTCGAAATTCGATTTTGGTGCGCGCCATTCCGCCTCCGGGCACAGTGTCTTTATTCATTGTCGTACGGCCAGAACTTTTTTAATGTCAACGGCAAAGGCTTTCGTCGATAATCAGCCTACTTTAAAATCGATTTTGCAAATAATAGTTATCAGCTGAAGTTGTACTCAGTAATTTAATTTTAAATGTTAAATGTAATTTGTGTGTATAGTTTAACGTAAATAAGTATAATCAGTTGATCACTCTATAAATTTTACGATTTTATATACTTAATAATTATTTTAGGTTAAATAAGTTTTTTTACATATAAATGTCGTAAAAGAACAACTGAAACTATTTAAACTTTTGGGTTTTTACTCATAAAACTTTCCTCAAGGACCCATAGGTAAATCCTATTTCTGATTATCATCGATTTCTGATAGTAAGATATCCAAGACCCATCTACCCACCCGCTCGACTAACTTTCAGTAATCTAGTTTTTTTTTTTCAATATCTAAAGTATTGTCTAATTTTCGCGCCGGGAACATTATGGGGCGTTTGTTGGTCAAATGAGAATGATGAATATTTGTAACCCATGTGGAAGCATAATATGTCATGTATCAGGTCAAAGTTTGTCAAATGTCACTAACGTGTTAATTAGATATAGACGCGGGTGGTGGTATAGGTTATTTATTATATGTATATTATGTTATATACATATTATGGTGCTATCGTAACAAGGAGTTCATTTTGGTTCTTTCGTAGTTTTTTATACAGAGTGTAACAAAATTTGTGTAGGACCAGTTACCTGGGGATTCTACTCATCGTACTGAACAACTTGTTCTGCAACTTTGCTCAAATCGCAAAAAAAAATTGTGGACACTCCATACAAAAATGGCAATGGCAATGGCAACAGATGATCAATTTGTATGGAGAGTCCAAAATGTTTTTTACGATTTGAGCAAAGTCGTAGAACAAAAGTTGTTCAGTACGATGAGTAGAATCCCCAGTTAACGGGTCCTACACCAATTTTATTACACCCTGTATAAGTATAGTTTTTTTTAACTATAAGTATAATTTTTTTCAGACCTGAAATTTCTATAGTTACGGCGTTAGGATTCAAAAAAACGTCATTTTGTGAAAAGAGCGCCTTAACACCACCATTTAAATTTCCGGGTCTAGTCTTTTTTAACTTCCGACGCAAAAAGAGGGGTGGGGTGTAATAACAAACAATAATTTTAACGTGTGTTCTGCGTGTATATCTGTGGCATAGTATCTCCTAAACGGATGAACCGATTTTGATTTAGTTTTCTTTGTGACTTGATCAAGAGTGTTCTTAGCTATTGTTTGATTAAAATCGATTAATGGTTTTCGAGTTATTTAACTATTACTGTCCATGTGAACTGGCCTGCTCTTGTCATTGTTTTTTTTTGTAATTGCTAGTAATTAGCTCCTAATTACAATTTACTTTTTTTGAAATTGAAAAGTTTTATTTCTAAATACAGAGAATTCATGTACATGGGTTAGTAAAACACAAAAGAAAAGAAAGAAAATGGTGTTAGTAAATTAAATTATTTTTCGGTTTCCGGTTTGGGACAAGATGGACAGTCACCAATGTTTTAGGATTGGACTGTCCATTCTGTCTCCAACAACAGATAGGAGACTGTTGGCGCCGCCGCGAACACGGCGCATCAGGGAGGCAACTCTTTTTCTGACAATTGCAAAAAAGTCATCAATATGTGCCTCTGCAAACATCTCTGATGCACTGCAATAACTTTTATCTCTTTTGAATCCTTTTCTTTTTTTATTCTTTTTACTTTTATTTACAGATATGACATTATGTAAATCATCTCTTGATCTTACATTATAAGATGTATTTAGAATAGAGGAATAGTTTTCAAAAAAATGTGTTGGAGGGAGTTTCTTTGGACCCGTCGGTCGTTTCTTCTCACTCCGCAAACACTTTCCGAAGCGGCGCGTATACGAGTTCCGAGTGGTAGGAACCTCGTATTAGGTAGATAAAAGAATGACATTCGAAAGGTGTACACTGCTGCCTCCTCCGAATAAAATATTTTCATTTCATTTAATTACTGTCGCGGGGGTTAAAGTTTTCAATTTTGTTAGTTTTAACAGCCAATGTTAATATTGTATCTGTACAAAATAATAAACATGCTACATTCTAACTCATGAATGAATCATATGCAACACGAAATACCTATTCACTCTCACAAGGGAACAAGTAGTTATTACAACGTAACTACATACATACTTAGTAGTTGGATCGTTTTTAGGTCACGGCCGTTTTACTATAATAAATGGTTAAACAAACGTACATAAAGGAACAACTTATTATAGTTCTTTAGAGCTCTTTTATTTATTGTACGATGAGAAAGACAATACTAGCTTAATCCGCCATATTGCTTTGGCGAAATTTTGCAATGTGTTACTTGGTTATATAAGTTGCTACTTTATTAGTGCCCGATATTTTAGTCAGTGCTCCTACTCCTGATTCTGATCAACTTTCCCCAAGGAACCCATAGTCAAATCGCAAAAATTTTTTTGGGCTCTTCATACTAATTTTGCCGCTCGGCTTATCGATTTGTATGAAGAGTCCAAAATTTTTTTTTCGATTTGACTATGGCTTTCTTGGGGAAAGTTGATCAGAATCAGGAGTAGGAGCACTGACTAAAATATCGGGCACTAATAAAGTAGCACCTTATATATACTCATGGACAAAAAAATCGACTCAAAGTTTCATGCACGACTTTTGGAAAATTAACTCAATCTAGCAAAATAAAACTAAACCAAAAGTTCAAAAACTGTGTGTTTACTGTTTATGATTCTAAGTTGATGGTTTTCTAGTTTTTTGCTTTTAATGTTTAGCAGTTTTGTAGACTGAGTTATTTTTTCAAAAGTCGAGCAACAAATCTTGAGTCGATTTTTTAGTCCATCAGTGTATCATAGCCCATAGGATAGGATTTGTGTTTTAAACCTCTTATTGGTTACCAGTTAAATACATTATGCGGTAGATAACTAATCTACATAAGTAGTTAAGGAATTAAATATTTTTTTTTTAGATAAAATCCTCAAGTCCTTCCATGAAAATCTCAAAATTTAAAAGTACTTGAGCTCTGAATACAGGGTGTTAAAAAAAGTGCGTTTGCTCAGAATCAAGTATAGAAGACGAGAAAAATATTCAAAAAACCGATCTAAATTTTTTTCTGTAATTTTCCCATACAAATTCTTGATTCAGTATTCATATTTAGTATGGGAAACTGAAAAAATAATAGTAGATCGAGTTTTTTCAATGTTTTTCCTGTATTCTATACTTGATTTTGAGTAACCCCTTAAAATTTCAAACGCACTTTTTTAACACCCTGTATTGTTTACTAAACTCGAGCCTTCAAAAGAGCTTAATTCTCACTAATATAAGACTTAGGACTCGAGTTTTTGACAACACTAACTACCGTTTGTAACAACAAAATTGTCTATCCCATCTCAGTATGGGGAGCATGACGAATTTGATGACATTTCGAACTCCAAAATCCATCTGGCGTTTTTTGAAGCCCGCATCCATCTTCGGCTTCATCACTTACCATCAGGTGAGATGATGCCAAGGGCTTACCAATAAATAATAAAAAGTTTTTCTGAGCACCGGGTTGTCTGGAAGAAATCGCTTTAAGCGATATGACCGCCCATATTGTACCACCGTAACTTTAATTTTATACGTTCTGTTATATATTTTTTTGTGTGTGTACAATAAGGGTATATTAATCAATCAATAAAAAAGGCGGTAACAATGATACGGATACACAAACACTCGAAACACATTACCATCTGCTTAGGCATGTCGGCTAAAAACCCTATCCACACGTGCGAAGCCGCAGGCAAAAGCTAGTATGATTATATTTTAAAAGGCGTATCGTACGACACGACTTTGGAACAAAGCTAAAGTTCAACGTTGCGAACGAAGCCGCAGGCTTACCTAGTTGTAGATAATGTTTTGTACTATAATAAGTATTAGAATGTGTATTTGAAATTGAAAACATATTTATTTTGTGTCACAATCACAACGCCTAATTACAGCCATAACATAAGTGAGATATTATATCAAGTTCCCCATTGCGTTGGGGAATCTTGGTAAGCCCGCTTCCATCTTCAGCATCATCATCACTTACTACCAGGTGAGATGATGCCGAGGGCTTACCAGCAGAAGAAAGTACAATACTTATAAGCTAAGCAAAAAGTAAACAATTGTGTACATTTGGAACGCTGGTAACGCTGCTTCTGTGATGGGCTCTTTTGTTCCGGGTACGATTCGGGGAGGTTTTTTTGACTGATCAGTTTTTAATTGTGTTATTTTTTTTTCTTATATTCTTTTACTTGTGTGTGTTATGGTTTTTCATGTTTTTTAATTAAAAATAATAAAAAGAAAGATATATCAGTCTTATAGAAGTAATAATAATGATGACAGTATTCATATTATTATCTGTAACTTATTCTCAATTTATGAAAATAAAGTACTCATTTGGAAACATTCTTAAACATACAAATACGGACTTGGCTCCCGTGTGTAATACTCTTTAGTATGAGGTGTGAAGTATAGCTGAACCTTCTTTTTTCTATTTGGCATTCTATCAAGAGATGATATTTTGACAATGTCGAGTAAAAAAAGGTGTGATTTAAGGGCTTGCTTAGTTTCGTCTACTGAAAGTTTTCGGAAACCTGTCCCTTACAACCTGTATAAGCTAGTATCATATTTAGGAATCTTCAATTAAAAAAAACGGTGAAACGACTGACATTTGTACATTCGAAAAATATTATCGAAAGTTGGTAAAAAAAAACAACATTTTCGTCAAATTCTTTCATACGAAAGTCATCTTCAACGCAATTTTCTAAATATCTAGAATTCCAGATTGGATTTAAATGACTGATTTGTTTATTTATAATATATTCGATAACAGCCCATATCGTCCCCACTGCAGGGGCACGGTTCTTCTCCTATAACTCGGGAAGGTTAGGCCATACTCCGCACATGGGGGCCAAGTCCGGATTGGTGGAGGTTGTGGGGCTAGTGGCCAACCCCAGTGTCAGAAGTTTTCAAGCCGCCTATAAGGCGTCTGACATGGCTAACGACTGCCATCCAGTGATAGCAGCCGGCACCAACAGCTAAACGGTAACGGTCTAGGTATTCACTAACAGTCAAACCCATCCAGGGTGTGACCGTGTCTGTAGTGAGTTAACCTGCGTGATCGACGCGATCATGAAAGTCGCGTTGAGCCACGACCGCTTCAATATTAGTAATATCTAAAAAGAAATTTCAGAACATAAGTTATTATTAAACGTACAATCGTCCATACAAAAGACATCAACGAACTCGATTTCACTTCGTTTTTTTTTACCTGTATTCTTTCTGATTTATTCATTCGTGAATGAATTATAATTGTTTCTGTTGCTATTTCAGAGATAATCTGTCTGATTCTATTCTTATCGATAATTTTAATTTTAAGATTATTATATGCTAAAGGTCGACTTCTATTCACGAAGCTAAATAACTTTTACCGAGGAAACCACATCGAATTTATAACAAAATGTACTTTCCAAGTTTTCATACATATGTTATGTATGATTTTTTATGATTTTCTTTCATGGGTGCAAACAGGAGGGGGTCTTTAATATCCAGGAGTGTTTTTTACAACTTGCATAATATAAAGTTTACAAATAAACAAGACACAATGTGTCCACTCGGGCAAAGCCACGAATATAAGCTGATATACGTTCATTGTACTCATAATGTACTGAACGAGTGTCTTAATATAATAATATGTCTAAGCGCATAATATGACAATAGATCCATTCATTACGTATGACGTATGAATCAAAGCCACCGGCACCGTGTGAACATGTCTTTATTTTGTGAGCAATTGAGGGATTTTGGAGTCGGCGCGACCTGTGTAATGAAGTGTCTTTTTATAGTTTTTATAATATCTGTGAGGATTTATTCTTACCGATTAACTAACAACACTACTACAACTACCCTATTTATTTTTACGGGATGTTATTAGTAGCAGCTTGCATAAGTCTGGTAATCAAAACTCTTTACAGAAAGAAATCCTGGCTAAAAATAAGACTATAAACACGAGTAAAGAAATTTGTCTTTTATTTGAAACCGTCCAAAGAGACAGTCCTATTATTTTTTTTTGGTCCTACTAGTAGCAGCTTGCATAAGTCTGGTAATCAAAACTCTTTACAGGAAAAAATCCTGGCTGCAAATAAGACACGGATGAAGACTCAAACAAAAAAGTCTTTATGGTAAAGAAATTATTATTGATTTGAATCCATCGAAAGAGACAGTATTTGTTCGATAGCCATGCGACTCATTGCTTTACTTACGCTTCGAATAACCAATGATCAATAGTAGGTACCCAAAGGTCAGAAGGGCCTACCTGCGGTGTGGTACGACCGTGGGGCGACCAGTCCTGCCTGTAAGTACTACTTTCGCAATACTGGTATTAGGTTTACTAGCACAGACATGTGCGTCAAGACCGGGATTTCCGAAGGTTTTCTCTTCGTGACATTTTCATATACATACTGTGGACTTAACATGTATGGAGTTTTGCGTGGTGGTTACGTCGCAGTGTGCACGTATTATACATTTTCGTCACTCTCATGGACATACCGAAAAGTGACAAATCTGTTATAGCAACATCCAGTCATTCATAATAGTAATAATGATCCAGATTGTTAAGGAAATGTAACTGACAGACCAGGCGTTTCGTTAAAAGACCAGCGATTATGATGTCGACAAATATAAGGTGCTACTTTATTAGTGCCCGATATTTTGGTCAGTGCTCCTGCTCCTGATTCTGATCAACTTTCCCCAAGGAACCCATAGTCAAATCGTAAAAAAATTGTTGGGCTCTTCATACTAATTTGGCCGCTCGGCTGATTGATTTGTATGAAGAGTCCAAAAATGTTTTTTCGATTTGACTATGGGTTTCTTGGGGAAAGTTTATCAGAATCAGGAGTAGAAGCACTGACTATCGGGCACTAATAAAGTAGCACCTTATATATGCTACATTTGTGTCGCGCCAAAATGGTCCCATTTTCAACGCCAATGCGCCTGTCCTTACGAAGCTTATATTGGGTCTTTGGTTACAAGCCATTCGGGTATTAGGTGTTCTGTATAATGATACATGTTATAAGTTTTGTTGAATGAGTCAGTGCAATAGAAATGCATGTCGATTCATGTCACATAGCAATCCATGCGTGTATCACTGGACCTTATTTTAAGGAGTATGATCTGGTATGACTTTACCGCTATGTACAAATAGTTCTAGTAGGGATTCTAGTGCTACAGCTGAGGCTGGTATTCCATTCGCCAAATGTCTTTGTCCAACGTACATTTGATCAAAGAAATTGGATAACTAGTGTCTTTTGCCATTGGAGGAAGGAATACTTTTGCACAGCATAGCAATTTGACCAAAATATTGGACATCGAAATTGGAAAAAGATATTTACGGTGGTATACTAACCTACGACACAAACCAAATACTACAACGAACAATATCATTACATACATACTTACACAGATATAGATAAAACTACTTATGTATTTATGTCAATTTTACACGCGAAAATGTGTGTGTTGTGCGTGTGCGTGGCTTGCTCTAAGCCAGTATAAGCAAACGTCGTCACCGGTTCTTACCCGCAAGGGGGTTTGGTTTCTTTTAGAGGGATGCCGATGGGTTAATACAAATTCGCATTTCGTACAACAGAGAGGCTGTATAGTGTATGCTAACTATACACATATTTGGGATGTGACTAAGACCTTCCTGAATCCTGGAGCCTCTTACTGGTTTCTATCGCGAAGATCTCTAAAATTATATTTAAGTTAGTTTGGCGTTAGTATTTATTTACAGACAAAAGAGCCATTTCATTTTAATGTTAAAACAGTCGGAGATTAATACGTTTCATTGTTATCCAGCATGTGTTTTTATTCTAAACCATTTTGCCCCGAAAAGGAAGACATTATAATGTTAATTCTGCCCTAGTTTCACTGTCGCGTGGAATGGCGTAAGGAATGTTGTTATTTATTTGTTGGCTTATGTTGGACCTATCTTTTTAACGGCCTTAGTGTTATACTCACTGCCTATAGTGAGTTTGTCGTGTTGAAGTCTAAGTCCGGATTGGTGGAGATTGTGGGGCCAGTAGCGAACCTCAGTATCAGAAGTTTCACGTTGTCTATAAGGCTTCTAAATTGTCTTAACTACTGCCATCTAATGATAGCAATCGGCACTAACGGCTTAACGTGCCTTGCGAATCAAAAAGTTTTATATACTCGTCTATATATTTTTTTAAATTTAAGTACGGAAGAATTTTGACCTTTCTCGCAGCGTACACGCAAAATCTTTGTCCAAGCTGCATAAGAGACAAGAACCTTTGTACAAATTACAAAAGTAGGCGGCCTTGGCGAGGTCGAATTATATAAAATTATATCACTGTGCGTCCGGTAGCCGTTTGCAGTGGCATGTAGGGTGTGTTATAGTGTTGGGCGATAGCGGGAACGGAAGCGGGAGCGGGAACAGGAATAAGAATAAGATAAAATAAATACTCTTTATTGCACACACAATACATTCACAATGTACATTGAGTAAGCATAATGTGGTGGGGCAACTTGAGCGGTCGTATTGATTAAAGCGATTTCTTCCAGTTAACCCGGAAAACTTGAGTACCAAAGGAATTCTATTTGAATTATAATGTTTATAGATGCAAATTTTAGTGGTTTTGATATCGGATTCGAAAACTTTATGGCCCATCTTATAGTCTTAAACAAGTTTATCTCTGTTATAAAAACCTGCGCTGTTGGTAATGATATGAGACTTTGTTGCTTTGCTTTTTTTACAGGGAGATATTCTATTCGTTGCATTTGACACTTTAACAGTGACTTATACTCTTGAAACTAAACTACTTTCCCCATCTTTGTTAACTTGTTTGTCTTCTGTTAGTAAATTAACAATTTGTTTATTTACTTCTTTCGTGGTGATCACTCTGAATACTTCAGCAAATTTTACAAGCCTCTTTAGATGATATATACACCTCGTGACGATAGCTAACTCAACACGGCACACTCCTCATGGGGGTTTTGTAATTAAATCCTTTTTAGCACCTGGTGATCATAACCAACAACTTTCCACACTATATAGTACTCGTGGTTTTGTAATTAAAACATTTTGAGGTTATTCCGTCCGCTTATGCACCTTAGTCTCACCTTAAAAGTAGTTACCGATTGGCGAGCGAACGTTTCGAAGTAACTTTGTTTTGCGACTGTTTGTACAGTTTAGTTAGAGTACTTACTGTGTTATTTTTCGAACTGAAGTCAGAGTTTTTGTTCTACCATAGAATTTTATTATAATATTACCTGGGTTCTTTCTTTCGGTTCTTTCTCCAATTTGTGTCAACATTTTTGAACTCTCCATACAAAATTGGCTGAGCAGCTGATCGGTTTTTTTTCTATGTGATAGGTGGCAAACGAGCAGATGGATCACCTGATGGTAAGCGATTACCGCCGCCCATAGACACCCGTAACACCAGAGGGGTCACAAGAAAAGATTAAAACCTTTTTTGGTATTGACTTAATTTATGTCTTTTTATAAGGCTAGATGACTAGATCTCGAGACTCCAGTCAAGATATTTGCAGTTATATATCTACCAATCATATCATGCATATCCTAAGATGATGCGATGCCAAATCTTTTAACGAAAACCATTGCCAACTCTAAAGTAGAGCCATAGATAACCCGATAGCCTATGTTGGCGGACAATGCACTCGAGATTGATCTCGAGATCTTTTGTTTCTCTCTAGCAACGTGTACAGTTAACCGCATTTAAACGTACGTTTAGTGCCAATAAAGGCTACTGGTTTTTTTGCCGAGAGGAGACAAAGAAGGAGCAAAAAATACTCCAATAATAGAGCTTTTTGTGAATGTTACTATGATTTTTTTATCAATTGGCCTTATTCAAAGATCCTTCAGCCTTCAACTCGTACCTTTTTTTATTATTTAAATGATATGATCTAACTTTCCCAAGGTATGGGAAGAGTCCCGTGCCGCAGCATTTAGATTTAGGATGATATAAGTTGTAATCATACCTCTAAATATGATATTTTTATCTTTTTACCCCATTTTAACTAACCTGCGTGATTCGCATGATAATGGTTTCTTCTGAGTCGACTGTACCATTAATGTACATGGTCAGTTAATATTGCATAAAGACGTTTATTATCTACGTATAATATAGGGCATGCTGACATTCTGATAGTTGAAGCAATGTTAGCCTTATCTATTTTTTATCTTGCGTTTCTTTCGTTATAGTCCTGTCAATGGATCTTAGTGAACGAGGCGGTATGTCAAGGTGACAGTTAATGCAGTGTTGGCTAAATCTGGTCTTACTACGATCTTTTGGCGTGTGGATGACATTGACAGGGGGGGGCGCTTTTGTCGCAAATCTGACATGTACAGTCCGACTACGACCTTTTGGCAGGCGGTGAAAAGCTGGAACTAATGCCGCCATCTTGAAAAATGACACTATTTGTATGAAATAAATGTCCGGTTTGCGATAAAAGCGCCCTCCTGTCAGTGACATCCACCTGCCAATAGATCGTAGTCGGACTGTATTTCTAGTTAGTTCAGACTTTTGACTACACGCCAAAAGATCGTAGTCTCACAAAGATCGTAGTCTCACAATGATCGTAGTCTCACAAACATCGTAGTCTCACAAAGATCATAGTCTCACAAAGATCGTAGTCTCACTGTAGTTCAGTTAAGAATATTTCAAGTTATACAGGTGTAACAAAATTGGTGTAGGGCCTGTTAACTGGGGATTTTCTACTCATCATACAGCTTTAGTTCTACGACATTGCTTAAATCGCAAAAACATTGGACATTCCATACAAATCGATTAGCTTAATACCGAAGTTTGGTGGAAAGTCCACGACATTGCTAGCGCTTTTCAGGAATGATGCAGATATTCCCTTCGTCCGTTTATTTTACAGTTTAATCTACAAAATAAAAAATTATTGTAGCTATAGAAAGCTTATTAGCTTTTAGCTTAGCTAGCCTATAAGATAGTCTATTAAACTGACCGACGAGTATTGTACTTTCCAAGCAATGATACAATCCTAGCGTTGCCCAACGCAACCCGCCTTAGAAAATACAATGGATTACTCAAGTCTAAACCAAATAAAGAGATGCTTAAGACTGAGCTTTAGATGCTATCTTAAAAAGCGTTTAAATTTTAATGTCACATCTGTTAGCGGAGGAACTCACAAATACTCTTACAGGAGAAATAAAAAAATGAATCTGGACTACCGTATAATTGTCAACATGTCAGAAATTGTGTTACCTTAATCTTTATCTCTTATCGTGTGGCACAATTTAACCGTCCTATCCGCAAGGTATAGGCGGCGCGGCCGTTGCCTGGTGTTGCACTTAGCATCACCCGCGGTCACGTGTAGGGCATTTTTAGTTTTACACCTACGGGCGTGTGCAACGCGACCATCATACACATCTAGAAATCAGATGTGCAGGTTTCCTCACGATGTTTTCCTTCACCGTTAAAGCAGTCGGTATGAAAATGCACGTAAGTTTCGAAAATCTCATTGGTGCTCTGGCCAGGATTTGAACCCGAGACCTCTGGAGGAGGACGGAGTCACTACCCGCGGAGCCACCGACGTTTTCTACCTTACCTACGACGTTACCTTAATGAGTATGACTGACGACTGTATTATGGAGAATCGGCAGTATTAAATTGAGAACGCTAAACACGTTAAAAACAAACCGACTTCAATCGTAACAACTACGATTTTGCTATGTATTTTTTTTTTGTTTTTGTGATTTTTTCAGAAAGCGCTGAATCAATTTCGATAAAAGCTATATGGGACCACTTTTGAAGTATAATGTACCAAACAAAAAAGAATCATCAAAATCAATTTACGATTGGCGGAATTATCACGTAGTAAATATACAAAAAACATTTGAGAACCTCCTTTTTAAATTCGATTAAATATAATATTTCACGATATATTACCACTTTTTCTCTGTTCTTTTTATCACTTTGCCAACTGGGTAAAAATTAATTTAAAAAAAAAAGAAATGTGTTTTTGACCTGACGCAAAGGCTCCATCCATATCCTGCACAGCCAAAAGAACAATTTAAAACACGAACAGAGAAAACATTAATTATCTTGAGAATTTTTTTTAAATTCGCGAACAAAATGTTGAGTACCTCTTGCCAACGGATCAACAGATTCGGGAAGTTTTTTTTATATATTTCATTTGTTTTTAACCCCCGACGCAAAAAGAGGGGTGTTATAAGTTTAACGTGTCTGTGTATCTGTGTATCTGTCTGTGGTATCGTAGCTCCCAAACGGATGAACCGATTTTTGTTTTGTTTTTTTTGTGTCATAGATAATTTTATCCCGAGTGTTCTTAGCCATGTTTCATGAAAATCTGTTCAGCCATTTGAAGATCATCAGCTCTTTTTTAAATAAGTATGTCTGTCTGTCCGTCAGCTTCCTAATCGCAGTCACTCATATTATACATTAATCTCGACGTGAATCAGTTTTATCTCTGACATTGAAAATGCATAAACCCAGCTTTGTTTAGCGTTGCGAATACTTTAATTTGGTTTAATCATAGACTGTGAATGCCAGGAGAATAGGTCAATGATAATATTAAGTCTTAAACCACAAATAAGTTTAAGTTAGTTAATAAGTAAACTCAATGAAATAACCAAATATTTATGTCTAGTTTTCGTGAAAATCCTCTGCCCATAAAAAAGATATTAATATTAATTATTCTCAGCAACATTTAGAGAAATATAGGGCCCTTTTTGAAAATACTTGAATTATTTTTTAATGTATGGCTTTAGCCAGTGAGATAAAAAGGTTTCTTATAATAATGTTCGGCTGACTGGTGTTTATGGGAAAACCTTGTACCTATACAATGTTGTCCTGTATTCTGGTCCTCGAAAATTTTATAATTTTTTATAATGATCATCACGTTAAGAAGAGGAGTAGGTATAAAAAATCTAAATAAATATACAAGCAAGGGTGAAATTGAACTCATGCACCTGAACGTTTTTTTTTCTATGGTTTCTTTGAAAACGCACAAAGAAATGGACCTTTCATACGAATTGTCAGCCGATTTTTGTATGGGAAGGCCGTTAGTTATTCAAGAGTAACGTAAATTTGTTTTTAAAAAGAAAAATAACATTTTTTTTTATTATCGTCATTTTTTCGTGAAATACACAAATATTAGGGGTATTTTAAATATTGTTATTTACATAGACTTATTTGACTTGTCACAGGCTTGACTAGGTAACCGGTACAGTGCCCGCCCACGGCAGTTTTAGTGAGGCAAGGTAACTGACTGGTATTTGCCCGGTGAAATGACATCTGTCACCGCACCGGATCTCCGCCTTTGGTTACAATGTAGTGCACGCTTAGAGATGGGACTGTGTCGATAGGTGTTTATCGACCATGAGTGTTATTTATTCAATTTGGCTCTAGATTGCGCAAAAAGTTTATTTACGTACGCATAGGATCTTTAAACTTAAACATAATAGGCATGAAATTACTAAGCCCCATAAAAATTGACAAAATCGCTTTATTCAAGTATCTGTTTAATTTTTTGAATACGGAATTGATTATAAATTCATTGATATAAATATCATGTTATTGCTTTAAAATTTTTTAATGAACCATATTTTTTCACGCAAGTTTTTTTCATCACCATTTAAATTTATAACTTTGAATATAGGTACTTTATTTTTTTCTACCCGTAGTATTTACGATAATAACTTGTTTATCTTCCCGTATTACAATACTTCAAAAACTATAATAAAAATAAATAAAAAATATCGATAACTCTCAAAAATCTCCATCTACCATCTTATCCCACCCCTAGCCAAAGTGCAAACCTTGGACTTTAAGAAAGTGGTCAGGCATTCGACTCCCGGGCGGGGCAAATTGGACCAAACCGGACCTCTGTATGAAGTGCAAGGTAAAAGAACAAAATAAGTGCAAAAAATATATATTCAAGGATTCAATTGAAGCGAAATTCCCGGTAAAGGCTCTTGTTTTGAAATAATTATGGCTTCTCTTTTGTTCTGCTCGATTTTTAATAATGCAATAAAGGTCGTTATTGTTTCAGTAGGGATGTGGTTTTTTTATTTGATTTATCGATAAATTTATTATTGTATCGTAATCATGTGGCAGTTTTCTTAGATTTTTCTTTGGATAATGTAAAAACCTGAGGTATTGTAAATCTATCTTTTAATTAATCTACTTTATCCCCTTTATAAACTCTTTGTTGGTTCTTTGAAAAGGCAAACGCATGCACCGTTCAAAATAAGCACTTATTATAAAAAAAGCGGCCAAGTGCGAGTCGGACTCGCCCATGAAGGGTTCCGTAGCAGCAAGTAACATAATATAACAGTTCTTGTAGTTCGTTGTAGGTCGTTTGTAGGTAAATTGCGGTTTACTATTTATGACGTATTAAAAAAAACTACTTACTAGATCTCGTTCAAACCAATTTTTGGTGAAAGTTTGCATGGTAATATACATCATATATTTTGTTTAGTTTTATCATTCTCTTATTTTAGAAGTTACAGGGGGGGGGGCGATACACATTTTACCACTTTGGAAGCGTTTCTCGCGCAAACTATTCAGTTTAGAAAAAAATGATATTTGAAACCTCAATATCATTTTTAAAGACCTATCCATACCAGTATGGGGAACCCCCAAAATTTATTGTTTTTTTTTAAATTTTCGTGTGAAAATCTTAATGCGGTTCACAGAATACATCTACTTACCAAGTTTCAACAGTATAGTTCTTATAGTTTCGGAAAAAAGTGGCTGTGACATACGGACGGACAGACAGACAGACATGACGAATCCATAAGGGTTCCGTTTTTTGCCATTTGGCTACGGAACCCTAAAAAGCCTACTTTTCATTACGAGATTCCTTACGGGGATAAGTTTGCTTTTGTATGCGAAAATATAATTATCTGTATCTATAGTTTATTTATTTAATAGCTTTCTGCTCGCGGCATCATCGCTCGCAAGCAAAGTTATTATCGATGTTAATAATTTATTTAGCTACTTCACAGTAACCATAAAAAAAATCGGGATTAAAGATTCAATTCAATTAAAGTCAAGATTGGTTGAGGCGTCAAAGTCTCAAATTGTAACAAACAAATAAACACATTTTTACATTTATATGTTAGTTTTATGATTGAAATTACATCATCTCTTGCAAAAATCGCCGTAAAATTGAATTGTGTGATTGATGCTGTCATTAATGACGCTTTTGTTTTAATATTTTAAAAGTACCTATAATTAATTTTATTTTAAATTTACTGTTTTTTAGTGCGTCGATATATTATCAAAATCTAAATTACTATCCCATAAATCACATTTAGTTTATATGTTTGCATTGCAGTTGAGATATTAAAAACATTTGACCTATTACGGTATCAAAAAACCCATGACGTAACAATTTTTGAAACAAAATAAATTCTCTTGAATTTAAAATTCTATTAAACAAAATAATAAAGTGAGTAATGAGATAAATGGCTAATAATGGAGCTATAAAAACGCGTATGTCAAATAAACACAGACATCTAACGCTAGACGTGCTTTTCCAAACATTTTATTTTTGAAAGTATAGTAGGCTGTATTTTTTTTTAATATCCACATTCAACATTGACATTTTAAACATAGATATTTGAAATCTCACAAATTTATTCATATAAACACAAATAAATATGATAAGCACTTATCCAATAGATATTTCATATCGGTTGACCCTTGACATTATCTCATCCGATGGTAAGTGATGATGATGCCGAAGATGGAAGCAGGCTTACCAAGATTCCCCGCGCCATAGCTACCTTATCTCCATTCTGGAACACATCAATAAATTTAACAGAAATAGAGTCAGATAAGGTAGTGGTAACTAGATAAGCGACGACTAAATCCGAGTCCTTACAAAGTTGAACCCCGCTAGGAATTGAGCTCACGACATCCTGATTTGAAACATGTGGACTAACAACTACGGCATGGAGACGTTTCTTGATGAAAAAACGTATTGGCTTACAAGATCATAAATAACACTATTTTTATTATTATGAACAGTAAATTGATGCAAAGATATAGAACATTACTGAATGAAAAAAAAATCTTTGAACGGTCGATTGGCTTGTCCTTGCGATGCAGTATTTAAGTCTTTGTCTATAAACGCATATAAACGTCATATCAAAAGGTGCCTCGACCACGCCCGGTTTGGCTTCCTTACTCAGTGCTAATGTATGCAGACAACTATTACTTTGTGAACTTATATGACGTGCGTACACGCAAGTAGCGTTAGCAGCGTAAATGGGAGTAGTTTTTTTATTTATTTATTGTATAGGATGACAAAAGGCCCACGACGACCAACCTGATGGAAAGTGGTTACCGCCGTCTATGAGCATTTGCAACACCAGGATGCTATCAAAGCATTTTAATCGGCTTCAAAATGTACGGTTATTGTAAAGTCAAAAGCAATAAAAAGTTCAGGTGATGGATTTGTTCGAGAATAGGCTGACCAATAATTTTGATATTTAAACTAAATTAAGCAATAATTGATCTTCAGTAAGTTGAAATAGAATAAACTTGTTAATTAAGTTAACGTTAAGTAAAACGAAAAAGTTATAATCATCATCACTTGCAACCAGAAAAAAAAATGTTTTTTTTAATGTAGGTATCTCTAATTTGTTTAAACTGCAATATGAAAATTACATATACAAAATGAACATATTAATATTTGAAAACAGTAAGAAAAAAAGTTTTTTGCTAACGCTTAGTACAACGAACATAATAACGCACGTATATAACATATACGGAACCGCCCGCGATACAGAAACTTGCTAAATGTCAAGGTCGTTTGTAGGGTTGCCTACACTGTAGACATTAAAATCTTATTGCTAATAATTACAATAAATCAAGATATGAATGGAAGCATAAATTTTAATGCTCTCTTTATATGTTACATTTATTTTTTATTACATACTTTTAATGTTTCTAATGGCCGTTTCAATCGCAGCTTTTAAAGTATATCTTTTTTTACCTCTGACGCATAAGAGGGAACCCACAGTTATAAAGAGGGGTGTTAAAAGATTGAAGCATTTGTGTGTCTGTGCATTTGTCTGAGACAGTGTTTCTCAAAGAACGTACGCCTAGGGCCACGCTAGGTTATCGTAGAGAGTACAAGAAAAAAATTACGAAATGGTGGCTAAAAATAGAAGTACGAGAATCGACTGCATACTGGATGAATAAAGATTGAATTGAGATTGAAACTGTGCAAAATTGCACCTAAAACAGACTTATTTTATTTATGACACAGAGCAAGCTCATCCACGATACTAGTTTAACATGTTTAAACTGTATATTTTTTAAATAAATAGGCAACTTTTCTTTTATAGGCAGTTTTTGGGGTTCGCTGTTGTATGGGGAATTTCGTAGGGGTACGTGGGTCTATCATCATCTTCAGCCAAAGACGTCCGCTGCTGAAAAAGGCCTCCCCCAAGGATTTCCACACCGAAATCCTGGTCTGCGTTATGGTAGCTCAAACGGGTAGATTCATTTAAATTCAGCAGGTTTCATAGCCGTGGTTAAGGTGCCGTACGTTAAACGAAAACTATCGAATTCCTTATTCGAACCTTATTCGTAACGCGATACAAGGTTTAAAACCATTCGCGCCAAATTTGTTACTTACTGTGTTCTTAATTTGTACGGCAGCGCGGGAATCATGGTTTTCAATTTTTTTTTTATTGTTTTTAATAAAAATAAAAAAAGTAATCGATAAATCCCATCGAAAATATAATTATGCAATTTAAGATACAGTTTCTATATAAGTAGATGATTTAAAAAAAAATACATTTATAAATATGAAAAGGTGTAGTAGAGGTATGTTTGCGATTTTTTTCTGTCGAGCGAAAAATGCTTAATCGTGTTTCGAATCGATGTAGTCCCTGCAGAAAGGTCTCAATATTACTATTCATAATTTTTGGAAACCATATTATTATAAATAAACGCGTTAAAACACTTCAAAAACTCTGTTCATTGAACGTACTGGGCCTTAAGTATTAGATAAGCCGAGTATTTCTAGGTCAAAATATCTAAGCTAAAGCTAGAAATACTCGCAGCTTATGACCTCATACCTTAGAATACTTCTCATAGGCAGGTAGCAATTTTATTAGTACAATTAAACTAGAAAATCACTCGTTATTTCGTCAAAATACATGTTACAAGTTTTAACTGACGTTCAAATTGGGCTATTTTGCTTTAGAGTTATTAAATAAATTGGTATTCCGATCTGAAAATAAATTTGGTTACCGTATATTTACGATCGAGTGTTAGTAAACCTAGATTTTATTAGAAAATACATACATATACGGGTGTAGTAATCATTTATGCTTGAATTCTATTCATAAGAAACTTATAAAATTCCATTTGAGAAAGGGACATTTGCGAAGAACACAGAATCAGCATTATACTACCAGCCAGAACACAGGCCTCACTCCCCCATAGACTTCCACTCAGCACGGCTCTGAGCCACACGCATCCAGCATCCAGCCTGACTATCAACAGTCCACCTGGCAGGGGCCGTCTAAAAATACGTCTTCCAAACTCACTTCATTTTTCCTAAAAAAAAAACTTTATTTCTGATACAATTCATGAGTAATTTCTTGAGTAGAATTACGATCACAAGGAATCGGATTGATAACGAATTAATTATATTCATGACGTTTTTTTTTTATTTAAGTAGATGCTTTACAGATGCTTTTAAATCGTCAATATTTTTTTCTACCTAGTACAAAGTCCTTACCACGCGGGACTTGTACACTCAACGTTTCGGGAAGTGTTTGCGAAGCGAGAAGAAACGTCTAACTTTCAGACTAGACAATTACAACTAGAGTCCTTGTAACTAGGCCTATATAAACCTCAAACGCGGACCGCGGTATAGGCTTACAGGCACAGTTATACTAGTGTTTCCCAATGAGCTAGTTAAATAACGCTAATATAAATTATGTTTTATGAGCCCCGACGCACGTAAAGTCGCAGATGGTACAGTCAACGCCATGAAATTCGAATGCTTTTGCACACTTGGTCCCTGTGTGTAGTTAGTTAACAACCCATATCGTCCCCATTGCGGGGGCATGGGTCTCTACCCATACCTCGGGAAGGTTAGGCCATACTCCACACACGGGGGCCAAGTCCGGATTCGTGGAGGTTCTATAGAGTATGGCCGAACCTTTTGCACAGGTCTCTTGTGCCCCAGCAATGAGGACGATATGATTTGTTAAGAGGAGTTGTAGCGCACTGTATGCAAAATAAGTTTAATTGGTTTTACATTGAATACTAGCTTCCGCCCGCGACTTCGTATGCGTAAACTTCAGAATTGGGTCCAAAGAGATAAAATGTTAAGGCAGCGCCATCTAGTGGCGAAGTAAAAAAAATAGTTTTTTACCATTCCTCCGGGAACCGTCGAGTTTTCCGGGATAACAAGTCCTATCCTATGTGTAAGCCGAGTGCTTTATCTATCTACCTACCAAGTTTCATCCAAATCAGTTCAGAAGTTTCAGCGTGAAAGCGGAACAAACAAACAAACAAACATCCATACTATCGCATTTATAAAATTAGTGAGATGAGAAGAAGTGTGATGAGATGAGAAATTTTACGTTTAGCCGTTGGTGCCGGTTGCTATCCCTAGATGGCAGTCGTTTAGCTACACGTGACCGCGGGTGATGCTAAGTGCAACGCCGGGATGGAATTTTAAGTGTGCCGCACAATAAGATCGAAGGGACAATAGAGGAAGAGGGCGTCCCAGAAAACAATACATGTCCCAAGTGAACGATTGGTCCTGTAGTCATGCCTATCAAGAAACGAAGACGACAGCTCAAGATAGGCTGAGATGGAGGATGCTGCAACGTCAGAGGGCCAGGTCCTCTCGATTATGATGATGGTGTTAAAAATAACGGATAGTAAGTGTACCTCTATGTCACAATAGGGTGCCAGGTTGGAAGCGTGATTCCTTGTTACAACACATCACAGCGGCGTCTAGCGAATGTCTCCTCCGCCGCTTTGTGTGTTTGGGTTACGTGTTATTTCAATGGTTTCAGTGTTTACAGTGTTTACCGTGTTTACATGCAAGGTTAATTTCTAAATATTGTAGTAAAACTGTATAAAAAATGCGTGTAGATAACCCAGAGGATCTCCCATTCCAGGTTAACGGACTCTTACAAATATATCGGGAAGCTAGGTTATATAAATAATATCGTAATATAAGTTGAGTTTGAGTTTTTGTTATCATTAGCATATCAAAAGAAAGAAAGAAAACTTTTCTTTCATATCGGCTGTCAGGTCTGCCGGCTTCATGGCCTGCCCATTGCCACTTCAACTTGCTTATTTACAGATGTAACAGGTATATACAGGATGTTTAAAAAAGTGCGTTTGAAATTTTAAGGAAGATTTTATAGAAACCAGGAAAAATATTGAAAAATTCGGTCTTCAATTTTTGTTTAGTTGGTCATACAAATTCTTGATTCACTATTCAGATTTAATAGTATGAGAATCTGTAAAAAAATATTTGAAGAGCGGATTTTTTCAATATTTTTCCTGGGTTCTGTACTTGATTCTGAGTAACCGCACTTTTTTAACACACTGTATAAGAGGTGTGAGAGAGGACCCGCTAATAACTAAGGTTGTAAGTTCGAATCCCTTTAGGGTAAACTTGTATGAATTTTTTTTTGCAATTTCAGCAAAGTAGAACTAAAGCTGTCCAGTAGATAAATAGATGGCCGAGTTATCGTGTCCTACAAGTATTTTGTTACGACCCCTGTATATGAGATAAGTCGGTGGTGACGTTAGAAAATTATTGCCCTGTGGGGAATCTAACTTACAACTACTGAGTTAGTCAGTAAGTAAACCATTGTATTTCACAATCCGTGATTGAGTTAAGACACTGGGCGCGGCCACACGGTCATTATTATAGTATTTCTAATATCTAGACTTAGTCCTAGAACTTAAAGCCTATAAGTACCTATACCTAGCCTTGAATGGAACCAGAAACGCTCAGTAGGTACTGTGAACTGGTTAAGATTACGTTGCCCATTTACCGTGTTACAACTCAATATACAGGATGTGAATAAACTGACCGATTTAGTTTATTTGCGAAAGATGTCCACAGTTGGCCTAAATTTTCGCACTGCACATTCTGAACCACTTGTATACGACGACGTCCAGCATGCCTCACTAATTATATCGTAAAAAAATCATATTTAACTTTAACGCTTGCAGGCGTCTGCCATATTGGATTTTGCACCATATTTAATTTTTCACCAAAAACGTGTTCTGTTTCACTATTGGTTTAAGATAAATCTGATGACATCTCGAACTTCAAAATCGTCGAAAAACTTACTCGTTGGATTTTCCTTACACATTCAATTCTTAATGTATTGTAAAAGTTCGTAATTGGTATGGAAACGAGAAATTCAAATTTTTTTTAGAACGAAATGTCGTTTTGTCTTTTAATAATACACACAGAATTACTGTTCTCTCACTAATATTATAAATGTGAAAGTATGGATGTTTGTTTGTGAGTTTGTTTGTTTGTTCTGCTTTCACGCCGAAACTACTGAAAGGATTTGGATCAAATTTTGTAGGTAGATAGATAAAGCGCTCGGCTAACACTAAGGAAACTTTTTATCCCGGAAAACTTAAGGGTTCCCGGAGGAATGCTTGAAACTCAAAATTTCCACTTCGTCTCTAGATGGCGCCACCTTAACATTTTCTTTCTCCCTGGATCCAATTCTAAACTTGTAACAATTCCAAGTTCTTGTAGCTGAGTACTGGTCCAGAAAAATTTGAAGCCGAAGGATCGACTCGCTAAGAAGAAGAAGAATTCTAAACTCCATGCAGACGAAGTCGCGGGCAGAAGCTAGTTTTGAATTAAATGATGATAATAATAAAAAGTAACTCAGGTGATTGGTAATCATCTCAAATATACCTTATTATATATATATATATATATACATATATAGTATATATAAGGTGCTACTTTATTAGTGCCCGATATTTTAGTCAGTGCTTCTACTCCTGATTCTGATCAACTTTCCCCAAGGAACCCATAGTCAAATCGCAAAAAAATTTTTGGACTCTTCATACACATTGATCAGCCAAGCGGCCAAATTAGTATGAAGAGTCTAAAAATTTTTTTGCGATTTGACTATGGGTTCCTTGGGGAAAGTTGATCAGAATCAGTGTTAATTACTGATATTTTTGACTATTTGAGACTGGATTAATTTAATTAGGTTTTTACAATAAGAAAAAGAAACAACTCGATAACAGTGAAAAAGTGACAATGACAGTTTATTTTTTTTAAAAGATACATATCGAAGGATGCGTTCCAAAATATGCATTTAACATCATCATTCCCTCCTTAAATGCAAACCCATTTTGATTGCACAATTTTCAACTTGAGTCTTGAATGTAGCTTTCGTCAGGATGTCTGCAACCATGTTGTCCGTGTCCATGTAACAGACTTGTATCTCCTTTGTGATGATTTTTTCGCGTAAGAAATGATATCTGATATCTATGTGTTTGCTGCGGGGATTGTAGGAATCTCTTCCTGCAAAATGAATAGCACTTTGGTTATCACAATAAATTACAGTAGGAGATTCCTCCAGGTTGTAGTTTAGTTCAGCTTCCAGTTGTCTCAACCACATAGCTTCTTGTGTTGCTGAAGCCACGGCCATATATTCTGCCTCCATAGTGGAAAGAGCCACAGTACTTTGTCTTTTAGAACACCACGATATTGATGCTCCCTGAAACAGAAAAATATGCCCGGAGCAGGACCTCCGATTATCAGAGTCAGATGCCCAATCAGAATCGCAGAAACCAAACAATCTCTTCTCTTCACTGTTTTCCTTAAAAATTAGCTTATAGTTTATTGTTCCTTTTAAGTATCGTAAAACTCTTTTCACAGCTACCCAATGTTGTATTTCTGGTTTGTTATTAAAACTGCTTAACTTGTTTACTGCATAACATATGTCTGGTCTTGTACCATATGATAAATAGAGCAAACTTCCAATCGCTTCTTGGTATGGTACATTCTCCAAAATGTTTTTTTGATCTGTGACAGTCAATTTATTATTTGGGTCACACGGTGAATTTGCTGTTTTACAATCGTTCATTCTGAAACGTTTCAGGATTTTTTTTATGTATGCAGTTTGATCAATTTCTATTTCAGTTCGTTCTTCATTTTGAGATATTCTCCATCCAATGAAATGATGTGCAGGTCCCAAATTTTTCATATTAAAAGCTGTCATCAGACTTTGTTTGACAACTTCTGCTTTTTGTTTGTTGTTGTAGAGCAACAACAAATCATCAACATATGTTATTATATACATCATGTTTGTTTCATCAATTTGGTAATAAATACACGTATCCATAGATGAACATGTAAATCCAATTTGTTTCAGAGTAGAACTCAATTTTAAATTCCACTGACGGCTTGCTTGTTTCAAACCATAGATTGACTTATTCAATTTACATACTTTTTCTCCTTGAGCATAGAGTGGGGGTTGACTCATGTAAATTTCTGTATCTATGTCCCCTTGAAGAAATGCTGTAATTGCATCCATTTGTTCGATGTACAATTTATGTTTTACTGCCACAGCTAACAGATATCGAATTGAAGTATGTCTTACAACAGGAGCATATACTTCGTCATATTCTACTCCTTTCTTCTGTTTAAAACCTTTGATAACGAGCCTGGCTTTGAATCTTTCAATGTTTCCATTTGCATCAGTCTTCAATTTGAAAACCCATTTACATGGTATCTCCCTTTTATTCTCTGGTAGATCCTCTAGTGTCCATGTGTTATTTTGAATCAAAGATTGAAACTCACTGTCCATTGCCTCCTTCCATTTTTCTGCATATTGGCTTGACATGGCTTCTTCAACAGTCTTTGGTTCATTACACAAAAATGGTTCTAATGCAGGTGAATGACTATCTTCAAAGCATAGATATGTTGGTTTTTTTATTTGGTCTCTTGGTCTCAACGTTATGTTTCTAATAAATGAAATTGCTTCATTGGTTTCAGGAACATATTCTTCCTCACTTGCAACGGAATCATCTTGATTTTTTATGCTTTCAAATGAATCTTCAGTTTGTTCTTCACTTTGTGGATCAGCAGAGCTTTTGATGTCAAAATTTTCTTCATTAAAATCGAATGACAGCTGTAAATCAGATAGGGGCATCATAACACTGTTATTATGTATGCTTTTTTCTAAAAATATTACATCTCTACTTTTTGTTATTGCTTTCTTTCTTTCATCATATAATCTATATCCTTTTGTATCATCACAATAACCTACAAATATCATTTTAACAGACTTAGGGTCCCATTTCTTTCTTTTTTCTTTAGGAACATGTACCATTGCTTGACATCCGAAAATTTTCATATGATGTAAATTTGGTTTCTTACCAGTCCAGATTTCTTCCGGAGTTTTATATTCTAGGGATTTTGTTGGAGACCGGTTTGTTATATATGCAGCTGTTGACACGGCCTCAGCCCAGAAACGTTTCTCTAATCTGGAATTTAAAAGCAAGCATTTAGCACGTTCAACAAGAGTACGGTTCATACGCTCAGCTAAACCATTTTGTTCTGGCGTATAGGGATTCGTTTTTTGATGTTTAATACCAGCATTTTTGAGATATTTGGCAAATTCTTTGTTATCATACTCTTTCCCATTGTCTGATTGTAATATTTTTATATTTTTATTTGTTTGTTTTTCTACCAAAGCTCTGAATTCTTTAAATTTTTCAATTGCATCTGATTTTTTGTCTATAAAATACACATGCACTTTCCTAGAAAAATCATCTATGAATGTAATATAATATTTAGCACCACCAAAAGACCTTGTTTCCATTGGACCACATATATCGGAGTGGATTATTTCTAATAAATCAGAGGCTCTCGTACCTGTACTGTTGAACGGCAGACGGCTTTGCTTTCCTTCCATACAAGTGGTACACAGAATATTACTTTTTGAATTCACAATTTTGACACCTTCAGCGCATTCATTTATTTTCTTCAGATCTTTAAAGTTTAAATGACCCATACGTTGATGCCAAATCGTTACATCTTCTTCAGAAACGGTTGACAACAGAGCAGATATATCAGCTGTATTGATCGGATACATGTTATTCTGACACGATGTTGTCAATATTAGTTTATTATTTTGATAAATATTGCAACCATTTTCATGAAATTTCACTTCACATCCATTTTTAGTCATTTGACTAACAGACAACAAGTTTGTTGTTAATTCTGGTACATATAAGACATTTCTGACCTGTATTTGTTGGTTGTTTCCTTCGGAGTCCTTTATTTGCAAATTTACTTTACCACATGCCTCGACTTTCACTGTTTTATTATCTGCTACTTTTATGCTATGTATTGGTGACGGTGCAACATCGTACAGCCAGTCGTAGTGCTTGCACATGTGCATAGACGCTCCAGAGTCCAAATACCAGCAGTTATCATCCAGAGAAGCACCAGCTGAAAAAGCAGCAAAGTAAGTGTTATTATTTTCATTTTTCTTCTTCTGAAAATAGCATTGTTTACTGAGGTGCCCATACTTATTACAATTAAAGCATCGTGGGCCTTTGTGATGTGGTTTTGACTCATTATTTTTAGTTAAATTTGCCTTTTGGGACTTAGAAAATTTATTATGCCTTATATAATACGCAACTGAATCAGATGTTCTGATTTCCTGAAGTAGTTTAGTTTTCACAGAGTCAGCAGTAATTCTCACACCAGAGCTCTCCATTGCCATAATCATAGGCCGGTACATATCGGGCAGACCAGCGAGCAACAATGTTCCTAGCCACTCATCGTCTACTTTGAAGCCTATATTACGGAGCTTGTGCGCTGTTGACATTATTTTATTAACATATTCCTCCACATTATCACTATTATCCAGAGTTGTAGTAATAAGATCTCGAAGTAAACCAACCTTTCTCGTTAGACCGGAGTCGTCAAACACCTTTTGTAGATTTAACCATACCTGACGTGCCGTTTTGGCATCTTGGACATGGACATAGTTTATCGGATCCACCAGAAGGATTATTTTTGACTTTGCCTTTGTATCCAATTTTTTGTCGGGCTTATAGTCCGGACCAGGCTCAATTGTCTCCCACAACTCCTCATGTTCTAGATAATTTTGTACTGCAAATTTCCAAGTAGTGTAATTTTCCCGGCCGATCAGTTTTTCTATATTTGCAGTGGAAAAATTGGTAGTCATTATGCTGAAAATGCTGAAAAATAAAATACCACGCGACCAAATGTCCACCTGTTACACAGTGGTAATACCGTAATCTGTTTAAATCTTTTCGGACACTGAATATTTTCTTGAAATAACTTATCGATAGAAGGCGGGATGTGCCCATAACCTGTTAATTACTGATATTTTTGACTATTTGAGACTGGATTAATTTAATTAGGTTTTTACAATAAGAAAAGGAAACAACTCGATAACAGTGAAAAAGTGACAATGACAGTTTATTTTTTTTAAAAGATACATATCGAAGGATGCGTTCCAAAATATGCATTTAACATCATCAATCAGGAGTAGAAGCACTGACTAAAATATCGGGCACTAATAAAGTAGCACCTTATATAGTATATATCATATACTCGTATTGAAGTTCTGTTTTGCACCTACGTGTTGCATCCAGGGAGATTTTCGGTATTTCTGGCACAGCCTGTATACTTGATACCTATATAGCTATGACGAAATATAGTTTTGTCCTTTGTAATTTAATAGACAATTTAGAGTGGCTAGTTCGACGATATGTCTTATTTGTTAATAGATTATTACGTAAAAGGGCAACGCTTTTTTTTTTAATGAAAAACGTGGTACAAAAAGTTTGAGAATGTATTTAATGTACTGACATTTAAATGCTACTTACATTGAGTTTGTTAATTAATTAAAATGTCTTTTTGTATAAATTGCTAACGTACTTTAATATCGTACATAGCTCAATGAGAAACTTCATTGCGACCCAAAAGAATTGCAGACTTTTTTTTATCTACGATTTTAGCAATCGTAGATAAAAAAAATGTAAGTAAAATTGAAGTCTTTAGCATCATCTCACCTGATGATAAGTGATGGTGATGCCGAATATGGACGAGCTTACCAAGATTCCTCAACACAATTGGGAACTGGCTATCTTATCTCCATATGGGTACACATCAATGCTATTAAAATTGATATTCGGCGGCAAAACATAGATAAGATGGTAGCCAGGCGGGCTCAGAGAGTGCCTTACCAACCAAACCGAGTCATACAAAGTTGGACCCCGATCGGGTATCGAACCCACGACCTCCTAATGTACAGCAAGCGGACTAGCTACTATACCTTTTTTTTTAATTAGACAAAACGTAAACAAATGGCCTGTGGTTGCAAACTTTTGGCACTTTCCTTCTTTTTAGTTTCTCATTTTTCTTATCTAACACCATATTTTTTTATTCCCCTAATAATTAAACTGGGGCTTTGTCTCAACATTCTGAGAAACTTCCTCCAAAATCTTAGTCAGTTCTCAAAAAATAAATTACATATCCAAGTCGTGGAAGTAGCGAATAGGTGAAGTAATTAGGCTTGTAAAAATATAGTCAAAGTAATCTGAATTTGTATCGGAGAACTAGGTGTCTTTTTTTTTTCGGAATAATGAAATAATCCGTTTACTAGGATGTATAAAGTTATTTCGACGGACTCGGTGGCTAAGTGGTTAGCGCTCCTGACCTCTTATCCGAGAGTCGTGGGTTAGATCCCCACACAGGGCAAACTTTTCTGTGATGAGCAGAATTGTTTGCTCTGAGTCTGGGTGTATTATATCTATATATGTATGTATTTAAAAAAATATATGTGTATGTATATCAGTCTCTGGTTCCCAAGATACAGGGAATCCTACTTTGGGGCCAGATGACCGTGTGTGATTTGTCCCAGATATTATTATTATGGTATCTTACAAAGTTTCACTGAAAACGAAGTATATACCACTTAAGCATTTCAAATTCGTAAAGAAATCTTATTGTAATCATGCCTTATTAGAGATATGATCTATAATTTTCTCTTAACATACTTATATAGATAGAGGGACGTCCTACTGCGTCTGCGCAGCGATGTTGTGTTTTAATATCACATCTAGACTAGATCTTTGTACGGAATTGATTAATCTCTTTGTCCGTAGACGGTTATTTGTTAATTTCTAATCAATCAGCTGATGTGTATCGATCGAGAATTTGATATGGTTAATTGCGTTTTTGATGAAATGTATTGGGTAATGCTTGGTACCATAGCATATTGTACATTTTGACGATAGAGCGTATTAACCCAAGAACAATTGGCCGCAGTTATGCCATAATGATTCAATTTACATAAAGTAAGTTGGAGATAATTTAGACTTCTGCTTATTAAAGTTCCGGGACGGGTTTAAAGAGTATAACGTCTCCAATGTCGGAAGAAGAAGATGGCGCCATATAAATTTTAGATGTATTGAAATGGTTTTAGCATTTTTTAAAACAACAAAGCTAAATTGTAGTCGTTGCCATTCAAGCTGGCTATTAATTATTTAGTATTGTAGTGTTAACTGTACTTTCACTACTGAATGCCATAGGTTATTTAACATAATATCATATAAGATAATGAACCTATTCATTATTTAATACAAGGTCGATGTCTGACAAACCCGCGTACCGTTGCATTTTTTTTATTACAGTTAAACTAATTTTGTTTCTGGGTTTAGGCCAAGTAGTTAATATATCTCTTTTACGAGTAAATATGTACTAATATGGTCATGGATTGTTAACCTTAATAGACATACTATTTTATATAAGAACATTTAGCATTGTTAATTACATTAAACACCTTAAATTTGCTCAAAAAGCACTGAACCGATTTAAACTGATCTTATATTGGACCACCATGAAGTCGTAATTTATCGAACAGAAAATATTTAAAATTGGATTACAGTCGGCGAAGGTATTGCGTAACATAATATACACAAAATAAACAGTCTAAAAATGTCAGAAGGAAATACAAAATTTTACCAAAATGCCATCATAAATATGAACCAGAGGTTCCTTTCTTGTCTCTGATATAAAAGCTTGACGTTGTCAAAACGTTAAGATCGAATTTATCATGAATTTTTAAATTAATTTCCATTTTAATCCTCGATTTGGAAAGTGATGAGCTTAAAACAATTATTAGAATTATTATCCCATGGATACTTCACAGTTTACGCAATAATATTTATATCTTTGTTGCAGATGAATCAAACCAAAGCACGAAGAAGCAGCGGCCAAAAGATATCACCCTGGCGGAACCCCCGCACACCATGGAGATCGCGCAGATACTGATCTCCTTGCTCCACGCTTGGGGGCTGGACCCAGACCTGGACCGGGTTTGCGAGTCTAAGCTAGGACTGTTGAGGCCTATGGTGAGTTAACCCCTGCAGTCCAACCCACCGTCGTTCGCACATAGGTATCCAACTCTCTATCCGAAGCTTTGACAATATTTTTAATGAATTTCCCCCAGTTTATATTAAATTTCCTCGAGATAATCACTTTTTGTTTTTAGGCCGTATAGGGTATAATATAAAGCCTTTTCGTTCACAACTTTTTTTGTAATTACTTGCCCACGTTAACATAGATACTTTACATATGCATACAGCCTATAAAACCCTAATGGAATTTCTCGAGAAATGTGTAAAAATATAAAAAGGAAAAATTTGGATGTTTTTCGCTAACAGTCAAATTCCTCCAGTTTCTGACCCTGTCTGTAGTCAATTAACCTGCGCAATCGAAGCCGCGCTTAACTCATCATCATTATCAGCCAAATTACGTCCACTGCTGGACAAAGGCATCCCCCAAGGATTTCCACCCCGACTGGTCCTGCGTTGCCCGCATCCAGCAGCTTCCCGCTCACTTCACCAGGTCCACCATCGGTCCACCGAGTGGGAGGCCTTCCTACGCTACGTCTTACGGTGCGCCGTCGCCACTCGAGAACTTTAATGCTCCAACAGCCTACGACCTCTACGAGCCATGTGCCCCGCCCACTGCCACTTCAGTTTAGCGATTCTTTGACCTATGTCAGTTACTGTATTTCTCCTACGTATGGTCCTCATTTCTGATTCGATCACGCGCTTAACGATGACCGTTTTAATCTCAGGTGCCAGTGTGTTTTGGCGTGGTCTCCCGCCACGGTCACATGGCGGTGCAACTGCCGACGCGCCTGGGAGGCTGGGCCGACGCCTGCTCAGCCGAGCCTGATGATCCTATGCTGGTGTCCCTGCCGCCCGCCCTGCTGCGACAGGAGAAGCTTACCAGGTGAACTTAGGACTATACCCGTTGAGATTCAAAGGGTAGTTAATTGCACCAACTTTTCATATTATGGAACCTATACTGAATTCGTAGAAAAAACATTTTTTTTTTATTAAGTAAAGTAAAAATGTTTATTTCCAAAAATAAACTTAAGTAATTCATTATAAGTAGATTTCTTGGGAAAAGATTTTCAGTTTACATGAGTTTTCTGGGAATGCTTTTTACACATCTGTACAAACCATTTTTTATTTTACAAATAAGAAATATCCGCGCATCTTATGGAAAGATAGTCAGTCCGTATACAAAAATGCATGCATGCAAATGTGCTTCTAACAATGTATATTCAAACTGCGTAACATAATTTTTCGTCATTTCATGGGTACTTCTAGTTTCTCAAACATTTTTTCCTTTCTTACTTCCAGACTATTCACGTCGAAGCTACACTGGGAGCTAAGTACCACTCTAACAACAAACCACTTGCTGTCGATAGCAGCTCTAGCCAACACGCTGATGGCCATGAGCCGCGCCAGCTTCGCGCCAGACCGAGACGCCAGGATTCACAGGTACGTAACCGGGTCAAAGTATAATTTATAGGTACGTAACCAGATTAAGGCATAACTCATAGGTGCGTAACCGGATTAAGGCATAATCCATAGGTACGTAACCGGATTAAGGCATAACTCATAGGTACGTAACCGGATTAAGGCATAATTCATAGGTACGTAACCGGATTAAGGCATAATTCATAGGTACGTAACCGGATTAAGGCATAATTCATAGGTACGTAACCGGATTAAGGCATAACTCATAGGTACGTAACCGGATTAAGGCATAATTCATAGGTACGTAACCGGATTAAGGAATAATTCATTGGTACGTAACCGGATTAAGGCATAATTCATAGGTACGTAACCGGATTAAGGCATAATTCATAGGTACGTAACCAGATTAAGGCATAATTCATAGGTACGTAACCGGATTAAGGAATAATTCATAGGTACGTAACCGGATTCAGGCATAATTCATAGGTACGTAACCGGATTCAGGCATAATTCATAGGTACGTAACCGGATTAAGGCATAATTCAAAGGCACGTAACCAGATTAAGGCATAATTCTTAGGTACGTAACCGGATTAAGGCATAATTCATAGGTACGTAACCGGATTAAGGAATAATTCATAGGTACGTAACCGGATTAAGGAATAATTCATAGTTACGTAACCGGATTAAGGCATAATTCATAGGTACGTAACCGGATTAAGGCATAATTCATAGGTACGTAACCGAATTAATGCATAAACACACAAGGTAGAATTCACAGGTAAATAATCGGATAAAGGCAGGTACGTAACTGGGTTAAGGCATAAACAGATCCCTCCCAGACTGTTCACCTCGAAGCTGCACTGGGAGCTAAGTACCACTCTGACAACAAACCACTTGCTGTCGAAAGCCGCTCTCGACAACACGCTGATTGCCATGATGCTAGCTTCGCACCAGATCGAGACGCCAGGATTCACAGGTACATATCCGGATTAAGACAGAGAGAGACGAGGTAGAATTCACATACAGTCTCGTGCAACCAATACAGCCAAGTAGTGCAAGTAGTAGGCATACTAGATGGCACGAGTACCCTGTCTACTTTTAGGTATACGGGACTGTACGTAACCGGTTTAAGGCGTTACCAGACGAGGTAGATTTAGAGGCACGTAACCGGATTACGGCATAGACAGACGAGGTGGAATTCATAGGTACGTAGCCGGGTTAAGGCATAAACAGATCCCTTCCAGTCAGTTCACCTCAGAAATACACTAAGGAGCCTCAGAACTACACTAAGGAGCCTCAGAACTACACTAAGGAGCTGAGTACCACTCTGATGACAAACCACTTGCTGTCGATAGCTGCTCTCGCCAATACTCTAATGGCTATGAGTTGGGCCAGCTTCGTGCCAGACCGAGATGAAATGAAAATGAAATGAAAATGAAATGAAAATGAAATGAAAATGAAATGAAAATGAAATGAAAATGAAATGAAAATGAAATGAAAATGAAATGAAAATGAAATGAAAATGAAATGAAAATGAAATGAAAATGAAATGAAAATGAAATGAAAATGAAATGAAAATGAAATGAAAATGAAATGAAAATGAAATGAAAATGAAATGAAAATGAAATGAAAATGAAATGAAAATGAAATGAAAATGAAATGAAAATAAATGAAAATGAAATGAAAATAAATGAAAATAAATGAAAATGAAATGAAAATGAAATGAAAATGAAATGAAAATGAAATGAAAATGAAATGAAAATGAAATGAAAATGAAATGAAAATGAAATGAAAATGAAATGAAAATGAAAAGAAAATGAAATGAAAATGAAATGAAAATGAAATGAAAATGAAATGAAAATGAAAACGAAATGAAAACGAAATGAAAACGAAATGAAAACTAAATGAAAACTAAATGAAAACTAAATGAAAACGAAATGAAAACGAAATGAAAACGAAATGAAAACGAAATGAAAACGAAATGAAAACGAAATGAAAACGAAATGAAAACGAAATGGAAACGAAATGGAAACGAAATGGAAACGAAATGGAAACGAAATGGAAACGAAATGGAAACGAAATGAAATGAAAATGAAATGAAAATGAAATGAAAATGAAATGAAAATGAAATGGAAATGAAATGGAAATGAAATGGAAATGAAATGGAAATGAAAATGAAATGAAAATGAAATGAAAATGAATTGAAAATGAAATGAAAATGAAATGAAAATGAAATGAAATGAAAATGAAATGAAAATGAAATGAAAATGAAATGAAAATGAAATGAAAATGAAATGAAAATGAAATGAAAATGAAATGAAAATGAAATGAAAATGAAATGAAAATGAAATGAAAATGAAATGAAAATGAAATGAAAATGAAATGGAAACGAAATGGAAACGAAATGGAAACGAAATGGAAACGAAATGGAAACGAAATGGAAACGAAATGGAAACGAAATGGAAACGAAATGGAAACGAAATGAAATGAAAATGAAATGAAAATGAAATGAAAATGAAATGAAAATGAAATGAAAATGAAATGAAAATGAAATGGAAATGAAATGGAAATGAAATGGAAATGAAATGGAAATGAAAATGAAATGAAAATGAAATGAAAATGAATTGAAAATGAAATGAAAATGAAATGAAAATGAAATGAAAATGAAATGAAAATGAAATGAAAATGAAATGAAAATGAAATGAAAATGAAATGAAAATGAAATGAAAATGAAATGAAAATGAAATGAAAATGAAATGAAAATGAAATGAAAATGAAATGAAAATGAAATGAAAATGAAATGAAAATGAAATGAAAATGAAATGAAAATGAAATGAAAATGAAATGAAAATGAAATGAAAATGAAATGAAAATGAAATTAAAATTAAATGAAAATTAAATTAAAATTAAATGAAAATTAAATTAAAATTAAATGAAAATTAAATGAAAATTAAATGAAAATTAAATGAACATTAAATTAAATGAAAATGAAATGAAAATGAAATGAAAATGAAATGAAAATGAAATGAAAATGAAATGAAAATGAAATGAAAATGAAATGAAAAGGAAATGAAAAGAAAAGGAAATGAAAATGAAATTAAATGAAAATGAAATGAAAATGAAATGAAAAGGAAATGAAAATGAAATGAAAAGGAAATGAAAAGAAAATGAAATGAAAATAAATGAAAATGAAATGGAAATGAAAATTAAATGAAAATGAAATGAAAATGAAATTAAAATGAAATGAAAATGAAATGAAAATGAAATGAAAAGAAAATGAAATGAAAATGAAAAGAAAATGAAAAGAAAATGAAATGAAAATATTTTATTCGAAGTAGGTAGCAGTGTACACTTTTCGAACGTTATTCTTTTATCTACCCAACACGAGGTTCCTACCACTCGGAACTCGTATACCCACCGTGTTACTGCAAGTAACACTTATATTTCTCGTAGCGACATCTAGTCTATTTAGCATAAACTATGTAAAGCGACATCTAGTCTATCTAGCAAAAACTATGTAACTAGATTTCTCGATGATGTAGCAAGACCATTGTAAATCTCTATATGAGCAGGCTTATTAGCATACTAATAAATTCAACACCTATCGAATAGATGGCGCTAGCGCCAATACTAGTTACTAAGGATAATATTAAATAAATATAATATCTGGGACAAATCACACACGGTCACCTGGCCCCAAACTAGGATTCCCTGTAACTTGGGAACCAGAGACTGATATACATACACATATACTTTTAAATACATACATATATAGATATAATACACCCAGACTCAGAGCAAACAATTCTGCTCATCACAGAAAAGTTTGCCCTGTGTGGGGATCGAACCCACGACTCTCGGATCAGAGGTCAGGATCGCTAACCACTTAGCCACCGAGTCAGTTAGTATTAGTTAATTAGAGGGCGCTAATGTCTGCCTATAAATACGGCCATTACCCCATTGTAAACCCTTTTTTCTGCATCAATACACCACTCGATACGGATCGCAGTCAACTCTTTCATTGTCCCACAAGTCCAACAACAAAGCGTAGTTTGGGTCTGAACACACCGTTTCGGGAAGTGTTTGCGGAGTGAGAAGAAACGGCGGGCCCTAAAGAAACTCCCTTCAACACATTTTTTTTTTTTTAAGTCTTATATTCTATTACATCTTAATGCTAGATCAATAAATGAATTATACAATGTCATTACTGTAAATAAAATATGCAAAAATAAGAATAAAGTAAGAAGAATAAAGAAAGAATGGATTCAAAAGTGATAAAAGTAAAAATTATTTGTAGCTAATGACTAACAATTCAAAAACCAATGACAAGAGCAGGCCAGTTCACACGGACAGCACCCGATCACGAGTATAACGCGAGAGTCAGCCATCGCTCCCCTCAACCATATTTGAGGGAAGGGAACGACCCGGCTCCCGATACGCCACCATCCGCACGAACATTTAATTGAATTGTCTTCAGACCCTCAACCCGGAGCTCGTCATCGTGGGCTGGTGACGAGGAGAGGGAGGAGCAGCTGGCAGCCCAGCAGGCGCACATAAAGCAGGGCTGGTCGCTGCTGGCAACACTGCACTGTGTGTTGCTGCCCGACAAAGTTGTCGCTGCAGGTTGGTAACTAGGCTTGCCAACTACAAAAAAGGCATTTCCGGGATTACCCAGCTCGACATCCGGGACTTGTGTATATTATGCGGGACACAACACACCACATAGGTACAAAATGGTTAGGGCAAAAAACTATATATATTTTAATCATTTTATTAAAAACAAAAACAATACAAATGTATGACAAAAATTTTAAATGATTAAATTAAATTTTTTTTTTTTTACATTTTTTTGCGCATTTACAAGTTTTTGTTTTGCAACACAAAGTTATAAAATTCACTGCATTTTTGGTCTAAATTAATTTTAATTCGTGATCGACATACAGCTTATTTCTGCTGTCTGTCCATGCATTTCCACAGAGAGAAAATACTCTCCCTGCTGATGCATTTGAAGGAGGTCACACGAAATACGCAATGCGTAGGTATTAAGAAATTTTAATAATGTGTAACAAGTTACTCGGGCCAACTGCCCAACCGTCGGGTTGGACAGTTGGCCCTGCTGGGGCTACTGACACTGGGGCTGGCCACTACCAACTACCGTCGGGTAGTTGGTACGAGATACATACTAATATCATATAATCACTGATTTCCGGGACAAAAGGCGTCCCGCAAGGGGTCACGGCGGGACGGTCCAAAATTGACCCAGAAGCGGGAAGTCCCGGAAAATCCGGGACGGTTGGCAACCCTATTGGTAACACTGTTCGCGTTGTGTTGGTATCACTGTCTTTTTTTTTAATTTCCTTGAAAGTTTGAGAATTCCGGTAAATGACATTGGTTTTGAAAAAGGTTGTAATTAATCGTACAATTTTGTGGTTTGCAAAATTTAACTAAAATGAGACTGATCATTATAAAGAAAAAAATATTTGTATGTCAGACGATTTCAATGGCGGTTCGGCTTGTCTGTCTGCACTTTAAGTGGTAAACAGAAGAAAATACGTAATTTTATACCTTAACTACAAGTAAAAGCTTCATATTTTTACATGAATAAGGAACAAATATATATTTACTGTCTGGCAACATTATCTTTTCTATTTTCCCCTATAGGAGCGAAGAACTTCAAGCGACCACAAGTGGAGATGCTGGCTCGGCGTTGGCAACACCACTGCCTCGAGGTTCGTGATGCAGCCCAGGCCTTGCTGTTGGCTGAACTTGGCAGGTAAGGGTTAACATAAGATAAATATTCTTCTTCTTCAGGTTCAACAGTGACATAAGAGTAATCTTCATACGTGATCGAATCAGAAATTAGGAGATACGTAGGAGAACCAAAGTAACCAACATAGCTCACAGAATCGCTAAACTGAAGTGGCAGTGGGCGGAGCACATAGCTCGTAGAACAGATGGCTGTTGGGGCATTATAGTTCTCGAGTGGCGACCGCGCACCGGAAGACGCAGTGTGGGCAGACGAATGGGAACTCGGTAGACCGATGACCTGGTGAAGGTTGCGGGAAGCCGCTGGATGCGGATAGCACAAGACTGGTTGGAGTGGAAATCCTTGGGGGAGGCCTTTCTTTGTCCAGCAGTGGACGTGTTTATAGCTCATATGATGTTGATGGTGATTAATACAAATTGCTACTGAAGAAATTTGTTGTTCACAGACTCGGGCCGAAAGGTCGTAAGGCACTGGTCGATAATTGGGCGCAATATTTGCCTCTATATACACACACTGAGAGCATAAATCCGCATGCAGCTCAGAAGGAACCACAGGAGAAGGTCACTAGAGAGGTACGTACTCTTAACGTTAACCTTTTGAATATCAAAGACAGGTTAGTCTAAAGTATAGCACAATATGAATTAGTACTGTCATTATTAGTGATCGGAAATTCGGATGAAATTTCGTTTTTAGAAAGAATAGTATGGATATGCCTGTCCAAATAAATGTATAGATTTTCATAGAAAAAATTCTCGGGATACCGGGATCGTAAAAAGCGTTAGGATTCTTAATTGTAATAATTTGATTGTAGTGAATTTTGATATTATTGAAAATTTTATGTATGCTATTATGTGTTTATATCCACAACTTATATTCACAGGGTTACCGGTAATCCTTTTAGGAGGTGATAGTGCGGCTAAAATGTGAAACATTTAACACTACATATGTATGGCCAATAGTTTCGAATTCTATTCAAAACGGCATGTCCATGTTATGCTAGCTCCCCAATTTTAGGTATAATTGCATCCGAATTTCCGATCACTAGTCATTATACAGTATGGACACTCCCTGTCCCTCTGTAAAGGCCACCTCACCCCCTGCGGGTAAGATCCGGTGATGGTTGCTTAGCTTAAGCTACTCAACCAACACATATTTACGTGTGTGTACATACGTTATATTTCGTATGTAGTAGTGTACTGTTTGGAGTATCCATGGTGGGAGTACAGGTTGAAAGCCAAAGATCGATTTATCTGCTATCTGATTGTTTATATGTGGCAACAAGTAGGCTTGGCATCTGAATATCAGTTTTTGTATCTGATGTGGCGTTCTAAATGTAAACCTAACATCTGGCAAAGATTCCGGCATTGTTATTTTTACATCTATCTCTTATTTTCTCCTCACAGACCGAGGAAGAGTTTGAAGAAGAGGAGGAAGAGATAGTCCGCAAGCCTTCGTCGTTGGCCGAGCTGAAGCGCAAGCAGACGACCGCAGTCGTCTTGTTGGGTGTTATTGGAGCCGAGTTCGGACAAGACATCACTAGTGAAGGTTTGTATGTTTACAGTCACAGTTAATAATAATAATAAATAATAATATTTTATTTATTGGTTAAAGGTAGACAATTTACATAGGTTTCTAAAAATTTAACAAAATACAAATTAATGGGTGCCTGGACAAGGATAAACCTGTATCTCAGGCAACAAAATTCTTACATGTTATACTTATGGTCATAATACGAAAATATCGAAATTAATATTATTAGTTGTGAATAGTCTAAAAATACAGGTGACTTTAAATTAGTTCTTGATACGAAAGGGTATGCATGTGCTCATGATAAAAAACAACTTTCCCTAAGGAACCCATAGTCAAATCGCAAAAAAATTTTTGGAGTCTCCATACAAATCGAGCAACTGACCGGCCAAATTAGTATGAAGAGTCCAAAAATTTTTTTGCGATTTGACTATGGGTTTCTTAGGGAAAGTTGTTTGTTACCACGAGCACATGCATACCCTTTCGTATCAAGAACTAATTTAAAGTCACCCTATAAATTATGTAATAAAAAAACGGTGTGTTAACTAGGTCAACATCAAATTTGCAAAAATTGTGGTTAATAACAGTGACCTGGAGACATTTTGCTTAGATTATGTGATAAACAGATAAACCCTTGTAGATACCGTACCGCATATTGAACATCCTTTTTCTGCTCAAAGTCACGAACGATATAGTGAAAGGCGCGTCTCGCATAGAGCGAAGACCTGGAAAACCAGCCCGCCTTTACATAGATCACCCCGCCTTTACACAGATCACCCGCCCTCTATAGATACCGATATTGAATATTTTGTTCCTCCTCGAAGTCGTCACCAACGAGTGAAAGGCGCCTCTCGCATGGAGCTAACCCTTGGAAAATCAGCCCGCCTTTACACAGATGACCCCCTATAGATACTGCATATTAAACATTTTGTTCCTGCTCAAATTATTTAGAGTTGGGAAATCTATTACCATATTTTTGACTAACTCGGTGGCTAAGTGGTTAGCTATCATGACCTCTGATCCGAGAGTCGTGGGTTCGATCCCCACACAGGGCAAACTTTTCTGTGATGAGCAGAATTGTTTGCTCTGAGTCTGGGTGTTTTATATCTATATATTTATGTATTTAAAAGTATATGTGTATGTATATCAGTCTCTGGTTCCCAAGATACAGGGAATCCTAGTTTGGGGCCAGATGACCGCGTGTGATTTGTCCCAGATATTATTATTATTATTATTATTTATAGGCTTTCACAGTAACATAAAACCGTTTTTTTAAACCAATACGTAAGTATTTTCAATGTTCTGTAATATCGCTTCTCAGTATTTTTTATCACATAATTGTAAAAAAAATTTTTAAGCATCTTTTTTTTTTTGTTATAGTTACATTTTTCGTTCCTGCATATTGCTTGTGGCTTATGACGCCAATGTTTTAGGTGCTGCCGGGAACAAACGACGCAAGGACGCTGATAGCAGGAAGAGCTCTGTGGTCGAAGGTATGAGTTAAAGCTTTTCACTTGCCATAGCAATGTTACTCTGTGGTCGAAAGTATCAGTTAAGCTTTTGACTATTGTCAAAGGTATGAGTTAAGCTTTTGAAGCTTTTTCATAGTTTATATTCATTTATTTACAATGTTACTCTGCGTCTTTGTAAAGGTATCAGTTAAGCTTTTAACTTGTCATTCTCGAAGGTATTAGCAAAATTTTTGACCTGCTTGTTTGAAACAAACAAATTTGTTGGAAATTATTTATGAATCTACTTACTTCATTCCAATCCAAAAAAAACAAAAGGTAAACAAACTTACTATGGAACTGACACATGTCAACGTCAGTTGCCTACTAAGTTTGTTTAAATTTAAGTAATCAAAATAGCCAAAAAATAAACCATACATTCTAAAACAAGGCCGTTGTATTTTTTTTTACTATATCTTAATGAGATAATTGCTAACAGCGATTTGAAATTGTAGCTTATTTCAATTTCCATACAAATCGTGTTACGTGTGGGCGTGTATCTAAGTTACACGCCATCCGCGCGACGAGTAGTTTGTCTACTGAAACAAATCCATCAGTTGTAATTGAAATTACACGGAGTAGGCACAGTTTTATGGGTACTAAAATCATAAAGAAAACATAATTTAAAATTAAAATGCAACTGTTATTATTATTAATCATCTTTTAGTAAATCATAGCAGCGGATTAAGGTATCTCACTAAATCTACAGGGTAATAGGACGCACAATAACTAGGAGAGATGTGCCACTACTCAAAGATGGTAAGCCTCTGCATAGGTGGCAGTAAGAACTTCATTGCTCTGTGGTAGATCAGCGGTATAGATGGTGTATAAAACCGGTCCAAGAACTGAGCCCTGAGGTACGCCAACTTCGATTTCTTTGAAACAGGATAGCTCATCCTCGATTTGTACTTGGAACGTTCTATTCTGGAGGTAAGACTTTAGTAACATAAAAGCTGTGTTAGGTACATACATTTTCAGTTTATAGAGCATCCCTTTATGCCAGACTTTGTCGAACGCCTGTTGAACATCCAAGAAAACCGCAGAGCAATACTCTTTATTTTCATGTGATTGTCTCACTTTATGGGCTACCCTATGTATTTGTTCAATGGTAGCGTGTTGTGCTCTAAACCCAGACTGATGATCTGGAATTATCTTTTGATCATTCAACATTGGCAACAAGCGTGCTAGAAACAGTTTCTCAAAAAGCTTTGATAGCACCGGCAGAAGACTTATTGGTCGGTAAGATGATACTTCGTTAGGGGACTTCCCTGGTTTCGATGTCATCTTTATGATGGACACTTTCCACAATTCAGGGAAATACTGCAACCTAAGTATTGCATTGAAGAGAATAGTGACAAAAATGTCTCCTTTTCTAGGCAATTGTTTTAAGATCTCTGCTGTGATTAGGTCAAAGCCTGGTGCTTTTTTTGGTTTCAGCTGAGTGATGTGTCTTAATACTTCTTTAGGAGAGACTGGTTTTAGAGGTAATGTCATTTGTTGATCACTATTAACAACCTGGTCAATTTCATCTTCGGTTTGGTTTGCATCTTTCTCGTTGGGCTTAAAGACTTTGCTTAGGAAGTCTGCAAATACATTTGTCTTTTCTTTAGGACTTCTGGCCCATCCACCGTCATCACGTTTTAGGGGTGGTACTTGTTGTTGTGGTCGTTTGAATGTTTTAGTAAGCTTCCAGAGAGAGTAGTCTTCCCTTTTGTCTGCGGAAAGTGTTTGAAGTCTGTCCTGTAGAGTTTTGTTCTCGATTTCTTTTAACATATCTCTTAGCTCTCTCTGAGCTTTATTTAGAGCGGTTTTGTCTGAAGAAATTCTGCTTGTGTGCCATCTGCGGCGTAGTCTCCTTTTTTCTGCAATCATTTCTTGAATCGCTACAGTGTAATCATTGCATTTAGGGCTACAAAAAATATGAGGCGTTGACATCCACGCGCCTGTTTGGATGAGGTTAGTAAAATAAAGCGCGGCTTCTTCAATCTTTAGCTCTGTTTTAATTGGTATGCTAAGTTTAATTTGTTTGTCAAGGTAGTTCTGAAAGGCCTCAGTCTTGTAGTTATACAGAGTATCTTTCGGTTTTTATATACTCTGGAGATTCCTTTGGCAACAAAAAAGTCTATAAGGTCTGGTATTTTTCGAGGATCTGTAGGCCAGTACGTAGGCACCTGTGGAGAGTACTTCGAGTTTTATAGTGTCTACTGCCTTTTTCGTCTCTCTCTAGTAGTACAAAGTCGTGACCCCCAGAAAGTATGTTTAGAGTTCCAGTCCCCTCCAGCAATAAACCTTCCACCCAGCGTTTCAAAGAATTCCCGGAATTGATCCATGTCAATGCGGTGGCGTGGTGGACAATATACAGCCGCGACATTGATTGTATACAAATACAAATACAAAATTCATTTATTTGTGAAACATACGTTATAAAAGGGTGTTAAATATAAAATAAGTTCCAGTATGTTCTGCTAAGTAGCATACAAATGTTATTTGTTAATACATAGTAAACAATGATAATTACTGATCAAATACAAAAACATATGTCAAGGAAGGAAATTCAAAATACAGAAAGAATATAAAATGTCAAGTTATAGATGATAAGTATCAGTCATTAATTAATTTTATCATTCAGAAAGTCATTTATATTATAATATGTCTTGTCAATTAGAAATTTGGAAAGTTTAGTTTTAAATATCATAATATTTTCCGAATTCCGAATATTTTTGGGTATTTTGTTATATATTCTTGTGGCCATGCCAAAAACACTTTTCTGAAAGAGAGTAGTTTTGCTTGGAACTAAACACAGTTGATCGCATCGGCGAATCCTAGTAACATTTTCGAAGTATTTTGGATTACATTTTACAAAAAGTGCTGTCTCATAAATGTATATAGACGGGACCGTGAGCAAACCGAGCTCCTTGAAATGTGGTCTGCAGCTATCTGTACGCCGCAGGTTGCAAATAGCTGTTACACACCTTTTTTGTGCTTTCAGGACTAATTCAATGCCTACAGCATTTCCCCAGAAAATAATTCCATACCTAAGTTTAGAAACTACGTATCCAAAGTACGCTGAAAGCACTGCCTTTCGATTTACTGTTTTGCTAAGCATATACAGGGCATACGAGAACCTAGTCACCTTCTTGCATACAGCATCTAGCTGCGTACTCCATCTCATATTATTGTCTATATGTAGACCTAAGAATTTTGTATTTGTGGTTTCTTCTATTATTTTATCATTAAATTCTACTTTTGTGTTACAATTAAAATAGTTTCTTTGTTTAAATTCCATAATTTTGGTTTTGTTAAGATTAAGTAATAGATTATTTCTAGCTAACCAGTTTGTAATAGATGTAAGACTTTTACTTATGTCACTTTCTTTTTCGTATATGGCAGTACTGTCGTCAGCAAATAGGATCATGGGCTGAGTTATGGAATTTGGGAAGTCATTTACATATATGAGGAAGAGCAATGGGCCTAAAATGCTGCCTTGGGGTACACCATAGCGTACGAGCCGTGGTTTCGATTTATATGTCTCTTCTGATTTACTCAACATACTAATTCTATTGATCTGAGTTATCTGTATCCTATTGCTTAAATATGATTTAATTAGATTGTGAACGTTTCCTCTCACTCCATACTTCTCCAATTTATGCAGTAGTATTTTATGGTCAACACAATCAAAGGCTTTGGTAAGATCCATAAATAGTGCTAACACTGGTAAGGTTTTGTCCATTCGTAAATATATTTTATGTAAGAAGTCATATACTTCAATGTTAATATTTTTATTTTTTCTGAATCCGTTTTGTTTTTCTGTAAAAAGTTCATTGATTTCAAAGTATTCATAGATATTTTGGTAAATTATTCTTTCGAAAACCTTGGCCAAAATTGGTATAAGCGCTATCGGTCTATACGATTTCACGTCTTCTTTGTCGTCCTTTTTAAATATAGGTTTGATTATAGATACTTTAAGTCTTTCCGGAAATACCCCTGATTCAATACATATATTTATTATGAAACTTAAAACTGGTGAAATTATATACGACACGAACTTAACAACATGTGTACTAACGTTATCATAACCCGTGCTGTGGGTATTTTTTAAATTGTTTATGGAGTCATATACTTCTTTAGGAGTTGTAGGTTTCATAAATAAGGAATTTTGTTGATTAAAAGTGCATGATGAATTGTGATTTCCATTATGCTGTGTAGGATTTATCTGTTCTGTGAAATAATCATTGAATGAGTTTGATATTTCTGTGGGATCGAAAATACGTTCCCCTCTGATCTTCAATTGCCTTATATACTCTTTTGGTAAGTTGCTTTTATTTTTGTTAATAATTTGCCAAGTTGCTTTTGATTTATTTGTAGCATTTGATATGTAATAGTTATTTTTAGTATATTGTGTTTGGTTTATAACTTTTTGGAGTCTCTTAGAATATGTCTTAAAAGTATTTTATTGTAGGTAGTCTTTTTTAATCTATACGTCCACAACAGTTCTCTACAGCGCTTACTACACAGTTTGATGCCATTTGTTAACCATTTAGGCTTGAGCTTTGTGGTATTTTTGATTTTTATGACAGGGAAACACAAGTCATAGAACATAATGAAAATGTCGTAAAACCTATTGAATGCTTCATTAGCATCAGTAGTTTCATAAGTTTCAGAAAAACTTAGTTTCTCCAAACATTCTGCATTTTTTTGTTTATTTTCCTCAGAGTCCTTTTTCCTTCATTGTATACCAGAACTTAAGAGAACATGTTCTTTTTACCGGGCATGTTAACATTTGAGCTGTATGATCTGATACTGCAAACTCTAATACCTATTTTACTTTTGCTTCCACGTATATTATGCACAATATTATCAATACATGTCCCACTGCAGGGACGTGTAGGTTCTTTAATGGCTATTTTGAGATTGTAACTCAAAAATAAAGATTCTAATTCTTTTGTATATTTTGAGTTTTCTAACAGATTTATATTAAAGTTCCCACATACTATGATTTTTTTCCTGTTATCATAACTAAAAACTCCCAATATGTCACTCAGATTGTCGAAGAATATGTCATAGTACCTAGCAGTATTTTGTGGCACTCTGTATACACAGAGAACTATAGTATCATAGTCGATTAGGTGTACTGCACAACATTCGATAATGTTTGATATGCAGAATTTCGAAACTGAATCCACCACTTTGAACTTATGATTGTTTCTGACTAAAATACATGCCCCTCCCTTTCTTTTCTTTCTAGCATAGCAAGAGGCTAGTTTGAAATTCGGAACATTCAGGCAATCATAATCATCTTCTATCATATTATGCTCAGTAAAGCAAAGAACGTCTGTTTGCTCACCGTTTCCATCGAGATCATTCATGCATATTGTAAATAAATTTGATTTATTTATGAGTCCGCTTATATTTTGATGAATTACTGTAAGGTGGTTAGTCACGAAAAAAACATTTTTGTTATCATAAGTGCAGTTTTTGATGTTTTCTGATTTGTTGTTACTAAGATCCGATTTAGGTAAAATACATTCAGTCTGCGTACTTTGATTTACATATGTTTTTGTTTGTTTCTACCTTTATAGATTCCTGTTGTTTTCGATTGTAATTTAGATACATCATATCTCTCACGATTGATTTACATGTGTTTAATTTATCAATCATGTAGTTGTGTGTCCCGAAAGTATACAATTTTAATAAACGTACGTTACTAAATTGTGAGCTGACTAATTTTAGAGTATTGTTTATCAGATTTTCGTTAAGGTACTTGTTTCTATTGATTTCACCATTTGTGTTTGTCAGGAGTTGCAGGAAGTAGTAAAGAAAAGATTGAAGTTTCAAAGGATTATTGTCATTTCGACCAGCTAGAATGACTATATAGTCGGACTTGGTGAAATCATTACATGTAAAGTGACAGAATTTCAAGACCTGATCTAATGACGCATGAGGTTTCAAAAAAGAAGTAACCTGATGATTTTCGCCTAAAAGCTTACTTAAAATTTGTCTAAAGTCTATCAAGTTGTTGTAGACATTAGGCATGATTGTAGGAAGTTTTGGTGTGTCACAGACACTACTTGCTGGTATAATTTCAGAGTTCTCTTCTTTCGTCCCACCGTCACTACTTTTCAGGTCTTTGTTTTGGTTTGTTTTCTTCATTAGTAATCCAGTATCAGTTTCTGTAATATTATTTGTTTTCTGTTTGTTTTTCCTATTCTTATTTCTTTTCTTGGTTGGTTTCTTACTACTCTCAGAAATATTATTTGGTGATACTACATAATTTTGTTTATTAGTTTCTTTATCTGACACAATATGTATTTCTCTAAACTCTTTTTTACTTTTATCTCCATCATGTGAGTCATCCAAAAGATAGACACAATTTTCGTGTATAAATACAGCGTTTGACACATTGTTTTGCCCTGGTTTAGTCGCATAGGTTTTTGTGGAACTTGTTGGTGTATTATGGGATGATATTGCTCTTATTTTCGATTTTGGACTTTTCGAAGGTGTTAAAGAAGGTTTTCCTTCTAAAAGTTTCTTGTACATGTCATTTTTATTACGTAATTCGGATATTGTCTTTTCTAGATCGATGTTTTAGATAACAAATTTTGAATTTCTTTATCAGCTCCTAAGAGATGGTTTTTTAGCTGCGAGATCTGTTCGTTTAGTTTGGATATTTCATTATTTTGCTTATGAAGGTCAATTTCTGGTAGGCTTGTATCTTGAATAGTTGAACTTAATATGTTAAAACTGTTTTCATCATGATGAATCGACGAAATTTCAGTCCAAAATCTTGTTTTACGTGGTTTGCGTTTTGTTACGTTTATAAAACGATGTCGCTCATCCCAGCATCCCAAACATATCAATTTTTCCTTATTTTCTGGTGTCATTAAATAAAACCGTTGCTCAGTAATATCAGCGCATTCAATATCATATAGCAGATTACAACATGAACAAGTTATAAATTGTCTATCCGTGATCTCATTTGCACATTTGGCACATATTATTTTCGGCATTTTGCTTGTACACTTTGAAACAACAATTGTGTAAGATGGTCGCAAATTGCGCTATTAGTGATTTCCTGATCGCAGCTTTTATGTCTTGCACATATGACGTTTGACAGATGACAGTCTATGATCAGCTGTGCATATATGCGCTTGAGCATGTAGTTTCCAAAAAGTAATGTGTTTTCGGTGTCTCTGTGTGTGTGTTTTCATTCGAATTTTGGGTTTTAACCGTTATTTAATTGTGTTCAGTGAGATTATGCCGTTTATGAGAAGAAATATTCCAAAAAATACTTGCATATTTAGATGTCCATAGGTTAGTTGCACAACAATTTTATATTTCACTTATGTAGACTGCTCAAATACTGTTTATATTTCCAAAAAAATTGACTAAGCGCTCACTTTAGGTGTTTACTTTCTGGTGTTGCCAGCTAGTGACTGTTGTACTCTGCCAATCATTAATTGCCACTACAGCGGCCTGGATGTGGTTGTATCGGTAGCTGTTTAGCGGGTAATGTTTGATGCTTTCTCTTATGATTACAGCAGCTCCAGCATGTGCCGTTCCATCAGGATGGTTACAGTAGTAGATCTTGTATCCAGAAAAGCATACCACTCGCTGGTCAGTCATGTGTGTTTCAGACTTTACTTTGGGAGACGAGCAATCAGACTCGTTATAAGTCCCACTAGGTTTCCTATGTGTTGTACGAGAGCGACACTGAAAGTTTTTAGAACTGGCCACTTGTAAACGATATAATAAAAAAATAAGTTCAAATTTTGAAAATGGTACTCTTTGCCAATGTTATCGTGTATGTATTTCATTCATTTGTCATTTGTTTCACGATTTGGCGGCAAACTGAAAATTATCTGTGTCACGTCAGCATGAATTTAACGCGAGAAAATTTTCGTGCAATGATTTTTTATGACTTTCGATGTCATTTAAGTCAACAAGAAAGTTATGATAGACTTCGATTGGCCTTTCACGATGAAGCCCCATCTCGTGCAACTGTTTACAACTGGTTTAATGAGTTTAAACGTGGTCGCACTAATCTCACCGATGATCTGCGTGAGGGACGGCCTTCTACGGCGACGACTGAAGATAACATCAGTCATGTGCGGCGTATGATAGAGACTGACAAAAGAGTGACCTATCAGCAGATTCGGACAAGCTTAGGCATCGGTATGAGTCAAGTGCACAAATTCCTCCATGAACATTTAGCGGTCAGGAAGCTTTGTGCCCGGTGGATACCTCATAATTTGACAGAGGCCCAAAAACTCCGTCGTGTTGATTGGTGCCGTGAAATGGTTCAAAGATTTAACGGAGGTGACTCAAATGCTGTGTTCGACATACTTACGGGTGACGAAAGCTGGATTTACTGTTATGATCCTGAAACTAAAAGACAGTCTGCTATGTGGGTGTTTCCTTCCGAGGAGTTGCCAACTAAAGTGAAGAGAGATCGAAGCGTGGAAAAAAAGATGGCGGCCTCGTTCTTCGGAAGGACAGGTCATTACGCAACAATTGTTTTAGAGGATCGAAAAACAGTTACTGCAGAGTGGTACACTAACAATTGTTTGCCACTTGTCTTGGAAAAAGTTCGGGAGAAACGACCTCGCAGTAGGATCCTCCTTCACCACGACAACGCCTCGTCGCACACCGCCAAGCAAACGATCGACTATTTGGCGACGTCAGACGTGGAATTACTGGGTCACCCGGCGTATAGCCCCGACCTCGCACCTTGCGATTTTTATTTATTCCCGAAAATAAATGAAAAACTTCGAGGAAAACGTTTTATGGACGCCGAGGAAGCAGTGGCTGCGTTTGAAAAGGCCGTCGAAGAGACCTCTAAGGAGGAGTGGGCAAAGTGCTTTTCTCAGTGGTTCCATCGGATGCAGCGATGTATTGATGTGAATGGACACTATTTTGAAAAGATATAATTAAGATATAACTTTCTAGTTTGTTCAGTTTTTGATTTTCTAAGAACTTTCAGTGTCGCCCTCGTATGAGGGTGTCCATTTTTTCGGTTTGTCGGATTATCATTTGTTCTAAAAAATGAGTTGGCTGAGGCTCCTGAGTGCCTGGGAGTGATTGAATAGTTTGTGTATCGATTGGGTCTGGCTTGCCTTTATTGAGGGAACGCCTAATCCATTCAGTATTATTGGGTGGTCTGCTCTGATTACATTTTTTATTCTCATGTGCCATTTTTTGTAAGTCATTGTTTCTTTTTGGCCTGAGTAAAGGAAATTCTTCAGGGTTCAATTGAAAATCCTTTGCTTGATCCTCCTTGCTTGTTGTTGGGAAAGTTGGATGCTCTTGAGATGTTATTCTAGGTTTAGTTTTTTGAGTTTTCCTTGCCAGGATCTCCCTGTAGACTTGGCATCCCTTGTAATTGGCCGTGTGGCTTCCGAGACATAGTGCGCATGTGGCGGGGGTGTTTCTATCCTTCTTGGCACAATCTATGGTATTGTGTCCTTCTCCACACTTTACACATCTAAATGGTCTCATGCAATAGTTTTTTGTGTGTCCATATTGTTGACAACGGATACACTGTACAATCGCAGTTTTTCTTTTTGGATCTTCAATATTAACTTTAACGTTGTAAATGTACTGTATGCTTTTAACAACCTTATTATTTTCACTTGGTTGAAGATTCTTCTTCTTCTTCTTCTTCTTCTTCTTCTTCTTCTTCTTCTTCTTCTTCTTCTTCTTCTTCTTCTTCTTCTTCTTCTTCTTCTTCTTCTTCTTCTTCTTCTTCTTCTTCTTCTTCTTCTTCTTCTTCTTCTTCTTCTTCTTCTTCTTCTTCTTCTTCTTCTTCTTCTTCTTCTTCTTCTTCTTCTTCTTCTTCTTCTTCTTCTTCTTCTTCTTCTTCTTCTTCTTCTTCTTCTTCTTCTTCTTCTTCTTCTTCTTCTTCTTCTTCTTCTTCTTCTTCTTCTTCTTCTTCTTCTTCTTCTTCTTCTTCTTCTTCTTCTTCTTCTTCTTCTTCTTCTTCTTCTTCTTCTTCTTCTTCTTCTTCTTCTTCTTCTTCTTCGTACCCGCAGCTTTTGTATACAAATCAACATTTTACATTACAAAGTTTAAATCCGCTTCACCGCAATTCGCCGCGGTAAGCGGTGTGTTTTCCGCCTTACTATGGGCCTTATAAGAAGGCTCAAGGTTACCCAAAGTCCAAAGGGTAATGGAGCGTGCTGTGCTTGTAGGTTCGTGAATACCTACGTGAATCAGAAATGAGGAGATACGTAGGAGAATTAAAGTAACCGACATAGCTCACAGAATAGCTAAACTGAATTGGCACTGGGTGGGGCACATGGCTCGTAGAGTCGTTGGGACATTAAAGTTCTCGAGTGGCGACCGCGCACCGGAAGAGCTATAGGGTGGGCAGGCCTCTTATTCGGTGGACCGATAACCTAGTAAAGGTCGCGGGGAAGCGTTGAATGCGGGCATTGCAAGACCGGTCAGCGTGGAAATCCTTGGGGAAGCCTTTGTTCAACAGTGGACGTCATTTGGCTGATGATGATAATAATAATTAATACTAATAATAATATTGTTCCAATAAAAAAGGAAATTATACATATTTTGCGTTTTTTAACCTTCTGTCTCTAATGTAAAATCGTGTCCAAAAAAAACTTAGAAGAACCGAAAGAACCGGGTACCCGGTTCCAAGTAGCTGTCGGAACCGAAGAACCGGTTCTTACTAAAGAGGTCCGGTTCTGCACCCCCTAACCCTACCGGAGTCAAAGACCAAGCTGCCACTGGAGTCCTTAACACAAAGACATTTAGTAATATTATATCTTGTGTCGCTTTCTCCCGCGCCTTTGCCAGACGAAAGATAGTCTATTGGCCCTCTTTGGTCTCCAGTAGGGATGGGTAAGTACTGCAGTATTTACTCATGCCAGAGTAAATACTCAGTAAAAACTATTATAAGTACTCTTTTTTTACTTTTTACTGAGTATTTATGTTTTACTAACAAAAACTTAATAAGCTATTATATTTTATCTAATATTTATCTGTATGACACTTTTTTACGTTTTTCTAAGTTCTTTAAGTTTTCTAAGTTCTAAGTAGTCTGACGATATAACATTATTAACATTTTATTTAGGGGATTCCCCTTAAAATCTTTATCAATAGAGTTGTTATTCGTAGTGTTACCAACTAAAAAAAAATCACTTTAGGCTCCGCGTACACGGGAAACTTTTATGTACCACTAATGCGTGTAACTTGTTTTGTTTTAGGGTTCCGTAGCCAAAATGGCAAAAAAGGAACCCGTATAATTTCGCCCTGTCCGTCCGTCTATCATAGCCATTTTACTCGGTGAGTATTGGCACTATGTGGATGGTGTTTTTATGGAATGAAAGTCCACTCCCGCATAATAAATGCACAAGCATATCGCTTCGTGCGAATAGGTGGTATATCAACTACGAAGGGATGAAACGCCTCCCTGCGCCTAGTGAACCAAAGGTGGAATGGAGCTAGGGGAATGAGGTCATGAAGTTCTTGAGCACACTCTCCGAAATGAATTCGATAAAAAACGATAAAGAGGCGGCTTTGCGGCGATGCTCAAGGCTTTGGAGCTTGTTTAAAATAAACTCATCATCACCTATTAGTCTCCTGACGCGTCGGTCGATAGCATCCAAGGCTTCAAGCTGGTAGCGGGCTTCCTACATTATATCAGGACTTGTGCCTGATATAATGTAAGAAGCTGTCCAGGTGTGAAGTACCGTCACACCTTATATAGGATACGTAGGTCCATTGCAGCTACTTTAGCCTTGGACTCCATGTATTGCCCGAAATTCAAGTTATATGTTATAGTCACGTCTAGGCGCTCAAGGTGGTCAGTTATCGGAATCGTTTCATCTCGGAGAGTAGGAGTCAAGGTGAAAGGACTCCTTTTGGCAGAAAAAAAGACACGCCTGTATTTTAGAGACATTGAACCTAACGAGGTTGTTGAAATGAAATGAAAATATTTTATTCGAAGTAGGTAGCAGTGTACACTTTTCGAGCGTCATTGTTTTATCTACCTAATACGAGGTTCCTACCACTCGGAACTCGTATACCCACCGTTTTGGGAAGTGTTTGCGGAGTAAGAAGAAACGGCGGGCCCTCACCTCCGCATCACACTCCTCCTCCCGCGCCTGCTGTCGCTGTCACTGTCGTAGTCACTTGCGTCCAGGCCACGGCCTTATATGAAGCAGGAATAGAGTTGCACAAAGAACCGAACCCTGTGGTACCCCGGCATCGATAGCCAATAGGTCAGACAAGCAGCCATCAACGACTACCTGAATCAACCGTTCCCTCAGGAAATTGGATACTCAGTTGCACAAGCTCACAGGGAGCCCGTAAGATGGAAGCTTGCCAATAAGGCTGGCGTACCAGACCCTATCAAAAGCCTTTGAGATGTCGAGAGACACAACGAGTGCTTCACCATGTTTCTCAATGGCCTCGCCCAATCATGCGTAGCATACACAGGAAGATCTCCTCGGCGAAACCCGTATTGTCGATCGCTAAGAAGGTCATTTTCTTCGAGATATGCAAGAATGAGGTTGTTCAGTACACGTTCCATAATCTTGGATTGTGGAAGTGATTGCTATGGGGCGGTAGTTGGCAGGATCCACACGGCTACCTTTTCTGGGCACAGGTTGCTCGTTGGCAAGCTTCCTGGACTTTGGGACTACACCTGTCTTAAGGAGGGACGGTACAGACGTGTCAGAACAGGAGACAACTCAGGAGCGCAGTTCTTGAGAACTATGGCTGGTATACCATCAGGTACACTGGCTTTGTTCACGTCTAGACTGTGAAGTGTATTAAGAACCTTTTGGCGGATACAGATTGGAGTCATTGTAGTACCGCAAGGAGGTAAGTGGGGTGGTGTACTATTCGTAGAATCCAAACGCGAATATTTTCAGCAACAAGTTTGCCTTATCAGTTGCTATGTGAGCCAGTGCTCCATCAGGTTTCATCAGTGGAGGTAGAGACGGCACGACAGAAATTCGCCTCGACCGATTTAGCCAGGGACCAAAAAGCCTTACTCCCAGAGGGATAGGAGGCAAGTTGTGATCCGATGCGGCGTATGTGGTCGAGGCGTGCCCTGCGTAGCGTCTTTTTGTAGGACTTTGCGGCTCTATTAAAGGTTCTTTTCTTATCTTGCGTACCCGGAGTTTTGCGACTGCGAGCATCAGCCCAAGCTTGGTACGCCGAATGTTTTACTGCCTGCTGAGTATTCGGCATTGAACCACGGGCGAGCTTGATTCTCAAGAGGAATGTCAGAGAACGGGATGTAATATTCCATTGCCTGACAGATTACCTCTGAGATTGATGCCGCACAGCTAGACGGGTCTCAAGAAGAAAAAAAATTGCCCAGTTAGTGGTTGAAGAATTTAAACATATTCAACCATGAGTGCGCACAAGATGCTTTAAAGCGATATTCAAATATGGAAGACAAGCGAAAGGTTAAAATAAACTCCAACACGAAGACCCAAAAAAAAAATTCGCATGTTTTTTTAATATATATTTTCCTCACATTGCATTGGTCGTGATTTTATTATATGTATACCATGATTACCATGTCATGCAAAAATAACCGATAAAAAGTTTTTACTGTCTCTAGAGAGTAAATACTCAGTATTTACTCAAACTCAGTATTTACTCTGACTGAGTTTTTACTCCCTTACCCATCCCTAGTCTCCAGAGTGTCATAAAGTGAAGACAGCTTTTCATATCGGGCTCTGGCAACAGCGCGCTTATTTGTATTTTTGGCTGCTGTGTACGCATTAGAGATGTGTAAGTCCGAGTTTTTAAAGGATTCGGGTCCGGATGTACATCCAGCTCTGCGGATTTGCTTTCAGGTACCAGTTCCGTCGGACCTGTATAGGTCCGAGTCCTTAGCGGAGTGGATGGATTGACGCGATCAGCGGACCTGCTTTCTCGTATCAGTTCCGCCGGACCTATATGGGTCCGAGTCCTTAGAGGAAAGGCTTGAGTAGGGCGACCAAACTTGATTGCACCATTGTGTTGCGGAAGCAGAACTCATAAATGAATAAAAGGAGCATTTTTAAAGAATTTTGCAAAATTTATTTTATTAACAAGATAGTAGTAAAATCACACCCATTTGATATAATCAACAAATAAAGTTTTGACATTATATTTCATCATTCGTTTAACAAAAAAATCTTTCATTTTATTTAGAATCATACTTATAGTACTTACATCCTTTATAGTTTCATAATACTTCATTTATTATCAGATCAGATAGCTTTGTAAACTTATGCCTACAAAACGTGCAAAGATAAAATACTGAACTCCGGGCGCCATCTAGTATACCTATGCTAAAACTCGTAGCAAGGCAGGTCAGTACGTACGGTATAACTCGCCCCTCCCGTCCCCACCTCACTCACCCGCCATTCCTATACCAGTGCCAGCGCGGTATCAGTTCCGGGTTCGTTTGCATCTAACTCCTATCGAAACTGAATCAGTTCCAGAGGAACCGGTTCGACTTGTAGTCGGAGTGACATCCACCACATCCACGATGGATACGGGTCCGAGAATTCAGTTCCGGCCGGACCTAGACATGTCTAGTACGCATCGCGGTCTTCAGGAGATTTGGTCTATTGCCCACCATTCATTCCACTACCAAGTATCCTTGTCGATGGTGCTGCCCCCCTTAGAAAAGGAGCTTTGCAAGACAAATTTAAAAACTTTTATACTCTATGATCCCAATCAAAATCTCAAGTTCCATTTTTGCCATGGCAATACTTAATTCGTTCCTTGAAAGTCAAAAAAATACCTATGCTCGGTTTGTCTAAATATAACCTTTTTACAAGAGAATATTTACGAGCAAATAAATAAATGCATCGAAGGAACATAACCTTTGTATATGGAGGGGGCGGGCGCCCTAATTAGATCTCGTACCACCTAAAAATTTGGCTAGGGTCACCACTGTTTGTACGGAACCCTCTGTGCGCGAGTCCAGCTCGCACTTGGCTGTTTTTTTTTTGATTGGAATGAACTTTAGATCGTAACTTCTACGGTTTTGCTATGTTTTTGTTAATTGGCCATAATGAATCGACGAAGATAACTCGTGAAATACACACACAAGAAAAATACAGTATGATTGAGAACCTCTTCCGTTTTGAAAGTCAGTTAAAAAAGTGAAAAATACAGTATTTTTTAAGAATTCTATTAGAGTTATTTCTGCTATTAATATTGATTTTGTCCATTTAATTGGCCTCTTAATAATAACATACTTTCTTATGCACAGGATTCACTCTAAGCTCATCGAACAACCTGGCGCGACTCACCGCGTTGGCGCTCACCCATCTGCTTCTGTGCCCGCCGTCGAGTCGCTTACCCGCGCACACGCCGCTTCGGAGGGCGGCCGTCGATTTACTTGGTCGAGGATTCACTGTGTGGCAGCCATATTTGGACGTCAGCCATGTTCTGTTAGGTCAGTAGTTAAAAAATATTTCGCCATCTATACCTTGTGGATAATAAATAAAATACGTAAATGAATACGTTAAAAACAACCGACTTCAATCGCAACAACTCCAATTTTGCTATGTTTTGTTGATTTTCTCAAAAACCGCTGAATCGATTTCGATAAAATTTATATGGGACCACCTGTGAAGTATACCCTTTCAAACAAAAAAAGAATTTTCGAAATCGGTTCAGGCGTCTTCGAGTAATCGGTGAACATACATAAAAAAAAAAAAAAAAGATTCCGACGAATTGAGAACCTCCTCCTTTTTTTGAAGTCGGTTGATAAAATAGCCTTTATTACTGAAAAATAATAAATGCGTATCAAATTAATATAGTTCCTAACATAAATTCAGTCCGCCCTTTTGGCGAAGGCCTCCTCCAGCCTCTTCCATTCTTCTCTCTTTCTTGCCGTCCTAGTCCATGTAAGCCCTAAAATTTTTTCAAGTCATCCTCCCATCTTATTTTTTGTCTCCCCCTGCTTCTTTTCCCGTCTCTGGGCTACCACTCTGTAGCTTTTTTAGTCCATCTGTCTTCACTTCTTTGTATATGTCCAGCCCATTTCCATTTTAATTTCCTTATTCTATTTTTTATACCTGTTAGTTTTGTTTGTTCTCGTATATCTTTGATTTTCACTTTATCCTTTCTCCTTGTGGATAGGACGGTTAAATTGTGCCACTCGATAAGAAGAATTGAAATACTTAAAGAACTGTCTGGTCATAATGTTACGAAGAGTATAAGTGTATCATCATCAGCCAAAAGACGTCCACTGCTGGACAAAAGCCTCCGCCAAGAATTGATCGCCCTCGTGGCATAGGGGCTGGTCTGCTTGTTTTCATATCAGGAGGTAGCGGGTTCGAATCCGGCCAACTTTGTAGGACTCGGTTTGGTTGGTAGTAGGGCATTTTCGGAGCCCGCTTGGCTAGTCTACCACCATCTTATCTAAGTCTTGCCATTAAACATCAATGTTAATAGCATGGAGGTGTTCCGACATGATACACCCAACTCTCCACTGCATTGGGGAATCTTGGTAAGCCCGCTTCCATCTTTGGCAACATCATCACTTACCACCAGGTGAGATGATGCCAAAGGCTTATCAATTGTGATAAAATAAAAAATAAATAAATCCACGCCGACCGGTGCGCGGTCGCCACTCGAGAACTTTACTGCCCTAACGGCTATCTGTTCTACGAGCTACGTGCCCCGCCCACTGCCACTTCAGTTTAGCGATTCTGTGTGCTATATAGAGTCCTTTTAAATAACCTGAAAAAAAATGTTACAGTGGCTTCTACTCTAGAAACTGAACAACTTTCCCCAGGGAACCTATAGTGAATTCTCAAAAAAATTTTTGGGCTTCCCATAGGAAATTCGCGGATCAGTTGATAATTTTGTATGAGGAATCTAAAATTTTTCTGGGTTCCGTGGGGAAAGTTGTTCAGTTCCATGAGTAGAAGCGGTATTTAATTTTTTTTAGGTATTTTTTAAGGACCCTATACAGGGTTATTTTTTGACCCCCCACCAAAACTTCACAGTGGCTTCTACTCATGAAACTGAGCAACTTTCCCCAAGTAACCAATGGTCAATTCCCAAAAAAAATTTTGGACATCTCGATATAAAATAGGCCGATCACGTGATCAAATTAGTATGAAAAGTTTAAAAATTTTTTTGCGAATTGACCATTGGTTACTTGGGGAAAGTTGCTCAGTTTCATGAGTAGAAGCCACTGTGAAGTTTTGGTGGGGGGTCCAAAAATAACCACGTATAAGGCTGTTCACATACCTTGATTTTTTTTCGCAGGCCTACTAGAGATGTGCTCGGACGCGGATAAGCTAGTGCCCTCGATGACGTACGGCCTGCCGCTGTCCCCGCAGGCGGACTCGTGTCGCACCGCGCGCCATGCGTTGACCCTTATCGCCACGGCCAGGTGAGGTTTATACAGGGTGTAACAGAAAGGTGTGATAATACTTCAAGGTTGGCTTTAACCCATCAAACTGAACAACTTTCGTTCTACAAATTTGTTCAAATCGCAATTTTTTTTTTGACTTTTCATACAAATCGATCAGCTGGCTAACCAAGTTTGTATGAAAAGTCCGAAAATTTCTTTGCGATTTCAACAAAGTTGTAGAACAAAAGTTGTTCAGTTTGATGGGTTAAAGCCAACCTTGAAGTATTATCACACCTCTCTTTTACACCCTGTATAGATAGGGTGCTCTTAGAATATCTGTAACTGGAGTTATTAATCGTGAATCTGAACAAATTTGAAGTGTATGAGGTGTGAAATAAGTTTGTTGACAGATTACTTGCCGAGACTCCACTGAACACACATCTGTTTGAGTTAATTTTCAATATTATCTTCGTTTGACAATAGTTGAAAACCAAAGAAGACGCGGGGAGAACAAGGAATGTCAGTTAATATTTTCTATTCTATTCTATTCTTAAACTGTTTACGAGAAAGTAGATTTTACCGTAAACACTTCTAACTGACATTCCTTGTTCTTCCCGCGTGGTCTTTAGTCAGTGACTTTTTTAAATGTATATTGTTTTTATATTTTCTTAGTTTGTGTTGTGCAAAAAAGGGTTTAAATTCATTCATTCATTCACTCTTTACACTGACGTGACGACCTGGTCAAGGTCGCGGGATTCCGCTGAATATAAGGACAGTGCACGACCGGTCATCGTGAAAATCCTCCCCCAAAGTGTTCGTTCAGTAGTGACAGTCTTGCGGCTGAAGATGATGATGATGAGTATGGCTTAACCTTCCCGAGGTATGGGAAGAGGTGAGAGGTGGCGCGGTGCGCGGCCGCCCAGCAGTCCGGACATTGTTTTTCGACTTACACAGGCTATAAATCTAGTCGGGCGTCAAATTATAATCAGGGCTTCTACTCCTGATTCTGATCAACTTTCCCCAAGGAACCCATAGTCAAATCGCAAAAAAAATGTTGGACTCGTCGTACAAAAATATCAAAATATGACGCACAACTAGATGATTGTGGTGGAGGTGGGTAATGATGATACCAGTGATGATGATGATCTTCACCTCCCTGCCCCTCAGGCCGGCAGCGTTCATAACCACAATGGCTCGCGAGGTTGCCCGGTGCGCGGCCGCCCAGCAGTCAGGCCAGCCGTCGCCAGCGCACCACGCGCTCAGCAAGGGGCGGGCGGAGGTGCTGCGCGGCATCGAGCTGCTCATAGACAGGATGCATAACGAGGTGGCTGAGCTGTTGGTCGAGGTGAGTGGTTTCAGGCAGGGAATGGAAGGGGTTGTGTTAATACGTGCGCGTTCAACCGAGACAGATAAGCGGTTTTAACCTTCCAAAGGAAAATGAGGAATGAAAGGGTTTTATTAACATGTGAGGAATGAAAGGTCTTTTTTTATTCACAATTGGTAGTCCCGATGATGCCGAATATGGAAGCGGCCTTACCGAGATTCAACAACGCAATGGGGAACTAGCTATCTTATATCCATGCCGGAACACATCAATGCTATTAAATTGATGTTTGGCGGCAAGACTTGGATAAGATGGTGGTAGCTAGCCAGGCGGGCTCCGAAAATGCCCGACCCCGCCGGGATCGAACCCGCACCTCCTAATGTAAAGCAAGCAGACTAACCATAGACTACGGAGGCGGACCACGGAAGTGGTTAAAGAGCACATAAACCGATGCACTATGAGCACTGAGCCACAAAATAGACACAGAGGGTCCGCTCAATACAAACCACTAAAATCGTAAGCATATACATACATGCTTATAGAAATATACGGGCATTCAAGGCGAGGTCACGATCGCACAGTACGTGATCTTGCCTACAACAACGACTATGTATATGTATATGCTTAAGATTTTAGTGAGCGTATTGAGCGGACCTTCTGCATAGTATTTTGTGACAGTCTTGGCCGAACTGCTTGTGGAGGCAAGCATTTTTTGTTTTCGGATAACGGACCGCCCCGTGTTCAAAGAAAACAAATGACCGTACTTTTGTCGATAAAATGTTCATTATCAAAAGATCTAGGGGGCGACTCTGTGGTACAAATAGTAACGGCGAAAAAGTCCGAATGGCGTTTGCGTAGTGTAAATTTAATATCGAATAAGAGTGTTGCGCTAAGACGATGCATCTCATCTCACTATATATAATATTATAAATGCGAAAGTATAGATGTTTGTTTGTTTGTTTGTTCCGCCCTCACGCCGAAACTACTGAACGGATTTGGATGAAATTTAGTAGGTAGATAGATAAAACACTCGGCTAACACATAGGATACTTTTTATTCCGGAAAACTTAAGGGTTCCCGTAGGAATGCTTAAAGACTCAAAATTTCCACTTCGTCACTAGATGGCGTTATCTTAACATTTTCTTTCTGGACACAATTCTTCCACGTGGACGAAATCGCGGGCGGAAGCTAGTTTATAATAATTGTCTGTAATAGACGCAAAGGTCATTGATTGATCCAAAAAAAAAAACATAACAAAACTTTTAATTCCAGGTGATGGACATAATTCTCCACTGCGTGGACCAGTCTCACCTGAAGAGCAAAGGTCTGAACGAGGTGTTCCCGGCCATCTGCCGCTACAACCAGGTGTCGCACTGCCCCGCCACCAGGCGTATCGCGGGTGAGTTTCAGATTCCCATACAAATTCATGATTCTCATTATTCAGATATAGTATGGGAAACTAAAAATAAATATTGTTTTAGAGATCGAATTTATTTAAAGCAATCGATGTTTTATTTTTTTTGTTTTTTTCTTTGCTTCTTTGTGCTTTGTATGTGTTTTTATTGTTTTGTATTCTATGTTTCCTGTGTGTGTTTTCCTTAATAAACTTTTTCTATTCTATCCTATATTTTTTCTGTATTTTGTACTTGATTCCGAGTAACCCCTAAAATTTGAAATACACTTTTGTAACGCCATGTATACTATACCAGGCACCAGGTAACCGGTTACTGAGACCGTGAGACCTGAAAACGCGATCATAGTATTATTTCTGTTGGTTGAATTTAATTCTTATTTTTTTATTTTCTTTGTAAGGATTATGTTAATTAACGTGCAATAACGAAATAACATACATTACATTACATTTATACATATGTGTAACAATAACTTTTCAGTTTTGTTAATCTTTTTGTACCTAAAGCTTACGGCAGAAAAAAATATTTGTATTTGGGAAATACAAAAAAGTTTTAATTTTTAATTTAGTTCTTCTGTAATGTTCTTTGACTGTGTGGGTTTGGAATAAATATTTTTCTGTTCTATTCTAAAATATTTAATCGCCCATCAAAAAATACTGAATCGCACAGCAAAAAATCTATTTACCATCTATATGTTAGGTTAGCAGCTAGTATTTTATTAAAATTTAATACTATTCTTTGTAATTCGTTCCAGTGGGCAGTCACACAGGACAGCTGGCTATATACGAGCTACGCGCGGGCCGATGTCAGTCTCTCGCCGCGCATAACGGGCCGGTGACAGCGTGCGCGTTCAGTCCGGATGGCCGGTACCTAGTCTCGTACGCCACTGCCGACAACCGCCTGTCTTTCTGGCAGAGTACCGCTGGTAAGTTTGTGACCACTTAGCAGAGACTTCCCCCCATACAAATCTAGCACCAGGGCTGCCAGATGTACGATTTAAGTCGTATTCCTACGATTTTTTGCCCTTTTTACTAATGTACGACCGCAACAACGAAATCGTACAAAAAACGTACGACTTTTTTAAGATTCAGCATCGTCGGCTGAAATACTTGTATCCAAGCCACCTAACTTGAAAAACAAATAACGTACCGTACCTATTATGTCTACGCGATAATAAAATTCGGGGAATTCTCGAGCTTACTCCTACTCCGCCAAAGTGTGTCTTAGCCTAACGTGCGCTTAAGTATTTGAAAGCAGACCTTTTGTTAAGCTACTAAAGTGTATGATTGCTTGCGTTTTTACGGAATTTATTACTTTCTTGGTATGAATTGCGACTGCAAATAGGAATAAATAGGTAACACATTCTTCTCATAAGTGTTTGAACTGTGGCAATTTAACACGCAATTGTGGCAATTGAATTCACGCTGTGTTTCCTTTTGTTTTAATTCGATATAATAAGTAATTTATATTAAAATCATTGAATATGAGCGATGAAAATGAAGGAGAGCGTCCCGCATCTCGGCCCTTGTAATATCAAATGTAGTAAAAGCCATTCTGGCAAAAATGACGTTTTGACACCGTCGTATTCAGTTTCGCGAGATCTATCGATCTGTGTATTTAAAATTTCGATATTCGCAAAAAAATGTAATTACGACCTAAAAAATTATGCAGATTCTCTTTGAAAATCGTGTTGTAATTGACAGTAATCGACAATGCAATAGTCAGTTAAATGCTGTAATTACACATTTTTTGCCTGTTCAACTTATTACGACATTTCAAAAAAAAAAAAAACGGCCATTTGATAGGGTATTTTGTCGTAAAATACAGAATTCACTATCGAGTACCCTATACAGCAGTGTAAATTGAAGTAAATTTATCATGGAATTTTGTCGTAAAAGACATAATCCACTACCGAATGGTCTTTTCAACACTTTAAATAAATTCATTTAAAGTAAACTTATCAGGTCGTTTTGTCGTAAAATACACAGTTTCACACTGTGTGGCTTTTACAGCACTTTGAATTAATGTTTTGGTTGGGAGCTGCTCCAAAATATCGACCCTTGTAATATCAAATGTAGTAAAAGCCAAAGCACGACTTTACAGGAGAAGCAAGAAACAAAAATGGTCATCATATTAATGTCCATAACTTTTTTGATTTTAAAGTTATTTTAATAAATTTAATAAAAGAAACATGGAACTAAGAGTTCTATAACATGAATAACATGGAAATTGCGTACCATGCGTAGTTTAAGATTTAGCATTGCATTTACTACAAAAAAAAACATTTTCAAAATGGTTTTTATGACCCTAATTTTAACCTAAAAAACTTATAGCTGTCATTAAACATTGTAGTGCAAACCATTGGCATTAGTTTCGTTGAATATTTTATGTATTAAAAGACTCGTTTTTAATGTATCAAATGGAATTTATATTGATAAATTTAGGTGAATAGTCACAAAAACAAAAAGATAGGAAGCAAAATTGTTTATCAAATGAAACAATACAATTGAAAACAACAAAAAGACAACCAAAGCATAGAGGTTTACAATTTAACAGAACCATTTCTAAAATTTTCACATTTTTTTAGGTATTAAAATTGTTCATTAAATTAAGTAATAGAATTTAAAACATCAAAGAAAATATCTTATCTTAAAAATGTCCTGTAAATTATAGATTTAAATTTAACAGAAACATTAACAAAAATTGTGACATAAAATATTTTTTTACATGAAGCAACTTTTTTTTTTTCAAATTAAAAATATACAGTTATAATATAACTACAGTAAACTACAACAAGTAACAAAAACAATTATTACTTTAGTTATTGAAAAACAATTAAACAACACAACATCAAACATTAACCGTAAAAAAAATAACAAAATGAAATTTCGTATTTTTCCTGTAAGTCACCCTAGATCATCAGTAAATGTAGTCAAAAGTCATACGTCCTACATTACGAATTTCAGCAAAAAATAGATACTTTTAATCAGGTAACATAAACGTAACAAAGAAAACATAGCAAATTGAAAAATAATCTAAAGAAATAGTGATCTTAAATTATATTCTTAAATTAGCCTCTTGATATTCCTACATCCTCCTCATGTAGATCAGATGAAAAAATACGGTGTATCATTTTGTTATGTCGTATTAGACTTCGTAAAAAAAATCGGTTGAACCTATTGCAATTAATTATAAAAATCGTTGAGTTCTTGTAACAAATAATATTTGTTACTGTTGTTAAAAAACGGCCTCTCTCTGAACTTAAATATAAAGATTTATAATTGACCACGCTGAATACGTTAAAAGCAACCGACTTCAATCGCAACAACTCCAATTTTGCTATGGTTTTGTTGATTTTCTCAAAAACCGCTGAATCGATTTCGATAAAATTTATATAGGACCACCTGTGAAGTATACCCTTTTAAACAAAAAAAGAATTTTCCAAATCGGTTCAGGCGTCTTCGAGTAATCTGTGAACATATATAAAGATTCCGACGAATTGAGAACGTCCTCCTTTTTTTGAAGTCGGTTAAAGAAAACTGTGTTTAGATGGAACCATCCCTAAAAGATTTCATAGGGAATACTTAGAAATGCCCTTCCAGGGCAATTACATTGATAACCTAATTGAAACTGATGAAGAAGATCTAGACAGTGAGGAAAATAATAATGTATAATACAAAATCTTAATCTCAAGAAACTGATTCAATTTACAAAAAAGTGGGCTCTTTATTATCAGTAAGCTACAACAAGTAGAAGATATCATTATAACTTTAGTTTATTCACAGACAACACAACCAAATATCAAATATTAACCGTAACAAAATAACAAAATGCTACACCGTATTTTTTCATCTGATCTACATGAGGAGGATGTAGGAATATCAAGAGGCTAATTTAAGAATAGAATTTAAGATCACTATTTCTTTACATTATTTTTCAATTTGCTGTTTTCTTTGTTACGTTTATGTTACCTGATTAAAAGTATCTATTTTTTGCTGAAATTCGTAATGTAGGACGTATGACTTTTGACTACATTTATTGAAGATCTAGGGTGACTTACAGGAAAAATACGGAATTTCATTTTGTTATTTTTTTTTACGGTTAATGTTTGATGTTGTGTTGTTTAATTGTTTATCAATAACTAAAGTAATAATTGTTTTTGTTACTTGTTGTAGTTTACTGTAGTTATATTATAACTGTATATTTGTAATTTGAAAAAAAAGTTGCTTCTTGTAAAAAATATTTTGTGTCACAATTTTTGTTAATATTTCTGTTAAATTTAAATAAATCTATAATTTACAGGACATTTTTAAGATAAGATATTTTATTTGATGTTTTAAATTCTATTACTTAATTTAATGAACAATTTTAATACCTAAAAAAATGTGAAAATTTTAGAAATGGTTCTGTTAAATTGTAAACCTCTATGCTTTGGTTGTCTTTTTGTTGTTTTCAATTGTATTGTTTCATTTGATAAACAATTTTGCTTCCTATCTTTTTGTTTTTGTGACTATTCACCTAAATTTATCAATATAAATTCCATTTGATACATTAAAAACGAGTCTTTTAATACATAAAATATTCAACGAAACTAATGCCAATGGTTTGCACTACAATGTTTAACGACAGCTATAAGTTTTTTAGGTTAAAATTAGGGTCATAAAAACCATTTTGAAAATGTTTTTTTGTAGTAAATGCAATGCTAAATCTTAAACTACGCATGGTACGCAATTTCCATGTTATTCATGTTATAGAACTCTTAGTTCCATGTTTCTTTTATTAAATTTATTAAAATAACTTTAAAATCAAAAAAGTTATGGACATTAATATGATGACCATTTTTGTTTTTTGCTTCTCCTGTAAAGTCGTGTTTTGGCTTTTACTACATTTGATATTACAAGGGTCGATCTGGTGAGTACCAGATGCGGGACACAGTGAAGTAAATCTTATAAAAACCAAACTTAGAAATAGTTTGTCTAACGAAACTTTAAATGGAACATTATTAGCCAAACAGTTAATAAGAAGAAATGAGAATTGTACTAAATTTAAACCAACTGAAAAAATGCTCAAAATGATGACCTCCGCAAATTTGTATAGCAAGAAAAATGACTAAAATAAAAAACATAGTTTAGTATAAAGTAGTTACTGTATTCTAGTTTATAATAATTAATTAAAGTGTGTGTTTCATTCTCATTTTTTAAATAGAATATGTTTCTTTTGTACGTACGACTTTTAGTTTGAATATTTCCGCAACATACGACTTTTTTACAACTGGTGTACGATCACGCCTTTTTGACATCTGGCAGCCCTGTCTAGCACAGACTTACCCCATTAACAAGGTTAGCACAGACTACCCCCATACAAAATTAACACAGACTACCCCCATACAAAGTTTACACAAACTACCCCCATACAAAGTTAGCACAGGGTACCCCCATACAAAGTTAGTTTGACTATAACATTGAACGACTGACGTCTCTTACGCCACTGCCGACAACCGGGTCTTTCTGGCAGAGTATGGCCGGTATTTCGTTGACTACTTAGCATAGACTACTCCCTGTACAATTTAATTTTTACTGTGACACTGAACGACTAACGGGCGGTACCTAGTCTCGTACGCCACTGCCGACAACCGGCTGTTTTTCTGGCAGAGTACCGCTGGTAAGTTTGTGACCATTTAGCAGAAACTGAGCCCCATATAAAGTTTTTTTGACTGTAACACGAAACGACTGACATCTCATAAGCTACTGCTGATAAGTTTGTGACCACTTAGCAGAGACAACCCCACATACAAATCTAGCACAGACTACCCCCATAGGCCCCATACAAAGTTATTTTGACTTTAATATTGGACGACTAACATCTTATACACTATCGCCGACTACCAGGTGTCTTTCTGACAGAGTACCGCTGGTAAGTCGTTGACCACTTAGCAGAAATTACCCCCATTCAAAGTTATTTCTGCTGTAACATTGAACGACTGACATCTCACACGCCACTGCCGAAAAGAGGCTATCTTTCTGGCAGAGTATCGCTGGTAAGTCGTTGACCACTTACCACAGACTATCCCCCATACAAAGTTATTTTCTGTTATATTAGACGAATTTTGTTCTATGACTTTGTTGGAATCGCTATCTCTCGCTTTTTGGACTCTTAAATACTTAGCTAAACAGCTGACCAATTTTATACAGATGTAACTGTATGAGCCGTTAACAGAACATCTTTAGTTTTATGACTGCTGAATTCGCAAGTTTTTTTTAAACGCCAATTTTGTATGGACCGATGACCTGCTGAAGGTCGCGAGAAGCCGCTGGATGCGGGCAGAGCGGGACCAGTCGGCGTGGACAGTTGGGCACCCTTGGGGAAAGCCTTTTTCCAGCAGTGGACGTCTTTTGGCTGATGATGATGTATCGTTAACCACCCATAGTGTCCCCAATACAGAGGCACGGGTCTGTTCCCATACCTCGGGAAGGTTTTCGGTCATATTCCACACACGGGGGCCAAGTCCAAATTGGTGGTTGTGGGGCTAATGGCCAACCCTAGAGTCAGAAGTTATCAAGCTGCCTATAAGACCTCCGAAATGGCTTAACGACTGCCATTTAGTGATAGCAGCCGGCATCAACGGCTGTCTTTTTATCTCTTTTTTTAATGGCGTATCTTATAAGAATTCTACCAATATGTCATGTCACTCTAGGGAAGCACCAACGACTTTACGTACCTTAACGGCCTAACGATGATATACAGCATGTAAGTAAATCTAGTCGTGCGTCATATTTTAGTCAGTGCTTGTACTCCTGATTCTGATCAACTTTCCCCAAGGAACCCATAGTCAAATCGCAAAAAAAATGGCCTCTTCATACTAATTAGGCCGCTCGGCTGATCGATTTGTATGAGTCCAAAAAGTTTTTGCGATTTGACTAAGGGCTCCTTGGGGAAAGTTTATGAGAATCAGGAGTAGAAGCACTGATTAAAATTTGACGCACGAAATGAAATGAAGTGAATATTTATTTGCCATGTCCAAGGGTTATATTAGGTGTTATTTAAAATGTAAGACAGGTCGCCTTAGACAGCCATAATCTAGCATGCAAACATTAGAATTACAAAGTACGACAAGATTTACAGCCTGTGAAAGCATTATAATATCCAAATTCTAAATGTCTGCAGGCATGTTCGGCCTAGGCGCCGCTCAGACGCGCTGCGTCAAGTGCTACAGCACGGCGCCGATGGCGGACGTGTCGCGGCTCAACCCGGCTCGGCTGGCGCGGCTGGTGTGGACCAACTCTCGCTCCGTCACTCTTATGCTGGCTGATGGCTCTGAGACTAGGTTTAATGTCTAAAACCAAATGTTAAGTTTACTGTCTATTTTTACCCGACTACGGCGAAGCAAAAAGGAGGGTTATCAATGTTGTTATATACTAAACTTATTTTACTTATTCCATGTAATTTCAAATACAATTTATATTGTTTATGAAATAAATGAACTATACTCATGGACAAAAAATCGACTCAAGGTTTGTTGCGCGACTTTTGGAAAATTAACTCAATCTAGCAAAAAAATACTAAATCAAAAATTCAAAAACTGTATGTTTACTGTTTGTGATCTTTGTATGGTGGTTTTCTAGTTTTTTGTTTTTAGTGTTTACCAGTTTTGTAGACTGAGTTATTTTTTCAAAAGTCGAGCAACAAATCTTGAGTCGATTTTTTAGTCCACCAGTGTGTAAAGACCTTAGGACAAGCGAATATGAGACTAGGTTTAATGTGTCAACACCTTAGGACAGGCGCAACACGTTACCACAATAAGTTAAAAAATATGTTTACTTTACAGCAAGCGAAACGTAAAGGGCTTTTCATATTTTGGCCTACCTACTGTCCGCCATTATGTTTTTTTTTTTCAAAATAGCGACCACCTGTAAAACTTGCGTGTATCGATAGCTGACAGCAGTTCAAACAAAAATTTTATTCCGACAGAAACTTAATGAAGTGTCACGTTAAGGAGATGAAAGCGAATATGCCCACAGATGGCTCCACCAGCTCCAACTTTGAGAGCTTATATCTCGGAAACGTGACACTTTAGGAAGTAGGGGTCATCCATAAATTACGTCACATGGATTTCATGATTTTTTGACCCCCCCCGTCCTTGTCACACATGGTCACATTTGTAGGACCACCCCGTGCCTGGAGTGGTCCCACATATTTTGCAATTTTTCGCCCAGAATTGAATACGTTAAAACAGAAATTCCAAAATTATATATTTTTTTATTATTTATTATGTGACGTCACAACATTTATTCCTCCCCCCCTACCTCTTGTCACATAATGTCACACTTCGTTGACCCCCTCCCTCCCTCTTAACATGTGACGTAATTTATAGATGGTCCCTTATGTCTGGTACAATTTTTGTTTCAAATTGTATTGCTGTCGGCTATCGGTACATGCAAATTTTAAAGGTGATAAGCCCGCTCCGATCTTCGGCATCATCACTTAGCACCAGGTGAGATGATGCCACGGGCTTGGAATGGGATTAAAAAAAGACGATTGTTTCCAAAAATCTAATGTTATGCAAATGTGTATGTAATATAATTAATCTCTTGATGTTATTCGTTGAATCAGTATTTTAGAAAAATAACTAATTATTTTTTGTTTTTGTTATGTGTTGTTGAATAATAAATAAATTATAAGCATTTACTTATAAATCATAATTGTTTAGTTATAATTAAAAAATATAGATTAGAAATATGCGACCCAATTTATTTAATTGAAATATATACTTAAATAAATTATGCAAATATTTAATAATGATCTTTCATTTTTTATTAATCAAGTTAAGAACCCATATTTATCTATTTATTTGTTGTTAAGGACATTATTGTACTAACATAGGTTAAGTTAAATTGTTACTAACATGATAAGTCACTTGAATAAATAAATGAATTATTATTATTATTATAGAGCAAAAAGAAAACAAAAAAAACGTTTACAAATAACGTATTTATTATTACGATATAAAAATGATACCAAAGATAAAGTAATGGTTTAAATTAACAGTCAGTGATACTACAATACAAAGAACACCTAGATGGCACAAAACTTTTTAGCTTTATTTAACTAGTAAATGGGATATATCTAAATAAACTTGAATGAAGAGTTTTTTGCTTTTTTAAGCGGGCGGTAGCGTTCCGAAGGCGGAACTGCGGGAAATGAACTATCGCCCACCCTTGGTGTGAAGGGTTTCATAGTAAAATTAAAATATTTTTTATTTAAGTAGATGCTGTACGCATACTTTTAAATCGTCTTTTTTCTACCTAGTACAAAGTTCCTACCACTCGGAACGAGTAATACGAACATTACGAAAAATACCGCTTATCTGTGTTGCGCTTTAAACTGCGTAACTTTTAAATTAACTTGCACTTTAATTTTAATACGTCCAACTTAAACGTATTAACTTTAACATAAAATATTTTTTTATAATGTAACTTCATTGGTCGCCTCTTAATCATAGTCTTCGTGGGTCTTACATGAGAGCAGGGGCACCGACTAGTTGGGTTCTCGACAGCACCCACGAGAATAGACATAAAACTGATCAGTGATTACTATGTCTTTCTTAAAGTTCTGCTACTAATCTGAGGTCATTTATAATTTTCGCGCTCGCTTCGCTCGCGTTCAACACAACAATCGGTTTACAGTCTGGTAAATAACACTTCTTTAGGAAAGCTGGCTTAGCTTTATAACAATACGCAAAGAAGAGCGTAAAATTTACATAAAACTTCTTAAAACTCTGTGGTCTTTGTTTTCATAGTAAACATTTTCGCGCTCACTTCGCTCGCGTAATTTTGTTCATACACGGCAATCAATCTTGCTGCCTCGTGAAATGCATAATTGGAGGGACATAATATGTAAAGGAGCTTTATTTTTGATAATTTTTTTTAACACAATTTTTTTTTTTTTTTTTTTTTTTTTATGTGATAAGGAAGGCAAACGAGCAAGTGGGTCACCTGATGGTAAGTGATCACCACTGCCCATAGACACCTGCAACCCCGGAGGGGATTGCAGATGCGTCGCCAACCTAGAGGGCTAAGATGAAATGCCTCTTGTGCCTGTAATTTCCTCGGCTGTCTTACTCTCCACACCGGAACACAACAGTGCAAGCACTGCTGCTTAGCGGCAGGATTAGCGAGTAAGATGGTGGTAGCGATCCGGACGGACCTCGCACAAGGTCCTACCACCCGCTACCAATTTGTAATGGGCTGATCATTTATTTCTCAAAAATGGCTTCAATGGTTTTGAATGAAACGTAAAATACTTCAATTTATTTTTTACGATCTATTTTACTATTGAGTTGGTTAATGTGGAAAAAATTAATTAAGATGCCTACCTCCCATACAAACCGATGTTCTTTGTTAATTGTCCTCAAAAATAGTTTTAACAATTTTAATGAAACTTTTTATGTTACTATAAATTATATGGAGTACCTAACCTAGTACCTACTATACTAGGATAATAATAATTTGGACAAAACGAAACAAGGTACCTTCCTTACAAACTCAAACTAGGTATTTATTTATATTTTTTCTCAATCATCATCTTATAAGCACATTAGGTAATTGAATGAACCTATAAGCATGTTAAGTAATCGCTTAGGGTATTACGCGTCGAGAAAAAATTTATCTACTAAGAAAATTGAAGATCAAATATGCCTTAACTTCTTAATATAAATTTTCGCGCTCGCTTCGCTCGCGCTTTTTTTTTATGTACCAGCGTTGTAAAATAAATCTACAACTGTTTAGATAATTCATCAAATTGAGGAGCCTTGTAGGATAAATGAATAAACTTATACATAAAAGTATATACCTTAACTGTAGGTACACGATTAGCCCAAAAAATGTTAAGAACCCCGCCCCTTTGTTTTGAACTCTGGGTACGTAACGGAACTTCGTAACATATCTCTCACTCGAACCACCCGTTTCCAAACTTATCACGCCAGTTTTACTTATTCTGTGCCCAGTCTATAGTGATAGAGATACATTTATTTAACAGACAGTAAACAACACAAAACAACACAAAACAACACAACACAAAACAATAGTGGACTCTAGTGGATAAAGAATCCTACAGACGGGGATTTTAAAACCCGGGGATTCTAAAACCCGGCGCCCCTGGACTCAAGCTCCCACGAAATAAACAGTAGGAGTGGAGCACCCACGAGAATAGACTTAAAACTGATCAGTGATTACAGGTACATATACGGTTATTCTGGACGGACATTATGAATAGATTTTTCTTCTAGCACTAAGTCAGTTCTTTCAAAATAGTAATCAAATAGCCATGGGCACCCACTATCCCATGTCATTCTCGGGATCAAGAAGAATCTTTCGACACCGTTAGTTAATTTGTCAATCAAGCCGGTCGTTTAGGCTACAGAGCGTGCTAATATATACATATACAGTAGGACCTTTTTAATCCGAACAGCCAAAATTTACCCCCGTTCGGATCCGTGGAGCGTTCGGATTATAGTATATGTAGACATTTTGAAGGGCATTTCTGGCAATAAAACAAAGTTGTTTATTATTGAAACTATGTTTCAATCATGCAAAACTTTAATACAACTGATAATGCTACAATAAGTATATATATGTATTTAAAGAATTTCAGTATAATACTTTGACGACTAGTATTTAGCGACATTGAAAACGCTTTATCCCTTAATTCATGCAAACGCGAAACGCGGGGCGGTCAAATACACTCCGTGTACCACTTCAGATATATGTATAACTCATTACTGTAATGCACCCGTGGTACAGCTACTTAGAGGGATTCGGATTAAAGAGGTCCTGCTATACACTCGAAAAACAACCATCCTTCTGGCGCAGTCGGGTAAAAAAGATTTTTTTTCTAACAAATCGTAGAAATCATAACAAAACTTATCTTGTTTCTTAATACACTAAATCTTTATTAGTCTAGATCAAAAAGATCAAAACTATTATACGATACGATATAAAAATATAAATAATAAGAATAAGAAATAATGACAAATTATGGGACAAATCATCTTGCCCCAAACTGTGATATACAAAACTTGTAACAAAACAGGTGTAGGACCCGTTAACCCATTGACCGCCACGCTTTTTTTTTTATGTCGTAGCCCCAAGGATTAAAGAACGTGAGCATCATGCGGTCAAGTCAGTGAGAACTGTAATTTAGGAGCCGAGTTAGGCCGTCTATTTCCTTTTCCGCCATGCTACGCTATGAGAAATTGTGCAACGAAAAAGTATGAAAATATCAAAATTATAAATCCTGACGTGAGCGATTTGAGCGAATCGCTAATATGAACAAATTAAATCGATTATTTTATGACAGTAACATACTACCATATTGCTACGTCATTGTTTCATATACTCGCAAGAACAGTCAAGAGTGAATCGGTGGGACTCCGAGTAAACAGTCAATTACTCGTTGACCCACCAGTGGGACAATGCGGTGGGACCACGAGTCGGGAGCGCAAAATCCGATGTCGGCCATAGCCCACTGTGACGGTCAATGGGTCTTCTATTATGAATATTATACAAGTTTTGTTCCACGGCTTTTACAAAAATCTCATTTTTATGCGTTTTTTTGTTGTTTGTAGTTTAGGGTGAAATTGAAATAGCGGACCAGATTTTAGAGTTCTCCGACGGAATCGGTTCCTTAGAGAAAATTGTTCAGTTTCATGAGCAGAAACGACAGTTATTTGGTCCGCGATTTCAATTTCATTCTCTGTATACATATTTTATACTGTACGTTTATAAATACTTACATACATATACAGGTGTTAAAAAAGTTCGTTTGAAATTTTAAGGGGTTACTAAGGCTGAATAGGATGGGAACTGAAAAAAATGTAGATCGGATTTTTTCAATATTTTTCCTGTATTCTATACTTGATTCTGAGTAACCCCTTAAAATTTCAAACGCACTTTTTTAACACCTGTGTATAGATATTAAACACCCAGATACAGAGCAAACGAGAAATGAGTTTGCGTGTACCATCCTCGACTACATCATCACTTTCCATCAGGTGAGATGTAAGCAAACGCACTCAAATTATTAATATAAAAAAAAGCAAAGCAACTTATTACATAAATACTTGGTACTAATTATACTAAATCTAACCACTAGTCTGTCATGTACTTAATGCATAAGAGTTTAAAACTCCGTTCCGTCTTAATACACGCTGCCTCAGCCATGCATAGGGGAAAAGGGGCGAATGGGAGTCACTTAAGGAAAACGCGTTGTTTTAGTTACAAATTACAGGTCCCGTCAAACTTTAAGATCGCTGAAGGGTACTGAGTGGGGGAAGTGTGCGTTCACTTAGAATCCTCATGCTCGAATTTCGAAGTAGTTCCTTGGTTCCAGAGATGAGGCTGCCAGCGAAACATTCCGCTAGCAGCCTCAGTGAAAAACTCGATTTTCTCTGAAACTACGATAGCACATTTTTTTCCTTTGGGCACTATTAGACAATAAATATTGGCATAATCAGAATATCAAAAATTCGAGTATGAGGATTCCAAGTGAACGCACACTTCCCCCAGTCAGTACCCTTCAGCGATCTTAAAGATTGGCGCGACCTGTATCCGTCGTATAATTTGACAATTTTTATTAAGCGTCTTTAATTAATCATGTATCGAGTAACATGAGTATTTTTTGTCTATTGTTATCGATTACATGATGAGAATTAAAAAATATAAAAGTAGTTTTGACTCCAACTACCCACATACGAGGAGCAATAAGAGTCAGCGCCAGAGTCAACAATCTAAAGCAAGAAAGCAACCATTTCTTTAAAAATATAAACGAATTAAGATTTCAAGCTGCTTTTTCAGCATAATTAAGAAACAAGTGTTTTTTTAACACCTGAAAAAAAACGTAATAATCATATAAATAGCATTTTTACGCGTTGTTTTATACATGCAGCATACATGTAACACTCCAACTTCCTTTCGATATCTTTCTTTTATAGTTTCGTGGCTTTTGATATCAATAAAAAGTTTAATGTATTTGGTATGTAATAAAATTAGCGGCGGAAGTCAACTGATTCTAATTACCCCAAATACGATTATTTTCTACAATTAGAAATATTACGCATAGTCATCAAAAAATCTGATAACTTGAAGGAATTTGAGATTGCATCAACAAAATAAGTAATAAATGTTGATACTCAATTTTTTTATTGAAATTCCGAAAATTTTAGATCAGCCTCACCCGTGTGATACATGATTCGCTCCTGACGAACCTAGCGCTACTTTCTGGCCGGTGCGGTGGGTGTATCAATGGGAGAGGGGTGGGTGTATCAATGGGAGAGGGGTGCAGAGTTAGGTCCCAGGACAGTGCCTTATTCTGTGACGAGTAAGGTTTACTTGATGTTGAAGTGACTCCTATTACCCACTGACTCCCATTACCCCGTTCTCCCCTACGTTTTTTCTTTTACTTCACTTAATAATAAAATCACAACATTTTAATTTCTAAACCTTTTATAATAACTAATCACAACATTTTAACTTCTAAACCTTTTAAAATAATTAGAATAACGATTACTTAACAAGTTTAGGCATTTAAAAAATTGAAACATGTATATTCCAGTGGCAAACATATTAATCAATATGTTTTAACACTACCTTAAATCTATCTAAAATCTAAACAATTAAAAATAAACTGGACGCCTTGCGTTCACCAGATTCGAAATCTTGTGACAAGTTTCCAGCTCCCTGATTACCAGCTATAAGGAATGTGCACCGTGGAAACATTCTTAACCCCTTCTATACAATCATTGGACCCTAGCCAGATCATGTGCCCACCTTCAGTCTCCATAAGCTCCTTAGCACCATACAAAGTGTAACAAAATAATTATAGGACTTTACGATTACTAAAAACGGGAAGACGACCAAATCATAGATTTATAGACCTTTACTCTTTTACTTCTTTGGACATATAGTATTATTATATGTTATTAGATTTTTGTTTGACATGTGAACCTTATGAATTATTGTTTTATTTTAATGTTAATTTTTAAGTGTTTGGTATTAATATTGTAAAATAATTAAATTTCCCTTTTTGCATGCCATGTCCGGTAGAACATAAGAACATTGTATTTTTTTTCTTTTTACTATGTTCTTGCAATAAACATTTTGACTTTGACTTGACGTTGTAATTAAAAGTTATTGTATACAAACTACACCGTTCACGATTTCAAACATTTTTAGAACAAAGGAGACGTTTCACGGGACTATGGAGCTTGGACCTGATCTGTGTACTAAACATCAAATATAAGTCATTAGAAACATAGTCTTTTCTAACTGTACATTTCCTTCGATTTACCTTCGTTACGAGGTTCATCTAGTTTCTCAGATTTAACAATCGCAACACATAAATCACCCAACATGGCGATTTTACGTTCAGAAACTAGATTTTGTACATACCCATTGAAATTAATAATTTAGTTGTCCGACAAGTAACTCGAAAACCAGCTGTTATGCCTATAAAAGAGGCAAGGCATATCCGCAGATTTTAAAAATCGTACACCAATGTCAGAAGTTAGAACAGAAGGGTGTTCAGTCAGTCAGAGTCAGAGAAAGCATCTGAGGAATATGTGGACGAAGCCGTAATTTCTGAACGTGACCTACTATTGCAAGCTTCAGTGTTACCATTTATATTGTAAAAAGTGCTGACAAAACATTATGCTTGAACCACGCAACCCTGCTTCTAATATTTTTTCATTATTTTTCCTAGAAAGCCTATATTTTTCTATATTTTTCGTACTACGTACATGTCCAGGCACAAAATGAAACGTGTCCTTTCGTTTTTGACATTTGATAAAACGTAAATCAGATGACTAAGTAACTCAGTCGGTTGGTCCAAAATAAAACTACGTTATTACGAACTCATAACAAACAATTAACAATTTTTTTTGTAAAATTAATTCGACAACTAGCAGTCAACGTCTCAAATCGTATTATTTTAAAGCACATATTTCAGTCACGTGTCATCAACGTCATCGTCATAAGGATAACAAAGACCTCCCCTAAGAATTTCCACAACGACGACCGGTCCTGCGCTGCCCGCTTCCAGCGGCTTCCCGCAGCCTTCACCAGGTCATCGGTCCACCGAGTTAGGCTTGCGTTGCCTACAACGCGGTATTTCACGAAAAACGGAATATAGGGTTACAGACTATGCCTTATTACGCAGTCTAATACAGTGAAACCTGGTTAACTGAGACATCAAGAGACCTGCAAATTTGTCTCACTTAAAGAGGTATCCCACTTACCCAGTGTCTCAGATATCCAGGTATAAAAAAAATATATGTCTCATTTACAGAGAGTTCCATTAATAGAGGTGAAATATTAAAAAATAGAGATTATTTCAGTTATAGAGGTGCGATTATTACGTAAATAAAAGACGCAAATAAGTCCCAGTTAGAGATGTAATATTTAGTAAAATTATTCTTGAAAATGTAGTCTCAGTAAAATAGGTTAAATACACTCGCTGTCTCAATTATAGAGGTAACTAAGACGATAAAATCGAAAAAACTAATCCCAGATATAGAGGTTTGTTTTGTCCCTCAAACAGAGGTAATTCAGAGCAAAAGTATCAGCATGGGTCCCAGCTATGAAAGTATCTCACTTATCCAGGTCCCACTTAACCAAGTTTTACTGTACTTTAACAACGAATATCGTCCCTACTGATGGGGCATGCGTGTCTTCCGAGCTGGGAAGTGTGTTCACACTCTTCGGAGGAAAAGGAAGGTACCTCCGCCAGGCGAGGTGGTATGCCTGGGGACCGGCCGTGGCCCAACCTTTCATGATTGCAAGTCATATATATGCGTACGTGCGAAGAAACTTCGATATCGCGTTCTAGATTAGTTTTTCGCGAGTACGGCAGATGTCACCACAGGCCTTACTACACACACACGGTTGGCCGAGCTTATTAACTGAAACAGGTTCTACCTGAATCGTTTGTGATAAGAATGTAAGAATAGAAAAAAATGACGATTTAAAAGAATGTCTAAAGCATCTACCTAAATAAAAAACATTTTGAGTCGAGTTTATAGACGCAGAGGCCTTGATGACGTAACAGAGCATCGATTACGTAATTTTCTGTGAAATTTAAAGTGATATTATGTATATCATAGAACTTTTAACGGCTATAACTGAAGTGAGCATCATCCAAGAAATCATCATCACTTTCTGATTCGGAACTATGAAAATGATTCTTGATGATGTGTCTTGTATCACTCATAACAGAAATCTCGTCGTCAGAAGCTTCCAAATGTTCAAGGTCATATGAAACCCATTTCCTTGGTCCGTCTTTAGCTAAAGTCAACCAACTAGTTTTAGAAATTTTGTTCAGATTCACAAGAATATATTGTCCTTTGTTGCTATGGTTTGAACTTTTACTGTCAATAACACCATACAATTGAAATTTGAATCCATATTTTGTGTCATTGTGTTCCGCTGCAAATTCTAATGAACGATCTTCAATTTCCAATGTGTAATTTTCAACACCTATCAACATAATCTTTATTGAAATGCTGCTTTTATCTTGTCGCCAAACCAACCTGGGTTTTCTCAATTCCTCTATTTCTACAATCTCGTCCATTTTTACTGACACTTGCGTGGTTTCTGGTGATGTAAGATCGTCCGAGTCTAAAGTCTTTGACATTTTTTGTGGGGACGGTATCACTTGTATGTCACTTAGCGATGACGTGTCAACGGTGTCGGAATCAGTCTGCGCAATTTTAGGCGTTTCGTCATTACTTTTTATAGCTGGTAGATTTATGTTCATTGTTTCTGCTAAAGGTTTAAACAGTGCCATGAAATCATTAGTTATATTCATGTTCCACTTTTCGTCGAAATCTGATTCGCTGTCCGAGTTTACTAAAGGGACTGAGCGAAGTGGTTTTTGTGGAAATAAATCCTCAAGAGGTACTTTCGGAGTTTCTACGTCTTCTTTCTCTGTATTCTTCTTAGACACTTTCTCCCATTCGTCATCATCCGATGCGAAGTCACTATCCTCAGCCTTCACCTTGACAGTGTTTTTGGAATTTAGTTCGCTAAGATGATCAATTTCTTCCTCATCTTCCGAAGCCAAGTTAACATCAATCATAGCTTTGTTCACAATAAAATCCTCTTCCATATTTGTATCTATCAAAGCAATAACATACTTGTGCCCCTCAGTAAACTCAGCCTTTTCTTTCTTGAAATATTTCACAAATAACTGTTTGAGATCTCCAGAGCTGTCCTCAAAGCAGTTTATGAACCAATTTGTACTAAATTCGGTCCAACCTTCACCTGCTGGCTTGACTCCAACCATTCGACATTCTATAGCTTGAAACGGTAACTGTGTTATAAACTTTTCAGTTATAGGATGAAGGTATTTCTTTTCTACTCCCCTCCAATCCCCTTGATCTACAAAGAAGCATCGAACTTTACTTTCAAATACTTCTTCAATTCGTGCTCTTTCGTACATCCCATCATCTGGCAAGCGAGCCAACACTATGTCACCTATAGCAGGGTCGGTTAGTATCTCATTATTTTCGGCTATATATTTTTGTATATCGTCAATCAAACTTTTCATACAATCTTCGAATTTGACGAGACGAACGAAGAACGTGCCAGGGGTTTCGGCAGACGCGAAATAGATTGGTGATAACTCTTCGCTATCTAAATGAGCCCAGCAGCCTATAGGCAAGACTTTCACGGGCTTCACCGCTTCAATTTCTTCAACTGTTTTTTTCAACACAGGTATTTCGCTTTTTTCGCAAAGCTCTTCTAGTTTTGGTATATGGTCTGGGTTGAGCGTAGCATGAGCGGCGAGCTCTTGCTTAAAGTTGTGACGGACAACTGTATTCTTCATGGAGGTCAAATCTCTGCACGTGTCCAAATTGTTAACGAAAATACAGTTGCCCACGACTAAGACTATTTCACCACGCAGATACAAATCTTTGTCTTTTTCCGTTATTTGCATGAGTTGTTCTTGAGCAAGTTTGGAGAACGTCACGTCCTTATCTTTAGGCTGTATATTTGCCAGTCTTACTTGTACTACATGAGTCTCAGGTTTAATCATATCTTCAGGTAGATGGTATAGATAAATATCTCTACTTCTCTCATACACTTCTTTATCAATCAATTTCACTAACACATAGTTAGGGTTGCCATTCTGATATCTGTTCAAGATCTTCACCACTTGACATCTCTCAAAGAAGTTCTGCCTTACAGCAACGGCACAGATGTCACCGACTTTTGGGACTCCATGCAGTTTCCGGTTCGATTCTTTCGCGTAATACGTAGCAATCTTCATAGTCAGCGTATTGAAAGTTTGGGGGTATTTGGTAGTTTGCCCTTTTGAGGTGTTAGACAGTAATCTTGCAGAGTACAACACAGCGTTGTGATAATGCAGTATCCTGAACGAAATAAATCCTTCTGTTGGCATCCAGTTTTTGGGCTGATCGTATTCTTTGATGATCGCATGTCTCTCCTGACAGTTCCAGAAGTCGGGACACTCTCCAAGAGCGAGCATATTGTCGCATATCGGCACAAGGTTTTTAGCTTTAAGCAAATCTCTTTCAACCAACACCTTTTCTGAAACCTCATCTAATACTTTTGGCACATCATTGGTACATCTTTTAATGAAATGCAATATCTTCGGAAGTTGTTCCACATTGCTGTCCTCCAATAATATCTTTATTTTCACATTTTCGTTTTTATCTCTGAATATCGACGCGTAATTATCGTTTAGCACAGCGAATCTCTTGCAAAACATCGAGTATAGATGTGGCAAAGAGTAGTGGATTAAGTGGTGAGCGTCTGTCACATTCAAGTGAGTGAGGTTACCGTCACAGCACAGCAATATAGGCCCAGTGGTTGGGTCGAGATAAGTGTTCCAAGATTTACTTAATTTGTGCAACTCTTGAACAGTCATACTATTATTTGTAACGAAGACTACATGTTTTGTGTTCTTCAGAGCCGTCTTCAAAGATTCGACTTCTTCATTATTGCGGCAGACTATAACTGTCTTCTTTGAACTATCGATTTGTTCAAGGAAGTTGAAAACTGAGTCGATTTTCTTATCAGCAGTGACGAAGGTAGCTGTTGTGCTGGCTTTCGAGTATAATACGCATTCCTGAAAAGCGCCAATACAGATGACAGAGTCTGGTGCTTTCTTCGCAAGAGGCTCCATGAACTCGCACCAATTTCTTGAAGCTACAACGTATTGTACTTTCAACTCTTTCACGATACGACTTTTGAGCATCTCTTTAATCTTGAACAGGAAGAATTTCATCTCGTTCCCGAAAACTTCGGACAACCTCTCGCAGTCGTCTAAGACAAAAGTAGTCAGTCTGCGTAGATCGACGCCGAAATCGTTGGTCTGCAACAACCTGACTAGAATCGCGGGTGTGCAAATCAGTAAATCACACCCATTCAGCAGAGATGTCGTCAACGCGAGTTCATCCATGCCCGTGTAGCAAGCCAGGACTTTCTCCTTATTCCCGAAGAACATTCTCGACAGTTTCTCAACGTCCGATACAGAATTTGCCGTCGCACAAACGATTATACTTATAGGACCTTTGCTGTCTATTTCTACATTCGCATCAGAGACTAAACGACATACGGCAGGGAGATAACCGATAGTTTTACCGCTACCTTTGGGACCTATTATAAAAGTGCTGTACCCCCGCAAAATTGACAACCAACTAACACTTTGAAGCATCATAGGGTTTTCTACAGACATATTTTTTAATACAATCTGTATGTGTGTGTTGAAAGGCACATCTCTAAGCACGAATGTTGGTTGGATAGACATGTTGTGTTTAGTATGAACCATGAGTACTGGTGTGAGTAGCTTTTCAACAAACACAGAATAATTAGGATCGACATTTTTAAATGGGTTCACATTATTTTTGGGTGCAGCCTTTTCGGTCTTATCAGATACTTTTTCTTCAGGTGACTTTTCAGTAACAGGATATTCTGATTTCAATTTTTCCAACACTTCTAAAACGCTTTCGTCATCAGAATTCAATTCGGATTTTGCTTCTTGTGTAGCTTCGTTAGATTTTTTAAATTTATCATCTTCAACACTTGTTAACGAGTCGAATTTTGCTTCTTTTGTTGCTACATTTGATTTTTTTAATCTATCTTCTTCAACACTTGTTGAAGAGTCTTTATTGCTTGTGTCAGATGAGGTAGACGAAAACGTTTTCGTTTTTAACGTACACTCTTTATGGAGCTGCAGTCTCTTTTTCAACACTGAGCTCGACCTTTTAGCATCTGTTGAAGTAGAACTAAATGACATGGGTTGTTTGATTTGCTCATTCTTGGTTTCTTGATCGTGTATAGGAATTTTAATCATTTTCGTTTTAGGTGTAGATTCAATTTTATCTGGCATTTTAGCAATTAAATCTTTCTTTTTCTCAAAAATTTTAAGGCTTTCTTCTTCCACAATTCTCGGTCTTACTTTCTCGAAAAATGTATGTCTTTCATTACTAATTTCAACATCAATATCAGAATCTTCATTGCAGAAAATATCGTCTTTTTTATTAGTTACTTCAACATTATTGTTTTCGAGTGGAAACACAGAACCGGTGGCGTCATAACTTTGTATAGGTTCCGTTTTGACATTCCATTTTGATTTGTCAATTTCAGGTGGGCCATAAGCGACGTTTCTTAGGTTGTTACAATTTCGTTTATGCACTTCATTTGGCGATTTTGGGCTTTTACCTGCAAAAAAGTTTGCTAATAAATGTTGAGATTTAATGCAATGTCTTTTACATAAATATGTTTGAAAATGTTTAATGGAATTAATAAAAATATAAAATTGATAATAGTCTAATTCTTTGCACTTACTACAAACCTCACAATATAAATATACTTACACTTCACTGATATCTTATCTTTCCTTGCAGTTTGATTGTCAATATTCTCTATCAAAGGCTTCCTTTCTACAGGTTCCTGTTCTTTAATTATTTCAGCTCTTCCAGTATTAACATTATTATTCATATATCTCTCATCGTATTCTTTTATTTCCTTCTCTACTTCTTTTTTATTGTCTTTACCATGGCTATAAACTTCTTCATTTCTTGGGTTGTTGTAATGATACTCATTTGTTTTTTTCTCAACAGCATTGACCTCAAGAAAATGTTTTGTAGCTTGAATCATTTGCATTGGGTCCTTAGGAACAAGTTTTTTTGAGTTGTCCTTGATTAGGCTTTTCCTCTTATGCAATGCTGATGATAGCTCACCCTGAGGCGTTGTTGAGATATTCTTAGACAATGCTGACTTGCTAATACCGCGACCAACTGAAACTTCATCTGTCCCTTTGCACATTTCAAAATCTTTCAGCTTCTTCTGAACTAAATCATCTACAGTCGAACATTTACTTCCACTCGACAATCTGTTGTGAACTTCTAGATTTTTCGTCGTCAACGCCGATTCGAAATTTTGAGCTTCATTAAAAACCTTTGTCTGCTTTTTTACAGCTTCCTCCCATTCTTTCTTCGCGCAGTCGTTTTTCAAACAGCATTTGTTGAGCTGTTTTATTACCTCGACTGTTTCATGACTGCTTAATTTTGTTCTGATATGTCCCATACATAATTCCTGATGGAAAACGCATTCGTCTTTGATTGCAAGTCCGTATTTGACAAGTATCTTCGAGAGTTTCTTTATTCTGCCATTTGGCTGAGTGATGATGAGGTCGCCATATTTGTGGATGTTATCGTCAAATATTGACGATCTGAAAATAAAAAATAAACTACTATAAGTCATGGAATATCCAGCCTTAGTTACTGTATATAGAATGACTTAAGAACAAAGGTTCATTGAGGAAAGTCTTTCAGCTTTATGAGTACAATCACAGTGTATTGACCAAGAGTTTAGCTATGGTAGACTGATTACTTAGCTTTTATTTTTTATAACATGTGTAACACATTGTTAAAACTTACATTTACTTGTTTGTTTCATCTATTTTAAGTATTATTGTAGTTACCGTTTGTATTCTTCCAATATTTGAAAAAATATAAACAAATTAAAAACGCATCTACCATTCTCAGCAAATATAAGTCAACCTATTCAGTATTTAGTGGACAATGGCCTGGGAATTTTTACCGTATTACTAACAAATAATATTAATAATATAATCCCACAGCCTCCACCAATCCGGACTTGGCCCCTGTGTGTGGAGTATGGCCTATACCTTCCAGAGTTATGGGAAGAGACCCGTGCCCCTGCAGTGGGGACTTAATGGGTAGTTAACACAATAATATTGTGGGACAAATCACACACGGTCACCTGGCCCCAAACTAGGATTCTCTGTATCTTGGGAATCACAGACTGATATACATACACATATACATTTAAATACATACATATATAGATATAATACACCCAGATACAGAGCAAACAAATCTGCTTGTCACAGAAATGTTTGCCCTGGGTGAGGGATCGAACCCACAACTCTCGGATCAGTAGTCAGGAGTCAGTCATTATTTTGGATCGGCTTAAATTACATGATCCTTTACTCAAGTTTTATTTAACTTTGTTAAACTTTGCTTTACTTAGATATTTAACAGACATTTAAAAAGAAAACATTCCATAAAGACTAAAGCTGGTTTGTTTGAACTAAGCTCAAACAAATTTTTGAGGCTGATGATGATGACGTGGGTTTTTGTAATTAACAGGTCCATATGTCATTATTTATTAGGTAACATCAATTTTACAGATACCTTACATTATTTCCTAATCTTTAAATGTAATGTATATTTTTTTAAATTTCTCATTCAGAATATTCTGACAAAACAATAAAAAGCCATATTTCTTTCTATATCTTAGAAACTTACAAATAAAAATCTTCATGTGTGCGTTAATAAAGATACTTTTAATTTTGTGGGTTTTAGCTGATAGACTTCACAACACTTTATTGTAACAATTTCGGGTCTGGTCATTGCATTTCTGAGTTGCATGTCTACGGAGTGAACACTGTGACTTTGTAGTTCGACCTTTATAAACTGTTGTGGTTAACTTTAATAATTAGGTAATTTCATTAGTGTATTTATTATCATGTGTTCTCCCAACGGACATGTTTACACTCATATTTTAATTCCACTTCCTCAGTAGATAAAAATAAAATATGCAATGTTGCCCCAATTATACAAGTTTTAAATTGATATATTTTTTTATGTTATTTTTCCATTGGTAAGCAGTTTCTAATTTAGATGCATGTGCATGTTTATAACAACCCAAATCGTCCCCACTGCAGGGGCACGGGTCTCTTCCCATACCTCGGGAAGGTTAGGCCATACTTCACACACAGGGGCCTAGTCTGGATTGGTGGAGGTTGTGGGGCTAGTGGCCAACCCCAATGTCATAAAGCCTCCGACATGGCTTAACGACTACCATCTAGCAATTCCAGCTGGCACCAACTAATTCAGATACTTTTCTAAAAATAAATTTAAACTTTTAAATAGCTAAGGTTCAACATACAAGTGGTGGCTCCAATGTTTACATAACATCTTCTTTTGACTCGAGCTATGCCATGAATTATTACCTAAATCTAATAATTCAAATGAGTCTGTAAAAAATACCATGAAGGTAATGTCTGATGGGGGATTAATTTCATCTTAGCTCTGCACTTTTTTTTACCCAAGCCTTTGATTGGCTGGCTATGTCCTTTTGGGGACCGAAGGTCTCTGATTTACTTGGCAGGTATTTAGGTACCCTTAGGTTTAATTCGTTTATTGTATTCACTATAGCAGTGTGCCGCGCAGGGCTCAAGCTTAGACTCGACTGTCGGTTCGCCTGACGTTAATCTCTGTGTGTGTGTCCTGCATAGTGGCACAAAATACACAGATACAGAAGGTCCGCTCAATACGCTCACTAAAATCCTAAGCATATACATACATGATTAGGCAATGAAAGAGCAGACGCCCTAGCAAGGGAAGGAGCGAGCACTAGGTTCGTCGGACCAGAGCCAGCACTTCCTATTTCTGCAACAGTCACCAAAGGGGTTATCGGCGAACTCATGAAACGTGAAACACAGAAAGCCTGGGCTGGGTGCATCGGCTGCAGACAATCGAAGATGTTTCTGAAAGGAATTAATCGCCGAAGAACTAGGACATTACTATCATTAAGTAGGACAAGTCTAGGCACGGTCTTAGGCATCATCACTGGGCATTGTAGACTGAATCGACATATGTCCCTAATAGACGGTACCACCGACCCCTCCTGCCCTAACTGCGGAGCGCTGGAGACCAGCCAACACTTCTTGGCGGAGTGTGCATTATACAGCAGGCTCAGGTGGGAGACGTTTGGCACCGACAGCATCGATGAAGAAGAACTATGTGACCTGGACACTGGTCGCATAGCGGAGTATTGCAGGAGGAGCGCAAGGTTTATGGGGGGGACGTCAACGGGGACACAGTAACGCTCGCGTACCACCGGGAATAGGGTGTAATGAGTCCACCTGGCGACTTGAACACCCGCCTGTGCCCCGCAGGCGTCCCATCCAGTAATAATAATAATATACATGCTTATAGACTTATACGGTCGTTGTAGGCAACGTCACGATACTGTTGTGATACTTTGCCGCGTCGTCACCTTGCCTCGGACGACCATATATTTCTATAAGCATGTATATGCTTACGATTTTAGTGGTTTGTATTGAGCGGACCTTCTGTGTCTATTTTGTGATATAGGTATGTATTTTATACATAGACATAAACTTTACCTATACGCAGGCACCTACATCCTGAATCAACGTTATTGAGTCAGAGGTTATCCTTAAGGGCGGGGAGAGAAGGAAGGAGGAGGAAAATAACGAATAAAACTTACCTTCTATCGATGTATACCGGCGTGAAGTGTATCTCTGTAGCATTGTAAAGATACTTTTGCATCAACGCCGTCGCCGCGGGCACCCATCGCTCGCACAGCTGGCTAGCCACCTGCCGATCCTCAAGACTCAAAGTAGGCTCCAGAGGCAATACGCCGTAAATCCCAATTTGCTCGAAAACAAACTCATTTTTCTTCGGCGCGGAGCCGTCGGTCACCTCAATCCAAATTAAATGAGGATGGAGGTAATACATAACCTCGACTTTATAGAAGTCGGAGGACATTTCGTTTCGCGTTTCTAGAAATTCAGCAAAACACAAAACTTTGTTGATTGTTGAGAATTTGAGAAAGAACGTGCGGTTTGAAAAAGATCCAAGTGAATGACTTATGAATGAATGAGGTGAGGTGAATAAAAATGAATGAATGGAAGTTTTCTTCTATGAATAGAGATGCGGTCGAACAATAAACCGGTAAAATACAAAAACTAATCACCACGCTAATGACGAAATTCTGAATTTAGCGAGAAATGTAAGTACTAAACTGTGGTACTAACAATAAGAGTATGTTAGTAATACTTCTTGTTATGCTTGCAAGTTGTAATGAATATGAAACTGATTTCTGAACCACAGTATCGATTATGGCGCCAACAACATTAGTATCGATCTTAGAGCAAACCTTGGCAAACTATCGAAACGCCACACGACGACGACGACGTAACAACACCCGACCGAACCCGACGACGCGACAACACGCATATAACGTATTATAAAATCTATGCATAGAATTTGTATGGCTAAGTGCAACACTCACTAGGCAACCGCCGCGCCACGCCGTTTATTAATTACCTTGTGGATAGGACGGTAAAATGTACCATAAGATAAGAGAAAGAGATTAAATCAATTTTGGCCGCCTCCGTGGTCTAGTGGCTAGTCTGCTTGCTTCATATCAGGAGGTCGCGGGTTCGATTCCCGGCTGGGTCCAACTTTGTAGGACTTTGTAATACCTTGGATGGAGGATTGAAGGTATCCTACAAAATCATTTTGTAGGATACCTCTAATCGTCCATCCAAGGTATCGATTATAGCGATTTGAAATATTTGCTCAAAACGACCGTATCCAGAGCCGTAAAATATGTGACAGTGACAGTTTGTCAGATGACTTGTCAGTTCATCTCGTGGCGTATTGTTTTCAGATGAAAACTGTATATTTTTCAACATTAAACAGTCATATTATCATTAAATTCGTGTAAACTCATCATAGAACACAGGTAATACAGTCTCAGTAATATTTTACTATGTATTAGTTATACATTTTGGGGCATTTTGATACGCTAATGTTTACGTGTTTCTAATCCGTTATATTTTGCTTCGATCGATCTTATTTATATGAAAATTGTTGTAATAACTATTATAAAGATATGCCCGACCGGCGAGAGCCCCGGCATTGTGTCTAAAGCTCTTTAATACTTCAGTTTCTACAGTGCAGTTATAAGCTGTAAAATAGCTTAGTTATATCGTGTTATAGGTTCTGTGTATAGTATTTTATGTCCATGATAAGTGTAAAACAGTGTGTTGTTAGCGTATTCCAGCATTGTGTAGCCAGAGATATCAGTTTGACCCATTTCATAGCTCTTTTTACACTGAAACCATGTTAGTAAACTAGGTTTGTATTATTTATGTATTTTATATTATTTTTATTGATTCTGACTGTTTAATTTATTATGGGAGACAATAATAATAATAATAGTTGTTAGACTAAAACTAACAAAAAATAATTAGTCACTAAATAAAATTGTAGAAAAAAATATACATGCTTCGATTTTCTTTACATGGCAATGTATTTATTATTAATAAAAAAAAAACATTATGATTATTATTATAGGACCATACTAAAATGTCATACATATGTCGCAATAAATACTATTTCAATCATTTTAATAATAAAATGTAGTTTAGATGTTTGAAAAAAGTAACCATACTATCTTCAGGGGATAAACAACAATAACAACAATACAACAACATTTCAATTATAAATGTTGTCAGTCACGTTTGGTTTAGAGACTGGTCTTTTACACCATACAAGAAATATAAGTGCGGGAACTGCAGAGTGTGAAATAATTTTGTTTATTTGCCAGCCCGCAGAGTGTGAAAAATGTTTATTTGCCAGCATGTACATGTAAATTGAACATAGATATTCATTGTTATTATCTCTAAGTACATGGCCCTGTTGGGGCATTGTAAACATAAATGATCAAAATTAATCGGCCTACAATATTTTATCCAGATACAAAATAACAACAATGATGATAAAAAAATGTTTGTTTATTTGTAATCTCTTTATTGCACAAAACATAAATTTTACAGAACAATATTGTGTAATTAAAATAAATAACAGTTTGTTCAAAGGCGGCCTTATCCCTGGAAGGGATCTCTTCCAGTCAACCTTTGAGCAGATAACTTGAAAGGACATTACAAATGAATGTATATCCATGTAGAAAATATTTAATATTTAAATGAATAATAATAAAAACTCTTTTCACAAGCTGACAATGGGGGTCTCAATAAGCAAGTACTCGGATCTCACCTCTAATGAGTTGCTGGTGCGATTCTGTTCGACGGAGGTGATCTGTGCCAACGACCCATTCTGGAATCAGCTGCTGGCATTCAACGTTAACCCGCCTAAATCAAGGTAAGTTTCAGTTTAAGGTAACAAATTAAAATAAAATATATTTTACTTCATGTAGGTAAGGGGTCGTCTATTAATCATTGAAAGGGGGGAGGGGGTTCAGAAAAAACACGAAATATCACAAGGAGTGAGGGGGGGTGTAGTGAGATATCACATTTTTTCTTGGGTCAAAAATAATATGATTTAATGTGTGACGGATAAAATATTTTTAAAATGTATAGGGGTAAAAATATATAGTATAATACAGCGGTTCCCAAATGATGGTCTGCGGAACCCTAGGGTTTTGTGGGAGGGTCGCAGGGGTTCCGAGAGTTAGGCCTTATTATCAGTTCAGTATAATTCGGTACCGATCTGTGCAACACATAGTGCTTTCCTACTCTTTTGCGCATGCGGTACAAACATAGCGCGCACAATAATTTCAATCATTGAATAAGTTTTAGATGGGACTTAAAGATGAATATTCCCTTTGACGAGGTAGGGTTCCGCCGAAAATTTGTAGGTCAGTTAGGGTTCCACAGCCAAAACAAAGTTGGGAACCGCTGGTATAATATATAGGGTATAAAATTCGCCTAAAAAAATCTCACGTGAGTAATGGACGGCCCCTAATAGTGTACTGTTAACATGGCTACAGATCATCCTAACTAGGCTTTGTGAATAAAGTTCTTTTCTATTTTTATTTATTTATTTAAAATTGAATGTACCAAATCAAATCAAATACTCTTCATTGTAATACAATATAAAAAAGTATATGCTCCATAAAAAAATACAAAGTAGTATAGTCTGGGCGGTCTTATCGCTAAAGCGATTTCTTTCAGACAACCCAGAGCTCGAAAAAAAAAGCAAATGTACAACAGGTAGAATGCCAGAAACATTGCAAATTGTGTGTTTTAATTTGTGGTGATTTTGAAGCAAAAACTGTGTCTCTTTCCTACAATTGTTGTCTCGTAATATACTCATGGACAAAAAAATCAAGTCCAGGTTTGTTGTACGACTTTTGGAAAATAAACTCAATCTAGCAAAAAAAACTAAACCAAAAGTTCAAAAACTGTCTGTTTACTGTTTATGATTTTAGTTTGGTGGTTTTCTAGTTTTTTGTTCTTAGTGTTTAGCTGTTTTATAGACTGAGTTATTTTTTCAAAAGTCGAGCAACAAAACTTGAGCCGATTTTTTTAGTCCACCAGTGTAGTTTTGGTTATATGGGGGGTGGTATTGAATCTATCACCTTGTGTATGTTTTTCATATGTAATTTTAGTCTATCTAATGAGAAGTTTTTGCTTGTTTGGATAGTGTTTGTTAACAACCTATTACGTCTCCACTGCACGAGCTAGTGCTAGCAGCTAGCGATAGCAGCCGGCACCAACGACGGCTTAACGTGGCTTGCGAAGCACGGAAACGGTCGAGATAAATGCCACTAACAGTCAAACCCATCCAGGTTATGACCGTGTCTGTAGTCAGTTAACCTGCGTGATCGACGCGTCCACGTAAGCCGCACTGAGCCACGACCGCTTGGATAGTGTTTACTGTGCAATAATAAATGTCTGGCCAAAAAGAACAATGCATGTATTTTATTATTGCCTATCTTTATAAATATATTTTTTCTGAACATGTGTATGTCACTGAACTCTTAAACGGCTGGGCCGATTTTCAACCGACTTCAAAAAAAGGAGGAGGTTCTCAATTCGTCGGAATCTTTTTTTTTTTTTTTTTTTTTTTTTCTATGTATGTTCACCGATTACTCGAAGACGCCTGAACCGATTTCAAAAATTCTTTTTTTGTTTGAAAGGGTATACTTCACAGGTGGTCCCATATTAATTTTATCGAAATCGATTCAGCAGTTTTTGAGAAAATCAACAAAAACATAGCAAAATTGGAGTTGCTACGATTGAAGTCGGTTGTTTTTAACGTATTCAGCGTGGTCAATTATAATGATTTTTTTTGTGTGCGTTCATGTGGATCCCTGGATGGTTTAGATTCAAAACTTAGCTGTACCTCAACGTTCGGATAGGACTACTTCTATCAAGTCCTTTGGGTCTATGTCTACATAAAATGTTCACTAAAACTGGGGGTATATTTTAAACATTTCATCAACTTTCTCTTCGCCTGAAGCGGTCGTGGCTCAGTGGGGCTTGCGTGGTCGCATCGATCACGCAGGTTAACTGGCTACAGACACGGTCATAACCTGGATGCGTTTGACTGTTAGTGGCATTTATCTCGGCCGTTTCCGTGATTCGCAAGGCACGTTAAGCCGTTGGTGCCGGCTGCTGTCGCTAGATGGCAGTCGTTAAGCCATGTCGGAGGCCTTATAGGCAGCTTGAAAACGTCTGACACTGGGGTTGGCCACTAGCCCCACAACCTCCACCAATCCGGACGTGGCCTCGTGTGTGGAGTATGGCCTAACCTTCCCAATGTATGGGAACAGGCCCGTGCCCCTGCAGTGGGGACGTAATGAGTTGTTAACAACTTTCTCTTTGTCACAGCGAAGAACAGTTGGTGTTCGATTCGAGCACGGAATCTCTTCTCCAGCAGTTCCTCCAGAACAACCCGCAGACGGGCAACCTGGGCTCCCTGGTGCAGGTGTTCATCACCAGGGCTACCGAGCTGCTGGCAGCGCCTAACACTGACAAGTTAGTCTCATAGTAAAAAAAATATATGATAAAAACAGTATGTTATCTTCATACAGTACATCATTCGGTTTGCGTGTGTGCGCGCCATAGTGGATACAATCCGTTCGCACGCATACTACGGTAACTATAGAGGTGATAAAATTGAAACAGTTGAGGGCCCTGACTAGTATGCGTGCGTACGTGTGCAATTTAAAACATTTATTTATGACTATGGGGCTGTCTTTGTCCAGCAGTGGACGTCTTTCGGCTGATGATGATGATAATGATGGGGCTAGTTAGTATCTGACATTAAAAGATTTCGAATCAGTTTAATTATCTCACCTGATGGTAAGTGATGATGACGCCGAAATCATACCAAAAAATTTTATGAAATTGAATGTTTTTTTTCTTTTCTTTTTTCACAGCGCAATGATGGCATGGCACACGTTCAACGCTTTGTTCGTGATCCGAGCGGTGTGTAAATACCTCGTCGAAATGGTGCCCGAATATGAGCTCTGTCGGCACATGGACGTGCAAGTTGAGAGACGACATAACGGACCCGCTGACGGCACTGTGAGTACTTTTGTGTTGGTAGTACTGGGATTCTAGAACGCGCTATCAAAGTTCTCTTTAGGATAGGTATATACAGTAGGGTGTAGGGGGCAACGCAAAATAGCAAACACGAACGGTGGAATTGCGTATCCACCAATACCAGAGGTAGAGCCCTTGACAGACTCGTTGACCGACTCAACTTCGACATCATTGCCCCAATGACCCCCACTCACTTTCCGTACAATGTCAATCACACCCCAGACATTCTAGACATAGCACTTCTAAAGAACATCAACCTTCAGTTGTGCTCGATAGAAGTGCTTCAAACTCTGTGTTCCGACCACCGGCCGGTCCTGTTACAATTAGGTCCCCCAACCCCCACGGCCCCGCCCACCAAGACGATAGTTGACTGGGACAGCCTTGAGGACAAACTCAAAGCTACCAGTTCACCGGACCTTGACAACATACCCGACGACATTAAGTCTTTAGATGACGTCCGATGCGCAATCGATGCCCTCAGCAGCCACACTCAATCAGTCGTAAAAGACTGCTCCCGGCAGGTTCCAGTGCTGCCCCAGCACCGCTGGAGACTGCCGGAAGACGCGAGGTCGCTGCTGACCGCAAGAAATGCAGCCATCCGTGCCTACGACAGCTTCCCAAACGAGGAAAACCGCACTCGCATGCGAGCTTTACAGAGGGACGTAAAGCAGACCATGCAGGAGCTGCAGCAGACCCGTTGGGATGAACTTCTTGGGGGAATCTCGCCATCTCACGTCGCGTATTGGAGCTTGGCGAGAGCCCTCAAGAAGGATGTCGAGTCCCCCATGCCGCCTCTCAAACGCCCCAACCTTCCGGATGCCTTTGACGACTCCGAAAAGGCCGAGTGCCTGGCCGACAGCCTAGAGGCCCAATGCTCCCCCAGTACACTCCCAATCGAGCCCATCCAGCTACTGAAGGTGGATGAGGAAGTCGAACGGCGAGTAGCCCTCCCCCCGACCGAGTCTCTTGCCCCAGTCACCCCGTGTGAAGTAGAGAAGGCCATTAAACAGCTCAAACCCCGGAAGGCCCCCGGCTCTGACGGCATCACCAACAAAGTACTCAAGTACTTCTCCCCGAATCTCATTGCTCTTCTAGCGTGCATCTTCAATGCAGCCATCGACAACTGCACCTTTCCCGACACGTGGAAAAGTGCAGACGTCATAGGCTTCCACAAATCCAATAAGCCCCGCTCTGAACCCTCCAGCTACAGACCCATAAGCCTCCTCAAGGCCTTAGGTAAACTGTACGAACGCATTCTCCTCGCCCGCCTAAAGGACATTGTCCAGTCCAAAGGCCTTCTACCAGACGAGCAGTTTGGCTTCAGAGCCAGACACTCGTGCGTCCAACAGGTGCACCGCATAACGGAGCACATTATAAGCGGCTTCGCCCGCAGACAGTTCACAGGAGCTCTCTTCTTTGATGTGGCGAAAGCTTTCGATAAAGTCTGGCACAACGGGTTGATATACAAACTATATCAGCTGGGACTGCCAGACCGGCTCGTACTCATACTACGAGACTTCCTCACGAATCGGAGCTTTCGCTATCGCATAGAAGGAGTCTACTCGTCCCCCCGACCCATCAGAGCCGGAGTCCCTCAGGGTTCCGTTCTAGCCCCCACACTCTTCTCGCTCTACATGAGCGACATGCCGCGATTCCCAAATGTCAACCTTGTGCTTTTCGCAGATGACACAGCCCTCTATCTATCCAGCCGCTCAGCGGGCCTCATCCTTCGAAACCTCCAATCCTCTGCCAGTGCCCTGGGCAAATGGTTTAGGAACTGGAGGATCGAAGTGAACCCCGAGAAAAGTGCAGCCATGCTCTTTTCATTCAAACGGCTCAGTACCGAGACCAATCCCATCGATCGCAGCATTAAACTGTTCGATCGTCCCATCCCGTGGGAACGCTCTGTCAAATATCTAGTCGTCACCCTAGATGACCGACTGACGTTCAAAGACCACATCAAACGAGTCCGAAACAAAGAAGCCTTTGTTTTAGGCCGTCTCTACCCCCTCACGAACAAGAAAAGTAAAATGTCCCTTAGAAAACTTGCATCCGTCCCATTCTCACCTACGCCGGCGTAGCGTTCGCCCATACAAAGCCCAGTCTCATCCACCGACTTCAGGTCATCCAAAATCGCTTCATGCGCCGAGCCACGGGCGCCCAATGTTCGTGCGCAATGAAAATCTCCATTGCGATCTAGAGCTTCCCACCATAGCTCAATACCTGAAGCAAGCGTCAAAACGCTACTTCGATTCCGCCCCCCATCACCCCAACCCCCTATTCGTGAGCTCCGCAGTTTACGACCTCCCCGCGAATCCCATACGCGTGATCCGACGCCCCCGGCACGTACTCGAGGATCCCGATGATCCTATCACGCTAGCCGTAGCAGCCATGACCCCCCCGCCCCAACCACAGAGTAACACCACACCGACATACTGCCCTCGCCGGCGAGGGCGGCGTCCCCCCGCTTCTCGCGCCTACCAGCGCTATCGGCACATACCGGGCCGATTCTCTCCGATCCTCCCCGTCCAAGCAACGTCCTAAGCCGAGGTCCGTGCCCACTTGGGCGCCCTTAGGCAGTTGCATCTTTTTGCTTAGGCTGAGTACCCTACGTACTCGCCTTCCCTGTCCGGTGAAGTTGTAAAGGCCCAACGGCCAACAACAAACATGTCCGTTCGAAAAAAAGGGGCAACGCAAGGTCTTGTCCAAACAATGAAGGAACTTTCTGTAGTACTATCTTTCTGAAACGCGCTATCAAAGTTATCTCGAGAATAGATATATACAGTAGGGTGCTTGACAAGGTTTCTTCTAAACAGTGTAGGTATGGTAGAAAAAAGGCCGTAGAGTATATGGAGTTTCCGTATAGTTTGCGGTCTTCTTTCTTATGACTACTTATGAGGGCAGTGGTGCTGTGATTCTAAAAAAACAATAGCGGAGAAACAAGTCTAGTAAACCGAAGCCAGAGTCAAACAAAATATTGGAGTTACACTTATACATCATTGGTTACACAGCAGAGAAACCGAAAAACTACCACAGTACCGATATCCACCTGCTTGGGATACGCACACAGGCTCAGTTCGATTCACTCATACATCGGTGGCTCAGTCGCTTGGGTGCAGCGTGACGGAAACATATTTGTTTAATACCTATTCTTCAAATATCTCGCCGCTAGTGTTTCCTCTTAAAGTTCTCTCTATGATAGAATAGATAAGATAAATATTCTTTATTGCACACCAGTAGTACAGAGACATCAAGTTGTTTTAGCCCGCCTAAAGACCGCGTGGAAGATATCCTGTAAAATTAATTTAAAAAACTTGGACACAAATTAAAAACATTTTAATTTTTATTCCACTAGCCGCACAACTTTTTCATAAAAAACTTTTTACGCATACCCTCTTTTTTCAGCCGCCAACCCCAGCCGCCCCGTCCCCAGACCAGCAGATCGCAGAAGTCAGCCCGCCTTCTCAGGCGTCCCCCAAGATGAACGGAGCCGACAGCCGCGTCGAGATGCTGATAGACGCTCTCATTGGGCTGATCATTGAAGTTCCTGTCACGTGAGTATCTTATTCCCCCTCCCCCCACTCCACTGTATGGACATTCCTTGCTCAGTGTGAAAACGTTTCACATCGTAGCTGCGCGAAAAAGACACAAGATATGTATTGTTATTGTATAAAGCAGTATAGCGACTGACTCATAGAAGGCGTTCAGCCTGAATAAACCAATCTGACAGTATATTAAATATTGGTATACATAGTTTCCGTGCTTCGCAAGGCACGTTAAGCCGTTGGTGCCGGCTGCTATCGCTAGATGGCAGTCGTTAAGCCATGTCGGAGGCCTTATAGGCGGCTTGAAAACTTCTGACACTGGGGTTGGCCACTAGCCCCACAACCTCCACCAATCCGGACTTGGCCCCCGTGTGTGGAGTATGGCCTAACCTTCCCCATGTATGGGAAGAGACCCGTGCCCCTGCAGTGGGGACGTAATGGGTTGTTAACACATACATAGTATGGACACACCCTTTTCTATGGGCGGTGGTAATCGCTTACCATCAGGTGATCCGTCTGCTCGTTTGCCACCTTTCCCATAAAAGAACCCTGGCGCTCTCTGAAGTCAGCGCAGTGGGTAAAATCCGGTGACGATCCTTACAGTTGTCACTCAGTTGTCTCGTTCCCTCTTACGTGTTAGAAAGGGAGGTCAGAAGTTGTTCCTATTCCAATCTTATTGCAATATAAATGTTCTGGTCAAATTGTTACTATAACTTGGATTATGTAATAATGATAATATTCGGCACAAATCACACACGGTCATTTGGCCCCAAACTAGGATTCCCTGTATCTTGGGAACCAGAGACTGATATACATACACATATACATTTAAATACATACATATATAGATGTTATACACCCAGACTCAGAGCAAACATTTCTGCTCATCACAGAAAAGTTTGCCCTGTGTGGGGATCGAACCCACGACTCTCGAATCAGAGGTCAGGATCGCTAACCACTTAGCCACCGAGTCAGTCAAAGTGTACTTTATGTATTTGTAATTTACTGTTTTTTTGTTGGTTACCTTTTGTACACAATGGTTTGCTATAACTGTCTGTCTTTGTGAGTTGTGGCTTTGTAAAGAAAGTTAATTCGGTTCTATTCCAAATAAATAAATTACGTAAACTTGTTTTATTTTTTGCAGTGAGAACACATACTACCTACATTTGGAGTGTATAAACACGCTGCTGGTTCTGATGTCTGTGTACATGTTCGCCGGGGTGCACGGACAGGCGAACCTCGTCGAGACATCGCTTATATTCAGGTAACATGACATACTATCAACAACTATTTTGCCTGACCACCTTAGGGGTCAGTTTTCTGTGCAGTGGTTTGCAACATCCCCGCCAGGCCCCGCCTTGCCAGCTTTTGTCTGTCAATAGCTATTCACACTCTACCGTATTGTCAGGTTTTTGTGACAAAACTTTAGTTATTGACCCGATCAGCTGTTCGTCAAAATGATCAGGATACGAATACAGTTTTTGTATGTTTTAGCTGTTAGAAATAGAAACTAAACTAATAATTGCCTAATGCAAATAAGTAAATTTTGATTTTGACAAGATGGTTTGAGATAAATAATAAATTAATAATGTATTTCCTTATTAATGAAGATTACAAAGTGGGTAGCTGCTGATTTAAAAAAAACCGACATTAAAATAGAAGAAGCAAATTTTTTTGTATCTTAAAAATACTTTGCACATTTTTACAATATTAATCAAATTCATAAGTTTCCTAACTTATTTTGCAACGGTTTGTAAACATTTTATCACATTTTTTTAACGAACCAAATAACTCATATTTAAATAAAAACTTGAACTGTTTTATTTAATTAAATCTTTAGAAAGTTCTGACAATAAACAACAAATCTGGAAGCCATAAACAGTAGGTAACAGCGTAGATATACGAAAGGGCGCTTTTGTCCACGGTTTTAACTTGACCCTGCAAAAAATGCAGAATCGGTCGCTGGCTTCGGACGGAGACGTAAGATATTTAAGAAATATTCAAAAAATCCTTGTGGAATCCGTAAGAAAGTGCTGACCATAAATACAACAACATCTGGAAGCCATTAACAGTGTTGACGCAAATGAAATCGACAATGGGCGCTTTTGTAATAACAAAATAAGAGGCGGGGCTAGCTAAGTTCGCCTTGTGCAGGCAAAAAGGTTTTGAAATTGGTCAGGCACAGGCTTTGTTGATAGTACATGCATACATCAACGGTCAAAAGACATCCGCTGCTGGACAAAGGCCTCCCCCAAGGATTTACATATGTATAATACATATTTGTTTAGACGTTATAAAAACAGTTTCCGCTGAATTATACACGTTTGAATATGTGCAAGGTGGCACTAATAATAATACTGTTTTCTGAAGGCGCTGCTAAACAAATGATGCCGCATGTCAAATTCAAATTTAATATTTTTTTAAGTAGATGCTGTACGCATACTTTTAAATCATCTTTTTTCTACCTAGTACAAAGTTCCTACCACTCGGAACTTGTACACTGTATTATTTCGCGAGCTTCTAACCACATGTTCGGCTGTCGTCTCTTTCTCTCTCATAAGTCTCTTTCACTCCTATTAAAACATGACAAAGATAGTATATTTGCCCTTTGGCGTCCTAAGAAGCTGTTCTACACGATCTTGTGTTCTATCATCTATCTATTTTACTCCCTCGCGACAGTCTTATCTGCCCCTTCGGCTGTCCCAAGACGCTGTTTTACACGACCTTGTTAAAGTTACACGCCTTCTATCATCCTTCCCTTTCACTCCTACCAAGACTGAGCGGTATAGTTTATGTGTCTCAGGACGCTGTTCCGTCTACCATCGTCCATCTCTTTCACTCCCACGCAAACTGACTGAGACAGTCTATCTCCCAGGACGCTGTTCCATGGGCGCTACACAAACCTATTGAATTTGCACGCGTTGCTTGTTAGCGTTGGTTAGTTTCCTGTCTTAGATGGACTCTTTCCGTCTCTTTTACTCGTATGAAACCTGACAGAGACTTCCTTAAAAGGCGCTATATGATCTCGTTAAAATTATACGCGTTCTATCATCCCTCTCTTTCACACCTATGTAAGCTGACAGAGATAGACTGTCCTAGGACGCTGTTCCATGGGCGCTACGAACCTATTCAAATTGCACGCGTTTCTTGTTAGCGTTGGTTCGTTTCCTGTCTTGGATGGACTCCGTCCGTCTCTTTTACTCGTATGAAACCTGACAGAGACAGTGAGACAGTCTGTCTGCCCAGGACACTCTTCGCCGGTACTAGTGAAGACGCTATGAACAACTGGTGCCGCTTTAAACCTGACAGAGATAGTGTATTTGTCCCTTCCTACGTGGTTGTCACAGAGCGCTAAATAATAATAATAAATAATAATAATATCTGGGACAAATCACACACGGTCATCTGACCCCAAACTAGGATTCCCTGTATCTTGGGAACCAGAGACTGATATACATACACATATACTTTTTTAAATACATACAAAGATATATAGATATAATACACCCAGACTCAGAACAAACAATTCTGCTCATCACGGAAAAGTTTGCCCTGTGTGGGGATCGAACCCACGACTCTCAGATCAGAGGTCAGGATCGCTAACCACTTAGCCACCGAATAATCCTATTAACTTTACACGCGTACCATCATCCATCTCATTCACTCACACGTAAACTGAGAGATAGTCTGTCTCCCAGGACACTCTTCCACGGACGTTACACGATGCACGCGCCGCTGCTAGTGAAGGCGCTGCTGAGCAACTGGTGCCGCATGGCGCGCGCTCCTAGCCACATGTTTGGAGCCGGCGGCGGCGGCGGCAGCCTGCTCATCAGCCTGGCCTGTGAGTCACTTGTTAGGTACTCATGTCGTCCCCACTGCAGGGGCACGGGTCTCTTCCGATACACCGGGAAGGTTAGGACATTTACGCACTCATAATAATTCAATTTAACTGACTACGGACACGGTCATAGCCTGGATGGGTTTGACTGTTTCCGTGCCTCGCAAGGCGCGTTAAGCCGTTGGTGCCGGCTGCTATCAATAGCTGGCAGTCTTCAAGCCATGACAGGGGCCTTATAAGCGGCTTTAAAAACGTCTTACACTGGAGGTTCAGTTCTTCATAGCTCCAGTGTCAGAAATAAACAACATCAATCCGGACTTCTCTCATGTGTGGAGTATGGCCTAACCTTCCTGAAGTATCCCCTGCAGTGGGGACGATATGGGTTGTCGTTAACAAGTCTATAGTTCACAATTAAACATAACCACACCCCGACAACTCCATATAATTTACCCAAAACGACTAGGTTTTATTTGGGCTGAGCGCCATCTGTAAGCAAGTCGCGGTACTGCTTTAAAATTACACATATCTTGTGTCTCTTTCTCGCAGCTACGATGTGGAATGTCCTCACACTAAGTACGGCGAATGAGACGATATACGACGCCCCCCCTCAGGACAGACATGAGCTTCTAACGCGGCTTAAGATCGAGCATCCGGTGAGTGGGACACAATCACTGCCAAGATGGCCGCAAAGTATGGAGCTTTTTTTTTATGTGATAGGAGGCAAACGAGCTGACGGATCACCTGATGGTAAGCGATTACCGCCGCCCATAGACACCCGCAACACCAGAGGAGTCAAGTGCGTTGCCGACCTTTGAAATGGGATGGGCGGATGGGGGGAATGGGGGGGGGGATGTTGGGCGTCCCGTACCCTCACACTATATTCGGCTTCCGTATACTTTGCGGCCTTTTTATGATGGCAGATCAAAAGCAGTTTAGCTTCCAAAGTGGTAGAATTGACCTTTCTCCCCGACCCCACCTTGTCTTCGAAACTACTGAGCCTAAAATAAATATAAAAAATAAAGAATATACATAAAGAAAGAAAAATATATAAAGAAAATACAATAAAGAATTACAGGAAAAGCTATGAGAAGTTTATGGTCTTAAAATGAGATAGTAAAATGCTCAATATTGTTTGCTTGTACGGAGCCCTCGATGCGCGAGACAGACTCGCACTTGTCCAGTTTATTAACGACTACTTCGTCCGCGTGGACTTCATAATTGCCTAACAATTGCCCTAACATTATATTTCTCTCTGGACCCATCCAGAGAGAAATAAAATGTTAGGGCAGCGCCATCTAGTGACAAAGTAAAAAAATCCGTTTTTACCCATTCCTTTGGGAACCCTCGAGTTCTCCGGGATAAACAGTATCCTTTGTGTTAGCCGAGTGTTTTATCTATCTATCTACCACATTTCATCCAAATCCGTTCAGTAATTTCGACGTGAAAGTGGAACAAATAAATAAACAAAAATACTTTCGCATTTATAATATGAGTGAGATAAAATTCTCTCTAATGGGAAAGGCGGCTGCCAATCTTTAAACTAGGTGGCGCCACTAGAGTTTGTGACGCACTTGTGACATCGTGTTCTTATGGTTTTACTAGACAGACGTAAATAAACTGTGTTTAATTGTTCAGTTTTATTTGATATTAGTTAATCATTTACATCCTATACTATTAAACGAGTTATCTTGTAAGCGTAGATGATTTCGAAAACGGCTTGAAACCTTTCGACGAAAGTCTAGGATTAGGGTTTAAAAATCACCAGAAGTCAATCTATGAGGGAATTATCTTCAAAAACATTCATTTTAGGGAGATTTGAGCGAAATGTATATAAAACATCAACGCATATGATGCTTATTTTAAACCGTCTGTGTAAGTCCGTAGTAGCTCCGGGGTTTTGGTGCGAGCTGCTTACGTTTTGGTGCTTTTAGGTCCGGATTCGTATCCCATGAGACTTTATTGTTTTTTCTTGTATTTTTATTTTTTATTTTGTGTGAACTTATGTAAATAAAAAGACTTAGGAGTGATAAAAAATATTTTAGGGACATTTGAACGAATTTTTATTTATGAATTTGGTAATAGGGAATTTTCCACGGCTTTCTATAAACTCTACTACCATCTAGCTGACCAACAATTGAAAAAAGAAAATCTTTAAAAAGTCGCCAAAACTGATTAATACTGCTGACTAATATCATAATAAATGATGATAACTTTCTATTATTACGTATCATTGAATATTTTTCTGTATTTTTATCCAAAAAATACTTTTTCATAATCTTTGAATCACAGCGCTTGTCAGTATAGTTTTTGTATTTCCTAAAATAATTGTAACATGATACCAAGTTATTAATAGGGAATTTTCCACGAGTTTCTATAAACTCAACTAGATGGCGCTGATCAACATTGGAAAAAAGAAAATCTCTTAAAAATCGTCAAAACTGACTAATATAACCGACTAATATACTAATAATGATGATTAGCTTTCGAAGATTACTTTTCATTGAATATTTTTTTGCTGTTTGATCCAAAAAATACTTTTCATATTTTATGATGCACAAAGCTTATCCGTATTGTTTTTGTATTTCTTAAAAGAATTCTAACATGATACCGAGTTATAAATTGCATTTTAATCATGAGAATGTATTAAAATCAATTTATTTTTAGTTCGCAAGAAGAAATTACAGATAACAGAGAAACCAGAACGCACCCAGGTTATCCATACTTGACCAAGTTGGAAATTTATTGTTTCTGTTAATTTAATTAATAAGAATCTATGTTCAGGTGGTTTTTTATATGTTTTCAACAATACTAAATCTATTTTGCTACCGTAAATTCTACGCTGTTATTAAAAATATATTTCCAAAGTTTAGAAGCGCCATCTATTGAGACACTTATGAACGGTGTGACATACGTCATCTGAAAACTCCCTATTGCATTTTAATTATCAAAAAGGTATTAAAATCAATTGATTTTTAGTTTGGAAGAAGAAATTACATATAACAGAGAAACCAGAACGCACCCAGCTCATCCATACTTGATTTAGTTGAAAAAATATCGTTTTTGGTAATTCAATTAATAAGAATCTATGTTTTTTTGGTGTCTTTTATGGTGTGACATACGTCATCTGAAAATTCCCTATTAGGATTTATTTTATTTAATTTTTTTATGTATGTATGTATTTTTTTATAGATTTTTTATAAAAGGGTAATTTGCATGTATTTTTTCAATAGAATCAAATTATAAAAAAAATAATATAGATATTTTCTGAACAAATATGGTTGTCCTTTCGTCCCTTAGAAGGCCACTATCGACTAAAACAACACCCTGCAAAATGTTTCATGGAAAATGTATCTTATAAGTAGGTAAGGTACTATTAGGTACTACTAAACAAGTTATCTTAGTTTATGCTTCGATTGAACGAGCAACGTTCTGTCTCTCAGCTAGTAAATTTACTAATGTAATTACAGAAAACATAAAATACATAAGTAATAGAATATAATGTTACTGTACAATTTAGATACCTCTTCCTTCCGTTACTATAATCCCTTGACTTTTCTAGTGATGTTCGAACGTCCACCAACCATTCAAATAGTTATGTGCGGAATCTCTAATAAAAGTGTATCATTTCATAAATTATAGGTGGCGAACCAATCGTGCCTTCTGCTTCTAGCGCTAACAAACCACTGCATAAGTGACCACGCGTTGTACAGGACAGCGTTACTGAGCTGCGAGGATAGTGCCTCCTCTGGTGAGTGTTATTGTCCCCACTTCTGGGGAATGGGTCTCTTACCATACCTCGGGAAGATAAGGTTAAGTTAATAAACCGTCTGACTGTTGGCATAGCTCTTTCTACATTTCGGGAAGGTTATGCCTTACTTCATACATGGGGACTATGTTCGGATTGTCCGGAACCCCGCGACCTTCGATATGGGTTAACAACTGCCCTCTTGTGATAGTTTCCGGCACTAAGGTCTTAACGTGCCTTGCGAAGCACGAAAACGGATGAGATTAATGCTGCTAACAGGTTATCGACCCCACGACCTGCAGAGTTAAAGAAAATTAAATGGCTCGTTGTTACTGTTTTTACACAGATGCGGATAAAAAAAAAGATGAGATACAAAGAATTACAAAGAAAAGAAGATAAATGTTGATTTCATTTCAAACAAAGACATCCATAAATTCAGTGACAACGGATAGGCTGATATTAACAGGAATATTGTTCCAGAAACGTCTGCGACCACGCCGCAAAGAGATACAAATAATACAGGGACAGTCACACCGCCACGAATAGACATGACCGCTGTGAGTAACTTATTTGTAAAGGTTTTTTTAGAGGTCCTCTAAAAAAAGCGTCGGTGGCTCTGCGGTTAGTGACTCCGTCCTCCTAATCAGAGGTCTCGGGTTCAAATCCTGGCCAGTGCACCTATGAGTTTTTCGAAACTTACGTGCATTTTCATACCGACTGCTAGCGATGAAGGAAAACATCGTGAGGAAACCTGCACATCTGATTTCTAGATGTGTATGATGGTCGCGTTGCACACGTCCGTAGGTGTAAATCTAAAAATGCCCTACACGTGACCGCGGGTGATGCTAAGTGCATCACCAGGCAACCGCCGCCTATACCTTGCGGATAGGACGGTTAAATTGTGCTACACGATAAGAGAAGAGAGGTCCTCTAACTTCCTAGTACAATGAACGATTTAAAATTTAATTTTTAGTAAAGAGTCAACGGAAACTAGCGCCATCTAGTCTTAATCGACCTGAAACTACCTAGCGCCATCTATTATAGTTTTAAGACAATATTTGCAATAAAGTATATTTATCTTATCTTATCTTATTTGAGATAGGAGTTTAGATTATCTTTACTTCTAAATAAACTAAAAAACGCTGTATAAGACGATATGGTAGGTAGGTATGGTTATTGCTATGGTTACTACTTTCATTTCGTCCACAGCTCCACAAGGCGTTATGCGCCACGGCTGGATGCGAGCATTCGACGTTGCTTCTCTACCTGATGCTACACTCGTGTAAGGCCTACAAGAAATATGTCAGCAACGAACCAAATATCGAGAACTTGGTGAGTGATGTAACTTTGTTAAAAGGTCGGCCGTGTATACAGGATGTCCCGAAACTAATTTTGGCTGGTGATAGCTTTGATCAAGACCTATCGAAATAACAAAACAAATGTTCAGCAAAAGTTTATAGTTTACTAGTTTGACCAGATTTTTGGTTTTTTATTTAATGTTGCTTTGATTTGTTATTTGTTTTCAGAATATTAATGTTTATTTAAATCTCACGTAAAATACAATAAGGTCACTGAACACTATTCGACATAATATAAGGTCAAATAAAACAATAATAATAAAAACAATGCGGGTTTCAGGATTGTAACATTTGTATATTTTTATCTCTTTTTAACTCTGGCTAAGGCTGAAAAAAGAGAGATATTTACAATTTTTTTTTTTTTTTTTTTTATGTGATAAGGAAGGCAAACGAGCGAGCAATTAGTTCAACTTTTTGTTATCAATGTAGTAGGTACCTCCTTTATGAACGGTGGGACTCCTCTTTACTTCAGAGATGGATGCATCTGCACGCTAATGCATACCCATCTTTGTTCGTGTAACATTTTATTCTTTACTAGCTTCGGCCCGCGGCTACGTCTGCGTGGACTTCAGAATTGGGTCCAGAGAGAAATAAAATGTTTAAGCAGCGCCATCTAGTGACAAAGTAAAAAAATCAGTTTTTAGTCATTCCTCCGGGAGCCCTTAATTTTTCCGGGATAAAAAGTATCCTATGTGTTAGCCGAGAGCTTCATCTATGTACCTACCAAAGAACAATGGCAAACTCCCATATATCAATTTACCTGGATCAAATTTCTTAAAGTATAAAAATAAAAAATACAAAAAAATCTTCAGGTGTTACTCCATAACGTATTCCTTCAAGAATTACGACTCTCTGAACCAGATAAAAAAAGATAAAGAGAATAATTTCCTTACACTAAAAGTGAAATAAGAAATAATCTTCTACAATTGTGAAGTATCTAGCGAATGGCAACACTAAAAAAAAAACAATGACATTTTAATCAGGGCCACGTTCAATGGGTGCACCCTGACAGCAACTGTTGCTGTGTTGTACTTTCCCTTTCGCACTTACGGGATTTATATTAGGCTATCCTGTTGTCAAAGTGAACGGGTGCTGCTAGAACGAACCCTCGGAACGCGCTACGGGACGAGTTAGTCAACTAAACTTCCAAAAAGAATTAATTAATTTCCTCCGGTTGCAATAACCATACAGATTTATTTAAAAATCAAGAGTAAATATTTAACTTATTTTTCTTTTCGTCTTTATTTTATACGTTTTAAAAAGTCAGGTATGATCTTGCCATTGTTCTTTCATCCAAATCCGTTCAGTAGTTTCGGCGTGAAAGCGGAACAAACAAACAAACAAACATCCGTACTTTCGCATTTATAATATTAGTGAGAAATCTTGACATTTACTTTACTTTTGCAGATTAAGGTTAAACGTTAGTGCTCCCTGGTTGAAAAAATCCGTTAGATGGCGTTAATCTGACTATAACTTGGTTTCTCGATTTAAAAATAGTATAAATAACCCTAAACTATACTACGTAAAACAGCGAGCAGCTACATGATCAATGTACGCTAATAAACCATAATAATGTTAATTTAATAAGGATTTCGATATATTTGTCCCCTTACAATTATAGTTTTGCGTTTATCTCGTATGAATAAGGGCTCAAATTACGCACACATACATAATTTTTTTACGTATATGATGCTTATTTTTGACTAACCTCTATAAGTAGTTCATAACCCAGAGGTGCAGGCGGCAAATTTTGTACGAACTTTTTACGTTATTGCTTTTAGGTCCGGGTTCGTATCCTACGAGACTTTATTGTTTTTGTCTTTTAATTTTTTTATTTAGTATGAACATAAGTAGATAGGTAAATAACAAGACCCAAGAGCGATAAAAGAAAAGATTTTTTAAAAGAAAAAAATCATTTATTGAATAACAATGTCGCATAGCAATCATTCATAGCATTGGCCTGCAAGGATATATGTATCACGTCTCCCCCGCGAATCAGGACACAGCAGCAGCTGGTCGAGGTGACGGATCCACAGGAGTCCCCCATCGGTTCTGACTTCATAATGTACTCCACCCAGACGTCGGGTTATTGTGCCGAATTCAAACTTCTGGGCAAGAGAGGAGTAACTCCTGGCCACCTTGTCTCTAGGAGAGAAATGCCTCCGTGTCCTCTGACTACGTGGCTCCGGTCTAGGTATGGGACTAGCATGGCATGTAGCTTCGTTCTGAACTCTTTTCCAAACATCAGTAGGTAGGGAGTCCCTCTTGGAGTTTCTGTCTGCCTCAAGCGGACTGAGGTCTCCCCTTGAGTGGTGAAGCAATACTTAGTTTTCGTAATGTAGTTTTCAGTGCTATACACAACTCCTCAAACTCGAATATGTAGAAGGTTTCTTCCTCAAGATGTTCATCTTCGGTTTCTAGTTCTATGTTGTTCTGTATTTCGTGAAATTCCTTTATTGTTTTGTCGAGTGACTCCAAGCGGGGCTATATACTTACTTGGGTCTTGAGTGTCGAGCACATTTTCTGTGCGCGTTAATAAACTGTACTGAGCTTCTTGTACGTTTTAATTTCTTTAAATCCATTGAATTGGCCTCGTCGCCAATATTAAAAACATAAAATATCTGTTCAGTCACATAACATTTATTGAATAACAACGTTGCCTAGCAATAGCCTGCAAGGAGATACGTATCATGCAAGGAGATACGAAGTGATGTCGAAAATTTGTGGAGGCACGGCCTTGCAAGCCTTTACAAGCCAAGTCTTACGCTATTTGGAATCACGGTAGTGCCTCCGCAAGCTAAGGAGAGTATCAAACTTAGGAATCACAGATTACCATAACTTTTATGTATATGTCATAGGGAATGGCCCCCTTATTACTTCCGTGTAGTGGCAGCATGAAATTAGTTTTCATTGTCGAGAAAAATAGATTCATTTTTTTATTAATTTTTTCAATTTATTTTATCCATACAGATGAAAGTTTTTCAATTGATAAAATTGATTAAGAAAAGTTGATGTTTTGTTAATTAAAATAACATAATTATCAGTATAATCATTTAAAGAATAATAAATTACTCCAATATACATTTAAATTCAGTCACTCACTCTCACGGTCTCATCAGATTGATTGATAATAACACATTCGCTGGGATGATAACCATCATAGTTACTTATTTAACAACCCAATATCGTCCCAGTGACTGAATTTAAATGGGTATTATAATTTTAAAATAATTCATTCTAATATAAATAATGATACTGATAATTTTCTTATTATATTGAACTAGCTGGGAGATCGAGCGTCGCTCGTTCAATCGGAGTTTTTATAAACTAAGATAAATTGTTTAGTAGTACATATAAGATATATTTTCTATGAAACATTTTGCAGGGTGTTGTTTTAGTCGGTAGTGGCCTTCCCTAAGGGACGAAAGGACAAGCAATATTTGTTCTGAAAATATCTATAATATTTTTTTATAATTTGATTCTATTGAAAAAAATACATGCAAATCATCCTTTTTTTTTATAAAAAAAATAGAAAAATATTCAATGATACGTAATATTATAAAGTTGTTCATCATTTATAAGTCAGTAATATCAATCAGTTTTGGCGACTTTTTAGAGATTTTCTTATTGCAAATGTTATCAGCGCCATCTGGTTGAGTTTAGAGAAAACCTTGGAAAATTTCCTATTTTCAAACACGGGACAGAGCCGCACAATCACCAGGTATATTATTAACTTATATGGCCAAAGATGGCGCTATTTGTCTCTAAAATACAAAGAGGTTAAAATATATTTTTTATCACTCTTAAGTCTTTATATTTATTTTCGTAATATTTACATAAGTTCACACAAAATAAAAAAATTAAAAAACTAAGAACTATAAAGTCTCATGGGTGGTATTCGAATCCGGACCTAAAAGCAGCAAAACGTAAGCGGCTCGCACAAAAACCGCTAGTCTACCAATGTACAGTCCCGTGCACCTAAAAGTATACAGGGTAGCCGTTCCATCTAGTACTACTTGCGCTACTTGGCTGTATACTTTTAGTTGCACGAGACTGTACCTATAAGCGATGGTTAAATTTAAGCATCATATGCGTTCTCCTTATATGTAATTTCGGTCATTAAATGAATTCTCCCTTAAATGAATCTTTTCGAAGATAATTCTCTCATAGATCTGGATTTATGGTGATTTTTAACCCCTAATCCTAGATTTTCATCAAAAGGTTTCAAGCCGTTTTCAAAATCGTCGGGACACTTAACTCGTTTAAAAGTATAGGATAAAGCATCTAGTTTTTTAGGGTTCCGTAGCCAAATGGCAAAAAGCGGAACCCATATGGATTCGTCATGTCTGTCTGTCTGTCCGTCCGTATGTCACAGCCACTTTTTTCCGAAACTATAAGAACTATACTGTTGAAACTTGGTAAGTAGATGTATTCTGTGAACCGCATTAAGATTTTCACACAAAAATAGAAAAAAAAAATAACACTAAATTTTGGGGGTTGCCCATACTTAGAACTGAAACTCAAAAATTTTTTTTCATCAAACATGTACGTGTATGGTATGGATAGGTCTTCAAAAATGATATTAAGGTTTCTCATATCATTTTTTTCCAAACCGTAATAGTTTGCACGAGAGACACTTCCAAAGTGGTAAAATGTGTGTCCCCCCCCTTTAACTTCTAAAATAAGAGAATGATAAAAGTAGAAAAATTATATGATGTACATTACCATGCAAACTTCCACCGAAAATTGGTTTGAACGAGCCTTAGTAAGTAGTTTTTTTTTAATACGTCATAAATCGTAAACCGAAAATTACCTTTCATTCAATCAACGCAAATATAAAAAATATAGAGTTCAAGACATGTGTGATTATGAATTTATACGGAACCCTCGGTACGCGAGTCCGACTCGCACTTGGCCGGTTTTTTTTGTTGTACTGATGATAAAAAATGTGTTTTAATGTGCCATTTGTAACTTCTGTTCTGAAATACATTTAATTTTATTTGAATTCTGGATACACAAGGTAACTTTTTTAATGGCGGATATGAATATTAATAAATAATTCATAATTAATTTATTTTCTCTGTACAGGATAAAATACAAAAATACAAGGTACCTAACATAGCACAAATAATTCTTTTAATTTAAAAATTCTTCCTTCACTGTTGGCACCTGAATAGTGTAAGCTTATATGTATCCGAGGTCAAATTTTATGATTAAAGAAAACCACTTGGCACACGTATATGGTACATAAATAGAAGCTGATTTAGCCCGGTAGCCACCCCACACCCCCTGGCAGGTCTATTTGACCTATTATCTTGAACTTGGTATCGTTTTCGAATAAACCGAGAATGGAGCTTTCATTTTTTGTATTACTTTTGTTCAATCTATTACTCATATTGTGAAAAAAACTAATAAAATAAAAATAAAAAAAAAACCCACAAGATGCTATAGTTTAAAAAATGTGCACTAATGGCATAAACAAAAATTTTTTGTAGAAAACCAAACTAATCAAAAATAAAAAAACAGAGACACTAACGGCAATTACTAAATAAAAAGCTTCAGAAATAAATTTTGAACGTTGCACGGCGCAAGGCATGCGTAAGCGTTTTAATCTGCCGCGCTTCAGTTATCTATTATATTGGGCAATAATCTTGAATTTGGTGTAGTTTTCGGATGAACCGAGGATGCAGCCTTCAGTTTTGGATTGATTTTGTACCATGTCAGACAACAAAATTAAAATTAACAAAAATCGAACCTGCTATTTTTGATAGCGATAAGACCGCCTTTGCATATCAATGTTTAAATATTTTATGTTTTCGTTGTTATTTGTACTCTTTTGGTGTGCAATAAAGTATATTTATCTTATCTTATCTTAACTATTTTTGTTTAAAAAAAATATTACTGTCCATTTCCTATTCCCTCTTAAAATATTTAGCACCGTATCCTAAAGGGCGGGCGATCGCTTCGTCCAGAATCCAGATGTGTAAGTACCTCACTTGCACAACAACTAGTTGGGAATAGGGAAGCTTATGTTTTATTAGGCCAGAAACCCATGACTAATGAATAACGAGTATACCCTTGTTCTAGCTGAGTGCTCATTCTTCCGACATTTGAAAATGTGAACTGCAAATGCATAATTCGGGGCATTTCATTTGTTTTTTTTAACAGTTACATCTAAAGCCACAATGTGATTTGAACTGCATTTGCACCAAATTAGCTCTAAACAAGCGGTAGCAGCCACAGCAGTAGTCCATGTCGGTATCTACTGATTATTTGTGGTTATTTCCCACCTTCACTAAGCCGGACTTGAGAGATTTTGAATGGGCACTAATGTCTGATCCCATACGTGGACACCCTGGTATAGTGCTCTCAGAAGATGTTGTTGAAAACTTTTGTCCATTGATGGAATATTATATATTTGTCGGTCTCTTTTAGAGAATAATTCTCGCCTGCAATCGGTTAAGCTGGTGCACTAGCTGGATCTTAAACATATTTAAAACAAATCAATTTAAAATAATTTTATACCACAAACAGAGAAATCTATGTACAATACAAAAATATAATTTTATTCAAACTGTCTTGTCATAAGTACATGGTTATGATAAATTTTTCGAAAGCTTTTTTGGCGCTTGCAATGTCTCCACAAGCCAGCGTTTTGAAGCCGAGAGTTGCTGGAGAACAAACAGTCCAGGTTTCGAACGCGGTTTTCTTTCGTCCTCCATTAGAGGCTGGAACGGTGTTACACCCTGTTAGAGCATAGAATAAGGACAACATTGTTCCTTTTTTGGTCTTGTAATAGAATTAAATCAGGAGTTTCGTATTTACAAAATGTATCTAAAAATAAAGTTTTCGTATAGGTAAGTAATTTAAAATAAAACCTTAACATGCTGCGATTTTGACACAATTTCAAGAACATAAAAAGCAACAATGCTGCCTATACTTCATGCTCTGATAGGGAGTGATACTGTTTTTTAGCCTTTAATTGAAGAGATAAGAAAACCGCGTTCGAAACCTGGAATGCCTGATAATTTTTTCCAAAGTATTTTGGAAAAAATTACTTTGGAAAAAATACTTTGGAAAAAATTATCATAACCATGTTTGACAAGTGAGTTTGAATAAAACGAGGTTTTTGTACATAGACGACTATGTTTAGGAATATATTTTGGTGACAAAAAATATTGTGTAAGTGAATAACTGTTTATCCTTTTGTGAGAAATAAATTATTCTATAACCTGAAACTTTGTGCTACATGGCGTGAATTCATTACTTTTTACAGTCGAGTCTATAAATATTGACGTGTAAGACATTTTACTTGATATGTGAAACTTTTTGTCGGGATTTTACTTTCCGTGTATGAAAATCTACATATCTAAGGTTCGGGTTGTATCACGTGGTTACTGGTAACTACTTACTTTTTGTCAAACGAGACAATAATAATACTCCCGGAAAACCGCCTCCGTTGTCTAGTCGCTCGCTTCACATCAGGAGGTTGCGGGTTCGATTCCCGGCAGAGTCTAACTATAATATGTAAGACTTAGTTTGGTCGGTGGTAGAGCATTCTCGGAGCCTGCCTGGTTAGCTATCATCTTTTTTTTACCCCCAATTGGTAAGCCCTTGGCATCATCTCACCTGATGGTAAGTGACGATGATGCCGAATACGAAAGCGGGCTTACCAAGATTCCCCAACGCAGTGGGGAACTGGTTATCTTACCTTCATGCCGGAACACATCAATGCTGTTAACGTTGATGTTTGGCGGCAAGACTTAAATAAGATGGTGGCATATACCAGGCGGGCTCAGAAAATGCCCTACCACCAACCAAACCGAATCCAGAAAGTTACACCCCACCGGGAATCGAACCCGCGACCTACTGATGTGAAGCGAGCGGACAAGCGGAGGCGGTTAAAATTTGAAATGGGGCATGGTATGGGTCTAAAAATTTTTGAATGCACCTTATACAGGCTGTAACTTCTGGAAACTTTAACATACCAACCCATACAAAATTCGCATAAAAATGAAGTTTTCATATAATATGGTAAGCTAACCGACCAATTTTGTATGGTGTGTCCAAAAATTGTCTTAAGTATTCAGCATTCTTAAGGTTCATTCGGAAAAGTTGTTCAGTTTCATGAGTGGATCCCATAATTTAAATTTCCCGGAGTGATCTTTTTACATCCTGTATAAGTAAAAATATCAGCCTGTATATCACAAATATTGAGCTGAAACTCACAACTAGACCTTGTTGGGTGAACAATATTTTCGTCTTTCAGATGTCCCTGACGTGAGACTGACAGCGTCTTTTTTTCTGAATATAAAAAAAGTTTGCCAGCATAAATTACTCAGACTAAAAAGTCTTTATAATAAATTTGCTACTTTGGTAATGCTCAAGCAAAATGCAAGATGGCGCTAAAAAGGAAATCCTGGGCTAAACAAAGCTTAACAGACTAGTTGAGATTGTAGTTACTGTAATATCAGAAAGGTGGTGCTGAATTATACACCACTACATGCGTAAAATTTATGATATTTTACTGCAGTTTTTAATGATATTACAGAAATAAATAATATAATTATATACATTTGGAGAAAATAAAAGGTTGCAAAGTTTACGTTGGACAGATAAAATCGAAAATATAGTGGTTATTTGTGTAGTTAATAGCCAGGTAAATTTGTATGAAATAGGGTGACTGACGTTTAACCTTAAATATCATTTTATTTTAGATTTGTTTTTCGCAAATTGTAATCTAGGAATATGAATTTAATCGATTTCATGTACGTTTATTGTAATTTAATGTAATAATAGATGCAATAAATGATCTGGTGCTACGGCAGTGTCTCCGCCAAGTTGTGTCGCGATATAATTATTACTATAATAATAATATCCGACACAAATCACACACGGTCATTTGGCCCGAAACTAGGATTCCCTGTATCTTGGGAACCAGAGGCTGATATACATACACATATACTTTTTAAATACATACATATCTAGATATAATACACCCAGACTCAGAGCAAACAATTCTGCTCATCACAGAAAATTATTATTCCGATACTACAAGTGCTGTATAACGATACAGCTGACTCGGTGGCTAAGTGATTAGCGATCCTGACCTCTGATCCGAGAGTCGTGGATTCGATCCCCACACAGGGCAAACTTTTCTGTGATGAGCAGAATTGTTTGCTCTAAATCTGGGTGTATAATATCTATATAATATGTATGTATTGAAATGTATATGTGTATGTATATCAACGTCTGGTGCCCAAGATACAGGGAATCCTAGTTTGGGGCCAGATGACCGTAAGTGATTTGTCCCGGTTATTATTATTATTGTACAATATTAATGTTGTTATTGTTTGTCTATGTTTGCAGATAATACCGATACTACAAGTGCTGTACAACGCGCCGGACAGTAATTCTCATCACATGTACATGTCACTGATAGTGCTGCTAATACTGACGGAAGATGAAGCGCTGATCAAGAGCGTGCACTCTATTGTAAGTTGTATTTAGCTGTTAATAAGGTGTATTGTTATTTTTATTAGGTGGACGACTGCGGGGTATAGGCTCAGATCATTTTAAACGGACTTCTGATAGCAAAACATTTCTTATACAGTTTCAAGAAAAACAGTAGGGTAGTTGACTCAAACAACAATTACCTAATTATAAAATGTTTTAAACTAATTAATTAGCTCTTTTAATGAAACGCTAGAAAAACATACTAGTTTAAAATTCATTGCAAACGTAATGAGTATGGAGACGACTCTCCGAAGTTATGACTTTATAGTGCGCTATTTGACTTTTTTTTAGAACAAATTCATATTCAACAGTCATATGATATTATGTATAATATCAAAATATTGCAACAAAATTTGATCTAACAAAATAAATGTTTTGTCTATGCTTACGGTCTATCGCTGGCCACTTGACACGCATTCGGAACGCGCTGTGATGCCATCTTATTCGCTCTTTAGTTTTCAAGTTATCCTTGTCTTTCATGCATGATACTTTTCGTCAAATGTCATATGGTCACACGTTTTCGAACGCTCTTTATAAGCCCAGTTTCTCTTGTCACGATGTATGAGAGTACCGTAACTTCCCTTTTGGATTTGATCGAAGCTGAGAAGATAACCTTTGCTTCAGATGCTAAAATCCATCTCGTGGTACACGGAGCGGTCTATTTCTAAGATCTCCGTCGGGGCGCTATCTAGTTTAATAATAATAATATAATAATATCCGGGACAAATCACACACGGTCATCTGATCCCAAACTAGGATTCCCTGTATCTTGGGAACCAGAGACTCATATACATACACATATACATTTAAATACATACATATATAGATATAATACACCCAGAATCAGACCAAACAATTCTGCTCATCACAGAAAAGTTTGCCTTGTACCTTGATCGAACCCACGACTCTCGGATCAGAGGCCAGGATCGCTAACCACTTAGCCACCGAACCAGTCATCGCCATCGCCATCTAGTTTAAACACAAACTTGCGACAAAATTCTCATGAAAGTTATCGATCTGTCTGACTAGGTAACCTGCTGATTGCAACACATGCCGAGTGGAGACCCGTTCGCTGTCCGAGTGGCACCTTTTACAGTGTTTCTAAGTTTTGTTTTCTGATTTTAGTTTATAAGGTGCTGTTTGAGATGTCGAATAAATGTATTTTCTTTCTATCTTTAATACAGATGCTAAAGTCCATCCCGTGGTACACGGAGCGCTCGATCTCGGAGATCTCCGTCGGAGGCCTGATGGTCCTGGTGGTGCTACGAGCTCTGCAGTACAACCTAGCGCGCGTGAGGGACAAGTACCTGCACACCAACTGTTTGGCGGCCGTCGCTAATATGAGCTGTGAGTGTGATGTGCTTTGCTCGCTGAATGATTAGATGAATGAATGAATTAGTCATCTTTCCTCACCTAATGAATGAACGAGTGAATGACTGACTGAATAAACGAATGGATGAGTGAATGAATGAACTGTCCCACCGATTTCGGTCATGGCGACCACTTAGACAATAGACACACTTCGCGTTCCATCTTTGCGATCTCTGTGGGAGGCCTGATGGTCCTGGTGGTGCTACGAGCTCTGCAGTACAACCTGGCGCGAGTGAGGGACAAGTACCTGCACACCAACTGTTTGGCGGCCGTCGCGAATATGAGCTGTGAGTGTGATGTTCTTTGCTCGCTGAATGAGTGAACTGTACGACCGATTTCGATCCTCACTCAATAAATGAATGAATGAACTATTCGACCGCTTTCAGGCCTCACTCAGTGAATGAATGAATAAACTATTCGATTGATTTCGGGCCTTAATGAATGAATGAACTGATTGTACGATTTCATGGCGACCAAGTCGACTCGTAGTCCATACCCTGGTACACGGAGTGCTCCATCTCTAAGATCTTTATCGGAGGGGCTGATGGTTCTAATGGTGCTGCGCTGTGTAGCTGATCGTCATCAAGAAGACATTAAAATTCCGTTAAACCGAACTTCAGCGGAAATGTCACTCCCATGACTGACATGACATTGCATTGGTAGAATTATTTTAAGAGACACCACAAAATAAGAGAGAGAGAGATAGAGAGAGCGAAAATACTTTTGTATTTGAAGTCTCCTTTAAATTATAAATACTTTCTGCAACTGGGAATTTGTACGATATATGTTCGATATTGTTATGGAATTGAAATATATTGCTAATAAATTAACAAATAATTTAATTTTATTTATTTTCCAGCTGAATTTAGAAATCTACATCCTTACGTGGCTCAGAGACTAATATCACTGTATGAGACGTTGTCGAAGAGGAGAGCTAGGTTATGCAATGAAATTGAAGGTAAGGTTTTTTGCGTTTTTTTACCACTTGCAATTTAACAAACTGTATTTTTAAATGTGTTTTTATACATGCATTAAATCTGTATTGTATTGTGTGTTTTAGGTGGTGATTTAAACAATTTAGACTTACCTCATCACACAGAGGAGAAAACAGAAGAAATTGTAAGTTTTTTAAATAATTGTATTAAGTTTAAAGAAAAAATATGACGATTTATAAGTATGTGTAAAGCATCTACCTAAATAAAAAGTTTTTTTTTGAGTTATTTTATTAATTTTTATAATGAACTAAAGCGTTCATAATGACATTCAAAGCTACTAAACTACTCAATGCCTAAGTTGAATGCAAATAGTATTTCACATAGTCATGTCTTTTCAAATCTAATTTTTAAATTAATGCAAATTACCTATTCAAAAAGGTGAAAAGAGTTAAGACTTTGCACACAACTCGATCAGCTGATCGGCCAACTAATTATGTGTGTGTCAACATTTTTTTATTGCGAATTGACTATTTATTTCTCCGGAAAGTTGTTCAATTTTAATTTAAAGGCGCTCCATTTTTACTACGGTTTGTCCAGTTTTAATTTGAAATTGTTACATTTTCACGGAAAGCTCTTCAGTTTTAATTTAAAGGTGTTCCATTTTCACATAAATTTGTTCAGTTTTAACCTGGCGTAGTCCCATTTTCACGGAAAGTTGTTCAGTTTTTCTTTTGTCTGTAAATTGTTTAGTTTTCACAGAAACTTGTCTGTTGATCATCTTTGTTGACACCCTACCTACCTATTTTCTCCGACAGATGGACCACATAAGCGTACTAGACGAAGTCCTCAGAATGTTGCTGGAAATCATCAACTCGTGTCTGACACATCAACTCGCCAACAACTTGCACCTGGTGTACGCACTGCTGCATAAGAAACAGCTGTTCCAGAGCCAGTTACCTATAACGCAGAATATCGAGATGGTAAGTGAACTTTACCTTAAGTTAGTTGTGTGTTATGTCCATATCGTCCCCACTGCAGGGGCACGGGTCTTTTCCCATACCTCGGGAAGAGTTTGGCCATACTCTATACACAGGGACCGAGTCCGGATTGGTGGAGGTTGTGGTGCTAGTGGGCAACCCCTGTGTCAGAAGTTTTCAAGCCGCCTATAAGGCCTCCGACATGGCTAACTAGTGCCTTGCGAAACACGGAAATGGTCGACATAAATGTCACTAACAGTCAAACCCATTTTCATACCGACTGATTTAACTGTGAAGGAAAACATCGTGAGTAAACCTGCACATCTGATTTCTAGATGTGTATGATGGTCGCGTTGCACACGTCCGTAGGTGTAAATCTATATACCCTACACGTGACCGCGGGTGATGCTAAGTGCAACACTAGGCAACCACCGCCCATACCTTGTGGATGGGACGATTAAATGTGCCACACGATAAGAGAGAGAGAGTCAAAGCCTGGATGGGTTATTAAGAGGCCAACGACAACGATTGGGGACAACGCAGTGGGGCCAATAGCGAAGCGCCGCTAACGCCATCTTTTGAGTTATGCTCCGTAAATCTCGGAGCTTATATACCTACTAGCTTCCGCTCGCGACGTCTGCGTAGACTTCAGAATTGGATCCAGATAGAAATCAAATATGCATTAAGGCAGCGCCACCTAGTACCGAAGTATAATTTTCAGTTTTTTGCCATTCCTCCGGGAACCCACCAGTTTTCCGCAGAAAAAGTACCCTATCTGTTAGCTGAGTGCTTCATCTATCTACCTACCAAATTTTATCTAAATCCGTTCAGTAGTTTCGGCGTGAAAGTAGAACAGACAAACAAACATCAATACTTTCGCATTTATAATATTAGTGAGATGATGGAACGCATTTGTCTCCAGGTAATAGGCTACTTCACGTCGCGCTTGCAACGGGTGCAAGAGGGCGCGGGGGGTGACCTCAGCGTGAGCGAGGTGCTGCAGTGCATCAGGAAGGGCGCCGAGCAGTGGTCCAGCGATAGGCTGAAGGTAAGGCATTCATCATCATCCATCTATCATCCCTCTCCAGGTAATACAGCGGGTACAAGAGGGCGCGGGGGGTGACCTCAGCGTGAGCGAGGTGCTGCAGTGCATCAGGAAGGGCGCCGAGCAGTGGTCCAGCGATAGGCTGAAGGTAAGGCATTCATCATCATCCATCTATCATCCCTCTCCAGGTAATACAGCGGGTACAAGAGGGCGCGGGGGGTGACCTCAGCGTGAGCGAGGTGCTGCAGTGCATCAGGAAGGGCGCCGAGCAGTGGTCCAGCGATAGGCTGAAGGCAGGGACGTAAATGCAATCTTTAATTACATTCATCATGTATTTATTAATATAGTTTTTAAGTTTCTCAGTTACTAACAAATATCATGGATCTTTGGTCTGAGTCGATTGAAGTATTTAAATAAAGATATGTATATGTGAAACCAGCGAAGTGGGATCCCGCAATACAGCGTAATTTTAGACCCGAGAGCTTGCGAATGCGCTATCATCAAATCGCGCAAATTCGTACAAAACATAGACCTTTTATAAGACTGACCATCCTATAGCAACTCGAAGTACATATACAGGGTGATTGGTAATTCAACGTGATCCGTCAAAGGAGTTATACTAGAGGTCATTTGCAACAAATTAATTCCAGTTAACCAGGGGTCAAAAATATATGGTTACTGAGATATTACTGTTTTTAGATTTTTAAGAAATTTTCTACCTTGTTACCAAAAATAATGAATTATGAAAATAACATTACACTGTTAACATTAAATTGATACTAAAACTCTAAAAACCGTAATATCTCGGTAACCATACATTTTTGACCCCTGGTTAACTGGACTTAATTTGTTGCAAATAATATCTGGGACAAATCACACACGGTCATCTGGCCCCAAACTAGGATTCCCTGTATCTTGGGAACCAGAGACTGATATACATACACAACACATATACTTTTAAATACATACATATATAGATATAATACACCCAGACTCAGTGCAAACAATTCTGCTCATCACAGAAAAGTTTACCCTTGGTAGGGATCGAACCCACGACTCTCGCATCAGAGGTCAGGATCGCTAACCACTTAGCCACCGAGTCAGTCATAGGGATTGCAGTTGTATGTTTTTTAATATTTTATTGTGCCAAAAATAAAGATATGTCTATGTCAATTCAGCAAACGGGGATTCCGCAATGCAGCGGAATCCAGCATAATTTCTGACCCTAATTTTAGCGGATTCGCTAGTATCAGATCGCGCAAATTCGTACAAAACATAGACCATTTATAAGACTGACCATCCTATAGCAACTCGTAGTACGTATATTTTGGCTAGATCTTGAAATGCCTGACTATATCGTTGAAGAGAGGTGCTGCAGTGTATAGGCTGAAGGTAGCCACATTCATCATCATCACCAGCCGAAAGACGTCCACTGCTGGACAAAGGCCTCCCCCAAGGATTTCCACACCGACCGGTCCTACGCTGCCCGCATTCACAGCTTCCTGCGACCTTCACCAGGTCATCGGTCCACCGAATGAGAGGTCTGCCACTCGAGAACTTTCCTGCCCCAACGGCCATCTGTTCTACGAGCTATGTGCTCCGCCCACTGCCACTCCGTTTAGTGATTCTGTGAGCTATGTTGATTACTTTAGTTTTTTTTTTTTATTTTTTTTTTTTATGGCAGAGGTGGAAAACGTGCAGACGGATCACCTGATGGTAAGCGATTACCGCCGCCCATAGACACCCGCAACACCAGAGGAGTCACAAGTACGTTGCCGGCCTTTGATATGGGAGTACGCTCTTTCGTATTTCTTTCTTTTTCTTTTTCTCCTGCGTATCTCCTCATTTCTATTTCGATCACGTGAAACTCCAAACATAGCACATGCGGCCGTATCATGGCCGAAACTTTATCAGTAATGTCCTTATTCCACAGAAATTCCCCGACCTAAAATTCCGGTACGTCGAAGAGGATAGACCCGAGGAGTTTTTCAGTCCCTACGTGTGGACCCTCATCAACAACTGTGGGAGCGTGTACTGGGTCAGCGAGGGCGGTGCGAGGGTCACCAGTGACCTCATGGTCTGCTGATGACCCCAGCTCTGGGTACCTAGGTGACATTTGATGTAAGATGGTCATTTTGAGTTTGAGGTTCAGAGATACAGTAACAAAATTGGGGCATAAGGTGTGTTTTAGGGTTTTATGCCACTATTACAAAGGCATCAACCTTGTGAATACCATAGACAAACCTTACGGTGGTATTCTATTCGTCAAATATTTTTGTCCATGTTAATACCATAGACAAAACATAGGGTTGTATTCCATTGGTCAAATATTTTTGTCCAATGTAAATTTGATTAAAGAAATTGGATGACTATGAAATGTACAATCATGAAATGTACTAGCATCTTTTGTCATAGAAGAAGGAATAATTTTGCAAAGCAAAGCACAGCAATATGATCAAAATATTGGAAATGCAATATCGAAATTTGGCAAAAATATTTACAATACTTTGTAATACCACCCTTACTTTTACTCGACATAAGCGTATAGTGCCTTGCAAGCATTGTTACCAAAAACATGTTTTTTTTATGACCCGATTGTACAGGCTCCTTTTGGAAAGTTGTTCAGTAAGTTCTGTAAGTTCTTTAGGAAAAGTTGCTCAGATTCATAAGTAGAAGCTATGGTTAAAATAGTTACATCTGATTTTTTTAGACCTTGTATATTCATACTCATTTATTCAATATCTTATACAGGATATTAAGAAAGTGCGTTTGTTAAGGGGTTACTCAAGATCAAGTATAGAATACAGAAAAAATCCAATCTATTTTTTTTTTCAATTTCCCATACTAAATCTAAATAGTGAATCAAGAATTTGTACAGGAAACTGAAAAAAATTGCAGATCGGATTTTTCCAATATTTTTCTGTATTCTATACTTGATTTTGAGTAACCCCATACAATTTCAGACGCACTTTTTTAACAGCCTTTATATACCTTTCATATTCATTTATTCAACATTTGTCATCGTTTATACGTGAATAACGTTCCAAGTTCCAAGTGAATAAAATTCCAAGGCATCTTGCCTTGGAATAGAAGACAATAAAATCATTACGCGGAATCATAGAGGCTAGAAAGAAACCTGTTTTGTTTCTTGAATTTAAATGGTGTTCAAAAATGTATTGTTTTTTGTGTTAGGTGGTAAAAGGCAAACGGATCACGAAGTACTGGTGGGCCTTTTGCCACCTATGGGACAAATGACAGTTATGCCGCATTGGGGTCGTCCATTAATCACGTGAGGCTCAAAAGGGGGCGAGGGGGTTCAGAAAAAATCACGAAACATCACAAGGGGGAGGGGGGAGGTGTACTGAGATATCACGATAATATTTCTGCTTTGAATGCGCGATTTCTAGATTAATTTCCAAACGTCGGACTGTTGTTGTTATGTTGTTTTTAACTCTTCCTAAGATTCGAAACGCCTTCAGGCAGTCAGAAACAACCTGCAACCTTAATGGACGTATGGATTTTTTTATCACAGTGCTTAATTTTCCAGAATTAAATTACTATATACCTGTATTTAAAGATAATATTTTGTACCAAAAAATACACGTGATTTTGGTTGCGGGTGGGGGGGGTAGTCTAAAACCTCACCACGTATCACCAGGGGGGAGGGGCGGGGGGGTCTAAAAAGTTGCTTAAAAACAGCACGTGATTAATGGACGGCCACATTATTGCTGTATTAATTACCGTTTTTATTTGAGTATATTTTTAAAAAGACGGAATGGTTGTTGATATTTCTTGAATTCTACACTCGATCTTGAGCCAAACTATACTTTTTTTTAACAACCCGGAAGCAGTTATTGGCTTAGTCATGGTAGTTTTTTTCATGTAAGTATTAAGGATAATTATAATCATAAATGAATAATCCAGAGTACATATACTTCATACCAATAAAAAAAAAAAGCAAAACTTAAACAAACTTACTATGGATCTGACACATGTCAATGTCATCTGCATACTATGTTTGTTTACCTTTTGCTTTTTTTGATTGGAATGAACTTTAGGTACTTACTATTTTTATAAGTATCCATAGGTAGATTGGTTACCATTATCAATGTATAAGGCTCTCTTTAAAAAATGAAAATACACAATACATAAATTACTTCCCTTTTATAATTATCATCACCTGTTTTTCTTAACATTGAGTTAAGAATTTGTAGTTATTATATTTTTTATTTATTTAAAGAGACCTTATAGGCGGCTTGAAAACTTCTGACACTGGGGTTGGCTACTAGCTCCACAACCTCCACCAATCCGGACTTAGCCCCCGTGCGTGGAGTATGGCCTTACCTTCCCGATGTATGGGAAGAGACCCGTGCCCCTGCAGTGGGGACGTAATGGGTTGTTAACATATATTAATACACCCAGAGGCGGCTCTAGCCTATGTAGCGCCCGTGTGCAATCGATACCCTGGCGCCCTCTAGTAGGCGCGCGCCTTGCTTTAGGGATGGACATTTGAAATAAGCATTGATGTTTTTTCCGATGTAATACATCGCTGGGTTGCATCGATGTTAAAACGATGTATTGAAACATCGATTGTTTTTCGCAATGGACATGTTTAGGCCTCAAGGTGGTTTAAAAACTCTAACACCAGGGTTTGTAAGGTCACTGACTGGTCTGACAGCCGACATGAGAAGATGACATGTTAAGATATTTCAAAGCCGAAACTAAAAGAAAACTAAGTACGTGGAAAAATATTTGTAAAAAAATCACATTAACATAGCTTTGTTTTGTTTACAAATACCAGTTTCTTTTTCAGTGCTATGTTAAAACAGAAGTTTTTTTAAATCATTAATTAATTTTATTCAATATTCGCCTTCAGTCGGTCAAAACTAGCCCTGCCTGGTAAAAGAGTCTTTCTGATGGGACAGATGTTAACTGAACAGATAATTACGTTCGAATTCACGAAAAGTGGCAGTCAGTGTCATAGTTTGTGTGTTTGATGCATCGAATAAAAAAATACATCGATTCAATACGATGCATCGTTACAATACGTAGGCGAGTCAAATATAAACCGGACTTTCGTTTTAAATGCTAAGATATTGAGAGGAGCGGATGGCTAGAAGTGGGACGGATGAGAACGGAGAATGGTGAGGGGAGGAGGCCCGGTTGCTTCCCCGATCTTAGTTCTGTCAGTGCAGCCATGTCTACGCAAGAGGTCACACCTGCAGTTGCGCAACGCGTCATCATTAAGTTTTTGACGAATGAAGGCGTTAAGCCCAGTGAAATTCTCACTAACACTCAGTTTGGGGATGCAACACTCTCACGCACCCAAGTCTTTGACTGGGCCAAGAAATTTAAAGAAGGGCGAGAAGCCGTAGAAAATGAGAGCCACAATAAGCGTGCACGGACAAGCGTGACAGACGAGAACTTTCGTGTCATTCGTGATCTCATTGAAGGTCCATCCAATGCTGCTTGTTATAGCCAGCTATACAGATAGTGCTAAAGCTGCCTATAGAAAAAAATACGCAATCAGTCGGTCAGAGACGTAATTTTGTTGCACGCAATCCCAGTGCTCACGCTGCCGCACTGACTAAAGAAAAATTTAACCAATTGCAATGGGAAGCACTTGAACACCCTCCCTACAGCCCAAACTTGTCCCCCTGTGACTTCCATGTCTTTGGGCCTTTGAAGGAAGCACGCACTTGGCGGACATAATTTTGAAAGCAATGACAGTATAGAGCAGTTCGTGTGCAATTGGTTCGAGACACTTTCTCAAACTTTTTATCAAGAGGGGATCCAGAAGCTTCTCACCCGTTGGGAAAAATCAGTAAACGTGGAAGAAGGGTATGTAGAAAAACTATAAAATATTTTTGAAATTTAATTTTAAATAAATAATTAATTCTGGATAAAGTCCGGTTTATATTTGACTCGCCTACGTATATCGAGTGTTTACAATACATCAGTGTATATCGTCCATCCCTACCTTGCTTTGCTATCGTCGCCTGGTGTCAGCCAAAACATGGGCGCAGGGTCTTTAAGAGTGCCGGCCGGCGTCGCGAGCTTTGGAGGTATCGCGAGCGGCGCTCGGCGCCCCACTAGGACCCTGCACCCGTGTGCGTTGCACACCCTGCACCATAGGTAAATCCGGCACTGAATACACCGTAAAAATAGTCGGTCTCAATCAGGCGCAAACGCGCTACGATTTGACAGCTACCGATTTGTTCCTCCAATAAAGGTCCCGCCAAAACGTCCCCCTGAAAATAAATAAAAGCCCTGCTCATTCCTTTTTAAATGGTAACATTTAAGAATATTAACTAATGAGGATTCCTAATTTTGGGGTTGCCACATGAAATGTTTGTAATTGTATCGAAATACCATTTTCAAGATTTTTTTACAGACTGTAACTATTATGTGATCTGTGGTTTAGTTAAGAAAACAGTTAACCCAATGAATATGATTGTCACAATTTTAAGAAACAAAATATTTTATTGTATAATATTATATTTTTTTGTTTTCACAAAGATTTATAGCCTTGTAATTTTTTTTATTATATAATGTGCATTTATTTTTTAAGGTTACCTATACAATAATGTACATAATGATAATATACATTAAGTAGATGCTGAAAGTCGAATCTACTGGTATTTCCTTAATAAATTAATATATACTTATTCAGTTTTAATATAATTTAATTTCTGAGTATTATTAAATTAATACAAAAAAATATGGGGTCTTTCTAAAATACCTGAAAATATTTAATGGCGAATCTTATAATTTGTAGGTATGAAAAGTCCAGTGCTTTTTTTGACAGACAGAGAAAGAAACCTTGGTTAATATTTTTAAGTATTTTAGAAGGTCCCTATACAGGGTGAAATTAAAATCGCAGACATTTTAACTGTGGCTTCTAGATATGACACTGAACAACTTTCTCTAAGGAACCAAATCCATCGAAACAAAAAAAAATGTTTCATGAGCAGAAACCCCAGTAACAATTTAGTCTGCGATTTCAATTCACCCTGTATATATATGTCTATGTATTTTACATAATTTTAAGTAAAATACGCCTGTAATAATAGAATATCTATAGTTAGAAACAAATGCAATATAGATTTAAAATAAAAATATCGAATTATTTAATTTTTGTCATTGTTTCATTTATGTCTGTTAACTTTCATTCCAATTTTTTGCTCCAAAGTTATAGGAAAATAGAATTGGCAGAAAATACCGCCCACACATTTTTTATTTAATTACATGTTTCTCTATTCAAACTATTGATAACAGAAGAGTAATTATTAGGACATTTGTTACGTTACAATACGATGACTTGATATTTAAGTTTAATAGAAGGAATAATCGACAACGCTGAACGCGTTAAAAAACCGACTTCAATCGCGTAACATACGGGTCAATCTGAGAACCTCCTTTTTTTGAAGTCGGTTAAAATACTAAAACCTCCCAAATATAACAAATACTTTTCTGAAAACTGCATCAAAATCGGTTCAGCCAAACGCGAGATAATCGCGGACAAACACATACATACATACATACAGGTCAAACTGAGAACCTCCTTTTTTTTTAAGTCGGTTAAAAATAGATGTAGAGCGAGACACCGACCAAGAGACGGCCAAAGTTAATTTTGAATGGCGATTGCTGAAGAAAAAGACGGCATATTTCTTGTCATTCTTTTTCGGCGTTTGATAACAGTAAAGAAAATTTATAGGTATCCAAATACCAAAAAAAAATACATCCGTCAGCTATAAGTGTATTCTGTATTAATTTATAAATTATAAATTAAATGCCTTTTTCATACTATTAAGCGTTTCAACGAATAGTTCCTATGCCGTTATGTTGGCTCCCCTGTCTATCAACGACATCACACGCAAAAAACGCGTTTACAGACTTTGTTAGTGTGTGTCTGCGTTCTATGTAGTGTGTGTCTGAGTTCTATATAGTGTGTGTGGAAAACATTGCTGCCAACATAACGGCATAGGAACTATTCGATGAAACCATGATGAAACGAAGCCGCAATTCTCGAGTCCATTATTCGATACGAGAATCGATTTTGAATTATACTCAATAAATTAAAAGAAGAAGGTGTGAGAAAAATTATACAAGTTCGACCATAAGTATTCCATTCTAGATGTTTTTTTGTTGTTTTAGTTATAGTATACAAATTACCAGAGATTGTAGCGATTGAAAAATCGGTAATCATCATGTATCCCACGGCTCACCCAACGAACGCACAACACTATTAAATCAATCGATCGATTCAACAAACAACATTGGCACGCGACAAAGACGCAAAACACGGACGATTTTGTTTCGTTTTCGTGCGAATGTGAAGTGAAAATAAAAGCAAAAGTGATTGTAAATTTTCGGAAATTAAGTTTCACGTGCTGCGTTAAATGATTTACAAGTGTACATAATTTGAATTTGCACATAAAATCTTTTTATGTACTGAAATCTTCTTGGAGTGGTAAGTGCAATGATTTGTTTTTATTTTTTAAATATTTTATGGCGTTATATCATGTTGTTTTGTTAGCCAACATTGTTTCCAGTGGTTATATTCTCTTTGTGTGTCTCTAGATATTCTTCTACATATTGCCGTTCATATATTATTTATTATATGTATTTATATTTTATTTGTTATATGTACTTATTTAGTTTTATCAACACCTATTTCTTTTAAAAACTCTCTATTTACCTACCTTCTTTATTTTCTTTTCTTCAATTACACACCTACCTACCTACCCACCATTAATTACAATTTCTTTTGATTTTTCCCGTTGAGTTTACTTACTTATCACTTACTAAACAAGACCGCAACAATATTTTAAAATTACCAAGTACTTTATTTAAATATTTGTTCAAGCTAATAGAAGTATTAATTGTAAATATAATCGTAATAATTTATTTATTATTATTTCGAAAAGCTTTAATGTAAGACTTTCTAAACCAAATTTTTACACACTACTTATTTTTCTGGAAACTAGAAAAAATTAATTGATATTACTTATAAACAATTGCTCGCATCCAGGTCCGGTCGGTGTGGAAAAGCCTTGGGGAAGGCCTTTGTCCAGCAGTGGAGGTCTTCGTGGATGATGATGATAAATAATTTAAATTTTATAGTGTAATTTTAATAATTTTGTATTTTTTTTTTCAAACAACCTGGGGATAATTATTTAGTAATACTTCATATAATATGATGTTGTATGGAGCACTGACATTAAATAGTTTTTAAGGGATTGGTAGAACACCAGAAAGAGCACAAGTTCACTTTTTATAACTTAAGAAATTGTTCCAGAATACATCTGTGAGAGTAATTTTCACCCTGACAGTAGAATAGCCTTTGTTAAATATTTTAAGTGTAAAAAAGACAGACTCAGCTCAGGTAAATCTTACCAGGTTCTAGAACAGGGCTGTAATAGGTCCTGACTTACTAACTTCATTCTATAAAAAAAATTCAAAAAGTTATTTTTGAGTTTTTATTAGGTATGAGAATTATAATGAACAGAAACAGCTACGTCTTTGTATTGTATTATACAGGAATATTAAAAAAACCCATTTAAAATTTTAAGGGGTTACTCAGTATCAAGTATAGAATATAGGAAAAATATTTAAAAAATCCAATCTAATTCTAAATCTGAAAAGTTAATCAAGAATTTTGTTGGTCAAATCACGAAGGGGCATAAGTAAATTTTTACAACTTTACAGTAGAGTGATTTTAATAAAAAGTTTAAAAATTACTGCAAAGAACTGTTCCAACTTAATGCCTTAAGCTTTTACCTAGTTAACGAGGCTATCATTTAGTACAAGAACTAACTCCGTTTAACTGTTAGGTTTATTTTAAGTTTACCTTTAATATGACTGTATAACTCAAGATCAAGAATTTGTTGGATACCTCTTCGTGATTCGACCGACGATTTGTATGCAAACTGAAAAAATGTAGATGGAATTTTTTCAATTTTTTTCCTGTATTCTATACTTGATTCTGAGTAACCTCTTAAAATTTCAAATGCATTTTTTTGCATTCTGTGTAGTAATCGAATTCTAGAAATAAATTAAACAGATCCTTGCCACTTAGAAACCATTAATTAAAAAGATTTCATGACTTCATAATATTACCCTCAACATGAACACCCTCCATAAATAGGCAGAAAAAAAGAACCAATAAGGACGGTTCTGTCCCAAACAAGTTTCCTTATTTGAATTTTGGATTGCTGTGGTTCTAAATGTTTTGTTTAAAGTGATGTGTTTCCAAAAATAGTTTAGTTAGTATCTTTTTATTTAGTTAAAAAAGTGGCAAATCATGCCAGGTCATCTGATCCCAATAAGAATTGACCCCACAACCCATGAACCCTCAGATTAGTGGTCAGGAGCGCTAAATCACCAGTGTTTAGAAAATATATTAAAATAAAATATTACTTGCTTACTTAAATTGTTAATTCTTTGACTGTATATTTATTTATTTATTTAATATCTCCTACTTTACAAATTTTACAATGCCTACCTACATGATTCTATAGTCTATACTTAAAAAGTTAGGACTTACAAATCGACCGTAACAGCCACATGAACACTTAACTGCACTAAGAGAAACCAGAGCATGTTTTAATCAAAGACATAATTTCCTTTTATAGTTCATTACTGTCGCGGTTTCGAATTGTTAAATTGAATGACTACAATTATTTATCCATTGACCCCTTTATGTGGTCGCTTCGTACATTCTTTTGACAGTGCTACGATCGCATTTGGCTTAGAGACACTCTCTGAATCTTTAATAAGACCCATAAGCCATATTTATACTTGTCATAAATAATATTAGCGGGAACTTTTCCCGCCTTCTCTTTTCTTTATAACAGTGCATGTCCTATGGCGCGAAATAACGCGCGCGAATCGTGCATTCGAAATTTGAATAGTGCATTTTTTTTTCGGAAGTGTTTATTTTTGTTTCGTTTGTTGCCGGTTATTGTGTTAAATAAAATCATGTTTTCAGGAAGTGTCCTATACAAAATAATTTTCAAGAGATTCTGCATAATTTCCATATTGATACTACTCGTATAAACTTGATATATCTAATAGTTCCTTTCTAATCATAAACACGTTTATTTTAATTCAAAACTTTTTTATTTATTACATCATACTTATCGCATGTCTTCATCACATCACATGTCTCTTGATATGACGTATGTATCTAATTTTGACATCGTTAATTATATTTTAATGACATTTACGCGTGTTTAGCTATGTCTGTCGTTTTGACATCACAAAATAAATAAAAAACGATTCGGTCGACGACCTCAATCGCGTTTGGCTGCCTTCCAAAAGCACTTGCATCTATTAGCAAAAATTGCATCTAGACTCAGATGTGCTCTTGCTGAATTCAGTTTTATTCATTTGTTGCCTCCTCAGTGAGAAATCTGACTGTACTAAATCACATCAAACCATCTTCTTAATTGTGTCTTCTTTAAGAGTCTTTCTTCGGTATCTCCTAAACGCTTTCCCTCAGTTATTCCTTCAAGAACTTATGTACAATTTACTGAAAAATGACTTATGCACACCTTGGAAATAAACAATATAATATCTGTTTCGTACTTAAGCACACCTTGGAAATAAACTAACTATAAAATATAATATCTGTTTCAACGTTTGGTAGTTTTAGGCACGAAAATCATTTAGATTTTTATCCACATCAGGTCAGGCAACTAAAGCAGCAATAAATCAAAATACAGTGCTAAGAAGACCTTGTCCTCGATACTTGTTTCACAATACATAAGTTTTAGCTATAACTCATGTTCATATGCAAATTGAAATTTTGCAAGGCAAACTCTTTTCACCTGTATGTCATCACGTTAGCGATTCATCTAAAAAGAGTCTGTTGCTTGGTTTAAAATTTCTCACAACATTCTCAGATCAGTCACTTGTTTCATAATAGGGTATTTGACTTCTAGAATACCTCAGTTACTCTTTATTACAGTAAAAAAACATGTCATTATTAGTTGTTGTCATTAGAAGAAAAATCCGAGAGAATGTGGGATTTTTCTCGATGGTGATAATAACACGTGCCAAATCGGAGGCCGGCCGGAGAAGAAGTGAGAAAAATGGAATAGGAAATTAAATGGCGGGAATTTTGAATTTAAATGTGGAATAACTGAAAAAGAAACTCCAAAGGTGTTTGAGATCCGGGAATGGAAGGGTATCGTTGCGAGGCAATAACACCTCGCTACAAACTATCCTATTTGCAGTCCCATCCACACGGATAGACCCTTACGTATATGCTATCCGCAGAAACCACCATTCCTTCTTTGGGTCCTCGTCTTTCACGGCATTGTGCTATCAGGATGTATGTGACTAGGATGAGTTATTGCTTTCTCCCAGACAGTTGAGTTTGTCTATTTATGAATGTGACCAGTTGGTCAGGAGTTCCTGAGCCTGTAGCCTGGTAGATGCCCAAATGCTCAGGTTGAAATTGAAATTAAAATAATTGACCACGCTGAATACTTTAAAAACAACCGACTTCAATCGCAACAACTCCAATTTTGCTATGTTTTTGTTGATTTTCTCAAAAACCACTGAATCGATTTCGATAAAATTTATATAGAACCATCTGTGAAGTATACCCTTTTAAACAAAAAAGAACTTTCCAAATCGGTTCAGGCGTCTTCGAGTAATCGGTGAACATACATAAAAATAAAATAAATAAAAAAAAGATTCCGACGAATTGAGAACCTCCTCCTTTTTTTGAAGTCGGTTAAAAAGAAGTGTGTCGAAATCAGTGTGGGAATTTGAATTTTTTTTTTTTATTATTCAAAGTAGATTGCAGTGTTCTCTTTTCGAAGATATTTTTTTAGTCTTGCTAATACGATACTTGGATTTTTCTACAGGCGCTACAATCTAAACGTCCAGATATTTGAAGTAGCAGGTTGGACAAAATGCAGCATGGAAAAGTCCCCACATTTGCATGGACTATGTTATTCATCACTTCTGCAGATTGAGGAATTCTGCTCAGTTTCATAGATGTCTTCATTATTAATTTCAGGAAACTGTTTCATTGCTTCATCATTTTCCTAATGTAGTATATAGTGGATTTTCAGATAAAAATAGGTCGATATTTTACCTTCAGGAACTTTAGTGATTACTTGTCCCTGTGCCTAAACTCAAATTTTATGTAGGAAATTTTTTTAAGAGGGTTCTTTTTTATTTCCTTTGTATTTGCGGCTTCCTTTAGATACGCAAAGGTTTTATCTGTTTCCTTCCCATATACTAAATCTTAGAATCATCATGTACTATAATTAAACGGAGTGTCTTCCCGAAATGTTGTATTTTCGTGTGAATACAACAATCGCGGTCAGTACCCGCGTTTTACTTGAGAAAGACTGACGCTCGCACAGGACTCGATATACGAGCTCTTTTCTTCAGCGGTTCCTTTATCAATATTGATTTTCTTTTGTTTTTTAGTTTATTCTATATTTAAATTAGACGACTTCAACTACAGAATTTGTGATTGGATTTTGTTGTTGTGATGAGTTCAAAATTTGAAAATGGAACAGGAAACGCGTGTGTCCTCTTCGCTTATAGCCCGCGAAAGTGTGTTGCTACTTAACAGTGATCTCAGTGTTGCTACTGAAACCTCCTTGTGAGTTCTACTTTGTGCACTGACAAGGGATCAATCGATTCTGGTTTTGGTTTAGAAAGAGAACTTGCATTCTTGTCTATTTTTACACGAGTTTGCACTTTTGTTTACTATGTAGTTACCACCAAGAAGAGTAAAGATTCTTTCTATAAATTCGGATTTAGTTGTAACAATTTGTCAGATGTAGTGAATTATAATAAATATAAACTCTCTTTTGGAATAGCTACATCGTCGCGTCGCTTCCTCATTCTTATCTAAGCGTATTTCAGGTGACCGGTTTTGGCGCGCTCCCAAAGTTGCGTCATATCATAGACAAGTTGACGCAACGCTGGAGTTTGTTTGTTTTTTCTTCTAAAATATGGCTTTTGAGGTTTATTCTTATAATGAATGCGATCTGCTTTTTGGACTGTAATTTATGTTGTCTGGCTAAGGGAAGAGTCGTCTTCTATAAAAACACAACGAAAATAAATAGTAAGACGTTAGTCAGACAATAAATTTAGAATTAGACGGCATTGCGTGACTCACAATCACAATACAAGACAGCAGCTGAGCAGCCACTCTGTAACCAGCCAGACACATTATTTTCAGTCTTACAAACTTAAATAGTTTAACTTGGGTATTCTTTGTTTCTAAATTAAACTAAAAAATATTTAATGCCAGGACTTAGAGAAAAGATTTAACTGAAACCCTACGGAAGAATCATGTCCTTTTTTGTTTATATTGATTGATTAATTAATTCTTATGAAAAAGTAACCCATTTTTTCTTAGAAACAATCTTGTAATATTTATATCTTATTAAATGAATAGCATTCATTTTAAAAATACGTCGCTAATCTCCCAACTGTTCGTAATATCCTTTTATTACCACTTTAATCTCCTGTTTCTGTCTTCGCCATCACTTCTAATCCAAGGGCCGATTTCATAAAACTAACCACAGTTTACTCTGTGTGATCTACACTTATCTGGGTTTAGTGAATCCTTGTACAATCCCTGTGTGTTGAATTTGTTGGCTAATTCTGATTTGACCCCTGTGAGTGTCTAAATACAATCTTTAGCAATTGGCTTCTAGTTGTAATGTATATAAAGAACTTAAGTTTTTTTTTTTCAAATCTCAAAAAAAAAAAAAAAACTCAACAACTTATAAGCTTTAACCAAATATATTGGTTCTTTCTTTCTCGAAATTGGACCTCTCCTGGTTGATCTCTTCGAGGGTATTCCACCTCTTCTATGTCCGAGGTCCTTTAGGTCCATCAGATTTATACGTGCATGGTATTTTTAGATTTTTCTGAATTCAGAATATTTTATCAGCCAGGGTATTCTTTGAATTCGTTTCTTATTTATCTGTACAATATTTGTTTACGAAAAAAAAGGATTAGTTCTATTGATTAGCCAGAATCTGATCAATTTTTAATCACTATCAGATCAGTGCCATCGGCTTTACAACGACACGACTCGTGATCTAAAATAAACAAAGTACATCTGCTGCATTTCTTGCAATGTGCATCCAGCCTGAGAGTTTTCGTTTTTTTTTTTCAGCTTCTAAATTTGAACGTGGCCACGCGCCAGTGTTTGCGTGCGCGCCCCATCGTGCGCTGCTCAGTATTCGGAATTCAAAATAATTCCATTTCATTTCTTTTTGAATTTTGTATTTAGATTTAGCATCTTTTTGATTCTTACAACAATGTGGTCTCTTTGGTAAATATTTTTTCGCGGTTCCTGTAAATAATTATCTGTTTTGCAGTTCACCTTTTTGCTTTTTGTGGCTAATTAATATATCTATTTTAGGTGCATATTAAGTTTTAACGAAGTTACTACGTATATCACATTCCAATACCAGCACTGACTAGAAATTCTAAATACTAATAATTGCTTTAAATGTTTTTGTAGTAGAGCCCAAGCATAGAGTCCTGTGCCGGTCAGAGCGGTCAAAGAAACAATCTTTCGTTCCTGCGAGTATGCATAAACTCTGAAGAACTTCCGTCGGAATTCAAATAAAGAACACGGTCTTATGTGGTTAACTGATAATAAAACCGAACAGTGTTAAGTGCCAGTAAAAACTTGCTTGAGTTACATTTATGAAATCTGTGAACCTTTTACAACCATAGATAATAGTGGATAAGATAAAAACTTTTTAAGCAACGAAAGAGTTTATGTTCAGTTTAAAAATAAGCTTGGAAAAAAATGGGAAAGAAAAAGAAAAATAACGCAAGAAAGGGTGGCAACAGATTCTTTCGCTGGATCAAAAGGTAAATGTGTTGAAATATAAAAACTAAACGTTTGATTAACAAAATCTGTTTATTGTTTTGTCGTAAAAACATGATTCAATAACCGAGACATAGAGAATGATATAACAACTTATAAATAAATGCATGTACTGTGGCATAAACTTTCCTTCGAGAACTCAACGTGTAACTTAGTCTTTGTGATAAGGATTTTTGAATAATTTCTTCAGTGCCTGACTATCCTAACAAGCACAGTAAAACTATGCATGATTTTTAATTATTAAAACAATACTGTTAATAGGGGAATAGCTGTCGCTCAAGACATACGGGCGACTTTTGTCACTCAATATTGTATGGACTCACCCAAATTGTACACCTCCATGCACAGACACCCTTGGATGTGATGAGTCGATAGTGTCACGGTGATAAAACTAACAAACACCTGTACGCGATAGCTCCAAGAGATACGATATAATAGACATCATCATACCAGCCTGACTTCCCCCAAAGACATAGGAACATAGTAATCTGAGCAACACGCGTCTTGCGCTTTTTTTGCATCATCAGATCCAACTGGAAGGGAGCCGTCAGAAACAGTGTTCTCCATCGGTTGTCAGTTCCATAGACAATTTATCTGATTCGAAGAGTTTCTGTGAAAGCGCGCTGATCGCCTTTCGGAGGGCGCCGTAGCGTAGGTGAAGAAACTGAGTTGCGTTTAGTTAAACGTCACCCTTAACATAAGGCCATAAAGTTTACATTACACAATCAATCAGCTTTGCTATTAGCGACATCTATCGGAAGATATTCAAACATTTATTGTAGGTCATTTTTATTTCGAAATAATAAAAAATATTCACAGTTTGTAAGCCCTTGGCATTATCTCACCTGATGGTAAGTGGTGATAATGCCGTAAGATGAGAGCGGGCTTACCGAGCTTCCCCAACGCATATATGCGTTACTAATGCGCGCATTGGGGAACTTGCTATCTCCAAATACCTATAGTGGACAAATCCACTGTATATTTATAATTTATACACAACACAAATTTAAGCCCTAAAAGAAATGCCAATTTAGTGGTTCTCTGATAACGATGGTTTTAGACGATCTGCCTTTTACGATAACTATTTAATCGAAGTAACATAAAATAATTACTATTTAGGCTTAATCCTGCGTAGGATGACCGGCTGTACCAGTCCTGAGCCTGACTCAGTATCAGAGGTGATCGCTTACGAAACATTATTTGTCGACGGCCCACGCGAAGATAATTGTAATGCAGTATTTTTATGTGGAGCAATGATCGGACAATTAAATGAACATGTTAGATGGGAATAAGACAGGTCGGAATTTAATTCTAAATAATTTCCCAGTTCTACATTAATAAGAAATTATGAACTTTGCCATTTGGAGTGAGTATATTGATTTGGCTTGTTGACTGCGTCAATGTGATTTACGAAATATTGTTCACTAAATACCTACTATACCTACTTTTCTTGAAAAGGCAAAAAAACTCTGATAAGTTCATAGCATTTATTTATTTGTAAGTAATGAGTATTTAATTTTATTATGGCGATGTTGCTCACTATTCAAACTCAGACTAAAGAGTCTTTCTAATAGTCGCGTTCCATTATATCTATGATTTCCAAATATATCGTTATTGACATAAAAGTATCGGATTTATATACTGTGGTTCAGCTTCAGTTTTTGGGAAGGAGATGATTAATCTTTTCTGCAGCTCATCTACCTCTGATTCGAAAGAAGATTATATTCTGTATCTATGGTCTTACTTATAAAAGTTTCCGCTCAAAATCTGCAAAAAGACATCCGCCATTCTCTCACACTATAAAAAGTCTTTATTATTGAATTTCTGTAAGCACTATCACGCCTTTTACGAGTAATTATTTTACTTGCATAAAGAAAATTAACAGAACGTTAAATATGTTTAAGTTAAGTAAGTAATAATTTTATAGACAGACCTTCCTATAATTTTCCGAAAGATTACCGCGTAAGTTGACGGAAAAAATTGCCACTTTTTCTTTTGCTTACTAGGAAACAGAAAAACTTGTGGAGTGTACATATTATGTCAAGCTCTATTAGATTTAAATTATTGCTTGCTTATTTTAATTATTATTTAATGAAACAGCCAGTTTAGAAGCTCATTTGCGAAACTCCATTATTGAGTTTTTTCCATACTCTGCTATACATGCTACCAGTGGCAGTTAGTTATTTCAGTCAGTGGCAGTTTTTATCAAATGTCAAAACGTCATTATAATAAAAATCAATTTGAAATAGTGCATTATGACGTCATAACATAATTCAACATACTCGTTTCCTTACTAATTACGACATATTTATAATTTCAAGAGTTTTTTGATGAACAGTAATTATCTTATTTTTGATTTTAATTAATATTTGAATAAAACAATATTTTTGCTTTAAATAAGGTTTGCTATTGAACTATTTTTAACAGGGTTCAAAAAGTACAGTTATCTGTTATCAGCTTATCAGTTATCAGTTGTCTATTTGTATTGTCCGCGATTTTAAAGAGATCAGATCACATAAATACTTTTTAGCCTGAGAGAACCACTGATTAATGACAAGTTTACTGTTTTTTTTGGGAATTTACAATGGCATTCTTGGGGAAAGTTGTTAAATGTTGTCTTCTAATTCATGTATTCAAATGCGTCTAGTTTTCAATCTGTATTCGTGTATAAAAAAATATCCAAGAAATACCAATAACTTCCTGTAAACTTATGCATTTTCCGTCTGGTACAGTTCCGTCAATCATTATTATGTCTTAGCCAAAATGTGAAATTAGTCGTTTTACTAACGGGCTAGCCTAAACTGGGTGGAAAACTCTGAATGAAAACCAGTAACGAACGGAAAGACGCTAAAATGGGAACTTCGTCCGATTCGGGAGGTTTTTACCAGTACTTTACAAAGCGGCTAGCCGGTCTGTGAAATGGTCAATTTTACAATTCGCCCAGGACACATACATTACCATTAAAACAATGAGCGGGATCTGTAATTGAGTATTGTCACACATCCGGTCAGAATAGAGACGGCATCATTACAAGGATTATCGATATCTAGAGTCCAGTGTGGGATTAATTTTAAAAGTCTATCTAATATAATATACTTGTCTCTAATCTGAATAGTGAATCATGAATATGCATGGGAAACTGAAAAAATAATTGTAGATCGAATTTTTGCAATATTTTATACTTGATTCTGAGTAACCTCTTAAAATTTCAAATGCACTTTTTTAACACCCTGTATAGAATTACTGTGTTGCCTAAATGCTTGCATTGCATTATAAGACGTCGTCAGAACCACGATAGCGTTCTGTATAACGAATTATAAGAATGAAATTCCCTCTGACAGATTTATTGCCGATTTAAACATCCAATTACGGCTATAAAAAAAACTGTCTGTAAACATTGGTTATGAGTTATGATTAATATTGACGTTGATGGTGGCAAAGATCAGGGTCATGCAGTGGGTCGTTATGCGCTGTAGGTAATTCCTCTAACTATTTAATGGGAACATTTACATTGACACTTCCAAACTGCAAGCTTGAATCTTCTTCATCTGTCGATAAACCCTGAAAGAATAAAAATGTACCCATTGCAGTAACTATCGATATCGACAAATTGACTCCCAAGTCCCATGTGGCAGCCTTTATGAAGGGACAACTCTATTAAGTATGTACTGTCTATCTAGTGAGTAGTCACTGCCTTAAGTAGATATTGCAATTAAAGTAGCTATAGGGCTTGGCTCATCGGTATGCGACTGAGATGTCTGATCATGCGGAAAAGGTATCTAGATCAATATCAGATTGCAGGAAACATGTTTATTTCAAAAGTACTAACTCGTACCAAGCCCCATCTTTTCACCTTTTATGGTAAATCTTTACTTTCTGAAAGAAGAGAAAACCGTACTGTCACACTGTTACTGGTTGGGAAAAATAATACTCGGTTGGTTGCCGGGACTTGTACCGAGCACACGTCTGTTAAGTTAATTTTACAATTATTACCGTTTTAGAATAGTTTCAACGTTATTTTTGTGATGGAGAAATAGCTGTGATCCCGATTTGAGATAAGCGATAATAAGAAGAGGATTAACTCAGGAGACAGCTCCGTTTTCCGAGTTCCAGCAGCAAACCACCACGTGGAGCGTCTTTAAGTGCCCATCACCCTTAGAGTCGTCACTTTCACTTGACATTGGCGTTTCGCCATTTTTTTATTGAAGATTCTCCCATTTTTCACTAGACATTGGCAAAATCACGCTCGGAATGAGATGTGGAATGCCAAATAGAAAAATAGAATAGAATAGAATAATACTCATCGGGTAACACTGTTACTCGATGAAACATTTTATTATTTTTCAGATAACAAATTCAAAACTTTCGAACTTCCATACAAAAACATAAACAGCTGATCTGATTTGTATAGAGTCCTTAATTTTTCAATTTCAAGAAAAAAGTCATAGAACAAAAGTTATTCAGTACCTGTGTGCCTTAATAGATACCTTGTCAATTCCTTTGTTATCTTCAATATCTTCAAAACCATGTTTACAGCAAATAAATATTTCAATTTCAATATCATTAGAGTTGCCGCGAATATTCGCTATTATTCACTATTCGTCATTATTCGCCATTTTTTTTGTATTCGTCGAATAGCGAATAATTGTGTCTATTATTCGCTATTCGACGAATAATTAACAGCTCATTAATTTGTATACAAAAACTACAGATAAAAAAAAAAAAAATCAAACAATATTTTTTATTTCTTACTATTTGAAAATGGTTTAAAAAAATGATATATTTATTGTCTTCTCGAAGATTATAGAATATTAATGATTAGATTTAGATTCTCGTAAAATAGATAATAATTAATTATTTCATGTGTTACGAAAAATCAATGTAAAGCATACTATTAATATTTTGACTGACTCGGTAGCTAAGTGGTTAGCGATCCTGGCCTCTGATCCGAGAGTCGTGGGTTCAATCCCCACACAGGGCAAAACTTTTCTGTGATGAGCAGAATTGTTTGCTCTGTGTCTGGGTGTACTATATCTATATATGTATGTATTTAAATGTATATGTGTATGTATATCAATCTCTGGTTCCCATAGTACAGGGAATCCTATAGTTTGGGGCCAGATGACCGTGCGTGATTTGTCCCGGATATTATTATTATTATTATTAATAATTTATATTTTACAACCTAATATCATTAGATATTATTCTTTAATATTAATAATTTACATGGTAAGTATCGTTTTTGATGTCGAATAATTTTGGCGAATAATTCGACTATTCGCAATAGGAAATGACGAATATTCGCTATTCGATTATTCGCCATAACTACTATTCGCGGCAACTCTAGTTATCATCATAATTTGTCTGCTCGTTACTTACTTACAATTCTTTTTTTAACGGAACTTTGTTTATTGCATACGCAACCTTATCTTTAAACAAGAGAAAACCGTGAAAGCAGTGGACTAAAATAAAACCTCCCACATTAAGCTTTTAATCTTTTAAAAGCTAAGTGCTAATAAACATTTCATACATAACGGAAACAAGAAATCTACATCAAGACATATAGATAAGTGGATTATATTTATGGGTAAATACCCATAAAAATTCGTATATTTATAACCTAATCTATTAATCAATAATATTTTACCGTCTTTGCTGATAATATTAGTATGTAGATTCAACTAATAAGCAATTTAAACGCTTGTATCTGATTCAAGTAAAAACAGCTAAATAAACTTAATTAAAAGTAAATAGCTTGAGTGATCTTAAACGTGTCTCAAGCAAAAACTATGTACACAAACAAATAAGTACAAAAAAGGCGTCTGCTCTGCAACTGGATAATCATCACTCCATAACAGTTCCAGCACGTGCCATCACATCACATTCTATAACATAAACAACTACACTTCTTCCAGTCCTGGTCCCCCTTGCTTTGAACCGTTACCAATGAATCTACTCTCTAAATTAAAACAATAATTCCGTAGCGATACAATCCATTGCGGCATTAAAACCCAATATTTTTCTTGATTCGCTTTCAAGGCAAGCGTTCGATACTGTACAACACGTCGCTCACGTTCATTTTGTATGGAAGAATGTTGCCGGGTAGTTAATTTCAAGTCCACGTCACACGGTCGCACCGCCCACGGGAAGGTAGACGTGCGCAAACGCACCAAAAGTTTCTAAACGAAGTGAAATTTTTCTCTGTACCCCAAGGTTGTATATTTGGACCTTCACTTTTTAGTGCATAAAGTTTGAAGTAATAAAGTTTGCATAAGTGTATCTAACTGCGCATTGTGTTGAAGTTAAAAAGTTTACTAAAATAGTGAAATTTGAGTTTTTTTACTACATGCAGTTGATTTACTTTCATCGGTGAAGAGAACAGTCAATATTTTGTAGAAAACGTTCACATTGTGCAAACTATTTCGAACATTTGTGAACGACGATGATTTGACATCTATAAGTAATTCAGTGTCAAATAATGAATGAAATGTGTAAGTACTTACATTTTTATCTATAAAACTTTTATCGTTCTACAATAGGCGTGAAGATATTTCCCAATACAATTAATTGATACATGACTAAGCTTTACTAAAAAAAAGTGGGTCGATCAAAGTTGTAATCATTTGAACTTTAAGCTTCATGAAATAGAGTTGTTTATTGGAATTGGTTTATCGGAATGAACCATTGAATCAAGCAATGGAGAATGCATCTTGCTGAGAAATTTCTTCATTGAGATAACAGTAAGGCTGTGAAAACATTATACGGCTATTCGGCTCGCTGTGGGAATCCTATTGGAGTGATTTGTCATTTTATGTTTCGAAAGTTTTCTCAAAACAATAGAAGACCGACTCGAATTAAAGTGAATGTAATGACTAATGAATGATCTTTTGCGATATATATAATAAGGGTGTATTATTGTACAAATGCAGAGACAATAAATAAAACTAACAGATATACAGAGTGGCTTTTTATTAACTGAAAAGCAGCAAATGGTAGATAATGCTGAGTAACTTTCGCTAAAGAAACAACAATCAATTGAATAATCGTATAAGTATGTATGAAAAATCAATGTCTCCATCTTTTTTTTTACACTTAAAATGTATTTAACCTGAAATTATCGATAAATCGTGTTAAATGAAGCGAGCACACTAAAAATTCTCAAAATACAGATAATTTTCAATAATCTTATCTCATGCTAAGCCTGAACTATGTTAAAAAATGTTAACTTATCTCAAATTGTAAATTTAAAATGTGCTTTTTAGAACAGTCATGGAGCAAAATTTTTTCGGTCATATTCACTAGCGGTAACCGTGCGGTAACTGTCTAGCATGACTTTTTGCTCGTACATACATTAGGTGAATGACTTCATAATAACTCAGTACTGCACCGGAATATACTATGTACTCGTTACCGGTTACCGTGTGTGGATGTGGTGAATCTTCTCATTTGCATAATAGCCTTTCTAAGTTATTCGTGTTTTTTAGTGGCCGAAGTGCAATAAGGCTTTTACTCGGATCAAACGTGACAATTTTTGTTATCGTCATCATCAGCCGAAAGACGTCCACTGTTTTGTTATAACCACATTGTAAATAATAATTTTCCAGTGGGAGAGCCATGCTTCGACACGAATGGGCTGGCTCGACCGGAGTGATACCATGGCCTCACAGAAAACCGGCGTGAAGCAACGCTTGCGTTGTGTTTCGTTGAGTGAGTGAGGGTACCGGAGGCCCAACCTCCCCCCCCAACCATCCCCCATCCTATTTCAAAGGTCGGCAATGCACTTAAGACTCCTCTGGTGTTGCGGGTGTCTATGGGCGGCGGTAATCGCTTACCATCAGGTAATCCGTCTGCTCGTTTCCCACCTATCACATAAAAAATATATACATATTTTTTACTCTCCTCCTTTAAGTACATAAATGGTCAATCCAAAGTTTTTTTTTTGGGGTGGTTGTACCCTAAGTAATATTTGAACCGAATAATAATGGTCTGGATAAGTTTATATTCGCCATTATAAAATTACCTTGTCTATGACTCATATTTGGTATGCGACATGCCCACAAGATTAAGTAGATTCGATTTCGATTAACTAATCGATAAAAAAGACAAATGAGATGACAAGAGAAAAACGAATGTCTATTAGATGACTCTGTTTTATCCGACTTCTCCAAAGGGCGGATAATGATGTCCTTGTGTAGATATAGAGATTGGCATAGAAGAACTAATTATACATATTTTTTTTAGCAAATAATCTGATGGAGCAAGGAATAAATATTTTGAATAACTTCAAAAAATCTAATTTATAATAGTTCTGCAACTATTTTACTGTGGAAAACTAGGAAATTATAGGATTAACATGAGACTAATACGGTAAAATTCCGAATTCGGGGCGTTAATTAGCTGTTTAATTTTTCTTTTTTTTGTTATGCAGATGTTGACTATTCGGTACTTCTCTAATGTATAAGTAGCCATGCTTTTAATTTTTAAATCAGTTATTAGATTGATCAATTTATACAAAAAAGCAGCATTTTTTAATTGAAAATTGATCATTTAAGTAGAAGATTTAGTTGTCGGGTCCTACGCTTATTTTATTTATTACACTTTGTTCTAGAAAGATAAGAAATATGATTGAATGATTCCGAAACTACCTAATTATTCCTTGTTAAACTAGCACACTATTACAAAACAGTTTTTTAATAGTTCTAATTCAATTATCTACGCCATACAACATATTCGTGCTTTTTGCTTGATACTTCCCACGCAGGAAGTAGTTATCATGTTTCACCGTGAAAAATATCGATTCGTGCTGAAAGCTATACGTTTACAACAATCGATCGATTGTGGCATTATTTGAGCGCAGAAAGTTACGAGCCTATTTTATTTTATGCAATAGAGTAGCAGATACCTGCCAGCGCAGCGTATTGTTATTTAAATAACCCTCTTTTTTGCTTCGCTGTTTTCGGGTCGGGTAAATACTTTCCAACTCCGTGATTTAAAACATGTTCTCAAATCTAAATCAAATAAAAATCTTTGAATTTATAGTTTTTTTTTTAATTTATTACGAATATGCTTAATTGTTTTCAATTACGAATATAAATCTCACACCAAGAGGCAAAGCAGATTGCGTCAGTTTTAAAAAGCTTATCGATTTAAAAAGCTTATCGAGTATTTTCTGAACTACCCCTAAAATTACGTTCTGTGCAACGCTATGTCCATAAGCTGTTTAAACGTATGTAAACGTATGTAATGTATGTGGCCTATGATTGGATTGGATTTCCCCAGAGCATCGGATGTACCCTGTGCAATAATCAATTTAATATGTACTAAGGAAGATGGAATGTGTGATTTTCACGTTGCACGTTGTGGTGTAGGTTATCTAACTTATAATTGACGAGACTCCTATTTAATTGGTGTACAGTGTATACACGAAAGTTCACTATTTTGTGAGTTTTTCCTTGTAAAAAAATATTTATTATGTTATTTTAGGAAATCGAGTCGAATAACTGCCGTTGACTATCTTTCAGTTGACCTGCGGATCTGACGTTTTCTTCATATTTTTATTTTATTTTTTAACTATTATTATTTTTAAATGATTTTTTACCTGTAATCAAATCAGATTTAACTTAAAATACATATTCACCTATTACACTCATTTGAGCAGTAAGTTTCATATCATAAAGCTCGTTTCGAAAAAAAAATCGTTTTTCATTTTTACTGCAGAAGATTTACATAATCTTTTATAACTACTTAAATTATAGCATGACTTTGAATATACTAGGTTTTTTTTTACGTACAACGCGCTCCTTTTTTATGCCTACTTGATTACGATTTAAAATTGGGGGTCAATGAAAATGTTGTCAGGTACCGTACCTATGGCCTTTTTCTTCAATGTATCCTGCATCATGCCTGTCAATGGGGAAGAAAACGCAAAGCTATTTGCAAATGGCGCTACGGACGCTTGACTCATAACAACTTTCAATTAGTTTCGCTTTTTTTATTATCGAGGTGTTATTTTTCTGTAAAATTGTTAAATGGACAATGTATGCGACTTGGACTGTTCCTCAATTAAAGGCGAAGTTGAGAAGTACATAATTGAAAATGTAACTTTTCCCACGTTTTCTTCATCCGAGAATCTTTAGGAAATTAATGATTTCCATTATTATTGCAAACAATCGCCACACAACGCGGCAGTTTAGTTCACGTAAACAATTTTTTCTATACGTTTTGACAGTTAGTATGAGTCAAGCGATATCAGCGCCTCTATCGGCGAGCTTTGTCAGTTTTCTTCCCCATTCTTACTTCTGATCTGACTAACTTTACCAAAGCTATCATTTTTATCCAGTTCATCTACGCCACGCCATAGTTATTGTAACAGTAAACTCAATCAAGCATTGTTTTCCGCAAAAGTGATGTCAGATAGAGGTGCGCCCCCATTATGTTTTATGTCGATAAAATTTTAAATGGCTCTATTTTCGTTTAGTACCCGTGAATAAATCCTGATATCATATATGGGCTTGGTTTCAGTAGAGTGCATAGAATAATGAGTTTTTGTAATGAGACAATATGACGATGATTCAGAATCTTTACAAATGCATTCGCTTTGGCTTAATGTCATCATAAAACATAGATGTTATTTTCGTTGCTTTGGTACGATACAAAATAAATCACTAAATTATTTGGTACAAAAAACAAACGACATCTTTCCTTTCTTGCATTAAATTATGTACAGCTAATATCTCTCTGATTTCGTAGTCGGTTATATTCAGCAATATTGCTTTGCTTCCAAAGCACTATTGTAAATCGTCTTTAACTGTATAAACCATATCCCAAGGGTTCTTGGAGGCTGTGGATCTCTGATAATAAATTATACATATCGACTTTCGTCCAAGCACCATCAACTGCCGTCATGTGTACAACATTTTTACTTTTCACGCGGTATTCATACACGTCTTACCTATTTAGTATTCAATCTATTAGTGGTTAATACCAACCTTCAGTATACTTGATCAATTGGGATCGTGCGCTAGCGTAATTCTGAGGCACTTTACTTCAGAGCATACTCACGCCTTATTCTCATTTAGCGTAGGTAGATTAGATTAGACAGAGCATGTAACATTGTATTCGGCTTACCTAACATCGATAATCGATCATCGATAAATGTAACAATTACACAACACTATCGTCCCGTTGGCTAGTGGTCAGACCACGCAAATTGCAGTATCTCACGCGATATGGGCGATTAACGGAGGTTACAACAATTGGATCTCCGACAGATACTTCTAATCTAATGTAGAATGAAATAGTTTTATTGTGTGCCAGAATTTCATTCGTTAACAAAGCATAGAGTCATCACTAGCGGAGCACTGAACCTTTTCTTTTCGAAATTAAATGGAAATTAAACTTTTATTATGTAACAAAAGGTAGTTATAGTTCAACACAACAGAAAGGTACCTAATAGGAATGGTGTAGTTGATTACTAGTCAAGAGAGTTATTTTTATCAAATGTCAAAAACGGCATTTGTTCTAAAAATAAATTAAATAAGTTGTAAAATAAATTAAATAAGTGTAGTAGTCTATGACGTCATACAGTAAATTTGTGTCGTTTCCATACTCATATCATAAATCATAACTGAAGTTTTTAGAAATAAAAAAATACACTGTAATAAAAATCAAAGCATGTATTTTTTACTGCGATTTCTGTAAAAAAGCTATTTAGTGAACAATAATTTTTATATTTTTATTAAAGCCAGTTGAAAAGACTAGGCTGTTATACTCCTCTAACACGCGAGTGGCAAATTGGTATTGGTAGTAAATATATTTTTTTAAATTTAAGAACCGGTTTCCGAATGAAAATATGAAATTTTATTATCGTGGTGGGTTAAATTTTACCTTCACGCCCCGCCCATGGCGTTGCTCGCAAACATTTGTGGGTTATTCCACGGGAATCACTTGAGGAATCAAGATAAAGATAGCAAATGTCCTTCTCCGTGTCACGGGCTACTTGCGTGCCTTTCGCCAGGATTAGCTACGTATTAAAAAATCATAAATATTGCTGTATATTTTTAGCCCTGATACAGAATGGCACGCCCTAAGCCCTAAATGCTCGGAACGTTTGTACGAAGACAGTTTCAGCCCTTTATGGAGCTTGACACGCGATAAAATTGTCCATGTTCATTTCTATTTTTGTTAGTCTATTTAACATTCCAAACGTTATGTTACCAACGAAGATCCATGAATCTCGTGATTTATGTTTCTTCACAAAACCTCGTTCTTAGACAGACGGTGGTAACATAAAATCTTCTTGCGAAGATCTTGCTTCAAAGTACTTCAAAGCGGATTTAAAGGGAATTTCTATGTTATTCACCTCTTACCCGTAAGAAACTTCTAGAAGCATTCTTTTTTAGTTGTTTCCTATTATTTAAGACTCTCTAGTTTGTTCTTATGTGTTATTTGTACTTTCTACCTGTTCAGTCTTTATTTTGTGTTTCTTTTGGTGTTACCTGTGTGAGTATTCGTTTTGTTTACTAAGCTTTGTGTCTCTAACGCTTTTGTTGTTTTTAACATACATAACAATTATCTTAAAAAATGAAATGCCATTTTTGCATTATCGATACCTTCATACCCAATGCTTTGCTCTAAATACAAAATTATCTTAAATAACAAAAGTTACCATTTCATTTTGTAGTTGTAAAATACCTTTAATTAACCAGTCCCCATTTTTTTCAGTGATCTGCCAGACGAGGAAGATAAGAAATCACCCGTTCTGCTCTTAGGCGTCAACAAAATATCTGATTCACCCTCATTTGTGCGAAGAAGATCCATCGAGCCTCACACTACTGGTTCCATACGTTTCTTCCGACCTCCCAAATCAAAATACATAAGAAACCTCAATGGAGATGAGAGACTTGAGAAAATACGACAGGATCTCCTCGTCCATAAACATAAGCCGGATACATACATTCCAAATACGAAACACGAAGCGTCAGTCGAGTCCGATGAGAGGAGATGCTTGAAACTGAATTGTGTTGGCAACTGCATTTGTGATAAAAAGAAAAACTCGTCGAATCGCGGGTCGTTTTCCTTTCATCGGCCAGAGCATAGACAATCTTCGCTCTGTCCATCGGAACCTTACGAGAAGACTGAACCAAAAGACTTATCTGAGCAAGAGATCGAATTCAAATATACAGAGCATGCTTCAAACGCTCAACCGGGTAGCAGCAAACAGAATTCTTACAATGTAACGCCGAAATCAACAGAAAGACGACACTTCCTATTAGCTAACCTCAATGAGCGGTTTCGGAAAACACTCAGCTTGGATTCGCGGAAAATTGAAACGAATCGCATACCACTCAGCCTGCCTAAAGAGACACGACCTAAATCATTAGTAAATACCAGCAATATTTGTGTTCAGCAATACAAATCTGGCGATCCATTTATAAATCCAAATTTTGATAAAGCTAATCAACCAAAGAAGAAACGAAAATCGTTTTTCTCTTTAGATACATTCTTCGATTCCAAAAAGTCTGATACATCATCCATAGACGACTATTGCTCATCAAAATATAAACGATTCGAATTGGAGAGTGACGATTCACCTCTTTTTAAGAGAGATAATAAACCAGGTCAAAACCAAAGGGAGAAAACACCAGACCTATTGAATTTACCGGTTATAATCGATTCAGTGCGTAAGAAACAATCTGACGCGAAAAGACAGTTGGAGAAACTAGAGCAGCATTACTTTAGAAGCCTAACGCGTACTGTCATCGATGCAGTCCCTAAAGACGCGACAGACGTACAAGGCCCGAGCGGACATACCAGCCGCTTATTCATTTGCGACGACGATGTAGAATACATAGAGCCAATAAACAGTAACTTTACAAGTCAGAGCACCCTAATATTAGACAAAAACATTCCTGGTGAACTAACATTGAAACCTGATTCGATTCTGACTATAAATACAAGTGATACTGATATAAAATTACCAAGTTCGACGGTGTCTCCGAAATCGAATGATGCCAGGGCAGATCATGATCTGGATAGTATAGGAGCGTACGAGATCGAAGTGAAAGAGTCAGATTTACTCAAAAGCTCAAAGGACTTGACAGTCAAAGTGATGGATAAGTCCGTGGACTCGATTGGCAGCTGCTCCTTAGATGTTGACGCCAGTACAGACTTTTCAGGTAATTTTATTGCTTTGATCTGTGTTTGTATGCTATATAGCATGTCTTACTCTATCAATAGCTTTCTTCACTTTTAAAAAAATTGACAAAAAATCGTTATTTTTGTAGTCTAAATGTTTATTTTACTCTGTTTAGTAGGTAATTTATTTCATGTTTTCTTAGCACTCAATTTTCATATCTTTGTCTTTTCTAATAAATAAAATCATCCATACTATCTCACAATTTTTATTTCGATTGTCCTTGCTTATCACTTCAAGTTTTTTGATTTTGTTTTTGTATGTTTGTGCGTGTAAAACTATCTTAATGTATACATTTTAATAAGCATTATCTAGGAAATAACTTCAAGTATAGACCATAAATAGCTTGGGGTTTTAATTTCAATGTAACATACATGACAGACTCATTAAAATGGAATTTTAGTGCATATTCTCAGTGGTCTAGATAAATTATATGTAGGCTGTGCGCAGTAACGGCCAACAATGCAAGTTGCAAAATGCAAGTCACAATAACATACGGAATATGGATAAATCGATGTACTGGCCTCGATTCCACCTACACCTCTAGCACTCATACCGGTCATTGCCGTCGACAGAAACCGTGGATCAGTTAGTACGCGTGCAGCCGTGGACAATTATAGAGCTATGTCTTGTTAAAATTAAAATAACATTGTCATTACGGTATTTCCATCATTTAAATAAATTGAGATTTGATTATACCAGTTTTGCGACAAACGGAACGTAGTTATCTGAGGCGACTAGCCTGGCCGCAAAACGGGTGCGAAGTTCGACGTCCGTCTGTCAGAAAAAAGTAAAAAAAGTTTGACGTTTCATGTGAAGTGATGTCATAAATTTTGTGTAAAATTTTGAATTGTGCAAAGATATCGTAAATAATTAATTAATTCTCCTCTGATTATTGCTTGATTTGTGTTACGTATTGTCTTGTGTGCTGGTAAGTTTTTTGCGTGGTTATTTTAATCGAAATATTTGCGAAAATCAATGTTTTTAAGTTACCGTCATAACTTTCTACCTGCGTGATAGATTTTTTGCAAATTGTAACGAAATTTTGCAATTATAATCATATGTTATTGATATAATAAATATGTAACAATTTCTATACAATATATTGTATTAATAATCTCGCATGTATCATCACTTTTTGTCTGCATTTAGAATTCCAAGGAAGGTGACTAATTTAATGGTGTTTAGCCCTTGAATGTAGGTATGTAGTGATTTTTGTAATTTAGTAGGTATACTAAACATAAATTATTTGATTTTACTTATAAGGGTAGGGTACAGTCATAAGTACAATTTGATATTTTAATTGGGGTGCCAAACAGCCTTTTTAAAAAAAAATAGGCAGCCCTCTCTTAAGTGCACTCAACCTGTACTTCTTGCATGTATGTCATTTCCTTTCTATTATTCTGTGCTAAGGTGATATAAAAATCCATAACATTTTACTTTGACTTATGACGGGGATCAAGTCAGGATTGGTAGAGGTCTGGTAATTGTGATTTTAGTAAAGAAAACATAAGTATTATGATCGGTTGTGGCTCAGTACGGCTTGCGTGGTCGCGTCGATCATCTAGGTTAACTGACTACAGACACGGTCATAACCTAGATGGGTTTGACTGTTGCATTTTGTCTCGACCATTTCCTTGCGTCGCAAGCCATGTTAAACCATTGGTGCCAGCTGCTATCTCTAGATGGCAGTCATTTAGCCATGTCAGAGGCCTTATAGGCGGCTTGAAAACTTCTGACACTGGAATTGGCCACTAGCCCCACAACCTCCATCAATCCAGACTTAGCCCCCGTGTGTGGAGTATGGCCTGACCTTTCAGAGTTATGGGAAGAGACCCGTGCCCCTGCAGTGGGGACGATATGGGTTGTTAACAAAGTATTATGATTGCTAGCTACTTTCCTATCTTAAGAGTTAATACGTAATAATAAGAATAAGAATACTATTAAATCTGCAGTATAAAGTTCGTATGCTACTTGTGTGTTAGCATTCACTCCAAAATATCCTGAAATTTTAACAATAGGTACGTAATGAGTTAAGAACACGCAAATATGTAGGACTGTATATGTCAAGGTTCAGTCAAGGCCAAAAGTTGTAGATTTACATATTTTATATGATTATGACAAACAACTAAATATAGAAATGATATTGATTACCAAAACATGAAGACTGCTTAAATTTTACTGCAGCTTTCTTATTTGGTAGGTTACGTTTATGATTGAATTTATTTATTTGCAATGATTCCGACTCTGTACTAACTGGGGTTGTGTAGGATTTTTATAAAAGTGGGTGTGCAGGAGAGATTTTGAGTCTGTACCGACTAGTATTATGTGAGTAAATTAAACAAGCTTTATTTTATGGCTACTTGCAGAGCAAGGTGTGACGTCAATAGTCACATTTACATGTCCTGTTTTGATAAAATAATGTGAAATGAGCAAAAATGAATAGCAGTCAGAATTATGATACAGATTTATGCAATTCCTTGTTTTTAATAAGTTGGCTATTACATGGAGTCAAGTGCATCATATTTCTTATGTAAGACTTGCATAACTTTAAATTGTTGTTATCAGAAGGTAACATGTTATAGAGTACATTTCATAGTATAAAAAGCATTGGTAGTGACTTGGCCCTTCCTAACAAGATGTCTTATGTTTCTGCCAAGTGTAGTAATGATTTTTTTAAACATTATTTATTTATATATTATAAAGATTGCTTTAGGCGTGAAGGAAAATATTTTGAGGACACATGCTCATGTGATGTGCGTTACTAGATGTGTATAAACATTGTTTTACACATGTCTCTTGGTGTAAAGCTAAATGCCTTTATAATATGGGACCATGGGTGATGCTAAGTGCAGCACCAGGTCACTGCTGTTTCGCTTAAGATAGCACAATTATTGTACTAAAGGATAAGAAATATAGGATGTCTGTGTAGTAATTAATCATTTTACATATTTCCTTGCATAATGTTTAATCAAAATAATCCATTATGTACCTTTACAGATAAAAATATATATGATAACCTTCATTATACATTGTTTTGTGAAATATAAGAGACTGTTCGCTATTATATTTATGTTGTGACAGTCCTAGTTATTAAAAACAATATTATGTGTGATTATTTTCCTTTTTTTATTCATTGTAAGTAAATGTGAACATACACATAAGGAAAAATTGCATGCAAAAAAAGTTGTGTATTGTATAGAAGCAGTAAGCAGTTGTGTCTCAGTTTGGTTTGCGTGGTTCCATCTATCACGCAGGTTATCTGACTACAGACACGGCATAACCTGGATTTGTTTGAATGTTAGTGGCGTTTATCTTGACCGTTTCGCGAGGCACGTTAAGCCTTTGGAGCCAGTTGCTTTCACCAGATGGGAGTCATTAAGATGTCTCACAGGACGCTTGATTTTGACGTGTAATCGCATGCAAAAATAGTTAAGTGTAAAATGCATAATAATAATATTTCACTTAATAAATCTCTTGTTTACCTGCGTTGATTCTGATTGTTGTGTTGAATTATGTAAAAACTGACACAACTTACAACAATGCTATTGTAAACATTGTTTTCCAGAGACGTGGTAATAAATTGTTTGTCTTTCATAATAATAGTCGGAAGAAATAAACAATCAAAGTCAAAGTCAAAGTCAAAATATTTTTTATTTAAGTAGATGCTGTACGCATACTTTTAAATCGTCTTTTTTTCTACCTAGTACAAAGTTCCTACCACGCGGAACTTGTACACTCAACGTTTCGGGAAGTGTTAGCGGAGCGAGAAGAAACGTCGAGCCCAAAAGAAACTCGCCAATAGATGAGCATTATTCTTTTTTCTTTTATCATTTAAAATTGAATCTGGTTAGTGTTAGTTTTTCACACTTTTATTGATTACTTTTTACGATATTTTAAATTCGCATTTTTATGAATTTGCTAATCGTCTTATTTTTAACCCCCGACGCAAAAAGAGGGGTGTTATAAGTTTAACGTGTCTGTGTATCTGTGTATCTGTCTGTGGTATCGTAGCTCCCAAACGGATGAACCGATTTTCGTTTTGTTTTTTTTTATTAAACATTTATTTTGTGGCATTGACTTAAAACAAAGTTATGAAAAATTGCTTATTAATATAGCTCATTTAAGTAATTAAATTTTAAAAAACAGATGTGGATGTGATTCAAAATTTATAATAATGGTTTGGTTATCAAAAAACCTCATTTTCGGTTTCATGAATTTCGCAGTTTCAACGACAGTCAAAGTAATCAAGTTATCATAAATACCACTTGCATAGTTTCTTTAGAAAGTAATTTTTTTTGCTCCTATTGTATAGGGTCCTTGGAGAAAGTTGCTCAGTTTCATGAGTAGAATCTACCATTTGCCGCTTGTCAGCAAATAAAATATGATCCTTTATAACATTCCAAACTCACTCAGAAACTCTAGGACACTAGGATTATTGTCAATTTCGCTTTACGACAAACGACTGACTTGATAAGCAATAAGCATAGTTTAGATTCCTCGCTGCGCTGGAGTTAACTGACTTGCCAATTAAAGTTATGTTAGATAGAAGAGATTATTAATCTTAGTTGGTTCATACTACAGATTCAACTGTTCTTTGAGTCTCACATTAGGGTCAAAAGCATAATTCTTAACATTTGTTCTAAGACTTTGAAAATTTTTGGACTCCATACAAAATAGGCAAAACAACTGATCTATTTGTATGAAGATTCTGAACATTTTTAGCAAAATTGTTCAGTATGATGGGCTAGCCCGGGGCTGAAAGCCCCAGATAACAGATCCTGTACCTGTTTTTTTTTACACCTGTATAATGTAGTTAGCAAATCGGCTTAAACCATTTAAAGTGGGCCTTTTAGGTTGAACGACTGTCGCCAAGGTAACCATAGTTTATTTAAAAAAAAACCACTTTTTTAACAAGTTGATCGTCGTCGATCGATCGAGTCGGAATTTTTAAACTTTTTTCGAAAATTGACTATGGATATCTTGGGGAAAGTTATTTGGCTCTCTTTCCCTAAACATATTCGTAAAAGGATCTTGCAAGGCTGGGAAAGCATTACATCGACGGGGAAGTGCTAACAACTAACTTACATTTTATACGAAAACGACTTATGATTGCAGTTCGATAGAGAATGAATTTGCGCGTCTACTGGTATATGAATTAAGTTGAAATTCGTAAAATTGATGTAGCTAGGCACCGAGGAAATATCTCCTATATTAAGGTCCATCACAACCTGATTAATTTTGGCTGGAAATATATTCTAACTAAGTTTTTTAAACTTTGTAAGTTAGGAGTTGTTAGCACTTCCCCATCGACATTACGGTTCAAAAAATAAAATTTAATATCTTTTCCCTCTCTTCAGATACCACATCGGGCAGCTTGAATCTCCTCACGCCTTCCTCCACCACCAGCCGCATCAGAGAGTTCACATCCCGCATCCAGGAGAGAGCAGCGAACCACCACTACTTGGCTAACCAGCCAACTCCGGTCGCCACCCCTATCAGGACCCCTGACACCACTCCCACACCACAACGACCAGAATCACCCCCCATTCAGCGGAAACCAGACAACAATCCTCCCCTGAAGATACCTTCGGAGAACCTCTTGAAGCCTCCACAGAAAGGCCACGACAACACCAGTCATAGGTCAAGAGGATTCCACAAGAAACGAGACGAGCCCAGTAAGAAGCCCAGTTATTTGCATCTCGCTTGCTCAGTCAATGGCTATACGAATCTGACAACATACGATTCAAAACTAAGGCAAGACATCAGTAAAAGTCGTGAAGCTTCACCAATAAGACCCATTACTCATACGTATCAGTACAGAAATGAGAGTAACAGTTTGTTGGTGCCTGTTCCAATCAGCGCGAATAAACTGATTGTTCCGGCATTCGGACCTCATGATACGAGAGCAGATTTGACATCTAAAGCGCCTCTTAAGGCGCATACGGACCCTTACTTGGCCACGTCACCAATACATGGCTTCATGGCCGCCGAAAATAAACAACTGAAGAACGATTTCCTAGGCCCCAGCATGACTACCGCTAGCAGGCCGTACATATCGACGGAGAGCAAGAGCTTTGCAGCCTCCATGCTCCACCAAAAAGATGAGATCGACAACGCAAAAGAAATCTCCTTTAAATCTAGTTACTCTGAGACTAATTTCAGGAAAACTGTCTCGACGAGCAAAGAGAGGATCTCTTCTGAATCGTATACTATCTCATCGAATGGTATATCGAAGAGAGTAGAAATAACAAAGGAGAATGGGGAGAAATTGACGAGTCCCATGAAAAGTTTTATACAGCAGAGAGTTGAAAGGTTGTACGGGCCCGGAGCGTTGGCGCAGGGTTTCCTAATGCAAAAACGCACCAAAAAGAGCATAAGCGAAGACGACTCGAACGTCTTAACGGAGAAATCGCTAAATTGCCAAGACCGATTTTTATCACCGAGAAAATCGTCCGACAATGTGGAAGTTCAAAACGTTTATTCTAGTCCCAACGGTGAAATCGATTCATCCGTGTCCCTTCCGGTCCTAAGACATTTACGGCCTGAGTTTCGCGCTCAACTTCCTATATTGTCGCCAAAGAAGAGTATGAAGGTGGATTCACCGCCAAAGGACATTCCAAAGCTGGATAAGACTGAAGATAAAGTGAATTTGAGTGTAAAAGATTCCCAATCAACAATAACAAATGGTGTTTCTGTGATAAATTTGGATTCTAAAGTGACGGACGCTGTGAAAGTGAACGGTGCGGAGAATGGTGAAGTGGTGAACGGTGCGGAGAACGGTGAAGTGGTGAAGGATGCTCACTATTTCCTCGATCTGGAGAAGAAGGAGACGGAAAGACTGATAGCGCTCGCTGTGACAGCTGAAAAAGAACTGGAAAGTTTGCAGGTAAGTTTTATACAGGGTCTAAAATACCTCTCCAGTATGGGTAGTAAGTATCAGGCGTAGATAAAGCTGTTTGTCGCACCAAACGCGAGAAAACAGTTTAGATGTCTCTTTCATTAGTTTAGCCTTAGAACGGAACAAATGCTTCTAACACGTTCACAGTCCACAGACATGGCTTCAACCATAAGTCCACGCATACCGATGGAGTCGCAAAACATATGCGACTTGCGACTCCATTTGGAGTCGTGGACTGTGAACGTGTTAAAACTCCGTCGCGTGCGAGATATGCCACCATGCTACTGGGGCAGGGAGGCTTCTACTGATCATTATTGATTTCTCAACAAAAAAGCGACCTCACCCCACTACGATTAAGGTCCCGGTGAAGTGACGGCTACATAGCGCAAGCAGCGCAAAACGCACATTTAAGCATGTACAAATGTCATATTATTTTTATGTAGTAGTATAGTAGTCAAAATTATAATATGTCAGTTCGTAGGGCACTTGTCCCACCGCCGGCGAGAAAGCGACTAACTATCGACTATTTTCTCGCTCAAGAAACGTACAAAAAGATGTAGATCCTGTGTAAATAAGAGATACATATACAAATCGTTGATCGCTGGCTGTTAATACTGCCGGCGAGAACTCTCTCTTCACTAGTTTGTCGCGGCGACAAGAGCTATCAAAGATAATACTCGCTGAGCGATACTCGCTTGGCGATCAAAACACTCGCCGAGAGACCAACCAGCGTGCAGCGGTTATTCTACTCTACAGTGCGAGTATCGTCGCCCGCCGCCCGTCGCACTCGCACACTCGCTTATAGCCCAGCGACAATACTATCGAATAGAATAGAAATACACACTCGCTGCTCGCAAACTCGTATCTATTTCATAGCTCTACTCGCTTCTCGTTAATCCCTGGCCACAAAATAGACACAGAAGGTCCGCTCAATACAAACCACTAAAATCGTTAGCATATACATGCTTATAGAAATATACGGTCGTTTCGAGCAAGGTCACGATCGCACAGTACGTGATCTTGCCTACAACGACCGTATACGTCTATAAGCATGTATATGCTAACGATTTTAGTGAGCGTATTGAGCGGACCTTCTGTATCTACGTGTTTTGTGCCCTGGCGGTGGGACGAGTGCCTAACTCGAATTGCCAGGGTGTGTCAAGTTAAAGAGGGGTACCGAACCTTAAGCGAAAATTCACATCCGGCTAAACATAGAGTATTCTTAATTCTGCAATACTCACATTTCCCATTCATGCAAGAATTAACAAAAAATGGCGTATCAAATTGGTTAGTTATGGTATTGGAAGATAAATTCCTGTGTATATGTACTAAGTTACTAACATTTACGCTAATCTTTGGCGGTATTTAAAAAGCATTAAGGTCGGTATGAGAAGGTCATAGGTCTATTGTTCTCTTATTAGTGGCCTGAAGGAGAAAGGTGATTCAAGGTGAAATCTGAGGTGTGTACAACACAAGTCTAGATTTCAAAGAAGATATATTTTGATCCTCATTCTGTTATATTTTCTATTTGACTGAAGAATTCTTAATTAATATTATAAATGTTGATGTTAAAAATGTAATCTTGGATGTGATTGATTACCTTCGTCTCATCGTCATCATCAGCCAAAAGACGTCTACTGCTGAACATCAGCCTCTCAAGGATTTCCACGCCGACCGGTCTTGCGCTGCCCGCATGCAACGGCTTCCCGCGACCTTCACTAGGTCATCGGTCCACCAAGTGGGAGGTCTAAATCTGTCCCAATTATCGTCATCCGCCAAAAGACGTCCATTTGCTGAATAAAGTCCTCCCCAAAGGATAGGCTAGTCAATATCTGTATTTCTTAAGTGATTCATACTGTATCCGGATCACCTCTGTCCAGGTGGAGCATGTTTCCGCGTGGTCTGAGCTCACCCTCAAACTGCAAATATATTTCTTGCATAATTTTCAGTCCTCAAAGTTAGATAAACTATCTCGCATACTTTTCAGTCTTAAAAATGACATTAAAACCTATCGTCACTTAGTGATTTAAAAATCTCTGACTAAAAAGTTTTTATTCTCTGGAGTCTTATCTGTCGTTATCATATGTTTACTTACAATTATAAACTTTTTTCAGGACCAAGACGTGAGTGAAGAAGTGCTGGGACTGCTGCGATCTGCGTCGGGCAAAGCGCGTCTGCTGGCCACGCAGAAGATGCAGCAATTTCAAGGTAGGTGGAGTGGAGTGTGTCTTGATTTGTTGGCCATGTGGTATCAACCCATATCGTCCCCATTGCAGGGGCACGGGTCTCTTCCCATACCTCGGGAAGGTTAGGCCATACTCCACACATGGGGGCCAAGTCCGGATTGGTGGAAATTGCTTGGAGCTAGTAGCCAACCTCAGAAGTTTTAGCTACCTATTCCAACTAAAAATATTTTCTAGTGTAGTATACATTTTTTCGTTTATTGGCCTCCTTTTTCCGTATTTAAACTCCTTTTTGATCCTTCATACGTGTAAGCAACCAACCCAGCTCCATCCAGAAGCACAAGTGTAGTATACACTATTCGAAAGTGATTTTTTGTGTACTTAATATGAGGTTTCTAAAACTTTAAATTCATTAACTGTTTACTTTAACAATGCCTTTACATCTCAAGGGTTATCGACATGAAATGTTATAACTTGCAGGTCTCTGCTACAACAACATAAACGAGAGGCAGGACGAGCCGTTCCCCACCACCGTCCAAGACCTGCAAGGGTTCTGGGACATGGTCTGCCTCCAGGTGGCTAATGTGGACGCTCTGTATGCCCACATAGCCGAGCTGAAGGCCAATGGGTGGAAGGAGGTGAGGTCATTAACGGTTTTTAGCAGTTACAGCTCGGTTTTTAACGATTTCAGCTGGATGGCCTGGAAATTTTGTGACTCAGAGTCAAATGCCAATTGTGGCGGGGACGGGACAAGTGAAACGAGAGGCAGGACAATCCGTTCCCGATGAAGTTCTGGGTTCAAGGGTTCTGGGACATGGTCTGCCGCCAGGTCCAGGTGGCCAATGTGGACGCTTTGTATACTCACATAGCTGAGTTGAAGGCCAATGGGTGGAAGGTGAGGTTATTAACGGTTTTTAGCGGTTACCGCTGGAAGACCTGGAAATTTTGGGACTCGAAGTCAAATTCCAGTGGGGGTAGCAGGCGGGTATTGGCAGTTGGAAGACCTAGAAATGATGTTTATCTCCACTGAACTTATCCTGAACGAATCAGTGTATGGTTAAGATTTTCGTTAATAACCCATAGCGGCCCCACTGTTGGGTCATGCATCTCTTCCCTGTACTTCGGGAAGGTTAGGCTATAGCTTATACTCCACACATGAGAGCCAAGTCCAGATTGGTGAAGATTATACCTATTATAAACTCGAGAGTAATATCAAATATACTTTACAGCTCGTGTCACGTAAAAAGAGCGCTGGCGGGCGTTCCGAGGGCACAACAGTTCACTCTGACAACAGGATAGCATAATATAAATCGCGTAAGTGTGAAAGAGAGGGTACTAAACATTTGCTGTCAGAGTGCATCCTCGGAACGTCAGCCAGCGCTCTTTTTACGTGACGCGAACTATACCTTTATTTTTCGTACATAAATTCGTTTTAGCTACTCTAAGATACCGGTGTGAAGTTAGCAGCCAAAGTTAGCAGCCGTTATAACCCGACCAAATAAAAGAGTCATCATAACCTCAAAACAAAGGGCATTAAAAATCATAAATTAACAGTAATAATGAATCAATAGATCTAGACTTTACGATTTTCTAGACATCTAGGCACAAGGACGAAATTATTTTTTTCCAACAAAAATATTCATTGACAAATCCCGAATTGTTCCAAGGAGCGTAAGTCCAAATTACCTAAAATACTAGTTAGGTAATGTCTTTGGATATATAGAGCATTATTGAGATCTAGACTTTTCGATTTTCTAGACATCTAGGCGTAAGGTCAAAATTTTGTTGAAAAAAATATTCATGATAAAATCTAAATATGACCCAAAGGGCGTAAATCCATGGGACCTAATGCATTTGTTAGGCAATAGCTCTAGCTAACTAGGACATTCATCAGATCTAGACTTTTCGATTTTCTAGACACCTAGGCATAAGGTCGAAATTTTGTTAAAAAAAATATTCATGACCAAATCTGAAACTGTTCCAAGGAGCGCAAGTCCATGTGACCTATTGTATTTGTTAGGCAATACCTCTAGCCAACTAGGACATTCATCAGATCTAGACTTTTCGATTTTCTAGACACCTAGACGAAAGCTTAAAATTTCACCGGCAAAAAATGCCATGTCCACATTTAACTAAAGAAATGTCCTTGTTCCTGGTGACGTAGGTCGACCAAAACCCATACAAAATCTAGGTAATAGCCCAGGCTAGCATATTCAGCTATCACAGGTAGACTGTTCTTCCTAGATAATCTCTCAAAAGATAGCAGCCATTTTCAACCAAACTCGGATTTCGAAAATGAGAGGCAAAAATTAGACCAGTTCCAGGGAGCGCAAGTCATTTTCGCTTACAGAGTTGCTAGATATGGTCCGTAGGTATCCTATGCTACTGTCAAATCTAGACTTTTCGATTTTCTAGACACCTAGGCATAAGGTCGAAATTTTGTTAAAAAAAATATTCATGACCAAATCTGAAACTGTTCCAAGGAGCGCAAGTCCATGTGACCTATTGTATTTGTTAGGCAATACCTCTAGCCAACTAGGACATTCATCAGATCTAGACTTTTCGATTTTCTAGACACCTAGACGAAAGCTTAAAATTTCACCGGCAAAAAATGCCATGTCCACATTTAACTAAAGAAATGTCCTTGTTCCTGGTGACGTAGGTCGACCAAAACCCATACAAAATCTAGGTAATAGCCCAGGCTAGCATATTCAGCTATCACAGGTAGACTGTTCTTCCTAGATAATCTCTCAAAAGATAGCAGCCATTTTCAACCAAACTCGGATTTCGAAAATGAGAGGCAAAAATTTGACCAGTTCCAGGGAGCGCAAGTCATTTTCGCTTACAGAGTTGCTAGATATGGTCCGTAGGTATCCTATGCTACTGTCAAATCTAGACTTTTCGATTTTCTAGACACCTAGGCATAAGGTCGAAATTTTGTTGAAAAAAAATATTCATGACCAAATCTGAAACTGTTCCAAGGAGCGCAAGTCCATGTGACCTATTGTATTTGTTAGGCAATACCTCTAGCCAACTAGGACATTCATCAGATCTAGACTTTTCGATTTTCTAGACACCTAGACGAAAGCTTAAAATTTCACCGGCAAAAAATGCCATGTCCACATTTAACTAAAGAAATGTCCTTGTTCCTGGTGACGTAGGTCGACCAAAACCCATACAAAATCTAGGTAATAGCCCAGGCTAGCATATTCAGCTATCACAGGTAGACTGTTCTTCCTAGATAATCTCTCAAAAGATAGCAGCCATTTTCAACCAAACTCGGATTTCGAAAATGAGAGTCAAAAATTAGACCAGTTCCAGGGAGCGCAAGTCATTTTCGCTTACAGAGTTGCTAGATATGGTCCGTAGGTATCCTATGCTACTGTCAAATCTAGACTTTTCGATTTTCTAGACACCTAGGCATAAGGTCGAAATTTTGTTAAAAAAAATATTCATGACCAAATCTGAAACTGTTCCAAGGAGCGCAAGTCCATGTGACCTATTGTATTTGTTAGGCAATACCTCTAGCCAACTAGGACATTCATCAGATCTAGACTTTTCGATTTTCTAGACACCTAGACGAAAGCTTAAAATTTCACCGGCAAAAAATGCCATGTCCACATTTAACTAAAGAAATGTCCTTGTTCCTGGTGACGTAGGTCGACCAAAACCCATACAAAATCTAGGTAATAGCCCAGGCTAGCATATTCAGCTATCACAGGTAGACTGTTCTTCCTAGATAATCTCTCAAAAGATAGCAGCCATTTTCAACCAAACTCGGATTTCGAAAATGAGAGTCAAAAATTAGACCAGTTCCAGGGAGCGCAAGTCATTTTCGCTTACAGAGTTGCTAGATATGGTCCGTAGGTATCCTATGCTACTGTCAAATCTAGACTTTTCGATTTTCTAGACACCTAGGCATAAGGTCGAAATTTTGTTGAAAAAAAATATTCATGACCAAATCTGAAACTGTTCCAAGGAGCGCAAGTCCATGTGACCTATTGTATTTGTTAGGCAATAGCTCTAGCCAACTAGGACATTCATCAGATCTAGACTTTTCGATTTTCTAGACACCTAGACGAAAGCTTAAAATTTCACCGGCAAAAAATGCCACGTCCACATTTAACTAAAGAAATGTCCTTGTTCCTGGTGATGTAGGTCGACCAAAACCCATACAAAATCTAGGTAATAGCCCAGGCTAGCATATTCAGCTATCACAGGTAGACTGTTCTTCCTAGATAATCTCTCAAAAGATAGCAGCCATTTTCAACCAAACTCGGATTTCGAAAATGAGAGTCAAAAATTAGACCAGTTCCAGGGAGCGCAAGTCATTTTCGCTTACAGAGTTGCTAGATATGGTCCGTAGGTATCCTATGCTACTGTCAAATCTAGACTTTTCGATTTTCTAGACACCTAGGCATAAGGTCGAAATTTTGTTGAAAAAAAATATTCATGACCAAATCTGAAACTGTTCCAAGGAGCGCAAGTCCATGTGACCTATTGTATTTGTTAGGCAATACCTCTAGCCAACTAGGATATTCATCAGATCTAGACTTTTCGATTTTCTAGACACCTAGACGAAAGCTTAAAATTTCACCGGCAAAAAATGCCACGTCCACATTTAACTAAAGAAATGTCCTTGTTCCTGGTGACGTAGGTCGACCAAAACCCATACAAAATCTAGGTAATAGCCCAGGCTAGCATATTCAGCTATCACAGGTAGACTGTTCTTCCTAGATAATCTCTCAAAAGATAGCAGCCATTTTCAACCAAACTCGGATTTCGAAAATGAGAGTCAAAAATTAGACCAGTTCCAGGGAGCGCAAGTCATTTTCGCTTACAGAGTTGCTAGATATGGTCCGTAGGTATCCTATGCTACTGTCAAATCTAGACTTTTCGATTTTCTAGACACCTAGGCATAAGGTCGAAATTTTGTTAAAAAAAATATTCATGACCAAATCTGAAACTGTTCCAAGGAGCGCAAGTCCATGTGACCTATTTTATTTGTTAGGCAATACCTCTAGCCAACTAGGACATTCATCAGATCTAGACTTTTCGATTTTCTAGACACCTAGACGAAAGCTTAAAATTTCACCGGCAAAAAATGCCATGTCCACATTTAACTAAAGAAATGTCCTTGTTCCTGGTGACGTAGGTCGACCAAAACCCATACAAAATCTAGGTAATAGCCCAGGCTAGCATATTCAGCTATCACAGGTAGACTGTTCTTCCTAGATAATCTCTCAAAAGATAGCAGCCATTTTCATACAAACTCGGATTTCGAAAATTAAAGTCAAAAATTAGACCAGTTCCAGGGAGCGCAAGTCATTTTCGCTTACAGAGTTGCTAGATATGGTCCGTAGGTATCCTATGCTTTTGTCAAATCTAGACTTTTTGATTTTCTAGACACCTAGGCATAAGGTCGAAATTTTGTTGAAAAAAAATATTCATGACCAAATCTGAAACTGTTCCAAGGAGCGCAAGTCCATGTGACCTATTGTATTTGTTAGGCAATACCTCTAGCCAACTAGGACATTCATCAGATCTAGACTTTTCGATTTTCTAGACACCTAGACGAAAGCTTAAAATTTCACCGGCAAAAAATGCCACGTCCACATTTAACTAAAGAAATGTCCTTGTTTCTGGTGACGTAGGTCGACCAAAACCCATACAAAATCTAGGTAATAGCCCAGGCTAGCATATTCAGCTATCACAGGTAGACTGTTCTTCCTAGATAATCTCTCAAAAGATAGCAGCCATTTTCAACCAAACTCGGATTTCGAAAATGAGAGTCAAAAATTAGACCAGTTCCAGGGAGCGCAAGTCATTTTCGCTTACAGAGTTGCTAGATATGGTCCGTAGGTATCCTATGCTACTGTCAAATCTAGACTTTTCGATTTTCTAGACACCTAGGCATAAGGTCGAAATTTTGTTAAAAAAAATATTCATGACCAAATCTGAAACTGTTCCAAGGAGCGCAAGTCCATGTGACCTATTGTATTTGTTAGGCAATACCTCTAGCCAACTAGGACATTCATCAGATCTAGACTTTTCGATTTTCTAGACACCTAGACGAAAGCTTAAAATTTCACCGGCAAAAAATGCCACGTCCACATTTAACTAAAGAAATGTCCTTGTTCCTGGTGACGTAGGTCGACCAAAACCCATACAAAATCTAGGTAATAGCCCAGGCTAGCATATTCAGCTATCACAGGTAGACTGTTCTTCCTAGATAATCTCTCAAAAGATAGCAGCCATTTTCAACCAAACTCGGATTTCGAAAATGAGAGTCAAAAATTAGACCAGTTCCAGGGAGCGCAAGTCATTTTCGCTTACAGAGTTGCTAGATATGGTCCGTAGGTATCCTATGCTACTGTCAAATCTAGACTTTTCGATTTTCTAGACACCTAGGCATAAGGTCGAAATTTTGTTGAAAAAAAATATTCATGACCAAATCTGAAACTGTTCCAAGGAGCGCAAGTCCATGTGACCTATTGTATTTGTTAGGCAATAGATCTAGCCAACTAGGACATTCATCAGATCTAGACTTTTCGATTTTCTAGACACCTAGACGAAAGCTTAAAATTTCACCGGCAAAAAATGCCACGTCCACATTTAACTAAAGAAATGTCCTTGTTCCTGGTGACGTAGGTCGACCAAAACCCATACAAAATCTAGGTAGTAGCCCAGGCTAGCATATTCAGCTATCACAGGTAGACTGTTCTTCCTAGATAATCTCTCAAAAGATAGCAGCCATTTTCATACAAACTCGGATTTCGAAAATTAAAGTCAAAAATTAGACCAGTTCCAGGGAGCGCAAGTCATTTTCGCTTACAGAGTTGCTAGATATGGTCCGTAGGTATCCTATGCTACTGTCAAATCTAGATTTTTCGATTTTCTAGACACCTAGGCATAAGGTCGAAATTTTGTTGAAAAAAAATATTCATGACCAAATCTGAAACTGTTCCAAGGAGTGCAAGTCCATGTGACCTATTGTATTTGTTAGGCAATACCTCTAGCCAACTAGGACATTCATCAGATCTAGACTTTTCGATTTTCCAGACACCTAGACGAAAGCTTAAAATTTCACCGGCAAAAAATGCCATGTCCACATTTAACTAAAGAAATGTCCTTGTTCCTGGTGACGTAGGTCGACCAAAACCCATACAAAATCTAGGTAATAGCCCAGGCTAGCATATTCAGCTATCACAGGTAGACTGTTCTTCCTAGATAATCTCTCAAAAGATAGCAGCCATTTTCAACCAAACTCGGATTTCGAAAATGAGAGTCAAAAATTAGACCAGTTCCAGGGAGCGCAAGTCATTTTCGCTTACAGAGTTGCTAGATATGGTCCGTAGGTATCCTATGCTACTGTCAAATCTAGACTTTTCGATTTTCTAGACACCTAGGCATAAGGTCGAAATTTTGTTGAAAAAAAATATTCATGACCAAATCTGAAACTGTTCCAAGGAGCGCAAGTCCATGTGACCTATTGTATTTGTTAGGCAATACCTCTAGCCAACTAGGACATTCATCAGATCTAGACTTTTCGATTTTCTAGACACCTAGACGAAAGCTTAAAATTTCACCGGCAAAAAATGCCACGTCCACATTTAACTAAAGAAATGTCCTTGTTCCTGGTGACGTAGGTCGACCAAAACCCATACAAAATCTAGGTAATAGCCCAGGCTAGCATATTCAGCTATCACAGGTAGACTGTTCTTCCTAGATAATCTCTCAAAAGATAGCAGCCATTTTCAACCAAACTCGGATTTCGAAAATGAGAGTCAAAAATTAGACCAGTTCCAGGGAGCGCAAGTCATTTTCGCTTACAGAGTTGCTAGATATGGTCCGTAGGTATCCTATGCTACTGTCAAATCTAGACTTTTCGATTTTCTAGACACCTAGGCATAAGGTCGAAATTTTGTTGAAAAAAAATATTCATGACCAAATCTGAAACTGTTCCAAGGAGCGCAAGTCCATGTGACCTATTGTATTTGTTAGGCAATACCTCTAGCCAACTAGGACATTCATCAGATCTAGACTTTTCGATTTTCTAGACACCTAGACGAAAGCTTAAAATTTCACCGGCAAAAAATGCCATGTCCACATTTAACTAAAGAAATGTCCTTGTTCCTGGTGACGTAGGTCGACCAAAACCCATACAAAATCTAGGTAATAGCCCAGGCTAGCATATTCAGCTATCACAGGTAGACTGTTCTTCCTAGATAATCTCTCAAAAGATAGCAGCCATTTTCAACCAAACTCGGATTTCGAAAATGAGAGTCAAAAATTAGACCAGTTCCAGGGAGCGCAAGTCATTTTCGCTTACAGAGTTGCTAGATATGGTCCGTAGGTATCCTATGCTACTGTCAAATCTAGACTTTTCGATTTTCTAGACACCTAGGCATAAGGTCGAAATTTTGTTAAAAAAAATATTCATGACCAAATCTGAAACTGTTCCAAGGAGCGCAAGTCCATGTGAACTATTGTATTTGTTAGGCAATACCTCTAGCCAACTAGGACATTCATCAGATCTAGACTTTTCGATTTTCTAGACACCTAGACGAAAGCTTAAAATTTCACCGGCAAAAAATGCCATGTCCACATTTAACTAAAGAAATGTCCTTGTTCCTGGTGACGTAGGTCGACCAAAACCCATACAAAATCTAGGTAATAGCCCAGGCTAGCATATTCAGCTATCACAGGTAGACTGTTCTTCCTAGATAATCTCTCAAAAGATAGCAGCCATTTTCAACCAAACTCGGATTTCGAAAATGAGAGTCAAAAATTAGACCAGTTCCAGGGAGCGCAAGTCATTTTCGCTTACAGAGTTGCTAGATATGGTCCGTAGGTATCCTATGCTACTGTCAAATCTAGACTTTTCGATTTTCTAGACACCTAGGCATAAGGTCGAAATTTTGTTGAAAAAAAATATTCATGACCAAATCTGAAACTGTTCCAAGGAGCGCAAGTCCATGTGACCTATTGTATTTGTTAGGCAATACCTCTAGCCAACTAGGACATTCATCAGATCTAGACTTTTCGATTTTCTAGACACCTAGACGAAAGCTTAAAATTTCACCGGCAAAAAATGCCATGTCCACATTTAACTAAAGAAATGTCCTTGTTCCTGGTGACGTAGGTCGACCAAAACCCATACAAAATCTAGGTAATAGCCCAGGCTAGCATATTCAGCTATCACAGGTAGACTGTTCTTCCTAGATAATCTCTCAAAAGATAGCAGCCATTTTCAACCAAACTCGGATTTCGAAAATGAGAGTCAAAAATTAGACCAGTTCCAGGGAGCGCAAGTCATTTTCGCTTACAGAGTTGCTAGATATGGTCCGTAGGTATCCTATGCTACTGTCAAATCTAGACTTTTCGATTTTCTAGACACCTAGGCATAAGGTCGAAATTTTGTTGAAAAAAAATATTCATGACCAAATCTGAAACTGTTCCAAGGAGCGCAAGTCCATGTGACCTATTGTATTTGTTAGGCAATACCTCTAGCCAACTAGGACATTCATCAGATCTAGACTTTTCGATTTTCTAGACACCTAGACGAAAGCTTAAAATTTCACCGGCAAAAAATGCCATGTCCACATTTAACTAAAGAAATGTCCTTGTTCCTGGTGACGTAGGTCGACCAAAACCCATACAAAATCTAGGTAATAGCCCAGGCTAGCATATTCAGCTATCACAGGTAGACTGTTCTTCCTAGATAATCTCTCAAAAGATAGCAGCCATTTTCAACCAAACTCGGATTTCGAAAATGAGAGGCAAAAATTTGACCAGTTCCAGGGAGCGCAAGTCATTTTCGCTTACAGAGTTGCTAGATATGGTCCGTAGGTATCCTATGCTACTGTCAAATCTAGACTTTTCGATTTTCTAGACACCTAGGCATAAGGTCGAAATTTTGTTAAAAAAAATATTCATGACCAAATCTGAAACTGTTCCAAGGAGCGCAAGTCCATGTGACCTATTGTATTTGTTAGGCAATACCTCTAGCCAACTAGGACATTCATCAGATCTAGACTTTTCGATTTTCTAGACACCTAGACGAAAGCTTAAAATTTCACCGGCAAAAAATGCCACGTCCACATTTAACTAAAGAAATGTCCTTGTTCCTGGTGATGTAGGTCGACCAAAACCCATACAAAATCTAGGTAATAGCCCAGGCTAGCATATTCAGCTATCACAGGTAGACTGTTCTTCCTAGATAATCTCTCAAAAGATAGCAGCCATTTTCATACAAACTCGGATTTCGAAAATGAGAGTCAAAAATTAGACCAGTTCCAGGGAGCGCAAGTCATTTTCGCTTACAGAGTTGCTAGATATGGTCCGTAGGTATCCTATGCTACTGTCAAATCTAGACTTTTCGATTTTCTAGACACCTAGGCATAAGGTCGAAATTTTGTTAAAAAAAATATTCATGACCAAATCTGAAACTGTTCCAAGGAGCACAAGTCCATGTGACCTATTGTATTTGTTAGGCAATACCTCTAGCCAACTAGGACATTCATCAGATCTAGACTTTTCGATTTTCTAGACACCTAGACGAAAGCTTAAAATTTCACCGGCAAAAAATGCCATGTCCACATTTAACTAAAGAAATGTCCTTGTTCCTGGTGACGTAGGTCGACCAAAACCCATACAAAATCTAGGTAATAGCCCAGGCTAGCATATTCAGCTATCACAGGTAGACTGTTCTTCCTAGATAATCTCTCAAAAGATAGCAGCCATTTTCATACAAACTCGGATTTCGAAAATTAAAGTCAAAAATTAGACCAGTTCCAGGGAGCGCAAGTCATTTTCGCTTACAGAGTTGCTAGATATGGTCCGTAGGTATCCTATGCTACTGTCAAATCTAGACTTTTCGATTTTCTAGACACCTAGGCATAAGGTCGAAATTTTGTTAAAAAAAATATTCATGACCAAATCTGAAACTGTTCCAAGGAGCGCAAGTCCATGTGACCTATTGTATTTGTTAGGCAATACCTCTAGCCAACTAGGACATTCATCAGATCTAGACTTTTCGATTTTCTAGACACCTAGACGAAAGCTTAAAATTTCACCGGCAAAAAATGCCATGTCCACATTTAACTAAAGAAATGTCCTTGTTCCTGGTGACGTAGGTCGACCAAAACCCATACAAAATCTAGGTAATAGCCCAGGCTAGCATATTCAGCTATCACAGGTAGACTGTTCTTCCTAGATAATCTCTCAAAAGATAGCAGCCATTTTCATACAAACTCGGATTTCGAAAATTAAAGTCAAAAATTAGACCAGTTCCAGGGAGCGCAAGTCATTTTCGCTTACAGAGTTGCTAGATATGGTCCGTAGGTATCCTATGCTACTGTCAAATCTAGACTTTTCGATTTTCTAGACACCTAGGCATAAGGTCGAAATTTTGTTGAAAAAAAATATTCATGACCAAATCTGAAACTGTTCCAAGGAGCGCAAGTCCATGTGACCTATTGTATTTGTTAGGCAATACCTCTAGCCAACTAGGACATTCATCAGATCTAGACTTTTCGATTTTCTAGACACCTAGACGAAAGCTTAAAATTTCACCGGCAAAAAATGCCATGTCCACATTTAACTAAAGAAATGTCCTTGTTCCTGGTGACGTAGGTCGACATACAAAAAATACAAAATCTAGGTAATAGCCCAGGCTAGCATATTCAGCTATCACAAGTAGACTGTTCTTCCTAGATAATCTCTCAAAAGATAGCAGCCATTTTCAACCAAACTCGGATTTCGAAAATGAGAGTCAAAAATTAGACCAGTTCCAGGGAGCGCAAGTCATTTTCGCTTACAGAGTTGCTAGATATGGTCCGTAGGTATCCTATGCTACTGTCAAATCTAGACTTTTCGATTTTCTAGACACCTAGGCATAAGGTCGAAATTTTGTTAAAAAAAATATTCATGACCAAATCTGAAACTGTTCCAAGGAGCGCAAGTCCATGTGACCTATTGTATTTGTTAGGCAATACCTCTAGCCAACTAGGACATTCATCAGATCTAGACTTTTCGATTTTCTAGACACCTAGACGAAAGCTTAAAATTTCACCGGCAAAAAATGCCACGTCCACATTTAACTAAAGAAATGTCCTTGTTCCTGGTGATGTAGGTCGACCAAAACCCATACAAAATCTAGGTAATAGCCCAGGCTAGCATATTCAGCTATCACAGGTAGACTGTTCTTCCTAGATAATCTCTCAAAAGATAGCAGCCATTTTCAACCAAACTCGGATTTCGAAAATGAGAGTCAAAAATTAGACCAGTTCCAGGGAGCGCAAGTCATTTTCGCTTACAGAGTTGCTAGATATGGTCCGTAGGTATCCTATGCTATTGTCAAATCTAGACTTTTCGATTTTCTAGACACCTAGGCATAAGGTCGAAATTTTGTTGAAAAAAAATATTCATGACCAAATCTGAAACTGTTCCAAGGAGCGCAAGTCCATGTGACCTATTGTATTTGTTAGGCAATACCTCTAGCCAAGCGAATGTACGTCACTACGAAATTTTTTTCATTTATGCCGTTAGTTTAGGGTAGTTAAGTTAGTCTGTAAATGTATAGTCTGTCAGACAGTCGCAGTATAGTTTTATATAACTTTCTATATAACTTAAAAAAGTGTGGTAAAATTTCATTGAAAAATAAGAAAGAAATTTACAGATATCACATATTTGTTTTGTTGGAATGGGACAAGTAAAAAACTTTTGCATGTTCATCTTAGATTCCTTGGAGAAAGTTCTTCAGTTTCACCACTCAGATTGAACTGGCCTAAAGTATCGCTATAGGTTTTTGTTACACTTTATCACGATAATATTATATAAATAACATTTCAAGAAACACTAGACCTTTCCTTTCAACGATTCTAAAGAATCTCATAAGATTGTCCGAATCGATTACCATTCGATTCGAACGATTGTAACTTTCCACCCAAATAAATGGTACGTGACTCAGTGTGCCAACGGCCTTATTTGTCTACCCAAATTAGTTTTCGGTACGAATCAGAGTATATATATCACTGTAAAATCACGTCATCCGTTTTTTCTTGAATATGCACGAAATTTTACAAAAAACCGTAAGATCGCGCAATACGTTTTTTAAATGAATGAACGCGTATTTTTACGAAAAACCTGGAAAATTGCGTGAATGATACCATATAAAGACGTTTTATAAATATGCGATTATAATAAATAAAACGGTTTTTAACTCAGGCTTTCTCTGATGTGAATGGATAACCAATTGTGGATCAAAACAATCGGTGCTTTATTACGCGGTTTTACTGAATGCAAACCGTTTTTTGACGAATATAAACTTTTTTTTTCACGAATATATGGTTTCGGTAGGATGTTAATGAGTAAACTTAGTCGATGTTTTTCGAGAGTCTGAGTTCGCAATCATTTATTCGTGAAAATGTGGTTTGCTTTGCGTAAAATCGCGTAATAAAGCGTAATGCGTATTTTAGTATCGCTTACGCGATATCCCGGTTATTTACAAAGTAACGCGTTTAACTGTGACATAAGGGCTGTTCCTAAATGAGCTGAGATTGAAAAAAAATTGTTTGTGTTATGAAATTTGTATAAACAGAATCAGGGATAACAAATAACAAAGATGTCTGAAGATTTGCAAATTTTTTTAATAATCTCTTGTGCCTTACAGTATACAAACAATAATACCGAACCAAGCAAGTGCTCCGTACCACCACACAATACATGTATTATAGATTATATTCTATAAATGCATTTAATAAATTCTCAAGTTCTTTTAATTTCTTTTGGAGTATTACTTCTTCTTATTATTAAGTGGAACAATTTAAACGTGCTGTCACAAGAGATAAACGGTGTTTACCTGATGTTGTACTAAGCGTTGTATTTTTTACACAGACGGACATGTGCAATGTTACCTTTAAACGTATTAAATGATCTGATGTGTAGGTTTCCTAAGGAATATTTTCCTTTACCATTAAAGCAATAGGTATACTACACTTTCTACTTTTTCTTATCGTGTGAAAAAATTAACAGTCTTTCTTAAGATATATGTAGACAGCAGTTGTTTCCTGTTGTTGCACTTAGCCTCACGTATACTTACCTTGTGCTTGCCAAGGTTGACAATCGAGCAGCCCAGCACTGCCTCTTTCCCGATGTGGAATGTATGATTTCCGATGGGGTTCTCGAACTGAGGCTCGTCTAATGGTTTGCGGTGTACTTGAGAATCTGTTGACAAAAATAAAGTATTCTTAAGGCGTTTTAACGATTTCAAACTAAGCAACTAAAATTATTCTTCTTCCATCTTCTCTCTCTTGCCACCAAACATCATGTTAACAGCATTTAATAGGATATAGGATAGCCAGTTCCTCATTTCGTTGGGGAATCTTGGTAAAGCCCGCTTCTATCTTCGGCATCATCATCACTTACCATCAGGTGAGATGATGGCAATATTTTACCAATTAAAGATAAAAAAAACAATTTGTCAAGAATTTAAAACCCAACTGATTTAAGTATTCCTAGATACTCATTATCAGTCGAAGGATCAAAAGGAGTCTAACGTCATCTCTTAATTAAAATCCTTCATGCCGTTCAGTTATTTCATGTTGATGCGTTTAAGCTACTTGCAGTAGCAATGGAACGGTCATAATTATATAGGTACAGTTCAGTTTATATCAGGTTAATTAACCAACAGACTTATGCTTAATACATACATATACCCAGCAATTAGTCCGTTTAATTAAAGAGTTATTTTGATGAATTTGGCGTACGACAGGTGATGGGATAGTATGTGCTAAAAAAAATTACAAGCCGTAAATGTATGAGGATGTTGTCAGTTAAATCAAAGATCTTGACATAAGGGCATAAGGTTTACACGTTCCATTCTTTGCTACTAGTAACATTTATTGATAAATATGAAGACTAAAGTTATTTTATAAAAAAAAAATATACAAATTGGAATTTTTTAAGAGATATTGAAACAATATGAATGAGCTATGGTGAACAAATCCGCTATAAGCTCACTCGAGTGTCTTTTTTTGATGTGATAGGTGGCAAACGAGCAGATTGATGGTAAGCTATTACCGTCGCCCATAGACACCCGCAACACCAGAGGAGTCACAAGTGCGTTGCCGACCTTTGGGTCGGTCGGGGAGGTTGGGCCTCCGGTACCCTCCCTCACTCGGCGAAACACAGCGCAAGCGTTTTCTGTGAGGCCGTGGTATCACTCCGGTCGAACCGGCCTATTCGTGCCGAAGCATGGCTCTCCCACGGTAAATAAATTACCTTGGCAAAGGGTGGCAACTTTCCTGATAAAGAAGGTCAATCTAGTGGTTCACTCATATCTATAGCCGTTGCTTCATTGCTTCCTTGCTTCATTGCTGCCCTTGCTAATTACTACAATTTCCAAAGTCCCTCTCTCACCTGAAAAACTTATCCAATTTTCAATGAGGAAAATAATTAGTTGGCAAGAGTTTTTGTTCCGACTCCATTTAATTTGATTCAATTTAAATTTTCTATTCTAAACTTTAATAGAACTTCGGAGAAAGGAAGATGGTTGAAAGGAAGGAAGGTGCCAAGTTATTAATTTCTTTGCGAAAAGTTTTGTAAGTATTTGGAAGACTTAGACAGGTATCATTTTAGATAGTTACTTAATTGAGAAATCAATTTTGTTAGACTTCCTTAAGAGACTTGTTTGTTGGTAGGTGTTATTGAGGGGATTCCTCATTGCTTCATAATTTATTATGCCAACCAATTTGCTTTTAAAAATATAGAAATTACGGAGGTTAGAACTTTAAATATACAGGGTGTAACAGAAGTGTGTGACAATATTTCAAGGTTGGCTTTTACCCATCAAACTGAACAACTTTTGTTCTACAACTTTGTTGAAATCGCAAAATTTTTTTTGGACTTTTCATACAAATCGATCAGCTGGCGAACCAAGTTTGTATGAAAAGTCCAAAAATTTTTTGCGATTTCAACAAAGTTGTAGAACAAAAGTTGTTCAGTTTGATGGGTAAAAGCCAACCTTGAAGTATTGTCACACACTTCTGTTACACCCTGTATATATAGAGTGCTCCTTAAAACTGGGTTTCTTCGGTTTGGTGGAGGTCTTAGGACTAATAAAAAGATGATGACCGTCATTAGCTAAATACATACACTTTATTGGCCGTGTATATCCAAAATGGAAAGTCAGTTCTGCTTGATGACGTGTGTAAAAAGCTTCTGAAAACAAATTTTGCCGTGTTCTGAATAAACAAAACAAATTAAATTTCAATTCTGAACTAAAATTGACATATTATAAAGCTAACAGAGCATATCTTAACAGGAAAATGTTACGCTAATAATATGAAAATTTACAATACTGCTTACTGCTGTTATTCTGTTAGTCTGGTACCACTGTGGTACCACCAGTGCCTTGCCATCAAAGTCATAATTCAATTAATAATAAACGTGCATTTTATATCCAGCATTAACTCCGGTAAGTAGTAAGCCGTAACAGACACCAGGTGGTGTGCTATGAATATTTTATTTTATAACCTAGGGGTGGGTTATTCAGAAGCTTTAGTGTGCGAAAATTTAAACTACAGGTCTCTTGTTGTTGATAGATTTGTAGAATGGAAATAAAATAATTTGAACCTAATTTATGGTTCGTAACAAAGTAGTCTTTGAATATTTAGTTCCTAATCGTGCTACAGACTCATTCGGACGGTAGTTTGATCGGAAATAGCAATTGATTTTGAATCGCAAAATGCGCGCACTCCATTGTAGTTTCATACTTAAATTATGACCAACTTACCTTTTTATCTCTTTATTTAACAATCGTCTCTATGGTGCAATCAGGGCCTTAGAAACTAGCCGGCTTATTTTTACACATATTTTTACCTACTTGAAAGTATATGTATGTAGTTTGGTTACTTGCTACGCTGACGCAACTCTGAAAATAAGTCCTAAACCCTTACCTTGCTTACCAGTAATAGGGTTAGATTCCTAAATCTTATCGTATTGCAGTATTTTACAAAAAAAATACTAAATCAATTAAAAACTAGTAGGATACTTTCACAATCATCATTTTAGCCGAATGACGAACACTGCTGAACAAAACCCTTCCTCAAGGATCCAGTGGCTTCCCGCGACCTTTACCTGGTAACCGAGTGGGAGTTTTACGCTACGTGTTCCTGTGCGTTTTTCAATACAAGCCTACAGTTTTGATGCGCAGCCATTTGAACATGTCAGCATTACATTAATGTCATCGCATAATACTGGTTGCAAATCTAGTCGTGCGTCAAATTTTAATCAGTGCTTCTTCTCCTGATTCTAATAAACTTGCCCCAAGGAACCCATAGTCAAATTGCAAAAAAAAATTGACCACGCTGAATACGTTAAAAACAACCGACTTCAATCACAACAACTCCAATTTTGCTATGATATACCCTTTTAAACAAAAAAAGAATTTTCCAAATCGGTTCAGGCGTCTTCGAGTAATCGGTGAACATACATAAAAAAAAAAGATTCCGACGAATTGAGAACCTCCTCCTTTTTTGAAGTCTGTTAAATAAATGGAGTATTCATACTAATTTGGCCGCTTGACTGATCGATTTGTATGAAGAGTCCAACATTTTTTTTGCGGTTTGACTAAGGGTTCCTTGGGGAAAGTTGATCAGAATCAGGAGTAGTAGAAGCACTGATTACTAAAATTTTACGCTGGACTATTTTTACAGCCTGTATAATGGCGCAACTAGCAGTAGAAATTGGCAGTAAGAATTCCCACTATTTCGACTTCTTAAGTTCCAAGAATAGAACCCCTAAGAATGCAGACTTGCGTTTACTGTACAATATCGATCGGTCGCTAGTTTGAGGTCACGCAATGTGTACACGGTCGTCTAATTTGCGTAACACCGTTACCAAAGAGATTAGGTATCGCTTGTGATTAACTTTAAGACATGTGGTGTCTATAAGTTAATACACTTCTGGTTATTCTACCTCTTGAAGTTTATATTGTATTAACGACCAGTTATGGAAATAATAGCGCATACTAGTTCGGCAACGCACTTGTGACTCCTCTGGTGTTGCGGGTGTCTATGGGCGGCGGTAATCGCTTACCATCAGGTGATCCGTCTGCTCGTTTGCCAGCTATATGCTATAAAAAAAAACTAAGTTTTGAAGTTTTTAATCGTTTTAAAAAGGTGTATTTTTGTGTGCTAATCGTTTTAATGTACTAGTTAAGTATTGCCAATTATATTATATAAGTATTATTTACTTAACAACTTTTATCACACGACTTCGCTACCTGTTCTGCTTCGCTTAGACTGTTCTTCCTAGATGAGCTCTCAAAAGATTGCAGCCATTTTCATACAAACTAGGGTTTCGAAAATGAAGGACAGAATTTAGACCAGTTCCAGGGAGCGTAAGTCAACTTCGCGCATGAAGTGGTAAGATACGGTCTATAGGTATCCTAGGCTACCGTCAAATGTAGACTTTTCAAATTTTTCTAGACACCTAGGCACAAGGTCGAAATTTTGATGAAAAAAAATATTCATGATTTAATCTCAAGTTGATTCTGGAATGCTCTGGTCTGACCGAACAATGGACAAAAATCCTTCAGCATATAAGGTCGCTTCGAGAAGCCTGTGAATATTCCAGACTTCTGTGCCCTCTGAACTGGCTGGACTAGTCAACCATACTTCAATTCAATTCCTTTATTCGCCATAAACAGAATGTGTAAAGGACCAAATAGGAGTCTAAATGCGTAAACAGGAGTCCAATAATATACAAAATATAAAGGAGGATGGCCCTCTATTTGTCCTAATTTAATTTTAACAAAATGTAAAATTAAGGGTGAAGTCCATCGTACTACTGATTCTCCCCAAGACAATTAAAATGTAAATAATTATCATGATTTTTTAACTATGGCTCAAGGAAAACATTTAATAAATTATTTAGGATAATAAAATACAGTTCTTAATTAACTTGTTTTATTATTACATGCTAATTTTATCATTGGTAGGCAGTAGGGAGGGCGCTTGGTGTTCCCAACTACAGGTCTCTTCTGTTTACCGTTCTTCAACTGGATTGTAAAAGAGGTAGCTCCAATTGATTGGGTATCCACAGGGAAATGTGCTGCAGCTGAATTCGCACCACAGGAGGCTTCTCATTAAGGCCAATCTCGTGACTATTGAAACCTTCACTGACAGAACCTGAATAAAAATAAAACAGGCAAATTAATAACAGACCAAAAAACAACAAGGCACATGCATTTAAATACAGGCCCAGCAGCATCAGTTTCAGTGTAGTCAAATCCTTCAGGGGTTGCGATGTACATTCTACATAAGTTTTTTAAATTAAAAAGAAAACAATACAAAGAGAACAACATGGGTCATGGGTTTGCTGACTATAAAATGTCTATTGGTCTATGTTATAACATTCCCTTGAATGTGGTAATTAACTGTGGAACACATAGCTGGGGTTGAATACTAGATTGATGTAGGTTAAAGGAATGGTAAAAATGTACTAAAAATTTGAGCGCTTAACTCGATGCCCACTATTGTACATTTTAGCCGCCAGTCCTTCTGATTGCTTTTTACCGACTGTATTATTTAGGAGGAAGCTGCACCCGTTGGGCACCTGCAGTGCGTATGCTGGACACAGGTTGCACAACAGGACGCTCATCATTTTACTAAAGCTGGGGTCCAACGGCCCGCCAACCGACAGGCCAGGCCGGATCAAGGACGCCTGTCGTGGCACGATCGCATCACGCGACGAGCCATTCGAGAACAGGCGACGACTGAGACGGTTCCCACGGCGCGTCGGCCCGGCCTGGCGCGGCCTGATCAGTCAGAAAACGGGCCTTGGGACCCCAGCTTAAGATCAGCTTCGACACTACTGCAAAGCACCGAAAATGAGAATATGATGGAATTACTTACCCCTTGTCAAAAGTGTATTGGCAGGAAACTTTTTATTGTATTTGTTCCCTCAATTGCTAAGCATTTGTTCACATTAAATGAAAATATAAAACAGGTAACAAATCTTTTCGTTTTCTATTTGTCAATTGTTTTTTTGTCAAAAGTTAAGCAGAAGTTAAGGAAAGATATAAAAGAGACAGCGCCATTGAAAATCGATGAAAAAAAAACCTTTTCTCTCTGTCTTGCTTATTAAAGTACTCTGTCAATTAAAGTAACCGTATCATTCGTGCTTTTTTTAGAGCGACTTTTTAGTCTTTCGTGTGACCAGCGATTTCACTTCACTGTTTGTTATAGTCTGTGGATTAAATTTTAATCGTGTCACCCAAGTCAAGTGTAGAGTGCGCGCCACCAAAGAAGTCCCGCAGACGCGTCGCTGTCATCGCACTGAAAATGGAGATTACTTGTCTTACTGTACTTTTAACTACTTTCGGCATTATAAGAATCACTCAGCACACAAAAATAAATTAAAAATCTCCACGAACATATGACCAGCAGTTCCATTGTCAACTTTATCTGTCATTTTTATTTTTTACCGAATTTTGCCGCGGGACTTCTTTCGTGGCGCGCACTCGAGCACATTTAAAGATGGGGTTTGGTTTTGCCCGGGCAATTTTGGGCGTTTTGAGTAAATGCCCAATAAACGTCAGTTTACTCATAAATGCCTGGGCAAAACCCCATCTACAAGCACATCAGCTGCATAAGAGCTGAATTTTCAGTTACATGTCAGTTATTAAACAGCAATAAGCTTGACAATGGCTGGATAAGAGTTTGAGGAGAGACTAAAGGCAGGCTAAGGCATGTAAAAGAGGAAGAAAAAACACTAGAAGCAATTTAACGGCAAGTTCGAACACTTTAGTACAGCCTTTAGTCGTAAGATATGCTAAAAGCTGAGTGAGGAACCCTGGGCTTGTTAATGGCTGTACAAGAGGTTAGTAAGCCACCGCCATAGACTGTCTAAGGGAATATATTTACTCCCTTATAATGCCATAGGCTGTCTAAGAGAATCCCAAGTAGCACATCAGCTGCATAAGAGCTGCACTAGAGATATAATAATAATAATATCCGGGACAAATCACACACGGTTATCTGGCCCCAAACTAGGATTCCCTATGCTATGGGAACCAGAGACTGATACACATAAACATATAAATTTAAATACATACATACATATAGTCAGAACTTTTGGCTCCATAGTACGTGTGCTTTCATTTAGCAGCCTCATGGTAATTTTGATATTCTGATTGTGCCAATATTTAATGCCTAATTAGTGCCAATTAGTGACCAAAGGAAAAAAATGTGCTGTCGTAGTTTCAGAGAAAATCGAGTTTTTCACTGAGGCTGCTAGCGGAATGTTCTGCTGGCAGCCTCATCTCTGAAACTAAGGAACTATTGCACCAATTCTTATGTGTAATATTGTTATGTTTTGCTTATGTTTGGCATTGAACTGAACGCACTCTAGGTTTGACAGTTGTTTAGTTTAAGCGCGCTTGGGCTGTCAGAGAAATGTCAGTGGTTCGTTACCTACCTCATAAGGTTTTGTATTGTACTTGGTTATGAACAATAAATACTATGGTGATTCTGATTCTGCTTGATTATTTACTACGTTGACAATTCAACAAATATGTCAAAAATTAGTGCTGAATCAGTGCCTCCCACATGCAAAGAGCATCTAACCTCGTTGGCATACCTAAAGTCACAAACAGCTTTGTCTACGCCTCATGCCGTTACCCGTGCTGGTTTCAATTGTGATTATAGATGTTAAGCCGGTTGTTATCGTAGTCAGCCAGCCGGTAACCAGCCGCTTTTTTCGCTGACTACGGTGATCACCCATAAACAGCGGCTTAGTACCTATACTACCCAACGAAGCCAATCAAAAAAACAATTTCCATCAGTTTGTGATTTTATTTTATAATCGGTTTGATTGGATTAACTTCTATTTGTTTACCAGTATAATGTTCAGTATATCTTGTAATTTAGTACTATATGAGATTATTATGATGACTTTCTTACTAAGTACACATTTTATTATTGCGAAAATGGGTTCCTAATTGCATAAATAGATACATACAAGAGAAAGATTCAGTACAAAAGCGGGCTTATCCCATATTGGGAATATTTTTGTATTAAGCGACATATTTTGAACTTTACAGTTGAGCGTGTCAAAGTTTTTATTTTCAGAAAAAAAATATTTTAAAAAAGTATATTTACGGAAAAAAGGCCTAAGGCCTCGTTTATGGAGACGCGGCGCTTTGCGCGGCGCGTCAGGCGTCACGTCGCGCGGTCAAATCAAACTTAAGGTAATATATGAGAGCGTTCATGAGCGCGCGTTGACACTTCTACATTAAGGCTCTCATAAATTACTATATGTTTGATTTGACCGTACGACGCGATGCCTGACGCGTCTCCATACACGAGGCCTAAGTTGTCTTTCTTATCAAAATCCGCACAGTTTAGTCAGGTTTTCATTTTTTAAAGTTCTTATTACTTATTAAGTTCTTATTAGGAATAAGTGTCGTTTGATACAAACTGACCTCAAATCGCTTTTATTTAGAAACAGGCTAAATGATTTAAATGTCATAAACTATAAATTATAGGTTCAGGAAAAAAGACTTAAGCGATAGTGAGGTGTTGTTTTAGTGTAAGGCTAAATGTATTAACAATCATAACAATATTAAAATAGAATCAGGCTTTCCAGCTTAAGCACCTGATGTATTATAACATAAAGTAGTTGCAGATCAAAATGATTTATATAGCACTCAGTAGTAACAGTGAATTGTTTGAAATGACAGTTTTGTATGTAGGTATAATAAAGATCGGCGGTTACACCCTTTGACTTAGCCGACAACGGGCAAACGATTCATACAAAATGTTGACTGTTCCAATACTTATTTCAGTTGTATTTTTCGTTCTCTGAAAAAAAACTTTAGAAAAAGAAAACCAGTGCTACGCATTTTTTCATGTCTTTTTTTTTCAAAATGTGCGATTTGCGTGGTCGTGTCGATCACGTAGGTCAACTGACTACAGACACGGTCACAACCTGGATGGGTTTGACTGTTTTTGTATCAAGTAAGTAAAACTGAAAGATAACTTAATATGATAATGATTCTAGGAAACAAAATTTATTATAATCTAGACATTGTCAAAAATATATACTACAATGTAACATATATATTTTTTATTTTTTTAAATTTCCAACGTGCACTATCGTGCAATTTGCTTTCGACTATGGCAACACTGTGCAATAGTTCAAGAAAGCAGCGCGGCGTGCGGCTCCGTCAAAGGGATGCCGACAAACGTCAAAGGCACCGCCAAAGAACCGCAATCTCACAAACTGAATCAGAACGGGAAAAGCTACGCATCTCTTTCTTATTTATAATTTTGGTATAGTGTTATCCATTTCGCGCATTTTGGTATAGTGTTACTCACGCACTGGCCACTAATGTCTTTGTGTGCGTGCGGAGACAAGACAATACTTGTTTTGGGAGCATGACGCATGACTATGGATTCCCAAGTTTAATAATCTCACTAATATTATAAATGTGAAAGTATGGATGTTTGTTTGTTTGTTTATTTGTTTGTCAGTTTGTTTGTTTGTTTGTTCCGCTTTCACGCCGAAACTACTGAACGGATTTGGATGAAATTTGGTAGGTAGATAGATGAAGCACTCGGCTAACACATAGGATACTTTTATCCTGGAAAACTAAAGGGTTCCCGTAGGAATGCTTAAAAACTCAAAATTTCCACTTCCTCAGTAGATGGCGCTATCTTAACATTTTCTTTCAATTCTGAAGTCCACGCGGACGAAGTCGCGGGCGGAAGCTAGTATATATATATAAGATACACAGATTGATAAAAATGAAATACCTAACTTTCCATGAGAAAGTTATTTATACCTAAGTAATCAAATCGCAAAAAAGACATTTCCCGTCTTCGTTACAAATCAGTCAGCTGATGGGCAAATTTTGTTTGGGAAAGCCAGGATTTCTTTTGCCATTTGAGTAGGATCTGCTCCTTGGGGAAAGTTATTCAGATTCGTAAGAAGAAGCTACAGTTAAAATCTTGCTGGAATTTTTTTTATCACCCGGTTGGCACCTATACCTACTCTGAGCTATCGATAGGTACCTATAATACCTATTCCAATTCGATTGATCTTTCCCTCGAAATTCTTTGTATTTTTTTGTATAAGGTGAGATACCTATGAGGGGGAAAAGGCTGAAGGCCCACCTGATGGAAAGTACCTACCGCTAGTTTAGTTATCTATAAATCAGCGTTAACATCTTAGGTACAAGGATAGTATCTACCTACCTACATGGTGAGTTGTAGCCCTTTGGTTGTGGTCGACCTACGTCACACGGAACAAGGACATTTCGTTAGTTTGGTTGGAAATGACTGCAATCTTTTGAGAGCTCATCTAGGAAGAACAGTCTACCTGTGATAGCTGAATATGCTAGCCTGGGCTATTACCTAGATTTTGTATGGGTTATGGTCAATCTACGTCACCAAGAACAAGGACATTTCGTAAGTTAAATGTGGACATGGCATTTTTTGCCGGTGAAATTTTAAGCTTTCGTCTAGGTGTCTAGAAAATCGAAAAGTCTAGATCTGATGAATGTCCTAGTTGGCTAGAGGTATTGCCTAACAAATACAATAGGTCACATGGACTTGCGCTCCTTGGAACAGTTTCAGATTTGGTCATGAATATTTTTTTTCAACAAAATTTCGACCTTATGCCTAGGTGTCTAGAAAATCGAAAACTCTAGATTTGACAGTAGCACAGGATACCTACGGACCATATCTAGCAACTCTGTAAGCGAAAATGACTTGCGCTCCCTGGAACTGGTCTAATTTTTGACTTTAATTTTCGAAATCCGAGTTTGTATGAAAATGGCTGCTATCTTTTGAGAGATTATCTGGGAAGAACAGTCTACCTGTGATAGCTGAATATGCTAGCCTGGGCTATTACCTAGATTTTGTATGGGTTTTGGTCGACCTACGTCACCAGGAACAAGGACATTTCTTTAGTTAAATGTGGACATGGCATTTTTTGCCGGTGAAATTTTAAGCTTTCGTCTAGGTGTCTAGAAAATCGAAAAGTCTAGATCTGATGAATGTCCTAGTTGGCTAGAGGTATTGCCTAACAAATACAATAGGTCACATGGACTTGCGCTCCTTGGAACAGTTTCAGATTTGGTCATGAATATTTTTTTTCAACAAAATTTCGACCTTATGCCTAGGTGCCTAGAAAATCGAAAAGTCTAGATTTGACAGTAGCATAGGATACCTACGGACCATATCTAGCAACTCTGTAAGCGAAAATGACTTGCGCTCCCTGGAACTGGTCTAATTTTTGACTCTCATTTTCGAAATCCGAGTTTGGTTGAAAATGGCTGCTATCTTTTGAGAGATTATCTAGGAAGAACAGTCTACCTGTGATAGCTGAATATGCTAGCCTGGGCTATTACCTAGATTTTGTGTGGGTTTTGGTCGACCTACATCACCAGGAACAAGGACATTTCTTTAGTTAAATGTGGACGTGGCATTTTTTGCCGGTGAAATTTTAAGCTTTCGTCTAGGTGTCTAGAAAATCGAAAAGTCTAGATCTGATGAATGTCCTAGTTGGCTAGAGGTATTGCCTAACAAATACAATAGGTCACATGGACTTGCGCTCCTTGGAACAGTTTCAGATTTGGTCATGAATATTTTTTTTCAACAAAATTTCGACCTTATGCCTAGGTGTCTAGAAAATCGAAAACTCTAGATTTGACAGTAGCACAGGATACCTACGGACCATATCTAGCAACTCTGTAAGCGAAAATGACTTGCGCTCCCTGGAACTGGTCTAATTTTTGACTTTAATTTTCGAAATCCGAGTTTGTATGAAAATGGCTGCTATCTTTTGAGAGATTATCTAGGAAGAACAGTCTACCTGTGATAGCTGAATATGCTAGCCTGGGCTATTACCTAGATTTTGTATGGGTTTTGGTCGACCTACGTCACCAGGAACAAGGACATTTCTTTAGTTAAATGTGGACATGGCATTTTTTGCCGGTGAAATTTTAAGCTTTCGTCTAGGTGTCTAGAAAATCGAAAAGTCTAGATCTGATGAATGTCCTAGTTGGCTAGAGGTATTGCCTAACAAATACAATAGGTCACATGGACTTGCGCTCCTTGGAACAGTTTCAGATTTGGTCATGAATATTTTTTTTCAACAAAATTTCGACCTTATGCCTAGGTGTCTAGAAAATCGAAAAGTCTAGATTTGACAGTAGCATAAGATACCTACGGACCATATCTAGCAACTCTGTAAGCGAAAATGACTTGCGCTCCCTGGAACTGGTCTAATTTTTGCCTCTCATTTTCGAAATCCGAGTTTGGTTGAAAATGGCTGCTATCTTTTGAGAGATTATCTAGGAAGAACAGTCTACCTGTGATAGCTGAATATGCTAGCCTGGGCTATTACCTAGATTTTGTATGGGTTTTGGTCGACCTACGTCACCAGTAACAAGGACATTTCTTTAGTTAAATGTGGACATGGCATTTTTTGCCGGTGAAATTTTAAGCTTTCGTCTAGGTGTCTAGAAAATCGAAAAGTCTAGATCTGATGAATGTCCTAGTTGGCTAGAGGTATTGCCTAACAAATACAATAGGTCACATGGACTTGCGCTCCTTGGAACAGTTTCAGATTTGGTCATGAATATTTTTTTTCAACAAAATTTCGACCTTATGCCTAGGTGCCTAGAAAATCGAAAAGTCTAGATTTGACAGTAACATAGGATACCTACGGACCATATCTAGCAACTTTGTAAGCGAAAATGACTTGCGCTCCCTGGAACTGGTCTAATTTTTGACTCTCATTTTCGAAATCCGAGTTTGGTTGAAAATGGCTGCTATCTTTTGAGAGATTATCTAGGAAGAACAGTCTACCTGTGATAGCTGAATATGCTAGCCTGGGCTATTACCTAGATTTTGTATGGGTTTTGGTCGACCTACGTCACCAGGAACAAGGACATTTCTTTAGTTAAATGTGGACATTGCATTTTTTGCCGGTGAAATTTTAAGCTTTCGTCTAGGTGTCTAGAAAATCGAAAAGTCTAGATCTGATGAATGTCCTAGTTGGCTAGAGGTATTGCCTAACAAATACAATAGGTCACATGGACTTGCGCTCTTTGGAACAGTTTCAGATTTGGTCATGAATATTTTTGTTAACAAAATTTCGACCTTATGCCTAGGTGTCTAGAAAATCGAAAAGTCTAGATTTGACAGTAACATAGGATACCTACGGACCATATCTAGCAACTCTGTGAGCGAAAATGACTTGCGCTCCCTGGAACTGGTCTAATTTTTGACTTTAATTTTCGAAATCCGAGTTTGTATGAAAATGGCTGCTATCTTTTGAGAGATTATCTAGGAAGAACAGTCTACCTGTGATAGCTGAATATGCTAGCCTGGGCTATTACCTAGATTTTGTATGGGTTTTGGTCGACCTACGTCACCAGGAACAAGGACATTTCTTTAGTTAAATGTGGACATGGCATTTTTTGCCGGTGAAATTTTAAGCTTTCGTCTAGGTGTCTAGAAAATCGAAAAGTCTAGATCTGATGAATGTCCTAGTTGGCTAGAGGTATTGCCTAACAAATACAATAGGTCACATGGACTTGCGCTCCTTGGAACAGTTTCAGATTTGGTCATGAATATTTTTTTTAACAAAATTTCGACCTTATGCCTAGGTGTCTAGAAAATCGAAAAGTCTAGATTTGACAGTAACATAGGATACCTACGGACCATATCTAGCAACTCTGTAAGCGAAAATGACTTGCGCTCCCTGGAACTGGTCTAATTTTTGACTTTAATTTTCGAAATCCGAGTTTGTATGAAAATGGCTGCTATCTTTTGAGAGATTATCTAGGAAGAACAGTCTACCTGTGATAGCTGAATATGCTAGCCTGGGCTATTACCTAGATTTTGTATGGGTTTTGGTCGACCTACGTCACCAGGAACAAGGACATTTCTTTAGTTAAATGTGGACATGGCATTTTTTGCCGGTGAAATTTTAAGCTTTCGTCTAGGTGTCTAGAAAATCGAAAAGTCTAGATCTGATGAATGTCCTAGTTGGCTAGAGGTATTGCCTAACAAATACAATAGGTCACATGGACTTGCGCTCCTTGGAACAGTTTCAGATTTGGTCATGAATATTTTTTTTAACAAAATTTCGACCTTATGCCTAGGTGTCTAGAAAATCGAAAAGTCTAGATTTGACAGTAACATAGGATACCTACGGACCATATCTAGCAACTCTGTAAGCGAAAATGACTTGCGCTCCCTGGAACTGGTCTAATTTTTGACTTTAATTTTCGAAATCCGAGTTTGTATGAAAATGGCTGCTATCTTTTGAGAGATTATCTAGGAAGAACAGTCTACCTGTGATAGCTGAATATGCTAGCCTGGGCTATTACCTAGATTTTGTATGGGTTTTGGTCGACCTACGTCACCAGGAACAAGGACATTTCTTTAGTTAAATGTGGACATGGCATTTTTTGCCGGTGAAATTTTAAGCTTTCGTCTAGGTGTCTAGAAAATCGAAAAGTCTAGATCTGATGAATGTCCTAGTTGGCTAGAGGTATTGCCTAACAAATACAATAGGTCACATGGACTTGCGCTCCTTGGAACAGTTTCAGATTTGGTCATGAATATTTTTTTTAACAAAATTTCGACCTTATGCCTAGGTGTCTAGAAAATCGAAAAGTCTAGATTTGACAGTAGCATAGGATACCTACGGACCATATCTAGCAACTCTGTAAGCGAAAATGACTTGCGCTCCCTGGAACTGGTCTAATTTTTGACTCTCATTTTCGAAATCCGAGTTTGGTTGAAAATGGCTGCTATCTTTTGAGAGATTATCTAGGAAGAACAGTCTACCTGTGATAGCTGAATATGCTAGCCTGGGCTATTACCTAGATTTTGTATGGGTTTTGGTCGACCTACGTCACCAGGAACAAGGACATTTCTTTAGTTAAATGTGGACATGGCATTTTTTGCCGGTGAAATTTTAAGCTTTCGTCTAGGTGTCTAGAAAATCGAAAAGTCTAGATCTGATGAATGTCCTAGTTGGCTAGAGGTATTGCCTAACAAATACAATAGGTCACATGGACTTGCGCTCCTTGGAACAGTTTCAGATTTGGTCATGAATATTTTTTTTCAACAAAATTTCGACCTTATGCCTAGGTGTCTAGAAAATCGAAAAGTCTAGATTTGACAGTAGCATAGGATACCTACGGACCATATCTAGCAACTCTGTAAGCGAAAATGACTTGCGCTCCCTGGAACTGGTCTAATTTTTGACTTTAATTTTCGAAATCCGAGTTTGTATGAAAATGGCTGCTATCTTTTGAGAGATTATCTAGGAAGAACAGTCTACCTGTGATAGCTGAATATGCTAGCCTGGGCTATTACCTAGATTTTGTATGGGTTTTGGTCGACCTACGTCACCAGGAACAAGGACATTTCTTTAGTTAAATGTGGACATGGCATTTTTTGCCGGTGAAATTTTAAGCTTTCGTCTAGGTGTCTAGAAAATCGAAAAGTCTAGATCTGATGAATGTCCTAGTTGGCTAGAGGTATTGCCTAACAAATACAATAGGTCACATGGACTTGCGCTCCTTGGAACAGTTTCAGATTTGGTCATGAATATTTTTTTTAACAAAATTTCGACCTTATGCCTAGGTGTCTAGAAAATCGAAAAGTCTAGATTTGACAGTAGCATAGGATACCTACGGACCATATCTAGCAACTCTGTAAGCGAAAATGACTTGCGCTCCCTGGAACTGGTCTAATTTTTGACTTTAATTTTCGAAATCCGAGTTTGTATGAAAATGGCTGCTATCTTTTGAGAGATTATCTAGGAAGAACAGTCTACCTGTGATAGCTGAATATGCTAGCCTGGGCTATTACCTAGATTTTGTATGGGTTTTGGTCGACCTACGTCACCAGTAACAAGGACATTTCTTTAGTTAAATGTGGACATGGCATTTTTTGCCGGTGAAATTTTAAGCTTTCGTCTAGGTGTCTAGAAAATCAAAAAGTCTAGATCTGATGAATGTCCTAGTTGGCTAGAGGTATTGCCTAACAAATACAATAGGTCACATGGACTTGCGCTCCTTGGAACAGTTTCAGATTTGGTCATGAATATTTTTTTTTACAAAATTTCGACCTTATGCCTAGGTGTCTAGAAAATCGAAAAGTCTAGATTTGACAGTAACATAGGATACCTACGGACCATATCTAGCAACTCTGTAAGCGAAAATGACTTGCGCTCCCTGGAACTGGTCTAATTTTTGACTTTAATTTTCGAAATCCGAGTTTGTATGAAAATGGCTGCTATCTTTTGAGAGATTATCTAGGAAGAACAGTCTACCTGTGATAGCTGAATATGCTAGCCTGGGCTATTACCTAGATTTTGTATGGGTTTTGGTCGACCTACGTCACCAGGAACAAGGACATTTCTTTAGTTAAATGTGGACATGGCATTTTTTGCCGGTGAAATTTTAAGCTTTCGTCTAGGTGTCTAGAAAATCGAAAAGTCTAGATCTGATGAATGTCCTAGTTGGCTAGAGGTATTGCCTAACAAATACAATAGGTCACATGGACTTGCGCTCCTTGGAACAGTTTCAGATTTGGTCATGAATATTTTTTTTAACAAAATTTCGACCTTATGCCTAGGTGTCTAGAAAATCGAAAAGTCTAGATTTGACAGTAGCATAGGATACCTACGGACCATATCTAGTGATGGAATTAAACTCTTTAATAGTAAATTAACGTTTTATTTTAAGCCCGAATTAACAAAAAGCGCATAGAATATTTTTATAAAAGATGACGAAGCTAAAAAATTGACAGCTCAATACAACAGCGCTACAGGTGGCACACAAAAGAACTAAATTTACTTTTTAAATCTAATTATAAGGCTTCGGCTTCATTATGTTTTATTCCAATATCCTCCCTAAAACATAACCCCATCTTCATTGAGCAGTAGTCCAGCTTTGGGTACGGCGTTGCTTTAGTGAGAATATCTGCAACCATCTCTTCAGTTTGAATATATCGTACATCAATAGTCCCTCCAAGTACTTTGTCCCGAACAAAGTGGTGCCGTACGTCGATGTGTTTAGTTCTGGAATGGAAACCATCAGTACCTGAAAGTTTAATACAGCTTTGGTTATCGCAGTAAATTACCATAGCTTCCTTTTTTAAATCTGGCCAAAAATCTTCTTGTAACTGTTTTAGCCACAATGCCTCTTGTACACATGATGATAGAGACATATACTCTGCCTCCGTTGTCGATAAAGCTACAGTGGGCTGACGTCTCGAGCTCCAGCTGATAGCTCCTCCCTGGAATATAAAAGTGTAACCAGTACATGAGCGTCTGTCATCTTCTGAACTCGCCCAATCGGCATCACAGTAGCCATGACTTATATTTTCTTCAATACATTGTTTATATGTTAGTTTTAAATCTTTAGTTCCTTTCAGATAACGCATGACTCGTTTAAGAGCAGTCCAGTGCTGCATTTCAGGTTTGTTGTTGTATTTACTCAGGTAATTTACAACAAAACTTATATCTGGTCTTGTACCTTGAGATATGTATAATAAACAACCAATCACTTCTTGATATGGTATATCAAATAATATTTCATTTTTAACGCTGCTTCCTTGCTTATTCACATCCATTGGAGTTTTTGTTGACTTGCAATCTGACATACCGTATTTTAATAATACTTCCTGTATATATTTCTTTTGGTCTAAGTATATTATTCCTTTTTTCCGATCTCTCTCTACATGAAGACCAATACAATAATTTAACTCTCCAAGATCCTTTATCTTGAATTTTTTACAAAGTTCTTCTTTTATGTATTTTTCTGTGTTTTTATTGTTTGTAAATATTATTAAATCATCTACGTAAACAGCTATAAATATCATAATGTCTCTGTCTATAATTTTGTAATAAATACATGGATCCAAACTTGACCGAATTAGCTCCAACTCTCTTAGTGTAGAATCTAATTTTTTGTTCCATTGCCTGCTTGCTTGTTTTAGACCATATAATGATTTTTTTAATAAACACACACCATCTCCATTCTCATACATTGGTGGTTGGATCATATATATTTCCTCTTCAATATCACCTTGAAGGAATGCTGACACAGCATCCATTTGATAAATGTCTAAATTATACTTCACTGCCAATGCAAGCAAATATCTAAGTGATGCATATCTCACAACAGGGGAGAAGACTTCATTGTAGTCTATTCCTTTTTTCTGAGCACATCCTTTTATTACTAATCTTGCTTTATATTTGACTACTTCTCCCTTTTCGTTTGTTTTTCTTTTAAAAACCCACTTACATGGTATGGCTCGTTTGTTAGAAGGTAATACAGTGATTTCCCAAGTGCTATTATCCATGAGAGACTTATATTCGTCATCCATTGCTGCTTTCCAATTACTTGATTCACTACTAGAAAGAGCTTCATCTATAGTCAATGGATCTGTAATCTGAGTGACACACATCATATTGTTTTCTCTTTGATGAGACCTAAGTGTAATGTTCCGAAGAAAAATTTCACTATCATCTATATTTTCACTGGTGTCAGGATAGTAAGTCTCATCATTCTCAAGATTATCACAACTGTCAAAAGATGTTTCTATATTTGACTGTGATAAGGTTATGTTGGACACGCTTGGTGAGCTGTCACTTATGCTTATTGCCTCTTCACTGTTTAGACTTTCTTGTCTTGGATTTAATTCCACTGAGACAAGCTGTGGAAGTGAAGGTGACTCCTCTTTTGACTTCTCATTATCTTGAACATTTTCTAGAAATGTCACTTCTCTACTGATTACCATCTGTTTTGTTTTTGGATCATACAACCTAAATCCTTTTGTGTTATCGCAGTAGCCAATAAAAATCATTTCTTTTGACTTACGATCCCATTTTAATCGTTTTTGCTTAGGGACATGAACCATTGCCTTGGTTCCAAAGATTCTCAAATTTGATAAATTGGGCTTTTTACCTGACCATTTCTCTTCTGGTGTAATTTCGGATAGAACACGTGATGGTGACCTATTAATCACATAGGCTGCTGTCCCCACTGCTTCAGCCCAATATCCTTTTGGTAGCTTAGCGTCAAATAGCATACACTTTGCACGCTCCACCAGCGTACGATTCATGCGCTCTGCTAGCCCATTCTGTTCAGGCGTGTAGGGGGCAGTTGTCTGATGAATGATCCCACAGTCAGCTAGAAATTTAGAAAAATCTTTATTGCAAAATTCTGTTCCTCTGTCAGTTCTAAGTATTTTAATTTTCTTCTCCAACTGATTTTCAACTTCTTTCTTAAATCTCTCAAACACTGATTTTATATCCATCTTATTTTTCAAGAAATAAACAAATACTTTGCGTGAATAGTCGTCTATGAAAGTTATGAAGTACTTTGCCCCTCCCATAGATGGAGCCTCCATCGGACCACATAGATCTGAATGTACTATTTCCAACAATGCATTAGCTCTTGAACCGGATTGTGGAAATGAAAATCTTGTTTGTTTTGCTTCAATGCATGGCACACATGTAATATTTTCATCATTTTTCACAATATTTATCCCTTCGGCACAACTTTGTAATCTTTTTACATCAGCTATATTTAAATGACCCATTCTTCTGTGCCATGTGTTCATATCTGCTTTACTTTCCTTTGTAAATACAGCATAAGCATTGTCAGTAACATTATTTAATCGGTACATGTTATTGGTTAGTCTTGCCGTCGCTATGAGTGCATTCTCTTTATTGTAGATTTTACAGCCAGTCTCAGAAAATTTAATTTTACAGCCATTTTTGGTTAACTGACTAACCGATAACAAGTTAGTAGAAAGCTCAGGTACATATAAAATGTCTCTCACCTGAATCAGATGCTCTGTATTATTTATGTTGGTTTTGATGTTTACATTACCCATTTTTTGCACCGAGACAGCATCACTGTTAGCCACCATTATCTTTTGGATCGGAGGTGGTTGCAAATCATACATCCAGTCTGAGCGTCTTGACATATGCATGGTTGCACCCGAATCAATATACCAATCATCTTTGTTTACAGAGGTGCAAACTGAAAAAATGGCTGAAAAAACATTGTTATTAGTTTTCTTCATTGTGCACTGGTTTTTATAATGTCCATATTTATTACAGTTATAGCAACGGGGACCCTTTCCTTTCGACTTATGTTGGTTACTATGCGTGTTTTTATGCTTTGCATAAAATGCATTAGACTCGGAAACTTTCACTTCTTGTAAAAGTTTTGTCTTTATACAATCTGATGAAATTTTAATGCCGGAACTTTCTAAACCCATGATCATAGGTTTGTACATGTCAGGTAACCCAGCTAACATTAAAGTTCCCAGCCACTCGTCATCGACTTTAAATCCAATATTCCTTAATTTATGCGCCGTAGACATGATTTTATTGACATATTCTTCAACATTGGCACAACTGTCCAAGGATGTGTTGATTAAATCTCTTAGTAGACCGACTTTTCTTGACAGCCCGGAGTCTTCAAAGGCGTTTTGAAGGTTTTTCCACACCTCACGAGCACTAGAAGCGCTTTCAATATGAACAAAATTGATAGGGTCAACCAACAAAATTATTTTTGACTTGGCCTTTATGTCCTTTTTGGGGTCAGTCTCCTTAGTATTATCCGGATCAACACACTCCCACAACTCTTCATGCTCCAGATATGATTTTACAGCAAATTTCCAAGTATTATAATTATCTCTTCCAGACAATTTTTCGATTTGCAGGTTCGACATTGCCATACTTTTAACTCACTTTGACTTCTGAAATAAACAATTTTACTAGTAAAGGTGTATGGGACGGCCCATAACCTGATGGAATTAAACTCTTTAATAGTAAATTAACGTTTTATTTTAAGCCCGAATTAACAAAAAGCGCATAGAATATTTTTATAAAAGATGACGAAGCTAAAAAATTGACAGCTCAATACAACAGCGCTACAGGTGGCACACAAAAGAACTAAATTTACTTTTTAAATCTAATTATAAGGCTTCGGCTTCATTATGTTTTATTCCAATATCTAGCAACTCTGTAAGCGAAAATGACTTGCGCTCCCTGGAACTGGTCTAATTTTTGACTTTAATTTTCGAAATCCGAGTTTGTATGAAAATGGCTGCTATCTTTTGAGAGATTATCTAGGAAGAACAGTCTACCTGTGATAGCTGAATATGCTAGCCTGGGCTATTACCTAGATTTTGTATGGGTTTTGGTCGACCTACGTCACCAGGAACAAGGACATTTCTTTAGTTAAATGTGGACATGGCATTTTTTGCCGGTGAAATTTTAAGCTTTCGTCTAGGTGTCTAGAAAATCGAAAAGTCTAGATCTGATGAATGTCCTAGTTGGCTAGAGGTATTGCCTAACAAATACAATAGGTCACATGGACTTGCGCTCCTTGGAACAGTTTCAGATTTGGTCATGAATATTTTTTTTCAACAAAATTTCGACCTTATGCCTAGGTGTCTAGAAAATCGAAAAGTCTAGATTTGACAGTAGCATAGGATACCTACGGACCATATCTAGCAACTCTGTAAGCGAAAATGACTTGCGCTCCCTGGAACTGGTCTAATTTTTGACTTTAATTTTCGAAATCCGAGTTTGTATGAAAATGGCTGCTATCTTTTGAGAGATTATCTAGGAAGAACAGTCTACCTGTGATAGCTGAATATGCTAGCCTGGGCTATTACCTAGATTTTGTATGGGTTTTGGTCGACCTACGTCACCAGTAACAAGGACATTTCTTTAGTTAAATGTGGACATGGCATTTTTTGCCGGTGAAATTTTAAGCTTTCGTCTAGGTGTCTAGAAAATCAAAAAGTCTAGATCTGATGAATGTCCTAGTTGGCTAGAGGTATTGCCTAACAAATACAATAGGTCACATGGACTTGCGCTCCTTGGAACAGTTTCAGATTTGGTCATGAATATTTTTTTTAACAAAATTTCGACCTTATGCCTAGGTGTCTAGAAAATCGAAAAGTCTAGATTTGACAGTAACATAGGATACCTACGGACCATATCTAGCAACTCTGTAAGCGAAAATGACTTGCGCTCCCTGGAACTGGTCTAATTTTTGACTTTAATTTTCGAAATCCGAGTTTGTATGAAAATGGCTGCTATCTTTTGAGAGATTATCTAGGAAGAACAGTCTACCTGTGATAGCTGAATATGCTAGCCTGGGCTATTACCTAGATTTTGTATGGGTTTTGGTCGACCTACGTCACCAGGAACAAGGACATTTCTTTAGTTAAATGTGGACATGGCATTTTTTGCCGGTGAAATTTTAAGCTTTCGTCTAGGTGTCTAGAAAATCGAAAAGTCTAGATCTGATGAATGTCCTAGTTGGCTAGAGGTATTGCCTAACAAATACAATAGGTCACATGGACTTGCGCTCCTTGGAACAGTTTCAGATTTGGTCATGAATATTTTTTTTAACAAAATTTCGACCTTATGCCTAGGTGTCTAGAAAATCGAAAAGTCTAGATTTGACAGTAGCATAGGATACCTACGGACCATATCTAGCAACTCTGTAAGCGAAAATGACTTGCGCTCCCTGGAACTGGTCTAATTTTTGAATCTCATTTTCGAAATCCGAGTTTGGTTGAAAATGGCTGCTATCTTTTGAGAGATTATCTAGGAAGAACAGTCTACCTGTGATAGCTGAATATGCTAGCCTGGGCTATTACCTAGATTTTGTATGGGTTTTGGTCGACCTACGTCACCAGGAACAAGGACATTTCTTTAGTTAAATGTGGACATGGCATTTTTTGCCGGTGAAATTTTAAGCTTTCGTCTAGGTGTCTAGAAAATCGAAAAGTCTAGATCTGATGAATGTCCTAGTTGGCTAGAGGTATTGCCTAACAAATACAATAGGTCACATGGACTTGCGCTCCTTGGAACAGTATCAGATTTGGTCATGAATATTTTTTTTCAACAAAATTTCGACCTTATGCCTAGGTGTCTAGAAAATCGAAAAGTCTAGATTTGACAGTAGCATAGGATACCTACGGACCATATCTAGCAACTCTGTAAGCGAAAATGACTTGCGCTCCCTGGAACTGGTCTAATTTTTGACTTTAATTTTCGAAATCCGAGTTTGTATGAAAATGGCTGCTATCTTTTGAGAGATTATCTAGGAAGAACAGTCTACCTGTGATAGCTGAATATGCTAGCCTGGGCTATTACCTAGATTTTGTATGGGTTTTGGTCGACCTACGTCACCAGGAACAAGGACATTTCTTTAGTTAAATGTGGACATGGCATTTTTTGCCGGTGAAATTTTAAGCTTTCGTCTAGGTGTCTAGAAAATCGAAAAGTCTAGATCTGATGAATGTCCTAGTTGGCTAGAGGTATTGCCTAACAAATACAATAGGTCACATGGACTTGCGCTCCTTGGAACAGTTTCAGATTTGGTCATGAATATTTTTTTTCAACAAAATTTCGACCTTATGCCTAGGTGTCTAGAAAATCGAAAAGTCTAGATTTGACAGTAGCATAGGATACCTACGGACCATATCTAGCAACTCTGTAAGCGAAAATGACTTGCGCTCCCTGGAACTGGTCTAATTTTTGACTCTCATTTTCGAAATCCGAGTTTGGTTGAAAATGGCTGCTATCTTTTGAGAGATTATCTAGGAAGAACAGTCTACCTGTGATAGCTGAATATGCTAGCCTGGGCTATTACCTAGATTTTGTATGGGTTTTGGTCGACCTACGTCACCAGGAACAAGGACATTTCTTTAGTTAAATGTGGACATTGCATTTTTTGCCGGTGAAATTTTAAGCTTTCGTCTAGGTGTCTAGAAAATCGAAAAGTCTAGATCTGATGAATGTCCTAGTTGGCTAGAGGTATTGCCTAACAAATACAATAGGTCACATGGACTTGCGCTCCTTGGAACAGTTTCAGATTTGGTCATGAATATTTTTTTTAACAAAATTTCGACCTTATGCCTAGGTGTCTAGAAAATCGAAAAGTCTAGATTTGACAGTAGCATAGGATACCTACGGACCATATCTAGCAACTCTGTAAGCGAAAATGACTTGCGCTCCCTGGAACTGGTCTAATTTTTGACTTTAATTTTCGAAATCCGAGTTTGTATGAAAATGGCTGCTATCTTTTGAGAGATTATCTAGGAAGAACAGTCTACCTGTGATAGCTGAATATGCTAGCCTGGGCTATTACCTAGATTTTGTATGGGTTTTGGTCGACCTACATCACCAGGAACAAGGACATTTCTTTAGTTAAATGTGGACATGGCATTTTTTGCCGGTGAAATTTTAAGCTTTCGTCTAGGTGTCTAGAAAATCGAAAAGTCTAGATCTGATGAATGTCCTAGTTGGCTAGAGGTATTGCCTAACAAATACAATAGGTCACATGGACTTGCGCTCCTTGGAACAGTTTCAGATTTGGTCATGAATATTTTTTTTAACAAAATTTCGACCTTATGCCTAGGTGTCTAGAAAATCGAAAAGTCTAGATTTGACAGTAGCATAGGATACCTACGGACCATATCTAGCAACTCTGTAAGCGAAAATGACTTGCGCTCCCTGGAACTGGTCTAATTTTTGACTTTAATTTTTGAAATCCGAGTTTGTATGAAAATGGCTGCTATCTTTTGAGAGATTATCTAGGAAGAACAGTCTACCTGTGATAGCTGAATATGCTAGCCTGGGCTATTACCTAGATTTTGTATGGGTTTTGGTCGACCTACGTCACCAGGAACAAGGACATTTCTTTAGTTAAATGTGGACATGGCATTTTTTGCCGGTGAAATTTTAAGCTTTCGTCTAGGTGTCTAGAAAATCGAAAAGTCTAGATCTGATGAATGTCCTAGTTGGCTAGAGGTATTGCCTAACAAATACAATAGGTCACATGGACTTGCGCTCCTTGGAACAGTTTCAGATTTGGTCATGAATATTTTTTTTAACAAAATTTCGACCTTATGCCTAGGTGTCTAGAAAATCGAAAAGTCTAGATCTGATGAATGTCCTAGTTAGCTAGAGCTATTGCCTAACAAATGCATTAGGTCCCATGGATTTACGCCCTTTGGGTCATATTTAGATTTTATCATGAATATTTTTTTCAACAAAATTTTGACCTTACGCCTAGATGTCTAGAAAATCGAAAAGTCTAGATCTCAATAATGCTCTATATATCCAAAGACATTACCTAACTAGTATTTTAGGTAATTTGGACTTACGCTCCTTGGAACAATTCGGGATTTGTCAATGAATATTTTTGTTGGAAAAAAATAATTTCGTCCTTGTGCCTAGATGTCTAGAAAATCGTAAAGTCTAGATCTATTGATTCATTATTACTGTTAATTTATGATTTTTAATGCCCTTTGTTTTGAGGTTATGATGACTCTTTTATTTGGTCGGGTTATAACGGCTGCTAACTTTGGCTGCTAACTTCACACCGGTCTCTAAGATTGGGTGGAAGAAATCCTCTACAGGGATAAATAATTCTGTCTCCGTACAATCCTTTTTTGGTTTAGTTATTTTATTTCATCAATTCATTCACAACAATACAATAACAAGCTTTTGAATATACACATTTTTTTTCAAGTCTCCATTTCTGTATTTCCAGGTGAACACCCCAATCAAGAAACCGGCTGCCCCCACGAGCTCTGCGTCGCCATTACGGCGCACGCGCACGCCGGCCGCGCAGAACGAGAAGGCGCGACTTGCTGCCGAGAAACGGGAGGCGGATCGGAAGGCCATGCTTGAGCATCGGAGGTAAAAACATAAATAAATCTTCTTATATTCATATTCATTTATTAATAATTTATCAAAATATTACATGTCAAAATAAAATAAAATTACAATAAAAATAAAGAAAAAACACAAATACAAGTCAAAATTCTTACAATAAGACAAAGAGTCCAAATAATATAAAATAAAATAATACATAATTATAAATTGCGTAACAGTCAAAATATAAGTAGATAAAATTTATAAATAACCAGAACAAATCGGCTATTCAAAATTAAAACACTAAATATGCCAATTTTTCAAAAAAAAAAAAAAAAAAAACAATTGGTAAGGCCCTCGGCTTCATCTCACCTGATAGTAAAGTATGATGATGCCGAAGATGGAAGCGGGCTTACCAAGATTCCCCAAAGCAATGAGGAACTGGCTATCTTATCTTCATGCCGGAACACATCATTGCTTTTAACATTGATGTTTAGCGACAAGACTTACAAATAAGAAGGTAGTAGCTAGCTGGGCGGGTTCAAAAAATGGTCTACCACCAACCGAAGCAAGTCCTACAAAGCTAGGAATGGAACCCACAACCTCCTAATGTGAAGCAAGCAGATTAGCACTTCTTCCCACATCCTTCACCACCGCAGACTTGGCCCCCATGTGTGGAGCACGACCGAACCTTCTCGAGGTATGGAACGAGACCCGTGCCTCTTCAGTGGGGACGATATGGGTTGTTAACGAATAAATAAATATCGGGGACAAATTACACAAGGTCATCTGACCCCAAACTAGGAGTCCCTGTATTATCGGAATGGAAAACCAAAGACTGATAACAAATCTTCTCAAAGCACTTGTATTCAATCAATTATTTATTCATTTTTTAAGATACAAACCGTCATATATTACATATACAATTATACATACGAGTTACTCGTCTCTGTAGCCTGCATCATTCAGGGCGCTGTACTGATGTTCCCATCTTAAGAAGATGTAATTAATATTATACAATATGATTAAAGTCGTATTTTGTATATTATTGCAGGCGTGTAGCCCGCGAGAGGCAGTTGGCGGCGCGGGGCTCAGCGCCCGGCACCAGCCAGGACCAGCAGCAGATGGCCATCGAGGGCAGCCAGGTTAGGATATAACAATAATACTGCCCCCATAAGGACGAAGGCCGTAAATTATATGGAAACTACATAATAGTTTGCGGCCTTTCTTATGTGTAGTGATCGGAAATTCGGGGGCAATTTCATTTTTTCCCCAGAAAGAATAGTATGGATATGCCTTTCTGAATAAATTTATAGATTTTCATACAAAATGTTCCCGGGATACCGGGATCGTAGAAAGCGTTGGGATTCTTAATTGTAATGATTTGATTATAGTGAATGTTGATCTTATTGAAAATTTTATGAATGCTGTTACAAACGTTAATTCAACGTTTTGTTAATTCAGGCATAATAATAATAGTTTATTTCAATTTATTTAAAATGCCCTACACGTGACCGCGGGGGATGCTCAGTGCAACACCAGGCAACCGCTGCCTATATACCAGGGATGTTGCGAATATCGGCATCCGCATCCGCGGATTTAAAATAAACTGCATCCGCAACCTGGCTATACCTTGTCAATAGGACGGTTAAATGTGTCACACGATAAGAGAGAGACTTACATAAGCTTAATTACAATTTAGCTAGGGAGCGTCCATTAGTTACGTGATGCATTTAGAGGGAGAGAGGGGGTCGAGCCGAATCTCACCCAATCACATGATTATCGCGGAAAAGATCACGTAATTCTTTTTCCGCAAGAAACAGTGTAAAATATTACGAGAAATTATTTTACTTAGGATAATTAGGTTCATGTACCTTAATGCACATCTCTGTAAGCATACTCTAGAAAAATACTTCATATTAATATTTTGTATTTCAAAACACTATAAATATCCAGGACAAATCACACGGTCATCTGGCCCCCAAACTAGGATTCCCTGTATTATGGGAACCAGAGGCTAACATACATACATAAATAGGTTTAAATACATACATATACAGGTGTTAAAAAAATGCGTATGAAATTTTAAGGGGTTGAACAGAATCAAGTATAGAATACAGGAAAAATATTGAAAAAATCCGATCAAATATTTTATTGTAGTTTCCCATACAAAATTTTCATTCACTATTCAGATATAATATGATATAGATAGACCATAGACAACGTTTATTTTCGACACCACATTAAAAAAAAGTTGATATCAGCGCAATATGGATAGTTACCCTGTGTTTTAAATACTTTTTTATAATACTGTTTTATAATACCCAAAGCTTAATCATTTAGGTATATCATCTTATCTTTGTGAATTCTCTTTACAGGAGGTAGAAATCTTCGTCGGCAAAGCGGCCAAGCCAGCTCGCCTGGAACCTCGCGGAGATTGCAACAGCACCTCGCTCTCCTTGGATTCGTCCCACGACCATCTGGACAGCTGATTCCTCCACTACCCTTCACACTTATGACATTCATATGCGCTTTTTATTAGTACATTCGGCTAACGTTCTTGTCTACTCTATTTATATTATACATATATGTATAGGGTCCTTGCGAAATAGCTGAAAAACACAGCCCATACATCATTGGCAGATGAATTAATATGAGTCCAAAAATTTTTTTGCGAATTGAGTATAGGTACCTTGGGGAAAGTTTTTCAGTTTCATGAGTAGAAGCCGTGGTAATTTTTTTGGGGAATTTCACAAAGACCATATACTGCCTCTGTATAGATTGTGCGTTCTTACCATAGTAAAAATATAATAGTATGTTTTCTTCATACAATGATACGTCGCGATGTGTGCGCGCCAGTAGGTACGTTCGATTCGCACGCACACTACGATAACTATAGAGGTGATAAATTAGAAACAGTTGAGAGCCCTGACTAGTATGCGTGCGTACTACACTGGCGGACTAAAAAATCGACTCAAAATCAGTCTACAAAACTACTAAATAGAAAAAACAAGAAACTAGAAAATCACCAAACTAAAATCATAAAGAGTAAACACGCAGAATTTGAACTTTTGATTTAGTGTTTTTTTTGCTAGATCGAGTTATTTTTTCAAAAGTCGTGCAACAAACCTTGAGTCGATATTTTTGTCTATGAGTATATTTTATTTATTTTTACTATGGTTCTTATGTCTTATGAATGGAATGCTATTATGTAAATAACGTAACAAATTTAGCAGAAATATTGAAAATTCGACTGCATAAAATGTATTTTATGTTCAATCTTGGGTATAAGACTAATCTAACTGCACCTCACATTTAAAATCCATCAAATTTTGGCTGCAGGGATTAAAATTAAACTGAAGTAAAACAAGTCTGTTAATAAAATTTAATTCATTTTTTAATATGTATGAAAAAGGATATTTTAGCATCTTTAAAATCAAATGAAATAATTTATTATAATTCTAAATAAAAGTATAAAAAGGAAAAGTAAAAATACAAAGTAGTACAATCTAGGCGGTCTTATCGCTAACTGCGATTTGTTCCAAGCCGGGAAAAATTGCGTGAGATACGAAACAAAACCATTATTTCACAAAAGCTACTTTATAAGTCTTCACATAAAAAAAGAGCCAACATTTTTAACATTTATCACATTATATTATTGAGACTAGGTTTTTTCGATTCTGACCCTAAATTAAACTTAGTTATGCCATATCGATCCAACTGACATATTTTAAGTTATCTCTAACCTACTCTATGTCAGTTGGATCGATATGGCATAACTAGGTCCAATTTTCGTTAATATTTCGTGAAAAATGGTGATAACAAAAAACTACTTTCACAAAAGTTTTTTTTAATGAAAATATTTTTAATACAAGTTCATTCATTGGTCCTCTGATGTTGGCAATGCGTCGCGGTGTTGAATTTTGACCCAAAGTTGTTAAAAATGCATTATCAAATCATGAACAAAATGTTCAATGAAGTTTGGAAGGATGTAATGATGGAATACGACAAGTTTTTCAAGAATTTATTTAGAACAAAACGCAATATACAGTTCATAGATGGCGTTAGTGATTCAAACTTTTCATTAAAAAAAGTATTTTTCAGTGCAATCAGTATTTATACATTCTTTAATTTACATATTTTTTTCCTATATTATGTAGATGAAATCAACGAAAATCATTGTAACCACTAGCGCCATCTTTCGGTAAACAAAGTGAACTATTTTTTACTTAAATTGAATTATGTGGAGTACTGTCTTTGGGACCATTTTTATTGTTTTTAACATTCTGCCTTGAAATCATGGATTTTAAAGTAATTATTCATATACAAATTACACTTTATGCTCACGAATACAAATTCAGATAGTTAAAACGCAACTTTTAATCCTATGGAATATTATCGTTTTTTTATTTGTATGGTATCGGTTTTAAATTATTGTTGTATTTAATTCAAATGAATAAAGTAATTGTAAAAGTTTTGTTTTATGTTTTAATGTAGTTTTAACAGTGTTTTTGTTTTATTTAGGTCGGTTTCATAAGGCAAGGTGAAGAAACATCATGACTCACCGTAATAGCCTATACTGTTCACTAAGATGGTATTCGGTTTGACAAAGATGTTATAAAAACTATTCAAACAAGTTACAGACCAGAAACATCGATGAAATTTTATTTAACCGTCACTATTTTATCTTTTCATTATATCCTTTTTACCTATATTTGGAGATGTACAATCCGAATTATTAAACATGAAAAAATGTACAAATGAAGAGTGAAAATATTAAAGGTTATGGGACGAGAAAAGTCCGTTGTAGCGTCGTCAATACGTTAGGGCGTTTACTGTATTGAGCAGGATTGTCGCGCGAATTTCAACAAAATGTGTGACAGGGCTTATTTATAAAACGTAACTCAACGCAGTTTACTGAGTTTTTAAGTTAAAAATATTCAAATTATTCAACCATTTATATTTCATATGACTACTTTAGAAGCCCTGACAGGTTCAATTTTATTTGTTTTGGTCCCGCAAGGAAACAAACGAGTAATATTTCTTCACACAGTATAAAAATTAAAAATATACAGGCTGTAACAAAACAAATGCAGGAATGGCATTGTTACTTATAAAATAACGACTTTGTTCTTCGGCGAAAATACTTTGCACTTTACATACAAATCTGTCAGTTACATTTTCATTTTTTGTAGAAAGTTTTTCAGAAGGAGACTATTCGGTTCCTAAATCTGGTTCCTAAAGGCTTTACATCTGTTTTGTTTCAACCTGTATAAATTGCTTTGTTATTTATGTATAAACGGTAGTAATAATCTAGAATTAGATTACGTCAAGGTAGAATAAATATAAACAAATTAATAATTCCCTCAGTGATCTGGCTCTAATCTATTTATTTATAGTGTAGTAAACTTTGAAATATTGTTTTAAAATAGTTACTGCTCAATTATTCTAAATTGTGACTGTTTTATTTGTGTTGCAATTTATAATACAACCTAACTATTGTTAGAAAAAGATGAATTTGTATGGTTCAAAACTTTTTTTACGAATATTATACTTGCAGTAAGTGTTTCGTTGAATAAAATAGCTGTCGATATTTATCTTCTTATAAGTAATTTTTATGGTTGGGACGCATTTGACCAGATTCGCACTTGACCAAGCACGTGAAAGACCATATTTGAAACTCTGAAATGACCAGATACACAAGTGACCGTAATATTCCGTCTTCGCAAATGATCGTATACGCTAATGAAGATGAGGTTTTGATGCATTTGACCAGATTCGCACTTGACCAAGCACGCGAAAGACCACATTTTAAACTCGCAAATGACCAGATACGCAAGTGACCATAATATCAATTCGTTAATGACCAGATACGCAAATGACCCTAATATTCCGTATTCGCAAATTACCAGCTATGAGTCACAAGGGAAACGTGAGCACTGAGAAAAAAAGACTTAGAATTTTGTGAAAAGAATTAACACCAATAGACACGGAGGGATCACGGGGGATTAAGGGAAGGATTCCTGGGGATCAAGCGAGGGTTTAGGTTGGGATCCCTGGGGATTGAGGGAGGGATCCCGAAGGTCGAGGGATGGATCAAGGGGGATCAACAAGCGACTTTGGCTCTGGCGCTTCGCCGGCCGCTGCCGCGGCACACTCGTTTCGCTCGCTCGGCTCGCGCGTTGTCTGTTACATCAACCTAACCAACCCAACCTAGTTTAAATGTTGATTAGCGTGTTGACCACAAAGACTTCTATTATAAGTCTTTGATTATCCCCCGTGATCCCTCCTTGATCCCCAGGGATCCCAACCTTAATCACCCCCTTGATCCCCTTTGGTGCCCCGTGGCGCCCCCTTGGCGCACCTGTGGCGCCCCCTTGGCGCACCCGTGGCGCCCCCTTGGCGGTACAAAGCGTAACATTTAGGTATCATGGTCATTTGCGTATAGGGTAAAGTGCGTATGTGAAACATCCAGGTAATTTGCGTATCGGGTACAATGCGTAAGGTTTAGTTTTAAATATTATGGTCATTCGCGTAATTAGTCAAGTGCCAATCTGGTCAAATGTGTCGAAACCATTTTGGTTATCCCAGTATGGAATACAGGGTCAGAATAAAAATTGATTAAAAAATAATTACTGGGCTCAAACTCTAATAAATATACAAACACACCCTAAAAGCGGGGAGCGTTGAATGCTACGTGCTGATCTTAGACTTCTTTTAAATGAATGACAAAGGGAATTAAGTTCCTTTTTTTATATCCTATTGCGGTTAAAATATATTCTAATTGTAAAAGGATATAAAAACTGCTTTTTTCAGTTTTATTGTTTATAAAAGTACGTCATTATTATCATCATATATCAATAGTATTTTTTTGCATTTTAAATGTTTTGTTAACTAAATATATACCTTGTACTTTATGCCTTATGCCTTCTTATAATTACTAAATATTCCTTTGTAAAATATATTAATTACACTGAATAAAGTTCATGGTAACAAGTTATTTCTTTTTTACTTATAAGAACGAAGTATAAATTGTGTTGTATATGTGTGTATCTGTTTTTGTGTTTTATTGTATCAATGTCTGGTTCAATGGCTAATCAATTTCTATAAAAAGTTTTTTTTGCGAATAACAGTTCAGCCCTAGTAGCATGGCGCGACATATCTCGCGCACGACGCGAGTGTTTTAAAAGCATTTGTTCCTTTCTAACGCTAAGCTAATGAAAGAGAGAGCTGAGCTGTTTTCTCGCGTTTGGTGCGACAAATAGCTTTGTCTACGCTTTTTGCTACTCGTGCAGGAAACCGAATGAAAAAATTGTTCAGTTTCATAATTAAAGTTTCTGGGTGTAGTATTTTTACACTCATAATTTTTGTATTCTTTTTCACTTTTTTGTTGTACATCATGAATAGGGAGGAATTTAATTTATTTAAATTTCAAAAATCACTGGTTTAGCTACATTCAAATGAGAAAAGAGGATGCTGCCTGGGGTCTTTACTATTCAACGAATAAATAAGCAAAATATGAAAACCAAGAAGCGGTTCCGTCGCGTGATTCCACGCAATGCTGCGGACACCCTTAGGGCGCCACGCGCCGTTCTAGAGTGCGTTTCAACAAATAGTTCCTATGCGGTTATGTTGGCAGCAATGTTTTCCACACACACTACATAGAACTCAGACACACACTACATAGAACGCAGACACACACTAACAAAATCGGTATAAGCGTCTTCGCGTGTTGATGTCGTTGATAGACAGGGGTGTCGCGAATGTTACTTATGTAATGAGCGGTCAGCGGACATTATACTGCCTAGATTCAAGTAACGTAAGTACATAGTAAGAGTACAGATAACACACGACAAAAGTTCTACATAATACTTATACAGTCACGCTGAGAGGAGCAGATAGATCTCTAAGTAAACTACTTCCGCTAATGACACATGTACTGACCCAGGGGTCGTCATACGACGATGGATTTCCCCCACACGACACGAGTCAGCACACCATCACCACGCGGACCTCTCACGGATAGCCGCCACCAGCGCCATGAGCCCACCCAGGAGTCACGAATACGTGATAGTTTCTCCCACACACACGGGTGGACACACCGCTAATGGAAACCATCACCCACAACAATGAAGGACTTTAATAAGTCCTCCGAAAGTCCTCCTGCCTTCCCCATAGACTTTCCTCGACCTCCAAACTCTAAATTATCCCTCTCATTTCTCTGTTCCTCTTAACGTAACCCCGTTCTCTCTAAAAGAAGTTTGTGCAACTCACCAACTTCCAGCAAGATTCTCTTTCCTCTTTTTCTGAACTTCTACACTCGTAACCTCTCTCTAAAAACCAACCACACAAAAACTAATTTATCAACTGACCTCCATTATAAAAACCAAAGCAACCGTCTACTCATATTCTCAGTATTGCCAACATTATAAAACTCATTGACTTTCTCACCTTCCGTTCGGAAATCGCGCGTTTCGCGACACTCCCAGCGGCAAGGCAAACAAACGAGTCATTCTACGAGTGTGAAGCGTTGACGGATCTATTCGGCTATTTTCTCCCTCTCTCTAATAGCCGCCACCAGCGCCATACTCTCCTCTATAGTTGTTCGGTATCATCTCTTGTCATCCTGTCTTCTCCATCTCTTGTCCTCGTTTTTCTCTGAGGATAACTCTGGAGTGGTTTCTGCAGTCACCTCTTTATTCTCTCTTTGCTCTTCCATTACTTTACCATCTTTTGACTGGGCATATCCAATCGAGTTGTTATTGACATCCTCACTAATCATATCTATATCTGTCACAACAATCTGCCTCTCTTCTTCTACTATAGGTCTCTTAGATGTGGGAAACTCAGATTCTCTAATGATAGTCCTTGTCTCTACGTCATCTCCCCCTGTTGTCAGCTTCGAGAGGGTATAGATGACTAATGGAACTAGTGAACTCAGATTCTTCAACCTTAGCTACTCTGCATTATCTGTCGTGCCTTATGTATATGCCAATTCAGACGATTATTATATGTCCAATTCAGACGAATTCTAGTCTCGCCTTTAATTTTAACTAGATCTCTTGCTCTGTGAATTTTGTCCGATCTCACACTAGGCTGGATTTGTTATGTTTGTATCTCTCTTGAAGGCTTGCCAGACACTGGTTGATAAACATCTGTTTGAAGTCATTTAGCATCGCAATGCCTCTCTTCCATCGAACAATTAGATCTTGCTTGGTGACTAAACCAATTATTGAAAGTTCTTTATTTGATGGGTCTATCGTAAGACATTTTCCAAAGGAAACGAAGTCTTCTGGCCTCAGAATGTAATCTATATCAGAACTAACACAAGTCAACGGTCGAGTGTTAACGACAGACTCAACTTCCTTGAGTACTATCACCATCTGTGTGTCATTGAAAGGATGTTTAAAAGTGTACGCTTCATACAGTTTCAAACTACGGCTACCAAACGTTTGTACACACTACCATGCCATGGAGCTAATTCGGGTGTAAATCGCCATTTGATTTTGTTTTGTATGCAATATGAACCTGTCATGACATCAGCCGTAAGTTTAACTTGCAAGTTTTGGTATACCTCTAGTAGCAAAGAATTTACGCAGTAAAAGACATTCCATAGCCGTTAAATCTTTCACAATCTCAAGGTGAATGCTGCGAACGACTGTGCATGTATGCATCTCTTCTCCTTTCCATTATTTGTCTCTACAAAAATAGGTCCAACGTAGTCTATGCCTGTACGTGCAAACGGTGCTTCGTATCTGACACGCTCTGGTGGTAATACAGGCAATCTCTGGCAACTTGAATGGTCTATCACCATATTTTACACCCTGAAGTGCGGTTTACATTGGTCAAAGTACAGTGGTAAGTCAAGTAGAAAGTTGAAGTTCATTGCTTGTCGCAACTGTACTCTTCGAAAAGTATAGTTCGTCTTAGCACTTTATGAACTTGAGAATAACATAAGACTACTCTGCGTACACCATGCTTCCTTTGCATCTCAGTATTCCATCAACACCCCTAAACAGCTCAGGGTTCCTGGTGACATGAATTTCAATTCCTCTAATTTCGTTAGGAAAATATAATTCCACACACCGATGACAAACTATTATCCTTTTCAATATTAGATGAATTCATATCATGTGTTCCCAAGTGTAAATCTGGAGATTGCTCCAGACCTTCCACCACTACAGAAAGGCAAGTTTGAGCATCCTCTAGTTCTGGTCCTACTTCAATAGGCCACAAGTTCTCTTTTCTGTTAAGGAACTCTGGTCCCTAAATCTACACAGGCGTTAGACCTTTGGTGCCATGCTCTGGTCAAGTAGTCAAATTCACTGCCCATGGTGTCAATAATCGTTTTAAATTAATCCAGCTTAAAACAACTAAGCTCTCTATCCACATACACTGCTTTGTGATTTTTAATGCTAGAGTTTGTTCCAACTATGCAAGTTAGTCTGTTCCCAATTACATATCCGAGTATTTCTAATTGAGGTACTGTTAGAGGTTTCTTCTGAATAACTGCAACATTCGACGATATTATCTTATTTTCTTTTATCTTTTGTTTCTTTTCCAATGAAATCACTCTACTCTTTGACGTTAAGGGAGAAGTGCTCATCATGTCTCCATTAACTCCTCGCAGGTAAACTACAGCTGCATAAGCATGCTTGGAAGCATCAGAGAAGCAGTGTAATTCATATTTGGCGTCGCTCCAGTTTCCTTGAAGAGCATCTCGGTATGCGACCTCCCTAATATGTATTAAGTTTCTAAGAATCTTGTTCCATTCAAGTTCAAGTTCCTCTGATAAAGGTGCATCCCATTTATGTTCTTATCTCTACAATTCTTACAGGAAAATTTTAACTGGCAGGAGGAGTGGCGATACTACACCACAAGGGTCATAAATGGATGCTAATCTCCTTTAAACTTTTCTCTTAGTTCATTTCATCCACGACGTTAAGCTTTACTGTGTCTTCATTTTATTCCACCTTAATCCCAAAACTGTTTTACAAAAGATTCGTCATTCGATGTGCAGTCCCGTATATTCTTAGAGTTCAGTAAAAACTTCCTTAGTAGACTTGTAAAGTTATTAACTGCTTAATTTGTACTATTCTTTCCTGTCACTAAGTTATCTACATAACATTTATTAGCAATGTGATCTTGCTATTCACTTTTTGTTTTAGAGATGTGCTGCCTTATTACTGCAGTTAATAAAAGAGGACTAGCTATTCTGCCAAAAGGCACTTTACAGAAAAGTATGTGAATTACATTGCCACAGGATAATGCCTTTCAGCCATAGAAACCCGGCGACTTCTCTGTCATCTATTTGTAGTCCTACTTGCAGGAAAGACCTTTCGACATTAGCTGTAATACCTATTCGAGTTAGTCTGAAATTCAGTAATAAGGCACAGACTTCTATGCATGCATTCATTTAAACTTGCATATTCTTTTAACTTCGCTAAGGCATCATAATATACGAATAGTATATTATACTATTCTTCCATGTGAACCAGTCTACTTTAAGATCTGATGAGGTAAATAGTGTATCGGTGTAACAGTTTCATTAATAATGTCTTCGGTCACAGTCAAATATTCAATAATATTTGTGTTGAGTTGCTCTTTCAGAATACTATCATATTCCTGCAGAGTGGGAACTTCTAATCGTTACAATAAACCTCTTAATCTTTCATATGCCAATCCATAATTAGTGGGGTAATCACTCCATGCATCCAGTGATAATCCATCCGAAATCAGAATAAATTATGGTTATTTTTTGATAAATGTTTATCCACTCTGGTCTGATAAAGGAAAAATAATAAAGATTGCTAATAAAATATCAATGCCTTCGCCTGCGGAGCAATCTTCAGCTTGAATGTCAAGCTTATCAATATGTTGAACAACATTTACATCTACACTTCTGTGTTTTTCTCTATTTGTAACTATTGTTATGTTTACCGCTGGATTAATCATCTCCTTTGCTTTTCTTTCACCAAATGTGTAAATTAATAGCATCGTACATGATATTAAATTTACTTACTAATCTATGTGTGATATAGTTCCTTTGGCTATAAATTACTTGCAATAAGTCTTGAAGAAAAGAAAAATACAACATAGACGTCATAATTGTTCCATGAAAGGATATAAAATATCGGAATGGAAGATTTAGTAAATGTCATCCTTGTGCTGATCCACACAACAGGACATTATGCTCTAAACCAATAAATTATGTACCATGATATTAACTAATAGTGTCAATAAAAATATATCCCTTTGCAGACGGCAACAGTGAAATCGAGAACAAAACAATATCCAAAGAGCTTCTGTAGATGTTTTATCTTGATCATATCTCCTTGCATCACTTTATGATTGTGACAATTCCTTTACTTTTGTTACACCTTGCAGAGTTTGTCTTACAGTAGGTATTGTTTTATTTTGGGAAGTCATCAGATTTACTTCATATAACATTATTAGGAAACTTTCCCATAATAAGACTTCTTAGATGGTTATTTTCAATATTCTCACCAAATGAATCCAATACACGAAGATGCATTTCTATGGTGTCATTATTTTTGCAACACTCATTGGAGTTATATTGGCATTTACTTAGGCTGGATAGTGCTTTGTAATGGGCATCTATTACTAAGGTCTCGTCACTAAAACGTGTTAACAATGAGTTTACATCCACGGCATAATTGGCGTTTATTTTTATATTTTATTATAGGCTTTATTTGCTTGAGGAATACATTTTATTTTTGAAAAGATTGTTTCTTATTTATTTATTTCTATTCTTCTTCTTTTTGTTATTATTACTATTTTTGTGTAAATTTAGCTTATTTTACTCTGTTAACTCTTATTTTTATTTATTTAAATATAAGTTTGAATTATGATTGTACTATGTGAAACTTACATAAACAATTATTTAATTTTTATTTATTCACTTGGCATTAAATTGGCATTAGTTGCCCTTAAAACTCGCATCGCTTCTTAGGTCTTTCCCTCTAAACCGCCGAATAGATATGACAACCTTTCTATATCTATTAGACTCCGTAAGCCTACATTCAACTGGAAACGATCCTGGAAAGTGGCTCAATTCTGATATCTCCCCATTAAACTTCAGCAATGTTAAGTTAGGTAGTTTGGTTCTCGACATGTGTGAACCTTCTTGCTTGGTAGATATCGTTTCCCAGATGATTAACATTTCTTGGCCTTCACTAGCAACTGTGAAACCTGCCTCAGTCATTTTAGATGGTTTTTGTGTCGAACTGATATGTTTAACAATATCCTCATTCTCTTTGTATAATTTTAGGGCAATGTTGTGTCTAGTGACTTCTTCGACCGCTATGACTACTTTGTTCAGTTGCGAGAGTATGATTTCATCCATCGTGACGGTGGTCGTACTGAAAATGCATACAAGACGTATACACAACCGAGTATCTACTAACCAACTTGACAAATATTATTGTACAGTGAAACCTGGGACATCAAGGGACTTGCAAATTTGTCTCGCTTAAAGAGGTATTCCACTTACCCAGTGTCTCAGATATCCAGACACAAATAAATATCTGACTCATTCACAGAGGGTTCCATTAATAGGAGTGAAAACAGATGCTATTTCATTTATAGAGGTACAATTATTAAATGAAATATACAAGAAAGTCCCAGTTAAGTACATAGGTAGTAAATTGATGTTATCTCAGTTATAGAGGATACTACCTCTGAAATTCAAATAAACAATTTAGTAAAAGTATTCTTTAAAATACAGTCTCAGTAAAAGAGGTAAATTACACTCGCTGTCTCAGTTATAGAGGTTTTCTTTTGTCCCACTAACAGAGGTAATTCAGTGCAAACGTTACTCTGACCAAGTGTCGGAAGCTCAGCATGAGTCACAGCTATGGAAGTTTCTCACTTATCCAGGTCCCACTTAACCAACTTTTACTATATTTACTGAGTTACTTACCGATAAAAGACACTTGTACTATTTGAAAGCGCTAATGCTGTTTCCTCTAATATACCTGAGCCAGGCCCACTGAGTGGTGCCGCTCACGAAAGACATTGCTACATTCTTCACTAAGCAAGATGGACAGTCGACGTAGATGCGAACTATCATTTGCAAGTCATCTAAAACAAAACGATAACAGGTGCTCAATAGGGCTCATACAGATAAGCGTCCGTAATGGCGGGTCCTAAGTAAGTACCCTATGACAAACCTTATTTTCCATTCAAATAAGTCTTCGTATGTTCTCTCAGACATGAACAAGCGATCCTTTTAGTAGTACTATATTTTACGTTCTGTTGTTCCGTTTATATGGAAATGCAGTTGATTTTCCTAAAAACAAAAGTTCCACTGCACAACGATTGCACGTGAACACCAAAAGAAAAGTTGCTGTGACCGTGACCTAGTTATGGAAAGTTTGCAAATGCAAAACGGCTGCTAGTCTGTTTCCTTTTACAAAAAACAAGGTGAAAGATAAAGTTACTACTAGATGTCGCCACACTCGTCTTATGTTATATCTTTATTATTCGGTACAGAATACAGCCTACCATCTGACCAAAACCTGTCAAAACACCAAATTCAAAGCTCCCTTCATACATATAGGCTTTCGCGAATTTTAGGAAATGCCCTTTGAAATCTACGATGACAATCAAAACAAATCGATAAAACACTAACGCCTCTATCGAACAAAATTAGAACTAATCGCAAACACACTATTAAACCAATCAATAACCCAGATACATAAACAGCCAATAGAATTCAGTTCCCTGCTATAAAAGAAAACAAACCTATTAGACCCCGCTCGAAAACATTTAATCCGATAAACCATCGATAAACATTTAATCCGATAAGACAGTATATTCGTCCCTTTCACACCCAAGGGATCTACCACAAGCCTTCCTGCAGTCACATCACTGTCAAGACAGCAGAAAGCACAATATCTCAGATATATCCGGAACGAACCATTGTAACAGTGTTGCCATTTCATAATCGAGTTATCTCGATTGTACCCATAATCGATCGTGTTATAGTAAAACTAAGAAATTCATGTAGGTAAAACATGGGTAAAGCACAGGGTAAAGTACATAATTAAATAACAAATAATAAAAATAAACACAAAACCAAAAGCATTTTACTGGAGTACATTTTTCTTGTATTTTCTCTAAATCTCTGGAGACTCGAATGACCCTGCAGCGGCACTGTTATCGCCCGCATGCTGACCTTATTTACTTACAGGATTCGTGGGGTCCGCAAGCCGGCACGAGCCTGTCAAAGTGTCGCTGGAGCCTCTTTCCAGCGACAGCATCGTGGGGCCTGCAAGCCGGCACGAGTCTCTAAGAATAAAACGGTGTCGTTGGAACCTCTTTCCAGCGACAGCGTCGTAGGGCACGCAAGCCAGCACCAGCCTCTAGGAATAAAAAGGGTGTCGCTGGAACCTCTTTCCAGCGACGGCAACGCGGGGCCCGCAAGCCATCACCAGCCTCTAGGAATAAAAACGATGTCGCTGGAGCCTCTTTCCAGCGACGGCAACGTGGGTCCCGCAAGCCATCACCAGCCTCTAGGAATAAAAACGATGTCGCTGGAGTCTCTTTCCAGCGACGGCAACGTGGGGCCCGCAAGCAGGCACGAGTCTCTAGGAGTAAAACGGTGTCGCTGGAGCCTCTTTCCAGCGACGGCATCGTGGGCCCGCAGGCTGGCACGAGCCTCTAGGGGTAAAACGGTGTCGCTGGAGCCTCTTTCCAGCAACGGCATCGTGGGCCCGCAGGCTGGCACGAGCCTCTAGGTATAAAAACGGTGTCGCTGGAGCCTCTTTCCAGCGACGGCATCGTGGGCCCGCAGGCTGGCACGAGCCTCTAGGTATAAAAACGGTGTCGCTGGAGCCTCTTTCCAGCGACGGCATCGTGGGCCCGCAGGCTGGCACGAGCCTCTAGGTATAAAAACGGTGTCGCTGGAGCCTCTTTCCAGCGACGGCATCGTGGGCCCGCAGGCTGGCACGAGCCTCTAGGTATAAAAACGGTGTCGCTGGAGCCTCTTTCCAGCGACAGCATCGTGGGCCCGCAGGCTGGCACGAGCCTCTAGGTATAAAAACGGTGTCGCTGGAGCCTCTTTCCAGCGACGGCATCGTGGGCCCGCAGGCTGGCACGAGCCTCTAGGTATAAAAACGGTGTCGCTGGAGCCTCTTTCCAGCGACGGCATCGTGGGCCCGCAGGCTGGCACGAGCCTCTAGGTATAAAACATCTGCTTCGCAAGATAATAAAAAGGTGATCCCAGCACCTCCACCATTTTGTCGCGAATGTTACTTATGTAATGAGCGGTCAGCGGACATTATACTGCCTAGATTCAAGTAACGTAAGTACATAGTAAGAGTACAGATAACACACGACAAAAGTTCTACATAATACTTATACAGTCACGCTGAGAGGAGCAGATAGATCTCTAAGTAAACTACTTCCGCTAATGACACATGTACTGACCCAGGGGTCGTCATACGACGATGGATTTCCCCCACACGACACGAGTCAGCACACCATCACCACGCGGACCTCTCACGGATAGCCGCCACCAGCGCCATGAGCCCACCCAGGAGTCACGAATACGTGATAGTTTCTCCCACACACACGGGTGGACACACCGCTAATGGAAACCATCACCCACAACAATGAAGGACTTTAATAAGTCCTCCGAAAGTCCTCCTGCCTTCCCCATAGACTTTCCTCGACCTCCAAACTCTAAATTATCTCTCTCATTTCTCTGTTCCTCTTAACGTAACCCCGTTCTCTCTAAAAGAAGTTTGTGCAACTCACCAACTTCCAGCAAGATTCTCTTTCCTCTTTTTCTGAACTTCTACACTCGTAACCTCTCTCTAAAAACCAACCACACAAAAACTAATTTATCAACTGACCTCCATTATAAAAACCAAAGCAACCGTCTACTCATATTCTCAGTATTGCCAACATTATAAAACTCATTGACTTTCTCACCTTCCGTTCGGAAATCGCGCGTTTCGCGACAAGGGGAGCCAACATAACGGCATAGGAACTATTTGTTGAAACGCTCTCTAGGTCAAGATATTTTTTTAATTTGGAATTCCGTTTCGGAATATCGGTTCGGTATTTCGTATACATGGTGTTAAAAAAAGTGCGATTGAAATAAGGGGTTCCTCAGAATCGAGTTAAAATATTGATAGGTTAATTAATATTCAATATCGGAGTCATCTCCGAGGTCCGAGGTTGATAGGTACTATTGATATACTTTATTGGCTTTTGTCATCCTATCCTATCCTATACTATTAAACGAGTTAGGTGTCCCGACGATTTCGAAAACGGCTTGAAACCTTTTGACGAAAATCTAGGATCAGGGGTTAAAAATCACCAGAAATTGATGTATGGTGGAATTATTTTCGAAAAACATCATTTAAGTGAGATATGAGTGAAATTACATAAAAGGAGAACGCATATGATGCTTCAAAGAGTAAAGTAATACATGATGCTTATTTTTAATCGTCGCTTGAAAGTACTTTGGTGAGCTAGCGGTTTTGGTGCGAGCTATTTACGTTTTGCTGCTTTTAGGTCCGAATTCGAATCCCACCCATGAGACTTTATATTTTTTTTGTATTTTATTTTTTATTTTGTGTGAACTTATGTAAATATTATGTAAACAAAGAAAAAGACTTTGGCGCTGATAACATTTTCAATTAGAAAATCTCTAAAAAGTCACCGAAACTGATTGATATTACCGACCGATCATTATAAATGATGAACAATATTACGTATCATTGAATATTTTTCCGTTTTTTATAAAAGCCTAAGGGATAAGCCCGCCTTTGTGCATCCATGTATTTTTTCACTAATTTTTGTTGTGTTATTTTGTCGTACAATAAAGAGTATACAAACAAACAAACAAAAAAAAATGGTAATTTGCAAGTATTTTTTTCAATAGAATCAAATTATAAAAAAAATATTATAGATATTTTCAGAACATATATTGCTTGTCCTTTCGTCTCTTAGAAGGCCACTACCGACAAAACAACACCCTGCAAAATGTTTCATAGAAAATATATCTTAACAAGTTATCTTAGTTTATAAAAACTCCGATTGAACGAGCGACGCTCGGCCTCCCAGCTAGTACATACTTAACTGCAATGTTTATTATGTATAATATATAGCTGTTTGTTTTCCTTAATAAAGAAAAATAAAATAAATCGATCTATACTTCATTCCAATCAAAAAAAAGCAAAACGTAAACAAACTTGCTATGGAACTGACACATGTCAATGTCATCTGCATACTATGTTTGTTTACCTTTTGCTTTTTTTTGATTGGAATGAACCATACATGTTTTTTTCAATTACCCCTATTAAATCTGAAATCGGATTTTTTCAATATTTTTCCTGTATTCTCTATACCTACTTGATTCTGAGTAACCCCTTAAAACTCAAACGCACTTTTTTAATATCTTGTATACATCACACCCCACACAATGCGTTGTTTTTTGTTCGGAATAATAAGGTTCAGTTGAGCTCAAAATACATATAGTGCCACCAACTTATCTGTAGAATTATAAGGATGGCGCCACTATCGAAAATTCCATAGAAACTGACAACAAAAAAAAAATTACGTTTTCATACTGGCGTGGCGTCAGTAGTTCCGCTTTTTTTCCGTTCTACAGATAAGTTGGTGGCACTATAACACCTCCATTCGCCTTGTTTGTGTGACGTGCGACGCACATTGAACGCGTTTCGTACGGAATTTACAAATGCGTGGTGCGTCTCCAATATATCTATGGAAGACGCTTGCACTTTCGAAACGGTTTTTTTTCCATTCCGAATGCACAGGCTACCGTGCGGATTTTAAAATCGGACACTACTGTATTGTGTGGTGTGTGTGACAGATCCTTTATTTTATATAAGGTGCTACTTTATTAGTGCCCGATATTTTAGTCAGTGCTTCTACTCCTGATTCTGATCAACTTTCCCCAAGAAACCCATAGTCAAATCGAAAAAATATTTTTGGACTCTTCATAGAAATCGATCAGCCGAGCGGCCAAATTAGTATGAAGAGCCCAAAAAATTTTTTGCGATTGACTATGGGTTCCTTGGGGAAAGTTGATCAGAATCAGGAGTAGGAGCACTGACTAAAATATCGGGCACTAATAAAGTAGCACCTTATATAGATTTGCTCTTTCTGAATCCCGAATCGATATTCCGAAACGGAATTCCAAATCAGAATTTCGAATGTATGTGGTAGAACTTACTCTCATGAAAGTGTTATTTAAAAAGTACTCTGTGGATTTATCTGGATTTATCTGTAATGCTGTAATTTATGAAATTTATGAATTTATGTGGTGTTATTGAACGCTTCTAGGTTTCATTCCTACAAGTCGATACACCGTACTATCGATCGTCGATATAGTGCCATTAACTTATCTGTAGAATGAAGGATGGCGCCACTATCGAAAATTCCATACAAACTGACAACAACAAAATGATGACGTTTTCATACTGACGTCAGTAGTTCCGCTATTTTCCGTTCTACAGAGAAGTTGGTGGCAGTTGGCACTATCTATAATCTATCTATACCTTACCTACCATACCATTTACCACCGGTATTTTTTTCACCGGTTTTTTTACCGGTTGGCCATATTACCTGATTCCGAAGCTTTAGAATAAAGATGGAATAAAGTATAAGACTGTTTATGGTCCTTTAGAAAGATGGTTGCAATGGAACGTAACTTGCTCTGTTAAATCAATATTTAAAAAATACAATAAATAGATCATGATGTTCTTAAAAAGATATGCAAAAGATATAACTTTATTGATAAAAAAATATAAATAAAAGCAAATATTGTATTTCTCTCTTTAAAAAATAATTTAACAAGTCTCTAAAACCTTGTGTAAAATGGAACGTTACTTTCAAAAGCTTCCTTGTCTATGGATTGACAAGAATTTTTCGATGTCAATTCAATATTTAATTTTAGAGATTTTTTGTTTTAAAATATTTTTTCATATAATTTTAAAAAATAAATATAATAATTTATTTATTTAAGTAAAATAAGTTATAGATATTGCTAGTTTTAGGGCATAAAAATAAAAAGAATCAAAAATGTTAACGTAGTTCCCGCGTGTTTCCTTCCCGCGCACGTCGTCCGAGGTGGAAGTTGGTCATGGTCGTCCGCCAAACGGAAAGCCGCCATGATGGCTTTCTGCAAAGTACGCTCAATATGTGATTTTTCGTTATTGTTTTTCATTAATTGTGACTGAGTGCGTGCAAAAATTAACCATGGGAACGAACTAGAGTGTGTAAAGTGCAGTTTGCGGTCCCTTGGGACCTCCTAGAGGAGCTATAAAGTGTTTTATTTGTGCATTTTTGTGTCGACGCTAGCGTGTTTTGTTCTGTCAACAAGATGTCGAAGCTCTCGTTTAGGGCGAGGGCCCTGGATGCGTCGAAACCAATGCCAATATATCTCGCCGAGGAGCTTCCGGATCTTCCGGATTACTCGGCGATAAACCGTGCCGTACCTCAGATGCCCTCTGGTATGGAAAAAGAGGAGGAAAGTGTAAGTATTTTGCGTATTTAGCATTCAGTCATCATAACTACTGTACGGCGGCCATTATGTGTTCTATGTTTCGTATGGCCGCCACTAGAGGCGCGATAATATTTGAAGAAATTACTGTTTATTCAACGTAAAATAAAATTACAGTCAATACGTTCATGAAAACTCGGGAAATTCTCACCAAAATCAGATAATAGGTTCATAAAATAGGATACCCAACAAATTCCACGTGGTGCATAGTTTAGATGTCAAAATTTGGCGCGCTAAAGCCACATGGTGTTTTTCTCAGTTGAATATAAACTCCTGTAAATTCTTCAAAAGGGGATTTGTACTTTGTTTTATTGCGAATCGACACGAATTTTCTGTATTTTGTTGGTGAATGTATATCCTAAAATTCGTAAATAAATGACGTTCGGCGGGCGACCGAATCATATGTTATTTGTTTACAAACATTGCGTATTGCCGGCAAGCGCGTACCGGCGAAATTATTGAAGTTTTCTTTAATTAATTATTTGTAAGTCATCTATAATCAATAATACCTCCTCCATAGATAAAAACTTAACAAATTTTGATATTTTTTTTAAGTATATTCGCTTGTAACTTTGGAAAAAAAAATGCTTTTTTTTTGAGACACTCAGTGAAAATCTAGTAAAACAAAATTGAAACATTTAATTTCTATTAAGTAACTAAGCAATTTCTAGAAAATAACCTGCACTAAATATTTTAATGCTACTAATTCGATATTTGCTTTGAGGGAATTTGTTTTGTTTATCTTTGAGGTGCCCTAACCATCATTATTACATACTGAAAGACTTTTTATAGGGTCTGGTTATTTTCTGCAGTCTGTTTTTTTTTCTAAATCGGAAATAACATAAGATAATCTACTCGATTGTCTATCACTACAACATAAGCAATCAATGTGTGCACATGCATACAGTTCATTCCGATCAAAAAAAAAACAAAAGGTAAACAAACTTAGTATGCAACTGACGTTGACATGTGTCAGTTCCATAGTAGTTTTCCTAGTAGTTTTCATAGTAGGTTTCATAGTAGTTTCCATAGTAGTTTCCATAGTAGTTTTGGTTACCTTTTGCTTTTTTTGATTGGAATGAACTATAAATATGTGTGAGGGCGAGGTTGCCTTCTGAGGGGAGCAGGCAGAGACCATAATGTAGAACAATACCAATATATGTGATCCGCTTGTGAAATATTTCCAAGAACCACTTAATAGTTGTTAGGAAAACAACACTTCTAGCTCCAATTTACTAGTATTACTACTCCTTGAGTATGAGCAAATGATTTAGCACCAATGTACAAGGGGAATTTGGTACGAGGGGGATTTCCAGACAGCTATAACAACCCTGGTTGATGGGTTGGGGTGGATGTCAAGGTTTGCATTACGTTAAGGTTTTTGAACTACCAGAAATAGAAAATTTAATTTTTTAACGTGATGTTGCATTACCTTATGTGTCTATGCCTCCTTATAGTAAGAACTACAAATGGAAGCTAATTTAGAAACTTGTTTGGAATGTGATAATTTGCTAATGCTACTTTGATCTAATTGAGCCTTACATTGGATGCCTTTGTTTCCAGTTGTTTGGGTATTTTTAAACAGACATGAATGCTTCTTCTTCTTCTTGTCCTGTGGCACATTTAACCGTTCTATCCACAAGGTATAGATGGCGGTTGCCTAGTGTTGCACTTAGTTCCTGTAGGGTATTTTGATTTACACCTACAAATGTAGGTAAACACCTGTGTTTTTTAGTATTTACTTATAATCACTGATTTTGGTGGTTACATCATTGCAAATTTGGGATTCCCTTGGTCCATTTACAAAATTATTATTTTTCTATAGTTTGTAGTGTAGTCCACAATTAATCTGGAGGTCATTCTCCAGTTCACTTCAACAAAAAAAAAATGAATTAATAAATAAAGTCATTATACCTCTTTCTTACAATCAGAATATTTAAGTATTATACAATAAAATAAGTACAGGGTGTTAAAAAACGTGCATTTGAGATTTTAAGGGGTGACTCAGAATCAAGTACAGAATACAGGAAAAATATAAAAAAAATCCGATTGATGACTTTTTTTAGTTGCCTATACTAGTGAATCAAGAATTTGTATGGAAAACTGAAAAAAAGTTGTAGATCGTTTTTTTTTTAAATTTTTCCTGTATTGTATACTTGATTCTGAGTAACTACAATCTCAAACGCACGTTTTTTAGCAAACTTGTCAGCTTCCCTTGCAGCATTAGATACCCAGACTTTCATTCTTAATGTTAACAACCCATTACGTCCCCACTGCAGGGGCACGGGTCTCTTCCCATAACTCGGAAAGGTTAGGCCATACTCCACACCCCGTGTGTGGTTAGGCCATACTCCACACTCCGGATTGGTGGAGGTTATGGGGCTAGTGGCCGACCCCGTGTCAGAAGTTTTCAAGCCGCTTATAAGGCCTCCGACATAGCTTAACGGCAGCCATCTAGCCTAGCGATAGCAGCCGGCACCAACGACTTAATGTGCCTTGCGAAGCACGGAAACGGTCGAGATAAATGCCACTTACAGTCAAACCCATCCATGTTACGACCGTGTCTGTAGTCAGTTAACCTGTGTGACTGACGCAAGTCGCACTGAGCCACGACCGCTTCCTTATAATTATTATTCTTAATATTTCTATCCAAAGCCTTTTATTGCAGGTTACTTCTTCTTTTAATTTAAAAGATCAAGTTAGTTTACCAAGTATTAAATTCCTATCATGAGTAACTTGCCCACAATGTGGACTTAACATTTTGGAAAATGAATCATTGAAAACATTTTATTGCAAAACATACTTACTATAGAAAAATCAAAACAGGATATATGAATAACAGCAGCGCACCAGTCTTATTTTTAAAGTGCAATCTGTTATAAGCTAGAGAAATGTCAGGATATTGCCACTATGTCATTGTTCTCAGAGGAAATCTAGCTCAGCTCACTGCATACAGCTGACACAAGATATATGATTTCATATTAGTCACATGCTGACCACTATCAGGCATGCATGTGCTATGCTATGTACCCATAGTATATGAGTGATGAATTGTGCTAACAAGTATTGAGTGTTCTAGGCTAGCTTATAAAAATGAATTGGGTACCTGTGTAGTTTTGAGTCCTATTTATACAAAATAGGTAGCACAAGACCGCATCAGAGGAAGATCACATGTGATGATCTTCAGCAATTGTGGAATGACGAAGAAGAACAAAATAGTTAATCACTGTTGCCAGGGATTAATTATTTATATCTTTTGCAAACCAGTCAATTTGGGCTTTTTGAACAACTTTTTTACGGATGGTCCAAGTTACTTATATTTATAATTTAAGTACCTACCTATATCAAGTTAAGTAACAATTCCACACCTATTGTCCTGGGTCTTATTTTTTCACAGCCTTATTGTAGCCTATACAAATAAAATTAATATAAAAAAGGACTGTGACTGTGACAAATGGAAAAATTACTACCTTTGTTTTGTTTGTTCTGTCTGAATATTATACTAGCTTACATTTAATAGTTATAAAAGAAAACTGAAAGTTATCGCAGTATTCATACTGCATAATTTTGTGTTGATGTAAAATTACGTGCTTAATGAATAGGACTCATTTGAATGGCGCCCCTTATTGGTGGCACCCATATAGGACTATCAGGATTCATTTGTTATTAAAAGAAAATATTCAATTTCAGCATTTCAGCACCTATTCTTCTAGTCTCTTATAATCTGTTTAAAAGCTTTCACATACCATGAACACCCCCAGCATAGCTGCGATAATATCCCCCAATGATAAATGACGTCATGCTTTAAGACTGCTGGCGTAATCGCTTTTAGAAATGTGACGTCGCGATTATTTGTTTTGTGGCAACCACCACATTTTTTTGTTGGAATCTTCCTTATTAGGGGTGGTGGGGTGGTTATTTTACAATACTTGTATCATTATTTAAATTCAAAATTTGGCAGAAAAAATGGGAACCCTAAAAATGTGCAAAGAAGGAAAATTATGGGGCTTATTCGCGTTTATTTTTTAAAGAATAGGTATCAAGTGTTATTTCTATAAACATAGTTACATTGCTATTTTGTTACGCATGTTACGCATTAAATATTTGTTATGTGGTCCAACGCACTATAAGCCTATTATACATTATATCGCTTATCAAATAGTGAATGAATATTAGTTTCGCGGTCTCAATATATGATGTTTTTAAACTTTTTAAATCTTTGCTATATGTATTTACTTTATGTTGAATTGTTGAGAATTAACAGAATTCCAAATTATGAAATTACGTAAGAGATAAAGACTTTTTTTTGGGATCCTGAAGTGTAGGGCGTGTTTACTTTCGCCTTGATCTCCAGGTTGACATACGGTACATTTTTGTAGTCAGTTTTTTGGCTCTCTGTAATATTTTCATAGCGTCTATTATTACTGATTCCAGAATCTATGACCACGACAGACGATATACGATCGCAACTGTTTTTACTTGACTGTAAGCAGAGGTTAATGTTTTTCGCTCGTATTATTATTACCTCATTTAAGTACCTCCTGTATAGTCGAAACGGCTGTATGGATGTTGTAGTGCGGGAATCATCATTAAATTCGTGTTGATCCTGAACATAGATTTTATGCAGTTGTGTTTATTTTATTTTTATTTAGCGCCTCGGAAATACTTGTTCTAACTGGCAGTTGTTCAGATTTTTCGAGGCTAGAAAATGCTATGCACATGTCGGAGTAATATTTTATCTAGTCATCTGTCGAAAACTCGAAACATCTTGGTTTTATTCTAGGTATATTACTGTTTTTAGTAAAATGGTAGGTTACAGGCTGTGCTGTGCCAAAACCTTTTTGTAAAACTGAGAGACCCGAGTCGCTTGACCGTTTGCATAAACGAAAAAAGTTTAACTGGAAACATTCCAAGTGATAACTAATTACTACTCTAGAAAAAGGTGACGGACAAAATCTTCTTCTCTTCTTCTAAGGGGCGGGCGGGCCCCTGTCCTGTCGTTGCATTAACCACCATTTCCTTCTATCTCTCGCCCTCTCCTTCAACTCAAAAAATGTGTAAAGCATTCGTACTTAAATAAATAAAAAAGACACTTGAAATTTTTTACTGTCTTTATTTTCTAAATACTATCAGTAGAATAGCTTGCTTGATGGATTATTGTTTAGCCAATGATGACGAAGTACAAATACATTTAATAGGTACATATTTTGCTTGAGTAAAATTTCGAGTAATAGCTATATCGAATTTCAACTAGCTACCTTTTCTATAGCCATTTCAAAGGCGTACAAAAATACGGCGTTAGCGTTGGATTAGTATTTAATTTACTTGGAGCTTATCAATGCCAATGACGTATTGCTTGTAGAAACCTGAGCTGTTCCTCGTAGAGCACCTAAGATATTCCTAGTAGAGCACCTAAGCTATTCCTCGTAGAGCATAAACCAATACCATAATCTCCACAATTAAGGTATTAAGATACCTTAAACATATTACCCACCCTTACATATCACAAGTCACTCCGATAACGTATCTATTTTATCCACGAAATGCGCAATGTAAGTAGTCCAGTCAATCTACGAATTTTTGTATGGAGTAGGTTACATTTAATGCACTTTGGGTGAAAATTTAGAATATGTTACTTAAATAATTGCAAAATGAAAATTCATGAAAATCTCTTATGAGTATTTGATAATTTTTCGGTAATTAGCCCCTAAAGAAACAAAATTAAATTTAAATGTGAACAAAAAATAGAAAACTGGTGATTTTTTACATGAGGGCTTCTTATAAGACGTTTTATTTATATTTATAATCGTCCCCGATCGAGATCAAAACATTGATTAGATATTGAATATAATATATTTAAAAATTTATAACTTGAAAAGAAATACTGCAAGGTGAGTGATATTTTGTCTTAGGGGGTACATAACCACTGTCAATAACCATGAGAATTATCTCCTAGGTGACTTCGTTATTTATTTTTTTATTAAGTTTTATTCGATTTTAACCCTTGCACATTAAAGACACTACGAATATTTTCATGAAATCTAATAGTAATATTTTTTTTAAACTAAGACTAAGAAAAATCCCCGGTCAATATGTTGCACAGTTTCTGTAATAATCTAATAACAATTATAATTCGCGAGCGGGCTGAGCGGGGGGCGCGGGCGGGGGAATGCGGCATGCGCGGCGCCCGCGCTACCCCGCGAGTTCTTTATTCAGCTAAGCTATAGCTGGGGATTTCGTGCAACATCTTGTATGAGAACTGTTTTTAATTTTGGATCAATGTTTCTCTCTCTCTTTCTTTTCTTTTCGTGTGGCACGGTTTTTACTATTCACAAGATATAGATGGCAGTTGCCTGATGTTCCACTTAGCATCATCCGCGGTCACGTGTCTACCTACTGGGTTTTGTGTGTGTTATCAAGGATTTAAACTTGGTATATAGTTGTTCTTTAGGTGGTCTTGAGTGTTAGCCCAGGAGGCATCGGGAGGCATCACAAAGGTGGCGAGGGAAAACGGGGAAAGTTTGATTCGGCCGCGCTCTTCTTTCGAGCTTATATCTCCATAACTATATGTACTGGAGTAAGTGTGATAATTATCGGACAATTAAAGGAATACCAATTCATTTGGAACAAATAATTGCTTCCATCGCTAGAAAAAAAATTGGCTATGGAGGGTACGTGTAAGGAGATCTGTCTCTGTGTACAAAAGTGTCCGTCAAAACGCGTTAAGTAAGGGTGGTATTATTGTGTAAAAAGCGGTCAAGTGCGTGTCGGACCACGCGCAGTGTAGGGTTTCTCAGTACTTCGACAAACACTGCTTCAAGGGGAAAACCTCCCGTATTACAAAACTGACTACTACTCGTTAACTTGTAAAGCCTACTTAGCTGTGATAGTTTTCCTTTTAACTTCGTTAAATATACTACTGCCGTGATTTTTTTCACATTCCTAGAAATAACTATTTTGCGGTCGGGGGGGGGGGGGGCACATGACTTTAACAAAAAATTGCACTTTAATGCTTAATATTTCGAAAACGAATCCATGACTCGAAAAATAGGTTTCGCAAACCCACAATATTTTTGAAAGACCTATTCAACGATACCCCACACCCTGGGATAGTCGAGAGAAAAAAAAATCAAAAAGAGCTAGTAACTTTAGTTCTCCTACGTATCTCCTCATATCTGATTCAATCACGTAGGGAAACACCAAGCGTAGCACGTTCCATCGCCCTTTGAGTGACTTTAAGCCTTCTTATAAGGTCCATAGTAAGCGACCATGTCTCGGATCCATATGTCATCACTGGCAACACACACTGGTCATGGACTTTAGTCTTGAGACACTGCAGTATTTTGGACGTGAAGATATTGCGAAGTTTCCCGAACACTGCCCAGCCAAGTTGGATTCGACGGCTGATCTCTTTCTCAAAGCTGGACCTACCTAACTGGACTGTTTGTCCCAGGTATATACAGGGTGTAACAGAAGTGTGTGACAATACTTCAAGGTTGGCTTTTACCCATCAAACTGAACAACTTTTGTTCTACAACTTTGTTGAAATCACAAATTTTTTTTTGGACTTTTCATACAAATCGATCAGCTGGCGAACCAAGTTAGTATGAAAAGTCCAAAAAAATAAAAATTGCAAAAATTGCAAAAAATCAAAAATATTGTAAATATTAAGCTTTAAAGTGCAATTTTTTGTTAAAGTCATGTGCCAAGGACAGCTAAATAGTTATTTCTAGGAATGTGAAAAAAATCACGGCAGTAGTATATTTAACGAAGTTAAAAGGAAAACTATAACAGCTAAGTAGGCTTTACAAGTTAACGAGTAGTAGTCAGTTTTGTAAAACGGGAGGTTTTCCCCTTGAAGCAGTGTTTGTCGAAGTACTAAGAAACCCTACACTGCGCGTGGTCCGACACTAGAGGTGTGTAAGTGATGCTTATAATATCACGCAGGTAATATCACTCAATAAAGTAATGCTACATTACGTATCACGCACGCATAGCAAGCATCACTCATTACGCTACAGCGCTACATGTTCTATCTAGCTCGTACGAACACGCCAGTGCTACACGCCTCGGCTAGAGTGATATGATGATCGATGAAAGAAAAAGACAGTGTGATACATTCATGGACATACGAGAAAAACTGGACTGAGTACTCTGAAAATGCTTTTAATAGAAACTAAACCCTAACCCACGGTAATAAAACACATTAAACTTGTCATGTGCCCAAGCAGAGAAAACGTGCCAAGTGAAAGGATCAAACTAGAGCCCTGTGTCCCGCTCGTTCAGTTCCTATTACGCAATAAAATTACGGAATGGTAGATTTTATCATAAGATCAAAAAAGCTGTCGCAGCTTATTTTTATTGGTTTTAATAATTAATATAATAACTAATTTCATTATGTTTTTAAGTGCTTAATAAAAACATAATTAAATGTACTTGGTTTCATTTAATTTATAATATTTTCATTCATTTTCATCACAGTCAGTAATAAGTAGATAGTAATTCAATGGCGTGATGCTAAGTAAAGCGTAATGCCCCCGAGTAATATCACTTGATGAAGTGATGTAATAAGTATCACATTACTTTTCAAAGTAATGTTTTGCGCATCCCTATCCGACACGCACTTGACTGCTTTTTACACAATAATACCACCCTTACTTAACGCGTTTTGACGGACACTTTTGTACACAGAGACAGATCTCCTTACACGTACCCTCCATAGCCAATTTTTTTTCTAGCGATGGAAGCAATTATTTGTTCCAAATGAATTGGTATTCCTTTAATTGTCCGATAATTATCACACTTGCCCCAGTACATATAGTTATGGAGATATAAGCTCGAAAGAAGAGCGCGGCCGAATCAAACTTTCCCCGTTTTCCCTCGCCACCTTTGTGATGCCTCCCGATGCCTCCTGGGCTAACACTCAAGACCACCTAAAGAACAACTATATACCAAGTTTAAATCCTTGATAACACACACAAAACCCAGTAGGTAGACACGTGACCGCGGATGATGCTAAGTGGAACATCAGGCAACTGCCATCTATATCTTGTGAATAGTAAAAAAACGTGTCACACGAAAAGAAAAGAAAGAGAGAGAGAAACATTGATCCAAAATTAAAAACAGTTCTCATACAAGATGTTGCACGAAATCCCCAGCTATAGTTTAGCTGAATAAAGAACTCGCGGGGTAGCGCGGGCGCCGCGCATGCCGCATTCCCCCGCCCGCGCCCCCCGCTCAGCCCGCTCGCGAATTATAATTGTTATTAGATTATTCGTCAACAACTTCGAGCTTAGAGTCTCCAACCTTCAGAGGAGTGGGTGTAACACGGATGTTTGACATGATTTTCGTCTTATCTATGTATCATTTTAAGACCCACTTGTTGGGAGACTCTACTTAGTCCTTTGAGCATTGCGCCTAGATCCTCCAAGGTCTCAGCCATGATCACGATATCGTCAGCAAATCGAAGGTTAGTGATGTACTCGCCATTGATGTTAATGCCGAGTCCTTTCCAGTCCAGAAGCTTGAAAACATCTTCCAGTGCAGCGGTGAACAGTCTCGGAGATATAACGTCTCCCTGTCTCACCCCACGCTGCAGCCGGATAGGTTTGGAATTCTGATCCTGGAGGTGGACCAACATGCTGGCATTTTCATACAAACACTTCAAAACTTCGATGTATCGATAATCGATCTGGCACCATTAGGAGATATTGCAATACAGCCCAGGTCTCGATCGAATCAAAGGCTTTCTCATAGTCCACAAACGCCAAGCTTAGTGGTCGATTATACTCTTCGGTCTTCTGTATAATCTGTCGCAGCGTATGTATGTGGTCTGTGGTACTGAAGCCTTTTCGGAAACCGGCTTGTTCCGGAGGCTGGAAGTATATAAGGATTAATATGCATATCCGTACCAAATTACAGCTCTGGAGTACTAATAGTCTCTGAGCTAAGCCGCGGACAGACAGACGGACATTGCGAAACTATAAGGGTTCCTCGTTGACTACGGAATCCTAAAAAGGGTAAATTTTAAAGAAAGCGAGAAAAGTTATTAGAAACAGAGAAGAAAACAAGGAAAGAATCCGCTTTGTTATAACGCACTTTAAAACAAAAAAAACATAAAATAAGAATTTTTTTTTCATATATTATTTTCATAATCCTTGTCTACATTAGCGCCACTCTGATGGATTCTTGAACTATTATTTACTGCTTACAGTTGGACACTTTTTTAACTAATCCCCCCATATAAAACAGTCTTCCTTATACTATTGGCATCGAGAGGCATCACAAAAGTGGCGAGGAGAGGCAAGGAAAGATTGATTCGGTCGCGCTCCTCTTTCGAGCTAATACGTCCATAACTTTATGTACTAGGTCATGTGTGATATCATTTTCGGATAATTCAAGGAAGACTAATTCATTTCTGATTAAATAAAGGCTTCTTTCAAGTTCTTTCACAAAAAAAAAAATAACAAATTCATAAAATCCGAATAACGTGGGCAACATATTTAAAAAAAAAATGGTTATTTATCTAGTACAAAATAGTTTTTCTATCTAGCACAAAGCCCTTACCACGCGGAATTTGTACACTCAACGTTTCAGGAAATGTTTGCGAAGCGAGAAGAAACGTTGAGTCCAGAAGAAACTCACTTCAGCACATATTTTTTTAACACTTAATTTCTATTAAAAATCATGTCAACAATAAAATTATGAGCTGTAAGATCCATACACGGGTTGAGATATTTATTTCTCAAAAAGAATTACAAATTCACTTAACTTAAGAAATGCAATATAAGTGCTTAAATTATTTATAATCGTGAAGGAAAATATTATTTACATCGAAAACAAATAATCCGTCGGTACTTTGGAATACAAATCTGATCCATAAATGACTTGTTTAATAAAAGCAATGGATAGGATCTACTAAATTGCCATGATTGGGTATGACCAAAAGCTATGTTCAATAATATATTTAAGCAAATTTATGTTAATTTTAGTAAATATACTTTATATGAGAAGCGGTCGTGGCTCAGTGCGGCTTGCGTGGTCGCGTCGATCTCGAAGATTAACTGACTACAGACACGGTCATAACCTGGATGGGTATGACTGTTAGTGGCATTTATCTCGACCGTTTCCATGCTTCGCAAGGCACGTTAAGCCGTTGGTGCCGGCTGCTATCGCTAGATGGCAGTCGTTAAGCCACGTTGGAGTCCTTATAGGCGGCTTGAAATTTTCTGATACTGGAGTTGGCTACTAGCCCCACAACCTCCACCAATCCAGACTTGGCCCCCGTGTGTGGAGTATGGCCTAACCTTCCCGAGTTATGGGAAGAGATCCGTGCCAATGCAGTGGGGACGTAATGGGTTGTTAACATACTTTATGAGCCACACACATAACATCCCAAAATATACACTTCCGTAGTCCGTACTAACAACTGACGGTAAATTTTTCAAGCTAGACCGAATGAAGGCACGTAACAAAGTTTTATGCCATATAGTTACAGCAATAAGGTACGTGGACGACTTAATGTTTTACAGCGGAATCCCCTAATATCTCTGCAAAAATTGATGACCAGTTTTGATGAGTCATTAAAAAAAATTGAGTACTGACAGTGTAAGTAAGATCGATGTTATGTATGTTGGGAGACAACTGAACAATCTAACTCCAAATGTATCTCGGTTAGAATGTGATGAAGCATGTAGAGAAGTTTAAGTATTTGGGAAGTGCAATAACATTCAAATGTGACCTCGACCCTGAGATCATTGGGATTGGTTCAGCTTTAGCAGTTTTTGGCAAACGTAGACCTACATTCTTCCGGTCGCATGATATTAGCTACTAAGATCTTGGTGTATATGTCCAAAGTAATTCCAAACCTCCTCAATTCGTGAGAGACATAGTGTTTATATAGAGCTATGACAGGTATAGATCGATGGATTCATTTTGGTACAGATAATTTTGATACGAAATAGCCTGTCGTAGGGTCGTTTGTTTCGTCATAGCTATATCGGCCCCCCTCCCCCTTTCTTATGACTGGCTATTTGATGATCTACGAATCAAGACGAAATTATTGATAATTGTTTTAGCTATATAGGAGCCAGAGAAACAAACTCGGTAAATAGAGCATTTTTATTATTTTCGCCACCAGTCCAATAGGAAAGAATACGCTGCCTCGATAGATCTCACATGCAGTGCCTCCGTGATATCATGAACATCGACTGGTCCAACCATATAAGATATACAAAGGTTCTACACCGTGCAAACGTATACGGAATTGAGGCGTACCTTAAGCGAAGAAAATTACGTTGGTGTGGTCTTGTGACTCATATGCTGGGTTACGAAACGTGTCAGTTACTGAGAGCTTCAAGAGGGCAAGCGAAAGCAAAGTGGACAGCTATTGCGGTATAATAACGCCGCTACCGTGATGCCTCCCGATGCCTCCCGGGCTTATTCCACTTAAGACCACCTAAGGAACAACTATGCCAAGTTTGAGGTCTTGATTCTTGATCCAAAATTACGGTAAATCGCAACGACGATATTATGTCGCACCTAGTTCGTGAAATTTAGCGTAAATACCTACCTACTTTTACTTCACAAGAACAGTCCCACTGGCATTGGAAGTGGGGTTGCTTTGGCAGGCTCATGGAAAGTCATGGAAAAATGGCGATGACACTCATGTCATGACAATATAATAATTATGTATAATTTTTGGAGTTAAACGTTCGGCGAATTAATAGGACAAAGTTTCTTCTTTTGAATTGAATTTACAGTAGGTATATCTATGTGGTAAATCAGTACGACGGTAGTACTATGATCACGTTTGGATGCCCACAATCCAATGAGTATGACACAATTATTATTAAATAACTACTACCTACCTATCATATTGTGCATTTTATCACATTTGCGTTTCGCACTTTCCATCTAGCTATCCGCGCACTTGTCTTTTTCGCACCCAATAGCTCCGTCTCTGTCGCACACTGGCTATGCGTACGTGGCAGCTGACGCACCTTCTCGGCGTTTGAAATATAATTATAATGTCTAATACATTTTAGTTAAAATGCGTTTTAAGAAGAAACTTCTTTGTTTGTACAAGGGACGATGATGATTTCTAATAGATAATATTAGTGTTACGGCACAGCCAAGAAAATATTTGTAGTGTCTTTAATGTGTACTACAGAAATCTTTAAAAAATCGTTTTTAACTGGGTTCTGAAATAGTCACCTAGGTGAAAACTTAACACATGTTCAAGCCTTACAATTAGACTTAAAAAACATAAAAATCTCCGAAGGCTCCATTTTGTAAGTATTATTTTTCACGCAATAATATAAAAAATATCGTTATATGATGAATTTATTGCTTTAAACTAGAGACAACTTAAATACCATATTTATAAGGTAACTATAGTTATAAATCTCAGTTTTCCCCAAAAGTGCATTTATTGTTTGGCGTATACAAGTTAAAAGGCGTCTTTAGGTATTTCTAAGGGTTGAACGCCCTTACAATCACAAAATTACCACGAATGCTTAGTAAAACACCAATTCTTTTATTTCCAAACCATTTTAGTCAGGTGTCTTTAATGCGACCTCAAATCTTTTATTTACTGGACTAAAGTTAAAACAGCTGACGGCGCGGCGCTCTGTATCGTTGAATGGCGGTGAGTCAGCGTCGTGATCACGTGGCAAGTAGCGTGGTCGGGCCAAAGATTAGCGTTGTTTGCAGAGGCGACATGGGTGAATTTAGTTGATGTATGATGTATGTATTAATAAAGAGGTTGTTTTGTTGTTTTGGGAGTTTCCATATTTTTGTATTATAAGTAAGTAGTAGTTTTGTACGAATCGTACCAATGTTTTTTTCAGACAAGAAAGAAATATGTGTTTTAGCTTTGCACTTGCACATTCTTTTAAATCGTTATTTTTTTCTTACCTAGTACAAAGTCCCTACCATAGGGAACTAATACATTTACACTCAACGTTTCAAAATTGAGTAAACATCACGCGGTAAACAATACAAATATTCCAAACAAATCGGCCTGATGGTCTGGCCTGAAACTATAGGATTCCCTGTACTGTGGGAACGTGTGTACGTATGTATTACGTTTTATAAATGTTTTACGCTCATAGAAAGCCAACAAATATGGTTACATCACACGTAAATGTTTACGCTGGGTGAGACTACGGATTATTGGTAGTGAACAAAAAGTTGTTAAATCGTCAGTATTGAACCCACGATCTCGGCGCATAAGAAAGAAAACAGAGGAGAAAAAACTTTTAGAATTAAGCTATATTAAGAAATAAATTATTACCAAGTCCGTCCGTCCGTAATTTAAAAGAAGTGCCTGTTCATTTTCAGGAAATTTGAATTATTAAATAGCTTTTAGACTGAGAAAGTATTATTTGTGTAAACGGAAACAGCTGTACAGTGAATGAGTTAATTATTCATTAAAAGTGAGTCAACTCAGAACAAACAGCTCTTTTAGTGATGGTAACGATGACGTACCGACGAACATGGGATCGACTCCGTAATACCACAAAATACACAGATACAGAAGGTCCGCTCAATACGCTCACTAAAATCCTAAGCATATACATGCTTATAGAGATATACGGTCGTTCGAGGCAAGGTCACGATCGCACTGTACGTGATCTTGCCTACAACGACCGTATACGTCTATAAGCATGTATGTGCTTAGCATTTTTGTGAGCGTATTGAGCGGACCTTCTGTATCTATGTGTTTTGTGACTTAGGTCAGTTGCGTCCATGTTGCGTCTGTCTGGTAATGTCAAGGTCTACTAATAACCGACGACCGATATAATTTAATTACAATAGACCATTTCTTATTATAGCAATAAAAACGCAGACTTGAAAGCTTCATGGCTTTATATAACTACTAGCTTCCGCCCGCGACTTTATTCTGCGTGGACTTTAGAATTGGGACCAAAGAGAAATAAAATGATAAGGCAGCGCCATCTAGTGACAAAGTAAACTTTTAGTTTCCTGAGATTCCTCCGGGAACCCTTGAGTTTTTCTGGATAAAAAGTATCCTATGTGTTAGCCCAGTGCTTTATCTATCTACCTACCAAAGTTCATCCAAATCCGTTCAGTAGTTTCGGCGTGAAAGTGGAACAAACAAACATCCATAATTTCGCATTTATAATATTAGTGAGATGAGATTTTATTTTATTATTTCAATTGCCCGCCTCACTCATAGCGAGCGAACCAAAGCGTTGTGTTTTCATCATCATTGTACAGACAGCCACAAAGATATCTGAACCTCTCCGTTATACACCAAGGGGTTCAGTCATATATCTCTGTGGGCCAGTGTACAATATTGTGCAGTGCACACTTCTTGAAACGTTGAGCGTACAATTTCCGCGTGGTAGGGACTTTGCACTAGGTAGAAAAAAATACGATTTAAAAGAACGTCTACAGCATCTAATTACTTAAACAATAATAATTTTAAGTTTGATATATCAGCTGAAATACGTCCACTGCTGAATTAAATGCTCCCCAAATATTTTCATAACGATCGATCGGGCTCACGCTGCGCGCATTCACTGGATCACTCTGCTTTGGGTTTTCAATTTTTAATGAAGCTTATTTTCAAATTCACTTGATAAATATTCTTATTAAGGTGTGACAAGGGTTCATAATTATTGTACTTACTAATATGGGTGTTTGTTTAGTGGTGTAATTTGACTGTATTTTAAACGTGAATTACTATTGGCAAAGTCTATTATAAATAATAATAATGTTTATTGAATAAAAAGTGTACAAATTAAACATAAATTGCTAGAGATTTACAAAATACAAAAGGTATTATGTGCCTGAACTAGGATAAACCTGTGCTTCAGGCAAAAGGTGCAGACATAGTTTCTTATGGACTAAAAATATCATAATAAACTACAAATATTATTAGTGAACAGTTTATAATATAACGTTTCTAAACCAAAAATAAATAATTTATTTAATTACCAACATCATATTTTCAGTATCTTCATAGCTCAAGCTTTGTAAAAAATTCTTCACAATAGTTTTACAGTTATACAAGTTATGGTCATATGTACTTATTGTTTTATTAATTCTGTTGTATAGGAAAGGTGCAAGAAATGCAAAAAAACTATTTGTAAACACATGTTTTGATGTTAAGGTTGCAAGAGTAGGGCAAACTATGTCTTTTCGCCTCTTACTATTAATAACGTCAGGTCTATAAGTTAGTGCTTTGTGTTGTTTTAGTACTGTGTTCAGTATAAAAAGCTGCCGAACAGTCAACACTTTGCAGGAGTCATAGAGTAAGCTTGTAGGAAATAGGAATGGGCGGAAAGTGGACACTTTTAGGATGGCTCTTTGCGCTCGCTCGAGGGTGAGCATTAAGGTTTTCGGCGCCCCTCCCCAAGAAGTGATACAGTATGTGATTATTGATTCACACAAGGTCATATATACTAGTCTAATAAGTTTTGGATCGGCGATGTAGTGTAGTTTTTTGAAGACAAATATTAATTTACGCACTCTATTAACTAATGTAGAAATTTGTTGTTGAAAGGACAGGGTTGTATCAATAATAATACCTAAGTATTTAATGCTACTTGTTTTCATTATATTAGGACAGTTGCACGTGATGTTTGGAGGGCTGTTGCAGTAATGTGCAATGATGTTAGGATAACTAATGGTTTGACTTGGGTTACGCATGCAGAACTTAATATATTTAGTTTTATCTGCATTTAGGGTTAGCAAATATTTCAAAAGAAACGTTGGATAGATGTAAGAGAAATCTTCGTCATTTTCGAAGAGTTTTTTTGAGTCTAACATACTAGCATACTATAAAATTAGTAAAGGATCATCATTTGTCTTGTAGTCGTTGGTAACGCCTATAAAAAAATCTTTATTACGCACATATTATTATTTTGTTGTATGTGATTGTAGTAAAATGCATCGCATCAAAAACATAAATGTGAAAATGGGAGCCAAGTTCAATATTATGATATGGTGTGGTTGTCAACTTTACTGAGAAAAGAATTGAGATCTAAATGGATGCCAAGTTCTGTAGATAATCCTGAAATTTATTTATAAGAACGTATAACATTCTTAAGTAAATTTAAAACACAATTTCTTGTTTTTTACTGCTACAACAATGTTTGCTATTTAAAAATATGACTTTCTAAATTTAAATAGTAGAATTATTTACACAAAGCAAATAACTTATGATCTGTTTAACCTCAACTTTGACTTGGCTAGTTTTCACATACTAGTCATCTTAAATTTGGTTTATCAACGTATCATCTTTATGTTATACGCAAGTTCTTATTTTTATATTATAAGGTTCTATTCTTCTGAATATTTCATGTGCTGGTAAAAACTAGCCAAGTCAATGATGAGGTTAAACAGATCATAAGTTATTTGCTTTGTGTAAATAATTCTACTATTTAAATTTAGAAAGTCATATTTTTAAATAGCAAACATTGTTGTAGCAGTAAAAAACAAGAAATTGTGTTTTAAATTTACTTAAGAATGTTATACGTTCTTATAAATAAATTTCAGGATTATCTACAGAACTTGGCATCCATTTAGATCTCAATTCTTTTCTCAGTAAAGTTGACAACCACACCATATCATAATATTGAACTTGGCTCCCATTTTCACATTTATGTTTTTGATGCGATATCATTACTTTTTGTGAGTACATTTATTAATATTATTTAAAAGTGATTTACTAATAATAAAAAAACCTGCGCTTACGCTGTCACACCCCGGACACTTCATACCAATTTCGCGCCATTGTTTACTACATAGACATTCATGTTTGTACACATGTAAATGTGTAAAACTTTTAGTGCTTGATCTGATAAGTGTACTTAGTAGGACAATTTCCATGTTCTACCGGCAGCTGTAGGAGCCTATGTATTGTGAGTCAGTTTATATTTAAAGCGGCAATGCCAGTGGATGCAGCTACTTCAAGTAATTTGTTCATTCGCTTCGTAACCGAACTTTTAATGGTATTGATATAGGTAACTTTTTCCTGTGCCGCCTGTCCTACTAGCAAATTCTCCAAAACTGCAGTTTTGTCTAACAAAGTCTTACAAATTGTGTCGAAAATACGTTTCTGGTCTAACATTTAGACCTTTTATCATTTGTTCGAGCTCATTTTCTGATATGAAATCTTTGGCATTTCTGAAATCTTCCATTGCATTTACAGCTTCAACAGGTAAGAAGTCCAACGGGTTCTTTAGACCGTCATCTTCGTGATCATGTTCCTGTCGATTTCTTTCAATTTCTCCTACTTTTCCTGCAATCATTTCGAATGCTCTCTCTGTATTGTCTAATGTCACTGACATAAGTACATTATCCCTTACTTACTAAATCAACACAAGATATCTCTTCTAGTTTGGGCATGGCAGCACCCACCGAATCTTATCATTATCAGTTACAACTTACAACAGTACACCTACTGGCTACTATGTGTAACTGTGCTCTGTTTGAAAGATATAACAGTACTTACTACAGAAGATGTGTTTCACCCCGTAAGGAATCGACCAACCGGTAGGCCGGTATAGAGGGCGGCTTCAGTGAGAAAACTCTTGGTTCAAATCCAACATGGGCAACTTTATATTTATTATATTTTCAGCTTATTGTTAGTAATAATGAAATGCTAACATATATTTTTATTCTGTTTATATTTAATGAATTAAGTTTATATGTAATCGTTTTTATTTAAATATTTAGTAGCTAGTGCTTTTATTACACAGGTTTTTTATACAATTCCAAGAATCTTTTATTTTTGTTTCGTCTTGCTATTTTCCTGTTTTCCATTTACTAAATTGTATAATATTATCTTTATTTCACCATTACCATAACAACCTCGATAGCTCACTTAATATAGAAGTCGCACATGTAACGCGCAGGTGTGAGTTCGAGCCCCGCGATAAGTTACTTTTTGAGCCTTTTTTTATTTTTTTAACACATGTTTTTTTTAATTTTTCCGTTATCAGTACATGAAATACTAGCCGCACACCAAATTTCAAGCTCGTAGCCTTTCTAGAAGTACCTTAGCTTTTTGATGACGGTGAGTGTGTCTTTAAATCATAAAAATATTGTATTGAAAAAACATTTTTTTCTTAGAAATTCAGTGTTTTCTGATTTTTTCCTTTGCATACACACAATTACCTAGCTTGATGCAAAATTTGAACTTTCTAGGTCATCTGGAAGTGGGTAAACTTTTTGATCTATATGTCAGTGAGTCAGTCATAAAAATGACGATTTTCGGACGTTAAAATCTATACCAACCGTTTGAGCTGTGTTTATAAAATTTTGAGTACTCGTTTATCTAGGAAGTCTTAATACATAAACCAAATTTGGTGTGTTTATGTTAAATAGATTTTGAGTTATGAAGGTGACAAAAGTGGCTCCAAATGGTTCGTGTAATATTACACACGGAGCTACTCGCCAGTTCTTTTTTGTCGTGAACTTGGCTGGACACGCTCCGCGTGTCTAGATATATTGAGTTCCATTCGAGTATTACTATTTGGTTAATATAATTCCTTGATTAAAAAGGGACGTCCTAAAAATATTTTGGTACATTCCTGTATAATTGATAGCCTGATAAAAGTATTTTTATAAACTTTAACTTAATTGTTGAGGTTATCGTTTTCTACACGTGATAGTCATGTTATGGACATTAATTATAAGTTATAAGATAAACTTTATATTTATGAATCTCAGTAAAGAAATCTGTAGGTATGTTATCTTTCTTACATGTAGGAGCGAACGGCATAACCCAGAATATCAGAGGAATAAGCTTTTGTCGAGAAATATTTATCTAATTGATCATGTTTATAAATATTTAAAACTTTATTTACTCAATTTTATCAAGGAACTTCATCGTACATTTTGTCAACATATGTAATCAGTGCCGCCATTCAACACACCAAGAGACCGCCGTGAACATAGCCGCCCCATTTCTTGAAACCCGCGTTTTTTAGCTTAAATCGTTAGTTCTTCGTTAGTTCCGATTTGTTCAGGCCAAATTTCGTTTGTTCCGTCACGCGAAATAGCGATTTTTTTTAAATTAATATGGAGGCGGCTATGTTCACGCTAGCCGCCCCATTCCAGCTTTTTTGATTTTTTTTCGCTATAACGATAGGCATTCGTTAGTTCTGATTTGTTCAGGAGGAAAATCGTTTGTTCTAGTAATAGTTTCCGCGAAAAAAAATACCAAAGTGGGGCGGCTATCTTCACGTGAACATAGCCCGCCCCAAAGGATTTTTTTAAAAAAAAGTATACCATTCGATAGATATTCGTTAGTTCTGATTTGTTCTGAAGAAATTTTGTTTGTTCTAATAAGCATTTCTGAGAAAACAACAAAAAACCCTCAGTTCATTTGCCAATTGAAATTAAACTCTATACACTGGAGATATGGCTCAAAATACTTATCATATGTGTCGACTCCTAAGATTTTGGTCATAGCAACGAATCAATCGTAGTAACAGTTCATGGATCTGAACATAACGTCAAAAATAACTATGTCACTTTGCTTAAGTAAGGATATTGATTCCTCACCAGATTAACAATGCATAGGACGAAGTTGTAAAAAAATAATATAGGCTGAGGACAATACCCTAACTTTGTACCCACGCTCGATTTAAATAATTAGCAAAACATTTCGTTTGTTCTGGTATTCCATTCTAGTCCAGTGGCGTATTTAGGCTGAAGACGATTTTCAAATACCACACCAAGAGGGGTGCGTTTGCTGTCTAAATTCTATTTGTTCTAGCATTGTGCCCGCTATTTATCTTCAAAAACATGTAGAACTACCTATTGGCTAACTTCAGGCAAAATATTTCGTTTGTTCTATGAATAATTTCATGACCAGAATTTTTTAAACTGAGATACACGGTTTTCATAGAAAATTTCTATAAGGTAGGACTGTAGTTAAATTTATCATTTGTTCTAGCCTTGTGCCCACATTTGAACCTAATAACCATGAAGGATGGTCTATTGGCTCACGTTAACCAGAATATTTCGTTTGTTCTACTATTCTTATCGTATCCAGAGACGTATTTAGGCTGATGGCGATTTTCAAATATCACAGCAAGAGGGGTAAGTTTGATGTCTAATTTCTATTTGTTCTAGTATTGTGCCCGCTATTAATCCTCATAAACATGTAGGACTACCTACTGGCTAACGTCAGGCAAAATTTTTCATTTGTTCTATGAATATTTTCGTGTCCAGGATTTATTTACCGTGACAAACTATTTTCATAGAAAGTTTCTTTAAGGTAAGACTGAAGTTTACTTTATGATTTGTTCTAACCTTGTGCCCGCATTTCAATCTAATAAACATGAAGTATGGTATATTGGCTAACTTCAGGCAGAATATTTCGTTTGTTCTAGCATTCGTTTCGTGTCCAGGACCGTATTTAGGCTGAAGATGATTTTCAAATACCATATCACTAGGGGTAAGTTTGATGTCTACATTCTATTTGTTCTAGCATTGTGCCCGCTATTGATCCTCATACACATGTAGGACTACCTACTGGCTAACGTCAGGCAAACTTTTTCGTTTGTTCTATGAATATTTTCGTGTCCAGAATTTTTTTACTGTGACTAACTATTTTCATAGAAAATTTCTATAAGGTAGGATTGTAGTTCACTTTATCATTTGTTCTAGCCTTGTGCCCGCATTTGAACCTAATAACCATGAAGGATAGTCTATTGGCTAACGAAAGCCAGAATATTTCGTTTGTTCTAGCATTCGTTTCGTGTCCAGGGATGTATTTAGGCTGAAGATGATTTTTAAATACCATATCAGTAGGAGTAAGTTTGATGTCTAAATTCTATTTGTTCTAGCATTGTGCCCGCTATTGATCCTCATACACATGTAGGACTACCTACTGGCTAACGTCAAGCAAAATTTTTCGTTTGTTCTATGAATATATTCGTATCCAGAAATTTTATACTGTGAGAAACTATTTTCATAGAAAATTTCTTTAAGGTGAGACTGAAGTTCACTTTTTGATTTGTTCTAGCATTGTGCCCGCATTTCAATCTAATAAACATGAAGTATGGTCTATTGGCTAACTTCTGGCGGAATATTTCGTTTGTTCTAGCATTCGTTTCGTGTCCAGGGACTTATATAGGCTGAAGATGATTTTTAAATACCATATCAGTAGGGGTAAGTTCGATGTCTAGATTCTATTTGTTCTAGCACAGTGCCCGCTATTGATTCTCATACACATGTAGGACTACCTACTGGCTAACGTCAGGCAAACTTTTTCGTTTGTTTCTATGAATATTTTCGTGTCCAGAATTTTTTTACTGTGACTAATTATTTTCATAGAAAATTTCTATAAGGTAGGACTGTAGTTCACTTTTGTAACCTATTTTCCCTAGGGGAGGCTTCATAAACAAAGTAAAAACAAGAAATAAAGTTTAACAAACTTTTAATTTAATTAAATATATTTCCTACAGAAAATAACAAAAAGTGGGTACATTGGTGGTCCGGTGGTCACTTATTCTAAACACTTATTATAAACCGCTTTAGCCGAATCGTCGGATAAAAAAACGTCAAGAGTCGCCCTTAATGAGGGAACGCTCTAAATTGTCTAAAAAAATAGTCAAAATACTCAGATGTAGTCAAATGGAAACACGGCCCGTTGCCACATCTTAATAATGCATCCAGCAAAGCAGAAAAACAAAAACAATTGAATATCTGAGTTGCCTCCCAGTGATGAGATTGCCTCCCGGAAAAATAAAAGTTGCCTCCCGAAAACCAAACACTCCTGGCCACGAAAAAAAAACCTTGTTGTCGAAAAAAAACTCTTGGTGACGAATGCGTCCCTCAGATGAAACAATTCTTGGTGACGAATGCGTCCCTCAGAAAAAATGTTGCATCCCGCAAAAAAAAACTTGTGGTGACGAATGCGTCCCGTAAAAAAACACGTTGATGGCGTATGCGCCTCGATGAAACAATCCTGGCGATGAATACGCCCCGTAGAAACACTCTTGACTCCCGGTGAAAATAAACTCTTGGTCACAAATGCACCCCGGTGAAAAGATTCTTGCGATGAATGCGCCCCGTAGAAGCAATTCTTATTCCGTATAATACGCCCCGTAGAAAAGCCCCTGGAAAAAACACTAAGGGTTAGTCCCAGTAACAAAAAACTGTTGAAGCTGGTAGGCGCTTCAACAAACATCTTAAAACCTAACATACACTACACTCTAGTCTACAGCTCACTGTTACTACTTTACTACTTAATTAAAAAAACAAGTAACTGACCCCGTCCTTCGCTAAAGCCTATCCTATCAAAAAAATAACTAATGGGAAAACTTTTATAATAAAACACCTTTCTTACTCAATGACACGAATGAAACAAAGGTTTGTATGATGTGAAAAACATTCACAAATAAAATAACTCGGGGAAAGCAACGCTATACCATGACTAACAATACTAACCTTTAAGGGAATAAATCTAAGTTTCAGAGTGAAAGTTCCACTCGATGTGCTCTGTTCACACAAGGGGGTTACTAAACAATGGTGTTGGTGTATCATGAAGCACCAAAAAAAAGAAATTAATGTAAAATATAGGACTTGGTACCTACATATTCTAACCTCAAAGTAGCAGTTTTCGGTCAAATTCGAAAAGGTAAATTAGAAAGAATGCTAGAAACGTGTTTATAAATAAGATTCAGTACCTTTTGAGGGGCTGGAAGGTGTCGATAGTTAAGTAACACGCCAAATGTTCTGGTGACGCCACGAGGCCTGTAAATCAAAAATTTATTTAGAATAAAATTCTTCTGAGGAAATCGATAAATAGGTTTGGCCCGAGCCTTTGCTGTCTACTTACCAAAAGGGGAACAGTCGGGAACATGGGAACAATGTCCAAAGTCAACCCGGCCACAGCGTCACCAGCACTTATTCCACGGAGTGCGTTTTTGGTGGCGCAACCGCGCTGTGAAAGCTGACAGTTCTCCAAAGAGAATTAAAAAAAAAACAACGAGGTGACGTTCCTAAACTGGTCGAAAAAATCAGCATATCAGTTAACCAAAACGATAGCCTATAAGAAACTCCTCGAGTGCGAAAAGAACAGACTCTAAATTAACTTTCCTAACAACAAAATTGTTATGGCTCAGGGTACGAGTCGGTTGAAAAAGCAAAAAAATATAAATTTACGAAAAAATCAAAAAAAGGTGTTACAGTTCACCCCCACCTGGGTTAGAATTCACGCAGGGAATTCTACGGCTGCCCTCAGCCGAAAACTCCATCTGTTACGCGAAGAACAAAATTAAACTTACAGCTAAGTTAAAAGAAAACTATTCTACGAGAACAAAATTAATATTCTAAGTGGAGTCAGCCACATAAAAAAAAAATATATCTTTCTTCCAGTAATCGTTCCACGACATAAGAAACCAGCGTCAGGACAGATGGTAAACGTTCAAACAAAAAAAACTCTTCAGTCCGGACGAACAAAAGTAAGTTAGTACCCTAACGGACCAACCAAATTTAACTAAACTAACACACAAGAAATAATAAACTAACCTAACGATGTCGTCATCTTGGCATCATTGGGACACAGATGGTGTACCAATGCTTGCAAAGCAACTAAGGCCTACGATGTACCGACATCAAGACTCTTAAAATCTTTGACGTGCCACGTGCCAATGTTTTTGCCGTTGTCATCCTCTAGCTCATAGACTAAAGAAGACAGCTTTTTAATAATTTTGCAACGTTGATATTTAGGGGCTAATTTTGCCGAAAAATGTTTAGGAGCCGAACTCAACTTATAAGTTCGTTTCCAAACGTAATCTCCTACATTAAAATCAACGTGACGTCGCCTATTGTTATAGTATTTTACGTTTCGCTCATGAGCTTTCTTCAACTCCAGGTTGACAACCTCAAAAATACCCTTCAAGGAACCAAAACGATTTACGTAATCCTCCTGCGACGAATAAAGCAACACATTGCCGTGTTCGTCAGACGAACTCAAACCGTAAACTCGGCCGTCCACAACAGCCTCGCGACCATGAACCAACAAGAAAGGCGAAAAAGAGGTGGAATCGCTTACCGAAGTGTTAATAGCGAATTGAATCTTGGGTATATTAGCATCCCACGAGCGATGATCCGAGCCGACTAGGGCGGAGATAGCGGTCATAATAGTCCGATTAGTGCGTTCGACAGTATTAACTTGAGGACAATAAACAGGGGTATAGTGAACTTGCGGAACGTTAAATTTAGAAAATAGGGAACGCAGTTCTTGAGAAATGAACTGGGGCCCATTGTCACAAATTATTTTTTGTGGAATCCCATGTACTAAAAAAACATGGTCTTCGACTCTTTAAGCAATGACTTTACTAGTCGCACGCCTTAACGGAAACAGTAGGCAGTATTTTGTGAAACAACAGATGACTACTAAAAGGAACGTGTTTTAAAGCCGAGACAAGGGCAGTGGACCAACTAAATCCATGCTGATGCACTGGAACGGCCGACTACAAACTTTTTGGTTCCCCATCAAGCCTACAGGGGGTTTGTTAGCATGTTTATACGCTTTACAAACTCCGCAGTTCGAGACATAATTTGTTACATCTTTGTACATAGCTGGCCAGTAATAACGTAGGCGAATCCGTTTGTAAGTTTTGTCTATTCCGAAGTGAGCGGCTGTCGGCGAGTCGTGGTTCTCACGGATAACTTCTTCTCGCTTTTCGACAGGAATTACCTCCTTCCAACAAAATTCGTTACTTAAGGCATTCTTTCCTTTCGTATAGCGATATAACTTACCGTTGATTATCTGGAAATTTGGGCAAGACTGTGGTCTCTCCTGACACCTAGACAAGACATTTCGAAACCAGCGATCTCCGGTTGTAATATTAGCGACAATCGCATTAACAGGAACCGACCTGGACAGAGCATCCGGAACAATATTCTCTGAACCTCGGCGATGTTCAATCACAAAATTGTAAGGGGACAGGCGACAGCCCCAACGCTCGAGACGTCCTGTTGGATTTTTGAGATTGAGAAACCACTTTAAACTCGCATGATCAGTGACGATTTTAAACGGAGTGCTACCCTCAAGGTATGGTTTGTAATGTTCAACCGCGAATACGACTGCCAGAGCCTCCCGCTCAGTCGCAGAATAATTCCGTTCTGCCTGGTTTAATGAGCGACTACAATAAGCGATCGGGTGTTCCTCGCCATCGAAAATTTGTGTTAACATGCCTCCGACACCGACTTCTGACGCATCAGTGTGAACAATAAAAGGCCGTGAGAAATCTGGGCAAGCCAGAACTGGGGAAGTCGTCAAAGCGGTCTTCAAAGCTTGGAAGGAAGACTCAGCATCTATGGACCAATGGAATGGCGGAGCATCCTTCTTGTTTGAAGTCAAAGCATTTAAAGGTGCCGCGATATCGCTGAAGTTACGGATGAATCTTCTGTAGTAGGAGGCTGTGCCTAAGAAACGTTTCAATTCCTTACGACAAGTTGGAATGGGAAAATCAACTATCGCTTGGATTTTACCCGGGTCAGTACGTAAGCCCTCCTCATCAATGACGTATCCCAAATACTTTAACTGCCTGCGAAAGAAACTACTCTTCTCCAAGTTTATAGTTAGACCAGCGGATGCTAGACGGTCACGTACCCTTCCTAGCAATTCTAGGTGCTCTCGAAACGTTGAACTGATGATGATAATATCGTCCAAATAAATGAACACCCGCCCGTCAAATTCGGGTCCAAAGAGTCTATCCATGAGTCGCTGCTGAGTGGCAGGAGCAGAAGTCAAACCGAAGCACATAACCTTAAACTGGAACAAACCCCGACCGGGGACGGTGAACGCAGTTTTCTCCTTAGAAGATTCCTCAAGTGGAATCTGCCAGAAAGCGGATTTTAAGTCAATCGAGGAAAGAAACCGACAGTTTCCTAACTGGTCCAGAATCTGACTAATGTATGGGAGGGGATAAGCATCATGCTTAGACACTTGATTTAATTTCCGGCTGTCTAGACAAAATCTTAACTCACCATTCGCTTTAGGAGCCATAGTTACGGGATTATTCCACGGGCTGTTACTTGCCTCTACCACGTCTAACTCTAACATTTGATCTAGTTGACGATTGAGTTCCTGTAATTTTTGGGGTGACATGGGATAATAACGCTGTTTAATGGGTTCAGCATCTGCTGTATCGATTTTGTGGGTGATCAGATGGGTCCGGCCCAATCCTTTCACGTCAGATGAAATCTCCCTGAAAGACATGTATACCTCGGTTGCTTGCAACTTTTGTTCTTCCGACAAGGACTCGAAGGGGTGTAAACGACTTATTTTTAATACTTCAAAGGCATTTTCATCAAAAGAGTCAAGGTTTTCGGTGTTCAATAAAGCTAAAACCTCAGGTGCAATGTTGAACGCCTTCCAGAAATCAATTCCAAAAAGAAAATCGAAAGGAACACAAGGAATCACGTAGAAATCGATAACCCTAGTCATCCCTCTAGCCGTGACAGGCAAAGACATGTGGCCAAAAACGTTTGATTTAGAGCCATTCGCAGTAATGATTGTTTCCGGCTCCTTAGGAGAAGTCATTTTTATATCATTCAGGAATCGCTCAAAGTTTCTCCCTCCTATAATAGATATTTCTGATCCAGAATCTAACAATCCCTTGCAAGTAACGCCCAATATCTCCACATTCAAATAAGGTCGGTTATCAGTTGAGACATTCAAAGGAAAATGGGTCGCTGTTGACGGCACATCGTAATCATTCGAACTTGGTTTTTCAAAGAAGGTCTTGACGGTTTGGCACCATCTCCTCCAATCCTCTGCATCGAAATTAAGACGACGGCGACCCAGCCCAATTAGTTTTTTGAATCGCCGGAATTGCATTTTAAACAAGTTCTGGCAGTATAACCTTTCTCACCACAACGATAACAAATCAGCTCCGTCACGGGTTCCTTACAATCAGCGACGTTGTGGGTATCGGCACGACAACGGACGCAGTGTTTGTTCTCTGAAATGATGGCACAGGGTTTGTTGGCTCGACAGGGCTGCTTGAACGCAAGGTCTGGAGCAACCACGTTAGAAGAGGAACGAGGGGGTTCCGTAAAACGTTCGGATCTTAGCCGGGCGTGTTCAAGCTTCCGACAAAAATGCTTGAATTCGTCCCAAGAATTAATATTCATCAGAGCCAGTTGAGAAGAATAAAACGGTCTAACATTCCTCATAACGATTTTTAATTTTTGTGCCTCGTTCATCGGAGTCGGCAATCGGCTAAAGTAATTTTGCATAACACTCAAATAAGTTACGATATTCTCTGACTGACCTTGAGTCCTAGTTCGGATTTCATCCAAGAGCTGATCCTCATAATCGAAAGGCAAATATTCGGCAAACAGCTGGGCCTTCACTTCAGTCCAAGATTCTACCTTATGCCTTATCCCTCTATACCAGATCAATGCCTCATCAACAAATAACTCCAACAAAGCCTTCAACAATTCATCATCCAAGATCCCACGAGATGAACACAGCTCCTCCAACCTCTGGACGAATGCTACTACACACGTCTTTCCGTCGAACTTAATGTTAAGCGAATATGCCTTTGATTTACTACATGACACATTAATAATAGGGTTCCCAGTTGACACATTACCTCCTACAGCAGTGGGGTTCGATGAACAATCGTTATTTTCAGCGACCTCTTGACTGCTTTTGAAATTGTCAAATAACCTGTCAACCTTGGTGGACACTTCCATCAATTCTCCCCAAAGCTTGTCCCTTAACTGAGTTTCATGATCCAAAGTTGGGTGAACTCTGCCTAATCGGTGGTACAAGTGATTTCCCAACGCGTGGATACGGTTGATATTTTTTAAGGTCATGGGCCTAGTTGCCAGTAAACCAGTGAGCTCCGTCAGCTTAGTTTGAATAGTGGTCAATTCCTGTGATATGTCACCGGTAAAGTCAACAATTTCATCAGTCGGAATTTGTTTCGCGAGTTCTGTTATCTGTACGCGTAAATCTTCAACTTTATCGGCGGGCTTAGCATCCCTAATCTTAACTTCATAAGTCAATTCTTCCTTCCGGAGGAGGCGAAATTTGATAGGTCTATCTTCCATGTTATTCATTATCACAAAGTCAGATTTAAAAATTACTTATATCGGATTTCAAACCGGACAACCCACGCTTACAATACTACTAAATACAATTCACAAAGTTTCTTAAGTTTAAAACTATTTTAAATTTATGTATGCTATATTAAGTTGACCACCGCACTAAGGATGAGCGACAGACCACCCAAAGAGCAAAAAAAAACCACCAAATGTCCCTGTTCGGGCGCCAAAATGTAACCTATTTTCCCTAGGGGAGGCTTCATAAACAAAGTAAAAACAAGAAATAAAGTTTAACAAACTTTTAATTTAATTAAATATATTTCCTACAGAAAATAACAAAAAGTGGGTACATTGGTGGTCCGGTGGTCACTTATTCTAAACACTTATTATAAACCGCTTTAGCCGAATCGTCGGATAAAAAAACGTCAAGAGTCGCCCTTAATGAGGGAACGCTCTAAATTGTCTAAAAAAATAGTCAAAATACTCAGATGTAGTCAAATGGAAACACGGCCCGTTGCCACATCTTAATAATGCATCCAGCAAAGCAGAAAAACAAAAACAATTGAATATCTGAGTTGCCTCCCAGTGATGAGATTGCCTCCCGGAAAAATAAAAGTTGCCTCCCGAAAACCAAACACTCCTGGCCACGAAAAAAAAACCTTGTTGTCGAAAAAAAACTCTTGGTGACGAATGCGTCCCTCAGATGAAACAATTCTTGGTGACGAATGCGTCCCTCAGAAAAAATGTTGCATCCCGCAAAAAAAAACTTGTGGTGACGAATGCGTCCCGTAAAAAAACACGTTGATGGCGTATGCGCCTCGATGAAACAATCCTGGCGATGAATACGCCCCGTAGAAACACTCTTGACTCCCGGTGAAAATAAACTCTTGGTCACAAATGCACCCCGGTGAAAAGATTCTTGCGATGAATGCGCCCCGTAGAAGCAATTCTTATTCCGTATAATACGCCCCGTAGAAAAGCCCCTGGAAAAAACACTAAGGGTTAGTCCCAGTAACAAAAAACTGTTGAAGCTGGTAGGCGCTTCAACAAACATCTTAAAACCTAACATACACTACACTCTAGTCTACAGCTCACTGTTACTACTTTACTACTTAATTAAAAAAACAAGTAACTGACCCCGTCCTTCGCTAAAGCCTATCCTATCAAAAAAATAACTAATGGGAAAACTTTTATAATAAAACACCTTTCTTACTCAATGACACGAATGAAACAAAGGTTTGTATGATGTGAAAAACATTCACAAATAAAATAACTCGGGGAAAGCAACGCTATACCATGACTAACAATACTAACCTTTAAGGGAATAAATCTAAGTTTCAGAGTGAAAGTTCCACTCGATGTGCTCTGTTCACACAAGGGGGTTACTAAACAATGGTGTTGGTGTATCATGAAGCACCAAAAAAAAGAAATTAATGTAAAATATAGGACTTGGTACCTACATATTCTAACCTCAAAGTAGCAGTTTTCGGTCAAATTCGAAAAGGTAAATTAGAAAGAATGCTAGAAACGTGTTTATAAATAAGATTCAGTACCTTTTGAGGGGCTGGAAGGTGTCGATAGTTAAGTAACACGCCAAATGTTCTGGTGACGCCACGAGGCCTGTAAATCAAAAATTTATTTAGAATAAAATTCTTCTGAGGAAATCGATAAATAGGTTTGGCCCGAGCCTTTGCTGTCTACTTACCAAAAGGGGAACAGTCGGGAACATGGGAACAATGTCCAAAGTCAACCCGGCCACAGCGTCACCAGCACTTATTCCACGGAGGGCGTTTTTGGTGGCGCAACCGCGCTGTGAAAGCTGACAGTTCTCCAAAGAGAATTAAAAAAAAAACAACGAGGTGACGTTCCTAAACTGGTCGAAAAAATCAGCATATCAGTTAACCAAAACGATAGCCTATAAGAAACTCCTCGAGTGCGAAAAGAACAGACTCTAAATTAACTTTCCTAACAACAAAATTGTTATGGCTCAGGGTACGAGTCGGTTGAAAAAGCAAAAAAATATAAATTTACGAAAAAATCAAAAAAAGGTGTTACACTTTATCATTTGTTTTAGCCTTGTGCCCGCATTTGAACCTAATAACCATGAAGGATGGTCTATTGGCTAACGAAAGCCAGAATATTTCGTTTGTTTTAGCATTCATTTCGTGTCCAGGGACGTATTTAGGCTGAAGATGATTTTTAAATATCATATCAGTAGGGGTAAGTTTGATGTCTAAATTCTATTTGTTCTAGCATTGTGCCCGCTATTGATCCTCATACACATGGAGGACTACCTACTGGCTAACGTCAAGCAAATTTTTTCGTTTGTTCTATGAATATATTCGTATCCAGAATTTTTTTACTGTGAGAAACTATATTCATAGAAAATTTCTTTAAGGTGAGACTGAAGTTCACTTTTTGATTTGTTCTAGCCTTGTGCCCGCATTTCAATCTAATAAACAGGAAGTATGGTCTATTGGCTAACTTCAGGCGGAATATTTCGTTTGTTCTAGCATTCGTTTCGTGTCCAGGGACGTATTTAGGCTGAAGATGATTTTCAAATACCATATCAGTAGGGATAAGTTTGATGTCTAAATTCTATTTGTTCTAGCATTGTGCCCGCTATTGATCCTCATACACATGTAGGACTACCTAATGGCTAACGTCAGGCAAACTTTTTCGTTTGTTCTATGAATATTTTCGTGTCCAGAATTTTTTTACTGTGACTAACGATTTTCATAGAAAATTTCTATGAGGTAGGATTGTAGTTCACTTTATCATTTGTTCTAGCCTTGTGCCCGCATTTGAACCTAATAACCATGAAGGATGGTCTATTGGCTAACGAAAGCCAGAATATTTCGTTTGTTCTAGCATTCGTTTCGTGTCCAGGGACGTATTTAGGCTGAAGATGATTTTTAAATACCATATCAGTAGGGGTAAGTTTGATGTCTAAATTCTATTTGTTCTAGCATTGTGCCCGCTATTGATCCTCATACACATGTAGGACTACCTACTGGCTAACGTCAAGCAAAATTTTTCGTTTGTTCTTTGAATATATTCGTATCCAGAAATTTTTTACTGTGAGAAACTATTTTCATAGAAAATTTCTTTAAGGTGAGACTGAAGTTCACTTTTTGATTTGTTCTAGCATTGTGCCCGCATTTTAATCTAATAAACATGAAGTATGGTCTATTGGCTCACTTCTGGCGGAATATTTCGTTTGTTCTAGCATTCGTTTCGTGTCCAGGGACTTATATAGGCTGAAGATGATTTTTAAATACCATATCAGTAGGGGTAAGTTCGATGTCTAGATTCTATTTGTTCTAGCATAGTGCCCGCTATTGATCCTCATACACATGTAGGACTACCTACTGGCTAACGTCAGGCAAAATTTTTAGTTTGTTCTATGAATATATTCGTGTCCAGATATTTTTTACTGTGAGAAACTATTTTCATAGAAAATTTCTTTAAGGTGAAACTGAAGTTCACTTTTTGATTTGTTCTAGCATTGTGCCCGCATTTCAATCTAATAAACATGAAGTATGGTCTATTGGCTAACTTCTGGCGGAATATTTCGTTTGTTCTAGCATTCGTTTCGTGTCCAGGGACTTATATAGGCTGAAGATGATTTTTAAATACCATATCAGTAGGGGTAAGTTCGATGTCTAGATTCTATTTGTTCTAGCATAGTGCCCGCTATTGATCCTCATACACATATAGGACTACCTACTGGCTAACGTCAGGCAAACTTATTCGTTTGTTCTATGAATATTTTTGTGTCCAGAATTTTTTTACTGTGACTAACTATTTTCATAGAAAATTTCTATAAGGTAGGACTGTAGTTCACTTTATCATTTGTTTTAGCCTTTTGCCCGCATTTGAACCTAATAATCATAAAGGATGGTCTATTGGCTAACGAAAGCCAGAATATTTCGTTTGTTCTAGCATTCATTTCGTGTCCAGGGACGTATTTAGGCTGAAGATGATTTTTAAATATATCAGTAGGGGTAAGTTTGATTTCTAAATTCTATTTGTTCTAGCATTGTGCCCGCTATTGATCCTCATACACATGGAGGACTACCTACTGGCTAACGTCAAGCAAAATTTTTCGTTTGGTATATGAATATATTCGTATCCAGAATTTTTTTACTGTGAGAAACTATATTCATAGAAAATTTCTTTAAGGTGAGACTGAAGTTCACTTTTTGATTTGTTCTAGCCTTGTGCCCGCATTTCAATCTAATAAACAGGAAGTATGGTCTATTGGCTAACTTCTGGCGGAATATTTCGTTTGTTCTAGCATTCGTTTCGTGTCCAGGGACGTATTTAGGCTGAAGATGATTTTCAAATACCATATCAGTAGGGATAAGTTTGATGTCTAAATTCTATTTGTTCTAGCATTGTGCCCGCTATTGATCCTCATACACATGTAGGACTACCTACTGGCTAACGTCAGGCAAACTTTTTCGTTTGTTCTATGAATATTTCGTGTCCAGAATTTTTTTACTGTGACTAACTAGTTTCATAGAAAATTTCTATAAGGTAGGATTGTAGTTCACTTTATCATTTGTTCTAGCCTTGTGCCCGCATTTGAACCTAATAACCATGAAGGATGGTCTATTGGCTAACGAAAGCCAGAATATTTCGTTTGTTCTAGCATTCGTTTCGTGTCCAGGGACGTATTTAGGCTGAAGATGATTTTTAAATACCACACATAGATCGATTTTATCTAAAAACCTGGCCGAAAAGACTAATTCACTTTCTATCACATTCCAGGAAAGGACAGGTACCAACAGGTACCTAGGTTGTGAGGGAACAATAGGTCGCCATTTTGAATTTTATGGACGCGCGACACGCTTTACAATCAGTTGGAATTCCCACGTCTTGTTCAAAGCACGTACATTTCGATTTTAAAACTCGTCAATATTAGTGATTTTCAATCTTCTGTTAATCAAAACCATTAGTGAAAAGTGTTGTTTTTTATCATGGAAGCTTCAGAACCAGGTTAGTACTTTTGATTATAGCTATTTATTTGTTATTTAATGCTGTGGTTGTCAAGGTAGAAATTATTTTGTAAACCGCATAAAACCATTCAAGTAAAATCTCGCAAATTTACAAAGATTGATCATTTAGTTACATTTCCGGGCCTTTCCGAGCTGTAATTTTTTTAAACTATATTGGTTACTTAAAGAAGAAAGTAACTATGTAAATAGAAAGTGCCATAAAATGCCCGTTATTTTTTTATATTTTTTTCTTATCTGTAGGATTTCCCAAAACAAATTTAGTTATTCATATAACTTAACTAATAAATGTTATTTTCGCTTCCAGGGACTTCTGGCGTCACGGTAGTGACACGAAAACATATTTATTTTATGGTACAACAAAACCATGAAAAATATTTTTCAAAAAAATTGGACTCAGTAGAGTCTGACCTACTCAACAAAGAAAATATTACAGTTGATCAAAGAAACTCATTTTTGAAAGTATTTTCTCGTCTAAAATCTGAAATGAAAACAAAATGGGACGCAGCTAATAGAACAGAGGAAAATTTTTTGACGAAAAATCAGAAATGGCTTCAAGGTACGCGACTGACTATATTTTATTATTATTATATTTTTATTTGTTATTATTTTTGTTGAATTGTTGCTCAATTATTATTTTTCTGTTCACAGGGACCATAGAGATACCTAAGCAGATGAAGAATAGTCCCGGTCGCCCCCAAAAATCATTTGCGGATTCATCTGAGCGTTCCAAACGTCGAAAAACGGAGAACTTGCGAAAGTCTGATCAGACTGAAGAACTGTTATACGCATCTCAAATGGTTTTGAGGGAATCAGGAAATGCAGCAGCTGCAACTGTGGTAAAAGAACTAATTATGTCACCAGAAAAAGGAGACAAATATAGAAAAGCAATGAAAAGTATGGAATCGGAAACATCAAGGAAACAGTTGACGCCAAGTCAGGCTTTGTCAATGTTTGTCGAGGCACAACTAACTCGCAAACAATACGAAGTCGTTAGAACAAGTGATCCGAAGTTATACCCTTGTTATGATGTATTGCTAAGCGAGAAGAAAAAATGCTATCCCGATAAAAGTTCTATAAAGATATCGGAAACATGTGGTGAAGTGAAACTACAAGATCTTTTGGATCATACGTCTTCGAGGCTCATTTTATACTTAGAAGACGTCATGCAGGCATTTGCCGATACTGAAACCGTAGAAGCAGAGCTAATTTATAAGTGGGGCTGCGATGGCTCGCAACAGTCAAGATTTAAGCAAAAATTTGACGATGCTTCTGCCTCGGATGCGAATATTTTCCAGTCATCATTGGTTCCATTAAGATTAACTTGTTCCCGTACCAAGAAGGTACTATGGCAAAATCCACAACCATCTTCACCACGGTTCTGCAGACCAATGAGAATACGATTTATTGCTGAATCAAAAGAAGTAACTAAAGAAGAAATATCATATTTTGAAGGTCAAATTGCTGCCCTTCATAATACAAGGATTCAGAATGAAACATTTGACATTTCAATAAAACACACTTTGTGTTTTACAATGATAGATGGAAAAGTCTGTAACGCGGCAACTGAAACATTATCAACAATGCGGTGCTATATTTGTAAATTAACTCAGACAAAATTTAATAATTTGGAAAATATACCAAGAGAAGTGGAACCGGAAAACCTTAAATTTGGACTGTCTGTATTACATGCAAGAATCCGATTCTTTGAATCATTACTACATCTGGCATACAAAATACCAGTACAAAAATGGCAGATTCGGAGCCAAGAAGACAAAATTGCTGTAAATATTAGGAAGCAAGAAATTCAAAAGAAATTTAAAGAAGAACTTGGACTAGTGGTAGATGTGCCAAAACAAGGGTTCGGAAATTCCAACGATGGCAATACTAGTCGCAGATTTTTTGCCAATCCAGAAGTTTCATCCGCTATAACTGGGATTGACCTTATTTTGATACAGAGATTCGCTACCATATTAGAGTTAATATCAAGTGGATTTGAACTAGATGGTCAAAAGTTTGAGACTTATTGCAATGACACGGCCAAATTATATATAGAAAAATACAACTGGCATCCAATGACGCCTACAGTGCACAAAATTTTGATGCATGGACCCGCCATAATCGAACATGCCTTGTTGCCTATAGGCGCATTATCAGAAGAGGCAGCAGAAGCCAGGAATAAACACTTTCGTGACTACAGGCTAAGATATTCTCGAAAGTTTTCTCGTGAACAATGCATGCATGATGTTTTTCATAGACTGCTACTAACATCGGATCCATATTTGAGTAGCATAAGGCCTAAGCCTGAGAAAACCCCTAAACCATTTAGTGCTGATGCAAGAAGCATTTTTGTCGCAAGTGAAGAACTGCAGCAGTCTTTTGAGGACGACTGCGATGTAAATATAAACGAGTCATCTGATGAAGAGGGTTGGAGCTATTCTTCAGAGTAATTATTTTAAGTTTTTATTGTATTAGTAATTGTTTTTGTATTTGTATAGAAGATATTTTGAAGTTAATTAAATTTTTTAAATAAATGTACCAAATTGTTTTCTTTTTTATTGCTAAATCACTTATTATACATTAATATGAGTACTAGACCGCATATGTGCATAAAAATATCGCTAAATAATTTTGGCCAGGTTTTTAGCTAAAATCGATCTATGTGTACCATATCAGTAGGGGTAAGTTTGATGTCTAAATTCTATTTGTTCTAGCATTGTGCCCGCTATTGATCCTCATACACATGTAGGACTACCTACTGGCTAACGTCAAGCAAAATTTTTCGTTTGTTCTTTGAATATATTCGTATCCAGAAATTTTTTACTGTGAGAAACTATTTTCATAGAAAATTTCTTTAAGGTGAGACTGAAGTTCACTTTTTGATTTGTTCTAGCATTGTGCCCGCATTTCAATCTAATAAACATGAAGTATGGTCTATTGGCTCACTTCTGGCGGAATATTTCGTTTGTTCTAGCATTCGTTTCGTGTCCAGGGACTTATATAGGCTGAAGATGATTTTTAAATACCATATCAGTAGGGGTAAGTTTGATGTCTAAATTCTATTTGTTCTAGCATTGTGCCCGCTATTGATCCTCATACACATGTAGGACTACCTACTGGCTAACGTCAAGCAAAATTTTTCGTTTGTTCTTTGAATATATTCGTATCCAGAAATTTTTTACTGTGAGAAACTATTTTCATAGAAAATTTCTTTAAGGTGAGACTGAAGTTCACTTTTTGATTTGTTCTAGCATTGTGCCCGCATTTCAATCTAATAAACATGAAGTATGGTCTATTGGCTCACTTCTGGCGGAATATTTCGTTTGTTCTAGCATTCGTTTCGTGTCCAGGGACTTATATAGGCTGAAGATGATTTTTAAATACCATATCAGTAGGGGTAAGTTCGATGTCTAGATTCTATTTGTTCTAGCATAGTGCCCGCTATTGATCCTCATACACATGTAGGACTACCTACTGGCTAACGTCAGGCAAAATTTTTAGTTTGTTCTATGAATATATTCGTGTCCAGATATTTTTTACTGTGAGAAACTATTTTCATAGAAAATTTCTTTAAGTTGAGACTGAAGTTCACTTTCTGATTTGTTCTAGCCTTGTGCCCGCATTTCAATCTAATAAACATGAAGTATGGTCTATTGGCTTACTTCTGGCGGAATATTTCGTTTGTTCTAGCATTCGTTTCGTGTCCAGGGACGTATTTAGGCTGAAGATAATTTTCAAATACCATATCAGTAGGGATAAGTTTGATGTCTAAATTCTATTTGTTCTAGCATTGTGCCCGCTATTGATCCTCATACACATGTAGGACTACCTACTGGCTAACGTCAGGCAAAATTTTTCGTTTGTTTTATGAATATATTCGTGTCCAGAATTTTTTTACTGAGAGAAACTATTTTCATAGAAAGTTTCTTTAAGGTAAGACTGAAGTTCACTTTATGATTTGTTCTAGCCTTGTTCCCGCATTTCAATCTAATAAACATGAAGTATGGTATATTGGCTAACTTCAGGCATAATATTTCGTTTGTTCTAGCATTCATTTCGTGTTCAGGGACGAATTTAGGCTGAAGATGATTTTCAAATACCATATCACTAGGGGTAAGTTTGATGTCTAAATTCTATTTGTTCTATTACTGTGCCCGCTATTGATCCGTATACACATGTAGGACTACCGACTGGCTAACGTCAGGCAAACTTTTTCGTTTGTTCTATGAATATTTTCGTGTCCAGAATTTTTTTCCTGTGACTAACTATTTTCATAGAAAATTTCTATAAGGTAAGACTGTAGTTCACTTTACCATTTGTTTTAGCCTTGTGCCCGCATTTGAATCTAATAACCATGAAGGATGGTCTATTGGCTAACGAAAGCCATATCAGTAGGGGTAGGTAAGAAACGAATGCTAGAACAAACGAAATATTCTGGCTTTCGTTAGCCAATAGACCATCCTTCATGGTTATTAGGTTCAAATGCGAGCACAAGGCTAGAACAAATCATAAAGCTAACTGCAGTCTTATCTTAAAGAAATTTTCTATGAAAATAGTTTCTCACAGTTTAAAAAAAATGTGGACACCAAAGTATTCACAGAACAAACGAAAAATTTTGCTTGACGTTAGCCAGTAGGTAGTTCTACATGTGTATAGGGATCGATAGCGGGCACAGTAATAGAACAAATAGAATTTAGACATCAAACTTACCCCTAGTGATATGGTATTCGAAAATCATCTTCAGCCTAAATACGTCCCTGGACACGAAATGAATGCTAGAACAAACGAAATATTCTGCCTGATGTTAGGCAATAGACCCTACTTCATGTTTATTAGATTGAAATGCGGGCACAAGGCTAGAACAAATCATAAAGTGAACTTCAGTCTCATCTTAAAGAAATTTTCTATGAAAATAGTTTCTCACAGTAAAAAATATCTGGACACGAATATATTCACAGAACAAACGAAAAATTTTGTCTGACGTTAGCCAGTAGGTAGTCCTACATGTGTATGAGGATCAATAGCGGGCACTATGCTAGAACAAATAGAATCTAGACATCGAACTTACCCCTACTGATATGGTATTTAAAAATCATCTTCAGCCTAAATACGTCCCTGGACACGAAACGAATGCTAGAACAAACGATATATTCTGGCATTCGTTAACCAATAGACCATTCTTCATGGTTATTAGATTCAAATGCGGGCACAAGGCTAGAACAAATCATAAAGTGAACAACAGTCCTACCTTATAGAAATTTTCTATGAAAATAGTTAGTAACAGTAAAAAAAATCTGGACACGAAAATATTCAAAGAACAAACGAAAAAGTTTGCCTGACGTTAGCCAGTAGGTAGTCCTACATGTGTATGAGGATCAAAAGCGGGCACAATGCTAGAACAAATAGAATTTAGACATCAAACTTACTCCTACTGATATGGTATTTAAAAATCATCTTCAACCTAAATACGTCCCTGACACGAAACGAATGCTAGAACAAACGAAATATTCCGCCTGAAGTTAGCCAATAGACCATACTTCATGTTTATTAGATTGAAATGCGGGCACAATGCTAGAACAAATCAGAAAGTGAACTTCAGTCTCACCTTAAAGAAATTTTCTATGAAAATAGTTTCTCACAGTAAAAAATTTCTGGATACGAATATATTCATAGAACAAACGAAAAAGTTTGCCTGACGTTAGCCAGTAGGTAGTCCTACATGTGTAAGAGGATCAATAGCGGGCACAATGCTAGAACAAATAGAATTTAGACATCAAACTTACCCCTAGTGATATGGTATTTGAAAATCATCTTCAGCCTAAATACGGTCCTGGACACTAAACGAATGCTAGAACAAACGAAATATTCTGCCTGAAGTTAGGCAATAGACCCTACTTCATGTTTATTAGATTGAAATGCGGGCACAAGGCTAGAACAAATCATAAAGTGAACTTCAGTCTCACCTTAAAGAAATTTTCTATGAAAATAGTTTCTCACAGTAAAAAATATCTGGACACGAATATATTCATAGAACAAACGAAAAATTTTGCCTGACGTTAGCCAGTAGGTAGTCCTACATGTGTATGTGGATCAATAGCGGGCACTATGCTAGAACAAATAGAATCTAGACATCGAACTTACCCCTACTGATATGGTATTTAAAAATCATCTTCAGCCTATATAAGTCCCTGGACACGAAACGAATGGTAGAACAAACGAAATATTCCGCCAGAAGTTAGCCAATAGACCATACTTCATGTTTATTAGATTGAAATGCGGGCACAATGCTAGAACAAATCAGAAAGTGAACTTCAGTCTCACCTTAAAGAAATTTTCTATGAAAATAGTTTCTCACAGTAAAAAATTTCTAGATACGAATATATTCATAGAACAAACGAAAAATTTTGCATGACGTTAGCCAGTAGGTAGTCCTACATGTGTATGAGGATCAATAGCGGGCACAATGCTAGAACAAATAGAATTTAGACATCAAACTTACCCCTACTGATATGGTATTTAAAAATCATCTTCAGCCTAAATACGTCCCTGGACACGAAACGAATGCTAGAACAAACGAAATATTCTGGTTTTCGTTAGCCAATAGACCATCCTTCATGGTTATTAGGTTCAAATGCGGGCACAAGGCTAGAACAAATCATAAAGTTAACTGCAGTCTTATTTTAAAGAAATTTTCTATGAAAATAGTTTCTCACAGTAAAAAAAAATGTGGACACCAAAGTATTCACAGAACAAACGAAAAATTTTGCCTGACGTTAGCCAGTAGGTAGTTCTACATGTGTATAGGGATCAATAGCGGGCACAGTAATAGAACAAATAGAATTTAGACATCAAACTTATCCCTAGTGATATGGTATTCGAAAATCATCTTCAGCCTAAATACGTCCCTGGACACGAAATGAATGCTAGAACAAACGAAATATTCTGCCTGATGTTAGGCAATAGACCCTACTTCATGTTTATTAGATTGAAATGTGGGCACAAGGCTAGAACAAATCATAAAGTGAACTTCAGTCTCACCTTAAAGAAATTTTCTATGAAAATAGTTTCTCACAGTAAAAAATATCTGGACACGAATATATTTACAGAACAAACGAAAAATTTTGCCTGACGTTAGCCAGTAGGTAGTCCTACATGTGTATGAGGATCAATAGCGGGCACAATGCTAGAACAAATAGAATTTAGACATCAAACTTACCCCTTCTGATATGGTATTTAAAAATCATCTTCAGCCTAAATACGTCCCTGGACACGAAACGAATGCTAGAACAAACGAAATATTCTGGCTTTCGTTAGCCAATAGACCATCCTTCATGTTTATTAGGTTCAAATGCGGGCACAAGGCTAGAACAAATGATAAAGTGAACTACAGTCCTACCTTATAGAAATTTTCTATGAAAATAGTTAGTCACAGTAAAAAAATTCTGGACACGAAAATATTCATAGAACAAACGAAAAAGTTTGCCTGACGTTAGCCAGTAGGTAGTCCTACATGTGTAAGAGGATCAATAGCGGGCACAATGCTAGAACAAATAGAATTTAGACATCAAACTTACCCCTAGTGATATGGTATTTGAAAATCATCTTCAGCCTAAATACGGTCCTGGACACTAAACGAATGCTAGAACAAACGAAATATTCTGCCTGAAGTTAGGCAATAGACCCTACTTCATGTTTATTAGATTGAAATGCGGGCACAAGGCTAGAACAAATCATAAAGTGAACTTCAGTCTCACCTTAAAGAAATTTTCTATGAAAATAGTTTCTCACAGTAAAAAATATCTGGACACGAATATATTCATAGAACAAACGAAAAATTTTGCTTGACGTTAGCCAGTAGGTAGTTCTTCATGTGTATGAGGATCAATAGCGGGCACTATGCTAGAACAAATAGAATCTAGACATCGAACTTACCCCTACTGATATGGTATTTAAAAATCATCTTCAGCCTATATAAGTCCCTGGACACGAAACGAATGCTAGAACAAACGAAATATTCCGCCAGAAGTTAGCCAATAGACCATACTTCATGTTTATTAAATTGAAATGCGGGCACAATGCTAGAACAAATCAGAAAGTGAACTTCATTCTCACCTTAAAGAAATTTTCTATGAAAATAGTTTCTCACAGTAAAAAATTTCTAGATACGAATATATTCATAGAACAAACGAAAAATTTTGCTTGACGTTAGCCAGTAGGTAGTCCTACATGTGTATGAGAATCAATAGCGGGCACAATGCTAGAACAAATAGAATTTAGACATCAAACTTACCCCTACTGATATGGTATTTAAAAATCATCTTCAGCCTAAATACGTCCCTGGACACGAAACGAATGCTAGAACAAACGAAATATTCTGGCTTTCGTTAGCCAATAGACCATCCTTCATGGTTATTAGGTTCAAATGCGGGCACAATGCTAGAACAAATGATAAAGTGAACTACAGTCTTACCTTAAAGAAACTTTCTATGAAAATAGTTTGTCACGGTAAATAAATTCTGGACACGAAAATATTCATAGAACAAACGTAAAATTTTGCCTGACGTTAGCCAGTAGGTAGTCCTACATGTTTATGAGGATTAATAGCGGGCACAATACTAGAACAAATATAAATTAGACATCAAACTTACCCCTCTTGCTGTGATATTTGAAAATCGCCATCAGCCTAAATACGTCTCTGGATACGATAAGAATAGTAGAACAAACGAAATATTCTGGTTAATGTGAGCCAATAGACCATCCTTCATGGTTATTAGGTTCAAATGCGGGCACAAGGCTAGAACAAATGATAAATTTAACTACAGTCCTACCTTATAGAAATTTTCTATGAAAACCGTGTATCTCAGTTTAAAAAATTCTGGTCATGAAATTATTCATAGAACAAACGAAATATTTTGCCTGAAGTTAGCCAATAGGTAGTTCTACATGTTTTTGAAGATAAATAGCGGGCACAATGCTAGAACAAATAGAATTTAGACAGCAAACGCACCCCTCTTGGTGTGGTATTTGAAAATCGTCTTCAGCCTAAATACGCCACTGGACTAGAATGGAATACCAGAACAAACGAAATGTTTTGCTAATTATTTAAATCGAGCGTGGGTACAAAGTTAGGGTATTGTCCTCAGCCTATATTATTTTTTTACAACTTCGTCCTATGCATTGTTAATCTGGTGAGGAATCAATATCCTTACTTAAGCAAAGTGACATAGTTATTTTTGACGTTATGTTCAGATCCATGAACTGTTACTACGATTGATTCGTTGCTATGACCAAAATCTTAGGAGTCGACACATATGATAAGTATTTTGAGCCATATCTCCAGTGTATAGAGTTTAATTTCAATTGGCAAATGAACTGAGGGTTTTTTGTTGTTTTCTCAGAAATGCTTATTAGAACAAACAAAATTTCTTCAGAACAAATCAGAACTAACGAATATCTATCGAATGGTTTACTTTTTTTTAAAAAAATCCTTTGGGGCGGGCTATGTTCACGTGAAGATAGCCGCCCCACTTTGGTATTTCTTTTCGCGGAAACTATTACTAGAACAAACGATTTTCCTTCTGAACAAATCAGAACTAACGAATGCCTATCGTTATAGCGAAAAAAAATCAAAAAAGCTGGAATGGGGCGGCTAGCGTGAACATAGCCGCCTCCATATTAATTTAAAAAAAATCGCTATTTCGCGTGACGGAACAAACGAAATTTGGCCTGAACAAATCGGAACTAACGAAGAACTAACGATTTAAGCTAAAAAACGCGGGTTTCATGAAATGGGGCGGCTATGTTCACGGCGGTCACCAAGAGTACCTTTTCATTCTGTTCCATTCTGTATATCTATTCTTTGACTAGAACTGCGCAGAAAGTGCACTCAACACAAACTTCCCTCCGAACGCAATGTTGTGAAATACACCAAAACATATATACTTTAGTATATCTAAACTATAGTTTGTTTATATTGGGACTCCTGCTAAAACTCTATGTAAAGACAGTCTAGATCCGCCGTGTTAAATTTTCGTTACGTTTTGTGGATAATATGACATATCCGAGATCGAGATAAATCCCATGACGACGGCGCGGCGATATAACGCACACATTGGTGTCGATTCGGTGTTAACGATTTATTTGACAGGACTAAACTTTTAAGCGTTCTGTCCTTGTTCTTTTCGATAAAGAAAGACAAAGACAGAATACCTAAATTAAGTTTGATCCTGTCAAATAACTTAATCGTGAAAACAGAATCGACTCCATTGTACTGTGAGATTCATAAGTTCATAACTCATAACCCTTCTCTTTGGCTAGATGTAGTAAGTATATTAAAAGCAATTTCTTTCCCTAAACTGAGTGCTGGATTTGTCTGTTTTTTATTGTAAGTAATGTTTCTCGAGATGTTTTCGAGTGAACATAATATGTATGCAATATGCATGGATTTATGTATGTATGTCCATTTTATATAGTTACCGCCTGCCGCTATAACGGCTTGATGGACTTTAGAGTGTGAGATAGATTCTTCTTGATAACGACGTTGACATACAGTATATTTATAGTTTAAATGTTGAAAAATATACGAAATGCTGTCTGCGAAAAATATACGAAATGAAATGCAACTTAACTGATAAATTACGGTTTATTATTTGACATTTTCAGACTTTTCTCTTTATCAGAGATAAAGATAACCGTATCATTTAATAAGTTATGCGACTGTAGTCGTCACATGCCTAATTTTGTTATACCATACACTTTTAACGAATTACATAGTTATGAACTGTGATGCATTATGAAAGTTATTAATAACGATAAAGGGATTCAGCTCAGTTTAACTTTTATAGTGCCAATGTACATAGTATTGTTTTTCTATGACGAATTTGTGTTTATTTTTTCTTTAGTATGGACACTCTGTTTCTGGCGATCTCTCCACTCAACCCCCTTGTTCCCTCCTGTTATATGTTATTCTTTTGCTGATTCTGATATGCGCCAAATAACCGATACATCGTTTACTATAGTAGCCGAAATTCCCCTCTTCGATTGGATAAAGGCAAACCGCTCCAATTAAATGAGCTGCACAAAATACCTTTTGAACCGTAATAGACAGCCAGTTCTGTTATTTTTCATAGCGACTATACTAAAAAATATAAAGAGAGAAAGAAGACTTTTGCTCTTTCATAAAACCGGTATTACAATCCAATTTTCATACTGGTGTCATTATAGTCCATATTTTAACGTATAGCAACAAATTACGAAAACCGGCAAGTGTGAATCGGACTGCCACTAAAAATCTCGAACTAATTTTAAAAAATGTATGGTGGGGAACCCTCGATACCAGAGCAGAGTTCAACTCACTCTCAGTCGGTATTTTGCAGGTTAACCTGTAGTGTAAACAAACTTGTAGGTGCTAATGTTTTTAATTGTAGAAAGCTTAGTTCTCTGGCTCCTCGCCAAATGGGAATTCTCGGCGCTGTACTTTCAACGTGGACTTGAAATATGAGGTTCGAAGCTGCCTGTAGATGGCAAGTTGAGGGCAATTACCTTGACGTCTTTATCATTGTGATCATCGTACGATAAGACTCACAAACTCAAAATGTTTTTATTTAAGTAAGTAGACGGTTTTTTACACGTTCTTTTATCGTATTTTTTCTATTCCATTAAGTAGTACAAAGTGCTTGTACCACGCGAGGCTTTCACGCTTAATGAATGAATGAAACGTAAAACGAAACGTCGAGTCCAAAAGAAACTCGATGGATTTTCACAGACGATTTAAAACGTATCCTGTTTTTAATGATGAAATACGAGTATTTCGGTTGTTTATGTAAGTTTGAGGTAGGGTTTTGTTTGTAGCTCAGCTCAACTAATGAGAATGGAAACATCATATTAAAAGCCCCAGCACTCCATACAAGTCAACCGAATGGTGTACCTACTACGTGATTATCTTACTAACATGTATTTTAAAATTCTTAAACCCAATTAAAAGGTCATTATATAAATATATTAGTATATACTATACATATTTAATTAATTCGGATTCCGCCAAGCAACAGCTGAATAACTTATTTAATTCTAAAATTCAAAAAATGCTTATATAATTAAAGCAAATAACATAATTCGTTCACGCTACTGTAACTTTTAGTCAATTGAAACTCTAAACTTGCTGGATTGCTGAACTTCTGTACATTGTAATTTTTCGTCTTCTTTAGTATCAGGAGTCGGGCGAACGAAGTGATATCAGCGCCCGTTTTCTCAAGACTTGCCTAGACTAGACGACCCTGTTTTTCATTAAATCTATTTTCAAGTAGAAGATTTAGTTTTCAATGAAATATTTTGGTTTTTGATAGAAGGTTATGTGAAAGACTGTTTCCAAAACACAATTATTTGAAATTGGCTCGTTACAAAAAATGTTACTTTAACGAATGATTAAATAAAACTCGTAAAAAGATATTATAATAAAGCAAAAAGATTATCTAATAATAAAAACGCCACCACACACGATTATAGAAAATGTACGTCACTATAATATGGAATTTGCCTACTTCTAGTCGAAATATGCATATATATGTATACAAAAAACTATTTATAATGACCTGCCAATCATGCAGTATTAGCAAGACAACACCCATCGTCAACATTTCCCCTTAGAAAACCTTGCCACCTATCACATAAAAAAAACGAAATCTCATACAAATCTAATTATATATCTTTATTGACTTCAACCAGAAATACAGGATGTTAAAAAAAGTGCGTTTGAAATTTTAAGGGCTACTCAGAATCAAGTGGAGAACCCAGGAAAAATATTGAAAAAATCCGCTCTTTAATTTTTTTTCCAGATTCTCATACTAAATCTGAACAGTGAATCAAGAATCTGTATGAAAAACTGGAAAAAATTTTGAAGAGCGGATTTTTTCAATATTTTTCCTGGATTCTATACTTGATTCTGAGTAACTCCTTAAAATTTCAAACGCCCTGTTTTAACACCTGGTCCGACCGAACCAGGATTTTCAGTCTCGGCCGAGACTTGATTAAGAATCAAAAATATGAGAAATAAAAATGTATATTTAATAATGAAATGTTTATTAATAATCGAAATTAAATAACTTAAATTATAATTCAGAAAAAGGACTTTTTCAGCGTTTTCTCCTTTCGAGCACGTGCCGCCGTAGGTACTTATTAGCTAATCACAACATATCAAGTATCGACAACGCGGGCTAATGGTCAAATCAAACCATTCCCGATCAAACGACGCGCCGCGGCTCGTAAATTTAAATTTAAATTACCGAATCGCTAACGTCGTCGGGCGTACTGTCTCGGCCTGGCCGAGAATCTCGGCGTTTCTTAGCCGAGACCGAGACCGAGAATCTCAGCCCGATTTTAGCCGAGAATGACTGATGCCGAGACCGAGACCGAGAATCTCGGCCCGATTTTAGCCGAGAATGACTGATGCCGAGACCGAGACCGAGATCTTGGTCGGACCTTACTAAAATAAGATTCTTACACTCATCACAATTTTCCTTTATTCTTTCTGACTTCTGATATTAAAGGCCAACGGACCGACTAACTCTATAGGTATGCACTGTATGCCAAGAACCCTTCGGATCGGACATTTTGAGCTAAGCTTATAGATCGATGCGTTTCGATATTCTAAATACCAGACAAAAACTCCCGAGTGTCAATTATTTCTAGTTTTTGAGAAAAAAAATCCAAAGTTGATCGATATGTTCTATTTAGAAAATACAAAAAAATATTTTTTCCCGGAATAAACTATGCGTATGTGAAGCTATTTACGTCAAATTATAGAGCTTTTAAAACAACATTTATTGATATGTACCGCTAGTCGAAAACGCAAGCGTAACTTTCTCAAAAACTAGAAATAATTGACACTCGGGAGTTTTTGTCTGGTATTTAGAATATCGAAACGCATCGATCTCTAAGCTTAGCTCAAAATGTCCGATCCGAAGGGTTCTTGGCATACAGTGGTATGGGATGTCCAATTATTTTTGTTAATTGGAAATGAGTTTCGTGGGAAAAGTTGTTCAGTTTCATGAGTAGCAGTTTATAAATACAAATTAAACCATTAAATCTACTGTATCTTATTTTCTTGTTATACCTTCATTGCCTTTGTCGGTTGCCTTTTGTGAACCTTTAAAAAGTGTCTATATGAAGGCTTTATTACGTTTCCATCTAAAACCGAGATTTAATTAGATCAGTGGCTAAATGGCCATCGCGCCGCTTATTCTTTGTTCCCGTTTTTAATATTTTTAATATAAAAAAAACGTTTCTTACGTAACAAGTAACTCAATAAAGATGTTCTTTAGAATTCATTAAGTAAATATTATTTAGAAATGAAGAGACGTTCCTAAGTTGTTTTTTATAACGAGATCATTTCCAATAAAAATAGCTAACTAGAGTTTTATTTTTATTTTATTCTCTTTTCTTAGAATTTTAATAAAATATAATACTCAGTCAAATATAAATAGGTATACTTCATTCCAATAAAAAAAAATCAAAACGTAAACAAACTTACTATGGAACTGACACATGTCAATGTCATCTGCATACTATGTTTGTTTACCTTTTGCTTTTTTTTGATTGGAATGAACCATAGGTATGTAGTAGGTCCTGTTTCTAATGAAATTTATCTACAAAGGCATGCACTTGCTTGAAGTTGAAGGTTCTTTAGTCACTCACTACGAATGATTATGCAGTACTAATACACGTTAACAACCAATGGAATAGTTATCTTCACCGCCAATGCTAAGGCACCGGTCTCTTTTCATACTACGGAAAGGTTATACCCACAGTATGAGGACATTATACAGTACGGACACTCCCTGCCGCTCTCTGAAGGCTACCTCACCCCCCTGTGTGACCGATCTGTGACTTTATTTTAAAAGTCTAGCTAATAAAGAACAATGAGGGCTAATTGAATCTCGATTCAACCCTAGTACATCACGCACACATTTACATGTGCACAAACTTGAATGTCTTTGTAGTAAACATACAAAATTTGTATGAAGTGTCCGGGGTGTGGGGTATGTACGTATTAGACCATACATACCCCACACACAGAGGGTAAGTCAGGATTAATGCAGTACTAAATGAGGAGCCGGCGAACAAACGCGGACTTGTCCACGCAATCTTTTTTTTTTATACCTCTAAAAGTAGACATCTGTGCACTTGCAAAAGATTTTCAATCAATTCCGGCTCTTTCACATAAAAAAGCTAACTTCTAAGTTACCTTTTCTGAATAAAAAAGCTTTTCAGAAAATGTTATAATTTGGATTAAATTTCGTTTTATTTCGGTTTTCAATCAAAAAATCGTTTAACGGACAAGTCCACATTTGTTTGCCGGCTCCTATAAATATCCCTCTAGTTTAAAAGCTAAAGCCGTATCCATCCTTACAAAATACTTGCAGTCCATTACTTATTAAACTATTCGACGCATATGCGCGCACATTGCGTCCCCATTTTACCTGGCACTCGTGTCTAAATGCATAAATTCGGATACATTGAAATATGAAGGGAGTTTCTACGAGAGCCGATAAATAGGTCGTTAGAGCCTTCCTTCCTTATCTTAGCGCGAATTTCAAATGTCTCTAGTTTTTACGTGGTGTACGTCTCCATACTGTGTCATTCATTATTGCTTTGACTTTGTTTTTTTTTACTACCTTTTTAATCTATCTATGTTATCAGCTCACAATAGTATGTGTTGGTTGTAGGTATTTTCTTGTTTACGCCATTTGTCTCGGTCCCTCGCCTTGCCAGTCTCGCCCAGCAACTCCCAGTGACGTTTCTTCAATATCATTTATCAAATATTAAGTTGCGAATATAAATATTGTGGCGAACATGTAAGGAATGTAAAATGGCTTTTGTCGCTCTATCGTTGTTATATCCTAATTTAATAGCTTATATTTGATGCTAACATTGAAATAAATGGCGTACACAAGAAGAGCCCTATGCTAAGCTGATATAGGTATACAAGTCTGTCTGATATTTAAGAGACTTGCTCTTGTCGGTGAAGCAAACTCCATCGTGTTATACAAGTGTATAGGTATTAGATAAATAATATAATGAATACGGGACCCAACGTCTATTCAGCGCAGATGTACATATGTAGTGAGAACGTAAGACTGACGCAGTAGAAATCGTATGCGTTAACATTCGAAATTTGTGTGATCAAACTCTGGACCCCTCATATAACTTTTAGATTCGGGTAGCAGCTTGCTTGATACAGGTAAATCCCGTGCCCTATCTCCTGCGGTATTCGGTTCGAACTTGTTGGAAGTTTTCGGTATTAATCAATCGGGTTCGTTGAGATGAAAAAATCCTTTCCCTATTTTTGTATGTACATTTATTTTTATTTTAACCGATCACAAAGTTTTTTATCCTATTAAAGTTCAGATGCTGATAAAGTGCAAGTTAAGCGTGTGTCGTTTGTTGTTGTTACCAACCCATTACGTCCCCACTGCAGGGGCACGGGTCTCTTCCCATAAATCGGGAAGGTTAGGCCATACTCCACACACGGGGGCCAAGTCCGGATTGGTGGTGTGGGGCTAGTGGCCAACCCCAGTAATTGTAATTCTTACCAATATTGTAAATGTGAAAATATGTATGTTTATTTGTTTTCTTGTTCCCTCTTGAATCTTCACTCTACTTGTGGTTCCCAGAGGTTAACCAGAAATTGTCTGTGAGCGAAACCGCGGGCAGAAAGCTAGTGTAAATTAAATGGAATCAGCCTTTATGGAAATTGTTACTGTATTATCATAACTTGCACTTGACTACTTTTATATTTTGTCTCTTTCCCTCAAAGAATGTGTAAATATAACACCTGCAATAACCCCTATTCATATTGATATATCCGCGCATAATTACGAAATCAGGAACAGGGGAGCAATCCAGTTATCCGCGAGTATGAATCACCGTCACCCTGTATTATGTTGTATATCAACCTAAAAGCTTTTATGCAGTTTACCTGTGGAAGCGTTTGCCCCAGCCTATCTGTGCAGTGTGCGGTCCCTTCGAAAAAATATATTTAAACCCGAATGTATAATACAGTATGATTTGATATCTTTTTTTTGGCATCATAGGATTGCGGTTTGAAGTAGCTTGATCTCGATTTTTTTTTCCTCTTCAGTTCTAAAATTCCAGTGGTTAAGCCATGTCGGAGGCCTTATAGGCGGCTTGAAAACTTCTGACACTGGGGTTGGCCTAGCCCCACAACCTTCAGCAATCCGGACTTGGCCCCCGTGTGTGGAGTATGGCCTAACCTTCCCGAGTTATGGGAAGATACCCGTGCCCCTGCAGTGGGGACGTAATGGGTTGTTAACAGTTCTAGAACTCCGGTGATTTTAATCTGCCCTTGACCTCTGCCATTCACGAGTTGTACGAATACATATATGTATAACATATCATGACATTCCAGAATATTTTGTAGAAATCCAATGCAGGGGAATAGTAGAATACTGCGCAGTAACTTGATGCGTAGTTTTTAAATGTTGCATTGCGCAATATTTACAAATTTAACTGTGACTGAAATCATACGCATTGATGTATCTACTTACTATTGTATGATATGATATGTTATAGCATGTCAGATTTTTATGAAGAAAAAATTAGGACCCGACGATGCTTGTCACTCCGCAGATATTTCCCGAAACGGCGGGCATAAGAGTTCAATCCAAGCAAATCCAAGTGGTACTTAGGGCCTGCGCAAACGAGGGACTTTTGTCCGCAGAGTTACAGATTCAGTAAATATACTCAGTCTAGAATATAGATTCTAGATCATTAAAATATTCGTCCGAGAAATACTGCCTACTGTGGTTACTATTGCCTACTGTGGTTGTTGCACTGCGTTACGAGTTGTTGTCGATTCAGTTCTAACAGGGTGTAACAGAAAGGTGTGATAATACTTCAAGGTGGGCTTTTACCCATCAAACTGAACAACATTTGTTCTACAACTTGGTCAAATCGCAAAATTTTTTTTGGACTTTTCATACAAATCGATCAGCTGGCGAACCAAGTTTGTATGAAAAGTCCGAAAATTTCTTTGCGATTTCAACAAAGTTGTAGAACAAAAGTTGTTCAGTTTGATGGGTAAAAGCCAACCTTAAAAGTATTATCACACCTTTCTGTTACAACCTGTATTTTGATCATAATTAAAGTGAATCAAATACGCTGGCCTACTCCAGAACTATGATTTTGTCCCCTTTGCAGTAGAGACTTCAGGGGTGTGGTGCGCAGCGGCTAAGTGTTTTGTGCGCGACTTGGGTCGGCGCTTGAGGGAGCGTGGCGGTGACCCCCGCGCCGGCTCTTTCCTGGTCCAACAGTTGTCACTGGCAATTCAACGCGGCAATGCGGCCAGCGTTATGGGCACCTTTGGACCGGGGTCGTGTCGGGGCGGGTTTGATTAGGTAGCCCAATTTTTGTGAATTATTATGATTATTTATTTATTTATTTCATATTTTGTAATTATTAAAGTGATGGACAAAAAAGTACCCCGCGGATAGTCCCTTGTCTGCGGAGACCCTTAGTTACTTTGCTGGTTCAGAAAGTAAAAATAGATCTTACCCTCCGAACAAAATCAAAATTCTTTTTTATTTAAGTAGATGCTTTACACATACATTTAAATCGTCATATTTTTTCTACCTAGTACAAAGTTCCTGCCACTCGGAACTTGTACACTCAACGTTTCGGGAAGTATTAGCGGAGCGAGAAGAACTGGAATGAACTTCGCAATTTTCCTTATTTTATTTATGAGGCTCAACAACAACTACAATACATATTTTTTAAATAAACTATTTATGGCACTGAATAATTTTCCTCATTCCTCAAGTAACCCATGTAATGGATAATTGTCAAGAAGCATATAAAAGATTGATCAAATTAATTGGAAAAATGTGTGTGTTAACTTCAAAATGAATTTTGCAAAAGGACTAATTTCATTGGTATTCTATGGAGAAATGTTAAGTTCGTAAGCAGACGTAATATCTATCTAAATAGATATCAAATGTTTACATAACATGAAACTGAATAACTTTTTTCAACAACTTGGCAATGAGGCAAAAAAAAATTGGACTATTCGTACAAAATTCGCTCACATGCTGATCGAGTTGTAGTGTGAGTGTGAGTCACGTTTGCAAACAAAAAACCCAAATTATAATAGTATACAGGATTTAACAAAATTGGTGTAGGACCCGTTAACTGGGGATTCTACTCATCGTACTGAACAACTTTTGTTCTACAACTTTCGTTCTGGACTCCATTCAAATTGATCATCTGTTTTGGCATTTTTTAATCCATATTTTTTTTTGCGATTTGAGCAAAGTTGTAGAACAAAAGTTGTTCAGTACGATGAGTAGAATCCCCAGTTAACGAGTTCTACACCAATTTTATTACACCCTATATATATATAACATATATAAATGCCAGACCGGTTCAAAGTGATTGCAGTCCGTTTCCCCTTAAGTTCAATGACCGACAATCAATAATTGTTGGGGCGTCGTATATTGGACCTCTTTTCATAATAAAACGCTTGGCATTTTGTGTCTGATTCATGAAATCACCAATATCCGGTCATGAAGGACCGACGTCGCTGTCGTGTCAAGCAGAAGGAATTTGGGTCTACATTAGAGGGACCCATATCGATACACTTAATCTTCTTTTTAGGGTTCGGTACCCATATTCTGATAGAAGAAAGCCTACGCATCTGTGGTAGTTTTTTTAAATCTTCTATCTTTAAATGGCTGTATCCGTCGAACTATATAATATTAATAGGAGCTTGAAATTTTCATAGGTACACGTAATTAATTTTAGTGGTAAAACTTGAAAATTTATTTTAATTAAATCGGGGTATAATATCACGAAAATCATTATGTAAGTTACGTATAAAATACTTAAATGAAAGAATCCCATTGCTTCGGATCAACCTCCTCACTCAATTATCTCAGTAAATATGCGTATTCAAGAGAATTTTACATTGCTATTGCATTAATTTTCCTTCCCTAATTGCACGGAAATCCCGACGTTTATAGGTAGAGAAATTAATATACTTCATAAATTCAGGATAAAAACTCGCTAGGGACAAATTACATATCTGGCAGTGTAAATTAAATATTTAATGTTTATATAAAAAAACATATATTTTTGAGTCTAGACTTAAAACTATAATGAATGACACGACTTTGATAGCTATCATCGTAGCTAGCGTTTAGAGTTATTTGAAACCGGTCCATGGGTTTTTTTGAATAACTATACAGCTAGAGGTTCATTGTACACGCAAACGAATTGCTACCATGAATAGTTGTGGCTTGAGAGACGCTTGTGTTTTTTTTGTGCTGTGGTAGTATTGTGTTTACGTAACCTAGGCCAGTGTTTCTTAAAAAATGCCGCAATATAAAAACTTATTTCGAAGAATTGTGCTTTTTAAGCTCGCAATTAGTAATTTTGCAAATACTTTATTTTGCGATAAATGTTTTATTATGTATTTTGTCCTTAAATAGACCAGATTATTTCTATTGAAGGTCAAAAAAATCGTTAAATGCCATTGAATACTAAGAAAAAAAAAACGCAAAAGATAGAGATCTTTCGTTAAAATTTTAATACACCGATAAGCATATACACTGCATTATTAGAGTAATGTAATGTTTAACTTTTTATATTTTTCTTTTATTCAAGATCAGATGGTGATGGCTAGCCAGGCGGGCTCAGACCCATCACCAAGATAGATCGCGTCCTACATAATTAGACCCCGCTGGGAACTGAACCCGCGAGAGAACCCCACGGAGGTGGCTGTAATGAAAGTAAAAGATACTTATATCAGTACGGATTCATATAGATTCCATTCAAAATAGATACGAAATGCAGTTCTAGTTAGCAGTGATATTGAATACTTATGTCTTACAGGTCCCGTCAATCTTTAAGATCGCTGATCTTTTTCCTTTGGGCACTAATTAGGCACTAAATATTGGCATAATCAGAATATCAAAATTCGATCATGAGGATTCCAAGTGAACGCACACTTCCCCCACTCAGTACCAACACGAACTATTGAAAGCGTGTAACAGAATCCGTACGATACGCCGATCGGCAAGGTCCAAGCCGAGGTTTAAGAGGCGAGCCTCAAGCTCAAGCCACACAAGGTCGTCTTATGTTGTTTTTACTTTGTAATTTTTTGTTATAATACATAGATAGTACATACTTACTCTATAGCTAAAGTATTATAACTTCAAATAGGGAACTTGCATAAAACATAATGTTACTTCAGTCAAATAGAGATTAAAAAAAAAACGTAATCATCTTTAAAAGTAGATTTTTGTTATCTCCTTTATTCACTGAGCTATTGCAGTCTGAAAATAATTTCGCGGAGCGCGACCCCAAAACGCTTCATACAAAAATTATCTATGCAGTGTCGTCACCTATGCAGTGTCGTCACTGCATTAGGTTTTCGCCGTCAAATGTATGACGTTTGTAATAACGACGCAAGGACTCCAATTTTTCAAGAAAAAAAATAGTACAACATGTTGAATATTGTAGGGAATTAATGATACTGGTTTTGAATTGAGGTAGGCCCTAAAAATGTACTGAAACGACGATAGGTTGCGGGCGGCACGCATGCGGGCAGAAACCCACATGACCAAAGTGCCCTTGGTGCAACCGCTGATCTATTTAGGGATAGATGAACATAGATAGTGTGTCACATGATAAGAAGTAAATAAGTAATACGAGTAAATATCCAAGGAAAGAAATCATGATAAGAATTAAAGATCTTATCGCTTTAATTATGCTAAGTTGAACGAACGAACGCACCCAAATCTTAAATGAAAGCGTTTTCCATATCACGCTTTGTAGCCAAACCGAATGAATATTTTCAGACTTTTTGACAAATACGTATATAAAAAAATGAGTATTTCCTTTGTTACTAAGATATGCCATTGTTATAATATGTTTCTAAAGATTGAAGTATGTTGTTAGTAAACTGCCACTTAACAACACACGAATTAGAGAATTACCTACTTAAAATACCATAATAAGCTAGTCTCCACCTATAAATATATGAATAATTTTCTTTCAGAAATTACCTGTATTGGTACAGTATTCCGCGGGTCGGTGATAAAACATGACTTAGCAGTTAGAGATCAGCATCTCTATTAAAGTTAAGAAGAAATATAAACTACATATAAACTCTTTTACTGTATTTTTGAGAGTATGGGTTCCTTGGGAAAGTTGTAGGTGCCTCGTTTAAGTTTCCGCTAGAGTTCTTGTTACGCCTTACACTAGTCACGCTTTTTATAAGGTATTTTAAAGGTATTTTCCATTTCATGCTGGTAGTTTTACTAAAGATGTGCGTTGCACTGTGTACCGTTCGTATTGTGTATCCTCGCTAAAATAGACTGCAAAGTCGATATGGACAAATCCAGTATAACAAATAGTCCTGACATTTGACAATAAATAACTAATCACGGCTAATACCGAATCCCAGGGCTAACAGGTAAAATATGACCACGATATTGATTTCTCGCTGCTTTGCCAGCTTGTATATCGTTTTTACCTCACTACCCAAGCAGTGCGTAATATAATGTGTATTTCTGGTGTGTGTCTCTTTTATTGTTATAGCCACTGTAGTCCAAACTACTTGATTGACTTAATTATTGGTTGTAAGTTCTCGCCTACTATTATGCTTCTATTTCAAATTTAAGCGAAATCGATTCAGAAGTATCAGTATTACATCCAGACTAGAGATGGGTTTTTGCCCGGGCAGTTTCAGTAAATGCCCAATAAACGTCCATTTACGCCCAATAAATGCCCAATTTGTATGGCGTAAATGGACGTTTATTGGGCATTTCTTCAAAATGCCCAAAAATGCCCGGGCAAAAACCCATCTCTAATCCAGACAGTTTTAATAATATATTAAGGATATAATTTTCCTTATATTATAAACCGTGTACACGAAGCAAGTGTTAAGTTTAACTAACGCGATGATGTAAAATTTCATACCTATGCTGTAAGCTAGAGTCGTTTGCACCTATTTTTATTTATGTCGGTAATGATTAATAGCTTGGTAGAAAAAACAAACAGTATTTTACGCTTAAAATGAGTTTAAATCGGGCTTTATGCGTTCCTATTCCATCTTGTGAACGCATATTTCAAGGAGACAAATAACCCTCATAAGATAAGCTATCTTTTCCAGATGGATCGACACATGATCCTTAATATGTGCCTTCCTTGGAACTACAAATTTACTTTCACACAAGCTGTATCCCGCAAAGCCAACTGTAACAGCATACTGGAACCGACCAATTAAGCTTGACCTCAGACCACTGAAGAGCATAACGTAATAGCTATTTTTAATAACTATAAAAACAGTCATTTCAAGACATGAGCTATTAGTTTCAAAAACCGCAATGTCAACAATGAAACATATTTTGGGGTTATTTTTTTACTTACACATAGAGGATAGCCGTGGTCGTATGCTAAGTATGTAATTTAAGGTTTGCTTAACCCTAGAGATAAGGTGGCATACGACCACGGCTATCCTCAGAACATAACTATGTAAGAAAAAAATTTACTTAATATTTTTCATTGTGGACATTGCGGTTTTTGAAACTAATAGACTCACATATAAGTATTTACTGGAAAAACTATTGGATATGTACCATTTTGTATTCGAAAAGGGTTATTTAAAATTCATATCTATCCGGCCGGCCACTTCAACACATTGCCGCGTTAGTATCCTACTACTCTACTACTACATAAAAAAAAATATGTGAGACGTTTATGTGTGTTGCATGACTTGCGCTAAACAACTTTCACCGGATCTTACCCGCAGGGGGTATCAGGTCGTCTTTAGAGAGGAGTAGGGAGTCTCCAAACTGTCTGACAGTACAAATCTCATATAATATGTCTATGGTTCAAGTTTGAACCCGATTGCAAGAACAACACAAAAGTAATGGCTGATGATAGCAAGCTGCAATATTTTCATCATCATCAACAGAAGGACGTCCACTGCTGGACTAAGGCCTTCCCCCTAGGATTTCCACACCGGCCGGTCCTGCGCTGCCCGCATCCAGCGGCTTCCCGCAACCTTTACCAGGTCATCGATCCACCGAGTGGGAGGCCTGCCTACACTGCGTTTTCCGGTGCGCGGTCGCCACTCGAGAACTTTACTGCCCCAACGGCCATCTGTTCTACATATGTGCCCCGCCCACTGCCACTTCTGTTTAGCGATTCTGTGAGCTATGTCGGTGGCTTTGGTTATCCTACGTATCTCCTCATTTCTGATTCGATCACGTAGGCAAACTCCAAGCATAGCACGTTCCATCGCCCTTTGGGTGACCTTGAACCTTATGAGGCCCATAGTAACCGACCATGTTTCGGTTCCGTGTGTCATCACTGGCAACACACACTGGTCAAAGACCTTAGTCTTGAGACACTGCGGTATTTTGAACGCGAAGATATTGCGGAGCTTCCCGAACGCTGCGCAGCCGAGTTGGATTCGACGATTGATCTCTTTCTCGAAGTTGGACCTACCTAACTGGACTGTTTGTCCCAGGTATACATATTCGTCAACAACTTCGAGTGTAAAGTCTCCAACATTCAGAGCCTTCAACCTTCTGCAATATTTAAAAAAAATATTAAATACATTTGAAAAAACTTTTTCCATCACATGTAGTTTGCTTTGCACCCTGTACGCCCTGTATAATATATTTTTTAAACTTTAAATTTCGCTCTTAGGTTTTCGCTCAGTGTTTAAACGAGGGTTGTAGAGAGGTCAAGTTATGCTGGAACGAATCCGATCTGATGGTCACGCGGTGTGCGAACCTTCTTTAGTATCAGCTGGTTTTGTTTGACATTGGAATATTGTGGATGTGTAATAGGTAACGCAATTAGTTTTTGCGCCATGATTAGCAATTAACGTGACAAATTCTTGTGATATTAGTCATAAAATATCTAAGATAGATGTGTTGTGAGCACCGCTAAACTTAATCATTAGAGTTGTTGACGACTTTAGCTTATGGGTCATCCATATATAGAAAGTATGGCAGGGGGATCTGCTATTTCAAATCACCGAATATATTCTATTCTGCAATTATACGTTCGTTAACGACCCATATCGTCCCCATTGCAGGGGCACGGGTCTCTTCCCATACCTCGGGAAGGTTAGGCCATACTCCACACACGGGGCCAGTTCTGAGGGCTGAAATTAACATTAACATTACTAAATTATTATTTCGGTAACGCCATTGAACTGTAATTCTTAGCGTAACGTTCACGAAATAGAGTCTCGTAAAACTTTACCTCCGCGCGTCGTGTTACTTATTTTTAACCGTTGACTTAGCAGATGTGTGTGATTGATAACAGTTTCGGGGCTCTTGCTCGTTTCGCCATGCCGCATCCACAGCAATCTTTAGCGTCGTACATATTTCCAGGCGAGCTCGCGCTCGCACCGCACCGCCGGGCCTCAGGTCGTTGACCCCGGTTACGTAACCTCCCAAAAATTAACGATTTTACAGACACGTAAAAATATAAAATGTTATATTTTTTAAGTCAGTTTGCTTCAAGTTGATATAATGATTTTATTTCTTAAATTACATATATTTTTGTGGGGTTTGTATTTTTTTTTTTTTTTCAGTTTTAAATTATTACGGCTAGACTCTTTCGGTTGTTTCAGCTCTTCGAGTACGTTTTTAATACAGTTTTTATTACGTCTAAAATTCGAGAACAGTGGTATTTTATTGAGACTGTGAGGATAAATTATCACTGGAATATCCTATTATTTTTACGAGCGCTTGTAAATATAAAGCTGGTGCAAAGTAGTAAATATCATATAATTAGGGATATTTCTCTCTCATAATGTCATGTTCTTCAGTAAAATATATTTCGTTCCACCGTTTATTAAACTGCCCGCAAACGAACATACGAAAATCATCTCCCCAACGAATTATCAGCATTCAGCATTCGTGTAACCTTGAAAACACCGGCTGGCTCGTCGCTTTATCGCGGCTCCGAATTCAAATATGGTATTTAATGTCTATAACTTTTTTAATATACTGTTAACAAAATAGCATAGGAAAGGTTAAAGACTCGGAAGTCTACTGCTTGTGATTTGTGACTTCAAGAAAACGTAGTATAATAGCTAAGAGCTTTTGTATTTTCGCTTTATTGATTTAGTTTCATGACGTCCTGTCCAAACTACCATTCCTGAAACAAAACTACATACTATATTTGCCATCTAAATGTTTAAAAAAATTACGAAAACAAACAGCAAACAACTTGATTAGTACATAGTTTTTCTTTCTATATTTTTAAATTTGTGTTTTTGTAGCAGTAGGGCTTGGAAATAACATTGATTTGCCTTTATAAAGTTCCCTCTTAAGAATCAGACAGCATAACACGACCTCCCTTTCTAACACGGTGGAACGGGTTAACTTCTGTATGGACATCAACAACCGTCACCAGATCCGGGGGAACAGGGGGGCGGGCGGTCGCCTTCAGAGAGCGGCAGGGAGTGACCATACTGTATCATACTGTAATAGTATTTAATAAACTGTAACAAAGGTAAACACACTTTATAGGGAATTGACATTTCAATTTATTTATTGCATTCATATGGTTTTACAAGATGGATAATTTTGATTTTGAAATCTTCAAACGCCTATCAAGTAAATAAATTAAATAAAAACTGAAAACTACAAACACAATATTCGTAGCATCTTTCGAACGTCCATTTCGAGTTGCAAAATTAAAATCGAACATTATCTGTCATCGTAAGAAATAGTTCCAAAAAATAAAACTGGTTTGGCTAAGAGTAATCTCTACTGCGAAACCACCGATTGTGTATGTTACCCGGGTCATGGACATTTACCAATAAATTACATGTCTATTTTCGCTATTGCCGGTCACCTAAATAGGTGCTGGTTATTCTAGCTTCGTTCTAGAGTCTAGACTAGTAGATCTATGTCTAAGTAAGTAGGTACTAGGTAGTGGAAGTAACAGCAACTGAGCTTGGTTTACGTAACTTTAGTTGGTTCAGTATTTGCTTCAGAAGGTTTTCAGTTGAACTTTGTTACCCACACTGTTACCTAGCCAATGGAGTATGTTTGTAACCCCTGCACTGATGCAAAAGTAAGGTGTTATACAATAAGTTTATAAGTTTTATAAGTGGTTTCTTTGATGTTTGCTGAGGCGGATATTAAGGGTCTCGTTGCCTTGATACGCCATCGAGTTTTGCAACTGCTCTTCAATGTTCATTCCTAACTTTCTCTTAATTCTTTAACCCGAAAATAGTACGAATCTATATTCTCCTAACTTATAATTGTTAAAATAATAGTACCGTCACTTAATGCCGTGACAACGGCAGACAGACTTTGAATGTGATCCCAGGGAGGGGGTTGCTAAGATCTCGGCTGCTGCGTTTGTATCTTATAAGCGGCTTGGTCCATCGTTAAAGGTTGTACCCACATTTATGCCGTGTTAAAAATACTCGTAACATTTCCGTAAGCGACACAGCATTAGTAAAGTTCATTCCAATAAAAAGAAGCAAAAGGTAAACCAACTTATTATGCAGAAAATACTTTCAAGAAACGAAACGGATTTTCGATGTGTTACGCTTCCATCTTTTGGCATAGTCATAATTTCACATCAGGTGAGTTAATGCCAAGGGCTTACCAATTGTTTGGTGTTTTTACTATCTTCCAGGGTCCACTCTGAATAACTGTTCAACGTCCTTATTCACGCCCATATTTTAAGTATAGAGCCGAAAAGCTTGTTTAACGAGACGACAGGCTCACACCAAAATTTAATTTGCATAGCCAAACATGCTCCCACTTCGCGAATCAGTTAAAATATACGCTGAACATTTTATGTAGGTTCTACGTTTGCAGTTTATACGTTACGGGCGGTACTGGTTTTTTGGATAATTTTGTTTGGCACCAGAGGCCGTGTCGGTGTATACAGTACATATTCAGGTTGTTAAAAAAGTGCGATTGATTTTTTAACGGGTTACTCAGAATCAAGTATAGAATACAGAAAAAATATTGAAAAAAATCCGACCTACAATTTGTTTCAGTTTTCCGTACAAATTTTTGATTCACTATTTAGATTTAGTATGGATTATGATACCAACCTATTTTCACCATAAAAAGGTATACGTTACTCTTATATGTAGTTATCTTTTTTATTTTAAATAAAGTACATAATATACAAATCGTTACTTTTATATAAATATACCTATATACCTAGTGTTTGTACTTAAAAACAACAAGTGTATCCAATTGCCCGTTGGCAATCAAATTGGAAAAGGGACTAGCGGCGATGGGGTAATCAGAAACAGGGGCGGCCAAGCGTGACTTCCGTAGAAATGTTGTGGTTCTGTAGGTTCAAGTGTACCAGTAAAAAAGTAGAACACTTCTGTGTACTATAAGAGCAAAACACATTTTTAACTGACTTCAAAAAAGGAGGAGGTTCTCAATTCGTCGGATTCTTTTTTTTTTTTTTTTTTGTATGTTCACCGATTACTCGAAGACGCCTGAACCGATTTGGAAAATTCTTTTTTTGTTCAAAAGGGTATACTTAACAGGTGGTCCCATATAAATTTTATCGAAATCGATTCAGCGTTTTTTGAGAAAATCAACAAAAACATAGCAAAATTGGAGTTGTTGCGATTGAAATCGGTTGTTTTTAACGTATTCAGCGTGGTCAATTATCTTGTGTATAAAGTCATGATTATCCACACAGATACTAAAACTGACGTAAAATTACTATTAAGACAATTAAGCAAAAAAATACCGAGGCTACATAAAAATGAGTCCTATGTCAATCTGAGGATCAAAACCAATCTCACAATATCCCCCTCCTCCACATCCATGAAGCCATTTTAAATTTTAAGTGCTTTTAAATTTGATTTCATATGATTTATCGTTACCGACTGTACGTAACGATAAAACGCATATAAAAAGAAATATATAAAGAAATAAATTAGAAAGATAAGAAATAAATACATATAAAATTCTCCTGAGAAACTTTACCCTCTACTTGGTAGTCGAGTTTACGATATAAAATAGATAGTTTACTGGGTCATGACATGACTAATGACATGACTAACAAACATGGGCGGCACCTCTAGAGTAAAAGCTACTAAACCAAGAAACCCTAAAAGCTACTTTCATGAAACCGCCCATTACGCTTTCCATTCGGTGCGCTTTGACTTTACGGTTTTTTCAACTGTCAAATAGGTTTTATTTGACTCTTATAAAGTGTATCTGTTTTGTTTCCATTTTATTTTAGACAAAGTAAGACACGTGCTAAGTCAATGATGTTTGCATATATTGCAATTCAACAAAAATCCATGATAGATATTAGCTTTTTGACTTAATCGCTCGTTAAAAAATCATATTACTGTAAGAAAAGTAAAGAGGTGTGGCGACATCTATCCCACCGCCACGAACTAAACCTAGAACGCGCTATTGAAAGTTTCTTCGGATTAACTACATATACATCTTCTAACCATCATTGGTTGGACCACGGCCGGTGCCCAGGCATACCACCTCGCCTGGCGGAGGTACCTCCCTTTTCCTCCGAAGAGTGGGAACACACAGTTCCTACAGAGGTTTCCTAGCAGGAATTAAAAAATAATCTTTATATCTCCTGTTTTATGTTTACACTCTTTCCTATTTCTCTTTTGTTTCCAAAATCTATTATTTTCCTTATGTTTAGTATTTCATTGTCTGTTGCAGTAAAATATATGTAATACTTAAGTTAAGGTCGGCAACGCACTTGTAACTCCTCTGGTGGTGCGGGTGTCTATGGGCGGCGGCGGCGGTAATCGCTTACCATCAGGTGATCCGTCGGCTCGTTTGCCATCTATCACATAAAAAAAAAGTTGCATTTAAAGTACTGTATCAATAGGTTACAGCCCTACGATCCAGTAAGTCAACTGAGCGTATAATTGAAACGGGCAACGTTTCACGGGCCACCAGCCTGCGGACCGCGACTAAGAACGACTCAGAGCATTTATCTGTAAACTGTACCTAAATAGTGCTTAAGTCTCGATGGGCACGGATTGGAACTTTATACTTTCGACGTAGCACGAGCAAGGTGTTGAACACTTACATACTCGGGACACTCCAACAAAATTTATTTGTAGATCGGATTTTTTCAATCAAATAAAAAAAAAGTTTTTTATTGTTTGTTTGTTTGTAAACTCTTTATTGTGAAAGAACAAAATACAATACATAAAACAAGGACAAGACATACAAGGGCGGACTTATCCCTTACGGGATCTCTTCCAGTCAACCTTAAACTTTTAAAGAGGAATTACATTGAAATATTTAGGTGGACCAAAGGCTACAAACACGACTTATAAACCGACTTATAATCGTCGAGCCCAAAAGAAACTCGCTTCAACACATTTTTTAAAATAATACTTAATTACTAATACAATGTATGTCCTCCATCAATACAGTTATCAGGAAGAGCAATACATTTCCAAATGTCTTTGTCATTTATATAATTTATTATCTTATAATAACCTTTTTTTACATGCGTTTTGTTTTCAAGCAATATTTTTCCTGTATTCTATACTTACTTAATTCCGAGTCTTTTCAAATGCACTTTTTAACACCCTGTATAAGTCACCGGATCCTAATCGCAGGGGGATGAGGTGAGGGGCAGGGTGTGTCCATACTACATATACAGGGTGTGACAGAAGTGTGTGACAATACTTCAAGGTTGGCTTTACCCATCAAACTGAACAACTTTTGTTCTACAACTTTGTTGAAATCGCAAATTTTTTTTTGGACTTTTCATACAAATCGATCAGCTGGCGAACCAAGTTTGTATGAAAAGTCCCACAAATTTTTTGCGATTTCAACAAAGTTGTAGAACAAAAGTTGTTCAGTTTGATGGGTAAAAGCTAACCTTGAAGTATTGTCACACAATTCTGTTACACCCTGTATATGTCGTATGTCGTCGAGGAGCTCCGACAAAAAACGTTACATTTAAAAGATTAGCCGTATTGAGCTTAAAGACAAAATTCTGTCAGACGTATAAGCCAATCCTTCAGTCGAAAAACGTACATCATCTCAGTAAAGGCAGGTACATCGCATTTATTTCGGCATGAAATACAATTTTCCTCAATGTGTTATCTTTCTGAACATGTTTATGTTATTAATACCTACTTTGTATATCTTTTAGTAAAATATTGTGAAATATATATTATATTTTTTTGGAGAAACGAAAACGCAACGTTGAAACTGATTCAGGATGATGTCACTAACTGGTTATAGAAACTTCTTGGTTGGCGGTTGACAAATGACGGAAATTAAGGTAGATGAGACGTCATCGCGTGTCTTCTTGAAAATGTTTGATTACGTCATGCAGAAAAAACACTGTTTAAATATTTTTTACTGTGATTATTAATGGAAGAAAGTTACCTAGGTTTGGTCTATTCTCAAACTTTTGCCCTCAAAAGACATAAGTTTTCAACATAAAAATAATTATACATTTTATTGTTCTGCCTCCCTACAATAACCGCGACCCCGACCCGGCCAGACATCGCTTTACTATTCCGTATGCATCACATCCCTAAATAGGCTTAGGACATCCGCCCCTTCTATCGATTCCGTTTGGATGTTACTCGTTATACCTCTAGTATACCTACATAACTATTCGTTTGCGTACAGCTTGATTTTAACCAAAACATTTTTTGTTTTGTTATTAATTTTAAGCAAAAAATTACTGTAGCAAGATTTTTTAGAATAATTTATGATCAAAAACACAAACATTTAGTAAGTACTTAGCTACATCTTTCGGTCGTTCGTTAACAACCCATATCATCCCCACTGCAGGGGCACGGGTCTCTGCCCATACCTTGGGAAGGTTAGGCCATACTCCACACACGGGGGCTAAGTCCGGATTGGTGGAGGTTGTGGGGCTGTGGGTTGTCTTTCGGTCGATTTATACAGAATATAGATTGTCAGAGGGCTGCAGGCTGCCTGTATGTAGTCTGTGCGATTCATTAACATTCATTTTGCGTTTTTTTTATGTGATAGGTGGCAAACGAGCAGACGGATCACCTGATTGTAAGCGATTACCGCCGCCCATAGACACCCGCAACACCTGAGGAGTCACAAGTGCGTTGCCGGCCTTTGAAATGGGATGGGGGAATGGGGGGGGGGGGGGAGTTGGGCCACCGGTGCCCTCACTCACTCGGCGAAACGCAACGCAAGCGTTGCTTCACGCTTTTCTATGACGCAGTGATATCACTCCGGCTTGCTGTAGTCGGGGAATTTTATTTTTTATTTTATTTATTTGGTACTCAAACAAGATACAATCCTTAATAATCCTTAGTACTACATTATATCATTACAATATATAGATCTAGATTGAATCTCAATTATATGAGCACACAGCGTGAGAATTATATTTTTATTCACTTTTAACACGTATTCTTAATAATAGGAATGATGTTAATAAACCATAAAGTTACAATTGTCGACCAGTATTTTTTTATTGCTCTTTCTTAGCATCAAACCACAGATTAGATAATAGTATCGAACTAAAAGAACAGAACAAAAGATTCCCACGGTGGAAATGGGCCAATAAATATTCTATTCGAATATGTCAAGTCAGACGCTTCTCTTCAATGACGTCATCTGTCTACAGCTGTCTTGTCTACCAGAATTTGAAAACCCGGATATGAATAGCGTAAGAAATGTTCCAATGTGATATTGGAGACAAGTGACAAATTAATAGATATTTGTGTCATTTAATTTGGTACATATCTATAAGGGGCCGTCCATTAATCACGTGATGTTTTTTGCAACTTTTTAGACCCCCCCCCTCCCCCCTGGTGATACGTGGTGAGGTTTTAGACTACCCCCCCTACCCAAAATCACGTGTATTTTTTTAGTACAGAATATTATCTTTAAATACAGATATAATGTAATTTAATCCGGGAGTTGACTGCATGAAAAATAAATTACGAAATAATATTGACTAAATAGCTCTTTAATTGAAATTATTGAAAAACTTAATCACTTTAATTTTTATTGCATTTTCAATTTTTAATTTATAAAAAATACCTAATAAGTATGCAAACTACTATTTTGAACAATGACGTCATCGTACAAAATTTCAAACATTTTTAGAACAAAATGCCGTTTTTGACATTTGATAAAAAGTAACTCAAATGACTAGCAGTCAACTACCGGATTCTGGAAAATTAAGCACCGTGATAAAACATTCCAGACAGTCTAGATTAACCGTATACCGTGAAAATCATCCAACATTCTGGCGTCAGTCACGACTGATGGACCAGACTGACGCCAGACTGAGCGTGTTACCTGGCTCTAAGGCTTGCTGATGAAATGCGAGTTTAACTCTCTCGGTGTTGTCTTATTGTGTTGCACTTAGCATCACTAATAGTCACGTTTAGGGAATTTTAGCCTCCTCGGTCCTCAAGACCCCTATAGCGGACATTTTCTGTGGGGCTTTCCCTGACGATCTTTTAAATAAAAATTATTGCAATGCTTTGGAACTAGATACAAAAAAAGTGTTACATAGAGGACAAACAAATACTTATATAAAAACCCCTTAGAACGTCGAAGTAATTTTTTTCAGTGTTACAAACGAAATCATGCTTCAGGACTGAGGAGGTTAGATTTACACGGATACAAAGCTACGTTTATACGTATCTCGTCATAAGATGTCAAAATTTTTTTACGATGTTTTTAACCGACGTCAAAAAAAGGAGGAGGTTCTCAATTCGTCGGAATCTTTTTATTTTTTTAAGTATTTTCACCGATTACTCGAAGACGCCTGAACCGATTTGGAAAATTCTTTTTTGTTTAAAAGGGTATACTTCACAGGTGGTCCCATACAAAATTTTATCGAAATCGATTCAGCGGTTTTTGAGATAATCAACAAAAACAGCAAAATTGGAGTTGTTGCGATTGAAGTCGGTTGTTTTTAACGTATTCAGTGTGGTCAATTATCTTCATCGTTTAAAATAATCTGATTTTGACAGATTCTGTTACCTTTAAAAGTACTTCGTGCTCTATGTCTTATTTATAAGTTTTCGTCCTTGGTTTCTTAGCATAAGGAGTTCTATAGTATCATTTGTTACATATTATGATTGTGGATGTCGGCATTATATCCTGCCAGTAATTAAGTTATATGTATTTTATTTATGTCGAAAAATCATTTATTAATCATCCCTTAGCGTCATCTCACCTGATAGTTAAGTATTTCGCCATAATTATTGGCGATTATGGAAGCGAGCGGGTGTACCAATAATCCCGAACGCAATAGGGAACACATCAATGCTGTTACCATTGATGTTTGGCGGCAGTCCTACAAATTTGACCACCTCGGCCTCAGGGAATTGAACCCCTGACCTGATTCCTGATTTGAAGAGATTTAAGTTTTGTTCTTGTTGTCAACAGGAGCACCACCTCCAGAGGGCGATATCAGGCACGGGGCTCATCATACCGACACCAGAAGTGTGCGATGCCAACGATCTCGAGTTCTACGAAAGATGCTACCCGCCCGACTACAAAATGCCCAAGCAGCACATACATATGCAGCGTGAGTACCGTACCCAAAGTATCCATTATATTTCGTAGCGTTATACCAGGTTATAACATCGCCATAATTTATTTAATGAGCTTTCTTGATGTGGTTTTTCGAGGTAATAAGTTGGAAACGCGGAGTTTCTGACAGGGTTCGGAAACCGGCTTTTTGAAAATACCGGTTTCGGTCATTGACCCCTATATCGAAATAGTTTCGGTTAAGGTTTCGTTCAGGTTTCGGTTACCGGTATATTTAACCGGTTTAACCAAAACCAATATTTTTTCGTTCGAACGGAATTAACCGGTTAATTTGAAGAATATGCGACTTTGTAGGCATGTTTGCCGCGTGCAATCAATTGAAAGCGTGCGAGAAAGTGAGCAGAAGACTCGGGCAGTGGCACCCGCACGACGCGCCTGTACTTGACTAAGTTTGGTTTTAACCGGTTAATTTAGTTCTTATTTCGGTTAGAAAACCGCTTCCTGATTAACCGATATTTTATTAAAATTTACCGGTTAAGCTGGAAACCGGTTTTAACCTGAACGGAATCGTTAACCGAAATTCGAACGAAATTAACCGGTATTTGTTAACCGGTTCCGAACCTTGGTTTCTGAAATGGTTGTTTTTGCTACGGCTAAGTTAAGGAAATTCGAGATATTCGACGACTCATTAATGAAGTTTATAATTTTACTTTTTTTTAATTAAATTTATGAAACTTCATTACCATCGATCGCTTATAATAATAATAATATCCCGGACAAATCAAACACGGTCATCTGGCCCCAAACTAGGATTCCCTGTATCTTGGGAACCAGAGACTGATATACATACACATATACATTTAAATACATTCATATATAGATATTATACACCCAGACTCAGAGCAAACAATTCTGCTCATCATAGAAAAGTTTGCCCTGTGTGGGGATCGAACCCACGACTCTTGGATCAGAGGTCACGATCGCTAACCACTTAGCCACCAAGTCAGTCAAACAGTTATACTTACATAATATGCTTTTGCATTACCGACAAAAAGGTATGTATATATGTTTTGCCAACCTTTGACCTTGTCAGTGAGTAGTTTATTAGAAATAGTTACGAGTACGTTGTGTTAACGGCAAGCGTAGCTTGTGACGCTCCCCGTCGAGCGATGATATGCGCAGGGTTGCTGGTGACAGCTGGATGTGCCTGGCCGATGATATGATAGTTATAAACTGGTTATAAGTGGCGCGCCTTTGAGGGTGGCCTGTGTCCAACAGTGGACCTAAGACAGCCTGATGCTGATATGGATATAATTATTATTATTTACAGGATTTTTTTTGTATTGGACGAGCTAAAAGTAATGTTACATTGTTACTGGCAAATAAAGAATTGAATTGAATTTATGTTCAACCATATCAGCAGAAGTATTCCTTAGAAAAATCCCCGGCTAATAATGGTGTAATGTTTGTTATATGTTACTTTAATTTTTATAATAATACTAGCTTCCGCCCGCGACTTCGTCTGCGTGGACTTCAGAATTGGCTCCAGAGAGAAAGAAAATGTTAAGGTGGCGAAATCTAGTGACAAAGTACAAATTTGAGTTTTTAAGCATTCCTTCGGGAACCATTAAGTTTTACGGGATAAAAAGTATCCTCTGTGTTAGCCGAGTGCTTTATCTATCTACCTACCAAGTTTCATCCATAAAAAATATACGAGATTTATATGTCAAAATATTGAAAGTATTGCTTTCTTGTAATATATTGGCGTCTCTTCTCTTTCAAAAGGTCGAAATAAGAGCTAGGTATGTGTTGATGAGAATATCTCTCATGTTTTGTTAAAGATGTCATGTTTGTTGAATGATGGAGAAATCAAATAACTAACAACTGCAGTTACTGTTGTCTGCCTTTAGTGAGCCGAAGCCACTTGAGATGAGCTGTGCCTTAGGGGTCGTCCATTAATCACGTGACGCTCAAAAAGGGGAGAGGGAGGGGGTTCAGAAAAAATCACGAAATATCACAAGGGGGGAGGGGAGGTGTACTGAGATATCACGTGTATTTATTTTTTCGTTGAATGCGCCATTTCTAGAGTAATTTCCAAACGTCGGACTGTTGTTTTTAACTCTTTCTAAGGTTCGAAACTGCTTCAGGCAGTCAGAAACAACCTGCAACCTTAATGTGTGTCTGGAAATTTTATGTCAGTGCTTAATTTTCCAGAATTACATTACGAGTTCATTATACCTGTATTTAAAGATAACTTTTTGTACCAAAAAAATACACGTGATTTTGTGTAGAGGGTGGGGGGTAGTTTAAAATCTCACCACGTATCACCAGGGGCGACTGGGGGAGGGGGGTCTAAAAAGTTGCTAAAAAACATCACGTGATTAATGGTCGGCCCCTTAAGACTTTACCCATCAAAACTTGACAGGGTTAGTATCTCCTCCGTTGCCATGGCAACCGAGTTTCGCAATCAGTTGTCAATAAAAGAAAACTGTAACTAGTTTGACTGCCTCCGATATACTTGACAAGATAATTTTTAGGTCGTTCACACAAATCTATCTCCGGTCTAAACTAGTTGGAGGCGGATTTCCTGATATTCGGCATTCGAACGTCGAAGGCAGAATATCCAATTTTCAGATAGTAATAGTTTTTCTTTTCAATAGAAATCGCGTTGCCAATCTGTATTGAAACTTCAATACGTTTGAACAAATCGCAAATACTCTGGATCTTCTATTAGTTTTCCTAGAAGCCAAGGAAAGCTAATGAAACGTCCTAGTTTTGCTAGTTTTCCTAGCAATAAGGATTGCTTCTTAGACAGATTCGAAACTACAACAATGCAATGTAACTATTTCTTTTTCGTATAATTGTATAATATTGATTACATTTTTATCAATTTAGTAATAATAATTTTGTTTGTTTATCTTTTGTCTTTTTTTGTCGGTACATAGTTAAGCTGTTTTTACGGTGCGGTATTGTTAGTTTCACCATCATTATAGTAACATGCTGTTATCTGCATTATTATCAGTGATCGGAGTAGGTAGATTGATTTTTGGTACTTGCATCGTGATTTTATAACATGGATAATCCTTTTTTCAAGAAAGTTTCGGTATTTCCGGGTTGAGTTGAGTATTATTAAAGTAAAACTGGTCCAATCAATTAATTCTGAAGAAAGCAATATATTTATATGTACTTAGAATAAACAAAATAAATATTTGTTTTTGTCTTTAAAAAAATGTTAAACTCTCGGAATCCGCGAGGCATGTCCATATTAACATATACGTTCGCGGACATTGACCCTAATTCAATGTACCTACTCCGATCACTGATTATTATACAAAAAGATCTGCTATTTAATATCCCTTTCTAATATCATAAAATTTTTTTAACGTCGGCTGCTTAAATTACTTATCTACTATTAATTTATTAATAAACTTTTTTAAACTTGGACAATTAAGAGGAATCTAAAGATTAATTAAAATTTGAGACCTCGGTTTACTTGGAAACGTATCTGGCTCTAGAGAATTGTTATGAATAGATAGAAGAAATTTAAAAAAAAATGAAATTCGAGTCGGGCCTCGCTTAATTAGGGTTCCGAGGATCGTAGATATGATGTCCAATTATTAAGATATTTAATATAAAAATATGTAATTATTATTTTATTCCAAATTGCTTAGACTAGTTTAGCTGTTGGAATAAACCCTAATACAAAGAAATGGTCAAAATGAAATTTTGTGGCGTGGTCAAAATGACATTTTGTGTCGTGGTCAAAATTTACAACTTTATTTAAGCCCCTGATTTCTTTATTTTAAAATATAAATCCTCCGCACATTGACATCCGATATACCAGAATAAAAAAAAAGTCTACTTTATTAAAATTTTATTCAATATTCGGTTTTGAGTCAACATTCAAAATTAAAGATCATCAATCAATTGTGTTTACTAGCTAGCAATCAGTACCTTACAGACAAACAGCAGAATGAGAGTAATACGGCTCCGTTTTGGCCTTTGGGTATGGACTACGGAAGCCTAAAAAAATATGAAAGTACGCTTGGAATCACATCTCTGAATCTACAGATATCTCAAAATTTATTCTACCTCAATTCAGACGCAGACTAGCTTAAGGCGGATATACGGTTACGTATTCTGCTATCTGAGAGGGACACCTACTCTCAACCAGGTTTAAGATAGATTAATAATAATAATAATAATAAGGCAGTCCTCCTCGACAATGCCCGGATTGTCCGACGCTTTCTCTCCTCGTCGCACTGACCTCCAGCCGACTGTGCTTCTGCTGGAGTAGCTCCTGCCACTTCGCCGAGCGCGAAGTGGTCAGAGTAGCCCAAATTCACATTTCATAATAATAATAGTGGACAAAGTGGACAGTGTAATAATAGTAGTAGTTAGGCAGCTGGGACTTCGAGGCAGACCGATAATAGCGGCTATGCAAAAGGCAGTCCTCCTCGACAATGCCCGGATTGTCCGACGCTTTCTCTCCTCGTCGCACTGACCTCCAGCCGACTGTGCTTCTGCTGGAGTAGCTCCTGCCACTTCGCCTAGGCGAAGTGGTCAGAGTAGCCCAAATTCATGTTTCAAAATAATAATAATAATATCTGGGACAAATCACACACGGTCATCTGGCCCCAAACTAGGATTCCCTGAATCTTGGGAACCAGAGACTGATATACATACACATATACTTGTAAATACATACATGTATAGATATAATACACTCAGACTCAGAGCAAACGATTCTGCTCATCACAGAAAAGTTTGGCCTGTTTGGGGATCGAACCCACGACTCTCGGATCAGAGTTCAGGATCGCTAACCACTTAGCCACCGAGCCAGTCATATTTGCCATATTTGTTTCGTACTACTTTGAAAAGTGAAATTGAAAATAAAAAATTAAAATCAATTGAGAACAATGCCAAACAAAAATGATAGATATACAATGTTCGTAATGTTGTTAACAACGCATTACGTCCCCACTGCAGGGGCACGGGTCTCTTCACATAACTCGAGAAGGTTAGGCCATACTCCACACACGGGGGTCGAGTCCGGATTCGTAATGTATCTCTACATATATCTTTAACACCGTTCTGAATGAGCTATCAGGCTTCTAACCTCACTAATATTATAAATGCGAAAGTATGGATATTTGTTTGTTTGGTTGTTTGTTCCACTTTCACGCCGAAACTACTGAACGAATTTGGATGAAGGGTAGGTAGATAGGTAAAGCACTCGGCTAACACACAGGATAATTTTTATCCCGGAAAACTTAAGGGTTTTTCAGAGGAATACATAAAAACACAAAATGTTCACTTCTCTAGATGGCGCCACCTTACCATTTTCTTTCTCTCTGGACCCAATTCTGAAGTCCACGAAGACGAAGTTGCGGACGGAAGCTAGTACTGCATAAAATCTTTTAATACAGCGCCAAAGAATATAACAGTCGTAAGTTAGTCTGTTATCCCGTTCGCTCCTACATATAAGAATTTATTATTTCTCATTTCTTATTACACTAGTCCCTTTTAAGGCAAGCATGTAATAGGTTTTTCCATTCGGTCCGTTTATATGGAATGTCAGGGGGTTACTACTAACTAATCTAGTTAGACCTCGATGTACGCACGTGTCAATTCTACGTAATATAATATATAATAAACGACAAAGGTGATTCTAAGTGTGTCACCAGGCACCCAGACCGCCACTTAACCTTTAGGTAGCAAGGTTAATTTTGTACCACCCGATAAAGAAAAAGTTTGGGAGCCTCAGTACCACATTCGCTAAGCATAATATCACGTTCATCCAAACGCCGAACGTGTAGACTGGAGTCCGTCTTGAATCCCTGAGGATATGTAGAGGAATTCAGGTTGGTAATTTCAGCGGCTATTTATTCTGTTGTATTGAGAATTAAAAAAATAAAGCTGGATTGAGATTTTCTACAAGATGTTGCAAAAAGATATCGTTAGTTGTTGAAGTGTGATTCTTTCTATTTGTTCTACTTCTTATCGTGGGGCATAGTTAAGCTACTTTTCCACCGGCGAGGCGAGGAGGGAAGAGAATTTGAATTGTATGGGAAAAAATAAATTCTCTTCTGCACACATCTTCGATGGAAATCGTCTTCTTCTTAGAGATTTCATTTCTCTTCACTCGACTCCTCGCCTCGCCTCGCCGGTGGAAAGGCAGCTTTAAGCTGTACTTTAACAAGGGATAGACGGCAGTTGCCCGGTGATGCACTTAGCATCACCCGCAGTCACACGTACGGCATTTGAGGATTAAGCCTACGGACGTGTGCAATTGTTACTGTTTGTGAAACTATACGAGTTGGTTAAATTCACAAAACAAAAATCTGACTGACTCGGTGGCTAAGTGGTTAGCGATCCTGACCTCTGATCCGAGAGTCGTGGGTTCGATCCCCACACAGGGCAAACTTTTCTGTGATGAGCATAATTGTTTGTTCTGAGTCTGGGTGTATAATATCTATATATGCATGTATTTAAATGTACATGTGTATGTATATCAGTCTCTGGTTCCCAAGATATAGGGAATCCTAGTTTGGGGCCAGATGACCGTGTGTGATTTGTCCCGGTTATTATTAATATATAAAATGGTCATAATATTATCATGCAGATTTGTATATGAAGTCAACTTTTTTGCGATTTTAATAAACTTGTTGTTTTTATCGAGCTCACGTTGAAGTTTTTTTCACACTATGTGTATTATACAATACAAACACATAGTTCCATTCAGCACCATTCTGAACCACACCTATCTAACGGCTTCGATTAGGTTAAAAAAATAAACAAACCTTTAAGTTATAAGTAATTTGTCTTCCGAATCATAGCCAGTTACCATCCGATGGTGATCACGATGATGCCAAAACCAAGACCAAACCGAGGGCTACTTACTCCATATATTATTATGTTAATCTTATACGCTAATCTAATATTACAATCAACGTAAGTTCCCTCGCTCTTTAAAATCCTTTGAGCCCTTTTTTGTACAGGCGATGCTAATAAAGCGGACAGCGGACATAAATACCCCACACGAAATAAATTCCATTATATTTGACTTAGTTCGGTAAAAATGCATACTTTAAAACAATGCCATAATTAGGAGTCCGTAACTCAACATCGAAATATAAACGTTCGAAGAATTATGGTTCGAAATATCGTACTTACGTTAAATTGATGGTCGACAGATTGCTTCTGCGATTAATGCTAATACGAAGGAATGGTAGTGCGGATGCACTTTGCACCTATAGAGCACTTCTTCGCCAAACGCTAGTGCCAAAGAATACTACAGGCGCCGACATAATACTTTTTCATCGAACGTTATAGTTATATGCGAAAGAACGGCAGTACTATGAAAGTGTTCCGAAGAACATCTTTTCGATAAACTGAACTGCGCAATATTCATGAAAGTGCCATAATTAGCTTTAAATTCGAGACCTTTGTAACAAGCTAGAATTACAAATTTTATGATGGTGTGTTTAAGTCGGGACGATAATTTTATTCCAGTTTTTCATTAAAAAAAAAACGACGTTTATTTATACAATGCAACGCTTTGGAACCACAGCGGATGCGAGCACATTGATACCATGCCGCGCGTACCATATGCCTCTCCAGGAATACTTGGAATGGCTCGAATGGCGTATCTCGTTCCCGATCCTTTGAGTAGCACATACTGATAGTGTAGGTGGTTAATACAGGGTGTTAAAAAGTACATTTGTAATTTGAAGGGGTTACTCAGAATCAAGTATAGAATACAGAAAAAATATTGAAAGAATTCAAAAGACTTTTCGTATTTTCTGTATATGAAGTTGTAATAAAATCTCTTTGATTGTACTCTTTGTATCTGGCTCGTTTTAATACTATTACAAAGGTGACATTTTAAAAAGTAAGTAATTTTAAAATCGTTCAGTTACTCTTTCTTTACCATATGAGTCCATGTGTCAAAACTACATTTTGTTCTTATTTGTGTTTCACAAATATAAATTATATCCGGGCCTGGATAGCGTTACGTTATACATACATTATAGAGTCTAGGTCTCATTTCTTGGGCACTTTTAAGGACTTCGTTACTTGGAAGGTTTATTTTAAATGTTTTTTAGGGTTCCGTAGCCAAATGGAAAAAAACGGAACCCTTATGGATTCGTCATGTCTGTCTGTCTGTCCGTCCGTATGTCACAGCCACTTTTTTCCGAAACTATAAGAACTATACTATTGAAACTTGGTAAGTAGATGTATTCTGTGAACCGCATTAAGATTTTCACACAAAAATAGAAAAAAAAATAATTTTTGGAGGTTCCCCATACTTAACCCTGAAACTCAAAAAAATTTTTTTCATCAAACCCATACGTGTGGGGTATCTATGGATAGGTCTTCAAAAATGATATTGAGGTTTCTAATATCATTTTTTTCTAAAGTGAATAGTTTGCGCGAGAGACACTTCTAAAGTAGTAAAATGTGTATCCCCCCCTGTAACTTCTAAAATAAGATATTATATGATGTACATTACCATGCAAACTTCCACCGAAAATTGGTTTGAACAAGATCTAGTTAGTAGTTTTTTTTAATACATCATAAATCGTAAACCGCAATTTACCTACAACGAACTACAAGAACTTTTATATTATGTTACTTGCTGCTACGGAACCCTTCATGGGCGAGTCCGACTCGCACTGAGCCGCTTTTTTTTTTTGATCGGTCATCCCCGTATTAAAGATGTTGTCAAGTCCTAACGCTGTCAAAGATACCTGCCTTAAATAAATAATAAAAAAAACCTACATCTAGACTTAATAATGTTAGTATAACGATCCATAGCGTCCTCACTGCTGGCAAGTGTCTTCCCGTAATTATCTCGGGATGGTCTTGTCACAACCTGTTTTGTTCTTTCACTTCCCAAGAAAGATCGTGTTTCAAAACAAATAGTTATCATGCTGCTAGCAGGATAGCCAGTAAGGTATTTTCCACTTAGTTCGGTTACTTTTTCTCAACTGTCACAAACAATATTTTGCTCTGAAATGGTTCGTATTCATAAAGTTGAAGTACCTTTACGTACAATTTATTGTAAATACCTACATATATTATTGTGAAGCATCGGTGTAAAGTCATAGAAGAGCTAGCTTTCCTAGCACAGGTTTTTTTTTTTTTCTATTAGAAGTAGGTAGCAGTGTACACTTTTCAAACGTCATTCTTTTATCTACCTAATACGAGGTTCCTACCACTCGGAACTCGGTTTCGGGAAGTGTTTGCGGACTGAGCAGAAACGGCGGGCCCTAATATAAAGAAACTCCCTCCAACACACTTTTTTTTTAAGTCTTATATTCTATTACATCTTAATGCTAGATCAATAAATGAATTATACAATGTCATGTCGGTAAATAAAATATAAAAAAATAAGAATAAAAAAGAAAGGATTCAAAAGAGATAAAAGTAAAAATTATTTGTAGCTAACAACTAACAATTCCAAAAAAAGCGGCCAAGTGCGAGTCGGACTCGCCCATGAAGGGTTCCGTAGCAGCAAGTAACATAATATAAAAGTTTTTGTAGTTCGTTGTAACTTGAATGAAAGGTAAATTGCGGTTTACGATTTATGACGTATTAAAAAAAAACTACTTACTAGATATCGTTCAAACCAATTTTCGGTGGAAGTTTGCATGGTAATGTACATCATATATTTTTTTTAGTTTTATCATTCTCTTATTTTAGAAGTTACGGGGGGGGGGGACACACATTTTACAACTTTGGAAGTGTCTCTCGCGCAAACTATTCAGTTTAGAAGAAAATTATATTAGAAACCTCAATATCATTTTTGAAGACCTATCCATAGATACCCCACACGTATGGGTTTAATAAAAAAAAAATTTTTGAGTTTCAGTTCTAAGTATGGGGAGCCCCCAAAATTAATTGTTTTTTTTTCTATTTTTGTGTGAAAATCTTAATGCGGTTCACAAAATACATCTACTTACCAAGTTTCAACAGTATAGTTCTTATAGTTTCGGAAAAAAAGTGGCTGTGACATACGGACAGACAGACAGACAGACAGACATGACGAATCCATAAGGGTTCCGTTTTTTGCCATTTGGCTACGGAACCCTAAAAACCAATGACAAGATTTAAAAAAAAAAATTTAAGGGACATTTCTTGTCAAGTAATGCCATTACTTGATTTTGAATACACTTCCAGTAATAAGAACATTGTGAAAGAGACGCCATCATTCCTTGATACAGAAATATTCAAATGCTAATGCTTCCATTACACTGCACCCCCCAGGGTTTACCTCGTTTCGGTTCATTTGCGATTCTCAACATTTGTAGGAGTACTTTTATAAGTATGTAAATTCTAATGGTCGTTTATTTAAGCTGAGTGTTATGTAGTTTGGTGTATTTACTAATTTTGTTGCGTTATTGTTTTTTTTATTGCACTCTGGCAAAATTGATTTACTAAACAAAAATTCACAACGATGTCTTTTATCAGTTGGCAACTTACTGTAGAATGTAGATCCATGGAATTCTTTTTTATGTCTCCAATTTTTATTAACATTCAGTCGAAGACCTCATCGGTTAAGCGTAGTAAAGATTTAAAAAAATTAAACTTTGAATTGTCGTCTTTTGGATATGAGGGGTCTAGTATCAAAGGCAACAATCTCCACAAAATTATTTTGATACTAGACCCCTGATATAGGTAGAACATATTTTTAATGTATAACTAACGTTAACCTACACTCGGAATGTATTTAACGTCATCCTCTACAAAACACCACTGTACTCTCTAAATATTGAACGCCTGATATGAATCCTGCATATTTTGAAAATGTTACTCAGACTGTAAACTATTTCTATCCTACTCTTAAACTTATTAGGTGCAGTGCAGGTCACATAGAAGAGACTTGGAGCGAGGACATTCGCTTTCGAACTTTGCTGGTTCCTTGTTATTCAAAGTTACATCGTGCACTGACCTTACTGAAGGAAATCTTATCGATATTTGATATAAAAGTTCAACCTCTACGCGATCGCCTTCTATAGGGTGCCCATTTAAGTGTAAAAGGTTTCTCGCAGCTAAGCGATCTCAAAAGAGAACTTTCTAAGTAGTTCTATTGACTAAGTCGTTCGCAGTATTTCTATTGACGTAAATATTCCACTTTAGAAGTCTTTGTAGATGCTAAATCTTATCCATTACATGTTTGCTTACAAAGAGATAAAAGTTTTAGACTGTATGGCTGTTTGTTTGGCAGAACGTGTAATTAGAAATAAAGGTTTCGGTTGCATGTATGGTTGTCTCTTTGGCTAAAACACCAACGTTAACAGCTTTACGAAGTCAGATTATAGTTAGAGTTATTTGAATAGCAGTCGGGTTTGTTTGTTTGTTTGTACTTACATTAGAAAATGGGTGATAGCAACGGGCACCGACGGCGTAAGGTGCGTTGCAAAGCACGGAAATGATAGAGATAAATGCCATTAACGGTCAAACCTATCCAGGTTATGACCGTGTCTGTAGTCATTTAACTTACGTGATTCAATCAATATCATCATCTAAAATTTAAGGGGCAATTCACAATAGCCTTGGCAACGAATATTGCGAATAGTCGCGACGCCCGCTCTGATTGAAGTCAATCCTTCCACGACACTGATTTCAGGACCGTTGCGAAGTTAAATTGACTTTCCTTCCACTAGGAAAGTGCGACATACACGTGATTACCTACACTCCGGACACACCATACAAATGTCGCGGTATATGGTAAAATTGCCTACTATTACTACATAAAAATTTGATTTTTGTACACGCGTAAATGTATGTGTGTTGCGTGACTTGTGATAAGCAACCCTCATCATCAGATCTTACCCGCAGGGTTGATAAGGTCGCCTTTAGTGAGTGGTCATATTGTGTATTACTAATGTGTATGTCGTGGCCAGATCATAGGAATTGGTCAGGGGCCAGGCCAGGAATGACTGCCTATATTGTCAAGGAGCTCCGACAAAACAGAGTCAACGGAGCCCCTTTATACGGTAACACCAGTAACCTAACCTAGAGTTTTTCGGAGCTCCGCAATGATATGGCCAGATCGAGAAGTTAATATGGCCACGACATATACAGGTGTAACAAAATTGGTGTAGGACCCGTTAACTGGGGATTCTATACTCATCGCACTGAACAACTTTTGTTCTACGACTTTGCTCAAATCACAAAAAAAAAATTGAACTCTCCATACAAATATGGAAAATCAGATTATAATTTTTTTTGAAATGTCCAAAAAATTTTTTTTATTTGAGCAAAGTCGTAGAACAAAAGTTGTTCAGCACGATGAGTAGAATCCTCAGTTAACGGGTCCTACACCAATTTTGTTACAGCCTGTATAAAGTTATAATAAACCTATACATGGTGTTATTAAATAGCAGTAGGATCCTTATCTAGGTCTTCTTTCTATTCATCACAATAAACAATTTTTTTGTATGACTCTGCTGATCGCAAAACAAAGAACAACTCTTCATACAAATCAGTCAGCAGCAGTACACTTTTATTATCTTTGATAAATACCAATAGAACGTAAATGATTTGACTGATCTATCTAATAAAGTTTCAATTAAAAGTTTACAATATTCTCAATCCTCAATTTTCATAAAAAACTGCCTCTCCATAACCTGTCTTGTTTTGAAAAAGAGCAACAAAGCACAAAGGACTTTTGCTTGCCAGGTCGAATATCAATTTTGGATACGCGAGGGCACTTAAAACCGTTCTAGGCCAATGAAAACGCAATTCTATTTCGCTGAATTTCAGCTTATTTTCCGTTGGGAGTGTCGACGGCTGGAAAATATTTAGGTAGAACTGTGTGTAAACTAAAGTATGATTAATTTTGTTGTTTTTAGTGATGCCGCCTCCGGCCAACTGGAGTAATAGATTGAAAGTAGGGTGTGCCTGAAATAATTATTTAAAATAAGCCGCAATGTATGCGATCCCTCTGAAATGTAACACTCGAAAAACATTTACTGTGGCTTCTTGCGGCTTTTTGTGAAACTCGAAAACTTTTACCAGGGAACCGATACGCATTTCTAAAAAAAAGTCTTTCTCTTTAATTGCTGACCTGTGAAATTAGAACGAGAAGTCCAACGTTTTTCTTGAGGGAATGTTGTTAAGATTCATAAATAAAAGCCAAAGATAAATATTTTATAAGAGTATATTGTATTATTCCTACTATTACTGAGAGTCCTAAAGTTTTTTGCTATTATTGGTTCTTTGGAGAAAGTTGTTCAGTTTCATTCCCGAGGTATGGGAAGAGACCCGTGCCCCTGCAGTGGGGACGATATGGGTTGTTAACGAAGTCCACCAGTTAAGATGTTTACAGGTTTGTACCAGTCACTCCATATAAGTTCTTGGGAACCACGATGGAAACAACAAACCATTCCTATCACGTCCTTACTGATTCTTGTCTGTCGCTGACATGTTTATGAATTCAGGTCGGATTCCCACATTCGAAGCAGCCGCAACACCAATAAGAAACATGTTGATATAGGTATTAGTAATATTTAACTTTGCGTCGTGCTCTGTTCCCTTTCGTGTACCACAAATAGTTGATGCTGTATCCAAGATGGCGGTCTCCTGTTTTTGCACTTAAAATCACCTTAGTTCGTTCGTTAGCATAACCCATATGACATAAATACTCAGATGTTCATATAGATATGAGAAATATTTAACTTAGCGTCGTGCTCTTGTCGTGTGCCACAATTAAAGGTTCTGTCTCCAAAGACGGGGGGTTTACGTGAAACACAAGGGTGGGTCACCTTGTGTCGGGTCACGTAAAATTACGTTTTACTTCGTTCGGAACAACCCATATTGTCGTCTCATCTGGGAAAAGATATCCTGTACCTTGGGAATGTTAGGCCATATTACTCATACGGAGGCCAAGTCTGGATTGGTGGAGGTTATGGGGCTAGTGACGCGACCACGCAATCCGCACTGAGCGGCGCCGAGCCACACACATCCGCTTCAGTCAACCTTACTAAAACTATTTTCTAGAGCCCTACCTAATGGTTATAAATAATGAAATAAAATAAATATCTGGGACAAATCACACACGGTCATCTGGCCCCAAACTAGGATTCCCTGTTCTATGAGAACACGAGACTGATATACATACACAAATACATTTAAATACATACATATAGATCTAATACATCTAGACACAGAGCAACAAATCTGCTCATCACAGAAATGTTTGCCCTGTGTGGGGATCGAACCCACGACTCTCGGATCAGTAGTCAGGAGCGCTAACCACTAAGCCACCGAGTCAGTCAGTCATAGTTAGAAATAGAATTCGTTAGAACTCTGTCTCATATCAAACTCGAATGCTTACATAAAATGTATGTATCATATTTATGACATTAATCTTGAATTTCGCCCAAAAATTCCATCTAGTCCTTTATTTTAGGATCTCACGCCATGTCATGTAAATATGATAGTATTTATTATCCGACTCCCACATCGGAGGGTCACGTTTTTATTTTATGTATGTACATATGTACATATATCGGTTTGGTTGTTAACTACTGCGTGCTACCAAAACGGCGTGATGGATTTTGGACTACGGGATGTAATTAGATACGTCTTTATCACCAGTGACAGTTTTCGGTTTTTTTAGCTAAAAGGTTTAGGTATATTCCACTACGTTAAATACCACGTGGGATTTAAAATCGTGAAGGTTCACCGTGATTCATACGAGCCAAAACTCAGAACTACATCATGTGTATATAATGTATAAATTTAAAGCTTTTTCCACATCGTCCTTAAGCAAAAATTCGATGAAATGCTCTACGAAATTGTAGTCTTGTATGGGATTTCTTCTTCTACTTCTTCTTCATTGTAGTGTGGCTTTTGAACCGTAATATATGACGGGATCGAATCTAGATCCGGGATATGACGGATATTGCCTGGTTTTAAACATGTATTGGCGGGAATTAAAATATCCGGATTCACTTCCGCCATCAAAAGATGTATTGTGTAGGTCTTCGTCTTCCTAAAAACTTCCAACGCTATAATGTCAAATCTTTTTTTGTATCGAGTGATGGAGTCTTTTCTCAAACAACGTGGTTTCTTCGTTCTCCAGGATTTGTGGAAGGTTATTTGAATATGACTGATTAAAATTAATGCGTAGGTTTGGGGCTTTAGGAGAAGACGTAGGGAAATAAAGTGACGCTTCGCTATCGCTACGCTATACTGTACGTTTTTAGAACGTTTTTTTTTTTATAAAAATGACACGACTCACTATTATTTTTAATCGTTGTTTCATTGTTATTTATATTTTGTTATCGAAGATATCGTTGGGTGTTCAAGTAATTACGGCATCGCGATTGTCGGTCGTTTTTTTTAATGTATTCTATACAACTTACTATAGTGGTGTGCCCGCGACTTTGCGTAGGCAGAGTTCGAGGATTTAAACAGCTCATCAAAACCGTTGAAACATGAATTTTCCATACAAATTTGAACACCCCCACTTAATAACCTGGATGGCAACGTCCGCCAATAAAAAGTCATCTTGTACAGAACCAGGCAGTCGCCGTCTATCCATTGTGATATTACGGTTAAAATTCAGACGGACGGTAAGTCCCGCGGAAATTGAAATCTCAGCGGCATCATTTTGTAGAGCTTTAAACAATCTTAGTGCTACCACAAAACACATAGACACAGAAGATCCGCTCAATACGCTCACAAAAATCCTAAGCATATACATGACGGTCGTTGTAGGCAAGATCACGTACTGTGCGATCGTGACCTTGCCTCGAACGACCGTATATTTCTATAAGCATGTATATGCTTACGATTTTAGTGGTTTGTATTGAGCGGACCTTCTGTGTCTATTTTGTGGTGCTACCCTACTCCCTCTAAGGAACGTAGGTATGTCCCCGTATACACCATACAAATGTCGCGTATACAAGTGTGTTCATTGGAAATAGTTCAGGATTCATGTGTGAAAGCCCCAACACATGACTCTGAACAACTTGGGTCTGGTAGACATTTTAAAAAACCTTATATTTCAGAATCGAAAATCAAAGGGTCATAAACGTCATATCATTTTGCTAGAGAAATTATCTAAATGTCATTATCAGGCAAATATTCTACTGTCTTATAGTATCCTCTCGGACTTATACAGTGTCTCATATGTTTAAATTTACATTCTGATAGTTCACACACGTCTTTAGGTATTTTTAACCGACTTCAAAAAAAAGGAGGTTCTCAGTTTGTATATGTATGTTTGTCCGCGATTATCTCGCGTTTGGCTGAACCGATTTTAATGCGGTTTTTAGAAAAGTATTTGTTACATTTAGGAGAAGGTTTTAGTGTTTTAACTGACTTCAAAAAAAGAGGGACTCAGTTTGACCCGTGTGTTACGCGATTGAAGTCGGTTTTTTGACGCTTTCAGCGTTGTCGATTATATAGTAATAGCGTACACACTGCCTTACACAGCCCACGAATGACTTATTCATTTAACTAAGCTTCAAGAAAGGAATGTCAAGATTTCCACACATTAATGTAAACTTTTATGTGTCCATATTATTAGTACGACATTTAACATAACGATTAAGTGTAAGAACGGAATCATTCATACACACTACCGAGTACATACCTATATTTACATTACAGTATTACTCACATTATTGCATGCAAATAGTAGAGGAATTCGTGTTCCGTTTAATCACAAAGTAATAAGTTTCTAGAAGGGAAATTGTAATGAATTTATAATACACGGCATTTACATATATAAAACTTCTTTTTTTAAGAAGTTGCTGTCTTTTTTGTGTAGCTAATACACCTTCGAGGCCTTTTCCTTGATTTCTCTGTACATATCACGTCAGTCTTAGTTCTCCTTTCCTATATTTTGTACACAGTATCATAAATGTTACCCTTACCTTTGTTAGAAATCTAGAAAACATCATCAGTTCCTCACAATGGGCAGGATATCGAAACATTGACTCCGATGGGAGACTTCCAAATTCCATTCAGGCAATGTCGCGAGCAGCTACTAGCTATTATATCATAAATGTTCCGTTTTGTAATGTAATAAAGTCTCGCAAAGAGATGTCATAACTGGCGTCAGGCAAAAAGCCAACGCTGGCAAAAAACCTCATTATACGACGCTTCCCGATATTACTTAATGTCTGGTAGACGCCACTTTAAGACTACAAAAACTTTAGGTACTCAGAAAAACATGGTTGCCGGAAAATTTTGGCTTGTACCCGAGCTCGAGCTCTCCGCCAAATCTACCCACGCCACTCTGGAAATCAATGAACAAGTTAACAAGTTGGAATTTTGACCGCGGTGGTTAACGGTTGACTTCTATAATCTTGTTGTGGAACTGTATCTAACTAACAAACTCAACATCTAGCTCAATTTTTGTATTATTGTTTTATAAATAACATGTTTTTTCTGTCTAGTACAAAGTTGTAACCACGCGGAGCTTGTACCTCGTACATCTAACATGTCGGAAAGTTTTAGCGCAGCGAGAAGAAACGTCGAATCTATTGTAAAAGAAACTAGTATCAAGACATTTTGAAAGATGTTTAATTCGTATTACAATTTGTCATAGATAAAGGCTCAAAATGATTTTTGTACCTACGTCCAGAAAATTAGCTTACTGACGGTCAGTAAGGTCGCCTAGTGTTGTTAGTATTGATCAGCTGTATACATATTATTTTGTGAAAAAAAAAGCGGTCAAATAAAGCGGTAAACTGAAGCGGTCGTGGCTCAGTGCGGCTTGCGTGGTCGCATCGATCACGCAGGTTATCTGACTACAGACACGGTCATTACCTGGATGGGTTTGACTGTTAGTGGCATTTATTCGAGCGTTCCCGTGCTTCGCAAGGCACGTTAAGCCGTTGGTGCCGGCTGCTATCACTAGATGGCAGTCGTTAAGCCATGTCAGAGGCCTTATAGGCGGCTTGAAAACTTCTGACACTGGGGTTGGCCACTAGCCCCACAACCTCCACCAATCCGGACTTGGCCCCCGTGTGTGGAGTATGGCCAAACCTTCCCGAAGTATGGGAAGAGACCCGTGCCCCTGCAGTGGGGACGATATGGGTTGTTAACATACATATTTGTAGATACCTTATCACGAGAATGTAATCACAGCAAAGTTATGCATATCCAAGTCCTTAGTCGTACGTAACTCACAATTTCATCAAACGAACTTGATATTCTACTACTTCACATTTGTACTCATTCTTATGCTTATGTGTGTATAAATGTACGTTTACTACAATCACATAAAATATTATTGTATTGGAGTTTCGTGGTGTGACGTATGGGACGGCGCGCGGTGCACACGATAATAGATTCCACGAATTCATATTTAATAAAAATATTTATAGTTATATATAGTGAACAGATATAGATAAGTAAAATTCATAATTATTTATTTGTTATATCCATTACACGTCATTAAAAATAATTACATAATTAAATAATTACCTAATAGTCATTAAATATAGGAAATATTTCAAAAACAATAGAGATAATTAATATAAAATAAAATACTAATACATGTGAGATCAAAATTTGATAAGTAACCATGTCGCTAACAATATTTAGTTATTGGAATTAAAAACATCTCGAAAAGTTCTTCGATTGTGTAGAATTACTTTTCGATACATCGAAAGAAAGTTAATCTTATTTATTTATTCAGGACACAAACAGTCTTACACAATATTATACTCTAATAAATGATACACAACGACCTATAGGTCCATTAACAGAATACAAACAAACATACAAAGTTAATTGAGCTTATATAACATTTAAATCTTTAGGAATTCGTCGCGCATTAGAAAAAAGTATAATACTTTAGACTGAATCTGTGTAGGTATTTCATTCAACATTGGAATAATTGGAAACATTTAGATTTACTTTACTACGGAATGCCTTTTTTCTCTTACAGCGATCAGTTACGTAGTTTTTTTAAGACCGAAATTTAATTTAATTTTCCATTTTTATTACCTTGGAATATTGAATCATTTAATCCGGGCTTTTCTTCGAGAAGTGCCTTGTTATTTCATTGGACAATACGATAAACCGAAACAACTCTGGTGGAGACTACTCAATTTGTGTATTTTTCATATAAACTTGGCTTATCGGATGATATATTTTATTAAAATCTAAATATTTTTACAGTAATTTCGCAAAGTTTGAAACATAAGTTGTTCAATGACACCCGGCGGCACATATGCACCAAGTAGATACCTTTGTCCATGCACCTACTTACCTATGTTAGTTATAATAATACATAACATATTATGTTCAAAAGAGAGAGCATTTCCTTAATTATTATTTCTTCTATGCTAATTATATTGATTCAACCCAACCAGAAACCCTTCAGCCACACTAAACTTAACCTATCCTCAAACCTATCTCCGCAATTATCCCACAACCTCCACCACGTGTGCACAACCTCCACGTCACCAGGTTACATTACGCGCAGTCAGCTGATCGTCTGGCTCCGCCCCCTCGCCCTGGCAGAGTGTCGCCAGCCGCCGAGCGGTGTGGACGTGTCCAGAACTTCGCATGCAAAAGAACGACGAATCGATGTTTCAGGTTTAGGATCTAGAACTTGTGGTTTTAGGAAATGTGTCGTTTAGCTTAATTTATAGCGTGTCTTAATAGTGTGCCATAAAGCGTGCTATCTCATAGAACAAGCGGCGGTTTTTAAGTATTGCAATAACCGTAAATCAATAATTTTTAAACACCTTTTTTGAAAATGAATACAATATTCTTAAATTCAGGCCTCTTACTACGATAGATTACGTTACAAAATTTTTTTTGGCTTTTGACAATACTGTATAAGGGGTTTGTTACTCAAAGGAATTTTTCATACATTTATTGAATTTCAGATTCTTGTTTTACCCGTAAAAAAAATGGAAGCAGGGACGAAATAAAAAAAATGCGTACCTCCTCACAACAAGTACAAGAGCCATTATATTATTAGGTTTTTAGTATATAAAATATGTATTAAGAGATTTATAATGTTTATTGCGGGTTTTACGAGTAATATTTGCCCTCTTGGGACAAGAAAAATATTATCTTGCAATTTCATAAGAATTTCACTTTTCCCAGACATGTTATTTTTGTGTAGAGAAAAACAACTTGTTTACGCACATTAAAATGGTTGCTGTTTGTGCGATACGCCGGTTTATGTAACTAGCTTTTGCCCGCAGCTTCACCCTCGTAGATAGCAAACTTCAAAATTATTTATTTGCCTTTAAAAAAGGTTTACTAATTGATGTGGGATCATAAAGTTAGAACATGCTTATCTATCCTGTGCTTTGTTTTTTAAAACTGTCGTTGAGTGTGCATTGTGCTTTTCAATGAAATCGGTTAAATAGTTATCTCAGAACATCGATATTTTATACAGGAATAAGGGGAGCCTTGTTTAAGCATTGCGACTTGAAAGAAGGAGAAACAAACAAACTCACTTTCGCACTTATAATATTAGGATAAGGATTAATCGACCGGGGAAAGTATCTAACCTTACGACTCTGAAACCTATGCTTCTCTTTGGGCGAGTCTAATTGGTTTAAGGACTTCGGTTTTCGTATACTCCGTTCGTCTATCTGTTATTTGTGAAAAAAGCTCAGTTTACAAAATAATACACAATGACTCCATTCTAGACATAGCCGGTATCGTGGTAGTCTATATTATATACGATTCCCGTAAAATAATAAAACGACTAGCTATCCAGGTCATGGCCGTGTCCGTTGTCAGTTTACCTGGGTGTTTGACATGACCACGCAAGCCACACTGATCCACGACTTAGCGCTTCCATTATCCTAGTATTCAGAACAGAATCCAAATAAATTATGATTCATAATCATTAAATACTTAGGTTAATAATATCTGGGACAAATCACACACGGTCATCTGGCCCCAAACTAGGATTCCCTGTATCTTGGGAACCAGAGACTGATATACATACACATATACTTTTAAATACATACATATATAGATATAATACACCCAGACTCGGAGCAAACAATTCTGCTCATCACAGAAAAGTTTGCCCTGTGTGGGGATCGAACCCACGACTCTCGGATAAGAGGTCAGGATCGCTAACCACTTAGCCACCGAGTCAGTCAATTTGACCGTTCTTATCTTAGGTTAACTTAATTAAAGTAGGTATGTATACTGATTGAGTCATGATAATTGAATGCATAACGTAATTACTATAATGGTTTGTCCGTAAAGCCCGGTTTACATTAGTCAAGTACAGTGCTAAGTAGAAAGTAGAAGTCCATTGCTTGTTTCGCAACTGTACTCTTCAAAAAATACAGTTGCGAGAAAGCAATGGACTTCTACTTACTACTTGACTTCATCCTGTACTTGACCAATGTAAACCGGGCTTAAACGACGTTAGGCTCAGACATTGCTACCTACTTGTGTAACCGCACCTTTGCGGTTTCGAATTCTATTTGCAGATGGGAAAATATTTTTCTCGGAAAAGTACTGGCTTAATACACTATTTTGATGTTCGTTTCTACGGCAAAGATTATTCTATTTTCGAAAACGAGCCCTTCTCGTGTGGCACATTTGACCGTTCTATCGCAAGGGATAGTGATAGACGGCAGTTGCCTAGTGTTGCACTAGGCATTAAAGTAACCAGCCCTTATTAGACGCGTCATGAAACAGCTGAAGAAGAAGCACCAGATGTATATGTAGATGCCGTTTATAGATAATATTATCTTCAACTTCACTAGAATATAGTAAAAATCACAGGAAACGCTTGATGCATATACAGTGCCCTCATACATAATAAAGAAGGCCGCAAAGAATATGGAGTTTCCGTATACTTTGCGGTCTTCTATCTTAGAGCAAGGATACACGCTCAGTCTGGCGTCAGTCTGGTCCATCAGTCTTGACTGACGCATTAACCGATTCTCATTCTCCGGAGATTATCATTTTCCGACCATTCTGACCAGACTGATGGACCAGTCTGACGCCAGACTGAGCGTGTAACCTGGCTCTTATGAGGGTAGTATACCTAACTATGCGAGGCGTAAGTCCACGGAGGAGATAATATGTGATTAACAGTGGGCGTGCTTCGCCTTTAGATGAAGTAAATAAATGCTTTTATCGTATTTAATAATTCTATGAAGTGTAAACATTTGTCTTTTTTCAAATAAATGTTACTTTCTTTATATTAGGTGATACATTTCAATCACCACGCCAGCCAGTAACCTGTATGACATTTTAGATTTACACCAACAAAGAACTGTGAAACGCGACCTTGTTACACATTTAGCAATTAGATATGCAGGTTTTGTACAGTAATGCTTGTAAAGCAATCTGTGTTAATAATGTTTCCAAAGCGACCTGCGTGCATGTGACACACATGACAATAAAAGGGCCCTAAAAATGTACTAAAACGAAAGGCTGCGGGCGGCACGCATGCGGGCAGAAATCCGCATGACAATAAAAGCACCCTATGAGTCGAAAAAAAGTATTGTTGGCAAAATCTGAACCTGGTCTGTTTAGGGAGACCAAGTCTATCTTCTCACAGCATATTAAATAGTGTAACATACGTTATGGACACTCCCTGCCGTTCCTATGGGAACGATCTGATTACGATCCATACACAGGCGTCACTCTAGTTTTTAACCGACTTCAAAAAAAGGAGGAGGTCCTCAATTCGTCGGAATCTTTTTTTTATGTATGTTCACCGATTACTCAAAGACGCCTGAATCGATTTGAAAAATTCTTTTTTTGTTTAAAAGGGTGTACTTCACAGGTGGTCCCACTTAAATTTTATCGAAATCGATTCAGCGGTTTTTGAGAAAATCAACAAAAACATAGCAAAATTGGAGTTGTTGCGATTGAAGTCGGTTGTTTTAACGTATTCAGCGTGGTCAATTATGTCATGTGAGAAATGGAGGTCGTAGTAGGTAGATAACTCGGGACGATTTGTATTTGTAATGGAGTAGGCATCTAGGAAGTGCTACCGTGGCCTGGAATAAGCGAAACTTTTTTGGATTAGCAAGTCAGATATAATCCGAGCTGTAAATTTTTGGATTGTTTTTTTGGACCTCGTGCCAGTGGAGCAATCTCCTTTTCCTGTCTTTAGTTAGTATCTTGAACTCTACGACACGACAGCGACCTATTTCACGTAATTTCGTTTTTCTTCTGTTATGGTTTTTAGGATAGATTTTAAAGCATGAAAGATTTGAATAAGTTGCGAAAAACATAATAGAGTAAATCTCGAATTGAATTTTAAAGAATTCTCTCGGGCGCCACTAGCCACTTAATATTTTTCATAACGAAAGAGTCGATTCATCAAGTAGCATTCCTAGATAGGCTGACATACAAATGTGAACAGAACAGGAAAACAGATTGCAGTCTGCTCTGACGTCATCATTCCGAAGGTCGATTGGCGATTTAGGTATTATTTTGTGCTAAAACTTTGTGATACTCGTATGATAATTTGAATCTGGTATAGAAGTGAACAGTCCTGTTTTTCCAGGATATGTATGTTCTGCTTTTGGTGTGTCTTGATTTGTCCTGGATAGGTATTTAGTTTAAATAGCGGCCGGGGATCTTAAAGCAGAGGTGTTTTTTGCGCCACTACTACCTCTAATCTTACGTTTTAGGTGTCTGCCTCGATTGAAGAATTTGTTAAACTGGACTAAGTTATAAATATATGTATATCATCATAAGGCCTTCTACATCTTGATAGATGATTTAAACAGCATGAGTGCGAGTGGATCACCGCCCCTGGTAACTAAAAAGTCAGATTCTGGAACGACACATACGTAGTTGAGATACTTCCTGTGCTGAATACTCAAATGGAAACATAGTGCTGGCGATACATCATCACCTACCTTATTTGGACATTGGACTATTAAATAATAGTTCTACGCGGCTATATGCTTTTTAAACGACTTCAAAAAGGAAGAGGTTATTATATTTCGTCGTACGCTATGAAGCGCTCGCGGTTCTTTTTTCTACAATTCTCTGTGTAATGCGTAAACTAGTTATGGTTAAATAGAAGGTGACTTGTACATACCTGCATACCTCCTAACTGGTTGACTACTCATGAAATTACAACTTTACTTTTGTTGTAATTTTTTTCTGAAATCGCAAAAAAATTCGACTTAAGGCTGATCGATTTGCATGAAAATTCTTTAGGACTAGATGGATGAAACGCTTTTTTTTCGATTTCAGAAAATTGATTTCAGAGCGTTTCCGTGCTTCGCAAGGCACGTTAAGCCGTTGGTGCTGGCTGTTATCGCTAACAGTCGTTAACCCATGTCAGAGGCCTTATAGGCGGCTTGAAAACTTCTGACACTGGGGTTGGCCACTAGCCCCACAACCTTCACCAATCCGGACTTGGCCCCCGTGTGGCCTAAACCTGGGAAGATACCCGTGGCCCCTGCAGTAGGGACGTAATGGGTTGTTAACAGAAAATTGATGGAACAAAGGTTGTTTGAAGTTTCATTAGAAGAATGACTAGTTAAGAGACGAGACCCTGTAAACCTGAAACTTGTAGGTATATGTGTATTTAAAAAAATATATCAATAATATTAACGTTATTGTATTGTTACAGCGCTATGGGAGGAGCAGGAGGCACCGGAGTACGATATCGACTCGGAGGACGAGAGGTGGCTCAAACAGCAGCGGCATCCCGAGCTCACAGGTAGGCTAAGAATCTAGGTTTTAGGCTTGTAAACTTTATTTTCCAAAAGCCTTGAGGTATGATTTCGTAGCCGACTCCACGCAGCAGTAGCAGACGAAATGTTGTCGCGACACTTCTGGTTTCTGTGTATTTCTATGAAAGCTTCGTGTCGATAACTACGTATTTCATAGAAATACATAGAAACCAGTAGTGTCGCAAAGACACGTCGCCTGCTGCTACTGCGTGCAGTCTGCTACGAAACGGTACCTTTTTAAAGAACAACACTAGCGTCAAGTTTTTCATTCGCTTCGTGATAACAAGCATTCGCATCCCGTACTCACTGGTTAGACTAAGGATCTAGACTAGACTTAAGGCTTGCAGTGCAACCTGGGTTTTCTGAAAGGTAAAAGAACAGCGCTAACGACAAGTGTCGTAAGAATACACAGCGTTATTTCTAGTCGTTGCGCTGGATGTCGTTACTGTAACTTAGCACCAATTGCTAGGCGATGACAGTTCCCTTTTTAATGGAAAGAGCCACATAATTTTCGTTATATCATAAATGCTCGTGCAAAGCAATAACGGAAATCGAGTATAGTGCAATTTCATTAGATTGTGATTTGCAGATATTTAGCTAGGTTTTTAGTTTTTAGTCCACCTCCGTGGCTTAGTGGCAAGGCCACGAGCTTGGCGTCAAGAGGTCGCGGATTCGATTCCCAGCGTGTTCCAACTTAGTAGGACTGGGTTTGATTGATAGTAGGGCATTCTCTGAGCCCGAATGGCTAACTACTGTTATCAAAGTCTTATAGCCAATAAACAACCAGTTCCTGATTGCGTTAGGGAATCTTGGTCAGCTCGTTTTCATCTTTGGCATCATATTCACTTACCATCAGGTGAGATGATGCCACGGGCGAAATCATTGTGGATAAAAAAGTCTCAAATTAAAACTATTATTTATGAAGTCTTCTCTGTCTATTTCAGAACTCCTATTCGAACAGATGATGGATAAATTGGAGAAATGCTCGGGCCAAACTGTTGTCACGTTGAGCGAGGCGAAGCTGCTTCTGGAGCGGAAAGACGACCTCGTCATCGCCGTCTACGATTACTGGCTCAACAAACGGCTCAACACTGTGAGTATGCTACTATGTAACTATGTACTATAACAGTGGTAACTGTGTAAAAAGAGTGTGATGGTATTAAGATGACATTGAGAAAGGTTCAGGTCTAGATCATCTCTCATTGGGACGGACTTCACGATTACTGCCTCAACAAACGGCTCAACACTAAGTTTGCTACTATGTAACTCTGTACTATAGCAGTGGTAAAAAATAGTGCTACGGTATTAAGATGACATTGAGAAAGGCTCGGGTCTAGCTCATCTCTCATTGGGACGGACTTCACGATTACTGCCTCAACAAACGGCTCAATACTAAGTTTGCTACTATGTAACTCTGTACTATAACAGTGGTAAAAAATAGTGCTACGGTATTATGATGACATTGAGAAAGTCTCGGGGATAGCATATCACTCATCGAGACTTAGTCATTGCAATCACGGATGCTGTCTCAACAAACGCTCGATATAATAAGGGATATGCCTAACGGATACCCCATGACGAGTTCGGTTTTCCTCTAAAAAACGGGATATATTTCCTTCTCCTAGATGAGTTACATAGAAATGGTAACGTAAGTGAGTTGCCGAGGGCCGCAAGTTGTGCGACGTAGCCTGGTTTGCAGTACTTGTTAACAGGAGGAAAAGCGCCATCAAAACGACAATACACCATCAGCAGCACACTTTTCCTGTGAAGCTTACGGACTGTGGCGCTTTTGTGTTTAGTCCAAAGCACCAATAGTTTGCAACAGACTAGAGACCAATAATGAAAAAATAAACTATATAGCGTTAGATTCTAATTCTAAAAGTGATTTATTTGTTTCCCTTCCAGCAACACCCACTAATCCTGTCGGTGAAAACTGAGAGCCGGCCGGGCCAGTCGTCGAACAATCCTTACCTCGCGTTCAGGCGGCGCACAGAGAAGATGCAGACTAGGAAGAACAGGTGAGCTCGCCCCCTTCTAGATGACGTCACGGTTTATATCTAGACTGAGGGAGAGGCTCTGAATTCTGAACGAATGTTAGAAGCATCAGTTGCAAGGTTGGGTTGGTGAAGGTAAGCAGCATTTTAATTGATGTTTAATTGTGCTATTGTAAAGCATAGACAGCGGTTGTCTGATGTTGCATCTAGCGTCATCCGCGGTCATTGTGCCATACGAGAAGAAGAAGTACGAGATGTGTAGTTTTACAGCTGGAATAAGTTGAAATTACTAGTAACCTTTAGTTTCCAAGCTCCTCAGTGCAGTTATTGATCTCTTTTATATATTTTGGGAAGGTTAGGCAATAGCTCACACGCACATGTGTCAAGTTTGGTGGATTGGTGGAAGTTGTAGGTTGTAGTGCCAGTGGCAAGATGTATTTAAGCAGGCTTTAAGGCCTTATAGTGACAGTGACCGGTACCACAGGTTTAACGTGTCTTGCGAGGGTACGAATAATGGATCGTAATCTACCAAGTTATTCCTACTGATTTTTTGGTCTCATGGGGCAATTTATACCCATATAACTACAATATATTTTTTGACAGATTTGTTGAAATTTACTTTTTTTTGACCCTCCTCATAAAATTGACCAGGCAGCTTATCAGTTTCTATTAAGAGTCTACATTTTTTTGCGATGTGAGCATAATCGTAGTACAGTATTCGCCCCGGTTACCTGTTTTGTTGTACTCTGTATGAAAATATTTATTTTTGTAACCAAAGTTGATTGAGCGCTTTCATTCATAGAACCTCTGTGACATAGATAACCTTGTTTGTAAAGACGAAGGTGACATTTTTATACCCTTTGGTTTATGGTGGTTGTTTTTGTTGACTCGATTAAACTTTGACCGATCCAAGGACACTTAATCCCCTTTCTCTTTTGTTGTTTGTGATTTTTCTCTATTAAAAAGTAACAGAGGAGAATAAAGTTGACATAAAGGAGGCAAAGCTGTTTTTAGCCCTTGCAAGGTAAATCTGAAAATGGAACTAGCGGGAAAGTCTCATTTTAAATTTGTAATTTAAGAAAGTAATTTTTGGAGTTGGAAAATTTTCCACTATACCATATCCAGATGAAAGACGGTTCATTGTAACAAGCTGTATCCAAAACGGCTTTATGAATTTTGAGGGGCGTCGGTTTTGTTACATTTGTGTTGATCTATACAGATTGACATAGTATACATATTATGCAGGCAGGTTTTCATTTTTAACCGACGAAAAAACGGAGAGTCGAATCGTATATACAGGGTGTAAGGGACAGGTTTCCGAAAACTTTAAGGGCTTGCTCAGTAGACGAAACTGAACAATTTTCCTCAAGAAATATTTTCAGGAAACGAAAAAAAAATCGGCTTCTCCATACAAACTGTCCAATCAAGTTTATTATTTTGTATGGAGAAACCGATTTTTATTTTCGTTCGTTTCGTGGAAAGTTGTTCAGTTTCGTCTACTGAGCAAGCCCTTAAAGTTTTCGGAAACCTGTCCCTTACACCCTGTATATTTTTTTATTCTTTACTTTTTTTTAATTCACAGTTTGTAAGCCCTTGGCATTATCTCATCTGGTGGTTAATGATGATGATGCCCAAGATGGAAGCGGGCTTACCAAGATTTCTCAACGCAATTATTATTAAATATTTATTGCAGGCACACGCCAATATAGTTAGTCATGTTTATTCTGTGTTAAACAATGGGGAACTGGCTAACTTATCTCTATGCCGGAACACATTGATGCTATTTTTTTTAAAGTACGTTTGTCTACGCCACAGGAAAAACGACGAGAGCTCGTACGAGAAGATGCTCAAGCTTCGGCGGGACTTGGCGCGCGCGCTCGGCTTGCTCCGCCTGGTCGCTCAGCGCGAGCAGGCCAAGCGCGACCTGGTGCGCCTCACCGCCACGCTCGCCGACCGCCGCTACGCCGCGCGCGACTTCGCCACGCACCTGGCGCCCGACCCGCCGCCCAGGTATGTAGTGTGCCATTGGGGTGGCGGCGTGAGACACTGCGGGGTCTCTACCTATACCTCGGGAAGGTGAGGCCGACAGTGCTGCTCGACACGCCGCCCAGATATGACACAGTCCCCACTGCAGGGCCGCAAGTCTTTTCCCATACCTCGGGTCTCTTACCATACCTCGGGTCTCTGACTATACCTCAGAAAGGTGAGGCCACCCACCTGCTGTCCGACCCGCCGCCCAGGTATGTGCCATGTGCCAGTGGGTTCATACTGTGGGGGCGTGTGTGCCATAGTCTCCAGTGCAGGGCCGCAGGTCTCTGACCATACCTGGGGTGTCTGTCCTTACCTAGGGCCTCTGCCCAAACGCACCCCGGATATCATAATCCACACCAGCAAAAAATCGTTCATTGCTGAACATAGGGCTCCCCAAGGATTTCTACGCCGACCCGTAATTAATAATGAATTAATTAATCGTAATTTGTTATAACCGTTTTGTTCACTGTAATCACGCGGAAGACACACGCTAACATACAAACAAACCTTGTCCGCAGACCGCAGTACACGCTGACAGTGGGCGGCGGCGCGGGCGTGGCTGCGCTAACCGTGAGGAGAGACGCGCAGCTTCAGCACTTCCCGCCGCGGCTCACGCCACAGCCCATAGATCAGCGGCAGGTGTGTTGGCACTAAAATTTTAGAAAAGAGAATAAAAGATGTCGATAGAGTATACAGCACTATTTTATACAAGGTGTAAGGGACACTTTAAGGGCTTGCTCAGTAGACGAAACTGAACAACTTTCCACAATATTTTTTTTTCAGGAAACGAAAAAAAATCGGCTTCTCCATACATACTGTCCAATCAAGTTTATTATTTTATATGGAGAAGCCGATTTTTTTTCAATTTTCGAAAAATTGAAACATAAATTAAAATAGCTACAAAAATATGCTTAAGTGAGTCGTTAGGCGTCGAAATGAATAATTAAGAACATTATTTTTTACGTGTAGTTAGCGTTTTAATATTAGGTAAAGAAGGAGTACGCGATGAAATTGGGCAGTTGACTGCATTAAAAGTAATTGGCCGTAGTTATGTCATAACGATCCAATTGACTTTAAAGTAAGTAAGGGATAATGTACTTTTTGTCACTGACATAATGTACACTATCCCTTACTTACTTTTAAGATAGTTGGATCGTTATGGCACAGTTACGGCCAATTATGAAAGTAGCTTTTATTTTGAAAACGCAGAGAAATCCAAGCATGTAATGCTTGGATTTTTACGATATTACATGTGTATTTGTTATTTATAAAGTTCTTGTCATGAGTTTGGAAATGATTGTCCAAAAGACGGTTAAAAAAAATTACGTCACTGATTACTATCAAACTTTTTTTAAATAAGGTGTTATAGGGTGTTTTTGACATTTGATATAAACAGTAAAAGTAACTCAGATGTCTAGCTAGAGCTAGCAGGGGCGCGTTCAGAACCTGCACTCTGACACGCAACTGTTTACTCTGACAACAGGATAGCATAATATAAACCGCCTAAGTGTGAAAGAGAGGGTCCAAAACGATTGCTGTCAGAGTGCAGGTTCTGAACACGGCCCAGTGCACTACCCTATTGACCAACTTTTGTTCTAAAACTCTGCTATTATCGAAAAAGCTTACTGCTCAACGTAGCGGAAGCATTTAAAAATGTGAATTTGGATGACAAAAAAATGAAGGAGATCATTAACCGTGCTTTTTTATGTAAGTTTCAAAGAACTAATGAAGAGAGTTCTATAAGTCCGTTGACTCATTGAATTTAAAAAGCTGCTCACGAATAATTTAACAAAATAAAAAAAAGTAAATATCGTATAGAATACGGCAACATTTGGAAAAATTGGACTACTTACTGTTTTTATTGCAGCGAGAAAAACGGCCGTACAAGAGACGGAGAAAACACCAGGTCGTCGGCTCCGTGCCGGGGCTGCGAGGTGAGATAGCGGCTATAGACACGATCAGATGTGTCCCCACTGCTGGGGCATGCTTGGGGAAGTTACCTTCACTCCACGCACGGGGGCCGAGTCTGGATTGGTGGGGGTTGTAGGGTTATGTCTATTGTTGCGAGTTCTAAGTCAAGAAGGCTTTGCACCGAGCAGCCGGTGCGATAGCGGCTATAGACACGATCGGGGACGTCCCCACTGCTGGGACCTGCGTGGGGAAGTTACCTTCACTCCACGCACGGGGGCGAGTCTGGATTGGGGGAGGGGTTGATTGTAGGGTGAATGTCGATTGTTACAAGTTCTAAAACCTGTGACATGGTAAGGCCTGTATGGTATGGGAAAGATGTATTTTCTCTTCTCTTTCTTGTACATATACACTGGTGAACTAAAAAATCGACTCAAGATTTGTTGCTCGACTATTGAAAAATGACTCAGTCTACAAAACTGCTAAACACTAAAAACAAAAAACTACAAAACCATCAAACTAAAATCATAAACAGTAAACACACAGTTTTTGAACTTTTGGTTTAGTTTTATTTTGCTTGATTGAGTTAATTTTCCAAAAGTCGTGCATGAAACTTTGAGTCGATTTTTTTGTCCATGAGTATAAATACATGTATAGCAACCGGCACTAACGTCTTGACATGTCTTGTGAAGCATGGAATATGGAATCAAACCAATTTAGGTTATTTCCATGCAAAGTGTACCACACATGCCGTTTTGAAACAAGATTGCTTTGCGACGAGTCATGTTTACAGAGTTCGTTCTATATGAAATATAATATAATCTCGTTTCTAAAAAAAACCCTGCGGCATAGCTTTCAGCAAACAACACAATCAAAATAAAATTATTATATACCAGTTATATAGGATTTTTTTAAAGGTACTGACAATATTTGAACTGGGGTGTCTACTCATAAAGCTGAACTTTGTATCTACCACCACATAGCCAACTCGTGAAAAGAATTTTGGACTTCCCATATTAAAGTTGATCAGTTTATCGAATGAATGAATGAATGAATGAAAACACGAATTGTTAGACAAGTCCTAATTTTTTTCTCGACTGTCCGTTTCTTGGAGTTATTTAGTTTTATGAGTGGAAGCCCCACTTTAAATATACTCATGGACAAAAAAAACGATTCAAGGTTTTTTGTACGACTTATGAAAAAATAACTCGATCTAGCAAAAAAAAAAAACACTAAACCAAAAGTTCAAAATCTGCGTGTTTCCTCTTTATGATTTTAGTTTGGTGGTTTCTAGTTTTTTTTTTTTGTATTTAGTAGTTTTGTAGACTGACTTATTTTTCAAAAGTCGGGCAACAGTTTTTTGAGTCGATTTTTTAGTCCACCAGTGTAGTTTCAGCTGATTTTGTTAGGACTTATTATAAGATACTGGAAAGTTTCCGTTACGTACTGCTATATTCATTTTAAATAGCATAGCTTTCAGCAAAGAACACTATCTAAATAAAACGTTACTATTGATTTTGAACAGCATAAGCTTGCAGTAAAACACTATCTAAATGAAATAAAAATTATAACGTAACATTAGCTGTATAATAATATATAGGGTGACTTTAAATTAGTTCTTGATACGAAAGGCTATGCATGTGCTCATGATAACAAACAACTTTCCCTAAGGAACACATAGTCAATACGCAAAAAAAATTTTTGGAGTCTTCATACTAATTTGGCCGATCAGTTGATCGATTTGTATGGAGAGTTCAAAATTTTTTTTGTGATTTGACTATGGATTCCTTAGGGAAAGTTGTTTGTTATTATGGGCAGATTCATAGCCTTACGTATCAAGAACTAATTTAAAGTCGCCTTATATAAATATCTAAGATTAAGCCAAAAAAGTCAGTCATTGAATCTAAATTCTAAAGCAGACGACTCGACGTCGGAAAAGAAAAGCCGCGCATTTTTAATATCATCAGCAAAAACATTATCAAAATAAAATAATAATTATAACATTCGTATGTAATTAAGATTATACTAAAAAACTTGAATCTATAAGAATAAAGAATAAAATATAAGCCATTGAATTCTAAAACGCCATGTGTATGATTTGTGCGCAGACTCGACGTCGGAAGAGGAGAGCGGAGCGCGCACAGAAACTGCTTCGCCTCCAGACGACGGTCCGTTCTCCTTCCGCCGCAAGCCCGGCTGCTTTTACGAGATGGTGAGTCTGGGATTTTTGTTTTTATTTAAAACCTGGCCTTTTGTATGTATGTATGTATGTATGAACACTTTATTGCACACAAGGAGAACATTACAAAATAAAAATGACTAAGACTATGTGTACAAAGGCGGTCTTATCGCTAAGAGCCTTTTGTTATAGCTACAGGTCTAATAGTCTACAACTGGGAACAGATCCTAGTGGAAAATAGTTGTCTCGGCCCCATGCACCCCTAGGTCACAAAATAGACACAGAAGGTCCGCTCAATACAAACCACTAAAATCGTAAGCATAATATACATGCTTATAGAAATATACGGTCGTTCGAGGCAAGGTCACGATCGCAGAGTATCGTGACCTTGCCTATAACGACCATATACGTCTATAAGCATGTATATGCTTAGGATTTTAGTGAGCGTATTGAGTGGACCTTCTGTGTCTTTGTAATTTGTGCCTAGGTGTTACAGGTGAAGAAGACGAAGTCAGGCTCAAAAATCCTGGAGTTGACTGCATCAAAAATTTTTTTTTGCTAGGCCCAGCCTAAGAGCCTGAGAGGTTCAAGGGCAGCCTCCAGTGTAGGCTGCCCTTGAATCTCTCAGTAGAACAATATTTCAATTTAATTTAATTTATTTAAATATTATGGACAATTTTTTAAAGTTAACTAAATTGTTTTCCTATTGAAAGTTCAAAATCCATATTTGTTTTGTTGTCCATCTCATTTTGTATGTAATTTTTGAATTAAAATTCTGGTAATTGTAGCTTCAATCAGCTTCTCTTTGAATTCTCAAAAGGTTTTAGGGTCTAAAAAACGATGTACCATGTACGTACGTCGTATACATATGATGGTGCGTGAAATAGTGCGTCTGTTGCAGCCCACGGCGACCCTGTGCGGCGACCCCGTCGACCCCGACAACCCCAACGGACTCTTCGAGCACGAACTGGACGAACGGCATAGGTGAGTTGTATTTTTATGTCTCAAAACTTTATTCCTCAGTCCTATAATAACTCGGACGATTTGTATGTTGTGTCCGGGTTGTGGTATTACTCTCGACTCGCGTGTGTTTAGAACGTTGCACATTCCGAGCATCTGGATTATGATTTTCTAAAATTTGCAGGTTTCCTGAAGAGATGCAAGTAAAGCAATACCATGTCACTAATATTATAAATGCAGAAGTATGGATGTTTGCTTGTTTGTTCCACTTTCACGCCGATACTACTGGACGAATTAGGATGAAATTTGGCAGGTAGACAGATAAAGCACTCCGCTAACACATAGGATACTTTTTATTCCGGAAAACTCGAAAGTTCCCAGAGGAATGGCTAAAACCTGAAACTTTTGCTTTGTTACTAGATGGCGCTGCTTTAACATTTTATATCTCTCTGGACCCAATTCTTAAGTCCACGCAGACGAAGTCGCGGGCAGAAGCTATAACACATAACTTCTTATTCTTCCCAGGTACACCCTCACCTCGATCTCGCACCCGTATCCAAAATGCGTGGGTTTCGCGCGAAGACGACTGGCGCGCGGCGGCCGCGTGGTTCTGGACAGGGTCAAAACGCCCCTCGACGATCTCTGGCCTAAACTGCAGTTCCAGCACGTCACGTCGAGTCGCTATAGACGAGATAGGGAGGAAGAGGTCAGTATATACTGGTTACTTGCTTAGCTGGTAGAAAAACTGGTCTAAATTGAGCTATAGGTGGTTCTGGACAGGGTCAGAACTTATCCATGACTCTGGCTTAAACTGCAGTTCCACCACGTCACATCGAGTCGCTATAGGCGAGATAGGGAGGAAGAAGTCGGTATATACTGGTTACTTTCTTAGCTGGTAGAAATCCTGGTCTAAATTGAGCTATAGGTGACATTGGACAGGGTCAAAACGCCCCTCGACGATCTCTGGCCTAAACTGCAGTTCCAGCACGTCACGTCGAGTCGCTATAGACGAGATAGGGAGGAAGAGGTCAGTATATACTGGTTACTTGCTTAGCTGGTAGAAAAACTGGTCTAAATTGAGCTATAGGTGGTTCTGGACAGGGTCAGAACTTATCCATGACTCTGGCTTAAACTGCAGTTCCACCACGTCACATCGAGTCGCTATAGGCGAGATAGGGAGGAAGAAGTCGGTATATACTGGTTACTTTCTTAGCTGGTAGAAATCCTGGTCTAAATTGAGCTATAGGTGACATTGGACAGGGTCAAAACGCCCCTCGACGATCTCTGGCCTAAACTGCAGTTCCAGCACGTCACGTCGAGTCGCTATAGACGAGATAGGGAGGAAGAGGTCAGTATATACTGGTTACTTGCTTAGCTGGTAGAAAAACTGGTCTAAATTGAGCTATAGGTGGTTCTGGACAGGGTCAGAACTTATCCATGACTCTGGCTTAAACTGCAGTTCCACCACGTCACATCGAGTCGCTATAGGCGAGATAGGGAGGAAGAAGTCGGTATATACTGGTTACTTTCTTAGCTGGTAGAAATCCTGGTCTAAATTGAGCTATAGGTGACATTGGACAGGGTCAAAACGCCCCTCGACGATCTCTGGCCTAAACTGCAGTTCCAGCACGTCACGTCGAGTCGCTATAGACGAGATAGGGAGGAAGAGGTCAGTATATACTGGTTACTTGCTTAGCTGGTAGAAAAACTGGTCTAAATTGAGCTATAGGTGGTTCTGGACAGGGTCAGAACTTATCCATGACTCTGGCTTAAACTGCAGTTCCACCACGTCACATCGAGTCGCTATAGGCGAGATAGGGAGGAAGAAGTCGGTATATACTGGTTACTTTCTTAGCTGGTAGAAATCCTGGTCTAAATTGAGCTATAGGTGACATTGGACAGGGTCAAAACGCCCCTCGACGATCTCTGGCCTAAACTGCAGTTCCAGCACGTCACGTCGAGTCGCTATAGACGAGATAGGGAGGAAGAGGTCAGTATATACTGGTTACTTGCTTAGCTGGTAGAAAAACTGGTCTAAATTGAGCTATAGGTGGTTCTGGACAGGGTCAGAACTTATCCATGACTCTGGCTTAAACTGCAGTTCCACCACGTCACATCGAGTCGCTATAGGCGAGATAGGGAGGAAGAAGTCGGTATATACTGGTTACTTTCTTAGCTGGTAGAAATCCTGGTCTAAATTGAGCTATAGGTGACATTGGACAGGGTCGAAACGCCCCTCGACGATCTCTGGCCTAAACTGCAGTTCCAGCACGTCACGTCGAGTCGCTATAGACGAGATAGGGAGGAAGAGGTCAGTATATACTGGTTACTTGCTTAGCTGGTAGAAAAACTGGTCTAAATTGAGCTATAGGTGGTTCTGGACAGGGTCAGAACTTATCCATGACTCTGGCTTAAACTGCAGTTCCACCACGTCACATCGAGTCGCTATAGGCGAGATAGGGAGGAAGAAGTCGGTATATACTGGTTACTTTCTTAGCTGGTAGAAATCCTGGTCTAAATTGAGCTATAGGTGACATTGGACAGGGTCAAAACGCCCCTCGACGTTCTCTGGCCTAAACTGCAGTTCTAGCACGTCACGTCGAGTCGCTATAGACGAGATAGGGAGGAAGAGGTCAGTATACGCTGGTTACTTGCTTAGCTGGTAGTAAAACTGGGCTAAATTGGGCTATAGGTGGTTCTGGACAGGGTCAGAACTTATCCATGACTCTGGCTTAAACTGCAGTTCCACCACGTCACATCGAGTCGCTATAGGCGAGATAGGGGGGAAGAGGTCGGTATATACTGGTTACTTTCTTAGCTGGTAGAAAAACTGGTCTAAATTGAGCTATAGGTGACATTGGACAGGGTCAGAATATTATTATGACCTCTGGCCTGAGCTGCAGTTCCAGCACGTCACGTCGAGTCGCTATAGACGAGATAGGGAGGAAGAGGTCAGTATACACTGGTTAGTTACTTGCCTAGTTTGTACGATAAATAAAACTGAGCTAAAATAGGCTCTGGTATAAGATGTGGTATTGGGCACGAAACCGAAAAAGTTTTGTTGGATTTTAAACATTTTCATTTGTTCTACGACTTTTCTGGGAATCAAAAGACAAATAAACTACAAAATATTCTGTGTGAAGAGAGAGCGAGTTTTATAGCTCTTGTATTAACGCTTTCGACTTCATACAAACTTGGCTTATTAGGCGATGCCGCGATGGATTTGTATCATACAAACTCAATATTTATCTTCATCCTTGTTTACAGGTGGAATTCGAAACTAAAGCGCATCGGAATCCAATGGAGCTGTCTCGGGATTACCACACGAGCGGGAAGCATCCGTGGCGGCGCGCGTTCCGACAACACCTCTCGAGAAATCCCCACCTGTGGCTCGCAGACGTCAAAACGGACGCCGACGACGTTAAAATGGACGTCGACGTTGTTGACGACATCAGAATGGGCGTCGACGACGTCAAAATGGGCGTCGATGACGTCAGAATGGGCGTCGATGACGTCAAAATGGGCGTCGATGACGTCAGAATGGGCGTCGACGACGTCAAAACGGAGATTGACAAAAGTGATTTACCTCAAGATAGTGATATTAGTGATGTAAGGACTATGGACGTTAGTGATGACTCTGTGAGATGTGGGCTCGACAGTGCGGTTAAAGAGAACTTAGGCCGGGTTTTAAGGAAGAGAGCGTATAGCGGGTGCAGTGATGATAGCAGTTACGACTCGGATGAGAGTCTGCATCCTGTCGAGAAGGAGTTTGAGAAGTTTATCACAGAAGTTAATAGGAAATGGTGAGTGGTTTTTTTTAATGTGTATTTTGTATTAGGATTAAATGTATACACATTTAGTCGTGGTCTGATCAAAGGATCATGAAACGACTGGCCTGGTCGAGAAACTTGTTAATTCTTAAATAAGATAGCCAGTTCCCCATTGCGTTGGGGAATATTGGTAAGCTCGCTTTCATCTTCGGCATCATCGTCACCATCGTCACTTACCACCAGGTGCGATGATGCCATGGGCTTACCAGTTGAGGGTAAAAAAAAATTGGTAAGAGCAGTTACAACTCGGACGAGCATCCTGTTATTAAACAAACATAATGCATAATTAACAACACTAACAACAATACCTGAATAGTAGCAATACAGTCCAAGAAAACTAGGGAAGCTGGACCTGGCTAAGATAAGCGAGTGTTCTCTCTCTCTCTCTCTCTCTCTCTCTTGGCACCTTAAGCAAATGTTAAAGTGAAATCATTTCATCTTTTCAGGTTACACTTCCGACCAAAAACACCACCCCCTTCGCCCCCGCCGCCTGCAGAAGAGGGCTTTGTCCCCCTCCTCCCAGACACCCCCTTCCAAGTGGAACTGCAGCCCCTATCACCCCCCTCACACGGACTAGACGTTTTTACCACCACCCCGTTCACCCTATCCGACCTATACCCGGACGTGGAAGCGGATATAAGCGGAAACAGCTTAGACATCAGCGGAGACGATCTCCTTGGAGAGAATCTGGGGTTGACCGATGCCCAAGTGGAGTCGATACTGTCGGAGACTGATTTGAAAGCGTTGGACGTTGATTTGAAAGATAAAAAGATTGCGGAGGACATATTGGAGGAGTTGGTCAAGGATGTGGATGTGAAAGATTCTTTTTTATCGCAAGGTGAGTGTTTTTTGTCTTCACATCACATATGTGTTTGTAAGCAGTTAGAATATATAAAAAATACAGTAGATACAGAGTGTTAAAAAAGTGCGTTTGAAATTTTAAGGGGTTACTCAGAAACAAGTATGGAAAAAAATATTCTGAATATTGAGAAATGATAAATGTCGAAATGATAAATGTAGAAAGAAATGTCGGAGTAACCTCATAAAATACACTTTTTTAGGGTTCCGTAGCCAAATAGCAAAAAACGGAACCCTTATGGATTCGTCATGTCTGTCTGTCTGTCTGTCCGTATGTAACAGCCACTTTTTTTCCGAAACTATAAGAACTATACTGTTGAAACTTGGTAAGTAGATGTATTTTGTGAACCGCATTAAGATTTTCACACAAAAATAGAAAAAAAACAATAAATTTTGGGGGCTCCCCATACTTAGAACTGAAATTCAAAAAAATTTTTTTCGTCATACCCATAAGTGTGGGGTATCTATGGATAGGTCTTCAAAAATGATATTGAGGTTTCTAATATCATTTTCTTCTAAACTGAATGGTTTGCGCGAGAGAAACTTCCAAAGTTGTAAAATGTGTCCCCCCCCCCCGTAACTTCTAAAATAAGAGAATGATAAAACTAAAAAAAAAATATATGATGTACATTACCATGCAAACTTACACCGAAAATTGGTTTGAACGATATCTAGTAAGTAGTTTTTTTTAATACGTCATAAATCGTAAACCGCAATTTACCTTTCATTCAAGTTACAACGAACTACAAAAACTTTTATATTATGTTACTCGCTGCTACGGAACCCTTCATGGGCGAGTCCGACTCGCACTTGGCCGCTTTTTTTTAACACCTTGTTCAGCATTGGATGTCTTGATGATGATGAATGATAATTATACATCTACGTATTAGTTGCGAAAATAGAAGTGAGCTTACAAAGATTTCTGAACTTCATTCTTACTGGAACACAAAAATGATGTTAACATTGATGTTTGCTGTCAAAACTTATAATTTAATGATGCGATGGTAGCTAAGCAAGTGCCAACTGAAATGTATATGTTGAGTAGCTATTCAAACCAATCAAATTTTTATTTAAGTATTATAGATAGATGCTGTACACATTTTTTGAAATCGACATTTTTCAACTAATTGAACTAGCCCTGCCACTTTAATATTATATATTATTCTAGATTGCTATCAGCTGGGATCAGACGTTTCCCTACTTGACATCAGACGTAATATGTACCGTTATGTACTTGCAGGCCAGAGCTCGGGCGGGCGGTCGGGTTCTGGCGCGCGGCGGCGCTCGGCGCTCGGCAGCAGCGCCGTCACGCTGCGGCCCGCCGGCCCGCCGCCCGCGCCCCTCTGCGCCGCCCCACCCGCGCCCGCGCCCCCGCCCGCGCCGCCCCGCCAGGTAATCAATGGATGGATGAGGATGACTGAATAGGGTAGATGACTGACTACTACCACAAAATAGATGCAGAAGGTCCGCTCAATACAAACCACTAAAATCGTAAGCATATACAATACATGCTTATAGAAGTATATGGTCGTTCGAGGCAAGGTCATGATCGCACAGTACCGTGACCTTGCCTACAACGACCGTATACGTCTTTAAGCATGTATAGTTCATTCCAATAAAAAAAAAAGCAAAAGGTAAACAAAAATAGTATGCATCTGACATTGACATGTGTCAGTTCCATAGTAAGTTTGTTTACCTTTTGCTTTTTTTTTGATTGGAATGAACTATATATGCTTAGAATTTTAGTGAGCGTATTGAGCGGACCTTCTGTATCTATGTATTTTGTGCAACTAGTCAACTGTGTAACTTTTATTATGCTGCATTAGCGGAGAATTATTACTTTTAGCCGGTCGCCTTGAGTGAAACAGCGGGTTGCTGGGGGACGGAAGCTTTGGCCTTCATAACAAGGATTGGCCGTCGTCTGAGAGAGGGGTTACGACGCTCGCTTCGGGTCTTACCTGGCGCAAAGGTTGTTTTGTTGCTCTGCCCACGTGGATGTCCCTTTATAACTGTCTCTGAGGGCGCAGCGCAGGAACCACCGCCACCACACCATCCGTAACCGACGACTAAAGTAACCGATCAATCAATGGCCTCTGCGTCTATTACAGACGATTTATTGTAGTGTCTTGGCAGAACGGTTTTGATGACTCATCAGACCGACACTGGCCCGCACAGAATACAAAATAACCGATATAGCTCATAGAATAGGTGAACTGAATTGGCAGTGAACAGGGCATATAGAACCAGTGTTTACATGTATTACATACGCGGCATATAAAAACTCCAAGAAGTTTTTAATGTCCATAGAAAAAAAATATTACACTCATCATCAAAAAACGTGACGATATCCAAATATTCAAACGTAAAATTATATATAAACCTAAATTTTCCCTCCAGGTGAAACCAGAACCGCCCGAGAAGGTAGAAACACCGAAAGCAGTGAAACCGGAACGCTCAGAGCGGTTAGAACGGATAGAGAGGGACACGAAACCCATATCTCCGTCGCGTCTACCTGGCCAGGTGAAGCAGGGTCTGGCGGGGCACGTCAAGGTGGGGCAGACGGTCAAGATGGGGCAAGTTGGGGTGAAGTCGGCAAGTCAGGAAGTGAAGGTGGAGGTTTCTGTGCCCTCGCCCGTTCCAACGTCGAAGATCATCGTCGAAGAGGTTAACGAGGTTCCACAACAGGTAATGTGTTATTATTTTTGTTTGTGTATTTAATGGTAAGAAATATGCGATGAATTTAGTAAAGTTTCTTTTGATATAAATAACAACAAAAAATTGTTTAACTTGGTACTCTTATCAAAGAATATTAATATTGCAACGTAAAGAAGCGACACTCCACTTCAATAAATATTGTAATTATACCGTGTATTGCACAAAATTATTATTAATACAGATTACCCTAGTACAGACACCAGTCTCTCACAAAGGAACATTATAAATTTACTATGTTACACAATTAATTATAGTATCTATTTTTAAGTGTGTGTTACCTTTGTGAAAGAGAAATAAACGAATAAATATTATTATTATTAGGCGTTTGGCAAAATAAAAAAATTTAACCATGCGCTTACTTAACTAATTATTTATCCCCAGATTAAACTCGAAAAGAAGAAGAGCGTAGAACAACCAATACTAGAAGAGACACCGCCATCGACGCCCCTGCCCACTGTCTCAAGAACACCCATCACTGTCAGCGTGAGCCTGCCTACCAGCGGCATCAACTTGCCGCCCGGCATCAAGAAAACCACTGCTGTGTCATCGCCGGCACGGAGGAGCTTGCAAGATCATCATCACCCTCAGATCCTGACCGTGGCCGTCTCTGATCATCTCAAGGTAATTAACGAACTTTAAAGTATAATAGAATTTGTTAGCCAGTGACACCAAGGAAACCACTGCTGTGTCACGGCACGGAGGAGTTTGCAAGATCATTATCACTCTCAGATCCTGACTGCGGCCGTCTCCGATCATCTCAGGGTATGAAAGTGACTGGCTAACTTAAATCTAGTATACAGCATAGTGGAATTTGTAAACTAGTGGCATCAAGAAAATTACAGCTGTGTCGCAGCACGGAGGAGCTTGCAAGATCAGCATCACCTTCAGTCGTCTCTGATCATCTCAAGGTAACTGACTAGAATCTAGTATACAGTATAGGTAATGAATTTTGTCAATCAGCGACATCAAGAAAACCACTTTGTTTCATACGATACAGGTCGTTTCAAAGAATATTTTAACATAAATCAAATTAGCAGTTTAGGTTAAATTTAAATTACTTATTAGCATTTAGGCTAGATTGTAATATTATGATGATTACAATCTAGCCTAAATGCTAATAAGAATTTGTATTTTAATATGTAGTTTCAATTTATTTACATTATTTTCTTTACTGTTTATTTGCAGGTGCGACTACAGAACCACCTGGTGTCGTCCACGGCGAGCGGGTCGCCGCAGGTGGTGGGCGTGGTGCAGAACGGGCCCTTCGTGGCTCTGCCGGTGCAGCAGCGGGATAGCACTGGTACGTTTATCTACGAGGTCAATTATTAGTTGTTGGGAAGACGGCAAATTGTATAACGGACTTAGGAAATTGAGTAACGTTGCACACGTCCGTAGGTGTAAATATAAATGCCCTACACGTGACCGCGGGTGATGCTAAGTGCAACACCAGGCAACCGGCGTCTATACCTTGTGGATAGGACGGTTAAAATGTGCCACACGATAAGAAGAACGTATATCTTTCTATGGTAAAGGTTTATCGCTGTATTTAGACTGTACTTGTTGATTAGCCGTTTTTAAAAGTCGTTGTTAAATAATGTTTCATTATATATTGTTATGCTCAAACTGTATTAGTCTATAGCTGGTCAGAAGTCTCAACTTAGTGCATGGATTATGCCAATGAGCTATACAGTATTATGTAGCTGAAAATCATCGCTGGGGGAATCTTTCAGCTGCAAAGACACCGTCAACATTCCACCCCTGTTCTGTTCTGTGATGGTTGTACGTAAGATATTTAAGAACACCTTTATACCTATTATGTTCTGGCAAATAAATGTTTAGACTTTAACTAGACAATTTCCCTTTCAGGCGTCACCGGAGTATCCGTAGCCAGCACGTCTTCGCCGCGACGTCTCAACACCCCCCTAGTCCACTTAGCCCCCGCTCTCACCCACAAACAACTCCAGATCCACCCCTCTCAACCCACCCACACCATCCCCACCCATCCCCCCGTCGTCGTCGCCCAGTCCCACACCATACACCACGTAGCGCCAAACAAACTGAAGGTGCTACACGCCCATCCCTTAACGCAGACGCAAAGAACGCAGTTGCTGGCTCAGAATCGGAATTTGACTCAGTTACCAGCGGTTGTGTCCTTAGCGACGCTAGGCGAAGCGAAAACGTCAAACACAGCTTTGCTAAAAGCAGCGTCGGGTTCCGTTACGCAATTCTTCGAAATAAAATCGGGACAATTGGGTAAAGGACCCCATTTGGTTAATGTGGTGAGACAACCGCAGCCGGGGAAAACAAACGTAGCTAGAATAGACTTAACCGACGCAAAAAAAAGGCAGGTCGTCGCTACATTCGACGGTACTCTCAAAGGCAATATACAAGCGGTAACCCGACCACATAGAGTGAACGTAAGCCTCGACGGCAGACAGATAGTAAGAGCAGCACTACCGGCCGTAAGAGCGCCACATGTGAGACACCAAATCCAGTTAAAAAACCGAACATTTCAAATGGCGCAACCAGTCCGAGCTACCTCAGAACCCTCAACCTCCATAACGGTAGCGACGCCGACGAAAACGGCTTCCATACCCAGTTCTGTGGTAGCGAATTTGATACAAAAGAACGTGATACCGAAGACGGGACAGAAGATTGCTATATCGGGTGCGGCGGGGCAGTTAGCGGCCAATGTGCAAGCGATAGCTTTCACCACGGCGCAGTTGAAGGCTCGCCAGGCGAGGTTGATTGCGCAGCCTAGACCTACGCCCGTCGCGTGAGTGACTTTTTTTATTTTGGATAAATTGTCAATTAAGCCAGTTCCCCATTGCATTGGGGAATCTTGGTAAGCCCGCTTCCAACTTCGGCATCGTCATAACTTATCACCAGGTGGTTTGGTTTACCAATTGTGGATATAAAAAAGATTGCCTGAAAAAGTAGCATGTATGTATGTATAAACATTGTCTGTAACAAGGAGAAAATTACAAAATTAGCATTCAATATAGTTTTAATAAAATTTTTCTTTGAAAATTTACAGACAGAGTATAATTAATTAAACTATAGGTGTATTAAATATATATTTTTTTATATTCTAAGGATAGATTAATCTTGATAACATTTAAAATGATTTATTACGAGGTGCTTCCACAGTCTGTCTCGTGGAAATAGATTTTATACATATTTATTTAATGCCTATTTTAAAATAATTGAAAGAAAAACTACTTTGACAAACATGTTCCATCTAATTCCCAGTGAACATCAAAGATTAAACACGATTTTTCATCCACAGCGAAATCGTAGAAGCATCAACAGCCATCCCCTCCTCCTCGGCATCGAGTCTGGCATCCGAGGCGCCGCTAGAGGCGGGCGAGGGCGACGAGGGCGCCACTAACGGGGTGCGCCGGCGCCGGCCCGCCGAACCGTTAATGGAGGTCACGTGACGCAAGCGGGCCAAGCGCGCCAAGGCCGAGCCCCCTGCGACCACAGAGTGTAACAGTGATGCTGGTGATGTTAGTGATGACACGTTCAACGACCATATAGCGACCGTCAAAGATGTGGGGACTAACGGTGGTGTTGTATTCGATAATAGTACTGTTGGTGATCTAAATTTTACTGGTGAAGCCGTGCCTGGAGACCTACCTATCGAGAATGTTGGTGATGTCGCGTTCAACGATCATACGGCGACCGTCAACGATGTGGGGACTAACGGTGGTGATGTATTCGATAATAGTACTGTTGGTGATCAAAATTTTACTGGTGAAGCTGTGCCGAAAGACCTGCCTATCGAGAATGTTGGTTATGTCGCGTTCAACGATCATACGGTGACCATCAAAGATGTGGGGATTAACGGTGGTGATAATATTACTGTTGGTAATCTAAATTTTACTGGTGAAGCCGTGCCGAAAGACCTACCTATCGAGAATGTTGGTGATGTCATGTTCAACGACCATACGGAGACTGCAAACGATGTGGGGACTAACGGTGGTGTTGTATTCGATAATAGTACTGTTGGTGATCTAAAGTTTACTGGTGAAGCCGTGCCGGAAGACCTTCCAGAGTTTTCTGCGGCTGCAGAGACAGAGTATAACGATAGCATAGGCGATGTTTGTGATGTCTTATTTAATAATATGGATGATGTCGAACGTAATGCTTCGCAAATAGTAGGATTGGAAAATACTGCCAGCGTAAATAATGTAGGGACCGTTGGTGATGATGTCATATTTAATAATGTTGATTGTGTAAAATTTGTTGATGTTGCTATGCCACAATCACTCGCGACCGCTTTTGATTCCGCGACTACAGATAATGTCACTTTCAATACTGTTGATGATGTAAAATTAAATGCTACAAAATTAAAAGGAACAGAAAATACTGCGACCATTGACGATGTAGAGAATATTGGTGATTTCTTATTTAACAATGTCGATGGTGTAACATTAACTGATATTGTTTTGCCTGAATCTTTAGACGCTGCAAGTACAGATGCAAACGACATATTTGATACTGTTGATGATGTAAACTTAAATGCCTCACAGTTAAAAGGAACAGAAAATACTGCGACCATTAATAATGTAGGGAATGTCCGTGATTTATTGAATAACGTTGACGGTGTAAAATTAACTGATGTTGCCATGCCACAATCATTCGCCGCAGTGTTTGAATCTGCAACCACAGGGACAAACGATATATTTGATACTGTTGATGGTATACAAGGAACAGAAAACACTGCGACCATTAATGATGTAGGGACTGTTAGTGATGTCATATTTAATACTGTCGATGGAGTAAAATTAATTGATGTTGCCATGCCACAATCATTCGCCGCAGCATTCGAAGCTGCAACTACAGAGACAAATGATATATTTGAAACGGTTGATGATATAAACTTAAATGTCTCACAATTAAAAAGAATAGAAAATACTGCAACCAATAATGATGTTGGGACTGTTGATGATTTATTCAATAATGTTGACGGTGTAAAATTAACAGATATTACTTTGCCACAATTGCTTCCGAGCGCATATGAGGCTGCGAGCACGAAGACAAACGACATCTTTGATACTGTAGATGATATAAAATTAATTGCCTCACAAATAAAAGGAACAGAAAATACTGCGACAACTAATGGGAATGTAGGAAATGTTCATGATGTCTCATGTAATGATGTAGATGGTGTAAAATTAGCTGATATTACTTTACCACAATTGCTTGCGACCGTATTTGAGGCTGCAAGTACAGATACAAACAATATATTTGATACTGTTGACGATATACATTTAAATGCCTCACAAATAAATGGAACAGAAAATACTGCGATTGATGATGTGTTATTTAATAATGTTGATGGTGTAAAATTAACTGATATTACTTTGCCACAATTGCTTGCGACTGCATATGAGACTGCGAGTACAGAAACAAACGATACATTTGATACTGTTGATGATATAAACTTAAATGCCTCACAATTAAAAGGCATAGAAAATACTGCGACCAATAATGATGTCATATTAAATAACGTTAATGGTGTAAAATTAACTGATGTTGCCATGCCACAATCATTTGCCGTAGCGTTTGAAGCTGCGACTAGAGATACTAATGCAATTTTGAATACTCTTGATGATTTAGAATTAAGAAGGCTTGAGAACACTGCGACTCTAAATGAATACATAGATAATTGTAATGTGGGGAATGTTGGTGATTTCATATTCAGTACTGTTGGTGATTTAAATTTAACTAATTTACAAGGGAATACTGACAGCACAACAAATCAGTATAATGTAGGGACTGTCGGCGACGGAATATTTAATACTGTTAATGATGTTCAATTAACTGGTGCTGCAATGCCACAACCACTTATGACCGAATATTGTGCAGCAACTTCAGATTTAAATTTTACTAATTCACAAGGGAATACTGACACCACAACAAATCAGTATAATGTAGGGACTGTCGGCGACTGCATATTTGATACTGTAAATGATGTGAAATTAACGGGCGCTACAATGCCACTAGCACTTACGACTGAGTATCGTGCAGCAACTTCAGAATATAATGTAAGTAATATCAGTGATTTATGTGCAGAAAATAATGTTGATTGCGTAAAATTAACAGATGCTGCAATGCCACAATCACTAGTGACTGAACTTACTGCCACGGCCAACGAGTATAAGAATGATGGTGATGGCATATTAAATACAGTTAATAGCGTAGCGTTAACTGGCGTTAGCACACCACACTCTCTCGTGACCGCTTTTGAATCTGCGACTCCAAATGATACAAAATTAGCTTCTTCACAAATAATAAAAATAGAGAATACTGCGACCAACAATATAGGAAATGTTGGTGACGTCAGCTTTAATACCGTTGATGGTGTTAATGCAACTAGTTTTGGAGATGGAAATATAAATAAATTGCAATGGATAGGGTTAGAAAATATTACGAACACAACAGATGAAAATAGTATAGAGAATGTTGGTGATGCCATATTTAATACCGTTGGTCATGTCAACGCAACAACTATAGGAGATGGAATACTAAATACATTACAATGGACTGGGTTAGATAGTATTGCGGCTACAGCAGATGAGTATAATGTAGAGAATATTGATGATGTCATATTTAATACCGTTTTAAAAATAACAAGTTTTCCTTGGAGATACTCAGAATATGATGTTGGAAGTTTGGGTGATGTCAAATTTAATACATTGCAAAAAACAGGATTAGAAAATGCCATAAGAAATTATGATGTTGGGAATATCGGTGATGTAACATTAAATACTGTTGATGATGTTAAATTGACTAATTTAAACACAACAGGGCTAGATAACACAATGACCACAGTAGATGATAATGTAGAAAATGTTGGCGACGCCATATTCAATACGGCTAGTGGTCTGACATTAGATACTTTACAATGGGGCTGTATAGAGAGTACGGCCAAAAGTGATGGTGTAGTGAATGTAGGTAATGTCATATTTAGTACTCCCGAAGGTATAAAAATAAGTACTTTTCCACAGAGAAACACAGATGATAATTTTCTTACTGTTGGTAATTTCAAATTTAATGGCGGGGTGAAGGAAAATACTTATGATAATTCCAAAGTCAAAATTATTGAAAATATCACAATTAAGTCGGGTATAGATGCCAGATTCAACAATTTGAAAGAAACAGATACTAATACTGTTGAAAGAACTTCAAATACAGAAAATGAAGATAATACTGGAGCTGAAATTGAATGCATGATAACGCCACACTTAATACTCAAGGCCGACATCAACGAACCCAAAACAGATACAGATGCAACTGTTACTAAATATGATCATACACAAAACACGGATATAGAGAATTCTTCTGTAAAAAAAACAGATGTGCCAGTAGCTTGCAGTGAAAATGATGTACCAGAGATTAACTTGCGGAATCATACTTCCAATTACAATGTGCAAAGAAAAGAGACAGAAAATACTCAAGTCCAAGAAGCAAAAATAGGCAGAAGTAATAATAATATTCAAAATATAGAAAGCTTACCAAATGTAATAGTTAAAAAGGATACAACAAATAATACGACAGAAAATGATATTATTAGATTAAAGAAAAAACAAAAATTTAAACTTGCTGAAGAAGATACAGAAAGATGCTTCTCTACCAGCACAACATGTCCTACAATAGACGATACAACAATTATTCGAGATAAAGAATCCTTTATTAAGTATGTTCAGGAAAAAATAAGATTTAATCAAATGGTTAAAAAGTCAGAATCAGAAAGAAGCTCGACATCGGCGGTAACAAATAAAAAAGTATGCATAATTACGAGCAAAAATAGCAAAAATATGAATGTTTTGAGTACGCTGCCAAGCAAAATCAAAGTCGACAAGAATTCGAACTACGGTATAACTAAACCCAACCAACATGAAAAAGTACCGTCGTCAAGCAAAATCAAAGTTGACAAGAATTCTAACTATGGCATAACCAAACCCAAACCAAAGGTTTCTAAAGTACTTACCGACGCTTTCAAATTGCAATATCATAAGTTTATGGCTAATTGTAAACAGACAAAAACTGTTGCTTCCACTAAAACGAATGCTAATAACGCTAAAACTAATAAAGAGGTCACCGAAACGAAAATTAACGTAGACGAAAAATTAACTAGACGTCAAACATTTAACAAAGTTAATGAAACGAACGAATTAAAAACGAATAATAAAACTAAAGACTTAAAAAATATTAAACCTTTCATAGTTCCGAATAATAAAACTAAAGACTTAAAAAATGTTAAACCTATGAAGATAAAAAAAATGGTCGTAGTGTAACTTCTGAAATACGTATATAATTCTGCGACAAAAAGCAGTCACTGATTGTACGGAAACTGACATATAATGGATATAACATCACCCACCGATTTAGACTTGAAAAATAACATACATAAATGTTATCGATTCGGTGTTTACAATTAAAGTTATTTGACAGGACTAAATTTAAGCATCCCCTGTTCTTGTCTTTTGGATACAGAGAGAAAAAGACAAAACACTTAAATTTAGTTCTGTCAAATAAGTTTAATCATGAAAACCGGATCGATACCAGTGAGTGTCAAGCTCGGCTGAAGTATAAAAGCCGAGTGATGATGCGTTAACCTATAGTTCATTCCAATCAAAAAAAAGCAAAAGGTAAACAAACTTACTATAGAACTGACACATCTCAATGTCATCTGCATACTACGTTTGTTTAGCTTTTGCTTTCTTTTGGTTGGAATGAACTATATACTTGTGTTTTAGCAAACGCCCAATTATATTCGATTACTGTCGGATAGATAGAAGGAACGTGTTTCCCGCGTTCGAATTTGGTGAATAATCCCGCCATTTTAGTTTTGCTTTGAATTCTGTACATATTTTGTATATTTATTGTTAATTGATTTAAAAATAGAAATTGTGATTGTTATTATTATTTGAATTTAAAAAGGTATGTTATCTTTATATTATATAGTTTTTTGCTGACTTTCTCATACGGCATTCGATTTATTCATGAAATTTTAGTGTGTCATAATTTTGTGTATATTAGGTATACATTTAAACAAGATGGCGGATTTTCGCGGGAAACTGGGCCGAGAAAACTTTCAACGATATTGAAATTATAATACTGATTCTATATTTAAGTTACAATCTAAAAACCAAGCCACTTTGGGGTTAAGATTATTTGGCTGGCGAAGGCGGCAGGCGCAAGTGTGCGTCACAAACAGATTCAATAAAAGCACTGCCGCATACCGTCAGGTAAGTGTCAGGTTGATGGTAAACTGCACCTAAATAAGTTTAAAATTAAGTAATGAAATTACAAGGAATAATTTTAAGCAGTAATTAGTTCAGTGTACGTTAGTTGTATTTAAAGGTTATTTAAATTCTATTTTTTTTACTATTTGATTGTGATTCGTTTTTGGTGACTTAGACCGATGCGAATGCGACAGATATTCCAAATTACTGATTTTTATTTCAACTTACGAAAAACTGAAAAAACTCAGCAAATCATTCATTACATAATCAAATAGTAAACCAATGATGCATGTATCTCAAACGTTACCCCAAAGTCGGCCTTTCCATTTATATTTATAATGTAAAGCTTCATTTCTATGTTAAGTGGCTGTGACGTAGTTTTTACACTATAACAAAACTGTACAATACTTGAAAATGTCAGCTGTGGGGGTAACTGTCGAAGAAAGTCGGGAAAGTTATTTTACCTTACAGTGAAGTAAGTTAAAAAAAAGTTGCAGTGTTTTATGGATTCTGTTGTTAATCTGAAACTACCATTCTTTATAAATTACTAATTATAAAGGAGATAAAAACTTTTGGGAGGACAAGATTGGAAAACAAAAAGGGTTTTGTTTTTTACCATCTCGCTTTTCTTAAGGCTTTGCCACACCAAAAGCAGGTCAGTAGCAGCGCGGTTTAAATGCGGGCCCGCGCATGTTGTAATACAAGAAATTATATGAAGTACGTCACACCCAATTTGAACGCGGGCCCGCGCTCAAACTGCGCTGCGCCGCGCCGCTCTGCAACTGCCGGACGACAAACCGGGCAGCGCGAGCGCGGGTCAGAAGCAGCGCAGGCGCGGCGCGGCGCAGTTTGAACGCGGGCCCGCGCTGCTGTATAACTATGGCAGCCATGTTAGCATGCCACACTGGGGGCGGCGCGTTCGCAGTGCAGCGCAGCGCGGCGACGCGGTTACAAACAGTTGTATTTTATTACAACCGCTTGATGGATTTAAACGAAAAAAATATCGAATTAATGCGTGGGAACATAAATATATACGATTTTCGAGACAAATATTACAGAAAAATAATATTCAAGTAAAATTTTCTTTTTCGACCTAGAGTCAAAAGCAGCAAGAATCCGTTTGACATCTTGCAGCCAACTAACCTCCACCCGTCAACGTCACACTGAACGCGGTTTTAACGCGGGCCCGCGTTAAAACCGCGTTGGAACTGCCGTCTGCATTCAGTGTGCCGTCTCCTGCGCTGCTACTGACCTGCTCCGCGTCTGACCTGCTTTTGGTGTGGCGAAGCCTTTAGTTGTTAGAAATATTGGGGTGTCCATGTAGGTTTGGTAAAATTGGACATTTTGACATGCTGACATCAATCAAGTGTTTCCTAGCAGAAGCAGAACATTGTTTAGTTAATTTACTGGATATTTAAAATATATTTACTGGACCTTTGGAAATAAATCATCGTCAGGGGAGTGTATTAATTTTAAATAATTATCCTGAGTAAAAAAGTAAATAAAACATGTAAATGTATGAAAAAAAAACTTGTAAAAAATAACCGCATTAATTTTGTGTATTATATAGTTTTACGTGTAAAATAATAATTTAGTTGTCTATTGCCCATTAACTGGCCGGCCCAGTGAAAACACTTTCGAAATGTATATAGAACGACATAGATTTTTTTTTTAAATTCAATTTCTTTTCGCCTAGCTAATCTAAGTTTTTTTACCTCGTTTGAAACTAGGCTTGTATTGTAATGATTTTCTGTGCAAGCGTGTTTTGCGTGGTCAAAAACATTGTTATTTTCAATGTTTTTAATTCCACTTCTACAGCAGACTATTAACGATTGATTCTACTGAATAAGTTTCAGACTTGTTAGGGACTTTAATAAATATTTTGAAAATGGCGGATGGACCTTTTCATGAAAAGGGTAAGAAAAAAAAACGAAAAATGAAAATGGTAGACACCATGTTCATATTTTTTTACAAATTCATCGTTTTTTTTTAATGTTCATTCCTAAACATAACTAAATGCTTAAGTTTTAACTCAAATTCAATATTTAATTTGAACTTTCATGAACGAAACAAATGAATTCTTATAAAATTATTGTTAAGAAAAGCTTTATACGTATAAAACGCCTTGCGCCAAGAAAAACAAATTTTTCTGATAAAGAAACTACAGTTATTTCAAAAATGTTGCCACCTCCGAAAGTAAAAGTAGAATAACTCTAAAACCACTGAATCAATTTTCACCAACCATTCAAATGGGGTATCCGTGTGAGACTATGTGACGCCAAACATATATTGACTTGAAACTCTGTGTCGGGGGGTTTAAAAATTGTTCCAAAAAAATAGGAAGTTATGGGAAACAAGTATTGGCATTTTTTTTAAATTTGACTTAGAACACGAAATGAGAGTCGATTAAAAATAATAATTAATGGTATATATTATTAATGTAGAATTTAGAGGTGTGTCCATTGATTTTAGAATAGTAGACACAAGAATAGATAGGTTTAAAACAAGGTATACAATTGGAGTCGCAAATTTTAAACAAGTATTTATTGGTTTGACATTTTTATTTATTTATTTCGTTTGTGGTTAAAATTGGGAGACATTGTGAAAAATACTAATCGACTTGTTTTATGAACATAAAATTACGATCGAGGGATTTTCTTGGTTATACACAGATCTATCAGAATCTTATGAAAAAACATAAAAATACGTAGATTTTCATCTGGTAATGTTTTCAATCTTAATATAAATAATGTATTGACAAATTATGTATAAACAATTCCATGAGATTCTGGTGGAGACCACCTATAGAGCTCCATAAAATCAATTTCAGTTTGCAGTTAAAAGTTATCCATTAAATGTAGTTTCTTTTTCAGGATTGTAATGAAATAAAACATTTAATATTTGTCCGCTAAATAAAACTCACTTCTATTTAGAGTTTGCAGAAAAAATAAAAATGGAAAAAATTAAAATAAAAAATATTGTGATTATGTCGTTTAATCTAATATAACATTGGGGTTTAAATCTAGCTACGCGAAAATGTATCGACGTGTACGCATTATGTCCTGTTGTACTATTTAAAAAAACTTGTGAGGTATTTTTCGTATCAGAACATTATATGTTCAAAACTTTGAACAAAATGGACTGCTAAGAAAAAGACTCGCTACAAAAAAAAAGATTGTAACGGTTTTAACTATGTCTATACATATATAATTAGTAAGTATCATATACTGTACAAAAGGCTGCAAATTTGGGAAAAAATGTAAAAAAAAATAACTCCACATGTTGGGGTTGTTAACATACGCTTAGTAAACTGAATAGAATGGTGTACCTCATAAGTTTGATTTGTAGATTAGGCTGGCGCGGATATTTTGAACTCTCTCGAAAGCAGTGTATATTATTATTTCCTTGGGCTTCTTTCGAGCTAAAATGCAAGCATTCGAGCGTATTTTTTCTTGTATATATTTTTTTTTTATGATTTTTTAGTTGTTCTATTCAAATGAGCGTCGGATCCTTGTGATGTTCTGCTAGAATAGAAGAGAGAGCGTTCTTAATATCCGTAGGATTATCAAATAAAAAAATCGCTGTATAAATTGTTTGTAAAAATAGTCATGTTCAGAATTTCAGTGTAGTTTTGTTGATTATTTTTTTCAACCGGAATTTGCTGAATAAAGCGACGATTCTGTTTCAATTAATTTGTTTCATTAATTTTTTTTGTCATTTTGAATTATACAACCAACCAACACCTCAGTTTTCACAATACATTATAACCCTTCCGTCCTATACCGAAGTACATACTATACTATTTCATTAATTTTTCAAGTGGCCCCATTCCGTCCATTGAATAGATCCATGATGGATCTATTGAGTCATTTATTTATCATTAGATCCAATGTTTATGGTGTGGATCAACGCAAGGCTGGTTTCAGAGATCCGCTGCTAGCAGCGCTGTTGAACAACGCGCGTTTCAACAGCGCGGGCTTGACAGCGGACATCTGTGAAACGAGTTTTAACAGCGCGCGTTTCGTTGTGGTGTACAGTCATCATGTATTAGCTTTTTTATGGAAAATACTTTAAAATTACCTTTTTTAACTTTTATAATTTTGCGAACTGGCTAAACAATTTCAATAATTTAACTCTTATTAACTCTAACAAACGATATTAATATGATAAAATGATATCGACCTGTACAAACATGTTTTTATTAAAGTTTTTCTACCTAGTTATTATTTGTGAAATATAATTAATAATTCTACTCAAATTTACTCTCTTAGGCTTTACTTTTGGGTTCCCCTATTCTAGTTCGTCACACAGCGGAGCGTTTCGGGCGGAAATTATTTGTAACATTCTATTATAGTTTCTACTTACCCTGCTATACAGAGAATTGTGTGGAGGTAAACATATTAATAATACGTAAAAACTAGAACATTACAAAAAAATCCCGTCAAACATCTTTTGGAGCGGACGTCTTCAGTCACTCATCCAGAAGTCATATTCATCATATTTAGAGTGTACCCAGCAGCGCGTCCGAACGGCGTCACTCTGAAACGTTCACTGGCATTAGAAGCTCTTCAACAGCGCGCGTTTCACCAACGGCGCGTTTCAACAGCACTCTGAAACGCGATTACTCTCCTCATACACTACCTCTTTCTTCCGTGCTCATACATATCCAAACGCGCGCTGTTCAACAGCGCTACCAAAGCGCGGATCTATGAAACCAGCCCAAGGCCTACCGTTAGCAATTTTACAACTACATAGTTGATAAGCTGATCCAACCAGCCCCCTCCGGAGAAAAATATGTACAACGTAAAATGATAACATTTTTCCCTGAACCCGCCAGTTACTTTGGAGAAGGAATACTTAAGATGAAGAAATGAAAAAGCAAATTCTGCTTTAGTTTTGTCTTTATTTTGATACTATATAACAAAAATACTTTTTTGGTTTTACTGAATAAACAAGAACAAGCGAACATTGAATAGAGTAATAGCACAACTCAATTCTAACAATAATTGTATTTTTGATTTCCTTACATCTGAATAACCATCATAAGAAAACAGAGAATTCACTAAAGTACTTTACCCAGCAGTGGCTTTATGTAGGCAATGTAATTATGTACATAAAAATATACTATGTACAATGTGACTGACTCGGTGGATCAGTGGTTTGCGCTCCTGACTACTGATCCGAGAGTTGTGGGTTTGCACCCCACTGTGATGGGTAGATTTGTTTGCTCTGTCTGAGTGTATAAAAACGCAACGCTGTTTACAAGATGTTTATAATATTAGTGCCTCATTAACATTTAACGATTTAAATGTGACTTAATAAGACACCAAAGTACGTACTGAGATGTTATTTCAGATGTACATACATACATACATATATACTCATGTCTGATTCTCCATTGAAGGTAAATCATTGCAATAATTCTGTCATTTAATTATAGAACTCAGCTGCTTAGAATCTATGACACAACAAAATACATTCAAACTGATAGAAACTTAACTGTATTTTAAATCAAAATTCTGTTTCTTAGCTGTGACTTATACAGCAGGGTGAAATTGAAATTGCGAAACAAATTTGAACTGTAGCTTCTGTTCATGGAACGAAATTGGCTACCAAGGTCATCGATTTGAATGAAGAGTCCACCAAGGTTCGGAACCGGTTAACAAATACCGGTTAATTTCGTTCGAATTTCGGTTAACGATTCCGTTCAGGTTAAAACCGGTTTCCAGCTTAACCGGTAAATTTGAATAAAATATCGGTTAATCAGGAAGCGGTTTTCTAACCGAAAAAAGAACTAAATTAACCGGTTAAAACCAAACTTAGTCAAGTACAGGCGCGTCGCGCGGGTGCCACTGCCCGAGTCTTCTGCTCACTTTCTCGCACGCTTTCAATTGATTGCACGCGGCAAACATGCCTACAAAGTCGCATATTCTTCAAATTAACCGGTTAATTCCGTTCGAACGAAAAAATATCGGTTTTGGTTAAACCGGTTAAATATACCGGTAACCGAAACCTGAACGAAACCTTAACCGAAATTATTTCGATATAGGGGTCAATGACCGAAACCGGTATTTTCAAAAAACCGGTTTCCGAACCCTGGAGTCCACATTTGTTTTGCTCCGATTGAATTGGTTCCTTCGAGAAAGTTGTCAGTGCTATGACTGGAAACTACAGTTAAAATTTGGTCCGCCATTTCAATTTCACCTGTATAAATTAAATGGTAGAATTAATGGTATTAGACATAAGTGTGGCCCAAAGATATGAAATTTATACTCGGGTGTGGCCATAGGATAACACTTTTCCGATGGCACCATAACTATAACACCCCAAAGAGAAGACAATTTTGCTTGGTGTTGTAGTTGGTATCTGCCACGGTTGTGTATAGTTCATTCCAATAAAAAAAGCACAAATTTAGTAGGCAAGTGACGTTGACATGTGTCAGTTCCATAGTAAGTTTGTTTACCTTTTTTCTTGATGTCACTTTATGTCACTTAACACTTTTACTGTCACATAACACTGTTTACACCAAATCCAGTGATTAGTACCCATACTGTAGGAACAAATCACTGGTGTCCATGGGTCATCCGTATTGGGGCTCCGTCCCCTCCAGTGGGGCTGGTACCTGGGCCAGAGCTGGGACTATATCCTCTGCGTTCGTGAGCTGGGAGTCAGTGCTAGTGCGAGATTCTGTGTCGCTATCTGATTCATCTTTCTGTGGATTTGAATACATGTTTAAATTAGATTTCTCCAAACAAATCAAGTGTTTTCTTTCAATCATTCATTCATCTTCCTCTTCAAGAAATAATTTGCTTCTGCAAAATAACCTAACCATATTTAAAAATCCCTACCGCATTATTATGCAATGTATCCTATGTCATTCTCCTCCAGGCGAATCTAACGACACCTCTCAAGCTTAAATCCATCAAACCACATCATTTAGGCTACAGAGCGTGCCTAAGAAATATACATACATACATACACTCGAAAAATAACGCTCCTCCTGGCGCAGTCAGGTAAAAAAGAAAATCCTAATTTTGCAAGGCATTTTCATTCAGAGACGTATCGCTTAGGATTCTTCAAGTATGTTTGATTTATTGTGAAGAAACACGTAGCAAGATTAGAAAAAAATATAATTTTGTACCATTGTCGTTGTAAGCCAATGTCACTTTGTAATTTTTAAGAAATAATTTGATAGGCGGAAACAATCATGCTTAAATGAGAACATGGCTTAGTATCATGCACTTATTTCCTTTCGCAATATGTCTTTTGGCTGATGTGATGACGATGATGATGATCTGTGTCATATGCGGTATCTATAGGGGTGAATCTGTGTCATATGTATGCGGTATGTATGTGTGATGTGTGGCACATACATATCGCATAGAACACAGATTGTGAAGGCGGCGTAGGGCGGCGGGTCGGTGTGGCAGCGGCACGTTAATATGCGATATCTACCAGGGGTGATCTGTGTAATGTAGCGTAGTGACTGAGCGTTCCGCTAGCGTTGGTGACTGTGGGTAGGGTCTATATGGGGGTGATCTGTCAATGTAATGTGGTCTACTAAGCTTGAGCGTGAAGGCGGTGTAGGGCGGCGGGTCGGTGTGGCAGCGGCACGTTAATATCTACCAGGGGTGGTCTGTGTCACATGCGGTAACTATATGGGGGTGATATGTGTCACGTGCGGTATGTACAGGGGGTGGTTTCTGTGTGTCTGTGTAATGCGGCGGGCTGACCTTGAGCGTGAAGGCGGCGTAGAGCAGCGGGTCGGCGTGGTAGCGGCACGTTAATATCTACCAGGGGTGGTTTGTGTCACATGCGGTAACTATATGAGGGTGATATGTGTCACATGCGGTATGTACAGGGGGTGTTCTGTGTGATGTGGTGTCTCACCTTGAGCGTGAAGGCGGCGTAGGGCGGCGGGTCGGCGTGGTAGCGGCACGTTAATATCTACCAGGGGTGGTCTGTGTCACATGCGGTAACTATATGAGGGTGATATGTGTCACATGCGGTATGTACAGGGGGTGTTCTGTGTGATGTGGTGTCTCACCTTGAGCGTGAAGGCGGCGTAGGGCGGCGGGTCGGCGTGGTAGCGGCACGTTAATATCTACCAGGGGTGGTCTGTGTCACATGCGGTAACTATATGAGGGTGATATGTGTCACATGCGGTATGTACACCTGGGTTCTAGTGCCACCTGTTCACAAAACTACTGCCTTTCGTGGGAGTTTTAAATATCTGGCCACGAAGTGCTGGAACAACATTCCCCCGCCTGTTCGCGAGCTGCCATCGAAGGGTAGTTTTAAAGCCAAATACAGAGCTCACTTGCTATTAACGCAAAAAACAAACACACGTTGATTGTACTTACACATTTATTTTTAATACATACATATACACATATACTTTTAATACATAAAGATACACATATACTTTTAAATACATTCATCTATAGATGAAATACACCCGGGCACAGAGAAAACAAATCTGCTCACCATAGAAATGTTTGCCCTAGGTGGGGATCGAACCCACGACTCTCTGATCAGTATACGGGAGCACTAACCACTAAGCCTCCGAGCCATAATAAGTTGTTCCTAAATAAGTAGATAATTTGTTCTGTATCCTTCATATGTTTAACACTAGCATTCCGTGGCCAGGACATAAAATGATTTATGTATACAACCTCATAGATTTTTACACTTACTTGTAGGTAGAACTTAGTTAATATTAGAAATAAAAATATTTGCCTGAATGTGTAGGAATTTGTAACCTACTAATTTGTTAAGTTGTTATGACAGAGCTCTTTTACCAACAAATGCACTGCTCGTAAATACCTTTGTCCGGGTCGGTTCTGCTTTTCGGTGCCGACTGAAAATCAGCGCTGTAGGTCCCACCTGCAGCTTTTTTGCTGAGCTCGGAGCCGTTTCACAATGCGGCACGAAATACCTACCTGTGTTTTTATTAATTAATGTTTCTTGTGTTATAGATTTATAATTATGTCTGTTGTTTCATTTTTTGTATTTTGTGTCGTAATTTTGTGAATAAATGATTTATCTATCTATCTATCTACAGGGGGTGTTCTGTGTGATGTGGTGTCTCACCTTGAGCGTGAAGGCGGCGTAGGGCGGCGGGTCGGCGTGGTAGCGGCACGTTAATATCTACCAGGGGTGGTTTGTGTCACATGCGGTAACTATATGGGGGTGATATGTGTCACATGCGGTATGTACAGGGGGTGTTCTGTGTGATGTGGTGTCTCACCTTGAGCGTGAAGGCGGCGTAGGGCGGCGGGTCGGCGTGGTAGCGGCACGTTAATATCTACCAGGGGTGGTCTGTGTCACATGCGGTAACTATATGAGGGTGATATGTGTCACATGCGGTATGTACAGGGGGTGTTCTGTGTGATGTGGTGTCTCACCTTGAGCGTGAAGGCGGCGTAGGGCGGCGGGTCGGCGTGGTAGCGGCACGTTAATATCTACCAGGGGTGGTTTGTGTCACATGCGGTAACTATATGGGGGTGATATGTGTCACATGCGGTATGTACAGGGGGTGTTCTGTGTGATGTGGTGTCTCACCTTGAGCGTGAAGGCGGCGTAGGGCGGCGGGTCGGCGTGGTAGCGGCACGTTAATATCTACCAGGGGTGGTTTGTGTCACATGCGGTAACTATATGGGGGTGATATGTGTCACATGCGGTATGTACAGGGGGTGTTCTGTGTGATGTGGTGTCTCACCTTGAGCGTGAAGGCGGCGTAGGGCGGCGGGTCGGCGTGGTAGCGGCACGTTAATATCTACCAGGGGTGGTTTGTGTCACATGCGGTAACTATATGGGGGTGATATGTGTCACATGCGGTATGTACAGGGGGTGTTCTGTGTGATGTGGTGTCTCACCTTGAGCGTGAAGGCGGCGTAGGGCGGCGGGTCGGCGTGGTAGCGGCACGTTAATATCTACCAGGGGTGGTTTGTGTCACATGCGGTAACTATATGGGGGTGATATGTGTCACATGCGGTATGTACAGGGGGTGTTCTGTGTGATGTGGTGTCTCACCTTGAGCGTGAAGGCGGCGTAGGGCGGCGGGTCGGCGTGGTAGCGGCACGTTAATATCTACCAGGGGTGGTTTGTGTCACATGCGGTAACTATATGGGGGTGATATGTGTCACATGCGGTATGTACAGGGGGTGTTCTGTGTGATGTGGTGTCTCACCTTGAGCGTGAAGGCGGCGTAGGGCGGCGGGTCGGCGTGGTAGCGGCACGTTAATATCTACCAGGGGTGGTTTGTGTCACATGCGGTAACTATATGGGGGTGATATGTGTCACATGCGGTATGTACAGGGGGTGTTCTGTGTGATGTGGTGTCTCACCTTGAGCGTGAAGGCGGCGTAGGGCGGCGGGTCGGCGTGGTAGCGGCACGTTAATATCTACCAGGGGTGGTTTGTGTCACATGCGGTAACTATATGGGGGTGATATGTGTCACATGCGGTATGTACAGGGGGTGTTCTGTGTGATGTGGTGTCTCACCTTGAGCGTGAAGGCGGCGTAGGGCGGCGGGTCGGCGTGGTAGCGGCACGTTAATATCTACCAGGGGTGGTTTGTGTCACATGCGGTAACTATATGGGGGTGATATGTGTCACATGCGGTATGTACAGGGGGTGTTCTGTGTGATGTGGTGTCTCACCTTGAGCGTGAAGGCGGCGTAGGGCGGCGGGTCGGCGTGGTAGCGGCAGCGCGCCGGCAGCGGCAGCCGCGCCGCTGGCTCGCGGCACGCCACGCCGCCGCGCAAGTCGCCGCACGCGGCGAATAGCACCTGCCGGGACGATTATTTATTTATTTGTATGGCATTTTGGGTCCAGGACAAATCACACACGCTCAGAGCCAGAGCCCCAAACTAGGATTCCCTGTACTATGGGAACCAGAGACTGATATACATACACACATACATTTAAATACATACATATATAGATATAGTACACCCAGACACAGAGCAAACAATTCTGCTCATCACAGAAATGTTTGCCCTGGGTGGGGATCGAACCCACGACTCTCGGATCAGTAGTCAGGATCGCTAACCACTGAGCCACCGAGCCAGCCAATAATATCTAAATTCTTCACCCATCGGGCTGCGTTTTCGATAAATGTTAGATTAGGGGACGACTGTGACACAGTTCAAGTCCCAAAAAGTCTTAAAAGCGGATTTTACTCGAACTACATTTATTTCGGATAGCAACCTTTAACTTCAACAAAATGATGAATCAGAGTTTCAGGCGGATATCACACTGCACCGCACACCGGAATTTTGTTCGAAAAATATATAGACGGTTTCCGTTACAAAGGTCGTAACTCCAAAATGCATAGTTTTGGTAAAAGCCAAAGAACCAAAAAAATAAAATATTTTTAACAACTTAACTTTTTTTTGTTTTTAAAGTTATAAAAATTTGGTTCCAATTGTTCTTTTATTATTTAGACATTTGAATAGTATTTTTTTTCTTAGTATTTTTTAGTTTTTTGGCTATTGGCAAAACTATGCATTTTGGAGTTACGACCTTTGTAGCGGAAACCATCGATATGTAATAGGGTATTTTACTCTATACAAGAAAAAATCTAAAACTGCTTATTTACTGCGGTATTTGTAATACGTAATCGATTTAATATGATTTCTATACAATAAAATGAGAAAAAACATTTTATTTTTGATTTAAAAAAATCAAGTTTTTTAATCGGTTATTAAAATATATGAAACAACACCGGCCATGCTGGTTGTCAGGTGACGTCACAATAGTGGTAAACAATGACATTTTGTTCGCGATATGTGTCAAAATTTTAGTACAGAGCTGTTTTGTTTACTCCTGAAATGTCTTTACGACCTAAGCATCATGGCGGCTATCGTTTTCGCGCGCTAATTGGGAATGGTAATTTAAAATGTATTTTTGGGGTACTTATAGGTTTCAAAAAATTAAAAATATATATTTTTGAGTTTTTCCCACCTAATGATCAATTTGAGATACTTTTAAAAATTTGTGAAAAACCCTATTATCAACGACGGCTATGTTACCTGGTGCCTGTCGTGCGTGATGTGCTTGAGGCAGTGCTTGGCGGCGGGCAGCACGTGGCTGGCGCAGCGCACGCCGCCCTCGGTGAACGTGCAGCGGCCCTGGGACGGGATGGGCCGGTTTGAGGGCGGCTCGTTCACCTGCCAATGTAAATCATAGATTTTACTGACTGCAGTGACTGGATTTTAAGAATGGTGAAGTTATTCAGAATAATAATAATAATATCCGGGACAAATCACACAAGGTCATCTGGCCCCAAACTAGGATCCCCTGTGCTATGGGAACCAGAGACTGATATACATACACAAATACATTTTTTAAATACATACATATATAGATATAATACACCTAGACTCAAAGCAAACAATTCTGCTCATCACAGAAAAGTTTGCCATGTGTGGGGATCGAACCCACGACTCTCGGATAAGAGGTCAGGATCGCTAACCACATAGCCAACGAGTCAGTCAAATTGAAGTTCATGGGTAGAAGCTACAATGAATAAAGGTATAAAGAATTGAACTGAAGCTCCAGTTCTAAAAGTTTCACCTGTTTTTGTTTATTTATAAAAAAACGTGTTTTATTATTGCTTTTTAAATCTTGGCAACAAACTAAAAAAAATAGTATTTATTCACGTATCAAAAAATACTAGTTCCACATCAAATTAACTAAATTGCAAACCTTACCTAGATGGTGAAACATATTTTTTGCTGTGCGATTCGGTATTTTTTGATAGGCGATCAACCCATTGCCCACTACGATATTTTTTGACGAATCGTGGCCCCGCCGTTGTCGGCTCCGGCCGAAAAAATGTACTTATCTAAATATCAAATCCTGGCGCCTGTGACACGGAACCCAGTTGTCAGCCCTGCCCGACTGGGGCGCTCAAAGGGTAACATTATTATTTATAATAATTAAACAAGTAGCTACACTGACCTTAGCCCGCTTCCGGTGCAGTTTGCGCGCCAGCACCGCGTCGACGCCATGTTTGCGGCGGTAACTCGCGAACGCTTTTAGCTTGCGTAACTGCCGCCGCTCGCGGCTCGTGAGTGGACCGGTCACGGCTTGGGAGTTTATACTGCCTGCGATAACACAGAGAAAATCATTTATTCAAAGCCCACACGATCGTATAAAAAGTTCAATAGAAAAGAACTCTATTGCGATGAAGGTGATATTCATAAATTATTTATTTCGCCAAACGCCAAGCGTCATCACAGCGTAATGAAATCTTAAATAACTGAATAAATCGGTTTATTGTGCCATATAATAATAAAGAAACAAACAGTTTCTCATCTCATCTCACTATACAGGTGTTAAAAAAAGTGCGTTTGAAATTTTAAGGGGTTACTCAGAATCTAGTATAGAAGGCAGGAACAATATTGAAAAAATCCGCTCTTCAATTTTTTTTCAGATTCTCATACTAAAGCTGATTAGTGAATGAAGACTTAGTATGAAAAAATGAAAAAAAAAATTGAGGAGCGGATTTTTTAAATATTTTTTTATGGATTCTATACTTGATTCTGAGTAACCCCTTAAAATTTCAAACGCACTTTTTTTAACATCCTGTATTATTATAAATGCGAAAGTATGGATGTTTCTTTGTTTGTTTGTTCCACTTTCACGCCGAAACTACTGCAAGGATTTGGATGAAAGGTATGTATATAGATTAAGCACTCGGCTAACACGTAGGTTACGGAAAACTAAAGTGTTCCCGGAGGAATGACTAAAACATTTTTTTTTACTTTGACACTAGATGGCGCTGCCTTAACATTTTATTAATAGGGAATTTTTCACGGGTTTCTCTAAACTCAACTAGATGGCGCTGATCAACATTGGAAATAAGAAAATCTCTTAAAAATCGTCAAAACTGACTGATATTACCGACTAATATCATAATAATGATGAATAGCTTTCGAAGATTACTTTTCATTGAATATTTTTTGCATTTTGATCCAAAAAATACTTTTCATAATTTTTTATGCACAAAGCTTATTAGTATTGTTTTTGTATTTCTTCAAAGAATTCTAACATGATACAAAATTTTAAATTGCATTTTAATCATAAGAATGTATTAAAATCAATTTATTTTTGTTTCGGAAGAAGAAATTACATATAACAGAGAAACCAGAACGCACCCAGTTTATCCATACTTGACCAAGTTGGAAATTTATCGTTTCTGTTAATTCAATTAATAAGAATCTATGTTTAGTTGGCTTTTTATATATTTTTAACAATATTAAATCTATTTTGCTACCGTAAATTCTACACTGTTTTTAAAAATACATTGCCAAAGCTTAGAAACGCCATGTATTGAGACACTTTTGAACGGTATGACATACGTCATCTGAAACTCCCTATTCTGAAGTCCACGCAGACGAAGTCGCGGGCAGAAGCTATTGCAGTTTAAAAAATAATTAATGAGTTTTTATATTACACTGTATAAAAACACTGCTTTTATATTAGAAATTAATGTGTTAAAATCGTCGTCATTGGACGTGGCTCAGCACGGCTTGCGTAGTCGCGTCGATCACGCATGTTAACTGATTACAGACACGGTCATAATCTCGATGGATTTGGCTGTGGCATTTATCTCGACCGTTTCCGTGCTTCGCAAGGCACGTTAAGCCGTTGGTGCCGGCTGCTATCACTAGATGGCAGTCGTTAAGCTATGTCTATAAGCCCAGCTACACTGGGGCTGGCCACTAGCCCCACAACCGCCACCAATCCCTTGGCCCCCGGGTGTGGAGTATGGCCTAACGTTCGAGAGGTATAGGGAAGAGACCTGTGCCCCTGCAGTGGGGACGATATGGGTTGTTAACGAAATAAATACCTAAATCCATGCACAATAAACACATTTCACATAAACGTGTACTCACAATACTGCTCCTTCTCCGCCTTCAAAGACCTCAAGTACTGGTGGCGGGCGGTCTGCAACAGGATCCTGAGACGGCCCATTTGCCTGATGTAGGCCGATTGCAGGGAGCGGAGAGCGTTCTTGGCTTCCGATACCGCCTCCTCGGCTGTGAACACTCCAGCTTTCCTGTTGACAATTTTGTTCTTATTAATAAATATCATATTAAGCGACGATAACAAACAAAAACTGCATATAAGTATGACGGATATAACTATCTGTCACTCGAGCCGATCCAATCTTGGCACTTAAGTCTTTGTGTGGTTTGAGTTAGTTTTGTGTCATTGTAGGCACTTTTTTATTTATTTACGATTTTTACAAAATAACTTTAAAATAAATAACATTGTGTTTACCGTTTCATGCAATAAATAGATATTCGATAAGGATACTTTTGTGTCACTAGAGTCAGTTTTGTGTCACTTAGGTCAGTTTTGCGTCACTGGCGTCATTTTTGTGTAAAAACTGGCTTAGTTTTTGTTTCACTTAAGTTAATTTTGTGGCACTAGTCACTTGCGTCTCACTAGCGTCGTTTTTGTGTCACGTGGCCTAATCTTCTTTGCTTTGTTTTTCAACATGTGAACATCCAACTCACCACAGAGGCTGCATCTCGGCCGGCGTGTCCTCAGTGTCGGACAGGTCGTCAGTATTGACAGCTCGCGTGCTGCCGCCGCGGCCGAGGCCGTCATTGTCGCTGGCCGACCACCACTCTATTATAGAGTCATTTTTGTGTCACTAGAGTCCATTTTGTGTCACTAGAGTCATTTTTGTGTGACTGGCGTCAGTTTTTGTGTCACTGAAGTCAGGTTTTGATCATTCAACTCACCACTGAGGCTGCACCTCGGCCGGAGTATCCTCAGTGTCGGACAGGTCGTCAGTGTCCACCGCGCGCGTGCTGCCGCCGCGGCCGAGAGTGACGCTGTCGCCGTCGCTCGAACACCACTCCATTATGGAGTCACTCATGTGTCACTAGATTCGGTTTTGTATCACTTAAGTCACATGGGGTATAAGTGTCACTGGAGTATGCTTAGTGTCAGTGAAGTCAGCTTTGTCACTAGAGTCATCTTGTGTCAATTAAGTCGGATTTTATGTCACTAGTGTCAGTTTTTATGGCACTAGATATATTTTTGTGTCACTAGAGAGCGTTTTGTGTCACTAGATCCAGTTAGTGTCACATTGATCCCATTCTCCCCCTCCCCGCCCCTGTTCAACTCACCACAGAGGCTGCATCTCGGCCGGCGTGTCCTCAGTGTCGGACAGGTCGTCAGTATCCACCGCGCGCGTGCTGCCGCCGCGGCCGAGAGTGACGCTGTCGCCGTCACTGTCGCTCGCCGAACACCACTCCATTATGGAGGAAGAGTAGCTGTTGTTTACCGTTCGCGCGTCTATTTGTTCTGGAATGTTGGAGAATGTGAGGTAAGAATAAATATAATAAGGGCGCTTTTATTGTCATGCGGGTTTCTGCCCGCATGCGTGCCGTCCGCAACATATCGTTTAGTACATTTTTTAGGGCCCATTTATTGTCATGCGTGTCATACGCACACTACGCGGGTCCTACGGAGGCCTTTATTTAGCGTTGGACGTCTTTTGGCTGATGATGGTAATGACTTTGACAGCAGGAAACTTTACTGTGAAAGGAATATGTTATTGTCAGGTATATTTTACCTTGGGCCTGGAATGGAACCAGGTATACTGAATACTCACTGAAGGGATCGGCAGCTATAGTGACAGTCTGCTCCTGCTCAGAGGGATCGCTCACTATGGAGACAGCTGTATATGGCTGACTCGGTGGCGCAGTAGTTAGAACTCCTGACTACTGATCCGAGTCGTGGGTTCGATCCCCACCCAGAGTAAACATTTCAGTGATGAGCAGATTTGTTTGCCCTGTGTCTGGATGTATTATATCTATATGTGTATGTATTTAAAACGAATATGTGGATGTATATTACTTCCTGGTTCCCATAGTGCAGGGAATCCTAGTTTGGGACCAGATGACCATGTGTGATTTGTCCCGGATATTTATTATTATTATTATACATCGTGTAACTCACTGAAGGGATCGGCGGCCTGCGTGACAGTCTGCTCCTGTTCAGAGGGATCGCTCACTACGGAGACGGACGACGCACAAGACGTGGTTCTGGTCCTCTCCGGTCTGAAACAGACACAATTCTATATTAGGTTGCATGCTTAAGTTAATATAAAGCTTGCCCTGTTCCCTGTTATAGATTAATTTACTTCATATTATCAATTTCAAGTTTACAAAAAAATATCAGAGGATACTATGATTGTCAAAGCAATCTTATCTTACTAATATTATAAATGCGAAAGTATGGATGTTTGTTTGTTTGTTCCGCTTTCACGTCGAAACCACTAAACGGATTTGGATGAAATTTGGTAGGTAGATAGATCAAATACTGGATTAGCACATAGGCTACTTTTTGTTCCGGGAAAATGCATGGTTCCCGTAGGATACCTTAGAGACAGTCAAAACGACATCTACGCGGGCGGAGCCGCGGGCAAAAGCTAGTAATAAAATAAACAATAAGAAAAGGTATTTAAAAGTAATCATTAATGTCACACAGAAAAACTAAAATTTCAAATTATAAACATTCCAAAATGCAAAACTAAGGATGTCAATTAAAATCACAAACATGTCAATACTACAACTTGCTAAAAACCAATAAATTAATAAAATATAAATTAAGTCCTGTTAATAATAAAACTCATTTACCAAATACAATAATTCATTGCTGTCGATTCGGTGTTTACGATTTGACAAGACTAACCTTAAGCATCATGTCCTTGTCCATCCTATTCGATAAAGAGAGAATAAGAAAAAACACTTAAATTAAGTGTAGTTCTGTCAAATAAGATCCCACGAATCGGAATGCGTATATGCGTACCCGCGCATGTGCATTTGCGGGTATACATGCGCGCGAGCATAAGGGTCGTGAAAACCGAATCGACGCCATTATCCAACAAATATGATTTAAAATTCATTTATTTATTTGGCGACCCGTATTTCTGCAATATGATTTAAATATCATGTGTTGCAGTGCTCTACAGGGGTGACGTGTGGCTCACACTCAGCTGACGTACTGCAGCTGATGAGGCAGGGTCTCGCCGGTGGCACAAAATATACACAGAAGGTCCGCTCAATACAAACCACTAAAATCGTAAGCATATACATGCTTATAGAAATATACGGTCGTTCGAGGCAAGGTCACGCGGAAAAGTATCACAACAGTATCGTGACCTTGCCTACAACGACCGTATACGTCTATAAGCACGTATATGCTTAGGATTTTAGTGAGCGTATTGAGCGGACCTTCTGTATCTGTGTATTTTGTGCCGGTGGCCACTAGCCCACGACCTCCACCAATCCGGACTTGGCCCCCGTTTGTGGAGTAAGGTCTAACCTTCCCGAAGTATGGGAAGAGAGCCGTGCCCCTATGGGTGCCAATATGGGTTGTTTTTTTTAGCCACAAGTAAGCCCTTGGCATCATCGCACCTGATGGTAAGTGATGATGATGCTGAAGATGGAAGCGGGCTTACAAAGATTCCCCAACGCAATGGGGAACTGGCTATCTTATCTTCATGCCGGAACACATCAATGCCGTTAACATTGATGTTTGGCGGCAAGACATCAATGCTCTTAATATTGATGTTTGGCGGCAAGACTTATATAAAATGGTGGAAGCTAGCCAGGCGGGCTCATTACCACCAACCAAACCGAGTCCTACAAAGTTGGACCCCGGCGGGAATCGAACCCGCGACCTCCTGTTGTTAACGTAACTCACCTGACGTAGTGCTGCAGCTGGTGCAATAGGGTCTCGCTGGTGGCGGCGGGCGGCGGCGGCGCCGTGCTGCGGTGACGAGCCAACATGGCGGCGCGCGCGTGCTCGAAGCAAAGTCTGTAATGTTTAACATTATGTAGGTGAAAATTTAGGTTAGGTTGTCTGGATGGAAATATAGGTTGAACGTTGTCCAACTGAAGATAAAAGTTATCCAGCAGAAAGTTACAGGTCATCTAGCTGAAGATATAGATTATCCATCAGAAAGTTACAGGTCATCCAGCTGAAGATATAAATCATCCAGCTGAGGAATCAGATTATCCTACAGAAAGTTACATGTCATCCAGCTGAAGATACAGATTGTCCTGCAAAAAGTTACAGGGTATCCAGCTAAAGGTGAAGGTTATCATACAGAAAATAATCCAACTTAAGATATAAATAACCCAGCAGAAAGTTACATGTTATCCATCAAAATTTTACCCAGCTGAAGATATAGATTATCTACCAAAAAGTTACGGGTTATCCAACAGAAAGATGCAGGTTATCCAACAGAAAGTTACAGGTTATCCACCAAACCCGAATGAAGATACAGATTATTCAGTAGAAAGTGATTCAGGCGTAGCTATATGCGCGTAAACTCACGTCTGACCCATCATCTCCACCGAAGGGCAGTGGCGTAGCGTGGCGGGGGCCGGGGGGGGGGGGGCATGGCCCAGGGCGGCACATGGACAGGGGCGGCACATGGAGGGCGGCGAACGCCGCATTTTTTTTTAGCAACAGTGTTATTAGGCGTCGATGAACTGGACTTAGATCACGCTCCTTAAGCTATTAACAGAGAAGAGTTCAAACTTGAGTGTGTACGTCTTTGGGATTCTGTAGTTGCAACGGACCCAAACTTAGTTGTGAGAGAAGATTCTCTAAACTGCAGTTAATTAAAAATAACCTAACGTTGACGCAAGCGGGCGTGCAAGGCGTTGGTTTAACATCAATATTCTTAGATATAATTATGTATCAAAAATTTTCGCGCTCGCTTCGCTCGCGCATTATTACCAACAACACTTACAGAATTTGCCTTCTTTATTTGACTTTTTTTTTTACTAATGATGAAAATAAAAAGGGGCGGCAAATTTCCGATCGGCCCCGGGCGGTGATAACCCATCCACGCTACGCCACTGCTGAAGGGACACGGGTCTCTACACTATAAAGCACTATAAAACAACTATAAAGTGACCCATATATCAGACTCTGGTTCCCATAATACAGAGAATCCTAGTTTGAGGCCAGATGACCGTGCGTGATTTGTCCCGATTATTTATATTTATTTATTCTGCTCTCATGGGAAAGAACAGTATTTATATGTAAGTAGGTACACTCACGTCTGGTCGGTGGGCATAGAACACCGATCGTGGGCACAGCGGCGATACGGCGCGGTGGGGTCTTGCAGTATGTGGCGGGAGCAATAAGCCCGCCCCGCCATCACCGGTAAGTGGCACTCGTAGGATTTGTTAGCACACGTTCGCGATCGAGAGAGGATTTCCTTTTGGAGCTGGAGAGAGGGAGGAGATATATATTTTGCAATAGCCATATATATATATATATATATATATATATGTTTATATACAGGGTGTAACAAAATTGGTGTAGGACCCGTTAACTGGGGATTCTACTCATCGTACTGAAAAACTTTTGTTCTACAACTTTGCTCAAATTGCAAAAAAATTTTGGACTCTCCATACAAATTGATCATCTGTTTTGCCATTTTTTGCCATTTTTGTATGGAGAGTCCATATTATTTGCGAGTATTTTTTGCGATTTGAGCAAAGTCGTACTGCAAAAGTTGTTCAGTACGATGAGTAGAATCCCCAGTTAATGGGACCTACACCAATTTTGTTACACCTGTATAATATTAGGTATTATCGTTTTGATTCGTATAGTGGATTGATATAAAATATATTACGTCAAATATATTACTTCCCAGTTCCGAAGGTAAGGCCCACATATAAGCCGGACCGGATTGTCGTCTTAAGGCTTCTGATATGGCTTAACAACTACCATTTTTTTTAATTTTTTTTTAAATTTACTGATAGAAACCGGCTCCAATAGCTTAACGTGTTTTGCAAAGCAAGAAACTAATGCCGCTAACCTGGCAAACCTTTCCAAATTATGACCTCATTTATTGTGCGCGATCAACGCAACCACGCAAGCGGCAAAGATCCACAAACGCTTCACAATATATGCATAAAATATGTCCCAATATCTTCTTCCACCTAGCATTATCTTGGCTGGAGCCAGGGTCCGCAGTATATTTAGAAAAAAAAAGATACATGTAATGTTAAATGTCACATGGGGTTTAATTGTGGGAGACGAATGCTTCGGCACGAATGGGCCGGCTCGACCGGATTGATACCACGGCCTCACAGAAAATCGGCGTGACGCAACGCTTGCGTTGTGTTTCGCCGAGTGAGTGAGGGTACCGGAGGCCCAACCTTCCCCCCCTCCCAACTCCCCCATCCCCCATCCCATTTTAAAGGTCGGCAATGCACTTGTGACTCCTCTGGTGTTGCGGGTGTCTATGGGCGGCGGTAACCGCTTACCATCAGGTGATCCGTCTGCTTGTTTGCCACCTATAACATAAAAAAATATACAGGGTGCAACAGAAGTGTGTGACAATACTTCAAGGTTGGCTTTTATCCATCAAACTGAACAACTTTTGTTCTACAACGTTGTTGAAATCGCAAAATTTTTTTTGGACTTTTCATACCAACCGATCAGCTGGCGAACCAAGTTTGTATGAAAAATCCAAAAAAATTTTTGCGATTTCAACAAAGTTGTAGAACAAAAGTTGTTCAGTTTGATGGGTAAAAGCCAACCTTGAAGTATTGTCACACACTTCTGTTACACCCTGTATATGGGAGGCATCAATTCATTACATCTGCCGGTAACTTGCCCTGTCAGGCCTGCGGGCAAATGTCGCACTTGCGTCAGTCTGATAAGTCATCAAAAGCGTTGCGCCAAGACACTGCTCGTTTGCCTCCTGTCCCATAAAAAAAAAGTCTGTAATAGACGCAGAAGCCATTGATTGATTATGCAGATGGGTTTTATTGCTTTAACTTACCTGCGCCCTAAGTTTCTCCTCCTCCTGCCTCTTGATCAGTTCAGGGTCGGGCTTTTTGGCCTTCATGTTGGTGATGCGGATGCTGGCCGCCCGCCCGCTGGTGTTGATGCCCCCGTGTGTATTCAGGAAGGATTCCCCACTTACGCAAGCTATCACTCGATCGTGCCACTCCAGTTCGTAATCTATTTAAAGGGTTCCAAGTTCTCCACTCAAAAGAACCATTGATTTTAGTCACCTCCTTTTAGTCCTCATGGTGTGTGGCAGTCCGTTCGTTTTACATCAGGAGGTCAGGGATGGAAAAAACCGGTTAGGTTTTATTGATTTTATTTTCTTACCTGCGCCCTCAGTTTCTCTTCCTCCTGCCTTTTCACCAGCTCGGGGTCTGGCTTTATGGCCTTCACGTTGGTGATGCGGATGCTGGCCGCACGCCCGCTGGTGCTCGTGCCGCCTATGATGCGCACCTGGCAGATTGTGTGAAATTTTAAGGGGTAACTCAGAATTCAGTATAGAATACAGCAAAATTAATATACAAAAAATTCTAATTTTTTTTAGGTTTCCCTTACAAATTATTCATTCACTATTCAGATTTATTTGTGTATAAGAAACTAAAAAAAAAAGAATGTAGACCAGTTTTTAAACTCATTTCTTATTCTGATGTACTTGATTCTGAGTAATAATGTAAAAATTTTAAACATACTTTTTTAACAGAAGTTTTGTGTCACAAATTTTGTGTCGCTAGTTACTGGTAATGACAACTTTCGTGTCGCTGACATACCTGTTGTGTCACTAGGCTTTACTAGAGACGGCTGTCGACAGGTTTGCGTCACTAAATACACTTTTGTATCACTTTTCACTAGTGCTTCTTTTTTTGTGACTGAAAGTGAGTTTTTTTGACGCTCGAATTTTTTATGACACAAGAATGACATTTCTCTAACGTTTCAATGTATTCTACCTGTGAATGCGAGCCGAATTGAGCCGGCTTCCCAGGAGGCATTGCATCGGGCGGCTTGATAGCCTGCACGTTGGTGATGCGGATACCTGACGATCCCCGCGAGCTGCGAGCCACCATTCGCACCTTGGGCAGGTGCACCACCTTACGCGGCGGGTTCGACATTTTTAGGGGATTAACTGTGGAAGAAAAGAACAAAATTATGTTGATAAATTGATCAACCCCAGTGTCAGAAGTTTTCAAGCTGCCTGTAAGGCCTACGACATAGCCTAACGACTGCCATCTAATGATAGCAGCCGGCACGTATGGCCCCACAACCTCCTCCAATCCGGACTTGGCCCCCGTGTGTGGAGTATGGCCTAACCTTCCCGAGGTATGGGAAGAGACCCGTGCCCCTGCAGTGGGGACGATATGGGTTGTTAACGAAATAAATAGGTGGTTCGGTGCAGAAAAACTTTCACAGATATGTAATCTCATCATATTTTCGTATAATATATTTCCAAAGAAAGCAAGTCAGTAGTTTTAAAGGGACTTGTTTATAATAAGCGAATGGGGCACCAACTTTGGGGCCGCGATTCTTATGTGGCGCCATTTATATCTATATGAATTAATTATAAAACTCACTAATAATAACTCACTTCTCACTAATATTATAAATGCGAAAGTCTGGATGTTTGTGTGTTTGTTTGTTCCGCTTTCACGTCGAAACTACTAAACGGATTTGGATGAAATTTGGTAGGTAAATAACATAAGCAGTCGGTTAACACATAGGATTATTTTTATCCCGGAAAATCGAGGGTTCCCGGAGGAAAGGCTTAAAACTGAAATTTTTAATTTGTCACTAGATGGCGCTGCCTTAACATATTTTTATTTCTCTCCTCTGGACCCAATTCTGAAGGCCACGCAGACCAGAGTTTATTTGGTGCGCAGACGAAGTCGCGGGCGAAAGCTAGTAAGTAATAAATTATTGTTCATAGATACTTTCAAAATGGTGTTACTAAATATTATGAATAGTAACCAAGAATTTGTATGGAAAATTGAAAGATGTAGATCAGATTTTTTCAATATTTTTCCTGTGTTCTACACTTGATTCTGATTAATTTCAAACCTGTATGTATCACCTGTATATTTCCGAACAAAGCAAATCAGTAGTTTTCAAAACTTTGGGAGCGCGATTTTTATGTGGCGCCATCTATGAGTTATAAATAAGTAAAGTCCTAATAAATTAATGTTCATAGATACTTTGAAAATGGTAGATTCAGCTCTAAAACTACAAGGCGTGGTGGATAAAAAGTAAATATAGGTAGGTACGCAGTAACAACAGAATAGGTAGGTAGGGTATTAGCACAGTATTACGGAAATTGAAAAATTCAAACTTACGCTCCAAAATTCGAATGTTGTGAGAATATAAATGGTCAGAGTTTTCACTTTTGAATGGAAACATTTTGTTTTAACGTGGTTTTAACGCAACTCTCTCATAAGAAAAATATTTACGCAAGAAAATGCGCGTTTCCGATTTTCCGCGACACGAAATTCAATGACCGCGAAGGGCGAAGTTACGACGAACCAATAGTGTTGTCAATAATCAACTTATTATTTTGAACTAATTATAAATGAATGTCAAATATTTCTAAAGTATATCCCGTGGTTCTAAAAATTAATTAACTAATTATACCCTATTTGTAATTAGTAAATGACTATGCTAATATTTTTAATGAAAATAATGAAGAGTTGTATTGTAAACAGTGGTGGATCGGCCATTTTCACGGCAAGACAGAGTACATAAGGTCCGTATTTTCAAAGTCAATTATTTACTGCTAAAAGTTATTGAATCCTTACAAAAATATGCACAAACGAAAGAGATTTGTGCGTAGTGAATATATAAACATAGTGTTAAAGTGAAACATACCTGTGCTTGTTGCAGATCAACATTCTGTCTCCGGAGGCCTCACTACGTCAACCACTCAATTTTGCAATGGCGTCCACTTGAAACTATCATCAACACTTGTATAATGTGACGAAATATTTTTTATTAATTTGCAGTGTTATAAGTGTTTCAAAAACTTTAGTTTTATTTTAGATTTCTTTAATTAGACTTTCTTTGATTCCAATATCTTCGAAATGGTGTATTTCTAGTTACAAATCGGTCAAATGTTAACGTGGTCTAGATCCGGTCGCCGCTGTCATAGCGCTGTCCCTTTCCCACTCACGCACGTAGACGGATCGTTGCTATCCGTCGTGCTTCTTTGGCATTGGCAGTCATTGGAACATCCGTTCAATGGCTGGAGCGCAAGAAAAATGGTATTTTACAAAAGAGCAATTACAGAATTCACCAAGCCGAAAATGCGGTTTAGATGCAGATAAAGAGCTTGCATATCGGCAGCAGGCCGCAAACCTCATCCAGGATATGGGCCAGAGGCTTCAGGTGTATCCTTTTCAAAAGTGTGATTGGTTACCAGTGCAATGTTTTTGTCGAGTCATGTGGTTAAAATGCGTTAAATTCGCAATTGAAACGTTGTTTTCTTAATTAAAACATCAATAGTTACCTACAAGAGTGTTTACAAACGTGTGAAAATGTGTTGTGGCAGTGTTATTTGTGTCGAAAGTATGACGAAACGTGCAAGTGTCCATTATCTCAGGGGAACTTTCCCTTTATTCGTTGGGTTTTCCCGCTCTCACGATGACTAATGCGTCTTCTCGGTCAGGTATGCGTTTCGAATTTACTATTTTACATCTCAAACCTAAGATTAAATGATGTTATTTAGGTTAGGGTCACGCGGACTCTTATGGCGTGGTAATATTTTGTAGGTCAGTGCTCCTGACAGCTGCGTTCCCTCGCGCAGGTAATGACGTACCCGTCTGCGTGTGATCGACCTGTCTGCTCCGCTATAATTACAATCTTTTTGCATGGAATTCGCGCGCTAACCGCACATTGGCTGGTCACACACAGGCCCGCGTGACTACGAGGCGAACTCCGAACCCTGATAAATCATGTTTTCCTGGTACTCTCACGTATGGAAACATCGATTTTTGAGATAAACATGTACGTCTGCATGTAAATGGACGTGCTTATCAATGTGTTGTTTAACAATTTCTGCTTAAAGATAAAATACATCGTAACCTTATACTTACATTCCTATGAATATATTCGTTTTCCTCTTCCAGGCATTTGAATGAAGAGATTATAGCTTAACGTTAGAAATAACTATATTTTTAATAATTTAAAATAATTTTGGAGTTGGATATTTAGTTATAAGCTTAGTCAGGAGTATGCTGTAGTAATATATTTTAGCCACATTAATTATTATTATGAATATACAGATTACATAGATCCAAATTTTGTTAGTAAACTTGTCCTACGTTAGTGAAATAAATTATGTCAATTTAAATTAATTAAGAAGTCGTTCCAAAACCAAGGTAGGGTGAGGTAGAATTTAACTCGGAGAAATGAAAGAGACGTAGCTATTTTGAGAAAGAGAAAAAAATATGATTTTGGAACGCTTGCGAGTGATTCCAGAGTGACAGGGTAACAAACGTCATCGAAAATAATTCAGAAAGGTTTCTAGCTTTTTTGGGTAGTGTTCTGTTTTATTTATGACTTTAACACCTTAGCAGATACAAGCAATCGTATTTCAAAACAATTCCGAAGATAAAATGTTTGTTTGTCTTAGTCTGTTTGACATTGACTACGAACTTCCCGCCGAATAAACTGTCAGGCGAATTTTAACGGTAATCAAACAGCGTTAAAAATCGCACTTGTCAGAGTGAAAATCGCACTCACGAAGGCGTTCCGAAATCCCGACGGAGAACTGTCAGGCGATCATTCGGTTACCCTCGGTTTCACTCGGCTCGGTTTTGGAACGATTTAGGGTAAAATTCGCATCACCCCGAGTGAAATCTTTGGTATTGGAACGCAACCTAAATGTCATCGTAATTTTTCCTACTGCCTACCATACCTTCCATGATATATATACCATACCTAATGTGTAACTATAAAAATCGTAAATATACTTATTGAAAGAAAAAAATTGAAACACAAGTAATTAAAATACAATTGTTTAACATTGAAACAATACTGCAATACCTTGTAATGTTATCAGTAACCTTGGATTAGTAACAATGCTACTGCCACTTACGTTTTACGCTTAACCTAAAAAAAAAAGTAACAACAATCATTGAGAGTACAAAACTTTTCATATACAAAACTGAATCACACTTAATCACATAACTACGTGGATTTCTTGGTGGCTGGAAATTTTGGCCTCATAGAATTTTGTGGTTAAATGGGATATAAATGTTACTTATAACTGACTGACTGACTCGGTGGCTAAATGGTTAGCAATCCTGACCTCTGATCCGAGAGTAGTGGGTTTGATCCCCACACAGGGCAAACTTTTCTGTGATGAGCAGAATTGTTTGCTCTGAGTCTGGGTGTATTATATCTATATATGTATGTATTTAAAAAGTATATGTGTATGTATATCAGTCTCTGGTTCCCAAGATACAGGGAATCCTAGTTTGGGGCCAGATGACCATGTGTGATTTGTCCCAGATATTATTACTATACAGATGGATAGACAGACGGACAACAAATTCATCCTATAAGCCTTATAAGATCCCTTATAGTATTGTATTGTTTCTCTATTCTATCTCTCTCCCGCCTATTGTATCTCTTATAATTTGTAACCTCACTTTTGTATTTGTTTATTTATTACAATAAAGTATATTGAATTGAATTGAAAGGTTCCTTTTGAAGTACGGAGCCCTAGAAAACGTATTTTGTACTTATTTTAATTTAACGTATCAAACACAAGTTAATGATGAAAATCTGGGAAATATCAATATCACAGCCCAACCTAAGAAATCAATTAAAGAATTTATTCCTTAGTTTGTCTTTAAATGTGATAATTTTTTAAATACCAACCAAACCATTACCATTTAAATGGTCACCAAGTGTTATCTCTGACTGAAGCCTTGAAGTCATTGAACTTGGAGACAATTGCGGGCAAGTGTCAAGGACGGTATCTTTGTCTTAGGAAAAATTGATGATATTCATGCTTTATTGAGTCAGTGATGCGTGAAGAAACATTTATAGGTGTTAAATTATTCTCACAAATAAAAGACATTAACTTTACCATCTCTTGTCTGTCTGCCTGTTAGGTTTTACTGAAATAATTTTGATGTGGTATGAAGAAAGCTTGAACACCAAAAAAGGATGTAATAATTTTGATGTGGTATGAAGAAAGCTTGAACACCAAAAAAGGATGTGGACAAATTTTTGATGGAATTTTTTTTTATTTTTTTTTATTGGTATATTACTTTGTCTAAAATATTTTAAGTGACTCATTTTAATATTATGCTGTAGATATATTAAATCTATGAGTAATGATCAGTTTCTTGTAAAAAAAATATGTTTTCAGCGTGACTCATTTTGTTTTTATTCCATTCAGAAAATAAATGAACACATGTTCGTTCAGTATTATTTACTTTTTTTTTAAAATACAAGAATTTAAATAGTTGTGAAATGTACATTGAAGAGAGGTGTCTCATTGTTTTTAGATAAAAATAACACTGCCTAATACATTTTTTCATACTTGTAGATTAAGATTTTTGTAAGATAAAAGGTACATTTAAAAATCTTTGTAGTATAAGAACTGAACGTACTGTTAAGTGTCAGAAATAAGACTATTTTTAATGTCAGTTTGTGGTTTACCTAATCACAATTTAAATAGTATTGAATACAGTAAGGACACTCCTTGCTGCTCTCTCATGGTAATTTCACACCCCTGAGGGTAAGATCCGGTGATGGTCCATACAGTCGTCACTTAGTTATCTCACTGTCTCGCTAGTGGGAGAGAGAGGTCTGCTTATTAGAAAGGGAGGTCGTAATAGGTAAATAAGTATCAGACGTCGTAGTTGGCTATTGCTGTAAACTTACATGTATTGCAAATAAATAAATTGATATTGAAACTGAAAATTTTTGTGGATCGTCCACTATGTGTCTTAATAGAAAGAATCTTAGTTAAAGGATGATCGTGATTGATTTGTCCCCTAGGTATCAAAATCTTAATATTTCCTTAACGCCAGTCTCACAGCTCGCAGCTATGCATCAACACAGCTATCGTGTACATGCACCGCTTCTATGCGTTCCATTCGTTCACTCAGTTCCACCGGAACGCTATAGCGGCTGCCGCTCTGTTCCTCGCCGCGAAGGTTGGTACTAGAATTTTGTTAGATAGATACCTATATACAGTATTGTCACACACTTCTGTTACACCCTGTATATTTTAAGCGGTCGTGGCTCAGTGTGGTTGCTTGGTCGCGTCGATCACGCAGGTTAACCTGGATGGGTATGACTGTTAGTGGCATATTTATCTTTCCGTTTTCCATGTTTTGCAAGGCACGTTAAGCCGTTGGTGCTGCCTGCTATCGCTAGATAGCAGTTGTTAAGCCATTTCGGAGGCCTTATAGACGACTTGAAACTTCTGACACTGGGGTTGACCACTAGCCCCACAACCTCCACCAATCCGGACTTGGCCCCCGTGTGTGGAGTATGGCCTAACCTCCCCGATGTATGGGAAGAGACCCGTGCCCCTGCAGTGGGGAGGTAATGGGTTGTTAACATATTTTTGTTAGTATAAAAACTAATTTAATCTTGTATAATTTTTTTTTTCAAGACAGTCACTCATTCCTAACTTGTTTTTCCAAGGTCGAGGAGCAGCCCCGCAAACTAGAATATGTGATAAAAGTAGCCCACGTATGCCTCCACAGGGGCGAAGGCGTCAACGCGCTGACCCCTGAACAATACACTGAACAGGTAACCAAACCATTTTTTTTTGGTCTTGTGTAAGATGACATAAGGCTGGACGGCCCACCTGCTGGAATGTGGCATCCGCCGCCTCTGAGCATCTATAAGCCCAGAAAAAAAAAGCGTCGGTGGCTAAGCGGTATTGACTTCGAGCTCCTAACCAGAGGTCGTGGGCTCAAATCCTGGACAGTGCACCAATGAGTTTTTCAAAAACTTACGTGCATTTTCATACCGACTGCTTTAACGTTGAAGGAAAACATCGTGAGGAAACTTGCACATCTGATTTCTAGATGTGTATGATGGTCGCGTTGCACACGTCCGTAGGTGTAAATCTAAATGCCCTACACGTGACCGCGGGTGATGCTAAGTGCAACACTAGGCAGCCGCGGTCTATACCTTGTGGATAGAACGGTTAAATGTGCCACACGATAAGAAGAAGAAGCCGACAAGAGTTATAAGTGCCTTGCTTGTACTTGATATGTTGATACCATTTGGTACTGGTATACCCAACCCAATAAAATAGAGGGATGGGATGGATCCTTTTCTGTAGTGCTATCCTTGTCTTTTGGAAATATTCCCGGGAAAGGCACATCAGTAGTTTCACTCACCCAGTAGGCAAAGGCTCTATTCTCTTACGGAGATAGTAATTGACCACGCCGAATACGTTAAAAACAACCGACTTCGATCGCAACAACTTCAATTTTGCTATGTTTTTGTTGATTTTCTCAAAAACCGCTGAATCGATTTCGATAAAATTATATGGGACCACCTGTGAAGTATTCCCTTTTAAACAAAAAATGGTTCAGCCGTCTTCGAGTAATCGGTGAACATACAAAAAAAAAGATTCCGATGAATTGAGAACCTCCTCCTTTTTTTGAAGTCGGTTAAAAATAGACAAGACTAACTAACTATAGTTTATTCCAATTAAAAAAAAAGCAAAAGGTAAACAAACATAGTATGCATCTGACATTGACATTGTGTCATTTCCATAGTAAGTTTGTTTACCTTTTGTTTCTTTTTGATTGGAATGAACTATAGGTGTTTTTTTTTAAATATCGGATGTGAACGTATTCAGGCTTATTATTTGGATCAGTTTTTTGTTCAACTACTTTTTGCATATTTGGCTATTTTTGGACTCCCCATACAAGAATGGTCAATAAGATGGTAATTTTGTCCCGTTGGGGTATGTAGCGACCTTGCGAGTAAGATTCCGCAAATCTGCATATTTCCGCATCTCGGGACGTGCTTTCAAGGTCATATCAATTTGTGTGACGTCAGTTGTAATCTGTATGCAGGGTGATATTGAAATTGCGCACTGTAGCTTTTCATGACACTGAACGACTTTCTCTAAGGAATCAATTCGATCGGAACAAAAAAAGAGCAAAAACTGCAGTTAAAATTTGGTTTGTGAATTTATTTTCATTCTGTAGTAGCTTCCGCCCGCGACTTGGTCTGCGTGGACTTCAGAATTGGGTCCAGAGATAAATAAAATGTTAAGGCAGCGCCATCGGGTGACAAAGTTTTTAGCCATTCTTCCGGGACCGGGAACCCTCGAGTTTTCCGGGATAAAAAGTATCGTATGTGATAACACCTTGTGTATTTCGAGAAATGTTGCCAATTACGGAAGGTAATTTATCAAAGACCTTACAAAACCTAAAACTTAGGCATGCAGTGTTCAGATATGGGTATTATCAAGCCTGATAAGTTCAGGTCATAGTTTAATTCACGCGGTCTATCTTTTTGTTACGTATGGCTATTGACCTGGACTGAACTTGGTATTGCTGGGAACTATGCACTTATTACGCAATTAAGAAGCGATTACACTATAAAAGGAAGGAAAGAAGCTTAGTTAGGAAAGGAAGGTGGTAAGGAAAGTGTAATCTGACTTAGGATAGTTATGTTTCATATATTTTTTTTTTTTCAGATATCCTTACTGGTTTCCTAATTAGGCTTCCTTTTAGGATAGTGTAATCGCACTTTACTTGCTTACGGGACATGGAAAACAAATGAATAATATTGCGCAAGTGGGATTCCAAAATCAATAACAGATGTTTTGCGCAGCAGACGTCGATCTTTCGCTATTTCTGCGTAAAAGTTTTCTTACTTTAGGTATAGTTATGTTTACCTCTTGCGCACCCCTTATTATGACGCACCCTGCACCGGTAGCATTACGACCAATGACCACAAAATACACAGATACAGAAGGTCCGCTCAATACGCTCACTAAAATCCTAAGCATATACATGCTTATAGACGTATACGGTCGTTGTAGGCAAGATCACGATACTGTTTGTGATACTTTGCCGCGTGACCTTGCCTCGAACGACCGTATATTTCTATAAGCATGTATATGCTTACGATTTTAGTTGTTTGTATTGAGCGGACCTTCTGTGTTATTGACGATGTTTCTCGCACGCGACGCGACGCAACGAAGCGACCGTCTCGTTCTAATGTTGAGCCAGTGAGAAAGACAAGTAAACGTTTTCTCTCGCTTAGCACGACAAACAGTTTTGTCTACGCCTTCATACTACCTGTGTGGATAGACGTGTCTCCTACCGTTATTATTAGATATCAAAACATGTATAGATTCGATCCCGTTAGAGTTCTTCTATTTCTTTTGTTCTTCTATTTTTGACTGACTCGGTGGCTAAGCGGTTAGTGCTCCTGAGCACTGATCCGAGAGTCGTGGGTTCGATCCCCACACAGGGCTTTTCTGTGATGAGCAGAATTGTTTGCTCTGAGTCTGGGTGTATTATATTATATAATATGTATGTATTTAAATATACATATATGTGTATGTATATCAGTCTCTGGTTCCCAAGATACAGGGAATCCTAGTGTGGGGCCAGGTGACCGTGTGTGATTTGTCTCGGATATTATTTTTATTGATATAGGGTGCAATTCAAATCATGAAACTAAACAACCTTATCTAAGGAACTAGTTATTAAAATCATAACCCTCCTTTCTGCTTCGCCGTAGTCTGGTAAAAATTGGCTGAGTAAGCCAGTAAGGTCATCGATTTGTATGAAGAATCCACTTTGTTTTTTGCTTCGATTGAATTATAATAATATAATAATAATAACCGTAGCCTTGTGGCTTGCCCGCTCGCTTCACATCAGGAGGTCGCGGGTTCAATTCCCGGCGGGGTCTGACTTTTTAGGACTCAGTTTGGTTGTTGGTAGGGCATTTTCTGAGCGCACCTGATTAGCTACCACTATCTTATCTAAGTCTTGCCGCCAAACATGAATGTTAACAGCATTGATGTGTTCCGGCATGAAGATAAGATAGCCAGTTCCCCATTGCGTTGGGGAATCTTGATAAGCCCGCTTCAATAGGGAATTTTCCACGGGTTTCTCTAAACTCAACTAGATGGCGCTGATTAACTTTGGAAATAATAAAATCTCTTAAAAATCGTCAAAACTGACTGATATTACCGACTAATATCATAATAATTATGAATAGCTTTCGAAGATTACTTTTCATTGAATATCTTTTGCATTATGATCCAAAAAATACTTTTCATAATTTTTGATGCACAAAGCTTATCAGCAGAGATCGGAGTAGGCAGATTGATTTTTGGTACTTGCATCGTGATTTTATAACATGGACAATCCTTTTTTCCGAAAAGTTCCGGTATTTCCGAATTAAGTTGAGTATTATTAAAGTAAATCTGGTTCAATCAATTGGGTCAGAAGGAAGCAATTTATTTATGTTTAGAATAACAGAAAGAGTATTCGTTTTTGTTCGCTTAAAAATGTTAAACTCCCGGAATCCGAGCAGCATGTCCATATTAACATATACGTTTGCGGTGATTGACCCTAAATCAATCTACCTACTCCGATCACTGCTTATCAGTATTGTTTTTGTATTTCTTCAAAGAATTCTAACATTGTACCGAGTTATATATTGTATTTTTATCATAAGAATGTATAAAAATCAATTTATTTTTGGTTCGGAAGAAGAAATTACATATAACAGAGAAACCAGAACGCACCCAGGTTTATCCATACTTGACCAAGTTGGAAATTTATCGTGTCTGTTAATTCAATTAATAAGAATCTATGTTCAGGTGGCTTTTTATATTATTTTAACAATATTAAATCTATTTTGCTACCGTAAATTCTATGCTGTTTTTAAAAATACATTGCCAAAGCTTAGAAACGCCATCTATTGAGACACTTTTGAACGGTGTGACATATGTCATCTGAAAACTCCCTATTGGGGTAAAAAAAAATTGATCCGCAATTTCAATTTCACCTGTATGTACAGAAATTAGTTTTGTCATAGGACTTATCCTAAATACTATCGAGGGTTCACGGGCGACTTGTATTAAGCGACATTTTTGGAAACACAGGTAACCTCTACTTTAAAAAATTATTTCTTACAAAATACCTCACAAAAAATAACATCTGAATAATATTTAAAATATTAAGAATATCGAGAATCTATATAATACTAAGAAGTTAAGTTTTAATGATTATTTTTCTAAGAAATATTTTTTTAAATCAGTCTCCTGAACATTTCTAAAAATGTCGCTTAATACAAGTCGCCCGTGAACCCTCGCTATTAATATGTCTTATTTATTTAAGTTTCGTAATTGTTACAGGCCCAGGACCTGGTGTTCAACGAAAACGTACTCCTGCAGACTTTAGGTTTCGATGTCGCTATCGACCACCCGCACACGCACGTAGTTCGCACCTGTCACCTTGTCAAAGGTGAGACGGGATGCGAATGCGTGAATCGGAACGCGCTCCGGTCGCGCTAACTGCGACGTTCGCTTATTTCGGACCGCGCCGGCTGTGGTTCTTTTTTCGAGTGCGGTTTGGTCTTTGGGCGCGGTTGGCTGTTTGTTTTGTAATGGTGGTAGTTTTGTTTTTGGGGATGATAAACTGCTGGATAATGCATGGGTGAGGCGTTCGATGGATTTCAGGTCTTAGCCTATTACTAATACATACATAAATGATGTTCGTACATTCTTCAATATAATAGTATTTGTTGACAATACACATTAGTTTTTGAAAAAAAAAATGCAATAAAATCTCAACGATAGGCAGATAGCTAGGGTTTTTTGAAGTAAGATTAACCTGTAATTTTGTTGAACGCTTCAAAATTCGTTATCCGGTATTTACAGTTATTGCCGTGTATTCAATTCAAAATCTGAAAATTTGAATTTTGAAGTGTTTGATTTCCACTTTAGATTTATTTATTAAAAAAATTGGTTTGAATAGAAGTTAGGATCTCGTACAAACAACGTTTTTTTTAGCTCTTGGAAGGGAAATAGAGGGGATATCAGTAAGGATTGTGGTTTTAGTTGACCATGTATGCCATTTCTTTTTAAATATTAAAAAGCATTGGCTGTCCATAAAAGTAGTTTTATCTCAATAATTTATTAGTTTTTCTAAAACTTTTTTAAATAAAAGACATTGTAGATGCTAAAGATAAAATATAATACAATAAAATAATATAATACAATAAAATAATTTAACAACGGGTAAAAATAAAGAGGTCTACTCAATAGATTGTTCTAAACAAAAGAAACATACTGGCGCAGAAATTATACACATGGATAGCAAATAAATTTTCGTCCGTAATATTTTTTTTCTTGTGGAAATCACACACTTTTCTTCATTAGTTATATGAACAGTCGACCCGCCCAATTCCGCACAGACCCAAAGCCGAGTGCGAACCGAAAAAAAATGCCAAAAGAAAAAAGCAACAGGCAATGTATTCACAATTATTGCTAAGGAGACCAAGGTATGTACAAGAGTACTTGTAGCTTTAACAACTCGTGTGTCACCTTCCCATACTTCATCTTTTAATTTGTTTTTTTAATGTGTTTTTTTTTGCATCAACGAGTATGACCAGTACTACAGTATATTCAAAATCTTTTTTTTTTTATTTATGGTCCGACCGAACCAGGATTTTCCGTCTCGGCCGAGATCGAGACCGAGAAAAAAATCTCGGCCGAGACCGAGACTTGATTAAGAATCAAAAATATGAGAAATAAAAATGTGTACTTAAGAGTGAAATGTTTATTAATAATCGAAATTACGTAAACTTATAATTCAGAAAAATGAGTTTTTTAGCGTTTTCCCCTTTCGAGCACGTGCCGCCGCTCGATCCCGTAGGTACTCATTAGCCAATCACATCATATCAAGTATCGAGAACGCGGGCGAATGGTCAAATCAAACCAATCCCGGTCGAACGACGCGTCGCGCCGCATAAATTTGAATAACCGAATCCCTAACGACGTCGCGCGTACTGTCTCGGTCTGGCCGAGAATCTCGGCGGCCGAGACCGAGAACGAGAATCTCGGCCCGATTTTAGCCGAGAATGACTGATGCCGAGACCGAGACCGAGATCTCGGTCGAGCGGTCGGACCTTATTTTTATATATTATTTTTATTCGTAGATGTTTTGCACATAATACTTTAAAATCGTCGTTTTTTTTCTTTCTGTCGAAAAATAACTATTTTATTACACCTCGATAATAAAAAACACGGAACAAATTGAAAGTTGTTATGAGTCAAGCGTCCGTAGCGCCATCTGCAAATAGCTTCGCGTTTTCTTCCCCATTACTTGATAAATCTCGGTCCCTTTCGCACTTATAGAGATTAAAATATTTTGTCCCATGTTAGGGTGTTATGTTTACGAAGGCCTCACTGATATTTCGTATTAACTGGTTAAAACGTTCGTGTTTGGAGTATCTTAATCTTAGTAAGGGTCATACTCGTCGATGTATTTATTAGGTGCTTACCTATGAAATTGCCGATTAGTTAAAAACGTTCAAAGACAAAATTAATATAAAATAATTAAGGTTTTAAAGCAACAAACTATTTTCAAAGTACCATTGGACATTTAGATATAAAATAATGCTTGCTAAATGCACGTTGTCTGAATATTTTGAGAGCACAGTGGTGTAGAAACTATGAACATGGATTTTTTCGTCACTGAAAATCGCAATTTTTTCGTTAAAAAAATACTTATTTTTTATTTTTGAAGGCTACACTTATCACAGCGTGTTATTCGTTACCATATGTATTTTTGAACATATTGCGCATAACATTTCACGATTTTTAGATAATTTCGATATTTTTTTTGGTATAAAAAATTTACCCAATTGACCTCTAAGAAAACGCCAATACAGTATTTAATGGAACCCTACTCAGTCAGTTTTTACATGAGAGACATGATATCACTAATTCATGAAAGACCTTGAATGTAGCTAGAAAATGATATATAATTTAATGGAAGTAAATTCATTTTTGGGGTAATATTATTCTGTTGAACTTTCAAAACTGAAACGGCAATTTCATAGGTAAGCACCTAATATTTCCTTTCTAGTTTGGCATTATTTCGTTCCTCTCACAAACCATGTTATGTTGCTTAACTCTTGGTGTACATTATGTCATATTTTCGAGAACGTAAAACTGTATTTAATGGAAGGCTTGTGCTATATTAGAGAATAGTTGGCCCAAATCGTTAGAAAATTTTAATGTGTAGTGAATTAATAATCCCTTAGTTACACCTTAGCTCGGTGTGGTCAACAGTTTTAACACTTACAACGAATAAAATGATGTTTAGGCTTAAAGAAAAGAACAGAAAATCGAACTATCAAGCTGTAAAGTATGGGATATGGAACTTGTATCTCTTGTATACAGGGTGTAACATTCAAGGTGTGCAATATTTGTTGAGAAGATGTATGAGCATTTATTTATTACGAATAATTTATCAAATTCATGTTTAAAATTAAATTGTTTTTTTTTTCCTGTACCAGTTTTACTATCTGTGGCATTAGAATACTGAACATGTCTGCTCTGTGACGCCACGGGCCACGGCGCGTGTCGCAGCCGCGCCGTTGTGGGATTATTATCGAAATTCGATAGAAAAAAGTTACCTATTCTGAAAATTTATTTTTTAAGGTGCCTAGTTTTTTAGTGATTCGTAATCAGTTTGAGAAGCTTAATCACCTCCGTAAATATTGCACACCTTGAATGTTACATCCTATAATAGGAGATGGGTAGTTTGTATATACCGAGTGCAGGAGCGATAAGTTTACATTTGGGTTGTATTCGACCTACTAAGGGTGGTATTGGCCATTTGGACTTAATCGAGACTAGGGAACTCTATGTGGGGGCTATATTATATTCCTTAATTTGAAGGTCGGGCGTGATTGAATTTGCCTCGGCAATATGCAGTAGAAACCATTATCTACTTATATTTTAAAAAGTTTAAAATAAATATTATTTGTTCATAATACTTTAAAGAAAGCTTAAAATTTTGAATATCTCAAAAATTCATTTGCGAGCTTAGTTATTTATGTAATTGAAAAGCCTCTCACGTAGCTTTAAACCAACAAACTCCCACAAAATCCAATACAAAGCAGAGTCCTAAACCTCATTTTAACTCTTTAAATCAACAAATACTCATACAAATCCAGTTCCAACCAGACCTCCTGAACCTCACTCTCTATTCCAGCTCCAAAGGACCTGGCCCAAACGTCATACTTCATGGCGAGCAACAGTCTGCACCTGACGACGATGTGCCTGCAATACCGGCCCACCGTGGTGGCGTGCTTCTGCATCCACCTCGCCTCCAAATGGAGCAACTGGGCGGTGAGTGACTTATGGCGTGGAGAGAATTGACGAGTGAGAAAGAATTGACGAGTGAAAAAGAATTGACGAGTGAGAAAGAATTGACGAGTGCGAAAGAAGTGACCAGTGAGAAAGAATTGTCAAGTGCGAAACAATTGGAGTGGAGTGAACAAGTGGAGCGCTTAAGGAGGGGACGGGGGGTGGCGTATAAAGAATTGATAAGTGAAGCAATTAGGGGGCGGGAAGCTCGTGACGTATAAAAGATTTGACAAGTGGAGCAACTATGTCTCGTGACCTACAAACAATTGACCATGTTTACATTTACATTGAACGCAACCCCCATTCAGCCACGATCGCTTCAGATTCAAGGCCGAATTTATCTATAATCTGATCATTTTCCAGATCCCGCAGTCCAACGAGGGCCGCCACTGGTTCCAGTACGTGGACCGCTCGGTCACGGCTGAACTGCTGGAGCGGCTGACTGCGGAATTCCTCCACATCTTCGACAAGTGCCCCTCGAGGCTGAAGAGGAAGATGATGACCATGTCCAATAGTGAGTCTTGCTCCTTTCCACCTTTCCACCTGCCGCTATTCAGAATATATCCTTCTTATAGAAAATAAATAGATATATGTTGAAACATCCACTGGGTTAGCATAGTAAAACCGTATACTCTTATTGTGAATTTTACTGTTAAGCCGGTATTAAATATAATGCCTATTCCATCTTGAGCCTTTTCTTTCCTTAGTTAGGATTTATTGTTACGATCAACGGCTGGTTAAGACATATATTACATACTTATTACATATCTTGAGCTGGAAAACCACATAATTCTTACAGAACCTCATTCGCTCAGAAATTGTCAGTTTAAATACCAACTATGTATTATCTTTCATTCGCAGGTGGCAGCTCACCGCACACGCCGGCCGCTTTCGACAAGAAGCACGCGCCAACGTCGGACGAGTTTGACAAGTCTGCCTTCGACAAGGGTGAGTTAATCATCATTATCTTCTTCATCATCATCATCAGCATATTAAGAGGAGTATGCCCAAGCAAATCATTTTTAACCGACTTCAAAAAACGGAGGGGGTTCTCAATTCGTCGGAATCTTTTTTTTTATGTATGTTCACCGATTACTCGAAGACGCCTGAACCGATTTGGAAAATTCTTTTTTTGTTTAAAAGGGTATACTTCACAGGTGGTCCCATATAAATTTTATCGAAATCGATTCAACGGTTTTTGAGGAAATTAACAAAAACATAGCAAAATTGGAGTTGTTGCGATTGAAGTCGGTTGTTTTTAACGTATTCAGCGTGGTCAATTATGGGATCCCAGTTAGAGGTACCAGTGGAGGAGTCCAGTAAAAGAGTAGTTTGCAGGTTGAGCTCTCAGTTCAGAGCGGTCGTTTATTGAGATCTGTCCCATTTTTTTTTTAATTTTAATATCAGCCAGAAAGACCATTAAAAGCAGTAGCTTCATCACCTTGTAAAGGTGACCAGCGACCTTGTTGACAAGACATGAAAGTTTAGTCATATGATGTAAAGATTAGGTAATCATATACAGGTGATGTAAAGATTAGGTAATCATATACAGAATGATGTAAAGATTAGGTAATCATATACAGGATGATGTAAAGATTAGGTAATCATATACAGTATGATGTAAAGATTAGGTAATCATATTATTATTATTATTATTTGGGGGTAAAGGAGTATAGGACCAAAGGAGGGCCCTAATGGATCACTGCGACCTGGGTAGATCTATTGTGATCACTGCCCCTGTTAAATTATATCCTCAAGGCCAATAGTTCTAATGAACTGTAGGATGCACTTGGGATCGAGTTCCCTAATGACCTCTGGAGTTACCATCGGTCCACCTAGAGATCGGCTTCTGGCTTGGACCAGTGCCTCGCACTCGCAGAGTATATGAAGAGGAGTTTCCTCTTCCTCGAGGCAGAATCGGCACTCGTCCGTATCTGCAAGCTTCATTTGATAGAGATGTTTGTTAAGCTTGCAGTGGCCAGTTAGACTTCTGACTAGAATCCTAAGTCCAGGCCTAAGAAGTCGTAGTGCTCTAGACGTGTATTCCCGCGAAAAACCAGATATGAGCGCTTTTGAATGCTTTTGGCCTGGGGCACTAGCCCAGAGTGTTCTACTCTGTTCCTTAGCCCATTCCTGCAGCATTCTTCTTCCAGTGCAACGAGGCACTCCCACTATTGGTTCGGGTCCAATAGCTGGTGCCTCCGCTCCGTTCCTAGCTAGCTCATCTGCTATTTCGTTCCCCTTGATGCCACTGTGCCCGGGCACCCAACATAAGGTGACTTTGTTGTGCCTTCCTAGCTGATTAAGTGCATTGGCGCACTCAAGGGTAAGTTTTGAATCAATCTCATGTGATTTCAGTGCCATAAGGGCTGCCTGACTATCCGAGCATATGATTATGTTTCTATTTTGATAGGACCTCAGAAGGTTTTCTTGTACGCATCTTATTATTGCGTATATCTCTGCCTGAAATACCGTCGCATGCGAGCCTAGACTGTATGACCGCTTCGTCTCCGAGTCTCCACCGCATACTCCAGCACCGGCAAAACCCTCTTTTTTGGAACCATCTGTGAACCAGATGAGGTCACCAGATTTGAGAGTTTCGGGAACCGCACAGTTCCACTCGTCCCTACGCGGTACGTGAATCGTGTACAGTTTGTTGAAACTGTACTCCTTTAAGAGGACGTCGGATGGCATGGCCAGTGCTGGGTTTACAATGAGTGCATCAAAGAGATCCCTCATTACCACTGATTGCCAGACTGTCCTGCCACCGTCCATAGCACGCAGCATGGCCATCCTGGCCTCCTTCTGTACATGGATGTGCAGCGGTTCGAGGTTTAAAATAGCCTCTAGTGCTGCAGTGGGAGTTGATGAGATAGAGTTTGTAGCCATTCGACAAGGAATTCTTTGTAGGCTGTTAAGTGCAGTGATGCATGTCGATTGTTGGGTCTTACTGTGCCACGCTGCACATCCGTAGGCAACCATCGGCCGCACTATGGATGTGTAGGCCCACAGCACCGATTTGGGCTGCAGCCCCCACCGGGATCCCACCAGCCGACAGCATGCACCTAGCGCTATCTTAGCCTTCCTTACGATATGGTCAACTTGTTTGTTCCAGGTAAGTTTGTCATCAAGAATTAATCCTAAGTACTTAACTTCCCGTGAAAACGGTATGGTCCTGCCAAAAAGCGTTGGAGGCATTAAGCCCTCCATTTTCCTTTTCCTGGTGAAGGGGACTATAATTGTTTTCCCTGCATTTACTGAGAGCTGGAATTCGTTACACCACCGTTCTATCCTGAAAAGGGCCTGTTGCAGTTGTTCTGAAATAGCAGAGGGACACCCCCCCACTATTGACACAACCAGATCATCTGCATGCAGACATGAAAGTTTAGTCATATGATGTAAAGATTAGGTAATCATATACAGGTGATGTAAAGATTAGGTAATCATATACAGGATGATGTAAAGATTAGGTAATCATATACAGAATGATGTAAAGATTAGGTAATCATTTACAGGATGATGTAAAGATTAGGTAATCATTTACAGGATGATGTAAAGATTAGGTAATCATTTACAGGATGATGTAAAGATTAGGTAATCATATACAGGTGATGTAAAGATTAGGTAATCATATACAGGGTGTAACAAAATTGTTATAGAATCCGTTAACTGGTGATTTTACTCAACATCATCAGCAGTTTACATATTAATTATGAAGTTTTCATGCAAAAACCAGTTTTCAGTAAGAGCTCAAGGAAAGAGCTATTTAGTGAACAATATTTATAATTTATTCTATGACTAGCTTTTGCCCGCGGCTCCGCCCGCGTAGATGTCGCTTTTTGACTGTCTCTAAGGTATCCTACGAGAATCATGCATTTTCCCGGAACAAAAAGTAGCCTATGTGTTAATCCACTATTTGATCTATCCACGACCCTCGATTTTCCGGGATAAAAATAATCCTATGTGTTAACCGACTGCTTATGTTATCTACCTACCAAATTTCATCCAAATCTGTTCAGTGGTTTCGACGTGAAATCGGAATAAACAAACAAACATCCAAACTTTCGCATTTATAATATTTTATTAAGTAAAATAAGAAGAAAGATGCAATCAAATTCCGGATTATAAGCAATGTTCAGTTCCAAAAGTCTAATCAAATAACTTTGTTACAGAGTACGAAAGAGAGAGGCGAAGACAACCCGTCCCTGGTGGCTACGTGCCAGCCACGTCGGCCTCCACGTCATCATCAGCGTCAGCGCCATCTAACGCCCCATCGCAACCCCAGAAGATAGACTACAACCTGTACAGAGAGAAGAGGGAGAGAGAAGAGCGGGAACGACGGGAGGAGAGAGAGAGACGGCAACAGGCCATGCAAAGGCAGGGACAGCCACAGCCCGGGCAGCCAAGACCGGCCACGCAGCCGCCACCTCATCATCAGAGACCCTCGTCCAGTCAGCACCATCATAGCAAGCCACACCACGCGTGGCCGCACCATAAACCCCCCCACCATAAACCGCCGCACGACCATAAACCTCCACACGACCATAGACATCATAGACCGCCCGTACCGGGTACTAGTGCCAGTTCTAGTTCAAGTGCTACAAAGGAGCCTAGTGTGAATGTGAATCAAACGACGACGTCACATCCGCCACAGCAGGAAGTGAGGACGCGACCGCCATCTTTGTTTTCGCCGGAGAATGCGACGACGCCCATAGCGGCGGCCGCGGCGGCACCAAGGAGGTCGCAACCTCAACCACAGATACCGCCGCAGCAGAGTCAACCGCAGCCGCGACCGAAACCAGAGATAAAGATAGAACAAAAGAGTCCGCCCAAAAAAAGACCGGATCCGTCATCCGCTATCAGAGAGATGCAACCGCCAACTATACTATCTCCTTTCTCGTCGCCTCCTCTAGCTAAAGAACATCAAAAACCCAGACAGAGACACCAGTCTAACTCGTCTGAACCTGAATTAGTACCTGTAGTTAAGAAAATTGAAGAAACGCCAGGGTATGAGAATGTTATAAGAGATTCTCAGAGGGGCAACGTTATAAAAACGCGCCCGATCGAAGTCAAGGTGGAAAAGCCTGAAATTAAATTAGAAAAGAAACCAGAATTACCTCCGAGTAGAAGCCTGAACGGCATAGAAACTGATCCTACGTTAGTATCGAATTTGTTGAAGGAAAGTTTAGCAAAACCTGTGCCGATAACTGTTCCTACAGAGAAGAAATCTCCGATAGAAGTAAAAAAGGAACCTTTAGTAGAAATAAAAAAGGAACCGGTTGAACCACCGCCCCTCCCACAAGTAGAAGTCCCCCCTCAACAGCCCGCAGAAGAACCTCACGAGCACAAGCACAAGAAAGAAAAGAAAAAGAAAGATAAACACAAACACAAAGACCGAGACAAATCGAAAGAAGAGAGGAAGAAACATAAGAAGGATAAAGATAAGGAAAGGAAACGTGAACCGAGTCCTACCCCTACTCCGGCTCCAGTTCCAAACGAAACGAACGATGGCACATTACGGATAACAATACCCCGGGATAAGTTGTCTTCGAGTCCCGGCTTGAAAATCAAGATTCCCAAAGAAAGATTGGCCGCTCCTCCCCCGCCACCGCAGTCGAGTCTCAAGATTAAAATCTCCAAAGAAGTTTTGGAGACGTCAAGGAAACGTCAGGCACCGAGCGAGCCCCAAGCGCCGGCTCACAAGATGTCTCGTCACAACGGAGCGCCCAAGGTATGGCACCCACATCCCACACACAATCCCACACCTACACCTTATTCGCAGCCGCTTCCCTACTATATGGTCCAACCGCCCCCACCTTTGTACTACGGTATGGGGATGGACGGGTATTACTACGGTATGGGGGCTATGCCCCCCATGGGGGGGATGGGAACTATGTTCCCGCAACCGCCGCCACATCAGCCGCCTCAACAGCAGCCCCCGTTGCCTGCGATGCCGCCTCCGCCGGTACCGCCGCCGCCTCCGGAGTGATTGTCTATGGTTTTGGGAGGATATTGTTTTTTTTTCTGTTTTGGCGTTTCGAAAGGTTAAAAAAGGTCTGTAGTAAGTTGTTGCTTTCATATAGCGAGCGCATTCGGCAAAAGCCAGAGCGAAAGGGACAACGCTATTAGTTAAACAAGAATGCACATACGTGTGATATTATTCTTATAACTTATACGGGGTGTAACAAATACTTATAAGAACCGTTAACTTGGCCTTTAATCATCATATTGAAAAAAAAAATATTGGTTAATGACTTTTTGGACTAATTCAAATGGGTCAGCTGATGGGAAGTATACTTTGTCCGGTTTTATCAAAGTCGTATAGTTTTTTTTTTTTTTTTCAGTATGATAAACAGAAGTTCCAGGTTTTGGGTTGTCCCTGTCTTTCGAGTTATTTGGCCACAAAATGTGGTCGCTGAATATGTGGGTTAGGGGGGATAATAATTTCCCGGAAAAAAATATTGACTTAAGCAGCCGGTTTTTATAATTTTTTTCTTTTTTTATATTAGTCTCAAATCACAAAACCTTCATTTTACAAAAAAAAAGTTGGGTGGGTTCATATTATCAGCAAAAAATTTAAATTATTCGCGAATCTCTTTTTTTTTCCTTTTTCTTTCCTATTCTCGAGACGACATTTTTAAAATTAAAATGTGACTGTTTTTATTGCCTAAAAATGCGGGTGAGAAATTGTAAACGTCGTGTTGCGTCGTTTGGAAATCTAGAAGTTATTCTTAGATTTTTAATTGGAAATGTAGGGCTTATTCTTAGATTTTAATTATGAATTGTTGTCCTTTGGTATTGCCTGCATTACAGACCTTTTTTAATTACGATCGCTACATATTGAAAACTATAAGCGTTAATACGATCTCATTCGTTAAAAAAATATATTATTTGTACAGATATTGCAAATTTTGTGATTGGTTGTTAAAATGTGGTTATATTTTTGTCATTTTTTTTCTTGTGGTAAAAACAACACTACACTACAGGAAACTTTAACTGGGGCTCAATAATACAGGGTGTTAAAAAAGTGCGTTTGAAATTTTAAGGGGCTACTCAGAATCAAGTGTAGAATCCAAGAAAAATATTGAAAAAATCCGCTCGTCAATTTTTTTTTCACATTCTCATACTGACTCTGAATAATGAATCAATAATGTGTATGAAAAACTGAAAAAAAATTTTGAAGAGCGGATTTTTTTAAATATTTTTCCTGGATTCCATACTTGATTCTGAGTAAGCCCTTGAAATTTCAAACGCACTTTTTTTAACACCCTGTATAAAAAAAAGTGTTAAAGAAGGAAGGGTGTTCAAAAAGTGCGTTAAAAAATTCCGTTTGAAATTTTAAGGGGTTACTCAGAATCAAGTATCCAGAATACAGGAAAAATCCGATCTACAATTTTTTTTTGTTTCCAGTACTAAATCTGAATAATAGAATAGAATAAATCTCTGAATCAAGACTTTGTATGGGAAACTAAAAAAAAAATTGTAGCTTGGATTTTTTCTGTATTGTGGATACTTGATTCTGAGTAACCCCTTAAAATTTCAGACACACTTTTTTAACACCCTGTATAAATTATGACCTACCTACCTGTAGTGGTACTGAAACGATAGCTGACCCGTATCCCAGTGGTGGGGACGTTATGGGTATTTAATGCCAATCTAAAAAAAAACAGATTGCATTTTAAATAATTTCATAATTCCTATTTTATTTGTGGTTCAAGATATAACGACAACTCGTATTTCAAGAAGACCACACGAGTAGAACAAGGAATGTCAGTTAATATTTTCTATTCTATTATATTCTTAAAGTGTTTACGAGAAAGTCGATTTTCCTGTAAACACTTGTAACTGACATTCCTTGTTCTTCCCGCGTGGTCTTCAAATTCATCAAGTCATTTTGGCTACAAATGATAAAAATGTAACGCAAATACTTACATACACTTAAAGAAAAACGTTACTTTCTCCGCTTGGGTAGTTCACAACCCGTATCGTCCCCACTGCAGGGGCACGGGTCTCTTCCCATACCTCAGGAAGGTTAGGCCAGTGTTTTTCAACCTGTGGGTTTCTCAAGGGGTCGCGGGTAAGAGAAAAAGGCAAGTTATTGTAAGTCTTACACTCAAATAATGAAAAAAATTACAGTGTCTTCAGAGCGTACTTATTTTTTTTTTTTCAATGTAGATCCCATAAGAAAAAAATAAATAAAAACAGTCTTTAAAAGCACAAAAATGATGTATGTTTGTGACCCTAGAGGAACAATTTTTTTACTTGTAAAGGGGTCGGGTATTCAAAAAGGTTGAAAAACACTGGGTTAGGACATACTCCACACAGGGGGGCCGTTGGGGTAGATGGATAAAATAATCTTTGCATTTAATTTTTTGTCCGTTTTTTAATATTTTCATTAGTGCGTGTTCTTTAACTTTAGAAGCCCTAGTTTTTTGTTTCGTGTGTGTTATTTTCTTTTTACTTCCTAATTTAGGAACAAATTTTTGATAAATAGTTTTTAGATACATACATAATAATTATTTTATCACATTGAAACATTCCTATCACATCATTTTGTCACTATTTCTTTTCTTGCTAGGCAATCTACACACTAACAGAGAAAAGCTACCTTCTAATGTAACAAGATAAAAAATACATTCAAATATATAAAAAAAGATTTTATATATTTCATAAGATCATTTTTTTTTCTTTTTTTTTGCTCCATTATTGGCATTGGTGAAGTATCATCATGTTGAGTTAACAGACTTGTTTAAAATTAAGTTGGCAAAGTTATCATACCTGCTTAAAATAATAATGATTAAAGCCATAAAGGAGATTAAAAAAAACATCTCAAGAAATATGTCATAATACAAAAAAAGTGGGTGTTATTTGTGGACTACACTTCAAAAAACATCAATATATATTTAGATGTTAATTATTTACATCATTTTAGAACTAAACATCACTAAATTATTACAAAAAATATATAATATTTAAATACTCTTAAAAAATATACCGTATAAAGAGAGTTTTATTACGATAATATAAATAGTTAGGTAGGTATATTTATTCTTAATAAAAATATATCATCGAAGCAAAGCTTATTAAAAATATTATATACGGTTCGCAATTTACAAAAAAACACAAAAAAATATATATAATGTCCCATGTTATTGTTATAAACATTTCTGATATTTTTAAAAATTTACTGTAGCATATTTTACATATTATTATGTATATTTTACATATAGGTATTATATAATACATACCTATTACATATTTACTGTTTGTCTAACTAAAGTATAATATTTACATTAATTATTACATATTTGTGTAGTTTTTTATAAAATCTTTGTATAAGGATTTTTAATCGAATTTGGAGTAAAAAGTAGTAAAATACTTTTATAAATATCGACTACGTGTGACACTCACTTTAATAAAGAAAGAAAAAATCATAGAAAAAATGTTAACATTCCTATATCTTTTTTGTTCAGAAATAATAAAAAATGCGTTTTAATACTTCTTCCTGCATATCAAAATCTTTCTGAAATCACAAAAAAAAATATCACACAATTTTTTTTAATCTGTTTTGACGTAAATATTTTTATAATTTAAAACATTACCATGTCAGCTTTAATAATTTGTCTAATTTTAAGTTTAAATAAAAAAAAAACACTCAATGAAAAAATGGCACACAATTTTTATTTATTTCTATTATTTATTTAAAATTAAATGCTTGCTCAAAAATATTAAGAAGATCATTGATACAGGGTTCCTTTGCGGACAAGTTCCTTGCTACTAGATTTACATTAAAAAAAAAATACAAAAGTTTTTTACAAAATTTAGACGTATCGTTCTTGCGAATTATGTAAGGTTTAACAATATCGGTTGAAAATTTAACAAAATTGAGGGTAAAAAAAAACAATTTAACACAGACTAAATAAATATCCACAGGGAACCAATAGTCAATTCACAAATAAGCTTTCGATTTTTCTAACAAGTTTGATTTAACAGGTCCGAAAATTTTGTGTGGGAGGTAATTTTTTTTTTCGCAAATTGAGTATGGGTTCCTTGGGGAAAGTTGTTCAGTTTCATGAGTAGATACCGCAGATTAAATCGTTTCAACAAACTGAAAAATTTAAACAACTATTTTATAATAATGCTAAGAAACCTGATATGTATCCTACAATGTAATTAAGTCTGCCAATCTTTTAAGTACTTATAATATTTTACTGAAAGATGCTTAAAAACAAGATTACTGTGGCAGTGTCGTTAGTTCTTAAATTATTGTTTTTACTTATTGTTACTTAAGAAAAATCTACTATGTACCTTTCTTTCTCTTGAATTGTTCAAGTTTTTTTTTATAGGCTTAACGAATTTTCCGAAAAACGCTTAAAAGAAAAACTAAACATATAAATACAGTGGTGCCATTGTTGTTACCATTTGTCTAAGAAGAAAATATTTTATCAAATAGTTATTTTTTGAAAGATTTATTGATATGATAAGTAAAAAATGAAAAAAAAAAGTACTTAAACCGTGTCAAAACTTTTTTAAAGTTAATATTTACGTTTCTAGATTTTAGTTATTAGAAATGAAGTTTCTACATTGTTGTTTCTTCGTTAGTAAGGATTTATGTAAGTCGTCAACTTTAATACAGTTCTTATTACATTTATGTTTATAAACATGTGTTTTTTTAGAAGATACCGCTCTTTTTTTTTCGTTTAAGCGCAATACACAGAGGCGGCCGCGAAGAGGTGCGAAAGCGTTTCGGGAGCCGTATTTTTTTGTAATGTTCGGATTAATATGAAACCCTTCACACCAAAACCGGGCGGGCGCTCTAAGTTCGCTTCCCGCAGGTCCGCCTTCGGAACGCGACCGCCTCGCGGCCGCCTCTGTGTGTTGCGCTTTAAAGTTGGTTTATTTGTTGTTGAAATGCACTCATATACATTGACTGATATTTTTATGACTAAGCCATTACACAGGGAACAGTGTAGAAACGATCACGATTCTCATATAATGAGTAGTTAGGTGTGTAATAAAAGAAAATATGTATATTTTTTCTGAGATTATTATTTGATAATATCACTAATTTCACTAGGTTGTAAATAAGTACAGTAACAAAATATATAAATGAATAAAAAAAACAGATAAAGCAACCAAATAAATTGGACACTATCCTTTAAAAAAATGTATTAAAAACTTTGTCGTAACTGATTTTTTATTATTTTAGTGGTAATTACTTTTACTGTTTAGAAAACAAGAACTTAGTTGTTAAGTCTAAATATTTTTGAAACTGAATTAAATCAATGTTTTTCGATGTTTACAGAGTTTGAATTTTCGAAATATTAATGAATTTTTTTACAGATTGGATTTTTTTACGTTATTTTGAATTGAAACTCGTAGATATGTTTAGTATGACGCTGTCGTATACACATGTACAACTTTGAGTAAAAAAAGTCCACTAAAGCTAAAAAATACAATATATAAACACATAGCATATATTGTTTCATGGGCTCAAATTAATATACAGGGTGTAAGGGACAGGTTTCCAAAAACTTTAAGGGCTTGCTCAGTAGACGAAACTGAACAATTTTCCACAAAAAACTTTTTCTGGAAACAAAAAAACAATCGGCTTCTCCATACAAAATTATAAACTTGATTGGACAGTTTGTATGGAGAAGCCAAATTTTTTTTTGTTCCCTGAAAATATTCTCGATGAAAGTTGTTCATTTTCGTTTAATGAGCAAGCCGTTAAAGTTTTCGGAAACCTGTCCCTTACACCCTGTATTATTCTCAATGTTAAAACTTTTGTATGCATGTGTGTAGAGTGATCACTGTTTTTATCATTTTGATCAAAATTATCGTCTTATTGGAGCTTACTGTTATACCAGGGTAAATATACAGGATGTAAAAAGACCCTCCCGGAAACAAACAGGGTGTTCTACCCACGACACTGAACAACTATTCCCCTTACTGATTTGAATTCTTAAAAAAATCCATTTCAAAAAAAATCTCAAAAAAAACATGGCCGATCAATTTGTATGAAAAGTTCATTTTTTGCGAATTCAGTATAGGTTACATAGGAAAAGTTGTTCAGTTCCATGAGTAGAGTAGTAGAACAACTTTTAAGTTTCTGGAAGTTGCTTTTACACATGTATAGGAGATGTGATTTGATTTCTTACTTCGGAATATGTACAGTCTAGAGCTAAAACCATACAGTCAAGTAGTGCATGTAGTTATTTTATGTGCACGGGACTGTACATATACAGGGTGTAACAGAAAGGTGTGATAATACTTCAAGGTGGGCTTTTACCCATCAAACTGAACAACTTTTGTTCTACAACTTTGGTCAAATCGCAAATTTTTTTTGGACTTTTCATACAAATCGATCAGCTGCCGAACCAAGTTTGTATGAAAAGTCCTAAAATTTCTTTGCGATTTCAACAAAGTTGTAGAACAAAAGTTGTTCAGTTTGATGGGTAAAAGCCCACCTTGAAGTATTGTCACACCTTTTTGTTACACCCTGTCTTCGAGTTATACAAAACAAAAAACAACAAAGACAAAATAACAAATTGTACCTCGAAGTAGATTGTTTTTGTTGCTGTTTAAAAAAAAAAGTAAGAAATCGCACGTCCTACCTTATCTTGGTATCAATTTTAGAATAACATGATCGTCGGGCCGAAACGATGTCGGCACTGGTTTTACACTTTTATTTGGCTGTTATATTTCCTTTTTGATGTCATTATAAATGTTTTATTTATATTTTAATATACAGGTGTAATAAAATAGATGTAGGATGCGATAACCGGTGCTTTTACACATTATACCGAAGAAATTTTGCTCTGCGACTTTGCTACCTTCATACAAAATTGGTCTAATAGATAATCAGTTCCAATTTTTTTTTTACGGTTACGAGAAAAGTTGTAGAGCAAAAGTTGTTCAGTATGAAGGTGCAGTTATCGGGTCTTACACCTATTTTATACACTCTGTATATTGCCCTTTTTTACTGTTTTTCATCTGAGAATAGCACGTTTGGCTTATAGTTTTTTTTTTACAATAAGTCAATCATGTTTTTCTTTTTTCAAATAAAGGTGCTATTTTTGGCGCAATTTTGTGCCAATGTTTTTTTTTTTTTAATATGGATGTAACAGCTAAATTATGAGCTTGAGCGCAGCTGTGTATATCGTTCTCTGTGGGGCTCGTAACCGACTTATTGTACAAAAAAAAAAAACTCCCCTACTTGGTCACCTAATGGTTTCTTAGAATGGAACTTGCGAAATTTTTTGGGTTGCACTACTCCAATCGCTGGGATTCCTTGCTTATTCTAAACCCCTGGTGGCGGGTGATGTAAACGCTTTGTAACTCGCATTTAGATGATAATAATATTAAAAAAAAACAATAAAATATATTCCATTCTGTCATTTTTTTTTTCAATATTCGAAAATAGAGTTATTGTCATGCAATGCGAATTGCCAGCGTTTTGACATGCACGTGGCGGTGGTTGCCTATAAAAAAATATACAGATGTTAAAAATTTGTCTGTGAAATTTTAAGGGGTTACTCAGAATCGAGTGTAAAATACAGGAAAAATACTGAAAAAATCTAAACTACAATTTTTTTTCCGTTTCCCATACTGAATCTGAATAGTGAATCAAGAGTTTGTATAGGAAACTGAAAAAGAAAATGTAGATCCGATTTTCTCAATATTTCACCTGCATTCTTCACTTGATTCTGCCCCGAGTAACCTCTTAAATGTTCAAACGCATTTATTTTAACACTTGTATACTGCCTTCAAAAAAAAGAATGTCGCAAACTATACGGGAACTCCATATATTTTGCGGCCTTGTTGTTTATGAGGGTAGTATGAAAGTTGGCCCTTCCGCCGCCACCGGTCCAGCCCTATAGGAACGACGACACACGGTTGTGCGCGCGCTCACTCGTCGCTCGCTTTGCAGGTCGTCGATGCGCCGGTGGGCAACGGGAAGTGACGTGTGACGTCATACGGGCCGTTCCCGTCGCGCGGCGTGTGTCGACGTTCCTCCGCATCAACTATCGGACCTCACTAGTGTAGTGTAACGAGCGGTTGTTGGCCGTGTCTGTTTTTTTTTTTTTTTTTCATTAAAAAGTTTATGGGCTGTGGAGGTTGTCTGCGACTTTTAGTTGAAATTTTAAAAGAGAACTTGTTTAGTTTTAAGAGTTTGCAATGTGTCTGATTGTGATGCTAATTTAGTGTAATAATAACCTTTTTTATTGTATTATTCAGTAAAGACATTTTTTTTGTTGATTTTGTGTGTGCTAAAGTGAAAAAGTAGAGACAATATCTACAGTCCATATTTTCGCTCATAGAGTTTTTCTGTTTATTGGAAAGGACGGTTTTGGCTCGCTTGTTTGTTTTCTCTTTTTTTTTTACAAAAAAATGGACGGGTCGGTGTGATGCACCAAAAAACTAATATGTAATAGCATTTTTTTTTAATTCTTTGCTTCGGGTGATCGTTTGAACTCACTCACTTGTAAATATTACTATACTTGTACTAATACTTTAAAAAAATGTAAATAAATTGATTAGTATTAAAACGTAACCATATGTTAATCTACTGTTAATCTTATTATACGATAGTATTGAAAAAAATATTGAGAAATTTAAAAAAAATTACCTTTATGCTGATTTTTTTCGCAAGCGTCCAAGCCTTGTAAATATTTTTGAAATAATCCCTAAAGTAAAAAAAATAATAAGGCCTTCAAAATGATTATTACATACATATTGATGTCGTTTTTGGTTTCGTAATAGATAGTTCAATTGAAAACAATAACAGTTGTTGTTCGTGAATAGGCTTATCCATAAAATAAGCTCTAAGCCCAGTGATTTATGAATTTATATTTGGAGATACAGCCTTCGGGTTTGTGTGGCGACACGGCAGTCGCGTAATATGCAACAGCGCTGTTGTGCGTCACAGATCACCCCCTATAGATACCGCATACAGGGGAGCCGGCGGTCACCGAGAATATGGGCAGCCGGCCACTTAGAAACTGCATACAACTTCAATATTGATGGAGAGTCAGACCCGTGCGGATCTTAGTAATTGTTCGTATTGCAATAGCAACGCAGAGTTCAAGTTGTAATGGTTTTAATTTTGGTAAAAATTGACAGTTACCGCGTGTCCTTGGATCAGCCAATCACTTTTTTAATACATATATTATTTGTATTTCGCATTTTGCTCCCCGCGCATGCCGCTAGCCTTGGTGACTGAGCAGAACCAAAATGTGGTATCTATAGGGGGTGATCTGTGGTATGCGCAATCTCAGTTGATAGGAGGACGTTTTGAAAGAACTTTAAAAGAAAGTCGACCGCCCATTAGCGTCACAATCACATGAAAAAAACGAAAAAAAAAAAGTTGAAAATGTACCTAAAATAAACCTGACTTTTTCACTGGTCGTCAATTGTTAGTTTAGCTGTGTTTAAACGTTTAATGTGTAAATTTACGTTGGTTTCCAAGATACAGGCTTCGTCTAGTTTGGAAACAATGATAAACTACACTTTTCATTTTTTTAAATACATATATTATTTGTATTTGACATAAAAATAAACATAGCTTTAACACTTTAGTTACTAATTAATCACATGTAAATGAAGCGCTCAAAAAAATAAAATTGAAATAGCATTTGGCTTTGGCACTCTTTTATAAACGTTGTATCTTTTTCTTTTAGTTTGTGACGTCGCTTATAAGAATTCTGATTATTTGATATATGGTAGTTAACATACATTCCGGGAGTTGACTGCATGAAAATTAAATTGCGAAATATTATTGACTAAATAGCTATTTAATTGAAATTATTGAAAAACTTATTCAATTTAATTTTCATTGCATTTTCAATTTTTAATTTATAAAATTACCTAATAAGTATGCAAACTACTATTTTGAACAATGACGTCATCGTACAAAATTTCAAACATTTTTAGAACAAAATGCCGTTTTTGACATTTGATAAAAAGTAACTCAAATGACTAGCAGTCAACTACCGGAACACAAATCACTTTACTGAGCCGATTAAGTCAAGTGTCTAATGTTATTGGAATTATAAAATACCGACCGGACCGCAATAAATTGACATAATTTTCGTGATTTTGTTTTAATATCATAAAAAATAAGTGATAGCGGCGTGGCGGTAGTGTGCGGTCGGCACTTTTTTAAGGGTGGAATGTTTTGTTTAATATTTACGCGAATATGAAATTTTCCAAGGATTTTCGAGATTTACGTAAGATCTTTTTTGCAGAGACCTAACATTATAATTTATTAGTACTTAAGTTTATTAGTTGGTAATTTAGGACATATTGGCGACAAAGTGACAAAATGTCATATTCCTTAGGTTGTCGTCATAATATCTTAAATAAGTGACTATACAGGATGTCGTCATAATATCTTAAATAAGTGACTATACAGGATGTCGTCATAATATCTTAAATAAGTGACTATACAGGATGTTCAAAAAGTGCGTTTGAGATTTTAGGGGGTTACTCAGAATCGAGTATAGAATACGGGAAAAATATTGGAAAAATCCGGTCTACAACTTTTTTCAGGTTTAAATTGATAAATGACATTGGAAGCGTAAATCACAAATATCCTTGGACAATTTGATATTTGCGTCAATATAAAAACGTTTCTTAACGCATGCTCTGGCGTTGCGATGCAGCGTTATATCTTAAAGCAATAATTTATAAATGGTAAACAACATATTCTAAGTTTAGATTAGGTAGTATATTAAAATAGAGACTGAAAATTTCCCTTATTATAATTTGAGCCAAAACCGACCATATGCAGCGGTGTTAAAGGTGCGGGAACGCTAGGAAAACAAAATCCGGTTATAAAAACAGTTTGAGTTTGTGAACGTTTTGGGTGCTTTTGATGTATATTTTATTTTTAATTTACGTATATTACATACGAGAAAAATCCAGTTAGTTTCCGAAAAAAAGATGCTGTTTTATTTTTTTCAGTATACATACAAAGGAGTTTTTAACTGCTCTTTAAGGTTATCTCGGTCAGTCAATATAAGTGTTTAATAATTGTGAGTTAAATCGAACCCAAGTTAGCTAGGTTATTAACTGAAAAATATATTACAGGTGCACTAAAGTAGGTGTAAGGGCCCTGAATGGGGTGCTTCTACTCAACAAACTGAACAACTTTTGTTCTAAGACTATTGCTCAAATCGCAAAAAAATGTAGACTCCCTATACAAAATGTGCCGAACAGCTGATCAATTGGTGACCAAAATTTTTTTTGGATTTTCAGAAAATTCGTATTGTATAGTTCATTCCAATCAAAAAAAAGCAAAAGGTAAACAGATTTAGTATGGAACTGACACATGCCAAAGTCATCTGCTTACTATGTTTGTTTACCTTTTGCTTTTTTTTGATTGGAATGAACTATAAGTGTAATGAGTAAAAGCTCCAGTTAACGGCTTCTACACCTATTTTGTTCACCTGTATACAGGATGTTTTAAAAAGTGCGTTTGAGCTTTTTAAGGGGTTACTCAGAATCAAGTATAGAATACAGGTGAAACAAGAATTTGTATGGGAAACTGAAAAAAAAAGTTGTAGATTGGTTTTTAATTTTTTTATATTTTTCCTGTATTCTATACTTGATTCTGAATTTCTGAGTAACCCCTTAAAATCTCAAACGCACTTTTTTTAACGCCCTGTATATGAATTTTGAGTCCTTGTTTTCGTGCATTTATCATTTAAGTAGATATCAAGTTCATCCGTAGAGTTACGAACGTCAAGAGGCGTTTATACTAGTTTTTTATAGTCCATAGCAAAAGTCTTATGATCTTATGGTTAGTTTTCTTGTTTTAAGTGAATGGTGGGTGTGATTCTTAAAAACCTGAACTATAATATATGTCAACATATACACGCTATTATTATACGGGTCAAATATAACAAACTTTTGTTGAAATTTAAAATGAATAAACGACAAATTAATTGGACTCTCCATACAAACGGATCGTTGGATTAACTAATCTTTAAAAAAAAACTTATATTTTAGTACTGTCGTACAATATGGCCACTTCCCAGCCCCTCTGTAAAAGCGACCTCCGCCCCCCCCCCCATAAATTAGGTAATTATTCGTTTTGAAGGTCAGCGGGATAGCCTATTGAAAATCTTTTCAAGTGTGAAAAAGACAGACTCTTGTCAGATAAATGCACATACTTTTAAATCGTCTTTTTTTTCTATCTAGTGAAAGGTTCCTACCACTCGGAGCTTGTACACTTTTACTTTTTTTTACCTGTACATATTTTAATAAATCTTACCGATCCCAAGAAAGGATAAGTTTTAAAAAATGAAAATTCACGCATAGAAAAGCTATGCGGTTTTAAAGAATTACACCCATCCATTATTATTGAGTTAGTGTGACCGAAGAGTTGACATTGAATGCCTGATCGTTATGAACAAATTATTTTTATATTTTAGAGGAAGGAAAAATACATATCGGACATTTTTGTTAGCTTAGAAATGGCAAAGCGTATATTTTTTTTCTAAACTAACAAAAAATTTGTTCTGGTAAAAATACAAAATACCAAAAATAGTTTTTTTTTATTATTCGGATTTGACAGTTAATTATTAAAAAAAAAATAGTCAATCCAATCCAGTGTAGGGTTTCTCGTAATTTTTATTTTGGTCTATAGTCTAAAAGGACTTTCGTATGGCCAAAATCATGTAATAGGATTTTTTTAATTACCCATTACATTATTACTATTACCCTTAGTTTCGTTAGCTAGGTTTTTTATTCTAAGGTTTATAAAGTAAGTTTTTTAATTTTAAACTTAGATTTATGTAGGATTTTTCAATGATTTGAATGTTCTTTTTGGCTCTGTTCTCGTCGACATAGGTAATTAAATTAATTTGAATATCATAGTGGTGAATAAAAACGAAAATGTGTCAGATTTTTCGCATTTTTTTTTTCGAGTGTTATATATATTTTTTTCAATGATGATATGAAATATTATAAATTAGTTAATTTGTATAATATGATGCTGTAGACAAAGGAAAATTAATCAGATTTTTCGCTTTTTTTTTTCGAGAAATATAAAAATTAAAAATACCCTAAATTTTCTGCAAATTACGAGCTCTAGAAATAAGGTTGTAAATTGTAATATGTAAATTTATACTGGAAAAATGAAAGAATGTTAAAAAAATGTTCTGGTTTTTTTTTTAATTATTCGCTGGCGTTCCCTCTACACCTTTTTTTTCTAAAAAATCTTTGTAATGCACCTAGTTTCTGAATTGTTGAAATAACCGCACTATTTTGAACTGATTGTCTCTCTAGCTTTGGGATTATTCATACGGCTAATACTAATCATATAGCTAGCTATACATAATATAATATTAGTTTACGGGGCATCAGACACTAGGGCGATACTGTGCTATAAAATCCGCCACACTCATAGATGGAGTGGTGTGACCGTGAATTTATAAGCCTCATGCTAGAACATCGTCCATGAGTGTGGCGGTTTTTTAGCACAGTATCGCGCTAGTGTGTGACGCCCGTACTACTTGGGTTTACTAGTATTATATTATCTGTAGCTGTAACTATACAGGTTGTTAAAAAAGTGCGTTTGAAATTTTAAGGGGTTACTCAGAATCAAGTACAGAATACAGGAAAAATATTGAAAAATCCTGTCTGTAATACTTTTTTCAGTTTCCCATACAAATTCTTGATAGATATAATATGGGGGAAACAGAAAAAAATAATTGGAATCAGATTTTTTTCCTGTATTCTTTACTCTATTCTGAGTAACCCCTTAAAACGAACGCACTATTTTGTACATCCCCTGTATAACCAAGGTGTAAAACGATCATTCCTGGCTCTACTCACAAAACTGGCCAACTCTTCCCAAGGAACCCATACAGAAAACTCAAAAAAAGTTTTTCGACTCCATACATTTGCTGATTTGACCGATCGATGAAGAGTCCGTTTTTTGCGAATACAGAACTGAACTGTACAACTTCTCAAGGTTATTATTCTCGAAGCATAAATATACAGGTGTTAAAAAAGTGCGTGGTAACTCAAAATCAAGTAAATAGAATACATGAAAAATAATGTAAAAGAATTCCATCTACAACATTTTCAGTTTTCCATACAAACTCTTGATCCACTAATTTCACTATTCAGATTTAGTATGGGAATCTGAAAAAATAATAATGGAAGAGCGGATTTTTGAAATATTTTTCCTGAGATCTAAAAAGGCGCTCCCAGAAACATTCAGGCATATGGAACCTATACTGCAAAAATAAATTAAATTTTTCATACAAATTGATCGGCCTATGATTTATGGAAAGTAAAAAAAAAGAGAATTCAGTATGGGTTTATTGAAAAGATGCTCACTTTAATGGGTAGTGGAACCAGCCGAAATCGATTCAGCGGTTTTTGAGAAAATCAACAAAAACATAGCAAAATTGGAGTTGTTTCGATTGAAGTCGGTTGTTTTTAACGTATTCAGCGTGGTCATTGTTCTACGACTGCTTAAATCGCAAAAGAAATTGCACTTTCAATAGAAATAGATCAGCTGATTTCCCAAATTTGTATGGGAAGTCCAAAATATTTTGTATTGATCGTTATTACTCCTTGAAGACTCCGGAATATGATAAACGTGTAAATTTTGTTTCAGATAGGTATAACTATAAGTAATTTGATGAAAATGAGACGTAAAATATAATAGTTGTGTATGAAGAAGGTTCATATTTTTTAATTAATCGATTATAATTTTTTAAAGCCACTAAATAAATACAAAAAAATACTACTTTATAACAAATCATATTTCGTTCTCTGCTTATTTTTGTAATAGAAACATCGATTAATTAAAAGCAACTGATTAAGGCGGATAACACACTGCTCCGGGATCCGCTCCGGTGTGCGGTGTTGCGGTTTTTTTTACTATGGAAATTGTGACGTAAAACTGCACACCGGAGCGGATTCCGGAGCAGTTGTTTGTTATCCGCGTAAATCCTATTACGAATAAACATAGATATTCTATCGAAGTAATGGCCATGATCCTAAATAAAATTGTGATATGTTTATGAATATTTCGACTATATATAAAGGTTGTACTTATGTAAAAATGTTGTGTATACGTAAGCGTCCATACTGTTTCAATATTACTACATGAAAATATCACCTAGTTTTGACGTTACAGCTTAGAAATGCTACGAATATTCGGTAAAATTTGGTATTCGGCCGAACACTGCACTATTACCGATTACCACTATTGGCCGAATACCAAATCGAAAAAATATATAACTCAAAAATATATTTATTTTAATCGCAAATGATTACTTTAATTCTTAAATTCTCTCAGTGGTGAGTTGTTTTGAATGAAAACAAATTTTTCAGAATTTCGCACTCTTAATACAACGACCCAACTTAAAATAACGACTGAATTCAAAATTTTGGCAAAATGAGTTTTGATAAAAAAAAAACGAACTAAAACAGTCTCTGTAAAAAAAACACCTCTATTTCTTAAGCAATAAGGTAACAAAATATTTGCGTTTTTATTCATCCCGCCGCCGCCGCACACGCGAGTGTCTCTTTTAAGTCGGTTTTTATCAAAACTCATTTTGCCAAATTTTGAATTCGGTCGTTGTTTTATTAAGAGCGCGATTTGTTGGTAGCAAACGATTGCGATTTTTTCAAAAATATCTGATTCTGAAAAAAAGGTTCAGTTACTACATAGGTGTTAAAAAAGTACGTTTGAAATATTAAGGGGTTACTTAGAATAAAGTACAAAATACAGAAAAAATCGATCTACATACTTTTGTTTCCAGTTTCCCATACTAAATCTTAATAGTAAATAAAGAATTTGTACGGGAAACTGAAAAAAATGGATTTAGGATTTTTTATATATTTTTCTGTATCGTATAAGTAGTTAATTCTGAGAAAATCCTTAAAAAATCAAACTTACCTATAAACAGGCTGTTAAAAAAAGTTAAGAGGTTACACGGAATCAAGTATAGAATACAGGAAAAATATTGACAAAATCCGAGATGTCGAATGGGGCTCTCGGATAAGTTAAAACGCGTGGGATTAAAATTAACGTTGGACTGTCGGGCTATCGATGCGCTGGGCGCAAGTGCGCGCGATACAGCGACCCAAAGGGCAAAAAACAAAGGGACAATTGTGTTGTATCGGGCGAGGTCTGCCGGGACGGAGCGCTCTTGGGCACGTCTATTCACGCCAGATGTCCGAACCGAACTCCATATTTTCTGTATTCTGTACTTCATTCTGAGTAAACCCTTAAAGTATATACAAGGGAGATGAATGACGACAGATAAATCTTAGCGAATGTTGTCAGGCCTGGATACTGTTTTTTACGTTTGATGACCAACATTTTGCCGAATATTCGGCCCTTCGGCTGAGAGTGTGACCAAACCGGTACCTATTCGGCGAAATCTATATTACAGGATGTATGAAAATTAACAATAGCCATAGATATGTAAGTAAATAATCTTTATTGCACACATACAGAATATTGGTTTTTTAATAAAGTCAAATTCCTACAAAAATGACAGAGGTATTATTGTTGCAATTGCACTGCACCAGTAGGAACGACGAAGACAAAAAAAATGGTTAGAGCGCGCTTTTATTGTCATGCGTGCGGCGGCGTTTCCAAAGCGACCCGCGTGCGTGTGACACGCATGACAATAAAAGGGTCCTAAAATAGTACTGAACCGATAGGTTGCGGGCGGCACGCATGCGTGTAGAAATCCGCATGACAATAAAAGCGCTCGGATGGATTGAAATTTTTAACCACATTTAAAAAACAATATCTTACGTAGAAAAGGAAGGGCGGGGGGATCGAGGTCCTCTTTATAGAGAGGGAGGCAGAAAGTACTCGCACTGTATGTATGTAGTAGGTACTATTTTATACAGAGTGAAATTGACATCTCGGGATAAATCAAACACCTTCATCTGGCCCCAAACTAGGATTCACTGTTATGGGAACCAGAGACTGATATACATAGGTACACATATACTTTTAAAATACATACATATCATATACAGGGTGTAACAGAAGTGTGTGACAATACTTCAAGGTTGGCTTTTACCCATCAAACTGAACAACTTTTGTTCTACAACTTTGTTGAAATCGCAAAATTTTTTTTGGACTTTTCATACAAATCGATCAGCTGGCGAACCAAGTTTGTATGAAAAGTCCAAAAATTTTTTTGCGATTTCAACAAAGTTGTAGAACAAAAGTTGTTCAGTTTGATAGGTAAAAGCCAACCTTGAAGTATTGTCACACACTTCTGTTACACCCTGTATAAATAGATATAATACACCCAGACACAGAGCAAACACATCTGCTCATCCATCACAGAAATGTTTGCCCTGGGTGGGGATCCAACCCACGACTCTCGGATCAGTAGTCTGGAGCACTAACCACTGAGCCATCGACTCATAAAATTTAACATTAAGGAACCAATTCAGTCGGAGCAAAAACAAATGGGACTTTTCATACAAAGTCGGCTAAGTAAGTACCATTTTATCGATTTGTATGAAGAGTCAATTTTTTTGCTCAGATGGAATTGGTTACTTAGAGAAACTGAACAGTTTCATACCCAGAAACGACACTAAAAGGTCCGCCATTTCAATTTGTATAATGTGACTATGTTATCCTTCCGATAGACCAGTGTTTTTCAACCTTTTTTAATACCTGACCCCTTAACAAGTTAAAAAATTCTTGCGACTCCCCTAGGGCCATAAACATACAAAATGTTAGTGATTTGAAAGACTGCGTTTATAATTAAACAGGCCCAGCCTTCTCACTGAACTCGTATTTTCTTATTACAGTGTAGGACCTATAAACACTTACTTTTTCTTGTACCCGCGACCCATTGGTTGAAAAACTGCTGTAGAAACTAGGTTAGAATCCATTTACAAAGGCCTACACATAATATTGAACATTTTGAGATTCTAGCCTAACATACTTATTCAGCTTTCAACAAAGTCGTAGGACACAACTTGTGATGAGTAGAAGCTCCAGTTTTTTTATAAACTATTAACATGCCCTTGGCATGTTTTTTTTTGTGATAGGTGGCAAACGAGCAGCGGATCACCTGATGGTAAGCGATTACCGCCGCCCATAGACACCCGCAACACCAGAGGAGTCACAAGTGCGTTACCGACCTTTGAAATGCGATGGGCGGATGGGGGGGAATTGGGAAGGGGAGGGGAGAGGTTGGGACTCCGGTACCCTCACTCACTCGGCGAAACACTACGCAAGCGTTGCTATACGCCGGTTTTCTGTGAGGCCGTGGTATCACTCCGGTCGAGCCGGCCCATTCGTGCCGAAGCATGACTCTCCCACGGTAAAAATTATCTCTGTTAACAACCCATTACATCCCCACTGCAGGGGCACGGGTCTCTTCCCATAACTCGGGAAAGTTAGGCCATACTCCCACACGGGGGCCAAGTCCGTTGGTGGAGGTTGTGGGGCTAGTGGCCAGCCCCACTGTCAGAAGTTTTCAAGCCGCCTATAATGCCTCCGACATGGCTTAACGACTGTCATCTAGCGATAGCAGCCGGCACCAACGGCTTCACGTACCTTGCGAAGCACGGAAACGGTCGAGATAAATACCACTAACAGTCAAATCAGTTACGATCGCGTCTGTAGTCAGTTAACCTGCGTGATCGACGCGACCACGCAAGCTGCACTGAGCCACGACCGCTTCTCTCTCTATCTCACCTGGTGGTAATATAGTGATGATATGCCGAAGATGCTTGCTCTGTACCTGCCGCCAAGCATGTTTTGGCGGGTGACGCGAGATAGCCTGCGTAATTACCGGCATAAGAGGCATCCTGATCAGTCAATCAGTCAGTTTTCAAATCAGTCTTTTGCCATGTTATATAATAAATAATAAAAAGATGAAAGGGAGCTAGTTTACGGGTACTACACCTGTAGCTATCATCATCAGCCGAAAGACTTTGGCAAAATCGCAAAATTTTTGACTCTATACAAATGCTTTTTTTGCGATTTGTCTATGTGTTCCTTAGGGAAAGTTGTTTGTTATCATGAACATGCATAGCCTTTCGTATCAAGAACTAATTTAAAGTCACCCTATATAAGAAAAAAAGGCCGCAAAGTACAATATACAGGATGTAACAAAATTGGTGTAGAACCCGTTAACTGGGGATTCTACTCATCGTACTGAACAATTTTGTTCTACGACTTTGCTCAAATCACAAAAAAATTGGACTTTTCATACTTATTGATTATCTGTTTTACTATTTTTGTATGAACTGCACAATTTTTTTTGCGATTTGACCAACGTCGTAGAACAAAAATTTTTCAGTATGATGAGTAGAATCCCCAGTTAAAGGCTCCTACACCAATTTTGTTACACCTGTATACTTGGCGGCCTTATGACGGTAGTGTAGTAGTCACGATCGCACTATTTTATGCTTGGCCTGCCCACTCGTTTCATATAAGACCGCGGGTTCGATTCCCGACCGAGTCAAACTTTGGTTTGGTTCCCGGTTTAATTGGTGGGGGCGTATTTTTGAGCCCGCCATTAGTGTTGCCTCTAAGGCATCCTCAATGTTACCAATAATAATAATAATATCTGGGACAAATCACACACGGTCATCTGGCCCCAAACTAGGATTCCCTGTATCTTGGGAACCAGAGACTGATATACATATACATTTAAATACATACATATAGATATTATACACCCAGACTCAGAGCAAACAATTCTGCTCATCACATAAAAGTTTGCCCTGTGTGGGGATCGAATCCACGACTGTCGGATCAGAGGTCAGGATCAGTCAGGAGAGTCAGTCAAACCGAAACAGCATTGATGTGTTTTGCCACGGAGATAGGATAGCTAATGATATTGATATGATATTTTAGGAATAAAATCTTGGTAAGCCCGCTTCCATATTTCCAAGGGCTAACCAATTGTGGATACCTAAAACGAGAATAACAGTCATGTCTGAATAGTTTCATCTAGTCTGTCGTTTCTTTAAAATATGCTAAGTCAGGTGTAGGTTACTACCCATTAGTAGTACTGATTACTGAATAGTGCTTTAGTTCCCACATCTGGAAAAGTGTGTTAACAACCCATAACGTCCCCACTGCAGGAGCACGGGTCTTCCCATACATCGGGAAGGTTAGGCCATACTCCACACACGGGGGCCAATCCGGATCGCTGGAGGTCGCGAGGCTAGTGGCCAACCCCAGTGTCCGAAGTTTTCAAGCCGCCTATAAGGCCTCCAACATGGCTTAACGACTCCCATCTAGTGATAGCAGCCGGCACCGACGGCTTATCTAGAAGAGTAACCTTTAAAAAATACAACCCGAATTGCTATTGATTAATATTCAATCACAGTATAAGGAAATTATACAGCACGGACACTCCCTGCCGCTGTCTGAAAGCTACCTAACCCCCTGGGTTTCCTATGTGTGACCATTTGTAAAGGGGTTCGCATACCAAAGCACAGTTTACTAAGCAAAGACAAATTTATTTTTTACTAGCTTCTGCCCGCGATTTCGTCTGCGTGGACTTTTAGAATTGGATCCAGGGCGAAAGAAAATTATGTTAAAAAGGTGGCATTAAGCATTCCTCCGGGAACTCTTAAGTTTTTCGGGTTAAAGTATCCTATGTGTTAGCCGAGTACTTTATCTATCTACCTACCAAATTTCATCCAAATCCGTTCAGTAATTTCGACGTAAAAGCGGAACAAACAAACAAATAAACTCACAAACAAACATCCATACTTTCGCATTTATAATATTATATATAGGGTGACTTTAAATTAGTTCTTGATACCAAAGGATATGCATGTGTTCATGATAACAAACAACTTTCCCTAAGGAACCCATAATCAAATCGCAAATAACATGTTGGGCTCTTCATACTAATTTGGCCGGTCCGTTGACCAATTTGTATGGAGGGTCCAAAACTTTATTTGAGATTTGACTATGGGTTTCTTAGGGAAAGTTGTTTGTTATCATGAGCACATGCATAACCTTTCTTATCAAGAACTAATTTAAAGTCACCCTATACAGGGTGTAACAGAAGTGTGTGACAATACTTCAAGGTTGGCTTTTACCCATCAAACTGAACAACTTTTGTTCTACAACTTTGTTGAAATCGCAAAATTTTTTTTGGACTTTTCATACAAATCGATCAGCTGGCGGACCAAGTTTGTATGAAAAGTCCACAAAAGTTTTTGCGATTTCAACAAAGTTGTAGAACAAAAGTTGTTCAGTTTGATGGGTAAAAGCCAACCTTGAAGTATTGTCACACACTTCTATTACACCCTGTTTATACAGAATGTTAAATAAGTGCGTTTGAAATTTCAAGGGGTTCCTCAGAATCAAGTATAGAACCCAGGAAAAATATTGAAAAAATCCGCTCTTCAATTTTTTTTTCAGATTCTCATACTAAATCTGAATAGTGAATTAAGAATTTGTGTGAAAAACTAAAAAAAAATTTGAAGAGCGGATTTTTTCAATGTTTTTCCTGAATTCTATACTTGATTCTGAGTAACCCCTTAAAATTTTAAACGCACTTTTTTAACACCCTGTATATATATTAGTGAGATGAGAAGACCTAAAGACTATACAGCCTTGTCTGGTGCTTACAGCCTTCACTTTATTAATAAAAGTCTAGCTACTTAACATTCGAGTGTATGTACGTATATTTCTTTGGCACGCTCCGTAGCCTAAACGGTTTGATGGATTTTAGCTTGAGAGTCAGCTTCGTCTTGATCCCGAGTTTGACATAGGATAGGATTCATTTTAATGCAGTTCTATCAGGTAGAGTTTAAAGGTTACTTTATTTTATTAGTAGTTACTGAGTTGACGAAGGCACCTTAAGTGCATAGAAAACCATAAAAATAATACTTATCTTTTTTTTGTGAATTACTTACCCATAAAATTAGCAGTTAGCGGTACTTCCAACATACTCACCTTTCATATAACCTCTTAATTAATTATTTTTATTTTTCTTCTTAAACCTCCTTTGTTGTCCTTTATCGCTATGATGTCTAATATAAGGTGGTACATGAGTTAGTAAAATAGATGTATAACTAAGATATTGTATTTTCATCATCTTTTTTATTTAGTTTTTGTAGATTGATTGCAAACTATCTTCTTTTATTTTTATAATGGAAAACTGTTTTAAATTATAATTTTTCTGTCTGACAAAATTATTGTAAACCATCGAAGTGCGTTCATATCGTAATAGGTTACGGCAGAATCATCAGCGCAGTAGATGCCTTGCTTCTGCTACATATGCTGAGCTGGGACCTTTTATAATCACTAGGCTAGTCTTAATGTTTAATTTATTATACAACAAATTGCATGAATTAGAAAATTGATATTTATAGTTTAATTAAGGTTAAGCTCCTATATATTGTGAGATACCCCTAGGTTAATGCTGTAAGTTGTATATGTTGTTTTTGTGTTGTTTTTAATGCCTGGTGTGTATAATAAACGTTTTATCTATCTATCTATCTAAAAATTTGAAATATTATCAATTGACATACAAGGAAATAAAGTAAAGAAGTGTAATATTTTACGTCATGATAACATTTGTCATTTATTCATTTTACATTACATCCATTAAGTTAGGGTAAAGTACAAATAATAATTTTGTAGGTATCAATAAATTACCTTATAATCTACAATATAACAAAATTATTTTAAACTATGTAAATTGAAACATACATCGGGATTTTTATTTTAGGTTTTCCTCCTCCATTTATTGTTTAAGAAATTATTTTCTCGTAAATATGACAATATTTTCTTTTAACGTATATAAGTTGCTAATTTACGACAGGTATTGTGGCAAAAATCTTTAAAAAACCGAAATTCCCGCTACAGCAGTTTCAATTCACCTTAAAAGTAAGATTTTTTTAAATAGAGCTATCTACTTTTAAAAAGTACGCGGAATTCGGACGACGACATTGAGTTTTAGATATTTTCAAGGTTTAAATACGAGTAAAAAACTTATTGGCACACTAACGCCATCTCTCGATGTAAAAGTATAGTAGAAAAGTTGAAACAGCTGACCATAAAGAGGGTATAACAAAAAAAAGAGCTCTTCTGAGTGTATGATCAATTGATCATTGATTATACTTTTTTGCGAATTCTCTAATCTGAGTTCCCCAGGGTATGTAGATCAGTTTCATAAGTATAGAAGCTTCCACGTAAAATATTAATACGTAACATAAAGAATGGAAAATAAACGAGTTCGAGTGAAGAGAGAGCTGATGGATCTGTTTTCACGCATTACGATAAAAAATGTTGCAAACAAAATTGCTGTTTGAAGGAATCGTAGTGCGGACTTAGCGTAACTGTCGTGGACTGGAAAACTTCATCTTGTACTGCCGCCATTGGTGCGTTCCATGGGCACTCTGACAACAGGATAGTCTATTGGAAATCTCGTAAGTGTGAAAGGGAAGCTACAAAATAGTTGACGTCAGAGCGTAGTCATGGAACGCAGCTAAGATGATGACTGGTCGTGGCGTCGCTCCAAAGGTGCGGGTAGACGATGCGATGTGGCACGAGTCGCATCGCCATGGTAGATTTACATAAGTAAGTCACAGGGAGGAATAGGAATCAGGCGTGCTGACTTTGATCCTTGGCTGTAGTAAGCCTATAATAATAGCGGCGCGGCTGACCGTAGCGTGCGTAGGGTTGCCAGGTGTCCGGCTTTTTACTGTTGTGTCCGGCCAAATATAAGCAAGTCCGGCCTGTCCGGCTTTTGTTAGGCTTTTCGTCAACCCCGCTCCGCCAGAATATGTCGAATGAAAGCGCGAGTGACTCACGCGGACACGTATGACTGGCGACCTCTCGCAGGAGTCGCACCTACCTATGAAATTGCCGTTTTGAAAGTACAACTACGTTTCATCCCAAATATTAATTTACCTCCATCAAATTATATATCATATTCTGATTATATACAAGGGCTTTCTTGAGTAGTAGCGTGATGTCTCTCATGTAAAAACTCACTGTGTAAGGTTCCATTGGATACTGTATTGGCGTTTTGTTAAGAGGTCAAATGCATCAATTTTTTCTACCAAAAAAAATATCTAAAATGCATCTTAATTTTTTTAATATTAATTTTGTCTTCAAACTTTTTAAAATAATTGGCCATTTCATATAGGTAAGCATAAATTAATAACAGTAATACACAAATAAAAGTATATTTTTTATCTTTTAAAAACCAGTGTGTTAGGCTTTCAGGGCAAAATGTCCGGCTTAATATAGATCTGTGTCCGTCTTTTCTATTTTTGGGCCTGGCAACCCTAAGCGCGCGTCGTCTATCCGCTCCTTAACATCTTCTAGAATAACTTTAAGCTTGTCATTTTTTCTTCTTCATCTGTTTCGCTTTTTTCTTCTCTTCTTTTTTGAGTTCTTTTTCCTTAATCGATCTGTAGAGTTTGTAGCCGAAGAAAACTGAAAAACGTAATTAAAATATTGTAATTAGGAACATTGTTTGATTAATAATATCTTGATATTTGATTTACGTTCATACAAAATGTTTTGCATTCATAATTGAGAAAAGGTCAATACAGTGATAATTATAATTGAGTAATTATATGGAGCGCCTTGGGAAACTGTAAGCTCTTATTGTGACTCATAAACATAAAATAAAGAAATAAAGAAGAATAAATAGTGATGGTAGTTTAATTTCCACAAAATGCTCTATGTTAAAGGGCACAAGAAGAATCGAATTTTTCCCTAGCAAGTGCTAGTGTGGGCCATGAGACGCCACACTTCGCATCTTAGTAGCTTTGCCCGTGCACATTTAAGCAAATACAAGGAGAAGAAGATTTTTTTAATATGTGACTTTTGCTTATAAAACTAAGACCAAACGAAGCAAAAAATTAAAGTTACTATACAAAGTTGTTTAATAAACGTAATCAATCTGTATGGGAGCTCCAAAAATGTTTTTCTTCGAACCGTCAAAATAGTATTAACTCGCTGCGTTTAGCCAGACCTTAACAATAATCATTAGATTCACCAGACCTATAAGTGATCCTATAAGTGCGACCGCGAACTAGGCAGCCTGGCTGCTTAGTGCGCAGGGGTCGTAAGTTTTTTTTTTCCTTTTGAGGTACGGAACTTAATAAACCAGTGTCCTTCAAACCTACCAATAACTAAAATCAACACCAATGCGCCGACTCCGACGAAAATCAACTTGTACATGATCGCCTCCTTAATCGCATCTTGCAACCCATCCAAATTGATATTCTGCTCTCCGAGTTTCGTAGCGAGTTTCGACGTCAGAACATTCTTCATTTGATTAGTGAATTGCGCTTTTTCCTCATCGGACATCTCACTGTATTTCGCCAGAACGTTTTTTATATTATTCCTCACTTCTTCCCCTTCTTCATCTTCGGGAGCAACGGCGATAATTTTCTGCATCATCGATATTACGTCGAAATTCTGAACGGACTCTGCAATCTTCGCTTTGATCGCGCCCGCGATGTCAATTTGGGGAGCGTCTTCGGCCATTTTTCTGTTATTTGGCGGGAGAATTAATTTGAAATTAGTGTGTGGAAGGTGTTGAAATAAAATTGACAAGAAATATGCATGTTTTCATAGTAAAAAAATATATCTAACACTTCTGAGTAGAATTTATTTATTTAGTGATTTTTAATGACAGATGTGAACATAATATCCAGACTATTATTATAATAATATGGATAGATTCATAAAAACTACGAGTGCAAAAAATGAAGCAATAATTAAGGTGACTTTTTAATCATCAAGAAAGTGGGTAACTTTTTAATTACACTGTTCAAATCCAACAATTAATAATTTTAGACTTTCATACCAAGTTGGCTTCGTATAAAATCTCAATATTTTTATTAAGATTATAACATAGTCGTAGGTAAAACAAACGTGTAGAATCGTATATTAAACTGTTATTAAATTATGTACTTGTATATTAAGTTATCAAAAGCCTACCTTAATTCTCCACACCCAAATAAATACTACATTATAAATTTCTTATCAACACATACTAATAATAAAATTACGAAAATTATTGACACAAACAGCAAATTAACTCACCACACGTCAACAATCGTACACCTTAAGATAAACACAGAATTATCGAAGGACACTGATTTATTTAATTTATCAATAACATAAAATAAGATAATAAGTAAGTATAATGCAATAATTCTGCGATAAGTCCTATTACGTGTCACCATAGCCATTTACATGGCTATGATAAATTCTGACGGTTTTAAACAGGGTTTTTCTACTGATTTATTTAGTTCAGTTTCAAAAAACTTAATTCGCTTGTGAGAACTTCGTCACTTTTGGGGAACACACAACTAATGTATATTATGGATGTTGACTCATGTAAAGTAAATTATTCACGTAAGTCAAAAGTTCAAGGGCAAGTTCTATGCCCTTAGGTGGATTATATTTTGTAGAACTATTTATCTATTTTTTGTAGTATTTTAATACCGGAGTGAATTAAAAGAGTAATTATTTATTTGCAGCATAACAGGCTATCCAGTCGTTAGAGCTATCAGCTGCTTGCTGTGAGAGCGTTCCCATGGAACACACAGCCTCACTCCATACGAAGGCAATTGTAATGTACTTGCTATTGCTTTCAACGCACGTAATACGCTCATTTCTTCCACATTAATATTTTCTGTGTTACATATCTCCAGTTCATGCATGTGAGATTACGTGGCGGTTCAACGTGGCGACGACGGCGACCGACAACGGGGCGGTGTACAACTTATCAGCAGATAAACGAAAGAGGACAAAGTTGTTATGTAGATACTTGATATGTAAACTTTTTTAAGTTTTTTAAAATGGTCAATATGTTTGAAATACTTAAAATTTGAATAGGCAATATGCACACCAATGAATGTTAACAATATGTACATTTTTTTTGTACCAAAAGGTGTACTAATCATACACGTGGTATTGTATTATAAATTACTAATCTCTTGAACCAATCAAAGTATAGGCCGAATGCTAACTAGGATGAAAAAAGTATACAATAAATACATTTTTTTTTATGTGATAGGTGGCAAACGAGCAGACGGATCACCTAATGGTAAGCGATTACCGCCGCCCAAAGACAAAATATCGTAAAATGTTTGTATATACACAGATCAACAGAATTATTAGTTGTATTATACAGATTGTAACAAAATACGTAACGTAATATACACCAAAATATAAGTAATCCAACTGATAGGCAGTGTGGACAGTAAATATTTTCATTTTAAATTTTGTAACGATAAACCTCTGCTTATGTGAAGAAGATTGACCCGAAATATTCATTATACATAGATTATTATGATCTACATATAATAATATAATAAAAATGTTAATTTATGTCTGTTTATTTTCCACAATGGCTGAACAGATATGAACGAAACCTTGTATGTTTTAACGCGGAGTAGCATCTAAGATACTTTTCATCCTAGAAACATAAAGAAAAAAATCTTACTCAACAAAGAAAAGTCAAGAGCACCAGCATGAAGCGTAGACAAAGCTGTTTGTTGCGCCAAATGCGAGAAAACAGCTCAGCTGTCTCTTTCATTAGCTTAGCGTTAGAATGGAACAAATGCTTTTAAAACTCGAGTCGCGCGCGAGATATGTTGCCATGCTACCGGTGCAGCTCGTGATAAAACAACTTAAAACTCACATATAATAGAGAATATCAGAACAACGAACACAATCGCCAGAAGAGTTCCGCTTCCATAGGAACCGAAGACTTGCGGCGCGTTTCCTTGCAGCAGAGATCTCAGATTCTCTTTCATCTCTTCACTGAGTTCAGAAGATTCTAGCAATTCCAACATCTCCTTTCTAGAAGGTAACTTTCCACCGGTATTGCTCAACAAATCTTCTAGTTTGTTCACATCGGGATCTGATTCTACGTCCGCCATTTTTTTTGTCCCTTGTCTCACAAAACTGACGGAGTGTGTTAGCACAGATGATTATAGCGGCGAAGTGAAGAATATTATGTTTTACGTTCAATATAATGTATTAAAGATAATAATTTTATATATTTATAGTTCAACGTGGTCACGAATAATACGGCTTCAAGATATGAGATGATAGCGTTTTTTGTTTCCGCGATAAGAAATTAATTGGAGCAGTTTCCTTTTGAGAGCGAACCGAGTGCACACTAGCGCCATCAGCTACTTTTTTATTTAATAACGAAAGTATAAAAAGTAGATACGCCGGACCGATTGTGGTCCTTAGGTAGTATATTATAGCATAAAAAACCATACAGAAGTTAGCTATAGTTTAAATACTGCCAGTACCTTTAAAAACACATGCCAAAAATATTCTTTATAAAATAAATTTTATGACGCTGAACAGGTTGTATGAAACATCCACGCGCTAAGTTAAAAAAATTGATAGGACCCGGAAGGCAACGTTGCGCTGTAAGACTCATAATATAAAGGATAAAGTGGGAGTGGGCAAGATACAACTGCTACATGCATTGGAAAAGTGGACGAAGATTGCCACTGGGCGCCGGAAGGCCGTAGAGGTCACACACGGCAGACCAAGAAGGAAGTGGCGGGACGGGTTGGGTTTCGTGAGACTGGACATGAGTGGTATGTTTTTTATATTTTTTTATCGTGTTAGGTGGCAAAAGCATGACGGCCCGATTTGACCAGATGGAAAAGTAACCGCTGCCTATGAGCATCTATAAACCCAGATTTTATTATGTATATATTTTATTTACCTCAAAAGGAAAAAAGGAACCCTTATAGGATCACTTTGTTGTCCGTCCGTCCGTCTGTCTGTCTGTCAAGAGCCGTTTTCTCAGGAACGCGTAGACGTATCAAATTGAAATTTATATCAAATACTAAGGCCTGCCATCCCTTGAAGCTGTGAAAAAATCAAACTTCTATGCCAACGCAATCAAGAGATACGGCTGTCTATGCCGCATATTTGGACACTCGCATGGGAATCAAAACCAAATTTCATGATTCTAGGTATACGGGAAGTCGGGAAGTACCCTCGGTGCGCGAGTCAGACTCGCATTTGGCCGGTTTTTTTATTAACTCTCGAGTTATTAGTGCCATGCTGATCTTTTAGGGCTTAGATGGAATACCTCTTATGTCGGTAATTGCGCTGGCTATCTCGCGCCACCCACCGGAACACAGCGCGCTGCTGGTGGCAGGTATCGAAGGCGGTGTCGAAGAAGCGAGGCAGGGGAGAGGCATTTGCCCAGTATTGGGATATAAATGGCTGATAAAACTAATTATTTATAGTATTCAGTATTCTTAGCACTGAAAGAGTTACAAGTGCTACTAACAAAGGTGCTATATACCGATTTTCACCAGTACTTACCTACCTTACTCTGTCTTGAACAAAAAAAAAACAAAAAAAAAGGTTTTTTAAGGTTGGGGAAAAGCGAAGCCTGCTGACAACCATAGAGAATCGAAGAGGAAAGATGATGGGACATTTGGTACGACGCGTTACCTTCTTCAAAACTCTTCTGGAAGGAAAAAACGAGTGGAGGAGAGGACGTGGAAGACCTAGACATACATATGGGCCAAATAAAAGAAAAAGTTAAAGTCGTGTCGTACCAAGAGTGTTAGGAATAAGCACAAGACCGTGTTAAATGGCGATTGCTCCACAGAAGAGCACTGCTCTTAAATTTGAAGAAGAAGAAAAAGTTTTTACTACTTGGAACTTGTACACCCAAAGTTATGAGAAGTAATAGTTTCATACATTACATTCAGCTATATTTAGCTTACATCTTGTACCATTCACCAACATTTATGTAATGTTTGTACAAGTGTCTTTTACTTAATACATTTATTATTATCTGCATATTTTGTTTATTTTACATATTTTCTACAGAGTGAATATCAAACTTTTTGGTAAAATTATATTTAAAAAATACATTGCAAAAGACTTAGTTCCTAAGCTGATTTTTTGTAGGTAAGGGGGTAAAGTTCATGAAAATTTAGTCTATGAATGTTTAAGACTGCAATAGGGCTTTGTAATAATTTTATCATGTATCTTAAATCCGATCTACAACATTTTTTCAGTTTTTCATACAAATTCTTGATTCACTATTCAGATTTAGTATGGAAATCTGAAAAAAAGTTGCAGAGTGGATTTTTTAAATATTTTTCCTGTATTCTATACTTGATTCTGGATAACCCCTTAAAATCTCAAATGCACTTTTTGTAACACCCTGTATAGAACGAACTTAGGGAATGAACTAGTTTTATTGTTTTCTTTTTACTAGCATTAAATCTATTTCAGTTCAGTTTTCCTAAAAGTACTTAGTTACCAATATAGATAAAATTATTATAAAGGCCTATTGCAGTCTTAAAAACTCATAGACTAAATTTTCATGAACTTTACCCCCTTACCTACAAAAAACAGCCTAGGAACTAAGTCTTTTGCAATGTATTTTTTAAATATAATTTTACCAAAAAGTTTAAAAATAATAAAATTAATACTTAATAGAAATTACAAATAAGTTCTGACACACTTTGCACAAAAAGTTAGTTTTTTCTCTCAAAGAAAGTTCTAGAAATTTCTTATGTGGGGTAACGTGTAGAACCTTCTGGATGCTTTCTGATAGAGTATATAAATAGCGGAGAGCGCGAGCCGCGCGTAGTATAATTGCAACAATGGATGAACGCGCACTTCGAGCTATCATCTTCTATCAGTTCCAACAGGACAAAAGTACACAGCAAGCAACAAGTAATATTAATAAAATACTTGGAGAGGGCACAGTAAGCCATTCGACAGTGAGTCGCCGCGCTGGTTCCGCCGATTTGCTTCTGGAGATGTGAGCTTGGATGACTCGCAGCGCTCAGGCCGACCGACCGAGCTTCAAGACAGTGCTTTGCTGCAAGAAGTTAATGAACATCCGGACTCCACGACTCGTGAATTGGGATCAGCACTCGGGTTCAGCCATACTGCTATTGAGAAGCGACTCCACAGTCTCGGGTATCGGAGAGTATTGGCAAGGTGGATACCCCATCCACTCACCTCGAGCATTCGAGCGACTCGTGTGTCAATCTGTCAATCCTTGCTCTCCCATCCAAACCGCAAGGACTTTTTGGCCAGTTTAGTCACTGGGGATGAGAGCTACATATTATACAAAAATGACACACGAGCTGCCTTTTGGTTACCGCGAGAGGAAGAGCCGCCACCAAAGCCAAAGCCGAACCCTCATACGCGCAAAGTGTTGCTCTGCTGTTGGTGGGATCAGCGTGGGATGTCGTACTACGAGTTCTTAGCTGAAGGGACAGTCACTGCCAACAAATACAGCGAACGACTTTGCAAATTGGCTGCTGCTATCAAACAAAAGAGAAGAAGAATGGTAAAAGTGAATTTGCTGCACGATAACGCCAGACCACACGTCGCTTCTGCTACTAAGAAAATAATAGAGGAGTTAGGCTGGTCAACTGTGCCACAATAGCCATGGGGTGCTAGTCTACTTTTAATATCGTCAAAAAGTCTATAAAATGTTGTGATAAAACAAAATAGCTAAATCATCACTTAACAACAGAAACTTGTTTTTTTTTTTCTGTCAATTCATTATTTTTTAGTAACAGAACAAGTGTAGAACCTATTAACAGCGGCTTCTAGTCATAAATGGACAGAATTTGAAAAATACGTAAATTCACAAAAATCAAAGACATAATACAAAACAGTTTGTATTCGCTTACATAAAAGTAACACGAACATAGCTAATAACCTCCTTGCTTTGGTTTAAAGGGAGGTATACAATCTCATTGATGTAAGCTGCCACCAAATAAAGATGTCGATAGAGTATACAACACTGTTTTACATGGTATCATTTTTGCATTTGAAATATCAACCTTTGGTCACACTAGTCTTTCAAATTAAAAATTATACTATAGGGGGGTTGGTTGCCGGCACTTGTACCGAGCTCATGTCTGCAGAGTTATTTTTTAATTATTTCCGTTTTAGAGTAGTCTCAACGTTATTTTTGTGATGGGGAAATAGCTGTGATTCCGATTCAGTGATAAGCGGTCATAAGAAGAGGATTAACTCGGGAGACAGCTCCGTTTTCCTAGTTCCAACATTAAACCACCACGTGGAGCATCTTTAAGTGCCCATCACCCTCAGGGCCTCATCTTCCACTTGACATTGGCGTTTCGCCATTTTTTTTATTGAAGATTCTCCCATTTTTCACTAGACATTGGCAAAATCACTCCTTTAATGAGATGTGGAATGCCAAAAAAAATAGAATAGAATGATACTATAGGTACTTAGCGGCCTTTTTTCTAAGGAGGGCAGAGTTGCAGTGGTCACTATATTGCACGGTGGTGCAATCGAACTGATCCATTAGGGCCCATATCTAATTCTATTCCCCTCTTACCCAAATAATTAATATTAACATTTATTATAGTGTGACCTCTGTCCATAATCTATAGACAACACAATAAGTGCAACACCAGGCAACCGCCGCCTATACCTTGTGGATAGGTCGGTTAAATTGTGCCACACGATAAGAGAGAGAATCTATAGATTAGCAATAGCAACTTGCCTATTACTATAATATTTTTTTTTCATAGTAATAGTAATTACTGTAAAAACTTACTTATGTAAGGAAATAAAAGCTTATCTTATCTTATTACTTCATTATAAAAGCAGCCGGTTAGTTTATTCGAATATCAAAGACTAGGTTTTCACAATCTCCAGGACCTTAACCCGTTGACCACCAGGCTAGTCTTTGAAAAACATGCCCCCCAGCTCTAACCAACAAAAATGTATGAAAATCTTAAATCCCTGCACCTATGGCATGGAAACCAGAAACATGAAATCGGCCATATTGCAAATAAGTCATGCTGCTGATTTACACACTTTTACTTTTATCCACTTATGTGATGTTTTTTCTCACTTCACTTACACTTCCCTGTGTGTGCTCAGGAACTTTTTATTTGGTGGAAAAAGAAATTTTGTTACAAGTAAGAGATGTTGAAATAAATATTATCCTACGTGTAATAATGATAATTTTTTGTCAGATATGATAAAAAACATTTAAGTTAATCACTTATGTCTATAATCGTGAGAACATAACAACCAACAATAACAGCTCTACAGACTGCATAACATTTTATATGAAGAATACACAGCAAACTTTTCGTCAAACTGTATCTTTAACGCATGCATATTATAAAGGACTATATAATCTCGCATATTTACCTGAAAGACTGACCACTACGATGGCAGGAAGGATAAAAACTGAGTTGGAAAATGCATGTTCAAGAGGTCCATCCTGGCCGCCCCCGCTCAGATCCACCATTTCGAGATAATACTGATTTATTCCTGTGTAATACTGCAACGGTATGCACTAGCAAGTATTCAGATCACAACGAATACCATAATTATATCAAAAATAAATTTGTTTCTGATTTATCTATGTAGAAATTCCAATTTTAGGAGTTTCGCGTCTGTCTTGCAAACTTGCTTTTGCTAGCACTGACATTGACAGATAAAGTGTTGCCTGCTCATAAATCTTTAATGCCCCAAATATACGTAAAGCGGAAATAAGACTACGTCCGAGTTTCTCCGACTGATTAGAAAAATCAATAAAGGAAATGTTTTATTTCTGAATTTTACATCAGCCTCCAATTTTCATAAACTACAATATCTATTGGTTATTATTTTAAGGGATATGATATTTTTGTTAATTAATACATAAAATGCTAAAAAACGTCATTTGTAAACATAAATTTTATTATTCAAAATATGATACACATAAATGTATATCTTTTGACCTTAAAGTAACATTAGTGTACACAATACTAAATCATTCCGCTAAAAAGACATTTAATGCGATACAACAGATTATTACGAGCGCTTATATATACAAACTTAAGTAAAGTTTTTATTATATAAAAATATTGAAGAGTAACAAAAGTATTTTTTAAATCATGTTCATGGAATGTGAAGTATTATTTATTTAAACCTAAAATGCTACAATGTCATCCGTATACATAAAATTTGTATTTATAGACGTTATAATAGTAAAATAATCCTTAATATTAATTTTTCTTTATATACAATTCATTTTTTAACTCGTGTTAAAAGTTTACATTTCAGTCGTTTTTGACACATTAAAATTGATATATTAAAATTTATTTGTAAAGTAAGTTTACTGTATCCAAAAATATACACAATTTGAAGTCCCTCAATATGAAAAGAATTATCACAGAATAAATTTGAGGTGACATTCAAATTTATGACCGATTATAAAATTGTGGCCCCTTATTAAATATTTAAAAAAATGAAGGCTGCATGCATTAATTCTAACAAAACACATTTATGATCTTAATAATAATATATTGATATTATGTTCCTATAAAAAATTTTTGATTGATTTCATTTATATCAAAGCTCTTGTTATTTAATTAAGGCACTTCTGGAATGACATTGAGCGTATATTATTCATATACGTATATTCGCATATATCTTAAATATCACCAAATTTATCTAATTTAAAACGTTTTATTTTGTTTTGTTTGTATAACATTATGTTTTGTTACACTATTGGCTATATGAGTATAAGACAAAGGGTTAATATTGAGATTCAAAAATATTTTTGAAAATCTATTTGGGCAAATTATTTTATTTAAAATTTTTTCTTAACTACATCGTACTTCTACAATCGCCAATAGAACGACAAAACATAGTAAAATCACTGTAAAAATGAACATTTTTATTCAGACGACAACTTATAAACTAGGATTTTATATAATTACTCAAAAATATATAGTTCTCTCAAAGTAAAAGCTAATTCATTGCATTAATTTATTGTTGCATCGTATGAATAAAAACGTCTCATTTTTATTTTTTCTAATATTTTTAACTATTACTTTTCATTTAATTCGAAACACTGGAAAGTTTAATTCTTCTTCAAGGGATCTAGGTTGTCTATTGAAAAATCATCGTTTCCAAAGGTGATTCCCCTGCTGAATCCGTCCTGAAAATAAGCAAAATGTATAACTTTAGCAAATTTTACGACAAATTAAAACTTTTAATAATAAATAATAATTGTTTAAAATCATAGTTATTAGGTATTTTTAGTGAAAAAGTTGGTGTACGTTCATTTCCATTTATTTTTAAATGTAAGACACTCAAAATTTAATAATTTGACTCACCAATCATTGAGCTGTTAAAAGTAATAAATACCATTCAATTATTGCTTATAAAGTAAAAAAAATATCAATAGATTTGAATTTAAATGTTTGGTTTTTGACATGGATAATAATGACGAAAACAAACCTTCATCTCCGAAATAGTTTTATCTAGGAATCCATTGAAACTGCTATCCAGCTCAACCGTCTGCTTCTCGCTCAAATTACCAAAACCGTTAAACGCTCCATTGTAACCGTTCCCAAATATATTACCGGTTTTCTGGGTGTCAAACGGATCGTAGGAACCACTCAAACCGTTTGTGAATGAATTAGAACTGGAGTTAAAAACTGATGTTTGTAAATTGAAGTCACTGATATCGTAATTCGGTTTCATAGATTGAGTCTGTTGGAACGGCGATGTGTTTTGAACGGTTTGCGCTGGGATGGACTGGTTTGGCATGGCGAATGGCGCGGAGCCGAATAGATCGCTCCCGTTCATTGTTGTGGTCTGTTGTTGCTGTTGAGGTGTGGTTTGTCGTTTTGATGCTTTTGGTGGGGGAGCCACTGGAAAGAAACAAAAAAATTAAGTAGAGTCATTCAATGTAGAAGTGATCGGCAAAAGATATACTGTATAGAAAAATATATTTTGTATAATTTGAATAAGAAATAAGTTTATAAAAGATCTCTTTATGAGAATATGATTCATGTCTAGCCTTTTCTTAAAACTTTAAACTAAAAAACTTAATTAAGGTGATCAACTCTCACATAAATTATCGTATCATTGAAACTTTGCAAATCGACTGTTTATATGTTCAAACGTGGATATCTTCTAAGATGATAATAATCAAATAAAATAAAACTTACACAGCGGAGGTGTGGGAGTGACCGCGGTCTCAATGACAGGCGTCGAGTAACGCGAGACTGGCTCCGACTCGAAAGCGCGTGGATCGAAGTCTGTAAATTAAAAAAAAACATGATTTTACTAATATTCTCGAGGAGCACAAAATGGCACACGTTTTCTTTCTTTCGTTCTTAATAATTTAGTAAATGATCTCTTACCGCTGTCTGAATCAGAGTTGAGGAGGAGTCCCTCAAGTTTTGTGCCTACTACGGGGTTCTTGCTTGTCGACAGATCGCCGAGCAGCTTGCTGAAATAAAAAGAAATAAAGAATTTTCAATATTCCAATTCAAAGACCCTCAGAGAATCTTAAATATTTTTTGTAACATACTTAAGAAATTGTAATGAAAGTTTAATCTGATAACACCTATTGGCCTTAAAGAAATTCTCTCAGGAAGAGTCAAAACATTATCTCAGTATTACATCACCATTCCATGTGTATCCATAGTGTATCTTTCATAGAACTTACAATCAGTGTGATAATACGTATAGTAAAAAAATTAAAAGTAGAAAATATCATTGCGCATTCTTTTAATCATTGGATTTTCAATATAAGTTTTGGGAAATGAGGTAAAATTTTCATGGTTTTCACAAGTTATTGTTTCTCGCTGAGAGCATACAAATAATAGAACAAAGCGTCAACGAAAGGAGGTTAAAAATCGAAAATAAAACAACACTCACTTTGAATTGAAGTTGGGTTTCCCATTGTGTTGCGGGGGCGGCGTGGACAGTAGCAGGTTGTTGTCGTTGCTAGAGTTGAACGTGTCTGTGGAGTTGTTTGACAGTGCGTCTGTCGCTGTGAATTGGAAAAAAATATGTATGTCAGTATAAAACATAATCTTACTAAACCGACTTGTAATTGTTAGGTATAACTAAATTGACGTAGGACCCGTTAACTGGGGATGCTTGATAAACTACAATTGCTTCCGACCTCTTGTTGCTGCATCCAAGGAGGCGGTATAGCGCGTTTTTATGAAGAAAGAGTATTCTCCTTTTTTTGAACTTCAGTGGTTTTTTGACGTGTCTATGATAGAACACGGCGCCCATCATGTGCCTTTTTATTTTATTTTATTTTCATGTCTTTTAAAACCCTGTGACACTGAATTTTACTTTTGTTAAATTTAATGTGATGTTTGAACTGTAAATGTGTGGATTATCGTCCCAGGCCCGGACATAAGGAGATTGCGCTGCCGCTCCACGTAAGTAGCTTCAGCCTCTATTTGTTGTATCATTGGGGAAGGTTGCAAATGTGGTATTTTAAGGGGTTCCAACTAAGCTGGTCCTTCAATAAACTCGTTCGTTCACATACAGGGGATTCTACTCATCATTCTGATTAACCTTAGTTCTACGACTTTGCTTAAAACTATCCACTGAGGCAACGAGCTTAACCGAAACGTTAACCTTAAGTTATGTCAGATAAGGATTTTTGTGAGGCTACAATTAATCCTATTTAAAAGAAGTTATAATGGTATGATATTCATTATCATCTTTGGGTGAATTGGTTTCAGTCGAGTAGACACTTTCAAGTAGTCGTGTTTATCACACTTAAATTCCTAAGTACAACCAGTAATTTAACGAGATTTGTAATTTATACAAAAAAATGGCATTCGTAAAGTTCCTACCGATTTCCGGAGTCTTGCTTCCATTCATGGCGCTGAACCCGTTGGCGAGGGTGAGCGAAGCCAGCTGCTTCTCTAGTTCAGCCGGTGTTTTGAACTCCGTGATTTCGGATAGACTGTTCCGCGCGAGGTACGCTGATAAGTCGTCTTTGTACGTAATTTTTGATAATTCCTAGAAAAATAAAATATTTATTTAATAATACATTAAAAATCAAATATAGTAGAAAATCGAAGATTAGAATATGCTTATGGTAGTTTTAATGAGATGAGAATTTAACTTTAACTCAGGTTAAACACAGGACAAAGTTAAGATAAAGGATAATAATAAGTACGAAAACCAAACTAATACTTGCCTGTAAACGATTTTTGTACGTATTCATTTGTAATTCTATTTTTTTGTTTTGTAGAGAAAGTTTCTGCATCTCGATGTATTTGCCATTGTCGTTCAAGAACCGCCTGAAAATAGTAGTCAGTTATTTTAAGCCGAACATTGTTTATCTAAAAATAGGCAATCCATACGAGTAAGATAATGGCGTAGATTCAGTGTTTACGATTAAAATTATTTGACAGGACTAAACTTAATTTAAGCGTCCTTTCTTTGTATTTTCGATTCAGAAAGTAAAAGACAGAACACTTAAATTAAGTTTAATCCTGTCAAATAAGTTTCATCATGAAAACTGAATCGACACCACTGGCTTTTAAAATATCTTTGTTGCGTTAAGCTACATTGCATTACAACAAAAAACATATATTTTTACTAACCGGTAAGCCAAATCGAAAGCTTGTCCAATGGTCAGCGTGATCTCCGACGCTAACTTGGTAGAAATAAATACGAAACACTCGTGTTTTTCGGGAACATCGTGGCCGTTGACGCCGTTGGTGGTGCTGCCACCTTTCGCTATGAATGAGAAGTATTTCTTGGCGCCCTTGTCATCCGCACAGTAGGATATCCGGTGTAGTGGGAACTGATAGAGGATGTTTGTTGATCTTGGTTCCTGTAAAACAAAAAAGTTAATTAGACCATTTCAATAATGTACACCAATTATGGTGGACACTGGACAATGAAACTTTTCAATAGTAACACGTAACCGTTTAGTCAAATTTCCTATAAATTGAGGGGAATAGTAAAACTCTTAGGTAGCAACACCGTGTGCATGTCCGTATCGGAACCAGCTTTCACGCGCAAGGTCAGTCGCCTGCCGCGCAATTTAAACTCCATTGTTGTAACTATGACCGTTCCAGTGGCTACAGACTAGACTGAATACAGTAATGTGTATGATTGCGGGCTTAGACCTAGACTTTAGACATACGAGACGGACAACCTCCAGAAACTTAATGTAAGTATACCTTATAGCGAGCTACCTATGTATCATTCCTGGCAAAGATATGTTTCTGTTCCCGGAAACATCTGCCTCACTTAGTGGAAAAGGTATTCTACTGGCTTTCAACGGGCGGACGCAGGACACAGGTTTGATTCCTTGCGATATCTAAATAAATATAGAGATCTAGTACAGAATGATTTTACAGTTGTTAATACAACAACATTAATGTACCACCCCCGACAGTATTAAGTTGAATATTTCGAAAACCACTACATTATTTTTTCCTTTGTCATGTTTGTTAGTGTGTACTCAATTTTGTAATGTGTTTTTTCTGAATAAATGTATTGTATTGTATATATAAAAAATATATAAAAAATAATGTCAAAAGATAAAAATAATTGTCATTGATTCAGAAATAATTTATTAGGCTTATAGAGCGTCCGCTGAACAAGCCAGCGTTTCAGTCTGACCTTCAAAACCGGCTCACTCGGAGCAGACTTTATGTCTTCAGGCATTCTGTTATATTATAGATTTTGGGACCTAGGACATGCGACAACTTTTTTGACTTTGTCAGTCGATGCGGCACCGGCCTCAACTTATCAGCACAAAATAGACACAGAAGGTCCGATCAAAACAAACCACTAAAATCGTAAGCATATACATACACGCTTATAGAAATATACGGTCGTTCGAGGCAAGGTCACGCGGAAAAGTATCACAACAGTATCGTAACCTTGCCTACAACGACCGTATACGTCTATAAGCATGTATAATATATGCTTACGATTTTAGGATTTTAGTGAGCGTATTGAGCGGACCGTCTGTATCTGTGTATTTTGTGTTATCAGCATCAATTTATATGACATTTGATAAAAAGTATACATATTACCTACCTTTCTAACTCAGATGACTAGCGTAACTAACGGATTATAGGAAACTATGTATTATGTGTGTGTGTGTGTGTGTCTAGTATACCCACGTTGGGAATTATAATTGACGTAGTGATGCGGTGACATGATAGCTCTATCAAGTCTATAATTGATAGTAAAATACCAACCTTTTTATTTCTAAGTAGTTACATTGTAACAGTAAAATGGGACCACCTTGTTCTATAACTTTACTGACGTGGAAAAAAAACATAGGACTTTTCATACAAATCGATCAGCTTATGAGAGAAGTTTCTTTTTTATAATTTTAGCAAACCCGTAACATTTTGTTACATTATGTAACATTTTGTTAAGTTTCATATCTAGAATCGCCACTTTACAGATGTCGAGTTAATTACAAATAACAATCCTTTATCTATAAAACTATAGTAAGATCGCAAACAGACTTTTTGTGTGTTCCATCTCCTCAATGACTAAACTGATTTGAATGAAATTTCGTACGGTTATACTACCTATACAGTGAGTTAAAAATGTTATAGATATAGTATGGGAAAAATACTGAAAAAACTGAAAAAAATAATTGTAGTTGCAAACCTTAATGTCAATTTAATTATCCTTTTAAATATTCCTAAATAACTTTTGGTGCTGATTTTTGGGAAATAAATTATTTTTCTGTCTACCTGTGGGGCCGAGAAAGCGCTGTTAAATTAAAAAAGAAGAAGAAAATAATCCACACCTGTATGGCAACACCGTCCACAGATATCGTGATTTCCACCTTCTTGCACTTCGCAGCGTCTTTTGTCTCTGACTTCTTCAGTTGCTGTGTGAACTGAAGTTTCTTGATGGCATCCTTGACAACCTCGATGCCTTTGGGCTGGTCCACCTGGGTACAGCCGAGGAACTGGAAGACAATGGAATGGACAAATCAGGTTTAATTATTGGATAAGACAGATGCAAAGTGGATCTTCGCCTTACTACTGCGCATATCTATCACAATAGTTGTTGCTAACAACCCATTACATTACATTACAGTGCAGGGGCACGGGTCTCTTCCCATAACTCGGGAAGGTTTAGGCCATACTCCACACACGCGGGCCAAGTCCGGATTGGTGGAGGTTGTGGGGCTAGTGGCCAACCCCAGTGACAGAAGTAGTACAATAGGGTTTTTTATTATAAAGTAGAAAATATCTTAAAATGCTTAACTATGGGTAGAATTAATTTGCTATAATTAATCGAAAAAACATGGTTTTAATTTATAAAAATTAAAATAATATTTTCATTTAAGTAACTATTATTATTATATAAATTTTTTAATCTGTTCTTCAAATATCTGAAACGCTAGTTGTCACGACATTTGGAACGTTTCGTCGTATGTGAAGTTGTTTTGATTACCATCCTTATGTTGTCACGATTAAAATTTAAAACGTCATGGCGGCTATCGGCGGATTTACGAAATTAGAGTCCATCTTTGTGGTAGTTACATATTACCTACTTTTTAAAAAACAAAAAAAGGCTTCTTTTTGATCTTTTTTTTATGACCAAAAAGTCTTATACAATAAAAAATAATTCTACTTCGCATTGCCTATAGTTCTCAAACCGAACGAGATAAAGTAAACAATGGCTTATTTAAACACTGTATTATCTAACTTCTAGCTGAAGTGGTATATAGCTGTGTAATTATGCACACGAAATATTAAGGCCATGGCAAGATCGTATCGCGTGCCTTGCAAACAAATGGATAAAATTTAAATGAATCTTATACGAAACCAGTACGAAACTAAATGTAAATGAAGTAGGTTTTTTTCAGGTTTATTCAATTTTCATGTAATCTGACATGACTCCAATTTATTAAAAAATAAAAGCGGAAGGAACAAATTTTATCTTATTAAGTTCATGTCCGGTTGTCTGGTTAAAGAAAAAAGATTTTAGTAATATCCAAATCCAAATCCATTAAAAACTTTTTTGATGCGCAGGAATAAAGTAATAAAACGCGATACCTATTTCATAATCAGAGTTTCAGTGGGTGTCTGGTAGAAATTGGTTATACGTAAATCCTTTTTTTTAATTTTAATAATTTGTTACTTTTATTAAAAAGCGTTATTAATTATAATAAATAAATAAGATTATCGAGCAGTAGGTAATTTTTGGAGCGAATTATCAAACGATTTTTGTGAATCGGAGTTTAAGTTCAGAAAATCGATTAAAAGGACTGCGTTTACTGCGCTATAGTCATTTCTGGTGAAATACAAAGATGCTTATGAACAGCAAACTATTGTTTAAAACTGCTTTTAAAGAACTGTTTGTACTTGCACTATTTGTGACGACCCACTGACTGAGCGATTAGTGACCCTGACAGGGGAAGGAGGTCACTAGTTCATGTGCCGTGGCGAGTAAAGTTTTTGTGTTAAATTGTTCGTACTGTTGCCGTCTGCGATCCTCAATGCAAAATTTGATGATCAATATGAGTCACCGAATATACAATAAATTCGACGTGTGAAAGTCCATTCTATAAGGCGACTTTTTTGTTGAAATATTGTTCTATTCTATTATTTTTTTCTATTTGGCATTCCTCATCTCAATTAAGGAGTGATTTTGCCAATGACAAGTGAAAAATGGGAGAATCTTCAATAAAAAAAATGGCGAAACGCCAATGTCAAGTGAAAGACGCGGCTCTAAGGGTGATGGTCACCTAAAGACGCTCCACGTGGTGGTTTGCTGCTGGAACTCGGAAAACATAGCTCTCCCGACTTAATCCTCTTCTTATGACCGCTTATCACAGAATCGGAATCACAGCTATTTCCCCATCACAAAAATAACGTTGAGTGAGACTACTCTAAAACGGAAATAATTGAAAAATTAACTCAGCAGACGTATGCTCGGTATAAGTCCCGGCAACCAACCCAGTTATAGTCTGACTATGATATTTTGGCAGATGTATGACATTGACAGGGCGGCGCTTTTGTTGCAAATCTGACATTTCTTTCATACAAATAGTGTCATTTTACAAGATGGCGGCGTAAGTTCCGGCTTTTCGCCACACGCCAAAATATCGTAGTCAGACTGTAAGTTAGTTTTAAAAATTACCTTCTTAGAAAAATAATCATTAAAAATATTGGGTTATTTTTTATACAAAAGTGGTGTAGGACCCGTTAACTGGGAGTTCTACTCACCGTACTGAGCAACTTTTGTCCAACGTTCAACTTTTTGATTTGAGCAAAGTCGTAAAACAAAAGTTGTTCAGTACGATGAGTAGAACTCCCAGTTAACGGGTCCTACACCAATTTTGTTACATCCTGTATATTTTGTCGACAAAATTCGTTCTAATTTTATCTGTTTTTTTTTGTGCACGTTATCTCGGGACACCCTATATTTTTTATGCAATGCTAATATTTCGCATTTATTTCTCCTGGTCACAAAACTCATTCATTATTTCATATCAATGCCAGTGCCACATACGACGAGCAATGACAGGAAAAATCTGTTGTAAGTAGGTATAAATAGAACAATAATGAATTGATACGATTCATGCTACAGATAAGAGTTATCGGCATGCAATTTAACATGTGGTTAGGTATTATATACAGCATTATGTATCAGATGTGAGGGGCGGAGTGTTTACCTACTTAAATACGTAAAAAAAACTGAAATCAGCTGAAATACAATACCAAAATGAAGGTACTTACTAGCAAGTGTATTTGTTTATCTATTTCCTACGAAAAAACGGGCATATTTGAATTTATGAATGATAAGTTCAATGAACTCAGCATGGTGCAGCGGCTTGTGCTTGTGCCTCAAAAACGCTCCGGAGTCCGGAGTTCATGACGATCCTTACAAATTGCAGTTACTTACTCAGTACGACTATTTTTGAAGGTTCCGAAAAACATTGATAGCAAATATCCATATTCTCTTTCCATGAAGGCGGATATCACACTGCGACGGAAACAGCTTCGGTGTGCGGTGCTGCGGTTTTTTACTACGACAGTGTTAAGTAAAAAATCGCAGCACCGCACACCGGAGCGGTTTCCGTCTCAGTGTGATATCCGCCTAAGTGGGCCGTCAGTAATAAATAAATTAAATAGTATTCTTTGAACATACCTTAACTAAATACGCTACATGGCCTTTAACGAGTGTGTCTGGGGTGTGGAGCCAGTTTCTTCCATTGGGGGCGCCGTTTCTACCCTCCTTCCCCTTTCCCTGCCAGAAGAGCAGGGTCGACATCCTGGTGACAAAACAAGAAAATACTGTTAAAAATCTCGCTTATATTATAAACGCGATAGTACCTATTGGATGTTTGTTTCATTGTTCCACTTTCAACCCGAAACTATTCAACAGATTTAGATGAAAGGTAGATAGATAGATAAAGCACTCGGCTCACACACATTATAGGTATTTTTTATCTCGGAAAACTTAAGGGTTCCCAGAGGAAAGCTTAAAAACTCAAAACTTCCACTCCGTCACTAGATGGCTCCTTCATAACATTTTCTTTCTCTCTGAAGCCCACGCAGATGAAGTCGCGGGCGGAAGCTAGTTTAACAATATGTAGCCAAGTGGTCGTAGCTTAGTTTGACTTGCGTGGTCTTTGAGTGCGTTTGACTATGTCCTGGCCAGACCATGAAAATGACTGGGGCCGTATCTTTTAGGAGCTCCGAAAATCTGTGGTAAAATTAGGTTGCGGTTGGTGTTATTATTAAGCGACTTGCTTGCTCAGTGCGGCTTGCGTGGTCGCGGCGATCACGCAGGTTTACTGACTATAGACAGGGTCACACTCTGGATGGGTTTCACTGTTAGTGGCATTTATCTTGACCGTTTCCATCCATCGCAAGGCACGTTAAGCCGTTTGGCGCCGGCTGCTATCACTTGATGGCAGTCGCTATAGGCGGCTTGAAAATTCTGACACTGGGATTGGCCACTAGCCCCACAACCTCCACCAATCCGGCTTTGGCCCCCGTGTGTGGAGTATAGCCTAACCTTCTCGAGATTGGAAGAGACCCGTGCCCCTGCTCTGGGGACGATATCGGTTGTTAACTGGTGTTACCGTATAAAGGAGCCTCGCGGGCTCTGTTGACTCTGTTTTGTCGGAGCTCCTTGAGAATATGGCTTCATGACCTGGCCAATTCCTATGATCTGGCCACGTCAACAACATATCACTTGATGGAAAGTGACTGTAGTCGAGAATGGTACTCGTAAGCTCAAATAATGCCCATTCTTCGATTGCAAGATTACATATTGCAAAGAAAAGATGAATGGAAGAAAAATACATGTTGCGCCGACCCCAAATAATTGGGAACAGGGCAGAAAGAAGATAAGGATTGCAAACAACAAATGCAGGGCATTGCAGGGCACTGGTGTCTTTCTATAACTCGGAAAGGTTAGGCCATAGGTACTTCACAAAGAGGCGAAATGCGGATAGGTGGAGGTTGTGGGGCTGAGGCCCACCTCAGTGTCAGAAGTTTTCAAGCGGCCTTCAGAACTTCTGTCATAGGCACGAGAGGTAATTTTTTAAAATGTTGTAAGTTATTTAATTACGCATACAAGGTATGAGAAATCCCCATAGTTTTGCTATAAAAATAGTCAAACAATAATGAATATAAACATGAGATTCTAATCATGGTTCCATGCGATGCATTTTTAATTGAATAACTACAGTAGGTTATATATCTACTAGTGAGGTCCTAAAATCTCATTTGACGTAGAAAATGTAATAGCTAGCAATGACTAACAAACAAACAAAAGGATATGAAATAATTGACCACGCTGAATACGTTAAAAACAACCGACTTCAATCGCAACAACTCCAATTTTGATATGTTTTTGTTGATTTTCTCAAAAACCGCTAAATCGATTTCGATAAAATTTATATGGGACCACCTGTGAAGTATACGCTTTTAAACAAAAAAATAATTTTCCAAATCGGTTCAGGCGTCTTCGAGTAATCGGTGAACATACATAAAAAAAAAAGATTCCGACGAATTGAGAACCTCCTCCTTTTTTTTGAAGTCGATTAAAAATGGAACGTCTGTGATTTGTTCCTGGATATTATTATTAATGAGTTTTTGTAATGTTTTAAAATATTGAATTGAAGACACAGTCTTGCGCTCCTTAACAACCTACTTCGTCCCCACTGCTGGGGCACCTCTATCGATGGGCCTATAAGTAGGGAAGGTTAGGCCTTACACACACAAAGGCCTAGTCAGTCCGGATAGGTAGTCTTGCACTACAAGGAAATCTAGGAAGATTTCACATAATCACCTACTTACCAACATAAAAATGTTATATTTTTCCTGGTAAGTAATATCAACGTTCATTACTGCACTTATGCGCTCATTAATTGCATATTTAAACAGGATCTGTGTCTGAGCGGTCGTGAGTTGCGCATACGCATAAAGATAGATAATTCGTAGTTAGCTACGTTTTATGGGCTAGTTTTTAATGGTCACAGTGTGATGTGGTCCTATAATGTGTATTATATAAGGTGCTACTTTATTAGTGCCCAATATTTTAGTCAGTGCTCCTACTCCTGATTCTGATCAATTTTCCCCTAGGAACCCATAGTCAAATCGCAAAAAATTTTTTGGGCTCTTCATACTAATTTGGCCGCTCGGCTGATCGATTTGTATGAAAAGTCCAAAAATTTTTTTTCGATTTGACTATGGGTTTCTTGGGGAAAGTTGATCAGAATCAGGAGTAGAAGCACTGACTAAAATATCGGGCACTAATAAAGTAGCACCTTATATAACGAATCTGGAAATGTAAATACGTTTTTGAGTAAAAATTAAAAATATGTATATAATAATATGATCAAATTAATTTACTATTTATTTGCTGTAAGTAATGAAAAGCACAGTAAATATCGTATTAGTAAGCTATAAGTATGACTGAGTTCTGGTTTCTGGTCCTCGATTCGCTAAGCAGAAGAAGAAGCCATAAATATCGTTCATGCAATTTAATTTCCGATGGCATGGACATAGTCATACATAGATGACATGCAAAATTATTTTAATTTTAAATAAAATTATTCTTAATATTCCTTAACCGAGTCAAAACAGCTGTGTATTGAAATAATTCTGATTTGTTTTTTTTTACAAGGAGATTTTTATCTCACCATTTGAAGATGATAAGAGGAAATAGTTGAAACATTTTTTCTAGTATTTCTAGACATCTTTACGACTTGAGACCGAATTATACTAACCTATGACGTAATTCGACTATGGCCAATACAATTGTTAGCTTTATTGTATCTCTTGATCGCATCTAAGACTCTAGATAATTCACACTATACCTGTGTAATTGTGTATTTATTTATTACGACGATCACGAATTGTAGATTTGAACTGACTTGTTGTTTCTATTTTATTATTTACACTATTTTGTTGTTGTTTTAATTATTATTACAAAATCTGCCTACCGGTAATATATTTCCCGCTGCAATCCAGCAAAAGAACATGACTACTATACTTACACAATTTTTAGGATTCCGTAGCCAAATGGCAAAAAACGGAACCCTTATGGATTCGTCATGTCTGTCTGTCTGTCTGTCTGTCCGTCCGTATGTCACAGTCACACAAAAATAAAAATAAATAAAAATTTTGGGGGTTCCAAATACTTAAAAATTATTTTTTCATCAAACCTATATCTATGGATAGGTCTTCAAAAATGATATTGAGATTTCTAATATCATTTTTTTCTAAACCGAATAGTTGCGCGAGAGACACTTCCAAAGTGGTAAAATGTGTGTCCCCCCCCCTGTAACTTCTAAAATAAGAGAATGATAAAACTAGAAAAAATATATGTATGATGTACATTACCATGCAAACTTCCACCGAAAATTGGTTTGAACGAGATCTAGTAAGTAGTTTTTTTTTATACATCATAAATCGTAAACCGCAAATTACCTTTCATTCAATCAACTCAAATATAAAAAATATAGAGTTCAAGACATGTATGATTATGAATTTATACGGAACCCTCGGTGCGCGAGTCCGACTCGCACTTGGCCGGTTTTTTATTTATACAGTTTCCCATACAAATTATTGATTCACTATTCAGATTTAGGTATTATGGGAAACTGAAAACAAATGTAAGTAAGTAAGTAAAACGTTTATTTGAATGTTATGTAGATCGGATTTTTTCAATATTTTTCGTGTAGTTATTCAATACTTGAGTCTGAGTAACCCTTTAAAATTTCAAATAGTCTGTATATTGAACAATGACGTCATAGTTTACAATTTCAAACATTTTTAGAACACAATTTCGTTTTGATAAATTTAACCCTGGGTAAATGAGGTATCTTTAATAGGTTTGTTTCTTAGGTCAGATTTTCTGATGACTGAAACAATTCCTATAAATACCCTTTACGGGAATCAAACACATTATGCTCTTTAGCAAATTGTTCATATTTCACACTAAAGATCATTTGTTCCTTTCGTCCTTCTAGGACTGAAACAATAAGATCAATTACTCGTACTTCTTGTACATAAATAATTTACTGCAAATTAATAATTTCGTTTTTGACATTTGATAAAACGTAAGTCAGATGTCTAGTAGTCTAATACCGAATTTTAACTAGGTAACATACCACGATCAATATACATTATGTATTATAAGTAGGTAAGTAGTTCTATGATACAAGAAATTATCACTTTCGTTCCGAATTTTCCCTCAATTTTCTTGCAGCTGCTGACTTGTAGGTAGATGACCAAAACTGTTTAAAAAAGAACCAACAATTCTCACAATCTTGGCGTGTTTCCAAATGCATTGTTTGTCGCATTAGTAAAGTTTCTTAGCCTTGTGGTTGTGGCCGAGCATCGAACCTTGCGCTCTTAGTGAATGGTCATCGTTTTTTGTGACGATAATTTAAGGATTGTAGATGATTGTAGTCAACCTTGTTTACAGTAAAATCATCATCAGTCCCCTGTTAAATCTGTGATTAAACTAGTGCCACCCCAAGAATTTCCACGCCAACTGGTCCTGCGCTGCCCGCATCCAGCGGCTTCTAGCGACCTTCACCAGGTCACCGGTCCACCGAGTCGGAGGTCTGCCTACGCTACGTCTTCCGGTGCGCAGTTGTCCCTCAAGAACTTTCTTGTTCCATCGGCTATCAGCTGTTCTACGAGCTATGTGCCCCGTCTACTGCCACTTCAGTTTAGCGATTCTGCGAGCTATTTCGGTTACTTTTTAGTTCTCTTACGTAGTTACGTATCCCCTCAGCGTCATTTAACCAGCTTGATCTATGCTGGCAACTACTAAATTTAATTATTATGAACTTTTTTTACGGCAGAGGTGGCAAACGAGCAGACGGATCACCTGATGGTAAGCGATTACCGCCGCCCATAGACACCCGCAACACCAGAGGAGTCACAAGTGCGTTGCCGGCCTCTCCACTACTACAAAAAATTTATGAAAAAGCTTATTATTGTATCTGAATGGTAATATGTCTGACTTTTTAAGCTCACCCAGACTTCAAGGCAAAAAGCATTTAGCGATCACAATTTACTTTACACTTATCATTCTATCAAAAGACATTAATCTTCATGACAGACAGACTGACATCACGAGACACGAAGACGACAGTTCTTTAATAGAACATCCTGGATGCAGAATTGCAGATTATGGTTATTTTTGAAAAGTCTAGTGAAGTGACACCGTCATTTTAAGTTTTATCGATAAAATGTTAATGAAGTTTTATTTTTATTTTTTTACAAAAAAAGAAAGAAACCCAAATTTTTATCTGCATGAAAGTACATCTTTACTTAATTTTTTTTTATAAATAACTACCATTTTTAGATTCCTTGGTTTATAAAAACTCTGATATTAAAAGGTTTATAGCTTTTATACATGCTGTAACTACAAAATGGTATTGCCTTCATAATCGAACACTCATAACAGAGAACAGCTTTCCCTAAGGACCAATAGTAGAAAAAAAAAGACTTGTATTACAAACTGATCATCATATGATTGGCTAAGTATGTGAAATCAAAAAAGATTTTCGAAATTGACTGTAGGTTTGTTGGAGAATGTTGTTTAGTTTTTTGTTCGTTTTTTAACTCTTAAATAACAAAATTTAATAAAATAAGATAGATGCACAAAGGCAGGCTTATCCCTTAAATGGATCTCTTCCAGCCAACCTTTAAGAATATAAAAGAAAGTTAAAAGTTTTATGAGTGGAGTCTACTTTTTAAAGGATGTACATTTCAAATTTACACCGTTATTTATAACGTAAAAATGTTTTCAATCCTTTTGTTTACTTATATTAAATAAACACTTTTTGCTTGCTTAATAATGAATAGTCATTAGAATCTACCAGTAAGAAAATTAGGAAGCATTGCAAAAAACCGGTGACACGGCTGTTAATAGCTAGTTTGTTTAATTACCACTTAATTACAAAAGGCTTTTTGGTTTGTCAGAATCAGATAGGTTACACACGTTTTTTAATATGCAGTTTTACGTCATCTGTTGTCTGTGAGTAACGTCATCATTGTTAGTAACAATGTTATTACCAGAAACCGAATGACCTGGTCATCAGAGGACAAATGACGGTCATACATAACTCAGCTGTTTATCCAACTAATATTTTAAAGGTGAAAATGTGTATTTTTGTCCCGCGCTCTTGAAGACTCAAGGTCTCGACCAATATTGACGAAAACATATTTATAGCCTGGGACATGGATAAGGATCTTTTATTTTGATTTCTCAAGTGGCTCCAGTGGGATTATCAAAAATTATGTATTTAGGAAAATATGTTTGCGAGTGAAGTCTCCTAGTCTTATAAAAATCAATTTTGGTTTAAAAAAGCAATTTTGGTGTACTGGGTCTGTTATAATAACTTTTTATAGTTAGCTGGTATTCTTCTTCATCTACCTAGTAATTTTATGTATTTATGTTTCACTATTACCGCTTGTAGTAAAATAACTTGATAGATTTCCAAATGCCGAGTTGTCATTAGATTTGGTGAGGTCATAACACTGTTAGTTAGTCAGGAATATGGGACTACTACAAATCTGCTGCAATGACATAGTTCATAAAAATTAAGGGATAAAATTTAAAGTCTTATTTCCATAAACACTTTGGCGTCAAAATTCTTATGTCTCCTATTATACTTTTTAATGTATTGGATTTGGTCAGTTTATCATTCGTCTTTTCTTTACGCTTGTTGAGGACGTATACGTATTTTTTCGATGACTGACGTTCTGTTTTGTTATTCACGCAACAAAGCTGGCTGAGGGAAGTGACACTTACTCACTAGTATACAGGCTGTAAATCTAGTCGTGCGTCAAATTTTAATCAGTGCTACTACTCCTGATTCTGATCCACTTTCCCCACAGAACCCATGGTCAAATCGCAAAAAAAAAAAATTTGGTATCTTCATACAAATCGATCAGCTGACCAGATCACTGATTAAAATATGACGCACGACTAGATTTGAGCCTATATAGAAGTACTCTGTGACAGACATCTATCGCCTGGGATGAAGTAAGCGCTGTCCAGGACCTGTGTTACCCTTCAGACCTAGCTGGCTTATTCCAAAGGAATTTACACCCAATGGAGACTTTATGCCAGGTTGATTTCAGGGTTTCCTTATTTAGACAGTTTTCATGACAATGGTAATAGACTCATTGATTCCTCGAAGTCAACATGCCAGTTATAACCTGATTTGTTACGAATAGTTACGATTTAGTTAAGAAAGGGCATCACATATCGAGCCACTTTTCTTCAATATACTGTTTTTTATAGTGTTACAAGAAACAAACTCGAAATAATAATAGGTAATTAAAATAAATAAGTGTCATCAGTATGTACATCTATAATTATCTTTGTATACATTTATATATAGTGACCATAGATATGGTAGATGGTAGTAATGTTGTTTATGTTGTGTTTGTTTTAATTAATCATCAAGAAGACATCAAAATTCCATAGAACCGAACCTCTGCGGAATTGACAATTGAAGAATTATTTTCAGGGGTGCCACAAAACTAAAGAGACAGACACATAGATAGATAGGTAAAATAAATGAATCTAAACTTTAAACACGACGTAAGTGGCTTGAACAAGTTAAATCCATCGGTTGCCAACGTGGTGAATGAGCGGAACGGTATAAACTCAATATAACTTTACAAGAATATTTCGAAATTACATAAACCGTACACAATTTAATTCAGAAATTAATTTCCTGATAGGTTTTGTAGAGTTGAGTATAATAAATACTGATTATGATTATTTAGTAAATACATTTATCTATTTACTTGATACTTCCTGTATGGGTGAGCGAATCAGCTGTTTTGTGTTTATTGACGTTGAAATAAATAATAAATGCTTATTGTATGGATGTTCACACTTCACACGCAGCCTTGGTCATTGATTATGGATTATTTATTCATGGTACGAACGAAGAATCAGATATTACACGTATTATGTTTGTTTATTGAAATAAATAATTTACATGTTCTGATATAAGAAACAAAGACTATGGATATGACAACATCATCTAAATCCTATAAAATCACAAAAATGCATTAAACTCAAACGCTTAAATATATAGTTAAAATACCGATTTATCTAAAAATAACCTTTTTTATTGCAAGGCAAGTATCCAAACATACCTTTGAGCCAGTTCCACTCTCAGATCGTCGGCGACCATGTTTTTATTTATCACACAAACAAATACAAACTCTATCCTCTCTGTGTCACGGTTCACACTCAACTGATCTCAAGTAAGCGCCGCGGGAGTGCATCGCTTACATTTTTTATGTGTATGTATTTGAAAAAAGACTTTTCCTGTGAGGGTTTAGAGTGTAAAGTTGAATGGTGCGGCGAGTCAGTTGCGTCGTTTCGTAGTGATGTAACCAAGTTCCGTACTAAGTACGGGCTGACACGGGCCACACTGATGCAATGTTCATTCACACTCGATTGTATAAGGTGCGGCTGTTGTTCTTTTAATGTCGATATCGATGTTTATTGAAAGTGGAGAGAGGGTAACACTAATTTATCATGGGAAATTTGTAATTAGCACCATTTGGATATCATCTTCTCGTAATCTGGGAAAATAAGAGATCTGTGCCCACTTGTGCAGAACTAACGGCGATTCTATACCTAGGTTAATTAGGTTTCTGAAAAGTGTAGGTATAAGTACTCAATTATTAATAATCGATTAATTGTAATTTTATAATAAGTAAGTATTAATTTGACATATTTTTTTTATCTTTTGACATATTTTTATTTGAAAAACATAACTCATTATTTTAAAATTTTCTTTCATATGTTTATTATGAAAATTTTTACATTTCATTATTTTAGTGATCGTCAACTTCAGTTTTTTTATATGATATTGATAGGTTAATAATGAAACATGGAAATAAATCTTACCTAGTCTTTATCTGTACCATACATTTTATGATGACGATACTTACTTATCTTATGTGCAATGTGCATCTACAGGGTGTAACAGAAGTGTGTGACAATACTTCAAGGTTGGCTTTCACCCATCAAACTGAACAACATTTGTTCTACAACTTTGTTGAAATCGCAAAATTTTTTTTGGACTTTTTATACAAATCGATCAGCTGGCGAACCAAGTTTGTATGAAAAGTCCAAAAATTTTTTTGCGATTTCAACAAAGTTGTAGAACAAAAGTTGTTCAGTTTGATGGGTAAAAGCCAACCTTGAAGTATTGTCACACACTTCTGTTACACCCTGTAGGTATATGTAAAAAGTTGCATTTGGAAGCAATGTTTAATATGTATTAAACATTGTTTCTATGTCTTATGCGATCGTAACTGGTTATACTCTGCACCGCATTGATTGCATAATAAATGTGCGAATCTAACAACGTGTTTAGTAGTTTTTGCATAATATTAATAATATGTAGATCTACCAAAGCTTGGTAAAAGTTACCGAATTTACATAATAATAACATAACAAGTCCACATAACGTAACTAAGACATTAAATCTGATGGGTTGCGATAAATCTTAAGTATCTTTTTGCATATCAAATTGATTCCAACGCTAAGAAGGTAATTGTCTTCCTAGTTCCTATTTTTGGTGTATTTTAAATATATTTTCTTTCACGAAATCTTATTATATGGTTATTTTATGCTGTTGTTGTTAATGGGTCTACATTCTAAGTAAGCAGATATCTTAATAAGTACTTTTACTTTATTCATTTATTTATGAAATAAAAACAGTATTACCTATAATTTATTTATATTAAAATAAATATAAAGTAGTAAAATATGCATCTACGTATTAGTAGGTAATTTCAGGAACATGAAACCGATTTTACATATCTTTTTATAAGTAAGTAGAATATCACACTAAACGTGAGAAATAAAGGCTATAAAAGGCAAGATACACGGGAGCGTAACTTAAACCTCCAGTTAGTCCTAGAGACTAACATTTTATCGACAAGTTATCGATAGCGTCCAACACTACACTTGCATAACTCACACACTACACAACGCAGCGCGGACCAGTGGACTTGGACTATCCTGTACCTTTGCCTCGTGCGAGACGCAAGGAAAACCAAATTTATCCAGTTATTATACTATAGAACCAAATCGGATTGGTTATTTTAATTGACATTTCGTTAAAACGCACTTCGCCCCCCTATTATCAGGAGGTTAGGTCATACTCTATCCAGAGCACTGGATAAGTGTCCTGTGTGTAAAGTACGTATTAATACGCGATAGTTAGTTATAGTTAGATAATTTTTTGTCTTGCAACAGTTTGTTACATTAACAGACTTTTAGGTTTACCATTAGACTTTAGGCAACCCTTTATAGGCATTTTTAATCCACAACTAGTACTTTATATCAGTGATATAAAGTAAATTATCCCTTATTTACTTTAAAGTCAGTTGGACCGTTATGGCATACCATACCATAGACACAGAATGCACAAATATATAAATTATGAAAGAAATGACTCGATTTGGTTGTTGATGCAGCATTTTCTGAACTTGCCTGGCCAGTTAACCACACACGTATCTAAGTCTTTCCAACAAACGTCAACGTTAATAGCACTGATGCGATTCGACATTGAGATAAGATAGCCAGTTGGGGTAACTTTAGTAAGCTACTTTCATCTTTAATTATCACCATCACTTACAATCAGGTGAGTTGTAGCTCTCTCTCTTCTCTTCTCTTATACGCCTCTCCCATTGACTTCCACAAAGCATGGTTCTAAACTTCAGAGCCATATTCATCCAACCGCTTCCTGTAAGCTTGACTAAATCATCATTCGATTTGTAACGCACCTTTTTTTGTTGTTAAAAACAAAATAATTATTACGTACTTTTCCTGTTCAAATTCTTCAGAAATGTATTGAAAATAAATAAACAAAATACCTCTTAAAACGTAATATAGATAAGGAAGGAAAAACTAAAATATAGGTAGGTATATTTTAATAATCTCTGGAAGAAATACCCAATTGCTTTTTTGCCTCAACATATTTCTACATGTATATCTCTAACAACCTGTCTCTAAAGAAAAAATTTGAGGAGTGCAAAAACATCGAAATATAACCGGTTTATCGATAAAATTATGATTCGGTCGGTACTCATCTCTGATTGGTACGAATACGATACAGATTTAAACTAACTTTAATTTACACATACATCTCACATCACTATCTCACTAATATTATAAATGCGAATGTATGGATGTTTATTTCTTTGTTTGTTCCACTTTCACGCCGAAACTACTGAACGGATTTGGATGAAAGGTAGGAAGATAGATAAAGCACTCGGCTAACACAAAGGATACCTTTTATACCCGGACCTTTGTTTTTTTTTTTTGCCACCTCTGGCAAACGAGCAGACGGATCACCTGATGGTAAGCGATTACCGCCGCCCATAGACACCCGCATCCCCCAGAGGAGGAAAAAGCTAAAAACTGAAATTTTTACTTTGTTACTAGATGGCGCTGCCTTAACATTTTATTTTTCTCTGGAGACTGGACCTAAGTATTAAGGCGGATAACACATTGCTCCGGAATCCGCTCCAGTGTGCGGTGCGATGGTTTTTTAACTATGGAAATTGTGACGTAAAACCGCACACCACCGGAGCGGATTCCGGAGCAGTTTATTATCCGCGTAAATATCTATCAAATATGACCCATATTTTTTGAGAAATATAATATATAATTATGAGTTTCTTTGAGAAAGTTGTTCAGTTTTATGAATAGAGACCATCCTAATGTTTGCGGGAGTGGCATTTATTACAAAGTTTAACATCCATTCTTATACATACATATGTATTCAAATGTATAGCCAATTTTAATTTTAATCATCATACAATTTACTTGGGCAAGACTTGCATATACCAATTACCCATTCTTATGGGTAATTGGTGCACTCTTGTGCACAAAAGCACAAAGTGAGTCATGCATTTGAAATGCAAGGAATTGAACACACAGAGTATGTTTATATAACCGCTAGAACGATAGATAAACAAACCATACACCACACCACACGTTGAATCTAGAAAATAATTCTAAGAAAATAGGAAAACTACTTGTTTGTTTTTCAGCTGGATATCATTATTGGGATGTATTTTATGATTATTGGAAATAACAACAAAAACAAAATACATATACATATAATAAACTCGTACCTAGTAAAATAATGTGTAAAAACATGTTTTTAAATTATTTAAAAAATAACGCTCTCCGTTAAAAAAAAGGTTTACACTATGCACTATAATATTCACACTATAAGGTGCTACTTTGTTAGTGCCCGATATTTTAGTGAGTGCTTCTACTCCTGATTCTGATCAACTTTCCCCAAGGAACCCATAGTCAAATCGAAAAAAAATTTTTGGACTCTTCATACAAATCGTTCAGCCGAGCGGCCAAATTAGTATGAAGAGCCCAAAAATTTTTTTGCGATTTGACTATGGGTTCCTTGGGGAAAGTTGATCAGAATCAGGAGTAGAAGCACTGACTAAAATATCGGGCACTAATAAAGTAGCACCTTATATAAATGAATCAAAATAAAGAAGCAGTCTACGGAGTCCTTTATGGCTCCTATCCGTGGTTCTATCTAATTATCAATTCATGATATAGAGGGAAGCCATGACGTGACGCTAGCCTCTTCTATCATTTAGCTTTTTAACAGACTTCAAAAAAGGAGAAGGTTCTCAATTCGTCGGAATCTTTTTTTTATTTTTTTTTTATGTATGTTCACCGATTACTCGAAGTCGCCTGAACCGATTTGGAAAATTCTTTTTTTGTTTAAAAGGGTATACTTCACAGGTAGTCCCATATATAGTCCTATAAATTTTATTAAAATCGATTAAGCGGTTTTTGAGAAAATCAACAAAAACATAGCAAAATTGGAGTTGTTGCGATTGAAGTCGGTTGTTTTTAACGTATTCAGCGTGGTCAATTATTGAACTAAACTATCCGTATTGGGAGCTCTAAAATTCTGAGTTCGCTTCGCTCGCTCAGGGGACAATACTAGGGTGTATTGTAACTTTTATATAGTAGACTATTTTTTTGTTAATTTAATATACACAAAATGTAATATACTGTAAACTATAACTGTGCAGTAGAGAGCTTAATTTTTTAAGTTAATTAGGTTATTTTTAGTGCCTTAAACGTTTTTCGGCGGTCTTATAACGGTTTTAAATAAATCTCTCTCTTTTTCAAAAAATTCCTTATACCTCACTCTCACAAAATAATATTTTTCTTGCTTCATTCAACTATGCAAGATAAGCTAGAGTCCGAGCTGAAATTATCTGAACCAGGAATTTGCTTAATAACGCTAGGCTCGGCTATACAGGGTGTTAAAGAAGTGCGTTTAAGATTTTAAGGCGTTACTTAGAATCAAGCATAGAAATACAGGAAAAATATGAAAAAAATCTTTATAAATTACAACTTCGTTTTCAGTTTTCCATACAAATTCTGGAATCACTATTTAGATTTAGTATGGGAAACTGAAAAAAAAGTTGTGGATCGGATTTTTTAAGTATATTTCCTTTATTAAATATATGCATAATTCCGAGTAACCCCTTAAAATCTCAAACGCACTTTTTTAACACTTGTATAGGCAGCTATAGTTGTTAGATTCTATTGACTGTAGCTGAGTGACCTCGAAATGTATACAATATTGCAATTTGCCTGACAGACATCTACCAGCCAGATCGGGCTGTGTATCATGTTACACAATTTTAGACTGCTAGCGAGAAACAATGGTAAAAAAGACAAAAGAAAAATGTTACATTCAGTTTTATAATTACTCTTGTTGCATGAGTCAGTGGCACAGAGGTTAGGGCTCCTGAGTCCTGAATACTGATCTCGTGAGTTCGATTCCTACCCAGGTCAAATATTTTCGTGATGAGCAGATTTGTTTGCTCTGTGCGTGAGTAGTATTATATCTATATCGTATTTAAAAATTATGTATGAGTATGTAGGTGTATCAGTCGCGGGTTCCCATAATACAGGGAAACCTAGTTTGGGCTCGGATAACCGTGCGATTTTTTCCGGAAACATATCTTATATTATACATCTAAATAGGGTGAGGTTTTGAGATAATTAAAAAGGAGATTTTGTATTTCTATATCTAATTAATGTATAGATAATACTAATTTGTATCTTATTTCTGCATGCCAGCTTCTGACTACGTGTGCAGTTTTTACTGTAGTTAAAGTTCTTTTACTAGTCATTTATGTATGATTGTATATTTTTTTATTTTCTAACCTGTTAGTTCGCAAATCGTCAGAAAATTTATTAAAAATAAATATGAGAATATTTTTTTCGAGATTTTATAAGTATGTTCTCTGATGGAAATAGTTTTTCAATGTAATGAATAACATCATCTAGCATTGGCACCATTTTTACGGATGAAAGAAATAAAGAAAATACATTTATTTGACAGAAAAAGAAATACAAACAAACAAATATACAAAAATATGAAAACAAAGCTTCTGTCAAAAGGGCGCCGGCTCAGCATAATGCACTGGTTTAATTAAAAACCAAAGCGCTGATTTTCAGGCAGTGCCAAGGAGTGGATTGACCCAAGAAAATCAACTGTATAATACTGTGTATGTGTACAATACCTGTAGTATTACAGAAGATATAAACTAGGACCTAAGTAGGTATTTAAATAAAATAAGTAAGTACTATCTAGGTCAGCATGCAATTGCATGACAAATTTTTAGTATCTTGGGTGGGCGGTCATAAAGCAAGGAGTAGTCAAATGGGTATTAATAACAAATGTTTACACCTCTCCTTGAAATAAAGATACTGTTCAGGTTTATTTCCATTTCAAGGAGATTACCCACTTAAAGAGGAGGTTCTCAATTCGACTGTATGTTGTTTCTTTTTTGTATGTATGTTACGCGATTACTCCGCCAATTATGAATTGATGTTGATGATTCTTTTTTTGTTTTGTAGGTAATACTTCAGAGGTGGTCCCATGTAAATTTCATCTAAATTGATTAAGCGCGTTTTGAAAAAAAAAACAACAAAAACAAAAACATATTCCTTTTTTTGTATGTATGTTACACGATTACTCCGCCAATTATGAATCGATTTTGATGATTCTTTTTTTGTTTTGTAGGTAATACTTCAGAGGTGGTCCTATGTGAATTTCATCTAAAATGATTAAGAGCGTTTTGGAAAAAAAACAACAAAAACAAAAATATAGCAAAATTGTAGTTGTTACAATAGGAGGTCGGTTTTTTTAACGTGTTCAGCCTTCTCCGATTATTTATGATGACGACAAAGTGATTCGTTGGGTGGAGGGCATGGGAATAGACAAAGGTTACAGGGAAGTACGTAGACTAATGTAGAGATATGAAAAGAAGACTTTTTTTCATCTGAGCCAAAGACTTAAGAAGCAATGGTGGCCGAAGCTTCAAGTTGATGCCCAGGGCTAACCAACTGAGAACAAAAAAGCCGTTATATTACGATAGAAAGGCCTTTTAAAGGCCTAACGAAATGCTGTAACTATTAAACTCATGAAACTGAACAACTTTTCCCAAGGAACCCATAAGTAGTCAGTTCGCGAAAAAAATTTTGGCCTCCATTACTAAGCTGGCCGAGAACAGGTGACCGTCCAGTTAGAAAGTCCAAATTGTTATTTGCCTAATGACTAAGGGTTCCTTGGGGAAAGTTGTTCAGTTTCATAACTAGAAGCCCCAGTTTAAACAGTTCCTGGTAATTTTGTTAGACCTTATACAGGGTGTTAAAAAGTGCGTTTGAAATTTTAAGGGGATACTCAGAGTCAGAATCAAGTATAGAAATACAGGAAAAATATTGAAAAAAATCCGATCTTCAATCTTCAATTATTTTACTGTGAAATAATGTCACAGCATCCGTGTTTCGCATCACAGCCGATCGGAAAGTGTTCACAGTTGACTGGTTGCGATCGTTTTTTGCGTCAAGCCCGGCTGAGTTGAGGTAAAAGTGAAGATTCGACGCGCTATCCCATGCTGTGGGAAAAGCGTTCATTTTTTGTTGGACTTTAATCACAATAAAAATTTCATATCATGTTAATTCTACAATACTAAGTTTGATAATACAGTAGAACCTTGATACCTTAAACCTCGATGTGCATTCTGCCATAAAATATTTTGACCAATTATAGTTGTAATTTTAAGACAAAAAAATAATATTGTATGCCAAAAGGCCTGTGACCAGCCTTTTGGCATACAATTACAGCTAATATTATTCTATGTATGACATCTAACTAACCGTGTTCCACAATAAATAATTTTGAATTTTAGAATTTTGAATTTCGATAACCTAATAACCTCAATAAGTCAATAAAATTTGTGTTCCCTTCCTCTCAGAGCCCGAAACCTCTTTTTAACCGAACTCAATCGCAAAAAACAACAGACTTCAATCGCAACAACTCCAATTTTGCTATGTTTTTGTTGATTTTCTCAAAAACCGCTAAATCGATTTCGATAAAATTTATATGGGACCTGTGAAGTATACCCTCTTTAAACAAAAAAAAGAATTCTCCACATCGGTTCAGGCGTCTTCGAGTAATCGGTGAACATACATAAAAAAAAAAATTCCGACGAATTGAGAACCTCCTCCTTTTTTTGAAGTCGGTTAAAAATACGAACCCTCTTTAAGTTAATTAAACGAATAATTTGGGCATTGCACCTCAGTAACTCAATGTAATGTTTTGACGACATCGACTTATATATATTTTTTTTATGTGATAGGTGGCAAACAAGCAGACGGATCACCTGATGGTAAGCGATTACCGCCGCCCATAGACACCCGCAACACCAGAGGAGTCACAAATCATTGATAGGTGCAAAAATTTGGCTTTCAATACAAAGTTGTTTTTTTTTTGCTACATTAACAACATTTTTTACCACATTCTCTGCCAATATGAGCACTCAATAATTATTTGTTCATCTAGTGAGCAAAGTTATTTTTTGCTGCGAGTGCTGACTTTAAATCACGACTAGCGGAGTAGTCTAGAATTGAATCACGAGCGTAGCGAGAGATTCTAATATAGACTACTGAGCACAGTGAGTGATTTAAAGGCGCGAGACATAAAAATAACTTGCTCTCGTGTGAAACATACAACTTTTCACCTCGACCAGCGAGAAAAGTAAAAACGTAGTTGATTAAATTCTCTTTGGAGATAATATAGTTTTTTATTATAATGTTTTCAATTTAGAGGTTGCGTTCGGAAACTGCGCTGCTTGTTATTTTTATGAAAACCAAACATGATATTTTTAAGTATGTAAGCGATATTCATATTTACTAGTACATATTTATTTTAAATATTACGTCTTTAAAAATTTATAAACTTAAATTTCATTAAATAACAGACAACATTTTGTGCCTATGAGTTAAAACGCTAGGCCAAAATGAGTTTCTGAACGAACTATCGCCCGTATTTTTTTCAGCGCCGCGCAAAAGGTGGTATTCGAAATTCGAATAACACAATCGCACCTAGTTTTCAAACTTTTTATAAAATTAATTGATCTGTAATGGTTCAAAAAAATAATTTCCACAACTAACGTAATGCCACCATATAGATAAGTAAGCGCATCATTAATAGAAATAGTGATGTCTGGCGTCGATTTATTAAAGTATCGATAACCCCGAGCTGTTGACCCAAAAACTGTCTGCAGATAAGTAAGCTGATTCCTGCAAAAATAGGTCATATCTGTGACCTAGTCTTTGTTCGCAGATAATTATTTTAGTCAATTAAATTATTATAATATATTATGTATTGTTGGTTTATCGGAATAAAGGGCGTTGACTACGGTACAAACTACAATTCAAAGTTACTACTACGACTTCCGAAATTGTAACTGTTATCAAAAAAGAGAATTGCATGCTGTTAGGTTTTGTTAATTAATGAAAATAAAATCTACGAAAAATATATTAAGCGACCCTGTTTCTGAAACCAAATTTATATGTTTTTAATTTTGACTAAATTGCTATATTTTTTATCTTGATCTTTTGTAATTAATATCTGAATAATCTTCATCTGCTGAGGGTCTAATCTTTGATGTAGCGGTTTAATCTAGTGATACTTATTATAGGAAGTTATCTTTAATCTAATCTTATTATTAAATACTAAGAACTTACATAAGAAAACTATTGTTGGCCAATAAATTAATAATGCGTATTCCTGAATACTAAAACAATAATATACTCACGATCTTGTCAGTAAATTATCGGTCGGTGGAATAATTTTAGAATTAATAAAACATGTCATTGTCCTGGATGTTAACTACGCAGTAGTGATGTGCTATGTGCACGTGGGTCTTATCGATAATGAGTACATGAATAGTAACGTAATGACCTTTACACGTGTCCACCGGCGACGTCAAATAGAGATGGGCTATAAAAAATGGAAAAGGAAGAAACATAGATAAAAACATACAATAATGTACACAAAGAATCACGTCTCGTTTCTAATGAGAAACATATTGGCCGTTTAGTTGAGTGTAGTTCTTCTGACGTTTTTCTTAGTTTAGAAAAAGTACCTAGTACGCGACAAGACATTCTTTCAGTTTAGTCATAAATCCGCTGTGAAACAGGCGCCATTGTCTGTGAGAGGTCGGCAAACAATCAAGAGGAGGACGTGAGAAAGCAATTTGCAGTAATAATTGCTGATGGCAACACTAACACCGATAGAGGTGCGTGTGGCAGAAGTACTAGAAAAAAAACTGTTACGGAATCCATGTTATCCTAATGCTATTTCTGTTAGTTTTATATGGTTACTGTTTTTGACTGATTTATGTTTGGAATTGCTTACTGGATCTTTATCATTAAAAGTGATGACAATAAATGCTTATGTGTAATCTTAATATTATAATTATAGTTTATTTTGCTTGATTATTTAGGCAAATTTTAAAATACTAGTAGACTTAAAAACTAAGATGCAAACGTATTTTAGACATGCAATATAGACTTGAAAAAAGCTTTCTTATAAGTTTGAGCATCCTAAATAATTAATCTTTAATCCATCAAAGGTAAATGTAGAGATAGCAAACCTTTTAGACATTAACGTGTCATCTTTTATATCAATTATTTTATCAGACTATTACCTCGCAACAAACAATGATGACTGAGCTAAGGCGACCAAAGTGAGTGCCATTTTTTTTGTTTAAAGCCTTGTAGAAGGCCAAACTGCTTCTTAGTTATTTGAACACAATTCTTACGTACCTACCTTAACTAATGTAATGGGTTTGCTATCCCTGACTTAGTCAGTCCTACGATTTAACCAAGAACGTTTTCTTCCATTAATGAGTGTTGACCTATAAAATGTAATGCGATACGAAATTTGCTTTCAAAGAACATTAACTTATAGTGGGACACAACTACTGCGTTCGTCGTAAATGGTAAATATTGCAGCTGTATAGTATGGAACAGTCATTACGGCATAATAAGCCTGCTTTAACACGACCGCAAATCATAGCATGCCTAGTGCGGTACTTCTATAACTAAGAATTTGCCATATTATATTTGGTATAATGTAATCTGTGACTGTTAATAGAATTTCGTCGTTTCAAATATGTTCAGACATGTAATAGACACTTACATTTTTACAAAGAATTGAGATTAATGGTATTAGGGCATTTTTCTTTCTATATTTTAACAAGTAAAGGATATTAAAAATTACATTTGTGAAGGAAATAAATCTACAACATGTACAATAAAAATATTTCAAAAAATCCAATCTAAATCACCTCTTAAAATTCCAGACGCACTTTGTTATTGTGGCGTTATAAGTTATTTCTCAACGCTTAGGACACGACAGGATATACTAATACCACTTGACCTACATATTACATAACCGTTCCTATCCCTAGCCTCTTTTCTCAATATACCGCATGTTCACAAAGGAGATGTTGCAACTTATGATTCTGGATCACAATCTTTTCTCCGTGGTCACAATAGTTCCATACGAAATACTAGGCGAATCATCCAATTATCCTGTTAAAAAATAATAGATACGTGACTGGTACGCTACATCTCTATTTGGGCAGGATTAAGGTAGAGACTTGCGAAACACGATAAAAGAAGTAATCCCGTTATCTACTCACTGAGAGACAGTTAAAGATATATTAGTTTTACAACCCTAAAAAACGCAACACTTCATGCGTAAATCTATAACAAACTGTCATTTAGTGCTTGAAAATCCTTTTAGCTTTGTGAAACTAGACCCTGAAAAACTAAGCTAAAAGAGATGCTATATCCAATAGTAGACATTATAATATTATATTACAAGAAATCTAAAAATTTAAATTTATTTCCCACCATTATCAATTTACTGTCAATCAAAGATCAAAACAATATCATAATATAAGTCTACCTGTTAGCAAGTCAGCACAACCAGTCATTAAAAAAAACTGTCAGACAACATGGGTGCTTCAAGGTCACTAACACACACGAACACATCACGACAATATCATACATAACAAAAACACGAGAGATTTGATCATTGAACCGCATTTAATTTGATTGCAGATTAGTTTTTTGATCGGATACGACTAATAAATAGGCAATAAACTTAAGATGTTTTTTGCTTATTTTTAAACGTATTTTTTAATAAATTATTTAGTTTGGATATATTTATTTTTCAATTTAAAACGTACTCAGTGTATTATTATTTACTATCTTTATGATGTTCTAGTATGTTCATTCATAGTACTCGATATATTCAATGTCATTTAAAGAAATTGTACCATACGAGTAATATCATCTACAATTGTACTCTACAGAGTAATCTGAGTGATTGATTCAAATCCGCGAACGTTAAAATTCGACAATTCGATAACAATTTAAGTAAATATAAGCGATTTATAAATAAATACATTTTATCGATATCCTGCATGAACCAGCACTATTTTGACTCCTGAGTCCTGCCTTGCCATGTCCTTTTATTATAAACTAAGCTCTTTATATAAGATGTATCACGAAAAATAGGTGTGGGAGACCAGGTAACTGAGCGTTCTGATCATCATACCAAGCATCATGCAAGCAAGCATCATATCATATCCAAGACTTTTTGCTGAAAACGCGTAAAACGAGCCTAGGCATACATAATTATAACGTATATTTTTAAATACAATAAGATAAGCCTCAAAGTCCTCTTTGAACTTGCATGCATTTTAGATTACAATATAGTAAATAAATATGATACATAGTAGATTTCTAAGAGACTGTGTGTTCCAATATGCTACAAAACAGAAATATAATAATAATAATATCTGGGACAAATCACACACGGTCATCTGGCCCCAAACTAGGATTCCCTGTATCTTGGGAACCAGATACATACACATATACTTTTAAATACATACAAATTATAGATATAATACACCCAGACTCAGAGCAAACGATTCTGCTCATCACAGAAAAGTTTACCCTGTGTGGGGATCGAACCCACGACTCTCGGATCAGAGGTCAGGATCGCTGACCACTTAACCACCGAGTCAGAGATATTGTAAATGAGTATTATTTTTTAGAATCTCCTTGATATTTATAACATTTATATATGCGTTTAATAATAGGGTAAAAACTCTATACAAGAAAAAATCTAAAACTGCTTATTTACTGTGATATTTGTAACAAGTAATCGAATTGATACGATTTCTGTTTATATAATAAAATGAGAAAAAATACTTTATTTTTGATTTACAAAAATCAAGTTTTTTAATCTGTTGATCAAATATCTAAAACGACAGCCGCCATGCTGGTTGTCGATGTGACGTCATAATAGTGGTAAATAGTGACATTTTGTGAGCAATGTGTCAAAATTTTAGTTCAGAGTTGTTTTGTTTACTCCTGAAATGACGTCACGACCTAAACATCATGATGGCTAGCGTTTTCGCGCGGTAATTGGTAATGATAATTTAAAATGCATTTTTGGGGTACTTATAGATAGGTAAAAATATTTTTGACTTTTTCCTATCTAGTGATCAATTTGAGATACTTTTCAAAAAATGGTGAAACATCCTATTAAGATATTTAACGTTACTCTTAATACATCTGACGGTGGAGTGACGTCACGGCAGCGCAACTTTTTGTGTGAAGCATTTACGGATCATGCTCGGTCATTTTTTTTCAAACCTCAATATCGAACTGAATAATGGAGATAATCAAAAAGCGACTTTCACAGATGTTTTAAGTATTTCAAATCTCCTCTCAATAAAGGAAAACATTTTTTTGCGCAGTATTGCTAGCTCTAAACTATCAATACATACCTATATAAATACATAGGTACATCCCTTTGTTCAATTTTATCCGCTATCATACCTTGTTCGACTGACATTGGCAAACTGCTTACAGTCATAACCAAGTCATAACGTATAAGTGTCAAAGTGTCACCCATCACCTCAATATGAAGCAAATCGCACGTTCAGACAAAATGTGTGTCTAGGTCATTGCTTCGATGACACTCGCTAAAAAGAATAATAAACACCAACTAAACAATATAATAAGTCTAGTTGGTTATGGTCATGGTATGGTTATTGTGTTAAATTATCTAAAACATTGTTTTTCAACCTTTTTCAATACACGACCCCTTTATAGGTAAAAAAATTCTTGCGACCCCCCTAGGGCCATAAACATACAAAATGTAAGTGATTTAAACGACTACGTTTATAATTTTTTTCAGTTAGAAAATGATTTAGTTATTAATGTCTCCAAAATAGAACCACCCATATAACCATTTCGGTCGCTGTGTAGACAATGCTACTTGCGTCGTAATAGAAGCAAGTAGCATTGTCTACACTGCGACCGAAATGGTTGTATGGGCACGTATTGACAAATTATTAAAAAATAAACAGGTCCAGCCTTCTCACTGAAATCTTATTTTTTCATTGCAGTGTAGGACCTACAAATACTGACTTTTTCTGGTCGCGACCCCCCGGGGCGGGGGGTCGCGACCCACAGGTTGAAAACCACTGATCTAAAAGATAAGTAGGCAGTAAGGTTGACAATGAAAAATTTACAGTATGTAAAATAGCACTCGTGAAAACTTTAACAGGGAGTTCTACTCATGAAACTAAACAACTTTGTTTATGGAACCTATACTACTATGGTTCATTCCAATCAAAAAAAAGCAAAACGTAAACAAACTTACTATGGAACTGACACATGTCAATGTCATCTGCATACTATGTTTGTTTACCTTTTGCTTTTTTTTGATTGGAATGAACTACTACTGTATACTTATATACTACTATAGTTCATTCCAATCAAAAAAAGCAAAAGGTAACAAAAATAGTATGCATCTGACATTGACATGTGTCATTTCCATAGTAAGTTTGTTTGCTTTTTGCTTTTTTTGATTGGAATGAAGTATAGACCCCGCTACTGCAGCGCGTCCGGGATGTTTGCGCAAGCTAGTGTCGATGGTTTTCATCTTTGATTATTTACTGGTTTTCATGTTATCTTGCGGAAGCGGGCAGCCTCACTGCTAAACAGACTGCGGGCTAGCCATAACTGCGTCCTGAGGGTAATAGCGGAGAGGAATGACTCTCCACTGTTTTCGCATTTCATGCGGTCAGGCCGCCTCCTGCAACTAGTGCACGCATGGAAGGAGAAAACTTTTGATAATTATGTTTTATTTTTGTTTTATGTGAAGTCTAGTTATACTAACATTACTTTTTAGGAATTTTACTTGATGAATTTCGATTGCACGCTATGACTTGGCTAAGGTTGAAAAGCTGTTCACTTTTATAAGTTATTTGTTGGGTACGAATCACGTATTTTGTATTCATCACCTTTGAGAAGGCCTTTTTAGTTAGGTTGGCAATTTGGCATAGAACCTAGACAATTTAAATCGATCAGCCGAGCGGCCAAATCAGTATGAAGAGTCCAAAATTTTTTTTTGCGATTTGACTATGGGTTCCTTGGGGAAACTGGATCAGAATCAGGAGTAGAAGCCACGATTAAAATTTGACGCAACTGTAGATTTACATCCTGTATAGGTATTCAATTTCAATAATTCTAAAGGCATTTGCTTAAGGTTATTTGCCTTGGCTAAGTCTCGCAGACAATTCCTAGCTCTCATGAGGCACGAATATTACAATGGTAGGCGTAGCTCTTTCACTTTTAACCTCAAACTCAAGCGGCTGCCATTTTCGCGCGCTCCCGCCAGCGACGCCATCTTGACACAATGGGTTGACATTTCGAGCTCAGTTCGGAAATAGGAAATACGAAAATTAAATCTATCATGGAGTAGTACCTATATTAGTAAATAATCTCTTTCATAATCTACTCACGCTTCCAAAGTCGCCTATGCATCAGAAATCGCTGCGTTTCAGTCAACGGGTCAACACTTTATATCCAAAAGCATTTTGATAAAATTAAATTAAAAAAAATGTTAATCATAATATAAGTTACACTTTTTATCAAATTTGGATGACGTCAAAATTTAATATGGGTAGTTGTTTTCATACATTTTTACAATGGTAATGCGATCCATGTTAGTAAGTAATTATTTTTTTTATGAACAAAATGTTATGTTAGGTAAAATTTGGTGAAAGATGTGACGAATCGGATTATTTATTTATCCGTTTATTTCAAAGATGGTAATCTGTAATGTTATGTTTATATGACTAATAAATAAAACTTATAGTAACTTACCAATTCTCTAAGCCCTATCGTACTGTGCTACATCAACTAAAACTACTAATTTTAGTAATTTTGTCAACATTTTAAGTAATTATAGAAAGTTTCGTTGATGGACGATTTGTAAAATTTTCACTCACGACAACAGGCAATTTTCCTTCTACTTATCTAAATTATTGTAATTTGAACAATACCAGCATAAACAGGGTGTAAAAAAGAACACACCCGGAAACTTTAACAAGGGTTTCTACTCATGAAACTGAACAACTTTCCTCATGGAATCTATACTAACTGTTTTTTTTTCGAAAAACAATGGACTTCCTATAAAATTGACCAGCCAATTTTGTAAGGAGAGCGCAATTATTTTGGAGAAGTCTGTATGGGTTCATTGGGAAAAGTTGTTCAGTTTCACGGATGGACCCACCATTTCAGTTTCCGGGAGAGGTTTTTTTACACCCTGTAGTACACAAACAAGTATGAAGCAACTTGACTTATTAGCTTGTGGATTGTATCAAATTACTTGGATTACATTTAATTAAAGGAAAGCGAAGAAGACATGAAAGTTCGCGCAGTAAGTACGTATCGCATTTCGTTCACAAAGAAACCGAGAAAGAAATTTGAAACTTTACTTGAGTAATACAATAAAGATTACCAGAAGTTACATTCTGAACGTCCTGTCAATTAATAAAAAAATAAATATTCGGGACAAATCACACACGGTCATCTGGTCCCAAACTAGGATTCCCTGTATTATGGGAACCAGAGACTGATATAAATACATATATAGGTTTAAATACATACATAATACACCCAGACACAGAGCAAACAAATCTGCTCATCACAGATATGTTTGCCCTGGGTGGGGATTGAATCCACGACTCCACGCCAGGACCACTAACCACTAAGCCACCAAGTCAGGCGAAATTATCGATTTGTATGGGTGGGTTGTTTCTAAAAGACCGTTCTAAATTCATATCATGATTATTTGTTATGAAGAAAAGAAGCATAGAGCTTGTATTCATAATGAACAACATTAGCTATGGTCTTAGGCTGTATGGCTCTGATCCTTTGCCTTCCCCATCTCAGGATAAACAAACTGATAAAATAAAAAAAAGATGTTATTTCTCAAAAAAAAAATGCTTCCGTAAAGAAATAACCAAACTATTTTATTTACGATTTGTAAGAGAAGTCCAAATGTTCAAAACAACAGTTGTTCAATTTCATGAGAAGAGGCCCCAGTTTACGCTTTCTATACTTACATATTTTAATATACTCCTGTATTTTTTGCACAGATTTATTTACTCGTGACATAATATTATTTAAAATTTAATAGAAAATGTGAATTTTTATTTAGCCAGTCGCATGAAACTCTTAATCTCACTTCATGGGAAAAGTTGTTCAGTTTTAAAGAAATTGACTGAACAAAAATATTCTTAATGTGACATCATGATGAAAGTTGTTCAGTTTAAGGAGACTGAATAAAAAAATATTTTTATGCAACTCAGTTAGGGGCCTTCCATAAATTACGTCACACGAATTTAATGTTTTTTTGACCCCCCCCGTCCTTGTCACAGCTGGTCATATTTGTGAGACTCCCCCCTCTCTAGTGTGACGACACATGTTTTGCAATTTTACATCTAGAAATCATAAATTAAAACAGCAGTTCCAAAATTTGTTTTATTTCCATTTAAATTATTATTTAATAAAATCAACATCAAATCTAACATTGTAAAAAAATAACAAAACAAAAAACTATTAATTATATTAATGAAAGATACAAAAATTTGATTTGCATTTGCGGAACCTACCCCTTACTTACTGTACTTAGATATATTCGATTTTGAAATGTGACGTCACAAAATTTAGGACCCCCCTCCCAACCTTTGTCACACAATGTCACACTTCGTCGACCCCCCTCTCTCCCCCTTAACGTGTGACGTAATTTATGGATGGCCCCTTACAGGACGGCTAGTTCAATAACACAGAAGTCATGATTTTAAAACGGACTGCGACCTTTTTTGTTTATTTATATTGCAAAATAATCAAATAACATTTAAATACAGATGACGTGTTATTTATTATTTATCAGGTATTATCTATTTACCCAAAGCGAACATTTGGTTAAATATTAAAACGAACTTATCTTGACGTACCTATTGGTTTTCCTTAACAGAGCAAGATAATTTATCTCTCTTTTTCACGCAAATATAAAGACAACTTACTACCAACATTTGGAATTTACCATGGAAAAAAATTTAATTTATTATAGAAAACAAAAGCTCCTTGTCTCAGAATTTGCTCAATTTCGGTAGATAAAATAATAAAAAAATTTGGTATAAGGTCTAAAACTTTATAAGTTAACAAACAACTATTTATAGGGTGTCGGACAAAATGACGCGCTGAGAGCAAGAGTGGTGTAACCCCATTTTCGCTTAAATGGATATATGTATTTTAGTTTAATAATAATAATAATATCCGGGACAAATCACACACGGTCATCTGGCCCCAAAGTAGGATTCCCTGTATCTTGGGAACCAGAGACTGATATACATACACATATACATTTAAATACATACATATATAGATATTATACACCCAGACTTGGAGCAAACAATTCTGCTCATCACAGAAAAGTTTGCCCTGTGTGGGGATCGAACCCACGACTCTCGGATCAGAGGTTAGGATCGCTAACCACTTAGCCATTGATTTCATTAATCATAATTTTTTAAGAAAACCTATTCGTTTATCCATGTTAGTCACTATGTTAAGATGCATTATAATAGGGCAGTTTCATTGTGATTTAGGTAGATATTATCTAAAGTGCTAACAAGTGGACCAGGGGAAGATGTTCAACAAATGTGGCTTACACCGCTCTTGCTCTCAGTGCCTCAAATCAGCTGAAAATATTTAGACTGGGGCTGAAACTGAACAACATTTTCCAGGGAACACAGTCGATTAGCTAAAACTTTTTTTTCATACTAAGTCGATCGATTAGCTGATTGACTTGTCAAAGTAAAAAAAAAAAATTGCGAATTGACTTCAAAAAAATTCTGAAAAATTCACACTTTAGTTTCATACTAAATTAGCAGAAAATATTTCAAGTAGTGAATAGATTCACTTGAAATATTTTCTGCTAATTTTGTTAGATCTTATATGTATAGTAACAAATATTAGTACTTACATAAAATAAACAAAAGAGAACCCACTCTATCTGTACATGATTATTGGGAAAAGTTGTTCAGTCGTTGTTCAGTTTTATGGGTAACAAGCGTCAACAACTACTTATACAGTAAAAACAAACATCATGATATACATATTTGAAACTGCTCAATTAACACAAGGTTATTGTTATTTTTTATTATCCATTGCGGCACTCTAAAGACATAGGCTTAGCTCGCGTTCAACCACACTTACATTACCTAGGTTTTCTCCTAGACAGAACCGCCCTAGAAGAAAGTCGGTTGCAGTGAAGGTGCGCCAATTTCTATTGGATATCGCTCGATATATGCGTTATGTATGGTATAGTGCTTATTACTGTCTGTCTACACACGTTTTGATTTAAAAAAAAATGTTTTTTTAATTTTAAAAGGATTTAAAGTTTTACGTTACATTAAACTCCACAATGTCCCCACTGCCGAGGCACGGGTCTCCTGCCATAACTCGGAAAGTTAAGGCCATACTCCTTAGGAACACGGGAGGTTTAGAGCTAGTGGCTAATTTTCGAGATTAACCTGCGTGATCGAAGACTGAGCAATGGAAAGTCATTCAATTTTTAATAGGTTAATCCTTAAGTATTAGACATAGTAAATATCATAAGTTTAACTCAACTTTTTGCTTCGTAACTAAATCGTTGCGGTCAGTTTTTCATGATTTTTGTATTTAATAACACTGTCGGTTACCTTACTTTTGGGAAAACAAAAAAAAACTAACTATACCTTTTCTTTCAATATGCAATTATACTGTAGCTGCGAATTACCTGTAAAAGAAAACAAAAGCATTTATTATTATTGGTTGAAAGTAAACATTTTGTAAAAAAATAATATCTGTGAGGACGGTGGGTGATTTGAAACAATATACCTATTGAGATAATGACACAGTCACAAAAGCATTAGCAACAAATGTAGACAAGTTTCTAATTAAGATTTAACTCTTTTTTTAATACCCAAAGGTAAACTATCCATTGTTAATATCAGGATGAAGACGAATCTAATGACAACTAGCATTCCAAAATCATCAAACCGTTTTGCAACATACATATTATACATACAAAAATATTACCCTCTACTGGGGCAGAAGTCGGCAGAACGTACATACAGTTAACAACCCATTACGTCCCCACTGCAGGGGCACGTGTCTCTTCCGATAACTCGGGAAGGTTAGGCCATACTCTACACACGGGGGCCAAGTCCGGATTGGTGGTGGAAGTTGTGGGGCTAGTGGCCAACCCCAGTGTCAGGAGCTTTTCAAGCCGCCTATACGAAGGCCTCCGACATGGCTTAACGACTACCATATAGCGATAGCAGCCGGCGCACCAACGGCTTAACGTATATAAACTCAAACTCAAACTCAAAATGTTTTTTATTTAAGTAGATGCTTTACACATGCTTTTAAATCGTCATTTTTTTTTCTACCTAGTACAAAGTCCCTACCACGCGGGACTTGTACACTCAACGTTTCTGGAAGTGTTTGCGAAGCGAGAAGACATATACAGACAAAAACATTAGGTACCCTGCGCTTAGGTAGACGTGCAAAACATTTTTAAATATCACATTAATCTGGTTTAGGTTTAGTATAACGTCACAAAGGCCTTTGTCTACATAAAGCGTTTATTATCTGTGTTAAGCCCACACATAATGTCTTGTCTGTCCGTGTGTCATAGCATTATGCGGAAGCAACAAACTGATTCCGGATTAATGCTACGTGTATGGGCGGCTTTATATCAGGCGACTGGCTGGTTGCAAAGAAGAATTCCATATTTGAATTGGTAATTTCATTAAAATTTTACTCGTAATTGCAACTCCTTTGTTATGTTGCCAGTTTTTAGACAAAGAATTCGAAAACAAAAAATATATCTTTCTATTCCACCAGTCTGAGCTTAAACCAAAGTAATTTTAGGTTATAGATTACAAATTTAGTGAAGGCATATACTGATCTAATATAAATCAGAAAAAAAACCACGTAAACTAGGTGATCATATGTACGATTTGCTAATTTAGTATTGAAAGTAAAACAAATTCTTTGTTCCGATTGTAGATAATATAGACTCCTTGGAGGAAGTTGTTCAGTTTTTTCTTTGTCACGTTACTTTTTTATGCCTACCTATTAGTATATACCTAATATAAAGAAATAAATTATTATTCCTATTTTTATTACAAATATTATACCCATTAAAAATAATTCAGTAAATACAAGATCATTATGTGGTGGACTTAATAAATCAAAAGAACACGCTGAGAGGGAGGACACAGTCCTTTTTGGACCGGATTTGATCTTCATAGCTCACACTCCCATCTACAAAAAAGAGAAGAGAAAGAGGTGAGAAGTGAGAGTTAAAACTCCTTGAATAGCATAAAGATATTCATTCATTACATGGCCTAGATTTTTGAAAATAAATTAGTTTTCCAACGATAACGAAAAATTGCATTCTAAAATTGAATTTTCGTCACGGAACTGACTGCGTCTACGCATTTGCCTATCGTCAGCTGTTCCAAGATGGCTACTGCTTGCCAAGAGGTCGTTGCCCCCAGAACAATACCTGGCAATGTTGAATTGTAACGCTATACGTTTGCGTTTGTTTCATACTAACGGGTTATTTAAATAGGTCGGTTAAATGTGCTAAATGTTTATTTGTAAGTGTCTATTCCAAAAGAGTAATCTTTCACTTGACTTATCCATGTTATCTTAGTAACCTAACTGGCTGCTTATTGGCTACTAATCGTAATGGGAAATATTGATGTGGCTATCCTTGTAATTGATTAATAATATGTACAGGGTGTTAAAAAGTGCGTTTAAAGTTTTAAAGGATTTCAAACGTACTTTTTTAACACCCTGTATAGAGAAGAGACTTCCGATATATATAAAAAAAATCATTCCAATCAAAAAAAAGCAATAGGTAAACAAACTTAATATGGAACTGACACATGTCAACGTCAGATTCATACTACGATATCTTTGTTTACCTTTTGCTTTTTTTTGATTGGAATAACTATAGGTCTGGACCACATAATATAGGTACAATACTATGTAGTCGCCTCCGTGGTCTAGTGGCTAGTCCACTCGCTTTACACAAGGAAGTCGTGGGTTCGATTCCCGGCGGGGTGCAACTTTGTAGGACTCAGTTTGGTTGGTGTAGGGCATTTGAACCCGTCTGAATAGTTACCACCATCTTATCTAAGTGTTGCTGCGAAACGTCAGTGTCATGTGTTCCGGCATGAAGATAAGATAGCCAGTTCCCCATTGCGTTGGGGAATCTTGGTAAGCCCGCTTCCATCTTCGGCATCATCGTCACTTACCACCAGGCGAGATGATGCTAAAGGTTTAGGGGAGAGTTCGCAATTACCGAGCCCCTAAAGACTTTAACCTCTTACGTAGTATTGGTTATGTTTAAAGAAACACAATTTATATTTCTAGGTAGCCAATTTATTAGACTAAACATTTACGACAGTAAAATATAAGAAATCTAAGACACATAAAATAGATTAGCGAATTATAAAAATACGGGAAAACGCGGAATTATCAAACTGGTCTGTCAAAATCGTGCCCCGGTTTGAAAATATCGTGCCCAGTGTGATAAAACCGTGTTCAGACACATTACTTTGAACTGTGCTGGTAACATACAATAAAAACGCACTAGTTTTACGGCTTGATTCACCACAAGCTCGTTTACATTAAAGAAGTAACATTTGACCACTAGATCAATCAACTTTTAAAGTGGCAAAAAAACATTTTTAAAACAACAACAACAGACATAACCTTTTTCTTTACCTTAATTTGGTAACTAAAGTAATATACATGGTATCTCTTATCCTAAGCTCTAATCTTTCTTTTAACATTTAGCCTTAGGAAACAGCCTTAGTACAGTCTTGATTTTTTAATACTTCTAAGTAAAAACAAATAAATTCTAAATAATAATCAACCTCAACGTTACACATTACACAATGACTTGTGAGATATATTTTCTCTTTCTGCGTTTGTGAAATACTTTTATTCGTAATCTTCATAAAAATCACATAAAAAGTACAGTCTTGAATTTTTAATACTACTAAGTAAAAACAAATTCTAAATATTAATCAGCCTCAACGTTACACAATGACTTGAGAGATATATTTTCTCTTTCTGCGTTTGTGAAATACTGTTATTCGTAATCTTCACAAAAATCACATAAAAAGTTTTCCGCTACGTCTTTACTGCTACACTCTTTGTGTACCCAGTTGGAGCAGCTGCAACACCGAAACCACATTTCTCTATCTTGCCCAAACTCCCCACACACAGCACACAAGTCATCATTCTCTATGTCGTCATCTTCATCATCATTGCATATTTCTGAAAGGGGCACATCATCTGAACTACTGCTGCAAACTTCTATCGACTTTAGTTTAGCTTTCTTTTGCCTTTTGCTATTTTTGGCTTTGTTTTCTGTTCGAAGTTTGCCTTTCTTTCCTGTGCCAAGTTTCTTAGTATCCTTCTCTAAATTATCAGTATCATTGTTTTTGCTCTTCCTAGCTCCTTCGCTGTTTTCGCTGTCACTTAAAACTCTTCTTTTACATGATTTTCCTTTAGCAAGATTCTTCCCTTTCACATTTTTGCCTTTGCTTACTTTTTCAAGTTTCTTGATCTCTTTAGAATTTTTCCTTTTTTCTTTTTCTTCAAACTGCTCTTTCATCGGTGTTGCTGTTAAAATGACTGAATGTTGTTTTTTTCCACGTCTTTTAATTTTTATAACTTTCTGTGGGACTGGACTCAGCTCTTCCAAAATACTCTTTGATGTACTTGGCTTAAAAACATCAACAGCCGATGCAGATTGATTATTTTTTGTTGTTGAATTTTTAGTGGTTGATTCTATATCCTTTATTTCATTGCTCTGATTCTGAGTTTCATTGATTTCCCGCGTTGGAGTGCGGACTGGTGTGTTTTCACTGCGAAAATGCTGATCTAAACAAAATATAGACGGCGAAGGTGTATTGCTACGCGTGGAGTCTTCTTGGTCGACTTGTACCTGCATCTGTGTTGAGGAAGAAGCTACTGGTTCGTTTTCCTCGTGTCGATTAGCTTGGGTAGATGACGTCAGATCTTCGACTATAGGATCTGATATAAGAACTTCATCATCGTCGAATATGTGTGGGTTCATAGGGTATATACCAGTCACTTCAAATCCTTTCACAGCTTTTTCCATTGTGGCCACTCGTGTGTAGGCTTAATTGAAAATCGAAGCTGTTATCTGTTATCTAAGCTCGAACATAATGGTATAAGAGGTCCCGCTCTAAACTGGTTTAAAACTTACCTGTGTAACAGATTGCAGTGTGTTGAGGTCCAAAATTTAAACAAAAAGCATGAGACAGTATTATATTACTCCAAAGCGAAAAATAATACTACTGGTGTTCCACAAGGGAGCATCCTAGGGCCACTTTTGTTCCTAATCTATATCAATGACTTGCCAGAAGTAACAGAGCATAAGAGTATTTTATTTGCAGATGATATTTCTGTGACAGTGACATCAAATAAAAAAATGACATTAAATAAACACATAGATGACATAAATAATGTATTAACCTGTATAATTAAATGGTTGGAAAATAATAATTTGAAAATAAATATAAATAAATCTAAATTCATTAATTTCAGTAATTGTGAAGACATTTTGAATATAATGTATAAAGAAGAAGCTCTCCAGAATGCCAAGAACATAACGTTTCTAGGCTTGATAATAGATCACAAATTGAACTGGAAAGAGCAAGTCGAAAAAATATGTAATAAAGTTAACAGATTTATTTTTCCACTGTATAGACTGACGAAAGTTGCATCACAACAGACAGCTTTGATAGCGTACTATGCATATATTGAATCTGTACTCAGATACGGCATAATTATCTGGGGGAACAGTACGGACGTATGTAAGGCTTTTATAGCGCAAAAAAAGTGCATACGAGCAATTTGTTGTGTCGCCCCTGACGTATCGTGTAAGCCCCTGTTTAAATCGCTTGGAATTCTTCCTTTGCCATGCCTGTATATTCTTGAAGCCTCGTATTTTGTTAAATTGCACCAAAAAACCTATTATACACAGGCGAAGGAAACTGTATTAAGAAGTAGACGCTACCCTGAATTACTTGTCCATGATGAAATTCCTAACTCCACAAGATACCAAAAAAATTGTTTTTGGATGTGTAAAATAATATTTAATAAAATACCGCAGTACATCAGGGAACTACCGGTAAAGAAATTTAAAATTGAATTGCACAAATTTCTTCTTCAATATTCTTTTTATTCAGTGACACAATTCCTGGAGCACAAATAGTAGGCAATAAAAGTGACTGTTTTATGTTTAAAATATGTTTGCATGCTATGAATTTATGGCTGAGCTTGGCGGACTTTCTTTGTTAAATTTCTTAAGATCATAATGTACCCAGTTCAAGAGCAAATAAATATTTATCTTATCTTATCTTATCTTATCTAAATTGTCATGCGTTATCTTTTCAAACGGATGCATTTTCATGTATAAGTCACATTCACGTGAGTATGCTGTCTTCAATGGCCCATAAAATGTCACATCAAGTGGTTGCATTCTGTGGGATGTGTGAGGTGGCAGTGACAGTAAATCTATGCCATGTTCTCGACAAATCTCATACGCTCTTAATGATTGGTGGCTGCTATGATTATCCAGCACAAGCAATGTTCTATTATGCACATGAGCACCAATTTGTTTTGCAAAGTGTTGCAGCCATTTCACAAAAAGTTCTTCATTTATCCAGCCCGACTTAGAGCAGTCGTATACTGAACCTGATGGGCCACCGGCACTTAGAGTAGCCTTAATTCTTAGCCGCGGATATATAAACATAGGAGGAACATATATTCCGGTGGCACTAAAGGCGCAGACAACTGTTACGTTCTGGCCCCGTTCTCCACTTGTTGCCTTTCCAACTTGTTTCAGTCCTGTAGGGGCATAAATTTTGCCCGGTTTTTGGACAGTGGTAATGCCGGTTTCATCCACGTTAAATATTCTATTTGCCGTGTAGTTATACTTGACAATCAGGTTTTCGAGATTAGCAAAAAAAATAGATATTTCGGTTTTGTTAAACCCCAAAATTCTATTTAAGCTTGTGGGCTCTGGGAGTCTCAAGGATAATCCAGGATTCCTTTTTAAAAAAGCATATACCCAACATTTTCCAGCCATACCCTTTTCTTCAGAAAATATATTTTTTATGTTGTTGAGTTGAGCAAATTCATATGCCAATTTTCGTAATCGTTGTTGTGTAATCCCGTAAAATTTTTTTGCCATTAAAGTGAGAAACGCAACAAATTCTTGCTCCTGCTCTTTTGAAAATGTAGCTTTCCTACCCATAGGCGGATCATAATTTTGTGGCATTTTTAATCGGTCTCTAATTGTAGTTTCGGGGACGTTGTAATTTCTAGCAGCTGTTTTTATTTTGCTGCCTCTACTTATAGCCTCTAGTGCAGACTTCATATCTTCTGGATCCCATGACTTCTTTTTCTTTTTTAACGGAGGTGCAGCCATCTGAAATAAATGCCATAACATTTATGCAATTGACAATTCCGCGCGTACGGTTGATAATATCGCGCTGTAGGCGCGGAATTATCAAACTCGGATCACGTCGGTGAATAACCTCAAATTACATAAAATCATACGCAATATCTTTCAAATCTTTTCGCTAGCTTAATTTACAGTATTCTTACTATTCAACTCAATTTAAATAATAAATTAGAAATCAAATATGGCATAGCTTACCTCTTATTGAAAACACTTACAAAATTATAGTAATTTTGGCGCGAAATTAAGAGAGCACTTCTTTATCACATGGCCGCTCGGACCGAACTGGCAGTGCGGGTGCGGGGGGGATCCGTGTCGGGCTATAAGGTAGCGGGCACCATCAGTTCGTATTATATTTAGTTACTGAGATATAGGAGGGCGCGGAATTGTCAAGCGCGCGGTAATTGCGAACTCTCCCCTACCCATAGTGGATAAAAATAAAAACAATGTAACATTGTAAGTACAGAGTACAATCTCACTATCTCATCTCACTAATATTATAAATGCGAAAGTATGGATGTTTGTTTGTTTGTTTGTCAGTTTGTTTGTTTGTTTGTTCCGCTTTCACGCCGAAACTATTGAACGGATCTGGATGAAATTTGGTAGGTAGATAGATAAAGCACTCGGCTAACACAAGGGATACTTTTTATCCCGGGAAACTTAAGGGTTCCCGTAGGAATGCTTAAAAACTCAAAATTTCCACTTCGTCACTAGATGGCGCTATCTTAACATTTTCTTTCTTTCTGGACACAATTCTGAAGTCCACCCGGACGAAGTCGCGGGCGGAAGCTAGTCTATTATAATATCAGTTCATTTACAGTACTCTACAGGGTTTTAAAAAAGTGCGTTTGAAATTTTAAGGGGTCTGACTAACCCCTTAGTAAGTACAGAATACAGGAAAATACTGAAAAAACCCGCTCTTCAAATATTTCTTTCAGATTCCCATACTAAATCTGAATAGTGAATCAAGAATTTGTATGAAAAACTGAAAAAAAGGTTGTAGATCGGACTTTTTAATTTTTTTTTCAGTATTCTATACTTGATTCTGAGTAACCCCTTATTTCAAAATCTCTTTTTAACAGCCTGTATAATTATATTTTCTGAATATTATTTACAACTGGCTAAAACTTATACAAGATGAATATTATTTAGAAATAGCTTTTCATTTTCATAAATAATTAATGTCCCTAACTGTGAATAGACTTTTACTATTTATATATTTTTTTTGTAATGTTTAGAATAAAATATTAATACTTACAATTATACGAATTCTAAAATTTTATAGGAGTCCTGGCTGATCGCTTACCAACGCAGAGCCAAAACGACTGAACCTAGAATCATGAAATTTGATCAACAGATTCTTTTAATGACATATGCAAGTAAACAGTTTCCAAATGGGATAAATAAGTGGTTTATCCCAAACTGAGCTATTTCAGCTGACTCACACTGTATCATTTATTCGTAAGTACATTTAAGTCAATTGACGATTTCCTGTTTTTAACACAGATACAGTATTAGTTTCGCGTTCATCTCTATTTAGGAAGCATGCGCTAGATAAAACTGTTATATATGCTTTTTGTTACCTCACTGTTGTATATGTAGTGTTATTTATTACAATAAATCATATTTAATTGAATTTAATTGTAGCAAAATTAGAAACAAGATTTAAATATTAGTAAAAAAGTGGTAGAAATGCTTTTTTACGAAATAAAGACTCTTTAGTGTGAGAGATGCTTTATTATTATTACCAAGGAGTTTGTAACTCATCTGCCTGAAGGTAGAAAAGAGGGAGCACTGTGAAGATTAAATTAGGTCCGTATATTTTATATTTGAGTTTAGATCGGCTTCTTGTACTGGGTCCCTTTTTAACTTTTGTAAAGATAGTTGGATAGAAAGGGATGAAATTATAACAACTGTGCTTGAACTCAGACCGATTTATTTTATACTCAGACTAAAAAAGTTTTTATTTCATAATTGTTGTCATTTCGTCAGTGATTAAAGGGTTAAAGACTTTTTAGTTTGAGATCTGAGTTTATTTCCTTCGATAGAGAAGACTTGTTGGACTAAAAAAAGTTTTTAACTATCCAAGACTGATAAAAAAGTGGTGATAGTTTACATGATTTCCCATAATAACTTAAAAACAACGTTTAATTAAAATATTAAAAAAGAGAAAGGAGCAAGGAACCATTTATTATTTATATATCTTAGGCATAATAAAGTCGCTGAAAAGGAAAATTTAAATGGAAGTGGAAGAAAAGCGTTGTGAATTGTGAAGCACAGCAAATAACATTTAGTAACTGAAGTTAGTAAAAAAGACTTTGAATTTATGAAGAAACTAACCAGTCTATATTAAATTAATTTTATACAGGGTGTTAAAAAATTGCGTTTGAGATTTAAGGGTTACTTAGAATCAAGTATAGAATACAGGAAAAATATTTAAAAAATCGCTCTTCAAATTTTTTTCCATTCTAAATCTGTATAGTGAATCAAGAATTTGTATGGAAAACTGAAAAAAGTTCACGATCGGATTTTTTCAATATTTTTCCTGTATTCTATATGTACTTGATTCTGAGAAGCCCCTCAAAATCTCAAACGCACTTCTTTTAACATCCTGTATACCTGCAATTGGTAGGTAGGTATTTTCGATTATATTTTAGTACATACTTTTCCTGGGCGTCGATTTTTTTGGTAATATTTTGTGACGACGAATTTACCAGATTTTAAACCTTCGTTTTGAATTTCTCACACGTCCCATTGCAAAACGCTTGAGCATAAAACTTTTGTTTCTCTGTCTATAGTCTATACCATCACACAAACACTCACATAACCGTATGTATATTATATGCGTGTATTTGTTTCATAATACTCACTAGTTAGAATACTTGCCGCCGTAACAATTATCGTCATAATGGAATGGAATACTAAATGAAATTGCACAATAAACTTATTTGAAACTTAAGTGAAGCAATATGGGTTTACTACTGTTAAAAAAAATGCTTGTCAGTTTTTTATCGCAATTTAGACTAAAGAGTCTTATCGCAAAAAATATGGTTTGGAGTTCAAAATAAGAATTTTATTACCACAGACTTACACCACAAAACACATAGATACAGAAGGTCCGCTCAATACGCTCACAAAAATCGTAAGCATATACATGCTTATAGACGTATACGGTCGTTGTAGGCAAGATCAGGTACTGTGCGATCGTGACCTTGCCTCGAACGACCGTATATTTCTATAAGCATGTATATGTTAACGATTTTAGTGGTTTGTATTGAGCGGACCTTCTGTGTCTATTTTGTGCTTACACCCCGCTCCCGGAGCGAAGCGACAATATAAAACTTCTTTGATTTTTACAGTGTTTTTAATTATTTATTTATAAAGCAGACAAGACCTAATTAATAGAATAGCCAGACGACAGATAACATAGGGTTATCGCGTGATTTATAACGGAATAATTTTATTATATAAATACTGCGTTAAATTTCAAAGACACGAAAGCGGGCAAAATACATAAATATAATATTATTAAAATTCACACTAGTTTTTTTGCTTACTGAAAGCAGAAATGTTTCAATCGTTAACTACGTATATCCAAAGACTTCTATTATAATAGAAGTCTTTGCGTATATCTTGTCTCTGGTTAACAACAACATATGTATAACGTTGCCCACTGCTGGGACACGTGTCTCTTTCCATCCCACGGGAAGGCCAGACCAAACTTCACACACGAAGACCAACCTTGGTTTGGTGAAGGGTGTGGCTAAGTTACAAATTTCGACACTACAATTTTTGAAACTTGGTAAGACGACCCTTTCGAGAGGAATTTCTCTCTTATTTCTACGTTGTGCACCTTAGGACTTTCTAATACTAATAATATACTACACTATACATAGAGCTGCGGCCAAATCAGTGACTAAGACTATAACAGAATCATCTATTATCCCGCAAATCAATGGTTACAACTCATACAGAACACAATACTTTATAAACAAAGCCGGGGGAGTAATTATATATATCAAGGAGTCCCTATCTTCAGATGTTACTGAACCATATCTAGAACATGCTAACGTATTGAGAATTGACCTAAAAAATCACTTTACACTCCTAGGCATTTATAGATCTCCATCTTTCAGGAGTACAGACACTTTCCTAAAATCATTGGAATGTTTAGTAGAATCAATTAGACAGCAAAACTCAGTGATAATAACTGCAGATATTAATATAGATATATGCAATGAATCTGAAAGTAGTGACTACCTGTCCTTAATGTCTGAACAAGGTCTTTTACCAGCCGTTAACACTCCTACTCGCGGAAATACCTGTCTTGATCATTTCTTTGTACGAACCAAGGGTTCGATAGAAGCAATAGTATGTCATTCTCGCATCTCAGACCACGATACTATTATTCTTGGCCTATCCTGCACAACTATCAACACACTCCCTAAGGCGAACAGACACCCAAAATTAAACATACCTGCGGTAGTTGCTGACCTAAAAAACATAGACTGGTACCCTGTTTTTAATTCACAGTGTCCCAATGAAGCAACAAAACTATTCATGTGTCTTTTAAATACCATCACCAGTAAACATACAAGATATAAAAAAATCAGTAGCTCTAAAATTCTTCTTCAACCCTGGATGACACCAGGCCTTCTAAGATGTTCTAAAACAAAGGACAAATTACATGCTGATTCTCGCAAAAATCCTAGAGATGAAGCCAAAAAACTAATTTACAAACGATACAGGAACTTTTACTATGGACTTGTTAAGAAATTAAAACGAGAACATGAACAGAAAGAGATAATAACTAACAAACACGACCCTCGACTTCTCTGGAAATCTATCAAACGTATCACACATACCCAACGTGCACAAATCACTCCATCAGATCTTCTTGAAATAAAATCCTCCCCTGAGGAATCACTAAACCACTGTAACGAAAATTTTCTACAATAGGGCACAAATTAGCAACGATAAGTCTTAAAAAGCTAAAAGACACTGACCAATCTCTAGCAACCGCGAGCCTTAACACTAACTCCCCTCTGCAATCGATGTTTATGCGACCTACTGACCCAGCTGAGATAGAAAAGATTATCATGAATCTGAAAAGAAATAGCGCACCAGGTCTAGACGGATTCACCAATGACTTGATTAAGCAAATAAAAGACATCATAATTCTTCCACTCGTACACATTGTTAACCTTAGTCTTTCCTTTGGAAAGTTCCCAGATGTCTGGAAAACCGCCGTCATCACTCCAATTTATAAAACAGGACCAAAAGATAAACCAAATAGCTACCGTCCAATATCACTTCTAAGCTCTTTTTCAAAAATCCTTGAAAAAATTGTCAACAGTAGACTAGTTCACTATTTAGAAAGCAACAATTTACTAAATAACCATCAGTTTGGTTTTAGAAAGGGGCGATCCACAGAAGACGCAGTCACTCTTCTGACGGAAACAGTTTCATCTTACCTGGATAATGGTCAGAGCTGTATCGGGGTCTTTCTAGACTTAGCAAAGGCGTTCGATACAGTCTCAGCACCAATCCTACTAAGTAAGCTGGAATCGATTGGAATTAGAGGATGTACTTTGGATTGGTTCTCAAGCTATTTGTCTGACAGGAGGCAATGTGTAAGGGTGGGTGATACAATAAGTGCTCCTAGGAAAATTGCTTATGGCGTACCTCAAGGCAGCATATTAGGCCCCACATTATTTATCATTTACATAAATGACATTTCTTTGATTCCTATACGCTGTGCTAAAATGCTGTGTTATGCAGACGATACCGCTATACTTTTCCACGAGTCGAACTGGAAGCAGTGCTTAAAAATAACAGAAGATGGTATTCGTAAAGTTGCTCACTGGCTGCAAAGAAACCTACTTACGCTAAACGTTGATAAAACAAAATTTTTGTGCTTCCACAAGACTGCTGCTTCTGGTCCAGATCTTAATAGAAATATCAAAGTCCACACATGTTTAGCACAACTAAACCTAAATAACAACTGTTCTTGCACTGAAAGGTGTACAAATTGTTCATTGAAAGGTGTACAAACATCAAGTATTTGGGGGTAACATTGGATGAAAAACTCACGTTTAAAAACCATATTAATTTGTTGTCCGCTAGAATAAGAAAGATAATTCACCCAATGGTAACCCTAAGGAATATACTGGACCTGAAGCTTTTGAAAGTAGTATACACGTGTCTCTGTCAATCTCTAATAACATACTGCATCTTAGCGTGGGGTGGATCTGCAAGTACTTACATGATTAAAGTAGAAAGAGCTCATCGCTCCATCCTTAAAGTCATGTTAAGAAGACAATTTCGGTACCCAACTCAAAACACTCTACGCGGAAGCGAACACGCTCAGTGTTAGAAAACTTTTTATCCAGCGTGCCTTACTACATATTCACAAAAAAGTTAAATCTTCTGAAGAATATAATTCCATAGCGAGAAAAAGAAAATTTATGATCCCATTACCCACAACGAACACTTCTTTTGCGCATCGCTTCACTAGTTTTATATATGCCCATTCATTTTTAATAAAATTTCTGCTCTTACTGACATAAGATATTTGACACTTCGTGAAACAAAGATTAAAATTTTCAATTTACTTATGGAGTGGACCTATAATCAAACTGAATCTTTCCTTAGAGTCGTCAAATAATGAACTGTTTGTCACACGAACGCGTAGGAACACATACTCAGCACACAATCTCTGTCTCACCAAACACACATATACACATACAAAAAAAAAAAAACACACACACACACACACAAATATGTATATATATATAATAATATAGTTTAATTACATGCCACTACATTCTGGTGTTCACTTTCTTACTGTATTATTTTATAAATTATACTAAATCACAAATAGATTTACAAGGAAATTCTTTTAACTTTGGTGTTGTACTATAGATAAAACTGCTAAGTTAATGTTAAAAATTAATATTCGATCTCCACGATACAGGCGCTGCCTAGTGTGGGATCAAAGTTTTTCTGTAAAATGTCAGTGTTTTTTTGTGAATAAAGATTTATTATTATTATTATTATTTATAAGGTCTCCTGATAAATGCAACATCAGGCAGCCACCGTCTACGTCTATATCTTGGGGAAGGACTTACAACACGATATTAAGAGGAAGAAATAACTTCGTATTAGATAGACTATAATTGACCACGCTGAATACGTTAAAAACAACCGACTTCAATCGCAATAACTCCAATTTTGCTATGTTTTTGTTGATTTACTCAAAAACCGCTGAATCGATTTCGATAAAATTTATATGGGATCACCTGTGAAGTATACCCTTTTAAACAAAAAAATAATTTTCCAAATCGGTTCAGGCGTCTTCGAGTAATCGGTGAACATACATAAAAAAAAAAAGATTCCGACGAATTGAGAACCTCCTCCTTTTTTTGAAGTCGGTTAAAAAGAAATTACATTCAATAAGTGTACAGTGCTTCGAATAAAACCTTTTTTTATATAAATTCATTTAAAAATTACGATACATAATTAAATTGTGCATAATTAAACATCATCATCACTAACACCAGGTGAGATGATGCCAAGGGCTTAGAGACTATCTCACTTCTCACTATCTCATCTCATCTCATCTCATCTCATCTCATCTCATCTCATCTCATCTCATCTCATCTCATCTCATCTCACTAATATTATAAATGGGAAAGTATGGATGTTTGTTTGTTTCTTTGTTTGTTCATCTCATCTCACTAATATTATAAATGGGAAAGTATGGATGTTTGTTTGTTTCTTTGTTTGTTTGTTCCGCTTTCACGCCTAAACTACTGAATGGATTGGGATGAAATTTGGTAGGTAAATAGATAAAGCACTCGGTTAACACATAGGATACTTTTTATCTCGGAAAACTTGAAGGTTCCCAGAGGAATAGTTAAAAAGTGAAATTTTTATTTTATCATGTTTATTCCGCTTTCACGCTGAAACTACTGAACGGATTGGGATGAAATTTGGTAGGTAGATAGATAAAGCCCTCGGTTAACACACAGGATACTATTTATCCCGGAAAACTTTTAAGTAAAGGCTGGAAAACAACATAGTAGAATATAGTTTAAGGGGGATCTGGTTATTACTTTTCCATGCCATCCTAGAGAACCGTCACAAATACAATATCCACGCGGGCGGAGCCGCGGGCAACAGCTAGTAATTAATAATTATTGTAAAAAATCTGATTCAAATTGCGAATGTCTGACCTATGGGTCAATATACTCATCTTTATATTCTTTATAAATACTACAAATACAAAGTAAGACATGTTATTCTGTTATTTAAACGACGTTGATTCATAGATTGTTGTTTATGATTATATCACCCATTCATTTTATTTATTTCTTAATCAGTAATGAAATAATAAATTTAATTAATAATAGTAGGTAAATAATATGTATAAAAAGTTCATTATTTTGTTTATGTGCATCTGTACTGGTGAATGTTCCCATAACGATTTGAATCATAAACTGTGCATCTCACTAATATTATAAATGCGAAAATATGGATGTTTGTTTGTTTATTTGTTTGTTCCGCTTTCACGCCGAAACTACTGCACGGATTTGAATGTTTGGTTTTGGTAGGTAGATAGATAAAGCACTAAGCTAACACATAGTATACTTTTTATCCTGGTAAACTCGAGGGTAAATGGCTAAAAACGGAGAGTTTTACTTTGTCACCAGATGGCGAAGTTCACGCAGACGAAGTCGGGGGCGGAAGCTAGTATATTATACATCTCTAAAATAAGAGAAAAAGCTTAATCGAAACGAAAATGGATCTAGATTTTCATTTTAAAGTCTAAAAGACCATAGAAAAAAAAGATAAGACCTGTCATAATAATGGATCGGAATATTAGGCAACTAAGAAGACTAGTGAGAGGAGATTGCATGCAGCCGCGACGAGGAGAGAATGCGTGGAGCGACAAAAATAGGTAAGAAAGAGCATATAGAGGAACTCTGTATGTAGCACCCGTGATAGAAAAGTAGCGCTGCTGTCATGGTATAGGCATGTCATGGGGAGAGACGAAAGTCATGTACCTAACTAGAAGAGTATTGAATATGAATGTGGATGTATTTTTGGAATGGAAAAGGAAGGCCAATGAAGAGATGGCTGCATTCTGTGAAGGTTGATATGAGTATGAAAGGCTTACATTAAAAAAGTCTTTATTTCATATGAATGGAGTGAACAATGAGATGAGAGTTATGGAAGAAGACAAAATAATTTATATGTAGTTTAAGAAGACATGTTGCGCCGACCCCAAATGATTGCGAAACTAGGTATTTATCAAAAATGCAATGCAAATGAACACAGTTTTCAATAACCTTACATACAGTGACAGCTACACCCGCCATGAAAAAGGCCTACCATAGTGCCTTTTTTCGCCGCCTCGCGCGCTTCGATCGTTTTAGTGTCTCTCAAGACCCACTTCGCACACAGCGAATAATCTGACTTTTGTCGTGTGGATGACACTGACAGGAGGGCGCTTTTGTTGCAAATCTGACATGTATGTGTATTTCATACAAATAGTGTCATTTTTCAAGATGGCGCCGTTAGTTCCGGTTTTTCACCACACGCCAAAAGATCGTGGTCAAACTGTACTTAGCTAGATGTGTAGTATTTTTTTTAATAGAATGAATAGAGAAAAATTAACCATAAATTGATTTTAGGTTTTACTGACACTTTTTCGTTATATTAGTATTTTTTTTTATTCCAAATTGTTTGTTTTTACCCGACTGCGCCAGAAGGAGGATTAAGTTTCTCGAGTGTATGTATGAATGTATATTTCTTTGCACGTTATGTAGCCTAAACGGCTTGATGGATTTAAGTTAGAGAGGTGCCGTTAACTTCGTCTTGATCCCGAGAGTGACACAGGATACTTTATTAACCGACTTAAAAAAAGGAGGTTCTCAGTTTGACCTGTATGTATGTATGTATCTATGTATGTTTGTATGTTTGTCCGCGATTATCTCGCGTTTGGCTGAACCGATTTTAATGCGGTTTTCAGAAAAGTGTTTGTTACATTTAGGAGAAGGTTTTAGTATTTTAACCGACTTCAAAAAAGGAGGTTCTTAGTTTGTTACGCGATTGAAGTCGGTTTTTTAACGCCTTCATAATGCAGTCGGATTATTTAAAAAAAAAATTATTTAGGTTATTTTATTATTTTTCATACATACAGTCAATTATTATGATAAAGTTCGCCTGTCTCTGGTGACGCAGTAGGAAACATCACAATCGTTTGTTGACATTGCATTATCGGGTTTAATGTTTTATTTATTTTGCTTCATAACCACGTAATGTTGGCGAAATGATTAATTAACATTCAGATTAATTTACGGAAGAGTGGAGACTATTATTTTCCTTTTTTTTAGCTCCAGGGTGGAAGGAGATGAAAATGAAAATGAAAATATTTTATTCGAAGTAGGTAGCAGTGTACACTTTTCGAACGTCATTCTTTTATCTACCTAATACGAGGTTCCTACCACTCGGAACTCGTATACCCACCGTTTCGGGAAGTGTTTGCGGAGTGAGAAGAAACGGCGAGCCCTAAAGAAACTCCCTCCAACACATTTTTTTTTAAGTCTTATATTCTATTCTATCTTAATGCTAGATCAATAAATGAATTATACAATGTCATGTCTGTAAATAAAATATACAAAAATAAGAATAAAGAAAGGATTCAAAAGAGATAAAAGTAAAAATTGTTTGTAGCTAATGACTAACAAATTCCAAAAAACCAATGACAAGAGCAGGCCAGTTCACACGGACAGCACCCGATCACGAGTATAACGCGAGAGTCAGCCATCGCTCCCCTCAACCATATTTGAGGGAAGGGAACGACCCGGCTCCCCATGTTTTCTCACTATCTCATCTCACTATAATAATATAATATTATAAATGCGAAAGTATGGATGTTTGTTTGTTCCACTTTCACGCTACAACTACTGAACGGATTTGGATAAAATTTGGTAGGTAGATAAAGCACTCGGCTAACACATAGGATACTTTTATCCCGAAAAACCGGTATAAGGGTTCCCGGAGGAATGCTTAAAAACTCAAAATTTCCACTTCGTCACTACATGGCGCCACCTTAACATTTTCTTTCTCTCTGGACCCAATTCTGAAGTCCACGCAGACAAAGTCGCGGGCAGAAGCTAGTAATGTAGGTATTGGGGCATTTCAGACTTGAACAACTTCAGATTTGAATGGGATTTTACACCTGAAGCAGGTTTCTTCGAGATAGTTGTGAGCCATGTTTGGTGAAAATTGGTTTATTGGTTTTCGAGTTATTGGAATTTAAATTTTGAGGTAATATTTTTGTAAATGATGTTAAATATACGTACAAATGTAAAAAATATATATTTAAATAATCTAGGTATTTAATTTGGGGTTAATATTTAGTAATGAAATTTAAAAAACGCCCGAATAAAGTCCTTTAGTGGAGTTAAAAAAAAATAACTTCAAACACAACCAGTAAAATCTATTGCATTATGTATACGAGTTTCAAGTATAGTAACCTTGTATTAGGTAGATAAAAGAATGACATTCGAAAAGTGTACACTGCAATACTTCGAATAAAATATTTTCATTTCATTTCAGTGTTACAAAGATCCTTAAATAGCGAAAATCTTCGAAAAATTGAAAATATTAATTTGCGCCAATATTAAAACTATTATTGTAATAAAACAACAAAAACACACATGCATGATTAACAACAGCTAGGTAAGTAGAATTATTTTCTGCGTGCGCGCATGTTACAGGGTTACACACATGAGGATGAAACATACCATATTTGGTAGATCAAGGCTAGTTTGTGATCGATTTAAAATTCTAAATAAATACAGGGCAAGGTACTGGCTAGTCAGTTATTATGCGCTAGAGTTTAGCGGTGTTTAATGAGTTACTTTGTTAATGTTGTTTTGTTACCATGTTAGTAACAACGATATAGAACCGCTGAACCAAATTTTTGATTCTTATGAGGGCAGTATTTGGTTTTTTCACTTCCAAACGGGATTCATCGCGAAGCTTATAATCTATGTTTGGTTTAAATCGATTCAATGGTTTTTTGAGTTATTCGACTTTTGCTGCAGGGGGTTCGACTATTTTTTTTGTTGTGTGGTGAATTTATCACCGTTTAATTGTTATACAGGTTGAAGCCAAAACAAAGCACCATAATTGACCACGCCGAATACGTTAAAAATAACCGACTTCAATCGCAACAACTCCAGTTTTGCTATGTTTTTGCTGATTTTCTCAAAAACCGCTAAATCGATTTCGATAAAATTTATATGGGACCACCTGTAAAGTATACCCTTTTAAACAAAAAAAGAATTTTCCAAATCGGTTCAGGCGTCTTCGAGTAATTCGAGAACATACATAAAAAAAAAGTTCCGACGAATTGAGAACCTCCCCCTTTTTTTGAAGTCGGTTAAAAATGTATCAATCCGTGATGGATTTCGCACTTCGAGGTTTCGTTCGATCTGTAGTAAATCCCAAATTGACAAGCGGTTTGGGTTTTAAAGTCTTAATGACATAATATATTTTTCTAAAAGCAATAATGTCTATCAGTAGGAAAGTTCTTATCGAAACATATTTAGCTTGGGAAAATGTATTTTTTCCCCTCGTATTAGAAAGCCCTACATCAATTCTTTTACGTGCATCCTGTAGCCTTGACATTTACGAGATACTGAACCAAAACTAATCAGCTGTTTTTGTAAACATCTTTGTGGAACCATAGTTCTATGAAATGTGAATAAAAAAAGTGATGGACGTTACATTACGTAAATGAACAGAAAAACTGAATACATATAAATGTTCCGTATCTATGACGTTTAAAATGCATTCGTGACCTTTTGCATGACCACGGCCTTATTGCACTGAAATTATCTTTTTTTTTTTTAAAAAAAAACACTGAATAGGTATAACGCGCAATCTAACAATCCATCATTTGAATGTAGGTATTCGATTTTTTTAATTATTATCACTAACCTTGAATTAGTTCTCGTAACTTTTGTCCCATTCGCGCCAAATTCTATTTCGTTGCCGCCAAAACTTTTTACTAGAGGCACGTCACCGTCCGCCATCATTGTTCTTTTTTCAAAATTGTCTAACACTATCACTACAAGTTCTTTATAATGCACAACTTTGAAAGTGGAACGTGTGTATGTGTTATTGTTGTGTACACGAAATGTACGTTCTGAAACGCGCACAACGCGCTCGACCGACGTTTCGCGTTGCACTGGCTGGCTGAGCGATTATTTTATTGATGTAAATTTATAATGATGAGCGTTCGCAACACAACGGAGATAAATACATGTGACGGCCGCGGGTCGGTCTGCCTTTTGTGACAATCGAATAGGTTTATACGACAGCAACCCGTTTCCCGACTATTTATAAGCGACGATAAGAGATAGCGGGAATGTACGCACGCAGAAGTAATGTTTTTGCGGTGTTTTCATAACAGAAATTGTATCGGGTTTTTCGTCGAATTTCCAACAATCAAAATTGGGCATCTAAAACAAAAGAAGTTCCACTGACTGAACTTATCCAGAGATTCAATATCTGAAGTGCGAAAATTAGTAGTTATTTAAATGACGACTAGGGATTTCTCGGTCGTAGCTTAGTGTCGCTGACTACACAGACACGGTCATAACCTGGATGGTTTTGGCTGATAGTCGCATTTATCTGGACTTTCAGTGCAGCGCAACGCACGTTAAGCCAGCTTCCCTCACTAGATGGCAGTCATTAAGCCTTATAGGCGGCTTGAAAACTGTCACCTCCACCAATCGGATTTGGCCCCCGTGTGCTGAGTATGGCCTAACCTTCCCGAGTTATGGGAAGTGACCCATGCCCCTGCAGTGGGGACGATATAGGTTGTTAACAGCACTTCAATCAAGGAATTTAACAACCCTTCGCATAACCCCAGGCTCAGCAAAATAAACAGACATACATACACTCATAAACCGTTACTCTCTTTCTGAGACAGTCGGGAAACAAGATCTGTGAAGAGTCTTGATATCAAATGACGGTGGAACAATCTCTGCAAATAAAACCTATTCAATCGAAATCTTTGAAAGTCCCCAGGTTAAGACTCGGGAAACACCGAGGCTGGCAGACTTCCTAGAGCAGCGGTTCCCAAAAGGTGTTCCGCGGAACCCTAGGGTTCCGTGGGAGGGTCACAGGGGTTCCGAGAGTTATACCTTATGTAGCTACATAGGAAACACGATGTATTTTATCGCTCATTATATGTATATTTCGGTACCAACCGACCTCTGCAACACATAATATTCTTAAGTTCTTACTCTTTCGCGCATACGGTAGAAACATAGCGCGCACAAAAATTCTAATCATTAAATTAAAATTTCAAACTTGGGTGGGACTTAAAGAAATATTCCTTTTGGCGAGGTAGTATTTCGCCAAAAAATGGTGGATCAATTAGGGTTCCACAGCAAGAAAAAATTGGGAACCGCTGTCCTAGAGAGTTCCACCCATCGTGGCTCCTGCGCGTCTTGCATTGTCCGTCGATCACGCAGGTTAACTGACTATAAACACTGTAATAACCCCAATGAATTTGACTGTAGGTAAGTGGAAATTATCTAGACCGTTTTCGTGCTTCGCAAGCCACTTTAAGCCGTTGGTACCTGTTACTATCACTACATTATAGGTCTGAAAACTCGAGACACATTTTTAGACACTAGTCCCACAACCTCCACCAATCCGGACTTTGATCCCGTATGTGGAGTATGGCCTAACCATCCCGTGGTATGAGAAGAGACCCGTTCCCCAGTAGTGGGGCCAATATGGGTTGTTTTGTTATATACTTAGGTGGAACGTGTCGTCTCGAAAATATGTTTTGTATTTCTTGTTCGCAGTCGTTACTGGCTAATTTGCTGCATTCCGACAAATAAAAGGATACTTTTTTATTGGGTGACGCAAAATCAACACGGAAAAACCAGATTCTGTGATGCTAAATTATTAGTCTGCAAAAAGTTGACTATGAATGTATCTTAAAGTGAGTGAAGAAGATTTTAAGGTACAGAGAGCGCAGTTATGATATGAAATACTTTATTTAAATGTAAACCAATATCTAATTTAATCAATTTGATTATTTAGGTACTACTTAGTAATTAAATGAAGCAGTTGAATACATTACAGTTTAAATATCTTAGTATGTTTTGCGCAAAATAGATTGTTATGTACATAGAATGTCTACTAGCTATCAATCTATTTAGTAGTTCTTTAAAGTAATACGGTATTGACAAAGATGTTCTTAATCTGATTTCAGGTATAAAATTACTTTAAAACCAGCTGGTTAGTTCAAAAATCAAAGACTAATTTAGCATATGTATTTACTAATTAATATATACGTGCTATTTTTATGATTCCACTTTTTTTTGCTTTGTTTTGATTTATTTTCTATTTTTATCCATTTATATGTTTCTTTGATTGTATAATTTGATATCTGATTGTATGGTGGCAAAAACTTTTAACTTTTTTTTATGCTATCTGCTCGTACCTTAATGGGTGATGGCAGAAAATCATTGCTTAGCAGTGCAAACTGCTACCATTGCTTGCATTTTGCTGAGTCATCTTCCTATTCAGGACCTATGCACAATTTACTATGTTAATTTTTTATTTTTTTTATTATCAGCAATGTGTACGTTTGATATTTTGTAACCCTTTAAAATGTATGTCCTGATTCAATAAATCGATTGACTGAATATAGGCTTTTACGAATTCCAGGACCCCTTAGGTTATACTGCAATGACTCGAGGCATTAAGAAGGAATCAGACGATACCTTGCACTCCAAATTCCACTAATCCATTTAGAAGCATCGCTAAAAATCATAAATTCAGAACGAAACATTAAGGTAGAATTCTCGTATGAAACTAAACATCTTTTTTCTCTGCGATTTTGCGGTCAATATCGGTAGCTGTCTTTAAATGTCTTTGCATGGAAAGTTTAGTATTTATTGTACTATTTACAAAAAGGTAGAATTCAATTTATTCAGTTTCATGGGTATAAATCCACCTTGTTGCTACATTCTGCGTAATTTCCAGAATCTGTCTTTTGTTAAATGTGTCATTTGTAGAATCTGTCATTTGCAGATTCCGACATTTTACGAATCTGTCGTTTTTTGCTCGTCTTGACATTTCCAGAATCTGGAAAATGTCGAATAAACCTCCTAATTATTGTACACACTCATGACTTTCAAACGTGTCTACACAAGCATTAGAATTCTATAAATAAATTTAAAAAAATAGAAAAATTCTTGGTTCGTTACTGCATCAAACCGTCGTCCGATTGTACCACGCAGTGTCAACCTCGGCTAGGCCGCCAAACAACGCCAAACGAACGCGTCACAGCACAACACAGACCGCACTTCTGGCCAGCTCTTATCTGTGGCATTGAACTATGAGACTAAAAAAGTCTTTATTAAAAAGTCTTTAATGGGATTACCATTTATAAATAACCATTAGTTAATTTGCGTTTTTGACACAGTTCATATAAAAATCTAGTGTTTTTCTTCTCCTTATCGTGTGGCACAATTTAACCGTACTTTTACCAAGGATGCCTTTAATATGCCTTTTGTCTGGTGAAGCACTTAGCATCACCCGCGGTCAATATGGCCTTTACATTTGCACCTAAGGAAGTGTGCAACGCGACCATAAAATCTAGCTGAGTGGCAATAACAAGTAGCCTATAGAGGCACCCGGAAGAAGGATTCCTACATGTCCTATACTGATTGCATGATGACACCCCAAAGCTGCTTATTTCAGGCAATCCAATAAATATTATCGTGGGTAGGTACCGAACTTCGAGTTAAGTATTTGTCGAACTAGGTAATGTCTTGTAAACTAATGTCTGTAGAACTAGAGTCTGGCAAAAGCGTAACCTGGAATTTTATTAAAAGTTTTTATATGGCAACATAAAGAAGTTGTTATAGGCTGTCACTGTTAAATGTTAGTATGACTGGTAATTATTGATACTTGTTGGCTGAATATTCATATTCATTATTTATTGTATTGTTGAGCGTAAGAAATGATATAATTATATTATTTGTGATGGCCATTCGTAAATGATAGATTTTATGATAATTTCTGATTTTTTTGTGCAGAAATAAACTGCAGATCATCAAAATCAGTTCATGAAGTAGACTGTTTTTATGTTTATAGATAAACAAGATGTACAAGGAGTCAATAAAATTGTAAAAAGCTAATTGTAAATTGTTATTTCAGCTAGTATAAATATATTATAATAAAGATTTATCACACAAGTATTAAATATATTTTTTCCTGCCATGGGTTGGTGATACCACATGAAGATTTTTTGAATTTGTCGCTCTTTCTCAGGTTACGCTTTCGTTTGTCAGACTCTACTAACTTGTCGCAGTAAGAATAAATTTAATAAATTGGATCATATAATAATAATTCATATTTATCAAATAGTTCATTACAGAATAAAACAGTTTTTCCATAAGCCATGTCCTAAGTTTACATTTAAATAATCTATTAGATAATAATTTTATGTCATTAGGTATAGCATTCTATATTTTAATCATTATTAAATCATAAGGTTAAACATCATATTCAAAACAATTTGTTCTCTTCACTGATCGTATAATAATAAATAAGTAATAAGTTTATATTCGAGATATATCAGGTTTTCCCATATCTCATCTCACTAGTATTACAAATGCGAAAATATGGATGTTTTTATGTATGTTTAATCTGCTTTTACGACGAAACTACTGAACGGTTATAGATGAACTTTGGTAGGTAGATAGATCAAGTACTAGGTTAACATATAGGAGAATTTTTGACCCGAAAAATAGACAGTTCTTTTATTATTGCATAGAAACAATGGCGAACGAAATGAAAATATTTTTGTTTTACATTTCAGGTCACAACGGATGAACAATAACTCAAGTGGCAAAGAAACTTTATTTATTGCTATAAAAACTCAACCGATGTCATTGAAATTGGGGAAAAGAGCTTAGATAAACAATGAGTATACAACAGTTTTATCACGAAAAATCAGAAATTTTATAAAAAGTTTTTTTATAAAATTTCTGAAAACTGGAAGAAATTGCTACCTAGCAATAAGGCCGCCCATTGTATCTTCTTTCCAGATGTAATTGTTATTCTTATATGTATGTGTTATTGCAATAAAGCATATTCAATTGAACTGAAAATCTCATTTCCGTGCCCGCCTCTTGCGGCTCGCGCACTGTGCACCCTCATCGGCAATTCGGCAGTAACAGATACTTTATCCACGCGGTCGGAACTGCGGGCAAAATATAGTATTGTATGTATAAAGGGTGTTAAAAACAGTGCATTTTTCAGTTTTCTTTACAAATTCTTGATTTACTATTCACATTAAGTCAGTATGCGAAACTGAAAAAAAGTTCTTATTCTACATATACTTTATTCTGAGTAACCTATTAAAATCTCAAAACGCATTTTTTTACATCCTGTATAAACAAACTTCGTAAACACGTAACTTCTCAATGCTAATAATTTCCTGGAACTTCCGGTACGGGAAGTGGTTTTTGTGGGCGTCAAATTGTGAATCAGTTTTAATTATTATAAAATCTGTTATCAAAAATAAATTCTGAAATGTCATCACATGAAGTGTTAGCATTAGCACATTTATTGAAATTGCAGACTAACTACTACTCACATCACGAACTTTTATTGCGTGTACAATTTTTAATTTATAATAATTTCGTAATTAGTATGCAAATTACCATATTCAATACTGACATCGTTCACATCAATCATCGTTCACAATTTTTTTTTAATTAATTTAATTTTTGACATAAGATAAGCGATGGTACCGACTTGGTAATACCGAGCACGGAAGCGGGCTTATCAAGATTCTCCAACGCAATGGGAACTAGCTACCTTGTCTTCATGTCGGAACACATCAATGCTGTGAACTTTTACAACATCGTAACTTATGCCAAGTGCTAACTAATGGCGGATAAAAAAAAGATTTTTTTTGAGAATTCAGTATGGGTTCCCCCGGGAATGTGGTTCAGTATGACGAGTAGAAGATTTTCAGGAGATACATGTCTTATTACATTCTGTATACAGAATGTTAAAAAAACTGTGGTTGAAATTTTAAGGGGTTACTCAGAAATACTCAAAATCAAGTATAGAATAAAAGAGGAATATTGAAAAAACCGATCTACATTTTTCAGTTTCCCATAGTAAATCTAAATAGTGAATCATATCATATCATTTATTCACTTCTATTAAGAATTTGTAGAAAACTGAGAAAAATAATTGACCGTAGTTATAAAATATATTACCCCTTACTTACTTTAAAGTCAGTTGGATCGTTATGGTATAACTACGGCCAATTGGAGATTGGATTTTTTCAATATTTTTCCTGTATTCCATATTTAATTCTGAGTAACCTCTTAAAATTTCAAACGCACTTTTTTAACAACCTGTGTAGTTTAAATAGTAAATAATAATAGTTTAAATAATACATTTAAAAACATTCCATAATAACAAAACTAAAACCACAAACTCGTCTCAACAAAATGCTACTTCGTTCTAAAATCAGAATCACGCTAAAACCAGAAATAACTTTGTGCTGAATTAACGGTAAACGCATGGCCGTGCTTACTGCGAATTGCGTGAGAGAGACAGTTGTATATGCGATTAGTATGCGGGAAAGAGAGGTAGTAATAGTTGCAAGTCGGTTATCTCAAATAATGTCATGTCATCATGTTGTTTTGTGACTTGCAACGCGTGTGCGCGGTTTGAATCTTTATGTTAAAGGTAGCGTGGGATTTTAAATTTCAAACAAGCCATTGACCAACAAAGGGTTAACTGATCTGTGGCTTAGTGGTTAGTATACTAGATTCTGCCACTGAAAGGTTGCGAGTTCGAGTTTCTTTAGAAAATTAATGTTATAGTACAAATTACAGAAATCTTTGTATACTTATTACTTATGATAACAATGATGAGCTGATACACATCCTTTTATAAATACAAACATATTTAGATGTGTTACAAATAAAACGCACAGACGCATAGCAAACAAATCTGCTCGTCACAGAGCAAAAAAAATATATGCTCTGGGTTGGGTTGGAACCGCGACCTTTGGCATAGCAGTAAGGCTAACATTACCTCATTAAGTCAGTTAATGATAAGATTGATAAATTCCTCATTATACCTCATCATTTCCGTGCTTCGCTAGCTACTTTACGCCGTTGGTGCCGATTGCTATCACTAGATGACAGTCGTTGAGCCATGTCAGAGGCCTTATAGGAGGCTTGAAAACTTCTGATATTAGGGTTGGCCACTATCCCCACATTCAAACCTTCAAGAAAAGAGCGTACTCTCATATCAAAGGCCGGCAACGCACTTGTGACTCCTCTGGTGTTGCGGGTGTCTATGGGCGGTGGTAATCGCTTACCATCAGGTGATCCTTCTGCTCGTTTGCCACCACTGCCATAAAAAAAAAACTCCACTAATCTGGAATTGGCCCACGTGTGTGGAGTATGGTATGGGGAACCCACACAACCTTCCCGTGACATGGAAAAGACCTGTGCAGTAGTAGGGAAAATGCCGACTTATCCATTTCGGAATCTCTACAGCGCGAACTGAAGTTCCTACTCAGGTGCGAATAATGAAGGAGCGAATCGTGGAAGCGCGAAAAATCTGAATCGCCGCTTTTATCTTCGGCATCTTCATCACTTATGATCAGGTGAGGCGATGTGAAAAGCTTATCAGTTGTGAATTAAAAAAAAACCTATAATAAGACGGCCAATATTGCGATCCTAAGTGCTGCCGTGTCGAGCTTCAGGTAAAGGGCGTCACACACTAGCGCTATACTGTGCTATAAAATCCGACACACTCATAGACGGATGGCGAGTCGTGGGGTGACCGTGAAGTCAGAAGACTCATACCTCGCCATCCGTCCATGTGTGTGGCGGATTTTATAGCACAGTATAGCCCTAGTTTGTGATGCCCTTAATTGCGATTCAGATTTTTCGCGCTTCCGTGACTCGCTCTATCATTATTTGCACCTGAGTGGGAACTTCACCGAACCTTTTTATGTATTAGCTTAATCGATAAACAACGGAGATAATCGGCCATTAAAACGTCCAAATTACCCGAACCCCGATACGGGCGATTAGAAACCAGAGCGAAAGTCAAAACAATCGCAATCAGTGAAAGCTGTCATAGAGACAGCCAATCGCAGCCCAGATCAGCCCATTAGATCACCAATCACGTATTCGGAAAGTCGGTAATGCCAAATTTGGTGATCGTTGATTGGCTAATAAACTATTTGAATTTTTTCGTTCAAATGACTACTGTTACTGATAACATAGACAATTTATTTAATTGATTTATTCAGGAACTAAAACCTTTTAAAAGCTTTTTAAGCGACTTCAAAAAAAGGAGGAGGTTCTCAATTCGACTGTATGTATGTAATGTTCTGTATGTCATACCGGACACTCTTTATGAAATCGAATCGATTCCCAGCGGTTGGTTTAGTGGTAGCTGTACAACCCGCCTGGCTAGCTACCACAATCTAAGTCTTGCCGCCAAACATCAATGTTTAATAGCATTGATGTGTTCCGGCAAGGAAATAAGATAGCCAGTTCCACATTGCGTTGGGGAATCTTGGTAAGCCCGCTTCCATCTTCGGCATCATCATCACTTACCACCAGGTGACACGATGTCAAGGGCATACCAAATGTGGATAAAAAAAGGAGACGACATTTGAAGGGAAGATGTGATTATCGTTTTTGACCTTAATCTTGATTTTCAAATTCTATCTATTGATTTCAAAAGATCGCTCTTTAGCGATAAGACCGCCTACCTGTATAACATTTTTTTCTAATGTTTATGTTTTTATTTTCCTGTTTTGTTGTGCAATAAAGTGTTTTCATTCATTCATTCAAATTACAGTACAGCTTTCTTCTATAGTTAATTCCAATCAAAAAAAAGCAAAAGGTAAACAAACGTAGTATGCAGATGACATTGACATGTGTCAGTTCCATAGTAAGTTAGTTTACCTTTTGCTTTTTTTGATTGGAATGAAGTATACTGGCCAGTATAGGAATTTATCCAGGTCAATCAATTAAATACCTTATCTTATCAGCGTAGTAAATTAACTCACAAGATAACAGACTCTTAATACGAATTAATGCATTTCTGATAACTTAACACCCGGTACCACCATACAAATCGCCCGAATTATTTACTTACTATGACTTCCCTTTAGAACCGAGCTAACACTTCCCGAAACGTTGAGTGTACAAGTTCCGAGTGGAAGGAACTTTGTATTAGCTTACGCAATAGAAAGGGATGGAAAATAGTATAGGTATATGTATAGGGTCCTTCTAAAATACCTGAAAAACATTAACAGTGGCTTTACTCATGAAACTTCACCAAGGAACCTATAATCCATAAATAAATAAAAATTACTTCCCATCGCATGTCCTGAACTGAATTGATCTTTACTGCGTCGTATAGTGAACCTTCTGTACTTGTACTATTGGGTATTTTATGGTACTAAACAAAAAAAAAAGTGGCAAGTGGCAGCCACAGCAACAAAATATCCGCCATTCAAAAAACACCTTATAACACAGCTCAAGTGAAATATTCGGCTATACAAAAGACATCAACGAATGCTACGCTGATATTTGGTAACTTTTCCGTTAAAATACTGAAAACCACTATGTGAACTTTGAAAACAGCATATGAAAACTATTATTCTTCCTCCGACTAAATATTTTTCGAGCAAAGAGCACACATTAACACATACATTACGACCCAATACATATTTTAAAAATTCGCTAAAATACTTAAAACCACTATGTGAACTTTGAAAACGTCACTTGAAAACTATAATTCTTCCTCCGACTAAGAATTTTTCGAGCAAAGAGCACACATTTACACATACATTACGAGTTACGACCCAATACATATTTTAAAAACTCGCTAATAAATTAACAATGCATGAAATACCTTGACCAATTTTAGAAAAAAAAAAATACTCGATTGCATATTTTTTTAATTCTGTGAATTTGTGAGGGTTTGTCTGCAATCGCATCTGATGATAAGTGTGGAACACGCAATCCCAAAAAAAAAAACTTATAGATTAAAAGACTGTAGATCAAGACGAATATAACGACATCTCCTTGTACTCCAAAATAAGTATAGTTCGCGTCACGTCAAAAGAACGCTGGCTGGCGTTCCAAGGATGTACTCTGACAGCAATTGTTTAGTACCCTCTCTTTCACACTTACGCTATCCTATATTATGCTATCCTGTTGTCAGAGTGAACTGTTGTGCCCTCGGAACGCCCGCGAGCGCTCTTTTTACATGACGCGAGCTGTACATCACACCATTTTAGTTACAGGCGGAAATCCGTCTTTCTGTCAGAGTAAAAAAGATAAACCTTATAAAGGAAAGTATTTAGGTATGCGGTGGACATTAAATTAAATTGAAAATTTAAGAGCTAAAGCTATTAATTAAGCTAATAATGTTGTTAATCGGTTATCGATAACTGTAGTCAGGGACCTTTAATCAGTTCAAATAGTAAATAGGTAACTATAGTTCTCTACAATATCCAGACTTAACCCCGTGTGGAGAGTGCGTCCCAACCTTCCCGGTGGTAAGAGGCTTTGTCCCAACAACGAGGACGTTATAGGTTGCTAACAGTTAACATAGCAATTAAATTCTCAGTTTCATTCCTTTTTTCAGCAACACTTTGGCTTTAACATTTGATTACATTATTTTTTTTATCCCCAAAATGTTTATACGTATTTTATGTAGAATATCAGACTAAAAAAAGACTTTATTTCATAAAACCAACACACTCAATACTTTTTCATTATTTAAATATTTATTGTAGGTACTAATCACATAGGTATATCTCGAGTTTTTTTCTCGAGTCTTTATATGGCTAGAAAAAATACCTAATACCTATGTAGGTTAAATAAATATATGGGTGTAGAGTTTTTATTTGGTTTATGGCAGATCCTGGCTGGACACGATACCTAGATCGACTTTAATTTTAAAACTAATTACCCACAAAGTCTACTTTCATACAGTTTGCCTTATTATCTTGAATAATTGACCACGCTGAATACGTTAAAAACAACCGACTTCAATCGCAACAACTCCAATTTTGCTGTTTTTGTTGATTTTCTCAAAAAACCGCTGAATCGATTTCGATAAAATTTATATGGGACCACCTGTGAAGTATAACCCTTTTAAACAAAAAAAGAATTTTCCAAATCGGTTCAGGCGTCTTCGAGTAATCGGTGAACATACATAAAAAAAAGATTCCGCGAATTGAGAACCTCCTCCTTTTTTAAAAAGCAGAAAAAGTAGTCGCTTATTAGTAGCCTATTCTCCATAAAACCTCATAAAAATTAAGAGTTTTTTTAAATGTTGTCAATTTAATATGAAGGTGACGTAACTAGGTACGCTCCGCACTAAAAAAAAACGATAACTACAGAGTCAGAGTCAGAAACAAATACCTGTATGTATTTATAAATGAAAAACCTACCTACGATATGAACACCTGAACCTCTTATGAACAAAGCAGTAATGAACATAAATACATATGAACAATCAAGATAATCATATCTAGACTGCAAATGCAAATAGTCAAAAATAGTTTAACGCATACGTAGGTATGCATGTATACACACAGCTGTAAACTAGTTAACTGTTTGTTCAACCCACTTGGGTAGTTGTAAAAGTTTGCAACGAACGCATAAACATGGTTACCACGTCGAACTATATCACGTCACCTTACATTTTGTACCAAAATTTATGGTACATACCAACGCGGCTATTGAATAAATTTCAAAACCAGGGTACCTATTATGATCTTTTTTAAGTTAAATATTGAAAAGAAAGGAAAGAACAAAGAGGATTTTGCAATTACCTACCTTACAAGTATCTTTCTCATACGCTTAGATACATAACAAGTTTTAGGGAAATATGCAGAAACCTTTTTTCTACCCCAATATTGTGAAGGCAATATACTTAGAGCTATACACAGCCTAGTCTGTTAGAAATCTTCTGTTTCAAAACCAGAAAATCACAGTTAAACTTTAAAAAGGAGATTGGCTGTTTCATTGTAATTTTTGTGTTTTCAAAGGACTACAAAGGAGATATAAAATTCATTAATGAAAAGCATATAAAGTTCAACAAAGAAACAAGAAGATTAATCCGATTATCCAAGAGACATCGAAACTCCCTCACAAAAATCTAGACCACCTATTCTATCAGGTGCAACTTTCATATCTGAGTATTTATGTTGTACAGTAAAGTTTTCTATTAAATTCTGAATAAATTATATTTGTAGTTAGGTTAAAGTCCATTTCCAGAACACAAAAGAAGTTAAACTAAAAAAAACGGAATGACTCACCGTTATCTCAACCCTAAACGAGACGGAGAAAGTTAAATTCAACGTAAAAAAAAAACAGTTTTTTCAACTTACCTGACTTAGGTCGCGATGAACGGGATTTCACTTTAACGTCGCAAAAACACAACTCCTTCAAACGATTGTACAACTTTTTGAACGCACAATAACAAAGTGTTCACTTTAATATTTAACTTTTAAGTACTTATGTGTCTACCTGCAAAAGAAAACTTTTATATAACTACACGCATCTACTTCCTATAAACATTCAGACCGGTTTAACGTATTTTGTAAGTTATAACGTTCTAAAACGTATAATTGATCACAGTTTGTTTGCCAGACGATCGAAGAGCTATGTCAACAAAAACCTTTATGTATTATTTTCTCCTTGAAATTTGTTTTTGTTGAAATAACAAAGTATTAAGAACGGTAAGCGTGCGCTCGCGTTGGCCCCCCGCTTGCAACTACCTTCGCTAAGGTGAGGTGAGTTCTGTGTTACCAGGTACCAACCAGGCTTTTTGCTTCACAATACAGCCTTTCGTCTACATTCAACCAGTTTAAAATAACTAACGTCTCTATTCCGACGCAGCAAGCGGCATATTTCAACAAACTTGCACCGGGTAAACGGTAAAAAATAAATTTGCTCATTAAAATCATGATAAAACGCGTACAAAGGATTATTTTATCGTATTCCAAAGAAGAAAAAATACGTAATTGAATGTGATTGCGGTGAAAAAAGTGAGGAGTTCACACGTCTTGTTTTGCGAAGAGACGCGGTTTGTGAGCGATTTTTAGTTCACTTGCTGTTTTTGTGTTTTTGTTGAAACTTTTTTTGAGATACCTACTCCAATAACGCTGTATCTACATCTGTGTTATTTTAAGATAACTAGTTTTTTCTGGTTCTTTTGGTTGCATTTTTAGGATTGTACAATCTTGATTTTTATAAATACGTACATACTAGAATACTAATACTCTTCGTACAAACTGATTAGCTGTATACAGAGGTCAATTGTATTTTTTGGTGATTTCAGCAATATATTCTATCAAAAGTGGTTCAAGTTTATGAGTAGAAGCCATATTTAACGGGGCTTCCACATATTTTGCTACATATCATCTTCAGAAAGGTATATTCAATCAAAAGTGGTCCATTTTTATCAGTAGAAGCCATATTTAACCATTGAACTATTATTACTAGTAATAATACCTCAATGTATTTAACGGGCTGCCCTCAGATGACAAAACGCGGTAACCTAAAAGTAGTGAAGTTGAGAAAAACGCGGTTAAAGTTGCGATTTGTCGAAATATTCTATAGGATTTTAAGGTTACTCTATTTTGTATTTTGGTATTAAATGGAGTGAATAAATTTTTGACCACATTACGTCATACGTCAGGAGTAGTAGATCAAATTAAGCTATGTTACGACAAAACGCGGTAACCCGGGTTGCCGCGATTTGTCATCCGAGGGCAGCGGGGCTTCCACATATTTTGCTACATATCATCTTCAGAAAGGTATATTCAATCAAAAGTGGTCCATTTTTATCAGTAGAAGCCATATTTAACGGGTCTTCCACATATTTTGCTACAGAAAGGTATATTCAATCAAACGTGGTTTAATATTATAAATAGTAGACACATAACGGGTCCTCTCATCAAAGGAATTATTTTATTCGTAATCTCATCCCTACTTTTACTATTTATGACCAAAGATAATATAATAATGAAATAAACACTTTTTAGTCTAAGCCTCTATATAAAAGAAGATTTCAATCACATCCATAAGACTCCATATTGGATTTTAAAACTGTTAATGCCAAATTGGTCATCGAATTTTGTTGCTTGTACTGAAAACGACGTTTTTGTTTTACATGTTTTTTTATTATTGTATATTACTTGAAATTTTTAGATAGCTGGTGTAACAACAAAATGACGCATTGGTAAGTATACAAATAATTATTCTTTTATTCTTCTTCAAAGAGTATTTGTAGGTATTTACTTACAATGTTTTAAGAGTCGGGAGTTTTCTTCTTTTTATCGTGTGGCACCAGTTCCATTTAACGGAACTGATACTCAATGTCAATAGCCGTTTGACCAGTGTTCATAGTCCCAACACCGTATTACCAATGGCTTTTTTGACCAATCGCTCAAAATACCAACCGCTGACAAAGACAACCGCTCATTTGACCAATGGGTTAAAATCCCAGCAAATGCTTTAACTTGAGATTTTGATGGGGATCTACTGTCTGGCACTTATAGTACCCAAAAAACTATAAGATACGAAAATGTGTGTATAAAAGGTAATTAAGGGTACAACCGTATCTTCCACAAAGGATAGATAGCAGTTGCCTAGTGTTGAACTTAGCATCACCTGCGGTGTTGTTTAGGGCGCGTAAATTTACACCTACGGACGTGTACAATGCGACTGTCATACACATCTTGAAATCAGATGTCCAGGTTTCCTCACAATGTTCTCCTTTACCGTTAAAGCAATCGGTATGAAAATGCAAGTAAGTTTTGATGAACTCATTGGTATATTGGCCAGGATTTGAACACGAGACCTCTCGTTAGGAGGTCGAAGTCACTATACCGTGGAACCACCAAGTGTCTACTACTTTGGAACAGAATTTTCTGAAGGTAAGGTAAGCAGCAATGGTAAGGTAAAACCTTGAAAGTTTGCTCTTGTTCATACACTTCCATACTTAGATGATCAAACGAACTTACCTCAAGTGAAGTTCGATCTTAATTATCCTTCCTTGTCGGAGAGATTTAATTGGTTAACATGTAGTAGTCCTCGTCTACGTTTGACCCACTCGCACGTAGTTTAGCGCCATAAGAGAAAAAGAGACAGCTAGGTACTCTCCCACCTCGGCGCCATTGCATGGTCCAAGCCTCATTCATTTTAGAGAATAAAAAAGGCAACCTACATACTACAACATTGGTATTAGGGGTTTTAATACTAGCATCCTAGTATTTACTACTCTAGGGCAGGGAGGGACCTTAAATCTCTCCGACAAGGAAGGATAATTAAGATCGAACTTCACTTGAGGTAAGTTCGTTTGATCATCTAATTATCCTTCCTTGTCTTCTAGATTTAATTGGTTAACATGTAGATGTTTAGAGAGACTAACAATGTTGTAGGTAATAGGTATGAGAATTATTGCAATAAAATATAATCTGAGAGATTTTATAACTGTAATTCAATTAACAGAAATTTATTTCTGGAAGAAATTTCTTTTAGAAACAAGTTGCACCCCTTGCGTATATTTAATGGTAAGCTTTTATATTATGCCCATTTTGTGTACACAATAAATTATTAAAAAATAACACTTCCTAGAAGGTTGTCAAATAAACAATATGAAAATAAAATTAAATCTTGTTCAATTTTATAAATGTGATTGTTAGTTGAACTTGACGTTAGGTTCTGAGTGATGAGGTTACACTTAGCATAAGTGCAGCGATAGACGATAGTTTTTTATGAAAGGTATATGCAGCGTCGTTGGGAACCGACGTCGATGCATAGGGAACCTGTTTGACATTTCCATCCTTTTAGCTATTTGGAACATCTGTTCTAAGTCCAAAGAACTGCTAAGATGGTAATCTAATACGATATTCTGGAACCTTAATTACACTATGTACCTATCGTATTTTAACAAATATGGTTTTAACCTGTACATCTTTCATGTACTGCTTGAATAATTCACGTTGAACATCTGAAATTCATTTTTAGGTAATTTGACAAAAAATGTATCTCAAAATAAACCCGAATAACTATAGGTATACCCGCAATGGGGATGAGCCGTGAACAAACCAACGAATCTATACTCCTGATCGATAATATTCCCCCACTGTTTAAAGCTAGACGTGAACCGAAACTTGGTATTATCGACCAGTGATAGGAATTTTATATCCAGCACTGACGATATGCATTTGTTCGTTCCTTATACGAATGAATAAGTAAATATTTGAGACAATATTTAAAAATATAAGTTTCAGGTTCACTTATAAGAAATAAAATATAGATAAATTCTGATTTCATAACTGACCCTACGTCAGGTATGAAAACGGTAGTAGCTTGAGCAGCATTTTTTTTTAAGACTTATTACATAATAAGTCATAATTTCGAAATAATAATATGAAGTTCATAATAATTGGAAAAAGTGGGAACCGTTGAAGATAGTTACACAAATAAACGGAAAACATTACAAAGATGTAAAAATGTACTTATTACATTTTGTATTTATTCTTTAAGTTAAAATTATTATTTTAGGCTGGATAAGCTTATTTAATAAGTTTTGGAATGAAGTAGAAAACATGTTTAGTATATTTATCTAAACTGTATCGATAACGGTAATTTCAGCAAGTTTTATATGTATTCTATTGTCAATACCAGCAATAGTATTCTATTGTCACAACTTTTTAACATTTTAATTTCTCGTTCTTTTGTTGTGTGTTTACTTAAAGAAAACTACCTGTTTGGTTTATAGAGAAAAAAATTGCTGTAATTTTATATAGCCACGAAAGTATATCGCGGTTAATAAACTTTCAATTGTAAATAATTTAGTTCAAAATATACCAGAAGTTTCACGTAAGCTACGACTTATAATAATTTGTTTTTGCAAAATTCGCTGATGTTCACATTTTTCATTTTTAATTCATTCAAAATCTTTTTAATGTATATTTTGATTATAGGCGATCTTAAACAATGCCAATAAATAATTTTCACCATCCTGACAAGGACATCTCCAGTGTGCTGTGGAGGCATCAACAAAAATTTTGATTATGCAAAGTCAAAATTAATTGATTATCCACCATCTAAGAATTCACAGATTTCACCCATCAAACATTGTTGATTATTCTTATCTGGTGATTGCGGCAGCTTTATTAAGACTTAACCTGCATTAAACTTAAAAACAGGCACACCTATGAATCATTGTCATCTAGACTGAAGACATGGCTTCATAAGAAAAAATAACGTAGGTATATGTATTTATTATAATTAATACTTCCCGAAACGCTGTCATTGCAAGTTTCGTGTAAGTAGCAGAAGCTAGGTACAAAAAAGACAATTTTAAGTATAAGGTACAGAAAACCTTATTTTATAAAATACTTTTATTTTTCTTATTATAATTATTTACGATTACTTGTCAGTTATGGTAACTGTAAATCGAAAGGATTTTGAATCGTATACCGAACTGGTTTCTATCAATTAATTATTTAAAGAATTAATGTGTACAATATTGTACATACAATTTAATTCGTTGATTTAAAATATATTTGGTGTTAAGTTTAACACCTCTCAATAAGATAATAATATAATGGTGATAACATCCTCAGATGGTTCCAAGTTTTGTGTTGGCGTGGAGTTTAAGTGTGGCGTAGTTCCCCAAACAATGGAGTATTTGACGTCGTGCCCTGCATGCCCAGATAACTGCAGGCAGGCAGATCTAATGAGTGCCACGGACAGTGCAATTCGCGTGGCTGAATTTTGGGCCGAGACTATTTAGGTTTGTTATCGACCGAAAAGAAGAATAACATAGAATAATATAGTAAAAACAGATTGAAAAAACTCCTGAATCTGTTCATAAAGTTAATGGACACTATAGTGTTCATAGGACTATAGTCCTATAAAAGTTGAGCACAGGCTGAAAGGTAAAACACAAGTACTTATATAGAAAAAAGTGTTTTAAGTAAGATAAAATCGTGCATGAGCACGAGGATATCGGCCTATTTTATTTATTGCTTTTACCATGTAACTGCCCTAGGCAACTATGTAGGTACGATAAAATAGATTTCAAATTATCAATATTCAAAATTTGATTAACATTTTAAATCCAGTATAAATTAAACTTGTCTTCACTTTTATGGATTATAAAAATAATACTCGAAGCAAAGAGTTTTTCATAGGGTTGCTGCGTTAACTTTTACAATTTTGATCAAAAATATACCATATTTTGGCCACGACTTGTCCAGGGCCAAAAAATTCATCTGGGGTAATGAGAGTCTTTATCTCAATATTTTGTGTAAATGGTCTAGTTATACCAAACAATACCTTTTTAATGCTTCCATAAAATATTTCCATCTACCCGCTACCTTAAAATGCGGCTGAGCTGCGGAGGGCGCGCTTCGCAGCGATCGGTCAGCGCGCCAGCGCGGGGGCGGCAGCGCGTCGTCGGCGGCGCGGCGGCGACGCGACGCGACGGGTTGCGTTTGGGCTGGCTGAGCGGCAGTGGCACATACATACATACGTATCTCACTGCTCGCTATCCGATGCAACTCAATTCTTTTAACTTTTTGTATATGCCCTTTGACATCTTCACAAAACCACCGAACACAACACCGAATAAATGTCTCCCTTTCGATTCCAGTGTATAAGTATCACAGAACACTATTACTCGCAGATAAGTATTTTATAATATGATGAAGAAATAAATAAAAGGCTGGTATATTACTTAATTAAACTGCACTGTGCACGGGGGTTTGCCGCGAAGATTGGCTATATTAGCTATTTTCGGGCGCCCCACAGTCAACAAGTCTACTAGGAGTCGAAGTGGTCGCCATGACTCATGACCGAAATAAAGTCATGACCGAAGTCAATAAATCAGGTTAGCGGTAGGTATTGGACATAACCGTAAGGTTATGGTTAAGAAAAATAGCTATAATATCCCTATTTTTGGCTCCATCTTAGATTAATAGTTCAGCATCGCCTCAATTTCTGGAGATATTGTCGGATGACAAACTCGAGATTTTATTTTTTATTTTTTAAATAGACCGTCCTTCTCGAGGTTGGTTTTGAAATAATAACACACGCGTTTGGAAACACTAGAAGGAATCTCAACTGCGGATAGTAGGCATCAGTATAAACGCACGATGGCGGTGGATATGTGCCGGAAGATTAAATAGACGTGATGGTGCTTATGGTACATATCACCTGTAGGCGGCGGCAGTTTTGGTGGCGGCGCCGGCAGCGGTTTTGACGGACGGCGGTTACAGCAGCACCGTTGGGGAGGTTTCGGGAGGCAATCCGTCCATCGTCATTGTCGATTTTTCAGCATCGTTGTCAGCTGCATAAGCGGCGGTGGCTGTGGTGGCAGTGCAGTGATATGAGCCACGATGCTGCCAACGCTTCACCTGTGGCGGCGAGCGAGGGTTGATGGAGCAGCCGCATAAGCATTAGAAAGCTGGTGATTCCAGTTCATACGAAACAGGAATATTATAGTGTGGTTAATGTCTCGCATTAACTCTAATAAAAGTAGCTATTGGTCAATGTCTCGCATTGACTCGAAGCAAAACTGGCTATTGGTCAATGTCTCGCATTGACTCGAAGCAAAACTGGCTATTGGTCAATGTCCCGCATTGACTCGAAGCAAAAATAGCTATTGGTCAACGTCTCGCGTTGACTCGAAGCAAAATAAAATTATTTGATATTCTCCCATCATGTTTAAATAAAAATAACTTTCACTGCACTTGTTTTTTAAAAAAAAAAATGATTTTCGTATTTCCTTTCCACATAATCTCCTTATCTAAAAGTAACGTAAGGATTTATTTTCTTCTAAGCACATTTTTGCACACTTGTTAAATTCAAATAATTAACGAACTTTTTAAGAAATATTTTTTACTACGTGCGGTAGCCGTGCGCGCACGAAAACGAATGAGGCTTGGACCATGCAATGGCGCCGAGGTGGGAGAGTACCTAGCTGTCTCTTTTTCTCTTATGGCGCTAAACTACGTGCGAGTGGGTCAAACGTAGACGAGGACTACTACATGTTAACCAATTAAATCTAGAAGACAAGGAAGGATAATTCCTCCTTCCGTCCAATCTGTTGCTCTTTTTCTTAGATTTAAGAGCTCAACGCTCTTTCCGATGGAGCAGTCTCCAACTTCTCCTATCTTCAGCGAGCATCTTGACCTCCTGTCACGACGGCGACAGCACAAAATTTTTGTATCTTCTATTATTAAGCCCTTATTCTTGGTCTTTCTCTACCTCTTCTTCTGTCTATCTTTCCTTCTATTATGGGATTTAGGAAGCTGTCATGACGATTCAAGAGTGCCATCATATTTTCTTACCTGTGCTCATGTAGGCTTCTCATTTCTTCGATCATATCAAGTTTTTTTCTTTTCTGTTGAAGTGATCTTTTCCATCTTCCTCCAGAAATTCGAAAGCTTTCAGTCTGTCTCTCTTGCTACGTATGTCCACATAAAATCCAATGCGCTGGACTAAAGATTGCAGAAGGGCAGAAGAATGTCATGCTTTAGGACTCATCGATTCAACATCATATGAGTCAAAATCCTGAAAACTACTTTTATAAGTCGTAGGACCAAACCTGAAAGTTCCCAACTTTTTTGTTGGGATATTTCATGTAACAATGTGGTTATGAAGTCCCTTTAATTTGCTTCCAGCTGTTCGCAATGCAGTTTCACGGCCAACTTCGAGAGTGCACTGCAAATGCACCGTCAACTGCACCACGGGGCGCGCGCGCAGCTCCCAGACGTGGAGGACTATATCAACATGACTACACCAGCTGCGAATATTGTTAGTGCATCATCATCATCATCATCAGCCAAAAGACATCCACTGCTGGACAAAGGGCTCCCGTGGTCGTGGGTTCAAATCCTGGCCAACGCACCAATGAGTTTTTCGAAACTTACGTCATCATTTTCATACCGACTGCTTTAACGGTGAAGGAAAACATCGTGAGGAAACCTGCACATTTGATTTCTAGATGTGTGTGATGGTATCGTTGCACACGTCCGTAGTTGTAAATCTAAATGCCCTACACGTGACCGCGGGTGATGCTAAGTGCAACACTAGGCAACCGCCGTCAATACCTTGTGGATAGAACGGTTAAATGTGCCACACGATAAGAAGAAGGGCTCCCCAAGGATTTTCACACCCACTGGTCCTGCGCTGCCCGCATCTAACGGCTTCCCGCAACCTTCACCCGGTCATCAGACCACCGCACCGAGTGGGAGGCCTGCCTACGCTACACATAATTTAACCAAAATACTTCTGGTCTAGTAAATAAAAGATCTGATGTCAATCTCCTTGCAATATTTCCTTTCAAATTATAAATTTTCTTTGTATTTAATGCATTCAATATCCATTCGATATAACGATCTGCACCAGGGATTATTATTAATATCAATAAAACGTTTAAAAGAATCACCCATGTAAAAAACAAAAATATTGCCGATGGGCTTTTTATTGTTTACACGTTTTAGTTTATTTCTTTGGGGTTAATTACCCAATAATTATCAAAAAAATTTCATAGCAAAATTTAAGAATTTTATTATAATTATTAAATTGATTTACCTATTCTATCCCCCGAAGAGCATTCAATGCAACCTGCTCCATACAAAAAAAAAACTTTGATTGACTGTATTAAAAACGAACATTCGACTGCATAAAATCCTATATTAATCTGCAAATCGAGCCGAATTTAACATTTTGCAATCTAAAATACATCTGTTTTGGCAACAGGCGGTAACAATAATAGTGGATTTACATACATGCATACATACACAAGAATTCTCAAAATCAATTAAAGAATACAGGAAAAATGTTGAAAAAATCCGATCTTTATAGTTTATTTTTCAGTTTCCCATACTAAATCTAAATAGTGAATCAAAAATTTGTATGGGAAACTGAAAAAGAAATGTATAACTGAAAAATAAATGTATCGTAGATCGGATTTTTTCAATATGTTTCCGGTTTCTATACTTGATTCTGACTAACCCCTTAAAATTTCAAACGCACTTTTTTATAATTCTATATAAATAGTGTGATGAAATACACCTCAGTTCTGAAGTCATCGAGGCGAGAAAAAGATATAATTTTAAATTAAAATACATCATAATATCGAATATTACAATACAAGTTTCCACATAAATACTAATGCAATGAACATCAGCAAACCTTAGTAGGTATAAAAGACATCAACGTGTCATGCAGAACCGTTGTCTTAACTCTTAGCATAAAAGACATCGAGTTATGCAGTCCCGTATCTTAACACTCGGTGGGTCAGCGATCCTGACTGCTAATCTGAGGGTTGTGAGTTCGATTTCCACTCAGGGCAAACGTTGTGATGAGCAGATTTGTTTGTTAGGTGGTATACGAGCGCATGATATCTACATAAAGAGAATTCTAGTTTGGGGCCGGATGACCGTATGTTATTTGTACCGGAATATTATTTTATTATATATACATATATAAAAGACATCAACGAATCATGCAGTACAAATAAAGTTTTAAGACTAAAACATCAGTGTGACTGCAGTATAATGAAACTGCAGTTCGATCACAGTGCGTAAGTGCATATTATTAAAGCATGAGCCACAAGCAACGCAACACATTGTACATGCATTACTTGCACTTTTTTCAACAGGCACTTGATATGCACTTAATGCATATCTCCAGTACCACAGCCAGTACTTGCCAGGGGAGTGTAGATTAATATAATTCATATACTTAACTACTGGGCTTTTTATTATTGTATTATAAGGCTAGACCAATAATAATGAGGCTAGGCGCCTGACATTCTGGAATAGTCCAATGCCCTTAGCAGTTGGGACGCTATGGTTTGTACGAGTATCATCATCATCCTCAATGGCCTGCGTCTATTATACAGACGATTTACTGAGGTGTCCTGGCGCAATGCTTTTGATGTTTTCTTTTTTTTCACTTTGGCATTCCACAACAATAAAGAGTGAATTTGCTAATGTCAAGTAAAAAGAGATAAGCGAGTACTTGGGAGATTCTTCAATAATAATGTCGAAACGCCAATTTCAAGTGAATATCACAGCTTTAAGGGTGACCTACACTTAAAGACGCTCCACGTGGTGGTTTGCTGCTGGAACTCGGAAAACGGAGCTGTCACCCGAGTTAATCCTCTTCTTACTATCGTTTATATCAGAGTCTGGATCACAGCTATTTTTCCATCACAAAAATAACGTTGAAACTATTCTAAAACGGTAATAATCGTAAAATTAACTCAACAACGTGTGATCGGTACAGAGTCCCGGCAACAACCCCCTTTTGATGACTTATCAGGCTGGTGCGAGCGCGACAGACTCGCCCGCAGGCTTGACAATGGAATGTATGCGTATCAGAAAAAGCTTAAGAAGAATCTAATAATAAACTACCTACTACATGACTGTACATTTTTCAGGAAAAATGCAAGACCTTACCTGTCTTTGATTCCGACGCAAACCCTCTGGACGACTACTGCGGCATAAAACCTCCTCGAAAAGGGTGTAAGTGGATTATATATTTTTTTACCAACTATCCTGGAAAAAGGAGTGTTTTCTTTTAGTATTCGTGTCTCCACTGCTAGGCTACCTGTAGGGATGTTTTAGCCAGCAAGATTTTAAAGTGCTTAGTGCTTGTGACTCCATATAAGGGACTATCCATAAATTACGTCACAAGTTAAGGGCAAGGGAGGGGGTCTACGAAGTGTGACATTATGTTACACGTTTTTTTTTTTTTTTTCATGTGATAGGTGGCAAACGAGCAGACGGATCACCTGATGGTAAGCGATTACCGCCGCCCATGGACACCCGCAACACCGGAGGAGTCACAAGTGCGTTGCCGACCTTTGAAATGGGATGGGGGATGGGGGAATGGGGATGGGGGAATGGGGAGGGGGAGGGGGGGGGGGGGGTTGGGCCTCCGGTACCCTCACTCACTCGGCGAAACACAACAAACGTTGCTTCACGCCGGTTTTCTGTGAGGCCGTGGTATCACTCCGGTCGAGCCGGCCCATTCGTGCCGAAGCATGGCTCTCCCACATCTGACACGTGGTAGAGGGCAGTCATAAACGTTGTAACGTCACATAATAAATAATTTTGGAGTTTCTGTTTTACTTCATTCAATTCTGGGCGAAAAATTGCAAAATAATGTGATCGTCTGCGACAAGGACGGGGGGGGGGGGGGGGGATCATGAAATTCGTGTAACGTAATTTATGGATGGCCCCTAAGTAGAAAAAATATGCCTTTTTTTTATTTAGTAAGTTGTTTAGAACTCGTACCCCAAAAAATTACAGCTTATAGTTTAAAAGCATCTTATATTGTAAATAATTTACTGGTCAATTTTCTTACACAAAGCTGTTATGATGATTGAAGCGACGACTGGGCTTTTTGGTTACAGTGATGAGATCTCCATCAGCCACCCGGCTACTGGGCAAGCTTCGCGCCACCATCTGCCGGAGTAAGACGCTGTTCTCACACTCCGAGGAGAACCGGTCTACCGGCATCAACGCCCATGTTAGTGACAAGACTTATGAGCATGCTGTCATAATCACCAGCAAAAAGAAGTCCTTTACTGGACGAAAGCTTCCTCCAAAGATTTCTATGACAACCGGTCTATTCCTGCGCGCATCCAGCGGCTTCCCGCGAACTTCCCCAGATCATCATCGGTCCACCGAGTGGGAGGTCTGCCTACACTGCGTCTTCCGGTATACGGTCGCCAATCGAGAACTTACCCCAACGGCCACGTTCTACGAGCTATGTGCCCCGCCCACTGCCAATTCACTTTTATTTTACTAGTATCTCTAACAATTCTTTTCTTTTTTTACTAGTTGTCATGTCAGTAGTGTTTTCGTTTCAAGATTCAAGATTATTTATTGCTATAAATGTGGTACATTTCAGTTGTTACATTTTTAAAGTCTCACACATTTAGCCATATATTATCATAGCATGCAATATTTTATTAGATATACATAGTTTTTAGTGATTTTGCCTCATTAAAATTCAATTTCTCAAGTCAATTACAGCATTAAAACATTATATAAATAAGAACAAGACAAGATTATAATTTGTTGGTCGGTTACTTTAGTTCTCCTACCTATCTCCTAATTTCTGAAACGATCACATAGGGAAACTCCGAGCATAGCTTTGTAGGACTCGATTTGGTTGGTAGTGTAGCATTTTCTTTCGTACTCGTATACTACTGAAAATTTACGAAGGTTTCCCTACTCATCGGTACATTGGCCAGTAATTGAACCCGTAGGCTGTCCCAATCACCACCCTACGGCGATACCTTTATTTCAATTTCAATTGTACACAAGAAACACGATTTCCTTCTTAACCAGGAGATGTCTGCAAACAGCAGCTGCACCTCCAAGGCTCTGAAGGAGGATTCCACTTTGTTCCGCTGCAGCGCTGTCGCCACGAGTCTGGGGGACGCTGCGCGGGAGACCTACGGCTGTCACCTTTGCAACTTTGATGCGGACAGGTAAACTATATATTCAGGGCGATAGATCAAGTTCCACCCCCTGTATAGGGTCCTTTGGAAATACCTGAAACTCAAATCAAAACTCATGAAACAGAAAATCTTTCAAGAAACCTATACTCAATTCGCAAAAAAAATATTAGATCCCTCATTCAACTAATCCGTTAATTTTGTGTAGGAAATCCAAATTTGTTTTTTTTTTTGCGAATTGAGTATAGGTTCCTTAGGGAAAGTTTTTCAGTTTAGTGTTACAAGCCATTGTTAAGTTTTTTTCTACGTAAGTCTGTAACATCTATCTATATTTTTTACCTTTATCAGGAGCTTTTTACTACGAGATCAATACGCCAGTCAATAAATCTATTATTAATAATACGTGTGTGTATAAAAAAATAAATTCCGAGTTATCTTTCAAGGTTGCGACATGATCGATGCACAATAGCAAGACCTTGATGTTTTAAAAAAATTGACAGCGCAAAAACGACTGTGTTCCAAGTACTTACGATTCCAGGAATTTATTTGCAAAGTATAATTTATGAATAATTTTAAATTAATGGTTTTTTGAAGATATGTATTGAAGCGTTTTTTTAGGGCTTGACATTTCTTATCGCTTCGACAACGAGTACAGTATTTAAGGGTTTATTGGGCGTTGCAGAACTGTATTGGGATACTAAAAAACACACACATTGTAAATTTTATTCACTTGTATGTTCCAGAATAACAGTGCTGGATCGTCACCTGCTCACCCATCACAATATAGGCCTTGACAACTTACTGCAGCTCGTCATGGCCAAAACAAAAGAAGGTCTCGCCGATGACTCTTCGCTAGAACAGAAAATGTTCGGTATCCGTCAATCCTACTACAAGCCTCCAAACGAAATAATGGAAGAAGGCGAATTCGTAATAGAGACTGTGATGCCAAAAATAAAAATTTTTAAACATGCGTCGACAAACACTGATATAAAATGGTCAGAGATACCAGACTTGAGAGATAATTGTCGAATGATAACGAGAGAACTGGACAAGTTGATGAAGACTCCGACAAACAAGACTGAGCAGGAAGAGATGATGGAGAAAATGCAGACGTTGAACGAGTATATGTGCAAGTTTGTAAATTCGTCGAATTTGTTGAAGAACGTATTGAATAAGGAGTTGGATTCGTCCAGAGGCAGCAAGGAGAGGAGTCTAGATGAGCCCATGTTCGATTTGGGCTTAGGAGAGTAAGTACAAAGTAAATTTTAAAGGTAAGGATAGTCAGCAAAGTTAAATTAATAGTCAGTACGTTATTATTTGAAGCAACAATCACATGTGAGTAATAAATAGTACTGTGCATCTTAGAAAACAGTATATAACAAATCAATAACAGGTGTCCAACTGTCCATTAAAAGTAGCAGTTCCAGACTTAACCCTTTGACCGCTACGCTACTATTTGACAAATCGTGCCCCCACCGCCAATGTCGGCTGCAGCCGACTTATATAAATCTCAAATCCTGGCGCCAGTGGCACGGAAACCGGTTGGCGGTCAAAGAGTTAACGGCAGAAATAGTAAATCAAAATATTGTCTCACGATGATTCAGTGAAATTATGTTTAGGTAAATTGATTGACGATGATTGATAAAACTAGCATGATTTGTTTTAGATTTATTTACATAGATCAGTCAGTCATCGCAATTAGGAAAAACTGATGATAAGCATAAGTTAATTAGGATAAGATGATGCAAAAACAGAATTAACTGATGAAATGGATACTCCTTTAGCCGAGTTATGTATGCCGATGACCTCGCATTAGACTCGTGTGCCAACTACAATAAAATTGATTTGACGATAATGAAAAAGTGACCTCAGTGTACGATTGTAATGCCGAGATGCTCAAAAACCTTAATTTAGAATTTTTCTATTGTCAGTCCAGGTACAGCTCGTGATTGGGGCAGAGCTCATAGTGAGAAGTTGGAGCGGAATAGAAACAAGTACGACGATAATAGGTGAGTCCGTAAATCTTTCTGGTATAGCCAATACAGTCGAATGCATAGTCCATGAGGCTAACTGGACTGAGACTATTTCTTTTTGTATTAGGTCGGGAAAACGTTTATTCGTATTTTGTATGAAAATTAAATATTTCCTTTGATTTATATGCATCTTTAATGTCAAAACTCCCAGACCGGAAACGCCTGAACCAACTTTGTGGTACTGTTATCGACACTATACGAGTACTAGGCTCGTAGACAGCTTTTTATCGTATCCATTACGCCAGTGGAATGTTGTAGCTAAGAAGGATGTAAGTATAAATAGGGAATTAGAGCATCATTAGGACTAATTGTGCGCCAGAAGCGGAATTTGTGAGTCTTACAATTTCGGAGATATTCATAAAAAACCGATTCCGCCAGGGTAACGTGCCCCCAGCGGCATGGTTTGGAAAAAGACGGTCTAGTTCATAACAAAGTATATGACTGAGTAGCTTTCGTCGTGTTATAAATATGCGCAAATAGCGGAATTTGCGCATCTTACGGTTTTCGAGTTATTCAAGATTCCGCTGGAGTAACGTTTTTGTGTTTTCTGTATCTCGAAAACGGCTGATACAGGTCGCGTCAAACTTTAAGATCGCTGAAGGGTACTGAGTGGGGGAAGTGTGCGTTCACTTGGAATCCTCATGCTCGAATTTTGATATTCTGATTATGCCAATATTTATTGTCTAATAGTGCCCAAAGGAAAAAAATGTGCTATCGTAGTTTCAGAGAAAATCGAGTTTTTCACTGAGGCTGCTAGCGGAATGTTTCGCTGGCAGCCTCATCTCTGGAACCAAGGAACTACTTCGAAATTCGAGCATGAGGATTCTAAGTGAACGCACTATTCCCCCACTCAGTACCCTTCAGCGATCTTAAAGTTTGACGGGACCTGTAGAAGAAATTTCAAAAAAATCCACCAGTACACCTTAATTTGTGTGTAATTTGAGCAATGTTAGTTTTTTTGAAAATTATGATATTTTTTAGTTAGAAAATCAGGAAATTCTAATTTACAAGGAAACGAGTGAAGTTGCAATCGAATAAAGAGCACTCAAATATTCCTCTAGTAGACCCTAATAATGTGTGCACTTGTGGATTGTATTATCCAGTCCATTAGTGAGATATACCATTTAATTACGACTTTAAGTTAGCGAAATTTTAAAGATTGAATTCAGTGCTCCCATAAGAATATGAAACATGAAATTTTACATAAAATTAGAGCGTCCTGCTAGCAAGCTTTTCTGTAAGTTTCAGCTTTGAATAACGTTGATTTAAAAAGATTTAACCAAAACAAGAAAGAACGAACATTTTCCCTATAACCCGACCAAATTAGAATGTATACGAGAAAGCGGCCGCGCCATACAAAAGGATAACCTTCCCTAAATGGAAGATATATTGAAGGAAGCTTTGTAAGTACAGTTGCGTGCAAAAGTATTATTGTCGATTGTTTTCTTAGTACCTGCGTACTCGCATAGCGGCCGGGACGAAGTTATTATAAAAGATACTTGTAATAAGATTTTTAGATAGTAAGTATCTTATCTAAGTCTTGCCGCCAAACATAAATGTTAACAGTACGGATGTGTTCCTGCATGAATATAGCCAGTTCCCCATTGCGTTGGGGATTCTTTGATAAGCCCGCTACCATCTTCGGCGTCATCAATTTACTTACCATCAGGTGAGATGATGCCAAGGGCCTTACCAATAGAGGATAAAAAAGCGGCCAAGTGCGAGTCGGACTCGCCCATGAAGGGTTCCGTAGCAGCAAGTAACATAATATAAAAGTTCTTGTAGTTCGTTGTAGGTAAATTGCGGTTTACGATTTATGACGTATTAAAAAAAACTACTTACTAGATCTTGTTCAAACCAATTTTCGGTGGAAGTTTGCATGGTAATGTACATAATATATATATTTTTCGTTTTATCATTCTCTTATTTTAGAAGTTACGGGGGGGGGACACACATTTTACCACTTTGAAAGTGTCTCTCGCGCAAACTATTCAGTTTAGACAAAAAATATATTAGAAACCTCAATATTATTTTTGAAGACCTATCCATAGATGACCCAAGACCCCACACGTATGGGTTTGATGAAAAAAAAATTTTTGAGTTTCAGTTCTAAGTATGGGGAACCCCCAAAATTCCAAAATTTATTGATTTTTTTCTATTTTTGTGTGGAAATCATAATCCGGTTCACAGAATACATCTACTTACCAAGTTTCAACAGTATAGTTCTTATAGTTTCGGAAAAAAGTGGCTGTGACATACGGACGGACAGACAGACAGACAGACAGACATGATGAATCCATAAGGGCGAAAACACACCAGAGCGGCGCGGCGCCGCGACGCTGAAATCGGTGGCGCGCGTTGCGCCGCACCGCCAAACGCAACGTTGCGCGGCATGCGCGCCGCACCGTTCGTAGCTGCAATGTGCGCCGCTCTTAGCCGCGGTGCGGCGGCTCATATGACCACATTTGATTTCTGTAGGTCGGACACTTGTTTTTTTAACTGACCGAGTAGTGCGAACTAAGGACGAAAACACAACAGAGCGGCGCGGCGCCGCAACGCTGAAATCGGCGGCACTCGTTGCGCCGCGCCGCCGAACGCAGCGTTGCGCGGCACGCGCGCCGCGCCGCTCGTATCCGCGGCGCGCACCGCTCCTATCCGCGGCGCGCAACGCTCGTAGCCGCGGCATGCGCCGCTCATATCCGCGGCGCGCACCGCTCGTATCTGCGGCGCGGCGGCTCATTTGATGTCCACAGTTTCTGTAGGTTGGAAGCTTGTTTTTAGGGTTCCGTAGCCAAATGGCAAAAACGGAACCCTTATGGATTTGTCATGTATGTCTGTCTGTCTGTCTATCCATCCGTATGTCACAGCCACTTTTTTTCGAAACTATAAGAACTATACTGTTGAAACTTGGTAAGTAGATGTATTTTGTGAACCGCATTAAGATTTTCACACAAAAATAGAAAAAAAGAACAATAAATTTTGGGGGTTCCCCATACTTAGAATATTAAGAACTTAGGACTCGCCCATGAAGGGTTCCGTAGCAGCAAGTAACATAATATAAAAGATCTTGTAGTTCGTTGTAGGTAAATTGCGGTTTACGATTTATGACGTATTAAAAAAAACTACTTACTAGATCTCGTTCAAACCAATTTTCGGTAGAAGTTTGCATGGTAATGTATATCATATATATTTTTTTGTTTTATCATTCTCTTATTTTAGAAGTTACAGGGGGGACACACATTTTATCACTTTGGAAGTGTCTCACGCGCAAACTATTCAGTTTAGAAAAAAATGATGTTAGAAAATTTTTTTGAGTTTCAGTTCTTAGTATGGGGAACCCCCAAAATTCATTATTTTTTTTTCTATTATTGTGTGAAAATCTTAATGCGGTTCAAAGAATACATCTACTTACCAAGTTTCAACAGTATAGTTCTTATAGTTTCGGAAAAAAGTGGCTGTGACATACGGACGGACAGACAGACATGACGAATCCATAAGGGTTCCGTTTTTGCCATTTGGCTACGGAACCCTAAAAACAAGCGTGCGACCTACAGAAACTGTGGACATCATATGAGCCGCCGCGCCGCAGATACGAGCGGTGCGCGCCGCGGATATGAGCGGCGCATGCCGCGGCTACGAGCGTCGCGCCGCGGAAACGAGCGGTGCGCGCCGCGGCTAGGAGCGGTGTGCGCCGCAGCTACGAGCGGCGCGGCACGCGCGCCGCGCAACGCTGCGTTCGGCGGTGCGGCGCAACGCGCACCGCCGATTTCAGCGTCGCGGCGCCGCGCCGCTCTGTTGTGTTTTCGCCCTAACAGACGAAGATGGTCGATTCAGTTGATGTGGATTATTTTATATCCATAATAGAACAACGGCCCAATTTATGGCATAAAACAAGAGAAGATTTTAAAAATAGGACCTTGAAAATCGAGATATGGATGGAGATTTAAAGAAGATAATAAAGAAAAAACAAAGCTTGGTATGTATTCTTGTATTTGATTACTCTGCAACAATAATTAACAGTTTATCCTACAAAACTCGAACCTAGTTATCGGTAGGTAAACCGACCTTCCTACTTAATCATTTATAAGTAGGTAGGTACTTTACTTGTTCAGTCGGTAAAGCAAAGAAATACAGGGCACCCGGTATAATAATAGACGCATTTGAGGAGGTGAAAAAGAAGCTGATACACAGTCCAAATATGTATAAAAACATGACCTTAATTTTTAAAATTCAAACAATTAATTTAATTTTCACTTCTCATTTACAAAAAGTAGCAGTAGTAGTAGTATCTGTTATAACTCATGAACTACGCGAATGTCGTGTTGTACGGGATTTCCGCGTTATACGTAAGGACAATACGGGCATACGGTGTAACCTTGTATATTCTTTCATATATTTTAAGTTTTACTTCCGATACGTTTATTTAAGTATATTTAGGTACTTTGTGACAAAAACGCGCTTTTGACATCTGAACTATTGCTTGGTCTGATTAAGAATCAGGAGGTATACAGTATGTTGTGCGGCAAGCCGCTGGATGCGAGCCGCACGGGACCGGTCAGTGTGGAAATCCTTGGGGGAGGCCTTTGTCCAGCAGTGGACGTCTTTCGGCTGATAGATAGATAGACAGTGTGTTAAAAAAGTGCGTTTGAAATTTTAAGGGGTTACTCAGAATCGTGTACATAGAATACAGGAAAAATATTAAAAAAAACACGCTCTTCGGTTATTTTCAGCTTCCCATATTAAATCTGAATAGTGAATTAAGAATTTGTATGAAAAACTGAAAAAAGTTGTAGATCGGATCGGATTTTTAAATATTTTCCTGTATTTTATACTTGATTCTGAGTAACCCCTTAAAATCTTAAACGCACTTTTTTAGCATCCTGTATTACTAAAACAAATGAAAAAATCAGAAAAAGAACTGCGTATACGCAGTTTAATATGGTTCTTATACTGATCTGTTATTATTATTTTTTGTTTTTATATTTTTTTGTATTATTATTTATTATTTTGTTTTTTTCGTGTTGTGAACGAATGGTCACCTGAGCGTCTCGCGACACCGCTCGCCGCAGAGCCGACGCGCCGCGCCGCACCGCGGATAGTAGCGGTTCGCACCGCTGCTACGAGCGGTACGCACCGCGGCTACGAGCGGTGCGCACCGCGGATACGAGTGGTGCGGCGCGTGCACCGCACAACGCTGCGCACCGCGCGCCGCCGAATTAAGCGTCACGGCGCCGCACCGCTCTGTTGTGTTTTCGCCCTAAAAGGTTGACAAACAAGGAAGTGTTAAGTAGCTTTCCAGAATATTCCTCATACGTAAACACCTTGCCTGTCGTCCCTATAAAAGCGGCCGAACCAAGCCTAACCATGGTTCTTTCTCTGTAGCGATCAACTAGTAAGGATCTCTCTCAATAAACCAGAACACTCTATACAGTTGTATCTGTGTACTTTGAGCCTGCTAGTGAGGATTTAGAGGAAATCGGCCCGAAACGGCCTTAATCTAACTCAAGCCGGAGCGGCTGCAAGTCAAAGCCAATCCGATGAACAAACCCTCAATCTCCTGACGAGATTGCCCCCTGTCCTTCGTGTCGCCAACAAGTCTCCGGTTGCCGCCAACTTCATACGTCGTGGACTTAGGAGACATCCAAGGAGTCAAGCCTTAAACCAACGGAGCTACGGACTTCCTCCATAAGAAGTGCCCTAGTGGCAGCGTACTTAGTACCGCAACGTTGGGTCTCACCCAGGGATCCAACAATATAGTTGATTAAATATTAGGCGTTCCAACACTTTAGCTAACAGACACAACTTTGAAATAGGTCTATAATTGTCAACATGATTTGAGTGTTCGTACAAGCGCTCGTACAAATACACGTACAAGTAATCGTTCAAGTGCTCGTACAAGGGCTCGTTTAAATGCTCGGAAAATTGCTTGTATAAGTGCTCGAAAAAGTTCTCGTACAAGTGCTCGTACAAGTGCTCGGACAAGTACTCGAACAAGTGCTCGTACAAGTGCTCGTACAAGTGCTCGGACAAGTGCTCGGACAAGTACTCGTACAAGTGCTCGGTCAAGTGGTCAAGTGCCCGGATAATTTTATTTTTATTTATTTATTCATTAAACAAAATAATTTGTATTTGAATATGAATATTACACACAGAAAAAACAAACTTATGTGTAAAAATTTAAATGTATCATAATATAAAATAAAAAAAAACATTAAAAATTGCAAAATAAATTACACACCATGCGGTATTATAATAATTAATTAGCTAAATATTAATCGATCTAGAAAAATAATAATAATAAATAAAATAATTGTACAAAAATAATACTCAAGTCTCAAAATTAAATTACAAACAAAAAAAAATTACATTACTTAAATTACAAAAACAATAAAATTATCTATTAAGATTAAACATTAAAATTTAAATTATCTAATAAATATAAATTATATATTAAATTAAATTACAAAATTCTAAAATCAAAACTAGGTATCTATAAAAATCTCAAAATAAAAATAAAGACTCTCAAAAAGTGAATTAAAAATACAAAAAACATATATTTATAAAAATGTCAATAAGAATGAGCAAACTGTAAAAATGTCAAAAAATAAATAAAATCTCTTAAAAAAGTAAAAATAAATTAAATTAAAAAGTAAAAAACAAAAAATATATATTTATAAAAATGTCATTAAGAAAGAGCTAACTGTAAAAAATTCAAAAAATAAATAAAATCTCTTAAAAAAGTAAAAATAAATTAAATTAAAAAGTAAAAAATAATAATAAATTATGTAATTGACCGAGCACTCGCTCAAGCACTTGACCGAGCACTCGCCCAAGCACTCGACCGAGCACATGACCGAGCACTCGCCTGAGCACTTGACCGAGCACTCGCCTGAGCACTTGACCGAGCACTCGCCGGAGCACTTGACCGAGCACTTGTACGAGCACTTGTCCGATCAGAGCACTTATGCGCTTGTACTCGCCCGAGCACGTGTCCGAGCATATGTCAGAACACTTGACCGAGCACTCGCCCGAGCACTCGCCCAAGCACTTGACCGAGCACTTGGAAGGGCACTTGCCCGAGCACTTGTCCGGACAAGTGCTCGGATCGGACAAGTGCTCGTACAAGTGCTCGGTCAAGTGGTCAAGTGCTCGGATAAGTGCTTGGATAAGTGCTCGGGCAAGTGCTCGGTCAAGTGCTTGGGCGAGTGCTCGAACAAGTGCTCGTTTAAATACTCATAAAAGTGCTCATAAAAGTGCTTGTACAAGTGCTCGAGCAAGTGCTCGGGCGAGTGCTTGGTCAAGTGCTCTGACATGTGCTCAGCCAAGTGCTCGGTCAAGTGATCGGTCAAGTGCTTGGGCGAGTGCTCGGTCAAGTGCTCTGACATGTGCTCAGCCAAGTGCTCGGTCAAGTGATCGGTCAAGTGCTTGGGCGAGTGCTCGGTCAAGTGCTCTGACATGTGCTCAGCCAAGTGCTCGGTCAAGTGATCGGTCAAGTGCTTGGGCGAGTGCTCGGTCAAGTGCTCTAACATGTGCTCAGCCAAGTGCTCGGTCAAGTGATCGGTCAAGTGCTTGGGCGAGTGCTCGGTCAAGTGGCCTTTCAACTGCTCGGGCGAGTGCTCGGTCAAGTGCTCGGGCGAGTGCTGGGCGAGTGCTCGGTCAAGTACTTGGACAAGTGCTTGGGCGAGTGCTCGGTCAAGTGCTCGGGCGAGTGCTCGGTCAAGTGCTCAGGCGAGTGCTCGGTCAAGTGCTTGGGCGAGTGCTCGGCGGAGTGCTCGGTCAACTGCTCCGACTTATCCGAGCACTTAGCACTTGACCACTTGACCGAGCACTCGCCCAAGCACTTGTACCGAGCACTTGAAAGAGCACTTTACCGAGCACTCGCCCAAGTACTTGCCCGAGCACTTATCCGAGCACTTGACCACTTGACCGAGCTCTTGACCACTTGACCGAGCACTTGTACGAGCACTTGTCCGGACAAGTGCTCGGGCAAGTGCCCTTCCAAGTGCTCGGTCAAGTGCTTGGGAGAGTGCTCGGTAAAGTGCTCTTTCAAGTGCTCGGTACAAGTGCTTGGGCGAGTGCTCGGTCAAGTGGTCAAGTGCTCGGATAAGTCGGAGCAGTTGACCGAGCACTCCGCCGAGCACTCGCCTAAGCAATTGACCGAGCACTCACCTGAGCACTTGACCGAGCACTCGCCCAAGCACTTGTCCAAGTACTTGACCAAGCACTCGCCCGAGCACTTGAAAGGCCACTTGACCGAGCACTCACCCAAGCACTTGACCGATCACTTGACCGAGCACTTGGCTGAGCACATGTCAGAGCACTTGACCGAGCACTCGCCCGAGCACTTGCTCGAGCACTTGTACAAGCACTTTTATGAGCACTTTTACGAGCATTTAAACGAGCACTTGCTGGAGCACTCGCCCAAGCACTTGACCGAGCACTCGCCCGAGCACTTGACCGAGCACTTGTACGAGCACTTTTGCGAGTTTTACTTTTGAAATAGGTCTATTATTGTCAACCTGATTTGAGTGTTCGTACAAGTGCTCGTACAATTACTCGGACAAGTGTTCGTGCAAGTGTTTGTACATGTGCTCGTAGAAATACACGTACAAGTAATCGTTCAAGTGCTCGAACAAGTGCTCGTTTAAATGCTCGTAAAAGTGCTCGGTCAACTGCTTCGACTTATCCGAGCACTTGACCACTTGACCGAGCACTTGTACGAGCACTTGTCCGATCAGAGCACTTATGCGCTTGTACTCGCCCGAGCACGTGTCCAGCACATGTCAGAACACTTGACCGAGCACTCGCCCGAGCACTTGACAGAGCACTTGATCGAGCACTCGCTCAAGCACTTGACCGATCACTTGACCGAGCACTTGGCTGAGCACATGTCAGAGCACTTGACCGAGCACTTGGCCGAGCACTTGCCCGAGCACTTATGCTCAAGTGCTCGGTCAAGTGCTTGGGCGAGTGCTCGATCAAGTGCTCTGTCAAGTGCTCCGGCGAGTGCTCTGTCAAGTGCTCGGTCAAGTGGCCTTTCAAGTGCTCGGGCAAGTGCTCGGTCAAGTGCTCGGGCGAGTGCTCGGTCAAGTGCTCAGGCGAGTGCTCGGTCAAGTGCTCAGGCGAGTGCTCAGGCGAGTGCTCGGTCAAGTGTTTGGGCGAGTGCTCGGCGGAGTGCTCGGTCAACTGCTCCGACTTATCCGAGCACTTGACCACTTGACCGAGCACTCGCCCAAGCACTTGTACCGAGCACTTGAAAGAGCACTTTACCGAGCACTCGCCCAAGTACTTGACCGAGCACTCGCCCAGCACTCGCCCGAGCACTCGCCCAAGCACTTGACCGAGCACTTGGAAGGGCACTTGCCCAAGCACTTGACCGAGCACTTGGAAGGGCACTTGCCCGAGCACTTGTCCGGACAAGTGGTCAAGAGCTCAGTCAAGTGGTCAAGTGCTCGGATAAGTGCTTGGATAAGTGCTCGGGCAAGTGCTCGGTCAAGTGCTTGGGCGAGTGCTCGGTCAAGTGGCCTTTCAAGTGCTCGGGCGAGTGCTCGGTCAAGTACTTGGAAAAGTGCTTGGGCGAGTGCTCAGTCAAGCACTTGTACCGAGCACTTTACCGAGCACTCGCCCAAGTACTTGACCGAGCACTCGCCCAGCACTCGCCCGAGCACTCGCCCAAGCACTTGACCGAGCACTTGGAAGGGCACTTGCCCGAGCACTTGTCCGGACAAGTGCTCGGATCGGACAAGTGCTCGTACAAGTGCTCGGTCAAGTGGTCAAGAGCTCGGTCAAGTGGTCAAGTGCTCGGATAAGTGCTCGGTCAAGTACTTGGGTGAGTGCTCGGTAAAGTGCTCTTTCAAGTGCTCGGTACAAGTGCTTGGGCGAGTGCTCGGTCAAGTGGTCAAGTGCTCGGATAAGTCGGAGCAGTTGACCGAGCACTCCGCCGAGCACTCGCCCAAGCACTTGACCGAGCACTCGCCTGAGCACTTGACCGAGCACTCGCCCGAGCACTTGACCGAGCACTCGTCCGAGCACTTGTCCAAGTACTTGACCGAGCACTCGCCCAGCACTCGCCCGAGCACTTGACCGAGCACTCGCCCGAGCACTTGAAAGGCCACTTGACCGAACACTCGCCCAAGCACTTGACCGAGCACTTGGCTGAGCACATGTCAGAGCACTTGACCGAGCACTCGCCCAAGCACTTGACCGATCACTTGACCGAGCACTTGGCTGAGTAGTCCAGTCAATCTACGAATTTTTGTATAGAGTAGGTTACATTTAATGCACTTTGGGTGAAAATTTAGAATATGTTACTTAAATAATTGCAAAATGAAAATTCATGAAAATCTCTTATGAGTATTTGATAATTTTTCGGTAATTAGATTAAATTAAAATGTTAAAGAAACAAAATTAAATTTAAATGTGAACAAAAAATAGAAAACTGGTGATTTTTTACACGAGGGCTTCTTATAAGACGTTTTATTTATATTTATAATCGTCCCCGATCGAGATCAAAACATTGAGTAGATATTGAATTTAATATATTTAAAAAATTATAACTTGAAAAGAAATACTGCAAGGTGAGTGATATTTTGTCTTAGGGGGTACATAACCACTGTCAATAACCATGAGAATTATCTCTAAGGTGACTTCGTTATTTATTTTTTTATTAAGTTTTATTCGATTTTAACCCTTGCACATTAAAGACACTACGAATATTCTCATGAAATCTAATAGTAATATTTTTTTAAAACTAAGACTAAGAAAAATCCCCGGTCAATCTGTTGCACAGTTTCTGTAATAATCTAATAACATTTATAATTCGCGAGCGGGCTGAGCGGGGGGCGCGGGCGGGGGAATGCGGCATGCGCGGCGCCCGCGCTACCCCGCGAGTTCTTTATTCAGCTAAGCTATAGCTGGGGATTTCATGCAACATCTTGTATGTTTTGTTTTTAATTTTGGATCAATATTTCTCTCTCTCTTTCTTTTCTTTTCGTGTGGCACGTTTTTTTACTATTCACAAGATATAGATGACAGTTGCCTGATGTTCCACTTAGCATCATCCGCGGTCACGTGTCTACCTATTGGGTTTTGTGTGTGTTATCAAGGATTTAAACTTGGTATATAGTTGTTCTTTAGGTGGTCATGAGTGTTAGCCCAGGAGGCATCGGGAGGCATCACAAAGGTGGCGAGGGAAAATGGGGAAAGTTTGATTCGGCCGCGCTCTTCTTTCGAGCTTATATCTCTATCAATCAATCAATTTTTTATTCTTCTTCTTCCGGTGCCATGCTCCTCATCGGATGTTGGCGACCATCGTCCGAAACTCTTCTCTCTCTGCCGCCATTCTGCCCAGGGCGACGATGTCATGCCCGGTCCACTCCTTCAAGTTGTCAGTCCATGTTGTTCTTCTTCTTCCTCTACCTCTCTTTCCCTCAATTTTGCCCTGGATTATATTTTTAATAATTTTGTACTTTGTGTTGTTTCTGTAAATATGGCCGAAATATGCTGTTTTTCTTCTCTTAATTGTGGTTACAACTTCTAAATTCTTCTTCATTCTTCTTAGCACTTCTATGTTAGTAACTTTATCTCGCCATGAAATTTTAAGCATGCGTCTATAAATCCACATCTCAAATGCGTTCAGCTTATTTATAGTCGTTTTGGTAAGAGTCCACCCTTCTGCACCATACAGCAGCACTGATATTACGTAGCATTTGATCATTCTCCACCTTAACTTAAGGTTTATATCTTTGTTTAGATATAGAGATTTCATCTTTACAAACTGACTTCTGGCAATTTCAATCCTAGTTTTTATTTCCTTTTCTGGATCCCATGTTGTTGTTAACCAGCTACCCAGGTATTTATATTTTTTATTGTTTGCTCCAAAAAATACAATACAGGTTAAATAGTATGCTAAATAAAAGTGGGAATACATATTTAAACCGTGTTAAAAATAAGGCTTTAAACTTTAAACAAATAATAAAATAATTTTGTGTATTGTATTGTGAAGCCTGATGTCTGAACTAGGTGATCCTGTGTTTCAGAGCACCAGGTCTCCACCACCCGGACAAAATGTTCAAAATGACTTTATTTTGTCAACAATCAAATTATTTATATATTGTAACATTTCATAGAGCATAAGGTAACGAAAATAATGAATACTAAACTAGTAAAACATACAAGACTAAATAAACTGAAGTGTGTATGTGTGTGTGTGTGTGTGTGTGTGTGTGTGTGTGTGTGTGTGTGTGTGTGTGTGTGTGTGCGTGTGTGTGTGTGTGCGTGTGTGTGTGTGTGTGTTTGAGAGTGTGTGTGTGTGTGTGTGTTTATTGGGGATTACGATAAAACGTGTAAAAGATTTTCAGTTTCAATGTAATCAAAATTTTGAATCCAATTTGTTATTTTCTTTTTACATTCATAGTTGGAAAGTGAGGTAAGATTTACTGTTTTATTTGTTTTATTGTATAAATAGGGTCCGAGAAAACAATAGAATTTGTGAGAAAAAGCAGTTCTTAATTTTGGTATACTGCACACAGCCTGTCTTCTAGTCTTATTATTTGGATCGAAAATGACTGAAGTGTGTTGCTTTATTAAGGTATGTAATATAAACAATTGTCTAATACGAAGAACCTTGCAGTTTCGGTACAATTCATTCGTAGGGTACAGAATTGGTTTAAAGGTAGCTACTTTAAGGATCGCTCTTTGAGCTACTTCTAAAGATTTAAAGTGTGATTTGGCAGCACCGCCGTGGCTAGTTAAACAGTATGTTAAAATCGATTGACACATGGCATAGTACACCATTTTAACTATATCAAAATCTGCAATATGCCTTAAGGATTTAAAAATATATATGAGTTTCCTTAAACGGGTAGTAAGAGATTTTATATGTGCTTGAAAATTTAAGTTGTTGTCTAGTATTATACCCAAATATTTAACTTCTGTTGACGACCCCAGCTTAGGGCATTTGCATAGATCATGAGAGTTACAAGAATGGGCAGTGATATTATAGGCGTCTGGGCTAGGAATGTTACGGATTCCAAAAGTTATATATTTGGTTTTATCAGCATTTAATGTTAAGATGTTGATATTTAACCATTTCATTATCTTATTAAACCCGGTCTGAGCGTAGTTAAACGTGGATTCCCAATTTTCAGCACTAAAAACGAGAAATGTATCATCTGCAAAAGTTATTATTTTACCATTTTGTAGCTGTGATTGGCATAAATCATTTATGTATATTAAAAACAAGGTTGGGCCGAGTATACTTCCCTGTGGGATACCATATTGTACTGTTAATTCTGAACTAGTATAATCCTGGATTCTAACACATTGGGTTCTGCTTGTGAGGTAGCTAGTTAATAAATGGAGTTGGTTTCCTCTGACACCTATTCGTTCCAATTTGTTTAGGAGGATGGGAATAGACACCGTGTCGAATGCTTTTGCCAGATCCAAGAATATGGCAACACATTTATTACCCTTGTCTAAATTCCTTACAATATAATCTGTTAAATCATGTACTGCATCTGCAGTAGAAGTTCTTGATCGAAATCCATATTGGGAATCGGATAATAAGGAGTGAGATTCTAAGTATTTAGTTAATCTGTTATTAATAATACGTTCCAAGATTTTTGACAATGTAGGTAATATTGAAATTGGACGGTAATTGCCGACACGGTCTTTATCCCCAGACTTAAAAATGGATCGTACAAGTGACTTTTTAAATATATCGGGAAAAATACCAGACGAGAGGCTCAAATTACATAAGTAAGTTATCGGTGGAACTAGGATATCTTTGTATTGTTTTATAATATTAGACGGAATGCCGTCAAGACCACATGCACATTCAGATTTTAGGTTAATAATAAGTCTTTCTATTTCAGATTCGTCCGTATCTAACAAAACGAAGGAGCTACTTGTAGCACTACTGGTAAAAATAGGATTATCTGTGCCTATACTCTTTATTTTATCGGCTAGAGAAGCACCAACCTTCACGAAATATTCATTAACTGTGTTTAGGGCTTCTACAGGTGAGGGGTTAATCGATAATAGTTCGCTAGCTGTATCTTTAGTTTTATTCATGTTAGTAGATTTTTTAATTACTTCCCACAGTTTTTTGTTGTTTTTGATAGATTTTTGTATTTGTTTTTTCTCATACTCCCTTTTAACTTTCTTCAAAATCGTGTTACAGAAATTTCTGTACCTGCGATAAGTAATTCCTAATATCTCATTATCAGGGTCTTTTTTAAGATTTTTGTGCATTCTGTCTCTGTTTCTTATACATTTTAATAATCCTACTGTTATCCATGGTTTTATTGTTCTAGATCGACAAGGGATATGAACTATTCGACTACTTGCTGTTAGTGCGCGGGTGATCATTGTAGTAAGATAAGAAGCAGCAATGTTTGGGTTTAAAATATCATAAAGGGGACCAAAGTTAAGGCCTGTCATGTTATTATGCAGAGCAGCACTATCAATTTTAGTTACTCTATGTGGAACTATAACTATATGTACTGGGGCAAGTGTGATAATTATCGGACAATTAAAGGAATACCAATTCATTTGAAACAAATAATTGCCTCCATCGCTAGAAAAGTAAGGGTGGTGTTATTGTATAAAAAGCGGTCAAGTGTGTGTCGGACCACGCGCAGTGTAGGGTTTCTTAGTACTTCGACAAATACTGCTTCAAGGGGAAAACCTCCCGTCTTACAAAACTGACTACTACTCGTTTACTTGTAAAGCCTACTTAGCTGTGATAGTTTTCCTTTTAACTTCGTTAAATATACTACTGCCGTGAATTTTTTCACATTTCTAGAAATAACCATTTAGCTGTCGGGGGGGCGGGGGGGGGCATATGACTTTTACAAAAAATTGCACTTTAAAGCTTAATATTTCGAAAACGAATCCATGACTCGAAAAATTCGCAAACCCACAATATTTTTTAAAGGCCTATTCAACGATACCCCACACCCTGGGATAGTCGAGAGAAAAAAAATTCAAAAAGAGCTAGTAACTTTAGTTCTCCTACGTAGTCGGTCCCATAATGAATTGGCCTAACTATGAAATAAAAAAGAAAATTAAATGCAATCATTTTTATTTTTCAATATAGTCTCCATCAATACTGACACACTTCTGACATCGGTGAAATAACATTTCTAATCCTTTATAAAAATAATCGCAATCTTTGTCTTCAAAATGACTGAAGACGGCCGCCTGCAACTCTTCATCGCTTGAAATTTTTCTTCCCCTTAAGTCCCGCTTTAAATTTGGGAATAAGTAATAGTCGGACGGAGTCATGTCTGGACTATAAGGTGGATGGTCCAGCTCCGTGAACCCGCATTGACGCACTGCATCCTTCGAAACACCGGCGGTGTGCACGGGGGCGTTGTCGTGAAGCAACAGGACGCCTTTACTCAGTTTGCCTCTGCGCTTCTCCTTTATAATATCTCGCAGTTTATATATTAATGAAGCATAATATTCGCCGTTTACGACTGTATTGCGCTCTTTAAAATCAACCATCAAAATACCTTGAAAATCCCAAAAGATTGTGCACATGATTTTTTTGGTAGATTGTTGCACCTTTGCCTTTCTAGGCGGCTTTTCACCCTTATAACGCCATTCCATTGACTCGCGCTTGCTTTCTGGATCATAATATAACACCATAGTTTCATCACCAGTCACTAGTCTCTCGATCACGTTCTTTGGGTTTTCTCCACAAAGATCTAAAAACTCGGCAGCACAGCGAACTCGCTCCCGTCTCTGCACAGCTGACAGAAGTTTCGGGACCCATCTTGCACTGACTTTTTTCATATGAAGATGTTCATCGATTGCACGATGGACGGTACTTTTAGAGAGCCCAAGTCTAGCTGCAATTTCTCTAATCTTCAAACGGCGGTCACTCAAAACCTCTTCTTCGATTTGAGCAATAGTATCGGGAGTGAGCACTTCTACCGGTCGACCGTCATGGCCGATATCTTCGACGGTTTCTCGCCCGAGGCGAAACTCTTTCACCCAATTTTTTACTGTGCTATAAGAGGGAGAACACTCCTTATACACACCATCTAATCGTTCTTTAATTTGGGCGGGGGATAAGCCTTCTTTAAATAGAAACTTTATGACGCTTCGATACTCGGTTTTCGACATTTTGAAAAAATACGCGACACTTGTTGTTCAAACAAACTGCTAAACTGAACTACGCTCGTCAAGTCCATGCGTGTTTGTTTATAAAGTGTCTGAGAACCGTGTTACACCGTACTATTCAATGCAACATAACATGTATCGAAATGTCGCGTAGAACTATATCAGGCCAATTCATTATGGGACCGACTACGTACGTATCTCCTCATATCTGATTCAATCACGTAGGGAAACACCAAGCGACCACGTTCCATCGCCTTTTGAGTGACTTTAAGCATTCTTATAAGGTCCATAGTAAGCGACCATGTCTCGAATCCATATGTCATCACTGGCAACACACACTGGTCATGGACTTTAGTCTTGAGACACTGCAGTATTTTGGACGTGAAGATATTGCGAAGTTTCCCGAAAGCTGCCCAGCCAAGTTGGATTCGACGGCTGATCTCTTTCTCAAAGCTGGACCTACCTAACTGGACTGTTTGTCCCAGGTATATAACAGAAGTGTGTGACAATACTTTAAGGTTGGCTTTTACCCATCAAACTGAACAACTTTTGTTCTACAACTTTGTTGAAATCGCAAATTTTTTTTTGGACTTTCAGTACCATAGACCACATACATACGCTTCGGCAGATTATACAGAAGACCGAAGAGTATAATCGACCACTAAGCTTGGCGTTTGTGAACTATGAGAAAGCCTTTGATTCGATCGAGACCTGGGCTGTATTGCAATCTCTCCTAACGGTGCCAGAACGATTATCGATACATCGAAGTTTTGAAGTGTTTGTATGAAAATGCCAGCATGTTGGTCCACCCCCAGGATCAGAATTCGAAACCTATCCGGCTGCAGCGTGGGGTGAGACAGGGAGACGTTATATCTCCGAAACTGTTCACCGCTGCACTGGAAGATGTTTTCAAGCTTCTGGACTGGAAAGGACTCGGCATTAACATCAATGGCGAGTACATCACTCACCTTCGATTTGCTGACGATATCGTGATCATGGCTGAGACCTTGGAGGATCTAGGCGCAATGCTCAAAGGACTAAGTAGAGTCTCCCAACAAGTGGGTCTTAAAATGATACATAGATAAGACGAAAATCATGTCAAACATCCGTGTTACACCCACTCCTCTGAAGGTTGGAGACTCTACGCTCGAAGTTGTTGACGAATAGGTATACAGGGTGTAACAGAAGTGTGTGACAATACTTCAAGGTTGACTTTTACCCATCAAACTGAACAACTTTTGTTCTACAACTTTGTTGAAATCGCAAAACTTTTTTTGGACTTTTCATACAAATCGATCAGCTGGCGAACCAAGTTTTTCATTTTAAGACCCACTTGTTGGGAGACTCTACTTAGTCCTTTGAGCATTGCGCCTAGATCCTCCAAGGTCTCAGCCATGATCACGATATCGTCAGCAAATCGAAGGTGAGTGATGTACTCGCCATTGATGTTAATGCCGAATCCTTTCCAGTCCAGAAGCTTGAAAACATCTTCCAGTGCAGCGGTGAACAGTTTCGGAGATATAACGTCTCCCTGTCTCACCCCACGCTGCAGCCGGATAGGTTTCGAATTCTGATCCTGGAGGTGGACCAACATGCTGGCATTTTCATACAAACACTTCAAAACTTCGATGTATCGATAATCGATCTGGCACCGTTAGGAGAGATTGCAATACAGCCCAGGTCTCGATCGAATCAAAGGCTTTCTCATAGTCCACAAACGCCAAGCTTAGTGGTCGATTATACTCTTCGGTCTTCTGTATAATCTGCTGAAGCGTGTGTATGTGGTCTATGGTACTGAAGCCTTTTCGAAAACCGGCTTGTTCGGGAGGCTGGAAGTATATAAGGATTAATATGCATATTCGTACCAAATTACAGCTCTGAAGTACTAATAGTCTCTGAGCTAAGCCGCGGACAGACAGACGGACATGGCGAAATTATAAGGGTTCCTCGTTGACTACGGAACCCTAAAAAGGGTAAATTTTAAAGAAAGCGAGAAAAGTTATTAGAAACAGAGAAGAAAACAAGGAAAGAATCCGCTTTGTTATAACGCACTTTAAAACAAAAAATCATAAAATAAGATTTTTTTTTTCATATATAATTTTCATAATCCTTGTCTACATTAGCGCCACTCTGATGGATTCTTGAACTATTATTTACTGCTTACAGTTGGACACTTTTTTAACTAATCTCCCCATATAAAACAGTCTTCCTTATACTATTGGCATCACAAAAGTGGCGAGGAGAGGCAAGGAAAGTTTGATTCGGTCGCGCTCCTCTTTCGAGCTAATACGTCCATAACTTTATGTACTAGGTCAAGTGTGATAATATCATTTTCGGATAATTCAAGGAAGACTAATTCATTTCTGATTAAATAAAGGCTTCTTTCAAGTTCTTTCACTAAAAAAATATAACAAATTCATAAAATCCGAATAACGTGGACAACATATTTAAAAAAAATGGTTATTTATCTAGTACAAAATAGTTTTTCTATCTAGCACAAAGTCCTTACCACGCGGAATTTGTACACTCAACGTTTCAGGAAATGTTTGCGAAGCGAGAAGAAACGTTGAGTCCAGAAGAAACTCACTTCAGCACATATTTTTTTAACACTTAATTTCTATTAAAAATCATGTCAACAATAAAATTATGAGCTGTAAGATCCATACACGATTTGAGATATTTATTTCTCAAAAAGAATTACAAATTCACTTAACTTAAGAAATGCAATATAAGTGCTTAAATTATTTATAATCGTGAAGGAAAATATTATTTACATCGAAAACAAATAATCCGTCGGTACTTTGGAATACAAATCTGATCCATAAATGACTTGTTTAATAAAAGCAATGGATAGGATCTACTAAATTGCCATGAATGGGTACAACCAAAAGCTATGTTCAATAATATATTTAAGCAAATTTATGTTAATTTTAGTAAATATACTTTATATGAGAAGCGGTCGTGGCTCAGTGCGGCTTGCGTGGTCGCGTCGATCGCGAGGGTTAACTGACTTCAGACACGGTCATAACCTGGATGGGTATGACTGTTAGTGGCATTTATCTCGACCGTTTCCATGCTTCGCAAGGCACGTTAAGCCGTTGGTGCCGACTGCTATCGCTAGATGGCAGTCGTTAAGCCACGTTGGAGTCCTTATAGGCGGCTTGAAATTTTCTGACACTGGGGTTGACCACTAGCCCCACAACCTTCACCAATCCGGACTTGGCCCCCGTGTGTGGAGTATGGCCTAACCTTCCCGAGTTATGGGAAGAGATCCGTGCCTCTGCCGTGGGGACGTAATGGGTTGTTAACATACTTTATGAGCCACACACATAACATCCCAAAAGGCATCTTTATACACTTCCGTAGTCCGTACTAACAACTGACGGTAAATTTTTCAACCTAGACCGAATGAAGCCACGTAACAAAGTTTTATGCCATATAGTTACAGCAATAAGGTACGTGGACGACTTATGTTTTACAGCGGAATCCCCTAATATCTCTGCAAAAACTGATGACCAGTTTTGACGAGTCATTAAAAAAAATTGAGTACTGACAGTGTAAGTAAGATCGATGTTATGTATGTTGGGAGACAACTGAACAATCTAACTCCAAATGTATCTCGGTTAGAATGTCATGAAGCATGTGGAGAAGTTTAAGTATTTGGGAAGTGCAATAACATTCAAATGTGACCTCGACCCTGAGATCATTGGGATTGGTTCAGCTTTAGCAGTTTTTGGCAAACGTAGACCTACATTCTTCCGGTCGCATGATATTAGCTACTAAGATCTTGGTGTATATGTCCAAAGTAATTCCAAACCTCCTCAATTCGTGAGAGACATAGTGTTTATATAGAGCTATGACAGGTATAGATCGATGGATTCATTTTGGTACAGATATTACGAAATAGCCTGTCGTAAGGTCGTTTGTTTCGTCATAGCTATATCGGCCCCCCTCCCCCTTTCTTATGACTGGCTATTTGATGATCTACGAAGACGAAAATATTGATAATTGTTGTAGCTATATAGGAGCCAGAGAAACAAACTCGGTAAATAGAGCACTTTTATTATTTTCGCCACCAGTCTAATAGGAAAGAAATACGCTGCCTCGATAGATTTCACATGCAGTGCCTCCGTGATATCATGAACATCGACTGGTCCAACCATATAAGATATACAAAGGTTCTACACCGTGCAAACGTATACGGAATTGAGGCGTACCTTAAGCGAAGAAAATTACGTTGGTGTGGTCTTGTGACTCGTATGCTGGGTTACGAAACGTGTCAGTTACTGAGAGCTTCAAGAGGGCAAGCGAAAGCAAAGTGGACAGCTATTGCGGTATAATAACGCCGCCACCGTGATGCCTCCCGATGCCTCCCGGGCTTATTCCACTTAAGAACAACTATGCCAAGTTTGAGGTCTTGATTCTTGATCCAAAATTACGGTAAATCGCAACGACGATATGTCGTATCTAGTTCGTGAAATTTAGCGTAAATACCTACCTACTTTTACTTCATAAGAACAGGCCCACTGGCATTGGAAGTGGGGTTGCTTTGGCAGGCTTATGGAAAGTCATGGAAAAATGGCGATGACACTCATGTCATGACAATATAATAATTATGTATAATTTTTGGAGTTAAATGTTCGGCGAATCAATAGGACAAAGTTTCTTCTTTTGAATTGAATTTACAGTAGGTACATCTAAGTGGTGAATCAGTAGGACGGTAGTACTATGATCACGTTTGGATGCCCACAATCCAATGAGTATGACACAATTATTATTAAATAACTACTACCTACCTATCATATTGTGCATTTTATCACATTTGCGTTCCGCACTTTCCATCTAGCTATCCGCGCACTTATCTTTTTCGCACCCAATAGCTCCGTCTCTGTCGCACACTGGCTATACGTACGTGGCAGCTGACGCACCTTCTCGGCGTTTGAAATACCTATAATTATAATGTCTAATACATTTTAGTTAAAATGCGTTTTAAGAAGAAACTTCTTTGTTTGTACAAGGGACGATGATGATTTCCAATAGATAATATTAGTGTAACACAGCCAAGAAAATATTTGTAGTGTCTTTAATGTGTACTACAGAAATCTTAAAAAAATCGTTTTAACTGGGTTCTGAAATAGTCACCTAGGTGAAAACTTAACACATGTTCAAGTCTTACAATTAGACTTAAAAAACATAAAAATCTCCGAAGGCTCCATTTTGTAAGTATTATTTTTCACGCAATAATATAAAAAAATATCGTAATATTAAGAATTTATTGCTTTAAACTAGAGACAACTTAAGTACCATATTTATAAGGTAACTATAGTTATAAATCTCAGTTTTCCCCAAAAGTGCATTTATTGTTTGGCGTATACAAGTTAAAAGGCGTCTTTAGGTATTTCTAAGGGTTGAACGCCCTTACAATCACAAAATTACCACGAATGCTTAGTAAAACACCAATTCTTTTATTTCCAAACCATTTTAGTCAGGTGTCTTTAATGCGACCTCAAATCTTTTATTTACTGGACTATGAGCACATGTCAGAGCACTTGACCGAGCACTCGCCCAAGCACTTGACCGATCACTCGCCCAAGCACTTGACCGATCACTTGGCTGAGCACATGTCAGAGCACTTGACCGAGCACTCGCCCGAGCACTTGCTCGAGCACTTGTACAAGCACTTTTATGAGCACTTTTACGAGCACTGAACAAAAGAGACATTACCAGGGCAAAGTCAGCGCACATAGGCAGAATTGGCGAGAGACTAGAGCGTCTTCCTTCGGGAACTCGTGCGTTCTGGTCTCTGGCCAAAGCTGTCCAGGAGAATTTCTGCACGCCATCATTTCCACCACTGCACATGGGAAATGATTCATTGGCCCACGACGCAAAGGAGAAAGCCGATCTTCTAGGCTTGGGCGAGTGCTCGGTCAAGTGGCCTTTCAAGTGCTCGGGCGAGTGCTCGGTCAAGTGCTTGGGCGAGTGCTCGGTCAAGTGCTCGGTCAAGTGCTCAGGCGAGTGCTCGGTCAAGTGCTCAGGCGAGTGCTCGATCAAGTGCTCAGGCGAGTGCTCGGTCAAGTGCTTGGGCGAGTGCTCGGCGGAGTGCTCGGTCAACTCCTCCGACTTATCCGAGCACTTGACCACTTGAGTCAAGTGCTCAGGCGAGTGCTCGGTCAAGTGCTTGGGCGAGTGCTCGGCGGAGTGCTCGGTCAATTGCTCCGACTTATCCGAGCACTTGACCACTTGGCCGAGCACTCGCCTGAGCACTTGACCGAGCACTCGCCTGAGCACTTGACCGAGCACTCGCCCGAGCACTTGACTGAGCACTCGCCCAAGAACTTGTCCAAGTACTTGACCGAGCACTCGCCCGAGCACTCGCCCAAGCACTTGACCGAGCACTTGGAAGGGCACTTGCCCGAGCACTTGTCCGGACAAGTGCTCGGATCGGACAAGTGCTCGTACAAGTGCTCGGTCAAGTGCCCTTCCAAGTGCTCGATCGAGTCGTGCTTGGGCGAGTGCTCGGGCGAGTGCTGGGCGAGTGCTCGGTCAAGTACTTGGGCGAGTGCTCGGTAAAGTGCTTTTTCAAGTGCTCGGTACAAGTGCTTGGGCGAGTGCTCGGTCAAGTGGTCAAGTGCTCGGATAAGTCGGAGCAGTCGACCGAGCACTCCGCCGAGCACTCGCCCAAGCACTTGACCGAGCACTCGCCTGAGCACTTGACCGAGCACTCGCCCGAGCACTTGACCGAGCACTCGCCCGAGCACTTGACCGAGCACTCGCCCGAGCACTTGACCGAGCACTCGCCTGAGCACTTGACCGAGCACTTGACCGAGCACTCGCCCGAGCACTTGACTGAGCACTCGCCCGAGCACTTGACCGAGCACTCACCCAAGCACTTGTCTTGACCACTTGACTCAAGTGGTCAAGTGCTCGGATAAGTCGGAGCAGTTGACCGAGCACTCCGCCGAGCACTCGCCCAAGCACTTGACCGAGCACTCGCCTGAGCACTTGACCGAGCACTCGCCTGAGCACTTGACCGAGCACTCGCCCGAGCACTTGACCGAGCACTCGCCCAGCACTCGCCCGAGCACTGGACCGAGCACTCGCCCGAGCACTTGAAAGGCCACTTGACCGAGCACTTGGCTGAGCACATATCAGAGCACTTGACCGAGCACTCGCCCGAGCACTTGCTCGAGCACTTGTACAAGCACTTTTATGAGCACTTTTACGAGCACTTGTTCGAGCACTCGCCCAAGCACTTGACCGAGCACTTGCCCGAGCACTTATCCAAGCACTTATCCGAGCACTTGACCACTTGACCGAGCTCTTGGCCACTTGACCGTGCACTTGTACGAGCACTTGTCCGAGCACCGTCAAGTGCTCGGTCAAGTGCTCAGGCGAGTGCTCGGTCAAGTGCTAGGGCGAGTGCTCGGTCGAGTGCTCGGTCAACTGCTCCGACTTATCCGAGCACTTGACCACTTGACCGAGCACTTGTACGAGCACTTGTACAAGCACTTGTCCGAGCACTTGTACGAGCACTTGTCCGAGTTCTTGTCCGAGCACTTGTACGACCACTTGTACGAGCACTTTTACGAGCACTGGTACGAGCACTTGAACGATTACTTGTACGTATATTTGTACGAGCGCTTGAACGATTACTTAAGCACTTGCACGACCACTTGTCCGAGTAATTGTACGAGCACTTGTACGAACACTCAAATCAGGTTGACAATTATAGACCTATTTCAAAGCTGTGTCAGTTAGCTACAGTGTTGAAACCCCTAATATTTAATCAACTATATTGTTGGATCCCTGGGTGAGACCCAACGTTGCGGTACTAAGTACGCTGCCACCAGGGCACTTCTTATGAAGGAAGTCCGTAGCTCCGTTGGTTTCAGGCTTGACTCCTTGGATGTCAGGAACCTCTGGGGCTTCGCTCGGCTTGTCTCCTAAGTCCACGACGTATGAAAACTGGCGGCAACCGGAGACTTGTTAGCGACACGAAGGACAGGGGGCAATCTCATCAGGAGATTGAGGGTTTGTTCATCGGATTGGCCTTGACTTGCAGACGCTCCGGCTTGAGTTAGATTAAGGCCGTTTCGGGCCGAGTTCCTCTAGATCCTCTGTAAACAACTGTATAGAGTGTTCTGGTTTATTGAGAGAGATCCTTACTAGTTGATCGCTACAGAGAAAGAACCAGCGTTAGGCTTGGTTCAGCCGCTTTTATAGGGACGACAGGCAAGGTGTTTACGTATGAGGAATATTTTGGAAAGGTACTTAACACTTCCTTGTTTTTCACCCTTTTAGGGCGAAAACACAACGGAGCGGTGCGGCGCGGCGCCGCGACGCTGAATTCGGCGGCGCGCGATGCGCAGCATTGCGCGGTGCACGCGTTTTTTGCCATTTGGCTACGGAACCCTAAAAAAGATGCAACATTAAGTAGTGTTTAGTTTCTAGCATACTGATTAATAGTTCGAGAAGGTTAAAATAATAATTAAAATGAATGAAACAATGAAGAGTTCTGAGAGAAAAAAAAAGAGATCTGCTAAAATCTGCCACACTACGTGGAACCCCGATATTATGGATAATTATGTATATGGTTTACCTACATAAAAATTAATAAACGGAAAATTCCTGTACTATCTTGCATGAAACAGAAGCTCGCTCAGTACCTAATTAAAATCATTTTCTAGTTAGCAAGTCATAAAAAAAATTATAACTTTTCTATTGCCATTTAAAAAAAAGTATTTCCTTGAAAACTGCCAAATTCTGTCACTTTTTTAAATCGTCAGCTCATTCTGCCAGAGGCAGAGTTAAAGTTTAGTAGCCAAATCTGCCTAAATGACAGAAATCTGCCACAAATGGTCACACTGCGGGGCGGAAGGGTTTCTAAAACACGGGAACTCGCGCGACGGCGGGGGGAACTCATTCCCTGTGCCCGTGCCCCGGGGGCTACCTGTGCGAGGAGCGCAGCTCGGTTCAAAGCGATAAGATAAACACTTTGATCAGAAATTAACAAAGCATTGATTTGTTTATATCTGCTTTGCGAGACATATACCTCAACACATAGAGGTAATAAAGTACTAATTACTTCTATGCTATTCTAGGGTATGGTATTTGTTATATGGTACTAGGTAGAAAAAAATATTGACGATTTAAAAGCATTTGTAAATCATCTACTTAAACATTTCGAGTTTTATGCCGATACATCAAAAAGTTTGTTGTTTAACTTGTCGATGTTACCCGATTTTAGTTAATTTAAATACGACGCCAAATAATAAAACATTTATAAACATCATAACTAAATTTTTTCTGCTTAATCGTCCAATTAGTTCTGGTTGTATGCTACCAATTTAGGAAGGTTACCTTTTTGTATGGAGCGGCCGCTTTCTTGAATACATTCTAATTTGGTTTTCTATTTTGGTTATAGGGAAAATGTTCGTTCTTTTTTCTTTTGGGTAAATCTTTTTAAATCAACGTTATTCAAAGCTGAAACTTACAGGAAAGCTTGCTAGCAGGACGCTCTAATTTAATGTAAAATTTCTTGTTTCATATTTTTATGGGAGTACTGAATTCAATCTTTAAAGTTTCGCTAACTTAATTTCGTAATTAAATGGTATATCTCACTAATTGACTGGATAATACAATCCACAATGGCAGACATTATTAAGGTCTACTAGAGAATATTAAAGTGCTCTTTATTCGATTGCAACTTCACTCGTTTTCTTGTAAATTAGAATTTCCTGATTTTCTAAACAAATTAATTACTAAAAAATATCATAATTTTCAAAAAACTAACATTGCTCAAATTACGCACAAATTAAGGTGTGCTAGTGGATTTTTTTTGAAATTTCTTCTATCAGCAAAAACGTTACTCCAGCGGAATCTTGAATAATTCGAAAACCGTAAGATGCACAAATTCCGCTATTTGCGCACATTTATAACACGACGAAAGCTACTCAGTCATGTACTTTGTTATGAACTAAACCGTCTTTTTCCAAATCATGCCGCTGGGGGAACGTTACCCTGGCGGAATCGGATTTTTATGAATATCTCCGAAATTGTAAGACGCACAAATTCCGCTGCTGGCGCACAATTAGTCCTAATGATGCTCTAATTCCCTATTATACTCACATCCTTCTTAGCTACAACATTCCGCTGGCGTAATGGACACCTTTTTATCGTGAAGCTTGGGTCGCATAATAAATTTAATTTCAAAATGTACCGATTCTTTTCGATGCTTTGACTCATGAAAAATACCTATTTTTTAATAATATTAGCCTATAATGGTTTTAAATCAGCCCAGGATAAAAATAGTGCAATGAAAAATGTTTAGTGACAATTTTTTATCTACCATATATGAAAAGACATTCACCCCGACCTATTATTTAGTAGGTACTCTTAGATTAAATGTGTGGCGTTTCGAGACTTTTGATCGTATTAAGCCGTTGGTGCCAGTTGCTTTCACTAAATGGCAGTTGTTAAACCATGTCGGAGGCCTTATAGGCGGCTTGAAAACTTCTGACACTGGGGTTGGCTAAAGCCCCACAACTTCACCAATCCGGACTTGGCCCCCGTGAGTAGAGTATGGCCTAACCTTACTGATGTATAAGGAAGAGACCCGTGCAGTGGGGAAGATATGGGTTGTTTACACCAGTGTTTTTCAACCTGTGGGTCACGACCTCCAGGGGGGACGCGAAGCCTTTCTCAAGGGGTCGCAGGTAAAAGAAAAAGTAGTGTTTATAATACGATTTTAGTGAAAAGGCTGAGACTGTTTATTTTTGAACAATTTGTCAAAACGCGGTACTACTATTTTGGAGACGATAATGACTAAATCATTTCCTAGTTGAAGAAAATTATTAACGTAGTCTTTCAAATCACTGACATTTTGTTTGTTTAGGGCCTAGGGGGGTTGTAATATTTTTTTTACTTGTAAGGGGGTCGGGTAATGAAAAAGGTTGAAAAACACTGGTTTACACAATAAGATTTCTTGAGTACATCTGTTTATCTCTGTAACGTGAATTATGTTTTTGCACTCGTGATGTAGACGCGTACTTAGGGATTCCGCATTATTAACCGAGGCGACACATATCAGCATCTATAGTTCATTCCGATCAAAAAAAGCAAAAGGTAACCAAACTTACTATTTTACCTACTAGGTAACTAACGTTGACATGTGTCAGTTCCATGGTAAGTTTGTTTACCTTTTGATTTTTCTTGGCTGGAACATATAAGGTATAGCAATCCAAAGGATAATATTTAATTTTTCTACGATCTAAAGAATATCTTGTAGTGTTCTTACCAAAGTCTTTTTGTTACAGAGGTGAAAAGTCTAAACTGTCTGCAGAGAGCTACTATTTCTAGCATTATTATGAATATATTCGTTTATTTATGCACTATTATAGTTTTAAATTTAATTAATAAACTTTATATTATTGTAAACATATCTTTCATTGGTTTTTACCAGACTTTCCAAGAGGGCATGTCTGTGTGTCTGCTTAAACTCTTTTATCTTAGTTTTTTTAATTAATAAACCGTATTTATATTTTTGTAAACATACCTTTCATTAGTTTTTACCAAACTTTCAAGGAGGGCAATGTGTGTGTGTATGTCTGTTTATACTAAAGATATTCTTAAGATTACTTGACCTGCAAATAAGTCTTGTCAGTAGTTATAAACTTATCCCCAAGTACTTAAATGTTTTTGCTAGAAAGTTAGCGAAAATACCAGTCTGTATAATTTTATTTTTAATTTATACAAGTAAAAATATTAATAAAATATAAAATTAATAAAAAATCACTGCTACTATAAAAATTATTGTTATCATTTAGTTAACAGTCGCTGCTACTTTCAAAATTATTGTTTTGGACATCGTTTTCACAACTTTCTTTATTCTGGCAGCATTCACAAATGACTACACCAGTTTTGAATTTCTTATGCTGATTCTCATAATGACAACAAAGCATATAAACGCATTTGTTGTTTTCTTCACAATTATTATTTTTATGACAGCACTCGTTTTTAATGAAGGAATCTCCTCCAGACAAATTGTAACTAGCTGTCTGACACTGACAACATTCACAAGCATTTCTTGTCTGGCACTGAGATGAAACTAACTCTCTGTGTGGTGTATGCTCATGAGTTCTTGTTTTCACAACTGGTAAAACTCTTGGACCGCTTCTTATAAGAGGCCTGTTCGTATCATCAAGGCTGTCTGGTCGTTTTACTGTAGCAAACATTCTATTTACTTCTTCTATTGCATCTTTGGACTTCACTTTATCTTTCAAAGATTTTTTAAGTTCATCTACTTTCATTTGAGGAATAGAATCAGACTTGGTTTCGGGCAAATTGATTTTGTATTGGTTCCTCTTCACAACCTGTGGCTGGCAGCTAGTTATTACGCAAAATTTTCTATTTTCGTTCTTGTTTTTATCTTCTATTGAATATTGCACAGTTTTACTCTTTGTTAGTTTACATTTGTAATCTTTATTCATTGTTTTGAAGTTTATAAAAGATTCGGTGCCAACACACACGTCTTTGTATATTAGCGTTAATGATTTCGATACATCAGTTTTATGTGAACTTTTGGATTTATCAAACTCTTTTTTATTTTGAAATACAGTTAACACTTCATTTAGAAGTTCAAAGCTATGATCAGCTGTTTGAACTGTTTTCGTTGTATATTTATGTTTGTTTCTCGCTGTTTTCTCTTCGTTGCCTTTATCTTTAACATTCTTTTCTGTTAAACTGCAAACATTACATTGTTTATGACATATAGGACATGATCTTGACTTTCTGTTGTCGTTTTCTTGTTTATTATCTTCAAGTGATTTAGAATTGAGACAGATTGAGCAGATGAATCTCCCACTGCCTTCATTTTTTCTTCTTTCACATTCTTTGTCCATTTTTTCGCAATTCTCGTCTGGGTTACGTTTTTTGTATGTAGTTATATGTATTAGTATATGTTTAGGTTGTGTCTTAGACATTCTGCAAGAAATAATGTTGCATATTAACCAGAGTAGAGAAACAAGCCATGCCCATCATTAGTTCACCTCAGCTGTTTAGATCGCTTCTCATATTCTATTACCACCAGGTGAGATAATGCAAAGGGTTTAGCAAATGTGGATAAATAAAGAAAAATCTTTCACTCACTTTCATGAGCCACATTTCTCCCACATCGATGGCCACATGTATCCATGCCAGCTTCACTAGATTATAAGTCCACCTAGCAAAGGCCGTTTTAATGCTACCTACCTACGTCTTTCTACTCCTATCCTTTTTTGGTTTGTCTTATTTTTTTAAATTCCTTCCTAACTACTGCTACTTAAAAAAGGGATTCTTTCATACACGACACGGTTAGTACTAAAATACACAGATTTTTGAAGTCATACCAAAATTCGGTTTTAACGAACCGTGAAAACTAAAAGTTACTAACCAATAAGAATGTCAATATGTTTTCAATACATATCACCATATGTATCTTGGAAATATTTGTTAAAAAGTAATGTACAAATATAAAAATAAAAATCGTAAAATGACACTTCTCCGACTTGGAGACAGTTTATAGTTCTAGTTTGGTTCTACTCGTTTATGATAAGGTCACCAAAATGTTGTTCTGCAAGTAGATCGTATATCTTTATCAAAATTTAAAAAGTCTGAAGTGAACGATAGATTTGCTGAATAGAAAATGAATGGAAGACTCAATCAGCAAGTAATAAAATATACTTTGTTGTTATATACAATAGTTTGTTATCAATCACAATAAAGACATCTTCTACGTCTCTCATTGACAAAGACGTCTTTATTTTTTAAACAGACATTATTCTTAAAATCAATCAATCAATCAATAGGCCTCTTTTTATATATTTATATATTTAATTTATTGGATTTTCTTGGCACAATGCTTTTGATGAATTTATAAGACCAATGCAAACGCGATATTCTTAAAATAGACTGTGTACATTACCCCACAGAGATATCTGAACCCCTAAGTTTTAAAACGTAATTCGCACTTTGCTTTGAAACACCATTTATCGCAATTTTCAACTATGTAGTAGTCTTCTCGCTTCGCAAACACTTCCCGAAACGTTGAGTGTACAAGTCCCGCGTGGTAGGGACTTTGTACTAGGTAGAAAAAAATATTGACGATTTAAAAGCATGTGTAAAGCATCTACTTAAATAAAAAACATTTTGAGTTTGAGTTTGAGTTTGAGTTTGTCTTCTTTGTATTCCATCCTTTGTTAAATATATGTTTCTTTTTCCTTATAACCAGATAGTTCTCGTATTGCTAAAGCTATTAGTTCAATCTTTGTGAGACACGGTGTTATGGGGGGTTCAGATATCTTTGTGGTTGTCTGTACAAAAAAGTCAAACACGAAAAATGCTTTCATGAAGACCTCACGTCTATGACTTTAGGCTCCTTGATGTAAAGTTTATATTTTTGCTTCTATTTTTTGTCCTATCAAATTTTGACATTGTCGGATTGATTGGAAAACAACCAAATCGTTATGTAAAAAATTCTCATCTACAAAATTAACAGTTCGAGAAAATTTACAGTGTTTTTGTTCGTATTATGTGAATGTATTTTCATATAAAATTCACCCTTTTATAGGTTAGTATACCATTATTATTTACATCCTACCAATGACCTGCCTGGTGAAGGTCTCAGAAAGCCGCGGATGCGGCAACACTGGACCGGTCGTTTTGAAAATCCTGGAAGTCTTTGTTCAAGAGTGGATTTCTTTCGGTTAATAATATGATGATGATACTATACGTAGGGCGCTCGAAAAATTCTGTCCGTTACAGCTATATTTCACAATCGTTCAAAATACTCTCCACCACAGTTGATGCACAAGGACATACGTCGAAACCAATCAACAAACCAACTTTTCCACGTTTCTATGGAAAAATTGGCACACTCTTGGTCCCACGCTGCCACAATTTCTTCATCACAGGTAAAACGTCTTCTTTGAGTCGTTTTTTGACTTCCGAAACAATCCAAAGTCGCAAGGCGAGAGGTCTGGACTATGGAGGGTGATTCAAAATATTTAGTCCAGATTTTACCAGATAAGCTGTAGTTTCCTTTGCTTTATGTGCCGGAGCATTATCAAAATGAAAAACGATGTGTCAAGCCGAGACTTTGGTCGCAAGTTCCAAAGATTTTCAATAACTTTTGGCAAACATTTTTGTATGTACCAATTACTTGTAACCATCCGCTATTTATCTAGTACGACTATTTCCACGAGACCACGTTTCCCAAAAAATACGGCAATCATTCGCTTTTTAGTCGAACGAGACTTGCGGATCTCCACCGGTGTATACTCATCTTCGAAAAGCCATACTTTGGATTGGGATTTCGTTGGCAAATCAAAATAATAGAGCCAAGTTTCATCGCCTGTTATGATGCCGTTAACATCCTTGGATGCCCCGTTTTCAAAGCGTTTTAACATTTTTTTACACCAATCTACTCTGGTATGCTTTAGCTCGTCTGTCATTAAGTGGGGGACCCAAAGGGAACATACTTTCCTAACTCGCAAATTATTGTGCAGGATATTGTGAACGGACGATGCACTAATGTTTTAGAGTTCCTGTATCTGCTTGTGCGTAATACGTCGGTCTTCGTTTAGCAGTTTTTCCACTTCAGCAACATTTTCAGGCGTCACAGCTTCGGTTGGCCGACCGCGACGAGGATCATTCTCTACACTAAAATCGCCACTTTTAAACCGTGTATACCACCGCTTTATTGTCTTCAGGGATGGACAATCTTCGCCCAATACAGAAGACATTTCCGTGAAATACTCATCTTCAGATAACTTGCGCAGAAAATTGTAACGAATAACAATGCGATACTCGATTTTTGTCCACGTAGCCATTTTCGATGTTAACTCGCCGCTCACTCCAAAGATTCTGATCACACGAACTGGTCAAAACATATCCCGCTCCAATTCTTCGCGGTCGCTCTAATAGTACTTACCGCAGTTTTCTATGATTTCTAGAAACAGCAGTGGACAGAATTTTCCGAGGGCCTTACGTAATTTTTATGATTTTCGGCGACAGGGTGAAAGACCAAAGGTCTTGGTCTATTTGTATATAACACAGAGTGGACTAATCTGGGACTAACAGATCCCTATTTTTGTTAATGTTTCATGTCCATTGTTTTGATATGTACATAAAGTGACAGATCAAGTTTCACCCCTTGTAACTTACAAATAAATAAAAAAATAAGAGAGTAATGCCGCAAGCGTTTCACAAAGCTTTTATTTAGAGAACGAAAGACGATATAAAAAACATCACACACACTCGCATGATACACCTCATTTTTTTTATTGACAAAAGGCTGATGGTCCACCTGATGGAAAAAAGGCCTATGAGCGTCTATAACCCATAAAGATTATTAGTGCCTTGCCGATCTTGAGGGCTAAAATAGAATGCCTCTTATGCCGGTAATTGCGCTGGCTATGCCCGTGGTAATCTTATTAAGCCTGCTTCCATCTTTTGGTACCATCGTCACTTCCCAACTAGCAAATGTCTGTCTTATATCAGCGATCAAAAAGACTAGCGCAAGCGCCATGTTTTAAAATATTAGCGTCATGTTACTAATAGGCTTAGAAGCTTCTTACGTATGATCAATATAATCCTATACAGGCTTATAAGTTACTTACGTATGACCAATAAAAGCCCATTTACGCTTTTAAGTTACTTTCGGATAATTACTATCAGTATGAACGGCATTCAGTAAGACTGATATAGTCTAGATTTAAAACTAAACGCGCTTATAAGGAGTGCCCAAACTCAGGCTTGTAAGAGGATATTGGAGTGAAATAAGAGTAAATATAGGACTACATTTTGCGAGTTGGGTTGCCATCGCTTAAGGTTATGTCCCATGCTTCATCGTATGATCTGAAAGACGTCCACTGCCAAATAAGAGCCCCGTCCATGGATTTCCACAACACCACTAATAGTTTGGGGCCAATTGGCCATAGTTATGTCATAACGATGCAACTGATTTAAAGTAAGGGATAATGTAGTTTGTGTCCCCTCACTTTAAATCAGTTGGATCGTTATGGCAAAACGATGGCCAGTAAGCAAGTAAGTACATTATCCCTCACTTACTTTAAATCAGTTGGATCGTTATGGGATAACTATGGCCAATTGTTCGTATGTGATTTGTCCCGGTTATAACATATAACCCATTGACCGCTTCGCTACTCTCTGATAAATCGTGCCCCCAGCAGCGCCATCGTCGGCTCCAGCCAACAAAAATGTATGAAAATCTCGAATCCTGGCGCCTGTGGCACAGACACCGGTTGTCGACCCTAGCCGACTGTGGCGGTTAATTATAAAAAAGAACTATCAAAAGTAGTCAAAAACCAGGAACCAGGATCAAAAGTAGTAAATAATTGACCACGCTGAATACGTTAAAAACAACAGACTTCAATCGCAACAACTCCCATTTTGCTATGTTTTTGTTGATTTTCTCAAAAACCGCTAAATCGATTTTGATAAAATTTATATGGGACCACCTGTGAAGTATACTCTTTTAAACAAAAAAAGAATTTTCCAAATCGGTTCAGACGTCTTCGAGTAATCGGTGAACATACATAAAAAAAAAAGATTCAGACGAATTGAGAACCTCCTTTTTTGAAGTTTAAAAAGCAAGGATGATTCCAAACCACAGATTCTAAACTCATGGTTTATGGTTCTGTGAGTCTATTATGAGACGCAGTCTTTATACTTTTTTCAGGGTGAACAATTTTTCTAGTAGACTTACGATGCCAATCAAGCTATGAAAAAAGACAAAGGGGTTTCCGTAACTAAAAGGGATTTGAAAAACAACTTGCTCCATAGAGAATACCAGCTGTACGATAACAGAATTTCGCTAGGCCATGGCGGCGCCACTTATGGAGATAATTCAAAAGATTATACCGTACAATACAATAAGAAAATGGATAACGTTATATGCGGGTGTAAAACGACGGGAATGAGGCATCATGAAACTAGGTGAGTTTTATTTATTTAGATGTAATTTTATTTAAAGCGCTGCTGGATGCTAGCAGCACAGGATCGGTCGGTGTTAAAATCCTTGGGAGAGGCTTTTGTCCAGCAGTGGACGTCTTTCGGCTGATGATGATAATGATGGTCTTGGCTAAGTGCGTGACTTGAGTGATCGCGTCAATCACGCAGGTTCTCTGACGGTCATAACCTGGATGGATTTGGCTGTTACCAGTTAGCGGCATTTATTTCGACCGTTTCGTGCTTCGCAAGGCAGGATAAACCGTTGGTGCCAGCTGCTATCAGAAGATGGCAATCGTTAATCCATTTCGAAGGCCTTATAGGTGGCTTGAAACTCCTGATGCTGGGATTGGCCACTAGACCCATAACCCAATGCGAACTTGGCCACCGTGTTTGAAGAATACGCTAACCTTCCCGAGATTTGGGAAGAGACCTGTACCTCTGCAGTGGTAATATTTCTAAATATATAAAAAAAACTCATTTCTAATTTAATTGTGTCAGTTTAGTCGAGTTTTTTTTTCTTTTGAGACAAAAGTCGATGTTATATTATAAATAAGACAATCATATGATTGACCTACCACTGTACATTTCGTTGCTTACTTTCATCAATATGAATACTATAATATAATGACAGAGTTTTTTGTACACCTACGCAGTGTTGTATTCAATTTAGAGACTAATTCACGGCATATTGTATTTTATTATTATAAAAAATTACTAGACTATTTTTAATATCTATCAAAAATATGGCTAGTGTGTGGAAATTGTAAAAATGGTTTCAAAAAGATTATAAATAAGTTAAGAGGCTTCTGAAATTTGTGACAACGAATAGCGTTATTTAAAGAAATTTGCCGACTGTTTTAGAATATGTAATTGGACCTACACATATTAAAAAAAAACGTAACTTATATATCTATTAATGGAAAGAAATTTTCAGTATTTTTCGCTAAAACAACTCATGTTCGCAGAGTTGATTCCAAATACGAAAATAAGTAATTGGTAATTTGGTCAATTTCAATAAAACAAAGAAAGTTTGAAAAATACCGCAAGACGATGAATCAGTTTTTGATGTTTAGCGCATTTTTAGGCTATACTATTTTATTCACAATTGGTAAACCCTTGTGAGATGATGCCGAAGGGCGATAAGGAAAAAGGAAGCGGACTTAACAAGATTCCTCAACGCAATGCACGATATGCCATGTCATCTTCATGCTGGACTTCTCTGTGGTGTTAACATTGTTCTTTGAATGCAAAACTTTGGACAAGATTGTGGTATCCAGTCCTGGTAGAGCCGACCTCAAATAAAGGCAATAATAAGGCTAGGAAGATGATGATGGTGGTGCCTAGTCCGATGAGCTTATAAAATTATATGTATATTTTTTAGATATGTCATCACTACACCAGGCTCATACAGATCCAGAAATTACCTGGACGTCGGAGTGGGAAGTATAAGGAAACTCCCTAAGAAAAGGGTCCGAAAGGTCTACTTGCCGGAGACAAGTGAAATGGGTGTTGGAAGCACAGACTTGACACCGTACTTTAGTGAGTACCTAGTTGAACTTGAATTTTGAATTATGCTGCCAAAAAAAGAATGATTCTGAAATATCTTTAAAATCTATTTTAATTTTCTACAAAGTGAATACTTTTTATTTGCACTTTGGAATCTTAAAGATAACAATCGTTGAATAAAAGTTGCCTTTGAATATTGTCCAAAACGCTTTCGACTTTTAACTGATACTACGTCATCAACTGCCCTTTTCAGGACGACACAGACAACAGCTCTATGATCACTACAATCACAGGAAGACAATTTCAAAAGCCGTGGGTGGCTTTATTGAACCTGACTCAGGATATGTTGTCAGCGAGAAACTGTCTCCTATTGCTCACATTATATCAGGGTACAGCAAGCCGCTGTCTCGCTATAAATCACTAACTCGATCAGATTTAAGAAAACGTGCGAAAACACTAAGAGATACAGAAATTGGTAGTAACCTCATTCATAACCAGATTGCATCTGCCTCTGTTCAAGTGGAGAAAAGTAAACATGAATATAAAGCTGCATACGCTGGTAACAGCACTGTGAATCAGCTGGTGGCAGCAACAACACAAGTTGAAGTTGAAAATAATCGTGAATATAAATCTAATAAAAATTCTCTTAAACGGACACCCACGAAAGCGGGAATAGCGTATCAAACAGCAAAATCTAAATCGCCTACTCATAGCAAAGCATCAAAAAATAGTTTAAAGTCTACCCCTGTTGAAGTGAGAACAGAAAAAATATTATCTTCAGACATAATTTTGCATGTCCATAATCTAGAAATCAATAGTGAAGCTAAATTTGTTAAGGCTACAGAACCTCCTGTTAAAAACAAAGAAGATAATTCAGCGAAAGTCTCTGAAGAGAAAAAAACTGAAAGCAATATGGAAGAAAATGCATCCAACATTTCTAAAGGATCAACAGTCAAGTCTGGGCTTAAAAGCACATCCATATTAAAACGCAGATTTGATGCCCTGAGACGTACTTTATATAAAAAGGAAGATTCAAAAAAAGTTATAAAAGTCCCGTCGCTTCACACTCCGGTCTCAATAACTAGCAGCCAAAAAAGTCATTCGTCACGTCATACAGTGGTTTCAAGGACAAGCAGTAAGAAAAGTCAGCCGTCCCTTCACAAGCCGGCTTCTAGAAGCAGTAGTCAGAAAAGTCAACCATCACTTCACAAGCCGGTTTCCAGAACTAGTAGTCAGAAAAATCACCCATCGCATCACAATGTAGATTCAAGAACTAGCAGTCGAAAGAGTCAACACAGTCGTATGGATGTGGCTATAGCATCAGACCCACCATCCCTTGTGGCTAGATCTTACAGTGAACTATTTATCGAGCCTAATAAAATTAGCTACAAACATTCAAGTAAAAAGTCACTTACCATAGAAAACCAAGAAAGTTTACGTGATGCATCATCATCTAAATTCAATACTTTGGACAGCGAAGCATCACAAGGGGTAAAAGGAATGTTCAAGTTATGGGGGAAGAAGTTCAATTTAGAAGGTAACCCTGACGAGGAAGGGATATATTCCCCTTCATACATAAAACCCAAACCTAAAGAAATTGAGGAAACCACTGAAGAAAAACCGGCAAAAGCAAAAGAAAAGAAGAAATTCTTTTTCTTCAGATGCAAACCTAAAGATACGAAAAGACTTAAAGAAAAAGAAAAAAATGAATCAAATGATAACTTTGCGTCAAAACAAGGTATTACTACTGGTCGGTGTGAAGTGAAAAGTGGCTTTGCTATTAAAATGGCTGGGCATAATAATCAAAAATCCATCATTAAAAAGGAGCCAGAGAAAAGGCGGGAGAGCCCTGGAGAGCTACTGAGACAAGACTGGCTGATGAAATATTCCACAAATCCCAACGAATCTTGTTACAGCGTTAAACTGAGATGGAATAATGGAACATTTGTAACAAGCAGCAGTACTGTTGGTGGTGGTACTGAGAAAGCTTACGACACAGATGATCTTCTTAAATCTGCAAGTGAACTATCCATTGCAACTTATGATAGATCTTCGCGTTTAATGCCCAATATACAACAAAACGTTAACTATATGCAATTTTATCAAGCGTGGATGATTCCAAGATTGTACAGAACCATTGTGCCGAGCAGAAGCGAAAATTACGAAGGGAACATTGATGTAGCATTTTTAGATAAACAATGGTTCATTGATAAGTCAAAAGCTTTCGCTGACCACACAAAAAATATCACTAAATTCAACCGTAAAATGAGCTCTGAATATATAACTATTGATATACCGAAGGACTTTTTCTCTGATAGTAGCACAGGTGACAATACACCAACACGTCCTATAAGAATGAGTGAGGAAGAAGTATATAATATCGTAGAATATGAAACGCCTAGTGAGGTTTTGAGAAAATATAAAAGTACGGTCTTGAAAGTAGATCACTCAGTTCAAGGAAGTCTCATCACAGAAAGTATGGAAGCTATAATTATTGAACCAGAAAAGAAAGATAAACCGGGATATAAAGATATGGAGACACAACGTAGTCTATTTTATGATCCAAATAATTTTGTTGGAGTGAGGCTTATAACTCAAAAAGAGTTAAGAGATGCTAGGAAACCGAAGTAAGTGGAAACAATATATATGATTGTTGAATTAGAAGCTTTAGCAATTTACCTATATAAAATTATTTTAAACATCTAAGTGAAAAAGCCTAAAAATATTTTCTCTATTTATTTATGTACTTAGTTATTACTTTAGTACGTTATTTACGAGGACAAGAATTAAATTACATAATAAAAACAAGTAAAATGTTTACTCTGAATAAATAGTAAACTAGTAGTACTACACAATAATATATAATAATACTACACTACCCAATCCAGACTTGGCTCCCACTCTGTGTATCCACTTGGTGTGTGGAGTATGGCCTAACCTTCCCAATGTATGGGAAGATACCTACAGTGGGGACGAAATGGGTTGTTAACAGTATACAGTTTTTCGAAACTTACGTGCATTTTCATACCGACTGCTTAAACGGTGAAGGAAAACATCGTGAGGAAACCTGCACATCTTCTAGATGTGTATGATGGTCGCATTGCATACGTCCGTAGGTGTAAATCTAAATGCCTTACACGCGGGTGATGCTAAGTGCAACACTAGGCAACCGCCGTTTATACCTTGTGGATAGAACACAGATAAGAAGAAGTATACACTAAAAGCCAGTCTTAAAACTTTTGGAACGTCTGACATTAACCATAAACCTTTTTCTATTTTTTACAGTCTCAGATACATGGAATGCGAGTCGAATCTTTATCGTGGTTTGCATACTTATCAAAGTAGAAGAAAATGTGAATGTACCGATAGTTACTCCCAAGAATACTGCTCTGGTAATATCTGGACCGGATCCTACAACAACTGGGTACCAATGGATCTATTCTCTTGGTGCATCAGTGATCACAAATTCAAAAACTGCGCGTTCAAGGAATCTCGAAGGAGTATCAGTTATGAAGACTGTACCAAATCATGTCCAAACATACATGAAGACTTCATCACACCAGCTTTCATGTCGACTTGCAATATTATGTCATCATTTAGTCCACATCATGATGTTGAAACAGAGAGAAACACACAGGATAATCTAAAATTAGTTAAATTTCTACCGCACATCAAATCAACTAAGGAGCACAAAAGAGACATAGCACGTTTTATTCCAAAAGATTCTTTGGAAGTATTGAAAAAGAGAAAGATTTATGCGTCCCGGAAGAACTGGGCCTCTATTGAACCAGATAAAAGCGATGGTAAAGAAGGGACAGGCAAAAAACGCGTTTCTTTAGAATTCGATAATATTACGGAAGAAATATTAACTACAATTACATCCCGCAGTACTTCTAAACGCAGTACATCAAAGCCCACATTACCTTCTGATAAGCCATCTGACAGCTACAGCCTAGTTAGTTCTCCTGAAACTATATCTACACATTCCCATAAGTCATCAAAACAATCATCTTTAGCAGTCGCCAAACAGTTAAAAAAGTTTTCATATTCAAGTACACCGAGACTCTCGCCAAAACAATCAAATCCTAAAGTATCTTGTAGTGGTCTCAAAATGGGAGTAATGGGAATATTGTCAGTAGAATCTCCTCAAAATGACTTTTCTAGTACAGACTGTTTGAGTAGTACAGTTTCTAAAATGTCTATCCACAAAGATTCCGATTTGAAAAAGTTTTCAATACACACTGCGCAATCGCGACAAAATAATCCTGTATCATCATTAGTCAAACTTTCAGAATCGCAATCCTTACCTGTAGTTGTGATAGAGTCGTTTAAATCAGTTCCATCAAAATGTTCCAAAACTGAAGGAACAAGTAAAGCTTCTTTTGATGATGTTGAATGCAAATGTGAAATAACATCTATGAAAAATGATTCTAAAGATTCAATTTTATACAATGAGCAGAAAATAAAAGTAGATAACAAGAATGTTGAAGATGCACTTGCACTAAATTGCGAGATTGTAAAACCAAAAAGAAAAGATGAGTTTAATCATTCGATCGAAAACAACGGCCCCGATAAGAAATTAGATGAAATGATTAATAATATCAATGATTCATTCGCATTAAAGTACAACTCAGTTAAAGAAGTGACTAAGGAGCAATCTAACGATTTGTTGATATTCAAAGAAAACGAGATAACTGATACGACTCAAGATTCAAATAATTTTGTCACATCGAATTCCGAAACAGAAAGTGACATAAAGAAATATGAAAGAAATGTGATTCAAAATACTAATCATTTAATTACATCAAATTCCGAAACAGAAAGCGACATAAAGAAATATGAAAGAAATGTAATTCAAAATACTAATAATTTCATTACATCAAATTCCGAAACAGAAAGTGATGCAAAAAAATGTAAAAGTATATCCAGTGACAAAATAAAAGAAGATGTAATTACAGATATTGAAGATGAGTTGAAAAGTAAAAGTGCAAAAGTAACTGGGATAAGTGAGTCTAACCGTTCTTTGCATTCTAAAAGTCAAAGAGTAATAAAAACACCCCCGGAGACAATAGTAGTTGCTCTAGAACCACAACCCTTATCAGAAACTAAAATGCAGTCGCAAAAAACATCCGCAATCAGTCTTGACAAGAAAACTTCAGGAGGGACTTCTACTAGGAAAATTCAATCATTGGACCAAAATGTTTTCAATGAGAGTCATAGAAGTCATAAAATTAGTGAATGTAATGCAAGCATGAAAATGCAACATGAAGATGTCGTTCATATCAACTCCCATGAAAAAATTACTGTGATGGTAAAGAATCATAGTTCTAGTACTGAAGAAATAAATCAAAGCAAGCCTAGAGCAGGTGATGACATTAGACAAAGTTATGCAGAAATCAAACATGAAGTATACCATTCGAAAGAATCCTTAAATAATCATGATGCACTCAGTATGTTTACAGACAAGAAACCATCAAAAACATATGAAATAAGAAAAATAAGTCAAGAAAATAACAGATTACCAAGTAAAAGTGAAACAAGTATTGCTAATATAATTGAGATAGATTTCAAACTCAAAGTTATTGATGGTGATCAGTCAACAGAGGTACACATCGGCAACGAAGGTAACATGGAAAATAGGATCAATGCAAAACAAGCTTCTCAAGATCTCTTAGTCATGAACGAAAATGAGCAAAAATATCCCGTCAGCGATTACATTACAAAGGATGGTAATGGAAAGAAGGATATAAATATAAAGATAATGATCAAAAACTTTAAGAGTAAAACTAACAGTGGTATAAGCAGCAAACATCAAAAGACTAGTAAACATTACGTGGATTTTTCAAATAAGATCTCCGAAAAGTTTAAAACTGTCGCAGCCTCTGACATGTACTCTACTCACAAAGCTACTGTAGATCTTACAAATTCGCGTAAATCTGAAGACTCAATTAAATTAAATGATAACATAAGTCATCATTTAAGTGATATTATAATGCTTTCAAACGTTAACAAAAGCGAGGCTTCCGTTGAAATGTCCGATACAAAATCCGCTACTGAGACCAGAAAGAAGAAAATGAGTATATTTGGAATAATCACTAGTAAGACCAAGGAGAAGTTTGCAAAGAGTCATGTAAAACTTAGCAAGTGCAGTGAATCAGATACCGTAGCCTCAGAAAATGGTGTCGGTGCAGAAAATATTGGCGTGTCTTCTAAAACATCGAACAAATCCAAATCTATAAGAAACATTTACAAGAAAGCTATGGGACAAAAACCATCCAAAAAAGTAGAAGATAACATGATGAAATTGAGCGAGGAATTTGCTTTAGAATCTGCGTCACAGTCTAAATACCAAGAAAGAAAAGATTTACTAAAAAAAGTATTTCAAACAGCGAACTGTTTAGGGAAAAGGAAAACAAAGTCAAGAGTGAGAAAACTCAAATCAATTTTGAAATCAATACTGACGTCCGACAGCGACACAGACTTGAGCCTGGTAAGACAAGATCTGATAAAAGATTTCACAGATGTTTCAATGTCTGCAGGAAAAAGTTCTTACACGAGTTTAAGCAGTATTTTAAATAAAACTGACGATAATCAACAATGTTGCAATAAGCGTAAAGACGTTTCTTCGACAGACTACCCAAGTGAAAAAGATGATATCACTGATTCAAATGATAAGTCACTAAAAGGTTGCGCTTGTTCAACAGTCACTGACAGAATAAATAAGTGCGGAGGTTTTGCTCCAGGAGGTTGTTGTTGCAGCAAACCGGTAGGTAAACACGAAGAAACTAGCTGCAATTTGGCTAAAGAAGAATTTGAGGGTCGACAGATATTGAGAACTGCTTCAATGGTTGATGTTGAAACCCAAAAATCATTTAAATGCGTCAGCAAACTGACAAACGTATCTAAACACTTGTATAGCAATCACCACTCAATCGCACAAGTCGCTATTGTTGATAAAGAATTCAATAACATTATAACGACAGACTCCTGTGAGCCATCACCCAAATCGATATTAGATTTGGAAGATATAGAAATAATCAAAGAAACAGAGATTGTTGCTAAAGACAAAGAAGAACTTGTAGTTAAAACGGCGGTCACTGAAAATGAAAATATTGCAGAAAATGACAATAATGCCATTATAGAAGTAAATAACAGAGAAATTATACATATTCAGGAAAATAAAAATTTTGTAGAGGATAAGAATATCGAAGAAGTAAATTTGACACATAAAACAAAAACAGCAGCACGTAGAGCATCAATGGATAGTAAAAAAATCGTCATTACCATTGATAATATCAAAAAGAAATCCGAAGAACCTAAAATAGCAAATAAGGACGATAGCAAAGCATTTGCATCAAAAAGCAACCGTATGAAACCTTGTGAATTTAAAAAGTTGGACAGAAACACAAAACTTGGCATATCTGATGATGATCAAATAATATTTTTAGAATCGGAATCTACAAAAGTGGATTCCTGTGTAAGAGAAAGACATAAACACAAACACAGAAAACGGGAAAATGGTAATGAAAGTGCATACAATGCAGGACCAGATGTTTTGCAAATGTACGAGACTAAGAAAGCCGTACTGCAGATATACGCGGAGAAGAAAAGAACAGCAAATGGCGAGAAGTATGTAGCAAATCTTCCAGTTTTCATGGTGAACAAGGAGAATGAAATTTATGAGCAATATGGTGATTTAGTTAGGTACGCGTATTGTTCTGTGCGTAAAAATGTTATGTAAAGACGTTTGAATGAATTTGTTTGTAAATGTTTCTGGTTTTAAAGTACCTTTGTATTTAATGTTGTAAGTCATGTTAATACAATATCTTGAAATTTCAAAAAAGCTTGTGTTATCCTTTATAATTTATATGTACATAATTACCAAAAAGGTATCAAACATTGGGTGTCAAAATGTAAGATTTACCCTGAGAATTGATGGACAGCACCAACTTTACAATAATCTTGTCAGAATATATTGCTCTAATAGATATTTCAACTATATGGCGCCAGTCAGTTTCAGGTCGATCACAAGTATATGACGCTATGAAAATAAGCAGTTTTTGCTTCTTTCGAAGCAAAGAAGCAAAAACTGCTTATTTCATAGCGTCATATACACACATTGTGCAATAAATACTTCATATCAAGATTGAGATCAGGCCTGAAAATATCAAGATTTTAAATTGGAATACAGCAAAGTACGATTCACGTCGTTCGGAACGAGTCACGCCGCGTCGGAGCGCAATTTACAATGTGCAGAAGGAAACTGAAGCGTCTTTACAATACTTAAATTTCGGTTCTGCATGCCTACAGTTGCGCTTGGCTGCTACTACGTTCGGTCGGCTACTTCAGCGTACGGTCGTAGTATTATTATCTAATCTGTGGTACGGTGGGGTACCGTCGCCTGCCGGAAAGATGATTCCACTGACCGGTCCGCACGGAAAGTGCAGAGTGCATCGCACCTCGTCACAGCGGATGCACGCGGATATGGCGGCAAGCAACCGCGTAGGCCTCAATTCAAAAATTCGTTATAATCTGGGCGCACAGGCGCGCGTATTCTCGAGCATCCGCTGGCTGGGATGCTCTTATTACGAACGAGGCCAACCTGATGCAACAGGCAGGAACCTAGCGCAGACGTCCGCGTCTGCGAGGAGCCGACATGCTGCCGCGGAATGCGCGTGGATCTGACCGGATTCTATGATATACAAATTCTACACAAATATGAAATTTAAGTACTGTAAATATGCTTTTATTTCCTTTAGCACACTGTAATATGTGCTCCGACGCGGCATAAATCGTATTAAAAGGCATGGTAGTGTGCCGGCATATGCGCGAGCATGCGCGCATATGCACCCGGATTCCAGCCGATTGTAGTACTCAGGGGACGCAATAGGCGATCGTTGCAGTCGCGCGCATCCGCTCCGTCGTCGTCGCGATCTCTTTTTGCCCGTGTTACACTGCTTGGTCCATCTGTTTGGACCATGATGCGTTGCGGTCAGCCGCCGGTGCAACCCGGTCGGTATAAATCGTCCCCAAGCTGCTCTATTGAGCGGAAAAATTGTAAACCAATTAAACCATCACATCAGGAGGTCGCACTTTGTAGGACTCTGTTTGGTTGGTGGTAAGATAATATAGCCAGTTCCCCATTGCGTTGGGGAATCTTGGTAAGCCCGCTTCCATCTTCGGCATCGTCATTACTTACCATCAAGGTGAGATGATGCCAAGGGCTTACCAACTGAGGGTAAAAAAAAGTAAAAATAAAAATAAAAAACTTTTATTGAATATCGTACAATTTAGCTAAATAAATGCAAAAATAATTTCAATTGTGTGAAATTAATCAGTATTCGAATACATACTACTTATTGAAAAACTTCTAATTACATTGCCGACAACATTTAAAAAACCTACAGCCATTTGTTTCTTTGTTAGCTATTTATTACAACGTTCTAAAACAATTGTGCTAAAAATCAAACATTTTGAACTATGTAATTAATAAAAATACTTACATTTAATCAAAAAGTCTTGAAATGGCTGATTTTCGATGTGGGTGGGGAAATGAATATTTCATAGTTCCATCGAAACTCCGTTCCAACACTTTTTGACAGATTTTATTTGGTTCCATGGATTAAGCTTTTACGAAAAAAGGTTAGCCATGGTTACGTAAAAAAATACGATGTACCATTAAGTATACAGGATGTTAAAAAAGTGCGTTTGAAATTTTAAGGGGTTACTTAGAATCACGTACAGAATACAGGAAAATTATTGAAAAAAAAACTAGATCTTCAATTGTTTTTTCCGTTACCCCCCCCCTTAAAATTTCAAACTCATTTTTTAACACCTGTATACATATAAAAACTTTGGTATCTTATTTCGGTAACCGCTACGAAGACTTAGATTATGACCACTTAAGACAGACTGTTTAGATATTATTGACACGAATTTAATTTTTTTCCAAAGATTTTCATGATTTATGGCCCCCATGTGTTACTACTATGTATTACGTTAAGGCTTCTCACCTTGAAGTATCGCCATACCTTAAAGTAAAACCTGTATACATTTGATTAGGTAAGAAATAGGTAAGTAAGGTTTTCGCAAAACAGATCTACCGTAAAATAATAAATCACTCGCGGAGGCGAAAATCATAAAAACCTCAAAAAAATTACTGAAATTCGTTCCACATCAAGTGATCTTATGTTCCGGAGTCTCAGTTGCATATGGCTTTGGTTTCTACTCCTGCAACTGAACAACTTTTGGCCTAATTGTGCCTGATTGCGCAATCAGAGCAACATTTTTTTGTATTTCATATTTCATATAAATTGATCATTTGGTTAAGCGACTTTGTATGAGGAGTTCAAAAATGTTTGGCTTCAATTGCGTGGGTTCTTTTGCGAAAATTGTTCAAACTGTTTAGTTCCTAAGTTAAAAGTTGTTCATTTAACAGTTAACAGGTACGAACTGAACACAAAATTTCATCCCGTTAGATGGTGTTTTAAGATCCACTGTAGCTCAGTCTGTCGCAAAGACGTCCTAATTATGATGCTAAATTCTTCTATCGCCTTCCTTCTTTTATAATTTCGTCTGAAAGAAAATAACAAAAAATATTTTAGGTAAACTCAGATGATTATAAATAAGATAAAAATAAAATAATGAAGAGCCTGAGTAAGAGAAGAGTCATAGGATTTGAGGGCGCTACAGGCGCCATGGCTCAAACTGTGGTTTCTACACAAGTATTTGAACAATTTGTGCATAACTTAAAAAGGGACACTATACTCTGTTTCAAACAGGAATAGACAGAACGAAAAAAGATTTTTAAGGCACTTTTCATAATATGAGCATTATAGCCCATTAGCCGCTCCAAATTCAAAAATATGTAAGTATATGTAGGGCCAGTGATCTTCTTAGCGCTCCTCCATTTAGGTAGGTGAGTTATAACCTCCTTGGTTGTGGAACCAGGACACAGACATGAGGAGAGAAGAGGTAGTACCAGAGAAAGGCGAAATCATATAGAACTATATAGGGTGACTTTAAATTAGTTCTTGATACCAAAGCATATGCATGTGCTCATGATAACAGACAACTTTCCCTAAGGAACCCATTGTCAAATCTCCAAAAAACAAAATTGGACTCTTCATACCAATTTGGCCGGTCCATTGACCGATTTGTATTTTTTTTTTTTATGGCAGAGGTGGCAAACGAGCAGACGGATCACCTGATGGTAAGCGATTACCGCCGCCCATAGACACCCGCAACACCAGAGGAGTCACAAGTGCGTTGCCGGCCTTTGATGTGGGAGTACGCTCTTTTCTTGAAGGTTTGAATGTCGTATTGGTCCGGAAATACCGCAGGCGACAATTCATTCCACAGTTTGGTTGTGCGAGGCAGAAAGTTTCTAGTGAAACGCACAGTTTTGGACTGCCAACCATCTAAGTGATGGGGATGAAATTGTTGTCGCGTAGAACGATGGCGAAAAGAGGCGGTAGGGATCAATCCGAACAATTCCTCGGAGCACTCCCCATTGTACATGCGATAGAGAATGCAGAGCGAGGCTACATCTCTACGCAGTGCCAAGGAGTCAAGCCGATCTGAAATATCCTGGCAGCCGACGATTCGAGCCGCTCTCCGTTGAATGCGGTCCAGAGGGAGAAGCTGGTACTGAGGTGCCCCTGCCCAGAGATGAGAACAGTATTCCATATGAGGCCGAACCTGCGCCTTATAAAGTTGCAGGCGATGGGCCGCCGTGAAATACCGTCTCGATCTATTGAGCACACCAAGCTTCTTTGAGGCTAATTTAGCCTTACCCTCTAGATGACCACGGAACTGGACTTCACTCGATATATCGACACCAAGGATTCCGATACTAGCTGAGGCATTTAGGGGAGTGTCCTCAAAACGAGGTGATACGACAAATGGCATTTTCTTGGCAGTGAACGCGCAAACCTGTGTCTTAGTAGGGTTAAACTGGACCAAATTAAGTCGACCCCATTCTGAGACCTTCTTTAAAGAAGCCTCAATTTCTGAAACAAATTTGTTACGGCTCTCGGTGACGTTTTCCCGAGAAATGTTGGCACGGCCGGTATAGAAGGCATCACCTGTGCTGTCATCTGCATAACAATGAGTGCTGCTGATTTGCAGCATATCATTGATATGCAGAAGGAACAGTGTAGGCGAAAGCACACAGCCTTGAGGGACACCAGCGTTCACAGACATAGAATCTGAGCATGCACCGTCGACTACGACCTTTATGCTTCTGTCTGCAAGAAAACTAGTGACCCATTTGCATAATTCCTCGGGAAGCCCATAAGATGGAAGCTTCGCAAGAAGTGCTTTGTGCCAGACCCGATCGAAGGCCTTCGCTATGTCCAAACTAACTGCCAATGCTTCCCCCCTTGTCTCGATTGCCTGTGCCCAACGATGTGTCAGGTAGACAAGAAGATCACCAGCGGACCGGCCCTTACGGAAACCGTACTGTCGGTCACTAAGCAGCTGGTGGTCCTCTAGATACCGAAGGAGCTGGCTGTTGATAATGGACTCCATTATCTTTGAGAATAAGGAGGTTATGGCTATCGGCCTGTAGTTGGACGGATTTGAGCGGTCACCTTTTTTAGGGATCGGGTGGACCAAAGCTGTCTTCCATGAGTTTGGGACTATGCCAGCAGAGTAGGAGAGCCGAAAAAGGCGCGTTAAAACTAGAGCCAACTCTGGAGCACACACCTTCATCACGACAGGGGGGATTCCATCGGGCCCACTCGACTTATGAATGTCGAGGGAAAAAAGTGCTTTACGCACTGAGCGTTGGTGGAACGGGATATCCGGCATAGAGCTCTTGCACCGCGTTATGGTCGGCGGCTCGTTTCCCCCGTCATCCAGTGTTGAGTTGGACGCAAAGATTTTGCCTAGAAGATGGGCTTTCTCTTTTGCGTCGTGGGCCAACGAATCATTACCCGTGTGCAGTGGTGGAAACGATGGCGTGCAGAAGTTCCCCTGGACAGCTTTGGCCAGAGAACAGAACGCACGAGTTCCCGAAGGAAGACGCTCTAGTCTCTCGCCAATTCTGCCTATGTGCTCCGACTTCGCCCTGGCAATGTCTCTTTTGAAGGACCTGGAGGCAAAGTTAAACTCCTTTTTTAAAGCGCTGGCCTTTTCATCCCGTAACTTCGCTGCATTTGCCCAGGCTTGGTAACATTCCGGCTTCCGACGAGAAGCCTTTTTGCAGGACCGACCAAACCAAGGCTGGGATTTGCCACCAATGGGGACCACCGAGGATGGAATGAAAAGTTCCATACCCTGCAGCACCACATCAGCGACAGAATCAGCAGCGAAGTTGGGATCATCCGGCGTGAAGCAAATCTGCCCCCAAGGGTAGGACGCGAAGAAGGATCGCATCCCATCCCAATCTGCTGACTTGTAGTGCCACACACGACGGCGACAAGCAACTCGCGGTCGCGGCGGGCACGTGAGTGGCACCGTACTCCGGATAAGGCAGTGATCCGAAGAGCCGAGTGAGGCGCCAACGGATACTTGGTAGCCGTCCGGATCAGAAGTCAGCAGAAGGTCCAACAGTGAAGGTTCATGGTTCTTGTATGGAGGGTCCAAAACTTTTTTTTGAGATTTGACTATGGGTTCCTTAGGGAAAGTTGTTTGTTATCATGAGCACATGCATATAGCCTTTCGTATCAAGAACTAATTTAAAGTCACCCTATATAGTAATGGAGAAAGCAGCTGTCGTGTACTCGTATTTTCGAGATATTCTGGTGCTTTCTGAGGACAGGAAACGGAGTTTTTTTTTATGGGACAGGACGCAAACGGGCAGGCGGATCACCTGATGGTAAGCGACTACCGCCGCCCATAGACACCCGCAACACCAGAGGAGTCACAAGTGCGTTGTCGGCCTTTGAAATGGGAGTACGGTCTTTAACTAAACCACAGATAGCATTCGTATCTGTACGTAAGGTATAAAAAATAGTTTTAGGATCCATTAACTGAAGCTTCTATTCATAAGATTGGATAGTATTAGTTCAACTCCAAAAATGTTGGACTTTTCATATCTACAAATCAGTTCAATTTTGTATGGATAGTAAAAAAATATTTTCGTGCCAAAGTCGTTGAACAAAAATTTTTATGTAGGGTCCAAAATTTGTTTGCGAAATGATTGTGTTTTCCTTGAGGAAAGTTGTTCAGATTACGAGTAGAAACTCCAGTTTGATCAGTATTCAGAATGATAAGTAGAAGCACCAGTTAACGGATCGGATCCTACACCTAAGTATTCGTTTCTTTGGACCCGTCGTTTCTTCTCACTCCGCAAACGCTTCCCGATACGGCGGGTATACGAGTTCCGAGTGGTAGGAACCTCGTATTAGCTAGATAAATAATGACGTTCGAAAAGTGTAGATACACTGCTACCTACTTCGATAAAATATTTTCATTTCATTTTATTATGTTACACCCTGTTGTAGTATTTCTGATAGATCTGTATCTATCTAATCAGTCCACATTAGCCCATTTTCTGTAATACAGGGAATCGGTAACTGACTCGGTGGCTCAGTGGTTAGAGCTTCTGTCCATTGATCCGAGAGTCGTGGGTTCGATCCCTACCCAGGGCAAACATTTCTGTGATGAGCAGATTTGTTTGCTCTGTGTTTTGGTGTATTATATCTACTTATGCATGTATTTAAATTGTATTTGTGTACGCATATCAGTCTCTGGTTCCCATAATACAGAGAATCCTAGTTTGGAGCCAGGTGACCGTGTGTGATTTGTCCCGGATATTTATTATCGTATTTATTCAGCCCACATTAGACCACTCTCTGGTTCGCATAATGCAGGGAATCCTAATCATATCTTAGGAGCTGATGAGCGTGGGTGATTTGTCCCCGAGTATCTATATTATTAATTAAATTTAAAAAACTTACCTGTTGATCTTGAAAACAAAATTATCTATAAAGTGTATAAATTAGCACAAACATGAACATGCAAAAACCAACACAAATAATACACACACACAGTCTGCATAACATATACATACATACATTACCCTGTTCCGGCTGTGTGATAAACAAAACACAAATAAATTATATGAACTACCAAACAAAAAAAAAAACATCAAAATAAATTCATAATAGGCGGCGGAATAATCGATTAGAGCTATTTTACCCCTGTATAAACCGGAGGTACTTGTATTATAAATTACGAGTTTTTTTTTTTTTTTTTATGGCATAGATGGCAAATAAGCAGACGGATCACCTAATGGTAAGCGATTACCGCCGCCCATAGACACCCGCAACACCAGAGGAGTCACAAGTGCGTTGCCGACTTTTGATATAGGAGTACGCTCTTTTCTTGAAGGTGACTAATAATGTGTTGACTTCCCAAACCAGTGTACACACAATATTTTAAAACATGTATATAATTATAAATTTTTAGTATCTTACTGTCGGGCAAAGGCCTGAAGATGTAAGTAATAAAACCAAATGTGAAATTCCCTTTTTTGTAATTCCAAATACATGGTGTTACAAAAGTGCGTTTGAAATTTTAAGGGATTACTCAGAATCATGTATAGAATACAGGAAAAATATAGCAAATATCAAATCTATAGTTTTGTTTTCAGTTTCCCATACTAAATCTGAATAGTGAATCATTAATTTGTATGGGAAACTGATAAATATAATTGATGATCGGATTTTTTTAAACTTGATTCTGAGGAATCCCTTAAAATTTCAAACGCATTTTTTTAATACCTACCTTGTACGTATTTTTATAATCAAATATTGCCATTAATTATTTTTGAAGAAAAAACCTGCATAAAAGCTCCTTATTTATTTATTTTTAGTGATCGATCATACTTTAAAACAGTCTACTCATGTAGACTCTGTATTCATATACTCCAGAGAAACCTGTAGAATGGGGAAGAAAACGCAAAGCTATTTGCAGATGGCGCTACGGACGCTTGACTCATAACAACTTTCAATTAGTTCCGCGTTTTTTATTATCGAGGTGCTATAAATTAGTTTTTTTTTCTGTAAAATTGTTAAATGGAAAATGTATGCGACTTGGACTGTTCCTCAATTAAAGGCGAAGTTGAAAAGTACATAATTGAAAACGTAACTTTTCCTACGTCTTCTTCATCCGAGAATCTTTAGGAAATTAACGATTTCCATTATTATTGCAACCAATCGCCACACAACGCGGCATTTTTTTAATAATCTTTTATAAAACAATTTTTTCTATACGTTTTGACAGTTAGTATGAGTCAAGCGATATGAGCGCCTCTATCGGCGAGCTTTGTCAGTTTGCTTCCCCATTGTTCGTCGCTTTCATACAAAGATGCATGAAAAGTCCAAATACAGGGTTTTTTTTAAATCCAGGCTATTATTCGGCAAGCTTTGTTATAAAACTTTTTAGATAAACGTCAAAATATTTTGGACCCTCCAATACAATGGCCAACTTTACGATCCGCATAAAAATCTCCAAGTATTATAATATAAAATTAGACAAAAACGTAAGGTTTATTTCAAAAACACATTTATTTGTATAAATTATTATATTTCGCGATATACAAATAAGTACATGCAGTAACACTTACAACATATATTGAACAATAGCTACAGGAATACAGATCTAGTAAAGGTTTCAACATTTTAGTAAGTAGTAGATAGGTTTACAAAAACATTTAACAAGGACTCAGCTAAAATACTAGTATTTTTGGCAGGTTCCTCTTTTGAAACTGTACCTATAAATAATGTTACATTTTCAATTGAAAAATTGGGTAGTTGACATTAAGATCTATAATAATAAATTATGAAATATCAAATCAATAAATAAAAAAAGCGGCCAAGTGCGAGTCGGACTCGCCCTTGAAGGGTTCCGTAGCAGCAAGTAACATAGTATAAAAGTTCTTCTTGTTCCTTGTAACTTGAATGAAAGGTAAATTGCGGTTTAAGATATATGACGTAGGTATTAAAAAAAACTACTTACTAGATCTCGTTCAAACCAATTTTTGGTGGAAGTTTTCATGGTAATGTACATCATATATATTTTTTAGTTTTATCATTCTCTTATTTTAGAAGTTACGGGGGGGGGGGGGAACACATTTTACAACTTTGGAAGTGTCTCTCGCGCAAACTGTTCAGTTTAGAAAAAAATGATATTAGAAACCTCAATATCATTTTTGAAGACCTATCCATAGATACCCCACACGTATGGGTATGATGAAAAAAAAAATTTGAGTTTCGGTTCTAAGTATGGGGAACCCCCAAAATTTATTGTTTTTTTTATTATTTTTGTGTGAAAATCTTAATGCGGTTCACAGAATACATCTACTTACCAAGTTTCAACAGTATAGTTCTTATAGTTTCGGAAAAAAGTGGCTGTGACATACGGACGGACAGACAGACAGACATGACGAATCTATAAGGGTTCCGTTTTTTGCCATTTGGCTACGGAACCCTAAAAATAGTAATTCAATAAAAGAAAAACTATTTTATAAAAAAAAAACAGAAGTAAAAAGGGCAAATTTTCAGTCTCGTATAAACAATTAAAATAAAATAAATTACACAGACTCTCCAGATAAATCCATTCATAAAACAATCAATAATGATTTAATAAATTAAAAAAATATAGGTATAAAAGTATGAAAATGGCACTTCACATAATATTATATAGGTACGTTTCTCGTTCGCACTTTACTTAAATTGTATTAGTGTGAGCTAGAGGGAAATACAAATTGCCATTTTTCAATTTTAAAAAAGAACTTTTACCTACTTAATCATAAGTTTTAACATGGCAGTGAGATTTTTACAATAAATTCGAGAAAAAACTAAAATAGAGTTAAGTTGGAGTAATTAATGTTATGCCCTTTTACAAGTTATCTATACATATATAACATACATAACATATAAACAGACTTAACAGCAATCTATTTTTTGGTTGAAAATTATGGACACCTCATTGTCACGAGCAGAGCAGTCTAAAGCGGACATACACAATGTTAAAAAAGAGCGTTTGCAATTTTAAGTGGTTACTCAGAATTCAGTATAGAATAGGTACAGGAAATACAGGACAAATGAGGAAAAACACGAGACACTGAAAAAAGGCAAATCGGATTTTTTTTCAATATTTTTCCTTCATTCTACGAGTATAGGTACTTGATTCTGAGTACCCCCATACCATACAAACGCATTTTTTTAAACACCTCTATAAGAAATACATGTTGTGAAAATATCTGAAACTTAAACAGTGGCTTCCATTATCGAAACTGAACATTTTTTCCTAAGGAACCCATAATACTAATTTTTTTTAAAAAAAACCATCTTAGGACTTTTCATAGAAAATTAGCTGATTGGCTTTTCCATTTGTATGAAAAGTCCAATATTTTTTGGCTTATTCAATGTCATTTGCATATGAAAAGTTGTTCAGTTTCATGAGTAGAATACCCTGTTAAATTTTCCGGAAGAAGTCTTTTTGTAAGTGGATTTTACTGTATAAGTACAATACTATACTATAAATAAATACAAATTAGAAAACTTTAAGATAGGTTCTTCTCATAAAACAACACAGCTTTTTGTTCTACTAATTATATGAAATTAAAACATCATAATAATAATAATAATTTAGTCATAAACAAAGTCATAGTCAAAGATCAAATTAACGTATGATTAACTTTTTAGACACATTTCTATCCTCGTAGGTATAAAAAGAATTTCTTTTGTGATTTCATCAAAGTCATACAACAAAAAGTTTTTAGTTTCATGAAAAGAGGCCTATTTTAATAAACACTTTGCCCCACTTACCTATCTTAATGAGTATAATTAAAAAAAGGGTTTTATTTATTGCAACCATAGCGATAACAATTTACCTACATATTATATTTGGCTATATTCTTAAATACGATACTAATTATACCATCAGGCGAAAAACGTCAACTGCTGAACGAAGACCTCTCCCAAAGATTGCCATAAAGACTGGTCTTGCGCTGCCCGCATCCAGCGGCTTCCCGTGACCTTTACCAGATCATCGGTCCACCGAGTGGGAGACTTACCTATATAGTGCCTACGTTACGTCTTCCGGTGCGCGGTCGCTACTCGAGAACTTTCCTGCCCCAACGGCCATTTGTTCTACGACCTATTTAATACGAAACACAAAATTATACAGGGTGTAAGGGACAGGTTTCCGAATACTTTAAGGGTTTGCTAAGTAGACGAAACTGAACAGCTTTCCACAAGAATTTATTTGAGGAATCGAAAAAAAAAAACGGCTTCTCCATACAAAATTATAAACTTGATTGGACAGTTTGTATGGAGAAGCCGATTTTTTTTCGTTTTCTGAAAAATGTATTGTGGAAAGTTGTTCACTTTCGTCTACTGAGCAAGCCCTTAAAGTTTTCGGAAACCTGTCCCTTAGGACGAAAACACAACAGAGCGGCGCGGCGCCGCAACGCTGAAATCGGCGGCACGCGTTGCGCCGCGCCGCCGAACGCAGCGTTGCGCGGCACGCGCGCCGCGCCGCTCGTATCCGCGGCGCGCACCGCTCCTAGCCGCGGCGCGCAACGCTCGTACCCGCGGCGCGCAACGCTCGTAGCCGCGGCATGCGCCGCTCATATCCGCGGCGCGCAACGCTCGTATCTGCGGCGCGGCGGCTCATTTGATGTCCACAGTTTCTGTAGGTCGGAAGCTTGTTTTTAGGGTTCCGTAGCCAAATGGCAAAAACGGAACCCTTACGGATTTGTCATGTATGTCTGTCTGTCTATCCATCCGTATGTCACAGCCACTTTTTTCCGAAACAATAAGAACTATACTGTTGAAACTTGGTAAGTAGATGTATTTTGTGAACCGCATTAAGATTTTCACACAAAAATAGAAAAAAAAACAATAAATTTTGGGGGTTCCCCATACTTAGAACATTAAGAACTTAGGACTCGCCCATGAAGGGTTCCGTAGCAGCAAGTAACATAATATAAAAGATCTTGTAGTTCGTTGTAGGTAAATTGCGGTTTACGATTTATGACGTATTAAAAAAAACTACTACTACTAGATCTCGTTCAAACCAATTTTCGGTAGAAGTTTGCATGGTAATGTATATCATATATATTTTTTTGTTTTATCATTCTCTTATTTTAGAAGTTACAGGGGGGACATACATTTTATCACTTTGGAAGTGTCTCACGCGCAAACTATTCAGTTTAGAAAAAAATGATGTTAGAAAAAATTTTTGAGTTTCAGTTCTAAGTATGGGGAACCCCCAAAATTCATTGATTTTTTTTCTATTTTTGTGTGAAAATCTTAATGCGGTTCAAAGAATACATCTACTTACCAAGTTTCAACAGTATAGTTCTTATAGTTTCGGAAAAAAGTGGCTGTAACATACGGACGGACAGACAGACATGACGAATCCATAAGGGTTCCGTTTTTGCCATTTGGCTACGGAACCCTAAAAACAAGCGTGCGACCTACAGAAACTGTGGACATCATATGAGCCGCCGCGCCGCAGATACGAGCGGTGCGCGCCGCGGCTACGAGCGTCGCGCCGCGGAAACGAGCGGTGCGCGCCGCGGCTAGGAGCGGTGTGCGCCGCAGCTACGAGCGGCGCGGCACGCGCGCCGCGCAACGCTGCGTTCGGCGGTGCGGCGCAACGCGCGCCGCCGATTTCAGCGTCGCGGCGCCGCGCCGCTCTGTTGTGTTTTCGCCCTTTACATCCTGTATAAACTAATACCCTTAAAGGTATATCCTGGTTGATTACTTCTGATAGAGAAAATGAAAGTGAAAATGTTAGCAAATTCATACATTATCTATACTAATATAATAAATGCGAAAGTACTGTCTGTTAAATTATATAACTAAGCCATTAAACCGATTTTGATAAAATTTGGTACGGAGAAAGCTTGAAAATTAGGAAAGGACATAGGCTACTTTTTATACAGCTAGTCTAGAATTAATTATATTTTTGCATTACATTTAAAGTTTTATACATATTTTCAATTCGATTACATACTTAATTGTAAAAAGTAAATACCTACTAATATTCACCTATTATAGTAATACTTTTAAATGTATTTTTTCAATCAAAATTTTGATAAATTACACTCTGTCAAGGAAGTCTAGATTTTTGTGGGCGATGTTTATTTCAACATGGCAACACTGGAGCATATTTAAAAAAAATTGATTCAGAATTTTGAGATTCATAAAAAAATGCAGTTGCCTCGAAATTAGCGTACAGGACTTTTTTGACAGACTGTAATGTAAATATAGGCATACTTTTAATACATTTTAAACTTTTACACATAAAATACACACGATAACATACAAATTGTATATGTACAAGAAATAAAAGGGTTTATCACTGTAGCATTATTTTAAAGTGGACCTCTGTTCTCAGAATACACAAAAAAATTATGTCCCATACAAAACTGGCCAAAGAAATCAACAATTTGTATGCAAAGTTCATAATTTTTTACGATTTCAGCGAAGTAGTAGAAAAGTTGTTCAGTGCACTAATGGATAGAAGTCCGCTACAAAGTTTTTCTATAATCCAATTTTAGTAACATCTGTGTATGTGTATAAACTGAGTTGCTAATATTGCGATAGGGTACATCCACAAAATAGACACAGAAGGTCCGCTCAATACAAACGACTAAAATCGTAAACATATACATGCTTATAGAAATATACGGTCGTTCGAGGCAAGGTCACGATCGCACAGTACGTGATCTTGCCTACAACGACCGTATATGTCTATAAGCATGTTGTATATGCTTAGGATTTTAGTGAGCGTATTGAGCGGACCTTCTGTATCTATGTCTTTTGTGGTACATCACTGCATCAAAAATAAATTAGGAAACATTGTTCACTAAACAGCTCTTTTATTAAAATCGCACAAAAAAATACTTATTCGGATTTTCATTATATTATGTGCAATATTTCATTTACTTATAATTTCATTAAATTATGACGACATAGCTCACTATTTCAAATATTTATAAATGACGTTTTTGTCATTTGCTAAAAAAAAACAGGTCAAAAGTAACTAGCGGTCATGTACCCTATTACAGGGTGTTTTAAAGTTACCGACACTATTTGAACTACACTGGTGGACTAAAAAATCGACTCAAGATTTGTTGCTCGACTTTCGAAAAAATAACTCAGTCTACAAAACTGGTAAACACTAAAAACAAAAAACTAGACAGTAAACACACAGTTTTTGAATTTTTGATTTAGTATTTTTTTGCTAGATTGAGTTAATTTTCCAAAAGTTGTGCAACAAACCTTGAGTCGATTTTTTTGTCCATGAGTATAGATCTTCCACTCATAAATTTGAACACTTTTCCCCAAGGAACCCACAGTCCTTATTCAGTATTTATTAGTAACAGTCTGTATTAATTAAAATCAGGGGCGCCGACTTCTTAAAACTATTGGGGGGGGCTCAGGTGCGGATCTAGGATTTCGTTTAAGGTGGTTTCGTTCAAGAAGTTTTAGGTCTATTTGCGTGTTTCTTCGCTTATATCTTTCCTGTTATGTAGTGAGCAAGGCAGTAGAATAGATCGAACTATGCAATAGAAAGATACACAAGCTAAGGAAGCGCGAAAATTTTAAATAAATTAAAGAAATATTGGGGGGCTCAGCCCCGCTTATAATGTCATTGGGGGGGGGGCTCGGGCACCCCCAGGCCCTATGGAATCGGCGCCAGTGATTGTAATATTATATAAAACCTGTCAGCATTGGCTTAAAAAGTGGTGCCTATAGAACAGGTCTCGAGCCTATTTTAGATATGAGCCGTCAATAGTTTGTATACAGCCATCAACAATAACTCTCCTCTTTATTCGATTGTAATAGTTGAAAAATGTGTGCCAAATAAATAAATATTATTATTATTGTAGTCAATTCATGGAAAAAACTTGGCCTTAGCCAAACAAACAAACTCGATCAGGTAGTGGATTGGACAAGTTCTTCTCGCGAATTGACTTCAGGCATTTACTTTGTGCTACAGGTTTCCTGGGGAACATTGATCAGTTCTATTAGTGGAAGTCTTATTTGCAATAGTAAGTAACAGTACTTTAAAAACACCCTTAACAGGGAGGGTGTGTTACAAAATCGTAGGATCTGTTAAATGGGAGTTCTACTTAACATATTGAACAAATTTTGCTTTTCGAAGTTGATGAAATCGAGAAAAAAGTGCACTCTTTCTACAAAATTGGCGAAACGAGTCCAAAAACAATAGCTGTTTAGTAGGGGAAGTAGAAGCGCCAGCTAAGGGTAGAGCCACACTTGCGGTGCAACACCGCAACGCAATGTGTGTCATTTCTTGAAAGTATGGACAACGCAACTGCGACGTCACTGCGGCACCGCAACGCAAAGCGTGGCCCCATTTCAACAGGCTTACAACTAATAGCCAGTCAACAAAGTTCATTTTCTTTCTCCGTGTGACAGGGTTGCACGTCGTACGAAGATATCGATATACTTGATGTCTCTGATGTAAGATGCGTGATTTCTGTCTGAATAAAGAAAAGCACTTGTTCAGTTTTCTATGTTTTAAATGTTTTTTTATTATTATTTTACTCTTCAATATTTTGTCATTGGCGAAATCATGGAAACCGACACACTTTTATCTTTATGTTAAGAGGGTCCTCTAAGGCTTTTTGGCGGGAACTCGCGGCAAGAGTTTGTAATTTTTGTTTTATTATCCGAAAAAATAGATATCGTGGTTTTTAATGCATAATATTGATAGTGTATTATTCAATAAAGTGCCATTTAAGTGTCTAATATGTAGGATAATGAAATAAAAGTGTGTAGACTGTGTTTCGAGTGCTCTCAAAAAGTCCATGAAATCTTCATCAAAAGTGCTATCATTTTGTTGAAGAATAGAGAAAAAGTTAAAGACGACAGAAATTGATAAATGAGAACTCAAATGAAATAGAAAAATATTTAGAGAAGAGCAAACTACGTAAGAATAGGCTGTATGGCCAGAGAAGCCTTTGCCTTTTCCTTGCAAAAGCAGGAAAGAACCAAACAAAAAAAAAAAAAAAAAAAGGGGGTCCTCTAATTAAATGAACGTGATTCAGAACTCCCGGCACAAAACGTAGTAATCGCATATTCTTTAGAAAACTTGAAATTGAATTTATGATTTAAAAATTATATCGCAAGACTACGAATCCGTTTTTTTATGTTCAGGGCTCTCTTAAGATTCGCTTACTTACTTACTTTTATGGTAATATTGATAAAATCTGTGTCTGCGTACTTTCAAAACTAAAAGTACGTTTTTACTTGAATAAAAGTTATAAAAAATACTCATTAAACATACTTTTCCATAAAAATAAAATATATATAATAAAAAATATAAACTAATGCTAAGTGAAATGTCAAACCTTACCTTGCGTTCGAAGGCGCCTCAAAGCCATTCCGGTGTTGCAAGCTACAAGCCAATTTCTACTGATTCAGTAGGAAAACTATTAGTTTAACCCTCAGTAGAAATGCGCAATTTTCTTTTTTTCTTATTCTCTCTTAAAATAAAGTTATTTTGAAGCTCCGCCATGCTATGAAAAGCACTTGCCTGTTTAGTTTTCCCGAAAATTTATATGTTAAAAAATGTATTGTGATGGTCTTTTAAGTCCCCTGTATTACTCAATATAAAGGCTGAATATTAATAAAATGGATAAAACTGGATCAAAAATATTCCATTTTATACAAAATATCGACCTCTAATAAGTTAATTCATGATTGATATTTAGTATAGTATAGGTAAATTAGACATGCGGAAATGTTATGATTCATTTCTAATAGATTCCTTGATTGAGGAAGGTGGCTCGGTTTCATAAAGATATAAACGTTATTTATTGACATAACAAAGTAAAACAAGTGGTCAAATAAAAAATGAACAGCTATAGAAAAAAGTCGTTTTCTTCAAATGTTTATTCTACACCTCGACTGTCTTAAATAGTTAACAACAACAAAATATACATTATTTATTTATTAATACAATAGTAACAACGACGATCAACGAAACAATCTTTACGCACAAGACTGGTATTTTGTAATGGTGACCATCTTTGTAGGCTTACTATTTAATCTATGATGATTTTACACAGCTGAGGGTTTTTTGATATTATTCATTTTTTGCAACTCCAGTTACCTCTCTATCGGTAAACTCACTTCTCCGCAACCTAAGTGTTTTTTTCCTATAAATTATGATAATTATAATCCGATTATCACTGCTAGAATATAATAGAATATAATGATGAAAAAAAGGGTTAAATAATTTTCATTATATTCTAAATTAGCTACTTAAACTCGGATATTTATTTACATTAGATATTTTAGAAAAAAATCTTAGGTTGTCAAAAATGAGGTTCAGATAGACATACTTTTTATGAGTCACTTGAAGGATTTAATGAGCTTTCTGAGTCACATTAAAAAACATAATATTAATATTAGGGTAAGGCAGCAATACTTTCTCATAATTCCTTCTTGTCTAAAAAAATTAAAATAAAAACCATTTGGTTATTTTCCTTTGCATTAGGATGGCAACACTGCGTTTCGACGCCGCAGCGCAAAGTGAGACCCTACCCTTCGTTCTTGCACGATTTCATATACAGGCAGAATTTTTGCTTGCTGGCCAGCGGCAAATGCTACATGAAACTGAGCAATAGTCTAAAATGAACCCATAGATATTATAATAAAGACTCATTAGTCTCAGAATGACCCTAAACATTCGGAGCAAAAAATGTTTGCCTTTCCACCGAATATTGATGGGGAAGAAGCTATTTGCAGATGGCGCTACAGACGCTTGACTCATAGGTAATAACTTTGAGTTAGTTCCGCGAAAAGTACATAATTGAAAACGTAACTTTTCCCACGACTTTTTTTCCGAGAATCTTTAGGAAATTAATGATTTCCATTATTATTGCAACCAATCCCCCACAACGCAGCAATTTTTAAATAAATCTTATGTTTAGTTCACGTAAACAATATTTTCTATACGTTTTGACAGTTAGTGATGATTGTTATGAGTCAAGCGATATCAGCGCCTTTATCGGCGAGTTTTGTTAGTTTTCTTCCCCACTGACAAACTGTAAGTCAATATTTTTTATTCTGAATCATGAGGTTCCTTGGGAAAAGTTTATCATCTACCTAGTCTACTATTTGCCACTTGTCAACGAACAAAAACTCAATACATTACGATATATTTTTTAAACTGAATAAATTCGGATGGTCACCAATAACAAAAAGTTGTAACTTCTCTGATCTGTGAGTTTTTTTTTAATATAATAAATAACAATTTATCGTTGATAAACTTGAACATGTATAATTTGGATCCTGGATGTTTTATTAGTGAGATAAAAAATAATGAACGATTTTCCAGCAATTCTTCTTAGCATCACTAGATGGCGCCTAAGGACGTGATTGACAATGAGCGTTTTTCCGGAAGTTTCATTTTCTTTATACAGGGTGTAACAGAAAGGTGTGATAATATTTCAAGGTTGGCTTTTACCCATCAACAACAAAGTTGTAGAACAAAAGTTGTTCAGTTTGATGGGTAAAAGCCAACCTTGAAGTATTATCACACCTTTCTGTTACACCCTGTATATCTGCAATTATCGGACGAATGGCTCAGTTTCATTAGCGTAAAGCCCGTTTAAGATAAGATAAATATAGGGTGACTTTAATTTATTAGATTTAGGTCTTGATACGAAAGGCTATGCATGTGCTCATGATAACAAACAACTTTCTTTAAGGAACCCATAGTCAAATCGCAAAAAAAATGTTGGATTCTTAATACTAACTTGGCCGGTCAGTTGCTCGATTTGTATGGACAGTCCAAAAATGTTTTTGCCTATACAGTTCTTGATACGAAAGGCCATGTATGTGCTTATAATAACATACAACTTTCCCTAAGGAACCCATAGACAAATCGCAAAAAAAGAATTACTCCATACAAATCGATCGATTGACCGGCCAAATTAGTATGAAGAGTCAAATTTTTTTTGGGATTTGACTATGGGTTTCATAGGGCAAGTTGTTGGTTATTATGAGAACATGCAAAGCTTTTCAAGCGTATCAAGAACTAATTTAAAGTCACCTATATACTTTATCATTACGTATTACTTTATTTTTTACTTTACCATTAAATGATGCTATTTCAAAGAGAACGAATTTTTTTCAGCCTAATTATTTTTCACAAAAAAGACTCACAGATCGTACCAATTAAAAGTTTTATAAATAGGTAAAAACACTCACAAGAAAGCAGTATTATTTATTTAGGTAATGCAATTTTAATAGCGAACAGTTAAATTGCTTTCGTTTTAAACAACCTTTTTGGCTTAAAAATTAATTTGGGTTAATATTATTATAGTAAGATTTGGTCGACCCGATGTTGGCAACATTGACTTACTTGATGTGAGAACGCAAAGTGAGAATCAAACTTCGAGTTATGAAAACTTTCACATTTGGAACTACGGAAAAACTGAACATTTATAAAGCAATGAAATGTTCTTAATATCAAACGTTTTGTACTTTATAAAGGAATGATATGATTGCATTTCTCTTTTACTAATATGAAACAATCTTTTGCAAATAATTCGCAATATTATAGGATGGAAGTGAGAAAATATTCAAAATTAATGTTAAACCGTTGTTTTCAATGATTAAATAATCAAAATTACAAATCGAGCCATTTCACACTTAGATACCTACATAGGTACCCCAAAATTCATTTTTTCTATGCGTTCCTCAAAATGGAAGCACCCAATTTTGTGTTTGATTTTTATTATTAATATAATAATTTTTCAAAATGTTCACCATGACACAAAAATCACTTGAAAATAAAATCTTTGACGTTCTAAAAAGCTAGCGTTTAGTTATTATTAGATAAATGTATGAACAGGCTTGGAGGCTTGTTACATTAACATATTTCGATCTATCAAAATACATTACACGTTTTTACAGTAGTTCTCCTTATCAGCACTAGATGGCCCAAATACTCGTATTTATCCAAGAAGATCTCGTACTTAGGTACCTTTACTAGCCTTTATGAATAGCGCGAGGAGATTTTATATCTCCGAATTTGGAGATATTCTTTTAATTATATTTTTTTCTATTCAGTGTTTTTTTTTGCCCAAAAAAGTGACATCTTCTTTTTTTTCGTTCATTCAATTTGGCTTTTCATAACAAATGCAAGAGTAAAACTCCCAGGAGTCCATTTTGTGTAGTTTATTTTTAAAAAAATCACAAAGTTTTGGTGACCTTGCTGTTAAAAATACGGAAATTAATTCATAGAAAAATAATATTCACAATTTAGTATTATTTGTTTATCGGGTAAATAAAGATAGTCTAGGCGCATATTATCCCCTTTTTATTAAATCAAAAATGTTGGGAATTTCCTCAAAAAAAATGTTTCCTAAATTTTAAATTTTATTTTTTTATATTGTTTCTAGGTCGAAGTAGAGGTTCTGCCTAGGACAGATATATTCACCATATTTATATGTATCTCCCAAAAAATTACCACATTCTACTTCGGCGGAGGTTTGGTAAAATATATTTTTATGTACTAAGGTCAAAATTTTGGATTTAAGGTTGACACAATAAGGTCATTTCCCTTTACCTTTTTTATATAAAATCAAGTGTATTTAAAAGGTTTTCATTTGAAACATACTTGGATGTAGTAAACTAAGGAACTGAACAACTTTTGCGCATCAACATTGCCGAAATTGCAAAAAAAAAAAGTCTTACAGACTTGCCAATTAACTGATTAAATAGGTATGAAACGCCCAAATATTTTTGTTATTTCGGCAAAGTACTAAAACAAAAGTAGTGCAATTTCATGAGTAGAAATCCACCTTATTTATTTTGTTATATCTAAATAGTGAATTAAGAATTTGTATGGGAAACTGAAAAACAAATATGGATCGAATTATTTCAATATATTTGCTGTATTCTATCGCTATCTTTTTTTACTTTGTGATTCTATATTTTATTCTAACTAACCTCTCAAAAATTCAAAAGCACTTCTTAGCACAAAGTGTTTCAAATTTCAAGTGTGAAATTAATTCTGACAAGCTTCTAATTACGATAAAGTCTTTAACAAACCTATATTATACTCAATTAAAAAAATGGATTTCCGATACAAATCGACTTGCTGATTAATAGGAAGTACAAAATATGTTATCCGAGTAGATGATGAACTTACGTACGTTAACAGTCAGTCTGTTCAGTTATGCTTGATGACGTTTTATTTGCTGAAATAACATGGAAAATTGCAGATGGTTCTTATGAAACTGAACAACTTGTCCCAACAAAACAAACAAGGGCAGAAATAAAAGAGTTTTACTTCTCACACCAACTGTCAACAACTCAAAGAAAGTAAACGATTGACAAATATTTGTCAGTGATAAAAAAGTCACTTTGTATAATAGAAACAGATTTAACAGACACAAATAAAGGTGAAGCAAGCATTTGATTAATCTTTCAAAAAATAATCATCATCAGCCGAAAGACGTCCACCGAGTCAAAAATAATACTCACGATATAAATAGAAAGGTCAAATTAGTGACAACCCTAAGAGATATTTTTGAAAATCATTTTTTCTAAACTTCCTTCGAAGTAGAGTGTAATAATTTTGTGGGTGATACATTTTAGTATTAGGAATATATCTGTCCTAGGCAGAACCTAGAAAAATAAAAATAAATAAATTTAAAAAATCAGAAAATATATTTTTTTGAGGAAATTACCAACATTTTTCATAAACTAAAAAGAGGATAGTATGCGTCTAAAATATCTTTATATATCCGTAAAATAATTAATACTTAGTTGTGAACAGTTTTTTTCCTATGAATTAATTTCCGTATTATTACCATGAAGGTCACCAAAACTTTGTGTTTTTTTTTAAAATAAACTAAACAAATTTGATTCCTGGGAGTTTTACTCTTGCGTTTGTTATAAAAAGCTTAACTGAATAAACAAATAAAAAAAAGATGTCACTTTTTAAGGGCAAAAAAAACACTGTGCTATTGTATGTCACCGCCATCTATTGTGTTTTAATAGAACTAAAACACACATCAGAACTCAGAAATACAGTTGAAAAAAACCGCCCAAGTGCGAGTCGGACTCGCGCACCGAGGGTTCCGTATAAATTCATAATCACACATGTCTTGAACTCAATATTTTTGTTGATTGAATGAAAGGTAATTTGCGGTTTACGATTTATGACGTATTAAAAAAAACTACTTACTAGATCTCGTTCAAACCAATTTTCGGTGGAAGTTTGCATGGTAATGTACATCATATATTTTTTCTAGATTTATCATTCTCTTATTTTAGAAGTTACAGGGGGGGGGGGACACACATTTTAATACTTTGGAAGTGTCTGTCGCGCAAACTATTCGGTTTAGAAAAAAATGGTATTAGAAACCTCAATATAATTTTTAAGACCTATCCATAGATACCCCACACGTATAGGTTTGATGAAAAAAAAATTTTTGAGTTTCAGTTCTAAGTATGGGGAACCCCCAAAATTTATTGTTTTTTTTCTATTTTTGTGTGAAAATCTTAATGCGGTTCACAGAATACATCTACTTACCAAATTTTAACAGTATAGTTCTTATAGTTTCGGAAAAAAGTGGCTGTGACATACGGACGGACAGACAGACAGGACGAATCCATAAGGGTTCCGTTTTTTGCCATTTGGCTACGGAACCCTAAAAAAAGAATTTTCATTCTTCGGCGATGGGTAAGAGCCCCAGTTAATTGTTCCTAGAGTCTGGCAAACTAAAGCGTAACCTGTAATTTTATTAAAAGGTTTTATATGGCAACATAAAGAAGTTATCAGAGTGTCAGAGGCTGTCACTGTTGAATGATAGTATGACTTAATTATTGATACTTGTTGGCTGAATATTCATATTATTATTTATTGTATAGTTGAGCATAAGAAATGATATAATAATATTTTTTGTAATGGCCATTCGTAAATGATAGCTTTCATGGTAATTTTAGATTTTTCACTGCAGAAATAAACTCCAGATAATCAACATTAATTTATGAAGTAGACTGTTTTTATGTTTATAGATAAACAAGATGTACAAGGACACAAGGTCAATAAAATTGTAAAAAACTAATTGTAATTTTCAACTAGTATAAAAAAAAGAGTCTGGCAAACGAAAGCGTAACCTGAGAAAACGCGGCAAATTCAAAAAATGTTCATGTGGTATCACCAACCTATAGCTGAAAAAAAAAATTAATACTTGTGTGATAAATCTTTAGGGGTGATCTTTTTTACACCCTGTTTTAAGCAGCGGTTCTCTATCTTTATTCCGAAGTAAAAAAATCGAATATTCTAATAAAGGACAAACAAAGGTGTTAATTTAGTAATACACTAAATATAGTAAACGGCGAAACGTTTTCATAAAAATAATATTCGGTAATTTCGCTCTATATTATAATAAAGATTTATCACACAAGTATAAAATTTTTTTTCTGCTATAGGTTGGTGATACCACATGAACATTTTTTTAATTTGCCACGCTTTCTCAGGTTACGCTTTCGTTTGCCAGACTCTTTTTTTTATACTAGTTGAAAATTACAATTAGTTTTTTACAATTTTATTGACCTTGTGTCCTTGTACATCTTGTTTATCTATAAACATAAAAACAGTCTACTTCATAAATTAATGTTGATTATCTGGAGTTTATTTCTGCAGTGAAAAATCTAAAATTACCATGAAAGCTATCATTTACGAATGGCCATTACAAAAAATATTATTATATCATTTCTTATGCTCAACTATACAATAAATAATAATATGAATATTCAGCCAACAAGTATCAATAATTAAGTCATACTATCATTCAACAGTGACAGCCTCTGACACTCTGATAACTTCTTTATGTTGCCATATAAAACCTTTTAATAAAATTACAGGTTACGCTTTAGTTTGCCAGACTCTAGGAACAATTAACTGGGGCTCTTACCCATCGCCGAAGAATGAAAATTCTTTTTTTAAGGGTTCCGTAGCCAAATGGCAAAAAACGGAACCCTTATGGATTCGTCATGTCTGTCTGTCTGTCCGTCCGTATGTCACAGCCACTTTTTTCCGAAACTATAAGAACTATACTGTTGAAATTTGGTAAGTAGATGTATTCTGTGAACCGCATTAAGATTTTCACACAAAAATAGAAAAAAAACAATAAATTTTGGGGGTTCCCCATACTTAGAACTGAAACTCAAAAATATTTTTTTCATCAAACCTGTACGTGTGGGGTATCTATGGATAGGTCTTAAAAATTATATTGAGGTTTCTAATACCATTTTTTTCTAAACCGAATAGTTTGCGCGACAGACACTTCCAAAGTATTAAAATGTGTGTCCCCCCCCCCCCTGTAACTTCTAAAATAAGAGAATGATAAATCTAGAAAAAATATATGATGTACATTACCATGCAAACTTCCACCGAAAATTGGTTTGAACGAGATCTAGTAAGTAGTTTTTTTTTAATACGTCATAAATCGTAAACCGCAAATTACCTTTCATTCAATCAACTAAAATATAAAAAATATTGAGTTCAAGACATGTGTGATTATGAATTTATACGGAACCCTCGGTGCGCGAGTCCGACTCGCACTTGGGCGGTTTTTTTCAACTATATTTCTGAGTTCTGATGTGTGTTTTAGTTCTATAAAACACAATAGATGGCGGTGACATACAATAGCACAGTGTTTTTTTTTCCCTTAAAAAGTGACATCTTTTTTTTATTTGTTTATTCAGTTAAGCTTTTTATAACAAACGCAAGAGTAAAACTCCCAGGAATCAAATTTGTTTAGTTTATTTAAAAAAAAAACACAAAGTTTGGTGACCTTCATGGTAATAATACGGAAATTAATTCATAGGAAAAAAACTGTTCACAACTAAGTATTAATTATTTTACGGATATATAAAGATATTTTAGACGCATACTATCCTCTTTTTAGTTTATGAAAAATGTTGGTAATTTCCTCAAAAAAATATATTTTCTGATTTTTTAAATTTATTTATTTTTATTTTTCTAGGTTCTGCCTAGGACAGATATATTCCTAATACTAAAATGTATCACCCACAAAATTATTACACTCTACTTCGAAGGAAGTTTAGAAAAAATGATTTTCAAAAATATCTCTTAGGGTTGTCACTAATTTGACCTTTCTATTTATATCGTGAGTATTATTTTTGACTCGGTGGACGTCTTTCGGCTGATGATGATTATTTTTTGAAAGATTAATCAAATGCTTGCTTCACCTTTATTTGTGTCTGTTAAATCTGTTTCTATTATACAAAGTGAAGTATTAATTTTTTTTTTCTGCTATAGGTTGGTGATAGCACATGAAGATTTTTTGAATTTGCCGCGCTTTCTCAGGTTACGCTTTCATTTGCCAGATTCTACACTATATTTGTTACACTTCTGTATATTTCCGAGCACTTCGCTTAGAACCTTTTTTATTATGGCAATACTGTGGTAGATTATAACAGATATGTTAATGTAACAGCGCCCGTAAAGCGATTAGATACAATATATATGTAGTGATATATTTGTTAATCATTTGTAATCGTTTTCTACGCGTTCTTTTAAGTGCAACTAGCGGGATCCCGTCGTGAAAGCAGCGTCCAAAGAAATAAACGATACAGCGTTAGTCATACATTGCAAAATATTACACAAAGTGTTAAAATAACACTCCCGAAAAAAATTAACAGGCTGTTCCACTCATGAAACTGAACAACTGTTCCCAGCGAACCCATACAGATTTCTCAAAAAAAATTTGGACTCCATACAAAAACGGCTGATTGGCTTATCTATTTGTATGAAAAGCACAACGTTTTCTGTAAATTTATTACACGTTTCCATAGGAAAAGTTGTTCAGTTTCATGAGTAGAACACCCTGTTAAAGTTTAGGGGTGATCTTTTTTACACCCTGTTTTAAGCAGCGGTTCTCTTTCTTTATTCCGAAGTTAAAAAAATCGAATATTCTAATAAAGGATAAACAAAGGTGTTAATTTAGTAATACACTAAATATAGTAAACGGCGAAACGTTTTCATAAAAATAATATTTGGTAATTTCGCTCATTTGGAGCAACAGCGACGTAATTACACTTTTTGTCGAAACTGACTTGAGTACTCCACTTGAGGTTTGTTAAGTTTGGAGAAAAGTTGACGAAATTGTTTTTCTATAAACATGAGCTAGATGGCGTCACCGTCATACAATTCTATCTATCTTTCTATCAGCCGAAATACGTCCACTGCTGGACAAAGGCCTCCCCAAAGGCCTTTCCACACCGACCGGTTCTGTGCGGCTCGCATCCAGCGGCTTCCTGCAACCTTTACCAGACGTCATACAATTGCGTTGATTTTTCTCTAAACGTAAATAACAAGCCTCAATACATGGTTTGAAATACGCAAGTCCATTTTGACCAAAAAGTGTAATTACGTCGTTGTTACACCAAATGAGCGATTTAATTTTCGGAATTAAGATGAACCGCCACCAGCACAGTCCAGCAGTAGAAAAAAAGTTTTTTATTTTGCCGACAACAAAACTTTTTTTACTGCCCAAAGTTAGTAATCTCAAAATGTGGTTTTTAAAGCATATAACCGCAGCCTTATGGTGCAAATAATGCAAGGTTATTGACGATTTTGTACCAAAAATGCATTACGGCAATCGAAAAGAGAAAAGAATGAACTTTGAAAAGTGTACACTGCCGATATTTCGAATAAAATAGATATTTTATTTATATGCGGTTTTTATGTAGACTAAAACAATATAAAACATGCTCGTTTTTAAGTTTAAAAATACCTATGTAATTATTTCTCGAGAAATGTATGATTTTTTCTTTTCATTTTGTAATTAATTAGAATTACATATTTCTCGAGATTCTCCGTCAATGTTTTAAAGGCTCATTCGTTGTTTTTTTTTAAGTTTCTTGGCCTGGAGTCGAGTCCTTCAGCCGGATTCATAAAAAATATTCGAATGTTGCCATGTTGGAACGAATAGCACCCTATTTTATTTTAAGCATAGTTTCTATAGTCTGAGAATTCAAGACTTTCTTGATAGACGATACACCAGCAAGCGACGTCACATTTTAACGGCAGAAGTGAATAAATTCGCAATCCCGTAAGGCATTTTTGCTGTGGCTACCTTAACCATACCGGTTTTAGTGACAATACCATACTCAAATGAACTTTATTATGGTTTGAATGAGAGCTGTTATGTGTCAAATCTATACAAATGGCGACGGACAAAAGTTTCTTAGATATTTTTTTTGGAATACCGTCTTTTTTGTGTTTTTATTAGGTAAACAACAATATTTTCTAGATTTGCACATTCTAACGGGGCTAGTCACTAGCCCCAAAACCTCCATCAATCCGAACTTAGTTCCCATGTGTGGGGAACGGCTTAAGCTTCCCGAGATACGGGGAGAGGCCCGTGACCCAGTGGGAACAGTGGGGAGCTAGTCTTGGATTATGTGAACTCTTTATAGCACAACAAGTAAAAAATATATACAAAATCTTATGCATGTAGGAACTGTGTGTTCCTACTCTTCGGAGGAAAAGGGAGGTACCTCCGCCAGGCGAGGTGGTATGCCTGGAGACCGGCCGTGGTCCAACCAATGATAGTTGGAAGTTGTATATGTAGTTAATCCGAAGAAACTTTCAATAGCGCGTTCTAGGTTAAGTTCGTGGCGGAGCGATAGATGTCGCCACATGCACAAATCGGACTTATCTCTTAGAGGGTTTTCTTCCAGCGAACCTTAAAGTCTCTGTAACTTGAAATAAAAATAGAAATATGATAACGAGGTTTTATTACAGCTCTCACTCTTAGCATAAGGTTCATTTGAGTATAGCGTATCAGTAGACACTATCTAGCATATAGATAATTCCAGCTGGTACTTACCACTTCGGTGGTGAGACAGTTGATTGTGGAAGGGGGGGCTTGTCGCGCTGGGGGCGGGGGCGGGCGGGGGGAGCGCCGCCCCTCCACGGGGACAGTACGCGCGGGCGTCATTGGGTAGCCTGTAAGGATGGACTAGCTACAAACGTTTGTCTGTAAAGCCTTGTTCATGTTTAGTCATCATGTGTATATCATCGTCTTTATCAGCCAAAAGACGTCCACTGCTGGACAAAGGTCTCTCCCGAAGATATTCACACCGACCGTTTCTGCGTTGCCCGCATCCAGTGGCTTCCCGCAACCTTCATCAGATCAACGGTCCACCGAGTAGGTCTGCCTACGTTACGTTTTTAACGAAAAACTGAGGCTTCTACACTTTTTTTTTATGTTTCCCAAAAAAAAAAACATTGTTTTGCGAAAAATTGTGGACCTTTCATATTGTTTAGTTGTCCAATCAGCTGATAGAGCAAGATTCCTTGGAGGAAGTTTTCAATTTCATGAGTAAAAAACCACACACACACAACCATCACAGGCAGCATGAGGGCGTAGACAAAACAGTTTGTCGCGTTCAACGACAGAAAATGTTTACTTGTCTTTCTCACTGGCTCAGCATTAGAGCGAGACGGTTGCTTTATTGAGTCGCCTCTCACGCGAGAAAGAAACGTCATGCCACAGGTACGTACTGGTCATAAAATCACATACTATCTCCTTGAAATGTGAAAATCGACAATACCGGCTGGGCGTTAGAGCGAGACGGTTGCTTTATCGCGCCGCCTCTCACGCAAGATAGAAACATCATGCCACCGATACTTGTCACAAAATCTCTTTGAAAGGTGAAAATCTAAAGTACCTTGTTCACTACTACTAGACTCTGTGAAACTTGGCGTGCCTTCTGTCCACGTAGGTGTGGAGCCTTCCACGGACGCTGGCGGGGTCCAGCAAACGCTGTAACACAATACACATGTAAATCGAAATCATTTATTTCTTTATAGCACTAGGCTCTCTTGTAATCGTCCAAATGTCATTATCAGTGAAATAATCTACTGTCATTGAATATCTTCTCTAAATTATACAGTGTTTTTCATTTTGGTAATTCACACACATTATTAGGTATTTATTATTATAATAATAGAGTGCGTACTTAAAATGAAAAATTGTTTAAAATCGATTCTATGTCAATTTGGCGATTAAATCAGAGTATCCTGAGTGACTATTAAACTGGATATAATACTGCGAGAAGTTATTATTAAAATAATAACGAAACACCGAACATTCTCTACTAAATGATCAAAAAAATCACGCATGATTTAATGGATATACCAAGGCAATAAATATTCCGGGACTAATCCCACTTAGTCAACGGGCCCAAATTAAGATTCCCGTTTCTGCCAACTATTCGAATGCGACAGATCAGATCATAACACTCACCTAGCTTCATGACTTCTAGCGCTGCTCAACGCTGCAGGCGTCAACGCTAACGACGAAGCACTAGAAGTCGTCATGACGCTCGCTGCACTCGACGCCCCGCGTCGTCTCCCCGAAGCACTGGACGACGTTGTCGACGACGAGTTGGTTCGACTCGTCCTCGGCGGGTGAGACTCTTCGAACGGCGGCGGTGGAGTTGAGCAGCAGGATAACGCACCAGCTATGGAATACTAGCGTTACTACGGATTCTACTGTAGCTATATGGATGACTTTACGTCAGAGGTAGAGAGAAGTGTTAGCTTTTAGAACGGGGTAAGACATTAAAATTTGTAAAGATAAAGGTGTTTTCTATTTAAGACAATGATTTGGATGATTCATAGAAGTATGTTTATGATTTACAGACACGTATTCAGATTAAAATCATGGTAGGCGAATCATGAAACAAACTGATTACGTGTCTGCTGAACAATTGGAAGTAAATGAAAAAAGGACAAGAAGACTAGCTATTTAACTAGCTATGGAAATAAATATTACGAAAGAATAATATGATGATAAAGCATTTCATTATAAAAGGGCTAAGTAATTCATTGTTCTTGAATGTCTTTGTCCGTGTTAAAAAATCAATACACCTTAAAAACATGAGGAGTTTCCATAAAATAAAACTACAATCTAGTAAACGGTTCTAGCAGTGCAGTTAGTAAAAAAACATTACATAATTAACAACGACACAACTACTGTAAACATATTTTGATAAAGTAGAAATGGTAGTAACAAAAATCTAAAGTTTCAACTATGTCTGTGTCACGTAACAAAAAAACTAAAACTAACATATTAATTAGTACTAACTACTGCTAATTAATTTATAAAACCCATTCTCAAGTCAAATTTGCGCTTCCAATATTATATCTAATTGCAATGAGAAAAATGCCTTTTCCAATTTCCAAAATTTATCATCCCTTTTTGCCAATAATTTACAATACTTCCTCAATCTCTTTTCTCATTTTGTATATCTTTTTCTTATCGGATTTCTTTTTAAAACTTCGCTTTTTCTGTCTCGGCACCTTTCTTGGTCCTTCCGATGGAGTCACTTCGGAGAATTTCTTGATTTTCTCATGAACGTTACCGCTAATATACTTCGCTACTACTGTATTCATTTCTGTGGTATTTATCGTGTATGTTTTATTCCTATCAGTGGAACTTGTGCTGCCATGTTTGAATTCTATTGGCTCAAATAACTTCTTCGTTTCTTTTACTAATACTTGCTTCTTTATATCTATCTTGTGAGATCTTTGACTGTCTTGACTGGAAAAGGAACTTCGTCTTGAGCTACTTTCCGATTCACTTTGGACTTTCCAAATATGTTTTTGGAACATATCTATTTTGCTCTTAGCTTTCTTATGGCAAATCACTTCATCTTTGGTCATACCTCTTGAATGTTCTTCTCTGTACGTTTTAATTTCAACCGTAGGTTTGGGTTTAGTTTGGTTTCTATATATGTCCCTTTTCGATAAGTTTAATCTTCTAGATAAACCAGATATGATGCCACCTTTTCCTTCCTGTTTTTCAGTTTTCGCTTCATTTTCAAGATCTTTCTGTATGTTTTCTGATTTTGGAGTTTTCTTTAGAGTTTTAGCAGCTGAAATCAAATCTGAAGATTTGACGTTATGAACACTGGTTCTATCGTTAGAATTGTCAAAAGGTATTGGCGATTTTCTAGCAAATTTGTCGCCTATTTGACTGACTACACCTCGTATGAACTGCGTAGGACTTATTGATTGTCTACCTTTATCCTCTATAGCATTTATTTTAGCTTTCTCAATAGTAATTTCTTCGTCATCTTTTAGCTCGTATATAACGATTTTCTCTTCACTGCTCGTCTCAGTGAGTGATGTGTCATCATAATCGCCGGTATCCAAATGTTCTCTGACCATTTTGTCTAAGTTGAAGTTTGCCATTCTAGTAGTCTGGGAAATCAAGTCCTTCCCAGGGTGGGATCGTTCGGTTATACTCTCAGCTTCCTCTACATACCCAAGAAAAGAGTTAGACGCAACAAGTTTTGAAATTTTAGCTGAGTGTTCAGATACGGAAGACACAGAGGGTTGGCATGCAAAAGGCTCTTGGAACTTAAAATCATGCCCGTAAAAAACAAAATCATCATCGCTGCTGGTTATGGGTGTTTGAGGCGGGATGTCATTGACGGATATGTTTAGAAAGTCACCTTTCGTATCTATGGAGGATTGGGAGTTGGCACCACCACGTTTCGTCTTCGGCGATCCTCTCGGCGGGACGGGGGGCGGTACCCTCTGTTTCTGAGAGCCCTTTAGTACAGCGGGGAATGCCACATCGGATTCAGCGCTGTTTTTTTCGGACGACACCACCATTTTCGCCGACGTCGCCACTGGTGACGTCACTGACGTTTGCGTTATATGCGCTGTGACGTCAGACAGAGAAACTACAGGGTTTTTGAAGAAAACACAATGATATTGTATAGTTTTATTAAATTATTTGGCACGGAGTTAAAATGGTATACATTGATGATAATATTTGATATTAAAAAGGTAAAATGTAACAAAAAATTGTGTTACAATATGGAAGCGTATAGGTTTTTATAAGTCCAGAATGGCGTGTTTGTATTTATATTTTTTGGTTTGAGCTTGACAGTCAACGTATCGATGTATTGGTGCGTTATTAAATTTAGTGTTTGAATAGTTAAGATTTTTTAAAGTAGCATGCGGGTAGGTGGAAAAAAAGTGGTTACAGTAAAGTAGATCAAAGTCACCCAATAGAAAGATCCGACAGGCCCAGCAGCGTGAAAAGGAGAATATATATGACGATAAGTTTGCTGGTGAAATATCTTTAAGAAACTACGTTTTCTATTTATTAATTAATTTATAAATAGGAATTATAAATATGAGTTTTATGAATGTTTGATATGAAGGAGCTGAAGCGGATTCTGCAAATGCAACTGAACTTACGATTTTAACAAAACGTATGTAAAGGGATAATCTTATCATCATTCTCAAATTAAAATAATAGAAAAATGAAAAAAAAAACATCAGTTTCAATTTAACCACTTACTTAAAGTTAAAAAGGTGGCAAATATCGTTTTAGAAAAGAGCGTACTCTCATATCAAAGGCCGGCAACGCACTTGTGACTCCTCTGGTGCTGCGAGTGTCTATTGGGCGGCGGTAATCGATTACCATCAGGTGATCAGTCTGCTCATTTGCCACCTATCACATAAAAAAAAGATACTACTCTTGAAACTGAACAACATTTCCCAAGGAACCAATACAGTTAAAGCCAAAAAAAGTCTGCAAAAATGCTTTTAACTCTTTGATAATTGATTAACATATAACAGATAAAGCTTAATTTATTTACAATTTGTTAATTTTCAATATTCGAATGTTTTATTTTTTATTCAAGTTGATGCTGTACACGTACTTATACGATAAATTGTATTTTTTTTCTACCTTGTACAAAGTTCTCCTACTCCTCGAAACTTATACAGTCAACGTTTCGGCACTCACAATTTTCGCCCTAACAATAAGCCCTAAAACACAGCAGACTCGCAAACACTCCAACAAACTTTAAAGTTATAGTAACCTACTACTGCATACAAATATGACGTTTTACACGTAGGAATTCAGGGTTATTTTTGGACCCCCCACCAGACGGTTGCTTAGTCACATTTATACAGGGTTATTTTTGGACCCCCCCCCCCACTCCCCCCCATCAAAACTTCACAGTGGCTTCTATTCATGAAACTGAACAACTTTTCCCTTGGAACGAATGGTTAGTTCGTATATAAAAAAAATTGGCCATCTTCATACAAAGTAGGCCGATCACGTGATTAGTATGAAAGGTCCAAACATTTTTTTGCGAATTGACTATTCGTTCCATGGGAAAACGAAGTTGCCTTTCGGCCGCGTTTCATGAATAGAAGCCACTGCGAAGTTTTGATGGGGGGTCCAAAAATAACCCTGTACGTGACATGCCTGGCCAGTGCTAAGCAACCGTCACCGGATCTTACCCGCAGGTCACATAGAAGGGCAGTAACAAAATTGGTGTAGGACCCATTAACTGGGGATTCTGCTCATCCCACTGAACAACTTTTGTTCTACGACTTTGCTCAAATCACAAAAACCTTTTGGACTTTTCGTACAAATCGATCTCGTTTTTTGATTATTTATTTGTAAAGTTGTAATTACCTAACATACTTTTTTAGAAATTATGTAAACGTATAGTTGTTTTAATAAATACGTTAATTAAGTGGTTGGTCGGAATCACAGTGTATTGACCGTGAATTTAGCTATGGTAGACTGATTTCTAACCAATATTTTTTTTATAATATGTGGAACACGTTGTTGGCACGTACATACTTATTTGTTTGTTTCATCTATTTTAAGTAAATTATTGTATGTTACCGTTTGTGTTCATCCAATGTTTGTAAAATAAAAAAATAAAAAAAAAACATCTGTTTTGCCCTTTTTGTACAGTCCAAATTTTTTTTGCGATTTGACCAAAGTCGTAGAACAAAAGTTGTTCAGTACGATGAGTAGAATCCCCAGTTAATGGGTCCTACACCAATTTTGTTACACCTGTATATCGTGGTCATGTCATGTTAATGATATTTCATTCATGTTATGGCCATATAGTCGAGGAGCTTCGACAAGGGCTCGTTTAGACAGACGCGGGGCTTTGCACGGCGCGTCAGGAGGCGTCGCGTCGCGCGGTCAAATCAAACATAAGGTAATCTATGAGAACGTTCAAGAGCGCGCGTTGACGCTTCTACATGAACGCTCTCATAAATTACCATATGTTAAATATTTGATTTGACCGCGCGCCGCTTCGCGCAACGCCCAGCGTCTCCCAAAACAGAGACAACGGGGTAACACCAGTAACTAAACCTAACCTAAAGTTTTTTGGACCTCTTCCAAGGATATGGCCAGTCATTTTCATGATCTGACCACGTTTATATAGGGTGTTAAAAAAGTGCATTTGAGATTTTAAGTGGTTACTCAGAAACAAGTATAGAATACAGGAATAATATTGAAAAAAAAAACCGCTCTTCAAATATATTTTTTTCTGATTTCCAGTACTAAATCTAAATAGTGAATCAAGAATTTGTATGGAAAAGTGAAAAAAATTGAAGAGCGAATTTTTCAATATTTTTCCTGTATTCTATACTTGTTTCTGGGTAACCACTTAAAATCTCAAATTAACTTTTTTAACACCCGTAACAAACTGTGACACCGTGTTACAATCTCACCTGCTTTTGCGCCGATTCCACTGGCACCGGCTGATCCTATCCAGAGCAGCGTGCAAAATTAAACTTAAAAGTAACTGTATAAGAGTTGAATTCGTTGTGCTAGTAGTTAATCTGCATCGACTTCAGTGTATGCATCTTTTTTATGGACTTTTCTATGGAGCGACGAAGATGCCAAATAGAGGTATTATCTTTCGCAAAAGAACTATTTCAACCATTTATAACAATTTCATCTATGACGCGGAAGTGAATAAGTCGTGTTGTGTCGCTCACACGCGCAGAATCTTTTTTTTCCACTTCTCTTAAATGTTTCACTTTTTTTTTCAAATTCAGACGTTTTCAATTCACTTCGATAAATGCGGCCAAAATACAACAAACCTAAATTGTGTTCTTTATTTATTTATTTAGAATAAGTAAATATTCTATCTTTATTAAACTTGATACAAAAACTACGTGCTTTTAAATACTTACATGTTAACCGATCAATCAATATATAACTGGATGCTATAACTAGATGGCAGTCATTAAGCCATGTTAGAGGCTTTATAGACGGCTTGAAAAACTTCCGACACTGGAATTGGCCACTAGCCCCACAACCGCCATCCATTCGAATTTAGCCCCCGTGTCTGCAGAATGGTCTAACCTTGCCAAGCTAAGGAAGAAACCTGTACCCCACTAGTGGGTACGATATGGCTTGTTAATTAAAATTAATAAAACAACAAGTAATAATGACAGGTTTCTTTTATTACAATATTGTATAATCCAAAACCAGAGATTACATATTTTCATTACTTTCCTCTCTTACAGCGTATTATGTATTTCATTATATTTGGATAGTGAATTATCACGATAAATTACAACTAATTAAAATGGTAACAAATAAATAGATTGATTTTATAATAGCTTACGTCAAATATACATTACATTATTTCGCGAGTGCTAAAATAAATAAAATAAAAAAAGACATTGAAATTTTATTCGTATCTTCTCATTCATATAATATAAATTGCAACGCAAAATATTGGTGTTTTACTATAGTTTTTTTTTTTCAGTCCAGAACAGTTTCTCATCGTGGAATTTTTAATCAAGCGAACGCGAATAAAAAAGCTGTCGACAAAAAATGAGATTCTTAAATACTGATTAGTTAGATTAGTACAGTATTTTTGCAAAATAAATTCTTCAAGCGAAAACATTAAGAAAATCAATAACATAAATAATACTAAGAAGTTTATTTTCAATGATTATTTTTCCGAAAAAGTAATTTAAAAAAAATCTCCTGAAGAAACATGTCGCATCAGACAAATAGCCGAAATTAATTAACTAATTAATTAACTATTAAATTAATTAACTTATCGAAATTAATTTAGCAACATTAATTTTAGTCTTACTCGTTTAAAAAATCCACCTTTTAGACTAATGTGTAAATATTTTGTCAGAAGCGCATTATATTCTACAAATGTATTTAAATATTAACTATCAGTCAAATACAGTCAAACCAAATAATTTATTTCATTTTAATAACACTGCATTACAGTATAATATTAAAGTATATACAGAATGATTCCTTATTCGTCGACAAACGGGAAATCATAGATGCTGATCGTGAAATTGAAGAACATTCAATAAAATTATTTAGTTGCCGATAATATTACCTTCACCTCGTCCACAACAACAACAAAATATTCCTAAAGAACCTATACAATCGGAGCAAAAAAATTCTTGACAAAGCTTAACAATATTGAAACAATTAGTTTGGGAAGTCGATAAATGTTTTAAAAAGTTGTTCACCTTTAAGAAGCGTCTATAATTTCTGCTTGTCGACAAATAAAAAAACACACCATGTAGATTTAAAGCGTATTCGCGATAATAATAAAAAATACACCTTTTGAACTAAGTTTTAGATTTCGAAAGGTCTAACACTTCTACAGTTTTATGCAAGTTATACAGACAAAAATTACGACAGTAAAATATAAATTATTAATCGGCACATCAAAAAAAACAGTAACACATCAGTAATATTCTTTTCAAGGGACCAAAACACAGACAACACTATTAAATTTACATCAAGTACAGAAATGCCGAACAAATCTATTCTCACTAACATTTATAAGACAGTCAAAGGAAAAAAGTTCATCTCTTTCATTCGCTTATAAAATTGAATATACGAGTGAGAGGGAAAATGCGAGTATCACTACTTGAGCCTTACAAGAAAGACAAGTTAAATATCTGCAGTTCTTACCAGAGTACCTTTTCAATCAACCAATGTTTGGAAAAACCGCCGTCTATACCTTGTTGATGGGACGGTTAAATGTGCCACACGATAAGAGAGAGACAAAATAGGTATTGAACACAAAAAGTACACTCCTAAGATCAAAAAGGGAGCTTTTTGTCTTGGTCTTTTATTGTGTTTCGTTGCAATAAAGGAAAAATCACAGTGCCATCTGCACCAGTAAATAAGAAAGCGTTCTAAAATTTGTAACCTGACAGCAGGATAGCCAATTGAAGATCTTCTAAGTGTGAAAAGGACAGACTCTTGTCAAGAGTGAAAGGGAGAGACTTGTCGGGTATACTGTACCTTGATTCTGGAAATGGGCGTAAGTTCTGTTGGAGACAGCGCTGGCAACTCTCAAAACGGCGATAGCTTTATTTATTATTTTTTATTTAGGAAACGAACAGTCTTTTACATATGTTGCTAAAACTATTCAGTACTTATAGACCTACCTTTATGCCAAATTACAGCAAATCTTATTCGCTGTCTCATCATTGACCGTTCAAAAATAGTTGAATTTATGTATCTCATTTTCTGTCGTAACTATAAAATCCCGACTTTTATCTGTTTTAGTACACAACCTTATTAGTCTGGGGTCTTATCTGCTGAGTTTTATTAATAAACCGAGTTATAAAATTTATCTTTCCATTTAGGCTCTTCATTCTATTTGAAAGTACATTATGTCACATATATTTAATAATTTGTGAAAACAAATACGTTTGTGATCTTTTTAAAGACTTTGTGCCTTGAAAAAAATGTTACTCTCCAATCATTTTGTGGACTCTTTATCCTATTACTAAATTTTAATTGTGACTATTTCAATACTGCAAAACTTATCTGAGGAATGTTCAAATTATATGTAATATGTACTCTAATATGAGAAACTTTCAAGACATATTAAAAACACCTAGTTTTTTCAACGTAAAATAGAAATTCCAATTAAAAAATCATTCATTTCATTATTTAACAATTACAATTTCAATAAATTCACTTATCCATTTCTAATTATGTAGCGTACGCCATACAATATGCAAAATGAAATATTCCGCGAAATCATACTCGAAAGCTCAATTATACATACATACTTATAACTTAGTTTAAGATCTTTGGGGATCGAACCCAAATACAATCGAATAGCAACCATTTTATTTCACAGCTATTACTTATTTTTGTTAATTTCGCAGTTATTTATTCACTTTTATTACATTATAAAAACATAACCATCTGTTTGGTCAGTCGGGTTATAAAAAGCACTACATTAGTGCATTATTATCCTAAATATAAACAACTTTTCATAAAAAAACCCAAATCAAAATTATTATTCATCAAAATTAAAGTTGATCCCCTCATACAAAGTTACCCATACGAAGCTACTTAGTTGATTTTGTATGAGAGGTTTATTTTGGTGAATCCTATTTACTTTGGGTCCCTTGCGAAAATTTTATCTGTGCGTTTTGAGAAGCGCGACCAGAAAAAAGCCTCTACTTTATTGCTGAGTTAATGCGTCTTGTAATTTACTCATTACTTTTAAGTTATTTTTCACTCACTCACATTTGAAATCATCTTTATCGATAGATATATGTATATTTTGCTGGTCGGATTTATACACAGCACCTCTAAATAGTACAGGCAGTTTTGCAGAAGCAAACAATCGAGTCTACTTCGAATCTACAAACAGAACAACACACACGTAAAATTTAACATCTGTTAACCCTAAACAACATCCTACGATCTCCGTACAATAATTTTACTAAATCTTTATAAAATACTGCATACTTGTGACGTCGACGGCAGAAAAAATAATTAATACATTGTTTTTTTTTTCGGTCAATCACTCAAACAATACAAGCGATTGACCTAAGTATATTTTTAGTAACATTTTTCTAACGCCGACTGTATTTAAGACCAAAAACAATCATATTTGATCTTTTTCTAAAGCTTTAATAAAAAGTGAAGGCATATTTGAGACACAGGTCTTATTCAACAAAAAAGATTTTAATCTAACCATCTAAAAAAGAGATACAACTTATCTCGTTTACACCACCGGGAAACGATAAGATTCGCCTCAGATTGTCTATGGATTCCTTCAATCAGCTGGCGGTACAACTATGATTGTGCTACCACTATCTTTGCCGCTGTATATCTCAGCCTTTTCTATACTATTCTTCACATAAACTACTTCTCTTATGAATGTTTCCGAAGAGTCATGTTCGTTTCCGTTTAGTTGTACAACTGATACATGATCCTTAGTTTGAACCTGCTTATCGCTTCTGTTAAAAAGTGGCGATTCTTGAGATATGTACACAGTTTGAGTAGACCCAACTTTTTTGAATCGCATATCTTTTGGAAGCGTTGAAGAGTCTCTCGGCTCAATTATTTTAATAGGCGTTGTACTTCTTGTCCTATAGCTGGAGTTCAAGCTCTTTGGTAAAGTGTTGACTGTCGCCGTTTCTTCTTTAGCAGTATTCGGAGCGCTTTCAGCTTTAACCAAACCGATATCAGTGAAGAATTTCTTGAATTTCTCAACGAAAGTCGGAGACTTCGATCTATTGAAGCTACTCGAAAGTCTTTCGTTCGAATGTTCTCGCGAGCTCACTTCGTCGATTCGTTCGGGTATATTCGACATACTTTTATGTTTCTCTAGAATGTTCGAACGTTTCTTCAAACCTTCCGATTCGTCATCGTCTATGAATGGTATGTCTTGTAAATTATTTTCGTTTCTCGTATCGACGGCGGCGTCTTTCAATATTTTTACGCCCGGAGTGTAACTGCTTGATTCTGCTATATATATTTGCGGTACGCTGGTGCTAGTATTGTCTGTCTGTATGCCACTGTCGGCGAGACTGCCGTTAATATGCGAACTACCCGCGCCGGTACTCAAGACTTTAGTTAGCTGATCAGATAAAGACTCCATGCGTTGTATCCTATACACGTCATTGGCGTAGGACGTGCCTTGCTCTCTGACAGGTAAATTGGAAGTGTCAAAGTCGATTCGTCTTTGGAAAGTACTAAGTCTCTCTCGGTCTAATATTTTCAGTCTGTCAGACAAAACTGAGGGGTACTCTGTCGTCGCCGAAGGATGTCTTTGGTTCCAAGTGGATATGGTCGTATCGGTAAAATCGCTCATGCTAGATCTTAGCGAAGATCTAGGGGATAATCTCGTCGCTTGCCTCATATAATCCGGGTTGTAGTCCTGTATGGGCCGACCGGAGTATATACGCCCTGTTGCAACAGTAAAACGATGTAAGTCTCGTTTCGAAATTTTACTTTTTAAACTTTTTTTTTTTTTTCAAGTACATTTCAGTTTATTTCGCCCCAAAACGGATTCCGCATGCCGTTACGGGGAATTTCCATACAAAAAATACAACGATTTTGAACACACTATCCCACACCGTTAGCACAGAAAAACACGTCACAAAAACGATTTGCGAAACGTTCAAAAACACGGCGCGATGGCGAAAGAATGCAAGTCCGAATTTTGATTTTTTTTTTTTTTGAGGAGAAAAGGACAAAAAGCAAAAACAAGGTAATAAGGGTGGTTTCACGATAGCCAGGACAACATACACCAGAAAGGAATCAGGGTTCAGGGACAAAACAAACTGAAATGTATAATATAATAATAAATATGGGTTCAAAAACATCCATTTTCTAAATAAATGTTAGGGATTAGCTGTATCTACTTGGTTAAAAAAAATATCAAAATAAAAAAAGTATAATTAGTTTGAAAGGGGTTGTTTAGGAATGATTCGACATGCAATCAACTAAAAAAACTGTCACTCAAAACTCAAAATATACCTGCGACGATAGATTTTCTTTGATAGACGAACAAATATTCTTTATCTACAATAGTAAAAAAATCTCCACATTAATATAGTTTAAAGTAAAATATATACCTAATAACAAGCAGATATTTTTTATTACATGGATCCTTAATTTCACAATATAATTAATCGTATTATTATCGCCCACCCAAATAACCAGAAAACCAGTTCTCACTGTCGATTCATTCCCCACACGACCATAGACAAAACAGGACGTAAAAAAGACCTTTTCTCGAAACTAAGAGCTTATAAAACTGAACAGTCTTCTTTCCCCAAGAAACATTTCGGGAAAACGCAGCTTTTCAGTTCCACAGTCCAGTTAAAACAGAAATGTCATTTTTATACGTAGAACGCCTGGTTTGTCTCTTTAATTCTGAATGACCCAAAAAGTTTTTATACGTTTCTATTAAATCTCCTCATAACCATAGATAATGCAAACCAACGTACCTGGCGTTTCGACCTCTTCGTGCGGTCGCGCCGGCTTCGCAATGCTCTTCCGTTTCGACGGCGAGTGTTTCAGTGCTGGAAAATTACATTTTGTGAGTTACTACATTTTGATAGAAAAGTGAAAAGTTTACGCAGGATGTAAAAAGTTGTAGCAATACTTTAAGAGGGGCTTCTTTTGTTCTACAATACAGATATTGTTGAAACCACAGATTTTTGGGATTTCCATACAAGGTTGGTCAATTCAGCTGACTGACTTGGATCAAAAATGGCTAAATTTCTATAGCGATTTAAGCAAGTTTCATGAGAAGCACCCCATCTTGAAGTATTACTATAGCTTTTTATAACATCCCGTATTATAAACATGTATATTTTTGCTATCAAAAGAAGTAATTAAACAGCTGATTTAGAAAAAAAAACATTTTTTTTTATCTCAGATGTCTGAAAACTGACTTTTAAAATACGTAGACAAACAGAGTGATTACAATAACCACAAAAAGTTTAAAACCAAAACATTCGAATACAGTTCTCAAGAAATTTAGAATAGTAAAATGCGTGACTTAAAATATTTAATGACAAACAATGCCATCGAATATTTCGTTTTCAAACATGTGAAATTCTTAACAAAATCTGAGAAGCTTTGCTGAAAAAAATAATTACAATGGCTCGCAAAAAATACATTAAAAAACTTTAGTTATAAAATCGTAATTTTAAAGAAAACTAACAAAAAAAGTCATGCTCGTGTAAGACGAAATATTTAAAAAAAAAAAAATTCAAAACAGCGTATTTTTTTATACGTGTTCCAAATATACAAACGCTTCAATCAACCGTTCAATATTAACTACAAGATAGAAAGAGATGTACAGACGCAAGTGACGTGTGTAGGAAAGAGATGACGATACAAAGATGGAGCCAGTTAGCAATGTGACAATACGGGACACAAAATCGTTCCAGGGGGATGTTGTTATAAACTTTTACTTACTTTTTAGGTTTTTTTTTTTAATTGAAAATTTGAGTGCGTTAGATAATCGATAATTTGACGAATTTGATTTTTTAATTTGACTTAATCGATAAGCCTCAGAACACGGTCTTATAATATTGTAAAACCAAAGGTCCATATAAAGAATCCTATCGCAATTGAGAACGTGTAACTTTTATCAGCTGAAAAACGGTAAATGACAAATACTATTTTTTAAAAAAAGGAAACATTTTTCCAAGAAACCTATACAATCGAAGCCAAAAAATTAACCTCCTATACTAACAATTGTATAGGCGATTTACACTTTATTACTGTATCCATTCCTTGGAGATAGATGTTCATTTTCATAAGTAACATGAATTATAACTACACTACATGTGATTGGCTCGACTCATATTTGAATCTCGTCTAAAGAAAAAAAATAGACTTTGTTATGTTTATAACAACATCCCATGAACTGTTAGCAGATACAAGTTATATTTCAAACGAGGAAAGTGTAACAACTCCAACAACAGATGTCATGCTCACAGTCCCACAAGTGGGCAAAGAATCCCACGCGGAACTTAATAGTACCCACAAGTGGAAATAATAATCTCAAATGGCCATAACAGTACCACCAATGACTATAATATGACCACAAGTGACCATAATAGTAACACAAGTGGCTATAATAGAACCACAAGTGGCCATAATACTACCACTAACGGCAATAATAGTACCACAAGTGACCATAATACTACCACAAGTATCACGATAGTATCAGATGTGGCTGTAATAGTACCACAAGTGGCCATAAAAATCCCACAAGTGACCAAAACGAACGGTACAAATAAGGGACTTACTCAGACCTCCAGAGATTCGCGCGAGGATCCGATTACGGACAATTGTTGGTAAAGAAAAGGACAAAAAAACACAGATATTATTTTGATATGACAATACTGGCGAGGAAGGGCGTGCATAACTTACTAGGTATAACTAATTAATTATTTATTATTTTTTTAATTATGTGAAAAATCAAACGTCATGCTTTCATTATTGAATATAAAAAATAACAAGACACACTTTTAATAAAAAAAAAAACTATAAAAAAAAACTTTGATGTAAAACCAAAAATTGAAAAATTGCAATTTACATGCCGAGTAAATAAAATAATTGCATTTATAACATTCAAAAACTGAAATGCAAAAACAAAACTATAGTGAAATTCAAAAACTAAATATTTTTAAGAAAATTATCTGCGTCTCTGGTATCACTTAAAAGAAAAGGGTGAAGTGTTGGTGTACTTGCTTTAACAAAATACTATATATATAAATCAAGTTTTCTATTTTATTTTACCTATGTTTCAAATATAGATAGAACAGTATCAGATTAGATTTTTAAGAAAAAAATTAAAATCTTTTGTTTTCGAAATCAAAATTGTAAAGTAAAATGAAAATGTTATTTAAAAAAGCTATGATTAAAATGAATGAATATTATGAGAATATTTAAAATGTCTTACATATAATTATGTAATATAGTGTTGTGAATATACGTATTACATAATTATAACACTTTTGAAAAACTACTTTGCTTAAAATAATTTACCAATAACAAATTACGCTAATAGTTCATTCAGAACTTCGAAAATTTTTACATCTTTAAAGTTTAAAAAAAAAGACAATTCTATAGTTTTAAAATCTACCCAAAGAGATAAACAGGAAATAAATCTAAACAGCTTTTTGGCATCGCTTATAGAAGTCTACAAATATGCTATTTTTGGCAGATACCATCTTTTCAACGAAACCTCCTTCAGTACAATATTTCAAATGCACCAACACTCAACCCACTACGCGGACACACAAACACACACAACTACGACATCTGTACCTATATAGCTGGTGACTAGGGTCCTGAACTTGCGGTGGTTCCCTTTTATCTCTGGCAGGTCCACTGATCAACATATACCATGTTATATAATCTATATATATTATACACTTGCCTATACGGGGGGGGGGGTTATACCACAAATATTCAGTATAAGAAAATGATGTGAGACCCTTTAACTGAAGCATCTACTCATCACAGACAAATTTGGAATTTCCATACAAAATTGGCGAAATTTGTATGGGGAGCCAAAATTTATCTTGCGAATTTAGAAAACTCGTAGGACAAAAGTTAATCAGTATGATGAGTAAATGCCCCCGTTCACGAGTCCTACACCTACTTTGTTACACTGTGTGTAAGACACAACTGTATCACTCAACTGAGACGTAAAATGTGGCAGGCACTGAGCTATGCTAGACGCGCGACATATAGGGGTGACTTTAAATTAGTTCTTGATACAAAAGGCCATGCATGTGCTCATGATAACAAACAACTTTCCCTAAGGAACCCATAGTAAAAACGCAAAAAAAATTTTGGACTCTTCATATTAATTTGGCCGGTCAGTTTCTCGATTTGTATGGACGGTCCAAAAAATTTTTGCGATTTGACTATGGATTCCTTAGAGAAAGTTGTTTGTTATCATGAGCACATGCATGGCCTTTCGTATCAAGAACGAATTTAAAGTTACCCTATATTAGTTTAATAAGAAACCAATTCAATCAAAGCAAAAAAAATTGGACTCTGCATACAAATCGATGAGCTACGTAGCCAGCTTTGTATGGTAAGTGCTAAACTTTTTTTCTCCAATTGAATTAGTTACTTTAGTAAAGTTGTCATGACTAGAAGCCACAGTTAGCGATTTCAATTTCACCCTGTGTAGTGAGTAGAAATAAAATTGTTTTTCAGACATATGCTGCGTAAGAGTGGTTTTACTGCATCTCTCGCTTCTATTACAAGCGCCTGCCATCTAACGTTACAGCTGAGCAACAGACAGAAAGCCCGCTTCATACAGTATCGGTATGGACTATACTGTATGAAGTATTATCTCTGTATGACTATACGTGCTACTTTTCAACGTGATAGCACAAAATACACAGATACAGAAGCTCCGCTCAATACGCTCACTAAAATCCTAAGCATATACATGCTTATAGACGTATACGGTCGTTGTAAGCAAGGTCATGATACTGGTGTGATTCCTTTCCGCGTGACCTTGGCTCGAACGACCGTATATTTCTATTAGCATGTATATGCTTACGATTTTAGTGGTTTGTATTGAGCGGACCTTCTGTGTCTATTTTGTGGTGATAGTCCACTACAATTCATTGTAGGTCTACGGTTTCAGCGGGCTTTCTGTACTTTATCTACCTGTGGTTATATTTGTTGGATAAATTTAAAATTAGCTAACGAAAATTATTATATTAGGGTATTTAATTATTAGAATGAAAACTGCTCAAATAATGCATCCAGTTAGATGAATCAGAAATACAGGATGTAATAACCGTACTTTTTGAAGTCTGTTAAAAAGGCCACACCCGGAATTTTTTACAGCTCTATTCATGAAACTGAACAACTTTTCCTATGAAACCTATAATAAAATCGCGATTTTTTTATGGTAAATCAGCCAACTTTGTATGGAGAGTTAAAATAAAAAAGGATTCAGTATGGTCAGCAGTCCTTTGGAAATCGTTCAGATTTTTGAGTGGAACCCACCGTTTAGGTTTACAAAAGTAATCTTTTTACACATGTATATTGGAATACTTTTCATTCTAATAGACAACCTTAAGACTGTTATCATTTCATAATTCAGAAGTTAGCTTACAATATATAAAATAGTTTTTTTAAGACATAATTATTACAAAAAAAGTTTATTATGACTTAGAATGGACAGTGTATTTCATAGCATAGAACTATTTCTGATTTTATTTTATTTTTAAATCCCGTTTAATGATTTCTCAATTACTATTTTAATGATTACCACTTTAAGAAGCGCTCTTTTCGTTCAATAATTCATTATAAAAGTACACTGGCCATCCTTTTAAATATTGCAAACATTTCATTTAATATTAAAAAAAAAGGATATTAGATTACAACATTTATAAGCATTTACCGGGGTATAGCCAAAATGATTGGGAGCTTGACATTTTAATGAAGGGGAAGAAAATTTTCAAAAATAGAAGTGAAAATCATGACGTTCTTATGTTCCCTAATAACAGACAGTAGTCTCTTTCGTTCATTAAAAATACAGAAATAAAATAAAAAGAGTTTATACTCCCTAATATGAGATAGTATAATCTCTTTCGTTCATTTAAAATATAGATATAAATATTAAAAGCGAAGAGCTTATACTCTCGAATATCAGATAGTATAATCTCTTTCGTTAATTAAAAATATAGAAATACGACAAATAAAGAAAGCAAGAAGATTATACTCACACGAAGGTATCTTCTTGAAGACAGTCTTGCCCATGAAATCAAGGAACCTTTGCGCGTAGAAACTTGGCCTGTGGACTGACACTGTGTCCTGAAGAAAGAGAGGTATTAATGTAAGTAAATGACTAAAGAAAAAGCGTGATTTAGACGCGATGGCACTCTTTACAACAGAAAATAATTTGTAATCAAAATAATACCAATTAAAATTATAATATTTGTATAATAATTTTACAATACAATAAATATTAAAAAAAAAAAAAACGAAAAAAGACGAAAATGCCTTTATCTCTGAAACTACTGAGCGTAAAATATATTTTTTTAAAGAAAATAGTTCTTTAATTATAGATTTCAGGAAGTCTATGGTCAATATTGTTTGTATATGAAATATGAACTCAATATGTTTATAGTATCAGCGCTTCCCAAAAGGTGTTCCGCGGAACCCTAAGGTTCCGTGGGAGGGTCAAAGGGGTTCCGAGAGTTAGGCCTTTTTGTCGGAGAGCTACATGGGAGTCACGCTGCCTTTTATCGGTCAGTTCGGTATAATTCGGTACCGATCTCTGCAACCCATAGTATTCCTACTCTTTTGCGCATTCGGTACAAACATAGCGCGCACAAAAATTCCAATCATGAAAGAGTTTTGGATGGGACTTAAAGATGAATATTCCTTTTGGCGAGGTAGGGTTCCGCCAAAAAAAATGTAGATCAGTTAGGGTTCCACAGCACAAAAAAAATTGGGAACCGCTGGTCTATATCTAACACTCACCCCGTCATGTATCATACTCTTCCACGTGTGCTCCAGCTTCTTCCGCAGCCGATACGACTGCAGTATGTCGATGATGCCCAGAAAGAGGAGCAGACGTTCGCCGCGCGCGTTCCTCGCTGGAATACCGCCCGGCCTGTGTGTGGAGAAGCGAGAATATGATAAGAAAACATTTTGGGAAAGTAGGCATTTTGAGAAAGTGGTTGTTTTGGAAATAGTAAGTAGCCATTTCGGGAAGTAATCGTTTTGGAAAAAATAAATTGTCATTCTAAGAAAGTTGTCATTTTCGGAAAATAAGTAGAGCTTTTCGGAAAGTGGTCGTTTTGGGAGAAATAAGTAGTCATATTGGGAAAGTAGTTGCTCTGGGAAAGTACTCATTATGTGAATGTGGTCGTTCTGGGAAAATTAAGTAGACATTTTGGGAAAGTTGCCATTTTGGGTAAGTTAAGGCAGTAAGTCACACATGGTGATCATTAGCTATCTGTATGTCGTATCTACCGGGACCTACTTATGTTGCGGAAAAAGGAACCATTTTTTTTAAATATCAAAGACAACAATTAAAAGCTTACGGCACGTCATCCTCCTCGTCTATGGGCTCGCTCTCGGCCTGAATGCTCTCCATGGCCGTCGAGTGAGCCACCAGTCGTTGTCTGTTTATTGATCTGTAATACAAAAGGGGCAATTATGTCAGTAAGTTTAAGGTCTAACATTGAATAACACTCCAACAAACTGAGGCGTCATAATCTCCTACTGTTACTATACTAGAGTCTAACAAATGAAAGCGTAACCTGAGAAAGCGCGGCAAATTCAAAAAATCTTCATGTGGTATCACCAACCTATAGCAGGAAATATATTATATTTAATACTTGTGTGATAAATCTTTATTAAAATATATTTATACTAGTTGAAATTACAATATACAATTCGCTTTTTACAATTTTATTGACTCCTTGTACATCTTGTTTATAAATATAAACATAAAAACAGTCTACTTCATAAACTGATTTTGATAATCTGCAGTTTATTTCTGCACTGAAAAATCTGAAATTACCATAAAATCTATCATTTACGAATGGCCATTACAAATAATATAATTATATCATTTCTTACGCTCAACAATACAATAAATAATAAACATGAATATTCAGCCAACAAGTATCAATAATTGGCAGTCATACTAACATTCAACAGTGACAGCCTCTGACAGCTTCTTTTTGTTGCCATGTAAAAACTTTAAATAAAAGTCCAGGTTACGCTTTCATTTGTTAAACTCTACTACATAAATATATGACGTATATACAGGGTGTAACAGAAAGATGTGACAATACTTCAAGGTTGGCTTTTACCCATCAAACTGAACAACTTTTGTTTTACAACTTTGTTGAAATCGCAAAATATTTTTTGGACTTTTCATACAAATCGATCAGCTGGCGAACCAAGTTTATATGAAAAGTCCAAAAAATATTTTGCGATTTCAACAAAGTTGTAAAACAAAAGTTGTTCAGTTTGATGGGTAAAAGCCAACCTTGAAGTATTGTCACACCTTTCTGTTACACCCTGTATAAGCGTAAATATTCAGTGTAGTGTAGTTTACGCAAGGCAATTGCTACCGGATCTTACCGACAAATAAATATAAGCTGAAATATTTAAAGTAGGGCTTTACTCATAACACAATTATTTTCCTTAAGTAAACTTTTTTACTACCCATAATAATTTTGTTACTGGCCGATCAGCTCATCGATTCCCAAGAGATTTAAATATCAGATTTTGTAAGACCTTATATTAATTAATATTTACATAAATATAGGGTGACTTTAAATTAGTTCTTGATACGAAAGGCTATGCATGTGCTCATGATAACGACAACTTTCCCTAAGGAACCCATAGTCAAAAGACAAAAAACATTTACCTTGATACCAATTTGGCCGGTCAGTTCATTGATTTGTATGGAGTCAAATATATTTTTTTGCGATTTGACAATGGGTTTCTTAGGGAAAGTTGTTTGTTATCATGAGCACATTCATAGCCTTTCGTATCAAGAACTAATTTAAAGTCATCCTATATACATAGAGTAACTTTTTTTTCCTCACCAATTTTTATAAACACTTTCTATTAGAAATCGGGTTAAAATTATTTACTTTATACATATATTTTTAATAACATTATTTTTATAACTTTTATCTATACATTTATTACACAGTCACAGAAATTATCATTCCTTCTAATAATCTTTAAAGCATGCTTATACAGAGTGACTTGTACATACCTGCCAACCTCTTTAACTGGTAATTATATTTATGGAAACTGAATACCTATTTTTCTGCAACTTTGCTGAAGACATAAAAAGTTATTTCTCTTTACAAATCCACCAGCTGTTAAAGCCAAGTTTTTTTGTATGAAAAGTTATGTTTTATTTTATTAAAATTGTAGATCAAAAAGGTGTTCAGTTTCATAAGTAGAGTCACCAGTTCAGAGGTTCGCAGGTATGTAACAGTCACCCTGTATAATATAAGGGGAACTACTCTGGATATGAGGAAATAAAAAAGGGATGATAGTCAGTATGGTTACGGGTCCTCATACATATAGGAATTCGTCTCACAAATCTACTGAAAATGAACAAGCCAATTAAATTAAAGTAAACAAAAAGTGTTATATTAACTGAGTGTCGTCACAATTTTGGGTAAAAAAAAGTACAAAGTTTCAACAGAACTTGCTTGTTCACTTTCAACTATTACAAGTTTGTATGGGAGACAACTTTTGTATGGGGGGTTCATACAACTGTGAGAGAGTAGCAATTTATGTGTTAACATACACATTAAAATATAACACATATACATAAGTGCATAATATCGTACTGTGTTCTTTTGACTAGCGTCCCGAAATCCTCCTTCTCTTGTTCTGATCTGAAATATGTTATAAATAAATAAAAATACATAGATACAAAATACATAAAAATAACCAACCTTAACCTACTTTAAACATTAAAATTAGTTAGGAACTTACAGTAGTACACAAAAAATAAGGCGCGTTGGTTATCTTCGTTCGCGCAGACAAGAACAAACTATCGACGGAAACACCCGAAACAATCAACGCACGGTGACAGCTTTCTGACAGCTGACAATTTCATTGAATCAGGCGCGAAATTAATCAACCAATAGCGGCAGATATTTTCGGAACGTGTAATGACGGGTGACAATGAAGCTACTTGATTGGTCCATCAGTTTCGGTCCGCGTAATTAAAATATTGTCTACTGCGCACTGCGCAGGTACATCGGCAAGCCTTATTAAATGTGTATTACTGTAACAATTAACTCGATATATTTCGTCAGATTTTACACATACATATGTGACAAAAACACGGAACAAAATTTTTTCCATCCAAAAATCCATACATCTACATACAGGATTATTCTTTCGCTACAGACTGGGTCATAAATCATCGGAGTCTAGTGTTGGGTGAATGCAGCGCGGGCGCAAAGTCGTTATCGATAATAATGAATGAGCCACTTTTTTTTACCGTGACAGTGAACCTTGAACGTGACACAATGGAGAGTTTCAACCGTATTTCACTTGTTGAAACTAATATTTAGACTCAGGCTCGTTTTGTTTATCGACTGCAACAATGTACATCCCTGCGCTTACACAATAGGCCCGTACCGGTCTCCTAAGTGCGAAAGAGAGCGCAATATCGCTGTTTCGTACAGATGATTTATGACCCAGTCGCAGCGAAAGAATAATTGTACTATAATAAACTTTGATTTCACCACTGTGAATAAGGTTTATCTTGTTATTCAGAGTTCGGAACGTGGTGCGATTGCTAATTTCGGCGCCGAACCTTTAATATAGACCGTATGGACCTTCCCTGTTTGTTTAATGATTACCTGTATCTATAGTTTTCCTCCAAACATCTAAACATAAATAAGGCCTAGTCTAGTGGAATGATTTCAGATGGAGGTTGCCGGGACTTGTACCGAGCATACGTCTGCTAAGTTATTAATTTTTTAATTATTTCCATTTTAGAGTAGTCTCAACGTTATTTTTGTATTGGGGAAATAGCTGTGATTCCGATTCAGTGATAAGAGATTAACTCGGGAGACAGCTCCGTTTCCGAGTTCCAGCTGCAAACCACCACGTGGAGCGTCTTTAAGTGCCCATCACCCTTAGAGCCGCGTCTTTCACTTGACATTAGCGTTTCGCCATATTTTTTTTATTGATGATTCTCCCATTTTTCACTTGACATTGGCAAAATCTCTCCTTAAATGTGATGTGGAATGCCGAATAGAAAAATAGAAAAGAATGGTTTCAGATGATGAATAGATGGCAATTGGAAAACATAAATCGCCGGATAAATTGAATAATTTAAGCACAACACACACAGAAGCGACCGCGGGGCGATAGCGTTCCGAAGGCGGACCTGCGGGAAGCGAACTTAGAGCGCCCGCCCGGTTTTGGTGTGAAGGGTTTCATAGTAATCCGAACATTACAAAAAATACCGCTCCCGGAACGCTTTCGCATCGCCTGTGTGCGTAAGGAGTGTAAAACGATAGAGGAAGAGTGAGTGCGACTTACCTGGTGCGGTTGAGAGCGCTTTTCTTGGGTTCCTCATCACCGTCACCTTCGCTGGTGGTAGAATCATGGCGTTTGCGAGCTTCGGTCTTCTCTCGCGACGCCTCGTCCAGGTTATGGATGCCGACTAGCAGCGAGTAGTCCATTATCTGATGACGAAGAAATTGAAAATTGGTTAAAACGGTTCCATACAAAAAATACCTATAACGGAGGTTCCATACAAGTATGGATGCCGACTAGCAACGAGTACATAAAAAATTGAATACAACGGTTCCGTACAAAAAAATCGGACTCGTGCACCGAGGGTTTCGTACAAACTTGTAGGTACGCAATCCACACACCTACGTTTGGACTTTTTAGGCATTTTCTGAGCCCGCCTGGCTAGCTACCACCATCATATCTAAGTCTTACCGCCAAACATCAATGTTAATAGCATTGATGTGTTTCGGCATACAGACAAGATAGACAGTTCCTCATTGCGTTGGGGAATCTTGGTAAGACCGCTTCCATCTTCGGCATTACCGTCACTTACCATCAGGAGAGATGATTCGGATTACGCGAATTTCGCATACAAACATGTGGTAGGGCATTTTACATACATTACAACTTAAAACACTGACCTTAAAACTCTCGAGCACGCGACAATCCCGTTGCATGGTCTTTATAAGCGCAGTGTAGGTGTCAGCCTCTAGGAATATGCCCTCCGGATGGTGCTCCATAAAATCTAGGTCCTTGTACGTTGGAGATTTCTTTGTTCGCTCTTGTTTATTTGCCTGGAGGAAGAAATAAAAGAGTGTATATTAATATATAAAAAACTGGTTTGCACTTACATCCGCTGCACATCAGTAGGTGGATCCCTAGTTTACAGCGTGATGATGAATGTCAGGATGTCATTGTCGCTAATTGTCATTGTCACGTCACTGTCACTGGTTTGTAGTAGAAATTACCATCCGCTCATAAATGGAACTCTTGCTGGAGACCATACATCGAAGCATGATTGTGGAAGTCAGGCCAGGATGTCATTATCACTATGATTGTCAGTGTAACTGTGACTGTCATTGTCACTATTACTGTCAATGTAGCTGTTATTGTCATTGTCACTGTGATGGTCATTGTCACTGTGATGGTCATTGTCACTATTACTGTCAATGTAGCTGTTATTGTCATTGTCACTGTGATGGTCATTGTCACTGTGATGGTCATTGTCACTGTGATTGTCAGTGTAACTGTGACTGTCATTGTCACTATTACTGTCAATGTAGCTGTTATTGTCATTGTCACTGTGATGGTCATTGTCACTGTGATGGTCATTGTCACTGTGATTGTCACTGTTACTGTGATTGTCATTGTCACTGTTATTGTCATTGTCACGCCACTATCACTTCTGTGGTGTACCACTCACCTTCCGCTTATATGTGGACCCCTTGAGGTCGTATTTCTGATGCAGCTTGACGGTGGACGGCAGGATGTTGTTCATGGCGATGAGACGCACGTTCTTTTTATTGCACTGGTAGCAGTACAGGCCGAAGAACATTGGTGGTAACGTGCGTGGGTTCTGGGTCATTGTCACTATGATAGTCACTATTACTGTGACTGTCATTGCCGCTGTTATTGTCATTGTCACTGTGATGGTCATTGTCACTGTGATGGTCATTGTCACTGTGATGGTCATTGTCACTATGATGGTCATTGTCACTGTGATGGTCATTGTCACTGTGATTGTCACTGTTACTGTGATTGTCATTGTCACTGTTATTGTCATTGTCACGCCACCATCACTTCTGTGGTGTACCACTCACCTTCCGCTTATATGTGGACCCCTTGAGGTCGTATTTCTGATGCAGCTTGACGGCGGACGGCAGGATGTTGTTCATGGCGACGAGTCGCACGTTCTTGCTGTTGCACTGGTAGCAGTACAGGCCGAAGAACTTTGGTAGTAACGTGCGTGGGTTCTGGGGAAGAAGCGTGAAAAATTAATACATTTTTTAAATACTTTTATGAAGGAATGATCCGTGCTTCACAAGGCACGCTAAGCCGGTGGTGCCAGCTGTTATCGTTAGATGGCAGTCGTTAAGCCATGTCAGAAGCCTTATAGGCTGCTTGAACACTTCTGACACTGGGGTTGGCTACTAGCGCCACAACCTCCATCAATCTGGACTTGGCCCCCGTGTGTGGAGTATGGCCTAGCCTTCCCGAGGTATGGAAAGAGACCCGTGCCCCTGCAGTGGGGAAAATCATCAGTGAAAGGATCCCACTCTTCGGTGGAAAAGGAAGTACTTTCGCCAGGCGGGGTGGTATGCCTGGGGACCGGCCGTGGTCTAACCAGTGACGGACGGTTTGAAGTATTTATGCGTGTATCCGAGAAGAACTACAATTTTGCTATGTTTAATTTTGTTAATAAAAAAGCGCTGAATTAATTTCGATAAAAAACATACAAAAAACCACAGTTTAACTGAGAACCTTTAAGTCGGTTAAAAATAAGAAACAGTTCTCAATAAGTTTAAAAACTTACCTGATCGAGATTCAAGTAGTACCCCGGCAGCAGCTTCTGTAGAAACTCGCCCTCTTTGTGCTGCACTGTTTTAATGATGAACTCGTCATCATTGGTTAGGTAGAAAATGCTGCCCGACGCCCCTGGGTTGCTCAGCTCGCGTAGAGGCGCGCTGCACATTGACATCTGAAAGGAAATAGACGAAAATCATCATTGGCCTGTGACGTCTATGGCAGACGATTAAAGCGCGATACACACAGAGGCGGCCGCGGGGCGGTACCGGGAGCTGCGCACCCGCCGCACCAGGGATGCGCACCGCTTGCGCATTATTGCGTAGAAGCAGTCCACGCGCGCTTCTGCAAACATCCCTGAAGCACTGCACTGCACTGCACTGAAGAAGAACATTACAAAAAATCCTGCTCCCGGTACCGCCCCGCGTCCGCCTGTGTGTATCGCGCTTTAGTCAGTGTCGCGGATGCACTGTTTTTGGCGACTATACAGCCCGATCACAGACACTGCATCTCCGGGGACACAATTATGGGAGCGCAGGGTTGCCCAGGACCCCCGCCACCCTCCCGGGGTCACTGGCTGAAACCACAGGAACAAAAAGTCGTTACGTGCGGAGCCAGGTCGACTGCAGGAGACTGCCGCTAGTTTGGACCCTAATGGCGCCTAACGGAGACCCCGTGCCGGGTTTGATTTTGGCGTTTTCCTTCTCCTAGACGGGTTGCAGACCCATCCCCCCGCGTAGAATTTGCACAAAAAAAATTATGCTCCCAAACCCCACTTAATTACCCCGCTCCCTAACTTAACCCAAGGAATATAATATGCTAAATTCGATTGTTTTGCCATCAAAATCGAACAGCTCATAAGTAAATTTTGTGTGAGAAGTCCACTTTTTTGTTCTTTGGTGAAAGTTGTTCATTTTCATGTGTATAAACCGGAAGTGATATAGTTTCAGCTATTTTTGATAAACAAAACCCGAAAAGAATTACCTTCCGTTGAGACCGTCAAACAGAAACTCGGAGTATTCAAAATGACAATGCATCAAAAGCCTATTACATCGCTTCCCCATGCAGCAGAATGCAAAGGTCATAGGTTCGATTCCCACGGCTCACTATGAATTGTGACAGAGTAAGGAGATAAAGTACACATTGTTTTCCTTAATTAACTCGTCAGATAATACCTATTTTAAAAAACCGCCTCTGTGGTCTAGTGTCGTGTCCGCTCGCTTCATATCAGGAGGTCGCGCGGGTTCGATTCTCATTGAGGTCCAAATTTGAAGGACTCTGTTTGGTTTCAGATCCCGCCTGACTAATTACCACCTTATCAAAGTCTTGCCGCTAAACATCCCAGTTAATAGCTTTAATGTATTCGGGCATGGACATAAGATAGTCAGTTCCCCACTGCGTTGGTATCCCGGTGCCAATCTTGCAATATGCCAATGTTAATCTCGAAACGCCGGAAATACAAGTTCCGAGTGGTAGAAACTTCGTATCAGGTAGACAAAAGAATGACCTTCGAAAAGTGTAAACTGCTACCTACTTCGAAGTGACACTCCTATACACAGGAGACTTGACTAGAGACTAGACTCCTTACTCTCCTCCTAGTGACACGCCATATTTCATTTCATTTCCTACACTCACCAGAAAGTCGTCGGGCTGTATACCGAACAGATCGCGGAAGTATCTGAACGCTATCGGCGCGTACGTCTTGAACTTGAACTCGGAGTAGTGATGCGCGGGAGTGTGGTTCGACCCTTCGTGGGGGAAGTTCGTCGTCTCCACCGTCATGAAGTCCTGCATGAGGAGGTCGCGCTCCGGCTTCGACGCGAGGCCCCCGATCGCGTGTTGGATACCTGAAAAGATTTAAAATAAGATGAATACTCGAAATGGCCGCTTATTAGTGGGCCGAGGTCTTCAAATCCCTTTACAATTGAATTAAAATTAAGAATAATGTGGTGGTGTACATAGCTGAGACTGAAACTTCTGAATCGTACAGAAAAACAATACGCAAAGAATACATATATCGTCGCCTGTGACTCAGCGGTACGTTCAGTGACACTTTCGTACAGTTTCGTCACTTGGTTATTCCACTCGCTCCTACATATTAAAAAGAAAAGCACGTATGTATGTATACGCAAAAGGAGACTTGTATGGAGTATCAGGGGACTGCGATACTTAACAGAAAGAAACATATTGCAAAACGGTAATACTGTATGGTACCAGATACCATTAACCCTAAAAAATGAAATCACTGAATTCACAATATTTCAGCAACTACGCATCCCACGGCTTCCAGAGGGTCACGCAGGACCTGGGCTTTCTTTAAATATGTCCCAGGCGCGCAGTATCGGCGATACCTACTGTATACCTATTATAGATTTGGAAGGTCAATTATGATAACGCTTCGGCCCGTCACACTGTCGTCTACCCTACGCTTTTCCAGTTTTTAGGACACATTCAAAAGGCACATAAAACGTGAATGGCTTGTTAGAAGCTGGTTTCCTTATTTTATTCCAAAACAAAGGAATAAAACAATAGAATATGTTTCATAAACATGGATTTATAATGCTGTTTAAGAGGGATTTTATTTGAATGCCTTTGCCATAAAGACCTAATAGAGAGTGATCTAATGATCGTTGCCAAACTGAAATGTTGATACAGGATGTTTTGTTATTTTAACCGACTGCCCAAGCAAAGGGTACTGATGGTTTTCGAGTACATGTATGTATGTATGCACTGTTACCGCGCGTAGTCAAAACGGATTAATGTATTTTGAAGTAATAAGGTGTCATTAGATTCGGGCGGTGGCAAGAGCCGTAAACTCTATAGCTCATTCCAATCAATAAAAAGCTAAAGGTAAACAAACGTACACTGAGAAAAAAAAGCTCCTTACAGAACGCGATTTTGTAATGTGCTTGCAATTTACTACTTACTACGTTAGTAACACACGTAATAATTGTGGCGCTTCCTTACCAATGGAACATCATACTGACGTGAAAGTATGAAACCCAATTTTCGATAATGGTATTACAGAAACGTATGTATCATACGTAGTAATTATGTTTCATCATGACAATAATGAATCAGCAGACAATCCGTACGAAATTAGGCAACATCAGTAAGTTATACCTAGTGAGCCTACTTGGTCAGCATGCCGGCATAATTACAGCTTGTGGCTACGTACAATAAGTAGCCGATATCTTGCTGTTATTAAGTAAGCCGGCTGCTTATTTAAGGTGGACAGCTATATTACTTTAAGTAGGCAGGCTATAACATTTTTGTGTGAAAATAACACTTTCATTATTTTTATTTAACAAAATTAACTCAAAAATAAAATAACAACATCATAAGGATTTCACGCTGACGCCGAGAATCGAACCCAGGTTTAATTAAATTGAAGGCTAATCTCGTAATCGATTGAGTTGCCTCACTACTTACGTAGCCAATGGCATTACGTTTGTAAACATCATACTTTCAACTAGTTTAAAGCTACATATTTTACGTTACCGATAGCATTACGTTTGTAAGCATCATACTTTCAACAAGTTTAAAGCTACGTATTATACGTAGCCCACACCATTACGTCTGTAGGCAACATACATTTGAACAAGAAGTGGTATATCTTTGGACAGTAGTCCGGGCATTACAGTACGTATTCGGCTCCGGTGTTTAATTATACCGCATACGTACACACAAACGCTCTCAGAGTGTTATCAACTTAGGGCGATTTACCCTGAATTTACGGGAAAATATTAAACAAGCGGTTAATTTTACGTTTAGTATTTTATACATTTATAAGAATACCTTTAGCGTAATGACTTACTTGAGGGATTTTTTGTGGAAGGCTATCTAAGTGTATATCTTTGATCACATTATTTAAGGTTTATTTAGCTTAGAATAATGTTTAAAGGTAGTTTTGGCCATGATGTCTAAGGTTATCTTTGGCCGCTTGCGCCTCGTGTTCCGCATATCTTTGAGAAGTGTCCCTCACTGAAAACGTCATTTTTCAAACAACAGTATTCGTATACTTCATTCCAATCAAAAAAAAGCAAAAGGTAAACAAACGTAGTATGCAGATGACATCGACATGTGTCAGTTTCATAGTAAGTTTGTTTACGTTTTGCTTTTTTTTGATTGGAATGAACCATAAACCAAAAGTGATGGAGTGTTAGAAACTAAAACATGTTATTTATTGGTCTTCTATTATAAGTTAAAAATACACAGTGTCGTATAATATTTAAAATGAAATCAAAGTTTCGTTTCCTTTTGTACCTAAAATCGCGTTTACTTCCATACCTTTTGAGATATTATTAAAATTCAAGCAAAAATTTAAAGAGTATACTACCTACCACTGTACACAAAATACTGCACACTTTTTAATGGGGCAAAAGCGTTCATGTGAAAACGATTTCTCCATTTTTTTAATGCTAGAGTTAATGCGCTAGCGAAAATTTAAGGTCGAAGAAATAAGTATACCATAGAAAAGAAACAGTTTTTTTATTAAGTACAGTTAATCGTATTGGGACTTATAATTTTTTCTTTCTTCACAGGTCAAAGACTTTCAAACCGTTCACAATTAATAATAACCTATGCCAATCTTACCTTCCCTGTAAATAATATGCTCTCTACAAAAAAAAACTACTCTTTAAAAATGTGATGGTGTGGTTCTATTGAAGTCAATAGTAAAAATGGGTAATGATCCGGGTTTTAACCCACTGATGGGTCATAACCCAGTAACAACCCAGTTATCACCCAGTTTTAACCCGTTAGGGTGGGTGAAAACAAACTGCTTAGTGGAGGGTAAAATTTTTCAAGTATATGTATATGGTATGTATATTATGTATAAAATATACATACGTTTATTATGTATGCGTGTATGTATGTCCTCAAACCGTCTGTAGCCCAAAAGCAATGACGTCAGTCAGTCACAAATTTTATTTTTTCCGCTTGCATCGACAACGTCAAGTGATAATGAGGGCAGTTAGATATAAAAACAAACTGATTACTGACATATCTTTTTGTTGAAATAAATAAATAAAAAGTACCTAAATGATTTTGAATTCATATTTTTTCTTTCTTTGTATGTAAGATTTAAGTAAACTAATTATAAACCAGTGTTAGCAATTTAGCATTAATACATTAATTTCTTTAATCATTTAATCAATCGATTGAAAATGTAATCGAGATTTAAAAATTATTCGATTTATTTAAGTTCTCTACAATCTTAATCTGATTAAAGAAGGAAAGAAAGAAAAATAGTAAAACGATTAACGATTAATATATTATATTATATTATTTAAAAGCCATACGTCATATTGATTGGATTTAGTCCGAATTTGTATATAAATATATTCTGCATATTAGTAATGCTTGGTGAGGGCGACAGTGGATTTTTGCATTGTCTTAAAAGGCGAAACCTATGAATAGGTATGCGTTTCTCGAAAAGCATTGATATAGGTGTAATTTTTGAGGAGACGAGAACAAAAATAGCATCTACTTTTGAAGCCAAGATGGCGGACATGCATTTTATAAATCGATATGGGTGTCATTTTAAAGATTTTTCGAGGTGCTGATTACGAAAATGACATCCATTTTTTAATCTAAGAAGGCGACCATGCATTTGTCAAAAAATATCGCCATGGGCGTCATTTTCGAGTTTTAGCAGGGTGCTGATTACGAAAATGATCTTTGTTTTTAAACTCAAGATGGTGGATATTTTTAAAACAAGTATTGAATGAGTGGCATATTCGATATTTTTCAGGTGCTCACAAAAACGATACTTTTTTCCGAAATCCGAGATGTCGGATATGCATTTCTCGAAATATTTCAATATGGGTGTTGTTTTTAAGGCTTTTCAATGTAATCATCATCATCAGCCGAAAGACGTCCACTGCTGGACAAAGGCCTCGCACAAGGATTTCCACACCGACTGGTCCTGTGCTGCTCGCATCCAACGGCTTCCCGCAAATGCGCCCCGCCTACTGCCACTTAAGTTTAGCGATTCTGTGAGCTATGTCGGTTACTTTAGTTCTCCTACGTATCTCCTCATTTCTGATTTGATCACGTAGGAAAACACCAAACATAGTACGCTCCATCGTCCTTTGGGTAACCTTGAGCCTTCTTATTAGGCCCATAGTAGGTAAGCGATCATGTATTGGTTCCATATGTCATCACTGGCAACACACACTGGTCAAAGACTTTAGTCTTGAGACCTTGCGATATTTTGGACGTGAAGATATTGTGGAGCTTCCCAAATCATTTTAAGTCATCTCATTCCTTTCCCACGTTTTCACCCACTAAAATAAACGATAATGGGTTATAACTGGGTTAAAACCCAAAAAACCCACGGCCCATAGCGGTAAGTCATGGTAAAAAAATAAATTTATGAAAACTCTTAAAAAACGCCTATTGAGTCAATAGGCGTTTTTTGTTGTTGTGTTTTATGAAAACTCTGAAAAAATGCCTATTGACTCAATAGAACACCAGTTATAAGTTTTCATAAAACACAAGACATGGCGATATTTATTTTTTACCATGACTTACCGCTATGCATTCACAAAAAAGTAAAATTTTACAATTTTTGTTTAAATTTATTTTATACAAATATTCAAAGATAGACCACTATTTTCAAAGAACTACGAAATATGTAATATCTAGGGTAAATTGAGACGAGGCCACGGGGTGAAATGAAAATCAGACCGGGCAACACTGTTTTAGTGGCCGGCATTATTGTTCCGCGCGCCCGCGCCGCCGCCGCATGCGTTCACAGAGAACCTTACTACAAAAAGAAAGCCTGGAAAATGGAAGAATGGAAGATTTTTTAACTAACTGTGAAAATGTAAGACCCGGATTGAAAGAAGTTATTTGTTTGTGGTACGTAAAATAAATATTAGTAGCTAAATTCATGATGCGACGTCGCATTGCAAAACGCGCGAATTCACTTCCTGTTCTTACTTTGTTTTTTAATTAAATACAAAGGAAATTGCCTTTTTCAGAAAACAACATTAAGCTCTTGCTTTTACTGGAGACTGAGGATTTACAAGAATTAGTACCCAAAATTGGGGACTGGGTGAAAATCCAATTATACATTAAAAACAACTCCAAGATAGTATTACAAATTCGGTAAGTTAGCTTCTTTATTTCATTTATTTATAATAGCTTCTTCCTTACATGGTTTAAGTGTGTTAAGATCTATCATATGATCCCATTCATTCATACTGAAGCACTTACTAAACGAAGAGATTAAGGCGGCCGATCTTTATTTCTTAGGTTTCCCTTATATAATGTATTTTGGATAAATTGCAGCTCCTGGATCCTGATTTCCTTGCTTCAAAAACAGAGAAAAACAATGTAGAAGCTTTGCCATCATTACTCATAGCGGGATCTGACATTATACAGGAAAGGAGACAGAATCTATGTCATCTTTACCCGTAGCTGGAACCGACAACAAAGATAGTGTAAGTACATAATAATATATATGTTTTTAAAGTTCCAAAGTCAACAAGGAACCCTTTGTCATGCATGTGTAGTTGAATTTTTAAAAGTTCAAGGCTTTCATACAAAATGTTTATAACTGCAAAAATATATTTTTTTTTTTTCAAATATACATTTAATTTTTTGAAAAAACTATGGAACCCAACTTTGAACACGCACGCACTTGGCCACTGTTAATTGACTTGTTATTTTCTGTTTCAGGTATACAGAATACTAAACGTAATCAGTTTATATTAAATGATGTGTTTTACAAAAATATACAGTTAACTCCGTTATCATCTGGGACGCAAAAGCAACGTCTGAGGTATTCAGCGTTAGGTTAAATTTGCAATCTGAAGATATTTGTGATGATTATTGTAACTCAGCATCATGGTATAAAATAATTATTGACAATTTTATAAGAAGATATTTCGGAATCGACATAGTTGTTGTTTGCGGAAATAATAGATATCTATTATTAATAACATTGTAATATAATAAATAACATTAATTTCATTAAATGTAATGTTACATATTTCAGTCTGTTACATGCATTTTTTTTAATAAACGTGATTCAATTTTCTATAATGTATGATTATTAATTTTTCATCCTTATCTGTTAATACAAAAAACACATGTTTATTATTTGCTGTTTATTTACAGGTGATGTAATTCCTACAATACTGGCACGGGACCGCTAAAGCATTAAGTTTACTACGTATGTATTATTGCTTCACAGGTTCTATACTGGGCTAAGCGTCGCGCCGCCGTAGGGCTTTGAGTCTCCTTTTTATGTACTGATGATGGATGCGTAGAATACTAGCACGGGGTCCGTAAAGCATTGTATAGCTACGTATGAATTGATGCTGCAGGGTCTGTAAACACATTTTACCCTGTATGATTCTGCAACGATCTTATTAATTCATTGCGAGATAAGGTTAAATCCGTAATTAATAGATAAAATCATTGCGGAAGCCTGCAGCATCAATTCATACGTAGGCTACACAATGCTTTACGGATGCCGTGCCAGTGTTGTACGCATTCATCATCAGTACATAAGTAGGAGACTCCATGCCTTACGTAGCCTAGCCCAGTATAGAATCAGTGCAGCATCATTTCATACGTAGACTACACAATGCTTTACGCATCCCGTGGCATTACTGTACGCATACATCACCAGTGCATAAGTAGGACACTCCATGCCTTACGGAGCTTAGTACAGTATAGAACCTGTGCAACAACATTTCATACGTAAACTGCACAATGCTTTACGGATCCCGTGCCAGTATTCTACGCATCCATCATCAGTACATAAGTAGGAGACTCCAAGCTTTAAGGAGCCTAGTCCAGTATAGAACCTGTGAACCAACATTTCATACGTAGGCTACACAATGTTCTACAGAGCTTAGCCCAGGATAGACCTGTGCAACAACCTTTCATACGTAGGCACCACAATGCTTTACGGATCCCTTACCAGTATTGTACGAATCCATCACCTGCACATGAGTAGGAAATTCCATGCTTTACGGAGCCTACGCCTGTATAGATCTTCCTATGTACGTAGTAAACACCATTCTACCAGCTACTTACATATGTAGCAAAACAACACAGCAGTAATTTACGTATGCCGGTTGATGACAAACTTCATGGCACCGCCTACTTAATACGAGCTACGTATGCGACACGGTTCCGGCTACAACTGTCATGCTGTACTGTTTTGCTATGTAAATTACGTAGCCTGAATACGTATTTTTTTCTCAGTGTAGTATGCAGATGACATTGACATGTGTCAGTTCCATAGTAAGTTTGTTTACGTTTTGCTTTTTTTGATTGGAATGAACCATAGAAGAGGTGGAGCTTTTCCGATAACGACAAGTGTGAGTGCGATGATTTGCAATCCATGACTGATGTGATGACACACCTTGTTGTTGCGCCTACCTCCCCAATTTAATACACTCGGGACTGAGACTCGGGAGGACCTTTTGAAAGCCAACATAAGGGCTCAAACACAAAACTGCGACTCGCTGCGATGCTAATTCGCAACGCATAAAACTGTATGGGTAAATCGATGTTACTGTATGTCCAAGCTCGCAGGTTTCTGCGATGCGACTTCGCATTGCACACGTCCGTATAGATGTAAATCTAAATGTACATGTCCAAACAATCCGAAAAAAATCTGAATTAAGTAAGTATTTTTGTTCAACGCCAAGCACATCATTTTAAGTGCGCCTTTCGCTATGCTAGACGCATGTACGTACATAAACAAACATGGCCGTTTCGCTATTTTAATACTAACTAAGTACCTGCGGTTTTACAGGCCGACTAGAGATTTATCGTAAGCGCGGGCTAATTTTAGCTTCCATTACAATCAAGCATAGGTATTGCTCAAAATCTTTCGTAGATAGTTATATTGGAAAACTAGGAGAAAGGACATGGGTTGATTTGCTGAGTCATAACAAAAACCGGCCAAGTGCAAGTCGGACTTGCGCACCGCGATGGTTCCGCACAATCCAACACTAAAAAACATTTTTATTGTATGGGACCAAATCTTAATTTTTATTTGTAACTAGTTTTGCCCGTGGCTCCCGCCTTGCCTGCATGGGAAATTGCTTGCTTTTTCAGGATTCCCATTAAACTGTGTTCTTCAATACTGTTTTCAAGCTTTTACTTTAGCTTGAATAGAACATCTGCTGTTATCGAGTCGAAAACACTGACAAAACCTAAAAACAGCACGTTTCCTGTTAGGAGGAAGCCAACGAGCCAGCTGTCAAGGTCCCGCCTTATCTAGCAGTGAATTACCTACCTACATGTTTGTTATATAGGTATGTTGAATCTTTTGGAACTACAAATAAAGTCGAGTTTTCGGTCGTTCTTTGTGTATTGATGTATTTATTGTTATAGTTATTTATACACTAGCAGCTATAACAGCTGATGCGTTTATTTCACTTCACTCATGTAGTTTTATTAAATAAATATTTGTCTAGTCTATTTCTAAAACTATTCTCAAAACTGGTAAGCTTAGCATCAGCTCACCTACAATAAGTTTATAAAAATGATATTTTGAAGATTTATATTGTCATACTTACTCAAAAGTGTTGTCGTTTAAAAAAAAGTATTTAACATAAAAGAAATAATAATATCAGGTGAAACTATTCGAACTGTTGCTTCTACTTGCTTGCTTCTATTGACTTTCGCCAATAAAACGAAAGTCAATGGGGAAGAAAACTGACAAAGCTCGCCGATAGAGGCGCTGATATCGCTTGACTCATACTAACTGTCAAAACGTATAGAAAAAATTGTTTACGTAAACTAAACATATTAAGATAAGAAAATGCCGCGTTTTGTGGCGATTGGTTGCAATAATAATGGAAATCATTAATTTCCTAAAGATTCTCAGATGAAGAAGACGTGGGAAAAGTTACGTTTTCAATTATGTATTTTTCAACTTTACCTTTAATTGAGGAACAGTCCAAGTCCCATACATTTTCCATTTAACAATTTAACAGAAAAAAAACTAATTTATAGCACCTCGATAATGAAAAACGCGGAACAAATTGAAAGTTGTTATGAGTCAAGCGTCCGTAGCGCCATCTGCAAATAGCTTTGCGTTTTCTTCCCCATTTGTCCAAAAAAAAAGACCACGAGTTCCTTCAGAAAAAATATTCAGATTTGTAAGTAGAACCCCAGTTTACTTAATTAGTTTCAGCTGTTTTGGTCAGTCTTTATTAAAGACTAGCTTCTGCCCGCGATTTCGTCTGCGTGGACTTTACAATTGGGGCCACAGAGAAAATAAAATGTTAAGGCAGCGCCATCTAGTGACAAAGTTAAAATTTCAGTTTTTAGCCATTCCTCCAGGAACTTTATATATAACTAATAAACAAAATATACAATTTACTGCTCATTGAAAATAAATAATTAATTACTACAAATTACCCGTCGATATAAATCTATATTTATTCCGTATATAACAGAACTTTCAATGGTTAACTTTGAAAATAATGCTTTCAACAAATACGTAGCGTATTACAGAGTGTATAAAAAACAACGGGATTTTAGCAAAACGAACGTTAATCTAATTAATGTGTTGTTAACACAGCCATTACGTCCCTCACTGCACGTACGTGCACTCACGTGTATAATTTGTCCAATTTTGAAATAAGATGAAAGAAATACATTTTCTTTCTTTCACACACACACTCACACATTTTACACACTCTATGATATATGTAAGATTTGTTATTTTTTTCTGTTTTTTATCTTTTATTGTTTAAACATAAGATAATTTAGTTATTTAGTAAGATAATTTAGTTATGCTTTCCTAAATGTCAACCTGAACCTACCTCTAATCTGGAGATGGGCGTAATCAGCTGCGACACAGTTTTTACTAATGTAGCTGTTTACGAACTAAAATTTTGTGTGATAATCTTTGTTGGTTCAATAAATAATCTTTATATAAACAAATTTTAATTTTAGATGTCGCTAGTGGCGAAAAACAGACATTCAATTTAATTAAAGAGATCGTAGCGTTGTGTTGACGTGATATTGTTGTCTGCAGCCGACACAATGAGTCAACTGGAGACGGTGTCTTCCTGTGTGGCGGTGCAGTGGCGCAATCAATCGATTGTTTACTTAGTGCAAAGTTCAGTCAACAGAGCCAACGTCATGGATGTATACTAGACTAGCTTCCGCCCGCGACTTCGTCTGCGTGGACTTCAGAATTGGGTCCAGAGAGAAAGAAAATGTTAAGGTGACGCCATCTAGTGACGAAGTGGAAATGTTTAGTTTTTAACCATTCCTTCGGGAACCCTTAAGTTTTCCGGGATAAAAAGTATCCTATGTGTTCGCCGAGTGCTTTATCTATCTACCTACCAAAAGACAATGCCAGGCCGGCCATACTGTCGTGCCCCAGCTCGAAAATAGACAATGCACTCATATTACACGAATGATTCATATATGAAACGATAGCTGTTTGATTTGTTTAGTTAGGAGAACAGAAATATTAAGTTGTAAGCTAAAGTGATGTTTACCTAAGGTACGATGGGGTAGTAATGGATAACTTTTCAGTGCCTTGTAATAATGATAAATAGACATATATTTTTCACAAATCTTACGCCTGTAAATATTCAAAAAATTGATAGGAGATATGAATCGTTAATAAAAAATATAAATTAATTACTAAATGGTAAATTTTCTCGTTTTCCCCTCTAAATTGTGAATTTACTTCTTGACGCACATCCCATTTTACCCTTGCAAAGCTTATAAAACGTCACTTAATGTTAACATTATTGAATGAATGATAAATGATTATAAGGTTTAATACAGATGAGGTCTATAATTCTAATCTGGAGCTTATGTTCCAATTCCAATAGATTTATTTCACTGTCTTTTAGGTAGGTCCACTAGTGGACGGTGAATGTTAATTAAACGTACCTTTAAACTGGTGACGGTACTTTTTTCATTGTACTTCTTATTTCAATCTGAATATCCATGTTGTAACATTTAAATCACTAAAGGTTTCACGTTAAGGTACGTCTCGTTATTTGACTTAAATATAGGATCATCCCTGACAGGTAACTTAAAAAAGATTATTATATCCAGCGTAACAGAATATTTTATTTTAGTGATCACTAGATAAGTTACTATCTACATATTTAAACCAAGGTTGTCATAAATGTACTGAGGCAATTGAAAATAAAAATAAAAACTTTCAGAGATTCGTCAGAATTTTTATTTATACAAACCTTGTTGGTTTGTGTGAATCCAGCATGGTGTATTTACGGCCGAAAATAATTTGATGCTATTTTGTCAATTATTCTCTGGAGATCAAATGGCAGTAGTAGGGATGTGGATACTTCATGAGATTATGTAAAAATCAATTTATTGATAAAGAAACTCTTTAATAAGCAACTTTATAAAAATGTCGGAGAAATATTTGAAACTCGTATTATCACAGAAAACTTTCAGACATACGTATGATAGTATAATAAAATGGTATGATAAATAATGGGTAGTTTTAAGGTTTTTACAAGATCCGGATCTGGGATGTGATTTAACTTCAAGAACCAATGGATCTAGATTCGATTTGCTTTCGTAGTTACTTCAGTTCAATGAAGGATCTGCGGTTCTTGCTTTTACCCATCTAATATCTAGATAGTACGTATTTAAATCTGTGATTATTTTACCTGTGTGAAATATTTGGTTAAATCATTCAGAAGTAGCTCGGTGTGTTCACAGTTTGGGTAATTGAACAAAACAATGTAAATGTAATTCCTCTCAACATTATAAGGTTAACAGGAAGAGCTCCCGTAAGGGATAAGTCCACCCTTTTTTAGTTTTTCCTGTTTTTTTGATGTATTGTTCTTTGTTTTTTATTACAATAAAGAGTATACAAACAAACAAACAATAATGACAGGATTAAAAAACTGAACAGAGAAGCGCATACTATAATACATGGAGTTTGCGTTACTGATAAAAACTATGTATAATCTTTTAAAATGAATTGAAATACAAGTAATATCAATTTTTATTTGTTTTACATATTCATATAATCATTGGTATTTTTAAATACTCGTTAAGGAAAAAGTATCGGTATTTTAATATCATTAAATAGGGTATTTTACTCTATACATACAAGAAAAAATCTAAAACTTTGATTTACGTAGTCGGTCCCATAATGAATTGGCCTGATATAGTTCTACGCGACATTTCGATACATGTTATGTTGCATTGAATAGTACGGTTCTCAGACACTTTATAAACGAACACGCATGGACTTGACGAGCGTAGTTCAGTTTAGCAGTTTGTTTGAACAACAAGTGTCGCGTATTTTTTCAAAATGTCGAAAACCGAGTATCGAAGCGTCATAAAGTTTCTATTTAAAGAAGGCTTATCCCCCGCCCAAATTAAAGAACGATTAGATGGTGTGTATAAGGAGTGTTCTCCCTCTTATAGCACAGTAAAAAATTGGGTGAAAGAGTTTCGCCTCGGGCGAGAAACCGTCGAAGATATCGGCCATGACGGTCGACCGGTAGAAGTGCTCACTCCCGATACTATTGCTCAAATCAAGAAGAGGTTTTGAGTGACCGCCGTTTGAAGATTAGAGAAATTGCAGCTAGACTTGGGCTCTCTAAAAGTGCCGTCCATCGTGCAATCGATGAACATCTTCATATGAAAAAAGTCAGTGCAAGATGGGTCCCGAAACTTCTGTCAGCTGTGCAGAGACGGGAGCGAGTTCGCTGTGCTGCCGAGTTTTTAGATCTTTGTGGAGAAAACCCAAAGAACGTGATCGAGAGACTAGTGACTGGTGATGAAACTATGGTGTTATATTATGATCCAGAAAGCAAGCGCGAGTCAATGGAATGGCGTTATAAGGGTGAAAAGCCGCCTAGAAAGGCAAAGGTGCAACAATCTACCAAAAAAATCATGTGCACAATCTTTTGGGATTTTCAAGGTATTTTGATGGTTGATTTTAAAGAGCGCAATACAGTCGTAAACGGCGAATATTATGCTTCATTAATATATAAACTGCGAGATATTATAAAGGAGAAGCGCAGAGGCAAACTGAGTAAAGGCGTCCTGTTGCTTCACGACAACGCCCCCGTGCACACCGCCGGTGTTTCGAAGGATGCAGTGCGTCAATGCGGGTTCACGGAGCTGGACCATCCACCTTATAGTCCAGACATGGCTCCGTCCGACTATTACTTATTCCCAAATTTAAAGCGGGACTTAAGGGGAAGAAAATTTTCAAGCGATGAAGAGTTGCAGGCGGCCGTCTTCAGTCATTTTGAAGACTAAGATTGCGATTATTTTTATAAAGGTTTAGAAATGTTATTTCACCGATGTCAGAAGTGTGTCAGTATTGATGGAGACTATATTGAAAAATAAAAATGATTGCATTTAATTTTCTTTTTTATTTCATAGTTAGGCCAATTCATTATGGGACCGACTACGTACTGTGGTATTTGTAATACGTAATCGATTTATTATGATTTCTATACAATAAAATGAGAAAAAACATTTTATTTTTGATTTACAAAAATCAAGTTTTTCAATCTGTTATTCAAATATCTGAAACGACAGCCGCCATGCTGGTTGTCAGGTGACGTCACAATAGTGGTAAACAATGACATTTTGTTCGCGATATGTGTCAAAATTTTAGTACAGAGCTGTTTTGTTTGCTCCTGAAATGACGTCACGACCTAAGCATCATGGCGGCTATCGTTTTCGCGCGCTAATTGGGAATGGTAATTTAAAATGTATTTTGGGGTACTTATAGGTTTCAAAAAAATTTAAAAAATATATTTTTGACTTTTTCCCACCTAACAATCAATTTGAGATACTTTTCAAAAAATGGTGAAATACCCTATTGATACATTTGTTTCGTTAATTTCACAACACTATTGAATGAGGTGAATGAAAATGCAATGCATATCAATCTTTTATGTATCGGTTACATAAAGGTATTTTTTTATTTATTTATTAGGTGTATGACTTAATTTTTACAGATTTTTTTTAGAGCTTAAAACTATATTTAAAACAGAAATATTTCGCAGTATTTTGTAATTTTGTAAGGATCGGACACAAGAGTATAGAACACCAAACGACAAGTCTATACAAGTTACATAACCTCTCAGAATAGTGAAGTTTACGATGGCAACTGATAAACAGCACGTTCGGCACTGCATTTTATATGAATTCCAACGAGGAAAAAATGCTTCTCAAGCACGGGAATCAATTTGTAGTGTTCTTGGTGACGACGTTGTATCTTATGAAACATGTAATTATTGGTACAAACGTTTTAGAAGTGGTAATTTCGATCTTAGTGACCAGCCGCGCCCTGGGCAGCCTCGAAAGTTTGAAGATGCGGAATTGCAAGCTTTACTAGATGAGGACTCAACGCAAACTCAAAAAGAGCTTGCAGCTCAATTAGGAGTCACCCAAACAGCGATTTCCAAGCGTTTGCACCAAATGGGAAAAATTCATAAACTTGGAAGATGGGTCCCACATGTGTTGACCGAACACAACCTAGGTCAACGTATGAACACGTGTCTTTCACTGCTTGCCCGGCAACAAAAAAAGGACTTCTTGTGGAAAATTGTGAAAAATGTGTGTGAAGTACATTTTTTACGAGAATCCCAAACGTAAAAAATCGTGGGTAGATCCCGGACAACCCTCTACATCGACGCCGAAACCGAACAGCCACTTAAAGAAAGTTCTTCTGTGTATCTGGTGGGACATGAAGGGTGTGCTTTATTATGAACTCCTGGAAACTGGTCAGACGGTGACAGCGGAACGCTACAGTCGGCAGTTGACCAAATTGAGTGAAGAGCTGGATCAGAAAAGGCCATTTACTGGGCAAGGAAGCCGGCAAGTCATACTGCTGCATGACAACGCTCGTCCTCACGTTGCTCGCGCGACTCAAAAGACCCTCTTGGATTTGGGATGGGAAGTTCTCCCGCACGCGGCATATTCGCCAGACTTGGCGCCATCTGATTTTCATTTGTTCCGGTCAATGCAGCACGGCTTAGAGGATAAACAGTTCAAAACGCTGGATGATGTGCGTAAATTCATCGATGATTTTATCGCCTCGAAGCCTGCAAGTTTCTTTCGCGACGGCATCCGTATGCTGCCTGATAGATGGCGCAAGGTCATTGAGCACGATGGCCAATATTTACAAGATTAAGTCACTATTTCACAATTTTTTTTTTATTATGAAAAATTCTTAAGAATCTGTAAAAATTAAGTCATACACCTAATATATCTATTTTCCAAACTTTTAGAGGCAACAGAGAATACCCATAATTATTATTTTAATATTTTATATCACGTCACGTAACCTTATTTTTGTAATACGTCGGAGTAAAAATTATTGAATATAAGTCCAAAAATGTTTCCATCTTCCTAAGGTGACCCATGTGAATTAGTCAGATATTAACAATTACTTTTTTTATCATTTTTCTCCCAACTTTTACATACATTTTGAAAAATGTAAAATGTTTAATTATTTGTGTTACGTTTTTTCACATTATCCTATTTTTGTAATATTTCAGGAAAAAATAATGAAAATATAAGTACGAATATGACGCTGGGGGACAAACGGGCATTGTCTTTTCATTCAAATCCGTTCAGTAGTTTCAGCGTGAAAGTGGAACAAACAAATAAACAAACTTTCGCATTTTATAATATTACTGAGATGAGATGAGATGTAATCGTTTTAGCATAAGTATTGAACGATACGATATCTAGTCATACCTATTCGCCCTTTAAGTTCTATCCGCACTTTGCAGAGCCGTGGCCAAGACTGCCTAGCATTAAGATGTAATAGAATATAAGACATTTTCAAAAAATGTGTTGGAGGGCGTTTCTTTAGGGTCCATCGTTTCTTCTCACACCGCAAATATTTCCCGAAACGGCGGGTATACGAGTTCCGAGTGGTAGGAACTTCGTATTAGGTAGATAAAAGAATGACGTTCCAAAAGTGTATACTGCTACCTACTTCGAATAAAATAATTAAATTTAATTGTCCTCGTAATAAAGAAGGTCGCAAAGTACACGGAAACTTAATATATTTTGCGTATAGGACGTAAACGAACAGTGGCCACATAAATCCGGCTCAGGCGCATGCCCTGACACCCCTGACACGGTCTTGGGTGAAGAACTTCATTCAAAATTTACACACCGATATCTTTTTGACACGCTGACGGAAAACGGGTCGTGCACGTTCCTGTCACGGCCCTGATTTGTGTGGATAGACCTTAAGACGGACAGCCCATTGTCTATGTCTATGTCTATGTCTATGTCTATTTGTCGTGTGGCATATAAACCGTGCTATACTATGGAATAGATAGCGAAGCTGTTTCCGGGTGTAATATTAAATAGTAGAATAGAACAGAAAAAACTATTCGTGGTAAGAACTAGTAAAACTTCGGTCGACCAGGCGTCGGCAAGGCTAGTAGTAGTAGTAGTAGACATTCCACTCTTACGCACGAAGCGCTTTGCCTCATCTTTCATTATGCGTACTGCAAAGGAGTGGAATTCCTTGCCGGCATCGGTGTTTCCCGAGTCTTATATATAACCTGGGAGTCTTCAACGCGAGAGTGAATAGGTTTTTTTTTGGGATTGCGTGGTCTACCATCGACTCCATCGTCACTTACCATCAGGTGAGATTGGAGTCAAACGCTCCCAAATCTTGAATAAAAAAATAAATAAAAAAACGAACTTTTTTAGTACTATTACTTTTTTGTACCAGCACCACGTCACTCCATACAAGTCGACCGAAATGTGTACCTACTACATGCTTCTCTTTCAGATATGTAGGAGCGAGCAGGATTGCGGGAGTGAGAAACTATCGGAAGTGCCACTTCACGCACCATTTTGTCGCAAGCCCACCCCGGACTCTCCATACAAATCATCCGAGTTATTTACTTACTACGACCTCGCTTTACGGAGGAGAGCCAGCGAGATAACTAACAATAAAGGGCGTCACACACTAGAGCGATACTGGTGCTATAAAATCCACCATACTCATGGATGGAGTGGGGTGACCGTGATGTTATAAGCCTCATGCTAGGATATCCGTCCGTGAGTGTGGCGGATTTTATAACATAGTATCGCTCTAGTGTGTGACGCCCTTAAATGCAATCGTTATTGACTGTCACTGAATCTTGCCTGCGGGATGAGGAGGTCGGGGGGTCGCCTTCCGAGATCGGCACTATTTTTTTATACATATACAATACAGTAACTCAGACGAGGCGGGAAGAGATGAGTGTATTTTTTAACGTGATAGTTAGGAAGTAGTACGAAGGAGTACAGATGCTCGCTCCTAATACATGTTAAAAAGAAAAGCATGTAGCAGGTAAATTTTTCGGCCAACTTACTGATTTCTGTGTTAACGCCAACCCTATCGGTTGAACGGACTTTAAAAACAACGCCACGAAAAAATATTACGCATCTCTCATCCTACTTAACCTCAATCCAATTAAATTGTGTGACCTCAACAAACACATGTAGTTATTGAATACAGATTTATGCACATGAATATACAAAAGTATGATTCATTTTTGTTTGTCTTTGGTTTTGGTAGTGTTGCATTAATTGGCTGGGTACGGAGACGAGACTAAACAACAGTGATACATATACGAATATCATATGAGTCATACACACACACATAATAATTCTGTTTATACACAGTCAACGAAAACCTTCACTCTCATGTACAGAGATAAACCTTTCTGAAAGATTATTTTATTACCCAGATTATGTAATCTGCTATACCTTGTTCCAATCAAGCAAAAGCAAAAGGTAAACAAACTTACTATGGAACTGACACATGTCAACGTCAGTTGCCTAATAATAATAAGTTTGATTACCTTTTGCTTTTTCTTGACTGGAATGAACTGTAAGTGGATTACGCGCATTTTTATTGTACTATCGCAATAATGACTCGAGGGCTGCGGAAGATAGAAAACGGTAAAACATATACGGCGTACAGAGTCCTACTAAAATACATACCTGAAAAAAAATACAGCGGCTTCTACTTATGAAACAACAACTTTCACCAAGAAAATTCGAAAAAAAATTGTTGGACTTCTCATACATATAAAATTGGCTACATTTTTTCAGATGTTTCGCAAGGATCCTATAATAGGTGACTTTAAATTAGTTCTTGATACGAAAGGCTATGCATGTGCTCATGATAACGAACAACTTTCCCTAAGGAACCCATAGTCAAATCGCAAAAAAAATTTTGGACTCTTCATACTAATTTGGCCGGTCAGTTCATTGATTTGTATGGAGAGTAAATTTTTGTTTTTTGCGATTTGACTATGGGTTTCTTAGGGAAAGTTATTTGTTATCATGAGCACATTCATAGCCTTTCGTATCAAGAACTAATTTAAAGTCACCCTATATAATAGAGCACGACTGTGGGTTAAAAATCACAGAATATGTGGCGTTAAGACAACTACCTTTTCTGCGTGAAATCAGAGCAGAAATCTAATTTTTCTTTGAACCCTCGGAACCCCAATTATGGAAGCTATAGCTAACTAATGGCCGAAAGACGTCCTCTATTAAACACAAGTCTAAACAGAATGAAACATTGCACTCCAAACACTATGCTTTTTTGCCGAAAAACATCACTGTCCTCTGTCAGTCAGATATTCAGATTAAACTGGACAAACATATTTAAAAATGGTAACGATTAATATACAAAAGGTTCCGTTCCGACACACTTTTCATCTAACAATCCTGGTATCCCTACTAATATAATCTAACAAAGAAAAAAATACATCCGGCAAAATTGTATCACACTACAACAAAAAAAAACAAATGCAATACGCACTACATCCGAACCGGCCTTGCACATGCAAAAGGGGACAGAGGAACCGACGCCAGTCGCTAACGGTCCGAAAGCAACTTGACCGATACGTAGAAAGTCATGGCGGGCGGTTGCAAAACTCCACTTATTGCCTTGGAAGAAGGGTAATGGGGTGTTTAAGCAGTCTGATTTTTAATAAAATTGCTTCGGTTATTGAATAAAGTGACAAGATGATCTTATTTTAACATTCCAAGAAATTCGAATTTAGCGTATCGTGACATTTCGTGCCCAAGGTTTAAGTGAAGACGAACCGGAAATTATGCACAAAAACCTTCGCTGTTCTGTCATGGGCGTGGACCGGAATCGTCGAAACCTTGTCTAACTATTTTATAGCGTTGTAGTAGTAACCTAATCAAATTAATTTTAACCGAATGATAGCCAGGGTAAGTATTTAAATATTTACTTGAAAAGAGTATGTTGCTTTTACACGTACATTTGCAGGGTAATAACACAAAACACATAGCACAGAAGGTCCGCTCAATACGCTCACTAAAATCGTAAGCATACGATACTGTGCGATCGTGACTTTGCCTCGAACGACCGTATACTTCTATAAGCAGTAATATGCTTACGATTTTAGTGGTTTGTATTGAGCGGACCTTCTGTATCTATGTATTTTGTGGTAATAATGACACTCTCGGAAGTATTTTTAACTCGGAAGTATTTTGAAACCCTCTAGACGACAATCAATGGACTTTCTATCTTGGGTAGTAAAGTAATAATTGACCACGCTGAATACGTTAAAAACAACCGACTTCAATCGCAACAACTCCAATTTTGCTATGTTTTTGTTGATTTTCTCAAAAACCGCTGAATCGATTTCGATAAAATTTATATGGGACCACCTGTGAAGACCACCCTTTCAAACAAAAAAAGAACTTTCGAAATCGGTTCAGGCGTCTTCAAGTAATCGGTGAACATACATAAAAAAAAAAATAGATTCCGACGAATTGAGAACCTCTTCCTTTTTTTGAAGTCGGTTGAAAAGGAACTGTACACGTCTGCCGTGACACGGAACGTTTTCGTCAAAGTGGACATTTTCCGTACTGGACAATCTGCTACACCAGCAGCGCCGCTAACCAGACCATCTAGGTCACTCGACGTACTAACACGGTCTAATTATAGCTACCCATGGATGGGTTTGTTTACTAAATAATAGGACAGCGTGTGTTTATATAACGTCTGGGTAAATCTGAGGCAAATTTTATGTAATATGTGCGAAGGGAAGACCCCTTGGGATACCATAGCATGACTCGATCAAATTACGTTCCACTGGTGACCTTATTACCTCTGAACTCTAAAAGAAACTTATGGATCACGTTGGAGCTTTTTGTTATTTTGACAACAGAACCATTTAAGTACTAAGCCTCTATACTGTCTATTATACATCATCGGGGTATTCTGGTTAAACCAGACCCTCGAAACTCCATAGAAGGCGCCCAAAAGATGTACCAAGTACGTATTTCTAAGACAAGCGAGATAATTACATCGTATAATAATTGTATAAATATGCGGCAAAGTGGCGAAAATTAAGCAGGAAAGCGGACCATGGCTCTAGCCGCGGGATAACTCTAGCTAGAAGAACAAGATATGTTCTCGAGTAACCAGGTGGACTGATGATCTGGTCAGGATTGCAGTAAGCTGGATGTATGTGGCTCTAAACCGTGCTAGGTGCCTAGAACCGGGCCTGTGTTCAGCAGTTGAAGTCTTCCTGCTGATACATGCTGATGATTACAGAGTAATTTACGAAGCTGTAAAACTTTCTTTGATGCGTGTGGCATAATACCTTGTCAAGTCAAAGTTTATGGGGAGGCCTGTTTCACAGTGTACTAAATAATATTCTGAAACTGGGGTTCACCTCTAGCCCCACAACCTCCACCAATCCGGACTTGGCCCCGTGCCAGTGCACAGCAGTGGACATCTCTAGGCCGATAAAGGGCGTCACACACGAGCGCTATACTGTGCAATTTTATCCGTCATAATCATGGACGGATGGCGAGTCCCTTTCCGAGCATTAGATCCGTTTCCCAAATCATCCAGTATGTTTAAAACTTCCGTTTCCCAAAACATCTATTTCCTAAATTTTGGTGACCGTGAAGTTAGAAGCCTCATGCTAGAATTTAGATATTCTGATTATGCGAATCGTAAGCGTAACGTTACGCTAGCAGCCTCAGGGGAAAAACTCTATTTTCTCTGAAACTATGATAGTACTTTTTTTTTCCTTTGGCCGCAATTTGGCAGTACTTATTGGCATGATCATAATATCTAAATTCAAGTATAAGGCTTGTAACTTCACAGCCACCCCACTCGACTCCATGAGTGTGGCGGAGGCATAAGATCAGTATAGCGCTCGTGTGTGACGCCCTTAATATGCTGATGATTGAAAGGACTTGGCCCCCGTGTGTGGAGTATGGCCTAACCTACCCGAGGTATGGGAAGAGACCCGTGCCCCTGCAGTGGGGACGATATGGGTTACCGATTAAAGGGTGACTCACCAAGCTGTATGGAGCCCATGATCTGCGAGGACTGTATCTTCTTGTAGGTGATCTCTCCCCCCTCCCCGACGCGCCGGTGACCGATCTTGCGGTCGGATTTGTGCACTTTGCTGATCGCGCCCATCGGGCCGACCGCTGGCTGTAGAAGACAAAAAAAACATAAGTACTTACAATTAATTTAACGTAAGTAAAATATATGTATTTTAGAACGTACGTGAATTAAGTAAATATTCCGAGACAAGTCCAATATTGTCATCTTAACCAGAGGTCTCGGGTTCAAATACTGGCCAGTGCACCAATGAGTTTTCGAAACTAACGTGCATTTTCATACCGACTGCTTTAACGGTGAAGGATAACATCGTGTGGAAATCTGCACATCTGATTTCTAGATATGTCTGATGGTCGCGTTTCACACGTCCGTAGGTGTAAATCTAAATGCCCTACACGTGACCGCGGGTAATAATAAGTGCAACACCAGGCAACCGCCGTCTATACCTGATGGATAGGACGGTTAAATGTGCCACACTGTGCCACACGATAAGATAGATCATCAGGGTTCTATACATTATTGTTATTTCTTAGATTATTATTGTTATTTCTTACAAAATACGTAATTATGAGAACCAGATACTAAAAAAAACGTATGTATTTTTTAAATACATACACCTGATTACACCTAGAGTTAGATCAAACAAATCTGCTCATTCGCAGGAATATTTGCCCTGGGTACGAACGAACCAACGACCCTCAGAACGGAAGACGGAGCAGTCAAAAGAACTAAACAGTCACGTACTGAGCTACCGAGTCAGTCCATTATCATCCATTCAAGCCAAGACCAGATAAGTAATATCTATTCTAAATAATATTCATAAGTTATCTAATCACGCAAAAATAGATGAACTTTTAGGCCTTGACCCCTGTATTACCTAGACCTATAATCTAGCTAGATATTAAAAACACACCTAATTATCATAATGAATATCCAGTCTTATTGCAAAATCACACAAAACTAGTTGGAAACTTGAAAGCGAAGCAAAACTAGTTCTGAAGGATCATGTCTAAAGAGCCAGGAGCGCCGACTTCATAAAAATTTTGGGGGGTTAGACCGGAATATTTTTTTGTTTATTTTCCTAATATTTTGCGCCCACGGCTTCGCCCGCGTAAAAGTTATCGTTGAGGGACTGCAGTGCGCGAGCCGGAAGGGGCACCAGTATTTTAATATAAAATATTGGGGAGCTCAGCCCCGCTGATAATGTTATTGGGGGAGGGACTCGGCCACCCCCAGGCCCTATGGAGTCGACGCCAGTGTAAAGAGCTAGAGTAGTGAATTTCTTCATGTTTTTGTTTTTAATTTTAAATTTATTCAGAAAATTAAGAGTGAGTAACTTTCATCTCTCTCTCTGAAGTACGTTACGTTTACGTTTGAAGTTTTGACCCTGTATACAGTCATTAGATATTACGAGTAATAATTACGAGTTAAAATTAAAAGTTCTTATCGTGTGGCACAATTTAATGATATTTGGCGGACGGTTGACTGGTGTTTCAATTAAACGGGTGCTACACGGTCGCCAACAAGCACCCCAACCAAGCTGACATTCGTTGTTTCCAACCATGTAGACCATGGTTGGTGACCAAACGTTGTCTACACAGTTGGAAACAACGAATGTCACATTGGTTGGGGTGCTTGATGGCAACCGTGTAGCACCCGTCGTAGCATCACCCGCAGTCACGTGTATATTTATATTTACACCTATACAGACGTGTGGTAAGCCCTTAGCATCATATCACCTGGTGGTAAGTGATGATGATGCCGAAGATGGATGCGGGTTTACCATGACTCCCCAAGTTCCCCAACGCAATGGATAACGGGCTTATTATCTTATCACCATGCCGGAACACATTAGTGCTATTAACATTGATGTTTGGCGACAAGCCTTAGCTAAGATGGTGGAAGCTAGCCAGGCGGGCTCCGAAAATGCCCTACCACCAACCAAACAGAGTCCTACAAACGACCCCGCCGGGAAACGAACCCGCGACCTCCTGATGCGTTGCAAGCAGATTAGCCATTACACCACGGAAGCGGTTAAAACACGTCTAGTAATCAGATGTGCAGGTTTCCTCGCAATGGTTTCCTTCACTTTAAAGTAATCCGAGTAAGAATGTACTTACATTGGCCAGGATTTGAACCCGAGACCTCTAGTTAGGAGTTCAGTCACTATCGTGGAACCACCGACACATTTGAAATGCATTAAATGAACTTCACAAAAAAGTTTCCAATACAACTGGTAACCTATTTGAAAACATATGGAATGGTTGTTTCGTTCTGTAGTGTGGTATTTTTGTGGTAGTAAGAGAAAATAAATAATAACGCATTTTCATAATAAAAGAAGCAATATAATCACAGCGTCAAGGTCAATGTTGGTCGGAAATAGTCATCGCCATATCGTAGGCATGAAACCATGAATTTTTGACAAGCAATCTACCTACTTCAGAATAATGACATTTATCTGAACCGTTTCCGTTCTTCGCAAGGGAAGTTAAGCCGTGGCGGTAGCTATAATATGGCAGTTTTGCAAACATCAATGTTAATAGCATGGATGTGTTCCGGCATGGATATAAGATAGCCAGTTTCCCATTGCGTTGGGGAATCTTGGTAAGCCCGCTTCCATCTTCGGCATCATCATCACTTACCACCAGGTGAGATGATGCCAAGGGCTTACCAATTGCGAATAAAACAAAATAAAAACCTTATAGGCGGCTTCATAACTTTACTTCGCTGGAGTTGGCCATTAGTCCCACAACGTCCACCAATTTGAACTTCGATCCCATGTGCAGGTAAGTATGGTTTAAGCCACCCGAGATATGGAAAAACGCCTGTGCCCCAATATTGGGGACGTTATGCGTTGTTAACGTACCTAATACAATGTATCATACTTACATCTTCCAAAGCGACATACTATGTGAATACGGTATTTGACTACTAGTCATTTGAGTGACTTTTTATCAACTGCCAAAAACGTCATTTTGTTCTGAAATTGTTCGTGTTACTGGCGTGTGACGTCACAGTCTTTGACGAACTGATTTCCTGATTGTAATGAATATAAAATTTAAAATTAATTAAAACATCGAGTAATATTCTTCGCTATTCTAGGACAAATGCTATTTAGTGAATAATATTTTTCAATTTAATTTTGATAGTGTCAAATACCCTATTGATGATGCATGAATGAGTTCAGACTTAGTAAACTTAAAGGACACCTCAAACTACAAAATTCCACAATTTATCCATTTAGGGACTTTAGGGTGTACCGTAAACATGTAGGTTTGGTTTGGCTAAGCAAGGAGACATACATACACCAAGCACTCAGGTAAAAGGGAAGAATGTTTTCTCACTATGTTACCTGAACAATAATTAGTAATGTAATTTTACTAATTTTCATACGTATAAACAAACAAGACATGTCATTATTTGAACAAGTATTCAATAAAGGCCAACAACTTTTTCGCAGAAAATTCTGTTTGTAACACGTTCGTTAGTGAATTGAATAAGCAAATATGTCTGTACAAGCAAACTGTTACAAATCTATATTTTACAGACACAATAAAAAAAATACTATGACAACTACTGTTTACTGTTTAAATCCTAAAGTTGTAAAGCAACATTATTTAAACTTAAGGTCCTATTTTTAACCGACTTCAAAAAAAGGAGGAGGTTCTCAATTCGTCGGAATCTTTTTTTTTTTTTTTTTTTATGTATGTTTACCGATTACTCGAAGACGCCTGAACCGATTTGGAAAATTCTTTTTTGTTTAAAAGGGTATACTTCACAGGTGGTTTCATATAAATTTTCTCAATCGGTTTTTGAGAAAATCAACAAAAACAGCAAAATTGGAGTTGTTGCGATTGAAGTCGGTTGTTTTTAAAGTATTCAGCGTGGTCAATTATTTTAGGTGTTAACAGCAAAGAATACCAACTATTAAGAGAACTAACTATTGATAAGAAAATTTTGAAGGACTGAGAGTGAAAGACACGAAAATTTATTTTTTACTCAATTGCCACCACCTAATGACTTTTACAAATCTTTTATTCTAAATTATCTTTGTTAACCTAAATGTCTGCTTGTAATGATTTTGCGTCATTTGAAATCTATGTAATCTCAAGTATGTGATCTCTGTGCACGTGTGCGTCTAATGACGTCACAAAACAATGTGCCCACGCATCGCCAATGACGATAAGTGGACGACGATGACCGAAGTGGGGTCGTCGGCCCCTCCACACAATTTTAACCTAATATGGGCGAATGATAAGTGAAGAGTTTGGATTTTTGCCAAACTACAAATATAAAGTCAAGGAAGAAAGTATTTTATCGTTTTGTCGCGTAAGCGGTAGGCTATTAACCGGAAGATGTCGCATTTTGAAAGACTCTGTCTTAGCGTGTTTCTTAGCCACACAACATTTAGCAGTCCTGCAAGCCTGACCCAGTTGGCCAAGATATGGAAAAACCGTAGTATTTTGCGCAGGCCTAAGATTAATCTGGTACGCACTCTTGTTTTTTCTATCTTCTTTTACGGTTCAGAGACCTGGACGATCAAAGCCACTGATCTAAAGCGTATCGATGCGTTCGAGATGTGGTGCTGGCGGCAAATGATGCAAATTCGATGGATGGAGTTAAAGATCAAAAACAAGGAGAGACTCTCGTCTACCGTAATCCGAAGAACACTCCAGTATTTCGGCCACGTGGTGCGAAGAGAGCCCACAAGTTTGGAAAGATCCATTCTTTTTGGGAAAGTCGACGGGAGCAGACCACGGGGCCGCAGACCAGCTCGATGGGCTGATCTCGTCACGAAGACACTGAAGATGACGATCCACGAGGCATCGAATCTGGCGATGAACAGCGAGGCTTGGCGCAACAATATTCGGGAAAAGACAAATTGAAGGGGTCACGATCCTCAGCACTGAGGGACCGACTAAGGAGGAAGGAGGAGGCAAGCCTGACTAAATGATCAGTTCATGTGGTATGGGGCATCCAACATTACGTCTACGTCGCGACTCGATAACCACTTGAATCCTGTATAATCTATCTATCAGCCGAAAGACGTCCACTGCTGGACAAAGGCCTCCCCCAAGGATTTCCACACCGACCGGTCCTGTGCGGCTCGCATCCAGCGGCTTCCTGCAACCTTTACCAGGTCGTCAGTCCACCGAGTCGGGGGCCTGCCCACACTGCGCCTTCCGGTGCGCGGTCGCCATTCGAGAACTTTACTGCCCCAACGGCCATCTGTTCTACGAGCTATGTGCCCTGCCCACTGCCACTTAAGTCTAGCGATTCTGAGAGCTATGTCGGTAACTTTAGTTCTCCTTCGTATCTCCTCATTTCTGATTCGATCACGTAGGGAAACACCAAGCATAGCACGCTCCATCGCCCTTTGGGTGACTTTGAGCCTTCTTATAAGGCCCATAGTAAGCGACCATGTCTCGGATCCATATGTCATCACTGGCAACACACACTGGTCAAAGACTTTAGTCTTGAGGGACTGCGGTATTTTGGACGTAAAGATATTGCGAAGCTTCCCGAACGCTGCCCAGCCGAGTTGGATTCGACGATTGATCTCTTTCTCGAAGTTGGACCTACCTAACTGGACTGTTTGTCCCAGGTATACATATTCGTCAACAACTTCGAGTGTAGAGTCTCCAACCTAGAATAATATAATAATACGTACGTACTATTAGAAATGCGGCTGTGCAATGCTATAGCATGAATAAAATAAAAATAAAGGGTGGAGTGGCAAATGAGGTAAAAAAGTGGCTGGGGGGATAAAAATGGGATTGTTAGAAAACTCATTTCCACACTCTCAGTGAAGTGAATTATTATATTGTTATAGCTTCTGCAAAGATGGATTATTTCAGTTTGTAACTATTAAAAGCATCTTAAACTTAAAAAGTTGTCTTATGTACACAGTCTATGAGTTTTAAAGAAGTTAATCGATATTTATAGTGTGTGACACTGAATTTTTTAAGTTTTTATTTATCTATGGGCCAGTTGTTATTATTTGTCTACATTAGTTACAAAACTGCTTGAAAATTAATGAATAATAATAATCAACTGAATTTATAATAACTCTAGAAATGCCCAAAAAAACAATGTTTTTAACTGTTATCAAATTAGGTATATCTCTATGTTGGTACCACACTACTGCATTACCTTTTTGAATAACTGAACAAATAAATTCAATACAAGAGATTTCTATTGTTGTTTTGAAAAAAAAATACCATGCATAGAAAATATCTAACACAGAAAACATATTACATTTCATTAAACATTATATTTGCATGATGTTCATGGCCAACTCATTAACATAACATTTTTAATATTATCATTTTTGTTCAACACATGTATACACGTAATGCACAGATTATGCAGATATTTTTAATGGCTCCTACAGTGCTTTTACATGAGTCACGATTAAATATAAATAAGTAAAGCAATTTAATAGTTTTACAAAGTTATTCCCGTGTAATAGATTTAAATTCCACATTAAAACTGATGCATGCCTAAACCATTTTTTTTTAAAGGGTGATTTTGTTTACTTCCATTAAGTATCTTAAACTATTAAACAAGTAATCTTGTAAGCGTCAACAAAAACGGCTTGAAACCTTTCGACAAAAATCTAGGATTAGGGGTTAAAAATCACCAGAAATCAAACTATGAGGGAATTATCTTCGAAAACATTCATTTTAGGGAGATTTGAGCAAAATATACATAAAATATGAACGCATATGATGGTTATTTTTAAGCTCCGCTTATAAGTACTTTGTGGACTAGCAGTTTCGGTGCGAACCACTTACGTTTTGCTGCTTTTAGGTCTGGATTCGTATCCCATGACGCTTTATTGTTTTTGTCTTTTTATTTTGTGTGAACTCATGTAAATAAAAAGACTTAAGAGTGAATGTATTTATTAAGTGTAGGTTAACTTATTATTTGGGTAAGCGGGGAATTCATAAATTGATTAATTACTTAATTAAGTAATATAATAATCTCCAGAAAATTATTTCTATTTACTTAATTAAAAAAACATGTAAGTAATTTTTCACAAATATTTTTTTCATTCAGTTTTTTTAAAATAAAGTTTAGGTTTTTGCAAGACCTCCATTTACTTTATTCATTCTAAACATACCTTGCATGGATCATTAAGACAATATCTGTTAATTGTAATTGCACAGCAATCTTGGTAATCTATTTGTTTTCCTCAAGATTATATACTACCAAGAAAACCATAAGGTCAATGCCAAATTAAGACCTATACTAATGGGGCAACTAATAACAAAAAGTCAAGTAACAAATTTAATTTAAAATTGAAATTAACTTTACTGGCATAAAAAAGCAAAAATTCATCATCTGGCCCCAAACTAGGATTCCCTGTATCTTGGGAACCAGAGACTGATATACATTTAAATACATACATATATAGGGCGACTTTAAATTAGTTCTTGATACGAAAGGCTAGGCATGTACTCATTATAACAAACAACTTTCCCTAAGAAACCCATAGTTAAATCGCATAAAAAATTTTGGACTCTCCATACAAGTTAATCAACTGACCGGCCAAATTAGTATGAAGAGTCAAAAAATTTTTTTGCGATTTGACCATAGGTTCCTTAGGGAACGTTGTTTGTTATCATGAGTATATGCACACTCCTTGGTATCAAGAACTAATTTAAAGTCACCCTATATAGATATTAAACACCCAGACTCAGAGCAAACAATTCTGCTCATCACAGAAAAGTTTGCCCTGTGTGGGGATCGAACCCATGACTCTCGGATCAGAGGTCAGGATCGTTAACCACTTAGCCACCGAGTCAGTCAAAGTGTTTTCAATGGCAGATATGAAAATATCTATTGTATTTTATAAATTGGGTTAAATGTAACAACTTTTGTCCTTGTACTTTTTAAATTAACATAAAAATTTTTGGACTCTCCATACAAATTGATCAGTAGGATTGACAATTTCACATTAGAACCAATTTATATCATGGGCATGTTCAGTTCACATGCACCCATACCATACCATAGGTGTGTTCACTTCACATATTTGGGTCATCGTCATTTAAGAGGTCCTGTATAAAGGATTTACAAGCAGATACCAAGTTCATACAAGTAGGTATGTAGATATACACGTGGAAGCAAATTAAAGTTAAAATAAAACTGAGTGAAAAAAATTTACTGCACATTTAGCTAGTGAGGGCAATTTCAATAAAATTCTCAGTACTGGTTTTTACAATATTGCTCATGTTCAAGGTACTGCTTAAGAGATGGCCACACATGGAGTAAGTTCCATATACAGCTATCTTGAGTGCACCCTAACCCAGCTAGCTAAATGTCTGCTTCACATCATCCTCAAGTGTATCACAAGAAATTATGTATTAGTTTTACACATATTTAAACATTCCTTTGAAAAACAGCACACAGCTGTCTTATCTCTCCATGGTATTATTTTCAACCAAACAAAAATTGTTTACGAAACAGATCCACACAGATTTTTATCTGTAATTCCGCGGACTTTGTTACAAGTCTTAAGGAGAAAGCTACCATGATATTATCATAACACGCCACAAGATATGAATGAAATTATGTAAATAAAAGTGTATTGAGTTACTTACATCGTACGGAACATTTTTCTCGGCAATGGAACTTCTGTCACGATCTGCAACCAAAGTGAGACTGAAATAAGGGCAGTGAAACCAGGTTGATATTCCGCACGAGAAACAGGATTAGCGGCACAGGTATACGATAAATTATTATTGGATTTAGTGATACGGTACCTTCGTCTTCTGAAACCGACTGCCCTGATGCGTTTTCAGCCTTTTTTGAGACACTACTATCCATCACTTCTATGCGATCACTGTCGCCAGAGGCCATTTTTGTTCCCCAGAAACACCCCCTATTTTGAAGTCTCAGTTGAGAATGTTTGCACAAATATAATTCTCATGGTCCACATCACTCACTCATCGCTAACACAATGATTCCACTGTAATTTAATTAAAAGAAATCAATTAGTTTACGCGAAAACGCTCGCCCGAAGCATTCGTCTTGACACGACCGACCGATTACTCTAACTGGGTTGCCACAACAAAATTTAAATTTCCATAGACAAAACTCGCACTCGCAGTGAAATGTCATATCTCCAGAACACTATTCTATATCGCAAACATGCCCCAACGGCATATATGGCTAAAAGTTTTATGAGTTACTCAGTCTGTATCAAGCTACGGTCACGACAACGTGTCCTCCGTAATCACTCCTTGTTACACAAAAACATGTCGAATTGCGTAGTAAAATCGTGTAAATCTCATTCCACCAGAGATAACAAGAACACCGGTATCACATTTCACAGGTCAATAAGTATTATGTTAAGATTTTGAATAAAAATAACTTCGTAAAAATTCATCACAAATTGTCGCCATTTTCCATCGTTCAGTGTTGCTTAAAAATAAAAATACTAAATACCCTAATTTGGGGGAATTTAAATGAATGAATGATGAGGACGTATTACGTGTGTCTATCGATAACTGTTTAAATTGTAAAATTACTGTAACTGTATATTTTTTGTATAAAATAAATACAGGGTGTTAAAAAAACGCGCATGAAATTTTAAAGGGTTATTCAGAATCAAGTATAGAATACAGGAAAAAATATTTAAAAAATCCAATATACAACTTTTTTGTAGTTTTCCACACAAATTCTTAATTAATTATTCAGATTCAGTATTAGAAACTGAAAAAAATATATTGTGGACTTATTCAATATTTTTTCCCGTATTCTGTACTTGATTCTGAGTAACCCCAAAACGCACTTTTTTAACACCTACTATAAATAAACGATAAGAGATCGAGAGAGAGAGAGAGAAGAAACAATAAATAAAAATGTTACCCTATATTTGTATTTTATATTAATTTAAAACGTAAACTAGGATTCGCAAAGATCCCGTGAGGAGAAAAAAATAGTAATAAATAATAAAAGTCGCGGGCGAAAGCTCGTGACAATAAATACAATAGTTGATAAAACTAAATTCTCGTATTTTATATTAATTACAGTTATTGCTTGAAGTAAATGCCGATTACAATTACAATTCGGCTGTTCCAAAATAAAATACTGAAAACGCCATTTCGATAATTTTATATTAGCAAAATTTGAAAGAAAATCCTTAGCCTTAAAACTTTCAAAATACTTTATTGCCTTTTTTCGGTAGCTCAGAAGCCTGATTCTTTCACAAACTATCGAAAAATAAATCTCCGCTAAGGTGACATCGTATGCAGTAAATTCAAATGTAAGAGAGTTCTTTTTTGTGAAATAGCCATATTCAGTGTTTTATTTTGGAACAACCTAATAATTGAATTTAAAATTGGTTCTGATAATATTTACGAGTGAGTTCTGATAATTTTAATAAAAGTTCCTGGATTTTTAAAAGACTATCAATTAAAAATTAAAGTACGAGTTCTCAAACACGACACAAAATGACCTGTCAAACCTAAAAGTTATATGATTTATGTCGTTTAACATTAAAAATTAAAAAACAGCTCTTTAGGTTTTCTTTCATTTTTCAGTTTTTATTAATCCTGCTATCGAGAAAAGTCTTTCGGAAGTCACATCTGAATGTTTTACTAACAAGTATTTGACTAAAAAGTTGAAATAGTAATTGTTAAATCATTTCAGTAAACGTAACAATAAGGGGTTTTCATTTTCAAGCAATTTAGTGATTTTCAACAGTGAAAATAGATGGCGCTGCACCGAAGTCGAGCGTTAATGTCGTAAATAATTATGAGATTTCATGTTTGTACGTAATTCTTTTTATAGGTAATTACAATTCTTTATTGGACATTTAAACAAGATTATTAAATACAACACGCACATATTCATACAATTAAAATGGTCGGCAGCCTTATACAGAGTATTAAGAAAATTAGAAGAGCTACGTATTTTTAATTAATTTAATTTAATTTAATGGGATTTTATTATCAAATACAGTTAAATTGTATTCCTTACTACATAATATAACAACAGACGTGTTTTACAAAAGTTGTGTTTCTGGTGGAAGAAGAAATATGAGTGATAAAAATTGAATCAGCTGTGACGACTACAATAACGAACAAATTCAAAAATCAACGCATTGGAATTCGATTGGATTTACCTGGGGAGTATTGTTTTCACTATAAATCTACTTACAGTTACTTAGTTGAGGCATCCATACCGCAATATTTACGCAAATGTCTAAATATCACAAAATAACCTCACTTGTCTCCAATGACATGGCCTACGTTTTGTCTGCCTTTGTTTGACACTAGTTAAACATTTGCTGGACGACACAAACACTAGCCTCAGTCATAAATCACTTCGGAGCACGTAAATATTACATATTGACATTTTAAATAAGTATAATCACTTCCGAAATACATGTTGTTTTGTTTTGCATTCACCCGTTTCGGCAGACCGGCAACGGTGAACGGTAACAGCTAATAGGTACGTAGGTAACTAGACAGCACGAACGCTGGGCCGCCACCACCGGCCGGCGTAAAATAGGTACCTATTAGGTATATAGTTATTTATTGATAAGTTATAGGCGCGCTGGACATCGGTTTGCGTTTATTTAGTAGTTACATACCTATCGTATATTGTTCAGCTAGTTAGATAACTGTGACTTTTTTCTATTAGATTTAAACTTGCGCAAATATATATTTCCAGTACAATGACTACCAGGAGCATGGCAAGAACTCTTGAGCTAGACACCAAGCTACGTTGTGCACTGGACCAACTGAAAACAACCCAAGCTTTAAACGATAAGCTACTGGCAGAACGCGAGGATAGTGAGGTGGAGCTCCGGAAAATATTCAACAAAAACAAGGAACTTAAAAGTGAACTTAGCGAATACGACATAAAAGTTCAGGATCTTCTCGACCAACGTGACCAGTTGCAATCAGCTGTTTCCGCCTACGAACAATGCAGCAACCTTCACGAGGAAGCCTTGGACCGCATCAGGCACCTGGAACGCGAGCTGTCTGCGGCGCAGGGCCGCGTCGTACACCTGGAGGCAGAGAAATACCAGCGGCAACTGGAGGACACTCAGACCCTGTATAACGAGCTTGTTGGTCAGAACTCTAAGTCACTTTTAGGTATTCGTTCTAGCCGGAAAAAAATTAAAAAGTATGCAAGGCTTAATAAGTTAGTTAGAAAGTCCACACTCCAATTAAAAAAATTCTGTATTAAATGTAAAAGTACAGAAAAAATTAAAGCTGAACGCATCGAGTTATTAAAAAAATTAGATATGCACTGCATGCAATTAGATAATTATAAGATTAAATATGACATGGACACGCGAAATTTGGAGTCCGAAATAATTAGATTAACAGATTGTCTTGCAGAAACAAAACAAAAATATGAACAAGCTGAAAGACAAATTGATGAACATGTTTTGGCTACAGATAAGCTCTTAGAACTATGTAGGTATAATTCGGAGCGATTTGACTCCCTAGTAAACAACCACCAGTGCGACTGCGGCCGGCCAGCTAGCGCCGAGGGGCCAGCAACAGACAGGCGCGAAAATGATACGTTTCAAAGCGGAGTCACTGTTCTAAACTCAGACCATTTAATGATTGTACCAAACTCGCTTTGTGAAAACACCTTGTCTTCTGCGAGTAAGTCAGAAAAAAATACTATTATTTTCTCTGACAGAATAGGTGTAGGTTTTGGACCATTGTTGGCCAATAATATAACAAACTCGTCTATAGTAAATATGTGCTATCCTGACGCATCATTGGAGCAAATAGTTGAAAAAATCTGTAGTAGTTCTCTAGACCAAAGCACCTCGGTCGGATTAGTGTTAGGTAATAGCTTAAATGTAAAAAAACCTCAGATAAAAAGAACTGTCGACCGGCTGGTTGAGCTAAGCGCAAAGAAAAAATGTAAAATAACTGTCTGTGCGTTCCCTTACTGCAGTAATGAAACGCATAGCTACAACAAAAAATTATACAATTTAAATCTATACTTGTATAACCTGACTTGTAGTCATAGTGACTATGTATTATTTTTTGATACAAATAGTTTTGTAAATAAGTATAGATTGACTCAGGATACAATGTATCTTTCTTATGTACAGAAAAAAAGACTAGCTAATTCGTTAGCTTATAGTATTTTACATCGTACCGACTGTATTCAGTCGGTAATTACTTGCGTAACGACGGAGAAACCCGCCGCCGGTGGCGGTGCCACGGGTATGGCGCAGCCCATAAACGTACTAAATAGTACAGCCTGTGATGCCGTCGTCTGCAGTGCGGCTCGAACTCCAGATTTAAACTAGATTTAAAGACAACGAAGAAGCCTACCTGTTTTAATTTAGTTCAACAAAATATACAAGGCTTCATCGGCAAAGAATTTGAAGTAGAATTATTTTTGGAAAAATATAATATTACCATATTTTGTATTACGGAACACTGGCTTAAAGAACATGAAATGCTTTTTAATTTTGAAAATTATAGAATGGGAAGTGCTTTCAATCGAAAGACTACACAGCGTGGTGGTTCCGCAATATTAGTTGAAAACTCCATAAAAATTAAAGAACGGAAGGATGTCGTCAGTCTTTCGATTGAAAAAACTATTGAACTATCTTGCGTGGAGCTGGAGAACCACATAATTATTTGCGTGTATAGACCCCCATATGACGATAACTTTGTTCGTTTCGAATCGGCAATGGAGGATGCATTAGATTTAGTTAGTAAAAGTAGTAAATCGGTAATCGTTTGTGGAGACTTTAATGTAGATTTGTTAGAAAAGAAGTCTCTAACAACTAGAATCACTTGTCTTTTTAAGTCGTTTGATTTAGATTACATTTTTTTGGAACCAACAAGAAAAACAGATACTTCTGCAACTTGCATAGATAACATATTTTGTAACTGTAAATTTGTAGAAAAAAAAGTTATAAATTGCTTAAGATCTGATCACAGCGGATTGCTGGCTAGCTTCCCTGTGAGATTTATTAAAGAACAAATAAAAGTTCAAACAAGACCTGTCACTGTTAATCGAATAGAAAATTTTAAAACAACACTAATTGAAAAGCTGCCCATACCAAATTTTGATAAACACGTAGACGCGAATAGTTTTTACAATGATTTTTTCACAGTGCTTGACAGAGAATTTCAAGATATATTTAAAACAAAATCCAGAAATATTAATCATCAATTCAAATTTTGTGAGTGGGCTACTGTAGGTATTTATAAAAGCCGACAAACTTTGTTTGATCTCTATGACAGAAAAACCTATATTTTTGATAATAACTTTAAAGAGTACGTAAAAAAGTATTCGAAAATCTTTAGACAGGTATGCCGTGCAGCAAAATCGAATTACTTAGCCAGAAAAATAAAATTATCAGATGATAAAATTAAAACTGTTTGGAATATTATAAACAAAGAAACCGGCAAGGTCAAACCCCGCGATAATGAATATGTTTTGCAAACAGATCAAGGTAAAATTACAACAAATGCCGATGTAGCCAAAGAATTCGAAACTTTTTTCACAAATATTCCACTTAAGACCACTGAGGCCTTGAATTCGTCACCTGTGCATGCTAAACAATTGTTAGAAGATAATGTCAGTATTTGTAATGAAAAATTCTCCTTCAGAGAAATTGAACCAGACACTATTGTCAAAACTTTTAAATCTCTTAAAATGAAAAGAACTGAAGACCTTTGGGGACTATCAGTAAGTTTAATTAGTAATGTAATTATGACTTTAGCGCCATATTTAGCTTGTCTTTTTAATATCAGTATTGATAGTGGCGTATTTCCGGACCTAATGAAATGTAGTAAAGTGATACCCCTATATAAGTCTGGTAACAAAAGTGATCCGGGAAATTACAGACCAGTTTCTGTACTACCAGTTCTCAGTAAAATTTTTGAAAAAATTATGCTCAACCAATTACTACAACATTTTAATGAAAATAATCTTCTGCATAAACAACAGTTTGGTTTCACAAAAGGTCGATCTACAACCGATGCAGGAGTATCTCTTATTCGTAACATCTATGATGCTTTTGAGGAATCACAGAATGCAATAGGAGTGTTCTGTGATTTATCTAAAGCATTTGATTGCGTTGAACATCATACATTGCTTATAAAGTTAAAGCATTACGGTGTCGAGGACGGGGCCCTCAGTCTTCTTAATTCGTACTTAAGCAACAGAACGCAAAAAGTCCAAGTAAATGGCACAAATTCATCCGGCTCTAAGGTTAAAATGGGTGTGCCCCAGGGATCTATATTAGGCCCTTTTCTTTTTCTTACATATATAAATGACTTGCCATATATGGTACAAAATTTGTCAAACATTGTGTTGTTTGCTGATGATACTTCTCTTATTTTTAAGATTGACAGGAAAGATAGCAAAATTGACGAAGTAAACAACACTCTTTCAGAGATTCTAAAGTGGTTTACTGTTAACAATCTACTCTTAAATGCAAAAAAAACAAAATGCATAAAATTCTCATTACCAAATGTAAAGAAAATTGAAAACAGTGTAATTGTAGATAATAATGTATTGGACTTTGTAAATAAGACCGTTTTTTTAGGTATAACTTTAGATGCTACACTGCAATGGGGCCCACACATAGAAACCTTAGCGGGACGGCTTAGTTCAGCTGCATATGCTGTTAAGAAAATAAGACATTTGACAGATGTAGGTACTGCGAGACTAGTGTATTTTAGTTATTTTCACAGTATAATGTCTTACGGAATCTTACTCTGGGGACATGCGGCTGATATTGAAACGATTTTCATTTTGCAAAAAAGGGCGATTCGCGCAATCTACCAGATGCGATCCCGCGAGTCGTTGAGGAATATGTTTAAAGAAATTAATATTCTCACTGTTGCTAGTCAATTTATATACGAAAATATCATGTATGTACGTAAAAATTTGCACTTGTTTCATAAAAACAGTGACAGACACAATTTTAATCTAAGAAATATTAATAACATAGATGTTGCCTATTCGAGACTGAGTAAAGTTAAGAAGTCATTTATGGGGCAGTGTGTAAAATTTTATAACAAAATACCCGAAAATGTGACTAGTTTGCCAGAAAACAAATTCAAATTGCATGTGAAAAATTGTTTATGCTCTAGAGGGTATTACAAAATACTAGATTATGTAAATGATAATGATATATGGACATGTATAGATCCTCCAGCTCACAATTTTATTGTTGACATGAATTGTAATAGAATTTAAGATTTTATTTAAAAAATGTGTTGAAGCGAGTTTCTTTTGGGCTCGACGTTTCTTCTCGCTTCGCAAACACTTCCCGAAACGTTGAGTGTACAAGTCCCGCGTGGTAGGGACTTTGTACTAGGTAGAAAAAAATATTGACGATTTAAAAGCATGTGTAAAGCATCTACTTAAATAAAAAACATTTTGAGTTTGAGTTTGAGTTTGAGTTTTGAGTTTTGAGTTTGAGAACTAAGTACTTTTTGAGGGGCGATTTAGAGATTCTTTAATATTTATCAAACTGAAAAACTTTTGTCCCACATCTTTGTAAAAAAATTGTGTACTCCATACAAAGTTCCCATGGAAATAGAGGCCGAGTACGGGTTGCCAGCTGTTTAATTTAATACCTAACTTTCCATCAACGCCACCTATTGAAGAGATTCGGCAACTTTTTTTTCTTAAAAACCTCTCATTACAATAAATTGTTAAAATGCCAATAATTGCCAATTACAATTAATTGTTATTGTTTTATCACTAACATTTTATTACACTCTGACTGAATAAATATTTTTATAAGTTTCTATTAATTTAAAAACCTTTGTAAGCTTAATTACACCTATTCACTTTTGCTTTTAAATTATTACTAGTAATTAGATAATACGATATTATCCACTCGGTGTTACATTACAGTTACAAAAATATCGATCTATCATTCATTCGTTCATTCATTCATTTGGGGAATATGATACTACTACTGGCAACATTGTTCAAGTGTCATTGAAAACATATAGCCCTCTTTTTCTTACTTGACGTTTAGTTGTATAGATTCGCTTAGTAAGAGTGAGATAAATATAGTGTCACTTTCACATAAGTTCATGTTTCAAAGCTACGTCCTAGTTTTTGTTACTTTACTCCACGTTGTCATGGAAGCGTTATAGGTGATTGCGGCTCTTGTATATAAACCTCTTTGCGCACTCGCAAGTCCAAGTCAGCACAGTCGGCGGCCGTCAAAAAAAACTGCCAACTGTCAAGTCAGGATTCCTCCAAAAAAATCAAGCAAGATTGTGAGCGTCATCATCAACATCATAGAATTTTGAGAAATTCTGATTATGCCAATAAATGGCCTTTTTATAAAAACGTCATCAACATCATCACTTACCATCAAGTGAGATGATGCCAAGGGCTTACCAATTGAGGGTAAAAAATAAAATAAAAAAACAGGTAGGTTTTAATAAAATTAGAATTTAGAACTGGTGTAGGTATAGGAGAAATTATCGAAAAAAATCCTCTCAAAATTCTAAAGGTGACTGGAACTACTGGAAGAGATCCCGTACGGGATAATTCCGTCTTTTTTTACAATAAAGAGTTCACAAACAAAAAAACAAACAAATTCAAATTCTGCCCATTTTTGCGGGGGTGAGGTTACTACTACGTAGATCTTACAAACAATGACGCAAAATATGTCGCGTATTTACAATACAAATGTGTTACACACATACAAAAACTGCAACATGCACTCATTGCACTCGAAAGGTACCTCGTACGACGGACATATGAATATGGACCTTATAACTACAATAGAAAGATAAATAGTTCTTTCAAATTGCCAACGAGTGTCGTGAGGAATGTGCTATAAGACTCATTTTAATCATTCAATCAAATTTTGATACGAAGACGCACTCCCCACGAGACTAAGCGGGAAATTTGAATTCATCCAATCACATTCAAATACTCGTAGAAGACGCAATCCCCACGAGACTAATTGTGACTATGGGCGGATAATTTGAATTTAAGTTTGAGATTTTTTTTAATTATGACGAATTGAATAGATTTATTGTATAACTTTTACTTTTTGTTGAAAGGTAATAACCATCCTTTACCGAAATAGATATGTTTGAAAATTTTTTGATATGAAATATTGTACAATGGAATTTTTACTGGAGCTCATCTCGGTAAGAATTTTCGTGTAGCACTGTGAAAATACCTCTGCGAAGTTGGGTACATAAACGCTAGGGTGTCCCTTATATGGACGAAAAAAAATTTTTTTGGGTTATAGAAACGCATATTCTTTTCTTTGTTAAATATTAAGCCTTACATAAATATAAAATTTTAACTCTCTAGGTTAATATTAACCCGTGCCGACAAGGTCCCAATTTTTTTATAAAAGTAGCTATTTTTGAGTATTTCTTGATATGTAGCTAGATCGTTGTTAATATGCATATCTTGGGTAAAAATTGACGAAACAAAAAATGTAAGTAATGCTTTTAATTGACAAACAAATAAAATTATATAATTATTCAGGGTACTTCTTTTTTAAAGTCTCTTTTTTGCAGTCTGGATACAGCTTTCTATGCTCTTGCACACATCGTAACAAGAATTGTTTTTGTTCCTCTTCTGCGGTAATTAAACCATGAAAGTCTTGCATAAGCTTTACAGCTCTTTCAGCTGTGTCATTTACAGCTTTTAAGCTTAACACCTTCCTCTTAGCTTCGATGAAAGCTGCATTATGGTCCCACGAAGATACGTTTTCTTCAAGAAAACTGGTATCAATTTTTAATCGCGAAAAACATTTTTTGCTTTTAGCTGACACGAAATCGCTCAACGACTTCCCTGTAACAATATGATTAGTTGGTATTTCAAGGAAATTAACCTAATTTAGAACAAACAACTCAGTTAAAATATTTAAAAAAAACTCATACCATACAAAGAGGCAGACATCTCTTCTTTCAATGCAACATATCGCTTCCCGAAGTCATATGCAGTTTCTCTTTCTAAGTTCGTTACCATATTCGCCTTGGTTTCTTCACAAACATCATCATCAAAGAGTGATAATATCACCACTTCTTCTGATAAATACCACAGGTGTTGACTGAACTTACTCAGAGCCGCTTTGGAAATTACTTTGTCAACATTTTCATAGTCTTTCAACGTTTTTAAAAAACGCAAATCTTGATTCGGTGCCGTCACTGCCAAACTGCATCAGAGCTTCACATAAATTGCCACAATAAATAAACAAACATCTTGCAATGCTCGTTTGTCTTTAACGCTCATTTTGAATTGAGACTGCAGTAAACATATTTTCAAAGAGTAAATAGCTCTTGCCATCCATCGTGCTTGATGCATTGCGCCAGGAGGACGAATTTTAATTTTACCCTCATTATCTCCTCCCAAGTAAATAATGGATAGCCCGATTAGTTCTCGATAATCATCCCGTACGATGGATTTCTACAATTCAAATTTGAAAAAGGTCAGCAATCCCTTAATGGTTGCGTCAGAAAGATGCTGTTTAACGAAATCTATGCATGATTCGACAGCCTCAGGATTAATGTTCTTCCAGCTGTCTCTAAACTTTTTGAATAGTGGGATATCGGGACTGCTAGTGACTTGGTGAATCTTTGATTCAAATACACTTTTGAGGAACAATTCATACACATGATGGCGGCAAGCAAACAGTAATAATTCTCTTTCTAATTTTTGTTCCAAAAGCACACAAGCTCCATTTATGCGCCCTGTATTAGATGCTGTTGTATCACAACACATAATTTGAACCTTATCAGTAAGGTTCCAATCATGAAGCGCGTTTGAAACAGCTTTAGCTTGATCTTTACCGGAAGAACTATCTAGTTTTGGTACTGCAAGAAGTTGCTCCTTCTCTCCAAAGGAAATAAGGATCGGCAGGCGTTCCTCTTTAGAACTTCTCACATCTAGGCCGGGTAACAATTTTCCATCCCAATGAACTGTAACTACTTCTGGCACGTTATTCTGAAAATCGGATTTTATAGATTCTGTTCTATCCTTTCTTAGCTGTGTTCGAATACGTTGAATAGAAGATTTGTTAATTGGATAGTCGTCGCAACAAAGACCTAGTGCTTCTATTACTGCTTGAATTATATAAACTGAATCTCTTATTCTTAGTTGACATCTGTCTAAAGCTGCAACTAACATAGGTGTGATAAAATCTTTCCTTCCTCTTTTTGTAGTAGTTACTTTCAGTTTGAGATGTGGCAGGCAAAGGTTCCTCCAGGCTTTCTTCAGAGCTGGTAAATTGGCCTTCATGTAGTTCTTGTGGTGGTGTTAAGCTGTGTAAAGTAGAAGATGTCAATGAGCTCGCTGAAGTCATTTGCTGGAGCCTCCTTTTCTCCTCTTCTAGTTTTCTCTGCCTTGCCTTTTCTTCCTTCTCAGCTAACTTTTTGTCTACACCTGCCAAGCAACCAAGGCGCCCTGGCTCTCTTTGCTTTTGTAGGAAAATTTTATCTTCTTCAATTTTCATCCTTTTAAGAGCATCAGCGTGAGCGATATCAAATAAATTATCCAAATCCTTTAAAAAATCCTCCTCACGGCGTTTAAAAACATCCTGTGATTTTTTGCGGTTTTTTTGAAGCTCTCGCCAGACTTGATAAATATCCACAAGCTTCTTAACACAGTTAGGAAGAGCTTTGGTAGGTATTCTAGCCTTTTCCCAGAATATAATACAATCCCGTATTACAAGATTTGCGCTTTCATTGACAGACAGTTTCACTTCGCGAATATTAAAAAATAGAACTGCGAGAACTTGTCGATTAGACGGCAATTTTGCACCCGTTATTTGGTGATGCACCTCACCAACCAAGAAAATACTCTTTTTAGCGCTTCTCAGTTCCACTGACATCTTCGAAATATAAAATATTACGTGTTAGTTACGCGACAATCCGAGAGTAAGTGACAAACCGAGCGCGCCCGCGCGGCACTTGCGTAGGGGCTTGAATGAATATGTTCCCGCTCAAGTCGGCACGGGTTGCAGTGCTCCAAATAAGGTAAAAATTTATTTCCGAGTATTTTAGGGTCAAATACACAAAATTAGAGCCTATGCGTTAAAAAATAATAACTTAGAAAAATAAGGGACACCCTAATAAACGCGCCTGACTTTTTAACACGACGTACCTTTTTTGCAGAGGGGAAACGCCCGTAAAGGCTATTTCTGTTCTAAAATCTCCAAGGACACGGACAGACACAAAAGTGATTCTATAAGAGTTTATTTTTTCGTTTTCATTTACGGACCCTAAAAAGAAAACAATTATGAACGACGCGTCGCGACGCGCGTGGCCAACAGTGTATTGGTTTAGTTGGTTGTCGTTCGTGTGAAAGAAGCTTCGAAACAAAGAGATTTATACAAGGTGCTACTTTATTAGTGCCCGATATTTTAGTTAGTGCTTCTACTCCTCATTCTGATCAACTTTCCCCAAGAAACCCATAGTCAAATCGAAAAAAAATTTTTGGACTCTTCATACAAATCGATCAGCCGAGCGGCCAAATTTGTATAAAGAGCCCAAAAATTTTTTTGCGATATGACTATGGGTTCCTTGGGGAAAGTTGATCAGAATCAGGAATAGGAGCACGGACTAAAAAAGTAGCACCTTATATACAAGAGCCGCAATCACCTACAACGCTTCCATGAAAACGTGGAGTAAAGTAACATAAACTAGGACGGAGCTTTGAAACATGATTTCATGTGAAAGTGACACTATATTTGTCTCACTCTTACTAAGCGAATCTATACAACTAAACGTCTAATAAGAAAAAGATGGCGAGATGTTGATGAAAACATCATAATATTCCCCCACGGAATGAATGAATGATAGATCGGTATTTTTGTAACTGTAATGTAACACCGAGTGGATAATATTATCTAATTATTAGCAATAATTTAAAAGCAAAAGTGAATAGGCGTAATGAAGCTTTTGTTGAAAGTTTTTGAATTAACAGAATCTTACGAAAATATTTATTCAGCTAATGTAAACATATCGAAATGGCGTATTCAGTGTTTTATTTTGGAACAGCTGAATTGTAATTGTAATCGGCAATTATGTCAAGCAATAATTGTAATTAATATTGTAATTGTTTCGTCACTATAAAATACTACTACTACTAGTTACCGTTATGGTTTTACACAATGGTTATTGTAATTAAGATAAAGCTACGTTGGTGGTGGTTCTTTCCAAAAAAAATGTTTTAGTCATACAGATCGAAATACTGATGAGCCCATTTTGTATAAAATATTCAAAAAATACAAATAAGTAAGAATATAAAATACAAGAATTTAGTTTTATCAAATATTGTATTTATTGTCACTAGCTTTCGCCCGCAACTTTTATGTGATCTTTGAGAATCCTATTTAAATGATAGTTTATCTTTAAAATTAGTATAAAATACAAATATAGGGTTACATTTTATTTATTGTTTCTTCTCTCTCTCTCTCTCTCTTAACATTTCTTTATACTACGTGTTAACAAAGTGCGTTTGAAATTTTAAGAGGCTACTCAGAATCAAGTATAGAATACAGGAAAAAAATATTGAAAATATTCACAATATTTTTTTTTCAGTTTTTCATACTGAATCTGAATATTGAATTAAGAATTTGTATAAAAAACTAAAAAAAGTTGTATATTGGATTTTTTATTTTTTTCTGTATTCTACACTTGATTTGAAATCAAGCGCGTTTTTTTAACAGCCTGTATTGAGGATGTAACAAAATTGGTGTAGGACTCGTTAACTGGGGATTCTACTCATCGTACTGAACAACTTTTGTTCTACGACTTTGCTCAAATCGCAAAAAAATTTTTGGATTGTGCATAAAATTTATCATCTGTTTTGCCATTTTTTGCCACTTATGTATGGAGAGTCCAATTTTTTTTAGGTTTGAGCATAGCTGTAGAACAAAAGTTGTTCAGTACGATGAGTAAAATTCCCAGTTAATGGGTCCTACACCAGTTTTGTTACATCCTCTAAATTTTATACAAAAAAAAATACAGTTACAGTAATTTTACAATTTAAACAGTTATCGATAAACACACGTAATACGTCCTCATTATTCATTCATTCATTTAAATTCCCCCAAATTAGGGTATTTTGTATTTTTATTTTTAAGCAACACTGAACGATGGAAAATGGCGACAATTTGTGTTAAATTATGAAGTTATTTTTATTCAAATCTTAACAAAATACTTATTGACCTGTGAAACGTGATACCAGTGCTCTTGTTATCTCTGGCGGAATGAGATTAACACGATTTTACTACGCAATTCGGCATGTTTTTGTGTAACAAGGAGTAAATACGGAGGACGCGTTGTCGTGACTCGTGACCGTAGCACCATACAAACTGAGTAACTTATAAGACTTTTAGCCATATATGCCGTTGGGGCATGTTTGCCACATAAAATAGTGTTCTGGAGATATGACATTTCACTGCTTCGATAACTCACCTCACATCCTCATCCTCACATTCCTTCTTGAAAGAAATTCCTCCAAGCATTCCTCCCAGTCTATGGTATATACCGGCACAAAAGATATGGCAACACTGAAGGCCGCCATGTTTACAATTTATTTGCCTTGCCGTCATTTCGCTATCGCGGTAAGCGTTTTTTGGTTATTTGTTTTTAGCGATATTCCCATTAATATATGAAAATATAAATAAATACGGCTTGCGTCCGAGTATTTTGAAGTGCTTTTAATATAAAAAATATATTTTATAATTGCAGTTCCGGCGACTTGGAAGCTTTCGTTGTGTCACAGTAAAACTTGATTAGCGGCGTTCCTCATCAGAATGGGTAAAAAGGCGAAAGAATACAAGTCTGGCGACTTTATATTCGCAAAAGTGAAGGGCTATCCTGCATGGCCAGCTAGGGTAAGTAGGCTAAGCCGACTAAATACATTTACAAAATAAATGAATTCTGCTAGATAACTATGCATTTGGTCCAGTGAACCCAAGGGTTTGCGCGGGAAGACATTTTGTTAGACGCTCTGATCAATTCATAGCTAAAGTTAATAATTCGTATTGAAAATTACTGTTGGGCTAATTTTGCACCTTAAATATGCTCAAGTTCTTTGTCAAGTGACAGAATAGGTTGACATTTGCTATAGGATTTGGCCTCATTTTGTCAGATAAACCTACATCTCTTACGCGACCATGTACCTATGCATGTATATAGGCTACTTTCAATTATTTGTCATAAAAAACTTTGAATTTGAAATTTAATTAAAAGCTTTAGTGCAGGGTAGCTAATAAAATAATGATAGCAGTCTAGACTGACTTCTTATTCTAACCTCTTATATCATTTATCTACTTATTGTATGGCACAATTTAACCTTGCTATCACAAAGGATAGACAGCAGATCTTGACTATTACTAACCTTCTGTAGTTTTCATCTCCCTCGCATTATCCCGTCTTCAGCATGGGTCTGCTTTTTTGCTTAAATTACTTCACTTTCATATGCAAATAATCTTTATTTGGCTGATCTTCAACATCCTCTCTAATAATGAGTCATGTAGAAACTAACCTCATGTAGTATAATATTAAATACTAGTATGGCGACATATCTCACCGAGTTATAAAAGTCAGCTGAAGGACTCGATTCCAGGCCAAGAAACTTTATAAAAAAAAGTTATAAAAGTGTTTAGCTCTGTTCTAAGCTGAAACACCAAACTTGCCTCAAACACTCTATCTGATTTATATAATTTTGTCTTGATCTTCCTTTTTCTCTTCTTTCCTAGCTTGCTCCTTTAATAAACTAATTAAGTAGTAATTCTCAAAATTAAAAAACAATCATTAATTTACAATAACAATTTGTTTTAGGTACAAAGATTGAATGGGAAGAAGTATTTTGTATACTTCTATGGGACTGGAGAAACGTAAGTATCCACATAAAAAAAAACATTTTGTTTAAAAAACTAGATAGCTAATTTAAATTTGAGGGACATAGGCCTTATTTGCTGACAAGCGGCAAACTCAAAAACATTCTCTAAACTTTCTCTAAAGAACCAATTTAATCGGAGCAAATAAATGTATTCCTCATTGATTTGTATAATGAGCACTGTGACCATTTGTGGCAGATCTCTGCTATCTAGGCAGTAATTTACACTGGCAGAATAAGCTGACGATTTTAAAAAGTAGCAGAATTCGGTAAATATCCAGGAAATCTGCCGAAATCTGCAACTTTTTTAAATCGTCAGCTTATTCTGCCAGTGTAAATTACTGCCCAGATAGCAGAGATCTGCTACAAATGGTCACACTGATAATGAGTCCAAATTTATTTTTGCTCCGATTGAATTGGTTCTATAGAGAAAGTTGTTCAGTATGACTAAAAGCTACAGTTTAATTTTTGTCTGCAATTTCAGTTTTACTTTGTATTGTATAGGTTCCTTCTATTCTAAAGGAGCAAAAGTTTTGATACGTTGTACATAGTGTAGTTACGTCTGTGTAGAGGATGGAACTTGATCAGTTGCCTTACCTTCCAGAGCCAACCTAGCCCCGAACATGATCTTCGACTATGCTGAGAACAAAGACAAGTTCCTTACGAAGACTGTGAAGCGTAGAGATTTCAATGATGGTGTTAAACAGATCGAGCATGACTTCGCTAACAATGTGCCCCTGGAACAAGTTATCGGTGCTAATGCTGAGGTAAATATTGCTTATTCCTTTGTAATTCACTATTAATACCTTGGATGAATGACACACGGTCATCTGGTCCCAAACTTTTATTATTAGTGAACAATATTGATGCAGTCGACTGCCAACTGTTCTTTTTGAAAACATAATTTTATATTGCATTACATATTATTTTGATAAAACTGGCAGCCTAACTTGGCCTAAACTTATGATTTTGCTGTAGTTAATTATTGTAGTGACCACGCAGTCTGTAAAACTATAATGGATAGTTTAAAAGTGCTTTGTATCCATCCCAGATGCCAGCAGAAGGCAACGATACGGCCAACGACTCTGCCATCAACGAAACAATGGACACCACAGCCGACACCGCTGATGACACTGTGGCTGATGTGAGTACTCAAGCTGATTTATTTTTTATTGAAATAAATATTCAAAGCCATAATGACATGCCTGTGTGTCCCTGGATAAAGTGCAATCCCGAAAGGGGATGAAACTAGACCATGAATCATTGACTAGAAAAATATAAAAAAAAATTATAAAAAATTATTGTAGGATTTATTGGTATTTTAAGATTTTCATGTTTCATTAAGGACTCTATGTACAAAAGTATTGATTTCTTCCAAAATAATGGGTCTATTTCTTTGAAATAAAAAAAAACAGTATACCTAATACCAGGCGATGACCATGAAATAATAAATAGTCCGCAAAAAAGTAACTATCTTGGGTAAAAAAAATTATTTTTATGAAAAAAATGATTTTTTTAGACGTTTATTTTAAAAAACTTCAAATTACTAAAAAAATGTGCCCTATAACTATGTAATTTTATAGCTTACTTTTATTCTTTACCATTTTAGCTTCCAAATAAAAAAAAAACAATGTTCTAACTCAAAAATTGGCTAGGTAGGAGTTATTTACATTTTAGTAGGTAATAAAAGTCAGACTTTAATCACAATAACTTTATTAATAAAATTATCCGTAATTTACAATTTTGCATTTTTATTTAATGCATTAAATGTTCAAAATGGCCTCCTCGATTTTGCAAGCACATTACTGCACGAATATTAATTTGGTTAGTGGCTCTACGAATCATTCCTGGATCATTTTTAATGTCATTTGCGCATTGAATTATTCGGTCGTGCAACTGTGCCTCGGTATTTATTGGAGTGCTGTATACTCTTTGCTTCATGACACCCCATAAAAAATTATCTAGGGGTGTCAGATCAGGTGAACGCGCTGGCCAGCCTACTGGCCCTTCTCGGCCAATCCACCGGTTCGGGTAATTTTCGTTCAAAAATCGCCGCACCTCCCGCGCATAATGTGCAGGACATCCATCCATTTGGAGATACATACGCCCACGCCGCCGTCTCGTAGCCAGGGGAACATCTTCCATCAACATGGGTAAATTTTGTAGTAATTCTAAAAAACGTTCAGCATTTAGGGTTGTGGGTAAAATGACTGGACCAATTAAAATGTCGTCGATTAAGGCTGCCCATACGTTTATTGAAAATTTTACTTGAAAAGTAGATGCCCGCTTCAATCGTGGATTTTCGTGAGACCACTGGTGCAAATTTCTGCAGTTTGTAATGCCGTCTCGGGTAAATGTCGCTTCGTCCATCCAAAAAATGCGTTTGGGAAAATTTGGGTCAGCTCTAATTTTTCTTAGAATCCACGTCGACATTACGCATCTTGGACGATTATCTACATTTTCGTGTAAATGTTGTACTCGTTGGTAATGGAAAAGATGCAATCCCTCCTTTTTCAAAATTCGCCAGACAGACGTCTTCGATATGCCATGACGCAACGCTAATCGTCTTATGCTTGTTGTAGGGTCAGCAAACAGATCGTTTAAAATGGCCTCTTCTATCGCATTGCCAATAACGACAGCTGGTTGCTCACGGCGATCTCGTGCCAAACCAAGTCCAATGTTGGAGAGCCTCCTATGAATCTCTTGAAAATTTCGAGCTGAGGGTATGAGTCTGCCCGGGAAAGCATTTATGTATGCAGTCCGAGCGACTGTTGTGCGACCATGTGACATGCCATAATAATAATGCATGTCGGCTATTTCTCGAGGTGAGAACTCTGTCAATCGCGGCATTTCGTCAACACTTAACAGCAGAACAGGAACAGTCCAAACGTAACGAACAGTAGAAAACGTAACAGTCAACAATGTAACAAAAACTTAATAACAAATCAACGAGAACACAATGCGAGAACGAGAACAGTAGTAGCAGCGGCGAGAATATCGGAGCGACTGTCTGGGTGATATTGTAAGTCCTGTTTCGAACCCCCTGCCTCCCCTCCCCTCGCCTTCCCTCTACCTGAGTGTAGAACAAAAGGACTGCGACTGCCGAAGGGCACAGAGTAGGACGGAAACAATGGAAAAAACGGTCTCTACCTGCACGGTAACACGATTAGGCTCCACTTTAAAAGTTCGTAGATAGCGTGTTTTTTTAGTTAGAATATTGTTTTTTTTTTTATTTGGAAGCTAAAATGGTAAAGAATAAAAGTAAGCTATAAAATTACATAGTTATAGGGCACATTTTTTTAGTAATTTGAAGTTTTTTAAAATAAACGTCTAAAAAAATCATTTTTTTCATAAAAATATTTTTTTTTACCCAAGATAGTTACTTTTTTGCGGACTATTTATTATTTCATGGTCATCGCCAGGTATTAGGCATACTGTTTTTTTTATTTCAAAGAAATAGACCCATTATTTTGGAAGAAATCAATACTTTTGTACATAGAGTCCTTAATGAAACATGAAAATCTTAAAATACCAATAAATCCTACAATAATTTTTTATAATTTTTTTTTATATTTTTCTAGTCAATGATTCATGGTCTAGTTTCATCCCCTTTCGGGATTGCACTTTATCCAGGGACACACTGTATATGTAATTATCTTTTACTACATAAAAATATCCTAGTAAGACCCGATCCAAATTTCATTGCAGCCCAACGACCTAAAAAAATTACTCTTATGCTTGAACTCAAATGAACTCAAATTCATTCAGAAATGGAGCTAATATTCAAATTGTAATATGAGTTGAACAGATTTGTTCAAATTTTAAGTAGTTGTTTCTGAACTACTACTAAACCTATGTCCTAAAAATAGGACATTAGGCCGTACGAGGATATGATATTTGTATACAGGTAGATGTGTGTGTTGCTTAGGTGCATAGTATATGATGATAGTCCCTACGTATATTCTGTGATTATGGTTGCTTTCACTGCATAGTAGCAGACACTTCCCGAAACGGCGGGTATAAGGGTTCCGAGTTCGAAAAGTGTACACTGCTACCTACTTCGAATAAAATATTTTCATTTTCAGAAGTAGATTTATTGTATTGTTCAGTTCACTATTGGTTCCTTGGGGAAATTATTCAGTGGAATGAGTAAAAGCCTGCATTTAAGTACAGTATTTACAGTTTATGGAAGAGAAAAGAGGTCTTTTTACATTCTGTGTATGGATTGGTCTACATACAGCCTAAAATAGATGACGTAACTTGTCTTAAATTGGCAAAGATTAAGTTATTTGCTCATTTAAGGCTTATGGTTATCTGTATTAAGCTCTGTTAAGCATGTCATTTAGTTTTTGACATGCTGTTCTCTATCGATCCTAGAGTGACAGTCTATAGCCAAAATTTGCACAGTAAAGGTTAAGTGTAAGTTGTTCGAGGGGACTGACATGCTTGTTTTGTATTTTACAAATGTAGCAGGTATTTTAGTAAGCTCCAGAATATTCTATGATAAATTTCAAACGGTCTTCTGATGACAAACTAGAATTCTCCGTAATACTGGAACCAGAGATTCATATACGTACTTAAAATAAGTTTAAATACATATAGATATAAGAAAAAACAAATCTATTCATCACAGAAATGTCTGCCCTGGATAGGAGTCAAATCCACGAACCTCTTCAGGAGCACTAATTATGATATTACTGCTGTTGTGCTGATCTTCCAAAGGTTTTTAGCCAGTTTCCATCTTTTGGCGTCACATCACTTACTATCAGGTGAGATAATGCCAAGGGCTTACAAATTGTAGATTAAAAAAATGTTTATTCTTTGTAGACTACGGCAAACACGACACAGGACATGGTGGAGGATTCGGACGACCCCGGTGCCCTCGTCATAGATGAAGGAAAGGTAAATAAGGGTTTGGACTTATCAGGATAATTATTTTCTTTGATAATAATGGGATAATTATCTATCTATGTTAATTCAACAACATGATCTTTTGAATTACTCACAAATAAAAATTTCATTGCATTATAATACTGATAAAATTTAATTTATACACATTATAATAATGATAAAACATAATATTTGATTTGAGCTAAGATTCTTGGCAGGCCAAGCTATAAAACCATAACTGTGCACTAAAGGTCATACTAAATACATTATACAGATAGTAGAAATTTGATCCATTTGCTGACATAAAAATGATTTACTATTCCGTCTCCCATCTTATTCCAACAGCGGCATCACCAGAAATGTTATTGTGATCTTTACCACACAGTTATTGTTTAAGGCCTGGCCAACCAAGAGCCTTAGTGTCTGGTAGACGAAGACTTTGTTCCCTCAACAGCAAGCCAAGGCCAAAAAGGAAAAAGCCAAGGCGGAGCCTGCCAAAACTCCAGCCAAAGAGACACCGGCCAAGCTGAAGACTCCACGTGGAAGACCGAAGAAGGACGAGGGTAAAGAAGAGAAAGAAGAAGAAGAGGAGAAGAAGGAGGAGGAGATTGTTAGTAGAAGTGGGAGGAAGATACGACCTAAGAGGTGAGCGACTTAGAGTAGATATAAGTAAGGTATAGAACACACGCGATCGAGTTTGGACAGCAAGCACGGTATGTACAATGTAATGTTTATTGTAGCTCTAAAAGCCATAACGGAGAATAATATTAATTACATTATCTCGAGAAATATCTAATCATTAAAAAAATAAAACAATTTTTCAATACGAAACCAAAAACGAAAACTAAAATGGTGATTAAAAATTTGAAATGTTGTTAATTGTGAATAAAAAACAAATGTTTGTTAAGTAGATACCGATTTAATTTAGTTTTTTCCGGTCATACCATTTCAATATAAACACGAAAATTTATTGGTCATAATTATTTATAACATAAATATAAAATAAAATTTTATATTAGTCAAATAACCCGCCCCGGATTGTACCTGGCGCAAAAGTCCCCACGACGCTTGTGGCATTGCCACGCTGAATGGCGATGAATAACCTTTGCACGAGATACGATCCGGAACGAGGATCGCACCCTCTGTCCCTAAGGCGACGGCCAATTTCGGAGATGAATCTCCTACCTTCATTGCCCCAGCAACCCATCGTCTCGACGGCGAAAGGAATAAAGTCATAAGGGCGTACTTATTATTAGTCAATTATTATTATTATTATGTAAGCATTCCCATTCCTCGTGCTCATACCAGTAGGAGAATTTAGTAGGAGTACGAGGAAGCAGCGGTATTCGACTTGGATTTAGTAAAAAAAAAAACAATGGTTTTAAAGGAGAAATCATTGCCAACTTAAATCCATAAATTGAGTTTGTCTCTGCCGAAGTGTTGTCCTAAAGTACAGACTCACATTTGCGATTTGTGACATACATACATGGCTTTTGCCAGTCGGTTTTTTATTTTAATTTATTCTAATTTAAATTGGTAGATATAGAATGAATTTCATAATGATAAATATAAAAAAAACATGACCCACACAAAAAGTTCCATTCAAAATTTTGATCAAGTGTTCTTGGATTCTAATATATAACCTTGAAGCATATTTAAACTTGTTTTTATAAAAAAGTAAGTATTTAACACGATTTTGAGGCCAAATGATATACTTTAAGCAAAGTACTTTATAGCGCCATCTAGTTATAATCGACCTGAAATTATTTGGCGCCATCTAGTTAATTAATATACAATATTTGAAATACGACTCTCAGTATGAATTTAGTTGAGCAGTAGAGTAAGATAGATCTTGACTAGATTATCTATGGTAAGAAGACGGAAGAAATGGCTTTTGCCTTAAAATACGATAGAAGATTTTCAACAGACTAGGCTGTATGGCACTGATCCTTTGCCTTCCCTATCTCGGGGTAAAATATGTTACATAAAAAACTGTGGTAAGGATTCACGAATATTGCCTTCACCAGATACATAGACGAGCAAACGGAAGAGAATACGACCCTGCCATCCCCACATCCGAAGAAGAGGCGCGCCAATTCACCAGAAAAGGAAAAAGAAAGCAAGGAAGCCCCCAGCAAGACAGAGAAAGAAGTTGGTAAAGAGAAAGAGAAAGCAGCAGATAAGAATATCAAGCATTTCAACGCTGTTAGTCAGGTGAGTCCTAAAATAGATAGAAGGAGGGTTATGTTTTTCGAATGTATGTATGTATGTTTCTTTGGCACGCTCTGTAGCTTAAACGGCCTGATGGATTTAAGCTTGAGAGGTGTCGTTAGATTCGTCTTGATCCCCAGATTGACATAGGATACATTTTAATGCAGTCTGTTTTTTTTTTTAATATGATTAGGTTATTAAATCCACAATATTAGTTAATTGTTGGCATTACACGAACAAAATAAGCATTCTCCTTTAAAATAGTAACTAATTTTAATATATTTTTTCAGTCAGACTTGGATGACCTAAAGGAACCCTTCAAACCTGGTGAGTACTAATGCAAATGTTTACTAATCTGTGATGAACGTATTTTCGTTATCAAACTAAAATAATAAATACTTAAAATACTAAAAAGGTTTCTAGCGAAAACTTGTTATCAAAGAAGTTTTATATCGTCGCTCCGCTCCTCTATAGAACGCTAATACGTCAGTTTCAATATGAAACCGCGTGGACGAAGTTGAGGGGAAAATCTGAGGTGCGGGAGGGGGAAGCTTCATAACTGTTCGAATTTTTGAATCTAAGAATGTCATATGTTTGAATTACGACCAATCACCGCAAGATGTCAACTGTCTAAGGATTTAAATCGTCGAATAGCAATAGAGTATTTGAAAATTACAAAACTCAAAATACGACTGAAATATCTAGTGATGGAGGTAATAGAAAGGATCACAAATATCGAAAATTCTTACGATAATTTTTAAAATGAGGGTAACAAAATAAATTAAGCATATTGTTCCTTGTTAAATCTTAATACATAAACAATACTAATACAAATTCACAAATATAATACAGTAAAAATACATATTAAAACAAAAAATATAAATTTTAAAAATAAAACAGGGTGTCCACTTTCTGGAAAAGTCAGGGAAGTCAGGGAAAAGTCAGGGAAGCATTTGGTGGTCAGGGAAAGTCAGGGAAATGAGCTGGCGGCCTGGAAAAGTCAGGGATATTTGAATTTTTCCCAATAATCATTAGTGAGGGCAACATCCATGCTCTAACATAATGTCTCATTGTTTTTTCTGATATTTAAGCCTGACTTTTAAACCTTTTTTTTAAGTTATCAGTGATCTACATCATGACTTCGCATTCCATAGATTGAGGGTTCTAGGTACCTCTAAGCACCTCTGAAACCTTACGGTTCGAGACCAATTTGGCTTTAGCTGGTAGGGATGAATTCCACTCCGATGGCGAGTGGTGCGGTGATAAAACTGTGCCGTAGGAATCATGTCGAACAATTGCTCAAAACACAAGCCGTTGTATAAGCGTCTACCGCTTACACACAGAGAGAGCGGAAGTCTCCAGAAGCTGAGGGGTTTAAGACCACTTGTGAGCTCTGGGTCGTCGACAATTCTGATCGCGTGTCGCTGGAAGAAGCCGAAGGGGTTCAGTTGCACCCAGCTCCTGCCCAGAGATATAAGCATTTCTCCATATGCGGCCTCACTTGAGCTTTCTATGGCTGCAAGCGCTGGCTAGGTCTGACTGAATTACAACTTTGCTTTATTGAGCACTCCAGGTTTTTACGCTGCAAGGGTAAACTTTCCCTCAAGGTAACCTCGAAGTTAGATGTCGACACCTTTATCCTTTTTTTTACGTGGAGAAATCCATCATAGATACCCAATCACTGCGGGGGTAGCAACTGGTTTATGCCGGACTCCTACCGGCTAAAACCCCACGGCGTTCCCGCTTCGCTATATGGCAGGAGTCTGGGAAACCGGCAGAGCCTTTTCGTCCAGTTCTCCACCGGCGACTGCCGAAAGCGGCCCCGCTGCGTGAAGGGCAGAAAATCTGCCCACCCGCGTATGTGAGGCGCACTCGGACGCTGAGCGCACCCTCCAACTGCTTCCGTAAGGATGAGGTATCAAGTGGACAGCAGACTCCCCCGGTCTACTGTCTGGAAGCGATGGGGGTCAGGAAACCCAACCCCTGCGGCGGATAAGATGTTGGGCTCCGCCGCCAACCGACGCCGCGCAGAGATGAAAATCTCTCGCGGCACCCCCCTGGGGCATCGACAAAATCGACGCGCCCGAGCGTTCCTTAGGTCTAATACCTTTCAGCAAGGGTCCAAGGGAGCTCCTCCCCAGTGGCGCGAGGCACATCCCTGAGGATAGCCTCAAGCACCCCCTCCTGTGCTGCGCTTCGTCTGATCCCTCCATTCAAACCCGTCCGGTATGGGCAACCCTATCCGGCATAGCCTTGAAGGTCATAAGGACACGCAAGCCCGCCTACCAACGTCAAGGTGGCAGTACGTATTTGCAGGAGATTATTGATATGCAGGAGGAATAGAGTTGGCGAGAGTACAGAACCTTGCGGGTCACCAGCATTAATGTGTTAAATGTCAGAGGACCAGTTATCGCAAAGGACTTCTCCTGTCACACAAAACTGGCGCTCCAATTGCACAATCCCACGGGTAGGCCGTATGCTGGTTATTTCGATAGACGTTCCTTATTCCAGACTTTGTCGAAGGCCAGCTACCGCCAGCTTTCGAGCTATAAGGCTGACTACCAATGTCTCCCCTCGACTTTCAATGGCTTCGGTCCAGCGGTGTATTAGGCATACTAGAAGATCATCAGCTGATCGGCCATGACGAAACTCGTATTGGCGGTCATTGATAAGGTCGTGACCTTCTAGATAATATGCTAGGAGCTGTGTATTTATTATACGCTCCACCACCTTCAAAGGAGGGAGATAATAAATATTGGCCTCTAATTCGACGGGTTAGTTCTACCCTATCTTCATGGCAGAGGTGGCAAACGAGGAGACGGATCACCTGATGGTAAGCGATTACCGCCGCCCATAGACACCCGCAATACCAGAGGAGTCACAAGTGCATTGCCGGCCTGCTTGCACATTTGCAAGCACATTTCCAGGATGTTGGTACATGGCCGGTGGAGTAGGAGAGCGCGAAAACTCTACTCGAAACTGAAGTCTGTGGTCTGCATACAGTAAATAGGGCTGTGAGACAGGTCATCAGCATAATGGGTGGGGCATATATGATGTATCGAAATCGATGTTCGAGCTATTCAAAGACAGTCCAGCACGTTGAGCTCTTTACACTGCTATCGCTGGAGGCTCTTCGTTTCCACAGCACAGAAATTCATCTCATTAAGATGGTTGGAAAATTATCCTTGTCTTGAAAGAGCGCTAACATTTTTTGACAAGGTGAGCCAATCTGTAATAGATGAAACGGTCCTAGAAAACCACAATAAAAATAATAAGAGATTCAATGAAAATCCCTTAGTTAAAAGCATGTTTAGATGCTGTGAAGTCAGTTATGGCAGACTGCAAAACATTTTTGCGTCATCTCCAAATGAAAATTAAAAAAAAACCAGCAATCAAACAAAATCCTCCAAAAACGGTTCTAAAATGGATTATAAGGGTCAGGGAAATTTTACAAAATGGTCAGAGAAAAGTCAGGGAAGTATTTTGGGAATTTTGAGTGGACACCCTGTAAAAATCAAACCGAATCATAGTTTCCAAAACATATCTATAGCCAAGCTGGGCGGAAATGTTAGGAGAAAGTTTTCCAGCTGTAGTGTCTGCTCAGTCTTAATTCTCGTTTAATTTTTATTTGGGTTCCTTTGGAAACTGAAAATAATTAGAAGAAAAAATAAGTCAAATACATTTCATGTCTACTTTAGATAAAACTATGTAAATATGCAGTCGGATATTTTTTGTTGCTAAACTTTTTGCTATATCTATCGAAAAGTCGATGAAGTGTTACATCACTACCATATGTTTTGCAACGAAGTTATTTAAATAAAAATTAATCAATATATGGCTTACTTCTGGTATGAAACCCCGCACATTTGATTTATTGAGATATCCAGTGCGGTTTCCGCATCAAACAACGATAAATTTACACACATTTTGTCCGATGTTACCTCGACCATTGACAGAAATAGACTGAAAGACGAAAATTGAACAAAAATGACATTTCAATTTAACTTGGCCATCTGCCCACCTTGTGGCGAGCGGCCGATGCCCTGTATTGCTAGTCTATAAGGGGGGAGCGGGGTGCATGCCTGTGCTTGTTATATTATAATACAAGCACAGACTTGCACCCCGCTCCCCCGGAGCGACGAAAAAAAACTTCTTTGTCGCTAACATATCAATATCACTCAGCAGAGAAAAAACAAAGGAAAAAAATAAAAACTTCTCCGTGTGATCGTGCTTTCAAACAGCGTTCGAAAATCACTCTGCTGAAAAAACTAAGGAAATAAAAACTTTTCCGTGTGTCGTGCTTTCAAACAGCGTTCGAAATTCAAATTTCCTTTAACCACTGAAAAAAAAAGAAAGCGCGAATTTAAAAAAATGTTCTTTAGAAATTGTTTTGTTGTTTTATTCTGATTTTACAAAACCGAATATGGGCGACAGTTTTTTCAGTGAAGAGTTTTTTAGTCAATACGACGATAATTTCGCTATCGCAGCGTCATTAGTGAACTTCAACAATGATTTGGAAAAAGACAAAACTGTTGATGGTAAGTTTATCTTAAAATAAAACTCTGAATTTTGTTTTCCTTTGAAGATCGTTGATTTTAATTAAATTGAAAATTACAGAATTTTAGAGTAATTTTTTGTACTTGCTTGCATTAAAAATGTTTCATTTGAGAAGTATATCTATTTTTCATGAATTTTGTTTTCCTTCCTATACGATTATTTGAAGATCTTTGATTTTAATTAAATTCAAAGTTATAGAATTTTAGAGGAACTTCTTTGTACTTGCTTGCATTAAAAATCTATAATTTGTAAAGTACTCGTGTACGTAACTTTCTCATAATTTTGAATTCCATCCTAAATACAAGTATCGTTATAATTAAATATCCTTATTTACAGACCCAAATACCAATGAAAAAATCAGTAGTGAACAACAATCAGTTTACGATAACCCAACGCCATCTACAAGTAAAATAGTTCCAGCTTTTGGCAAAAAACGTAAGCAAAATGCTACCACAGCAAACACTTCAAAACCGAAGAAGTTTATGCCGCCAATGAAAAGTGCCGTTAAAAATACTGCAGAAGGCACTAGCAGTGATATACAAAATAATAATCCTAATCTAGAATCGTCTCAATATCAACAGTTTGAGAAAAACATTCAAAGCATATCGGAAAGTACAAAAAACATTGATATCAAAGATCCTTCTGAGTTTCAACAAGTTGAAACAAGTAATAACACAGTCAAAGTACCGAAGAAGAAACATCCGTCCATAGGAGGATTGATAACAGGTTCCATAAATATACTAAATGATATAGAATTAATACAATCACAAAATCTCTCGCAAGAAACTCAAAATTCTGATCACTCCAGTGTAAAAGAATTAAGTCAGCAAATGCAGTCTTTTTGTTCTGTCACCTCCTTGAATAAAACCTACAAGGACTTGGACGTGAAAAGTTTTGAAGTCAAAGAAAAAGAAGTAAAAGCTTTTGAAAATGGAAACGATACTTGTCAAACTACAGAAAAAGAATATATTATTCCGCAAGGAGAAGAGTTTCTTAAGTTATTTCAAGGAGATCGTAATAAGAAGAATAAAAACAAGAAAAAAAAACCGGTGGCTATGAGCACGGAATTTGGAGATATGGGATTCAATGTGAAGTACAGTGATGTCATTAAAAACCATGGCTACAATATTGGCGAAATACAGAAGGATGAAATGGAAACTATTTCAAAAATATTGCAACTTTATCCTAAGGAGAATGAAGTTCTTATTAAAATGAACATTTTTAAATAATACTTTAATTTTTCAGTCGATTGTTTGTTATCTTATGAGAATACATTACCTCTACTACTGCGATAGTTTTAATATTTACGACGACCCCCATTCAAATATAGGTACAACATAGACTTTTCACTAGATCCAGATTCATATTTTTTGTTTTGTATGTGATCCCCAAATACCCCTTAAGGTGAAGGGGAAAATCTATAAATCCGTCATAAGACCGGTCATAACGTATGGATCTGAATGTTGGGCAAGTAAGAAGACTGATGAAAGGCGACTGCATGCAGCTGAGATGAGAATGCTAAGATGGATGTGTGGAGTGACAAGAATGGACAAAATAAGGAATGAGTATATAAGAGGAAGTCTGAAAGTAGCGCCAGTGACAGAAAAGTTGCAAAGTTATCGTTTGTCATGGTATGGGCATGTTATGAGGAGGGACGAAAGTCATGTGGCTAGGAGAGTATTGAATATGAAAGTGGATGGATTAGTGGGAAGAGGAAGGCCAAGGAAGAGATGGCTGGATTGTGTGAAGAATGATATGAGTATGAAAGGAGTGAGCACTGAGATGACGGCAAGAAGAGAGGAATGGAAGAAGAAGACATGTTGCGCCGACCCCAAATAATTGGGAACAGGGCAGGATATTCCCCGAGAAGAAGAAAGATTCATGTATTACGTAAGCAGAATTTTAGTAATTTTTGACCCTCCCGTCTCCCTGCATCTCTCTTCTCTCGCTAGCTCCTAAGTATAAGAAAGGAACATCGTAGTAGGTAAATAACTCTTGACTTTGTATAGTGTCCGTGGTGTTGGAACTGGACCAGAGTCAGGATTTATATTTTTCTATTTTGTGGCGTATGACGAATTAGGAAAATCTGTCTAAATATGGAAAGAGAACAGTGACCCAGCTTTCTTTTCTAGTATACGTGTTACCGTCTGTCTTTTTGTCACCTTTATATAGGGTGACTTTAAATTAATTCTTGATACGAAAGGATATGCAATGATAACAAACAACTTTCCCTAAGGAACCCGTAGTCAAATCTCAAAAAAGGTTTTGGACCCTCCATACAAATCGGTCAACGAACCGGCGAAATTAGTATGAAGAATCCAAATTTTTTTTTGCGATTTGACCATCGATATGGGAAACATTAGATAAGGTTACTCGCTCTGTTTGTTTCTGAACCAGCGTGTTCGTCTTGCGGGGGCTGAAGCGGGGTGAAGAGGGAGGCATGTATTTAAACAAATATCGCCGTTGTGTGATAAGCTTAAGGTTTATGTATTTAATGTTATCTACTAGCGACGAGTAGGGAGGCATGTATTTAATTAATGTTATCTACTAGCGACGAGTAGCGTAGCATCAATATAAAATGACAAAATATTCATAAAATAACAAGAAAAAAGTGATAAGAAATGTTGCTGTTAGTTTTGTTCTTTATTTTTTTATTGTTTTAGCACATTTCACTGCACTGTAAGACATATTTTCATTTAAATACGGGATGTTTACTCGTCGCTTGTCAGATTGCGAATGGTGCGCGAAAAGGCGGCGCTACTCAACATAGGGGAGCAAACCACTATTAGCAACTACGCAGTCGGGCAGTATTAACCTCATCTAATGTCTCTCATATCGATGGATTTGACTATTGGTTCCTTAGGGAAAGTTGTTTGTTATCATGAGCACATGCATATACTTTGGTATCAAGAACTAATTTAAAGTCACCCTATATACAGGGTTATTTCTGGACCCTCCACGAAAAGTTCACAGTGGCATCTACTCATGAAACTGACCAACTTTCCCCAAGTAACCAATGGTCAATTCGCAAAAAAATTTAGGGCATCCTCATACAAAATAGAAATAGAAATAGAAAAACATTTATTTAACAAACAACACAAAACTTATTACATCAAGAAAAGAAAAAAGAAACAAGTATTGTAAATAAAACAAGCACAGATAGAAAATAATCACAAACAAACAAGTTAACTTAATTCTTATCACTAAAAATAAAACATAGATGCCTGTTAAATTGGTTCCGGACTCAGCATGTGTCATAGGTATACAAAGTATACCTACGACGCTGTTATTCTGCCCGGCACCGAGGTAGGAGTGTCGCGCGCGTCTCAATAGGGCAAACAAAAAAAAGAAAAATAGTCAGTTTAGGCCAAGTTGATAATAACTAAGTTTATGTGCCATATTTTGAAAAGTGTGTGTGTAAAATAAATGAGATAGATATAAAAGATAGATAAACATATGTACTGTACATAATGTAAACATAAAATAAATAAAAAGTGCTTGATATTGTAGGTACCTGTCCACAGGCCCTACTCACATTAATATTATGCCTGTGATAAGTCATACATTATAAAAAATAAAAATAATGACAGTGTACTACTTAAAATCGGGGAGCCCAGATACGAAGCCTATACTTTCTGAAGTTCTAGAAGGTATTTACGTATCTCCTTTTTAAATGTGTATTTAGAATTTATATTCCTAATGGGCGGGGGGAGATCGTTCCAGCATTTAGTGGCTGCGTATCTGAAACTTCCACGAAATGCTGCAGTCCTGTGTGCAGTACCAACAAGCTGCCATGAACATAGCCGAGGGTTGCATCGTTGAGTGGAGTGGCGCCAGGTGAGTTTATTATAAAGGTAATCAGGTGATTGTTTGGAAATTACATCAAACAACATCAATGAATAATACATTTTAAGTCTACCTTCCATTTTTAGAATACTTGAGCTGTTGAGAAAAGGAGTTACGTGAGTTCTCGGTGGAATTGAAAAGCAAAACCGAGCACATGCATTTTGTACGCGCTGGATAAGACGGGAAGATCGTTTTAAGAGGCAAGGTCCGTAGACTGTCAAGCAGTAATTTAATTTGGAAAGCACCAGACTGTCCATCATTTTGACACGCAGCGCGGTACTAAGGAAAGATCGAATTCTATAAAGAACTTTCAGGCGATAAAAACAATTTCGCACAAGTTCAGCAATATGACCCTCAAACTGAAACCGGCTGTCCATTAGAAGACCAAGGTTACGCGCCTCATCGACTTCAGGCACCTGTTCGCCTGCAATAATGATTTTAGGATGATGAAGTTTAATATCTAGTTTTTGTTTTTTTGAACCGAGAATCATAATTTTCGATTTAGCTGGGTTAAGAACAAGTGAATTACGTTTAGACCACTCATAAATACGACAGAGATCTTCGTTCATTAGTTTACTAGCCTCATCGCAGTTTTCTGGCTTAAAAGAAATATAAATTTGCAAGTCATCGGCATACAAATGGAATTTACAGTGGCGTATACTATTCACTATGTCAGCACTATATAAAATAAATAAAAGAGGACCAAGAATCGAACCTTGTGGCACGCCACGGGCAACTGACCGATGAGATGATGTAAGAGTGGATCCGTTTGTCTTGTTTAATTCCACGTATTGCTCACGACCACTCAAGTAGCTATCAAACCATTTAACAGCAGCTTCGTCGAAACCGTAAAAAGACAATTTGTATAAAAGCATAGTTACATTTAAAGAATCAAATGCACGCGAAAAGTCTAGCAGAGCCAATATTGTACCTTGACCAGAGTCTTGTGCAGAAAGTATATTGTCGACGACATCAGAAAGAGCTGAAGCAGTACTGCGTCCTCTTCTGAAGCCTGATTGTAAATCCGGGAAGATATTATTTGCATCGCAAAAGTCAAGTACTTGTTGATAAACTACCTTTTCCAGGACCTTTGACAGAAAAGGAAGAATACTGATAGGGCGAAGGTCCTTCATGTCTGTGGGATCTGATGTTTTTGGCAATGGTCTGACAACAGCTGTTTTCCACAAAGATGGGTACTTTGAAGAAGAAATAGATTTATTAACAATACAAGTAATTAATTTTATAGTGTAAGGAAGAGTTAAAATAACCAAATCATTGTTTATTCCATCAATTCCTTGTGCCTTTGATTTAATCGATTGCAGATACTTTATGACCAAATTTTCATGAACCGGCTTTAAAGAAAAACAGTGGTTATTGTGTCTATTAAACTCAAAATAGGTTAAATCTGAGATGCTAACATCATCTGTGCCCGGTATTGTTAGAAAATGGTCGTTAATTTTATTTGGGTCACTTAAATGATCAGGCACCTCAGACTTTTAAAATTTGGTAGAATTGTATTCTTTAGATTACGCCACAAAACTTTGGAATCTTTTGCGTACTTGTTTATATATGTGTCACAATACGCCCTTTTTTCACAGAAAATACTAACGTTTACCATGTGTTTCAGATCTTTATAATAAGTTTTATGACTTTCCATCTTACTGTTACGATACGTATTGTAGGCACTGTCACGAAGCTCCATCATATAGCGGACATTGCTTGTCAGCCATGGAGGTAGTTCTATTTTAACACATAAACATTTTAACGGTGCATGAATGTCGTACAAATACAATAAATGCGTGTTAAACATATCTACCATTTGATCGACACAGTTCAGGTTAGACATCGCACTCCAATCTATACTCTGAAGGTCTGATTCGAAAAGGTGTGGGTCGATTTTTTTAAGCGGTCGGTACTTGATGAGTTTCGGAGCCGGTTTCAACTTTTTTATTTTTAAAGTCACACAGACCATGGCATGACCCCCTAATTCGGGGTAATGAATGACCTTATGATTGTGCACCGGTGCATCAGTGCAAATTATATCAATAAGAGAGGCATTGTTTCCTGTAAAATGTGTAGGTTCAGTAGTATTGTAATTAATTAAACTAGTGTAATTCAAAAATTCTGTCAGCTTGGCCTTATTGCTACACTCTTGAAATAAATTTATATTGAAATCACCTAATAATAATAAATAATCATAATTCCTAAAAGACATAATGGAGTCTGTAATGGCGTCAAAGAAAACATCGACATTAACCCACTGTGGGCGATATGCAGTACCTATAATAAGACGAGAAGCTTTTACACTAGTGGATAGCCACATTTGTTCTACCGAGACGTGTGAGTTTGGGTAAGGACACCTACGTACGCTAACTCCACGTTTAATGTAGAAGCCTACACCACCTCCGCTTCTCCGCAAGCCGTGAGAACGCGGGGTATGTATTAGCCGATAGTCGGCTACTGACGGCGCCTTAGCGTCCTGCCCCTCCGCCAACCAAGTCTCATTTATAGCTAGTATATCTAGCGATTCCTTTAATAATGCTCTCTGGAATTCCTCGTGATTAGTGCCTAACGAACCAGCATTAAGTAGACCAATATTTAGAAATTTGGAATTAACTGTTATTGTAGTTTAAACAGTAAATCAGGTAGGCATAAAATTGCATGGTTATATTAATATTAATTTTGTAATGCTGATAAAAATATAAAAAAATAACAGTTACGGTTCGCTGGCACGCAAGATAAACTAACATTGTTCTAGCAGAATACGGAAAAAATACGTTTAATAGACAAAACAAACTCTCCTTGACAGTACGCTCTAAATGAGTTATTATTACAATGCAATAGTTTAGTAGATACTTTTGATTAATATTACACACAAGCCCGACACTTAAACTTTTGTACAATATAGAATTTAACTTATTAGCTATACAGTATATTATATTATAGTTTGCGGAAAAATGTAACTTAAACATATTGTATTTGTATGACTTTTTAAGGAAACAGGCAGACAGTGATACAACTGTACTAGTTTTTAGCATTTTACACTCTTTACACTTTTTAAACTTAATTTTTGCTAATAAAATACACAAAACATAATCAAACCTATGCGAAATCACAATGCACAAAGACAACAGTAGACACATTACTATTAACAATCGAAAAAATAAGTTCCTGTCACTCTGTTTGATTTTTAGGACATTTACCGAAAACCCGTTCTAAATCGTCCTCGTTGCGTAGACGTTGAGCCCTCGACGATGGCAAGTCATCTCGTCGCGCGTAAATGCGCCCCTCCTTGGTCCATACGAACCTCCACCCCAGCTCTCGCTTGGCTTCGCGAGCTTTTCCGAGAAGGATACGGTTCGATCTGGTCAACCTCTCATTTATGTACATACGCATAGGTACATGTTGAGGTAATCCGAGGTCGGACGAGTCCACGTTACGCCTAACTCGCGCGGCGCGGAGCAGGTCGTCGCGCAGCGCCTGCCGCGCCAGCCGGACCACGATGCGGCGCGGGCGCGCTCCGGCGGCGGCGGCGCCGGCGGCGGGCCGCCCGTCGGCCGCCAGCGCGCCGGCCGCGGAGCGCGCCGCGCCCTCCCGCGCCGCGTACACGACGTCTCGCGCGTCGAGCGACACTCCCAACTTGGTCGCGGTGCTCGTAACGATGTTCAAGACAGACTCCCCAGGGAACTCAGGTACTCCGCTGATTTCCACGTCATTCATCAGGGTAGCCTGGTCTCTCTCGTTCAGTTCAGAGTGAAGCTGGACGATAGTGGTCTTTAGCGCCGAGGCGTCTGTAATTGTTTGAGCTTGAGATTTTAGAGAGTTTAAAGTTGTTTTTAGCTCAACGTTCTCATTTTCTAATCTCAACAACCTCTCCTCCATAACGCCCACATTGCTCTTTACCTCCGATATTTGTCCTGATAGGAATTCCAGGCTTTTTGTGAATTCGCTCTTAAGTTTATCAAAATATTTATTTAATTCCTGTTTAATTTCACGACCCAAGTTCGTTTCTATAGCAGATAACCTGGAACCCAGCTTCTCGTCCAACTTTGAATCTAGTACTTGGGCAATTTGATTTATAGTTACTGTAGAAGTCGCGGGTATGACGTGGTGTGCGGCAGGTGACCCCTGAGCCTGAACCTGAGCCTCTTTGCCTTTGGTGACGTCACTGGCGGGTGTTGTTTGAACGTCGTCGCACACCATATCTGTGCCTTCCCCAGATTGTAACATAGGAGTTTGGCCCCCTTTACGTTTCGTAACATTTAAGCAATGATCACACTGCCACTTACGCTTCAAATCATACATATTGCCCATTAATACGACGAAGACATATTTAGGCACTGAAAGTGGTATGTGTCTTTGCACAATTGACAAGTTAGCATCTCATTCTCAGTGACAGTTCTACAGCATCCTTGGCACAAAGGCATTTTTCTAGTTACTTATTTACCTAGTTATCAATCAAATCAGCTGTGTAATGATGAATGACGGGCGGTGACAGTAACGGTGCAGTGTGCGAGCGAGAGCGAAGCAAGCGATGAAGAGCGTGTGTGAAGCGTTTAGCAAGTTAGCAACAGAGGTGAGTGACCCCGACCTTGACGGACGTTCACTTTCAATGACACACGTTGGCACTATTTTATTAATTCACAATTTACCACAATGAATTCCACTATATTTCACTAACAAATATTATTAGCAATTAGATTATTATATTAGCTTTAAGACTGTCTAAATTTTATTTGTTAACTTTTGTATTTTACTATGTTTTAAACGAAAATAAACGGAGCGTTTTAAAACAGTGTTTGCCTCACGAGACGCGCGGCGAAACTCCGCCAACAAAATAGGCCGATCACGTGATCAAATTTGTATGAAAGGTATACATTCTTTTTTGCGAATTCACCATTGGTTATTTAGGGAAAGTTGCTCTGTTTCATGAGTAGAAGCCACTGTGAACTTTTCGTGGGGGGTCCAAAAATAACCCTGTAAAAGTGTTGACTGACTCGGTGGCGCAAAGGTTAGTGCTCCTGTCTACTGATCTGATATGATCGTATGTTCGATTTCCACCCAGGACAAACATTCCGAGTGTATTATCAATAATGTATATCAATATCAGTCTCTGGTTCCCATAACCTCCTCAGTCCTGAGGCATGATTTCGTTTGTAACACTGAAAAAAATCATTTCGACGTACTAAGGGGTTTTATATAAGTAAAATATATATTTTGTTTGTCCTCTATGTAACACCTTTTTTGTATCTAGTTCCAATGCATTGCAATAAGTTTTATTTAAAAGTTCGCCAGGGAAAGCCCCACGGAAAATGTCCCCTATACCCGGACGTGAGGACCGAGGAGGATAATATAGGGAAACCTTGTTTTCTTTCTATGCACAATAAATAATATCGAATCTTATAGAAGTTTCTTCCTGCAGCCTTTTTATACATTAGATAGATAGATAGGTTGTACTCTTTATTGTATATAGAAAAAAAAACAACAAACTGTATAATAATAAAGATTACTATAGATTATTTTATTACACTATTTATTTATGAAGCGGTCGTGGCTCAGTGCGGCTTGCGTGGTTGCGTCGATCACGCAGGACTAATTGCTATAGACACGGTTACAACCTGGATGGGTCTGACTGTTAGTGGCATTTATATCGACCGTTTCCGTGCTTCGCAAAGAACGTTAAGCCCTTGGTGCTGGCTGCTATCACTAGATGGCAGTCGTTTAGCCATGTCGGAGGCGCCTTGAAAACTTCTGACACAGATTGGCCACTAGCCCACCAATCTCCACCAATCTGGACTTGGCCCTCGTGAGTGGAGTATGGCCTAACCTTCCCGAGTTATGGGAAGAGACCCGTGCCCCTGCAGTGGGGACGTAATGGGTTTTTAACAGCATTTATTTATTCTCCAACAGCGGACCCAGAGAAAGAGAACATACTTATAGCATGCCTGCCAAGCGGCCAGTACGTCGGCGTGAAGCTATTCCAGTCGCGACCCGGCTCGTTCCGGAACGACGCCGCTCGCCTGCAGTGGGACCGGCAAGCTGCCGCCAATGCGGTCACGCTCAAGCTGCAGTTGGGTGAGTTATACTGCGGGCCCGTGATGGACTCTACGATGGTGCTGCGGACTGCGCGGTTGCTCACACGGCCAACGACCGTAGGTGCCCCGTGTTCAGCCGTGAGGCCAAAAAGCGAGGCATCAGAGTAAGCCGCTGCCTAACCAATATTATTATTATTATATCATTACTGTAGAGAAGTACCTACTCATCCTCCAGCGGCCACAGCCAACTGACCGGACTGAGAACATGCCCGAGCACGCGGCCAAGCCTCATATATCGCACCTGCGGCCCACTACAGAGGTCGCGGAAGACCAAGATTGATTCATCATCAGCCGAAGGACGTCCACTGCTGGTCAAAGGCCTCCCCCAAGGATTTCCACACCGACCGGTCCTGCGCTGCCCGCGTCTAGCGGCTTCCAGCAACCTTCACCAGGTCATCGGTCCACCGAGTGGAAGCCTGCCTACACTACGTCTTCCGGTGCGCGGTCGCCACTCTAGAACTTTAATGCCCCAACGGCTATCTGTTCTACGAGCTAAGTGCCACTTCAGTCTAGCGATTCTGTCAGCTATGTCGGTAACTTTAGTTCTTCTTTGGAGCTTAAGGTACAATTCCTCAAACAAAAAAGTAACATCTATCCGGACTTGGCCCCTGTGTGTGGAGTAAGGCCTAACCTACCCGATGTATAGGAAGGAACCCGTGCCCCTGCAGTGGGGACGATATGGGTTCTTAACAAAAATTAACTCACATGACAAGTAGTCATTAGTTAAATAACATATTAAACGTAATTTTTTTTGTTGACAGAGAAAGGACAAATCACTCCACAGTCGGTGGTGGCTCAGCTGGTGATGGACCTCAACCTCACGGACGAGGAGAAGGCTACGTTGGACAAGGAGAGGGAAACCGGTGAGGAATCAACCTGACTCCTATTCTTCTCCTTATCGTGTGGCACATGTAACCGTTCTATCCACAAGGTATAGACGGCGGTTGCCTAGTGTTGCACTTAGCATCACCTGACTTCACCTATCAACTGCTATCAACGTGTGATCCTGTAAAAGTATCCAAGAACTTGTAGTTTTTGACAGATATGTAGATAATAAAATGTTAAGACATAAACGCTTTGACGAAATAGAAAACACTGTGTGTTCAAATTCATATAGTTTATTTAAATAATAAGAGTACATTTCGTTCTTCGATAATCACATTAGATTGGTTTGCTTATATAAGAATTTAACTTATTGATTTTCTTATATATAAGAATAACTAACTACTTATTATTTAAACTGCGGTTTACAGCCATACATACAAAGTTTTAAAACTTGTGTTATAGGCTTATGGGTGTTCACCGCATCCCAATACCAAGGATACCATTATTATTTTGATGCCAAAAATAAAGATATGTCTATTGTCTGTTATGTATGAATTATGAAAAAGACAAAGATAGATAGGTTTGGTGTTCTTATTTTCTCATCATGTTGTTACAGAAGAGAAACGGTACCGCGTGCAGTTCCTTAAGACGGAGATGAAGCTGATAGAACTGGACGCCAAGATCAAGACTTGCCTCTGTCTCGAGAAGGCTGATACGGAGCTGTGTCTCAAACTGCTAGACGAGATGGCTGGTGAGATCATCATCATTATGTTAACAACCCATATTGTCCCCACTGTAGGGGCATCCCAACTAGCGAAGTAGTGATAAAAGGGGGCCAATTAACACCAAATAGTATTATAAGGGTGATATAAAAGCAACCGGTGGCTGGCGTCACTAACTCTGAAATATCACCGATATATCACCAAATAGTAATGATCGTTGCTAAAATACAACCCTTATGTCACCAAATTGTGTTAAAACTGGGGCCATTTCGCGGTGATAGAAACGTTTCTATCACTGATATATCTATCACCACACTTCGCTAGTTGGGAAGGGTCTCTTCCCATACCTCGGGAAGGTTAGGCCATACTCTACACACGGGGGGCAAGTCCGGATTGGTGGAGGTTGTGGGGCTAGTGGCCAACCCCAGTGTCAGAAGTTTTCAAGCCGCCTATAAGGCCTCTGACATAGCTTAATGGCTGCCATGTAGTGACAGCAGCCGGCACCAACTGCTTCTATCAAGTGGGAGGCAAGTTCTGGTGCGCGATCGCCACTCGAGAATTTTAACCTCCTGACGACCAGAGATCCTAAAGTTGTTTTTTTTTTTAAATAAAAATTTCATAAATTCTTATTCATTGTAGTAATATCACAGGAAAATAATTTTAAAACATCCCGACTTGGAAAATCCTGATTTTAATTATGTTCTAAAATAGTACATCAAGTGCTAATCTAAATGTACTTCTCATAACTTTTACAGTAGACTTTTAAAAATTATATGTACTACGAGTAGTACGGTGGCCGTCAGGAGGTTAAGGGAAGTGATATACGTTTGAAGTCTAAGTCTCTCTTTGGCTTCTTGTCTCTTAAAAGCATGAACTGTTTTTACTGCGGTCTTTTTCCATTTGAAAGCAGATTTCATCGCGGTGGTTCTTAGCTATGTTTAATGAAAATCGATTCAGTGGTTTTGGAAATATTTTACTTTTACTCTCAGGTGTTAAAACTAATTTTATTTTATCTCCTTAACCAGAACTAGACGTGAAACCGCTGATGCTGCTCAAACACCCCACCTGCCTCGAGACAATTAAACGGATGCGGGCGTACGTCGGCAACACGCCGTCTTGGGACCTCAGCGAGAGCGACGCCATTGTGTTTAGTAAGCAAGCGCATCGCATCAGGAAACACTGTGACACGCTCTACAAATACATGAAGGTAAGTGTAGTTGACAAACGAGTTTTAATAGTAAAGAGATCACATGCATAGTTTTCAAAGTAGCAAAGAGATTGGATGTATTCACTTTTTAAAGCAGCAACGCGAAACGCCGTTGTGTTAACACGCTCTACGAATACATGAAGGTAAGTGAGCAAAGAGATCGCAAGCATACGGTCTTCGAAGTAGCAAAGAGCTTGGGTGCATTCATTTTTGAAGGCAGGAACGAAAACGGATGAATTTAGTAGTGATAAGAAAGCAGCAAAAAGGTCGGATACGTCTAATTTTCCTAGATGCAACAAAGAGATTGGACGCAGTCACTTTTGAAATGCGTCAAATGTTCTTAGATACAGCAAAAGATTGGATGCATTTACTTTTGAAAGCAGCCAAATGGATGCGTCTCATTTTCCTAGATGCAGCGAAGAGATTGGATGCATTCACATTAGAAAGGAGAAAAGAGGGCTGATTAATGAACTTTTAAAAACAGTAACAAAAAGTACGGATGCGTCAAATTTTCTAAGATGCAGTAAATAGAGCGGATTTTTTATTTTAGTTTTAAAAACAGTAACAAGAAATTAGCAAAAAGTACGGATGCGTCTAATTTTCTTACATGCAGCGTTCTTCGGATGCATATTTCCTTGAAACAGAAAGAAGATGGATCATGCTATTTTCGAAGCATCATTCAAAGATATTGGATGCGTTCTATTTTATCCAAAGCAGTAGAAATATTTAACTTTTTCTTCATAAGCATAACAATTAATATTCCTTTTTTTCGCCTATAAGATAGCTCCAAAAACATTTTATACACTCTACACACACTTTTAGACAAAGAAATGCCTGTTAGTTAAACAACAATTACCTTTAAAAACTTCTAAAAGATACATAAAAGTCCGTATATATGATAAATAATCTATTTCAGGACCTATTCACGACGCCAGACGGCCTCTCTTTCTGGGAGTTCTTCTCCGAGCGAGTGCTGCAGTTCAAGAAAGCGACGTCCAAGCTGACTGCGGACGAGCTGCTGGAGATGGTACACGAGCCCTTGGGTGAGTTTGCTGGTTCTGTTCTGGAATCAAATCAAATAATACTCATTTGATGCAGATCGGCTGTTCCAAAATACAATAAAACGCTTAATTCGCCATTTCGAAAGTTTTACATGAGCAACGTTTTAAAGAAAGTTTGTAGCCTTAAAACTTTCAAAATACTTTATAAATTGCCTTTTTTCGGTAGCTCAGTATCTTGGTTATTTTAGAAGATATCGAAAAAAGTCCGCTAAGGTTAGATTGTATGCGGGAAAATTTATATGTAAGAAAGTCCTTGTTTTTGTTAAATTGGCATATTTATTGTTTTATTTTAGAACAGCCGAGGTAGCACTGTACTCTTTTTGTTTCGTCTTTTTAGGTACAGTTAATAAATCACCTAGAAACTCCATCTAATACATTTTTTAAAATCTTTTCTTTATTTTTATTTTTTAGTTTATTGAATATTACATTGCAATCTTAAAAGGCTAAAACCTAAACTGCTGTTGTAGAAATGTCCACCCCCACATCACACACCATGAAGGCGGCTATCGATGCCGCCAACGAGGAGTCTCTGGTTGAAGAGGAACCCGTTCAGAAGAAGAAGAATACGCCAGGTAAAGAACTTATACAATATTCTTGTAATTGCAATTGTAAAGGCCACAATAGTATTGTACGAACAGGTTTAAATCTAGTATGGTGTGAAAAATATAACTCGGAATATGAAAATCTTTGTATGAAAGTGTGTAAAGTTTTATTGCTAACAACAATAACCTCACCATATTTTAAAAAAATACCGACTACATTAAAATGTGTCCTATGTCAATCTGGGGATCACGACGAATCTAACGACCTTTCAAACTAAAATCCATCAAGCCGTTTAGACTACAGAGCGTATTAAAAAAATATACATACATTCGGAAAACATAACCCTCGTGGCGCAGTCGGGTTAAAATGGTTGCTCATATGGAAAAATCTGTTCTAAATATGACACTCCAAATCAATTGAAACTATAATTGGAAGCTTCTATTCATGGAACTATACAATTTTCCCCAAAGAATTACCCAATTTCCCCATAGTCAATTCCGAAACGCATAATAAATAAATAGAATCCTAATACTTGGCCTGGATACAATAGTTTCGGGCTATGGTTTTGATACCAGATTTACTACTACCTGCTACATAAAGTTATGTGGAATGATTCTAAAAGTTAATTTTCTCCGTAGCTAAAGCAAAGAAGCCGGTCACCAGTACACCAGCGAAGCCACAGCTAAAGCGACAGTCCTCTAGAAAACAACAATCCGAATCAGAAGAAAAAACTAGCGAAAAAGACAAAGAAAAAGAAGAACAAAAGAAAGCTGAAACAAAAGAAAAAGAAAAGGAGAAAACTCCTGAAAAATCTGATGAAAAAGTAGAGGAAAGTATTCCAGAACCTGTCGAAGTTAACGACAAAGAGGCAAGCGAGGAAAAAGCAGATGAAAATAATGGTAAAACAACAGAAGAAAATGACGGTAAAAAAACAGAAGAAAGTGACGGCAAAACAAACGGAGAAGTAACAGATTCTAATGAAGCAGCTAAAGAGAGTTCTGAAGAAGCAACTGAAAAGGCAAATCAGGATATGAGTGTTGATGAAAAGGAGACAGAGGAAGTCGAGAAGGTAAAAGAGGATGGTGCGAAGGAGAAGGATGATGCCAAGGTGGAAGAGAAAGATGCGAAGGTAGAAGAGAAAGAGAAAGAAGTGGATGAGCCAAGAGCGAAGCGATCGAGAGGAGAGGTTAGTAGTGTTAAGTAACATATTAAAGTAAGATCTTTGGCACTGTGATGATTTCTTCAATGGTATATACGAGGAGAGCGTAATAGGTGTAGAACCCGTAAGTTCTATCGAACTGCAGAATTTTTTGTTGAAAACGCAAAAAAAATGTCATGAAAATTGGTGAGATGCAGATAGAACTGGGGCGTCTACTTTTGAAACTAGACAACTTTCCCCGAGGAACCCATAGTCATTTCGCGATAAAATACACTAAAACATATTTATTTATTTAAATATGTTTCAGTGCATGTTTAATCTTAGTAAATTTTTATTCAAAAACTTAAAATTTATCAAATTGACGCATTGGAATTAGTTCTGTATTGTCAATGTTTTATGAAACAAGCTTTTGAGTTTTCTAAGAAGACAACCAGCCAAGTTAGTATAGAAAGTATTTTTTTTTGGTTGCGAATCGATTATGGGTTCCTTGGGAATGTTTAGATTCATGAGTAAAAACTAGTTAAAATAGTTTCACCTGATTTTTACTTACATACTTTATTTCAGAAAAAATACATATTCTTCTACATATTGATCATTTTCTTCTTTTCTTTTGTGCCTTTCAGAGCAAGAAGTCTGAACCACCCTCCAAGTCACCGGCTCGAAGAAAGGCTAAAGCTTAAGCCGCATAGACACGACTAGGTAAAGGACCACGACCGCTGATAGCGTATCTTACGGCACTTTCAATAGCAAGATGAAGGATTTGGGATAGGTGAGCAGTCCTAGTTTAAAAGGTAATCAAATTGTCAACGAGTCGCATTGTACTACAACTGTTTTTAATTTAGTGGTATAATAACATGGTTGTGTCCATTTTATGCCTGTGTAAAAATAAAAAATAAACTTTTAGATATACATGTATGTTAATTGACGTGTCAATTTTAGTATTGAAATTGTTAATTGGTACAAAATTGTACATTTGTAATACGTGAAATGAATTACAACAACAAAAAAACATACTTGACAAAATTATATATTTTTGACACAACCAAAAAAAAAAATCTTAACATTTTTTTTAAAACCCCTTTTACAAAATTATAAAAACTAAGTTTAGTTTACTTCAAAGTACAGTTTATAATTTTTTTTATAAGATTTTATCGACTAAGATATATTATATTAGTATTAGGAAATTCGTTGTAAATATACACACATTGAAGATATTTCGCACATGTATTTTAAGATAGCATAGGGTATGTTTCACAAGTTCTATGTTTAGGGCTGGAATATTTCCACGTATTAATATTTTGTCTGTCCATAAACAATTTTCAAATTGAGCAGATATTTCTGTCATTTAAAAACAGCAAGTAACATGTGCTTGTATGAGTTAACTGATCTTTCTACGATGTTCAAACCTTCAAGAAAAGAGCGTACTCCCATAACAAAGGTCGGCAACGCATTTGTGACTCCTCTGGTATTGCGGGTGTCTATGGGCGGCGGTAATCGCTTACCATCAGGTGATCCATCTGCTCGTTTGGCACCTATGCCGTAAAAAAATATAAAAAAAAATGGAAATTCGAAAGGCTATTTGCTTCGATTATATGGTTCTTTGGGAAAGTTTCATGAGGAGAAGCTCCCAGATTAAGTAGTTTCCGCTGATATTGTTAGGACTAGGTCTAACAAAATAGGTGTAAGAGTCGTACACTGGACAACTTATACTGAACAAATTTTATCAACGACTTCAAAAAATAATTGAACAGCTGATGTATCTGTATGTTTTTTTTTTCTTTCAGCTAAGTCGTAAAATAGAAGTTGTTTTGATTTGAATAGTTAATGGATTTTGCACCCATTTTGTTACTTTTGTATATGACATAATTAATATGTTATGCAGTTACAGATAACTAGGCCCACTTGTTGTGTTAAAGATTCTTGGTAAAGCTTACTATTATCTATAAGGCAGGTACTCCCGACATATTCACTAAAATAATTAATTTTCCCCTATACTGCAATATTAGTATTGTATACTTATTGTAGTGTTATTATGGGTAAATATGTGTCACATAATTAGTTATTCACTACATTGCTTGGACAATTTGGAAATAAAAGGATATTTTTAAATAGTATATTTTGTATATCTGGTGCGATATGCCGAGTGTTCTCATATGTATGAACAACATAGGTATTATGTTGAATAAAGTTAAGATTTTTCAAACAATGTATATTTTTTTGTTTTTTTTTCTTTCCCTTTTTTTTAGAAATCTATATGAAAAGTGTGTTCGGGCCTACCTTACCAAAATAACTACCATCTCAAATGTCTCGTTTCCCAGAACGACCTGTTCCAATTTAAATTAAATATATTTTTAAAAGGACATGTTTGAGCCGTAAGAAGGTATTTTCTAAATTAAAAAAAATGGTACAATACCACAATGGTACAATGGTATTATATTAAGTACGAAGTAAAATCAAAAGAGGAGAAAAACAATATTTTTTACACAAAAGTTTATTCAAATAAAAGGATAAGGCACTGAACTGAAGAAGAAAGTTTATTCAACAGAAAACATCGCAAAACTGCTTTCCATGAGTTAACCGTAAAAACATACTGCTCAAAAGAATATAAGGGCCAGCAGGATTTTTTGATGTATCATTAAAATAATAAAAGTATGTAATTTTTTTTTACGTTTTAATAAAATATTTACGATTTAATTAAATCATGCTATTGTTTAAAATTAACCTAATGTTTCAAAGTCTAATAATGAACCACCAGTGGGACAAAATAATGGGTCCACGAGGAAACAGGGGGTCTAGTGATATAACAAAAAACCTGGTGGCCCTTTTTTTTTTTTGAGCAGTATATTTTTAAATATAAAATATTCAATGTCTTCTTTTCCGCTTACAGTTTTCAAATGGGTACATCTCTAAAATTTTCTTAACAGTTCTCTTGGCGTCTTCTTTCACTGAAATATCAGTTTAAGAGGTCAATAATTGTTGAACAAAATAGTTGTAGATCCCCTAGGTTTCTGAACAACTTCAGATAGAAAAAAGCGGCCAAGTGCGAGTCGGACTCGCCCATGAAGGGTTCCGTAGCAGCAAGTAACATAATATAAAAGTTTTTGAGGTTCGTTGTAACTTGAATGAAAGGTAAATTGCGGTTTACGATTTATGACGTATTAAAAAAAAACTACTTACTAGATATCGTTCAAACCAATTTTCGGTGGAAGTTTACATGGTAATGTACATCATATATTTTTTTTAGTTTTATCATTCTCTTATTTTAGAAGTTACGGGGGGGGGGGACACATTTTACAACTTTGGAAGTGTCTCTCGCGCAAACTATTCAGTTTAGAAGAAAATGATATTAGAAACCTCAATATCATTTTTGAAGACCTATCCATAGATACCCCACACGTATGGGTTTGATGAAAAAAAAATTTTTGAGTTTCAGTTCTAAGTATGGGGAGCCCCCAAAATGTATTGTTTTTTTTTTCTATTTTTGTGTGAAAATCTTAATGCGGTTCACAAAATACATCTACTTACCAAGTTTCAACAGTATAGTTCTTATAGTTTCGGAAAAAGTAGCTGTGACATACGGACAGACAGACAGACATGACGAATCCATAAGGGTTCCGTTTTTTGCCATTTGGCTACGGAACCCTAAAAAGTGTAAACTTCGTGGAAAGTTTGAATCTGTTTATATGAAGAACCTAAAACCACAAAATAGACACAGAAGGTCCGCTCAATACAAACCACCAAAATCGTAAGCATATACATGCTTATAGAAATATACGGTCGTTCGAGGCAAGGTCACGCGGCAAAGTATCACAACAGTATCGTGACCTTGCCTACAACGACCGTATATTTCTATAAGCATGTATATGCTTACGATTTTAGTGGTTTGTATTGAGCGGACCTTCTGTATCTGTGTATTTTGTGCTAAAAGGGTTGCAATGTTCTCTATTATAGAACGTATGTATGTATGTATGTATGTAAGAACGAATGTCTTACTTTAAGGTGTTGTGTTTTTACATTAAATAAAGAGTTTTCTATTTCTTTCTGATATCTGAAACACGTGCCTTTTACAAGCTTCACGATCCTTCAAGAATACCATGATACCAACAAAACATGCCTATAAATAATCTTCTGTAACAGTTCTCCCTTATGTATGAATTCCTAGGAATTTTTAGGCAAGCTATAAAGGACTCTGAGCTACTGTCAAACGTAATGAAGCGATGAAGAAACCTTTCATGCAAAATGGGTGCTATGCGATGCGACATTTGCCTAGTTGCTGAAACCAGCAAGCAAAAAAATTGCATCTTTAACAATCCATATCTTCTCCACTGCTAGGGCACAGGGGCCAAGTCAGGATTGGACACGCGAGGATTAGTAAATTTCATGAACAAGGTCGAAAAAGTCGCTATGTTGGTCTACCACTTAACAGATACGTGTCGAGTCGGCGGGCGTTTCTGTGGGAAGCTAAAGGGCAGACTTCTGCGTTAGTCAGTAGCGTTGTGCGTGCGTGTTTGTGGCTCTAGTACTGTTAATGGTCTGGTACAGTATATTAAGCAGTATTAAAAGTATGGATATTCCCTGTCGCTCTTTGGGTGACAATCCATACAGTCGTAAGTCAGTTACTCGCTCGCTTCTCGATGTTAGAAAATAGTAGGTAAACAACTTAGTCTAGGTACCCTATAGTATATGTATTGTATATCTAAAGGTCTAGGTACTTACACTCATCATCATCATCGTCATCTTTCCTCATCATTCTCATATCAAAGCCTATGCCTTCATACTCGACTGCCATGCACGAGGTCGCTCCAAGAGACTTGTTCTCCATCATATAGTGCACAGGCAATGTAGGCTCGTTATTGCCTTGGAAAAGATTGAAATATTCCTCTCCTTCTGGTATTTTGTGTTCCTTCGGTTTCTCTTCTTCCTGTTTGTGGATTTTGTAGCGTCTAGAGTATTTTTTATCTAATACGTTTTGATCTAAATGTTTTTCAGAGTTTGTGGTGAAGGTTTTAGCTTTATTCTTTTTGCTTACACGTTTACTTTTAGAATCATTGAGTATTAGGCCATCCATTTCAGCTTCACTTTCGGTTATAAACTCAAAATCTGAAGAATGGTAGCCGGGACAGTCAGAATCGTATTCTGTTGTATGAGCTCCTCTTTCTAGCGCGAACTTTTCATCTATTGGTTTATCTTTGCCTAAAAACTTTACGTTATTTGCTAAAATGATTTCGTATGTTTCGGTCTGGTCTTCAACCAATGTGATATCATCGTAATCACTTTCATCAGTTAACTCTATATTTGTGATCTTTAACACAGTTTCTTTGTTAGGATCTTTCTGCGGATTTTCTACATTATCTCCATCATATCTATTATCTTTGCGTGTCTTTTCATAAGTGGATGTATTAAAAGGTACATTAAGAAACATTTTAAAAGCATCATGAAAGTTAGGGAGTGATGTTTTGAAACTATCTGTTTTAAACTCGTTAGTTTTGTTAACATTCACAGTCTGATCTACTGAAAAAGGTGCAATCTCAATTTCAATGTTTTCCATATTATCAACAGTAAAGTTTTCACTATTGAAAAGATCTGTTTTTCGTATATGTGGGACATCTGTCACATCTTGTACGACATTATCTCTCAACATAACATTTGATTCATCTAAATTCAGTAAAGATTTAGTTTCAGTAATGAAATCAGTATCGTCACATTCACGATCGTTTAGAATCGAGGAATCAACATCAAACATATTGTAATCATTTGAGTCATCAGTTAAAATATCTTTGAATTCCTCTAAGTCTATTAAGTCCGAATTTCCCTCAATTTCTTCTAACATATTAAATGAGTCCATAAGTGATTCTGGTAATTGTTGGTTGTCCAAGGGATTTTCGACTTTGCCATCTGAATAATAAACATTTTCGATAGCTCGAGTGTGGTTAAGCAAACGAATGATATCTTCTAGATCCATGTTGGGAACACTGTAATGAATTTACGAAAGATTAAAGCGCCACACATCACTAAATAAATAGTATCCGGAACAAATCACACACGGTCATCTGGCCCCAAACCACGGGGTCTCATTGCATACAACGAAAACCTTAGTTCATTAAAATGTCAATAGGTGGCACGACAAGTATCAATTTGAAATCGAAGTTCATGCAAAACGAAGAAAAAACCCATTAAGTTGCTAAAAATATGTATTTTGATTATTGTAATAACCAAAAAGTATGACGAAGGCCGATAATGCACTTTATTATCAATTTCTACAAATTATCTGATGACGGCGATGCATATCAAAACTACTTTCGTCTTAACTTGTCAGAGTTGAGGAATGACACGTTCTAGTTGAGTACCAGTTTATAGCGTGAATTGATAGATGGCGCTGATACAATACGTTTTAAAAACGTAATAGGTGGTTTACGTTTTGTTTTTCATATTTCAAATTATGTATTTTTATTTAGTAATATCACAGATAATATAATACTAGTAGGTTATGTGCAAAAAAGTAAATGAAGGAACAGGTAAGTAACCAGAATGTCTTCATTTATAGCCCGCGCCCTAGATGTCGCTAGTAGCGGTAGTTCTCAATGAGTGAAAAAAATAGCCCGAAGAATAGCCCGAGTTACGGCAGTCGCATTTCGTTGTATGACATGAGGTATCTGTACGTTAGTATTATAAAATCTGTGCCCAAACTAGGATTCCTTGTATTATGGGAACCAGAGACTGATACATTTTAAATCCATACATATAAAGATATAATATACCCAGACACAGAGCAAACAAATCTGGTCATCAGAAATGGTTGCCCTCGGTGGAGATCAACCCACAACTATCGGATCAATAGCCAGGAGCGCTAACCACTGAGCCACCGAGTCAGTCACCAAAGTATTTAAGTATCATCATCCGAAAGACGTCCACTGCTGGACAAAGGCCTCCCCTAAGGATTTCCACACCGACCGGTCCTGTGCGGCTCGCATCTCATCGCATCAAGACTTAAGTGGCAGTGTGCGGGGCACATAGCTCGTAGAACAGATGGCCGTTGGGGCAGTGAAGTTCTCGAGTGGCGACCGCGCACCGGAAGACACAGTGTGGGCAGGCCTCCGACTCGGTGGACCGACCTGGTAAAGGTTGCGGGAAGCAGCTGGATTCAAGTATTTTGTAGCGATAAATCTTAAATATTTTCAAATAGCAAATAAAATACTGGTATCTGAAAAAGTTGCGGCCTGTACTCATGAAACTGACCATACTATGTTAACTGTCAGACTGTCAGAAAAAGCTGATCGATTTGTTCTCTCTAAAGTCCATTTTTTGCAAATTCAGCAAAATTTTTGTACAAAATCTCTGCCCTCATAAGAAAAAGTATATGAGTCTATTAGTTTCAAAAACCGCAATGTCCACAATGAAAAATATTTAGGAAATTATTTTTTCTTACTTATACGTATAGGATAGTCGTGGTCGTATGCTAAGTATGTAATTTAAGGTTTGTATATCCCTAAGGATAAGGTGGCATACGACCACGGCTATATCCTCTGCACATAACTACACTGTGGACTAAAAAAATCTACTCAAGATTTGTCGCTCGACTTTTGAAAAATTAACTCAAGTCTACAAAACTGCTAAACACTAAAAGCAAAAACCACCAAACTAAAATCTTAAACAGTAAACAGACAGTTTTTAAACTTTTGGTTTAGTTTTTTTTTTTCTAGATTGAGTTAATTTTCCAAAAGTCGTGCAACAAACCTTGAGTCGAATTTTTCTGTCCATGAGTAAATGTAAGAAAAACATAATTTCCTTAATATTTTTCACTGTGGACATTGCCGTTTTTGAAACTAATAGACTCATATTGAGTTTGTTTCATATGAGGGCAGATCTTTAAACCTTACCAATTGCCCTTATACAAGGGTCAATAAACTATTCTTTGTTACTTTTGGAAAATAGGATCGTGGCTATTTTTCTAAAAAATAAAGTTCTTATTCTTGACTCCTACATACAAAATTTGATAGAGTACTAAATGAAGCTTCAGATAAGCAAGCGAGCAGAGCACTTTTTAATTTTTTAAATAAGAATTTATGTAAACATTTATCTATTATACTGTGAGCAATTTCTACAAATAAGGACTCTGTTATCAGTTACCTTCTAGTAGCTCAGAGTAAATTATATACCACAGTTAATTGCTACATCTATACATAGGTAAGATTCCGAAAGAGTGCTGAGAACAAAAACAGAAAAATAAGGGCACCTAAGTGATTCCATATTCGTATGAAGTACTAAAAACATTGTCTTCCAATGCGGTCAACAGATATTAAAATTTCGTAAGTACTAAGATAAAGCAATTTTTTCTCTGAGCCACAACACAACACAGTATTGGGTGCTTACCTAATGCATAATATCAATAGTTAGAAAGTGATTATTTTACTAATCTACAAAATATTTAATGAGAATTGAATACAAGTAATAAAACCTATCCAGGTTTTTACAGAAACATCACACTGAGGAAAATATTATACATTGTTTCAACAACAACAAACTTTCTATTCAAAGGCTACATTCAAGTTTAAAATTGAAATTCTACCCAATCTCAATAAGTAGAACACTTAACCAAAGAACTTTTATGTATACTACCAACCTATTACATGTAAGTTCAATGGCTAAATCTTAATAATACCTAATGTAATATGTGTACTTACCTCAGATACAGAGCCTGAGTAAAAGTAAAATAATATTATAATTATAAAATTTTATGTCTCTAAAACAAATTAAAAAATAACAAACATCTTTGAGAAAATGGCGCAATTTTTTTTTTTTTTTTTTTTCAATTTCTTGTTCATGGTTTGATTAAAAACTTTTTACTGTAAAGCCAAAACTATTTCCATGGTTTATAAAAATAAAACAAGAAAATTATTTTATTCACAGTTTTATTGGATATAAAAAGAAATGCATTGTGTTATGTTTTATACATTTTACAAACCAATTTAGGCACCATAATGGGCAGTTATTTTATTTAAATTCTTTAATGTTGGCATGATAAAGAACCCACAGAAAGTTAACTTTTTAAAATCCAGTGCATGCAATATGGTCACTTAATCGATACAGCCATTGAGAAATGATGAATATCCTCCATACTCTTACAATATAAAATTTATACATACAAATTAAATAGAATGGAAAATGTTTAATTTTGTCACTTTTTACCAGATTTTTTAATACCACCCGAGACCAATGGACCTTTTTGCGATGCCTTTGCTTTCGCCTCCTAAAACAAATATAGATCGGTAAGGAAAGTGAGTTTTTTAATATATAGGCAGGAAGAAAAGTATTGTATAAACACCATAACAAGTAGACTGTAATCCTAATATCATCCTCACTGCACTAGGGAATTTTGGTAAGATGGCTTTCTTAACATTATAATCTTCAGTTATGATGATTTTGAGCTATGATACTAGGGTCGGCCACTAGGTCCAAAGCCTCCACCAATGCGGACTTGACCCCTGTGTGTTCACCTTGGAAGCGAGCTGCACCCCAGCAGTGAGGACAATTATGGGTGGATAACATATATCCTACTGTTTCTGTAAGGCATTATACCTGCAAGGCTTTCTGCTGTTCTTTCAACTTCTGTTTTAGGGCAAGATCATCGTCATCTAATTCCCTTTGTTCCTTCTTTGGTGCTTTCAGGGGTTTTTTCTTGCCACCTTCACGGCCAGACATCTAAGTGAGTAAAAAAAGTTTATTTTACAAAAAAAAATTGTGTTGAAGACCTATTAATGAATAGCGATAATAAATAAATAAAGGGATTATTGTATATATGTATAAAATGGCCACTGTTGCTTTCATAGCCTACAGAAAACAACATTCGCCAATTTTATGTAGGCTTTTTCTTGCACCCGGCTTAAACAGTCTAATAATTCCTCATATTAGACTGCAAATATCAGGTGCCTTCGTCACAAGCATAGAAATAAAAAAAAAACTTAAAGGTTTTTTCTAATAACCTCTTAATGAAACCATCAGCCAGATACAAATGACGACATACTGTTTTCCAGCAATTTGGATGAAATCAAGTAAAATAAATAAAACTGAATACTTACTGTAGCAAATTTGGAGAAAATAGAGGCTGCAAATGCAATTTATTCGTTAGAAATAATTTTCTAAACACCACACCAACCCCCTAACACGACTCGTCGATTGCAAATATTGACATTGACATTCGGTTTTTTAAATAAGCTTTATTGGCTCTGGGTACAAAGAGATTCAGTATAAGTAACTGAGGCAACTTGGGAGCAAGGGAATGAAAGTAGAAAGCGTCAAGTTGGCGTCAGCCAGTTGCCAGACACACTTAGTGAAATTCTTGGTTGATTTTATATCACCATGATTTTAGTAGCATCATTTATTTGGAAATGTTTTTATGTGTAGCTTGGATTTTAGATATTTTTAATTTATTTATAGGCAGCAGTAGACGCCAATTTTCACCAAGCGGGCTTTTTGCTATTGTCATCTTTTCGAAGTCTATAGCAATAAATAAAAAAAATATCCCTAAAGATTTCAATACAACCAATCTTCGTATCGTGCAAATTATTGCTCATAATATTTTTGTAGGCGTTTTTATGCGTGCTAAGTGCTAACCTAACTAACCTTCGATGTGCTAACAGCTTAAATTATCTTTTTCCTACTACTCGTGATAACAGACAACGCTAAACACGTTAAAAACAACCAACTTCAATCGTAACAACTATATTTTGCTATGTTTTTTTGGTATCGTCTCGTAACCCACGGAAGAAAGAAGGCATGCCACTAAAACTCAAACCAATCTATGTTATGACCGTTTCTGTAGTCAGTTAAGCGAAGTGAACGAAGGGACATGCAAACCGCAGTAAGCTACGACCCCCCTTTTTTATGTTACCTACAATAATTAGGTACAATAAAAAGTATCTACTGAACAGATTTTAATACAATTTACATGGGATGGCCTCGGCGTCATTATCTATTAATTTAAAAAGGTATCTTCTTCACCTTTAGGTCCTGTAACACCTAGGGGTGCATAGGGCCGAGATTACTTTTTCCACTCGGATCTGTTCCCAGCTGTGGACTTCACGTGCTCCCAGGACATGCCAATCGCCTTTAGTTCCTCATTTAGTTAACGCTTCTAGGTTACTTTAGGACGACCTCGCTTCCGTTTCCCACCAGCACGTTGCCAATCTAATGCGTAGCCGACAACACTTGTAGGACGACGAAGTGTATGGCCTATCCATTGCTACTTTCTACGACTGATTTGACCAGTACCAGGGGTTTCGTTGGTGAGGGTCCACAAATCGGCGTTTATTATTGTTTTCACTTTTGCAGCTTCTTCATACAACTGTTGCAGCTCTGTGGAAGCATCCTGGTAATGCGTAGAGATAAGGCATAGGTCTTTGACCAGTGTGTGTTGCCAGTGATGACATATGGATCCGAGACATGGTCGCTTACTATGGGCCTCATAAGAAGGCTCAAGATCACCCAAAGGGCAATGGAGCGTGCTATGCTTGGTGTTTCCCTACGTGATCGAATCAGAAATGAGGAGATACGTAGGAGAACTAAAGTTACCGACATAGCTCTCAGAATCGCTAGACTTAAGTGGCAGTGGGCAGGGCACATAGCTCGTAGAACAGATGGCCGTTGGGGCAGTAAAGTTCTCGAATGGCGACCGCACACCGGAAGGCGCAGTGTGGGCAGGCCTCCGACTCGGTGGACCGAAGACCTGGTAAAGTTTGCAGGAAGCCGCTGGATGCGAGCCGCACAGGACCGGTCGGTGTGGAAATCCTTGGGGGAGGCCTTTGTCCAGCAGTGGACGTCTTTCGGCTGATAGATAGATAGAAGGCATAGGTCGTCAGCGTAATCCAGATCTTCCACCAGGGAATTTCCCACAAAGGCATTGTATGCCACGGGGCGTACCTAACAAAGGATTTCCGTAGAACGTCATCAAGCACTACGATGAACAGGAGTGGAGACAGGAGACAATCCTGGCGAACACCCGCTTTGAGGTTTATGGGCTCAGGACAGCTTCCCTTGGTGAACAACGCGACACGAGCAGCCATCCTATTCACCAGTTAAAAAGGTATAGGTTTCCTTAAAATCAGTTCACAAATATTGGCGAAGATATCACGTAACATTACCTACAAAAACAATCCAACCGAATTGAGAACCTCCTCATTATTTGAAAGTCGGTTAAAATTATCTTTACCATCAACTTATTCCTCCAAGACCACTACCACAGACTTGCACCCCGCTCCCGAGCGACGATATAAAACTTCTTTGACCACTACCATTAATTCTATATAATATTGCAGTACATATTGCAAAAACACAGAAATAACAGATAACAAAAGGAAATAAGAAACAATATGGTCATCAGCCAAAAGACGTCCACTGCCGAACAAAGGCCTTCCCCAAGGATTTCCACACCGACCATTCCTGCGCTACCCGCATCCCACGGCTTCCAGCGTCCTTCACCATCGCTCTAGCGAGAGGGAAGCCTGCATATTCTACGTCTTCGGTTATGCGGTCGCCAATCGAGAGGTTTTCTACCCTGAATATCATATTTGCTACAATGTAGGTATGTGCATTGTGCGGCCTTTTGTGCGGCAATTTGTGCATGTGCGGCAATTTGATAGTTTTTTGTTTAACACTTTTCTTAAAGAGGATCTTCGCCGAAGGAGTCTAACTGCGCGGCTTTAGAGATTAAAATCTCTATAAGTCCACAAGGTACAAGCAACCACAAACCACGTGCGGGTTCGAACTATTGCTTATTTCTTAAAATGCGTATTATAAAATTATTAATTTTCCTTTAAAACCAGTCGTAGCCGAGAGCTTTAAATGCGCGGCAGTATTGTCTTTGTACCATTGTGCTATGAAAGATCGGTCTAGCTCGATAAAGCTGACCGCCCGCCCTCTTTGGAAACCAAAACAAAAAACCCAACCGTGTTTTAACTTTTATCTATCGCGTTATCTTTGCAAGGCAAAGCTCTCAGGGAAAAAAATCGGACCGGAATCAGTGCAGCGGAGCGAAAACTAACTGTTGGAAAGTAATTTACATGAGTGGAAGAGAGGACGAGGGAGCTTGCATCGTTGCTGGCCGGTTCAGTAACAACGCAGTCGCGCAACGGTCAAGGCTCCGCGGCGTAAGACCGTTGCCAGCTTCAATTTAAAAAAAAATACGCGCGCTCGCGAAAACGTCAATATTAGGTATTTTATCCTACAATATTTTTAAATTTATTTTCTGAAATTATTTTATAAATTTATTTTTTAATTGAACCAGTAGAGAGCTTCATAAGCTGTTAATCATCGGCTTTTAGTACGAATAACTGTTAACTCCTCAGTGCCGGTGGATAATGAGTTCGCTGTGATTGTGAGAGCTTCGACTTAACTGGCACCCGTTAAACAGGTGAATATAAAATTGATTTTTACGCACCGTTGTTGCAATTTTATCGCCCTTTTACAACCACTTTTTGCGTGCTGTTAGTTTTATTTTGGCTCTTCAAGGCCTACTTAAGATGTCTTACTCTTAGCGAGAATTTTTAATTTTAAAAACAAACTCTTCAGAAGTCCAATCCAAAGAGGTTTAATGCTGTTTTTTCCTACACCAAGTCATATTTATCAGTATGTGTAGTCGAGACGATCGGGAATAACGGCCCTGCAATCATAGGTTGTTGCTCTTCCTACCTGAGTTCAAAGAAATAAAACCAATACGAAAAGCTGCTAGACCGCAAATAAACACCGAGTGCAGTGAAGCAAACTTAAAAACACAAACGACTTTTTTATCGCAACTCCTGGAAGACTTGTTACATACACTTATACTTAATTGCATGTTTGTTAAGGGTCATTGATCGTTTAAGACTTTACTGCATTTATCTTTAACCGCCTTACAAAACGAGAGTACAAAAGTAGTCATGGTATAGGTACTTTTTACTTTATTTATTAATGAAAATATTAAAAACTCCTTACTTCACTCTCACTCGCCACATTATTTCTGTCACACTAAAAAGTTTGAATTCCTTCCAAAAAGTTTCTCTAATGTGCGTTTAGGCTGTGTTCACGGTGAGTTCCGTTGTTGTGACTGAAATGTAGGTCAGTGAAATGATCGAAACACGGCCCCGTATGGAATCCGACCCAACGTCCGCGACTGACCGATTTCGTTGTCACCAAGAAAGGCCGGCATTATTTCTTTATTCAAAACACAACTTTCCTTAAATTATTTTGTCACGACAAAACTGGTACTATAAAATACAAATTTTGCATTTTTTAAACGCGAGGTTTAACGGCAAAGGATTTAAACTGTTCCAGTTTAGTTTTGATCAGATTTTTTTACAATTTTTATTGTTAATTTCCGTATTTTTGGAGATCGATAAAAAAGCAATTAAGATTTTTATTGCGATAATTTGGTTTACAGGTCAATACTAAAGAATAATAGCTTTTCTTGTCTATGTAGTATTGTTCCGAACTTTTATTTTAGACCGTGAATCACCTACACTATTTGAAGATAACTTATACCTATATAGGTACCTACTTATTTACTTTTAATAATTTACTATTTTTACTGTTACATATTATCTGAATAGGAATAGGTAATAACAATTACATATCGAGGGTTCACGGGCGACTTGTATTAAGCGACATTTTTAGAAATGTTCAGGAGACTGATTTAAAAAAATATTTCTAAGAAAAATAATCATTAAAACTTAACTTCTTAGTATTATATAGATTCTCGATATTCTTAATATTTTAAATATTATTCAGAAGTTATTTTTTGTGAGGTATTTTGTAAGAAATAAATTTTTAAAGTAGAGGTTACCTGTGTTTCCAAAAATGTCGCTTAATACAAGTCGCCCGTGAACCCTCGATATATTACGTATAATTTACATATACATTACTAATAATAATTAAGGTAAAATGTCTACCTCAAAAATTGTAACCATGGCTTGTACTCATGGAACTAAATAACTTATTATATTTAAATTATAATATTTTATGAACAACATCAAGAGTATTAATATTATTATATCTCTGAACAGATGTTTTATTGAAACAGTAGAGAAACTAACTACTTAGCTTGGAATTTTATGACATGTGCATTTTTTTTATTTACAACCCAACTAACGCAAATGGGTTGCACAAGGGCTTTATAGCGTATCCGATTGCGTCTTATAGCTGTAACTTGTTAGTTCCATAGCGCGCTATGGAACCTTTATAAACCGCTTATGCCTCCAGGGGGCCGCCAATTTTTGGCAGCCTACAGTTCTAGAGGAACTGCTTAACAGTGATTGTAAAGTGCTTGAATAGCGAAAATTGCGGATGAAAGCTGTATTTCGGTTCCTGTAGCGCTTCAGGAACTCACGTTGGCTGCTTAATTGAACGAATATGATTCTAAATCATTCACTCGATCAAAATCATTCTTCTAATGAGGTTAACAAAATATTCCAGAAGTGGTTGTGGGCTGATTATTATCTGTTTTAGTAGTAAGTTTTATTGTAGAACAAATAATGGCAATGAAATATTTGACATTTGACTTAAATAATGGTGGAGTTTTTGTGAACATATATTTATCCTGAAGTTTCGAATTGTTCGTGTGTAAAAACAGTTGGTAATTAAATTTATCGTGAAATATATGCAATGTTTTGGGTAAAAAAATCGTAAAATTGATTCATTTATTTTATTTTATTTTTCTTTTATATCTCAGTTTTGTTGCTAATTACGCCTATTTAAGTTCGCTTGTGTATATTATAAACACGAGAATCCATTATTAGGCCTCAACCAAATTATGTAGAGTGTTTGTAGTAACAAATTTTAGAAAAATAAGTACATAAATTCATTGCCAAAAATGGCGTTTTGCTGTTGCAGTCTTAGGTTCTAATTTTCACTACAATAGAACTCTTATAGAACTATGAGCATTAAAAAGTACTGTTGTATAGTTATTGTCTTCTTTGTTAGACATGTTTGTCTATTCGGTCAATTAAGCAGCCAACGTGAGTTCTTGAAGCGCTACAGGAACCGAAATGCAGCTTTCATCCGCTATTTTCGCTATTCAAGCACTTTACAATCACTGTTAAGCAGTTCCTCTAGATCTGTAGGCTGCCAAAAATTGGCGGCCCCCTGGAGGCATAAGCGGTTTATAAAGGTTCCATAGCGCGCTATGGAACTAACAAGTTACAGCTATAAGACGCAATCGGATACGCTATAAAGCCCTTGTGCAACCCATTTGTGTTAGTTGGGAAAGAAATCATTAACGAATACACTAAAATAGCACGTTACTACTTAATTTCCAAAGAAGTTTTATATCATCGCTCCATTTCAATTTAACAATTAGTTTGGAACAAAACTTTTTTTTGACATTTGATAAAAAGTAACTCAAATGACTATCAATCAACTACCCTATTTTCTGAACTCTCCATACAAAGGTAAATGGTTAATCCAAAGATCTATTTGTATTCACGTTTTGTATTGGAGAGATCATTTTTGACGTTTATTTTGAAAGTTGTAGACCAAAAGTTGTCACATTTGACCCAAATAATAGTCTGGGCTGGAATCTGATATAGTCACATCCACTATTTAAAAAATCACAACGTACACTTCGGCTGTTCCAAAATGAAACACTGAATAGGTACGCTATTTTGATAATTTTACACGAGCAACATTTTATAGAAAATCTGTTGCCTTACAATTTTCAAAGTACTTTATTGACTGCCACGTAACTCAGTATCTTTGTTTTTTCATTTTTTGTAAAATTGGGAAATTCATTCAGTGATTTATTTTGGAACAGCCGAGTTACTTACGTAACTTACGTAACTTACGTAATTTAATGAAACATATTACATAACTCTTCGTAAAACCAAGTATATTTAGTTACAATGGTGGCTGTGTATTTCGTAAAGGAAACTGATAAAAGTTTTCCTATAGTGGCGTCAATGCGGGTAGCTCTATAGTTAGTTACCATAGATTTCAAACTTATTTCTGCCACCGACCTTAATTTATTTGAGTTTTTTTTTATAATTCGTATGGGTTCCTTGGGGAAAACTGTTCAGTCTAATGAGTAGATAAGTCATAAATTAAACTAGTTTTCGGTCAAGTTATTTTTACAAGTTCTCGTTCGTCTGAATAAATCACAAATAATGGCCCCTCGAGAAAATATGTTTTCCCAAGTAAAAGGCAAATGCTTTTCTGTCCATGAATCCTAGTCTTACCAAATTTTGTTTGAACATGTACATTTTTTCTTTTAAATTCTAAACTGTTAATTAACTACTTATCAGTAAAAAACTGTTAATATTATTTGTGTAAAACAAGTTCCACTAGCTGTATTAATTATTCATGCAAAATTATTGTATCTTTGATTTATTTTACATTTTAAAAATAACAAATGTTCACATTCGTACGACTCAGGAAGAGTCGTACGAATGTGAACATTTCTATAGAAAAGACATTAACGCGCTACGCAAATACCGTTGATGTCTTTTGTACGAAACGACTGCGACCTACGAAATTAATTTAAAATGGAAGCAATAAGTAGTTGACTATAATAATCACTAAATTGATTTTTATCGGTAAGTCTGAATAACTTTATGTAATAAAATATTGACAGTTTTTCGTACTGAAATCTTTTTACGGTTTAGATTTATCTACATACCTACTACATACTAACAAACTGCTGATCGAATACATACGTCACTACTCTTGTATGTATGTTTGTTTCTTTGACTAAATCTGTAAACTAAATACCCTAAATACCCTAAAAACCTTCAAGATCTTGTAAGCTTCGTTAATTGTGAGTGTTAAAACTTAAAACTGTTGGAGCGACTCTTCTCGCTCCGCTAACACTTCCCGCAACGTTGAGTATACAAGTTCCGTGTGGTAGGACCTTTACACTAGGTAGAAGAAAATGAAAAAAAAAGAAACATTTAGATTACCATTCGCTTACCATCAGGTGATCCGTCTGCTCGTTTGCCACCTATCACATAAAACAACTGAATTTTGTTACTAAGCTTTATGCAATTAGGTTTTTAAAATAAACTCATTATGGTATCATATCACTTACAATTATTTTACTATTTTTATTATAAATAGCAAACGAATTCCAACGGTACTTTGGCGGTGTACGACCATCTTGATGTGTTACATTACTTAATAGGTCTGGAAATTTACACACAATGCCTCAAATTGTTCGCGTGGTAATAATTTTAATTTGCCGTTCGTATCACGTTCATATTGTATTATATTTTGAGTTTATGACAGAATCATATCGTAGGGAAGGAAATTACTTATTCCACACTCGGGGGCCGAGTGCGGATTGGTGGAGGTTGTGGGGCTAGTGGCCAACCCCAGTGGTGTCGGAAGTTTTCATCCTTTCAAGTCACTGAAAAGGCTTCTGACATGTGACATGACTTAACGACTGCCTTCGAACGATAGCATCCGGCACCAACGGTTTAACTTGCCATGCTGAGAACAGAAATGATCGAGATAAATGCGACTAAGAGTCACAACCCATTCAGGTTATGACCGTGTCTGTGGTCAGAATAGAATAGAAAACATTTATTTGAAATAAAAACAAGCACACACAAATACAAAAGACAAACAAGGAACAAACTAATACAAAAAATATTATAAATGTATTGTATACAAAAGTGGACAGATCACATACACACATAAAACATTATTTGCAAAAAAAAACCTATTGTAACTATAGAGGTGTTGTGTGTGTTGCAGAAATTCCAAATTTTGCGGTTATAGCATAATGGTAAAATAGTCTAACATGTTATTTTGATAAAAGAATAAAAAGCTTATTAAAAGGTTTTCGAATTCTTTTCCTCCTTCACCTGGAAAATAAGGTAACCCAATATCTGCTGTTGTCGCAGTAGGCCTAAATTACTAAAGAACTTAATTACAGATAAAAAAACATAATCCTCCGCTCGAGCAGTAGGACAAAAAAGCAAAATCTTTTCAAAATTAATTAGCTGTGCTTAGTGCAGCAAATCGAACTGTTCTGCATCTTTAGGTCTCATAACCGAAGCCCTAGGTATGTGCACAGCCCAGAGAGCGGTGGGAAGAGCAGCTTTACAGTTATTTGCCGAGATCCTGCTTGGCCTGTTCTGGGGCCGCACAGGGACGGAGGTAGGCGAAAGGCCTTTTTGTGGGCCCCAAATTAAATAAAAGCTTCAAATATTTAAATGTTTTATTAGGAATTTTCTAAATCATTATGCATGTTAGTCGAAAAGTGTCCACTGCTGAACAAAGGGCTCCCCCATATTGATCCCCGGACTAATAATTTTTAGAAAATATATCAAAATAATAATGATTTAAACACATTTTATTTGCCACCGCCGTATGTATTTTGCAAAAATCCACGTTATAGTGAAAAAAAAATCATGTGTATATAGCGCAAATCAAAAAGTACAAGAAAAGTTAAAATTGGTCATGAGAAAAATTATTACTAAATTGTTCACAAAAAAATAAGAGGTATTACTAGTAACAATTACCTTGCTTCTTGGCTATTACGGGAAATAACGGACGTACAGCACAGATAATTGCCTTGGGCCCCCAGCGGACACCTAGATGCGGCACTGGGAATCAGGTCGCAGTGTCGGCTCCCGTCGTCGGCAGGTCATCGTGGCGATAATCAGCTGCAATCTCGGAACACTGTTAGGTGCGCAGGGGCATGGTAGAAATGCAGAAAGTAGTTAGGTACTATAATTGTATAGTTATTTTTATATCATTTAACCTATTTACCAATGGAGATCCGTGGTTTCTGCCTACTTTAATGGGAATAAGGCGTGAGTATATGTATGTATGGAGTAAATAGGTTATTTACTCCTGTGGACCCTAATTAAAGGTATTGCTTGGATAAATAATAAACTTTTGAGACAGATCACACACAGACTTCTGGCAAACTAAGGGTTCCTTTTGACACGAGAATAATCGACAAAGTTGAAAACGTTAAAAAACCGACTTCAATCTGCATTATTACCTACCAAACAAAAAAGAATCATCAAAATCGATTCATAATTGGAGGAGTAATCGCGTAATATACGGGTCAATCTGAGAACCTCCTTTTTTTGAAGTCGGTTAAAAGAGAGTAAATACGTACATATTTGTTTGTTTGTAAACTCCATCGCATGGTAAATCTTTATCTTTAATCTTAATCAAAAATAAAATAAAACCTAACCATATAAAAAAACCGACTGCATTAAAATGTATCCTATTATTCTCAGGATCAAGACTAATCTAACGACACCTCTCGAGCTAAAATCGATCATGTCGTTTAGGCTACAGAGCCTGCTAAAAAAATATACATACATACACTCGTAAAACATAACCCTCCTTCTGGTGCAGTCGGGAAATAATAATAAAAGAAAACAACATAAGAAAAATATAGGTATTTATACAGAATGTTTTTTTTATTGCGAATGTGAAACTGTCCATGTTATTATTGGTGTGAAATGTGACAAACACTTTGACTCTCCGCAAAAAACGATCGTCAGAATGACCATTTTTGTATGGAGAGTCAAGAATTTGGCATCATCTCACCTGATGGTAAGTGATGATGATGCCGAAGATGGAAGCGGGCTTACCAAGATTCCCCAACGCAATGGGGAACTGGCTATCTTATCTTCATGCCGGAACACATCAATGCTTTTAACATTGATGTTTGGCGGCAAGACTTAGATAAGATGGTGGTAGCTAGCCAGGCGGGCTCAGAAACTGCCCTACCACCAACCAAACCGAGTCCACAAAGTTGGACCCCGCCGGGAATCGAACCCGCGACCTCCTGATGTGAAGCGAGCGGCAAGCCACTACGCTACGAAGGCGGTTAAATTTAAAATAAGATTGACTGATGAAAATGGTAGGATACCATACCAAGTGTTAGGAACTTGTTTGTTTGTTTGTTTGTAAACTCTTTATTGCAAAAAGAAATGAATGTACAAAACTTAAAAGTAACTGTAATAATTGACCACGCTGAATACGAGTACGTTAAAAAAAACCGACTTCAATCGCAACAACTCCAATTTTGATGTTTTTGTTTATTTTCTCAAAAACCGCTGAATCGATTTCGATAAAATTTATATGAAGATATTTTGATATTTTTTTTTACCACCTGTGAAGTATACCCTTTTAAACAAAAAAAGAATTTTCCAAATCGGTTCAGGCGTCTTCGAGTAATCGGTGAACATACATAAAAAAAAAAGATTCCGACGAATTGAGAACCTTCTCCTTTTTTTTGAAGTCGGTTAAAAATACTTCGTAGGAACTTCGTATAAGGTAGACCAAAAACGACCTTCGAAAAGTGTACAATGCTACCTACTTCGAATAAACATATTTTGATTTGATTGTGATTATGCTATAATTCTGCATATGAAACAGAACATACTATTTGGTTGAACTTTGCTAAAAAGTTTTTGTCTTTTATTAACGCATCTTTTTATTACACAAACAAATCCATCGCCTAGTCTGTCAATCTGTCAAGTGTGCGTAGCTGGTCACACCGATCCCCGACCACTCCATAGATAATACAATCAGATCTTTATCTAAACCCATCCATCGCACGCAAGATAGATCACTTACTGTTACAATTATTTCGTAACAGATCCGACGCCATCCCGTTACACCAAAGCCTCTAACTCCGACCGTATCTATGTCAGTCAGGCGGACGACGACGTACCGTTAACGTGAATATACATAAAACCCGGCTTTCATTGCTGTCCGTGTGTGAAAGTAGTCTGGTCGAATTGGTACTGTCAACTTGCCAATGTCCTATGAGGAGATTGGCAAACGCTCTAAAGGAGAAAAGAAAAAAAAAAAACAATTAAAACTTTTGAAATTATTTCTTAAACCGACAACTAACATTATGACCCCCAGTTTTTATTATGAGTGTCATAAGTAGAAAAAGTAATAACCGAATACCCACATGTTTCCTTTTTTAACCGACTTCAAAAAAAGGAGGAGGTTATGTATGTTCACCGATTACTCAGATACGCCTGAACCGATTTGGAAAATTCTTTTTTTGTTTAAAAGGGTATACTCACAGGTGGTCCGATATAAATTTTATCGAAATCGATTCAGCGGTTTTTGAGAAAATCAACAAAAACATAGCAAAATTGGAGTTGTTGCGATTGAAGTCGGTTGTTTTTAACGTATTCAGCGTGGTCAATTATTGTAATTAGTTAAGTACATATTTCTCTTTTTTATAGGCTGTATACATATGTAAGGTGTCTGCCTATGCCAACAGAGAGACAACCAATTTCAAAAAAATGCGAACTCGATCTGACGAAAATAGGCTTATTTCATACCCTATTAGGGTAGGCCTATACAGCCTAACAAATAAAAAAGTAATTATCTCGTGAAATATCTAACTATTACAAATATTACAATGATTGGGGGCAATTTGACAGATATAAAGAGAGTATTCCTAGTACAGAAGAAATGTGTGATGGCTGTGTACGGGATAGGCCTGAGAGATTCGTGTCTGACTCTTTTTCGAGATCTCAAACTCTTAACCCTTACCAGTGTTTACACCTTAGAGGTTGGCATATTTGTAAGAAAGTACCCGGGATATTTTATTTCAGTCACCCTTTACCAAATCAAAGGCTGAGAAATAGTCTAATAGAGACTCAAAATTGTGTTACCATCTCACAGAACTGCACTCTATGAAAAAAATTGTCAAAGTGTATAACAAACTACCGACTGTGCTTAGATAACAAAACATTTCATTAATAGACTGCGCAAATGGCTAACTGACAAAAGCTACTACTCTTTTGGAGAATTTTTCATGGATTCTGAATAAATATACCAAGTGATTGACGCAATGGGTACCCACCTAAATGTTTGCGTGCCATATTATGGAATGGAATGGAATATACCTACGTCCTTCGTCTGATGGTGAAGCGAAGTCTGCAGCCGACTGACGTTGGCAATAATATAGCGAACTGAGTAAATTAATATTTTTGACTGACTCGGTGGCTAAGTGGTTAGCGATCCTGACCTCTGATCCGAGAGTCGTGGGTTCGATCCCCGCACAGGGCAAACTTTTCTGTGATGAGCAGAAATGTTTGCTCTGAGTCTGGGTGTATAATATCTATATATGTATGTATTTAAATGTATATGTGTATGTATATCAGTCTCTGGTTCCCAAGATACAGGGAATCCTAGTTTGGGGCCAGATGACCGTGTGTGATTTGTCCCGGATATTATTATTATTATTGTAGTAGTTCACGGGACGAAACCGGTCCTTTAAGGCTTGCGTGGGGATATAAATCCAACACGTAGAGGCCATTAGAGAGAGTTTAATCAAAGAATGTCAAATGGAATACCCAGGCCGGGCCCCACCCCCCAGTGCACCAGGAGGGCACACTCGGAGGTGATACCCAGCGTGAGCAGAAACTATGGCAGAAAAAGGGAACTTACAAAATCTATACCGGTCTGTTGAGTTCTGTGATATGGATTGGTTGACCGTGCTATGGAGTGAGATGCCGGACAACTGCCATTTCAATATCTCACAATTTGAAAAGTCGGCAGATTGTGAATAGCCGCGCACTAGATGGGCCCCTCAACAGGCCACCACGAAAGCGGCGAGGCGGCAACATCGGCGAGCGCAGCTACAGGGTGTCGAGAGGTGTGCACCGCTTTCTACCCAGGGCCTCGGTTTGCGCCTAATACCCTGTGCCAACTCGCGACTTAGGCATGTTTCACTTCCACCCTGCGGGCATATAGCCCCGGCTGCCCCACTCTGGACGGCCAATTACGGCAAGCCAGAGGCGGAGACCGTACGATATGATCCCCAGGCCTGGTTCGGGCCCGTGGTGACGCCACTCACCATCAGCTCGCCACAAGCTGCCCTGCCGCTAGCAAAGGGTGTGGAGAGGTGTGCACCGCTTTCTTCCCAGGGCCTCGACTCGCGTCTAATACCCTGTGCCAACTCGCGACTTATGCATGTTTCACTTCCACCCTCGAGTGAAAACTCTTGCGACTCTACTCCGGCCGGCCGGTTAAGGCAAGCCGGAGGCGAGCCCTTCTAAGAGGAGCCCAGGAGTACTTCGGGTCCTCACGCTACTCACCAACAGCTTGCCAAAATTATTGAATATAAAATATATTATTATTATTATAATATATATGGCTCGTCTTATAAGCGTAGAACTGCCACACAATAAACCCTGCTTTCAAATATAAAGAAACTCATTAATATCTGTCCATCCGTTTGAGAACAATGATGATAAAGAGAGATAGGCATTCAACATAATATAACATCCCTAAAATGTTGCTTATGAAGTTTAAAATCCGTACAAATACAGGATGTTTAAAATGTGTGTTTGAAATTTTAAGGGGTTACTCAGAATCAAGTGTGCGATTACAGGAAAAATATTGAAAAAAAAAACGATTTAAAAAAAACATAATTTAAAAATACATAATTATCATTAAAAAAAAATTAAAAACATATAATTTAAAACAAAATTTACGATCGAATACTGACCTCCAATAAAAAAATGTGTTGATTTTTGGTCAACGCACCGAGTGGGCGTATAGATAGAGATTAGAGATCGAATAAACACTTCCAAATCCTATGATTCATCATGACCGACAATCTCTCCATAGATCACTCGATAAATCATTATAGTCATTGTTGTCATAAACTTACGCTTTAAGTGCCGTAACGGTTTTGAAAAATAATTAAATCTGATTTCATTGAAAAGTGTACAAGTCAACAAAAAAGTTACCTATGTTTAATTTATATTGTATTGAAATCGAATAAGGGAGATATAAAAAGTAAAACTCAAACTCAAAATGTTTTTATTTATTTAAGTAGATGTTTTGCACATACTTTTAAATCTTCGTTTTTTTTCTACCTATAGTACAAAGTTCCTCACCCGGAACTTGTACACCGGTACAGGAAGTGTTTGCTGTAGCTTTATATGCATTTTCGCCGCAAATACAAAAAAAAATATATTAAAGCCTGACTGCATAAAATATATCCCATTTAGGGTTCAAGAAGAATTTAAAGACACTTTTGTTTGAGATTTCAGTATATTAGAAAAATCACATGTTAAGTTTTCGGCAGTGATTTTTGAAACCCTATATATCTAGACACCTTAATGTATTACTTTAAAGAATCTGATATCTTTAATTGCTAATAGGAAGAAATAAGTACTTATTTTAGACTTCATTTTCCATATCAATGGACTTCAACGGGTTAAGTTCACAGTGTTCGTAGTATTATACGACAAAACACGTAACGAAAACATCCTTGCGGCACCGACTGAAAAAAAAATACACTATCAGATAGCCCTTGGCATCACCTTACCTGGTGGTAAGTGATGATGATACCGAAGATGGAAGCGGGTTTACCACGATTCCCCAACGCAATGGGGAACTGGCTATTTTGACAAACCAATGAAGGATTAAAAAAAAGATTGGTTAGGGAAACTGAAGCGTGTACACATTTTCACATTTATTATAACATTTATATGTAATTGTAAATGTAATTTTTAATTATAGAACTGTCCATCTATTAGGTGCTGGTCTTACCGGTAGTCATGACCCGCGAAATTAACGTAAAATTTTACAACAGGCTATATTTCGGCTTCATTTATGTGACCTCATCTCAAATGCTGATCTTGAAGTAATAAATTATTAGGTCTTTGTTTTCAATTATTTATGGCGGAAAGTACGTGAGAATTTTTAACGACTTTTTGATCAAGTACTAAAATTGTATTTTCTTTTGTTCCAGGCAAAAAAATGACGACAACGTCGCAGTCATAGCGAGAAAACCGTCAACCTACAAAACAACTAAAATGGGCCCTCCCTTAAGCGTGTGGCCGTACAGCCATCCATCATATCAACAAAATCCCAGTGACAATGAAAGTGAAAACACAGTTCATAGTGACTATTTTAGCTATAGCTTTAGTACAGTAGTGAAATACATAGACAAGTTCCGGCAAATATTATTGAATTTCACAGTGGCGTTAATTTTGTTGCAAATATTGTTAAATTTGAGATCGGTAGTGGCGGGGCCAGTGGCGCTTAACTTGGATTATATGCAAGGTATGTATTTTATCTCTTAGCTTTTATTTTTCCCATGCTTTTACTAAACTTTCGTCTTATTGCATTACAAGTACAAATTGTTAATAACACACTAATATTCTATGGATTTGTTTGGTCCGAAATAAAGATTTATTTATTTATTTATAAAAAAACTTATGATAAAATAAATAAAAGTACAGTCAACTGAAAGTCAAGTAACATTAGCGTAATGATTAATTTTACCACGTTACCGGTCGGTATAAGCTCAAATTACTAAATAAATTCTACTTACGTTTTCATTATGCCAGTCGTGACATTTTTGTCCATAAGTCCATGAAAAAATTTCTATGCTTGACTTACCACCACTTGAGGTAAATGCCAAGGGCTTATCAATTGTGGATAGAAAAAAATCATTTAGGAAGGGTAGTCTACAACCTCATATCACAAGCACAAGGGAGACGGGGGTATAAAAGTGATTAAGGGACGGCCCCCAAATAGTATATCAGTTTATACAGTGCGCAAATTACAATGTCATTTCTCTCAAAAATATCATTTTATGCAGAAAAAGAACATATTTTAACCAATCGACAGACAAATTCACCAGGTGTATCACGATACGACAAATTTTACGATGTGTCTACGACATAAGTATAGTTACGAGACCACAAATGTTTTCCCACTTGTCAAATTAAATTATTGTCAATAGAATATCGGTCACCTCCGTAATCAAATCAAGTCGTGTGTTTGTTACGTATTAGAGCAGAAACTACACCTGCCTGTGACACGATCTTTGCATTTGAACCTATCTTAGCCTCGATCTGTGACACTGTCGACAAGTGACACACTCTTTATACAGGATGCTGAAATATTTATAAGAAAATGAAGCAGTTTTTCACACTATTGCATTTTTTACGTAAGGCTTAAAAGTCTTCTTTCGATAATTATTTTTTAGGGTTCCGTAATTCCGTACTTTCTGTGACCTAAACAAGGACGTGTAACCAAAATAAAAATAAAAATACTTGGGGGCGAACGAATCAGTTTTTTTTTAAGTTTTTTAACTTTACTACCGTGTGACATCAAATGAAAGGGTTTATTGTAAGGATCTCATTTCTTTTTTGTAATTTTAAAATAAATAAATCTTTTGTAAATTAACCGTTAAGACAATTTTTATCAATAAAACAACCATCAACCATGAAATCCTAGAAACTGTTGATACCCCCTGATCTTTTTTAGAATCTTTATTGTAAAAATACCATCTAGTGTAAACCTCGTTCACTCAAATAGTTTTAATAATTACTGCATTATGTCAGTTAGAGTGAGCAAAACTATTTGTTCGAAAGGATTTTGTCACTACAATTTGTCAACACCCTGTATTCACTGTTGACAAGTGACACGCTGTGCAGTGCAGCGACACACTTGCAGAAAACCGACGCTAGCAGGAAGTGAAAGTTAGCAGCTGTGTCGGCCAAGAAATGTCGCCAGTAATGTTAGTTACCCAGTGTGGGATGTTGGAAACTGTAGGATAAATGCTTATTGACCTTAATTTGAGAAAAAAGCGTCATTAGCTCCACGATAGTGTAACGGATCTCTTAACCAGAGATCTCGGGTTCAAATCCTGGCCAACCAAAAATATTCCTCGAAACTTACGTACATAATCCAAACAAATGCTTTAACGGCAAAGGGAACACATCGTGAGGAAACCTGCACATCTGATTACTAGATGTGTATGAAGGTTGCATTGCACACGCACATGTATACTTCATTCCAATCAAAAAAAGCAAAAGGTAAACAAACGTAGTATGCAGATGACATTGACTTGTGTCAGTTCCATAGTAAGTTTGTTTACGTTTTGATTTTTTTTTATTGGAATGAACCATAGGTGTAAACGTAAATGATATTTCGTTGCCTGAGAGTGAAAACCTCGTATATGTGGAAAGGGTTATTTTTCAGGAGGAAGGAAAAGCCTCGTCGTAAAAATTTTGCTACCACTACAATTTGACACGTTAAGTGTGTATTCATTAGCAAAGATGAGGTTTCAGATGGTTCTACAATTCATTTCGAATTGTGTCTTAAATTCGTAAAAACTACAAATATAGGGTGGAATGTTGTAACCTCACCTGGAGGGAAAGTACTCTAAATAATTTTAAATTAAAAATTCATGGTTCATATCACAAGATTTCATTGTTTTCCTTTCATTTAACTTACCATTAGAGAGATTTGAATTTGGTCCTTATTATTTATTATTGATCCTATCGATTAATGCCATAAAAGTACAGCATATTATTTTTTCGGATTTCAGCCGGTTCGATTCCTGGGTGTGACAAGGGTATTTCCAAAAATATTTGAATGTAGTTTTGCTTCTTTTTAAAAATAAAGTTCCTACTACTATATTTCCTTTGAGTAAAATTTGCTAACTCCAGTATTTAGAGTACTTCCGTCCAGGTGAGGTTACAACATTCCACCCTGTATAAGACGACGATTTGCGTGGTCGTGGATGACGCTAAGTGCAACACCAGGCAACTGCACCATCTTTATCCCAGGTAGCGTTTGATAACACTGTTAAATTGTACCAAACGATACGAAGAGAAGAACAAGATTTATTTTATTTATAAATGCGAAAAAATGTTTGTTCGTTCCGCTTTCACGTCGAAACTACTGAACGGATTTAGATGAAATTTGGTAAGCAGATAGATCAAATACCCAAATAGCACATAGGCTACTTTATATTCCGGGAAAATGCATGGTTCCTGTAGGATACCTTACAGATAGTCATAAAGTGACATCCACGCGGGTGGAGCCGCGAGCAAAAACTAATTAATAGTTATGGGACAAATCACACATCTAGTCATCTGGCATCCAATTAGGATTCCCTATGGTATGGGAACCAGAGGCCTAATGTGAGGAACTCTGACTGTGTGACTCCTGTATAGGTTCCACATAAGAGAGGTGGTAGTCCTGTGGACCGACCGGCTGAAGTGTTACTCGCTGTGATGGTTGGGAGTACCTAGCTAATGTATTGTAGTTACGTAGCAAAGAACCTGATGGAGATTTCTATTAACAGGCAAAACACAAAGATTAAATGTGATCGCTTGTTTGGTGAATTTAGTATGGAGAGCCAGTTTTTTTTTAAGTTGACTAAGATTGTTTATTGTTTATTAAGAATATACAGTTTTACAGAAAAAACATCCAATACTGTATACAATAAAAACACGTTAATAACTAATTACAAGTATTAAACTATTAAAAATAAAATAAAAAAGAAACATGAACACTTAAGCTATATATTATATGTATAATATACTGAGATCAAAAATTGTTAAAAATATATGTCAAATAAATAATAATAAATAAGATATGTCAAATAAAAATATACAGGTTGTAAATCTAGTCGTGCGTCATATTATATTTTAATCAGTGCTTCTACTCCTGATTTTGACCAACTTTTCCCGCAAATCGCAAAAAAATTTTTGGTGTCTTCATACAAATCGATCAGCTGTCCAGATTATATCGATCGAATTGGTTTTTATTTAATCCCTATTTGTGTGTGTAATTTTTCGAGGGACACACTGGTCCACTGCCACCTCACCTTCCTTATACCAATGAAAACACTTGTGTTTTAGAAATCACTTTTACCTTTATTCCGTTTTGACGTAGCCCCAAACATTCGTTATGCTGTCTGTACATGAACGAAGAATAACAATTTGAATAGGCACAATTACTTTAAACCTCCTTAGACAATAGACATTTGAAAAGAAATTATTTTCACTTGCACTCTTCATGGTTTCACTTTGAAAATATTTGGTCATCATTGCCGTATTTGAAAAAAGAACTTTCAGTTTTGCTATATTTAAAATACGAATCCTCAGACTAAAAAAAGTCTAAATGTACTATGTAGGAATCTCTGGCTGCTTTTATACAACCGATTTTTTTACATAATGGTTTGTTTTGATTTTGAACGCTCTGTGGTTCATTGACACGAAGAGAAACTTTTTGACTGTATCTTGATTGAAATAAATACTTTTTTCGTCTCAGATCTTTATTTACTAGAGTTTGTGGTTATCGTTTTTATGACTGTCGTTGAGGGTGCGCAGTGCGCAAGCCTCTTGCACAGATATGAGTTTTTCGGGATAAAACTAACTACCCTGCCCTCTATCGATTCGATGAAATCAGTAGAGCAGTTAAATATCAATAAATAGCGTTGCTTTATTGTTGTGAAGGACTAAAAACTGACTTTCGCGATTATAATATTTAAGCATTTCAACTTTTTACCTGAGGGATATAAAAATATTTTCCCACCCTTTTTTTATAGTTTAGACCATTTATATTATAAATTCGTTTAAAACAAAACGACAGATAAACTTACAAGGGGCCAAAGGCATTCGGAAATATAAACTTCGGCATTCCGTTAAATACTATTTAAAACCTTATTAACCTATTTTATTTATGTTCTTTTAATCTACGTTCTAAACCAGTCACGTAAGCTAGTGATGCGTATCGGTATCCATTAATTAATTTTGTATATCATTTATTAAGCACAGTAATTCGAAGAATTCATTAAGTATGCCACAGGTATGCTGTAAAAGCAAGAGAAAGTGTCCTTGATGTCATGTGATACGATCTTTTTGATCCGTTAAGTTTGTATGACTCATCGGTTCCACCATATTGTGTGACTCAAAGATTTTAACGTCTTAAATATGTAAAACAAATAACCTAACCGATTTCGCGTCGGTGGCTCTGCGGTTAGTGACTCCGTCCTCCGACCAGAGGTCTGGGGTTCAAATCCTGGCCCACTGGCCACCGGGCACCAATGAGCTTTTCGAAACTTACGTGCATTTTCATACCGACTGCTTTAATGGTGAAGGAAAACATCGTGAGGAAACCTGCACATCTGATTTCCAGTTGTGATGGTCGCGTTGCACACGTCCTTAGGTATAAATCTAAAATGCCCTACACGTGACCGCGGGTGATGATAAGTGCAACACCAGGCAACCGCCGCCTATACCTAGTGGATAGGACGGCTAAATTGTGCCACACGATAAGAGAGAGAGAGAGCATAAAAATGCGACTAAATAAAATGTATTCGTCAATCTCCGTCTTTTAGCTGCCGTAGTCTAGTTGCTTTGGTTAGTCTGCTTGCTCCTGCTCAGGAGGTCGTGGGTTTGATTCCCAGCGGGTTCCAACTTTGTAGGACTCTGTTTGGTTGATGGTAGACATTTTGGAAACCCGCCTGGCTAGCTACAACCATCTTATCTAAGTCTTGTCGCCAAACATCAATGTAAATAGCATTGATGAGTTCAATGATGCGATGGTATGGAGATAAGATACAATAGCTAGTACTTACATTGCGTTGGGTAATCTTGTTAAGCCCTCTCTCATGTTTGGCATCATTTTCATTTCATTTCATTTCATTCATTTATTTATTCCATAAAACAATATAAATTGTGTTGGAAATTACACCTTAAAATAAAATAAACAATAAAAATCGAACGTTAAGATTAAACATAAATAAGAATAATTGATAAATCTAATAAAATGTCACAAAAATTGATCAAAAGATAAAAACAAATTATGTAAATTTCCAAAATATTTGATAAACCTGATAATTAATATGCCACAAAAATTCATTAAAAGATAAAAACAAAAATTATGTCAATTTCACACGGACTTAAAATAAAATAATAGATTTTCTTTTAATAATAATAATTAGTTATCATATTTACTTACCACCAGGTGAGAGTAAGATAATGACAAGGGCTGAGGATAAAATACGAACTGAGAATTAAAAAAAAACCAGCGATCCAGAAGAATCTATCACACCTTACACTTTAAAACTCATCATAATGACGACCTTTATTCTATGACTTTGGTGATCGTAAAAAAAATGGTCTCTTCATACAATATTGGCCGACCGCCTGAGCGATTTGCATGAAAAATCCAAAAAGTAATTAATTGAATTTATCCTTGATATGCTTCGATCTACGATTGATGATGTACTTTTATGTTCTCATCTCTGGGCAGGAGCACCCCAGAACCAGCTTCTCCCTCTGGACCGCATTCAACGGAGAGCAAGTCGAATCGTCGGCTGCTAGGATATTTCAGATCGGCTTGACCCCTTGGTGCTGCGTAGAGATGTAGCCTCGCTCTGCATTCTCTACCGCATGTACTATGGGGAGTGCTCCAAGGAATTGTTCGGAATGATCCCTGCCGCCTCTTTTCGCCATCGTTCTACGCGACAACATTTTCATCCCCATCACTTAGATGGTTGGCAGTCCACAACTGTGCGATTCACTAGAAACCTTCTGCCTCGCACAACCAAACTGTGGAATGAATTGTCGCCTGCGGTACTTCCGGACCGATACGACATTCAAGCCTTCAAGAAAAGAGCGTACTCCCATTTCAAAGGCCGGCAACGCACTTGTTCTGGTGTTGCGGGTGTCTATGGGCGGCGGTAATCGCTAACCATCAGGTGATCCGTCTGCTCGTTTGCCAGCTATGCCATAAAAAAAATATTTCTTTTCGTAGAAAGAATGCACGTGTCTTAGTCACGAGAAGGCCGAGAAGCTGAAGTGTTAAGAAATAGTTATTTTTTTCCTTTGAGTCACATGTTTTATCTTGTAATACTTTCCTGTCGAAGAACATTAATATTTTACGAGGCTTTCAACTTAGAGTTGTATGGATAATGGGGTTAAGCTTTTTGTATAGGAAAGTGTCCATAACCAAGATAAGAATTAGTTAATTTGTAGTGAAAGTTACATAGAGAGTAGACATAAATAAACTGAGGCCAAGTATTCCTATTTTGTGTTGATTTGTTGATTAAAACAAGATGTTAACAAACCCATATCGTCCCCACTGCAGGGGCACGGGTCTCTTCCCATATCTCGGGAAGGTTAGGCCATACTTCACATACGGTGGCTAAGTCTGGGTTGGAGGAGGTTCAGGGGTTGCCACTAGCCCCAAACTCTCAAACCACAACCAAACTTGTTATTAGAACATTAACATCATAGGTATTATAATATAAACCTAACAACGAGAACAACTAAAAAGTTAAAAAATAACATCCAGGTACTATCATAACTGACTCGATTCGTAGTGGTGAGCCTCACTTCTTCGTGGGATCGATACCCAATCAGGGCAAATATTTACGTGCAGAGCAGATTTCTTTGGTCTTATGCCTGGGTCTTTATGTACGTATATAAAATGAACGTATTTACTTAAGTATGTAGAAAATGAATCTCTGATAACTATAGAGGGTGTTAAAAAGTTCGTTTAAAATTTTCATTTTCCTATACATATTGACTCACTATTTTAGGTTTAGTATGGAAAACTGAAAAAAAGTTGTAAATCGGATTTTTTTTTAAATTTTTCCTGTATTCTATACTTGATTCTGAGTAACCCCTTAAAAATTCAAACGCACTTTTTTACACCCTGTATACATATGGGTACATACCCAGATCTTACAATAGTTTTAGAGTCAAACATTCTCCAGGTCTTTATCATCATATATCAGTTTTTTTTTATAATAATAATTAGTTAGTAAGTAAGTAAGTAAAACGTTTATTTGATACTTCAATCACACACATACTTATAAACTAAAATACATCAAACAAAAACAGACAATCAGATATATAACAAAAACAAAGTAAGTATATGTGTGTTGCAGTGCAAATGGGCCATAGCTCAGTGAATAGCTTTGCCCATTTAAGAGCAAAACACTGATTTTCTGCCACAACCCAAGGGTAGACAGAGATATTAAATACATATAATTTAATAAATACATAAATAGTTATCATATTTACTTACCACCAGGTGAGAGTAAGATAATGACAAGGGCTGAGGATAAAATTTGAACTGAGAATTTAAAAAAACCAGCGATCCAGAAGAATCTATCACACCTTACACTTTAAAACTCATCATAATGACGACCTTTATTCTATGACTTTGGTGATCGTAAAAAAAAATGGTCTCTTCATACAATATTGGCCGACCACCTGAGCGATTTGCATGAAAAATCCAAAAAGTAATTAATTGAATTGATTGATCCTTGATATGCTTCGATCTACGATTGATGATGTACTTTTATGTTCTCATCTCTGGGCAGGAGCACCCCAGAACCAGCTTCTCCCTCTGGACCGCATTCAACGGAGAGCAAGTCGAATCGTCGGCTGCTAGGATATTTCAGATCGGCTTGACCCCTTGGTGCTGCGTAGAGATGTAGCCTCGCTCTGCATTCTCTACCGCATGTACTATGGGGAGTGCTCCAAGGAATTGTTCGGAATGATCCCTGCCGCCTCTTTTCGCCATCGTTCTACGCGACAACATTTTCATCCCCATCACTTAGATGGTTGGCAGTCCACAACTGTGCGATTCACTAGAAACCTTCTGCCTCGCACAACCAAACTGTGGAATGAATTGTCGCCTGCGGTATTTCCGGACCGATACGACATTCAAGCCTTCAAGAAAAGAGCGTACTCCCATTTCAAAGGCCGGCAACGCACTTGTAACTCCTCTGGTGTTGCGAGTGTCTATGGGCGGCGATAATCGCTTACCATCAGGTAATCCGTCTGCTCATTTGCCAGCTATGCCATAAAAATTTTTTTTTTCTTTTCGTATCTTAGTCACGAGAAGGCCGAGAAGCTGAAGTGTTAAGAAATATTTCTTTTTTCCTTTACAATAGTTTTAGGGTCAAACATTCTCCAGGTCTTTATCATCTCCGGACTTTACCTGCTCGCTAAGATTTGCCTCAAAAACGAGTTTTGTGAGGTTATGCGCCGTAGTCGCAGGTCATAAGTACCGTTTGAGACCAGTTGGTCATTTGGCAAAGTGCGAGTGGTACTATTGACCTGATTACCGATATACCAATGTCAGGGTTTTTTGAAAAAGCAGGTGCTTTATTTAAGTGGGGGTAGTTTTTGTTTTGAGGTAGAGCGTTTTATTTTATATCCTTAAATTTACCAGGACATAAAGTACCTAAGGTGTTACTCCGGATTATTTTTTTATTTAAACATTTATTTCATTTCAAGTAACATGACTCATAATTGTGTCGATACATATCAAATGAGCCCAAGTTCACCACTGCTATAAGGTTCACTTTAAAGACAACGGTTCATAAAGACTTATTGAGTTTTGAAGTGAGCTGGTAAACTTTAATTATAAAAGTGAACTTTATAGCAGCGGTGGACAGTATCGACACAATTGTTAGTAAACTTAAACATTAATTTACCTATAAAGGGTATAAGAAAATTCTAATTAACTTAGGCTTCTACTCGACAACAAAAAAACAGCCAGTCAATTTGTATAGTGTCCAATTTCTTTATATCGAAAAAAAAATGACACTATACTTCATTCCAATCGAAAAAAAGCAAAACGTAAACAAACTTGGAATGATGGAACTGACACATGTCAATGTCATCTGCATACGACGCTTGTTTACCTTTTGCTTTTTTTTTATTGGAATGAACATTATACATATTGGCTATCCCTACAAAATCGCTGATAAAAGTTGTTCAGTATGATACATGTATGAACAGTATGATAAGCTCGGTTAACGGATCCTACGCCTATTTTGTTACAACTATCTATCTATCTATCAGCCGAAAGACGTCCACTGCTGGACAAAGGCCTCCCCCAAGAATTTCCACACCGATCGGTCCTGTGCGGCTCGCTCGCTTGTTACACCTATTTTGTTGTAATTTTTTTAGTAAGTTATCAAATCGATATTGAATGAAAAAGTTTCATTTCATATTTTATTCCGCAATCGCTCTAACGAGTTTGCATGAATAATTACAAAAATATAGTTAGCAGTTACGTACAATAAAAACATGATTACCTAATTATGGACGCTGTAGACTTCCGTATGTAAACCTAAAATCACAACAAATTGCTGACGAGATCAATTCCCCCATATTAAAGACATCAACGACCTCTGCAAAGTAACATGACTGTACCGAGGTGCCATCTACCTCAATCTTGTGGAATTTCTTTGAAAAACTTCGATTGTGAGACTGTTGATCGTTCGTTACATCAATCCTATCATAACCGATTCGATAGTTACTTTGACATAGATCCGCTAGATGGAACTAGTATATCTAACGATAATTTTCACTCCCTTTTCTTGGTTTTTGAATTAAAACTTTATTACCTACATTACAGAAATACATTTCTCTGTTGCAAAAATATGGAAAAACGTCTGAGGGGTCGATGACGAGTAACTACTGCTCTTTAAGACTATTTAGGTGCGTTATCCATGCTTGTTCCTTGATCCATGGTGGTTTTACAGTCCCTTGTAAACTTTTTTGGTACTCTCAATGTGAAAACATCAACGAAGAAACGATTAAACAGATTAGGTACTGTGACTGTGTAATCTTTACTTTACATGGACCAGCTTTTTCTCCACCAACAATAAATACTTAGTTAAATAAAACATTTTATGCGAATTGAGATACATTTTATGTAGGCGGTTTATTTTTATTCTATGTCAATCTGGGTATGAAGACGAATCTAATAACATCTCCACGTCAAAAGTATCAAGCCGTTTTAACTCAAGATGGTAACATACGGAGTCTGTATAGGACAGTTGGTCTTTTTTAATGCTGTTCCTTTAGCTAACCTATTTTTCTTTTGTTTCAGGTCCAGTGCCCGTAGCTAGAAATATAAGACACTTGCCTTGCATATCAAGAAGAACGGGGCAAGAAGGCCTCTGTATGTTTGCCATAGACTGCCTTAAAGCCAACGGGACACACCTTGGCACTTGCATAGATAGATTTTACTTCGGGAGTTGCTGTCAAATCCCTGATAAGACTGTCCTACCACAAATAATTGGAAATAACATCGATGATAATAGCATAGACGGCGCTAGCTTCGTCCATCCACAGACTGAAGATAAATTAGATGATACAGTTAACAATCTACACGAAGGCTTAAAGAAACCTGAAAGCACAAGTAAAGTCCCAGAGACAACGCAAACTCTACAATATAGGACTGAAACAGATGATGCGCAAACCAAAATCGATGATGTAGATGAAAAATTGACGACAGCTGTAGCAATAGAAACGACTACTAAGAGTATAACGAAAGTCACACAGAAACCTGCAGTTACTGAACAACCTGTCAAACTCTCAACCTTCCAAACAGTTTCAGGAGATGTAAACAGCATTATCACTGAGAAACCAGTCAAAATTGACAACGATTTCCCTAAAATTACTGAGTCAGCAAATCTGCAAACAACAGCTAAGCCCTTTACGAAACCTGTGTCCAAAAAGCCAACGTACAAGCCTAGACCAAGTTATAGACCAACGAATTTCACGAGACCTCCGTATATTCAGACTTCGTATAGACCGAAGCCTACAAAACCTATTTCAATTTACAATACAACAAGAAAACCACCGTACAGACCTCCACCAAAGAGGCCATCAACAAAGAAGCCCTTGCCATCGCCACCAAGACTGAATATTACAATTATACCTCAATCTACTAGTTCAAGACCCGTTTTTACTCGTCCCGTTTCCCCTTCAATCACATATATCAACTCGACAACATCTGCTGAAGAAAATACTACAACAACTTCTCAATCTCCATCGACGTCTATTTTACCAACAATCGTTTCAACAACGTCGACTACGACAACTACAACTACTACGACGACGACAACAACTACAGAAAAACCAACTACCATCACAGATTTACCAACTACGATAAACGAAATAATCACTGAAAAATCTACGGATAAAATAGTTTCTACTTCATCAGAGTCACCAGTTACATCAGAAAATCCAGTCACAGAATCGGAGAAAATAACGACTGTTATCGAGCAAACGGAGACAGTAACAGAAACAACACCAAAACCAGCAGAGGCTCCAGTTACGACAACATCAGCTGCAACAACATCATCATCGACAACATTACCAACAACGACAACAACTTTAGCCTCATCAACAACTTCTTCTACAACAACTGCTTCCACAACAACTGCTTCCACAACAACTGCTTCCACAACAACTGCTTCCACAACAACACCTTCTACAACAAAACCCACTTCGACAGTTTCTTCATCATCAATAGTACCATCATCGTCAACAGGCTTCCCGCCATTTGTGACATGGTCTAGTAATGTTGAGACTGGTACCAAGACTCCTGAAAATACTACTACAACGGAGGGTGAGTTTCAAAATAATTTATCTTACTAAGCACTTATTAATTAGGTAAATGCATATCTCCCCCAACTCCATCTATTTTTTTTTTTATGTGATAAGGAAGGCAAACGAGCAAGTGGGTCACCTGATGGTAAGTGATCACCACTGCCCATAGACACCTGCAACCCCGGAGGGGATTGCAGATGCGTTGCCAACCTAGAGGGCTAAGATGAAATGCCTCTTGTGCCTGTAATTTCCTCGGCTGTCTTACTCTCCACACCGGAACACAACAGTGCAAGCACTGCTGCTTAGCGGCAGGATTAGCGAGTAAGATGGTGGTAGCGATCCGGACGGACCTCGCACAAGGTCCTACCACCCGCATCATACCATCTATTTTCCCCACCTTCATGTAAACTTTATGGTAACAATCTTGGTAACAAAACAACCTATTACAGGGTGAACTCAGAATTTGTTCTCTTAACTTTGTTCGAAAATTAGCGGAAATTAGTATTAACGTTACCAAACATATTTTAAGAAGGGTTATATGTATTTATAAGTACATATATCATGTCACACACGAAAAACGTATTTGCTTCAAATGAGTCACATACTGAGAAATTTCTCATAATTAATGCTCGCTAAAGGATTTTTTGTCATGAAGATAAAGTATGAGTATCCACCCACACTTCGAAAACTAAGAGCACTTTCACATTAGGCGATTTAGCAGTGCGACAGTCATTCGACTGCATATTCAAAATTGCAGTGAGATGTTCTTAAGATAAGTAGGTACCTATTTTAATTTTTTTCGCTACCAAATCTCGCTGAAAAACTGCTGCGCTGTAGTCAGTCACTCGGCTGCAATAATCACTTATTGCGCTAATAAGACAGCACGCGACAATCACACTATAGCAGCAAAATGTCACTATGCAGAGATCGTGCTCATAGTGTCCCCTAGAAGTTGCATTGTTTCGACGACGACGACACGACTGCGTTTTTCTAGTGACAAAACTTCATAATCAAATCATATTTCAGAGAATTAACACAAAAACTAATACTATTTTGGTCGCGTTGTCGCAATTACAACGCTTGATGGGAATCTTCAGTATGTCGACATATTGGCTTGAAACGTCTAAAATTCTAAATTGAAATTTAAGCGCACCTATTTATTATAATATTGTACTACATGATTGCAATAAATAAATATGGAGTATGAACTACAACGATTCCATATTTGTTCGTCTGAAATATAACACACCGTCTCCTAATGTAATGTGAAAGAGCTTTAAGAGATCAATGACTGATGGATGGGGACTGACCCCAGTACATACACCTGACAGTTATATTATAATCACTTAACAATTCTAAAGCTCATTAGTGCAGAAGTAAAAATAATAAATTCGTATGAAAGAAGAAAAAAAAAATACAATAACAGTAATTTAACAAAATATTTGAAATCAGTCTGGATTCATTTTATTTTGTGACAATGTGAGGGTCAAGACGAATATAAAGATATCTCGTTTTCAAATTCTCAAATTCTATCAAAGCCTGCAGGCATAATAATAAGTAACGGACATACAATACATTCGGGTATAAAATAAAAATGCTAATAATTCCAAACTGAAGCTGATGAGTCCAAACATTTTTGTCGTTTATTTCAAAAGTAAAGTAAAAGAAAAGTCACATTTGACCCGAATAATGGCTTGGATATGTTCATATCCGCCATTTAAAAAACATCTTGTATATTTCCTATTCCGAACTTTAATTGTTAAATTAACGCTGTGGGTATGAACTCACGTTGTTTTCTTACCTAATGTAAGTAACTCGTAGTTAAAAATGGCGTGGAATGAACCAAGTGAATGACTTAATTTGCTCTTTTAGCTTCACAGTGCAGCGCTGTTAATATGAATCATTGTGGGTTATAAATATTTAATGAGTTATTTATTATACTGGGGTAAGATACTAATCCTGGAATTTGGAAACTTAATCTGGGGAATCTTCAAGGCGAGAGTGAATGGGCATTATTTGAGTTCGCGTGTACCACCCTCGACCATATCGTCATTTTCCATCACGTGATAATCGTGAAATGTAGGCAATCGCGCATTTTTAAAATAATAATAATTAAAAAAAAAACGGTTGGATCCACTAATGAAAGTGAATAGCTTTTTCAAGGAACACATACTGAATTCTCAAAAAACAATTTGGCATCTCCATTCAAAATTGGCTGAATGGTCGATCAATTTGTATGAAAAGTACATATTTATTTATTTTTTATAATTTTCCGGATTCCCAGACTTTTTTCAGAATTCACTATAGTAGGTGATTATTGGGCATTCTAGCTCACTTTTCGTTCGCGTTTGTGCTTTCGCACCGCTCACTCAAAGTGATCTAGAATCCCAATAATCATGACATGTATTGCTAATAGTTGTATGTGTATGTTCAGTATTTGTATTCAATATTCTAGCTCTTACGCTGACTTTGGATTACCAGAAGTAAAAAACCAGCAAGTTATTCCATATGAATCAGCTTATTTCATTTAAGGTGTTATAATACTTAATGCTATACTTTATTACTAGCATATGAAACAACAAATTGCTTTTTTAACGAGATTTAGAGTATACTTTAAACGCCTGTAGTTATGCTATAACGATCCAACTGACTTTAAAGTAAGTAAGGGACAATGTACTTTATGTCAGTGGATATTTAAGTTTAAATCCGCTTTTGACCTGATATATAGCTATATAGAAGAAAAAAATATAAAGCTAGCTACCGCATACTTTACCTACACCACCTTTACCTGTACTATAGAGGTGTTTACTTATTTTAAACATAATACTCGTATAAATAGTTTCACTAGTTTTACCTTGCAGTATTCGTTTTGCGTTCTACTTTAAGTATCACTTGTTAGGTAAAAGTAACATACATACACACAAGTGATGTTATATCTTCGCTTTGATAGTGTATTGAAACCTTAGGAATGCTTCGACATCAGTTAAGGAAACCAATACTTTCCATGCACTTCTTTTGTGGGAATTCTGTAATGCTGAATTGCATTATTATTTTATTTGAAACTGTAATCAATACTTTTGTTTTCATTATTTTCGTGAAACCAACTTTTTTGTTGTTTAAGTAAAAAAAAAAAAAAAAAAAAAAAAAAACGGTGTTGTCAATCTTTAATTTTTTAAAATCTCTTGAGTGCCATTATTTCCATAAAGGTTATTTATAAATACTAATTAGATTGTTATGTAAGTAAGAATAAGTCATAACCAACAAGTACAATGCACAGGTGTTAGTGCTGATGCTGATTTTGCAAATTACAGGCTCGCTGGCCAGCTTCATACCTGTGCTAGTCGTTCTCTATCACGCGTCCCGTTAGCTCGCTCTATTTATCTGTATATGATTATAAATTGTTGAAATTCATTTTGGAAGTTATCTTTCTAACGTACAGTGGTGACTACCAATCTATACATAAAAGTTTCAGATCACCGCAGTTTTGTAAAATTAGTTTTTTTTTTTTTTTTTTTTTTTGAGAACGGCTCACTCTAGTTGAACATATTAAGAGCTAGCAGGGCAACATTTATAATCAAAAGTATTAACCCATTTTTTAAGTGTACGTGTTTTTTGCGAGCGTAAAGTTGAAAACCGCTGACTATATTTTTTGTAAAGTCAGCAGATAATTTCTAATAAATAATCGGTAAATCCGTGTGAAAAATCATTGTTTTCGCAATTTTTACCCGTGACACTTGAGTGCTGTCTCTGCGATCCTCGAAGTGCATTCCCGCCCCTCCACCCACGCTACCGCTGTAACTACGCCGCTGCCGTGTCGCGTCACTGTTGTTGGTGCAACTAACAAATATTATAATGTTCGTAAGTTTTATCAGTTTACCATTATTTACCTCTATAGGTATTCTTATTAACATCAATTATTTTGTAATATTTAATGATCCAACGGTGACTTTACTGGTTGAATAAATTTTATATTTTAATTTTTCAGGTCTGGATCTGAATACAGAACCGCTTTGAAGCGCAAGTCGGAGCACGGATGGTTTGATTTAAGCGATTCTGAAGACTGTGAAAGGTATGTATTTAAAAAAAAAAAATCTTAATCAACTTTATTTCAAGAAAAATATATTTTTTTTATCAACTTATTTTAATATAATGTTTTCTTTTATTTCAGAAGTTCACCCTCGGCATCTAAACCTATAAAAAAGGGGAAGGTTAGGTCAAAACCACGATCGGAGCCACCAAAGATTGCGCAACACAATCCAACTCACGAGTTTGACGAAGACAATCGGTATGTTTTTTTTTTTTTTTTTTTTTTTTTTTTTTTTTTTTTTTTTTTTTTTTTTTTTTTTTTTTTTTTTGGTGTAGACAAAAGTGTGTGACCGGTTTACCAGTTAGTATTTATGATGTAAGGTTGGAAGATTGTGGGTTCGATTCCTATTCCTGTGATGTTTTTAGTGATATGTTAACCTGAAGATGGTATATATCCATTAGTTTGTATATGTTATTATCAGTGGCTTTCATAGTGCATGTATGTGAGATTTTCGATGGTTTTATTGACAGACTCGACGGTTTAGTGGTTCGCACTCTTACTACTAACCCGAGAGTCGTGGGTTCGATTCCCACACACCAAACATTCTTGTGATTGTTTGTTGTGAGTCTGGGTGTTTAATAGTTATATGTTCCTAGGGTATGTATAGTATGGTCACTCGTTATTCTACACTGGTATAATTTGTAATATTTCAATTTTTCAGTTCATTGTCGACTTCAAAAACTGTTCCCAAGGAAAAAGTTAAACAAAAAGCATGCTTGGACTCCACAAAAAATAAAAGGGTGGTGCACTCTGAATCTGAGGAAGACGTTAGGTATGTATAATTTTCTTTTTAAAGTTTTGATTTCACAAAATCATTTGTATTTTGTTGTTTGCATTTATGTTAACTATGTATGGCAAAGATTTTCTCAAACCTTAGAAAATGCTAGTAAATATTTCATCGTTCGTTTGTCTTTTCAATTAAATTTATTTATCTCTTTTTTTAACAGGTCTACCCCTGTGCCAAAAACGAAGGCAAAATCTCGGGTTCAGGCAAAAAAGCCTGACGTAAAGGATTGCGAACCCGCTGGCAGTTGTAGCAGCTGGTCACTGCTGCCACTCGACTCCGAGGAGGAGGAGGCGGTGAAGCGCTCCACCCAACGCCGCCGCACCAACAAGAACGCGCTCGTCTCGTCGCTGGCCCGCCGCGTGGCTGGGGGCAACTTGACCCGCTCCTTACAACTTCCTGATGGTGATGTATTCTACGAGCTGCGCATCTACAACGCGTCCGACATTGTTGGTTTGCCTATCACCGAGCGATACAAACACGCGGATATATCAGCTAAGTGCCGTGTGCCGTATGATGCACCAGATCTTAAATATTTAAAAAAAGTTTTGGTGGACATTAAGGCTCGTCTAGCCGACGCGAACGAAGTTTTCTATTCTTCATAATTTTTATGTTTTAAGAGAGAAATTTGTGTTTTTATGTTTTTTGTAATAGTCTATGTTTAGTTTTCGAAACATAATTTGTAAAGTGTAACCACCATAACTTTTTTTTCTAAATTAAACACATACGAAATACTCTTTCTCTCGGAAATTTCCATATCTAATATGTCTAATAAAACAATTTATTGTAGCGTTTGTGATCAAACTATAAAAAGTAGAGCTTTCTCATCTCATTTGCGGAGTAATTTACATAAAAATAATAATGCAGTTGAATTAAATGAATGTATAGAAAAACTAAGTTCTGCGTTCCGTAATCGTATAGCATCGTACAGAATACGAGTCCCTAAAAGTTCGTTAGAGGAGGTGACGCGGCTCGCTCCAGGCGTATACTTGCAGCGCGTGCGCCACCATGCGCGCCAGCTTGTTGCTGCCAAACAAGCACAACATACAAATGTCAAAGTTAATTTTGAGCTATTTGCAGAATTTATATTACCTAAAAATGATAAAGCCGAGATTAAATCATTCGCAACTAAAAATATTTCATTACACCATGTTTATGATTTCAATGATGTTTATGAAAATATTAAAAGTACTATAGTTAATAATATAGAAGATTTTGAAACAAAAGATAGTGGTTGGATATTTTCTAAAAACTTATATCTCGAAGTGAATATAAACAAATATTCACCATTACACGCTTCCAGCTATATCGAGCTACCAAAATTTATAAAAAATAAACGAGCATGTATTAATATTAAAAACACAGACAACTTTTGTTTTCTGTGGTGTATAATGGCAGCCTTGTTCCCAGTTAAAATAAATGCAGATCGTGTTAGTTCATATCCTGATTTTAACGAAATACTAAATTTAAATAATATGACCTTTCCAGTTACATTGAATGATATAAAACATTTTGAGAAAAACAATTCAAAAATTAGTATTAATGTCTATGGTTTACGAAAAAATAAAATAATAGGACCTTTGTACAGAACACACCAACGTAAAAAATATCATATAAATTTATTATATTTAGAGAGAGGTGGTCGGTCTCATTACTGCTTAATCAAAGATTTGGAACGTTTAGTAAGACGACAAATTACGAAACATCATGGGAAAATATTTTTTTGTGATGATTGTTTGTTATTTTTTAATAACGAAAGAGCTTTAACTACTCATGTTTGTGGTGGTGTAGCTACAATTTTACCAGAAAAAGGATCTGTTATTCAATTTAAACATTTTGAACGTTTGCAGGATGTCCCGTTTGTTATATATGCTGATTTCGAATCGTTGTTAGAACCTTGTGTGAAAGACATAAACGCTTCCGAGTATACGGTCAATACACATAAACATATTCCATCAGCTTTTGCATATTACATAGTATGCTCACATAATACTTCGTTAAATTGTTACCGATCGCACCGAGGTCCTGATTGCGTTTACAAATTTTTAGAGTTCTTACATCGAGATGTAATTAAGATTAATTCAGTGTTAAATGAAAAAGTTCCTATGATTTTTACCGAAACAGATCACAGAATATTTGATTCTGCAGTAAAATGTTCTATTTGTTCAAGGCTTTTATTTGATGACAAAGTAAGAGACCATTGTCATCTAACAGGAAAGTTTCGTGGTGCAGCGCATTCATACTGTAATTTACAGTTTAGGTTACCTAAATTTATACCTATATTTTTTCATAATCTTTCTGGTTACGATGCTCACTTATTTATTACACGATTAGGAGAAACATCGGGTCGTGTGAAGGTGATTGCGAAAACAAAAGAAAACTATATATCTTTTACAAAGTTTTTCTCTGTCGGTGAAAATAAATTTATACCGGTTCGTTTTGTAGATTCTTTTAAATTCCTTGGGACTAGTTTAGAAAAATTAGCAGAAAATTTAATAAAAACCGATTTTCGGTTTTTGTGTCGTTTCTTTCCTCATAAAAACCAGTTTGAATTATTGAGACGTAAAGGGGTATATCCTTATGAGTATATGAAATCTTGGGATGTTTATGATCAAAGCTATTTACCACCACGTAAAAACTTTTATAGCAGTATTACTAATCAAACTGTTTCTAAGTCTGATTATGACCACGCGGTTAAAGTATTCACTACATTCAGTTTGAAGAATCTTGGAGAATACACCGATTTATATTTACAAACTGACGTTTTATTACTAGCAGATATTTTTGAAAAATTTCGTTCAACTTGTAGAGTAAACTATCAACTAGATCCGGCTTTTTACATCACTACACCGAGCTTAAGCTTCGATGCAATGTTATTAAAAACAAAAGTTCAATTACAGCTTTTAGATGACTTGGAAATGATAAGAATGATTCAAAATGGTATACGTGGTGGAGTGTGTCTATGTTCTCTAAGGTATGCTAAGTCAAACAATAAATATTTATCCACTTATAAACCATCTAATCCTTCTAATTATCTATTTTACGCTGACTGTAACAATTTATATGGATTTTCGATGTGTTCTTATTTACCTTATTCAGATTTCAAATTATTAAATGAGAGTGAAATACGAAATTTAGATATTTGTAGCGTCCCTTACGATTGTGAAATAGGTTATATTTTAGAAGTGGATTTAGAATATCCAGTGGAGTTACATGATTGGCATAACGACTTACCATTTTGTCCTGAAAAATTTACTCCTCCCGGATCAAAAACATGTAAATTGATACCGAATTTGTTTGATAAATGTTACTATGTTATTCACTATGTTCATTTACAAGAATGTATAAAACACGGTCTGGTTTTAAAAAAGATTCACCGTGTAATAAAATTTAAACAATATCCTTATTTAAAACAGTACATTGATTTAAATACAATTTTAAGACAAAATGCGAAATCTGCCTTTGAACAAGATTTTTTCAAGTTGTTGAACAACAGTATATTCGGTAAAACCCTCGAAAATTCAGAAAATAGACTCGATGTGAAATTGGTGAATCAATGGAAAGATAAAACAAATGTAACAAAGAAAAATTATTGCGCAGAACAGTTGATAGCTAGACCAAATTTCCATAGTGCAACTATTTTTAGCGATGATTTTGTAGCCATCCAAATGACGCCTGAAAGTGTTATCCTAAATAAACCGATATACATAGGATTTACTGTATTGGAGTTGTCTAAATCCCATATGTATAATTTCCATTATTCTATTATGAAACCTTTCTACGGATCAAAGCTCAAGCTATGTTACACAGATACAGATAGTTTTTTGTATTCCATAGAAACTAACGACTTTTATAAGGATTTAAAAGAAAATTTTCTTAATTATTTTGACACCAGTAATTATCCGAAAAATAATATACATGGCATAAAGTTAGCTAACAAAAAAGTTCCTGGTCTATTTAAAGATGAATTAGCTGGAGAAAAACTTTTAGAGTTCGTTGGCCTTAGATCCAAATTGTATTGCATTAAAACCGAGTCCTCTGAAATTAAAAAAGCGAAAGGTGTTAAGAAACATTTAACAAATGAGTTAAGTTTGAAAGATTACAACAATGTGTTGAAAAATAAACGAGTTATACGTAAGACCAATGTTATATTTAAGTCTCTAAAGCATGTACTTTTTACGCAAAAAGTAAATAAAATTGCGTTGTCGTCTAATGATGACAAAAGGAGAATTATGTCGGATGGTATAAATACTATGTCTTGGGGTCATTCCATGATTTGATAATCGCTATAGGTAATATTTTTTAGTAAATGTTATGCTGGTATAGTTGTATGTTAAATCTTCTGAATGTTTGAAGTTTTATCTGTGAGTTTTAAAGTGTATACGTAGATTTAGTTATTTTGAAATAAATGATTTTTATTACCATAAACTATAATTATGATTTAATAAATAAATATTTCCATTTCCATGATTGCCTTAAATAGCTAGTAACATGTAGAAACTTGTCTGTAATTGTACACCACTCAAAAACTAACAGAGTTAGGTAGACACCAAGAATGCTGAGCACAAAATTTTTAATAACTACACGTTCCCATAAATAGGTAGTAACAAGTAAATACATGCAGAAACTTGTCTGTAATTTAACACGGTTCCAACACAAACAGAGTTAGGTAGACAGCAAGAATGCTGAGCACTCAATTTCAAATAATTACACGTTCCCATAAATACTCGATTAATACACCACTTTCTGACAAAGCATCGCTGTGAAAATACGTGCATTACAACATCAACTTCTTGGTAAGTACTTTATTTAGTTATTCGTATACTTCTTTTTTTTTTATTTTAATCATGTCATGTTGTTGTTGCATATTAAAATTTTGTTTTTGTTGCACAGACAATGGACTCCATATTACCATGCTTCATCGATGATGAGGTAGAAGGTGAATCACCTATTGAAAACTTATGTAACGTTGTTGAAGTAGCAAAACCACAACGTTCAACAAAAAGAAAATCCAAACTTGTGAGGAAGAGACGTCACAACAATTTGAATTGTATCGAGGCCACGACTAGTACCGGTAATATGTCCTCATCCTACGTTATCAATAAAGAAGCTGGGAAAGGACGTCGTGTGATTAAGATCCAGATTATAGACACAACAACCACTAGTAGTGATGATGATCTTGAAGGTGGAAATGTTATAGTAAACGCTCAGTATACAGTGAAAGACCCTGTTGATGAGATCTTGGATCAGACTGAGTCTCTAGTCCATAACATATCCAAAAAAATATGTGGTTACAGTTTCTATAATATATTTTAAATTACCTCAATAGCTTTATATTATGATTACTCCCTAAGTCGTTGTTTTTTAAATTGTATACTAGGTTTTATAAAAATAATAAAGAAAATAATAATATAATATTTATTTTATTCATTCCTTACTGTCTAAATTACAGACCTACATCTAAAAAGTATTAGCTAATCAAAAAAACTTAAACCGATTTAAATTGTTTTCATGAAACCACTTTTTTAAACACAAAACATTTTTAAGAGCACAATATTTTTTATGATGAGCACAGTTGATAACAAAGTTGTCTTTCCAAAACTTTTCATACAACGTTTCGAATTTTGGGCATCCTTTTCCACCGATTTCAACAATTTTACATTCACGACTTATTTTTTTAAGCCATTGAACTTTTTCCTCGCCTTTAACGAAAATAGATTTGAAACATAATATCGACTTCATCAATCTATGAAATTCTTGATAATCGATATAGCCTTCTTTCCATAAAATACATCTGTTTTTTTCTATCCAAGTCACCTGTCTTCTCTCTTCATAGTTTAGTTTTGAAAATGGATATGGAGGTTTTACTAAAAATGTTTGAGTATACTCAGCTGTCGCCAAAGCCAATTCTTTTACGATAAAATGATTTGAGCGGTCTTTGAAACCTTGAACGTCTACGAAAATAATATCATTCATGATATCTTCTTTACTACACTACTCAGTGGTTTGTACTCTATGATACAATCGTTTAAAATGAGGCAGTAAGCAGTCGTTTGCTCAGGTAAGTCTGTTTCGCTTTCTATCTCGAGCCTCACATCCACGGAGCCCCCTGACTTAAGGCACTCCACTTGACGTGAACAGTCGATCACAAATAAAGGTGCTTTTGTTTTAAATTCTTCAAAAGTTAACAACGGTTCTGGTCGACGACCATAATAAAACTGTTGAAATTTCGCATATTGCTCGTATATTAAGGAATAATTATTATTAGCAAAACTTATGTTCATATTTTCATAAGGGTAATATGCAGAATTTAGAAACACTTTAACATCACGCAGATAACAGTGATCAAACTGTGACATGTCCTTATTAACATTATTTTTTCTTTTGGTTTGCAGTCCTAAAATTATGTATCTTGGTTTTTCTATCTGGGATGATGTTTTTATCGACCAAGAATGTTTTGATGTTTTTGGAAGCAAGGGATACTCGTGCAAATCCCAATTTCGAAATACAACTTGAATGGGACGATCTTTTTCTAAATGACGAAGTAAATTAATCCTTTCCCGATCCGAAACTTTAATGTGTGGGACACGCCAAACTATCTTGCGTATTGTAATATCCTGTATAACTTCCCCCGTGTTTAATTTTATTGCATTTAAATTTGTATTATGTCTTAATAGAATTAATTCATGTTTACAATTAATTATAATTTTATTATAATCTTCAGCAAACCCTAGTATTTTGTTTAGTGGAATGGATACCGAAAACTCGGATTGTGGGTGTTTTATACCATCAACGCTCCAACCCCAGTATTTAGACATTTTAGCTTCACTCTCATTCATTGATAAAATAGACTTCATAGTGGTTGTGATCCCTGTGTTTTTCACTTTGTCTATTTCTATTCCGTTAAGTTCATAACGGATATCTTGAAAGAGATAAAGTATCGCGTTATTCGTAAAGTGAAAATATGGCAACGCCGTCTTCGTCTGTTCGTTTAGACCACGAATAACACCTTCGACATATAGCCTACTTTCTGCCGGTAGTAGGTATGAATCTTGTTGATTAATCGGTATGCGGATTTCATCGTTGTGATTAAAACTAGACACGTAAGGCTTATAAGAATGAAACTCGTAACTTTCTATTGAGTTATCGTAAGTAAGAGGGTCTGTCACGTTTAGGATATTCATTTTAGTAATCCAATTAACTTCAGAAATTTCTTGTTTTCTTGTGTTAATTTTTTACGGGGATTTGTTTTCCTTTTTTGTTTAAATGTTTTCGGAGGTGTTATCCTTCTGGTATCAGTATGTCTACTGAATGAATGCGGAGCTGGTACTGAATATTTATGAAAATTTATCATTTTCTTTTAAGATGTAGATATAACTGTACTTCTTCTTCTCTCAAATTAACTGTTTCGTTATAAGAATCCAAGATTCTTATATTTATACAACTAATACTGTTTTGATTGACAGGAAAATAAATAATATTTTTTGGAATTTCGATGATTCTGTAGCCTGGTGGAACATTAGGTACAAACTCATGAATTATATGAGACGGATTTCCATTTACAAAAGATCCACTGACAATATCACATTCGACTCGAAGCACGGTTGTTGATAGAATGTTAATAGGATACCGGGATTCATGTAATATATTAGCTTTTAGAGTATCATTTCCAAATCCTAAAATTTTTCCAAGAGAATTACTTTTTCCAAAGTGTATATCTTTTGTACAGATAAGTGTGGTTTTTAAAGTATTATTGTTACAAGACAATTTTAATGAACAATCTTTAACACTTTTTTGCAAGAAATCACTAAGGTCGCATAGTTCGTACGATCCTTCAGGTACTTCTACGACCTCGTTATCCCCATAAAAAAATATGTTATTTCTATTATCTATATTTGGTATAGAGTTAAATGTGGATAAATATAGAAGCCCACACTCATATTCCCCATCTAGCTGAAGAGGTGGCGAGTAATTTGTAGTCAGAGATGACGACGTGCTGGATATTGACAGCGTGAAAGACATTTTGACAATGGTAGTGGTTATCACTATAATCTTATTTTATACCCATATCATTCCAAAAGTTGTTAAGGAAAGCCAAACATAAGTGACCACAGTTTACAGTATTGAAACTCTGATACTTATTATAATTATAAAAAATATTACACTTTTTAAAATATTCAACCAACTCTAAGGGAGGTTTCAAGTCTCCAAAACTATCAAAATATTCACAATATTTATCTATTTTAACGTAGGCTACCCAATGAGTTCCATTGTTTTTAAAACTATCCAAATTAAGAACCGCGCATTCTATTTGTCTTGGTTTCTTCGGCAGACGGTCTCTCATATAAACACCTCTGAAATATGGAATACCTTCGGCATATTTTAAAATATCGAAATCGGTCAATGCATGATTGGGTAACCTTTTCTCTAGTTTTTTGGTAAAAATAAACCTGAGCCTTTTTTATATGGTTTAATGTACAACCCCTTTCCAAGAGCTATGGCTTCCATCATTTTATTGTGACGTTCAGATTCCTGTAATTGATATTTAGAAGCTTTATAATCATTAACAGCTTTAGCAATACCGGCTGCGCCTCCAGCTAAAGATCCTAGCGCCGACAGTCCTGCGAATATCGGAATCAGTGGCAATACACCACCTGTTTTTGGTATTGGAATTACACGTGGCATACGCACTCTTGAGTTTCTTGATAAAAATTTTTTCGCTGCAGCATAAGCAAATTTGATTGCTGATTTGTTGTCTTTTGGTTTGAATTTTCTCAATTGTGATCGTATTTTAGATACGATAGTATTAAATTTGTGTACTCCACCACCTAATTTTAATTTTGTTTTCATGGCTTTAGATACCAACCACGATGCAATTTTTTCCCCCCTACTTGAATCACTTGCTTGACTCCTTTTTTTCGCCATGTTTAATAACTCTAAATCAGCTTTGTGTCGATCCTTTAGTTTTGAATATTGTGAGTATGCGATGTCGTGACGCATGCAAGCGTCATCCAACTGATTAATTCCTCTATCTCCTCGTAATAACCTTTCACGTAATCTAGTGCCGGGACCACAGTAATTATATCCTGGTAAATGTAACTCAAACGGTAAATTATTTATTATATTATTAACAAGACCTCCGCCTTGCATAACTGAAAAGCGACTGAAGATGGGTTTGTGCGTGAGCAAAATTTATACTGTTAAATAATAGCTTTTTGGTCTATCCAACTATTTTCGTTACTATTAAGACCTAACCATTTAACAAACAGTTTATTGCCTTTCTTTTTTAAAACTTTTTCTACCAAATATATATCTGGATGCTTTGTTTTTTGTAGTTCTTGTTCATAAAATGTTCCTAATATTCTCTGTTTCCGCTGGTCTTCAATTTTGTAAGTAACTGGAATTGTATTATTAACTTTTACTATTTTAAAGATCTCAGTAGACCAATTAGGTGTATATGCTTTTTGAAAACTGCTTTTGTATTTACTTATTCTAACGTGATCTCCAATTTTTAATTTTGGTTTCTTTTTTATGAGCTTTTTAGAACATTCAATGTTTTTCATAACTGATACCTGATTATTAATATTAACCTCGTTTGGTTTATATTTTGTTGTACGGTGTATAGTATTATTATACAAATTTACAATGTTACTTAAAGGCAAATGAATCCATTTATAATTGCCTACTAGACTAAAGTATTTATAAAGTTTATTTTTTATGGTTCTGATAAGGCGTTCAACGATGGATGCTTTCTTTATCGAATATGTTGAATAATGATTTATTTTATAAGTTTTCATTAATGTCTGAAATGAATCATTATAAAATTCCTTTCCAAAGTCTGTTTGAAGATTACAAGGAATACGTCCTTCTCTAAGTACGTTTTCAAAAGCGTTTGTAATCTCCCATTTAGTTTTAGATTTTACTGGAACACACCATGCATATTTAGAAAATGCATCTATGACAATTAAAATATACTTAAATCCTTTATTTTCTTTCGTATATTTTTGCATGTCGATTAGATCTCCTTGCCATAAATCATCAATCCCTTTTAGAATAACATGCCGACGAGCGAAATTTTTCCTTGCACCTTTATGGATTTCATCTACAACTTGTTGTTTACTCATTTTGAAGGAGGAGCAATTTTTGATTTCTTATTATTATCAACTTGTTTGCTTAAAACTAATAATAGGTTAGATCTTAAATTACTTAGTTCTTGTTGCATTTGCTGAAGTGTACAATATTTTTCTAGTTCTCTATCAACATATTCTTTGTTTGCTGCATCTTTTGATTCTATAGGTGTCTTCACTCCTTTTAAATGTGATGAATGAAAATCATAATCCCCATTTTCAAATCTCACTAAAACGAGGTGACTATCGAAATTTTCTGTAGAAACACGTAATCTTTTATGAACATGATGGCCAAATTTATCGACATTCATCTCTCAGGAGACTTTAATGTACAAATTTTGAATAATGAATGAGAAATAAAAATCGGTATTTCATTTATATATTGGTTTTATTTAAATGATACCAGTTTCTTTTAGCTCCTCTATAATGGAAATTATTTCGTTATTCAGTCCTGTGTTACCAGCATCACGAGAAGCAATTAATAGTCTCAAGCGATTAACTAACTCATTTGGATCATCCCAGTATATGTAATCTACGTCTTTATTAAATTTTTTCGTAATCGGTAAACCTTGCCCTTCTTTTTCTGGTTCACTTTCAGTTGTTGCTGCATTTCTAGATAATTTAATGAACAGGGGTTTAATTATTTGTGTATACTTAAAACCTTTGTTACTTTTAATAGGCTTGGTAGGATCATAATCTCTTCGATGAGCGTTTGTGGCTAGTAATATTGACTTGTATATTTTTTTATCGTCTTCAGTAATAAGATCTAACTCAGGTGTCTTTTTGAGTAATAATTCTCTTAATCCTGGAGTGTTTTTATATTTGTTACTACCCACAATAATTTCCTTATCATCAATTGTCATTCTTGTTGAGCCGATCATGAGTTTGCCTCTTTCTCTTCTGACGCCAAACGGAATCTTTTCTGGGACCTCTTCAAACAGCGACCACCAACGTTGAGGGCTAACACTTTCATCAGATAACGAAGTCTCACCACTTTCGTTAAGTTTTGTCAGTTTATTATCTACATTTATACTCTTATCATTTTCATAATCATTTAGAATCGTGTCATTCAAATTATCTTGTTGAATATCGCTGCTAATTAGATTCATTATGGGACCACTTTCATCATCGGCAGAATACAAATCATCTGAAGTATTACTAAAACTCTTTCCCCTTAATGTATTCATTGATAAACGCTTACGTTTTATAGATGAGATATTATTATCTTTATTTATTATACACTTTTTTACTCTAGACGTAGATATAGGGGTGCTAAAATTGTCATCTGCAATTTTTTGTTTATTAGCAATTCGTTTTAATGGTTCTGTTATTGGTTTCAAAGCTGACTCTAAAACCATGTCACTAGTTTCTTTTAAATCTCGTAACATTCTTACTTTACGCTTTACTGCGGCAGCTGATGTAATTATTTGTTTTTTTAAAAGTGATTCTTCTTCCATCATTGACACGTTCTCCTCTTGGTTATGTCTAAGTAATACTGATGATAAAAACCATAGGTTTTATATTTTATTCTGTTCATATAATGGTAGATATTTCATTCAGTCTATGATAACATACGTATCAAATTTCTTCCTGTAACATCCATTATTTTTTTCACAGTCTTTATTTATCACTAAATAACTGTAAGGCTCACTCCAAATCTTTGAACACATGTCTCGGAATTGCATCCAAGTCATGTCAGCACCAACATGTTCATCATAAACGTGATGCAAATTAACATCATCTTGTTTAAAAACAATAATCAAGTTCGCATTATCTCGTATAAGTTGCTTTGGAATTTTGCTATATGTTTGATTTAAGTAAAAACAATCAATATTTTTATGTCTTCCCATTGCAAAGAATTCACGAACGTTGTTTTGATTTTCACAAGAAATGTCGTCAAATAGTATGATAGAATTGGGAGTTGCTTCATGAATATTTATCACTTCCTCATTTCCACAATATTTCACAAATTTTATGTTGGGTACAAGTTGAAATACTCTTTCAAGGAATATATATTTTGGTTGGAATAAAGTTTTTGAATAAATATAAAGATTTTCAAATTTAAGTCCATTTTCATGCAAAAGAAGACCAACCATGAGATTTGTCTTGCCACAATTAGAAGGACCTGCAATTATGCAGCGTATAGTATCAGGTAAAAGTGGTCCATGACGGTAGACTGGTTTACTTTGTGTTAATTCAATTTTATCTAATTTCAAAGAATGGAGTTGTTTCACAAATTTCATGTCTCAAACTTCAAAAGTGTTAACTTGTTCAGGTGTAATTACATAATGAAATATAACTTATTTATTCAGCTTTATATATCTATTCTTTATACGGAAATTTACTGGAACAAAGTGTGCCTGGAGCGAGCCGCGCCACCTCCTCTAACGAACTTTTAGGGACTCGTATTCTGTACGATGCTATACGATTACGGAACGCAGAACTTAGTTTTTCTATACATTCATTTAATTCAACTGCATTATTATTTTTATGTAAATTACTCCGCAAATGAGATGAGAAAGCTCTACTTTTTATAGTTTGATCACAAACGCTACAATAAATTAGAAGGACCTGCAATTATGCAGCGTATAGTATCAGGTAAAAGTGGTCCATGACGGTAGACTGGTTTACTTTGTGTTAATTCAATTTTATCTAATTTCAAAGAATGGAGTTGTTTCACAAATTTCATGTCTCAAACTTCAAAAGTGTTAACTTGTTCAGGTGTAATTACATAATGAAATATAACTTATTTATTCAGCTTTATATATCTATTCTTTATACGGAAATTTACTGAAACAAAGTGTTTATACTTAACATACACATACAACTATTAGCAAGACATGTCATGATTATTGGGATTCTAGATCACTTTGAGTGAGCGGTGCGAAAGCACAAACGCGAACGAAAAGTGAGCTAGAATGCCCAATAATCACCTACTCACTATAGTTCACATAAACTTGCAATCCGCGCCCTCGACCGAATAAAACTTGTTTGTTGGATTCCTTAGGCTCTAAAGCTTAGGGAAAGTTGGTTAGTAAGGAGAGAAGGCTCCGTTTAAGTCTCCGGAAGAAGTCTTTTCTCTATATCCACGCCGCGGTGATATTTTGCCTAAACACCTCTTCATAGAAATTAATTTAACAACAGACACTAGATGAACCATAAATCACAATTCACCACAATAACACTGGACATATTTTTACCTGTCAAATTTCGCCACAATGAAAGAAGAAAGTGCAAATTTCACTAAACAATACAATAGGTCTGACCCGGCGTTACTCGTGACTAACCTAGATACGTGATCGGTTTGTACGTTTGTCCGTCACATTGTTTATTGCTTAAAGTTCACATTGCTTAAAGTTCACGAAATATTGTCTTAAGTTTTGTCAACGATTTTTACTTTTGAAACTGTTATCGTTATCGTAGTTTTAATAGTCTTTCAAGAATAACTTTAAAAAGTTCGTACAAATCGTGATAGTCTTTAATTTTTGCAAACTAAACAAAAAATGTATAATATTTAAAAATAAGTAAACATAGTCTACATTTTTATGTAACTTAAAAAGTTCTCACTTTTCATAGTTTCTTTCAAAATACTTTTTAGAGAACTTAAACACTGTTTAATGATCATGAAGCATTTTTCTTACTTAGTATTTAAACCTGTTTCAGAATCATGGTCCCCTATAACTCCTCCAGATGGCTGGGTACTTATATCAACGGTACCACCAAAACCAGAATCAACATCCTCCACTTCAACAACAAAGACGACAACAACTGAACCGACAACCATTACAACAGCAAGTCCAACTGAAACTGAAATAACAGAAGCCACTGTTGAAACTGAAACGCCTGCTCCAACAACTATTTCCTCACCATCAACATCAATACTGACAACAACATCAACGGTATCAACTACAAAATTGCCAGAAACAACAGAAGCAGCGTTGATAGAGTTTACTGTCAATGTAACGCTGAGGCCAACAACTCCATCTGTTGGTTTGACAACATTCTCGACAGTGACGTCACAGAATGCGTCACTGTCATCGGAGAATGTGACACTTGTCACAAGTGCAACCAATCAAACCGAGGGAACAGTGAATGCTACTGAATCTGCTGGGTCTACAGAAATTGGTAAGATCTGTGTGTTTTATCTTCTTGCTCATATCTGGACTTGTGTAGGGTGAAGTCTTGGAACTCCTTGCCATCCTCCTTGTTATCCATGTATGCACCTCGAACACCTTTTGATATTTCTTGTTCATAATTTAAAAATTTCATATTTAAAATCTCATAAAGGGTACTGACAGATGTGTCTTAGAGTTTGGAAAAACATGAGGGCACTGTTCGTTCCTAAATGGCAATGCTTGAAACATATTCAATGAATGAGAATTCAGAATTTTAGGGTTGCTATAACAAATATTAGTAGTTCCATCGAAACATCTCAAACTTTTTTTGACTTCCGTATAATGGATGCTCCAGCAGGCGTATGAATTCACGGCTGCTAGGGCACCCATAATAAGGAAGGGTCCTGACTCTATTCTAATTTTCACCATTAGTATTTTAAAATTTTGACCTGTTTACAGACTCATCATCGACAACATCGTCAGCGAATGACACGTCATCATCAACTACAGCATCAACTATCATGAGCACAGATGAACCTGTCAATATGACTGATTATAAGGACGGTGAGTTGCTCGTCCAATTTCAATTAAAGTTGCATTTTTTAAAGGCGCGGTCTCAGATGAATTTGTTTATTGAATTGAATTCATATTTTACAAAAGTTTCCTATATCTGTAATTTTTAGTTTTTTAGTTGAATGAACTTTGAAAACGCTTAAAAATGTGACGAATAAAATAAGGGAGTTTAAATATAAATTTTCAAAAAATAATTCGAAAGTTTACTTCCGATCAAAATATATATTTTATTGCATATAACATAAAACACATATAATTAAATATTTTACTGTAAAATTTTGGCGATCTTTTGTTGCAGCAATTTCATCTAAGCACTAGTTGTGAAAGCAATATACATATACTCGTAGGTACATACTTATACAATAAAACAATGAGAACAATTTAGTAATTATGTAAGTAGTAGTTTCGTATAAGAGTCGTGATAACTCCACTACGTTAGTCCGTAATTATTTAATGATTAAACCTAGTGAACAAAAGCTGGTTACGGTTGATGATAAAAATTATCCTTGGCGCTTGCACTTCCTAGTACAGATAGAAACAATGGTTTTATTTTGGAAAAGAAAAAAATAAGAAAATCTCTTTTGGTGGCTTATTTTTTGAAAATTTTCCTTACCCGAATTATGAATACGAGAAAAATAATGCCATAAACTTAAGAATCGATCGATATTTCACACAAAACAAAATTCCTAGAGTTCCTGCAAAAATTTGCGTCACAGGTCAAAGAACTGTCGTTCAGACTGGTTGTAACTACGTTTCATATAAACACTTCATGCATACAGCCTGCCAGTGTCAGGCTCTATCTATCTATAAGGTATAAAAAATAAAAATAAAAACACGAGTCGTTCGGAATTTAAACAAAGAGTTGTCAGTTGCCGCGCGATGCGATCGCACGTCACGGCCAAGGCGAAACGCAAGGACGTCCGAGCGTATTGTGGTTTCTGAACTGCCGTGCCGTGTTCCTTATATGATAAGTTTAAAAGTGTTCTATCTTTATTTCAATTTAAAACAATATTAAATAATCAGTGAATAAGATGACCATATAAAGAAAATATTATGACAAACCTTTCGCCAAAAGCCTAAAATGACAGTTAGTTAATTTAATTCAATTTGGAAGACAATACTCGTGTCGTTGAATTCATGAACTGCATTTTAACATTTACGAAGAAAACAAAAGACTTTAGAAAAAGTTTTAAATTAAAAGTGCAAACAGAACAGGTTAACCTTGCCCACGGGCTCATTCCTAAAGTTATTAAGTCCTAGTCATAACATAAATTGAAAAACTCATAGGTATTTACGTAATTCTCAAAACAACCATAACAAAAAATTGCCCGCTAAAAAGTAGCAACACCAAAAAAAGTTTTTAAATCTTTTCAAACAAAATCTTTTTTCACCATAATGCTTATAAACTCGACGTTGCTCGTGCTGGCAGTATGCGGGAGGCGTCTATGGCCGCAGAGCCGCATCGTCGGCGGCGCGAAGTCCGGCTTCGGCATGTGGCCCTGGCAGATCTCCCTGAGGCAGTACAGGACTTCCACTTACCTCCACAAGTGCGGGGCGGCGTTGCTGAACGAAAACTGGGCGATCACAGCTGCGCATTGCGTTGAACAGTAAGTTATTTTGTTTTTATTTCTGAACAGAATAATAATAGAATGGAATTCCTGATATAATAAGATTTTTTTTTTTAAATGCATACAATCTGACAGGTTAAAGCGTATCTGCCTACCTGATCTGTAGCTTAGATATCTCATTACAAAATCGGCGGAAAGATATAAAATATATAAATAAATGTAACTATACTGGAGTTTCTTTATCTAATGATGCTGGATGTACGTGGCTCAGGATTTTATGTCAATAATGGAGAGCTTTAAAGATGATGCCGAGAATAACAATAGAGCCTAAAGGGACGATTGTAATGTCACAAATTACGAAAAATATATGTATTCAATTAATATACAAGGTGATTTTTAACGGCGGATTAACATATTCAAAACAAATGTAATAACTGATGAAATTAACGTTACAAATTGAACTCTCCATACAAATCGATCGACGAATTGACCATTTTTGTACGGAAGTATGTATTTATTTAAAATGTTAAAACAATAGTTGTTTTGACCCGAATAATGTTCAGATCCGCCTTTAAAAAAACACTTTTCATAATATCGTAATAATTTTAGCGAACTTATATCCAGAAGTATTTTTGCGTGATAATTTTAAAATATTTTATGAAATTATCAATGATACTCTATTAAATGTATCTGATTTAATATACGCCACACGAAGAGAGAGAGAAAGAGAGAGACAGAACGTTAACTCTCCATACAAAACTGTCGGATTGGTCAATCAATTTGTATGACGTCATTTTATTTGCGATTTTCCAAATATTTTGCAATTCAATTTTTTTTATTATTTTCCAACGGTTAACTGCCTCTTTCTTTTCACAGAAAGAAACCGATTATACATATAATGCATAGCATTACAGAAAACCTTGATCTTTTCGCAACTGTCAACTTGAAATATTTACCTATTTAAACGAGCTATTAATCAAAACTTCTTAAATAGATTAAATAAAATCAAGTCGTCTAGTTTTTCCCAACTAGACATCATAGAAAATTCCAAATACGACGGACAAAAATACCCATACATTTAACTTGTTCACAGTCCACGACTCCAAATGGAGTCGTAGACTTAGCTTCAACTTCTGGCGGAGTCGCAAGATGCATATGTTTTGTGACTCCATGGGTATGCGTGGACTTATTGGTTGAAGCCAAGTCTACGACTCCATTTGGAGTCGTGGACTGTGAACGTGTTAAAACTTACCTAACCACAATAAAATTCAAGGTTTATATTACGAAAGGCATGACTAAATGCATCAGTTTTCATCGATAAGAGAAACAAGCTATAACAACTTCATTTTACTTATTTTTACCCGACTGCGCTAGAAGGAGGGTTATGATTTTCGAGTGTATGTATGTATGTATTTCTTTGGCATGCTCTGTAGCCTAAATGGCTTGGTTTTAGCTTGAAAGGTGTCGTGAGATTCGTCTTCATCCCCAGATTGACATACTTAGGATACATTTTAATGCCGTTTTTTTAATAATATGGTTAGGTTATTTACAAAAACATATATCTTATCTAATCTCTATTCGAGGAACGAGGAAATTCGTGAAAGAACTACAGTCACCGACATAGTCATAAAATAAGCAGGTTAAGCAAACGTTAGGGAAGAAAGGTTCCCAAGTGGACGTATTTTGGCTGATATGCTGATGATAATAATTTATTTATTTATGACAACTTCATCAAAAACATCATGGAAGGAAAGATTAAAGGGAAGCGTGGTAGGGGAAGATCGAAGATAAATTATAAGGACTAAATTAAGAAGAAAGTTGATGTGATGTCGTACAAAGAAGTAAAAACGCCCTGAATAAGAGTAAATGATGTGAGTTTCACCCACAAGAGTCCAGCTCTTAAATAAGAGAAGTATATAAATAACTATAAATTTTAATGTAATTTTTCAGTGTGCCACCTTCAGAGCTTCTAGTGCGTTTAGGAGAACACGATCTAGCCAATGAGGATGAGCCCTATGGTTTCGCAGAACGAAGAGTTCAAATCGTGGCCAGTCATCCGCACTTCGACCCTGCGACTTTCGAATATGACCTCGCACTGCTTAGGTGAGTAAACTTTTTTCCTTATTTATTTAAGTTTATGGACATGAGTATTAAATATAAATATCACTTCTAAGTTTCGAATATGTTTATGAATTATGAGTAAGCGTAACTGCATTTATAAAAATAGGGAACCTTTTTGTTTGGACTAGGGCTGTTGAGGTGATTCACTTTATGAATGAGGTCAAAGTGTGGCTTCATGTATTTAAGTAATTAAAATTACTTAAGTGAAATTTTTAAACTATTTTGATCACGATCATGTATATTACTTTACGATTATAACATAAGTGACGTTTTAAAAACCTAAAACGTTTTCTTTTCCTATAGGTGTCACCACTTTATAACTCACTTTATGAAATGAATTTTATGACTTGAACACAATGACTCAAATACAATATTCCAGAATTTAAAGGCGTCGTGGTTTGAAAATATTGATATTTCATGTTTGAACTGGCGTATTTTTGATGATTTTGCTGCGAGATAATTTGAAGGGCCTTAACCGTATTTATTTGGGATCGTCGTTAGTTATAGCTCGATGAACTCAAACATTAGGTTTTATCGTTTTATAGTGTGGTTCTTGGTATGGTCATGTTCCAAGAATTTCTATGTATTTTTATAAAGTTTCCTTAAATATACTCCAAGGCTTTGATTCTTATGCGTTGAATGACCTTCAAAAAGTACATGCTATTTATGTACTTCAAATAAAATATTTTCATTTACATTTTCAAATAACTTTTTTTCGAGCCTGTAGACCGTAGACATCTTTCAAAGGTTAATTTGCTTATTGTGTAGGTAGGACTTTATATGCAAAGAGAAAAAAAAGAACACTCTAGGAAACAAAACAGGGTCTTCTACTCATGAAACTGAACAATTTGAACCGGGTTTTTTTTTTTTTTTTATGTGATAAGGAAGGCAAACGAGCAAGTGGGTCACCTGATGGTAAGTGATCACCACTGCCCATAGACACCTGCAACCCCGGAGGGGATTGCAGATGCGTTGCCAACCTAGAGGGCTAAGATGAAATGCCTCTTGTGCCTGTAATTTCCTCGGCTGTCTTACTCTCCACACCGGAACACAACAGTGCAAGCACTGCTGCTTAGCGGCAGGATTAGCGAGTAAGATGGTGGTAGCGATCCGGACGGACCTCGCACAAGGTCCTACCACCCGGTTGTCTGGAAGAAATCGCTTTTAGCGATAAGACCGCCCAAATTGTACCACTGTTATTTTAATATTGTGTCTTTGGTTGTTTTATATATGTATTATTATTTTTATGTGTGTACAATAAAGAGTATATCAATCAATCAATTTTAAAAAGGAGCTCTTCATACAAATTGATCGGCCTTGTATGGAGAGTCCAAGTTTTTTTGGGAGATCATACGGTACCTTGGGAAACATGTGGCTCAGTTTTATGAGTGGAATCCACCGTTAATTACACCTAAAAATAAGACAAGTATTCTGCAGCCTTTATGCCATTATAATAAACAATAATGCATCCTCACAGATTTGATGACAAAAACAAATAATAAAGTGTCAAAACACATTATTTGTCTACTTTTCAGAGGTTTTTTTGCTACTCGTCACTTGTATGATCTACTGCACACCATCACTGTTATACCAGTTTAATCAAAACTACGTTTTACAGACGACTTCTTACATAGCTAGGTCAATTTATACTGGTATTGATACTACATAACGGTGTGACGGGCAGACTGTACATATCATAATACTATTAAGGTGTTATGTACTGACAATAGCTAGATAAATAGAAATAAACTTAGAGGTCAAGTTCACTGACGGGTGACCGGACGACCGATCATGTTTGTTTGCTCATGCGCAGGCAGGTAAAAAAAGCCTCACGATGAAATTATTAGGAGGGTTCAGGGGTCTTTTTTAATATCCACAATTTGACATAATTTTTAGGTTTAGGTAGCCCTTGACATGATCTCGTCTTATGGTAAGTGATAATGATGCCGAAGATGGAAGCGAGCTGATCAAGATATTCCAACGCAATAGGGAACTGGCTATTTTATCTCCAAGCCGGCATATATAAATGCAAACACCTTTTAACTATGATGTTTATTTGTTAAATACTTTTACAAAATTGGAAATAAAAAGCTTCTAGATAATCTTTTGGGCGTTTCCGCGGGAACTCTGATTTAAATTTATCGTAAATGAAAATAAAACTAATACCGCCTGCAAAAACTCTTTAGAAATATGAATTATAATAATTCTAACCTTTAAATAAGTATTTTATTATAATTTTATATAAATAACAAATATAGGTCGAGATAAAATTAAACTATCGTAGTGCGGGTTGATTCACGTTAGCAGATTGGTAACTGTATTTTTTTTAAAAGATTCGCTCTCTCATTTGACTAAGATAAACGACCGACAAAAAGATTAAAATGACTGTGCTAATAGTTTATTGCTTGATTGATTGTTGTCTTTGAACAAACAAAGCTTTTATGAACTTTTATGGGTATCTGGCCTGAAATAAAGAAATTATTATTATTATTATTATTATTATTATTATTTATTGTTGTTTGTTTTGGAAGGTAATTTATTATTTTACCAACTGTAAATTCTGGGAATATGTCTCTACTCTAAACATATCTTTATTTGCAAGAGCAAAAAATTTAATTAATTAAAATGACAATGTTAAGATCGTCAACTTGTTTGTTTACATCGGAATATACTGGCGCTAAAATTCTTCTATTTTTACTTTATTTTTATCGATACCGCCTTGCCGTGACTTTGCTACCGTTTTTTTATGCAAATTAGCTAAAATTATCCAAGCTACCTTTTAATGCATTAATGAGTTTTTTCAAACGCTTCTTTTTTGCAAGTTATTTTTAAGAAATTACGTTTTTTTTGTTAAAGACAAACCAAAGTTTAAGCAAACCCGACAAAAAATTTACAAAATATACTTATTTTATATTTAGTGAAAGACAGCTTCCCTCCAACGCTATTACATATGTTCAATAAATATTCTATGTACAGATACGACTCCTTTTAACTGCCTCAGTGGCCAAATAGGGTTGTACCTACACTGGCCCAAAGAGATATCTGAACCCCTACTAAAGCTATTTACAATAAAGTAGACAATCCAGCTATTCTTAGTAGCATAGGATACTTCGTGCCTCAGAAGTACACGCGCACTGGCCGGAGACGGCACCAGCTGTTCGCGTCCCCCGTGACGCTGCGCACGCATCACGCGCACAACGCTTCTACGGCGCGCGCGCTAGCACTCCTCAACTCTTTCGTGGGCGAGGTCCAACATGTCGACTTACACGCCGATTCACTTTGTCATGTGTACAAATTCTTAAGTTTATATTTATCTCATTTAATGTCAAACGCTCGTGTAAAATAATTATGTTTTTAGTATATTATGTTTTAATGTTTTTTAGTATGTTAAGTATATTTTCTATTTTTGATACTGTAAGTGTAACAAAGTGAACGTTTTGGTTTAGACTGTAAGTTCATTTTTGTAAATTGACCTAAAAAAAATAAAATTTGTGATACATGGTGTATTACGGAGAGGTGCAGATATCTTTGTGGCTGTCTATACACATAAAGAGGTCGCGGGTTCCATTTCGGGGTCCAACAAGTCTTGCCGCTTAACATCAATGTTTATAGTTTATAGCAATGATGAGTTCCGACATGGCGATAAGATAGCCAATTTCCCATTCCGTCGAGGAATCTTAGTAAGCCCGCTTCCATTTTTGGCAACATCATCACTTACCAACTTTGTACTAGACAGAAAAAATACGAATTAAAAGAATGTCCACGATGTACAGATAGCCACAAATATAGGGTGACTTTAAATTAGTTCTTGATACGAAAGGCTATGTATGTGATCATGATAACTAACAACTTTCCCTAAGGAACACATAGTCAAATTGCAAAAAAAATTTTGGACTCTTCATATTAATTTGGCCGATCAGTTGCTCGATTTGTATGAACAGTCCAAAATTTTTTTTGCGATTTGACTATGGGTTCCTTAGTGAAAGTTGTTTGTTATCATGAGCACATGCATGGCCTTTCGTATCAAGAACTAATTTAAAATCACCCTATATATCTGAACCTCTCCGTGATAGACCATGTATCACGAATAGCTTTAGTAGGGGTTCAGATATCTCTGTGGGCCAGTGTACCTACAATTTTTTATTTTTTATTTTATTACCTAATAGTTTTTAATACAATTCCCCAGATTCTACGAGCCAGTGACGTTCCAGCCAAACATTTTGCCAGTATGCGTGCCAGACAACGACGACGATTACGTCGGGAAGACTGCCTACGTCACGGGATGGGGACGACTTTACGACGGTGAGTATGAAAGGAACTTCATCTTTTAATTCAGGGTTTCTTAACCTTTTTCTAGTCATGGACTCCTCTCAAAATTTCAAAGAGCACACGGACCCTTTCCAAGAAACAAAAACGATCAGCTTTTATTGTTTGTAATTAAACTTATTATTAATTTGCAATACTTACTCATAACGTAAGCAGGCTTGCCATGGACCCCCAGCTTTCATAACACGGACCCCTTACTCGAAACACACGAAACTCTGTTTTAATGGTTAAGAGTTAAACATGGAAGGAAGATAAAATATAATAGTATATTATTAAATTAATTCCGCCTGATAACAAGTTTATACTTGGTAGATTTTTTTAAATTAAAAATATGTAAAATATGTAAAGCATCTAGGTACTTGAATTTAATACAAACCGGTTTATGTTTTGATGATGGTAAAAAATTTGCAGTAATGGTCAAAACTAAAGAGCAGACGAACCAGAAATTTCGAAAACGGCTAGAAAACAATAGGGATAGCAAAAAGAACGGCGTGATAAGAAGAAGAAAGAGTAGGCAGACATACACTGATACCTAGATGATGAATTGATGATGAAGGGGTATAAAAATTATTATGTAATCATGAAAGTTTTTCTTTATGTGATAGGTGGCAAACGAGCAGACGGATCACCTGATGGTTTTGGCTCGTCGCTTATTCTCTTACCGCAAATATTTCCCAAGATGACAAAAAAACACTTGCGAAAAGTGTACTTTTATAACTGCCTTTCCTGTCTGCCTTTTCATGCCTATAAATATAAGTACACAGTACACATAAAACAACGAAACATTTTACTATATGCCTATACTATTGACCTACAGAGGGCCCACTCCCCAGCGTGCTTCAGCAAGTAGAAGTACCAGTAATCAACAACACAGCCTGCGAAGCCATGTACCAAGCGGCGGGCTACAATGAGCACATACCGAACATATTCATATGCGCCGGCTGGCGGAAAGGAGGCGCTGATAGTTGTGAAGGTACGTTTTCTAACGTAAGATTGAACATTTTAAGGTCAAATTGAACACTGTAAGGTCAAAGTATATATTATTAGTGAAATACTTGGATCAAAATGCCATAAAGGTAACAAGAGGCGCTGACAGTTGTGAAGGTACGTTTTAAAACGTAGTTTGCAGTAAGTAAGGTCAAATTGAACATTGTAAGGTCAAAGTGTAATATTATTAGGCAAATACTTGGGTCAAAATGGTACTAAAGTGGTGTTGTAAGTTGTGAAGGAACGTCTTGTAGCATCGTTAACACTGGTAGGGCACGTAGTCGAGTTTAAATTGGTAGAAGACACAAGTTTGAAGTTAGGTCAAATGGAACATTGTAAGGTCTAAAGTGCAACATGATTGATTAGTCAAATAATTGGGTCAAATTCTATTGAAGTAATGGAAAGCGCTGATAGTTGCGAAGATACTTCTTGTTATTTGCACTAAGATCAAACCTTCGCAATATTAACATTACTATGCTGTAATGTTAATATTGCGAAGGTACGTTTGTCAAATTGAGTTGCGGAAATACTTTCCTAAGCGTGGTATGGGAAGAGACCCATGTCCCTGAAGTGGGGACGGGTTGTCAACGTTAACGTAATTATTCAGTCGGTGACGCGACCAGGACATTGTTTATAACCTAAATATTATTTTCCCCAGGCGACAGTGGAGGCCCAATGGTGGTCCAACGTGACCGCGACAAGAGATTTGTGCTCGGCGGGGTGATCTCATGGGGCATCGGCTGTGCGGAGCCGAACCAGCCCGGGGTGTACACCCGCATCTCAGAGTTTAGGGATTGGATCAACCAGATATTGCAATTCTGATTCAGAATTTAAAAAAAGAAATTAGAAAGTTTGGATATGTCCTACATCCTCCACGTTTCGAGTTATAAAAAGTAGGTAATAAAAAAGATTTGACATGTCCTAGATATTTGGATTTGGGACTTTAGGGGTTTTGAAAATATATTTTTTTATTATGTGAAATTCCAAATTGCGAAAATTAAATAAATTATTACGATTTATAACACGCGGTGTGGAGTACGGATTTGCAAAAAAATGATTTGAGTTTCTAATTTAGGAGATGCACTCACGGAGATTTTGGAGATGCAATCAAGCAGATTATTCTTATGGAATTTGCGATAAAAATATTGCACATGGTCTTTGTTAACACTAGTGAAGACTGTTAAAGTGAAAATTATGCAATTTATAAAGTGTTGTGAAATGATTTATAAAGTGGAAAAGGAGCTGTGTTAAGTGTTTTGCTGTGTTAACAAACAAAATAATGTACTTAAGTTGTTAATTATTTGTATAATTATTTGGTTAACTTCACCCAAGCTGTTTAACCTCTACATGAACCGTCTCATCGAGGAGCTCAGCAGCGCCAATATCGGGTGTCATATAGACGGGGTGTGTATCAACAACATAAGTTACGCCGATGATATGGTGCTGCTGAGCCCCTCGATAGGAGCTCTGCAGAAATTGCTACGCATTTGTGAAGCATATGCGGTGGCCCACGGGCTCAGATATAACGCGTCAAAAAGCGAGCTCATGCTATTTAAAGCAGGCAATAAGAGCTATAAGATGCCCTCTTTGACACTTTGTGGTACTCCTTTGATAAGGGTGACAAAGTTTAAATACCTGGGCCATTGGGTCACCGACACTATGTCTGATGATGAGGATATAGAGAGAGAGCGCAGGGCGCTGTGTGTGCGCTGCAATATGTTGGCTCGTAGATTTGCACGTTGTAGTAAACAGGTTAAGATAACGTTGTTCAGATCCTACTGTCAAACATTCTACACGTGCAGTCTATGGGCTAACTTTACGCAGCGGGCATACAGCGCTCTGCGCGTGCAATATAACAACGCGTTCAGGGTGTTGTTTGGGCTGCCGAGACATTGCAGTGCGTCAACAATGTTTGCTGAGGCGCAGATCGATTGCTTTTTCGCGATCATAAGAAAAAGAAGCGCCTCTCTGCTAAGCCGTGTCCGATCCAGCTCGAACGGCATCCTGAGCGCGCTGGCGGAGCGCTGGGACGCGCCGCTGCTGGCGCGCTGGGCGGGGCTGCACGCCGCCGTCGCCGCCCCGCCTCGCCGCTACTATAGTCCATTCAGGGAGACGAGCTAGTACCGACGAAATTAACTTTTCTGCCATTGGCCGGAGTAAAGACACTAGGGCTGTGTTCGCAGTACGCAACTTTTTAGTCTGTTCGTGCGACTCGTGCCGTTCAGACGTCTCCACCTCTCCAATTGAGAAAATGGCAAAGGTCAAAAATAAAACAGTACTGACAGAAGGAAATATTAAAAAAATATTCATCCTAAAATGAATGAAATGAATAGGAATATAGATGTCATGACACAAAATTTTGATAATAAATGTAGAAAGCGACAGAACAAGCAGTAATACATCGTGTGACAGCGACTAAATATATTTTTTTTTTATAATTTGTTATTTTATTTTCTGGCCAAAGTTTTATAATTTTAACTACATAAAAATTAACATTTATTCAAAATAACTTCTTTATTTTTTCCTTCAAATATATAATTATAAGTAAGAATATCAAATAGGTTTTGAAATTTGTAGCAATAAAAAACAAAAAAATTTCTATTAAGATATCAAAATTAATGTTCAGTCAGAATGTAAAAGAAGCGCTTGGTATGTGAACGCGTCTTTAGTTTCTTAGCAAAAGTTGACGCCTACTTTCTCGTGTGACGCACTCTTCCATCCTTGTCTTTTGTAAGCGACTGTGTGATAGAGAAAGCGCTCCACTAGTTCGATTCCCTGAACAGACTATAGCCGCGCGGCCCGCGCAACGCGGTGTATTGCATTCTTATAATGTACTTGTGTTTGCATACTTACTAACATAGTTTTAAGTTTTATTACTAACAAATTATATGGATTTTAAATCTGAAATAAATTATTTGAATTTGAATTTGAATTTGAATAACATCAATGCATTTATGGACGTTCTTGTCTTAGAACTAATAAAAATACTTGCTTCATAAAATGAAATTTACATAAAAGTAAATGGCATTTATGAAAAAATCTAAGTTAGAATAGAAAATTAAATGATATAACGAATTTATTAAAAAATTATAGATGGGTTCATCAGATAACTCCAAAACATATAATGAAAAATGGTGCGAAAATGTTAAAATAAAATCAATGAATAAAATATATATTTACTTTTTGGGAAAAAAATTATTTTGTAACTTAATAATAAGGTAGATAGATAGGAATATTTTATGTATATTGTTATAAAATCTTAGAACTATTGTAAAAATAGAACAAAATTTTAATATTAAGGTTTTATATGTAATGGTTGTAACTTCATATTCCAATAGATAGGTATTGTTAAGACTATTAATTTATTGCAAGATTTATGTATTAACTAGATCTTAGTATTAGTTTTTGTAAATATTTGGAAACAACGAAAGCATTTACTATTTTATAATTTTATTTATTATCGCTCGATAAGATAGCCATAATATTAAACTTAATTTTAGGTGATTGATGATCAAAATCAAATAATTATTATAACGTTATGGTCGTGTTTTATTTTACCACAAATAAATAGAATAAATTCTCTAAAGTGGATATCTACTCATAAATCTGAACTTTTGTCCTAAGACATCGGTAAAACAGCACAGCAGTTTTAGCAAACTTTGTAACAATTGTGAACTTCAAAATCAACACATTCGTTTTATTTTGATGGGAGATGGGATGCATCTTCAATTTCTAATTAAATAAAGTCACAAAATTTGCCTCTTAATGACGTTGAAAAACTATGACGACACTTAGAATTTCAAACAATATGGTTAAAATAATAATAATAAAATATATAATAATAATAATAAATAAAATAATAAATAAGTGCTCGGACGAGTGCCCGAACAAGTGCTCGGACGAGTGCTCGGGCAAGTGCTAGAACAAGTGCTCGGACGAGTGCTCGGACAAGTGCTCGAACAAGTGCTCGTACAAGTGCTCGAACAAGTGCTCGGGCAAGTGCTCGATCAAGTGCTCGGACGAGTGCTCGGACGAGAGCTCGAACGAGTGCTCGGACGAGTCCTCTGACAAGTGCTCGGAGAAGTGCTAGGACAAGTGCTCGATCAAGTGTTCGGACGAGTGCTCGAACAAGTGCTCGGACAAGTGCTCCAACATGTGCTCAGGTAAGTGCTCGGACAAGTGCTCGAACCAGTGCTCGTACAAGTGCTCGAACAATTGCTCGGGCCAGTGCTCGGACGAGTGCTCGACAGGTCCTTAAAAAAGTGCTCGGACGAGTACTCGAAGAAATGTTCAAACAAGTTCTCGACGAGTGCTCGACAAGCACTCGAACAAGTGGTAGAACAAGAACTCGAACAAGTGCTCGTACAAGTACTCTTACAAGTGCTCGTACAATTACTTTCACAAATACTCGTGCAAGACTGTACTTGCACGAGTACAAATGCTCGAACAAGTGCTCGGGCAAGTGCTCGATCAAGTGCTCGGACGAACTCAAACAAGTGCTCGGACGAGTGCTCGACAAATGCTCGAACAAGTGCTCGGACGAGTGCTCGAACAAGTGCTCGGACGAGTGCTCGAACAAGTGCTCGGACGAGTGCTCGGACAAGTGCTCCGACGAGTGCTCGAACAAGTGCCCGGACGAGTGCTCAAACAAGTGCTCGGACGAGTGCTCGATAAGTGTTCGAACAAGTGCTCGGACGAGTGCTCAAACAAGTACTCGGACGAGTGCTCGGACAATTGTTCGATCAAGTGCTCGGACGAGTGCTCGAACCAGTGCTCGGACGAGTGCTCGACAAGTGCTCGGAAGATTGCTAGAACAAGTGCTCGGACGAGTGCTCGATCAAGTGCACAGACGAGTGCCCGGACGAGTGTTCAAACAAGTGCTCAAACAATTGCTCGACAAGTGCTCGAACAAGTGCTCGGACGAGTGCTCGACAAGTACTCGGACGAGTGCTCGGACAAGTGCTCCAACAAGTGCTCGGGCAAGTGCTCGAACAAGTACTTGCACGAGTACAAATGCTCGAACAAGTGCTCGGGCAAGTGCTCGATCAAGTGCTCGGACGAGTGCTCGATCAAGTGCTCGGACGAGAGCTCGAACGAGTGTTCAAACAAGTGCTCAGATGAGTGCTCGACAAATGCTCGAACAAGTGCTCGGACGAGTGCTCGAACAAGTGCTCGGACAAGTGCTCGGACGAGTGCTCGACAAATGCTCGAACAAGTGCTCGGACGAGTGCTCGAACAAGTGCTCGGACGAGTGCTCGAACAAGTGCTCGGACGAGTGCTCGGACAAGTGCTCGGACGAGTGCTCGAACAAGTGCCCGGACGAGTGCTCGGACGAGTGCTCGAACAAGTGCTCGGACAAGTGCTCGGACGAGTGCTCGACAAATGCTCGAACAAGTGCTCGGACGAGTGCTCGAACAAGTGCTCGGACGAGTGCTCGAACAAGTGCTCGGACGAGTGCTCGGACAAGTGCTCCGACGAGTGCTCGAACAAGTGCTCGGACGAGTGTTCGAACAAGAACTCGGAGGAGTGCTCGAACAAGTGCTCTGACATGTGCTCGGGCAAGTGCTCGGACAAGTGCTCGGGCAAGTGCTCGGGCAAATGCTCGAACAAGTGCTCGGACGAGTGCTCGAACAAGTACTCGGACGAGTGCTCAAACAAGTGCTCAAACAAGTGCTCAGACGAGTGCTCGACAAGTACTCGGACGAGTGCTCCAACAAGTGCTCGGCCAAGTGCTCGAACAAGTGCTCGGACGAGTGTTAGATCAAGTGCTCGGACGAGTGCGCGAACAAGTGCTCGGACGAGTGCTCGAACAAGTGCTCGGATGAGTGTTCGAACAAGAACTCGGAGGAGTGCTCGAACAAGTGCTCGAACAAGTGCTTTGACATGTGCTCGGGCAAGTGCTCGGGCAAGTGCTCGGACAAGTGCTCGGGCAAGTGCTCGGGCAAATGCTCGAACAAGTGCTCGGACGAGTGCTCGAACAAGTACTCGGACGAGTGCTCAAACAAGTGCTCAAACAAGTGCTCAGACGAGTGCTCGACAAGTACTCGGACGAGTGCTCCAACAAGTGCTCGGCCAAGTGCTCGAACAAGTGCTCGGACGAGTGTTAGATCAAGTGTTCGGACGAGTGCTCGAACAAGTGCTCCAACAAGTGCTAGAACAAGAACTCGAACAAGTGCTCGAACAAGTACTCTTACAAGTGCTCGTACAATTACTTTCACAAATACTCGTGCAAGTACTCGAACAAGTGCTCGAACAAGTGCTCGGACAAGTGCTCGGACGAGTGCTCGACAAATGCTCGAACAAGTGCTCGGACGAGTGATCGGACAAGTGCTCGGACAAGTGCTCGGACGAGTGCTCGGACGAGTGCTCGGACGAGTGCTCGAACAAGTGCCCGGACGAGTGCTCGACAAGTGCTCGAACAAGTGCTCGGGCAAGTGCTCAAACAAGTACTCGGACGAGTGCTCGGACAATTGTTCGATCAAGTGCTCGGACAAGTGCTCGAACAAGTGCTCGGAAGAATGCTCGAACAAGTGCTCGAGCAAGTGCTCGGACGAGTGCTCAGACGAGTGCTCAAACAAGTGCTCAGATTTGTGCTCAAACAAGTGCTCAGATGAGTGCTCGGTCTAGTGCTCGGGCAAGTGGTCGGACGAGTGCTCGTACTAGTACTCTTAAAAGTACTCGAACAAGTACTCAGCAAGTGCTCGTACAAGTACTCAGCAAGTGCTCGAACAAGTGCTCGGACAAGTGCTCGGACGAGTGCATGAGCAAGTGCTCGGACGAGTGCTCAAACAAATGCTCGGACGAGTGCTCGAACAAGTACTCCGACAAGTGCTCAAACAAATGCTCGGACGAGTGCTCGACAAGTGCTCGAACAAGTGCTCGGACAAGTGCTCGGACAAGTGCTCAAACAAGTGCTCAAACAAGTGCTCAGACGAGTGCTCGACAAGTACTCGGACGAGTGCTCCAACAAGTGCTCGGCCAAGTGCTCGAACAAGTGCTCGGACGAGTGTTAGATCAAGTGCTCGGACGAGTGCTCGGACGAGTGCTCGTACAAGTACGCGGACGAGTGCTCGGACAAATGCTCCAACAAGTGCTCGGGCAAGTGCTCGAACAAGTGCTCGGACGAGTGCTCGAACAAGTTCTCGGACGAGTGCTCGAACAAGTCCATAATCAGTTTTTTGTAACTTTTATACACACGAGGGTTTTAGTCAAGCCGAGCTTCTCTTGTTTTGTTTTGTTGCTTATATTTTTTTATATATTTCATTCTGTGTGTTACCAACGCAATAAACTAATGACAAATAAATTTTACCCTACATCCACACATTCGGCCAATGCAACGATGAAGACCGATAGTAATAAAAATCGGTCACCACAGCCGCAGTTCAGTGTGACTTGCACTCTTGCTTTTTCGCGTCGATAACGTAGGTTAACTGAATAAAAGTTAGATAATTATCTGGATTGAAGCGGTCGTGGCTCAGTGCGGCTTGCGTGGTCGCATCGATCACGCAGGATAACTGACTACAGACACGATCATAACCTGGATGGGTTTGACTGTTAGTGGCATTTATCTCGACCGTTTCCGTGCTTCGCAAGGCACGTTAAGCCGTTGGTGCCGGCTGCTATCGCTAGCAGTCGTTAAGCCACGTCAGAGGCCTTATAGGCGGCTTGAAAACTTCTGACACTGGGGTTGGCTGCTAACCCCACAACCTCCACCAATCCGGACTTGGCCCCCGTGTGTGGAGTATGGCCTAAACCTTCCCGAGTTATGGGAAGAGACCCGTGCCCCTGCAGTGGGGACGTAATGGGTTGTTAACAGAATTATCTGGATAAGTTTTTCTGTTAGTGACATTTAACTCGACGGTTTTCGCGTTTTTCAAGACACTCTGACACATTCGTGCCAATTAATATCTTTAGATGGTAGTCGTAAGTTTCAGGTGTCTGACAGTGGGGTTCACCACTAGCCCTATAATCACCATACAAACAAAAATATTTTTATTTGAAAAAAACTGACTTTTATGTAGGTACAGTGGTTTTGAACGCGGCACTAGGTATACCTTGTTTCAATCCAATTTAAAAAAGGCAAACAATCTTATTAGGGAACTGACACATGAAAACGTCAAAAATTTCGTACCTGCTTCATATTTTCATTGATTACTTTGATGAAGTTGTACCACGGAACCCTACACTGCGCGTGGCCCAACACGCACTTGACCGCTTTTTATTCAGTCGAATTTATAGGATTTAGTACGGAATATGAATATGACTAATGTGTTGGTCGAATGTGTGGATGTAGGGCGTTTTGCGTTTTGTTTTTGTACTGCTATATACAAATATTGGAGCATGGCTGAAATCGGAACGATGCCGCCGCCGCCACCACCAGCAAAACGCAATGATGAACCACAAGCGTTCCGTATTATAGGTATTCCGCTATCGTATGATTTACATGTATTTATTCCCATAGAAATATATAAAATCGTCCTTGTTTCTAGTCTATATCAATGTAAGTGACAATCGATAGTTTGAAACTGAAATGTACCTTATACTCACAGCACAAAGTTAGTTACTGCTTGAACTAAAAAAATTAAGAGCGGCAACGTCGCAATCTGCCGCGAGTCACCGTAATTATTCAAAAAATTGGCGGGAAAAATCAGTTTTTAGCGTCTACCGCTGTAACTATAACGTTTGGGATTCTAGTTTTTTTTGAGCAGAATGCTGTAATTTTGCTCTAAATCTGAGCATAAGAACCAGTCTTGTATTCATATTAGTTGCAAAGCTATACACCTTTGTCACTTTTGTTATGTCCACCCAGCAAGGAAAAAACATTGGCTCGTAGCACAAAAAGTACTGATTTTTGGGATTCAAAAATAATTCAGCATAGGTTTTTCGTGTTGCTCTAAATCCTGGCATAAAAATTTTGAACCAAGATGCTGTAATTACTGAGATCTGATGTGACTGCTAGAAAGATTCGTGAAAAGAACGTGAAGCAGGTTTTGCGTTCTAGCGAGATAACTATTGACATGACATTCATGAAACTTTGCAGTCCGACTCACTTTATGATGCTCTAAATCTGTGCATCAAAATTTTTTCCCAAGTCTTCGTAGTTTTTGTGCACCAGTTGTGCTTGCTGGGTGGACTGCCATCCAGCAAGCACACCTTTAGGCGCTCGTATCTCGAAAAGTATGATTGCTCTAATTTTTTCCCTTGGCATGATGATTGCTCTAATTATGCTCTAAAATTTGAGATAGGTAGGATTCTCGTAGGAGCCCCAGGAAAAAAGTGCTTGCTGGGGTCACTGACACAAAAAAAGAATATCAAAAAACAAAATGTCCACCCTTACCTGACTAGCATCGTAGTTCATGTTAAAGTTGTCCGAGTACTCTACCCAGCGATTACGTCCATAGAAGTAGCGCGGGTTCTCATAGTACTTGTTACCCCATTTATCTTCCCCTACCAGAACTCCGTCCTTGAGCTCATCTTGTCTGTAATGTGAAAATAATAGCCAGATTAAATAAATAATGATTAATGCATGAAAATTCTTTATTAAGAACGTAAAATAGGCAAATACATAAGGAGTATACATGAAAAATGGCTCGCAGGGTTGTGTTGATCATGCAGGTTAACTTACTACAGATACAAGATATGGGTTGTTAAAATAAACAATGATTAATTAATGTAAACACTTCATTCAAAAGTTTAATTAACGATAATATAAATATTGATAAATATAAAATCCAAAGTAAATTTATTTAATTAACTAAAAAGATATATTTTTTAATATGCTTGGTTGGTAAATGTTTTGTCACACCTGATGGTAAGCGATGTATGATAATGTTAAAGTAAGATAAATACTAACAGATACAAAAAAAGTTGATTTACTCAAAAACTACTGAACCAATTTTTACCTAACATAGCTAAGAACCATTACAATGTAACCAGCTATCAACTGAAAAAACTGCATTTAAATCGGTTCTTTTGTTTAAGAGATATGAGGCCACAGACAGATAAATAGACATAAATGGGCATTAAACTTATATACACACTTCTTTTGTGCCAAGGAATTAAGTATTTAAATACCCCACCATCGACCCATGAGAGCCAGAGACAATGATCGAACAGCAATGAAGAATGATGACCACTAGAATCTTTTTTAATCCAACATTAAATTAGTCAAAATTATTTAGGTTCTTCTATGTTCATTGTGTTGTGTGCTTAATCTTATTACGTTAGATTCTATTTTATAAAGATATAAGGCTATAAGTAGTAAAAAAGTCAGAAAACTGACTGTAATAAGCACAATTTAGATACAACATTCTTAAGCTTTAAATGATTTCCTTTCGGCTCCTTTTAAAAGAACTGAACAGATCATAACTTAGGACCTTAGCAAGTAGTGTGAAGGCTAAATAATATCGGACATGTGCTCGAACAAGTGCTCGGACAAGTGCTCGGACGAGTGCTCGACAAATGCTCGAACAAGTGCTCGGACGAGTGCTCGGACAAGTGCTCGGACGAGTGCTCGAACAAGTGCCCGGACGAGTGCTCAAACAAGTGCTCGGACGAGTGCTCGACAAGTGCTCGAACAAGTGCTCGGACGAGTGCTCAAACAAGTACTCAGACGAGTTCTCGGACAATTGTTCGATCAAGTGCTCGGACAAGTGCTCGGACGAGTGCTCGGACAAGTGCTCGGGCAAGTGCTCGGGCAAATGCTCGAACAAGTGCTCGGACGAGTGCTCGAACAAGTGCTCAATCAAGTGCTCGGACGAGTGCTCGAACAAGTGCTCGGACGAGTGCTCGAACAAGTGCTCGGACGAGTGCTTGAACAAGTGCTCGGACAAGTGCTCGGGAAATTGCTCGGGCAAGTGCTCGGGCAAATGCTCGGACAAGTGCCCGGACGAGTGCTCAAACAAGTGCTCGGACGAGTGCTCGACAAGTGCTCGAACATGTGCTCGGGCAAGTGCTCGGACAAGTGCTCGGGCAAGTGCTCGGACAAGTGCCCGGACGAGTGCTCAAACAAGTGCTCGGACGAGTGCTCGACAAGTGCTCGGACGAGTGCTCGACAAGTGCCCGGACAAGTGCTCGGACGAGTGCTCGACAAGTGCTCGAACATGTGCTCGGGCAAGTGCTCGGACAAGTGCTCGGGCAAGTGCTCGGACAAGTGCCCGGACGAGTGCTCAAACAAGTGCTCGGACGAGTGCTCGGACGAGTGCTCGACAAGTGCTCGGACGAGTGCTCGACAAGTGCTCGAACATGTGCAAGCCGCACCGGCTGCAGGTGGCTCGCTCACCTATTATGCCTTTTGATGTTTTTTGTTTTTGTTGTCTTACGTATGTGATTGAAGAAGGAAACCATTACTGTTATTGCCCACTTTTTCAAATATTAAGTTTATTAAGTTTTACGATTTTTAGACGATTGTTTTTCGTTACCTATAAGTAATTTACATTAATGCGTGTACGACGACGAGTGACTAGTGCACGGATAAATCTGTTAAGGTTTTTGTTGTTCTAGCTTAAGTAAGTATTTGTCATTAAGTAATAAATTGTTATTAAATAAAATAAAAAAATAAAAAAAAATGTGCTCGGGCAAGTGCTCGGACAATTGCTCGGACGAGTGCTCGAACAAGTGCTCGGACGAGTGCTCAAACAAGTGCTCGGACGAGTGCTCGGTCTAGTGCTCAGGCAAGTGCTCGGACGAGTGCTCATACAAGTACTTTTATCAGTACTCGAACAAGTGCTCGTACAAGTACTCTTACAAGTACTCGAACAAGTGCTCGGACGAGTACTCGAACAAGTGCTCGGACGAGTGCTTGGCAAGTACTCGGACGAGTGCTCGGGCAAGTGCTCCAACAATTGCTCGATTAAGTGCTCGAACAAGTGCTCGGACGAGTGCTCGAACAAGTGCTAGGACATGTGCTCGGGCAAGTGCTCGGACAAGTGCTCGGGCAAGTGCTCTAACAAGTGCCCGGACGAGTGCTCAAACAAGTGTTCGGACGAGTGCTCGACAAGTGCTCGGACGAGTGCTCAAACAAGTGCTCGGACGAGTGCTCGACAAGTGCTCGAACAAGTGCTCGGACGAGTGCTCGAACAAGTACTCGGACAAGTGCTCAAACAAGTGCTCGAACAAGTGCTCGGACATGTGCTCGGGCAAGTGCTCGGACAAGTGCTCGGGCAAATGCTCGGACAAGTGCCCGGACGAGTGCTCAAACAAGTGCTCGGACGAGTGCTCGACAAGTGCTCGAACATGTGCTCGGGCAAGTGCTCGGACAAGTGCCCGGACGAGTGCTCAAACAAGTGCTCGGACGAGTGCTCGACAAGTGCTCGGACGAGTGCTCGACAAGTGCTCGAACATGTGCAAGCCGCACCGGCTGCAGGTGGCTCGCTCACCTATTATGCCTTTTGATGTTTTTTGTTTTTGTTGTCTTACGTATGTGATTGAAGAAGGAAACCATTACTGTTATTGCCCACTTTTTCAAATATTAAGTTTATTAAGTTTTACGATTTTTAGACGATTGTTTTTCGTTACCTATAAGTAATCTACATTAATGCGTGTACGACGACGAGTGACTAGTGCACGGATAAATCTGTTAAGGTTTTTGTTGTACTAGCTTAAGTAAGTATTTGTCATTAAGTAATAAATTGTTATTAAATAAAATAAAAAAAAAATAAAAAAATGTGCTCGGGCAAGTGCTCGGACAATTGCTCGGACGAGTGCTCGAACAAGTGCTCGGACGAGTGCTCAAACAAGTGCTCGGACGAGTGCTCGGTCTAGTGCTCAGGCAAGTGCTCGGACGAGTGCTCATACAAGTACTTTTATCAGTACTCGAACAAGTGCTCGTACAAGTACTCTTACAAGTACTCGAACAAGTGCTCGGACGAGTACTCGAACAAGTGCTCGGACGAGTGCTTGGCAAGTACTCGGACGAGTGCTCGGGCAAGTGCTCCAACAATTGCTCGATTAAGTGCTCGAACAAGTGCTCGGACGAGTGCTCGAACAAGTGCTAGGACATGTGCTCGGGCAAGTGCTCGGACAAGTGCTCGGACAAGTGCTCGGGCAAGTGCTCGGGCAAGTACTCGAACAAGTGCTCGAGCAAGTGCTCGCACGAGTGCTCGAGTAAGTGCTCGGACGAGTGCTCAAACAAGTGCTCAGATGAGTGCTCGGTCTAGTGCTCGGGCAAGTGCTCGGACGAGTGCTCATACAAGTACTCTTATCAGTACTCGAACAAGTGCTCGTACAAGTACTCTTACAAGTACTCGAACAAGTGCTCGGACGAGTGCTCGAACAAGTGCTCGGACGAGTGCTCGAACAAGTGCTAGGACATGTGCTCGGGCAAGTGCTCGGGCAAGTACTCGAACAAGTGCTCGAGCAAGTGCTCGGACGAGTGCTCAGACGAGTGCTCAAACAAGTGCTCAAACAAGTGCTCAGATGAGTGCTCAAACAAGTGCTCAGATGAGTGCTCGGTCTAGTGCTCGGGCAAGTGCTCGGACGAGTGCTCGGACGAGTGCATGAGCAAGTGCTCGGACTAGTGCTCGAACAAGTGCTCGGAAGAATGCTCGAACAAGTGCTCGGACAAGTGCTCGAACAAGTGCTCGGAAGAATGCTCGAACAAGTGCTCGGACAAGTGCTCGAACAAGTGCTCGAACAAGTACTCGGACGAGTGCTCAAACAAATGCTCGGACGAGTGCTCGACAAGTGCTCGAACAAGTGCTCGGACGAGTGCTCGGACGAGTGCTCGAACAAGTGCTCGGACGAGTGCTCGAACAAGTGCTCGGACGAGAGCTCGAACAAGTACTCGGACGAGTGCTCAAACAAGTGCTCGGACGAGTGCTCGACAAGTGCTCGAACAAGTGCTCGGACGAGTGCTCGAACAAGTACTCGGACGAGTGCTCGGACAAGTGCTCCAACAAGTGCTCGGGCAAGTGCTCGAACAAGTGCTCGGACAAGTGCTCGCACAAGTGCTCGGACGAGTGCTCGAAGTGCTTGGACGAGTGCTCGGGCAAGTGCTCGGACGAGTGCTCGAACGAGTGCTCGGACGAGTGCTGGAACAAGTACTCGGACGAGTGCTCAAACAAGTGCTCGGACGAGTGCTCAAACAAGTGCTCGGGCAAGTGCTCGGACGAGTGCTCGAACAAGTGCTCGGGCAAGTTCTCGATCAAGTGCTCGGACGAGTGCTCGGACAAGTGCTCCAACAAGTGCTCGGGCAAGTGCTCGAACAAGTGCTCGGACGAGTGCTCGAACAAGTGCTCGAACAAGTGCTCGGACGAGTGCTCGAACAAGTACTCGGACGAGTGCTCAAACAAGTGCTCGGACGAGTGCTCAAACAATTGCTCGGACGAGTGCTCGAACAAGTGCTCGGACGAGTGCTCGAACGAGTGCTCGGACGAGTGCTGGAACAAGTACTCGGACGAGTGCTCATACAAGTGCTCGGACGACTGCTCGACAAGTGCTCGGACGAGTGCTCGAACAAGTACTTAGACGAGTGCTCGGACAAGTGCTCCAACAAGTGCTCGGGCAAGTGCTCGAACAAGTGCTCGGACGAGTGCTCGAACAAGTGCTCGGACAAGTGCTCGATCAAAAGCTCGGACGAGTGCATTGCTTTGTGTCAGTGACCCCAGCAAGCACTTTTTTCCTGGGGCTCCTAGGAGAATCCTACCTATCTCAAATTTTAGAGCATAATTACAGCAATCATCATGCCAAGGGAAAAAATTGCAGCAACCATACTTTTCGAGATACGAGCTCCTAAAGGTGTGCTTGCTGGATGGCATGCCATCCAGCAAGCACAACTGGTGCACAAAAACTACAAAGAGTTGGGAAAAAATTTTGATGCACAGATTTAGAAGCATCATAAAGTGAGTCGGACTGCAAAGTTTCATGAATGTCATGTCTATAGTTTTCTCGCTAGAACGCAAAACCTTCTTCACGTTCTTTTCACGAATCTTTCTAGCAGTCACATCAGATCTCAGCAATTACAGCATCTTGGTTCAAAATTTTTATGCCAGGATTTAGAGCAACACTAAAAACCTATGCTGAATTATTTTTGAATCCCAAAAATCAGTACTTTTTGTGCTACGAGCCAATGTTTTTTCCTTGCTGGGTGGACATGACAAAAGTGAAAAAGCTGTATAGCTTTGAAACTAATACGACTACAAGACTGGTTCTTATGCTCAGATTTAGAGCAAAATTACAGCATTCTGCTCAAAAAAAACTAGAATCCCAAACGTTATAGTTACAGCGGTAGACGCTAAAAACTGATTTTTCCCGCCAACTTTTTGAATAATTACGGCGACTCGCGGCAGATTGCGACGTTGCCGCTCTTATTTTTTTCTAGTTCAAGCAATAACTGACTTTGTGCTGTGAGTATAAGGTACATTTGAGTTTCAAACTATCGATTGTCATTTACATTGATAGACAAGCAACAAGCGCGACAAATATAAATGGAAGTTGTTGGTGATCTTACAATACGTAAGGTTTTAATATGACAGGAATTGGTATTAAAATTGTATCGAGCCGGACGACGTACTACCATTTTAGTTGACAGAATCTATTATATCTTTATATTTTATAGCTTAAAAGACATGTCACGACGTCATCGTCACTGAGTGTTAATAAAAAAATAACTCTTGAAAAGCTTAAAAGTAAGAGGAAGGGTCTCATTGATGTCGGCTATCGTTGTTTAGACTTCAGGGATCAGTGTCACAAATTAAACGCATTTAGGGCATTCACATTTTGTTTAATAATCTGTGTAACGCAGCAAAATATGTTTTTTTTTCTTTTTTTTTATGTGATAGATGGCAAACGAGCAGACGGATCACCTGATGGTAAGCGATTACCGCCGCCCATGGACACCCGCAACACCGGAGGAGTCACAAGTGCGTTGCCGACCTTTGAAATGGGATGGGGGAATGGGGACGGGGACGGGGGGTTGGGCCTCCGGTACCCTCACTCACTCGGCGAAACACAACAAACGTTACTTCACGCCGGAGTCAACTCTATATTCAGTTAATATGTCATCAATTCTTTAACCTTTATACTAGTAAAAATATAGATATTAAAAAATATATATTTTAGAACTAAGTTAAAAAACTTACACGGAACCCTACACTGCGCGTGGCCCGACACGCACTTGACCGCTTTTTATTCAGTCGATTTTATATGATTTAGTACGGTATATGAATATAATATGTTATATGACTAATGTGTTGGTCGAATGTGTGGATGTAGGGCGTTTTGCGTTTTGTTTTTGTACTGTGCTATATACAAATATTGGAGCATGGCTGAAATCGGAACGATGCCGCCGCCACCTCCACCAGCAAAACGCAATGATGAATCACAAGCCTTCCGTATTATAGGTATTCCGCTATCGTATGATTTACATGTATTTATTTATTTTGACTGACTCGACAATAGACATGTATATCAGTCTCTGGTTCCCAAGATACAGGGAATCCTAGTTTGGGGCTAGATGACCGTGTGTGATTTGTCCCAGTTATTATTATCTATCAGTTTATTTCAGGCACAAGGCCCATAGAAATATATAAAATCGCCCTCGTTTCTAGTCTATATCAATGTAAGTGACAATCGATAGATTGAAACTGAAATGTACCTTATATTCACAACACAAAGTCAGTTATTGCTTGAACTAGAAAAAAATAAGAGCGGCAACATCGCAATCTGCCGCGACTCGCCGTAATTATTCAAAAAATTGGCGGGAAAAATCAGTTTTTAGCGTCTACCGCTGTAACTATAACGTTTGGGATTCTAGTTTTTTTTTAGCAGAATGCTGTAATTTTGCTCTAAATCTGAGCATAAGAACCAGTCTTGTATTCGTATTAGTTTCCAAGCTATACAGCTTTTTCACTTTTGTCATGTCCACCCAGCAAGGAAAAAACATTGGCTCGTAGCACAAAAAGTACTGATTTTTGGGATTCAAAAATAATTCAGCATAGGTTTTTAGTGTTGCTCTAAATCCTGGCATAAAAATTTTGAACCAAGATGCTGTAATTGCTGAGATCTGATGTGACTGCTAGAAAGATTCGTGAAAAGAACGTGAAGCAGGTTTTGCGTTCTAGCGAGAAAACTATAGACATGACATTCATGAAACTTTGCAGTCCGACTCACTTTATGATGCTCTAAATCTGTGCATCAAAATTTTTTCCCAACTCTTTGTAGTTTTTGTGCACCAGTTGTGCTTGCTGGATGGCATGCCATCCAGCAAGCACACCTTTAGGAGCTCGTATCACGAAAAGTATGGTTGCTGCAATTTTTTCCCTTGGCATGATGATTGCTGTAATTATGCTCTAAAATTTGAGATAGGTAGGATTCACCTAGGAGCCCCAGGAAAAAAGTGCTTGCTGGGGTCACTGACACCATTGCATTAAAATAAATAAATACATACATATATAAATATAATATTCCCAGACTCAGAGGAAACAATTCTGCTCATCACAGAAAAGTTTGCCCTGTGTGGGGATCTAACCCACGACTCTCGGATCAGAAGTCAGGATCGCTAACCACTTAGCCACCGAGTCGAAACATTTTAAAAAGTAGTCATCCACCCACCTCTCTAGCTTAAAGAAAAGAAAAAAGATTTCTCACTGTAGTGTGTTCCGAGGGTACGCTCTGACAGCAATCGTTCACTCTGACAACAGGATAGCATAATATAAATCGCGTAAGTGTGAAAGAGAAGGTACGAAACGGTTGCTGTACAGTGCGTTTCCACGGCAAAGTATACCCGTGAAACACAGTCCTGCGCTATCTTCAAGAAAGCAAAAATGAAATAAAAAGAGATTATTTTTAGAAAAAAGTCTTTATTAAACTCCACGAATCCAATAAAACTCCATACAATATATTCTTTCACATTCGCTTCACTTCATCTGTATATGGTGCGCTACCGACCAGTCGGGCTTCAGCTCGATGGGCTCGCTGACTGTGATTCCGGATGCGGTCACCACACCAATCTGATGGAAGCGAAGAAGGAATTATAAAGGATGTTTAAAAAGTGAGGGGTTACACAGAAAATGTTGAAAAAATCCGATCTACAATTTTTAATTAGTTTCTCATACTAAATATGAATAATGAATCAATTTGTATGGGAAGCTGAAAAAATACTTGAGTTTGGATTTTTTTGTATACAGGGTGTAACAAAATTGTTGTAGAACCCGTTAATTCCCGGGCTTCTACTCATCATACTGAACAACTTTTGTGATTTGAGCAAATTTGTAGAACAAAAGTTGTTCAGTACGATGAGTGCCCCAGTTAACGGCTGCTACACCAATTTTATTAACTGTATTCTACACTTTCTTAAAATATCAAACGTATTTTTTTAACACCCTGTATTACTGTTTTATTTATATATTTATTTATATAGGGTGACTTTAAATTAGTTCTTGATACCAAAGGATATGCATGCGCTCATAATAACAAACAACTTTCCCTAAGGAACCAATAGTCAAATCGCAAAAAAAAATTGGACTCTTGGAAAAATTGGATACTAATTTCGCCGGTCCGTTGACCGATTTGTATGGAGGGTCCAAAACTTTTTTTGAGATTTGACTATGGGTTCCTTAGGGAAAGTTGTTTGTTATCACGAGCACATGCATAGGTTTTCGTATCAAGAACTAACTTAAAGTCACCCTATACATATAAGAAGATTTAATTAGTTAGAAGATTATTTATTTAGAAGAAGTTGTATCGAAATTCTCTGAGATACTCTGAGGTAATTTACCTGACTTTAGGTAAAAAGTAAAACAAAAGATCCTACCTTTAGATTTGTATGAACTCTTTCAGATTTTGTTCATGATTTGTACAATATTTCGGTAAATACTTCTGAAATGTCTCTTGTATATACCTTGATGGCTATTCTTGACTGACTCATAATAAATACTCACAAAATAAACATACATTTTAAGACGCAAGAACCTTATCAGTTGTGAATTTTAAAAAAACTATAACATGACGGCCAATTTAGATCTTAACTGCTTCAGGTATTCGCGATTCAGATTTATCGCGCTTCCATCATTTAAATGTAGGTGTTGCATTTTTTATTATTCTACAAAATACAAAAAAAAAATTGGGGAAAACATTCAATTTTATAATAATAATAATATCCGGGACAAATCACACACGGTCATCTGGCCCCAAACTAGGATTCCCTGTATCTTGGGAACCAGAGACTGATATACACATACACATATACATTTAAATACATACATATATAGATGTTATACACCCAGACTCTGTGTGGGGATCGAACCCACGACTCTCGGATCAGAGGTCAGGATCGCTAACCACTTAGCCACCGAGTCTGTCACCGAGTTTTATCATTGAGTCACATACCTGGTAACGCTGGAAGGCACGCGCATCTCTGTAGTACAACACTTCAACGCATTTGTGGATCGCCGCCCTGGGGACGATAAGAAATCAGAAAGTCAGATGCATTTCCATCAGAGACAGTCACAGCGACAATCGCCACTAGTGCATTATACAATAGTTTATAATTTTGTATGGAGAAGCCGATTTCTTTTTCGTTTCCTGAAAAAAAATCTTGTGTAAAGTTAAAGTTAAAGTAAAGTACTTTTTTTTTTAAGTTTCTTATACAAATTCTTGATTTACTATTCAGATTCAGTATGCATATATTCAGCAATAAATATTGCAGATCAGATTTTTATAATATTCTCCCTGTATTCTAATACTTGATTCTGTGTAATGACTTAAAATTTCAAATGCACTGTTTTAACATCCGGTATACAATTTTTTTGTAAACTGTCTTGACTAACAGTATGGCCACCCCCGCCCTGCCGGTAAGTACGATATAAGAACGTCTACTAACGTCAAATTTTTATGCAGTACATCGTCCTTATCATCTTGAACCAAAAACGTCCACTGCTAGACAAAGGCCTCCTCCAAGAATTTCCACACCGACCGGTCCTGCATTACCCGCATCCCGCGACATGTAGTATACAGGGTGTAAGGGACAGGTTTCCGAAAACTTTAAGGGCTTGCTCAGTAGACGAAACTAAACAACTTTTTACAAAAAAATTATTCAGGAAACGAAAAAAAAATGGCTTCTTCATACAAACTGTCCAATCAAATTTATAATTTTGTATGGAGAAGCCGATATTTTTTTCGTTTCCTGAAAAAAATTATTGAGGAAAGTTGTTCAGTTTCGTCTACTGAGCAAGCCCTTAAAGTTTTCGGAAACCTGTCCGTTACACCCTGTATAGTAGTAGGTAATAACGGTTGAAGAAGCGAAGGGACAAGACAGGGTGGAGAAAGATGAAGGAGGCCTATACCCAAGAAAGGATTGATATCCAAACATAAATATATAAATTAACGTATTTCTAAAATATCTTAAAAACAGATATACGTTCTAACAACATTAAACAACATATATTAATTGTAAAAAAGATTATCAAGAAAATAAAGACGTTTTTAAAACTCATTATTATCGAGTGTCAGAGCTACCCGTACTCACTTAGCAGTCTCTTCGGTGAGGTTCCCCTTGTCGACCACTTCTCTCAGCAGCGGAGTGGCCATGTAGGCTCCGAGGCCAGTGGCGATGGCTGCGTCTTCGTATGCCGTACCCAGCTTGTCGACCGAGCCTAGGAATGGCTCTCCGTTCTAGTGGGAAATGGAATATTTAATAAGGGTAATGGAAGCAGTTGTGGCTCAGTGCGGCTTGCGTGGTCGCGTCGACCATCGAATGCACCATACTATCTTTTAAGACCTTTCAATATTTTTTACATGATTGCAAATTATGAATAAATGAAATGAAACGAAATGAGTTAGCTGACTATAGACAGACACGATCATAACTTGGATGGGTTTACTGTTATTAGCATTTATCTCGTTAGTTTTTTTGCTTCGCAAGTTAAGCCATTGGTAGTAGCTGCTATCACTAAATGGCAGTCGTTAAGCCATTTCCCAGAAACGGGGAACACAAAAAAGAGAGACCCTACAAAAGATGGGATGACGACAGTTACAGTTGCAGGGAAAACTTGGACAAGGCAAGCCCAGAACAGAAAGTAATGGAAAAAATTGGATGAGGCCTATGCCAAAGGGCAAACAAACAAGAACTATTATTAAGGGGTCATCCATTAATCACGAGATGTTTTTTGGCAACTTTTTAGACCCTCCCCCCCATCCCCCCTAGTGATACGTGGTGAGGTTTTACACACGCCTCCCCCTACCCAAAATCACATGTATTTCTTTGCAACAAAATATTTAAATACAGGTATAATGTGATTTAATTCTGGAAAATTAAGCACCGTGATAAAAATGACAAAACAGACATTAAGGTTGCAGGTTGTTTCTGACTGCCTGAAGCCATTTTGAACCTTGGGATGAGTAAAAAACAACGCAATAACAACAGTCCGACGTTTGGAAATTACTCTAGAAATCGCGCGATCAACGAAAAAATAAATACACGTGATATCTCAGTACACCCTCCTCCCCCTTGTGATATTTCGTGATTTTTTCCGAACCCCCTCCCCCTTTGGAGCCTTACGTGATTAATGGACGACCCCTAATTTGCCACATTTTGTATTTTTTTTAACCTAAAACTTATTTGTCTGAAAAAAGGGCTTAAAAAAGACACATCAGAGGCCTTATAGCCGAACTTATGATACTGGGGTTGGCCACTAGCCCCACAAACTCCACTAATCTGGACTTGGCTCCCGTGTATGGATTATGGGAAGAGACCCCTGCAGTGGGGATGATATGGGTTGTTTAGGAATTACCAAAGAAAATTATAATTTTGACAATTTTGAACCCTGATTATTATACATATACAATGTAATACAAAAGAAAAATATTGAAAAATCTGCTCTTCAATTTTTTTTTCAGATTCTCATACTAGCTCTGAATAATGAATCAATAATAAGTATGAAAAACTGTAAAAAAAATTTGAAGAGCGGATTTTTTCAATATTTTTCCTGAATTCCATACTTGATTATGAGCAACCGCGTGAAATTTCAAACGCACTTTTTTTCACACCCTGTATTACACCCACCTGAATGCCAGCGACGACATAGTTGTTCCACAGCGGGTCGAGCTTGCTCCGTTTATTGTACAGCACACGGGTCAGCCAGCAGTATAGAGACCGCGGCTTCAGCTGCAGACCATCCCCGATGCATTGCTCGTCGATGCTGGGAGAATTATTTTATTTATTAATTGAGAAATTTGGATGGTGTTATTTATGAGGTAATGATAATGTATTTTCGTAAAAAAATTTTTGGTCCTTTCATACTAATTTGATGACATGACTGGCCTATTTTGTATGGGTTCCAAAAATAACCCTGTATAGGACGAATTGAAGTGGTTGCCATGACTAAAATCAGTGAGATTGTTCATATATCAAACTAAGATATATATACAAACAAATTTAATTTTAAACAGTGATGTAAAAATACAAAATACTACTAAAAAACAAAAAAAAATATATTATAAATGCATCACATCCCAAAATAGTAGAGGCAGAGGAATGGATAATTTTCTTCTATTTCTCGTGTGTTCCTGGACTTGTCAGGGTTCGCTTTCTAACTCAATCTTACTTCTCCTTCATAAATAAAAAAGTTTACTGCAAAAGAACTTGAAAACTTACATTTTCTGCTCAATAATATCCTTCAAGTATTGGAAGTCAGCATAATCACCGCCGGATCCAATCAAGATGTTGTCGTTCACTTTGAAGACACGCGGACAGTCACGGAATCGGGCCAGCGAGCCGTAAGAACCAAGTGTGTCAGCTGCGATCACGCAGCCACGGTCGAATTTGAGACCAAGGACCGTTGTTGTCGTTGTGATGGGAGTTTGGGAACTAGAACGGAATAAAATATTTAAGAACACTGCTGAAAAGATGTGATGTTTTATTTGCTAATAAACAGTAGAAGGTAAATGGCACTCATAAAGTCATAAACCAAACAACTTTCCCCAAGGAATTATTTTTTGATGAAACATTTTGTAGATACAAATTTATTGCACACTTAAAAAAAAAAAAAAGATACACACACATGATTACACATATTATGTACAATTGGTATGAATAACTCTGTAAGAGTTTTCTTCCTACATACCAAAGGTGATGAAGAGACAAGATGTGAAGGCTGTGTTGGCGTGCACGCGAAGTATTTATACAATATATAGGGTGCTTCTAAAATATATGCCACGGCTGAAATGGGAGAAAGTATCATGTATAGTGATCACGAAAATGAGACATTCATGTCCGGAAACGATTCTTTTTTTTCCATACAAAAAAATAACAATCATAAAAATAAATTGCTTTACTTTATTAAGCCATCCCGTATTGTGTTGAATGAAACCAGGCGCGCGAAAACAATGCTAAACGCTCCGACGTTGCGGCTAGACATCAAACAAATTCGGCACTTGTGTCATGCTGCAAAAGGCTTTGATCTGTCCGCACCCTTTGGCATACTCACTCGGGAGCGGGGCGCGACCCGGCGGGCGGGGGCGGTTGGCGCCCGCGCGCCCTTCGTACAGGTCAGAGGTCAGTTCGCTATGCGCAGCGGTGACGCGCAGGCGGGCGTGACGCGAATGTTTTGCACCGCCTGCGCCCCCATCCGCGAGTGAGATAACCATGTCACCCAGACGTACATACGAATCAAGAGTTTCTGAAATGATACTCTGCTACCGCGATACCCTCTGATCGCGAGTGCAATAACATCCCTGCGCATGCCCTAAACCTGTATGAGCAAAGTTTAGTGTTGTGTTGTGTTATCATCATCAACCGAAAAACGTCCACTGCTGGACTAAAGCCTCCCCCAAGGATTTCCACACCGACCGGTTATGTGCGGCTCGCATCCAGCGGCTTCCTGCAACCTTCACCAGGTCTTCGTCGGTTCACCGAGTCGGGGGCCTTTACTTTACTCTTTACTCTAGAACTTTACTGTGTTTTACTGTGTCGTGTAAAACTTTGTTGTGTTGTGAAAAAGCTTGTAAATAAGGTGATTGACACTCTGCTACCGCGAGTGCAAATAACATCCCTGCGCATGCCGTAAACCCGTACGAACAGAGGTTTGGTGTGAGTCAGCCAGCCACCAGTGTTGTGTGCAAATCATTGTAAATAAGGTGATGAACTTAGAAACACGCCAAGTTACTTACTGTAAAACACGTTCTTTTTAATTTTACGCATCTACTCTTGAGTAGATGGCTTACCTACCTAAAACTTTTTATTAACAGATACTTTTCAGTACGTAATTTAACAGTCCAAAGCCTGTCAAAGTGCGATGGTAAGTTTATCACCTTGTTACGTGAATAAGCCGTTTTAATAACTGGTAAGTTTGTTTATTCTGCTCTACATTTAATTTAAAGACAATCAGCTGTTCACTAAATTAACCTGTAAAAAGAGATACGAGCGTGCGTTGCTTTCATTCAGTGAAATGACATCGAGTTCATTCATGACTTTATGACGGAGCGTACGTACTGACGGACCGTGTTGTGCGAAATTGAATCAAAGTAAAAACAAATTGTTTAGTCTCCCAAATCAATTTAACGACTCCGGGGCACGAATTTTTTTTACTATTGTAATCTATATGCATGACTCTTACTCCCATTGCAGCGGTGGCATATATTTTGGAAGCACCTTATATATATAGGGTGCTTCTAAAATATATGCCACGGCTGAAATGGGAGAAAGTATCACGTATAGTGATCACGAAAATGAGACATTCATGTCCGGAAACTGTTCTTTTTTTTTCCATACAAAAAAATAACAATCATAAAAATAAATTACTTTACTTTATTAAGCCATCCCGTATTGTGTTGAATGAAACCAGGCGCGCGAAAACATGCTTAAACGCTCCGACGTTGCGGCTAGACATCAAACAAATTCGGCACTTGTGTCGTGCTACAAAAGGCTTTGATCTGTCCGCACTCACTCGGGAGCGGGGCGCGACCCGGCGGGCGGGGGCGGGTGGCGCCCGCGCGCCCTGCGTACAGGTCAGAGGTCAGGTCAGTTCGCTATGCGCAGCGGTGACGCGCAGGCGTGACGCGAACGTTTTGCACCGCCTGCGCCCCCGTCCGCGAGTGAGATAACCATGTCACCCAGACGTACATACGAATCAAGAGTATCTTGAAATGATACTCTGCTACCGCGATACCCTCTGATCGCGAGTGCAATAACATCCCTGCGCATGCCGTAAACCTGTATGAGCAAAGTTTTGGTGTAAGAGTCAGCCACCAGTGTTGGGTTGTGTTGTGTTGTGTCATCATCATCAACCGAAAAACGTCCACTGCTGGACTAAGGCCTCCCCCAAGGATTTCCACACCGACCGGTTCTGTGCGGCTCGCATCCAGCGGCTTCCCGCAACCTTCACCAGGTCTTCGTCGGTCCACCGAGTCGGGGGCCTGCCCACACTGCGTATTCCAGTGCGCAGTCACCACTCGAGAACTTTACTGTGTTGTAAAACTGATGTAAAACTTTGTTGTGTTGTGAAATAGCTTGTAAATAAGGTGATTGACACTCTACTACCGCGAGTGCAAATAACATCCCTGCGTTTGCCGTAAACCCGTATGAACAGAGGTTTAGTGTGAGTCAGCCAGCCACCAGTGTTGTGTTGTGCAAATCCTTGTAAATAAGGTGATGAACTTACAAACACGCCAAGTTACTTACTGTAATACACGTTCTTTTTAATTTTACGCATCTACTCTTGAGTAGATGCCTTACCTACCTAAACTTTTTACAGATACATTACAAGTACGTAATTTAACAGTCCAAAGCCTGTCAAAGTGCGATGGTAAGTTTATCACCTTTTTACGTGAATAAGCCGTTTTAATAACTGGTAAGTTTGTTTATTCTGCTCTACATTTAATTTAAAGACAATCAGCTGTTCACTAAATTAACCTGTAAAAAGAGATACCTACGAGCGTGCGTTGCTTTCATTCAGTGAAATGACATCGAGTTCATTCATGACTTCATGACGGAGCGTACGTACTTGACGGACCGTGTTGTGCGAAATTGAATCAAAGTAAAAAAAAAATGTTTAGTCTCCCAAATCAATGTAACGACTCCGGGGCACGAATTTTTTTTACTATTGTAATCTGCATGACTCTTACTCCCATTGCAGCGGTGGCATATATTTTGGAAGCACCTTATATATATATATATACATATCCTGTCCGTCCTTTACAACTTTCTATATATATATATATATATATATATATATATATATTATGATATTATATGATGATTATGATATTTATTTATATATAAAATATATTTGTGTATATATATGATATATGTATGTATGTATGTAAATGTATATATATTTTTATTATATATTTAAACAAAGAGTTATAAGCATAAGTATGTATAACAAAGAGCATAAGTATGTATTATGATTATATATATATATATATAATATATATATATATATATATATATATATATATATATATATACAGGGTGACTGGTAAATCAACGGACGCATTTAAGGAGGTGAATAAGAAGCTGATACACATTCCAAATATGTAAAAAAAACATGACCTTAATTTTCATCATTTAAAAAATAATTTTAAAGTTCACCTCTACATTTTACTAAATACTAAGTCACGTGTACGCGGCCTCGGGCAACGACCCCGAGTAGCGGCGGCGCGGACTCGCCACTGCGCAATACTGCGCATGCGCGTGAGCGACTGCTCCCGCGTCTCTGCCCTGCGCCGCGCCGCGCCGGCCCTAGTCAGTCGCCCGCGGGCCGTCGTAGGGGTGGCGTGCGTTCACGCGTCCCGTTCGTCCCGAACATTCTGGTTTTACTTACGTAGCTGTCGCGTGGATTTCGGTGCCTTGATAGTGAGTGATAATGGCTTATCAGTACTCTAATGAGGATACTGGGATATGGTGTGGTGCTATGTAATGTAAGCTAGTGTTGTTAGACGTGAATTAACGTCATATTGCAATGTATCACGAATTACATAAGCTGCCGTCATAGGACTTCTTAGGAGACTTGGCCTTCCTCCAGTTCCTAACCCTGATCAAGGACGAGGAAGGAATCGTTCGTTATCCAGTGAACCCGCACAAAGCAATTTACTTCGATTATTACCCATGTGAAAGTACGCGGAATGCAGGAAGGCATTTCCAGGTATCCCAGTGGTTGGGGTAAAGTATCCTACATGAAGACGAACTCCATCCTTTCATTATCAGTGTGTTATCAGCCTGTCCAAGAGATTGGCCTTAGCGACCACGAGCAGCTCGGTGCACGCTGTGGGAAAGTGGTAAGTACCTAGGCATAGAGTTAAAAAACACAAGAATAGTTACGTTTTATAAAAAAATATGTAACTTGTGTTTTTTGAGTGTATGATTTTTTTGTTTTATATGGTTGAAAAGTATGTAAATTATCCTATCATCTCCTTAAATACGTCCGTCGTTCAACCAGTCACCCTGTATAATCATCATCATCATACTCATCTGTATTGGAGAGGTAATGGTCTTTAACTCTTTGTTTAATGGGAGAGAATTCCACAGCCTCACTGCATGGACAGTGAAAGAGCTGCCATAGCGAGATGACGTATGAGTCGCGAATTTGAGTAGAAGGGACTTTGCTTTACGACACGACTGTTCGCTGGGTACCATAAACTCGAAGCGTTCACGCATATACGTAGGGGAACAGGAGTTAAAAAGAAAGTTGTAAAGGACGGACAGGATATGAACATCCCTTCGGCGGCGGATTGGGAGCCATTTCAGCTCAGATCTGTACGCCGATACGTGATCATACATACGGAGACCGTAGATAAAACGTATACACAAATTTTGAAGGTGCTCCAATTTAGTGACAAGTACCTCTGTTGCGTCGAAGTAACACACATCAGCATAATCAAGAATAGGCAAGAGCAGTGATTGAGCTAGTAAAATTTTTGTTTCTAATGGCAGAAATTTTTGCAAACGTTTAAGGGATCAATAGGAATAAAACATTTTTCTACTTACCTCATTCACATGATTACCCCAAGAGAGGTTGCAATCAAAGATAACGCCCAAGTTTTTTGCAACCATACCATTACCTACGATCGTAACCTATGATAGATAATTATCAAAGTTGATTCAATTTGAACTAGGGTTTCGGTACCGGGATCCCGGGAACAGGAATTCCCGGGAATGTGGCCATTCCTGATCCCGAGAGTGGGGAGCCGGGAATTATTTTTTGTACAAAAAATAATATAAAGAGGTTCAATTGTCACCCTACCACACATAAACTGTGTGGGGGAATATACCATGATGCTTAGTTTAATATTCAGACACAGATTACCAATTACTATGTTCATTTCGTACAGCCGGGTAGTGGCCTTTATGGCAGGAAATTCCTACTTTACACCTAGACATTGCATTGTCTTATGGAGATAGACAATTATTAGCACAAAATGGGAAATAAAATAAAATAATCATTTTAATAAACGTAATCGTATTTTATTATACAGGGATGTAAAAGGAGTTTGAAATTTAAAATTACTCAGAAAAGTCAGAATAAAGTATACAATATGAAATATTTAAAAAAAAATTAACCACAGCTTCGACTCATGAAACTGAACAACTTTCCCCAAGGAATCTGTGATAAATTTGCAAAATTTTTGGAGTCCTCATAGTAATTGAGCAACTGAATCGCTAATTTTGTGTGGGAAGTCGAAAAAAAACTTGCCAATGGAGTATAGGTGCCTTGAGAAAAGTTGTTCAGTTTCATAGGTAGAAGCAACTAATTTCCTGGTATTTTAGAAGGACACTATAGAGCACAGGAAAAATTTTGAAAATATCCGATCGACTTACAATTTTTTTTTAATTTCCCATAAAACTTTTGACTCACTATTCGATTTAGTATGGGAAACTTAAAAAAATTAATTGGTCTTATTTTTTATTTTAAAATTAGAAAATACATAATTTTCTTATACACTTGATTTTGAGTAACCTTTTAAATTTTTAAACACACTTTTTAACACCTGTATATGATTTGATTTAAAGAAATTGGCGCTTTGCTACATAAACTAACAATTCTATATTTTCTGCATTCCCAAATTCCCGGGAATGCAAAAACATCATTCCCGATTCCCGGGAGTGAAAATAAAATCCGGGAATCCTGAAACCCCCATTTGAACCCATGGTTTATACCTTTATTCATAACTCTAACGAAAAATCATTTATTTATAGAGTTATAAATAAAGGTATAAACCGACCTTTATTCACAACTCTAACCAATAATCATTTATTTTTATTTAAGTAGATGACAATGTCTTTTTTTTCTGTCGTTATTTAATCAATCAATGCTTTCTACATCTATTACAGACAATTCATAAAGGTGCAAGTCCGAGACCGGCTGCAAGTCGCCGACCGCAGGCGACAGGCGACAGACTTCATTTATCGACCGCAAGTTACACTACTGGTTTCTATGAATCTCTATGAAAGTGATTCCGAGCGCGGCGACATGTCGCCTGCGGTTGCGGCCGGCGACGTGTCGCAGCGACCGCAAGTCTCAAGGACCAGTAGTGCGGCCGACCGCAGAGCGGTTACACGCGTTTCTTTTCTTTTTTTGCATATAATAACAACAATTCGTCGTCATCTTCCTCCTCTAACAAATGACACAGTAAATTATTGTTAAACACGTCCGATATTCTGACTCGCGCGAAGGTACGGAAACGACAGGGTATAAAATCTGACTGAAGTGCAGTCGCGCTTGGAATGGCGGCGACAGCGACATGCGGTCGGACCGCAGCGGCCGGCCGCAGTGTCGCCTGCGGTTGTCGCCTGCAGCCCGTCTCGGAATTGTACCTTTACAGTGTCTTGGTACACTAGCCCACAGATATATCTGAACCCCTACTAAAGCTATTTGTAATACATGGTGTATTACGGAGAGGTGCAGATATCTTTGTGGCTATCTGTACATTGTCTTTGATGACTTATTAAATCAATGCGAGCATAACACTCGCCTGCAGGCCTGACAGGGAAGTTAGCAGGCGATTATTTTAGTCTCCTTATTACTGTTGACGATTAATAGGTAGCGAGACAACCAAGAAAGCCCTAAGGATACCCTCTGGGCAACATATAATCAAAAACCTACACACAAAGTGCTTAGTCATTCATAACATAACCAATAAAGCGATATTCCTATGGATTTTCTTCGATTTCCCTTGATAGGGTAACGAAATTTTATGAAACGAGAACTCACTGTGATCTAAAATCCTGGACTGCATGGCTGTTGGGGCCGAAACCTGATGTGTTCCCTGGGAAATTGTAGAAAGCGCCTGGAGCGGGCCCGTTGTGCCACATTGGCGCTGGATTCATCGTGTCACCCATGAACGCCATTGTAAACTGTTAATTTCTTCTATTGATAATAACAAAATACGAGACAAATCGCCAAATAAAACGAAACTTGAAAAATCGCACAGAATGACAAGCGGCAAACGAAAATGACAATCAGATTTTTGGACGTTTCGTTTGTATTTGTGACGTTTATTTATTAATCGATGATTTAGTCATTATTTTTAATTTAAAATAGATTTGCAATTCTTAATTGAATAGGTTAAATAAAAATGAAGCTAATTAGAATCGCTGGAATTAAAAAAAAATTATTAAAATTTATTCATTATCAAGAAGTCGTTCCATAACCAAGTTAAGATTCACCTGACAACAGTTTGTCCCTTTCACACTTCAAAAAAATATAATATGCTATCCTGCTGTCAGAGTGAAAATTACTCTAACGAAACTAATTTGGAACGCTTTCTAAGAACACAAGGCATACTGGACTGGAACGTAATATTTTCGTTTAGGATTATTTTTTAATTGAATCTGCTTGTGCCTACTGCAGACGGATTTTTCAGATATTCAAATCCGTTTCAAAATTTCAGATTTTCAGAGTTTTTCAGCATATTATTCTCATAGTTCAAATTGAAAGCGAATACAAGTTTCAAATAAATCTGGGTTTTTCAGAATCAGACATCGCGGTGGATGAACGGGCTGTTAAATTCCGAACGAAAGTTCACTGATTTTGACAGATATAAATCGTTACCAACTTCACTGTCTTTCTGTTTCCTCTCAAAAAATTGACACAAGAAAATGTCGAAAAGAGGTGCGTGAAATTAGAAAAATCCATTGTAATCGTGATATAAATTGCACAAAATGTTACAGAAATGTGTGACGCGCGTTTACAATACAAAATTTGCTGTGAATCCATTCTTATTTTGCGTATTTCCGACAAATATAAAACCGAGCCTAGTGTTGTGTTGAAAATGGTATAAAGTGTGTTTTTTCTGTTTCAAGGACGTGGAGGTTCCGCGGGAGCGAAGTTCCGCATCTCACTGGGTCTCCCAGTGGGTGCAGTCATCAACTGCGCCGACAACACAGGTAAAAATAGCCATGTTTTTGTATTTATGCTAACATAACCTCAACTATGCCCACTCATTTGAACTTGGTGATGATATTCTACTAGAAACACTTGTTGTGTATTGAATCACAATGATTTCTTCCTTGGCTGTGTCTGACAAAGTTCTGTTACACCATAAACATTACATAAAACCTTCATGTTTTTCATAAACTGAAACTTTTTAACTTTCAGGAGCCAAAAACCTGTACGTGATTGCCGTGCAAGGTATCAAGGGTCGTCTGAACAGACTGCCAGCCGCCGGTTCAGGGGACATGATTGTCGCAACCGTCAAGAAGGGAAAGCCTGAACTCAGGAAAAAGGTATAACACTTTTGACCATGAACTTAAGTCATAAAGCTGTAAAGCGATTCCGATTGTCTGTAGTTGTAAATCTAAGAGCTCTACACATTACTGCCAGTGATACTAACTCGCAGGTCGTAGTCCCTATAAATACTACATCCAAGGTAGTTTTGAATATGAGGTTGCAGTTTTATTATCAACTTAGAGTTTGGTCTGCGCAGACCTATAATTGTTTGTATTATAATAGCAATGCAAAGTTCAAGCTACAATGGTTGAAACTGAGTAATATTGAATTGGAAACCATCAAGCACTACAGCTTATGCGCTTCCTTGAATTAGACATTCACAGCGCTGCAGTATTGCTGTATAGTTATTGCTAAATTTTGTTACCATCAGCAGAAACAAAATCTATAGGCTGAGCTTTATGCAACACTAGGCAATTGCCATCTATACCTTGGGATAGCAGTTAGTTGTGACACAAGATATGAAAGTTGTTCTGTTTGTTGCCATAGCATCTGCATCTACTCTAATATGCAGAATCATACAAAGTCATCCTAGTAGCTCAAGCATTTGATTCCAAAGCTGTTTGTTTGTTAGTAATTTTGGTACTAATGTTAGTTTACCTAAGTTGTGTCTGCACATTTTCTATACTAAATGAAATTGCTATGATGATTTGCCATGGTTTCGCTAATTTCTTGTCTGAAAATATTGATGATCCACCTTGGCTGTCTGAGCAATTTAGTTCTAATGATAGTAGGATCAATTTAAAGTTGAAAGCAAAGGATGTATACCAGCACTGTACATGCTACCAAGCAGGGAGCTACATTGAACAAGTAGGCCAAGATAGGTAGTGTGATTAGATTACCACTATAAGAATAATCCACAAAGGCAGAATTTTTTGCACTTATTGGTCTGTAATATATTTACAATACTGCATATCAAATAAAAAGTAAGGTACAATAATAATAACAATGTTACAATATATGCCTACAGGCAGTGGAAGCCACTTAAGAATAGTCCGTCAGCCTTTTCACAAGTAATTTAAACCAAAAAAAAACTACATAAGTGCAGTGAACTACACGCATCAGCTGTTATAGCTGCTAGTGTATAAACTATAATAATAATAATAAAAAGTTTGTTCAGGCCGTATTTTTATACTACCTATGTAATATAACCATCATCTTAATATCCTTCCAGGTAATGCCTGCAGTGGTCATCAGGCAGCGGAAACCGTTCAGAAGGCGTGATGGAGTGTTTATATACTTTGAAGACAATGCAGGTGTCATAGTCAACAACAAAGGGGAGATGAAGGGATCTGCGATCACAGGTCCCGTCGCAAAGGAGTGCGCAGATCTGTGGCCCCGTATCGCATCCAATGCTAGCTCTATAGCCTGAACCTAATATAGATGTTAAAAAAATTGGTGTTTTTCATTTATATTTATCTAGTACGTTCTGAAATTTGACGTCTTAAAAAAACAAAACTGCAAGTTGAGCCTAGGGTAACAAACTATAGTTGGCAGGATGGCAAGTGAATCTAGTCAGGGGAGCCAAGTGAAGTACTTTTATCCCAACCCAAAACTTAAAAAACTGCTAATTTATTGATTACTGGAGACAAGATATAATTATTATTTTATCTCTGCTATTGCTACTAAGCAAAGCGCTTAGCTATCTAAGCTTTATAGATGCAAACAACATAGGACAAAGTTTATCGAGAAAAAATCAATTTCTATATGCTCGCAGCCGCAGTCAAGACCACAGGTTACCAAGACAATTTCTTTTGACAACCACATTCAAGATTAAAAATTCTAGCGCCGTTTAACTAAACAGGATAGTAGGAACAGGGTACCAAAAAGGGTTGAAAAGCCTCCTTAGGAAGATGATATAAAAATATTAAATAAAAAAAATATATTGTCGTATTTATAGAAAATCCTCTCTTTATTAAAGTTACATAAATTAAGTCTAGAACTTAGTTATGCAAGCACTTAAATAGAAACACTATTTGGAAATGTCTAGGGTAGACCCACACTGCCCCACACACTGTTCTGTACCAACACAAAAAGCAAGGGTTCCCATCTACACATAGAACCTTGCTGATTGTACTTTTATCATAGTATAACAGTTATGTGCATAATGTTACAAAGTTTTTTTTTTATTAATTAAAAGTTACATCTGAATAGTGAGCGCTTTACTTTTGAAATTTTTGTTCTCTTTAAAACGTCACAGATGGCGCTGTCTGCGTAAACTGTCAAACAAATAACTACAGGCTCAGGCTTATAGGCTCTATCTTCTAATAGTATTTTGCTGCGCAGTTTTCATCATTTGTATAGACATACAATGTTTTTTGCTTATTTTATTACTTTTATCTTAAAACGCCATCTAGTAGTGCTTTGTAGTAACCACAGGAAAAGCGCTCATTATAGCATTGTTAAAATTCCATTTTTAGGTGTTTTACAAAATTCAGAATTGTGATCTTATTAGCTCATTTTATGTATAGCTAGTTAAAGTGACTGAGTTGGGTTTTGCTTAGCTTAAAAACAGCTTCATACATTAAAGATGAAGTTGAATAACAAACACCACAAGACTTCGGTGAGTGGTGTAGTGGCCTATCGCCTCTTCTTGTGCCCCTTGGTGGGTCCCTTCACGAAACACCAGTCTACAGAGATAGCCTGCCCGAGGATGTCTGCTCCGTCTAGGGCTTCGCGGGCACTCTGGGGAAGAGAAGATATCTAATAGTTAATGTGAGACACAGTTTTCAATAACAATCACAAACACAGTTTTAATGATAGTCAAAGACACAATTTTAGTGACAGTCTAGGACACAGTTTTAATGACAGTCTAGGACACAGTTTTAATGATAGTCAGAGTCACAGTCTTAATGATAATCAGAGACACAGTTTTAAAGACAGTCACACACAGTAGTATTTATAGTATGGTCTATGTATATTAGTAGTTTCTTAAGTTCAGTATTTACTTATTTAATTATTATTTTTTCATTATTGATATTGCGCACTACCCTTTATAATGTTCTTATGCGATTTCCTTTAACTAAAGGTTGTCTGGAAGAGATCGCTCTTTAGCGATAAGACCGCCTACCTGTATAACATTTTTTTAAATGTTTATGTTTTTATTTTCCTGTTTTGTTGTGCAATAAAGTGTTTTCATTCATTCAGTAGTAATGATAGAGACACAGTAGTAATGACAGTCATAGACACAGTTTAAATGATAGTCAGAGACAGAAGTAATGACAGTCAGAGACACAGTTTTAATGACAATCAGACATACTAGCTGTACAATTTTAATGACAGTTACAGAATCATTGGTTTCCGCATCATGAAATTTTGAACTCCAGTTCACAAAATAGGTATAAAATAAATATGATGACAAAAACTTTTTGTAAAATTCTACTTACAGCAGCCTGTTTGTAAGTCTCGTACTCGACCAGCGCGTACCCCTTGAGGAAACCAGTACGTCGGTCCAGGTTCAGGTGGATATTCTTTATCTCACCAAACTCTGAGAACTGATTCTGAAAAACACAAAAGCATAGTATGTGAACACCTTAAGGGTGTGCCTGTAAATAATGCCAAGGGCTTACAAACTGTGGATAAAAAATTACAAAAAAAAAAAACATTTCAATGCAACCTACCCTGGACTATGAAAATGTTGAAGGTGGTGAATGAGAATTGAAATTCTCAAGGCATATAATCTCACTCAAGGTGTTACCTGATGCAAGAAACTAAACTAAAAAACAAAATAATGGAATTTCCAAGAAAAGCTGTCAATAGCTAACTCTTTTTTTAGGATCCACTCTACACGCCAAGTTATCTAATGAGCTGGTGTATACCTGTATATCCTCTTCCTGTGCCTCCTCATGCACATTGCTGACAAACAAGATCCATCCCTCGACGGAGCGTTGTGGTCCGGGTGTGCTGCCATCACCTTCTGGAGCTAAGCTGTCGTACCTGCATCAGTAACAGTAAAACTATAAGAGCTGTATCTTGATAAATATCTTATTACGAGAAGGATTCTGTAATGTTGTATTAATATCCCATAGCATGCCCACTGCTGAGGCATGGTTCTCTTCCCGGGGATCCTTGGGCCATATTCCACATATAGATAGATAATCCGTTTATTGTATTGCACACGTTACAAAAATGACAAAAGACATAAAAACTTCAGATACAAGAGACAAAAATAAAGTAACGTAACGTATGGGAGTCTACATGTAGGTCTGGAGTTGCGGAGTTAGTTATCAACCCGCGTTAGAATTTTTCAAGCTGCATATTATCAAGCCTCGGACTTAATCTTAACAACTGCCATCTATTGATAGCAATCGACATCAAAGGCTAAAAGTGCTTAGTAAAGCATAGAAACGATCAAGATAAATGCCACTAACAGCATCAAGCCCATCAAGATTACAACCTCATCTGTAATTTGCATGATCAACATGAAAATGCACAACACTAGAACTTAAATGTAGTGACTGCATGATAAATTTGGACAGTCTGACCTTAAGTGTACCTACTGCTACAAAGATACATATTCCCCATCTATTCCACCATGAAGATCATGTTACAATATCACTAAAGTAGGTAGAATTTGTAGAACACATATTACTAAGATGTTTGGACTTCTCACCTCCCCCTATTTCCTCGTTCTGCACCACCGCCGCCACCTTCGTTGCCAAAACCACGTCCTTTGCGTTTGCGCGCCTTCTCCTTCAATCTTGCAATGCCCTCTGTAAAATTAAAAATGAATACTACAGTGAAAAATGCTAAAATACATAACTGGACTGAAATTAAAAAAAACAATAGCAGTATAAACCAAACAGTCATAATTCAAACGTGAAAATGCGCGCTATTAAACGTTAAGACACAAAAATTTAGAAAGTACATAACGGAACATAACCTCAAAACAAGTGAATCATTGCAACGCGAATATCAACATTTTCAGCGAAAATAAATTAATGTTAGGTTTGAATTGCTTTGCTTATGCATTAAATAGTAAAACACTTGAGAAAAACATTGTTTTAGGAACAGAAAACGAATAAAATCATTCTTACGTTCACCATCTTCGTCGACCTCAAATTCTTCGGAATTCTCAATATCCAACACATCAGCCATGGTTATATACACTTGTATTATTATAAATTAAATTCGTAGCTAAACGAGAAATGTAATTTAAGAATTATTTTGCATTTATTGAATATCAATTTTCCAAACAAAAATCACATCGGCTTCTCATTGAAAGCGCGTCAACAAACGTCAAAATTAGTGTTACCATGAGGTGAGCCTGAAATGAGTTATAGTAGAAAGTTCAATAAAAAAATCATACAAAAAATGATAGTGCATCTTTTTCGTGTCAAAGAACAACTCTAGGTTTTTGTAAAATCTCCTCCAAAACTTTAATTTTTAAAAAGAATTAATTAAGCGGATAAGAAAAGAATGTCATGACATGAACATCATTCACATGTAATTTTTGATAGAAAATATTTTTTAATTTTTAAGTTTTTTTTTATGTAGTAGTAGTAGTATTTTTATTTCAAGCATTTTTTGAGTACAATAATCAAATTTACCATGAGTGTTTATAATTTTTGGGACAAAAGTACTGCAGAAGCGAAGATGAAGACTAGCCTTTCATCAGAATGGGATTTCGATGCACCTGTAGCAATTCCTAAGTCCCCAACTTCGTCAGTGTGCAGCAGAGTAGGGGAAGTGATTTATAACGACTACATCGATATCGTCAACTCTAAATCTACACTCTCCGCTCACATCAATCAACCAGAACGCCCGTTCGACTTTTTCGATGATGAAGAATTTGCATTCGGAATTAATTTACTGAATAAAAATGTGGCTTGTGTAGGCGATAACATAACAAAATTGATACAAATGGGTGAGCAACGTTAAGTTAAACTTTAGTTAGTTACCTACTACCCTTTTGATGTGTGGCTCGATGCAGTCCAAAACCACTACGCCTTCCACACGCTGGCCCATCTCAGTGGGCCAGCACGATGGCCCATCGTGTAGAGCCAGCATAATGATTTTCTCTATTATTTGTTTAACACTTCTATACACAGTTTTAGTTAAAACACGGAAGAAAGAGGGAGGGAAAAGGCGGATCTCGCGTGTCATAAATAAGCACTGCCGTACTACTTCGCACTCATTCTCTATCGCGTACTATGCGGGATCGGACGGCTGACGTTCTCGGATAAATAAATAAAAAAACACGTTAACATGCCATACTGTGCTGTTTTAGAGTGCAGAAATAGAAGCACAGACAAAACTTCATATATCGGAGGCAATACATTTCACTGATAGGTGTTATTTTTTTATATTCAGATTTAAAATGAAATTTAATTTAATTCCAAAGTTTATCCGACTGAATTAGGTACTTTTAAACTTTATCTTAGAGTAATAAAAGACATACGTCAGTAGCGAAAGTCAGCCTGCTGGCCTAACATGCGCAACGTGACAAAATTTTGTCGACGCATTTTCTCGTGTTAAAACGAAATATGTCTATTTGTCGACGAGTCCTAACATGGCAGTACACGGAACTCTTTACGATGTCATTTTATGAAATTTTATCGTCTGTCAAACTTTTGTCGACAAACTCTAACATGTGCGCCCTTATTTCTCGAAATTTGAAACTTCTACTCGACATGTTTCTCTTCGATGAATTTGAGCGACGAGATAAACGAGAAACGCGAAAACAAAAAGACAGTCCTGTATTACGACTATAAATATACAATTATGATCAAATGGCCATTACGTCCCCACTGCAGGGGCACGGGGCCAAGCCCGGATTGATGGAGGTTGTGGGGCTAGTGGCCAACCCCAGTGTCAGAAGTTTTCAAGCCGCCTATAAGGCCTCTAACATGACATGGCTTAACGACTGCTAGTGATAGCAGCCGGCACCAACGACTTAACGTGCCTTGCGAAGCACGGGAACGGTCGAGATAAATGCCACTAACAGTCAGACTCATCCGGGTTATGACCGTGTTCGTAGTCAGTTAACCTGCGTGATCTACGCGACCACGCAAGCCGCACTGAGGCACGACCGCTTCACTCGGCCACATGGGTAGGTGGTTAGATTTTTATGGAAATAGATGAAACTGAACAATAATAAAAACAACAACAATAATAATAACAAAAAGTCTGTGACAAAAGAGAATATAATCACTATTTTTTTCATAAAATTATTGAAAAGCTCAGACTAAAAACTTTTTATCGCTGAAATCTAACGAATTTTATATGACAAACCGGTTATTTTTCTTAAAATGGCAACATCAACTTCTCGCTGTTACTTGCCACGACAAAGCGAAGTCATGCCGAGAAATCATCTCTTCCGTGGTACGCATGTTAAGAAAAACGACAAAATAATCGGGATCGACAAATTTTATCATTCACAACATGAGATATGTCGTGTTGCGCATGTTAGGCCACCAATATTCTCGTGTGTTCTAAATAGTGACGTGCAATCTTTTATCTTTAACAATATATTATCGATATCGATAAAAAGAGAAGTTGATTATTTTGTTTTAGGCATGCGCGTAGGCATGCACGTATACATCGCGTATGCATGCGCGCATGCCTACTATACTTGTCAGGATATCGATATTTAATTGATGGAAGAGTAGTTACTCCCTAATTGAGTAGCGAACAGAAATTACGTGGAATGACGTGGTACTAGTTACAGGTAAATAAATTTGTGCTTTATTAATATGCAGTGAGAGTTTAATTTTGCTAGGACGTTTATGAGGAGTTTCTGCTACTCAGCACTAGATGTCACTATCAAATGCGCCTCTATTTGCTCGGTTTTTGCTTTAAAAATTTTTGCTTAACTCGAAATGCATGCGTCTCATGACTATGCTATTCATTACTGGACAACCCAGTTGTTTAAGTTCTCCCGGATTAACAATTTCTGTTAAAATGACAATTTTTCTGTATTATTCATATAGAAAAAAAGACAAATTATTTTTAATAATGAAAATAAACGCAAAATACTGCAAATAATGACGTGTTTTTGACGTGCCTCGCGCCTACCTCCTCCTGTTTAGTAACAAATTTTAAGTAATCTGTCGGTTACATCATATATAAAGGGGGTATTTTTTAGACGCAAATAGACTCAAGATTATATAAAAAGCCATAAAATATTAATAAAACAAGTTAAAACTAGAATAAAATAAAATTTTGTGTTGTCCTACAAATCTCAAGTGGTGGAATTCCACTACGCAACGAGCCGTTATTATCCTCCTTCCAACGGTAATATTTCAATTTTAAGTATTACTTTTTGAATAATAGTAACACTCTTAACGCCTAGAAAACCACTATATTATATTAGGTTTTTATCAGTCTTTCATATAAACCTGTGGCGGAAGGAGTCGTCGGCAGTGCTCACTCAATTTGGTGTTCCACTACGAATGGGGATTTTTTGATGTGATTAGAAGTCCTACTTGTTTCATTTGGTCTTTATAATAAAGATTATTTATTCTTTTGTTTGGGTTATAAGTATAAGTCTGATTGAGTAGAACTTTCATCAATCAACCTTGAAGTTTAAATGATTCGGAACTCGTAGGTTTACGTCACATCAATTTCGCAACGTTATGTATTAGCGGAAAAAACTGTGATGTAATGGAATACTAAAGCAGACTTTATATTGAATATTTAATAAATTTTAATAAAAATATCGTGTTGTGGCTATTTTAAAAATAGAAAACGTGGACACCTGAGATTCACTAAGCCTGGGGGCTAGGGCCTAACAACATCACTCTCCAGGTTCCCCAATTCATACAGACAGAACATGAAGCACTCACTTACTTGGATTGCTGCTTATAAGCGGTTTCCCAGCACCCAGTGATCAGACTCCACACCCAAGTCCATGCTTGTTTCACACAGGGTCTTACAACAAGTTTGATAGTTTTTTAGTAAGCACACACAAAGCGTTTATCACTTAGTTGCAGGGGTTAGTAAGTTCTAAATCCCGTTAAATTTAACGTAAAACACCACCAAACACATGCGACGACAAAGTCCAACAAACTTAGCAGAGGTAGAACTATGGCCGCAGCAACGCGCGGGCCCGGAGTAGTTACGACGCAGAGCGACAGCGTACTTCCCTGGCAGCGAGCATTGGGCGACTGCCCTTGACCGCGCAGACGCGGCGTGCGTTTGCGCTGGATGTTTTCGCGCGGGAATACCGCTGTATTGTATAGTTCAGTATGAACACTCGCGGTGGCTGCTATCCTTTCAGTGAGCACTTAATAAAGCCCATCCATATAAAAAGAGAAAATCCTTAAGAGTGTGTAAACTGGCGCAAACATATAGTGTTGTTTGTTTATTTGTAAACTGTATATTAGTGTGTCCCTTATTTTTCTAAGTTATTATTTTTTAACGCATAGGCTCTAATTTTGTGTATTTGACCCTAAAATACTCGGAAATAATTTTTTATCTTATTTGGAGCACTGCAACCCATGCCGACTTGAGCGGGAACATGTACATACAAGCCCCTACGCAAGTGCCGCGCGGGCGCGCTCGGTTTGTCACTTACCCTCGGATTGTCGCGTAACTAACACGTAATATTTTATATTTCGAAGATGTCAGTGGAACTGAGAAGCGCTAAAAAGAGTATTTTCTTGGTTGGTGAGGTGCATCACTAAATAACGGGTGCAAAATTGCCGTCTAATCGACAAGTTCTCGCAGTTCTAGTTTTTAATATTCGCGAAGTGAAATTGACTGTCAATGAAAGCGCAAATCTTGTAATATGGTAGTGTATTATATTCTGGGAAAAGGCTAGAATACCTACCAAAGGTCTTCCTAACTGTGTGAAGAAGCTTGTGGATCGTTATCAAGTCTGGCGAGAGCTTCAAAAAAACCGCAAAAAATCACAGGATATTTTTAAACGCCGTGAGGAGGATTTTCTAAAGGATTTGGATAATTTATTTGATATGGCTCACGCCGATGCTCTTAAAAGGATGAAAATTGAAGAAGATAAAATTTTCCTACAAAAGCAAAGAGAGCCAGGGCGCCTTGGTTGCTTGGCAGGTGTAGACAAAAAGTTAGCTGAGAAGGAAGAAAAGGCAAGGCAGAGAAAACTAGAAGAGGAGAAAAGGAGGCTCCAGCAAATGACTTCAGCGAGCTCATTGACATCTTTTACTTCACACAGCTTAACACCACCACAAGAACTACATGAAGGCCAATTTACCAGCTCTGAAGAAAGCCTGGAGGAACCTTTGCCTGCCACATCTCAATCTGAAAGTTCGGTAATTACTACAAAAAGAGAAAGGAAAGATTTTATCACACCTAAGTTAGTTGCAGCTTTAGACAGATGTCAACTAAGCATAAGAGATTCAGTTTATATAATTCAAGCAGTAATAGAAGCACTAGGTCTTTGTTGCGACGACTATCCAATTAACAAATCTTCTATTCAACGTATTCGAACACAGATAAGAAAGGATAGAGCAGAATCTATAAAATCCGATTTTCAGAATAACGTGCCAGAAGTAGTTACAGTTCATTGGGATGGAAAATTGTTACCCAGCCTAGATGTGAGAAGTTCTGAAGAGGAACGCCTGCCGATCCTTATTTCCTTTGGAGAGAAGGAGCAACTTCTTGTAGTACCAAAACTAGATAGATAGTTCTTCCGGTAAAGATCAAGCTAAAGCTGTTTCAAACGCGCTTCATGATTGGAACCTTACTGATAAGGTTCAAATTATGTGTTGTGATACAACAGCATCTAATACAGGGCGCATAAATGGAGCTTGTGTGCTTTTGGAACAAAAATTAGAAAGAGAATTATCACTGTTTGCTTGCCGCCATCATGTGTATGAATTGGTCCTCAAAAGTGTATTTGAATCAAATATTCACTAAGTCACTAGCAGTCCCGATATCCCACTATTCAAAAAGTTTAGAGACAGCTGGAAGAACATTAATCCTGAGGCTGTCGAATCATGCATAGATTTCGTTAAACAGCATCTTTCTGATGCGACCATTAAAGGGATTGCTGACCTTTTTCAAACATGAACTGCAGAAATCCATCGTACGGGACGATTATCGAGAACTAATCGAGCTATCCATTATTTACTTGGGAGGAGATAATGAGGATAAAATTAAAATTCGTCCTCCTGGCGCAATGCATCAAGCACGATGGATGGCAAGAGCTATTTACTCTTTGAAAATATGTTTGCTGCAGTCTCAATTCAAAATGAGCGTTAAAGACAAACGAGCATTGCAAGATGTTTGTTTATTTATTGTGGCAATTTATGTTAAGCCCTGGCTCGGATGCAGTTTGGCAGTGAAGGCACCGATTCAAGATGCGTTTTTTAAAAACGTTGAAAGACTATGAAAATGTTGACAAAGTAATTTCCAAAGCGGCTCTGAGTAAGTTCAGTCAACACCTGTGGTATTTATCAGAAGAAGTGGTGATATTATCACTCTTTGATGATGATGTTGATGAAGAAACCAAGGAGAATATGGTAACGAACTTAGAAAGAGAAACTGCATATGACTTCGGGAAGCGACACGTTGCATCGAAAGAAGAGATGTCTGCCTCTTTGTATGGTAAGAGTTTTTTTTTAAATATTTTAACTGAGTTGTTTGTTCTAAATTTGGTTAATTTCCTTGAAATACCTACTAATCATATTATTACAGGAAAGTTGCTGAGCGATTTCGTGTCAGCTAAAAGCAAAAAATGTTTTTCGCGATTAAAAATTGATACCAGTTTTCTTGAAGAAAACGTATCTTCGTGGGACCATAATGCAGCTTTCTTCGAAGCTAAGAGGAAGGTGTTAAGCTTAAAAGCTGTAAATGACACAGCTGAAAGAGCTGTAAAGCTTATGCAAGACTTTCATGGTTTAATTACCGCAGAAGAGGAACAAAAACAATTCTTGTTACGCTGTGTGCAAGAGCATAGAAAGCTGTATCCAGACTGCAAAAAAGAGACTTTAAAAAAGAAGTACCCTGAATAATTGTATAATTTTATTTGTTTGACAATTAAAAGCATTACTTACATTTTTTGTTTCGTCAATTTTATTTTCACCCAAGATATGTTTCAATTTTTTCAATTTCAATTCTTTATTTGCTAAGTAACAATGTAACATTACTTTTAGCTCGTCCAATACAAAAAAATCAGTAAATAATAATAATTAGCATTAAAATTAAAAATATTTTCCTTATTTGAGGCTGAGCATGTCCTTAGGCGCTTCAAAATACTCATCTAAACTATAAAATGCATTGCCTTCCAAGAAGTTCTTTACAGTTTTTCTAAAGGCGGGTAATTCCAGTTCAGTTACGTTATGGGGCAGTGCGTTGTACATTTTAATTCTAATTGCTACGCCTTGCTTGGATGTTTTAACAATTCTAGTCCTTGGTGTAATTAATTTATTTTTATTTCTAGTGTTATACTTATGTACATCTTTAAATCTTAAAAAAGTAGATTTTTCGGTATGAACTTCTATTAACGAACGGTAAATATACAAAGAAACCAGTGTCATTATCCTATTATCAACAAATATATTTCGCGCCGATGTTCGCCTATGTTTTCTGTTTATTATTCGCAGTGAACGTTTTTGTAGCCTTAGTAATTTTTGAATTTCTGACCCATTACCCCAAACTATGATTGCGTAATTTAGCAGTGATTGCACGTATGCATAGTAAATATTTATTAATGTCTGTTTGTTAACAAGAGATTTTAGTTTAAGCAATGCGTAATTAGCACTAGAAATCTTGTTACATAATTTACTAATATGTACATTATGAGTTAGAGTATAGTCTATGTAGTATCCTAAAAATTTTGTTTCCTGTGCATTTTTTACTGAAGTTGCCTTTTTTGTTTCATAAGTCATTAAAGTGGTTTTCGCCTCAAACCATTTTTTTAAGATGGTTGTGATATTTTTTACATTAATTTCCATAGATGTTTTATCTTTTTCTTTGATACCTACGTGTGTATCATCTTCGAATAAGGTAACTGAGGCCCAGGAAGGTAAGCAATTTGGCAAGTCATTTATGTAGATAAGGAATAATACCGGACCTAAAATAGAGCCTTGAGGTACACCAATGTCTGTCGTTACTTTAGTGGAATATGTATCATTAACTTGTAATATCTGATTTCTATTACTCAAATATTATTGCATAAAATTTAGTTCATGACCCGATATTCCATAATAATTTAGTTTATGTAGCAAGATATCGTGTCGCAAGCAATCAAAAGCTTTGAAAAGATCACAAAAGAGGCTTGAACATTTAGAAGACTCGTCCATAGCCTCCAAAACAAAGCTAATAACGTTCTTTATCGCCAGTGTAGTGGACTTATTTTTTCTGAATCCAAACTGTTTCTCAGTGAAAAGACCGTTAGATTCGAAATATTCAACTATGTAGTTAATCTTTTATAAAATATTCTACGATTTTTGAAATGGCTGGAAGTACACATACTGGTCTATAGTTATTAGGGTCATCTTGTTCTCCCTTTTTGTAAAGTGGAATAAGTCTACCATACTTGAGAACCGCCGGAAAAATCCCCTCTGAAATACATTGATTTAGTATATCTAGCAACATTTTAGCAAAATAGTCATTATCTTTAATCATCGTTTGCATATTAACAACGATCTAGCTACATACTCAAAAATAGCTACTTTTATAAAAAAATTGGGACCTTGTCGGCACGGGTTAATATTAACCTAGAGAGTTAAAATTTTATATTTATGTAAGGCTTAATATTTAACAAAGAATTAGGGGGTATGCGTTTCTATAACCCAAAAAAAAATTTACCCTACTGTATATATAGAACATGACAGAAGTGCAGAACGCATAACGTTAATTTGTATTTAGTTCAAAGTCCTCCATCTAGACATCAGCATCCATTTTTTTGGGTATATTATATATTATTTGGGTTGAATCCTGAATTGTCATTTTTTGTTGACATTTTATATAAACGTCAAAAAACAATTTGAACAGTCCATACACATAGAACATGTAGATCTAAGTCGTCACATTTTATTTTAACCCTCTTTATACTTAACAAAATTTTCTATTGAGAGTACCCCTTTCAATAAAAAAGCGATAATATCCGCCACAAAAAAAAGACGGATTAAATTGGATCTTACACATTTAACAATACAATCAAGTCATATCAAGTTTATAAAATAAAATGTAACGCCAAGGCGTATTTTTGTACTATATGAGCTATTATGTAGTTATCCATTACGTAATAACAGAGTTCCTATTACGTTTCTGTCCTAATATTTCTGTATTTCTGTAGTAATTATTTCAGTTTTTTTTTAATCTATCGTAACTTTGTAAATCTAAATTTGTTTAAATATAGCTAACAAACTATAATTACTTAAAAAGTGTCACTTGTTTGCGAATTTTACAATAATAATTGTAAATTAAGAAAAATTTTGCTGTTTTCGGTACTTTTGTATATTATTAAAGAATATCCGATATACTGTGTTTCGAATTATTTCAGTCATCATATATTACGTAAAGATAAATTATAATACATAAATATTATGATACCTGCCAAGTTTATATTGTAACCCGTTGAATTTTAGTCGAGTATGGTAGAAAAGTATCGCATGCTGGCAGCACAGTTTATGACAGTTGCTGTCAAATCAAAATTCCTATTTCGGCGAGGAAGCATTTCCTTCATTTCGCGAATTTTGTTTTGAATTTTCCTTGCAAACAGTATTTTTATCGTATGAACTTTCTTTTGTAAGAAATTAAAACAATGCCCGAGTATTCTATCAGCGAATCGATCATGATACACTTAAATGGTTTGTTAATTTTACGGTTTTTTCATACATATGTAAATGGTTACATAATTTTATATTTCTCTGTAATATTACTATGACTTCTATGACACAATTGTTTAATTATAGATGCTGAGCGACCTGTATTCAAATAGGTCTTGACAGTTGCATCGCTTGGTTCGGTATATCGTGTAATAACAATTCAAAATGAAGACTGACGATCCCTTACTTTTCGGTACAATTTTTGAGTGAAAATGTGTGATCTGTGTATTTAGAATTGCAGTGTCTATCATTTTAAGCCGGCATTTGTATATACCCATCCTCGTTTAACGATTTTGAAACTATTTTTTGTTTTAACATACCTATATTAAGTTCCCTTCATAAAAAAGACGTCGGACATACAGGAAGAGGCACCCTGGTGCATGCTATTTGCCGACGACATTGTCCTTGTGGGTGAGGATTGACCTGAGGTGCAGAGCAGACTGGTTGCATGGCAGCAAAGACTGGAGAACGTTGGCCTGAAAATCAGCAGAACCAAAACCGAATATCTGTTCTGTGATTTCGGCGGTCTCTCCAGTTGTACACCGATAGCACTGGATGGTGTAGTGCTACCGGTCTGCTCCGATTTCAAGTACCTAGGTTCACTTATTCAGAGCGACGGAGACATTAACAGAGACATTGAGCGCCGAATCAACTTGGGATGGATGAAGTGGTGACAGGTCACAGGGACTACCTGCGACCCCCGACTTCCCCTTAAGTTTAAGGGGAAGATATATAAAACTATCATAAGACCTGTAGTCCTATATAGATCGGAATATTGGGCCACTAAGGGAAAGGATGAAAGACGATTGCATGCTGCGGAGATGCGAATGTTGAGATGGATGTGTGGAGTAACAAGAATGGATAAGATTAGGAATGAGTATATAAGAGGAAGTTTGAAAAATTGAGAGGAAATCGTTTGTCGTGGTATGGGCATGTAATGCGGAGGAATGAAAGACATGTTACAAGGAGAGTGTTATAGATGAGTGTCGATGGATATAAGGGGAGAAGGAGACCAAAAAAGAGATGGATGGATTGTGTGAAGGATGATATGTGTCGAAAGGGTGTGAGTACCGAGATGACAGCTGAAAGGGATGTATGGAAGAAGAAAACATTTTGCGCCTGTACCTGCTTAAGCCTCTAATAATGGTAAAGAGGCTTATTTCTATATGAAATAATGTTTTAAAGTAATACGGAGTCGTTTTCCGTTAAAATAATAAGATTTGATGAAGTTCAAATTTTTCTATAAAAATCATGAAAATCCGATTAAAATCTTAAAATTCCATCAAAACAAGTCTAAATCAATGTTAAATAAGCAATAAAGTCGTTTTCTTAAACATTCAAAAGATTTGAGTTAGTTCGTGTATTAAGCTGAAAACGACTAAGTCCCAGGTTCTGTTCGTGTATTAACTTTTGGCAGCGTAGTTCATGTATTAAAATTATTCGGCAACAAGAAGGGATAATCAAATATAACCTGGATAGGGATGCTTAGGGGTCGGTCCGACACAGATATATAAAGTTTGAACGAAATCGGTGGGGGTCAGTTTTGGCACCATATTAGCGGGTTTGCAAAAGTAGTCGCTCGTACTAGTAAGAGGGCTCACGGAGCGAGAGACCGGTCTCATATGAAGGTATACCTAAGTAAGGTGACTTTGATGGTGGGTCACCTATGAAGTAAGTCTGGCATAGGCGCGCATATGTCGGACTGTATTGATGGTTATTAAGCCCTCGGGACATCATCACGTGAAAGTATAGGGATTTTTACCGTGGCAAATACTCCATGTATGGGCTCTGTGAGAGTCCATTGAATAACAAACTATATGTGAAACTCGCATTAAATCAATGATATATCAATGGAGAGATCCTAAAAATAAGGTCTTAATGATTGTGAACAGCTTGGGGCTGCTATGGATTGATCCTGAAGTTAAAGAGTCTGAGACAAGATATCGAACACAAGTGTGTGTCGATAAGAGAGATGACTTGGGTGGTGGTCATCAGTGTATTGTGAAGCGCTTGAGACTACTATGATGTTTTCCTGGAGTTAAAGAGTCTTAAATGATCGGTCGTAACAAGCCAACTATTGTATTACTTTATGTCTGGGGCGATATATCGTTACCACTCCGGTGGTAACTATACCATGGCATTCTTTAGAGTATCCATGGTATGACTCGGTCTCTGTAGATGATGTTGTTGTGACATCCAATTGTCTTAGGGCAATGTGGCGGATGATTACATACAACTTCATATGGTCTCTTTGGGTGGAGTGCGGTGCTCAGTGTTATTAGTTATGCTGATGGTGTTTGCCAGGGCTCATTGAACCCTCCTCGCCAATATGGATCCATTGGTGTTCTGAGGCTTGGGGTTGGTAATATGTGGGCATTATGACATTCGACCTAGGCATAGCGAACGCCTGTGTCATTGCACTTCATAGCGATCTGCGATTGTAATGATTGCACGATCTTAACCGAAACCCCAATTCTTGGGATTTCATTGTTATGTTATAAGAGTGCGGTGGCGGTGGCTGAAGAAGCATGCGGCTTTCACCGGTGGCTTGTTGAACCCTCCTCGTCAACACAGATTCGTGGAGTTTTGAGACTTGGGGTGGTAATACGCATGTCCATCGATGTTATGCGGTGCCTCGTTCATGTCATTAGTCATCGTATTTCTGTAACATATGGTTGGTGAACGTCCACATAGTGGAGGTATAACCTACCAGCGCATTAGCGATTGACGAGCGGTGATGCTTAGCGGTGTTGATGGAGTTGGCTGTTAGTACGCCTAGCCGGTGGACGAGTGGTGTATCAGAGGTGTAAGTTTACATTCTCTTGACATCATTTCGTCTTTCAAGAACTGTTGCATGATATGGCGGGACGCAGTAATGTGTGCCATCATTCACTACAAGCTGAACTGCTTTGAAATCACAAATCGTTATAGTGTATGATGGATGGCGGTATATGACCAGCTGTCGTCGGACCACTATGACACCCGCCGACCGTTGGGTTGGTAAGCGCGATGTGCTGAAGTACTCGGACAAACGCTCATCCTTTGCGGTGTGTGTGCGTCTGGTCTTTGGTATGTTACGTCAACAGTCAGGCGTGCACAACGATAGATAAAAGTCCTCATCTTGAGTGGTGCTGACTGTTGGAGGCACGCTCACGGAGTGACTTCAGTGTTACTTTGGAGAGCCTCGGGCGACATCGGCTATCCACCAAAGTCGAGGGGTGCGTGTATGTGGCGGGATGTGGACCTGCCTATTATGCGTGACTATGTGGAAGGTGGAAAGGTGCTGAGCAGCTCGACGACGACGGTGGTGTAGCGTACGGGGCAAAGTCCTGGCCTCGAGTTTGCACAACCAGTGTCGATAAACTACTAAGAAGGCACGGGATTGAGTTTGTGCATCCACCTCGCTGCCTTGCTCATCCCAACCGTATGACACTTGTGTTACATGGAATACCGAATATTGCAAGACAGTGTTTTGAAGCCATGCGGGTTCAAGACGTGGCTTGCCTACGACATGGCTAGCCTGTTGGCAGCGCTTACGTTTACCTTACTTGCTTTGCGAGTCTGGGACGTGGCCAACCTGCGACAATGCTTACGTTTGCCTTACCTGCTTTGCGGGTCGGGGACGTGGCTTGCCTGTAGGCCTGTCGAGGCAGTGTTGCGACAATGCTTACGTTTTATTACCTGCTGAGTGAATGGCACATGTCTATGCAGTGCTGGTGCTGAAGGCTTTGGCCTATTTTAATGAATCTTTAAAGCTGTTTTGGTTTAACCAACCAACCAATCTCAACCTCTCATACTTATATTTTATTTCAATATGCGATGGATGATGCCATGTTCACTGGGACGTGTGCCATTCATCTCTCGGGGCCCAAACCTAATACTATATCGTCGAGTCTTGGGTTACCCGGAGTGTTTTCGTGTCCTTATGGTACTGCCGTCAAGGCTTTACCCTCTAGGTGTTTCATGAGCATTCAGAAATCATATGCAAACCATTTTGCCTCTCCAACATAGTTGGGAGTTTGGGCCATTGCGGCTTTGAGGATTTATCCTCTACTCTACAATGAGTTCTGTCAACATGGTTGACGCCACTTTTATCACCTACCCTTAGGGGGGGCGATGCATTAAGTGTGGTTGGCATCGACCGTGGTCGGCGAAGGCATTGCGGAGCCTGCCACCCCTTTTCTTTTTTTTACTCAAATAAAAGAAAGATGTTCGTGTATTAAAGGAATGAAAAGGGCCCTATTCGCCGACATCCATCCTCGGGATGGTGATCGGTGGAGAATTGTTAATAAAGGGAAATGAGAGCACAAAATTGACTTTTTATTTCAGAAATGCTTTGAAGTTCTATTAAGAGATCTAAAAGTGCCTGAGTTATTACATTCATAACGTAAATATGGGTTTTGACCATAGATGATCACACTGCCAAAATTATAAAATAATATAATTAAATTTAAAAGGAAGGGTCTGCGACTGCTTCCTTACTCAAAGTCGTTTAGAGACGATTGAGTTAGTTACACGCCGACCCCAAATGATTGGGATAAGGGCAGGAGAATGATGAATTGTAAATTAGGAAAAAACTTGTGGCAGTGTGTGAGAACAATAGCGTAATGGAGCAATCGCAATAAATATTTAATTATTTATATTATTTAATTAATACTGCCTTGTAAATTCTACAAGAATACAATATTTCGAATCTTTATAAAAACCTTAAAGAACTGTACAATAAAAACTTTTTTTATACAGGGTGTAAAAAGACCACTCCCGGAAACTTAAAGGGGGGGTTCTAGGCACGCTACTGAATTACTGAATACGTTTATGTAAAAAAAAAAAACAAAATTTGATGTCATTTTTGAAAAAAAAAGTATTTTTTATTATTTTTAATTACCTCTAAACAATATGAGAAACCGAATACAATTTTTTTTTTAAATAAAAATTAAAAATGAATAAAATAGCAAAAATCCGCAATGAAAATCAAAGAGAAACACGGTAAACTCGCCAGAAACGCACACAAGCGGCAGTACAAGCGAGCGGGACACGCGGTTCAACAACACACACACAAGCGGGGCGCGCGCGGGTCAACGATACAACAAACATGGCTGCCGCTCGTTCGAAAACTTAAAAAAATCTAAACTTACCATCTTAGCTACGTCTTATTTCTGATCTTATGAGGTACGGCTCAAACTGAGCGCCCCCATCTCAAGACAGAGGGAGCTGTACGCACCGTCTCCTCATGAAGGCGAGGCATCAGCGTTGGGTCTTCGGCGCAGTCCTCTCTTAGCCTGTCAAATACCTCTCGTATTCTCCTTTTAATTTCTTCTGCACTGTCGCAGGGCCTGTTAAATACTCTTTCCTTCACATAACCCCACAAAAAGAAGTCTAACGGGGTTAAGTCAGGAGATCGCGGAGGCCAAGGCGTTTCACCGAATCATCCGATCCAAAGTCCATGGAACATCTCATCTAATCTCCGACGCACTGACAGTAAAACATGAGGAGGAGCACCGTCATGCTGGAATCCGATGGATGATGTCGCGTAGGGTATCTCTCTCGATAGAGTTCTAAAGCAGCATCGGCAGCATTTCCTTCTGTCATGCCATAACTAACACAAAACCATTTCTGCGTACTCCTGAGCGCTGTTTGTGTGCGCGAAAGAACAGGATAGAATGATATTCAAGCACGGTAGCAGAAAAGAGAAGACCAACCATCGAGCGCACACACGCAACATGACTTGCCAGTCAGGGGTTGTCAACTTTTACGTCCGCTATTAATAAAATTTCGCTTTAAAATTAAATTAAGTACTGCGCTCGACCCGTACCACGTGACTGGAGACTGCCGCTGCCGAGATGTGAAGAATGGTACTGTAAATAAGTCGGGAACATAACACGGGTTCGTCGTCGGCTGGCAAAGTCCACGTTTGGGTGAGTAGAAACTAGAACCGCGTGCTTACACTCACAGCGTACCAGCAAGGAGCGGCTTTCACATCTGACATCACAATAAACCGGTCAGTATTGGAATAAGGTACTTCTCATACAAAACCACATTATTTTGTTATGTGAAGTCTACTCTACATCACCCCCACCCCTATCACTTGCTACTAATTGTCAATGTTTATTGTTGATTTATGTTGAGATAATTATGAAAATCCTGTGTATGTCAGATGGTAAAAAGGGATTCGCGTGAAAGTGTGCTGTGTATGGCTGTACAATTTATTTTAAATAACAATAACATATCGTATCTAAAAAGTTAATAATTATTAAAAATAAAAACACAACTTTGGCCCTGCGGCCCGTGTACCGCCGCGATTGGGCACCCCTGCTACGGCCAGGTCAGTAGGCAACGTTGCCAGGTTTCCGCGCTCGGCAGCGGCGCCTCCGTCGCTCCACAGTCGCGGCTCGCGAGCCGTGCGGGTAATACGCATGATGCTGCCGCGCAATCGCGCGTTGCCCGCGTCCCCCTTTCGGTGATCGTATTTTGTTTCGATAATTTCGTTTTTCGTAAATAGTTTCGTGTGTGTTCTATTAATTTTACTGCGCCAAATAATTACGTCGGCTTAGTGTTCGTGGTAATGAAAATTGTGAATAGTGTGCACGATGAGTGTTGGATTAGTGAGAGGTGGTGTTGTACTTGCAGATACGTAGCACTACAGAGTCCACAACAGTCTTCCAGGTATTCCAGTCAGTCTACCAGGTACTCCAGGTAAGGTTTTACTTACAACTTTGTAGGCAAGACCCATAGTTGGTATGCAGTATTAAGCTTCTCTCTGACTGAGCCCTCCTATGTGCACCCCAACCAAAATGCTTTTTTTGGGCTCAGGAAATTTTCGTCGATTGTTTTTTGTTTCCAACCCCGCCTTTTTACTGTTGCATCGTCTAGGGGCTACCAGGGAAAATAACTTTGGTCATGTGACCTTTTTATGTAGGATGCACCGTTTTTGAAAAACAAAAATGCAACCAAAATCCAAAACTCCACTAAAAGTAGACTTAGGGGCACTTAGGGATTTAGCCATGATGACCCCCTGTTCTGATGATGGATATGCGATAGATGGTAAAGTCCCTGGCCCATGGGTCAGGGACCAAATGAGACTGATTGTATCGTATCTTATACCAACAAAGGTGTTGGGAGCTGGGTCTGGATTTTTCGATAAGTTAACATTGTGTTATTTACCAACTTGCGAAGTGCAACAGCTGATCACAAAAACAAACCGCGGGGCGGGCGGGGGTGGGGGCGAACGGACGCAACGACGACTACGAGATGCAAAAACGTTGCCTAGCTTAGTAGGTACGTACAACGACGGGCACACTCACACGCTTGCGGCGGCATGCGGCAATGAATTTTTGCACGTACATTGCTTGCTTAAAAATGATCACATGTCTAAAATGAGGTTTTTTTAAAAACGTACATGGTGATTAAACTTCATATAGGGCGTACATAAACCCCGTGAAGTTTCCGGGAGAGGTCTTTTTACACCCTGTATAAACCCCCATGAAGTTTTGTGATGAAATGGAACTTTTTTCAGGTAGTGTTTCACAAAAACTCATATAAATCAAAGAATATTTAACAGAATGAAAAATAAATTAATGTCTTATGTTTATCTATTTAAATAGATAGATAACATTATGATAACAAATTCTGCTAAAAATAAGCTGACATGTTTTTTGAAATTCCATTTCGTAACGAAGCAAAAAAAAATTTAAATGCCCATGAACTTAATGGACGAAGTAATAGATTTCAATGTTACTGTTTCTTTATATTTTTACGTGCTATATTTATGGTCCAATCAAAGACCTTTTTGCATTAGTAGTGCGTCAATATACTAGGTGTTGATGTGTGATTTCGGCGACATTGGTTCTAGTACAAATGTGTCCTTAAGCCCCTTCCCCTCCCACTTTCTTCCGTGGGTAAAACATTCATTATTTTTAGCGCGAAGTAGAGATGAAGAAACAGACAGATCGTTTCCGTTTTTTACTGTTTTCGGTACTTTTGTATATTATTAAAGAATATTCGATATACTGTGTTTCGAATTATTTCAGTCATCATATATTACGTAAAGATAAATTATAATACATAATTATTATGATACCTGCCAAGTTTATATTGTACAGGTTCCGTCAAACTTTAAGATCGCTGAAGGGTACTGAGTGGGGGTAGTGTGCGTTCACTTAGAATCCTCATGCTCGAATTTCGAAGTAGTTCCTTGGTTCCAGAGATGAGGCTGCCAGCGAAACATTCCGCTAGCAGCCTCAGTGAAAATCTCGATTTTCTCTGAAACTACGAAAGCACATTTTTTTCCTTTGGGCACTATTAGACAATAAATATTGGCATAATCAGAATATCAAAATTCGAGCATGAGGATTCCAAGTGAACGCACACTTCCCCCACTCAGTACCCTTCAGCGATCTTAAAGTTTGGCGCGACCTGTAACCCGTTGAATTTTAGTCGAATATGGTAGAAAAGTATCGCATGCTGGCAGCACAGTTTATGACAGTTGCTGTCAAATCAAAATTCCTATTTCGGCGAGGAAGCATTTTTCCTTCATTTCGCGAATTTTGTTTTGAATTTTCCTTGCAAACAGTATTTTTATCGTATGAACTTTCTTTTGTAAGAAATTAAAACAATGCCCGAGCATTCTATCAGCGAATCGATCATGACACACTTAAATGGTTTGTTAATTTTATGGTTTTTTCATACATATGTAAATGGTTACATCCAGGTTACATAATTTTATATTTCTCTGTAATATTACTATGACTTCTATGACACAATTGTTTAATTATAGATGCTGAGCGACCTGTATTCAAATAGGTCTTGACTGTTGCATCGCTTGGTTCGGTATATCGTGTAATATCAATTCAAAATGAAGACTGACGATCCCTTACTTTTCGGTACAGTTTTTGAGTGAAAATGTGTGTGTGATCTGTGTATTTTGAATTGCAGTGTCTATCATTATAAGCCGGCATTTGTATATACCCATCCTCGTTTAACGATTTTGAAACTGTTTTTTGTTTTAACATACCTATATTAAGTTCCCTTCATAAAAAACTGACATGACTGGGTTGGGTTATTGACAAATTCATATTAAATACAGCCACTTTAAAGTTATAGTGCAGAGTGGTGTGATAACTGAAAATGTTTATTAAATCAAATTGAGTTTTTAATCCAGTTATATCCAGTCTGCTGTCCTTAGGAAAAGAACTAGAAGTGCAGGGAATATTCTATGTAGTCCTTTTTCTTAAGATGACAGTACTGTATATAGCTGAAAAATTATAGGTATTAGACCTTACTGGATAAATGAACCAAAATTAACTGTATTTGCTGTATCTATAGAAAGCTGGTGTTCATGAGTGAATTTGTTTTATTTAAAATTAAGATTGCTTCATAAAAGCCTGATGTCTACTCAAGAAAGACAACCAGGATTTGCCACAAATAACAAAGATATCCAGGAATAACTTAACTTTTTGAAACCCTCAGAATGAATGCTTTTAGCGATAAGACCGCCCAGATTGTACTACTTGTTTCTTTTTCTTTTTTGGTTTCTATGTGTTATGTGTATTTGTATTGTAGTCAATAAAGAGTATTTGATTGATTGATTGAATTACAGATTTTATTTTAAATTTCAAGGTTTGTTTTGCATCGTCTGTTGTAGAGAGTTTTCCTGACATTATTTTGATTGTTTTCAGCTCAAGAGCCATGGCCGGACAACGTGAAGTTGTACCAGCCATACGAGGTGGAACAGATCCTGCTGCCGGACAACGCCAGCTGTCTCGCTGTCCAAGCATTCTTGAAGGTTGGTGCCGTCAGTAACGATTCCAATACATAATTTATGTTGACTGATTAAAAGAAAACAATCCCAAAAAACTGCACCCATTGACAGTTGACTGGATATTGGCATTATAACTAATGACGAACCGAATATTTGGTTTTGGCAAATTTCAGCCAAAAATCTATTACGTCCTCGTGCTCCTACTAAATTCTCCTACTGGTAGGAAATGCATGTCCTTATTCTGCTACTGTAATGGGAATGCTTACATGTTCAACTAGGAGCAACAAGATATTACCAAAGTGCATGTGAGCATTTTCAGAAAAAAGTGTACCATGTCTAAATTCATGGTCATTTTTGAAATATCATACTTTTGATGATTTTTTGGTTTAGTTATTATAAAGATACTTTAGAGTATACGACATGATATTTGATTACTTGCAGATAATCTATTTTGTATGAGAAATCATGAAATAAAACTGACATTGTAGAAAATAGTATCAGTTTTGCGACTGTCTTAAAAATAATCTACTCATTAAGTATGAAGAAAGATGCAATTTTTTATAATTCTATATCAAAGATTATCATATATATTATTTGAAAAATAGGACAAATCAGTCACCAAAGTAGTTAAATACGAATTATACTCGTTTTTATTTTGGTTTTGTCACAGCTGATGTCAAAGTAACCGTTTCTTTTACTGTATTTTAATAAATACGTAGTAGTCTGCAAAAGTATTCATGTAATCCGGTACATCAAAAGCATTTTGAATATTGTTTGAACATTTTGTACCCCCCTTTATATTAAAAATTGACAAAAACTAAGAATTTCCTCGTCGCAAAACGGGGGACAGTCTCAAAACCGACAGACAAATTTTTCTTAGTTTGGGCTTACACCGAACCCAAAATTTTACGTGGTTAGTTATTAAACATTAGTTATTTTTTTAATTTGTTATTAAACAATACAGGTTGCTTTTCACCTGAAAACGGCGAAGCAAAAAGGAGGGTTGTGATTTTATGAAATATCTATGAAACAAGTTGGAATTTCTATAGGTACATGAATCTGAACAAAAAGACATATAAGGTTCTTAAAGGGTTCTATACCCGAAAAAAAAATTGAATCTGAGCGACTTTCCGCAAGGAGGAAAAAAAAATAAGAGCCCAACATAACCCCAGCTTTATGGTGTCGGTTTTGCGACTTTAGTGGTCTGTCTTGTCAGTCACGGGTCAAAATGTCGCAAAACAGACGTGACGATTTCTTTCCATGTTATATTCTGATGAAAACATTTACTTAATGTTGTTATCAGATGTAAATAACGTTATATTAGAATATTGTTCGTCTTCTGTAAATTGTCAATATATTGTAAACAAACCTGAATCAGTAGAATAATGTCTCAAATCTGACAGAAGAAATCTTGACGGTCGCTGGACTCGCATAAAACAAGTTTGTTACAGTTGAAATGGATTTGATAACTAGCTTTTATAAATTGCGGTCGGTGAATTTAAAAACTGATGTTAAATGAAACTTAAAATACTCTTCGTAAATTTTCGCACTTTTAGCCGTGACAAAACCGACATGACCGGTCGACATAACTTTTACGATTTTTTAAAAATAATTTTGTATTTAAATAAGCGTAGACTTAAATAATAAACTACTTTCAAATGATACCAAAAACAGATAGTACTTTAGTACAAAAAATATTCAGAATCGCTTCTATTATCATTTATCATTAAACTTTAACACGGGACCCGCCAAAAACTGCTATCTTGGTTTTAGAAATGCTCATTATTTCAATATTACTCAAAGTATTACCAATATTTCTGTTTGAATTTAACTAGTTTAGAATGTGTATTAAAAAAAACTTTAAAGTAGTTAGCCAGTTCTACAATTTACTTTATTGACTTAAAACACGGGGGACAGCCCAAAAGGACTTTTTTTTGAAAACGCTCATGTTCTTATTATCCTACTGCAATGGGAATGCTTACATTAGTATGGCGGCGGAAGGCTCGTTTGAAAAAAATCGTTTCGCTAGCGCCTATACATATAGCTACGACAGGTATCGATGGATTCGTCTTGGTCCAGAGATTACGAAATAGTCTAGTTTCGGCCATAGCTACGGTTACGGCCAAAAACAGGCTGAAACTTCGGCCGCGCCCAAACTCTATGTTCGTGAATAGCCGCGCTTCGTTCGGGTGATATCGTGGCTTCCTGTCGCCAGTTTACTTCATAACCAACCACCACCAGTTACATAAATACATATTTTTAGTGTTGTTTTTTATTTTATTTCTTTTAACACGAATTTACCATCTAACATGTAAAAGATACAACAGATGTTAGCATACATAATTGACCATGCTGAATACGTTAAAAACAACCGACTTCAATCGCAACAACTCCAATTTTGCTATGTTTTTATTGATTTTCTCAAAAACCGCTGAATCGATTTCGATAAAATTTATATGGGACCACCCCTGTGAAGTATACCCTTTTAAACAAAAAAAGAATTTTCCAAATCGGTTCAGGCGTCTTCGAGTAATCGGTGAACATGCATAAAAAAAAAGATTCCGATGAATTGAGAACCTCCTTCTTTTTTGAAGTCGGTTAAAAATAAATTTTAACATGTTTAAATAAGGTTTATCTAAGGTTCTGTTTCGGCCGAAACGGAGACCATGGCCGAAGGTTCGCTTTCGGCAAATTCTGTTATTATTAATTACAACTATATGTATTCCATCCTCTCCACAGATGTGCAACCTCCCCTTTGAAGTGGAAATGCGTTGGAACGCGGAGTACATGTCTCCATCTGGGCGCGTGCCATTCATAAAATGCGGCGCATTCGTCGTTTCGGAGTTGGAGCCGATAGTTCAGTTTGCTGCCAACAAGGGAGTGTCGCTGTGCTCTCGCTTGTCGACTGAGGAGAAAGCGGAAATGAGAGCCTATATGAGCCTCATTACCAATGTACTGCTTAATGCTGAGGTAAGTTTTATTGTGTTTCTACAGTGGTACTACAAAGCAGCAATAGATGGCACACGATAAGCAAAAAGATTGTATTTCTTCATATAGAGGGGTTTTGATGCTGATAAAATGTCAATAAAATATGTAAGAATCCATGACTTAGTGTCCGAGTTTAATATTGTTAAAATAATGTTAGAATATTCAAGATTTTGAGATAAATACCTTAAAATCTCGAATGTCATCACTAGATGTTGCTTATAAATGGAGTTTCGAAAATTACTACGTGGATAATCAGTCTTCTTGTAAATGGTATTTCCAAAAACTTTTATTTAAAACGTTTAATTTCATTTTTCTTTCTATTCTTCTTCTTCTTCTTTGGTCACTCAATACTGAGGTAAATAAGGTCTCTCCACAGGCTGCAGTTATATGTAAATGTTCCTTTCTATTACAGCTCTACATATCCTGGATAGACAATGACACGTTCAACGCGGTGACCAAGGTCCGTAACTCCTCTGTCTACCCGTGGCCGCTGGGTTGGATCCAGACCAGGTCGAAGAGGAATCAGGTGGCCAAGCGGCTGAAGGCTCTCCACTGGTACGATAAGACCCTGGACCAAGTGTTGGCTGATGTAAGTAATGGTGTACCGTTAAGGGGCCGTCCATTAATCACGTGATGTTTTTAAGCAACTTTTTAGACCCCTCCCTCCCCCCTGATGATATGTGGTGAGGTTTTAGACTACCCCCCCACCCCCTAACCAAAATCACGTGTATTTATTTGGTACAAAATATTATCTTTAAATACAGGTATAATGTAATTAAACTCTGGAAAATTAAGCACCGTGATAAAAAATCTCCCCCTTTCGAGCCTAATGGACGACCTCTAACAAGTGATATTTGTTCTTATTCGTGTTGGTTAAGAACATATCATCCCCACTGCAGGGGTACGGGTCTCTTCCCATCGATCGGGAAGGTTATTCAAAACAAAGTTATTGACAATAAGGCCAAATGGAACATTGTAAGGTCAAAGTGAATCATTAGTCAAATACTTGAGTCAAAAACAAAATGGTACTGAAGTAATATTGTAGAAAGTGCTGATGATTGCAAAGATACCTTTTGTAAAGTACAATATTTTACACTAAGGTCAAATGAAGTATTTTAAGGTCAAATTGGAACATTATTAGTCAAATACTTGGGTCAAAACGTGCACACCAGTCTAATAGACAACTTACCTGACTTCCAGGTGGAGCAGTGCTGCAATTCGTTGAGTCAGAGGCTCGGTGACAAGGATTACTTCTTCGGAACGTGAGTACTTATAAATAATACTGCTGGAAATGGTTATTACTGAATCCTAACCAAAAAAACTAAGATCTTTCGCCATCTTGTAGAGTGGTAGGTTTATTTTTTAGTTTTATAAGAACTTTGAAACTAGCAATCTTTTTGAAAGGTTATTTTTTGTCTGGTCAGACGTTACTTTTAAATTTATATGTACCAACTGCCATTTTATCTAGGGTTCTACAAATTGAAAATAATCTCCAAACCCAAATAATTTAAGTTTTAGTTGTAATTAGATAAGTGTCTGTGTTAACTTGGCAATTTTAAACACAATGTTGCCACTGTAAAAAAGAGCTCCATCTGCCTCAGTTATATTCGGAGTGGTTTACCAAGTAATTTAGAGAGTGGCTAGCCCATTTGTAAAACGGCTAATTTACAATTCGGCTACGATTTGAAAAGTTAAGATACATAAGATACACAGGTCACATATGAAGACTTGAAGAAAGAAGATTTATATTTCATTTGTACTTTTGAGATGCAAAACTAAGTCCGGAACCTGACCCACGGAGCCGTATCCTTCGAGTAACCGATAGATTTAACTCCGACTGCAAATCGAGAACCTTTTTCCCCCATCTGTCATCTAACTTTAATCCTTCGCTATAACCCTTACATTACCTGACCTTTACCCGTACCTTACCTGACCTCTACCCGTACCTTACCCGACCTCTACCCGTACCTTACCTGACCTTTACCCGTACCTTACCTGACCTTTACCCGTACCTTACCTGACCTTTACCCGTCCTTCCCCACAGCCCTACGCCCCTGGATGCCCTCATCTACGGCCATGTCAGGGCCCTGCTGTCCACCACGGGGCCCAAAGCGGCGGTGGTCATAAAGCCCATTACTAGCTCTTTGCTCAGACATATGCTACGGATCACGCATCTCACCGGAATGAAGCTGACGGTGCGTTTTGATTGAAATATAAAAGTAGTATAGATTCCTTTGAGTTTCTAGTGGTAGGAGGAGGTAGGAGTTTCTAGTGGAAATTTCGCGCCATTGTTTACTACAAAGACATTCATGTTTGTACACATGTAAATGTGTGCGTGATGTACTAGGGTTGAATCAAGATTCAATTAGCCCTCATTGTTCTTTATTATTAGCTAGACTTTCACAAATAAAGCAAAGGCTGTATACACCAGACAAGGCTGTATAGCCTTAGAAGGCTTAGCTCTTTCCTTAAAAAATAAAATTATCTTTGGTTATAAATATAATACTATGCTTTGGAACTGTTTTGGAACTGTGCCAACCTCTTGACAAATGGTCACAGATCGGTCACACAGGGGGGGTGAGGTAGCCTTCAGAGAGCGGCAGGGAGTGTCCATACTGTATAATTTCCTTATACTGTGGTTGAAGGTTACCTGTGGGGAAGGTTGCGGGAAGCCGCTGGAGGCGGGCAGCGCAGGACCGGTCGGTGTGGAAATCCTTGGGGGAGGCCTTTGTCCAGCAGTGGACGTCTTTCGGTTGATGATTATGATGATAAACACTACTGTGTAGCCCTCTGAGGAGGAGCTGGTCTCTGTGGCGTGCCGCGTGCTTCGCGCACAGTCCCCCGATCGCGCCTCCGACAGAAGCTCGAAGACTCGCCGCTCTAAAGGCTCGATGACAGTCAGGAATGCGAGCAACTACAGCCTCCACAAGAAGGAGTTGTACGGTGATTGATTTGGGGCTTCTTTTGTTGAAGTAGAAAAGTTCGAAGTCACGAAATATTTAATCGCCCATCAAAAAACATGTTTCCCCATCTAAATACTGAATCGCACAGAAAAAAATCTGGTTTACCATCTATAGGTTAAGTTAGGTTTGCAATTTAGTTACCTAATTTGATGTGCAACTAGTATTTTTCTGAAGTGCGATTAAATACTATCCTTTCTTTTGTAGAATGGAAAAAGTTAGAAGTCACGACTTGGTTCCCTTGTTATACGTATTTGACCGTCTTTTGGTTGTTAATGTAGAACTAGTTAGGTTAGGCATTTGTGGCTAGGGGATGAAATTAAAAAAATTGTATAAAACTATAATAAATATTAGATATAATCTATAGACGGGACTGAAGGAAGTTCTAGGCCAGAGATTAAGAGAAATGGAACGTTTATTCTTTGGGTTGCTAATGTAGAAGTATAATAGTTTGGTTGTTATCGATTTGTCGAAATGTATAATAAGTAATTTGCAGTGTTTGGGAGTTATTGTCTCGAATAGAAGACGATAGTTTTTTTTAATACGAGAAAGGGAAAGTGTGTAGTTTTTCTTGTATTTAGATCAAGTTATTCTACAGTTTCCTAGTTCAACCTAGTTATTTAATTAGCTGCATTGTCAATAAAGAACTCATTTATACAGGGTGACTGGTAAATACCTGCAAGCCTTTGAGCTGGTGACTATACTCATGATAGTGAACAACTTCGAAGAAATCTCAAAACGTATTTTAAACTTTTCCAACAAGCTTGTCCCACAAGATGATCTATTTGTTTTTTGCGATTTGCACAAAGGTTTAGAACAAAAATTAGTTTTACTAGTAGAGTCACCAGCTTAGAGAATTGCTTCGCAGGTATGTATCAGTCACTCTTTATAACCTTAACTTACTTAATTCCTAAATAACAGGTTTCAAGCCGTTCGCGTCTAAACAGATCTTAGTATCGACTACTACAGACGGATCCGTAACTTGTGAATACATTGGCGATAGGCTGCAAGCCTTCCTACCAATCAGTGAAGAACACACGAACTTCATTATCGAAATTATCGAGGACATACTAGACAAAGTCGAAGAGTTCGTCTTCGATGAATTTACAGAGAAAATCGAACGCGACACCGAGAAACATGACTTTGAAATTATCGCTTTCACCAATCAGGACATGGACTCGAAATACGGAAGTGTCGATTTGAAACTTGACGATTTGTACGAAGAGCCAGATGTAACGAATACAACAGAGTCTGTTGATGGTGGTATTGAGGATATATTGAATATCATCAATGACGATGATGAGGATTTGCTGGATAGCGATGGGTTGGTTAATGACAAGTTGCTGGCAGCGGCAGAGGTTCCTGAGTTGTTGTTGGAGGCTGAAGGGATGGTTTTGCAGAAGCCGTGTTTCAGTCCCAACTTTACGGATTCTAGGTACTTCTAGTTTGGTAGTTTCAGTATTCTATTCTTGTGGCTAAGTTAAGAAGCGATTATTATTATTATTGATGCCAAGGGCTTACCAATTGTGGATAAAAAAAAAAGATTACACTAAGATTATTGCTAATTTATGAGAGGATTCATTTAGAAGCGTCCACGCGCGCTTATGAACGCTCTCAGAAATTACCATATGTGTGATTTGACACGACGCCTGACGCGCCGCGCAACGCCCCGCGTCTCCCTAAACAAGGCCTAACCTGAATTTAGGAAGCCTAATAATTAACCACGCTGAATACGTTAAAAACAACCGACTTCAATCGCAACAACTCCAATTTTGCTATGCTTATGTTGATTTTCTCAAAAACCGCTGAATCGATTTCGATAAAATTTATATGAGACCACCTGTGAAGTATACCCTTTTAAACAAAAAAAGAATTTTCCAAATCGGTTCAGGCGTCTTCGTGTAATCGGAGAACATACATTAAAAAAAAACAAAAAAAAGATTCCGATGAATTGAGAACCTCCTCCTTTTTTTGAAGTCGGTTAATTAGGAAATGAAGGTAGTAAGGAAACTGTAATCGGACTTCGGAAAGTTATGTTCCATAAATTTTTCAGATTTCCTTACTGGTTCACTGATTGGGCTTCCTAAATTCAGGATATTGTAATCGCTACTTTATAGATAAGAAAGCGTTCCAGAAGTGATTTTACCCTGATAGCAGGATAGCGTATTGTAAATCTCGTAAGTGTGAAAGGGACAGACTCATGTCAGGTAATTGTTACCTTGGTTCTGGAACGGGACTAAAGTACATATATCGTTGATGCTGGTTGTCATAACTAGATCGCTTTGCTATCGTTTGACTCCATACGAAAGTGGCTGGTTGGTCGATTGATTTGTATGAAAAGTTCTTTTTTTTTTGGTTAATTCTGTATAAGTTCCATAAGAAAAGTTGTTCAGCTCATCCTGTTCCGGGAGTGGTCTTTTTAATCCATTGGCCGCTTCGCTACTCTTTGACAAATCGTGCGCCCACCGCTAATGTCGGCTCAAGTCGACAAAAATGTATGAAAATCTCAAACCCTGGCGGCTACTGTGGCACGGAAACCGGTTGTCGGCCCTAGCCGACTGTGGCGGTCAAAGGGTTAAAATACTTGGAAAAACTTTATTCGTGGCTTCTACTCTTGAAACTGAACACAGATTTTTAGGTAGTCTGTTAGGTATTCGTCTAGGAGCCACCTCAGAGCCCACTATAGATTTCCTCTATTTTGTAACATAGCAACTACGTACACCGCGATGACTTCATAGCAACTGTCACGAGTAGCGGTGACCAGTCTATCCGGAAGTCCGCGAGTCCGGAGCTGGACGACAAGTCCTTAAAGTCCGTACACTCGGCCAAGTCTGTGCCGTCGTCTATAAGGTCGAACAAGACGGTCATGTCAGCCCTGTCGTACAAGTCGAGACAATCGGCAGGTTTTTGTTTTTTTTTTGTTTTATGGTAGTGTAGACTTTGTTTTTGTTTTTTATGTTTGGCCTATTTGGAACGTTTGAGTGTACAAGTTCCGAGTGTTGGAACTTTGTACTAGGTAGAAAAAAATACAATTTAAAAGAATGCGTACATCTTAAATAAAAAATATTTTGACTTTGTTTCGTATAGTTATGTTCACAAACTTGCACCCCGCTCCCAGCGGAGCGACGATATGAAACTTCTTTGGTTATCTTATACTGTTTCTGTCGGTTGCTGTCAAATGTATTTGGATTACAAAGATTTGTGAGAAATGTTGGCTATAACTAGAACCTTGAAATTGGGTGTATTATATCTAATATGTATGTATTTACACATACACATACACATACACATATATTTATTGGTAATTAATATTACAAGTCACATTCAAATACACTTTTACACATTTTATGACATTTAAATAATAAAAATAGAAAATAAGATATACAATTTTTACAAAAATGATTAAGATATTAATATTAAAATGTTATCATTATACATGTCATGAAGATAAATTTAATATTCAAAATAAGAATTATATATAATGTCAGGGTTCTTGAAAAAACTATGAAATTACATTAATTAAGTCTTAAATTTAAGAAATTCGTCAAAGGTATAGAAGGAACGCTCGACAAGCCATTTCTGCAATTTACTTTTAAAGGAGTTAAAATTTGATGAGTTTCTTATATCACTTGGGAGTCTGTTGTAAACTATTGGACCCATAACAAAAATAGACCTCGCAGATTTCTCCAACCTATGCGTCACAGTTGTGAGCAAGCCAGCACTGCGGAGATTCTGTCTGTTACGGTCACCTCGCACCGTATATTTATCCATGTTATTCCACACAAATGACGCTACCTGCCATATGAGTAAACAGGGTAGCGTCATAATACCTAGGGACGAAAAATAAGGCCTTGCTGATATATCGGAACTTATTCGTGCAATCACTCTTACGGCGCGCTTCTGCATTCTGAAGACGCGCTCCCAGTCGGCAGCTCGCCCCCAGAACTCAATACCGTATTGTAGCAGTGATTGCACGGTTGCAAAGTAGCAGTTTCTTACGACTTCGGAGGGTAATGTAGAGGCGAGTCGACTCAGCGCGAAGCAGGCACCTCCCAGTCTACCACACAGGTGCTCCACATGTGTCGCCCAGGTTAGAGCTTGATCAATGTGGAATCCTAGAAGTGCAGTATTACATGTTTGCTTAACTGTCACGCTACCAACTTTAACTGAAAGAGGTCGACGGGACCTTCCTGACAAATCGAAGTGTACGAATTGGGTTTTCGAGATATTCAAAACCAATCCGTTCAAGGAAAACCAGTTAAATAGTTGCTCCGCTACTTCATTCAAACGATGCTCGAGAGCGTTGCTGCTAGAGCAAGTTACAACCGCCGCAACATCATCAGCGTACATAAAAATTTCCGCTCCGTTAATGACGTCGGGCAAATCATTTAAAAGAACACTAAAAACCAAGTTCGAAAGCGAGGATCCTTGAGGGACTCCCCTGTCTGCTGTAGCTCCTTCAGATTTGACAGCGCCACTCTCGCCAACGACATGCTGTACTCTGTTCTTCAAGAACTCAATTATGAGTGCGAGGGCTTTATGCTCCACTCCGTGATGTTTCAGTTTCATGGCTAATACCGAATGGTCTGCCACATCGAAAGCCTTCGAAAGGTCACAGCACAGCACTGCTATCTCTCTTCTTTCCTCACGTGCACTGAGAATCCGACTGATAACCTCACGAACTAACATGGTAGTGGATCGTTGTGAGCGGTATGCGTACTGGCGCTCTGACAGGCCCTGAGACATCTGAAGAAAGTGTGTGAGGCGGGCTGTTAAGCCATTTTCGAATATTTTAGCAATTGTTGGTATAATGGAAATGGGTCTGTAGCAATCGGGGTTTGACTTTTTACCCTTTCCTTTATATAATGGACATACTTTCACCAATTTAAATGGGACCGGATATACACCATTTCTCAAACACCGATTAAAGAGCACAGCTAACGGGTACATTATTATATGCGCAACGGAGATCAGCAATTTAAAAAGTATATGTGTATGTATAATCAGTCTCTGGTTCCCAAGATACAAGGAATCCTAGTTTGGGGCCAGATGACCGTGTGTGATTTGTCCCAGATATTTATTATGATTATTTATTCACAAATTAATTTTAAATTTGTTAAAAGTTTATCAAAACCACATTAAGTTTAGTAAACTTACTGAAGTCACAAATATAATTCCTTATTTTATTTTATTATTATCATGGAATTAGGAAAGCAACGCGCAAGCTGAGCTGTAGATACTCGTATTTCTTTAGACTCTTGTTTTAGGTCTTATTCGTACAAAAAAAAAATATGACGTTAAACGTAACTTAAAATATGACGCTTGTTCACGCGTAAACGTGTGTTGCGTCGCTTGCACTAAGCACCCGTCACCGGATCGTACGCGTAGGGGGTAAGGTCGCCTTTAGAGAGCCGTACTGTATGTAGGTAGTACCACAAAATACACAGGTACAGAAGGTCCGCTCGATACGCTCACTAAAATCCTAACCATATACATGCTTATAGACGTATACGGTCGTTGTAGGCAAGGTCACGATACTGTTGTGATACTTTGCCGCGTGACCTTGCCTCGAACGACCGTATATTTCTATAAGCATGTTTATGCTTACGATTTTAGTGGTTTGTATTGAGCGGACCTTCTGTGTCTATTTTGTAGTAGTACTGTAATGTTTATACTTACTGTAATATCATTATCTTTACATCCCCCTCCCATTTCCAGAGTCTGACGCCACGTTGAAATTTCCAACTGACAGCGAGATTAGCATAGAGTCTCTTTTGAGATATTTGCGGAAACGGAACGCGGCTTATAGGAATATCCCTGAAATTGCGGATTTGGATTAGAAGAATTTTTTAAGTTCTTTTTTGTTCAAAGTGTTGTTTTTTCTGTGTGTAGGTATGGGTAATTTATTGTGTGTTATTTGTGATGTCATATTGTTTTAATTTATGAAATTAAAGTAATTGTCGTACTGCATTCTGCTAATGTAGTCCCCGAGGAGTATTATAGGGTATTCGCAAAATGTTAGTCCTCCCATACATAGTCCTGGTCCCCCATACAAGTTTCCCTCTGCAAAGTTACTTTGTTCATTGGTTGTATGGTAGGATATATTCGTTCGAGAAAGTTTTTTACTTTCGCGAGTAGAGTATTCGCAAAAAGAAAATGTTAGTCCTCTCATACATAGTTACTGGTCTCCCATACAAGTTCCCCTATACAAAGTTACTTTATTTATTGTTTGTATTTGGGGAGGGGGGGGGGGCTAGAATGGTTGGTGTTTAGATTCCGGAGTAGATTATTTATTAAAGAAAGGACGACAATTATTTTAATTTTGCCATTTACCTATTTGGTTAAAACGCTGTTTCTCTTTTAGTGAAATTTGAAAATTGTAATTTCAATGTGTATTGCATGAACGTTTACATTGTGTTTGATTGATTAAAACATATCAAATGAAGTACCAAAATAGTTTTTAATTAATTACTTGCAGAATTTATAAGAAATGGCAGTTGATACATGTGAGTTTTGTGAATTTCTATTTCAGTAATTTACTTTATTATATTTTTGTGATATTGTAATAAAAGGTTTCGAATTTGAAGTATATATAAATTATTACTTATATAGGATGTACAAGCATAAGTGTAGGACCCTTATACTTGTGTTTCTATTCATCTTACTGAACAAATTTTTAAGAAAAGATTTAAAAAAAGGCAAAGGCTAATCGTATAAAAAAGTTTCCATACAAAGTTGGCCAATCAGATGATCGATTTGTATGCAAAACCCAAAAACTGTTTGTAATTCTAGCAGTCTTATAAAAACAGTTCTTCAGTATGATGAGTAGACAGTAGAAGCCTCTGTATACCTATTTTGTTACACCTGTATACTGGTTGTCAACAAAAATGCGTTTGAAAATTTAAGGGGTTACTTGGAATCAAGTATAGAGTACAGGAAAATCTGGAAAAAGTTATTGTAGAATGGATTTTTTCAATATTTTTCATGTATTCTATACCTACGTACTTGATTCTGAGTAACCCCCTAAAAATTTCAAACGAATTTTTTTAACACCCTGTGTATGATTCTTGTCAAATGTAATTTGTATTTTTAGCTATTACGTACTTACAAAGAGTTCCTAAATTGCTGAATAAATTCTAATACTGCCTTTATTTGTTCCACAGCCCAACAGAACTGGACGCCCTAGTATTCGGCCACGTGTTTACCATTATCACCACTCGCTTGCCGTGCCGCAAGCTCGCCGAAATAGTGCGTCGCCACGAGTCGCTAGTTTCGCTCGCCAAGCGACTCGACGAGCGATACTTTAAGCGAGCATAGCGCCGGGAGGTCAAGGACGTTTCTAACGCTTTTCGTCCTTGATCATGAAGTTATTTTGAGCGTTTTCAGATATAGACAGTTGAGTGTCTTAAAAAAAGGTGTACTTAGAATTTTTTTCTTAGTGTAATGTAGTCAAAAATCTAACAGCTTTCAGATAGGTAGGATTTTAAGATACTTTCTGTGTAATTTAATTAGATATTACGGACTACAACACCTAGAGATTATATTCGCTTAGTGGTCTTTATTTATGTAAAATATGACGAGATATGAGTCGCTAGCTTCGCTCGCTCGATTAAGCGAGCATAGCCCCGGGAGACATTTCCAACGCTTTTAATCCCTAATCGCACAAACTTATTGGCTAAGCAAATTTTGGTGTATAGTTTTCATTTTGTATAGGCAATTGTTTTAAAGATTAACTTTCCGCATTTAGTCTGTATCTTATCCACTGTAATAAGTACATAAAAGTATTATAAATAGTTTTCTGTAATAATTGTCATTTTAGTGAATAGATTTCTAACATTTTAGTGCTCCTGTGTTATGTTAGGCTTTTTTGCTAAGTACTACATGCAAATCGCCAGTGTGAAAAGGCACTTTTGTGACTTTTCGTAGAGCAGTTTAATTTGTTTAAGCACTTTCACCTTTTGTATCGTCATCCATTACTACTTAACATCATGTGAAATTATGCCAAGAGCTTGGTGTGTTCGTTTACAACTCGTGGTACCCAGTGCTGGGGCATGACCTTTTTCCCGTACTTGTTAGGTTATGCCACGTTCTACACACGAGGGCCAAGTCCGGATTAGTGGAGGATGTGGGTTTTGGTATATATTTCAATAGAAAATTTGTCCTTAGTATGTTTTTGTTACCTTTTTCTATGCTTAATAAAATGTTGAATTATGTATGGTTTGAAAATGTAAATTGATATTGTATTTAAGTATATTTGTTCTGTTGTATTTATAATGCATTTTAAATTATTTTTATCTGTCGATGTTGTTTAATATGACGCATAATGTTTTTTGAAATACCTAATATAACTATTCATAAGTTTAAAATTGCCTATTAGTTTCCTGCTTCCCCATGAAAGAATCAATTGTTAAGAACCCGTATCGTCCCCACTGCGCGGTACGGGTCTCTTCCCATACCTCGGCAAGCTTAGGCCATACTTACAGTTCACACACAGGGCCCAAGTCCGGATTGGTGTTGGGACTAGTGGTGGCCAGCGCCGGTGTCAAGTTTTTTGAAGCCGCCTATAAGGCATAGTAACCGGCATCAACGGCTTTACATGTCTGATTAATACTATTTAACCTCATTCTGTAAACTTTAGTATCTGGTGTGGTGACTAAAAAATTTAAGAGTGAGTGCCGCGGGAGTTTCGGGGCGGTACAAGCAAATATGTCTTTGCCATGATAATAGGCTGTAATAACCCTTTGACCGCCCACAGTCGGGCCGATAACCGGTTTCCGTATCACAGGCGCCAGGATTTGAGATTTTCATTTTTTTTTGTCGGCTGGAGCCGACGTTTTCGGTGGGGGCACGATTCGTCAAAAAGTAGCGAAACGGCCAACAATGGGTTTATGAATACCTTTTTTGGGATTTTTTTTCAGGCTGTCCAGGCAATCGCTAGTCTTGTAGTCTACCTAAAGGGAGTCCTAGTCATGTGGCACCTTAGGAGAGATTTGGTTGTGTGGCCACACTTTAAGCAGTCCTGTGGCAACACTTAGAGCAATCCTTGTTATATGGTCAAACTCGCTTCTTGCCCGTGGTCCACCCGGTTGCTTAGGGCAGTCCTAGATGGTCTTAGTCCTGTGGCCACACCGAGCAGTTCCAGTCCTGTGGCCATACAGCAATTCAGTCATGTGGTGAACCTCTTGGTGGTTCTAGTCATCTAACCTTAGGGCAATCCTATTAATGTGGCACTTAGAGCAGTCCTAGTCATTTGACCAACCAGAGGGTACTTTCTTGTCAAGTAACCACACTTAGAGCAGTCCTAGTCATGTGGCCAACCAAAGGGTATTTCCTAGTCGTCATACTTAGAGCAGACCTATGCCTGTGGCCACACTAGAGTAGAGCAGAGCAGTCCCAGATTTGTGGCTAACGTCCTACACTTGTGCCACACTTAGAGCAGTCCTTGTTAAGTGGCTAACCAGAGTGTATATCCTAGTCATGTAGCTATACTCGAGGAGTCCTAGTACTGTGGCCACATAGAGCAGTTCATGGCCAACGTGAGTGTTTCTACTCTTGTGGCCACACTTAGAGCAGTCCTTGTTATGTGTCCAATCAAAGGGCATTTCCTAGTCATGTAGCTATATTTAGAGTAGACCAATGCACTTTTGTGGCCACACATTTCGTATGTTGCTTCTGTTTCTAGGCAATTATTTTTGGTGCCTTTATGTAAATATGTTCAAAATTGATAAAGTGGTAGTTTTAAAATAAAAGTACGAAATTTTCTTCTTTCTGTTTATTTGGTTACCATTACAACTGTTCGGAAGTGGCCACATTTTTCACAACCTATCCAGAATTAGACAACTTAAATTCTAAAAGCTAAATTGTCAGGAGTTGGGTAGCATACAATCTCTCACTACACAACAATATTGGTATACAGAACAAAATTATTTTCAAAGTTACTAAATATTAAAAGTATATTTTTTCACATCATTTTACGATTTTTTTTTAAACGCTCACAAGTTCCGTGTCCATTGCATTGCATCCATCAATTTCACTTCACATCAAAATAAATTACTTTCGTTAAAAAAAGGCAACTTTGTGGAATAAAACGCACATTTTATTTGGAAGGGTTAACATTATTTAAATAAAAATGATAACAAATAAAAAAATACTACAAGCATCATTCTAATCAAACAAAATTGCCTTTTTCCATTTTTTTTAAATCAAAACCTCTAAATTAGGGCTGGTTTAGAAATAACCGTTTAAAATAACATGTTATTTACATAAACCCTCCGTAACGAAGTCGATAAAATTGTTGGCAACATTAGCAGTGTTGTTTGCTTGGTCTAAAAGGTTCTAGATCCGTCTGGTTTGGTGGAGGATCATTTGGCGAACGCTGAAGGTGGACATGCCAAGACCAATCGCTGCGAGCGCAAGTGCTGACCTGGACATCATTTTCTCACTGCTCGCTGGCTGTAACAAGGAAAAAGGAACGTAAATATGGCTTATAAACAATATGGTTCGGAAACCACCTTTAATTTTCATGGATATTGTCTTGTCTATGAAAAATTTTATAAAACGTTTTTTTTTATCCAAGCTATTATAATTATATGTACCTATTATACATTTTAAATAGGGACTTGATGCCTCAACCTCAACCAACCAAGGTACACGTAGCTTTTGACATGGAGAAGGACGTAAGCTTATCTATTATAATTCCTCAAGTGATTTCAATAAAATTATGAATTCGTTCGATTTTAAAGCCCGAAAATTAATGTGCTCACGGAAACTTCACCTTGGAAAATTTAAGCCAAATTATAAACTTGTGTACATATTTCAAATAAAAATCAAACCTCGCGCTGAATAGATGACAGGTTCACTACAAATTAAATACCTACATTCACAAACAAAAGTGTTATTTCGGTTTTGGCAGGCACTGCTACTCCCGAAACGGAAATAGCTAGCGTGGGCGGAGTCATGTGGAAGTTATTTACGCACATATTACAAAAAAACACTGCAGTTGCTACTGAAATTTAAAGTGTCAATTGAAACTCTAAAGTGTGCAGTGAAACTCGTATCGATAAATGGTTATAGGTAAAAGGTGATTTTGTAATGGCGGATGCGTAATGTTTCCAGACAAAATTGTGTCAACGTCATCTTTTATTCTACCACTTTTAAATGAACGACAAAACAATTTCGGAAAACTGCTACAATAAATGTATTTCACCCGAATAATAGCCTGGATTCTCTTTGATCTGGGTTTTCCAGTACATATCATGAACTCACAATACTGAAGTCGCTAAACCATTTTGTGACTTTTCTTACAAGTCGATCAGCTAATAGGCCTCCTAGCAAGATTTTTTTCGCGAATCGACAAACGGTTTTTTGATGAGGGGATTTAAATCACTCAATTTTATGATTTACAATGTTGTAAACGGAATGGTCACAAGATCACGAACGTATGAAACGTATGACCCGTTACATAACAGAACAATTTGGCAGATCACCATCCGTCAGGCCATTTTAAATGTAACATCGAATCTCCACTAAACAGATAACTCGAGAAGCAATAAATTGCTCTGTTTGTTTTTGTCAACCTAACATCGCGTACAAAAAAAACGGTAAACGTTAATTTCACGAAAGAAACTATTTCATATCCCGAAAAAACGATTTCAAAGTCGAGTCTAAAGTTATTGCGATGAGTATGTAAAAACTTTTTTGTCATGTATGTGTAAAAAATTCCAAATTCAAATTCATAATGTTTTTTATTTAAGTAGATGCTGTACGTACACATTATTTTAAATCCATTTTTTTTTCTACTTAGTACAAAGTTCTTACCACTCGGAACTTGTACACTATTTATTCCTTTATCAAGTATGAAGAATATTGTTAATTACGTTATCTATCACTTTCGCTGTACGAGTATTAATCACATTAAAGTAGGTCACAATATCTGTGTCACATGTCATTTCAAGGTATGATATTTCCCGCTGTGACCCAATAGGGAAAGGATTTTCAAAATATTATACAATTCAATCGATAAAATGGTAAAGCTAAAAGTTTCTAAAAGTCGTCTAAAGACGTCTAAAAATTTGATCTGCATATAAAAGGTCATAATAAAAAGGTGTAGAAAACCTATGGGTGGTGGGCTTCTACGACTGAAAACTGAAAAACTGCTGAAAACACAAAAATTACACTGGAATTTTTATGGGCGCTAATTTTGTACGAGACCAAGAATCATTTTGCCACTGTGCCTCTAGTTGGTCGGTAGTTCGGTCGGTGTGGAAATCCTTGGGGGAGGTCATCGATATGGGATCTTCTCTCTTATCGATGAGAGAGGTGTTTGTCCACTAGTACAACTCTTCTTTTGGCTGATGATGATGTGCCTCTAGTAGACGTCCGAGTGACTACCGTGAAGCAGCAGATACCTACGCACAGGTGCACTCAGAGTTCTATGAGAAATGTGTTTTGAAACCTTTCAGCTTCATATCAACAATCGATATAGAAACAGCTGACGCGACAATACGTCAAAATTTGTCCTTAGTATGTTTTTGTTACCTTTTTCTATGCTTAATAAAATGTTGAATTATGTATGGTTTGAAAATGTAAATTGATATTGTATTTAAGTATATTTGTTCTGTTGTATTTATAATGCATTTTAAATTATTTTTATCTGTCGATGTTGTTTAATATGACGCATAATGTTTTTTGAAATACCTAATATAACTATTCATAAGTTTAAAATTGCCTATTAGTTTCCTGCTTCCCCATGAAAGAATCAATTGTTAAGAACCCGTATCGTCCCCACTGCGCGGTACGGGTCTCTTCCCATACCTCGGCAAGCTTAGGCCATACTTACAGTTCACACACAGGGCCCAAGTCCGGATTGGTGTTGGGACTAGTGGTGGCCAGCGCCGGTGTCAAGTTTTTTGAAGCCGCCTATAAGGCATAGTAACCGGCATCAACGGCTTTACATGTCTGATTAATACTATTTAACCTCATTCTGTAAACTTTAGTATCTGGTGTGGTGACTAAAAAATTTAAGAGTGAGTGCCGCGGGAGTTTCGGGGCGGTACAAGCAAATATGTCTTTGCCATGATAATAGGCTGTAATAACCCTTTGACCGCCCACAGTCGGGCCGATAACCGGTTTCCGTGTCACAGGCGCCAGGATTTGAGATTTTCATTTTTTTTTGTCGGCTGGAGCCGACGTTTTCGGTGGGGGCACGATTCGTCAAAAAGTAGCGAAACGGCCAACAATGGGTTTATGAATACCTTTTTTGGGATTTTTTTTCAGGCTGTCCAGGCAATCGCTAGTCTTGTAGTCTACCTAAAGGGAGTCCTAGTCATGTGGCACCTTAGGAGAGATTTGGTTGTGTGGCCACACTTTAAGCAGTCCTGTGGCAACACTTAGAGCAATCCTTGTTATATGGTCAAACTCGCTTCTTGCCCGTGGTCCACCCGGTTGCTTAGGGCAGTCCTAGATGGTCTTAGTCCTGTGGCCACACCGAGCAGTTCCAGTCCTGTGGCCATACAGCAATTCAGTCATGTGGTGAACCTCTTGGTGGTTCTAGTCATCTAACCTTAGGGCAATCCTATTAATGTGGCACTTAGAGCAGTCCTAGTCATTTGACCAACCAGAGGGTACTTTCTTGTCAAGTAACCACACTTAGAGCAGTCCTAGTCATGTGGCCAACCAAAGGGTATTTCCTAGTCGTCATACTTAGAGCAGACCTATGCCTGTGGCCACACTAGAGTAGAGCAGAGCAGTCCCAGATTTGTGGCTAACGTCCTACACTTGTGCCACACTTAGAGCAGTCCTTGTTAAGTGGCTAACCAGAGTGTATATCCTAGTCATGTAGCTATACTCGAGGAGTCCTAGTACTGTGGCCACATAGAGCAGTTCATGGCCAACGTGAGTGTTTCTACTCTTGTGGCCACACTTAGAGCAGTCCTTGTTATGTGTCCAATCAAAGGGCATTTCCTAGTCATGTAGCTATATTTAGAGTAGACCAATGCACTTTTGTGGCCACACATTTCGTATGTTGCTTCTGTTTCTAGGCAATTATTTTTGGTGCCTTTATGTAAATATGTTCAAAATTGATAAAGTGGTAGTTTTAAAATAAAAGTACGAAATTTTCTTCTTTCTGTTTATTTGGTTACCATTACAACTGTTCGGAAGTGGCCACATTTTTCACAACCTATCCAGAATTAGACAACTTAAATTCTAAAAGCTAAATTGTCAGGAGTTGGGTAGCATACAATCTCTCACTACACAACAATATTGGTATACAGAACAAAATTATTTTCAAAGTTACTAAATATTAAAAGTATATTTTTTCACATCATTTTACGATTTTTTTTTAAACGCTCACAAGTTCCGTGTCCATTGCATTGCATCCATCAATTTCACTTCACATCAAAATAAATTACTTTCGTTAAAAAAAGGCAACTTTGTGGAATAAAACGCACATTTTATTTGGAAGGGTTAACATTATTTAAATAAAAATGATAACAAATAAAAAAATACTACAAGCATCATTCTAATCAAACAAAATTGCCTTTTTCCATTTTTTTTAAATCAAAACCTCTAAATTAGGGCTGGTTTAGAAATAACCGTTTAAAATAACATGTTATTTACATAAACCCTCCGTAACGAAGTCGATAAAATTGTTGGCAACATTAGCAGTGTTGTTTGCTTGGTCTAAAAGGTTCTAGATCCGTCTGGTTTGGTGGAGGATCATTTGGCGAACGCTGAAGGTGGACATGCCAAGACCAATCGCTGCGAGCGCAAGTGCTGACCTGGACATCATTTTCTCACTGCTCGCTGGCTGTAACAAGGAAAAAGGAACGTAAATATGGCTTATAAACAATATGGTTCGGAAACCACCTTTAATTTTCATGGATATTGTCTTGTCTATGAAAAATTTTATAAAACGTTTTTTTTTATCCAAGCTATTATAATTATATGTACCTATTATACATTTTAAATAGGGACTTGATGCCTCAACCTCAACCAACCAAGGTACACGTAGCTTTTGACATGGAGAAGGACGTAAGCTTATCTATTATAATTCCTCAAGTGATTTCAATAAAATTATGAATTCGTTCGATTTTAAAGCCCGAAAATTAATGTGCTCACGGAAACTTCACCTTGGAAAATTTAAGCCAAATTATAAACTTGTGTACATATTTCAAATAAAAATCAAACCTCGCGCTGAATAGATGACAGGTTCACTACAAATTAAATACCTACATTCACAAACAAAAGTGTTATTTCGGTTTTGGCAGGCACTGCTACTCCCGAAACGGAAATAGCTAGCGTGGGCGGAGTCATGTGGAAGTTATTTACGCACATATTACAAAAAAACACTGCAGTTGCTACTGAAATTTAAAGTGTCAATTGAAACTCTAAAGTGTGCAGTGAAACTCGTATCGATAAATGGTTATAGGTAAAAGGTGATTTTGTAATGGCGGATGCGTAATGTTTCCAGACAAAATTGTGTCAACGTCATCTTTTATTCTACCACTTTTAAATGAACGACAAAACAATTTCGGAAAACTGCTACAATAAATGTATTTCACCCGAATAATAGCCTGGATTCTCTTTGATCTGGGTTTTCCAGTACATATCATGAACTCACAATACTGAAGTCGCTAAACCATTTTGTGACTTTTCTTACAAGTCGATCAGCTAATAGGCCTCCTAGCAAGATTTTTTTCGCGAATCGACAAACGGTTTTTTGATGAGGGGATTTAAATCACTCAATTTTATGATTTACAATGTTGTAAACGGAATGGTCACAAGATCACGAACGTATGAAACGTATGACCCGTTACATAACAGAACAATTTGGCAGATCACCATCCGTCAGGCCATTTTAAATGTAACATCGAATCTCCACTAAACAGATAACTCGAGAAGCAATAAATTGCTCTGTTTGTTTTTGTCAACCTAACATCGCGTACAAAAAAAACGGTAAACGTTAATTTCACGAAAGAAACTATTTCATATCCCGAAAAAACGATTTCAAAGTCGAGTCTAAAGTTATTGCGATGAGTATGTAAAAACTTTTTTGTCATGTATGTGTAAAAAATTCCAAATTCAAATTCATAATGTTTTTTATTTAAGTAGATGCTGTACGTACACATTATTTTAAATCCATTTTTTTTTCTACTTAGTACAAAGTTCTTACCACTCGGAACTTGTACACTATTTATTCCTTTATCAAGTATGAAGAATATTGTTAATTACGTTATCTATCACTTTCGCTGTACGAGTATTAATCACATTAAAGTAGGTCACAATATCTGTGTCACATGTCATTTCAAGGTATGATATTTCCCGCTGTGACCCAATAGGGAAAGGATTTTCAAAATATTATACAATTCAATCGATAAAATGGTAAAGCTAAAAGTTTCTAAAAGTCGTCTAAAGACGTCTAAAAATTTGATCTGCATATAAAAGGTCATAATAAAAAGGTGTAGAAAACCTATGGGTGGTGGGCTTCTACGACTGAAAACTGAAAAACTGCTGAAAACACAAAAATTACACTGGAATTTTTATGGGCGCTAATTTTGTACGAGACCAAGAATCATTTTGCCACTGTGCCTCTAGTTGGTCGGTAGTTCGGTCGGTGTGGAAATCCTTGGGGGAGGTCATCGATATGGGATCTTCTCTCTTATCGATGAGAGAGGTGTTTGTCCACTAGTACAACTCTTCTTTTGGCTGATGATGATGTGCCTCTAGTAGACGTCCGAGTGACTACCGTGAAGCAGCAGATACCTACGCACAGGTGCACTCAGAGTTCTATGAGAAATGTGTTTTGAAACCTTTCAGCTTCATATCAACAATCGATATAGAAACAGCTGACGCGACAATACGTCAAAATTTGTCCTTAGTATGTTTTTGTTACCTTTTTCTATGCTTAATAAAATGTTGAATTATGTATGGTTTGAAAATGTAAATTGATATTGTATTTAAGTATATTTGTTCTGTTGTATTTATAATGCATTTTAAATTATTTTTATCTGTCGATGTTGTTTAATATGACGCATAATGTTTTTTGAAATACCTAATATAACTATTCATAAGTTTAAAATTGCCTATTAGTTTCCTGCTTCCCCATGAAAGAATCAATTGTTAAGAACCCGTATCGTCCCCACTGCGCGGTACGGGTCTCTTCCCATACCTCGGCAAGCTTAGGCCATACTTACAGTTCACACACAGGGCCCAAGTCCGGATTGGTGTTGGGACTAGTGGTGGCCAGCGCCGGTGTCAAGTTTTTTGAAGCCGCCTATAAGGCATAGTAACCGGCATCAACGGCTTTACATGTCTGATTAATACTATTTAACCTCATTCTGTAAACTTTAGTATCTGGTGTGGTGACTAAAAAATTTAAGAGTGAGTGCCGCGGGAGTTTCGGGGCGGTACAAGCAAATATGTCTTTGCCATGATAATAGGCTGTAATAACCCTTTGACCGCCCACAGTCGGGCCGATAACCGGTTTCCGTGTCACAGGCGCCAGGATTTGAGATTTTCATTTTTTTTTGTCGGCTGGAGCCGACGTTTTCGGTGGGGGCACGATTCGTCAAAAAGTAGCGAAACGGCCAACAATGGGTTTATGAATACCTTTTTTGGGATTTTTTTTCAGGCTGTCCAGGCAATCGCTAGTCTTGTAGTCTACCTAAAGGGAGTCCTAGTCATGTGGCACCTTAGGAGAGATTTGGTTGTGTGGCCACACTTTAAGCAGTCCTGTGGCAACACTTAGAGCAATCCTTGTTATATGGTCAAACTCGCTTCTTGCCCGTGGTCCACCCGGTTGCTTAGGGCAGTCCTAGATGGTCTTAGTCCTGTGGCCACACCGAGCAGTTCCAGTCCTGTGGCCATACAGCAATTCAGTCATGTGGTGAACCTCTTGGTGGTTCTAGTCATCTAACCTTAGGGCAATCCTATTAATGTGGCACTTAGAGCAGTCCTAGTCATTTGACCAACCAGAGGGTACTTTCTTGTCAAGTAACCACACTTCGAGCAGTCCTAGTCATGTGGCCAACCAAAGGGTATTTCCTAGTCGTCATACTTAGAGCAGACCTATGCCTGTGGCCACACTAGAGTAGAGCAGAGCAGTCCCAGATTTGTGGCTAACGTCCTACACTTGTGCCACACTTAGAGCAGTCCTTGTTATGTGGCTAACCAGAGTGTATATCCTAGTCATGTAGCTATACTCGAGGAGTCCTAGTACTGTGGCCACATAGAGCAGTTCCAGTCATGGCCAACGTGAAAGTGTTTCTATTCTTGTGGCCACACTTAGAGCAGTCCTTGTTATGTGTCCAATCAAAGGGCATTTCCTAGTCATGTAGCTATATCTAGAGCAGACCAATGCACTTTTGTGGCCACACATTTCGTATGTTCCTTCTGTTTCTAGGCAATTATTTTTGGTGCCTTTATGTAAATATGTTCAAAATTGATAAAGTGGTAGTTTTAAAATAAAAGTACGAAATTTTCTTCTTTCTGTTTATTTGGTTACCATTACAACTGTTCGGAAGTGGCCACATGTTTCACAACCTATCCAGAATTAGACAACTTAAATTCTAAAAGCTAAATTGTCAGGAGTTGGGTAGCATACAATCTCTCACTACACAACAATATTGGTATACAGAACAAAATTATTTTCAAAGTTACTAAATATTAAAAGTATATTTTTTCACATCATTTTACGATTTTTTTTTAAACGCTCACAAGTTCCGTGTCCAATGCATTGCATCCATCAATTTCACTTCACATCAAAATAAATTACTTTCGTTAAAAAAAGGCAACTTTGTGGAATAAAACGCACATTTTATTTGGAAGGGTTAACATTATTTAAATAAAAATGATAACAAATAAAAAAATACTACAAGCATCATTCTAATCAAACAAAATTGCCTTTTTCCATTTTTTTTAAATCAAAACCTCTAAATTAGGGCTGGTTTAGAAATAACCGTTTAAAATAACATGTTATTTACATAAACCCTCCGTAACGAAGTCGATAAAATTGTTGGCAACATTAGCAGTGTTGTTTGCTTGGTCTAAAAGGTTCTAGATCCGTCTGGTTTGGTGGAGGATCATTTGGCGAACGCTGAAGGTGGACATGCCAAGACCAATCGCTGCGAGCGCAAGTGCTGACCTGGACATCATTTTCTCACTGCTCGCTGGCTGTAACAAGGAAAAAGGAACGTAAATATGGCTTATAAACAATATGGTTCGGAAACCACCTTTAATTTTCATGGATATTGTCTTGTCTATGAAAAATTTTATAAAACGTTTTTTTTTTATCCAAGCTATTATAATTATATGTACCTATTATACATTTTAAATAGGGACTTGATGCCTCAACCTCAACCAACCAAGGTACACGTAGCTTTTGACATGGAGAAGGACGTAAGCTTATCTATTATAATTCCTCAAGTGATTTCAATAAAATTATGAATTCGTTCGATTTTAAAGCCCGAAAATTAATGTGCTCACGGAAACTTCACCTTGGAAAATTTAAGCCAAATTATAAACTTGTGTACATATTTCAAATAAAAATCAAACCTCGCGCTGAATAGATGACAGGTTCACTACAAATTAAATACCTACATTCACAAACAAAAGTGTTATTTCGGTTTTGGCAGGCACTGCTACTCCCGAAACGGAAATAGCTAGCGTGGGCGGAGTCATGTGGAAGTTATTTACGCACATATTACAAAAAAACACTGCAGTTGCTACTGAAATTTAAAGTGTCAATTGAAACTCTAAAGTGTGCAGTGAAACTCGTATCGATAAATGGTTATAGGTAAAAGGTGATTTTGTAATGGCGGATGCGTAATGTTTCCAGACAAAATTGTGTCAACGTCATCTTTTATTCTACCACTTTTAAATGAACGACAAAACAATTTCGGAAAACTGCTACAATAAATGTATTTCACCCGAATAATAGCCTGGATTCTCTTTGATCTGGGTTTTCCAGTACATATCATGAACTCACAATACTGAAGTCGCTAAACCATTTTGTGACTTTTCTTACAAGTCGATCAGCTAATAGGCCTCCTAGCAAGATTTTTTTCGCGAATCGACAAACGGTTTTTTGATGAGGGGATTTAAATCACTCAATTTTATGATTTACAATGTTGTAAACGGAATGGTCACAAGATCAAGAACGTATGAAACGTATGACCCGTTACATAACAGAACAATTTGGCAGATCACCATCCGTCAGGCCATTTTAAATGTAACATCGAATCTCCACTAAACAGATAACTCGAGCAATAAATTGCTCTGTTTGTTTTTGTCAACCTAACATCGCGTACAAAAAAAACGGTAAACGTTAATTTCACGAAAAAAAACTATTTCATATCCCGAAAAAACGATTTCAAAGTCGAGTCTAAAGTTATTGCGATGAGTATGTAAAAACTTTTTTGTCATGTATGTGTAAAAAATTCCAAATTCAAATTCATAATGTTTTTTATTTAAGTAGATGCTGTACGTACACATTATTTTAAATCCATTTTTTTTTCTACTTAGTACAAAGTTCTTACCACTCGGAACTTGTACACTATTTATTCCTTTATCAAGTATGAAGAATATTGTTAATTACGTTATCTATCCTTTCCCTGTATGGGTATTAATCACAATAAAGTAGGTCACAATATCTGTGTCATATGTCATTTCAAGGTATAATATTCCCGCTCTGACCCAATAGGGAAAGGGTTTTAAAAATATTATAAAATTCAATCGAAGAATGGTAAAGCTTGGATCTGCATATAAAGGCTGTAATAAAAAGGTATAGAAAACCTATTGGTGGTGGGCTTCTACGATTTAAACTGAAAAACTTTTGTTATACGACTGCTGAAAACAAAAAAATAACACTGGAATTTTTATGGGCGCCAATTTTGTACGAGACCAAGAATCATTTTGCCACTTTGCCTCTAGTTGGTCGGTAGTTCGCTCGGTGTGGAGATCCTTGAGGGAGGTCATCGATATGGGATCTTCTCCCTTATCGATGAGAGAGGTGTTTGTCCACTAGTACAACTCTTCGTTTGGCTGATGATGATGTGCCTCTAGTAGACGTCCGAGTGACTACCGTGAAGCAGCAGATACCTACGCACAGGTGCACTCAGAGTTCTATGAGAAATGTGTTCTGAAACCTTTCAGCTCATGTCAACAATCGATATAGCAACAGCTGACGCGACAATACGTCACATTATCGACTTTACGAACGTAAATACTTTATCGTATGACGTTCATATCAGACTATCAGTTACTACTAGAGGTGTACCGACTAGTCGCCGACTAGTCGGAAAAGCCGACTATCCGGCCATATTTGTAGTCGGCGACTAGTCGGTGACTAGTCGGCAAAAACGCCGATTAGTCGGCCTTTTATTTTATTAATACTAAAATGAAATAAATTGAAACAGATTGTCCCGACACTATACCGAAGATATCCCAGACGTCAGCCTGTGCGAGATTAGAATGGCTCTCAAACAGCTTAAGAACAACAAGGCACCGGGTGATGATGGAATTACGGCTGAGCTTCTGAAAGCAGGTGGAGAACCGGTACTTATAGCTCTTCAGAAGCTATTTAATTCCGTCATGCTCGAGGGACGAACGCCTACAGCATGGCACAGGAGTGTGGTGGTGCTCTTCTTCAAGAAGGGTGATAAGTCTCTGCTGAAGAATTACAGACCCATCTCACTCCTGAGCCATGTCTACAAGCTGTTTTCGAGAGTCATTACGAATCGTCTCGCACGCAGGTTTGACGACTTCCAGCCTCCCGAACAAGCCGGTTTCCGAAAAGGCTTCAGTACCATAGACCACATACATACGCTGCGGCAGATTATACAGAAGACCGAAGAGTATAATCGGCCACTATGCTTGGCGTTTGTGGACTATGAGAAAGCCTTTGATTCGATTGAGACCTGGGCTGTGTTGCAGTCTCTCCAACGGTGCCAAATTGATTATCGATACATCGAAGTGTTGAAGTGCTTGTATGAAAACGCCACCATGTCGGTCCACCTCCAGGATCAGAATTCGAAACCTATCCGGCTGCAGCGTGGGGTGAGACAGGGAGACGTTATATCTCCGAAACTGTTCACCGCTGCACTGGAAGACGTTTTCAAGCTTCTGGACTGGAGAGGACTCGGCATTAACATCAATGGCGAGTACATCACTCACCTTCGATTTGCTGACGATATCGTGATCATGGCTGAGACCTTGGAAGACCTAGGCGCAATGCTCGAAGGACTTAGTAGAGTCTCCCAACAAGTGGGTCTTAAAATGAACATGGATAAGACGAAAATCATGTCAAACGTCCGTGTTACACTCACTCCTTTGAAGGTTGGAGACTCTACACTCGAAGTTGTTGACGAATATGTATACCTGGGACAAACAGTCCAGTTAGGTAGGTCCAACTTCGAGAAAGAGATCAATCGTCGAATCCAACTCGGCTGGGCAGCGTTCGGGAAGCTTCGCAATATCTTTACGTCCAAAATACCGCAGTCCCTCAAGACTAAAGTCTTTGACCAGTGTGTGTTGCCAGTGATGACATATGGATCCGAGACATGGTCGCTTACTATGGGCCTTATAAGAAGGCTCAAAGTCACCCAAAGGGCGATGGAGCGTGCTATGCTTGGTGTTTCCCTACGTGATCGAATCAGAAATGAGGAGATACGTAGGAGAACTAAAGTTACCGACATAGCTCTCAGAATCGCTAGACTTAAGTGGCAGTGGGCAGGGCACATAGCTCGTAGAATAGATGGCCGTTGGGGCAGTAAAGTTCTCGAATGGTGACCGCGCACCGGAAGGCGCAGTGTGGGCAGGCCCCCGACTCGGTGGACCAACGACCTGGTAAAGGTTGCAGGAAGCCGCTGGATGCGAGCCGCACAGGACCGGTCGGTGTGGAAATCCTTGGGGGAGGCCTTTGTCCAGCAGTGGACGTCTTTCGGCTGATAGATAGATAGATAGATAGAAATAAATTATCTGCAACTATGTATTGTTGCAATAACCAAAATACGATATTTGGTATTAAGAAAACTATGTATATCCCGAAACTATTTACTGGGAATAACTGAGAAGTATGTTTCAAAAAGTTATGCATTATTTATTTGACAAGATTGTCCCGCAAGGCCGTCTTGCTATCAACTAATAATTTCTCGGGTGGAAGTGTTTCAGAACACGGACGACCAACAAAAAAAATTGCATTAGGTCACACACAAGTACATTCCAAGTCTACGTTTTGACAGCAACGGTTCTGTCTGACAACAGGACATACTATAGCAAATCTCGCAAGTGTGAAAGGGATAGCAATGTCACACAATACTACGTTTACCACCGTAACGCGATTACACCGATAACCACAGATGACAGGATAACTGGTAACGTACAAATATTATACCAATACAATTGTATTTCCTCGGTCGCTAATACATAGTTATTAAAATAAATAGTTTCAAAATCCGTTATGTACTGATAACCAGATACGTTTCGGTATTGGAAAATCGCGTTCCAAGCCACCTCTACGAATATCAGGCAACTTAGCAAACAACGAAGCTCCACGGAGATTGCCGATATACCACTCGAATTCCGCCGAAAGAAATGATCGGCTTGGCCGACTAGTCGGCCGATTAATCTGCCTTTTTTCAACTGACTAGTCGGCCAGTCGGCTAGTCGGCCAATGTCATAGTCGGCCCATCTCTAGTTACTACATTTGATTCTGTCAGACTGTGGTGTGGCAGCTTTGATTATGTATGAGATATTTTGAATTTAAATCTGGAGATCGAATGATAATCTCTTTTGAGTGGAATAAGGTATATACTCTATGGTTAAGAGACTCAATGGACACATTAGTACTACGTACAGCATGTCTACTCCTGGACCAGCCCTCTCTAAGAGCCAGGTTACACGCTCAGTCTGGCGTCAGTCTGGTCAGTTGATAGGAGAATGATCGTGTAACCCACTGTCTACCGTCAGTCTAGATCAGTGTTTTTCAACCTTTTTTAATACACGACCCCTTCATAAGTAAAAAAAAACTTGCGACCCCCCTAGGGTCATACACATACAAAATGTTAGGGATTTGAATTTACGTTTATAATTTTTTTCAGTTAGAAAATTATTTCGTTGTTAATGTCTCCAAAATAGAACCACGTTTTGACAAATTCTTATAAAATAAACAGGTCCAGAAATCATATTTTTTGCAATGCAGTGTAGGACCAACAAATACTAACTTTTTTTTTACTCGCGACCCCTTGAGAAAGGCTTGAAACAGGTTGAAAACCACTGGTCTAGATTAACCGTGTACCGTGAAAATTATCCATCATTCTGGCGTCAGTCAAGACTCGCCAGACTGAGCGTGTAACCTTGCTCTAAAAGCGACTTCACCCCTTGCGGGTTAAGATCTAGTGACGAGTGCTTTGCGTAAATAAGGCCGCAAAATATATGGAGTTACCATATACTTTGCGGCCTTCTTTCTTACGAGGGTAGAAATCACGCAAAAGTAACACTACAAAAGTCATAGTAGTAAGTAATAATAACTGATAACAATTTGTATGGAGTAACCGGGGTGTGATATCAGTCCCCAGAATACAGGTAATCCTAATTTGGGATCAAAAGACAATGTGTGATTTGTCCCGGGTATTTATTTATGCGTTACTCGTAAAGAGGCGAAAGGCCTGTGATAATGAACACTTGTTGTTAAGTTTCGCCTTGAAACTATCGCGTCTTGTTGACAATAGCATGACTAAATGGAAGACCTAAGATTCTTGGCAACCTTACATACGTATACCTCAAAATAGATTTGTGATATAACACTGTTGGCGCCAGACAGGTATGTATACAAACATACAATATAAAACGTACATACTAGAGTTTGTAATTACTAAGCTCATACTGGTGGAAGGCATTTTTTGGTGGAGCAAATAAAATCGAATCAAATCAAAAATATGCATTCGATTCATGTACAGTCCCGTGCACCTAAAAGTATACAGGGTAGCCGTGCCATCTAGTACTACTTGCACAAATTGGCTGTATACTTTTAGTTGCACGATACTGTACAATAGCACTGTACACATTTCGGAGATATTTTTTTGTCTACCTAATAAATTACCATTCTCTCTTCCTCGCTAACTCCATTACTACTTGGTACGACATGACGTTGACTTAGTCCCTCGCTTGATCGATCGATATAACTAATTCTTGGCCTCTTTCTACCTCTAACACCTTAAGAGAAATCCAGCCTAACTAATATTATAAATGTGAAAATGGGTTTACTTGTTTGTCTGTTTCTCTTTTGACGCCTCAACGCTTCAACCAATCTTGATTAAATTTTCCAGTTCACTGTAACATAGAGAGGGAGAGAAACTAGGTATCTTTTATCCCGATTTCTTATGTAGTTCTCGTGAAAAAACATTAAACAAACATTAACTAGCGAAGTCACAGAATACCCATGGTGAAGTTGCGACATAGCTCAAATGATTACCTCACCTACAATTTTTACCAACATTTTTGTTACACTCTAAATGTGTCGATACATATCAAACTCGTCCAACTCTACTTACACAAATGCAAACGTAACGCGATACGACAAGTGCTAAGTTGCAGACTAGTTGGTTGACTGATTATGATTATATAAGGAACAACGTTATTTATCTTTCACATTACTGTTTGAATATTTTGGGCGTATCAAAAGATAAGTTTGGCAAGTGTCGGGCCGGGCGCCAAATGCATATTTTGTAGATAAAGTATAGAACATGACGATAGTAAGCTATAATTTAAATTATGAACATTGTATTATAAATTAATGTATTGAATGGTGTTGGTTTCATTTGGTTTAGTATATCTAATTGGTTTAAGAAAAGAAATTGCAGAAGAAATTGTGACTAATGTGTAAATTGGGGTACCTTAAGGGTTGACACACCCTTAAAAGATTGGCAGTAACTGTCAAAAATAGAAACTGTCGTTCTTATACATATCTGCCAATTCAGAGTCTGTCTATTGTCGAATAAACCATTATTCTTCTTATCGTGTGGCACATTTAACCGTTATATCCCCGCAAGGTATAGACGGCGATTGCATGTCGCTTGTCAAATGTATGTATGTAACATTTATGTATTAAAATGCGGTATTAAGAAAAAATGCGGTATATTTGCTAAACCGCATTTTTTAAATTAGTTTATTAATATTTTTCCGAAGTTTTATAACGAGAGCAAACAGTATATTAAAATTTCTGATGAAAATAGATACGTCGCGTCGTCGGTCAATGATCTCTTATAAAAAAAGAAATGAAATTCAATGAATGAAATGAATGACATTTGAAGAACATAATATGAATGCCTGAAGCATATTCTAATCGGGTGGAAAAAACATATTGATCTTTTAAAAATATTATGTGTACCTATTTAGGAAAGCAAATAAGTCTCTCGAAATCCATTAACTTTCCCCAAGGAACCTATGGTCAAATCGAAAAAAAATCTATCTTTTTATAGGAAGACTTTTTTTTATTTGCCGCATCATCCTTGGGAAAGCTGGTCAGATTCGGCTTCTTTTTTAAATACGCCCATTGTCTTACTTACCAGTTATGCTGTAATGTATATTTAAATCTGCTTTTTTGTCAATTTTCTTCTAAAAGGTCGGCAACGCACTTGTGACTCCTCTGGTGTTGCAGGTGTCTATGGGCGGCGGAAATCGCTTACCATCAGGTGATCCGTCTGCTCGTTTGCCTCCTATCACATAAAAAACACATACACGCAGTGCCTAGTTCAGAGTCAAAAGTCCTTGGTAATTTTTATTTTTGGCAACCATCCATAGAATCGACCTTCACGTTAAGTGCCCGGAACTGATAAACAAAATAATATCAACACTGCAAGTAATTATAGTAAACATTTGATTGAATGGAAGATAGTTCGAGAAATCGTGAACTATCTACCTAATAATTAGAGTTTATTTTATGATAAAACGTCCAGAGTCCTGTTAGCAGGACTTTACGTACTACCGGTAGGATGTTTTTGGTTGTATGAGGCTTTCAAAACCTGCCAGCCAGACGTAATGAACTCTAATGCATAGTGCGTCTCTTTCTGATTCAGCGAGTTTTTGAATCGTATTCTTGTGGTCAGTTTGGCCAAAATGGCGGCGAGTATTCCGGCCGGAAGTCCTTCCAGCAGGACATTCTATCATTAAAGACAACTCAAACAGAAAAAATATATTTTTAGATGATTATTTTACGTTCTTTTTATTATACAGCTTTGTAAAATTATAATCGGGCTCGTTTACCAAAATTTATAGGTAACAACATAAAGACTAGTGTTAAAAAATTAGTATGAGGGAGTTTCTTTCACGCCCGAGTAATTTCTTAGGCAGCTCTACAAGTACGCTATAACTTACAAGATTCTGTACCTACCGGTATAACTTTTTATTCATTTATATTGTTTATGTTGTGAAATAAAGTGTTGCCATTAACTGATTCATTCTGCTTTACTTAAAAAAAGGTGGTGGTCTCCATGATTTCGCCATCGCCAATGACAAAATAAAGAGTAAGATTGAAACTGCGTTTATTCAGGTAAATTTTTAAATGATGAAAATGACAGATCTGTTGTGAAATTAATACAGCTGGTGACAGGAAGATTTTTACTGAATCGATAGTTCGCAATGTACTTAAATACTTTATTTATTTTTCTTTTTTCCTTTAAGGAAACAAGTATTTTTTTCCTTGAGTTTACATCCTTTTACAAAATAGATTTTAACATATTTATCCAAGTTTATTTATAGCTGTTATTAATCATACTTATAATACCTAATTAAAAAAATACAAATAAAATAAATGTGAAAGTTTGGATGTTTGTTAATTAAACACGCAAAAACGGCTAAACTGATTAGTATAAAATTTTACAAAGATACAGATACTTTATAACCTGGACATGCATACACAACACATAGTATATTTTATTCCAGTAAATAACAACAACAATTGAGACCTCTACATAGACGAAGTCGCAACGGAAGCTAGTATCATCATAAAATTCAGTTCTATATGGAAAAATAGTCTATAGGCTAGACTGCATATTCCGAAAGCCTATTAACGATCACTCTGCACGCGTTTACGTACAATGCAATGCCCTACGCGTGCCCGCGCGGGATAATCTCAATTCAATAAATAAAATGTCAGGCACACGCTCTGTAGTATAACCATTTTGTAATCTGCAGGAGTACCATCTTTAATGCATCAACCCGTTTAGACTTTAGACTACAGGGTTAGTTAGACAGACAAGTAGACATACATACATACATACATTATACCGAAAAAAACACATTATCCACTGTCATTACAGCTGGGTAAAAATAGTAATGAATAACTCATGTATGAACATTATCCAAGCTATTATTTGTGTCAAATTTAAATGCGTTGTTCTACAACTTTTTGCATAAATGTCAAAAAAATGGACTCCATACAAAAATGGTCAGTCCAACGATCGATTTGTATAACAAAGTCTATGCTCTATGTAATACCAGATAATACTGTTTAAAATACTGTGACTGTGGGTTAGTCAAGCGCATAGCCCACATTCTTGTCTGTATTGTTTAACACTGGGGAGGCGAGGAAGTAGTAGGCATTGTAATGCGTAGCTAATGTGTAGTTTTATAAGGGCGTGTTGCATCTTTACTACTATTTAATCTATGGTCGGAGATTTAAAAAACATGTGAATAGATGACTGTGCCAATGTCTAGGCTACTACGCTCTTGATAAATATGGCATCGCTTTAAAACATCAGCGCAGTATGAACAATCTAATGTATGACACATTTTGCAAGTGTCGTTTTGTAATTAGCCTATAATATAGCTAATTTGGAGCAACAGCGACGTAATTACACTTTTGGTCAAAACTGACTTGAGTACTCCACTTGAGGTTTGTAGAGTTTGGAGAAAGGTCAACGAAATTGTTGTTCTATAAACATGATCTAGATAGCGTCACCGTCATACTATTGCATTGATTTTTCTCTGAACGTAAATAACAAGCCTCAATACATGGTTTGAAATACGCAAGTCCAAGACAAAAAGTGTGATTACGTCGTTGTTGTACCAAATGAGCGATTATGTAATTTAAATACTCGGTTAGGCTTTATTTTTGACTCTTTTGGTTTTAAAAAGAGCTCTCTCGGATACTTAACATTCTACTCATACTCATACACACCACGAGCAATCGACCACAATTAATCTAAATTCGTCCATATCATTTTAACGTGCGCAAGAGTTTCGAGACTACGCAGTTGGGATTTGCGCAGACGCCACTTTTGATAGTGTAGTGATGATATTATATCAATAATAATGATGATAAAGTCTGGTCGAGTTCGGTTGCAGTGTCAACGAATTTCTGCTGAAGATATAAAATATTTTTTATAATTTCTGCTGAAGATACAAAATTTTGTTTATAATTTTAGGTAACAGTTCTGATACTGATAGAATTGATAGATAAATTGATTTCAATGTATAAAATTTTAAATGCAGATGTTTTACACAATTTTATATATAAAAAAAATCGTGAAATAAATATCAAAATATTGTTAATAATATAATAATAATAATATCCGGGACAAATCACACACGGTCATCTGACCCCAAACTAGGATTCCCTGTATCTTGGGAACCAGAGACTGATATACATACACATATACATTTAAATACATACATATATAGATATTATACACCCAGACTCGGAGCAAACATTTCTGCTCATCACAGAAAAGTTTGCCCTGTGTGGGGATCGAACCCACGACTCTCGGATTAGAACATCGTTAGAATTTAATGTATTATTTAGGTACTGCGCAACTTATTTAATTATTATTTTTATCGGTGGACCGATGACCTGGTGAAAGTTGCGGGAAGCCGCTGGATGCGGGCAGCGCAGGACCGGTCGGTGTGGAAATCCTTGGGGGTGGCCTTTGTCCAGCAGTGGACGTCTTTTGGCTGATGATGATATTTAAAATAGAACACGAATAAGCAGACAGAAAATAAAGGTATACAGAAAGGCGGCGTACTAATCACTTTAGTTTTCTTAATAGTAATTTGTAATTTCTACGAATCCAAAACGATCACAGGCTTGGCTTTAGAGTTGATTCAATAGAATGGAATTTCGGACAGAGCCAGCATATAAATTAATATTAATCAACAACGCTGAACACGTTAAAAAACCGACTTCAATCGTAACAGCTACAATTTTGGTGTTTTTTTTTTGTTTTTGTTGATTTTTCAAAAAGCGTTGAACCAATTTAGACCAATTCTACAGGGTGTAACAGAAAGGTGTGATAATACTTCAAGGTTGGCTTTTACCCATCAAACTGAACAACTTTTGTTCTACAACTTTGTTCATATCGCAAAATTTTTTTTGGACTTTTCATACAAATCGATTAGCTGGCGAACCAAGTTTGTATGAAAAGTCCGAAAATTCCTTTGCGATTTCAACAAAGTTGTAGGACAAAAGTTGTTCAGTTTGATGGGTAAAAGCTAACCTTGAAGTATTATCACACCTTTCTGTTACACCCTGTATATGGGACCACCTCTAAAGTATTACCTACCAAACAAAAAAAGAATCATCAAAATCGATTCATAATTGGCGGAGTAATCGCGTAACACACATACAAAAGAACAGTCGAATTGATAACCTCCTCCTTTTTTGAAATCGGTTAAAATAGGTATGAATGATTAATAAATCGTCGCACAAAGATAATGCGTATATTTACCTCCTAACTCTAGATACAGGTGCCTTTTTGAAATGGTTACAAGTGGCTTTAACTAGATGATGTACATAGGAACGGTGAGTACTGTGTCCAAGGAGAACTTATGTCGCTACAGTGTCATTCGTGAAACTGATCAAGGTTGTGGGCTGGCGGCCAGCGAAAGTGTCAGAAGTTTTCAAGCCGCCTATAAGGCCTTCGCCATGGCTTGCCTTAAAAAATATTTTCTCGGCACCAATGGCTTAATGTGCCTTGCAAAGCACGGAAACGTTCGAAGAATTGTTGTGAACTTCTGAAAATTAGGACGTAAAATATCTATATGTATGTATAAATATATCCCCAGACGTTAAAGTCAATGATCTAGACTAGATTATTTAAGTACCAGATACGTGTAGAAGTAGATGGTACGTTGACCGACAAAACAACATTCTGATTGAAGCAGACTTTGAGATTGTGATAACAATTCAATTGACGTACGTATTTACTGAAGACTTTGGTCTTTGGATAGAGAATTTATGATAGGGACGTTGAATCGTTTAAGTTAACCATTTCGAAACTATTATACAAAACACGTAAAGTATCGATATACGAAACAACGAAATTCATCTCTGGATATTGACTGAAATATGGAAACTATGAACGAATTTTTCATCGTGAAAACTACCCATATTATAATATCGTGTTAGGAAAAACGAACATATCGATGGTTTCCGCTACAAAAAACTCAAACTCAAACTCAAAATGTTTTTTATTTAAGTAGATGCTTTACACATGCTTTTAAATCGTCAATATTTTTTTTTCTACCTAGCACAAAGTCCCTACCACGCGGGACTTGTACACTCAACGTTTCGGGTTGTAACTCCAAAGAAAGGTCGTAACTCCAAAATGTATAGTTTTGGCAATAGCCGAAAATTTTTTTTAACAATACGAGTATTTAAGACCTACTTTTAACAAACCAAATCAAATTTTAATAACTTAAAAAAAAAACTTTTGGTTTTTTGGCTACTGCCAAAACTGCATTTTGGAGTTACGACCTTTGTAGCGGAAACCATTGATATAAAGGTTTTTGCCGACTTATGAGGGTGAGGTGATGTTTTTTTCATAAATAAAATAGCGCAGTTGAGTCTACATATTACATAATAGTCATACTAGAAAAAACCAGTACAAGTGACGTATACAGAGTGTAACAAAATTCGCCAAAAAAATTTTGGACTCTCCATACAAATTGATCATCTGTTTTGCAATTTTTTTGTCATTTTTGTATGGGGAGTCCAAAATTTGCACAACGATTTGAGCAAAGTCGTAGAACAAAAGTTATTCAGTACAGTGAGTAGAATCCCCGTTAACGGGTAATACACCAATTTAGTTACACCCTGTATAAATCGTCTGTAAAGACAAGTTTAGTAGAGACCTTGAAATGTATGAATGTATGCTTCACGTGATGCAAATTCAAACGTCAAAAAAGTACAATTTTGTTTGCATAATGTGATGAAAGCGACTTTAAAAATAGTCTCAGCCACTACAAAATAACTCCTAATTTTTGATGCTTCAAAGATGGGTTGGATCTTCAACAAAAAAATTTGCGTCAAACTCATTGGCCGATCAATTTGCAAGAAAATTCCAAAAATGTTTTGTGAATTTAGTATATCGGTTCCATAGTATAAGTTGTTCAGTTTCATTTCTACAACACCATGTTAAAGTTTCCGCGATTAGTCTCTTCACATCCTTTACCTATGTATCCATTTCATCTTTACAGACTGCAGCGAAGACGACTTGACGTATTGTAATAATCGATCAGCTGACATTATTTACCCGACAACTGCCAAAATGGAGCGTAATTTTCGGGTCTATGTATATCCATTTCATTGCCTGTAGCCAAAACGACTCGATGGATTTTTAAGTACGTGTATCGTCTCAATCTCGTTCGTCAGATTAACATAAGATACATTTTATGCAATCGAGTTTTTTTTGGTTAAACGTCATTGTTTCTTCAGTCTAGTTTGAATAGTGAGAACTTGTATGAATATGAGTAAAGAACGGCATAAAATAAAATGCTCCTTCCGTATTGGACCACGTATGTTCTTGTGTTTATGCCGGAAGTAGGAAGCTAAACACAAGCAATTGAACCTTGCAATGTTTTGGAGAGCCGCTTGTAACATGAAGCATAAGTATTGCATAGGCCTTGCTGTATTTTTTTTTAAAAAGCTGGGTTTTCTTTCTTCACCTTCAGAGTGTGATCAGCTGATAGTCTTTGTATGAAATTTTTTTGAGAATTGTCAGTGTTTTATTTGGGGGTGTTCAATTTTATTAGTAAGGCCATTTCTATCGGTCCCCGAGCATTTGGTCAACTATCGCGTTTCGCCAACCAGCGCTTTTGGCCAAATGGAACGATAACGATTCGCCAACTAATTCGTAGTACCCACATTCGACAACTAATAACAATACACAGTTTACTCGTAACCTTACTTATTTATCGTACTTTAGGTGAATATCAAAAGCTATGCATTGTTATTTTCGCTTGTCCCCTGTACCGCATTTCTTTAGGAATTTATATTCTATTTTTCTATTTGGTATTCCACTTCTCATAACGAGCGTGATTTTGCCAATGTCAAGTGAAAAATGGGAGAATCTTCAATAAAAAAAATGGCGAAACAAATGTCAAGTGAAAGACGCAGGCCTAAGGGTGATGGGCACTTGCTCCACGTGGTGGTTTGCTGCTGGAACTCGGAGAACGGAGCTGTCTCCCGAGTTAATCCTCTTCTTATGACCGCTTATCACTGAATTGGTTTCACAGCTATTATCCAATCACAAAAATAACGTTGAGACTACTCTAAAACGGAAATAATTAAAAAATTAACTCAACAGACGTGTGCTCGGTACAAGTCCCGGCAACCAACCCTTTAGAAACTTATCAAAATGTAAAGAGACTTGACATATATCTTTTTATTGATACGTGCATGTTAAAATTCTGATATTTCTTGCAAACGTATGCACTAAGTTTCTTTTGCATATCTATTGAACACGCAATACATTCTACTCGTTTGAGAATTTTAATGAAACATGCAGATATCAATTTAGACATACGAGTATCTAAAGAAATGGAGTATAATAAATAAAAATCACGCTGTATACACTACACTTCATTGCACCCTACGATTAGTTTGATCTCTGAACTAAATTGTATTAGATTGTATGTATCACGTGTGAGACCACGCTGTGCGATGCACGTTTCCTACGATGCGATGCAACCGCATGCAACCTTATAAATGCATATCGTCACCTTATAGTAAAAACCTCGGGGACGCTAAAATTGCTAATTTATCTCTTATAACTATATTTGTAGCTTTTAACGAATTGAAATCAACAATTCGAAATCAATTACATTTTAAGAAATTTAAGACAACAATTCGAAATAAATCCGCGAGTTGCCTGCATCAAAATCAAATTATGAAATTTTGTTAACAAAATAGATTTTTTATTGAAACTGCAGAAAAACATATTCGCTTGGATTTTCATTACAATATATTAAATTTTTAATTTATAAAAATTCCGTAATAAGTGCGCAAACTATTACAATGAACAATGACGTCATCATTCAAAATTTCAAACATTTTTAGAACAAAAATTCCTTTTTGACATTTGATCAAAAGTAACTCAACTGACTAGCAGTCAACTACCGGATTGTAGAGTAGAAGCATCTGAAATCTCATCAAAACTAATAAATACATATTTAAGGGGACAAATTTCAGTTACACATTTTTACGACGAGGTTTTCCCTTCCTAAATACCCTTTATATTTTATATACGAAGTTTCGCTCTCGAGCAACCATATACTGGATTGAGATTTATTGCTACTCATATTTACCATCTTGCTCAAGAGAAAGGCAATGAAAATAAAAATATTTTATTTGAAGTAGATACTTAGCAAAGTAAACTTTTTGAAGGTCATTTCTTGTCTACCTAATATGGCTTTCCTGCCACTTGGAACTTGTATTGAGAGGAAATGTCTTTCGTTAATTCTAAATCATTGGCTATCAATGTTTTTCGAGTGTAAGTATGTATGTTTATTTTTACCACCTTTAGCCACAACGGGTTGATGGAAATTAAAGTGTAATCAACACTGGCATTTTCAGGAAATGTTTTGTCATTTATGACATAACAAAAATATATATATTTTTGTTTTGTCATTTATGACATAACAAAAATATATATATTTTTAGATTCATTAACTGGATTAACCAATGTGAAGGTCAAAGTATATAACGTAAAACCAATAAAAACTATTACCAGCTTATTGAGAGAAGACATTGACATTGACATTAGCTAGTATTTATAAAATAATTAAGAACTACCTACATACATAACAGGGAAGTATTTATGGAGTGAGAGGACACACAGTTACTATTCGCCAAAGGTTGTCTGGAAGAAATCGCTCAAAGCGATAAGACCGCCTTTGTATATCAATGTTTTAAATATTTTATGTGTTTCCGTTGTTTTTGTACTTTTTTGGTGTGCAATAAAGTATATTTTTGTCTTATATTTATCTTATTGAAAAGCTTAGCTTTTGTACGACTGCAATGCATTGCACTCCATGATATGACAATGATCTTCCCTATAACCAGTTACAGGGGCTGAAGAGAAAAAAGAATGTGTATGCTGAATGCATAAAAATTAAAGAGAATTCTGCATATAACCGTCTTTGGTTGCAGGTAAGTGACAACTTATAAAGTAGCACACAGCACAGCAGTGATCTGTGGTCAATCAAGGAAATTTATTTTATTTTATCCTTAATTTGTAAGCCCTTGGCATCATCTCACCTGATGTTAAGTGATGATGATGCCAAAGATGAAAGCGGGCTCACAAGATTCCCCAAAGCAATGGGGAACTGGCTATCTTATCTTCATGGCGGAACACGTCAATGATATTAACATTGATGTTTGGCGGCAAGACTTAGATAAGATGGTGGCAGCTAACCAGACGGGCTCAAAAATCCCACCAAGCAGACTGAGTCCTAAAAAGTTGGACTCCGCGGGGAATCCAAAGTACGCAATCTTAGATTGCCGGTGGACTTTCTGAAGGAGCTGGGCTGGGGAATGACTGGCCTGTCACATGAAACGGTTGCAATGTTCACCTGGTTACAGATAACAGCCAACCCCAACCTTTCACCTGCTTGTATGTTATTTACAAGATTGATATTTAAAAAATAAAATGGTAAGTACTTACTCTATATAAGTGATAGTGATAACAGATTTATTTACAAGACTGATATTTTAAAAATAAAATGGTACCTACTCAATGTGTGTAATAATGATTACCTACCTTTAATTGTTTTGGTTTATCATTATTATATATGTAGTATATTACACATTTCTTAGAATGTGGAACATTTGGACATAGTTTAGCAGAAAGGACTTAATCCACCAACACATAGTTTAGCACAGTGTTTTTCAACCGGTGGGTCGCGACCCCCTGGGGGGTAGCGAAGCCTTCGTAAAGGGGTTGCGGGAAAAGAAAAAGTAAGTGGTTATAGGTCCTACACTGCAATGAAAAAATACGATTTCAGTGAGAAGGCTGGACAATTTGTCAAAACGTGGTTCTATTTTAGAGACGTTTATAAGTTAATCATATTTCTAATTGAAGAAAATTATAAACATAGTCTTTCAAATCACTAACATTTCGTTTTTTGTAGCCCTAGAGGAGTTGCAAGATTTTTTTTACTTATAAAAGGGGCGGGTATTAAAAAAGGTTGACAAACACTGGTTTAGCAGATAGGACTCTATCCACAAACCTTAAAGTATCTACTTAATCCACTAACAAAGGTTTGTGGATTGAGGCCTTTCTGCTAAACCATGTCCATTTGTAGTAGGGATGCATCCGATACCGATATATCGGCGATACTTCGGGGTTGCCGATATATCGGTATCGGCGATATTTTTATTCCCGATACAACGATACTATTAAAGAGTCCGAGGAAGATGAGCCTCTGTCCACTTTGAGCTCTAATTCTCTCAAAGAAGAAGTCGAGTGGTACCTAAGGTCTCCACGGTCTCCTAATATATCAAGAGACGCAGATTAGCTTGTTTTATGGCACAATGATGTCTTATACATAAACTTGAAAAAAAAATGGCGCAGAAGAGCTTTAGTTTCCAAAGGAGTTTTGTCGCATCTGAGAGAATATTTTCCACCGAGGTATTATTCAAACAGACTAGCGAAATCGCCTGTCTCCATAACACTTGAGAATACTTTTTAAACAAAAATGTTATTAATGTTAATTTTTATTACTAACACTATTAACCTTAATTACTAATTTCAATAACTAATAATCTCATTCTAAATCTGTAATTTTTCACATTAATTAAGCAACTTGTGTTTTATGAGCAGATTTGTTTGCTCTGTGTCTGGGTGTATTGTATCTATATATGTATGTATTTAAAGGTATATGTGTATGTATAATGTATATCAGTCTCTGGTTCCCATAATTACAGGTAATACTAGTTTGGGGCCAGATGACAGTGTGTGATTTGTCCCAAATATTTATTTATTTTTTATTTATTTATTTATTTAACATTCATTTAAATTCACCAAGCATAAAGCTATCGCCAATATTTTTATAAGAGTATCGGTATCATATCGGCTAAAAGGCATATCGATGCATCCCTAATTTGTAGTCATAAAAGAACAGAAGTTTTAAATTGAAAGATTTTGTTGTATTTAAATATTGTGCATTGAGAGGAAACTATGCATATACATATCTGACAATTGCTCAAAATGCTCTAAATAAATAATGAATTACAGTGTTATTAGAGAGGTACTCAGTTGCCCTGTCTTTTTAGTCATCACTGTAATTAGTTAAAATAAATCCTCATTAGCATTCAAACTCAAAATTGTTGCACATGTGTTATGCAATAAAAATATTTTTCTTTTTTGAATCATATGTATAGTAAATAGTATTTTGTCTTGTAAAGACTAAGGATACCCTCTGACCAATACTTTGTAATAAGTCAAATACAATAACAATCAATCAGTCATTTACAAATATTGTAAAAATGTAAAGTCTATCGAAAGAGTTTTGTAACTATAAAATAAATCTTTACTACTTGGACCCTACTAACTCCTATACTAGGTTCGTCCTGTATTTCAGGAGTTAACTATTCCCTCTAAAAAATAGTAAGATTTTAAAACGTTGATTCAGAAAGTGTAAAAAATACAAAACTTACCTGCGAATATGTGAGTCTGAGTGCATAACGGGCTATTTGTGTGGTTCGCATTCTGTCTGCACCCGTGTGTGTGCTGAAATACAAAGAGCACATTCAAAAATCACGTTAAAATTCACAAAAATCCACCAAAGGGCACGAGGGGTCATGAACTATCGATCACTTTTACATAACCTAAATTGAACAAACTTTTAACAGGGAAACAGCAATGTCTACACAAAACACTGACGTTAGTACCGTAACGTGAATCGTAAGTGGTATGAGGGATGTTTTTTATCGAAATATTTCACTGAATAATCGCATTGCAAATTACGTACAGACACCCGCTAACTGCTACGGATGAAAGAAAAATCCAGGGCCCAGGCTGATTTTGACAGTTTAACTTGACACTTAATTCGATGTTGCCATACACAAAATACTGTTCTCCACAAATCGTTAAGAAAGCGTTCCAGAACACGGAGTAATTTTTTACGATAGCCTATTGCAATTATTTTAAGTGTGAAAGGGATAGACATTTGTCCGGTAAATCTTACCTTGGTTATAGAACGCGATCAACGTAATGTTTTTATAGTTCTTTAGAGAAGTCATAAAAAAGAGGGCCGGAAAGTAGTTATATGGAGAGTCCGTATACTTTGCGGCCTTCTTTCTAATGAGGGCTATACAGAATGTCCCAAAATGTCCCAAAAGCTATGACTAAAATGAAAATCACTACCCTGAGGTGAGGTTTTGTTATTAAAACCACTTAACTTGTATTTTTTCCACTAAAATATTGTTGAATAGTGGTTCTACCCGCATCCACTGTTAATTCTACAAAAAAAAATAAAGATACAACCTGAAATAGATCACTAATTGAAGAAATATATTTAAAAAAACAGTTAATGAAAATTAGAGGAGTACAGTTTTAACAAACTGTACCCGATTCACGTACCGCGTAGGGACGAGTGGAACTGTGCGGTTCTCGAAACTCTTAAATCTGGTGACCTCATCTGGTTCACAGATGGTTCCAAAAAAGAGGGTTTTGCCGGTGCTGGAGTATGCGGAGGAGAGTCGGAGACGAAGCAGTCATACAGTCTAGGCTCGCATGCGACGGTATTTCAGGCAGAGATGTACACAATAATAAGATGCGTGCAAGAAAACCTTCTGAGTAGGGTTTGCATTATCCGTTCAAATTTACTATCCGGATAAAACGGATATTCAAATTTAAAATATCCGGATAAAACGGATAATTCGGATAATTTTGAAAATGCTCTAGTTCTCTTCGTTAAATTTATTTTTATATAAGGTGTTTATGTAAAAATGTGATTAAAATAAACAAACACACTGCTACCCAGCTTATATTATTTCTAACACTGCCCAAAATTAAAATAATGAATTATTTCAATTTATTTATTTATATCGCAATTCGTGATTTAGAGCGTACGCATACATGAGGTTCTTTTCTAGAATACGGTATTTTACTCTATACAAGAAAAAATCTAAAACTGCTTATTTACTGTAGTATTTGTAATTAGTAATCGAATTAATATGATTTCTATATAATAAAATGAGAAAAAACATTTTATTTTTGATTTACAAAAATCTAGTTTTTTAATCTGTTATTCAAATATCTGAAACGACAGCCGCCATGCTGGTTGTCATGTGACGTCACAATAGTGGTAAACAATGACATTTTGTTCGCAATATGTGTCAAAATTTTAGTACAGAGCTGTTTTGTTTACTTCTGAAATGACGTCACGACCTAAACATCATGGCGGCTAGCGTTTTCGCGCGCTGATTGGGAATGGTAATTTAAAATGTGTTTTTGGGGTACTTATAGGTTTCACAAAAAAAATAAAAAAATATTTTGGACTTTTTCCCACCTAACGATACTTTTGAGATACTTTTCAAAAAATGGTTAAAAACCCTATTCTTCATCAAGAGACACCTGAGTGAGTATGAGCACTACATAATTCAATAGATTTTTTCAAGTGACTAGTATTTTAAATCGATAAATTTTGACCTTGAGCTTTGAGCCCTCTGATGATGCCCATATCATGTCTTAGTTTCGTCCGTATTACTGACAACACACACTGGTCCAAGATCATAAATTTGAGAAACTGCGGTATTTTGAATGTGAAGAAATTGGTGGATTTTAATTCTGATCCTGGAGGCTGACAGACATGGTGGCGTTTTGCCGCCGTCGGAAATACTGCAAAACGGCACAGGTCTCGATCAAATCCATTTTTTTTGAATAGGTCAAAATGTCAAGCATCATGACTGACACTCTTCAGTCATCTTTCATGTTATCTGCCACACCATATACAGGCTGTTAAAAAAGTGCATTTGAAGGGGTTACTCAGAATCAAGTATTGAACTTTTTTCCCTTTTTATGTGATATACGATACTGAAACCTTTTTAGAAATCGGCTTTTTTGGGTGGTTGGAAGTCGTCATACGTACTTGCGAAAGGATTCGCAATGACTCTTCAAGACAGCTTACAAAAAAAGATCTTCTATCTTGATCAGTTCACTCTTGACAGAGTGTTCGTCGTCAACATTGCGTAGCTTTAGTGACCCGTCGAAAAATACGTCGCCACTCCTCTCGCACCGCAGCAGATATCCTGGGACATTTATTAAGGAGAATTCCCAGCGCAGTCTTCAACTGCTCTGTCCATTGCATGGGAGACCAGCTGTGTGCTCTGGTGGCTTCGACTATGCCCTAACCATTCCAAATGCTCGATGGATGCATCTCTTGCATGCATAATAAGAATTGATAGAGTAACGTTTACTCATATTGACATGACTCTAGAAATATGCTGGTGTTATAGTTTGCCAGCAGGTTCTTATTGCATTTTATTAAAGAAGATCATCACCATTAGTACCGGTTTTCTACCTGCTTTCAAAAGCTCAGCCGTGATCCATCATCACCTGACGCATTGTTGTTCTTCAGCTGTTTAAGAGCTACTTTAATCCTCTTACAATTTGACGGATATCCGGATATGCGGATTGCAAACCCTACTTCTGAGGTCCTATCAAAATAGAAACATAATCATATGCTCGGATAGTCAGGCAGCCCTTATGGCACTGAAATCACATGAGATTGATTCAAAACTTACAAAAGCATTCGAAAGCGCTCATATCTGGTTTTTCGCGGGAATACACGTCTAGAGCACTACGACTTCTTAGGCCTGGACTTAGGATTCTAGTCAGAACTCTAACTGGCCACTGCAAGCTTAACAAACATCTCTATCAAATGAAGCTTGCAGATACGGACGAGTGCCGATTCAGCCTCGAGGAAGAGGAAACTCCTCTTCATATACTCTGCGAGTGCGAGGCACTGGTCCGAGCCAGAAGCCGATCTCTTGGTGGACCGATGGTAACTCCAGAGGTCATTAGGGAACTCGATCCCATGTGCATCCTACAGTTCATTAGAACTATTGGCCTTGAGGATATAATATAACAGGGGCAGTGATCTACCCAGGTCGCAGGGGCCCTCCTTTGGTCCTATACCCCTTTACCCCCAAATAATAATAATAATAACTCAGCCACGGATTTTACAACTCACCAACATTATTTGTGTTACAGTTTCAAGATGTGTTCCACAAAAAATACTGTTCAAGCTTAAACTAGAAAACTTCATAATTTCATATAAGTATTATAATTTTGCAGGTTCTTTTATATGGTATAATAATGGTATGCTTTTACACAAAGTATTTTTTAAATAAATTCGTTCCCTTTCCCTTTTTTAATATATTTAGTGGCCATCATTTTAATTTACTAATTTTAGGTACATTTTTACAGGATGTAAGGGACAAGGCTCGGAACCGGTTAACAAATACCGGTTAATTTCGTTCGAATTTCGGTTAACGATTCCGTTCAGGTTAAAACCGGTTTCCAGCTAAACCGGTATTTTTGAATATAATACCGGTTAAGCAGGGAGCGGTATTCTAACCGAAATAAGAACGAAATTAACCGGTTAAAACCAAACGCAGTCAAGGTCAGGCGCGCCGCGCTGTTGCCACTGTTCGTGTCTTTCGCTCTCTTTCTCGCAGTCACTGCGCCGGCGGCGGCGGGCGCCGCACGCCGAGCCGTTGCATTGTTTTGCGTGTATTGTTTACTGTAATTGCCAAGAACGTGTTTACTATGACGTTTATAAGATATCGTTATATTTTGACCTTACTTTTTAGGTTACATATATTTTTTAATTTAGTTCCATGTTTAAGCTACAATAGCTACATTGAACATTAAATCAGTTATTGAAGGATAAAAATAAGTAATTCAAAATGATGAAAATAGTATTACATAATTATTATGATTAGTAGATTTTAAAGTATGTGTACAATTATAAAAAAAGTGCGTTTGAAATTTTAAGGGGATACTCAGAATTAGAGATTTAAAAACTGGTTTTTCTGAGGTGAAAAAAAACGTTCGATTTTTTTTCTGGCGCAGGTTTTTTTTCAGGTGTATGAAAATGAAATAAAATATCCTTAGGTAGTTATCGTTAAATAAGTGTATCATTGCTTTGTTTATTAATTTTTAACATTTGAAACGAACGTATTTGTTATTTATAGTAATTAAATAGCTCGAAATAGTTGGCACTCTCTAGGAAAAATATTGAAAAAACCGATCTACATTTGATCTCGACCTCCGTTACTTTTTGCAAAAACTGCAAATATCTGGGAAAAGGTAAAATATATCAAAAATCTGACAGAAAATTTTAAAAGGTAAACGAAAGGCGTGCATTACATGATACGCACATTGACTATGAAAAAAATCGCAAAACTAATTTCTTTTCGATTTTACATACAAGTTCTTGATTCATTATTCAGATACCTCGACCACCGCTTTTTTTTGTAAAAAATGCAAATATCTCTGAAACGGTAAGAGATATCGAAAATCTAACAGAAATTTTGAAAAGCTTAATTAAAAGCATATAATACATGAGATGCATGTTGACTATGAGAAAAATGGTCTCTCATTTTCTATCAGATTTCCCATACTAAATGTGAACAGTGAGTTACGAATTTGTATGGGAAACTGAAAAAAAAATTGAGTTTGGCTATTTTTTTATAGTCAACATGCGTCTCATGTATCATATGCTTTTACTACAGTTTTTCAAAATTTCTGTCAGATTTCCGATATCTTGTACCGTTTCCAAGATATTTGCAATTTTTGCAAAAAAAAAAACCGTGGTCAAGATATCTGAATAGTGAGTAAAGAATTTGTATGGGAAACTAAAAAAAAAACCATACAAATTCCTTACTCACATTTAGTATGGGAAATCCGAAAAAAAAAATGAGTTTGGCCATTTCTCTCATAGTCAACATGCGTCTCATGTATTATTTGCTTTTGTGTAAGCTTTTCAAAATTTCTGTTAAATTTTCGATATCTCTTACCGTTTCAGAGATATTTACATTTTTTATAAAAATAAAATAAATATAAAAAATGTGAGTAAGGAATTTGTATGGGTTTTTTTTTAGTTTCCCATACAAATTCTTTACTCACTATTCAGATATCTTGACCACGGTTTTTTTGCAAAAATTGCAAATATCTCGGAAACGGTAAAAGATATCGGAAATCTGACGATATCTCTTACCGTTTCAGAGATTTTTGCATTTTTAATTTAAAAAAAGTTTTCTTTTCAAAGGGCCTAGCCGAACTTCCATAGCAAAACTGCCCCCAATAGGAACCTATATCGTAACCTATGCTATATTGTAGAGGATGCTAATAGAAGTTGATGGAGTAGATACTATTCCACATGCAGAAAACACGATAAAATCTAGCAAATCAACTTGCTTTAAATCTACACAAGCATGTGGAAGAATAAATCCAAAACTTCGGAGTCGACCGATAGCCCTTTCTACGTGGATCCTTAATGCCGCAATTTTTTTTGTTTCCAAAACTTCTTTCTTCGTAGGTTTCGCTTTAGCACTTACACTAGGAGGTCTGATCAAAGTAAATCCGTGTTGCAGCAGCAAATGTGCGATATTCTTAAAACCTCTGTCAGCCAGAACAGCTGCTCCTTTTGGTAGCGCTTGCAAAAATCCACAGTCTTCGAAAATTGTAGAGTCTGTTGCTCGTCCTCCATACCCTTCTGATATAAAATTTATCAGACCATCGGGGGTTATCGATATCAGATATTTGATGGTGTTGCAACTTTTATAGTCGGACCATGTAAGTGCCTGTTTAACAGCGTTAACGGGCTTCTCTATTTGTATTTCAAAGCAGTCGACTATGCTTTGAACATGAGCATATCTTCTTCTAAAAGGAATAGGTAGATTTAATCGTACATCTTGTGAAGACGGAAACAATATGAGTGACTTCATTGAAGAAGATATGGATGGAATAGTTTGCCTTATTACTTTACCTACTGAACTGATTGCTAAACCAAAATCCAGTGCAAGGATGGCATTAGATCAGTGGTTCCCAACCAGTGGTCCGCGGACCACCAGTGGTCCGCAGGAGCCAAAATATGGTCCGCAAACGATTCAAAACAAATATTCTGCTTTCACGATATTAAAAAAACTTTTGGAGGACAAAAAGTATTACGCGAGTAGGGTAAACATACAAGAAAACATCTATAAATGTTGATTGATGAATTCAATAGTTACTTCCTACAATATACCGAAACAGAAGCTAAAGTTGATCAAAAACTGATTCTCAACTCTTTTAGCGCGGATGCTAGTGAAGTAACAGAAGAAATCCACGAAGAACTCATTGAATTAAATAAAAAAATATAGAAACTCTAAGGACGCATTAGAATTGAAGTTTTGGTGTAAAAAAGCAATTCCTTAAACCAAAATTCGAGAAATCGCTTTGCGCTGTCCTTGGCTTTCTCACTACTACTTATTTATGCGAACAAGGGTTTTCTGCTTTGTTGGCAATTAAAAACAAGGCCAGGTGTCGATTGAAAGTAAGCGGGTGAAATAAAAACCGCAGCGCCGCACACCGGAGCGGTTTCCAGCGCAATGTGATAACCGCCTATGTGATGATTTGCGTGAAGATTGGCTAATGTTATTTCTCAAATCTCGTATCTTCTTTACAAGTTCGGTAATCTTAGGAGATTATCTTATCTTTAGATTATCTTTGACTTGAGTTCTTGATTAAGGTTTATTTTCGAATTGATTCAGTTTTTTTTTGTACATGTAGTCCCTGCTAACAATAAAGAAATCAAAGTGGTCCCTGGTCAAGAAAAGGTTGGGAACCACTGCATTAGATTGATGCAAGCGAATTTTTTTTAAAGAAATCATAATGTTTCTTGGAGTACAGTGTGTAGTTTCGGACAAAAGATTTATGCAAAAATAACATTGTTGAGGTATACCTAGTAGAAGTTGAGGTTCTTTAGATATGCACATAAGAGCTGCTTTTTCCATGTATTGGTTAAAAAATGCCTTTTCACATTCTGGTTCATCTGATTCTGGAGATGATGAATCTTTATCGCACATATCATATTTTGCACTAGTGATTGAAGAGGTTTCGGTAAAACTGGAAATTGATACTTTATCCATCGGTAGTTTTTACTGCATCATTGAGTTTTTGTCCGTATTGTTTTTTTCCTTCATAAAATATTTTTCTTCGGTGACTGTTGCTTTGTGTACAACTTTATTTTTCAATGTTACTTGTACAGCTTTGTGATTTATAGACTTTTCTAAGATTTGATTATGTTCATCGTCTAATGGATCTTTTATTACATCATCTTCATTACAACAAGCAACAAAGACTTCCTCAGGCTTGTCTGATGTTGAAGGAACAGGATCATGGAAGAGCTTCTCAAAAAACTTTATCTGGGTCCGTTTATGTACTGCCGACCTTTTAGGCTTCTCGTTGATTGGTTTTTGGCATTCAAATTTATGAGGGACAACTCCTTTTTTAAGTTTTTTTCTACCTCCAACTAGTAATATTTCACGTAGTTTTCCATGTCACTTTCAATCTGAAACACATTGTTTTTTAAAACTTAATGTATTATAAGTACCTAGTATCCAAGACCATTAAGAAGAAGACTGAGAATCCCTATAATAACTTGATAGACTCAATTTATTTGCGATGTCTGATGAATACGTTTGAAACATCATAATAAATTACTAGAAATTTTGGATTCAATCATATTTAAATGAGATTTAACTAAAAACCAAGGCTTGATAAAAAAGGTATCTATTACACAGTTTCCAGACAGCATAATTTGATTTTTATCAGATTAATTATTATATCATAACGCCATATAGTAGTTATCTACCTGAACTACCTGGCGCCATCTATTTTAAGACAATATTTTGAGATACGATCCCCAGTAAGATTGTCTTTCCTTTGCCATGAAAAACTAACAACTATGAACATGACTTCAACATACAAATTTACAATATTTTCCCGAAAAAAGAAACACGACTCACACTATGACTTCTGGGGTTTTTATATCATTAGTTTATGAGGTAACACAATACTCAAATAGGCACATTCAATAGGCAACACTTTCTATCTAAAACACTCACTCTAGTAAAACAAAAAAAAAAAATACTTTGAAAGGGGAACCAAATGTTTACAACCTCTGCTGACCAACAATCACTTATCAAATATAAGTACGTAAAACTAAATTTGCAGGTACTTGCCGTAACATGTAAGTACTCATACTTACATCAAAATGATCTTCGCAACAATAGACACAACTTTTGGCGGCGGGTGGATCTGCCCTCTTCATGATTTGCATCCATTTCTTTCGACTTTTAGGTTCGAACGGAACTATAAAAAACAACTTTTCGGGTGCATTGGTAGTTGTATTGAGACACTTTGGCACAACACACGATTTTCTACCTTGTGGATTCGACATTTATATCAATTTTCGACGAAAACTTCATACACACAGGTCGGGAGCCGGGCGCGCACTGAGTGACGGTTACGTAGTGACGTCACAGCAGCGGGCGGCGACCCCGCGTCGCTTGCGTACCTAAATAATTCACTATCTCAGAAACTATCAAACGTATCAAAAAAAATTTTTCACCATCATTTTTCATTTTTAATAGAGTATATTTTAAGATAAAAAACAAAAATTGGTGGTATTCTTCATTAAGGAAGATATGGAGCTAGTATCTACTCCATCAACTTCTATTAGCATCCTCTACAATATAGCATAGGTTACGATATAGGTTCCTATTGGGGGCAGTTTTGCTATGGAAGTTCGGCTAGGCCCTTTGAAAAGAAAACTTTTTTTAAATTAAAAATGCAAAAATCTCTGAAACGGTAAGAGATATCGTCAGATTTCCGATATCTTTTACCGTTTCAGAGATATTTACATTTTTTATAAAAATAAAATAAATATAAAAAATGTGAGTAAGGAATTTGTATGGGTTTTTTTTTAGTTTCCCATACAAATTCTTTACTCACTATTCAGATATCTTGACCACGGTTTTTTTGCAAAAATTGCAAATATCTCGGAAACGGTAAAAGATATCGGAAATCTGACGATATCTCTTACCGTTTCAGAGATTTTTGCATTTTTAATTTAAAAAAAGTTTTCTTTTCAAAGGGCCTAGCCGAACTTCCATAGCAAAACTGCCCCCAATAGGAACCTATATCGTAACCTATGCTATATTGTAGAGGATGCTAATAGAAGTTGATGGAGTAGATACTAGCTCCATATCTTCCTTAATGAAGAATACCACCAATTTTTGTTTTTTATCTTAAAATATACTCTATTAAAAATGAAAAATGATGGTGAAAAATTTTTTTTGATACGTTTGATAGTTTCTGAGATAGTGAATTATTTAGGTACGCAAGCGACGCGGGGTCGCCGCCCGCTGCTGTGACGTCACTACGCAACCGTCACTCAGTGCGCGCCCGGCTCCCGACCTGTGTGTATGAAGTTTTCGTCGAAAATTGATATAAATGTCGAATCCACAAGGTAGAAAATCGTGTGTTGTGCCAAAGTGTCTCAATACAACTACCAATGCACCCGAAAAGTTGTTTTTTATAGTTCCGTTCTGTTGCGCACGTCCTAGCACAACGGTACACAACAGTTAAACATTCACCATAGGGTGGTTCAATAGGATAGAAGACACTCAGGCAAGCCCACGAAAACACCAAAGTAACGAGGTATAAATTACACTTTAATTCACTAAACACAACACAAGTTAAGTACCAATGTACTAAACAACACTTCAAGTCAACAAACACAATACACTTTCAAAGAATACACGAAGAAATAATAACACAATCGAGACAATGGAGAAGCTGAACTTTCTATTTGAATTACTACGAATAACACTATGACTTATTATAATGATCTATACGATATACGTGAAGGTAGTATAACATTTCGAGCAATTATCTAAAAAAACCTAATTTTCATTTTATACCCCTTGGCAATGCTGTAAAGGCGACCCCCAGGCCCTCACTTGGCCTCGGCCTAAAGTTCCCTTTTGAGGTTTTCATTTCCTCTTCATATCTCTTAAACTACTCGACACAATACAGTCCGACTTTACATTATACAAGCTGACAACATTCTCCAATTATACAAACAATGCTTACTTAGGCTATATACCGCCAACATACTAATAAATTCACAAATACATACAAAAAAGACATATTTTCGTAAAAGTTATACACAAATCTCTAATTATTTCTAAAACTAATAACTTCTACCTATCATGCTTTATTCCACCTAATAGAATTCCCTACGTTCTACAATAAAACAATACCAAACACAAACATTCATTGGACATTGAACCCTAAAAACAGTAAAACTAACAATTCAATAAGCAAATTCACGAACAAAGTGAATACCAACAAAACTAGCTATCGCCCGAAACAAAAAACATGTAAATACTGAGGGCGCTAACAAGCTGGACATACATACAAAGTTACATCAATGACACTATCGTAATTACAGAGCTATTCATTCATTTAACAATTTTCCCTGCTAGAGCAGTAATAGCACACAAGATATCTTTTATCCCTTTCCAACGATTAGAGGAGATCGACAACTGGCGACATATACACTGTCTCACTCTAACGTTAGATATAGTCTAACACACATTCTAAACAATTTCAATAAAATTCAAGTGCAAGTCATTAGCTATTGCTTATTGCATACATATACATATAAGTACAATGCTAAGATAATCGGCTGCCCGTAACACGTTCGAACCTAAAAGTCGAAAGAAATGGATGCAAATCATGAAGAGGGCAGATCCACCCGCCGCCAAAAGTTGTGTCTATTGTTGCGAAGATCATTTTGATGTAAGTATGAGTACTTACATGTTACGGCAAGTACCTGCAAATTTAGTTTTACGTACTTATATTTGATAAATGATTGTTGGTCAGCAGAGGTTGTAAACATTTGGTTCCCCTTTCAAAGTATTTTTTTTTTTTGTTTTACTAGAGTGAGTGTTTTAGATAGAAAGTGTTGCCTATTGAATGTGCCTATTTGAGTATTGTGTTACCTCATAAACTAATGATATAAAAACCCCAGAAGTCATAGTGTGAGTCGTGTTTCTTTTTTCGGGAAAATATTGTAAATTTGTATGTTGAAGTCATGTTCATAGTTGTTAGTTTTTCATGGCAAAGGAAAGACAATCTTACTGGGGATCGTATCTCAAAATATTGTCTTAAAATAGATGGCGCCAGGTAGTTCAGGTAGATAACTACTATATGGCGTTATGATATAATAATTAATCTGATAAAAATCAAATTATGCTGTCTGGAAACTGTGTAATAGATACCTTTTTTATCAAGCCTTGGTTTTTAGTTAAATCTCATTTAAATATGATTGAATCCAAAATTTCTAGTAATTTATTATGATGTTTCAAAGGTATTCATCAGACATCGCAAATAAATTGAGTCTATCAAGTTATTATAGGGATTCTCAGTCTTCTTCTTAATGGTCTTGGATACTAGGTACTTATAATACATTAAGTTTTAAAAAACAATGTGTTTCAGATTGAAAGTGACATGGAAAACTACGTGAAATATTACTAGTTGGAGGTAGAAAAAAACTTAAAAAAGGAGTTGTCCCTCATAAATTTGAATGCCAAAAACCAATCAACGAGAAGCCTAAAAGGTCGGCAGTACATAAACGGACCCAGATAAAGTTTTTTGAGAAGCTCTTCCATGATCCTGTTCCTTCAACATCAGACAAGCCTGAGGAAGTCTTTGTTGCTTGTTGTAATGAAGATGATGTAATAAAAGATCCATTAGACGATGAACATAATCAAATCTTAGAAAAGTCTATAAATCACAAAGCTGTACAAGTAACATTGAAAAATAAAGTTGTACACAAAGCAACAGTCACCGAAGAAAAATATTTTATGAAGGAATAAAACAATACGGACAAAAACTCAATGATGCAGTAAAAACTACCGATGGATAAAGTATCAATTTCCAGTTTTACCGAAACCTCTTCAATCACTAGTGCAAAATATGATATGTGCGATAAAGATTCATCATCTCCAGAATCAGATGAACCAGAATGTGAAAAGGCATTTTTTAACCAATACATGGAAAAAGCAGCTCTTATGTGCATATCTAAAGAACCTCAACTTCTACTAGGTATACCTCAACAATGTTATTTTTGCATAAATCTTTTGTCCGAAACTACACACTGTACTCCAAGAAACATTATGATTTCTTTAAAAAAATTCGCTTGCATCAATCTAATGCCATCCTTGCACTGGATTTTGGTTTAGCAACCAGTTCAGTAGGTAAAGTAATAAGGCAAACTATTCCATCCATATCTTCTTCAATGAAGTCACTTATATTGTTTCCGTCTTCACAAGATGTACGATTAAATCTACCTATTCCTTTTAGAAGAAGATATGCTCATGTTCAAAGCATAGTCGACTGCTTTGAAATACAAATAGAGAAGCCCGTTAACGCTGTTAAACAGGCACTTACATGGTCCGACTATAAAAGTTGCAACACCATCAAATATCTGATATCGATAACCCCCGATGGTCTGATAAATTTTATATCAGAAGGGTATGGAGGACGAGCAACAGACTCTACAATTTTCGAAGACTGTGGATTTTTGCAAGCGCTACCAAAAGGAGCAGCTGTTCTGGCTGACAGAGGTTTTAAGAATATCGCACATTTGCTGCTGCAACACGGATTTACTTTGATCAGACCTCCTAGTGTAAGTGCTAAAGCGAAACCTACGAAGAAAGAAGTTTTGGAAACAAAAAAAATTGCGGCATTAAGGATCCACGTAGAAAGGGCTATCGGTCGACTCCGAAGTTTTGGATTTATTCTTCCACATGCTTGTGTAGATTTAAAGCAAGTTGATTTGCTAGATTTTATCGTGTTTTCTGCATGTGGAATAGTAAATTTGCAGAGTTGCTTATTTAGTACGAATTAATGTTCAAAGTTGTATTTTAATAAGTTGTATTTTAGTAAGTTGTAATATAAGAAAACAACTTAAAACTCGAATTTCTAATTATTTATTCATATATACCCAATTACATCACTAATTAATGAGTTTATCGTATATGTTTTCTCTCCAAAATATCTCACATTTTTGAAATATAGTTTCACAGTACTCTTTATCGTATTGTACTTCATATAGGTACATCTATCTGCTTTGAACACTCAAAGTCCACGTGTGCAATACAAAATAGACCTTTTTTTCTTCCAGATATGTGCATTTGTGCTTGTATTTGAGCATAATACTTTTTGCCTAGTTTCCCATTTTCGTAATATAGCCTTATTGATTTTTCCTTGTATGGACACTTTATCTCTATGACATATTCATTTGTAAGCCCATCGGGTGAGACACCAAACATTGGCCATTTTCTGTCTAAAATGAGCCCAGACTGCGCTATTTTAATTTTTTTTATACGCGAGACCTCTTTCCTAACCTCGTGTTCTAAAAATTTGCCCCTTTTGACGGCCGCAGTTTCTTTGAATTTTGCTGCTCCGAACACCACTTCTACGAGAAAACCATCTTTTGTTTTGCACTGGGCCACTTCGTGCATTTTGGAGGCTGTAGGAGGCATGTTGGAGGCATGCGTCCATAGCGCATCTGAAACCATAGATCGGAGTCTGCTTGGCCTAAAGTAGCATCTTTTACTTGAGAGCATCTTGTTTCAGTCATTTCATGCTTGCAAAATTATATAAACTTCTCAGCATGATGATCCGTACTATTTTGTTTAAAAATGCATATTAAGTAATGCATCGATATTTTATCAATTTCTGATTTTTCAGCAATGTAGTTTGACAGCGAGCATTCCACATTTAGCTCACGAAGCTTCGGAACTAGTTTCTCATAAAAAGCACGGTCATCATTTTGAACTTCTTTATTATGAATCCCGAAATCTTTGGCCTTTACAAATTTTTGCGTTGTACCGATACTTGAAGAAATAAAATTTAAATATAATGAAATAGTTCATGAAAACAGTGGCATACCTAACTAACCGTGAGCGAAGCGGCCTCTTAGAATATGATGACGAACGCTATGAACTATAATCCTCACAAAATAATAAGCTTATTTTGACATAATGTTCATTTTTTACTATAACGTACAGTAAATGTGTGTGATTGACACATGTCAAAACAAGCTTCTGAAAAAAAAACTGAATTTTTGAGACCCTCCGAAATCACTGACTCCCGAGACCCTTTTAGTTTACTGACACCCTTCGAATTTTCTGGGAACATCCGCGACTCTCTGAGTTCCCCGAGACCCCTGAGTTCCCCGAGAAATTTACCTGAAAGCGTTGATTTTTTCCAGTAACATTTTACATCAGTTGTTGCAGACTCCTCGCTTCGACGGTGAAGCCACATTAAAAATGCTATGGCATGTTTACATCCACCTTTGCTAGCGGCACAGTCCTCACATTCTATGAGCAAGACTTCTCCATTTTTTTCATTACACTTTAAAGTGCAGTGATACGGTTTGGAACGTACTCGATGTTCTGGGGTTATTCGGCATTTCACTGTACAAATATCACCTTCTCTTTTTACTTGCACGTATCCAACAGCATCGTCGCCGTAGCTGTTTCTAGCCGATCTAAAATATAATAAACGATATGCATAAAAAATATCGTAAAAATGCACTTAGCCACGATTACATTAAAGAGAAAATTAATATAAAAGGTCTAGTACACTTGACACATTCACTCTCATCTTAGCTTAACAAAAATATTTAATGTGTGTAGTTACCTTCAATAACCTTAACCTACTATTATAATAATATTTATAAGTTCAAACTTCAAAATGTTCACTACCTCTTGTACATAGGTAATGTTTATGTTTAGGTTAGTTTCCTGTTACATGACTTGTATCTTTTTAAAATAAGTTCAAACTTTAAAATGTTCACTACCTCTGGTACATAATGTTTAGGTTAGTTTCTTGTTACATTGTATCTTTTTAAATAGATCCCTCCCCCTGTTACAAATACGCATTCTTCCTTCTCAGTTGAGTATCAAGTTCATACCTAAAAGTAGTAACTATCATAATTTCATTACCTACATTTCTAAAATACTACTTATGAGAAATATGTAGGTACTTATAGGGATCAAAAGATGACTACTAATGAGAAATGTGTATATAGGTAGTTTAAGGGATAAGTTGTTTTGTAATAAAAACAAATATTAAGTTAGGTATATCACTACTATACTTACTTTTGCATTTTTACTCCTCGCATCTCGGCGGCCAAAAAATCGGAGTTGTTTGAGAAATAGTGGGCTACCATTAACCCATCTATTTTAGGTAAGTTATCAGATTGTCCTTTTTCAAAACCATCATTCATTGTTTATAGCACTTTTTTAACACCAATTTACATTAAAAAATCACTTAGAAATATTGTTGTGGCCGAACACGGGCATAACACGGGGAACATCCGAACGCAACGTATGAGGTTCACAGTACGGTGAGAGCGGCGCGTTGCGTAATGACGTCACGCGCGCTTGGCGCGCTCGCGCGAAGTATTTGAAAAAGGCGGAAACTAAAATTATCGTAATTTCAAAACTACTCGCTTGATTTAAATGAAACAAAAACAGGTGTATTTCTAGACATTTAGACTACACGGTCATAAAGTTTCAAGTGATTTAACGGACCTAGTAACATTCTTCATTGAGGAGCTATTTGAAAAAAAGTGTCTGGAGACGACGTTTTTTCAAAATGATATATTTTTATTATTTTTGAAGTTAGGAAAATAAAACCAATTCCAGTGTTTATGGTACACTTTATAGTTAATTTATAGAAATTTTCTATGAGCCAAGCCTAAATAAAAATATCAAAAAAATGCAAACAAAACATTTAAAAATTGATTTCTATCAGATCTTATAAAATTACCACTTTGAAAAAAATATATAATAATTGTCTACACCTTGCCTAACAACATGCCAAGTTTCATTAAAATCCAAAAGGTGCAAACTGTCAAAAAAAAAAGTTAAATAAGTGGACCACCTTACGACCACTACGTTGAACGCTTTTAAATTGTAATACATTTTATATTTTTTCAATATTGGACATGAACAGTCTAAAAAAAAACCGGCCAAGTGCGAGTCGGACTCGCGCACCGAGGGTTCCGTATAAATTCATAATCACACATGTCTTGAAATCTATATTTTTTATATTTAAGTTGATTGAATGAAAGGTAATTTGCGGTTTACGATTTAAAAAAAACGTATTAAAAAAAACTACTTATTAGATCTCGTTCAAACCAATTTTCGGTGAAAGTTTGCATGGTAATGTACATCATATATTTTTTATAGTTTTATCATTCTCTTATTTTAAAGTTACAGGGACACACATTTTACCACTTTGGAAGTGTCTCTCGCGCAAACTATTCGGTTTAGGAAAAAATGATATTAGAAACCTCAATATAATTTTTGAAGACCTATCCATAAATAACCCACACGTATAGGTTTGATGAAAAAAAAAATTTTGAGTTTCAGTTCTAAGTATGGGGAACCCCCAAAATTTTTTTTTTTTTTTCTATTTTTGTGTGAAAATCTTAATGCGGTTCATAGAATACATCTACTTACCAAGTTTCAAGAGTAAAGTTCTTATAGTTTCTGAAAAAAGTGGCTGTGACATACGGACGGACAGACAGACAGACAGACATGACGAATCTATAAGGGTTCCGTTTTTTGCCATTTGGCTACGGAACCCTAAAAATGAAATAATTTGTTCTGAATAACAATTAAAACTAAATTCATAAAAGAATAACTTCTATTAATTATCATCACTATTTTTGTAAATTATAACGTGATCTCTATTTATCGAAATAAATTGAACAGCCACGCTGTACACACTTTCTTGGAAATCCCTTATATATATCATTTGGCATACACAAGATTGCAATAGCTTAACATAAATCAGCAATAAAAATTAATAATAACTAGCAAGTGATAGCCTAAAAATTATCAGTGTTGTTTTGTATGGGAGGTACCTTATTCTGGCTTGGCCCGTAACAATTCATGACCTAGTATAGTAGGTCGTATAAAGTTATTAAAAAGTACACAGTTTCATTTAAATCGTTACAGCTATTTTTGAAAAACAAAAAAAACGAAAATCTATTTTTTGTATGGCAGGTATCAGAAGCAGATTTTTCCTATGGACCTATTTAATATCATAGGTAATATAAAAATATGGTATTGTACAAAGTTTCATCAAAATCTTTAAAGCCATTTTTGAGCAAAAAAATTACAAGTATTTTTACCATGGTGGAAAACCTAAAATATGGCGTTATTTAAAAAAAATTAAAATGGCTAGAGATATTAAATATTGCCCTAATCCAAATTTCATTCAAATCCGTCCAGTGGTCTTGGCGCTTATTGAACTTTTTCTACAATTTATTTCGATAAACAGCGATCACGTTATAATTTATAAAAATAGTGATGATGACTAATTATTTTTTATGACTTTCGTTTTAATTATTACTCAGAACCTATTATCTCATTTTTTTATAAACTGTTCATACCCAATATTGAAAAATTTAAAAAGTATTACAATTTAAAAGCGTTGAACACAGTAGTCGTAAGGTGATACACTTAATTTAACAATTTTTTTTAACAATTTGCACCTTTTGTATTTTAATGAAACTTGACATGCAGTTAGGCAAGGTGTAGGCTATTATTATATATTTTTTTCAAAGTGGTAATTTAATTAGGCCTGATAGAAATAAATTTTTAAATATTTTTTTTGGATTTTTTTGATATTTCTTTTTAGGCTTGACTCATAGAAAATTGCTATAAAATAAATTATAAAGTTTACAATAATACTGGAATTGGTTTCATTTTCCTAGCTTTAAAAATAACAAAGTTATATCATTTTGAATAAAAGTCGTCTCCAGACAATTTTTTCAAATAGATCCTCAATTAAGTGAGATATGGAGCTAGTATCTACTCCAGCAACTTCTATTAGTATCCTCTACAATATACCATAAGTTACGATATGTTCCTATTGGGGGCAGTTTTGCTATGGAAGTTCGGCTAGACCCTTTTCTGTCAGATTTACGATATATTTTACCTTTTCCCAGACATTTGCAGTTTTTGCAAATAAAAACATTTTTTTATTAAAAAATGCAAATATCTCAGAATTATGTATGGGAAATCCGAAAAAAATAAGTTAGGCCATTTCTCTCATAGTCAACATGCATCTCATGTATTATTTGCTTTTGTCTAAGCTTTTCAAAATTTCTATTAGATTTTCGATATCTCTTACCGTTTCAGAGATATTTGCATTTTTTATAAAAAAAGAATGGTTTTCTTTTTAAATTTTCTGTCAGATTTTCGATATATTTTACCTTTTCCTAGATATTTGCAGTTTTTGCAAAAAAAAAATTGTTTTATTAAAAAATACAAATATCTGGGAAAAGGTAAAATATATCGAAAATCTGACAGAAAATTTGAAAAGGTCAACGAAAGGCGTGTATTACATGATACGCATATTGACTATGAAAAAAATGGCTAAACTATATTTTTTTAAAATTTTCCCTACAAATTCTTGATTCACTTTTCAGTTATCTCGACCACCGTTTTTTTTATAAAAAATGTAAATATCTCTGAAACGGTAAGAGATATCGAAAATCTAACAGAAATTTTGAAAAGCTTACATAAAAGCAAGTAATACATGAGACGCATGTTGACTATGAGAGAAATGGCCTAACTCATTTTTTTCGGATTTCGCATTATTCCAGTCAATCTACGAATTTTTGTATGGAGTAGGTTGCACTATTTAATGCACTTTGGGTGAAAACTTAGAATATGTCACTTAAATAATTGCAAAATGAAAATTCATGAAAATCTCTTATGAGCATTTAATAATTTTTCGGTAGTTAGCCACTAAAGAAACAAAATTAAATTTAAGTGTGAACAAAAAATAGAAAACTGGTGATTTTTTACATGAGGGCTTCTTATAAGACGTTTTATTTATATATATAATCGTCCCCGATCAAGATCAAAACATTGAGTAGATATTTAATATAATATATTTAAAAAAATGAGTGATATTTTGCCTTAGGGGTACATAGCCACTGTCAATAACCATGAGAATTATCTCCAAGGTGACTTCGTTTTTTTTTTTTATTAAATTTTATTCGATTTTAACCCTTGCACACTAAATACACTAGGAATATTTTTATGAAATCTAATAGTAATATTTTTTAAACTAAGACAAGAAAATCCCCGATCAATCTGTTGCACATTTTCTGTAATAATCTAATACAAATTATAATTCGCGAGCGGGCGAGCGGGGGGCGCGGGCGGGGGAATGCGGCATGCGCGGCGCCCGCACGTTCTTAGGTACTTCTAGCTTAGCTGGTGATTTGCTGCAACATGTTGTATTAGAAATATTCTGTTCTATTATACTTTTCTATTTGGCATTCCACATCTCATAACGAGCGTAATTTTGCCTATGTCGAGTGAAAAATGGGAGAATCTTCAATAAAAAATAGCGAAACGCCAATGTCAAGTGAACGCTCCACGTGGTGCTTTGTTGTCGGAACTCGGAAAACGGAGCTGTCTCCCGAATTAATTTACAGTAGGTAAATCTATATGGTAAATCAGTAGGTAGGTGCTATGAACACGTTTGGATGCCCACAATCCAATCAGTATGACAATTATTGAATACCTACCTATTAATTGTGTTTTTTATCACATTTACGTTTCGTACTATCCATCTAGCTATCCGCGCACTCGTCTTTTTCGCACCCAATAGCTCCGTCTCTGTCGCACACTGGCTATGCGTACGTGGCAGTTCACGCATCTTCTCGGCGTTTGAAATATACCTAATTAATGTCTAATACATTTTAGGTAAAATGCGTTTTTAGAAGAAACTTCTTTGTTTGTACAAGGGACGATGATGATTTACAATAGATAACATTAGTGTTACGGCACAGCCAAGAAAATAATTGAAGTCTCTTTAATGTGTAATACAGAAATATTAAAAAAATCATTTTTAACTGGGTTCTGAAATAGTCACCTAGGTGAAAACTTAACACATGTTCAAGCCTTATAATTAGATTTAAAAAACATAAAAATATCCGAAGGCTCCATTTTGTACCTAAGTATTATTTTTGACGCAATAACATAAAAAATATCGTAATGTTAAGAATTTATTGCTTTAAGCTAGAGACAACTTAAGTACCATATTTATAAGGTAACTATAGTTAGTTTTCACCAAAAGTGCATTTATTGTTTGGCGTATACAAGTTAAAAGTTACAGTTACAGTTAAATTTACCTGTTACAGATGCCTGTATATTAAAAGAATAAAATTGAAAATTATATGACAATATTGCTTTCGACGATATGAAGGAAACTACGCCATTAGTTTGAACACTTTCATTCAGAAAAAAAAAACCAAAATAAAAACGTAAATAATTCGTGTGGCGCGTGCGGGTGGGACTTGCATTTAGTACTGCGCAGATGGATGCGCAGTAGCTCGGGGTAAGATGGCCTTAAGTACTAGGACTGCAGCAGGACAAAGAATCTCAAGGCGGTGATTACGGAGAGGTCAGTCTTTAATGGTTGGTCGCGATGATTTCATACAAAACGGCTTTCCGTCCAGTACAACTTGACCCGTGCGTATTTACAATGGTATGAATCACTCACGGACGGCGGCGGAGGTGCTTGTGTGCGTGCGGTGCTAGCCGGCTACCGGAATGTAGAACATCTTGTGCGTTTATGTTCTCCTATTTTAGTTGCACGATTTTTAAGAATTGAAATTGTAATTAAATTTAAAAAATAAAGAATACAGAAAACACGACTGATCTTATCAGCTGTTCGGGGGGAGAGGGATTCTTTAATTTAACCGGTTAATTCCGTTCGAACGAAAAAATATCGGTTTTGGTTAAACCGGTTAAATATACCGGTAACCGTAACCTGAACGAAACCTTAACCGAACCGGTCAATGACCGAAACCGGTATTTTCAAAAAACCGGTTTCCGAACCCTGGTAAGGGACAGGTTTCCAAAAATTTTAAGGGCTTGCTCAGTACTCGAAACTGAACAACTTTCTGCAAGAAATTTTTTCAGGAAACAAAAAAAAATCGGCTTCTCAGTTCAGTTCAGTTCAGTTCAAGCCCCCCTCCAGCCAGCATTACTGCAGCAAGGACGCGGAGGCCCGAGAAACCAGAGAGGGGCGTAGATAGGACAGGAGTGTAGGGCGGCGCAGTCAGGATGAGGAATCGGCGGGCTATGCAGCCTGACGCCAATATAGGAATGAGGGAGAGGGGGGATATTGCTAGCGGGATGAGCGTTGATAGTATGTTCGGCTTTCTTGCCTTTATACGATATCTGCTGTTGTCAGTTTTCAAGTCAGCTTCGTAGTTTTTCAGCTCTTTGTTGTTTCAAGAATTGAAAATATTTTTTCAGCATGCCGATGTGTTAAAGTAGTTTCTAGCTGTTGTGATTTCTTCTCTCTATTTTTCTTCGTAGACCATGTTGTGTAGAAGCTCTTGGTGTTATTTTTCGAATATTGCGTTAAATCCAACGTATTATCTTACTTGGTCTTCTTGATTACTTACTTTGTAATAACGTCCTAGCATTGACGGCAGTCATAAAACTATGCTTGCCGAAAAAATCACAAAGCCTCAATATTCATTGTTGCTTGCCTGCCGTTTCTTGAGTTTATGGATGCCAGATGTGTTTATCTCGGTGTTGGTTGATGTTTTGTTCCTACGCAAGAAAGCCAATCGTAGGTTTTTTTACGAAACTCGAAAGTTTAAAGTTGCTCATCTTGCAACAGTCGTGACGAAGGTTTGTCCTTTGTCCGCATCAGTTCCTTTTTTGCTGTTGTTTTTATATTTTCAAATACCTACAAATACAAAATACAAATACATTTATTTGTGTAAAAAGGTTACATGTTACAAATACATATAATTTACCCTACAGTTTTCTACAGAGTTCTTTCTTCGTTGATAAATGTTCCATAATTTTTATGATATTCAGTCGTTCCGAAACTATTGTTCTGGTAGCTAGGCTGTCCACTCTAATGGTTTTCGTTAGAGTCTTGACTTTATTATCTTTTGAAAACGAGCTGCGCGCAGCGCAACTTTTACAAAAATCGGAGACAGTAGAACATAAAAAACGGGGGAGAATAATAACTTCGTTTTAGTGTTCCTGGGAATCTCATGACAATACTCACACACATTTTACATGCTTAAGTAGGTATTATAATAGGTATTAGGTGCAAAATTTTTGCCCACTGGTACTACATGACACTTTTATTATATAATATATATTATACACTTCACTCACGATCACTATATTAAACAACATGCACACAAAACACTACATTTTATCTTATGATATTACGTAAGGTATTTTTTTTTTCTCTTAAAGTTTCAAGTTTTATTGTATTTATTTTATTTTATTGTTTATTGTACACTGACACATGATAAATACAAGGATTGTAAACGTAATTACAAATGGTATGCTTAACTCTGAGAGAATGGGATATAAACGGGTAAAGGCGTGTACAAATAAAGTAAGAGATCTGACAGAGCATTGAAAATATAAAATACCTATAATCGTTCTAATAAACCAGCAAAAAGATAAATCTATAAGAAAAATATACAAAAAAATAATAATAATAAATACCATTACACATAAATGATATACACATATATATTTATTGATATACTTACACTAAATAAACATATTTACATATATATTTTCATAAAACTGTAATATGAATGTATTAATTAATTAATTTCAATAAATAATAATAAATAAATAAAAAAATATATTAAATAATATAGAATAAATATAATATATACATATAATAAGTTGCAGTAAATAAAAGAAAGTAAGAAAGTCAGGACAAGTAGTGTTCTTTAACTCTTCTCTTAAAGATGTGTATGCTCGGACTGTCACGAATTTCGTGTGGCAGTGCATTCCAAAGCCTAACAGCGTGTACAGAAAAAGATCCACCATAACGGGAAGAGCAGTGAGAGGGAAATTTGAGGAGCAGGGAAGTAATAGATCGGCAAGGCATACCTCTAGGGACCATATAATTAAAACGCTCTCGAAGGTACAAAGGAGAGGAAGGATTGTGTAGGATGTTATAAAGAAGCGAGAGAGTGTGCATATCACGGCGACTTAAGTTGAGACCTGTATTCAGAAACATGGTCGTATTTACGCAAACCAAAGATGAAGCGGATACTTAGATTTTGCAATCTTTCTAATTTATTGAGAAGCACCTCGGTAGCGTCAAGAAAGCAGACATCTGCGTAGTCAATTATAGGAAGAAGAAGAGACTGAGCAAGAAGGAGCTTGGTTTCGAAGGGTAAAAATTTTTGAAGACGTTTGGAACTGCGAGCATCATCTTTAAGCAGGCAGGTGTTAAAATCACCAAGGATAATTAAATGATCATAGAGAGGTGAGAAATATTCTAATTTTGATTCAAATGAATCGAAATCGTTTATTTCTCTAGAAGGGCTGTAAAAGACACCTAGAAGCAGTTTTTGATGTTGAAAAATTATTTCAATGAACAGGTGTTCAGAAGATTTAGAATACTGGCCTGGAGATACATCAATTGTTTTTGTTTAATGTCGGCACGCAAATAGATAGCAACACCACCACCTCCTTTACCGACTCTGTCATTGCGAAGAAGTTTATAGCCAGGCAAAGAGTACTGAGTGGATGGGAGCCTGGGAGGCCAGGTTTCAAAAATGATTCAGAGATGAGAATTGCATCGATTAAATTATAATCAAAAGATGACAGCAAGTCAGAAAAATGTGCAGGAACGCTTTGGGCATTGATGTGTACGATGTTGAGGAGATTTCGATACTGAAGGAGTTTGGAGCTGATTTGGTCACTCAAATGACCAGAACCAGACACATCACTGGATGCACTGGCATACTCATCATCGGAAGAGGCATCAGAAGAGCAAGAAAAGTAACTTTCATTAAGCTGCAACATATTATATACCTATGTTAATAATAATATATAATATAAAATAAAAATATATAATAATGATGTGTATATTCTAAAATCTAATTACTAATTCAATTCAATTTTTTTTATAATGGCAACTACTGCCTTGCAATAATTCTGCCAATGTCAGGTGATCAGAGCGGCACATGTATAGAGAGAACAACAAGTTAACGATGATTTAAACCGATCAGATACACATTGAGTACCTATAACAAAGACAAAACAAGGACATTTACAAATTGTTAGTATATAAGATGGTACTTAATTATAATTTTATTTTATTAATACATATATATTTACAAAGAATTTTTATAAAACAGGGAGACAGAGAACTTAACAAAGATTTTAGTATGGTAGGGCGGGGGAAGTCAGCAGGAGGAAGGAGGTCATATAGAGAAAAACGAAAGGAAGTACAATTAAAAAATATGTGATCGGGATTACCCTCATCGAGTCCGCATTCGCAGAGGGAGGAGTCCCTTACCCTTAATTTACGTAAGTGAACAGGATTACACGAGTGACCAAGACGAAGACGACATATAGTAGAACAAGTGGCTTTGTCTATATTTTTGAAGAGGAAAAACCATGGTCTAGAGGGAACTGTTGGTTGAATATCACCGTAAAACTTGCCCTTGATACTTTTAGATAATGCCCATTCTTTGTTCCATTCTTGGACCATTTGGGATTTAGCAACAGCAGCTAGGTCATGATAGTATACTTCTTTAAAATGAGACAAAGTGCCAGAGATAACAGCTTGCTTGGCATACTGATCGACAATTTCGTTCCCAGTAATCCCACTGTGACTTGGTATCCAAACTAGGGCAATGTCTAGGTTTTTACACTTGCACCTGGAGAGGGCTTCACGGATATTAAAAATAATGGGAAACCTAAGTTTATTATGGAAAGGATTTGACATGATAGATTTTAAACAGCTAAGGGAATCAGAAAAAATAACAACTTTAGAAATGGAATGAGATTCAACAAATAGAACGGCTTCCAAGATTGCAAGGGATTCTCCTGTAAATACAGAAGTTACAAATGGGAGTTTATAATTTAAAAGAACATTATGTTTTGGAATCCAGACGGCTGACCCCACACAGCCATCACTAGTTAATTTCGAAGCATCCGTATACATGTGTAACCAGTCATTGTATTGATTAAATACCATAGTTTTAAAAACTATATTGGCATCCGGAGATGATTTAATTATACCAGGATCTGTAATAATATTAAAAGTAGAAATTAGAGAATCATAAGAAATTGAATATAAAGGATATTTAGAGGGATTTAAAGGAATTTTAAGACTTGATAGTCTTCGGAAAGAAATAATAAAATGAGGTTTTACTTTATTCCTCCAATAGTGCATGTTATTGATTAAGTTGGATAATTTCTCCAACTTGACATGAAGAGGGTGAGAAGAGATTTGAAGTGCTCTATAAATAAATCGATCAGAAAGGAACTGTCGTCTCAGGTGGAGAGGGGGATCGACACATTCTATTTGAAGAGCATTAACAGGGGACGACCTCATTGCTCCTAAAATTATACGTAAACATTTCGATTGAATTCTGTCTAACTTAAGTAAAGCTGTTTTATTACAACGTTCAAATAAAAAGGTACCATATTCTAAAACACTACGAATAATAGCATTGTAGAGGATTTTTTGTGAATATGGGTGGGCACCCCACCATACCCCAGATAGAGCACGTAAAATATTGATGCTTTTTTCAATTTTATTGCAAATATAGTCAATATGTGCAGAACCAGAAAGTCTAGAATCTAAAAATACTCCAAGAAATTTCACCTGAGAAGAGACCGGAATTATATCATTTCTGTATTTAATTTCAACATTAGGTATATGACGTTTCCTAGAAAAGACAACTACTTTACTTTTAGAGGGAGAAAGAGAAAGGCCATGAGAGGATAGCCAATCATCTAAATAAAAAAGTGCTTGATTTAATCGGTAAGTTATTTCATCAATAGAACTACCAGAGACATACAGGGCACAATCGTCGGCATATTGTAGAATTTGACAAAATGAAGACACAACTGTTTCCAAATCATAAGTATATAAGTTGTATAATAGAGGGCTTAATACAGAACCTTGGGGAAGGCCTTTCCAAACAGTTTTTGGGGAAGAAATAAATTGTCCAGCTCGAACTTGAATGTTTCTAGACATAAAGAGATTTGTTATGATGTGTATAAGCTTCGGAGGTACACTCAGATTAAGCAATTTCTGCCTGAGTATATGAAGCAAGACGTTATCATAGGCAGCAGAAATATCTAGGAAAACACCAACCAAATAAATATTTTTAGAAAATGCAACCCGGATATCGGAAACTAAAATACTGACACTATCCATAGTACTAAAGCCCTTCCTAAATCCAAATTGGCAGGGAGGGAGAATATTATCATTCTCAATTTTCCATTCTAAACGATTTTTTATGAGGTGTTCCAAAATTTTGGCCATAACCGAGGAAAGAGCTATAGGTCTGTAGGATGAGGCAAGGTTTGGATCTTTAGAGGGTTTGAGTAAAGGGATAATTATTTGTGTTTTCCATGATTCAGGATTAATTCCAGAGTCCAGAACTAAATTTATAATGTTAAGGAAAAGATCATGGGTACATGGGCCAGCTTTAACTATAAATGAATATGGGATACCGTCTAAACCTGGGGAAGAGTCTTTAACGGAATTAAGAACAGATAAAAGTTCATTTACGCAAAAGGGACGGTCCAGATAAGAATTAGAAATTGGAGATAGTAAAGATGGGATAGAATTATGATCCGGGACGAATGGAGGGGCTAAACTATCAATAAAATTCTCTAACCAAACTGAGGGGTCATTAGATGATGGGCTTGGATTATAATTAAATGCATTTCTAAACCTTCTAATATTTTTCCACACCACAGAGGGAGGAGTAAATGGTGAAAGTGATTCACAAAACTTAAACCAACTATTTCTTTTCTTTTTACAGAAAAGTCTACGAGCCTCTGCTGCAGTTTTTTTAAACAAAATGAAGTTTTGCTGAGACATAGAATGATTGTATTCTACTTCAGCTGCCTTTCTACGATTAACCATATTGGTACATTCTTCATCCCACCACGGAGGAGAAAGATAAGCTCGAGATTTAGAAGTGTTCTTCAGAGGAATAGATTCATCTGCAGATGCTAAAATCGCCTCTTGAAATTGCTGAGTAACCTCTAACAAATTATGTACAGATACAGAAGGGAAATTATTTATTTTAGATTGCATGATCAAAGAAAACTTATCCCAGTCAGCCTTATGAGTTCTATGTTTTAATAAGGGAGGAAGGGTTTTAGGGGAAGGACCTAAAGAGGATGATATAATAATAGGGTAGTGGTCGCTACCATGCGAGTCACTGAGAACCCTCCAGAAAAATTTTGATGCTAAAGTAGAGGAACAGAAAGAAAGATCTACAGCACTAACATTATTATTGGGCAGATTTCTATAAGTGGAAGATCCATCATTTAAAATGCAAAGGTCGAAATTATCCATTATCTCAATGAGGTCATTGGCGAAACTGTCTGATCGAGAGCCACCCCACAAAGCATGATGACAATTAAAGTCGCCTAGGATTAGAACAGGGCCAGAGAGTGATGAGAGAATTGAGGAGATGTCTTGAATCAAGGACGAGTGAGGATGGGGGATATAAAAAGATAAAATAGATAAACCTAGTGTTTTAATGCCAACTACATTTATTTCAGAAGAATGTGCAGGAAGTGATATGGAAGAATAGGAAAGAGAATTTTTAACTAATAACATAGAGCCGGCATATCCATCATCTCTGTCATCCCGGAAACATGAATAGCCTGGAACCCTGTAGTGGGAGCCTGGGCGTAACCATGTCTCCGAGATGGCAAGGACAGAGGGAGAAAATGAGTTAATGAGAAGAAGAATTTCATGTCTGTTTTTCCTAGCACTTCTTGTGTTCCATTGTAGGATGTAATCCATGGTTGGAACACAGGGATATTAGGGAGGATAGTTTAGATGCAACGTGGGCCGGTAACTCAAAGTCATTGAACTTTGAGAAGAAGTTTAATAAGAGAGAAATTAATAATTCTATTAGATTTTCATTTGCAGAGATATCTGCTTTGGGGGGGTTAAGAGCACAGCCATTTGTGGGATCAGGAGGGTCGTAAGACCCAATAACTGCATGGTGAGCGTTAATATCATAGCCCTTTGACAAAGGAGGTCTAGGGCGGGGGGAGCGAGAAACAGTCTTTTTGTAAGAAACAGTGTTGTTACTGGAACTTTGGGTAGGTTGGATGGAGGCTGGAGAGAACTGAGAGGAAGCAGGAGCCGAAAACATAACTTTCGCTACGTCTGCGTATGAGCGGCCAACTGAGGGGCAACGGCTTGAAGCTTCAGAGAAAGAGATGCTTTCCTGAGACATGAGGATCTTGATAGATTTTTGTCTACCCAGTTCGGGACAGGATTTACTATTGGCAAAATGATGCCCAGAGCACAAAACACAGTTAGCCTGATCCTCAGGGATATTACAATTAGAGCCAGAGTGATCCTCACCACAGCGGTAGCACCTAGGTTTTGATCTACACTGAGACTGCACGTGGCCATATCTGCAACAGTTGTTGCACTGTATGGTTGGGAGTTGGTACAGCTCAACAGGTAACGAGTTGTTAAATAGGAAAACTCTAGGTGGAAGGGACTGACCACTAAAAGTCAGCACCACACAGGATGTGTTTTTATGTTCTACCGTACCATTGACATATACCCGCTTACGAATACGCCGCGCTTTCAGGATGTGGCCATAGCGAAGTGGGATTTTTAGTGCTTCAACTAACTCCACCATAGAGAAGTCGACTGGAACATCTCGAATCAATCCCATGCGGGTGACTTGGAAAGTTGGAATGACTGCGGCATATTTATTGGATGCTAGGGCTGGGTGAATCAGGAATTGGTTAGCGGATTCAGCAGTTGAAAACTCCACACTAACCCTATTGCGACCTACTGATTTCACACCCCCTTCAACTATATTGGGAATGGCATTGCGGTGCAAGAATTGGCCGAATTTGATTGGTCTGATGGTGTCTCCAGCAGATGGATCAGGGGATGTTCTGAACACATGGACAATAAAAGGGGCATTATCATCCGTCGGGCTGTACTTTTTTACCTCTGATAGACTTGCGTGGATAAAAACAGTGTCAATCGATTGTGAAGCCTGTTCCGGGTCTATAATGGTCTTTTTACTTCTAGAGGATTGGGGGTCCTCGTCAGGATGAAACGGTCTTTTCCTGTCAGTTTGGGGCTTTTGGCCCAGTTCATTTTGCGAGAATATATCGGGAGACGGACTTACGTCCATCTGCAATTGCGGATCCGATGTGTTTACATGACTGGGACCGGCAGGGTTGAGGTTATCCTTATCAGGGGGCCACTTCTCCTTTTCCTCCCGCTCCCCCATCATAAATATACATTAAAGGACTTACACAGACAAATACAAACCAGCACCACACAGAAATAGAGCACTCAAGTGAAGAATTTATACAAAATTTAACAAAAATTCCGCGATCACGTGCGACACCAAAAAACACTAACAGCAGAATCATCTAATTACTAAATATCTATCCGTAAGACCGACCCCAGTCACACTTACTGGCTATTGGAAATATTTAGTTATGGATAATTATAATTATCTGCTTATACAGGGTGTAACAAAATTGGTGTAGGACCCGTTAACTGGGGATTCTACTCATCATACTGAACAACTTTTGTTCTACGACTTTGCTGGAATAGCAAAAAAAAATTTGGACTCTCCATACAAAAATTGCAAAAAATGGCAAAACAGATGATCAATTTGTATGAAATGTCCAAAATTTTTTTTGTGATTTGAGCAAACTCGTAGAACAAAAGTTGTTCAGTGCGATGAGTAGAATCCCCAGTTAACGGGTCCTACACCAATTTTGTTACACCCTGTATATATAAATATGCTAACAAACTAACAAGATAATCATACTAGAAAAAAAAAGAACATAAAAAAAGGTTAACAAAACGCACAAGTTTAAATATTTTGCAAACATAAGTTTTTGAACGTCCACCCACACATGGCAACACTGAAAATGACAGTACAGTATGACATGACATATTCGCATAACCTCAATTACAATACAATGTAAACAAAACAATATAAGCGAAATGACGGTAATATAAAAACTAAATCAAATAGAATTATTAACAAGTGTGTATGTTCAGTTAAGTTATATGTTGAAGCACGCACGAACATTTTTGTAGGACTCATTTCACTGGTTTCGACTTTACGCTGGTGGATGCGGGCCGCTTGGCTTTAGGCGCTTGTGCACTTTCAAAGGTAGGAAATTGGGACACCAAAATCAGCAGTTCAGACGTTTGTTCAATCTTCTTACGGCTTTTATTGGAAAGCAGAATGACTATTTTGCCTTCGACTGTCCAGCAGTTTTTGATTCCAAAGTGTTTACGCGCCTCAACAAACACATCGTGTCGCGCCTTAGTTAGGAACTCAGAGATGCTAATTCCAGTATCCTTCAAGAGCGTTTTTTTACTCCAGACTTGAGTTCGGCAGTTATATTGGGAGAATCGTACAAGTATTGGCCGTGCTTTGCTAATGTTACTACCTAGACGGTGGCATGCAGAGATTTCATCGATTGAAATATTTGGCAGCTGCAACTTATTTCTCAGAACATTCAGCATACAATCTTCGGGTTTCTCATCCTTTGATTCTGGAATGCCATGAAGAAGCAATACCTTCCTACGGGAAGTGGTCTCATGTCTATCAAGACCTAGTAATAGCAACTCCAGTTGACTTTTTATAGAACCCAAGGTCTGCATCACAAAACTTTTAAAATCATTAAACTCACTTGATAAGCTGTTTAGAACCTTGTGAGCTGCTTCAGGAGTCGCCAAGCGTTTTAGATCAGTTTCATATTGCTTCATTCTTGCCTCAAATGTGGAGGTTAGGTTCGCCATTGTATTGCTTAGGTTAGTGTAGAGATCCATTGTATGACTTCACTATAGATATTTAAGAGTGAATTGTAACTATAGATATTTAAGAGTGAATTGTAGTGCACAGAGGAAAAGTGATTAGCTGCAGAAGTGCGAAAGGGCCTAAAGTGTAAGTTTTTCATGAATTTACTACACAATTAATAAGTAATTAATTTTAAACACCAAACATTTAAGAGCTCAGTTATTTACGTGTTATTCGCGCGCTTACCCGCGTTTTTTTTTGTGGTTTTCCTCTGTGTAAAGAATTCATAACAGTTAGTTCCTTTCTTTATACACGAAATATATTTTTTGAAAAATGTTGTGGGCTTCATATTTAGCGTGGATTTTTGTCTTCTTCACTTATAACGGAACACCCAATCGCACTAATATGAACACGTCACACAAATAAAGAATTTATAATATTACACACAATACATACGATAAACCATCAATTACCTGAAACTTGTGTTACCAATTAAATAACATACATGAAACAAAGATAGATCGTCTTTGACCGAAAATTACTGATTTTATTGGCCCAGTACCAGCCTACGCCTACTCATAATTATACTTCAAGTCATGCGTTGTAAATCAGAAAGGTCTCACCAGGTTCTTTTTTTATTTTTTTATTTTTTTTTATTTGGGAATTCAAACAACCATGTACAAAACGTATAACAAAAATCGTAACAATATAAAATGTGTATACATACATGGTCCACAGCGAAATCCACAAGTTGAAAACAAAAAGTGTAAGTATACAGAGACAAAGTGTGACTTATGACTAGTACACAAATACGTGAATCACATGATGAATTATGATGATGCTATGGCATATTTTATAAAGGATAAAAGTAGGTAAGTAATAACACTTGAAGACATTAAACTATGCTTGTGAGATGTTCTAAAACTAACCTTCTAAACCTAACTGGAGATAATACAAATGGATCAATATGTGAAAAGTGATCATTGTACACACTGAAAATACGCCTGAGCGGAGATCGAACGCCAGCATTAGTCCTACAGCGAGATGTGAAGAAAAGTTTGTCATGTTTGACGGCACGAGGCTTACCAGAAGGAACTACATAGGATATACAGGGTGTAAAAAGACCACTCCCGGAAACTTAAAGGGGGGGTTCTAGGCACGCTACTGAATACGTTTATGTAAAAAAAACAGCAAAATTTGATGTCATTTTTGAAAAAAAAAAAGTATTTTTTTATTATTTTTAATTACCTCTAAACAACATGAGAAATCGAATACAATTTATTTTTTTAAATAAAAATTAAAAATTAATAAAATAGCAAAAATCCGCAATGAAAACCAAAGAGAAACACGGTAAACTCGCCAGAAACGCACACAAGCGGCAGTATCAAGCGAGCCGGACACGCGGTTCAACAACACACACACAAGCGGGGCGCGCGCGGGTCAACGACACAACAAACATGGCTGCCGCTCGTTCGAAAACTTAAAAAAATCAAAACTTACCATCTTAGCTACGTCTTCTTTCTGATCTTATGAGGTACGGCTCAAACTGAGCGCCCCCCATCTCAAGACAGAGGGAGCTGTACGCACCGTCTCCTCATGAAGGCGAGGCATCAGCGTTGGGTCTTCGGCGCAGTCCTCTCTCAGCCTGTCAAATACCTCTCGTATTCTCCTTTTAATTTCTTCTGCACTGTCGCAGGGCCTGTTAAATACTCTTTCCTTCACATAACCCCACAAAAAGAAGTCTAACGGGGTTAAGTCAGGAGACCGCGGAGGCCAAGGCGTTTCACCGAATCGTCCGATCTAAAGTCCATGGAACATCTCATCTAATCTCCGACGCACTGACAGTAAAACATGAGGAGGAGCACCGTCATGCTGGAATCCGATGGATGATGTCGCGTAGGGTATCTCTCTCGATAGAGTTCTAAAGCAGCATCAGCAGCATTTCCTTCTGTCATGCTATAACACAAAACCATTTCTGCGTACTCCTGAGCGCTGTAGTGATAATTAACAAACTCACGACGACGCGCGACGCGGGCGGTTAGCCATTTTACAAAAAATAAACAAAAATCAAAACCAAATAAGTCACAAAAAACTACACAACTAAAAACACCAGAAACACTCAGCGATTTAAGCAAAAAAGTTATAATCATAACAAATACCTAATCATAATCAGAACGAAGTTATTTAGGTACAAAAACTTTAAAGCCTACAGAAAAAACAAAGGAAACGTGCGCGACGGGAATTAGTTACTGAGAGCACAGGTCTAGCTCGGAGCAGAACGATCCACGAACTACCTAATTACTGTTACAAACAATGTTTTTTAACAAAAACATCAAAAAGAGCGGCCCGCTTTTGTGTGCGCGAAAGAACAGGATAGAATGATATTCAAGCACGGTAGCAGAAAAGAGAAGACCAAACATCAAGCGCAAGCCGAGTTTTAACACACGCAACATGACTTGCCAGTCAGGGGTTGTCAACTTTTACGCCCGCTATTAATAAAATTTCGCTTTAAAATTAAATTAAGTACTGCGCTCGACCTGTACCACGTGACTGGAGACTGCCGCTGCCGAGATGTGAAGAATGGCACTGTAAATAAGTCGGGAACATAACACGGGTTCGTCGTCGGCTGGCAAAGTCCACGTTTGGGTGAGTAGAAACTAGAACCGCGTACTTACACTCACAGCGTACCAGCAGGGAGCGGCTTTCACATCTGACATCACAATAAACCGGTCAGTATTGAAATAAGGTACTTCCCATACAAAACCACATTATTTTGTTATGTGAAGTCTACTCTACAGCACCCCCACCCCTATCACTTGCTACTAATTATCAATGTTTATTGTTGATTTATGTTGAGATAATTATGACAATCCTGTGTATGTCAGATGGTAAAAAGGGATTCGCGAGAAAGTGTGCTGTGTGTGGCTGTACAATTTATTTTAAATAACAATAACATATCGTATCTAAAAAGTTAATAATTATTAAAAAATAAAAACATGCGGCACAACTTTGGGCCTGCGGCCCGTGTACCGCCTCGATTGGGCACCCCTGCTACGGCCAGGCCAGTAGGCAACGTTGCCATGTTTCCGCGCTCGACAGCGGCGCCTCCGTCGCTCCACAGTCGCGGCTCGCGAGCCGTGCGGGTAATACGCATGATGCTGCCGCGCAATCGCGCGTCCCCCCGCGTCCCCCTTTCGGTGATCGTATTTTGTTTCGATAATTTCGTTTTTCGTTAATAGTTTTGTGTGTGTTTTATTCATTTTACTACGCCAAATAATTACATCGGCTTAGTGTTCGTGGTAATGAAAATTGGAATAGTGTGTACGATGAGTGTTGGATTAGTGAGAGGTGGTGTTGTACTTGCAGATACATAGCACTACAGAGTCCACAACAGTCTTCCAGGTATTCCAGTCAGTCTACCAGGTACTCCAGGTAAGGTTTTACTAACAACTTTGTAGGCAAGACCCATAGTTGGTATGCAGTATTAAGCTTCTCTCTGACTGAGCCCTCCTATGTGCACCCCAACCAAAATGCTTTTTTTGGGCTCAGGAAATTTTCGTCGATTGTTTTTTGTTTCCAACCCCGCCTTTTTACTGTTGCATCGTCTAGGGGCTACCAGGGAAAATAACTTTGGTCATGTGACCTTTTTATGTAGGATGCACCGTTTTTGAAAAACAAAAATGCAACCAAAATCCAAAACTCCACTAAAAGTAGACTTAGGGGCACTTAGGGATTTAGCCATGATGACCCCCTGTTCTGATGATGGATATGCGATAGATGGCCAAGTCCCTGGCCCATAGGGTCCCTAAGGGTACACTCCAAATGAGACTGATTGTATCGTATCTTATACCAACAAAGGTGTTGGGAGCTGGGTCTGGATTTTTCGATAAGTTAACATTGTGTTATTTACCAACTTGCGAAGTGCAACAGCTGATCACAAAAACAAACCGCGGGGCGGGCGGGGGTGGGGGCGAACGGACGCAACGACGACTACGAGATGCAAAAACGTTGCCTAGCTTAGTAGGTACGTACAACGACGGGCACACTCACACGCTTGCGGCGGCATGCGGCAATGAATTTTTGCACGTACATTGCTTGCTTAAAAATGATCACATGTCTTAAAACAGGTTTTTTTTTAAAAACGTACATGGTGATTAAACTTCATATAGGGCGTACATAAACCCCGTGAAGTTTCCGGGAGAGGTCTTTTTACACCCTGTATATCTTGTAAGCATTGGGCAATCAAATTTATTGTTACAGATCTTATATAAAGTAACTGTATTGATCAATTTTCTTCTAGCGTCAAGTGATAATACCGAATAATGTTTTGAAATGAGAATAAGAAAGTTTTTTTCTGATACACTTATAATGCATTCTGCGAATAAATTTTCTTTGAACATTCTCAATACGATCAATATATTTATCATAAAATGGGTTCCATATTTGGGGAGCATATTCAAGATGTGGTCGAACTAAAGTATTAAAGAGATGAAGGTAAGTCGAGGGTCGCTTAAAATCTTGAGAGGATCGCATTACGAAACCGTACATCTGAAAGGCATTACTAATAATTTTATCTATATGAGTGTCAAAATGAAGTTGTTGATCGAGGAGAACACCGAGGTCACGAACAATTTGGGAATTGGGTAGAGGGGAACCACCTAAATTATAATAATATGAAAAATTATTAATTTTCTTAGTAAAAGTTATTTTACAGCACTTGGATAAGCTTAAGTGTAGTTTATTGTTTTTGCAGTAAGTGTATACTGTATAGCCTGTCTAAGTCTTCTTGAAACTTGTAACAGTCCAAGATGGACTGAATACTTGAATAAACCTTCAAATCATCCGCGTTTGATATGGTTCCCTAATTTAATTTTTTCTTTGTTTCTTTACTGTGTCTCCTACCTCCTCTTTGTTTACCTATTGTTGTTAGATTTTGTTATTTCCCATAAGACAAGCAAGTCTTTAGCTTCCTATATGCGAAAACATATAAGTGGTTAATTTAACTACTACTACTACTACTACTACTACTACTACTACTACTACTACTACTACTACTACTACTACTACTACTACTACTACTACTACTACTACTACTACTACTACTACTACTACTACTACTACTACTACTACTACTACTACTACTACTACTACTACTACTACTACTACTACTACTACTACTACTACTACTACTACTACTACTACTACTACTACTACTACTACTACTACTACTACTACTACTACTACTACTACTACTACTACTACTACTACTACTACTACTACTACTACTACTACTACTACTACTACTACTACTACTACTACTACTACTACTACTACTACTACTACTACTACTACTACTACTACTACTACTACTACTACTACTACTACTACTACTACTACTACTACTACTACTACTACTACTACTACTACTACTACTACTACTACTACTACTACTACTACTACTACTACTACTACTACTACTACTACTACTACTACTACTACTACTACTACTACTACTACTACTACTACTACTACTACTACTACTACTACTACTACTACTACTACTACTACTACTACTACTACTACTACTACTACTACTACTACTACTACTACTACTACTACTACTACTACTACTACTACTACTACTACTACTACTACTACTACTACTACTACTACTACTACTACTACTACTACTACTACTACTACTACTACTACTACTACTACTACTACTACTACTACTACTACTACTACTACTACTACTACTACTACTACTACTACTACTACTACTACTACTACTACTACTACTACTACTACTACTACTACTACTACTACTACTACTACTACTACTACTACTACTACTACTACTACTACTACTACTACTACTACTACTACTACTACTACTACTACTACTACTACTACTACTACTACTACTACTACTACTACTACTACTACTACTACTACTACTACTACTACTACTACTACTACTACTACTACTACTACTACTACTACTACTACTACTACTACTACTACTACTACTACTACTACTACTACTACTACTACTACTACTACTACTACTACTACTACTACTACTACTACTACTACTACTACTACTACTACTACTACTACTACTACTACTACTACTACTACTACTACTACTACTACTACTACTACTACTACTACTACTACTACTACTACTACTACTACTACTGTGCTTGTAGGTTCCCTCCCTACATGATCGAATCAGAAATGAGGAGATACGTAGGAGAAATAAAGTAACCGAAATAGCTCACAGAATCGCTAAACTGAATTGGCACTGGGTGGGGCACATGACTCGTAAGAGTCGTTGGGGCATTAAACAAATGCTTACTTACGAGGCTGCACAACTTTATAATAAATTACCCTCAACTATACACTGAGTTAAAGTGAGTTATCGTGTGTAGGACAATGTCCTCAAATGTGGTGAAATGTGCGAGTTGCAATGTGGTGATCAACGAGGTGCTCGCTTTTGTGGCAAATAAACTGGACGTAATGGATGAGGAGAGCATAAGTAGAATCTGTACCAGTGCTTTCTCAGACTCGGATATTGTTACAGCGAAAAATCTGTTGTTTGATTCAGTAACGACCATAAAACGCAACATTAAAAGAAAAAGGGATGGAAAGGCTCGTCGTGACATTGATGACATCATTTGTCTGTTAAAGGAGACCGATCCTGAGGATATCCCGATTTTTGTTGCCCGTGATTTACAAAAACTACCCCCCGTGTTGTTTGATCATGTGGACGTCACTAAGCTTTTGAAAGACCTTTTGAAAATTCAAAATGAAATTAAGGAGATAAAAAATGGATATGTAACTACGGATCAGTTAGAAGCAGTAAAATGTGATGTTCTTGTTTTAAAAAAGTCATCGACAGTGGGGATTTTTAACGGTGTGAATACAAAGCGAGGTGGATTTTTGTTGGATAGCTATGACGACAATAGTGGACCGATGGGGCTAACACATATCCCAATAAATTCAAGTCAACATTCCACGCCATCAAAGCCAAAAACAGCTAGGTCTACCCGAAAGCAATCAAAATCTCCATCAGCTGAGCGTGTTGTCATTGATAACGTTCCACTTATTCAAAATCAGCTGTGCGTCAGCGAAGACAACTCCCTGACCAATCAGCAAGCTAGGAGCAGCGCGCAGCCGACCAACAGCTGCGAGCGTGCGAGAATGAGTCATACGCTAGTCGCTGAGGACAGCTTGAGACACACGGGCACTACGGACGGTTTACTATCAAAAGAATTAAAAGAAATGCCAAAACAAAAAACTATGGCCGAAGTAGTTCGTGAAGGTGAATGGATACCACCTAGTCACAGTGAAGAGTGGATATTAGCGCAAAGAAGAAGACTAAGAAATCGTTTTGTTGGCAATAAAGGCAAAGCAGTTGTTGAACCTGAAGGAAGATTCAAAGCCGTTGTCACAAAAATACCTATTTATATCTATAATGTGGCTAAAGGTACCTCTGCTAACGACATTTCGGACTATATTTTGAAAAAATCAAAGATTCAGGTAAATGTAGTAAAAATGAAAATGAAAATAGAAAAGGATTACGATGCATACAAGATCTTTGTGCCGGAATACAACTTGGATATTTTCATGAATGACAATTTTTGGCCTGAAGGAATATCATACAGGAAGTTTATAAATTTTGAAAAAAGAGAAATAGACAGAGTGCTTACTCTGAAGGAGGCAACAATAAAAAAATAACAATAATGGATAATAACAAATCTACAATGAACCTAATAAGTTTTAACTGTAAAAATGTTATTCGATCTGTTGACTGTGTGAGGAGACTGTGTGTCTCGGCGGACGTCGTTGCGTTGCAAGAAACCTGGCTTATGCCGCACGACTTAGCGTACTTGGGCCAGATAGATGATGGCTTTGCTTTTACCGGTAAATCAGCAGTCGATACATCGGCAGGTATAGTTCGAGGCAGGCCCCACGGCGGAGTGGCCTTACTATGGAGAAAGAGTGTTTTTCCATCGGTGACCGTAATCGAGTGCAATAGTGTTCGCTTATGTGCAATAAAAATCGAGATCAATAGTAGTTCTGTGGTTGTGTTTTCTGTCTACATGCCCATTGATTCGTCGGATAATTTAATAGAATTTACTGATTGTCTGAGTGAAATTAACGCAGTGATCGAAAATAATAATGTGGAGTCAGTGTTTATAATTGGGGATTTCAACGCGCACCCGGGTGAGTCGTTTAGCAATGAACTACTGGACTTTTGTTCCGAACAGTGTTGGTCTTGCGTGGACGTTGACTTATTACCGCCCGATACTTACACTTTTGTGAGCGAAGCACACGGGTGCAGGCGGTGGTTAGACCATTGTGTATCGACTGAGGCCGCGCGTCGATTAGTAACAAGCGCGGCTGTGTTGTATGATACCTACTGGTCGGATCACATGCCTATTGAATTTAAATGCAACATGAATTGTATTAAACGTAAAAACATAACAAAATGTAATACTACTTCTAATAAAGTAATATGGGGAGAAAGGGACTCGAGTCAAATAAATGATTATGCTGAATTTTGTCGTAGTAAATTGAGAGAGGTTGATTTTCCTATGGAATTTAGTGAAAGTAGTGACAGATTGTGTTCAAATAGTAATCATAAAATATTGTTAAACAAAATGTATGATGAAATTGTAGGTATACTTACACGAGCTTCTGAGCATAGTCATAGGGCACGTAGAAATCAGAAATGTAATTTAATTGCGGGATGGAATAAGCATGTAAAAAGAGCGCACGGTGAGGCGAGGCAGGCTTTTCTTGTTTGGAACTTGTATAATAGGCCGTCGTCAGGTTATGTCTATCATAAAATGTGTGAAACGCGTAGAATCTTCAAATCCAAATTAAGATGGTGTCAAAATAACCAGAATCAGATAAAAATGGATATAATTGCACAGAATCATTCCGCAAAAAACTTTAGTAAATTTTGGAAAAATACAAATAAGTTAAACCCAAAGCCTGGTGTCCCCGTGCGCGTGGCGGGTGAGCAAGACACGAAAGTGATAGCCAACATATTTAAGGACCATTTTCAAGTACAGTCGTCGTTGGGAAAGGCGTCAGGGGACCCCGATGCTGAGAGTCACTCCTCGGAGAATATTACCAAGTTTTCTGCGAAGGAAATTGCAAAAGTGATAAAAGACATGCGCAGAGGTAAATCTCCGGGGCATGATAATCTCAGCATCGAGCATCTCCAATACGCGGGTGTACACTTACCGAGGGTGCTATCTATGTTTTTCAGTCTTTGTGTGTGTCATTCTCACCTACCGGATAAGCTTATGAAAACTATAGTCGTGCCTATCGTAAAGAACAAAACTGGTGATACCTCTGAGCTCGCGAACTACAGGCCTATATCGCTTGCAACTGTGATAGCGAAAGTGCTGGACAGTCTGCTTGACAAGCACATGGCGAGTCGAATACAACTGCACGATGCACAGTTTGGGTTTAGACCCAATCTCTCTACTGAAAGTGCAATCCTGTGCCTCAAGCATACTGTCCGGTACTATACGGACAGAGGTACACCTGTAAATGCTTGTTTTTTAGACCTCTCGAAGGCATTTGATTTAGTGTCCTACGATGTCCTATGGCAAAAGCTTAGATGCGAGACTAATGTGAGTGGGGAGGTTATATCAATACTTAAATATTGGTATAACCACCAGACAAACTATGTGCGCTGGGCAGGTTCTCTCTCGGACATGTACAGGTTGGGGTGTGGGGTGAGGCAAGGTGGCCTTACTTCCCCCAGACTTTTCAACTTGTATATGAACGGGCTGATTGTTGAGCTCAGTAAGACTAGTATCGGATGTCACATTGATGGGATATGCGTCAATAATCTGAGCTATGCGGACGATATGGTCTTGCTGAGCCCGACAATCAGTGCAATGAGGAGGCTGCTACATATCTGTGAGAAATACTCTGAGGCCCATGGGCTCAGATACAACGCCAAAAAAAGTGAATTGCTAGTTTTTAAAGCAGGCGCCAAATGTTACTCCACTGTGCCCCCGGTGAAGCTTGCTGGCATTCCTCTAAAGAAAGTGGCACAATTTAAGTATCTGGGTCACTGGGTCGATGAGAATCTCAATGACAACTTGGATCTGGAGAGGGAGCGCAGGGCTCTGTCTGTCCGATGCAACATGCTGGCCCGTAGGTTTGCACGCTGTACGGACGAGGTCAAGAAGACGCTCTTCCGAGCATACTGTCAGTCATTCTACACGTGCAGTCTATGGGTCAAGTATTCGCAGAGTGCATACGGAGCTCTGCGTGTCCAGTATAACAATGCCTTCCGGGTGCTGTTGCGTCTGCCGCGCTTTTGTAGCGCCTCAGGCATGTTCGCGGAGGCTCGAATTGATGGTTTCCATGCCATCATCAGAAAACGCTGTGCCTCTATGCTGAGGCGACTGCGCGCCAGCACCAACAGCATCTTGGGCATTGTAGCAGACAGGTGGGACAGTCCCATGTTGGGTCGGTGGATACGACTTCATGCAGTGAAGTAGTATCCCTCACTCCCTTCATGACTTTTTTATCATGTATTTTTTAGTGTTGATAATTTATTTTATGTTTTAATGTTTTTTTTTTTTTTTTATGTTTTAATTTTATTTTAATTAATTTCAATGTGTGTTCTTCATAAAAATTGTAATGGATTTTAAATATCTGAAATAAAATTATTATTATTATTATATTATTAAAGTTCTCGAGTGGCGACCGCGCACCGGAAGAGGTATAGGGTGGGCAGGCCTCTTATTCCGTGGACCGATAACCTAGTAAAGGTCGCGGGAAAGCGTTGAATGTGGGCATTGCAAGACCGGTCAGCGTGGAAATCCTTGGGGGAAGCCTTTGTTCAACAGTGGACGTCATTTGGCTGATGATGATAATAATAATTAATACTTAAGTTGTTCCAATAAAAAAAGGAAAGTATACATATTTTACGTTTTTTAACCATCTGTCTCTTACGTAAAATCGTGTCAAAAAATCTTAGAAGAACCGACAGAACCGGGTACCCGGTTCCAAGTAGCTATCGGAACCGAAGAACCGGTTCTTACTAAAAAGGGTCCGGTTCTGCACCCCCTAGAGTTGTTGTATGACGTCACGCGCGCTTGGCGCGCCCGAGCGAAGTATTTGAAACAGGCGGAAACTAAAATTATCGTAACTTCAAAACGACTCGCTTGATTTAAATAAAACAAAAACAGGTGTATTTCTAGACATTTAGGCTACAAGGTCATAAAGTTTCAAGTGATTTAACGGACCTATTAACATTCCTCAGTCCAAAAACCAATGACAAGAGCAGGCCAGTTTAAAAGAGCAACTACAAAAAAAACATTAACGACACCGTTTCAGCGACGCCTTCTACTTCTACCGCAAATTTATCAGATAGAGAAGAGGTTGGAAACGTCAGTGCGTATATTTAAGCCAAGCATACGACTTCCTCCTGTGTAGACCACCTCCAAGTGTAGAGTGTGAAAGGGTGTTTTCATCTGCTAAATATATTTGCAACCATTTAAGATTTTCCTTGAAAGATGATTCCATAGACGCGCTTAGTTTCTAACCGACTTCAAAAAAGGAGGAGGTTCTCAATTCGTCGGAATCTTTTTTTTTATGTATGTTCACAGATTACTCGGAGACGCCTGAACCGATTTGGAAAATATTTTTTTTGTTTCAAAGGTATACTTCACAGGTGGTCCCATGTAAATTTTATCGAAATAGATTCAGCGGTTTTTGAGAAAATCAACAAAAACATAGCAAAATTGGAGTTGTTGCGATTGAAGTTGGTTGTTTTTAACGTATTTAGCGTGGTCAATTATCTTTGGTCTCACTTCCAAGGAAAACGTTGAAGACGAATTAAACTTAGATGATAAAATTAAATTGAAACAGGTAAATTGTAGCATTTGATCTGGTTTCATAATGATTAATTATTTCTCAGTTGAATTTCTTTCTTTTAAATATTTTAAGCGTTGTTATTTTATGATTTGCGTCATGTATGTGCGGTATTACGAAAAACCAAAAATAATGTTTAAGAGTTTAGTACTTACCTACTTCTAGTTACAAAAAAGATTTTAAGCGTGTTACTTGCTATTGTTTGTTTGAATTAGTAACCTAACTATTTATTAATAATTACAATACTCAGATCTCAGTTAATAAGACTATAGACTTAGATTTTATTGTGGTTGTCTTGTTTCAAAAGCACCAAGTTTTTTAAATTCTTTTATAGGACTGTGTTAGTGTCATATCAGTCAAATTATAATTGTTCTTAAGTTTTTAACTAAGACTTTGTTTTGATTCAGAAAATTAGACTCTTAGTAAGACATTGGCAATTAAAGTAATCATTACTATTACAGCTTTAATTTTTTTTTATTATTCGAATAATATGCGAATAATTCGAATAATTCCCGAAAAAAAGTCGAATATTCGAATACTAAAAATTTTCGAATATTTGCAAGCCCTAGTAAGTAGGTATATAATATAATTTTAAGAATGGGTTTTTTAAGTAATATTTCTGACATAATTTCTGACAATAAGTCTAACATAAGGTGTACTTTACTTGTGCTATTTTAAGAGAAGGGACTGAGTCCTAAGATATACAATCTTTGGACTAGTTTGGGAGTCAGGGTACACAATATTGTTTTAGTACCCTAATGATCCAAATTAATATTTTTTAAATTTTTTTGTCTTCTGAAACTAGGTTATTAAATACCAAGATAATTTACATTTTCCAGTTGCGTCATTCATTACAATCTCGTGTTTCGTTTATCGAGAGTGTAAACACTGGTTTATTTTTTCAGTGTATCTTCAGATAGGCAGCGAGCTTAGATATGCGATAAAACCTGATAAGAAAGCAGGACGAAGCAGTGAAGCTGTGATACCAAAGTACAGTTTAATATATTTTTTTATATTGTTTCAACTATTAGGTGTTTACCTATGAAAAAAGCGTCGTCGTCGGTCGGTGCCGCAGCGGGTACTGACTCTGTCCTCCTAACCAGCGGTCGTAGGTTCAAATTCTGGCCAGTGCACAAAATAGTTTTTTGAAACTTACGTGCATTTTTATACCGACTGCTTTAACGGTGAAGGAAAACATCGTGAGGAAACCTGCATATCTGATTTCTAGATATTATGTACAATGGTCGCGTTGCACACGCCCGTAGGTGTAAATCTAAATGCCCTGCATGTGACCGCGGGTGATGCTAAGTGCAACACTAGGTAACCGCCGTCTATACCTTGTAGATAGAACGGTTAAATGTGCCACACGATAGGAAGAAGACCTATGAAAATGTTGGTTCAGTTTTGAAAGTTCAAAAGAATAATTTTACCCCAAAAATTAATTTGCCTCCATTAATCGTTACATGTCCTGCCAGGGAGCATGACGTCATATTCTGACTAAATGCAAGTTCTGCCATGACTTAGTAGAGTCATGTCTCTTAAGTAAAAAAATTATAGAATAAGGTCCATCCAATAAGGTTCCAAATAACTCCTGTATTGGCGTTTTCGTTGAGGTCAAATAAGTAAATTTTTTCTTCCAAAAAAATCGGAAATTATCTGAATATCATGAAATATTATGCGAAATATGTATGTTCAAAAATACATGTGGTAACAAAAAACGCGCTGGGGCAAGTGTAGCCTCAAAAAATCAAAAAATAAGTATTTTTTTCCTGAAAATATGGTGCCGAAAAATTCCATTACGATATTCCAACACTACTGTGCTCTCAAAATAATATTTTGAAAATATTCAGACGACGCGCATTTAGCACTAGTCGCTCGATGGCAAAGCCTTTTAGGCCGATTCCCGAGCTATGGGACGAGACCCGTCTTCCCGTAGTTAAAGGTTCTTAGAGTAAATCACAAAAAAACAAATCTAGTAAAACGTACTGTAGTGATGGAATCTCTACAGCCGCGCATTGTGATCTTTTCGGCGTTGGAACGTTTCTAGTAAAAATAATAAGGATTTAAATTTTAAATCGTTCGCTGTCGGATTTTGATAGTTTGGAACCGAAGATTCTCTAAGGGTTCGTCATGATGTAAACATCTATTTAAATATTTTAATAAGTTTAATTGGAAATAAACCAAAATAATCAAAAGTATCAGTGTTTTCCTCAAGAACCTTATAGTAAGTACCTATTACAGCTGCTTATGACTGTACAGTGCAAATAAACCTATTTATATGAAATAGAATTAAGTAAATAAAGTACACACGTACCTATATAATGTTTATTTAAGACTGTTGGAACTAAGTCAGTTATGTAAGAGACATTAATAGTCATCTTCAACGAGCTCGAAGGACCAAAATTAAATATAATGTATTTGAATTTTATTTCTTTACAACTTACAGACAGCTTAAGTGGAGTAGATTGAGTAGGAAAGCGGACCCTGGCTCCAGCCGGGATAACGCTAAGTAGAAGAAGAAGACAACTTACAGACAGCAGCATAGATAGTTTAAGAACGACTCAGAAGAACCGTCTTCTACACTATACAGGGTGTTAAAATAGGACGTTTAAAATTTTAAGGGGTTTCTCGGATATAAAATACAAGAAAAATATTGAAAAACATCCGATCTACAATTTCCTTCTTCAGTTTCCCACACAAATTTTATATTTAATTGATTCGCTATTCAGATTTAGTATGGGAAACGTAAAAAAAAATATAGATTGGATTTTTTCTATATTTTTCCTGTATTCTATACTTGATTCTGAATAATTCTTAAAATTTCAAACGCTCTTTTTTAACACTCTGTATATGTCTTTGAAATTTATTTCTTTACAACTTACAAAAACAATACAGAATGCAGACAGCATGAATATTTTAAGAACGACTAAGAATTAGAACCGTCTTCTACAACAGTATAAAGGATACACCGTTTTGTGTCACAAGAATATTTTCTATTACTGATTTCTTTTTGGTGACTAGCGGCAAATCGCTGAGGCTGTTCATAAAACCAGAGGCATGATACAAAAATGAAACTGCAACAAATAAACAACAAGTAAACAACAAGCTTTCCTAAATGAACCTATAATATATGTTTTTTTTTTAATATTTTTTGGTAAGCCCTTGGCATCATCTCACCTGATCGTAAGTGATAATGATGCCGAAGATGGAAGCGGGCTTACCAATATTCCCCAACGCAATGGGGAGCTGGCTATCTTATCTCCATGCCGGAACACATCATTGCTGTTAACATTGATGTTTAGCGGCAAGACTTAGATAATACATATGGAAGCTTGCTAGCCAGGCGGGCTCAGAAAATGCCCTACCAACAACCAAACCGAGTCCTACAAAGTTGGATCCCGCCGGGAATCGAACCTGCGACCTCCTGATGTCTGTACTACGCCACGGAGGCGGTTAAATTCGGAGTTTACCCAGAATATTTTTATTTTTAACTACTTACTACGAATTTTATTTTAATTTAGAAGTGAATCATACACGTATTTATATGTATTATGTTTACACATTTTTTAAAAGTATATCATTGGTTGGAATCCCCATGCAATAAATAAAATAAAAATAAAATTGAAATAAACAACTCTTCATCTTGGATATGTATGTTACACGAACGAAAAATCTAGAAAAAAGATTTCATGGTTTTCCTTTCATTTAACTTACAATGTTTGTAAGAAAGATGTGATCTTTATGATTGACCCTATCGATGAATGCTATAAAATTACCAGGATGTCATTTTTTCGGACTATAGCCGGTTCGATTGCTGGGTGTGACAAGCATATTTTCAAAACAAATTGAATGTATTTTTTTTTCTTTTTAAAAATAAAGGAATGTTTCATTTGAGTAAAATTTGCTATCTCCAGTATTTAGAGTACTTTCCCTCCAGGTTAGGTTACAAAATTCCACCCTGTATACTCGTTTCATTTGTATAGTTTTAGACCACCATTGACTAACATGAATCGAACTAAAACGCGAAAATCACAGATTTATTGAGTCTCTAACTTAAAAATTATGTTCTAAAAACCACATATCGCCATATGCAACCGCAGTTTGCACACAAGTCTCAAAGCTCAAAGTTGGTCACACGTAAAACAATTGTAAAGTTTCCGTTTGTAGGCGGCGAAAGCAAACTCCGTGCCTTCCTTCGTATAAAGCTGATTTTCCATCGGCCCGCCTTCGTAAACGATAAGAAAATATGAATAATAACATGTCCCAGTGTAACTGAGTGACGTAACAGGCCTCACTTCTATAAAACACACAGTTTTGAAGCCTCGACGCCATTTTCTTTTCGACGCTAACCGCGCGAGTTTCATGGAACTGTTTGAAGTACTCTTTAGCGTAATTAGTATCAAATTAGTGCTTCGCATACGTTTGAGTAATACAAAAAACTTATTTTTGAATAATTGTTACTTGGTTAGCCGCGATTTTGTAGTTACGTGTTGTATTTATTAAATAAGTTATTTTAAAAAGTGTCTAAGTTGATTGTAATATTGTGATCTCTTTTCTTCTTGAAAAAATAAGCGGGAAATCTTTATCGGAAACGTAAGATCGAAATTAGTTACAACGGAGATTGTACGTTATTGAAATATTTATAGGTTATCTTAAGAAAAGAGATTATAATAGTTTTTCAAGTCGGTGATTGGCCGCATCACATGACGGAGTACAAGGTGGCACAATGATAAAACTGAAAACCAGATAACATGTGATTCAAGATGGCGGACCATTTTCAGTTGGATAGGCGTGAGAGCAACGCGATATTTTCTCGGTAAGATTTTCTTTTATTTTAATTTGTCTTTAAAATTTATATCTCTTCAAACTTACTAATAACAAATTAATACAGAGTTGGTCTTTTAGTAATTACTTTTGCACATTAAACACTAGAAAGTATGTATTTAAATAATCTGAGTGTTATTAGGTACATTTTTATAACGCATTTCAGTTTCAGTGTCTTTCCATTTAAACTTTTTAAAGTGTAAGTTACCTTACATTTTCAGTTTTTAAAAAATATTTAACTTTTTTTTCTTATTTGTAACGTAAAAACGAATAAATTATTATTTCACATTGGAAATACAAATATGTATAGGCATAAAGTCAGACATATCAAAGATTATCTTGTTAACTGATAAAATATTATCAGAAAATAGGACGTTTCGGTCAAGACGGTTAAATTTAACTGGATCGGCTTTATGACGCCACGGTTATTATAGTTTAACTGATTATCGAGATTTTAAACCAATGCCTGGTATGCAATTTATTGGCGATTGTTAACTGCATGCGAAGGAGTTAAAGTTTCCAAGTTAAGTAAACAGGTTTAGCCATAAAAATTGAATAAGTCGTTTTTGTTAATGCACGTTTTAAAACATTAAGGGTGATTTCTTTTTGGGAATTATTTTAAGGCCATTTTGTTCGAGTCATAAGGTACAAATTAAGAGTAATTTTTTTTTATCCGACAGCACAAGTTTTTTTACGTTAAATAAATATGTATTTATATCGTCCGCACTGCTGAGGGATGGGTTTCCGACCCATACCTCGGGTAGGGTAGGTTATTGGTACATAATAATAGAAAAATCTTTGTTGGACATACATATTACTAACCTACCGAGATTATTCAAGCCAGTCTTTAAAAATTAGGTCTTTATAAAATAACAGTATTTTGTATTGCTCCGAAGAATAACTCAGTGATAACTGTTTTATTTTAAAATTTTAGTAAGTATAATAATTATAAAGTTCAGTAAACTTAGTAGAAGTTATTTACTTGAGTGGTAACTTTCTACAATAGTTATTACAACTATAGTCATAATCTTTAAGGTCTTAAGACGACTCAATCTGAGTAGGTCGATCCGTAATAAAATAATACAGGATGTTACAAAAGTGCGTTTGAGATTTTAAGGGATAACTCAGAATCAAATATAGAATACCGGAAAAATATGGAAAAAATCCGATCAAAATATTATTTTTTTCAGTTTACCTTACAAATGCTTGATTCACTATTCAGATTTAGTATGGGAAACGGAAAAAAATTGTAGATCGGATTTGTTCAATATTTTTCCTGTATTCTACACTTGATTCTGGAGTATTTTTGGAGTACCCTTATGAAACGCACTTTTTTAACACAATACATATAAGTACGTATTTAAGGTTTTAAATACGATTTTAAACACGGTGCTTATTTTGAAACCGTATGCCAGATTTCCGATTTTACATGTTTTTATTATTTTTCATAACTTTGAAATCAGTTTTAATAAAATCAAGGTATTAAAGTTGCCATATTTTTTTATCACAGTGATTTCTTCACATAATCTTTCAATAAATAATTCTACTTGAATATTAAGATTCAATCCATTATCTAAAGGCCTTAACTACTTTTATTAATGTTAAAATACAACTTAACTTGAAAGAAAATATAATTCCAGACAATCTATCGGCTCACCTAGGATTTTAAATTTTAATGGCCTATACCAAGATATAGGCCCATAGGCCTGTGGGCTATTCTTGAGTTTATTTCACTGTCAGTATTAGAATCTTTTTTTTTAAATTTTGTTCGTTATTACAGGCCTTAGTCACAGCTACAAAGTGCCTAGCAAACATTAACATTTTCTTTATAAACTAAGTAATTGTCTTCGTAAAGTGACGGAGTTATTTGAACAGCTGAATTCTATACCCAAATGAAACCACTCATATAGTACGTGGTACCTATTTTTGTATTGCTAACATGTTTGTACTTATTTGCTTTTAAAATTCATTTGGTTTTATGAAAAAATGCGTTTTGTTCGTTTTAATATGCCATTATTCGCAAGAAAACATACACTGCTGCGACGCCTACGCTGCTCTCATAAGAAAAAAGGGCGAACTATAGTTTGACTACGATCTTTTGGCAGGTGGATGACATTGACAGGAGGGCGATTTTCAATCAATCAATCAATCATTTATTGCATTAGTTATAGGTGTACATACAAGATGGTTGGTTGCCGGGACTTTGTACCGAGTACACGTCTGCTGAGTTAATTTTTCAATTATTTCCGTTTTAGAGTAGTTTCAACGTTATTTTTGTGATGGGGAAATAGCTGTGATTCAGATTCAGAGATAAGCGGTCATAAGAAGAGGATTAACTCGGGAGTCAGCTCCGTTTTCCGAGTTCCAGCAGCAAACTACCACGTGGAGCGTCTTTTCTGCCCATCACCCTTAGAGCCGCCGTGCCTTTCACTTGACATTGGCGTTTCGCCATTTTTTTTATTCAAGATTCTCCCATTTTCACTAGACATTGGCAAAATCACTCCTTTAATGAGATGTGAATTACCAAATAGAAAAATAGAATAGAATAGGTGTACAAGATCTTAAAAATATACATAGTAAAATGTTCGCTATAACCTACCTCTTCAGTATACAATATTTTATTTTGTCGCAAATCTGACTTCTGAAAGGGCAATTAAACTTATAAATACGAGTAAGAAAAATTTAAAAGCGACTCAAAAGGAGTTCGCGGTCCCAAAATTTGAATGCCTTGGATATGTTACGTATTCTTTAAAATTCAATTTTAATCAATGACAAAAGTTGTACGAGTAAGGCCCAACGACCTATTTTAAGGACATAGGTTTGTAGTAGTTCAGACCCAATCAAGTTTTACAAATCGACGTGTAAGGACCCAACTATCTAAAATTATGACATCATTTTCGAACTCTTATTACGATTAGAATATTGGCGCCATTATCGAATGAATTATAGATTCAGCTTTTAAATTGAACGCATCTTAATATCATAACAACGTATTTTGATGTTTAAAAAATACTGCATTTTTCACGTGGAAGCTGAACAACATAGTTGTATTGGGACGAGTAGTAGTAAGTAAATCGTTTTCTTTTTCTGGAATCTTTGCATTTCGCATAATTCTGTATAGTGCATTGGTAAGTTTAATAAGTATATTCAGCCCTCTGCAATAAGTTTTATCTCGATCATGTTGATTTCATGTGGATTTGTTAGCCCAAAAATGTATGTGTTATAAAAAGGTCACTGGGCTTTTGTTGCAAAAGTTAATATAGTTGGTATGGCATAAAATACTACTATTATACCTACTAATGATAAATAATAATAATAAATAAATAAATAATAAAGATTAACGAATAACCTTGAGATAGATATTTGATGTTGAAATTTATAAAAAACATATTATTTCTGTCAGAAAGTTTATAATCAATTTCAGTTGTACACAGAAATTTAATTGTATAAATATTAATTTATTTTCTTTATGTTTAAAAATTACAAACTTTGGTACAAATTTAAAGCTTTTGTATTTTATTTAAAAAAATCTAAGTTCATGAAATTGGACTTTTATTTGATTTAAATACAAGTAAAAAAAATAAAAGAAAAAACTCTATCACATAAAAAAGTAAAAGAAACATAGTTAAACAAACATAAATGTTTTTTTGTACTTATTCTTATAGTATTTTAAATTAAAGTTTATGGATTCTTCTGTTCGAATAAACACCCAATGTGCCAAAATTCGCAGCCATACAAAAGACATCAACGGGTAATACAAAACTCATTGATGTCTTTTCTATGTAATATCGAAAATATTTACACCGTCTAAAATTTAAGAACCTCAATCAAACCTAACTAAACTTCAGTTACAAGTTTTTTTAATAAATACGGTTTCATAATAATCCGTCCAGTATTTTCGAGAAAATCTCGGGCATACAGAGTATAACAAAACAGAAGTATGTCCTGTTAATTGACAACATTTTTGTTTCGGTCTTTTCATAAAAAGCGACTAGATATTTTCCAATTTTGTGTAAGAAGTCCTACGTTTCTCTTTTTCTTAAAAATTAACTATGGCTTTCTGTATTATTTAGAATAATGAGGAGATGTTTCAGTTATCCTATATAGACGAGTATAATGAAACACTAAATTAATTAAAAATAAAGAAAACTAGGTAATATCGTCCCTCGCACGACTAACTCACCTATCTCAGATTTTTGATGATTTGAGTTTGGACGTTGTTTTTAAAAGAACTTGAAAAAAATGAGATAGGAGTGTCAGTCGTGCGAGGGACGATATGTATAAACTATGTTTTGTAATTATTTTATGTCCCTTTTTGCCTTCAAATATTTCTTTGTAAATAGCGCTTACATAGATAAAGTTTAATCTATATGCGTGAGTCTGCCATTAAAGTAAAACCCTAAATAAAATGAAACCTTCAAACATTTACTTCAACCTAATCAACGCGCTCGTCACAGTGAAATAATTTGTTAAACAGTGTAAGTAAAAAGAATTTTTATAATAAGTACAGGACAGGTCAAAAAATGTGTTGGAGGGAGATTCTTTGGACCCGTTGTTTCTTCTCACTCCGCAAACACTTCCCGAAACGGCGGGTAGGTATACGAGTTCCGAGTGGTAGGAACCTCGTATTAGGTAGATAAAAGAATGACGTTCGAAAAGTGTACACTGCTACCTACTTCGAATAAAATATTTTCATTTTCAAGTAAAAAGTAATTACTAAGCTTCCGTTTTCCGTCCGGTCGTCCGTCTGTCTGTCAGTGGGCTGTATCTCATGAACCGTAATAGGTAGACAGTTGAAATTTTCATAGAGTGTGTATTTCTGTTGCTGCTATAACAAAAAATAATAAAAATAAATTAAAGTTTAAAGGGGTCTCCTCTACAGGAAACGTGTATTGTTTGGCGGAATTTTGGCGGATTGTACGATGTTACGGAACCTTTCATGCACGAGTCCGACTCGCACTTGGCCAGTCTTTTGTTGCTCCGACTGTTCGGTTCCTTATTAGGGAAAGTTGTTTAGATATACGCAGGCTCAGTGGTCAGCGCTCCTGACTGTTGATTCTAGGGGCGTGGGTTCGATTCCTACCCAGGACAAAGATTTCTGCGATGAGCAGATTTGTTTGCTGTCTGTCTGGGTGTATTATATCTTAATGTATGTACATATGTCAGTCTCTGGTTCTCTGATTTTCTCTAGCATAGTGTTTATTTCTAATCTTTGTCGTATAAGTTAGTTGTTACTTCTGACAAAACATAGATGTGAGTCTACCTATTTTACCAACTTATAGAGTTACTAGTGAAACCTAAGATTTACCAATATACAGGCTTGAACAGTAATATACATAGAGACCTCAATATAGGGTAATATAATACATACATAGGTACATATTTAGCCCCTGAAACGTAACAACATTAAGACAGACGGTTCAGATCTTAATTGGTCCAATAATGTGGAAAACTCTCTCAATCCGTATTGTGGTTTCACAAGTAACTAAGTTGGTACAAAATTATAAATATTTGCCACTAAATCTCCATACATAATTGTGATCTATTGTTCTATGGAGCTATGAAGCGTAGACCTAATTTCAAAATGGGTTTGAACCTTGCTGTGGTATAGAATGGTGTTAAGCGAAACAATTGGCAAATAAATTGTATATGTAACGGCTTACTAGACTGTGCGACAATGTAATATGGATATACAGGGAGTTCGTTTTGTGTTCGGTCAGTTATTGCGGTAGCAAATAGGTCTGAGCTAAAAGTAAACGACTTTTCTAGAAAGCGCCTCTTTATGGCAGAATTTCCGTAGCGTGCGGAAGGAAAGTACATAGATAGCTAAAATATTTTTAATTAATTACATATTGGCAAAATGTCACTTTTATGCAATTAACTGACTACAGACACGGTCTTAACCTGGATGGGTTCGACTGTTAGTGGCGTTTATTTTGACCGTAGCAAGCCAAGTTAAGCCTTTGGTGTCGATTGCTATCACAGATGACAGTCGTTAATCGATATCAGAGGCTTTTGGTGTCTTTTATAATTTTACGCAAAAATATGACTATTTTTGATTCAACCATGATTTAACCAGTGGTTATCTACTCGATATAAGAAGTACATAGCTATCTACTCCGTAACGCATACCTAGTGATCTCAAAATTGATAACTATTGTTTTAAATTAAATATACGATTTTAACGAAATTGGTTTATACCTTAAGACGACAAATTGTAAAAAATTTAGGTAGCTTAGCTTGAAATACTGTCGACAACTCAACTCCACCAATTCGTGTATCTCTTTTCCATTGTCACAGAGGTTAGTTCTCTGAGTAAGTTAGGCCAGCTTTAAATGGTTCAAAACATTTAGCACTGTGTTCCTAAACGTGTGAATTATGCCCTCACGGAGAAACACTAACTAATACGGTTCTCAGATAGAGCATATTGACCGCTACACGTAGGTACCTCTTTTTATAAGAGAAAATTTTGGAAAAGACAATTTAGATATTCTTCTATTTGGCGTTTTTATTTTATGTCGCAATGAGATTTGTTTACAGAAATTAGTTTTTAATTTTAAAGGTCACAGAAAACTATGAATATTTCGTATCAAATTTTGTAAACAGTCACAAATAAATAAATTTCTGCAAAAAATAATAAAAAAATTAAATTTAAATAATATTAACTCACATAAAAAAGGTATAAGAATCAAAAGACAACGATAAACACAAACGAAACATGTCAAGAAAAGAAAAACACTCCTAAAGAATTTTTAATTTTTTTACCCCATTTTTATGAGTGGTAATATGCAAAAATAAAACACTCTTTTTAATAATGATATTTGTTTTCAGAAAATTCCAAATAATTTTTAACGTCTCAAAAACTATGATTAATATGATTTTTTCGTATTTTTTTATATCCTAAAGAATATTTTAAAAAAATTACCCTGCCATTTTTATGACTATTTAATTTTCATGTAAAATAAGCAAAAATAAAAAAAAACCTGTTTTTTTAAGAATTTGATGTTTCTAGAGTGTTTTTTCTCCGTTATAGTTTTAAAGGTTGTTTATGTATAGAGCCTTTGTATCAAGTCAAGTAAACAGCAGTTGGCATTTTTACAGCCCTCGCCTTAATACAGTCGTTAACCCTAACGGAGTAAAAGAACATTATCTAGTGAAATGTATAATTATTTCAACGATTGAAAAATGTGTGACTTATTATTTCCCTTCCCGTCTTTAAAACATTTGTAAAAATTGGGGGTAAATAACCTAATATAACCATATATAAAAAAAACCCGACTGCATTACAATGCATCCTATGTCATTCTCAGGATGAAGACGAATCTAACGAAACCTCTCAAGCTAATCTCCACCAAGCCGTTTAGGATACAGAGCGTGCCAAAGAAATATACATACAAACATACGCTCGAAAAACATAACCGTCTTTCTGGCGCAGTCGGGTAAAAATGTATAATGTTGAAAATTTGCGTGTTTCGATTATATTTTCCTAGTTTTTTTTTATAGTTCATAGGATAATTTCAACTGGTTGCCGACTGAAAAAGTTGTCTACAGTCGACTTTCGGCACATAACTCGTTCCTATTCGTAACCGTAGCTTCACTTAGTTTCTTTGTAACGTAAATGCATAAGGAATGACCGCAGTCTCACCTAAATATTCTGTCTTTTAGAATTTGTCGTCTGAATTGTCTTCTTAGAAGCATACATTAAGTCACTACAGTGTACTTACAAGAACAACATTTGCATCCAATTGTTCTTGTAGTGTTACAAATTGTTATTTTGTTATTTTTCCTTTTTGTTATTTAAGTAGTGGCATTATGCAAGTGACCTATTTTGTGTGGTATGCGCTTAGAGTAGCTGTTGCTTTACATAAAGACGGCTAAAATATGACCGAGACTGAATTTGTACATTATTTAACAACGGTTTAAGCCCGGTGGCATAGTGTGATCGTGGCTTAGTGCTGTTTGCTTGGTCGCGCTGATTATGCAGGTTAAGTGACTACAGACACGGTCATAACCTGAATGGGTTTGATTGTTAGGCCTCATAGGTGGCTTGAAAACGTCTGACATCGGGATGACCATCTCATAATCTTCGCCATTGCGGACTTGACTCCGGTGTGTGGAGTATGGTGTGAGGAGGTAGGAATAGGATCTTCCGAGGTATGGGCAGAGATCCATGCCCCAGCAGTAGGGACAATAAGGGTTGTTAACGATATAAAGGGTTACTTTTTTTCTGGAAAACGGTAAATGGTCTAGAACACGGAAAGTGGTTCCCAATTGGTTTTGCCTGCGTACCACTTCCAGAAAGAGCTATGGCTATAATTCGCGTACATCTTTTAGCAGGAATGATAAAAAAACTTCGCCCCCGTGTGTCATTGCACGCAACCCAGCGCTCGCCCAGTGTTTAGTTATTTGATCGATTTAAATAAGGTGCAAGGTGCATATTCGATGATTGTTTTATGCGTAACTGCGTTGCGAGATTGCCCCTCGTACCCCTTGAAGATACTTTGCGTACCCCTGGGGGTAGGCGTACCACTAATTGGGAAACACTGGACTACTCTTTGAAACTGAAATAGTTCCATCAGTAAACTTTGCGATGGAGTTTTAAAAATGTTTTCTTCCCTTAAACGTCCGTGTTTTAACACACGTGACCACGCCTACACGTGACCGCGGGTGATGCTAAGTAATAATAATAATAATAATAATAATAATAACACTGGGCAACTGCCGTCTATACCTTGTGGATAGAACGGTTAAATATGCCACACGATAAGAAGAGGAAGAACACGCCGATGTAGATACGTTAACCTTAGAATATATTCTGTCATCTCAATAGATAAAATATGTATATTATGTCACACAGCGTGAGCCATTCATTATACATGGTGTTACAAATAAGGAAGTTCCCGATCCCGTGCGTTATGTTTGCTGCGTCGTCGGCGCATCAAAGTTGGTTGCACAAGCAACATTGTTTGAACAGAAGCCTATGTAAAGTTTTGACGCACCCTATACATATAACGATTAGTGAGTGATATCCGCCGAATCGTTTAAAGATAGTGTAGAGTGTAATGTTAATCAATTATGTAATCTCAAAATTCAGTAAGTATCAGTCATGAAATTTTAATTAGGTATTTATTTAAAACAGCGACGCGACTTTCGAAGTTCAAAAATATAGACAATGAAGTCATCATTGCATCGCTAGTTTCTTTATGGGGGGTTTTAAACTTGTGTATTTTATGGGGTATTTTTAAACTGCAGTATCTCAGTGAATAAAGGTGATAACCAAAAGCTACTTTCACAGAAGTTTTTCAATTCTCCAAAAAAAAATATGCACTTCTCTATACTTCCATGGGTTAAAAAAAAGCAGATTAGGCGATGACACGTTGTATAAGCGTTTTGAGTTTATCCCCTTAGTTTTTCTACCAGTTCTGAAAATTCTAATTGCATATTTCTTTGACATTACTACAATGTATCAAACTTACTTTAAAAAAAGTATTTTTGACATGTATAATTAAATGTTATCAGTGACATTTTAATGTTACATTACGAAACTTATTTTGTATATTTTCCCGAATTTGACATCTTTTTTTTTTAAAGAGGTACCTACTCTACATTTTAAAGTATGCAACAAAGTAGCCGCTACTAGCTGTTCTCGTGAACCGACAATTTACACCTATGCTAGAATTAACAGTAAGGGCGTCCGTCTGTCCGTCGTGTCGCATCGTTTAACTTGGTTTTGCTATAAGCAATACTGTCTACTTATAGTTAACATTTTGACATTTTTCGTCGGTCCTTGTAGTATGATTAGGGACATGGTATGTTTATTTTTCGAAACTACTTATCAACTGTCCGTTTCCAATCTGGAATAACTGTGGCTTTCTATTTTTCGTAGTTTCTTACTTATTTACGTAGGTATTGTATTGAAAATAAAACTTTCCTAAATAGATAAAATATACCACTACCGACGGTAACAATGATAAACTCGAAAATCACTTAACTTAGTGGGAGACAAATCTGAAGTGGGAGACTGAATCGAAAATGCATCAAGCTTGTGTTGTATTTATAGTTCATGACACCGCTGTATAAATCCTACAAAACTACGACAAAATTCATGGCAAACGGTCGGAAAATCAGTCGCTAATCCGGACTTGGCGCTCGTTTGTGGAGTATGGCCTAACCTTCCTGAGGCATGGGAAAAGACCCGTGCCCCTGCAGTGGGGACGATATGGGTTCTGAACGAAGATCAGTTAAAACGCGACCTAGTTCCTTGTCTATAATAATCAAGCATTATTAACAACTCCTGTTACCGAAACATTAGAACACAATTGTGTCGATTCGGTGTTTACGATTAAACTTATTTGACAGGAATAAACTTAATTTAAGCATCCTATCCTTGTGTTTTAGATACAGAGAGAAAAAGACAAAACACTTAAGTTTAGTTCAGTCAAATAAGTTTAATCTACTTAAGTTGAAAAACTTTTCATAGGTATTTATTTTTTGCAGGCAAGACTCTCTCGAAAGAAGCCAGCACCATGGGACGTCTTCAATACCTTCAACGTTGATGGAAAACATCTTGAGGACACCTGCACATCTGATTACTAGATGTGCATGAAGATTGCTTCGCACATGTCCGTAGGTGAAAATCTAAGTGTCCTTCACGTGACTGCGGGTGAAATGCAAAACCAGGCAACCGCCGTCTATAGCATGGGGATAGATTGGTAATTGCGCGCCACAGGATAAGAAGAAGAATAACTTCAAGAGCTGATGATGATAATCTGTTAATGAAGAGAGCTATCCGTCGACAGTATTGCCATTAAACACTGTCATGGAGTTGCTCTCTTTATGAACGGATGCTGATTCTACGAACATCCTGTATATGAGAAGAAAATTCAAGCAAGAAACGAAGAGATTTCGCTGTTTTTAGTTGCAAGAAGATTGGGAAATTTGAGGCTAACTAACGCTGAATATTTATAGGGTTATACAGGGTGGGTGTATTTTTACTACTCATACAATACAATTTACAGCTTTATTTTAGAGTTTACTCAAATCGCTAAAAAATAATTAAATAAGCTGTCTATATTTGACTACGACTTACTCGGTGGCTTAGTGGTTAGGTTAGGTTACTACTACTACTTACTACTGACTATCCGACGGTCGTGGGTTCAACCAGAACCCGAGTAAATATAATATTTCTGTGATGAGCAGATTTGTTTATTTCTTTATTTGCTCTGTTTCTGTGTCTGGTATATTATACAATGTAGTTAAGATCACACAACGTTTTTTAATAATAACTGTTAAGTTAAATTATTTAGTTAACTTTTTTGACACACTAGAAAATCAAGTAAAAATAGAAAAAACGTGTTAAAGGATGGTAAAACATATTTACTAGTATACAGGTTTCAGAAATACGGCATTTCGAATTTTGACAGTTCTCTTTGACAGTCCAGTATTTGAAATGTCGAATCACTTCATCACATTAGTGACGATCGATGGTAGAAGCAACTCTCAGGAGAAATTGGTTAATTGACTGCATCAGTAATCAATTACGAGATATTGATGTCGATTCGGAGTTTACGATTAAACTTATTTGACAGAACTAAACTTAATTTTAGTGTTTTGTCTTTTTCTCTCTATATCGAGGATAGGATGCTTAAATTAAGTTTAGTCCTGTCAAATAAGTTTAATCGTAAACACCGAATCGACACCACTGTTCACTAAACAGCTTTTGATGAAATCACAGAAATATCGCTACTTTTACCACTTGGTGTGGGAGCTTCATATTAGGTAGACAAAAAAATTACCTTTGAAAAGTGTACAGTGTTACCTACTTCTAATAAATAATTTTGATTTGATTTCACGTAGTTATATTTACTCGCTTGGATTATATAATATAATAATAAATATAAATACATAAATAATATAATTTATATTATTTATGTATTTATAAAAATTTCTTAATGCGTATGGAAAAAAACTGTATTAAATTATGACGTCATAGTTTACGTTCGGAGCTTTAATATATTATAGCTCCGAGCTGTAGCTACCTACATTGTATGAAATAAAACTACTTAAATAAAGGCGTGCTTTATTTACACAGTCTGTAATAAGTAGTCCACCTAACTTGTTTGCTGAATGATAGTCCTCGGTAATAATATCTTATTTAAATAAGTATTTGTGATAAACTTATGGAGATCCCAGACGTCTCTCTGATACAGAATAAATACAGAACAAACAGAATTTGACTGACTCGGTGGCTAAGTGGTTAGCGATCCTGACCTCAGATCCGAGAGTCGTGACACAGGGCAAACTTTTCTGTGATGAGCAGAATTGTTTGTTCTGAGTCTGGGTGTATTATATCTATATATATGTATGTATATCAGTCTCTGATTCCCAAGATACAGGGAATCCTAGTTTGGGGTCAGATGACCGTGTGTGATTTGTCCCAGATATTATTATTATTATTATAAACATAGTTTTACTTCAGGGACTTGTACGTACCTAACTAGGTACTTATTTGAGTGTTTATACGTCATTTAATTACTTTACTTTACTTTAAAAAAAACGGATTTCGTTTAAAACATTAATTTTTCAATTTAATGGGTGTCAAAAGTTTTTTTTTACATTAGTAAGTAATTTGATTGCCTTTGACTACATATCACGTGAAGGAAAGTGACGATATAGTCGAGGGTGGTACACACAAGCTCAAATAATGCCAGATTGTAAGTGTCAGGGAAATAGATGCAGGCAAGGAGTTCCACTCCTTCGTAGTCTGCATAATAATAATAATTGACCACGCTGAATACGTTAAAAACAACCGACTTCAATCGCAACAACTCCAATTTTGCTATGTTTTTGTTGATTTTCTCAAAAACAGCTGAATCGATTTCGATAAAATTTATATGGGACCACCTGTAAAGTATACCCTTTTAAACAAAAAAAGAATTTTCCAAATCAATTCAGGCATCTTCGAGTAATCGGTGAACATAAATAAAAAAAAATATAAAAAAAAGATTCCGACGAATTGAGAACCTCCTCCTTTTTTGAAGTCGGTTAACAATGAAAAAGCATAGCGCTTCGTGCAAGTAGGTGGAATGTCAACTATAAAGCGAGAAGAAACATCTTATTATTTTTTAACCGACTTCAAAAAAAGGAGGAGATTATCAATTCGTCGGAATCTTTAATTTTTATGTATGTTCCCCGATTACTCGAAGAGGCCTGAACCGATTTGGAAAATTCTTTTGTTGTTTGAAAGGGTATATTTTCCAGGTGGACCCATATCGTCCCTCGCACGACTAACACTTCTATCTCATTTTTCTCAAGTTCTTCAAAACAACCGTATTTCAGTTAGAAAAAATCCAAACTCAAATCATCAAATAATATATCTGAGACAGGAGAGTTAGTCGTGCGAGGGACAATATAAATTTTATCGAAATCGATTTAGCCCTTTTTGAAAAATCAACAAAAGCAAACAAAACCAGCAAAATTGTAGTAAGCAAAACAGTAACACTGTTACGGTTGAAGTCGGTTTTTTAACGTTTTCAGCGTTTTTTTTTTTTTTTTTTATGTGATAAGGAAGGCAAACGAGCAAGTCTGTCACCTGATGGTAAGTGATCACCACTGCCCATAGATACCTGCAACCCCGGAGGGGATTGCAGATGCGTTGCCAACCTAGAGGGCTAAGATGAAATGCCTCTTGTGCCTGTAATTTCCTCGGCTGTCTTACTCTCCTCACCGGAACACAACAGTGCAAGCACTGCTGCTTAGCGGCAGGATTAGCGAGTAAGATGGTGGTAGCGATCCGGACGGACCTCGCACAAGGTCCTACCACCCGCAGCGTTGTCAATTATCAATGACTTTATTTTTATCCAGCTGGCAAAAGCATCTTTACCATATAGCTATTAATTTAAGGAAAGCTCATTATTTCGAGAAAAATAGAACACTTATAACATAAAAAGGAGTTCGGTTATTTCTTATTATTCTACTTAAAAATTGGGAGAAAAAAATAACCAATATAGTCAACGGAATACATAAAAAAATTAGCTCTCTTAAATTCATTAAAATTCTTTACAAATCCCACAGCAAACTCGAGCAAACCATCTTTACTGCTTGGTTTTATGAAACCAGAGCATATTTGCTTTGAAAATTCCTCTGTCCTTATCTTACTAAATGATAACGTGTGTAAGACACTTAGGTACGTACATATGATAGTGATAGCGCTAACCAAACATGATAAGTGATAAGAACTCACCTGTTACTTGCGTTACAGTTAAACTAATGTAGGTAATACTAATAAACTCTGAAGTTTAATTCTGCCGCGCTTATGATAAGAGCAGTATTTGTTTTTGACTAAAATTATTAAATACAGATTTGGAATCAGTTTATCATGCTGATCAGTGAGGAAGAATTGAGAGCAGAATAAAAGTTGAATTTTGAAATTATATTGTATAAATAAACGTGCTTTTAAAAGCATAGTTTTTCATTTACCAGACTGTGTAAAAAGAATAAATACCTAAGTTTATTTGACTACCATAACTATAGACTAACTGTAGGGCATTTCGATTTTGATAAATTATAAAGCAGCATAAGAAGATCATAAAAAATATGAAAATATGCCAAGGTATAATAATGACAACATATCAAGAAGAAATTATGTTTTGACAAGAAATTTTATTTGTTCGGAAAGGCCCCATTTTCATATTTTTTAATCCGCAAGTGGTTTGCCGTTCGCACCATTATACCTGATGGTGAGTAATATCCGGGCTGACCCAGGTTCCACAACGCAATGGGGAACATCTTCATGCTGGAACTCATAAATGCTGTAAACATTGATGTTTGGCGGCAAGACTTAGACGGTGGTAGCTGCCAGGCAGTCGGGCTCTGAAAGCGCCCTGCCGACTACCAAGCAGAGTTTTAAAATGTTGGTTACAATAAATACTTCCCACGAATGTTTTATCAACTTATATCAGTCGATGAATTATTAACAAATTGATAAGATAATTTCATTAAAATCAGTGTAAATTATGCATTAGTTTCAATATGGCGACTGTCAATAGTGTTTTGGTTTTATTTCTGTTATTGTTTGTTGGAAAAGTTTTTAGTGATGTCCTGTGTGAACCTGGATTTTGCAGGGTAAGGACACATAAGGGCGAAAGACAACATATTCACAACTTAAACAAAACTTTTTTTTACTATTATACGCTTAACATGTTCTTTTGAATCGTCATTTTTTCTACCCAGTGTGAACTCCCTGCCATGCGAAACTTGTACACTAATTTCATTAAAATCAGTGTAAATTATGCATTAGTTTCAATATGGCGACTGTCAATAGTGTTTTGGTTTTATTTCTGTTATTGTTTGTTGGAAAAGTTTTTAGTGATGTCCTGTGTGAACCTGGATTTTTCAGGGTAAGGACACATAAGGGCGAAAGACAACATATTCACAACTTAAACAATTTTTTTTTTACTATTATAGGTACACTTAACATGTTCTTTTGAATCGTCATTTTTTCTACCCAGTGTAAACTCCCTGCCATGCGGAACTTGTACAATATGTGTACAATTAAACGTTTCGGGAGGTGTTAGAGGAGCGAGAAAAAACTTCCGAGCTCAAAAGAAACTCGCTACACCACTTTTTTTAAGTATTAATTTCTATGTGATGTCATAAATAAAGTTATGAGCTGGAAGATCTATAAAATATATTTGTCTTCACGTTTTGTTTCCCATTTATTCAATAAAGTTTCAGTGCATGCGATAAAACTTCATTCTGATTGAATATACTGGGTAGGTGTATGATCCGGTGACTGTGACTCTTCATACTTAAAAAAATCCGTTCTACGAATTTGCTGAACTCACAATAAAATCGTTTGTGTTTTCCATACTATGTCAAATAGCTGATAAATTTTGGCCGACTCTTCTCAAAGTGCGAAAAAAGACATTTTTTTTGCACAAATCACTGTTATCTAAGTAGCATCAGGAAATTAATTTACAAAAATCGTATACAGGGTGTAACTAAAACGTGTAGCCTTCACATGAAACAATCAATACTATCTATTACTTCGATTTCTTTTTCAAGAAAAAAGTTTCAATATAGGTACTTACATGACTTTCAAAACTCCAAACTATCGTCCTTAATTTTTTTTTTTATCCCTTTTTTTCAGGCACAAGGCCCATAGAAATATGTATATAAAATACGATACATTTAAAAACGTACAAATACTATACTATAACAATATAAAATTAATAATAACAACTAAGTAGGGTCTTTCTCTGGCCAGAAGTCGGGGCCTTAACAAACTTAACAACTTTTGTTCAACAACTACTTGTGCTGAAATATCAAAAAGCTATTTCGACATTTCATACAAACCGACCAGCTTATGGGCCTATTTTAAATAGAATTAAAAAAAATGGCCTTCCTCAGGCTCAGGGTAGTGTCTTAGCACCGCTCTTATTTAACATCTATACCAACGACCAACTGTCTAGCCTTAACACGTCCCGCTTCCTTTATGCAGACGATCTGGCACTGACCTCTCAAGCTACCAACTTCGGAGAGGTCGAGGCTAATCTGTCAGATGTTGTTGTAATAGTACATTTAATCATTGCTCCTCAGTTTGTCATGTTGTAATAGTACATTTAATCATTGCTCCTCAGTTGTGTTAATGTTAGGTAATAGTAATCATGTTAAGAAATCGCATATTAAAAAAACTGTCGACCGGCTTGTGGAGCTAAGCATTGAACGGAAATGTAAAATTACAGTATGTGCGTTTCCGTACTGTACCAATGAATCGCACGAATTTAATAAAAAAGTGTACAATTTGAATTTGTACTTATATAATCTGACATGTAGTCATAGCGACTTTGTTTTATATTTTGACACAAATAGCTTTATAAATAAGTTTAGATTGACCAATGATACAATGTATCTGCCTTTTGTACAAAAAAAAAGACTAGCTAATTCTTTAGCTTACAGTATTTTACACCGTACCGACTGTATTCAGTCGGTAATTACTTGCTCAACGACGGAGGAGATCGCCGCCGCCGGTGACGGTGACACAGGTATGGCGCAGCCAATAAATGTACTAGATAGTACTAGTACAGCCTGCGATGCCGGCGCTTGCGGTGGGGCTCTAACTCCTGATTTAAACTAGGTTCGAAGACAACGAGGAAGCCTAACTCTTTGAAATTAGTTCACCAAAATATACAAGGCTTTCTCGGCAAAGAATTCGAAATAGAATTATTCTTGGAAAAATTTAATATAGATGTTTTATGTATTACAGAACATTGGCTAAAGGAGCATGAAATGATTTTTAGTTTTGAAAATTATAATATGGCGAGTGCATTCAATCGAAAGACTGCAATACGTGGTGGCTCTGCTATATTAGTTAAAAATGCCTTAAAAACGAAAGTACGAAAAGATATCGTAAGTCTTTCGATTGAAAGTACTGTGGAACTATCTTGTGTTGAGCTAGAGAACCACATCATTATTTGTGTGTATAGGCCCCCATATGACGATAACTTTGCTCGTTTCGAATCGGTAATGGAGGACGTATTAAACATAGTAACTAAAAGCAAAAAATCGGTCATTATAGGCGGCGATTATAATGTAGATTTATTAGAAAAGAAGTCCCTAACGACAAGAACTATTTGTCTTTTCAAGTCGTTTGATTTAGATTACTTATTTTTAGAACCAACTAGGAAAACAGAGACTTCTGCCACTTGCATCGATAACATTTTTTGTAACTGTAGCCATGTAGAAAAAAAAGTAATCAACTGCCTAAGGTCTGATCATAGCGGACTAATGGCTAGCTTTCCTTTCAGGTCCGATATAAAACAAGTTAAAATACAATCGCGGCCTGTCACTGGTAAAAGAATAGAAAAGTATAAAAAAGCGTTAAATGACAAGCTGCCCATACCAAACTTTGATAATGAAGCAGAAGTCAATAGTATTTACAATGATTTGTTTATAGTTATAGACCGAGAATTTAAGAACATATTTAAAACTATGTCTATAAATATTAATAATAAATTTAAATTTTGTGAATGGGCTACAGCAGGAATTTATAAAAGCCGTCAAACCTTGTTTGAGCTTTATGAGAAAAAAACTTATATATTTGATGAAAATTTCAAAAATTATGTGAAACGTTATTCAAAAATTTTCAGAAAGGTATGCTGCGCAGCCAAATCTAATTACTTAGCCAGAAAGATCAAACTATCTGATAATAAAATTAAGACGGTTTGGAATATAATAAATAAAGAAACCGGTAAAGTCAAGAAACACGATAAAGATTTTGTTTTACAAACAGATAAAGGCAAAATAACATCTAACGCAGAAATAGCTACGGAATTCGAAACGTTTTTCACCAACATTCCACTTAGGATAACTGAGGCCCTGGACTCATCACCCTCATATGCTAAAAAAATATTAGAAGAAAATGTCATTCCTTGTGATGAAATATTCTATTTCAGTGAAATTGGACCTGAAACTATTGTTAAAACTTTTAAATCGCTTAAAGTGAAACAAACTGAAGACCTGTGGGGTTTATCAGTTAATTTAATTAGTTATGTAATTGACGAATTAGCGCCACATTTAGCATACCTTTTTAATATAAGTATTGAAAGTGGCGTCTTTCCAGATCTCATGAAGTGTAGTAAAATTATACCTCTTTATAAATCAGGTTCTAAAACTGAAGCGGGAAATTACAGACCAGTCTCTGTATTACCCGTTCTTAGTAAAGTCTTTGAAAAAATTATGCTAAACCAAATGTTACAACACTTTAATTTAAACAAACTTCTGCATAACCAACAATTTGGCTTCACAAAAGGTCGATCAACTACCGATGCAGGAGTAGCACTTATTCGAAACATCTATGATGCTTTTGAGGAATCACAAGATGCAGTAGGAGTATTTTGTGATTTATCTAAAGCATTTGATTGTGTTGATCATCAAACTTTGCTTCTCAAACTAAAACATTACGGTGTAGAGGATAGGGCCCTCAGTCTTCTTAATTCTTACCTAAACAATAGATTACAGACAGTCCAAGTAAATGGCACAAACTCTCTCGGCTCTACAGTAAAAATAGGTGTTCCCCAGGGATCTATATTAGGACCCTTTCTCTTCCTTGTTTATATTAATGACTTGCCATTTATGGTGCAACATCGCTCAAATATTGTGTTGTTTGCAGATGACACATCTCTTATTTTTAAGGTAGACAGGAAATACAGCAAAATTGACGAATTAAACAACACACTTTCAGAGATACATAAATGGTTTACTGTTAACAACTTGCTATTAAATGCTACAAAAACGAAAGTTGTAAAATTCAAATTACCAAATGTCAAACAAACTCACGATAATGTAATATTAGATAGTAATGTTTTAGAATTCGTAAATAGTACTGTTTTTCTTGGTATTACTTTAGATGCTTCCTTACAATGGGGACCACATATAGAAACCCTAGCAGGAAAGCTTAGTTCAGCTGCCTACGCCGTGAAGAAAATAAGGCAACTAACAAATGTAGAAACTGCTAGACTAGTCTATTTTAGCTATTTTCATAGTATAATGTCTTACGGCATCTTAATTTGGGGACATGCGGCTGACATAGAAACTATTTTTATACTGCAAAAAAGAGCCATTCGCGCTATCTATCAGTTGCGATCTCGAGAGTCGTTGAGGAACAAGTTTAAAGAAATAAATATCTTAACTGTTGCCAGTCAGTTCATATACGAAAACATCATGTATGTTCGTAAGAATTTAGAGTTATTTCCAAAAAACAGTGACAGGCATAATTTTAACCTTAGAAATAGAAATAATATTGAAGTTACTTATTCGAGACTGAGTAAGGTAAATAAGTCGTTCATGGGGCAGTGTATAAAATTTTACAATAAAATACCTGAAAATGTTACAAGTTTATCCGAAAATAAGTTTAAAACTTATGTAAAGAAATGCCTGTGTTCAAGAGGATATTATAAAACCATAGATTATGTAAATGACAAAGATGTGTGGACATGTATAGATCCTTCAGCTCATAGCTTTAGTAATAACATCAATTGTAATAGCTATTAAGTTTTTATTTCAAAAAATGTGTTGGGGCGAGTTTCTTTGGGGCTCGACGTTTCTTCTCGCTCCGCTAACACTTCCCGAAACGTTGAGTGTACAAGTTCCGAGTGGTAGGAACTTTGTACTAGGTAGAATAATATGACGATTTAAAAGTATGTGTAAAGCATCTACTTAAATAAAAAAGATTTTTGATTTTGATTTTTGATTTTGATGCTCTCGGCAACTTAAGTGAGTTCTATCATGCTAATTCACTTAAGCCCAACCCGAGCAAAACCCAGTCCTGCGTATTCCAACTTCGCAATAGAGAGGCGGGCCGAAAGCTTAACATTGTGTGGCAGGGGGTGCCTATTGAGCACAGCCACTTCCCCAAGTATCTTGGTGTTTATCTGGATTGGTCACTCACACTAAGGAAAAACTGTGAAAACATCAAACAGTAGGTGCACACCCGAAACAGCCTCCTGCACCGATTAGTCACCACCAAATGGGGAGCTTCTCCGGACGTTGTGCGCACAACAGGGTTGGCGCTTTCCTTCTCTGCGGGTGAATATGCATGCCCTGTATGGAGCCGGTCAGCCCATGCAAAGCTAGTGGATACAGCTTTAAATGAAACGTGCCGGATTATTACTGGTTGCCTCAAACCGATTCCGGTACAAATGCTGTACCCACTAGCAGGAATAGCGCCTCCAGACATCCGCAGAGCATCAGCAAGCACTAGTGAGAGGGCCAAAATGGAGAATGACACACGGTACCCACTTTTCAACAGTACCACCGTGCCGCATAGGTTGAAAAGCCGCAATAGCTTTCTTAAGTGTGTGGTTCCTCCAACTGGCGAATACTCTCATTCTAGATGCCAGCTGTGGCGGGATAGTGCCACCCTACCCACCCCCTTTGTCCCCCCTCCGAGGACCCTCCTCCTGGACATGAGTTGCCTTGGTCAACCTGGAAGTCTTTAAACAGACTTCGGACTCGTGTTGGCCGTGAAGCAAGGAGAACATGTTCAGGTGGGGGTTCTCGGATGGCTCCAGTTTGGGATGCAGGTGCGGTTTCGTTCCGCAAATTATGGAACACTTAATTTCTTGCCCCGCGTGCCGTCACCTGCACGCAGGAAGAACTAATGGAGGCTACTGAGAATGCTATACTCGTAGCTAAATTTTGGGCCAGCACGATTTAGTTAGGATTGTTATCGACTCGATAAGAAGAAGAAGAATAGAATTCTCTTTATTTGGTATTCATTCTATTCCTTCAATACACAAATGTTAATTGCATCATACTTTTTAATAAGATAATTAAATGTAAGAGAAGTAGTGCTGTAAACTATGCTGAAAGAACACAATAAAATATATTAAATTCCCACAGACATACAGATTGGAAGAAGGCTGCGCGACTCCTGCGCAGCACTGCCGCATCAACAATGCCACCCACACAGGCATCTGGCTACCCTCACCTACTCTATGCAACTGCTGTGACTTCTGCCTTCCTTTCTATGGTACGTAAGTACAATTTATGTCGTTAACAACTCAAATCGTCCCCACTGCAGGCGTCTCATCTGTAGTCAGTTAACCGAGTTAAGTGATCGATGCGACCACGCAAGCCGCACTGAGCCACGACCGCTTACAAGGATTTAGCAACTTTTTAGACCCCCACTCCCCCCTGGTGATACGTGGTGATGTTTTAGACTACCCCACCCCCCACCCAAAATCTCGTGTATATTTTGATACAAAATATTATCTTTAAATACAGGTATAATGTAATTTAATTCTGGAAAATTAAGGACTGTGATAAAAATTTCCATACAGACATTCAGGTTGCAGGTTGTTTCTGACTGCCTGAAGCCGTTTCGAACCCTGGGAAGTGTTAAAAACAACATAACAACAACAGTCCGACGTTTGGAAATTACTTTAGAAATCGCGCGTTCACCGAAAAAATAATACACGTGATATCTCAGTACACCCCCTCCCCCCTTGTGATATTTTGAGATTTTTTTCTTCCCCCCCTTTTGAGCATCACGTGATTAATGGACAATCCCTTATGTATGTATTCTTTGTAAATCATCATCAGCCGAAAGACGGCAAGGATTTCCACACCGACAGGTCTTGCGCTGCCCGCATCCAGCGGCTTCCCGCAACCTTCACCAGGTCATAGATCCACCGAGTGGCGCCTGCCCACTTGCCCACGCTACGCCTTCCGATACGTGGTTGATAATTTTTTAAAAGCATCCTTTAATATTTGCAGGCAAGAATGAGGCATGCAGCGTCGGCGGACCCGGTCTGGGTCATACAGTCGGCCGCTGCGGTCCCGGACTGACTTGCGTAACGGACACCGACGGACATAGCTACTGCAGGCGAAGTACAGTGTGACTACGATCTTCTGGCGTGTAAATGACATTGACAGGAGGGCGCTTTTGTCGCAAATCTGACATGTATTTCATACAAATAGTGTCATTTTTCAAGACGGCGGTGTTAGTACCGGCATTTCACCACACGCCAAAAGATCGTAGTAGGACTGTTTGCAAGTTATATTGAAAAGCTGTGGACCTTGGTGACCATCATAACCACCCTGATAACAATCACCTCCATGGTTTAGTAGCTAGTCCGGTCACTTCACATCAGGAGCTCGCAGGTTCAAGACAGTCAGTTCCCCATTACCGTCACCACTTAAGTATAATACCATCAGGTGAGATCTGCCCTCATAAGAAGGAATACCGTAAAGTATACGGAAACTCCAGAGATGATGCCAAGGAACTTCTATTCTATTCTATTCTATTTTTCTATTTGGCATTCCACATCTCATATCGAGCGTGATTTTGCCAATGTCAAGTGAAAAATGGGAGAATCTTCAATAAAAAAAAATGGCGAAACGCCAATGTCAAGTAAAAGACGCGGCTCTAAGGGTGATGGGCACTTAAAGACGCTCCACGTGGTGGTTCGTTGTTGGAACTCGGAAAACGGAGCTGTCTCCCGAGTTAATCCTCTTCTTATGACCACTTATCACTGAATCGGAATCACATCACAAAAATAACGTTGAGACTGCTCTAAAATGGAAATAATTAAAAAATTAACTCAGCAGACGTGTGCTCGGTACAAGTCCCGGCAACCCACCGCCAAGGAACTTATCAGTTGTGGCTAAAAAAAACATCTTCAACCATCATCATTCGTCATTCACCTTCCTTTTTCTTTGTACCACCTAAAATTTCAAAAGTACTTTTTTTACACCTGTAGGCTTAGTTGTTGTGTAAAAAAAAACGTTAATTTTCCTTTTTTTATCCACTATTGTTGAGTCTTACAGTTAATAGACACATGGTTGTGACCCTAATAAGTTTGTTAATATTGTACCTGTACTTATCAAGAAGCCTCGCTCTTCCTTATCAGATAGTAAAAGAAAAATAAATCCACTTCGTCGTCTTCCAGTGGAGTCTACCTGCCACTCAGCTCAAGATGACTACGACAACAGACACGCGAATGGGGAAGTAGGGGCGTTAGAGTTCAGACCAGTATGCGATGGAAAGGGTAAATACGCCACCCACGATTGTGTTCCTGCACACACGTGAGTAATGAACGAATAAAAACACTTAGACACAACACTAAAGCTTTTTCATCAATCTAAAACGGAAGATATTAAGTACTTACCTATGAAATTTGCGTTTCAGTTTTGAAAGTTCAACAGAATAATATTACCCCAAAAATGAATTTACTTCCATTAAATTATATATAATTTTCTAGCTACATTCAAGGTCTTTCATGAATTAGTGATGTCATGTCTCTTATGTAAAAACTTACTGAGTAGGGTTCCATTAAATACTGTATTGGAGTTTTCTTAGAGCTCTATTGGGTCAATTTTTTCTACCAAAAAAAAAACGAAATTATCTGAAAATCGTGAAATATTATGCGCAATATGTTCAAAAATACATATGGTAACCAATAACACGATGGGATAAGTGTAGCCTTCAAAAATAAAAAAAGTATTTTTTTAACGAAAAAATGGAGATTTTCAGTGACGAAAACATCCATTTTCACAGTTTCTACACCACTGTGCTCTCAAAATATTCAGACAACGTGCATTTAGCAAGCATTATTTTATTTCTAAATGTCCAATGGTACTTTGAAAATAATTAGTTGTTTTAAAACCTTAATTATTTTATATTAATTTTGTCTTTGAATATTTTTAGCTAAACGTCATTTTCATAGGTAAGCACCTAATATAAACAATATAGGTACCATCTTATCTAACTCTTGCCGCCAAACTTCAATGTTAATAGCATTGATGTGTTCCGGCATGGATATAAGATAGCCAGTTCCCCTTGCGTTGGGGAATCTTGGTAAGCCCGCTTCCATCTTCGACATCATCGTCACTTACCACCAGGTGAGATGATGCCAACGGCTTTTCCGTTGTGGATAAAAAAACTACATGTCTTATCGCTAAAGAGCGATCTCTTCCAGACAACTTGCCTTGCCTAACTTGTCTCGTTTTACAGATGTTTCTGTCAGTCAGAGGAAGGAGAACGTTTGTTCGGTGAAGTTTTGTATCAAGGTGTTTCAACAACACAGAATATGCATTGCGGTGAGTCCATTATCCAGCCCAATATCGTGTGGTATGAGACCATTCATAGCGGCGGCCATACCCATTGCGAGGCTCCGGGCGGCGGGTCTTTGCGAGGCCCTTTGCTGTTCGTGAAAAGTATGTGATGCGAAAGTAGGTCTGGTTGTATGGTTTAGGTATTTGTCATGTTTGGCGAGATATGCTAAAGTAATAAAAATAAATAAAATTTTAGTTTTAAAATATTTTGCATTGAAAGATTTAGAAAATTAATACAGAGATGATAAATGTTAAAATAGGTAGATGTTTGGCGGCTTTTCCTAAGACTAAATTTTTTAATTAAAGCCATTTAAAGCACAATCATCTAACGAATGAGCTACGTCATTTTCGATTGAAAGAATAGCAAGGGCTGAAAACCGATCTTGTGTCATCGAATTCCTCAAATATGTTTTAATAATATTAAGCCTCAAAAAACTCCTTTCAGCAGACGCAACTGTAACAGGTGTGGTGGCAATAATTCTCAGGACTATTTCGATAGTGGGGTAAACTTTAGTAGTTATTTTTTATTATGTGTTTCAGCACCGAGATAATGTCGTCGTTTCCTTCATACACACCGATGAACATATTCAGTTCTTCGTACAATTCATGTCCATCAATATCACATGATTCTCCTGCTGTCATAGATATTTGCAAGTCGCTGCATTGCTTCAAAAGTTCACTATCACTAATTTCCTTTAATCTTTTTATATTATACATGAAACCAAATATGCTCTCATGATGTTTAAGTGCCTCAAACCTAGAATAGCAGCAGAACCTTAATAAATAATAGATCAAAATTAAAAATTTAAAATAAAAAAATATACATAGTTCAAAAAAATCTATATTTAAAAAAATGCTTGGGTTGTAGCGCGAGGCCTGGGTTGTCCGCCTAAGTTGCATCGTGGATTTTTAGATAAAATTATCAAGGATGAGGCCACACTTTGCATTGCGGCGCTTCACCGCACGGGTGGCCAGTTTTGCGGCGAAACCTTTGCGGTGCAGCCTCTGCTCTGGCAAAAGAAGACGCTATTTTTTTTTCAGTTATACTTTTAAACTGTCTCTTGCCAATACGCTATCTGGGTGGTCGGTGAACTGGGATGCTTACTTTACGGCAGCAACGCTTCCAAAAAGCGGCTTAAAAGTTATTATATAAATGAATCATCTCACGTAAGCTTTCATTTTCTTTCAGGTTGCTCACGACTTCACGAAAAAATTAAGCGCTCTATTGCCCCAGGGGTACCTTACCCAGTCGTGGGGCCTCGCTGCACCGCTGACGGAAACTTCAACCCTGTGCAGTGCATCAATAGGGTGTGTTATTGCGTGAACCGAGTCACTGGCGTGATACAGGGTGATGAGAAAGTCGAGCTGGATGAGGAACCGATCACTAAGTTGAGTTGTTGTGAGTAATCAAATTACTTATTTCTTAAAATATTTACAATAACAACATTAAAAATTGACAACCATCACCACTGAACTGATCCCGTAAGGGATAAGTCCGCCATTGCGTATTTTTACAGTTACTTTTAAGTTTTGTACATTCATTTCTATTTGCAATAAAGAGTTTACAAACAAACTGATTTCCTAGTTAAAATCAGCGCATTGAAACCTTCTTCCAAATTAAGCATTCGTTTAAGAACTGAGTGAGAACCTAGATTCAAATAAAATAAAAACGTTCCAAACCTATCTTTTTTTGGCTTTCCAAGCCTTTTATATCTACGCTCCCCGTTTAAGAAAAGTCATTTTATTATACAGGGTGTTAAAAAAGTGCGTTTCAAATTTTATGGGGTTACTCAGACTAAATTTTTTTTCAGTTTCCCATACAAATTCTTTGAAATTTTATTATTAAATTTGAAATTTTATGGGGTTACTCAGACTGAATTTTTTTTTCAGTTTCCCATACAAATTTTTGATTCACTATTCCGATTTAGTATGTGAAAGTGAAAAAAATTGTAGATTGGATTTGTTTCCAAATTTTTCCTGTATATTATTCTGAGTAGTCCCTTAAGATTGCAAATGCACTTTCTTAACATCCTGTAAAAATATTTTTTTTTAATGTACCAATTTAAAACTAATGTAAACGTTCTTCCAGACGATCGTACCTTAGACCTATTCCCAGGACAAAGCCAGGGCGAACCCCCATACAACTTCACGACCCCCTGTTTAGAGGACATGATACGGAAGATTAATCTCCTCCATCAGAGTGAGCAGGACGGGTATAACGTGAACTTCTTTAGCAGTGTAGACGAGTGTCTGCCAGACGGCACTTATGGGAGGGTTGCTAGGAATGAGAACGGAACGTAAGTGTAGAAAGCACCTATCTATCTATCTATCAGCCGAAAGACGTCCACTGCTGGACAAAGGCCTCCCCCAAGGATTTCCACACCGACCGGTCCTGTGCGGCTCGCATCCAGCGGCTTCCTGCAACCTTTACCAGGTCGTCGGTCCACCGAGTCGGGGGCCTGCCCACACTGCGCCTTCCGGTGCGCGGTCGCCATTCGAGAACTTTACTGCCCCAACGGCCATCTGTTCTACGAGCTATGTGCCCTGCCCACTGCCACTTAAGTCTAGCGATTCTGAGAGCTATGTCGGTAACTTTAGTTCTCCTACGTATCTCCTCATTTCTGATTCGATCACGTAGGGAAACACCAAGCATAGCACGCTCCATCGCCCTTTGGGTGACTTTGAGCCTTCTTATAAGGCCCATAGTAAGCGACCATGTCTCGGATCCATATGTCATCACTGGCAACACACACTGGTCAAAGACTTTAGTCTTGAGGGACTGCGGTATTTTGGACGTAAAGATATTGCGAAGCTTCCCGAACGCTGCCCAGCCGAGTTGGATTCGACGATTGATCTCTTTCTCGAAGTTGGACCTACCTAACTGGACTGTTTGTCCCAGGTATACGTATTCGTCAACAACTTCGAGTGTAGAGTCTCCAACCTTCAGAGGAGTGGGTGTAACACGGACGTTTGACATGATTTTCGTCTTATCCATGTTCATTTTAAGACCCACTTGTTGGGAGACTCTACTAAGTACTTCGAGCATTGCGCCTAGGTCTTCCAAGGTCTCAGCCATGATCACGATATCGTCAGCAAATCGAAGGTGAGTGATGTACTCGCCATTGATGTTAATGCCGAGTCCTCTCCAGTCCAGAAGCTTGAAAACGTCTTCCAGTGCAGCGGTGAACAGTTTCGGAGATATAACGTCTCCCTGTCTCACCCCACGCTGCAGCCGGATAGGTTTCGAATTCTGATCCTGGAGGTGGGCCGACATGGTGGCGTTTTCATACAAGCACTTCAACACTTCGATGTATCGATAATCAATTTGGCACCGTTGGAGAGACTGCAACACAGCCCAGGTCTCGATCGAATCAAAGGCTTTCTCATAGTCCACAAACGCCAAGCATAGTGGCCGATTATACTCTTCGGTCTTCTGTATAATCTGCTGCAGCGTATGTATGTGGTCTATGGTACTGAAGCCTTTTCGGAAACCGGCTTGTTCGGGAGGCTGGAAGTCGTCAAACCTGCGTGCGAGACGATTCGTAATGACTCTCGAAAACAGCTTGTAGACATGGCTCAGGAGTGAGATGGGTCTGTAATTCTTCAGCAGAGACTTATCACCCTTCTTGAAGAAGAGCACCACCACACTCCTGTGCCATGCTGTAGGCGTTCGTCCCTCGAGCATGACGGAATTAAATAGCTTCTGAAGAGCTATAAGTACCGGTTCTCCACCTGCTTTCAGAAGCTCAGCCGTAATTCCATCATCACCCGGTGCCTTGTTGTTCTTAAGCTGTTTGAGAGCCATTCTAATCTCGCACAGGCTGACGTCTGGGATATCTTCGGTATAGTGTCGGGACAATCTGGCTCTCGGGTCTTCAGCCAGATTGCTGACAGGTAAGCGTGTAGTCATGTATAATTGTCCGTAGAATTTCTCAACCTCTTCCAACAGCTCGGGCTTGGACGACACGACTCTGCCATCCTCGGTCTTCAGCTTTGTCAGTTGGCTTTGACCAGCAGACAGATCCCTTGCGAATACTTTTGACCCTTTATTGCGCTCGATAGCCTCTTTAATACGATTGGTATTAAATTGGCGTATATCACGGGTCAAGGACTTGGAGATCTGTCTGTTTAGTCGCCGATACTGACAAGCATCTTCAGAGGATTTCAGAATCAGGCTTCGTCTTTCCTCCATGAGCTCGCTGGTGAGGTCCGAGATACGAGATGTTCTTTTTAAACGGCCGGTTTTGAAGGCCTTATTCCCAGCCGTTTGGACAATTTCCATGAACCTGTCGTTATAATTGTCCACATTTTCGCATTCTCCTAGGCATTCGAAGCGGTTGTGCAACTCGTGTTGAAAGCTTTCGGGGTTTTGGAGTTTGGATAGGCGCTGGTCGGAGCGTGGACTTCATCAGTCGACATCTTTCTAGCTTTGTTTTTAGATTCAATGTGCCTCTTACCATTCGGTGATCGCTTCCTGTCTTCAGCGAGTTGATCACAGAGACATCATTGAATATTTGCCTTTTTGTCGACAAGATGAAGTCAATCTCATTTTTTATTACGCCACTGGGATGCAGCCATGTCCACTTGCGGTGTTTTGACTTTTTGAAGAAGGAGTTCATCATGAAGAGGCCCTCCTTCTCCATAAAGCCAGCCAGCAGCTGACCCCGCGCATTCCTCTCTCCGTATCCAAATTTCCCCACTCTCAGCTCGTTGTCCCTTCGTTTGCCTAGTTTCGCGTTGAAGTCCCCCATCACAACGGTGAAATGGGTCCTGGAGCTATGTATGGCTCTGGAGATATCCTCATACATAGCCTCCACCTCTTCGTCGGGGTGTTCCGCGGTCGGCGCATATACCTGTATGACCTTCAGCGAATACCGTTTGGTGATTCTGAGTATAAGGTACGCTACCCTCGTCGAAACACTCTCGACCTGGACCACGTTGTTGACAAGGGACTTGTGGACAATAAACCCGACACCACCCTGGGACAGTTGGTCGCCCTCCCGGAAATAGAGCAGGTTTCCGGACTTAAGGATCATGGTGTCCTCACCCTCTCTTCGGACTTCACATAATCCCACAATATCCCATCGTAACCTGCTCAATTCCTCCTCCAGTTCAGCGAGTCTTTCGTCCGTTCGCAGTGTGCGCGTGTTATAGGTTGCCAGGGCCAAAGGTTTTTGTTTTTGGTAGCCTGGCCTCTGCCGGAGATTCTTCGCACCCCATGCCCCGCCGTTACCGTGGCCGCTACCGGAGTCAGGAATAGCGGGGCTGCCGGGGACTAGGGGCCGTTGTTTCGGGTTCCTAATCATATTTGGGGGGTAGTTGCCATAATCGCCACGCTTGGCATGCGGGTTGGCGATCGCAGTGTGGCGTGAGCCAAGATGGTACGCGGGAAAGACGCTGCTGCCCATCCTCCGGTTTATGGATCCCTTAGTCACCTTTTACGACACCCACGGGAAGAGATGGGGTGGTGCTATTCTAAGGCCACACCACAGGCCAAGCACCTATTGGCGGTAATTGCATTTGGTAGCGTTTTTTATAATCATCATCATCAGCCACAATTATGTCCACTGCTGGAATAGGTCTCCCCAATAGATTTCCACACCAACCGGTCTTTCGCTGCCCGCATCCAGCGGCTTCCCGCAACCTTCACCAGGTCATCGGTCCACCGAGTGGGAGGGGTCATACGCTGCGTCTTCCGGTGCGCGGTCGCCACTTGAGAACTTTAATGCCCTAACGGCCATTAATCCTAGCTTCGCCCATAATAATATTCGGCTTGGGCATTAGGTACCTTTTGCTATTCGTCCGAAAGTTTTTCGTCTCAGTGTTTGATATCTATTTTACAATTCGCACCAATATTTCACTTTGCGTTAACCCTAACAGTTGGGTTCCAATCACACAACAGAGAACTTCTTTCAAAATGTGTTGCATTTTTTCGCAGAAAAATATGCGTGGACGTAAACGGAAAGAAAATAGGCGACTACGAAGCACTGCCGAACACTCCCGAGTACCACTCTATGGATTGCAGTAAGTTAAACTTACTCATAATATCAAAATTTAAATAAATTACCAATCCCAACAGTAGAAGTCAAATAACTCGAAAACTACTGAACGGATTTTCACCAAACACCGCTCAGAACCCTGCTTTCAATCGAAAGAAACTGCATTCAAATCGGTGTACCCGTTTGAGAGCTGTGATGCCACAGACATACACACACGCATACACAAAATTAGGTTTAAAACAATTTATCGCAATGTTCCACAGAATGCGCTGAAACCTCACTCCTAATGTCAACGTCGACGGAGAAACCTGTTTGCTGCAAGAACGGCAATTATCGTCCCGTGCAGTGCCGTCGCGGCCAGTGCCGCTGTGTGGACGGCGATGGACGTCAAACCGGCCCCAACCGTAGCGACGTCACACTGTTGCCGTGTTACTCCCCGGATTGGAGAAATTGCTGAATTAGGTCTATACGAAATACTTGAAAATTAATTATAGTAACTGGTTCTACCCTACAAAAGTTAATTATTTTTCCCTAAGAACCTATCACACCCCGGAGACTTCATACTTTCGCGCCATTGTTTACTAATAGACATTCGTGTCAGTGACCCCAGCAAGCACTTTTTTCCTGGGGCTCCTAGGAGAATCCTACCTATCTCAAATTTTAGAGCATAATTACAGCAATTATCATGCCAAGGGAAAAAAATGTAGCACCCATACTTTTCGAGATACGAGCTCCTAAAGGTGTGCTTGCTGGATGGCATGCCATCCAGCAAGCACAACTGGTGCACAAAAACTACAAAGAGTTGGGAAAAAAATTTGATGCACAGATTTAGAGCATCATAAAGTGAGTCGGACTGCAAAGTTTCATGAATGTCATGTCTATAGTTTTCTCGCTAGAACGCAAAACCTGCTTCACGTTCTTTTCACGAATCTTTCTAGCAGTCACATCAGATCTCAGCAATTACAGCATCTTGGTTCAAAATTTTTATGCCAGGATTTAGAGCAACACTAAAAACCTATGCTGAATTATTTTTGAATCCCAAAAATCAGTACTTTTTGTGCTACGAGCCAATGTTTTTTCCTTGCTGGGTGGACATGACAAAAGTGAAAAAGCTGTATAGCTTTGAAACTAATACGAATACAAGACTGGTTCTTATGCTCAGATTTAGAGCAAAATTACAGCATTCTGCTCAAAAAAAACTAGAATCCCAAACGTTATAGTTATAGCGGTAGACGCTAAAAACTGATTTTTCCCGCCAATTTTTTGAATAATTACGGCGAGTCGCGGCAGATTGCGATGTTGCCACTCTTATTTTTTTTAGTTCAAGCAATAACTGACTTTGTGTTGTAAAAATATAAGGTACATTTCAGTTTCAATCTATCGATTGTCACTTGCATTGATATAGACTAGAAACGAGGGCGATTTTATATATTTCTGTGGGCCTTGTGCCTGAAATAAACTGATAGATAATAATAACTGGGACAAATCACACACTGTCATCTAGCCCCAAACTAGGATTCCCTGTATCTTGGGAACCAGAGACTGATATACATATATACATGTCTATTGTCCTTTTTTTTTTTGCTATCATTTCTTATTGTGTTTCTGTAAACTTATTTATAGAATGTTTCCATTTCTTTTTTCTGTATCCGATGGAAGACACTAGTTCTCCCGACACAGGGAATCCTAGTGGGAGAACTAGAGCGGCACAAAATATGTATCTAATTTTAAGAAACAAATAAAGAATTATTATTATTATCTATCAGTTTATTTCAGGCACAAGGCCCATAGAAATATATAAAATCGCCCTCGTTTCTAGTCTATATCAATGTAAGTGCCAATCGATACATTGAAACTGAAATGTACCTTATATTTTTACAACACAAAGTCAGTTATTGCTTGAACTAAAAAAAATAAGAGCGGCAACATCGCAATCTGCCGCGACTCGCCGTAATTATTCAAAAAATTGGCGGGAAAAATCAGTTTTTAGCGTCTACCGCTGTAACTATAACGTTTGGGATTCTAGTTTTTTTTGAGCAGAATGCTGTAATTTTGCTCTAAATCTGAGCATAAGAACCAGTCTTGTATTCGTATTAGTTTCAAAGCTATACAGCTTTTTCACTTTTGTCATGTCCACCCAGCAAGGAAAAAACATTGGCTCGTAGCACAAAAAGTACTGATTTTTGGGATTCAAAAATAATTCAGCATAGGTTTTTAGTGTTGCTCTAAATCCTGGCATAAAAATTTTGAACCAACCTCACTTTATGATGCTCTAAATCTGTCCATCAAAATTTTTTCCCAACTCTTTGTAGTTTTTGTGCACCAGTTGTGCTTGCTGGATGGCATGCCATCCAGCAAGCACACCTTTAGGAGCTCGTATCTCGAAAAGTATGGTTGCTGCAATTTTTTCCCTTGGCATGATGATTGCTGTAGTTATGCTCTAAAATTTGAGATAGGTAGGATTCTCCTAGGAGCCCCAGGAAAAAAGTGCTTGCTGGGGTCACTGACACTAGACATTCATGTTTGTACACATGTAAATGTGTGCGTGATGTACCAGGGTTGAATCGAGGTTCAATTAGCCCTCATTGTTCTTTATTGTTAGCTAGACTTTTACAAACTACTACACCTTCTAGTTTTTTGTTTTTAGTGTTTACCAGTTTTGTAGACTGAGTTATCGTTTCAAAAGTCGAGCAACAAATCTTGAGTTGATTTTTTAGTCCACCAGTGTAGTTTTGATCTTTTAATTACAAATAGTTTTATTTTATTCTCTCAGTAGTTCTACTTAATTTTAAAGTTTGGTAAAAAATAATATTTTAGTCAAAATTGATATAGATATTTAGAAAAAAATTCTTTTGCAAAATTTTACGTTAGAAAACAAGAAAAAAAATATAAATAAATAAAACACTAGTTAACTGGGTACTTGTATATTAGTTCGGTAGTTATAAAATTACTAATCGACTAAATATAGGTACAATACACATCATAAGCCATAAATAACAAATTCAACAATAACACTATTCACATTGCTTGCATATATTTACATAAAAAAACTTTTAAGAGGATCCTTGCATTAAAAAGAAAAACATACATAAACTACTTATCTTTTTTTCTTTTCGAAATGTACAATTTTGAATAATAAGACCACACTGATTCAAAAATCCAAAATTAAATATGTAATATATCTGTTACCAACATTGTTTTCATATTCAAAAAAATATTTTGACATAAAAAGACGTTAAAACAAAATGTCATGTAATCACTCCATAAATTACGGGAGTATTTTTTTAAAATGTCTCTCACAAATTTCATAACACCTTATAAACACTAGCTAAAAATGTTATACAGGGTGTAACATTCAAGGTGTGCAATATTTACGGAGGAGATTAAGCTTCTCAAACTGATTACGAATCACTAAAAAAAGTAGGCATCTTAAAAAAAACATATTTTCAAATGATTTTCAGAATAGGTAACTTTTTTCTATCGACTTTCGATAATAATCCCCCAACGGCGCGGCTCAAGGTCGCGCGACTACGCAGCAGCACAGGCAGCGGCGCTTATACGCGCGTCACAGAGCAGACACGTTCAGTATTCTAATGCCACAGAATAGTTAAAATGATACAAAAAAAAAAAATATTAATTAATTCAATTTAACTTTAATCATGAATTTGATAAATTATTTGTAATAAATAAATGTTAATGCATCTTCTCAACAAATATTGCACACCTTGAATGTTACACCCTGTATAAAAAAGCTTAAATCTGCTATAGAAGACAGCACATTTTATAGGTTCTTCTTCTTCTTATCGTGTGGCCACTTCTATCCACAAGGTATAGACGGCGGTTGCCTAGTGTTGCACTTAGCGTCACCCGCGGTCACGTGTAGGGTATTTAGATTTACACCTACGTCCTATGTGCAACGCGAACATCATACACATCTAGAAATCAGATGTGCAGGTTTTCTCACGATGTTTTCCTTCACCGTTAAAGCAGTCGGTATGAAAATGCACGTAAGTTTCGAAAAACTCATTTTGGTGCACTGGCCAGGATTTGAACGCACGACCTCTGGTTAGGAGGACGAAGTCAATACCGCTTAGCCAACGAAGCTTTTTTTATTTATATTATATATTTTATAGCTTATGCGTTATTATTTTATAGCATTTAGCAAAGTCAGCATTTTAATTTTGGCAATGTTATTTCCAATTCAATTTTCGTACCGAATTAAGGTGTTATTTTTTAAAACAAAATGCTGAATAAATAAGAATTGGGAATGTCTGGGGTAAGTTCACTAAATATCGAATAATGGAAGCTTAATGGATGTAACTAAGAAATTAATTACAGTTTAATTATTTTTAAATTAATTAAATTATAGTCAATCCTGTTAGGGGTTAATATTTTAACATATAAATACTTTAACATCTGTTCTAAATGCCGGAAAAAAAATCGCATTTTGACTAGACATCGCGTTGAGTATCAGCAAATTTATAATTAATTATATTGGTTATGTAAAAATAAAAACAATTTGTAAAGATTTTGAATGAAGAAAAGGGAAAGCAAATATTTTGTCCGATACCAAGATTTTTCTATTTAAAAAGGACTTGAGGTTTCTTTTACAAGTTCTAGAAAACATAAGTAGCGCGCCAATAAATGAAAATAATATTAATTAAATATAATTAATAATGAAATAACAATCTACATCTACAGCTAGGAAGATTCGAACAACTTAAATTATATAAATAGTATGAATAAATTAATTTTTTTTTTTATGTTTTCTTCCGTTTATTTTTATATGCAAATACTAATGTAATATATTTACCAAGGCACAATTTTTGAGCCTTGATTTAAAGTAAGAGTCTCCCACAAGAAGTGCCCCCCATACCAACTCATAGTGAAAACAATTTTGAAAATGAATAGGCCAATTTTAATGAAACTTTATACACATGAGCAAAACGCAAAATTCTATTTATATCCGCGATTTGTTTGAAAAATAAAAAGAAATATGAGAAAAAGAAATTTGAAGTATAAGTTTGTATGGGAGCAGATTTCTTGTAGATCCTCTTAAATATATATATCTACAGTAAAAGTTATGATTTCCCGTTCCAGAACCAACGTAAGATTTACCTAACAAGACTGTCCCTTTCACTCTTAAAAAAACACAGTTGTCAGGGTAAAAAAATACTCTCACGAAAACGTTCTGGAACGCACTCTCAAACTATTGACCACCATTGACTTAGCCTTCACTAGTTCCGATTGGTTGGCATCACGTGATTATCAGCCAATCATCAAACAGTATCCACAACACGGGCCGTTTTCTCTTCAACCGAAAACATCAGATCATTTTAAAAATTTTAGGTAACTATCATAGGAATCGAGGTCCATAAAATTAGGACCACTTTTTTCAAAAGACCTCTCCTTCATATCGGATGTTGCAAAAGTTATATGTATATACATAGCTCCGGACACTCCATGTAAATTTTCCGGGTTATTTACCTACTACGACCTCCCTTTCTAACACGTAGGAGCGAGCGAGATAACTGAATGACGACTGTATGGATCGTCACCGTATCTTACCCGCAGGGGGTGAGGTCGCCTTCAGAGAGCGGTAGGGAGTGTCCAAACTCCAAAATGTATGTTTACTGAAACGCAACGACGTAACGACTGACCATAGAAGTTGACTGCTGCATTTTCTATTAGGTGAAATGTCAGCTTTTTGACAGAATCAGTAATGTTTGATGTTTATAACTTCGCTCTTATTACATGTCATTTTAGTCTAGGTAATCATTCTCGAACAAGAAAAAATATTGCCAAATATGACTGAATGATGATAAAGATTTTATTGCTAACTTTTTGAAGACTAATACTGTAAATGTGAAAATGCGCTTATTTGTTTGTTTGCCCCTGTTGACACCTCAAAATATCTCGACGAAACCTGGCACGCAAGAAGCTTGTTTCATAGAGAAAGAGATAGGCTATATTCTATCCCGATCAGTCTCCTTATCAAAAATGTGGAAAAAAGCAAAGTTAGGTCATATTTGACAATATTTTTCAAAAGAAACCCTGAAACAACCATTTTTATTACCGACTCAGTAGCTGTAAGTAAATACACCCCTTTGTATTCAAAACTGTTAACCTATCTATGACTTGTTTTTTTTTTAAATGAGTCTTCATGGTTTGTTAAAGAGAATGATGTTAATAAATTGTAAGATTCTCTGTGGCTTACATAATTTTAGCTAAGTTTTGCTATTGTTTCCTTAAAATTCAGTCTTCTTTTTTATTCATTTCGGATTTCGGTGCAGTCTCCACCGGGGAGGCCGACCGATCCGACTCGCCTTCGGGTCCTGTTAAAAAAAAAATAAAAAAACAATGTCAAAAATATTGAGGGATTGCGTCACTGGCGTTTATGGCGTTTAAAATATAGTCAAAGCAGTATTTTTATGTAGAAACTAAAGTTCGACTATTCATATTTTATTTTTTTATACGCAAAATAAAAATTTTAGTTTAGCTGTTTTTAATTTGTTTTTATAGTATCGAAATACACAGCCATTATTATTTTTTATTCTTTTTCAAAAACTACACTTTTCCGCTGGTACAAAAACCTAATTTTACCATATCCCGAAATCAGATATTCAAAAATAGATACTCTTTTTTTTTACATCCAAAGATTGCTAAACCGACAGAGTCGTCAATCAATCTCTTTTGTTTTTTTGCAAACGATCTCTTTTGCTCTATCGCAACCAATCTCCTTTGCTTTATCGCAATTAATCTCTGTTGTTTTATGAACAGTATAAGTGACATCTTTGAACAGTTTACCGCCAATTATGGGGGATCCCTTCTTCTCGTCCTCGCTATCGCTGGCTGAACTCGCCACCGACGAATCGTCGCCGGCCGCTGCAAAGAGATGGAATATTTACAGTGGAAGGGAAACTCTATGGCAACTACCCTCAGGTGGAATTTGAATAAAGAATATTGTTAAGACATATCTGGATTTTAAAATGTGTTAGAATGGACATTGAAATAATGTGCAACATAAGGAAAGGGAATATTTCAATACAAAGTTAGTAACTTTAACTTTTAGGGTTAAACTACACTGGTGAACAAAAAATCGACTCAAGATTTGTTGCTCGACTTTTGAAAAAATAACTCTGTCTACAAATCTGCTAAACACTAAAAGCAAAAAACTAGAAAACCATCAAACTAAAATCATAAACAGTAAACACACAGTTTTTGAACTTTTGGTTTAATAGTTTATTTTGCTAGATTGAGTTATTTTCTAAAAGTCGTGCATAAAACTTTTAGTCGATTTTTTTGTCCATGAGTATACAGAATGTAACAGAAAGGTGTGATAATAGTTCAAGGTGGGCTTTTACCCATCAAACTGAACAACTTTTGTTCTACAACTTTGTTGAAATCGCAAAGAAATTTTAGGACTTTTCATACAAACTTGGTTCGCCAGCTGATCAATTTGTATGAAAAGTCCAAAAAAAATTTTGCTATTTGAACAAAGTTGTAGAACAAAAGTTGTTAAGTTCGATGGGTAAAAGCCCACCTTGAAGTATTATCACACCTTTCTGTTACACCCTGTATATCTGGCCGCATTGAATCGGTGCGAACACCACTCGTATTCTCTCCACGCTCTAGCGAACGACGTTTCTGAGCGACAAAAAGGATAAGACTACAGGAAAATGCGATGCCTCTTAATGCATTTAATTTTAGCCCTTAAGATCGGCAAGGCACTGATAACCCTTCTGCGGTTACAGCTGCTCACAGGCGGCGGATGTAGCTTTCGAACTGGTAGGCCGTTAGGCTTTTGTCATCTTACACACGACAAAATAAAAAAAAGTGGACTGACAAACGTGTCCAGAAGAATACATGCAAAATGCAACTTTACGATATAAACATTAAAGTTAACTTTACCGTTAGCGGAGAGGCGGGTTCATCTTGCGCAAATGTAGGACACGTAGTCGAATTCAAACTCACGTATTGCTGCTATAGCCTTTTTTCAACTTGAGATCCTAAGCTGATTGATTTGTACGGAAGTTTGCTTGCAAAAAGCAACTTTACGGTATTATAGTCTATTCAGGGAAACGAGCTAGTACCGACAAATTATACTTTTATGTCATTGGCCGGAGTAACGCCGCTAGGTCTGTATTCACAGTACGCAACTTTATAGTCTGTTCGTGCGACTCGTGCTGTTCAGACGTCTCCACCGCTCCAATTGACGAAATGGCAAAGGCCAAAAATAAAACTGTACTGACAGAAGGAAATGTTAAAAATTATTCATCCTAAAATGAATGAAATTGATTGGAATATAGATGTCATGACAAAAAAATTTATAATAAATGTAAGAAGCGACAGTAGTAGCAGCGATAAATTGTGGGATAGCGAAAATATTTTTTTTTATTTTAATATTATAAGTTATTACTTATTTAATTTTATTTTCTGGGCAAAGTTTAATAATTTAAACTAAATAAAAATTATTATTTATTCAAAATATCTACTTTATTTTTTCCTTTAAATGTATAATGAAGAATGTTAATGAGACCGTTAAATCACTTGAAACTTTATGAACTTGTAGCCTAAATGTTTAGAAATACACCTGTTTTTGTTTCATTTAAATCAAGCAAGTAGTTTTGAAGTTAAGATAATTTTAGTTTCCGCCTTTTTCAAATACTTCGCTCGGGCGCGCCAAGCGCGCGTGACGTCATACCACAACTCGCCGCTCTCACCGTACTGTGTTCTTCATACATTGCTATCGGATGGTCCTTACGTTCGCCCACAATAACATTTCTAACTGGAGTTTTTTTATGTAAATCGGTGTTACATTAGTGTTACAAGTATAATCGATGACAGTTTTAAAATGTGATTGAAAAATCTAATGATTCCTTAAACAGACGAGTTAAGCTACTATTTCTCAAATAACTCCGATTTCTTCGGTCCACTTCGTCACTAGATGGCGCTATCTTAACATTTTCTTTCTTTCTGGACACAATTCTGAAGTCCACGCGGACGAAGTCGCGGGCGGAAGCTAGTCTAAAATAAAATAAATATGAGTTAACCGATACACATAAAAAATAAAAACCGGACAAGTGCGAGTCTGACTCTCGCGCAGAGGGCTTTGTCCACACCTACAAACAAACAATATTTTAAATTTTATCAACTAGTATTGAAAAATGTAGGTAATAATGATATTTATGAACTTGATATTTCGGAAATAAGGAGTGACGGGCATGTTAAAGGTGTCAAAATCACTTATGTCATCAACTGTAATATAATGACACAATAACGACACTGAAGCGGTCATGGCTCAGCGCTGCTTACGTGGTCGCGTCGATCACGCAGGTTAACTGACTACAAACACGGTCACAGCTTGGATGGACTTGACTAGCAGTCTATTCAAGCACGCCTCCGACATAGCTTGACGACTGCCATCTAGTGATAGTTACTGATATTTAAGCCCATCCAAGTTGTGACCGTGTCTGTAGTCAGTTAACTTGCGTAATCGACGCGACCACATAAGCAGCGCTGAGCCATGACCGCTTCAGTGTCGTTATTGTGTCATTATATTACAGTTTATGACATAAGTGATTTGACAACATCACCTTTACCATGCCCCTCACTCCTTATTTCCGAAATATCAAGTTCATAAATATCATTATTACCTACATTTTTCAATACTAGTTGATAAAATTTAAAATATTGTTTGTTTGTAAGTGTGGACAAAGCCCTCTGCGCGAGAGTCAGACTCGCACTTGTCCGGTTTTTATTTTTTATGTGTATCGGTTAACTCATATTTATTTTATTTTAGACTAGCTTCCGCCCGCGACTTCGTCCGCGTGGACTTCAGAATTGTGTCCAGAAAGAAAGAAAATGTTAAGATAGCGCCATCTAGTGACGAAGTGGAAATTTCGAGTTTTTAAGCACTCCCACGGGAACCCATTAAGTTTTTCGGGATAAAAAGTATCCTATGTGTTAGCCGAGTGCTTTTTCTATCTAACTACCAAATTTCATCCAGATCAGTTCAGTAGTTTCGGCGTGAAAGCGGAACAAACAAACAAACAAACAAACTGACAAACAAACAAACATCCATACTTTCGCATTTATAATATTAGTGAGATGAGATATTAATGAGATTGGCTAGAAATAGCTACGTCGACGACGTTACTGTTTATGCAAAAGTTATAAGATAAGGTGAAGGTGATAGACACAACTTTTGGCTTTGGGTCTGGGTGGATCATACTTTTCATCCATTTCTTTGACTTTCAGATTCAAAAATATAATAGTAAAAAATAACTTTTCGGATATATTGGTAGTTGTATTTAAGCACTTTGACACGAGCACGATTTTCTAGTTTTAGGATTCGTCATTTTTAAAATTTTCAACGCAAACTTCATACAAACAGGTAGGGAGCGGAGCGCGCACTGAGCGACCGTTGTGGAGTGACGTCACAGCAGCGTGCGGCGACCCCGCGTCACTTGCCTACCTAAATAATTCAGTATCTCGGAAACTATCAAACGTATAAATAAAAAAATTTTCACCATATTTTTTTATTTTTAATAGAGTATATTTTAAGATAAAAAACAAAAATTGGTGGTATTCTTCATTATAGGTACGAATATCAAATAGGTATTGGCATTTCTAGTAATAAAAAACAAAAACATTTCTATTAAAATTTCAAAATTAAGGTTCAGTCAGAATTTAAAAGAAGCGCTTGGTATGTGAACGCGTCTTTAGTTTCTTAGCAAAAGTTGACGCCTCCTTTCTCGTGGGACGCACTCTTCCATCCTTGTCTTTTGTAAGCGATTGTGAGATAGAGAAAGCGCTCCATTAGCTTGTTCCCCTGAACTTAAACCTGAAATCCTAGGTGGACTGACAGATGTGTGCATGCAAAAAACAACTTTATAGCAAAACATTAAAGCCAACTTTACCGTTAGCCATCATCTGTCTCGGCGCGGGGAGGTGGGTTCATCTTGCCGCAGTATTTTGCTGAAGTATTCACAAATGTACGTACAGTAGTACACAAAAAATAAGGCGCGTCGGTTATCTTCGTTCGCGCAGACAAGAACAAACTATCGACGGAAACACCCGAAACAATCAACGCACGGTGACAGCTTTCTGACAGCTGACAATTTCATTGAATCAGGCGCGAAATCAATCAACCAATAGCGGCATAGATTTTCGGAACGTGTAATGACGGGTGACAATGAAGCTACTTGATTGGTCCATCAGTTATTCCCGCGTAATTAAAATATTGTCTACTGCGCACGTACCTCGGCAAGCCTTATTAAATGTGTGTTACTGTATGTGTCCGATACGAAGTATACAAGCTAAAAGCAACTACTTTGAAGTTTATAGCATAAACATTACAGGTCACATTACCGTTAGCCATGATCTGTCTCGGGGCGGGCAAGGCGCGTGGGGAAGTGAGAAGAGGCGCGGCAGGACGCTGCTTGCGCGCCGGGTTCATCTTGCCGCAGTAAGCGCAAATGTAGGAGACATAGTCGAATTCTTCGGCCATTGCCATGCCTGGAATATAATGTGAATGTTAACAAGTTATAACTCTCTATCTCTCTCTTATCGTGTGGAAGAATTTAACCGTCCTATCCACAGGGTACAGGCGGCGATTGCCTGGTGTTGCACTTAGCATCACCCAGTCGCAGGTAGGGCATTTAGATTTACACGTACGGACATGTGCAATGCGACCATCATACACGAGTTGTAACTTGTTAATAACAACCCATATCGTCCCCACTGCAGGGGCACGGGTCTCTTCCTATAACTCGGGAAAGTTAGGCCATACTCTACACACGGGGGCCAAGTCCGGATTGGACAACATAGATTTGAGAATACAGTAACATTTTATCTTATCTTACTAATATTATAAATGCGAAAGTATGGATTGTTTCTTTGTTTGTTCCACATTCACGCCGAAACTACTGAACGGATTTGGATGAAATTTGGTAGGCAGATAGATAAAGCACTCGGCTGATACGTAGATACTTTTTATCCCGGAAAACTCAACTGTTTCTGTAGGAATGGCTTAAATGTGAATTTTTTACTTTCACTATGGCGCTGCCTTAACATTTTACTTTTCTTTAATTCTGAAGTCCATACAGACGAAGTCGCGGGCGGAAGCTAGTAAATAATACCAACAAGTTCCCAATATTAATGTATTGCGCTCACCATTGTGCGAGTGGCACTCGCTGCATATGAGCGCCATGCGGTGGTTGGGGCCGTTCTTCATCAGATAGTCTACGACCACGTCCAACGCGCTTCGCTCCTTCTCCGGCAGGGGGCGGGGCAGTTGGTCCGACTGTAAGAGAGAAAAAACATTTATTCAGTGATTAACTATACGTATCTGTAAAGTACACGCAGTGTAGGCAGGCCTCCCACTCGGTGGACCGATGACCTGGTGAAGGTTGCGGGAAGCCGCTGGATGCGGGCAGCGCAGGACCGGTTGGTGTGGAAATCCTTAGGGGAGGCCTTTGTTCTGCAGTGGACGTCTTTCGGCTGATGATGATGATGACACAAAATAAAAATAATAAATAAATAATAAAACAGTAACAATCGCCGAAAAGGGCTACAATATACAATAATTCAGCATGTGTTATTCTCATAAGGGACCATCCATAAGTTACATCACAAGTTAAGGGGGAGAGAGGGGGTCCACGAAGTGTGACATTATGTGACAAGGGGTAGTGGGGAGTCATAAACGTTGTGACGTCACATAATAAACGATAAAACGATGTAATAAATACTGTAAGTGTATGAATGCAAATACAGAACTATACTATACTAAAAAAATATATTATTTTGGAATTTATGTTTTCATTTATTCAATTCTGGGCGAAAAATTGCAAAATATGTGACGTGGAGGGACACCAGTGAGGAGGTGGTCCCACAAATGTGACAAATCATCAATCATGTGACCATCTGTGACAAGGACGGGGGGGGGGGGGGGGGGTCAAAAAAATTATGGAATTCGTGTGACGTAATTTATGGATGGCACCTACATAGCTCTGAATAGGGCTCGAGCCACACAGACTGTGAGCTACAACCACACCACGCTTTAAATTACAACTCTTTCGTTTTTCTAAATTTTAAAATTTTATTTAAATACTTATAGTAAGTACACAAGGTTATTCTTTTGACCTGACATCCTTTTGCCCACGTATTGGTGAGGTCAAAAGCAACAACTTTTGTTGCGGCAATTTTCCAATAACAGCCGTATTATTTTCCATGCAAAATTTAAAAATAAATTTCCAACTCCTTTAAACTCATTGTTACACTAACACTCCCTCAATTCCCCGACTATTTGTTTTTATTTTCGACAAATCAATATGATTTATTTACATAGATTTTCACTAACACAAAAAAAGAAAAACATTCTCATAATTATTTAACGGGGTAAAATTAAATAAACTCCTAATGATTTTCAAATCTGAAGAAACAAACAAGTTCGAGTAATGAATCAATCGAGTATCAATAGTAGTAGGAGTTCCGAGGGGATTCCCCATTCAGTGTGAATGGGGACTCCCGCAACATACATAATAAAGTAGAGTGCTTACGTCTATTAATTTTATTGAACTCTTTATTTAAAAATAACTTCGTAAAATGGGTGGTTAATTGAAAATTGCCGAAACAAAAGTTGTTGCTTTTGACCTCACCAATATATGGGCAAACGGATGTCAGGTCAAAAAGAATAACCTTGTATATGAGTATAAATAAATAAAATATAATAAATAAATATAAGACATACCCTCAATCGTGGCTGGTACATGGGCGAAGCGTTCATCAGAGCGAGATTCTTGTTGATGTTGTTCGTGAGAGGAGTGGAAGTCGCCATCAGTTGCCGTTGCCGCAGCTGCCCTGGGGTTGCTAGCAACAAAAAATAAACCATAGACAAGGCTATTTTCATCGAGTTTAAGGAATCAAGGGCCTGTTTCTACATTTTACCAGCGTAAACAATGAATAGACAAGTTATTTTTATAGAGGAATTTGAAGAATCGGGGGCCTATGAAATTATTTGAGGTGCATAAAATGGTACACATAATGATATAAATCAAACACAATGGTGTCGATTCGGTTTTCACGATTAAACTTATTTGACAGGATTAAACTTAAGTGTTCTATCTTTTTCTTTCTATATTGAAAAGACAAGGACAGGACGTTTAAATTTAGTTTAGCCCTGTAAACACCGAATCGAAACCTATGTTATTTTTATCGAGGAATGTAAAGAATATGGGCCGTGTTAGAGCATTTTACAAGGCATTTTTTTAAATCCACAATTGGTAAGCCCTTGGTATCACCTCACCTGGTGGTAAGTGATGATGATGCCGAAGATGGAAGCGGGCTTACCAAGATTCCCCAACGCAATGGGGAACTGGCTATCTAATTTCTATGCTGGAAGACATCAATGCTATTAACACTGATGGCGGCGGCAAGACTAAGATATTGGTAGCTAGCCAGGTGGGTTCCGAAAATGCCCTACCACCAACCAAACCGAGTCTTACAAAGTTGGACTCCGCTGGGAATCGAACCCATGACCTTCCGATGTGAAGCAAGCAGAACAGCCACTAGACCACGGAGGCGGCTAAAATTTGGCACACAGTAACAAAAAGCGATGAATCATTTTCAATTTTATGATTGTAAAAATGTTATTTGTAGCATTCTTATGTACGTGGTTCAACGACCTCTAGTTGATCATCCAAAATACTTATAGTTCATTCCAATCAAAATTGGGAGTCTTTATTTTTCATTATGGTCGAATGTAGCCATGTTTAAATGAATCAGCTCATTTATTTTCAAGACTTTCTTGGCAAGAATCTGTCCCTTTCAATACTTAAGAAATAGAGATGAGACTATACTTCATTCCAATAAAAAAAAAAGCAAAACGTAAACAAACTTACAATGGAACTGACACATCTCAATGTCATCTGCATACTACGTTTGTTTACCTTTTGCTTTTTTTTGATTGGAATTAACTATAGTCTCATCTCTATTTCTTAAGTATTGAAAGGGACAGATTCTTGTCAAGAAAGTCTTGAAAATAAATGAGCTGATTCATTTAAACATGGCAACATTCGACCATAATGAAAAATAAGGACTCACAATTTTAGGTTGCCATCAGAAATTATAAGTGTTTTAAGGACTTTTTTGACACACTGTGGTTTTTTAAATTTTGTAACTGATATAAGGAAGGTGTTGACGATTAATGAGTAAATCGTTTTATTATCTTAATGATTATTTTAATCATAAAACGATTCATTTATCTAAATCGAAGTACCCTATTATTTGAATGTTGTGTTTATAAAAAGCAAGTTTCATGCTACTCTACGTATAATGTTTACTAAATAAAAATACTTATTTTCATAATGGAATAATAAATGAAAATTTTATTTTTCTGTAAAATATTAAACATTATTTATTTATTTATAAAGCATAAGAAATATCAATAACTGCTAATTTAAACATAATTAATTACAATTCATTAAAATGTATGAATAAAGTAATTTAATAGAAATAATAAAATCTATCACATGAAATATTATCACAATTTGGGGATCAAGACTCCTGGCAGAAACAGAGAAACGGACATACATAATATAGATTAATAAGGGGAATTAAAATAGGTGGAGATGTTTTTTTACACTCTATTAACCTAACGTACGCCACGCAACTTATAGTTAATTCGCGACAAAAATGTGGACAGACCAAGTTTTTTCTTTTTGGTAATTGTCTATGGGTTTCTTGGGGAAAATCGTTTAGTTAGTCATGAGTAGAAGCCCTAGTCTAAATAGTGTTTCTAACCTTTAAATACACCCTGTTATCATCTACCTGTCCTGTTCTCAGTCATTTGGGGTCGGCGCAACATCTCTTCTTGCTGTCACCTCAATGTTCACGCCTTTCATACTCATATTATCCTTCACACAATCCTACCATATCTTTTTAGACCTTAAAACACCCTGTATACGTTCAAAAAACTTTCCCCTCCAATTATCAGTTAAAGGAGATCTATGCAAGTATATCAGCATATTTCAATCGTTCTAAAATTTTCTGCCACTTCAAAAATCCATATAGTTAGAGTGAGAAAGTCGTTCCCACTGTCAGTCAGTACTTTGCGATAGGCCGTCTCACTCTAGTGAGAGAAAGGGATAAAGATACGAAATAATGAGGACATTTGAGAACAGATCGACTTAAATCCTATTTGTGACATTATTTGAGAGCCATAAATTCAATAAAGAAGATATCATTTCATTTTTTCCGCAAAATTTTAGAACTAACTCGCTCCGCTATAAATTGTTTTGAAATCACTAGTGTTTATCACAGTTTAAACCACATCCCGGAGTCAAATCAAATAAAACCAAATCATCAGAGTTATTTACTTACTACCTCCCTTTCTAACACATAGGAGCGAGCGAGACAACTGAGTGGTCATACACTAGAGCTATACTGTGCTATTAAATCCGCCACACTCATGGACGGATGGCGAGTTGAGTGGGGTGACCGTGAAGTTAGAAGCCTCATGCTAGAATTTAGATATTCTGATTATGTAACTTTACGCTAGCAGCCTCAGTGAAAAACTCGATTTTATCTGAAACTATGATAGGTAGCACATTTTTTGTCCTTTGGGCATTTATTGGCATAATCAGAATATCTAAATTCAAGCATTCTTCTTCTAACTTCACGGTCACCTCACTCGACTCGCCATGCGTCCATGAGTGTGGCGGATTTTATAGCACAGTATAGCGCTAGTGTGTGACGCCCTTTACTGCAATGTCTTGGTTCCACGCTTTTGATGACTTATGCGACCTTATGAGGCTGACAGGGTAAGTTATCGGCAGATGTACTGATGGGTTAATTGTCTTGTTCAAACTAAGCAATATGAATATAGTCCTTACTCGCTCCCACAGGTCTATATCTGAGCCAGCTAAACACACCACTAAGGAGGTTATATACAATGGAGCTACCTGGGGGTGTTGAAGTTTTACCAGGCACGTTTGTAGTGGGGACGAAAGGCTTCAGCGCTTTGGACTGGTCCTCCGGTGTGCCGTATTTATCCAGTATCTCTTTGGCTACCTGTAAGAGAAATATGGTTTGTTTATTGTTAACAACCTACATCTTCCCCACTGCAGGGGCACGGGTCTCTCCCCGCGTGTGGAGTATGGCCAAACCTCGGGAAGGTTAGGCCATACTCCACACGCGAGGGCCAAGTCCGGATTGTTGGAGGTTGTGGGGCTAGTGGCGAACCACAGTGTGAGAAGTTTTCAAGCCGCCTATAAGGCTTTTGACATAGCTAAATGACTGCCATCTAGTGATAGAAGCCGCACCAACGGCTTAACGTGCCTTGCGAAGCTCGGAAACGGTCCAGATAAATACCTCTGACAGCCAAACCCATCCTGGTTATGACCATGTCTGTAGTCAGTTAACTTGCATGATCGACGCGACCACGCAAGCCGCACAAAAAACAGGCTGTAAAAATACTTTAACGGCGGCACTTGGAAACGTTAGCAGGGACCTTTAGTGATCACACTGAACAACTTTCCCCAAGAAAAACGTACTCACTAATTAATTCGAGTTTCCATACAAATAAGTCAGTTAACGGGGCGAGATGCTAAATGTTTTTTAATGAAAAGTTTTTAAAATTTTTATTGTTGCGATTTCAACAAAGTTGTTAATCAAGAGTTCAATTTTTGTTTAATCAAAGTCTCGTTTTCTAAATAACAATACCAACCTTATAAGTCTCAGTGTTCATAACTTCTTCTAGAATCTTCTTTTTCTCTTCTTTCATCTTATTTAGCTTGACTCTATTCTTTTCTAAGGACCAACTGTAGTACCAGGATATGCCGGATCGCAGGAATATTACTCTGAAACGGGAAAAAGACATACAGAAAGAAAATAAGGATATTTAGATCATAGAACTGGCCATATCGTTGAGGAAGTCCGTCAAAACTCTAGGTTAGGTTACGGCAGGTTACCATTGTTTACCGTATAAAGGAGCCCCGTCAAGCTCCGTTGCGTTGACTCGGTTTTATCGGAGCTCCTTAACGATATGACTTGCATTCAAAGATTTACAAAAATACATTATTTACAAACCAATTGCTTTAACGGTAAAAGAAAAGTCCCAGCCCCTCCTTCTAAAGGCGACCTCACAGACTCGCACCCCCGTGGGTAAGGTCCGGTGACAGTTACACCGAAAGCCACGTAACATGCGTATACCGATTTTTTATGTAATAGGTAATTCGTAGGGGCGATATGGTTTGTTAACATACAGACAGACTGGTAATTTTAATGCGTCTGTTTGTTAGAGTGAATGGACGGTGCAGCACGCCGCCATGTGCTATGGGTTCGATTCCCACTTAGTACAGTCGCATGACGAATCACAACTCAATTATCACAGGGGTTATTGACCTGGTAAGAATAAATATTATTCGACAAGATTCAATTCAAAGTTGAAATAAAACAGACCAAGGCAGCAAACATACATCCTTACATTACAGCGACTAATACTTACAGTATAGGCAGAAGCAGTAGCGGCGATGCGTAGTAGAGAGAGTGTAACCAATGTTGTCCCTTTCCCGCATATGTGAAATAGTAGAGGACGGCGAATAAGACATACAGTCCAACTGAGTACGCCATCATGTAGCCGACGATTCGTTTGTGCGCCTGCTCTTTGCTTTGGCCATCTTTTTCAATGCTTTTTATTTTCGTTTCGAGCTTATCTAGTACTTCTACTGTCGTTTTTTTGCGCTGAAAAAAAATTACAATTGTTAAAACTGATGGCGTAACATTTCGTTTATTTATTGACAAAGGTGGTACACCACTGAACGCCATTTTGATATAAAGGGGCTATCTCAGCATAGAAGCATCTGTAACACCAGCTTGGAGAATGGGGAAGAAAACGCAAAGCTATTTGCAGATGGCGCTACGGACGCTTGACTTATAACAACTTTTAATTAGTTCCGCGTTTTTTATTATCGAGGTGTTATAAATTAGTTTTTTTTCTGTAAAATTGTTAAATAGAAAATGTATGCGACTTGAACTGTTCCTCAATTCAAGGCGAAGTTGAAAAGTACATAATTGAAAACGTAACGTTTCCTACGTCTTCTTCATCCGAGAATCTTTAGGAAATTAATGATTTCCATTATTACTGCAACCAATCGCCACACAACGCGGCATTATTTTAATAATCTTATGTTTAGTTCACGTAAATATTTTTTTCTATACGTTTTGACAGTTAGTATGAGTCAAGCGATATCAGCGCCTCTATCGGCGAGCTTTGTCAGTTTTCTTTCCCATTATAGTCGGATTAGTATCTCCTTAGTGAATAAGTATAGAATTATTTAGAATTGATCCGAAACCCTTTAGGCAGTGAGTTTACTTACTAGCTCGTTAGTTTAATGTTTTGTATCAGAAGATTACGTGATAAATCTAACAAAGTCAACTACAGTTTCAAACTAGGACCTCTACTCATGAAATTTTTCATCCTAATTATGTCCCAAAGAAACCCATAATAAACTCGCATAAACGTCGATAGCTCTGATTTAGATTAGTATGAAAAGTCTAAAAATACATTTCTAAATTGTTTTTTTTTCCTTTGGGAAAGTTGTTGGGTGAGTAGAAACCCGACATTACTTTTAAAAACATCTATACGATTTCAGTGTCACTACTGTACCCACGACGTGTACTGCGATCATCTTGAAATACGTAAAAGATATTGATTTCGAGGTGATCCCATTTACTTATTCACTGTCTATTGTTGTACTCAGTAAATATTATTAATTTGTATAAACAATGAATCATTTGCAACTGTTGGACTGTGTTCTACAATTTTGATTCTTACATATAATTATATTTATAATTTGAGTGGTAAAGCGGGGTGAGCACTTATCTCACTTAATAATATAAATGCGAAAGAATGGATGTTTGTTTGTTTGTTTCACTTTCACGCTGAAACTATTAAACTGATTTGGATGAAATTTGGTAGGTAAATAGATAAAGCATTCGGCTAACACATAGAATATTTTTTATCCCGGAAAATTTAAGGGTTCCCGGAGGATTGCTTAAAAACTCAAAATTTCCAATTCGTCACTAGATGGCGTCACCTTAACATTTTCTTTCTCTCTGGACCCAATTCTGAAGTCCACGCAGACGAAGTCGCGGGCGGAAGCTAGTATACAAGTATATTTATTATTGTACACTGGCCCACAGATCTCTGTCTGAACCCCTACTAAAGCTATTCGTGATACATGGTGTATTACGGAGATGTTCAGGTATCTTTGTGGCTGTCTGTATATGTGTCACACGGGAGAGGCTGATGTCGCTGATGAAATCAGAATCACTTGACTTCCGCAGCTACTTCTATTACATAGATTAAACTTTTTATTGATTTCAGATGCCACGAAACTATAAAAGAAAGATCTAAATGAATTTGACTGACTCGGTGGCTAAGTGGTTAGCGATCCTGACCTCTGATCCGAGAGTCGTGGGTTCGATCCCACACATGGCAAACTTTTCTGTGATGAGCAGAATTGTTTGCTCTGAGTCTGGGTGTATTATATCTATATATGTATGTATTTTAAAAAGTATATGTGTGTGTGTATGTATATCAGTCTCTGGTTCCCAAGATACAGGGAATCCTAGTTTGGGGCCAGATGACCGTGTGTGATTTGTCCCAGATATAATAATTATATTATTATTTATCTCGAAAGGGAGTTAGAGTGTTACAGATGCTGCATGTTAAGACAAGGCGTATAAATCCTATTTCTGTGATTTTTTCGTTTTAACCTTGTTTCAGTTGATATAAACATCACTTGTTTCTTAATTATGCTGAATAAGCAGCCCGAAATCTTAATCCATTTATATTTTTTAAGAAATTGTTGCTTTCTCTACTTAACATTGTTGACTCTGACGCTGACTCTTATTGCCCCTCACATGTGGGTAATTGGGAGTCAAAGCTACTTTTTGATTTTGTTATTCTCATAATGTAATTGATAACAATAGACAAAAAATACTTATGTAACTCGATACATGATTAGTTAAAGATGATTAATACAAATTGTCAAATTACACAACTATGATACGGTTTTTCAAAAAGATACAGTAATCTTCATGAAAAAATGAATTACGCGATTGTAAGGTGATTGGCATCCGTACATCACGTGATGCACGGATGCGAATCTTGGACACTAACATTAAAAGAGAACAAACTCTTAGTGGCGGAGAGGAAAATTTTCCGAAAAATCTTGGGACCGACTAGGCGGCAGGATGGGAGCTGGAGACCTCGGAAAAACACCGAAATAGAAGACCTGGTGTCCGTGCCTAATATCATAGGCGAAACAAAATACCTAGAGAGGATGGATGAGGACCGTGCGGCAAAGAGAGCGTACAAAGGACGACCTACATGGAAACGCCCTATTGGGCGCCCCAGGTACCGCTGGAGTGACGAAGTCCAAAAAGACCTGACTACCCTTCAAAGAGCCGATTGGCGTGATGCGGTACAGGACAGGAAAGAGTGGCGGAATTTGGTGTCGGAGGCCAAGATCCTGTTTGGGTCGCGGAGCCAGCAAAGTAAGTAAGGTATTTAACATTAATTACTTTTGAATGAAAAAAAAACTTCAAAGTTTTAACATTGTAAAATTCTAGCAGCATTATGGTAAATAAAGAATGCTATTTTAACAAAAAAGAAAACCGGTGGTTTTTCTGTTCACAATAGACGTGTTATTCATCTTGGACCCATCAAAAACTTTTTGTTAGAATTTGAAAGTGAATCTAAAGTCTATTCAGCATTCAGTGAACCGTGACGGTTTCAAAAACAAGCCCTCCTATGCTTCAGTTAAAGTTCAATTTACAATGGTTTATGAAAGTCTAGCTTTGTTGTGAAAGAGAAAGTGGGTTTTTATTAAGTGAATGTGTAAAATGTAGGTGTTTTTAGACTTTTACTGATAAATCAAAATTAAGTGTACTGTAGAGAGCTTTTATTTATATTTTGAATATTTTTGAGCATATGAGTATGTATATTATGATTATTATTATTATTTGGAAGTATATATTTGGGCTACTCTGACCACTTCGCGCTAGGCGAAGTGGCAGGAGCTGCTCCAACAGAAGCACAGTCGGCTGGAGGTTAATGCGACGAGGAGAGAAAGCGTCGGACTATCCGGGCATTGTCGAGGAGAACTGCCTTTGGCATAGCCGCTATTATCGGTCTGCCTCGAAGTCCCAGCCGCCTAAGGTTACGATCCAGGTAAGCGGGGATCAAACCATTAACGGACAGGACTACAGGGATGATTTCAGTGGATTGCACTTGCCACATATCCGTAACCTCGTGCGCCAAGTTAAGGTACCGCATCCTCTTGTCGGCATCAGCTTGCACGAGGCTTTCGTCATGTGGAATAGTGATATCCACCAAAAACACCCTTAACTGCGCCCGATCCATCAACACGATATCAGGTCTATTATGATCAATAGACCTGTCCGTGATGATGTCTCGGTCCCAGTAGAGCTTGGCGCGGTCGTTTTTGAGAACCGACTCCGGCATGTACTCGTACTTGTAATACGGCAACCGCCGAGCTATGAAGCCATATTTTAGAGCGATCTCTTGATGCAGGATGCTAGCTGCTTGTTTATGTCTGTGCAGATACTCAGTGTTATGAAGAATCGAACAACCGGAGGTTATATGGCGCAGGGTTTCACCAGGCTGACGGCACAACCGACATACGTCCACGGTGCCGTCTTTCATTATGAACCTCCTTAGTTGTTCGTCTTTATAACCTGATCCTGGATTGCACAGACAAAACCCTCGGTCTCTGCAAAGAGGTCTCCGAAGCGCAGCCAGTGCACGGAAGCCTTCTGATCAACGAAGGATCTGCAAAGAGCCTTAAAGAACCTTCCGTGCAGCTCTTTCTCTTTCCATATGGCTTCCCGCTCAGCAGTGCTAAGTACAGCCGGCGCTTGCCAGTTCTCTTGGGCCATGGATAGAGGGGTTAGTCCTTTATCAGATGCTATGGCAACTCTATGCAAATCACCATCAACTTTCGCCAGGAAATAGCATTGGAGGCTGCATATTTCACGGTTGTGCATTTGTTTTGCACTAAGAAGGCCACGACCGCCATTCTTCCGCGGAATATACAGCCTCATCACTGACGACCTCGGACGATGCATCCTGTGGAGTGTCATAGTAGTGCGGACTTTCCGATCCAGGGCCCCTAATTCAGTCTGTGTCCATCTGAGTATGCCGAAGGTGTACAGAAGAACAGGGATGACCCAAGCATTGAATGCTCGTACTTTGTTAACGCCGGACAAATAGCTTTCCAAAACTTTTGTCAGGCGCTCCCAGAACACGTCACATACCGCCTGTTTCACCTCCGTCTCGTTCACACCAATGCTCTGCAGCATACCCAGATACCGGTATGTCTCAGTCTCAGAGAGGGTACGAATGTTCATGGAGTCACTATCGACTCCATTCTAATGCACCACCCTACCTCTCTCTACATGAAGGATCGCAAACTTATCCACCCCTAGCTCCATGTTGATGTAGCTGCTGAAATTGCAAGTGATTCTCAACAGCTCCTCCGACCGTGTTGCATTTGGAGCGAACGGCTTGAGATCGTCCATGTACAAGAGGTGGATCATGCGTAAGCCCCCTCTCTGAAACTGAAATCCCATCCCTGATTTCTCGAGCAGAAAGCTGAGTGGATTCAGAGACAGGCAAAACCAAAGAGGACTCAGACAGTCACCCTGGAATATACCCCTCTTTATCCAAATCCGGTCTTCCGCATTCGACAGCCGCTGACCATGGAGACTAAGGATCGTACTCCATTGCCCCATACATGTACCAAGGAAGTCAATTATTATTATTATTATTTTGAAATATGAATTTGGGCTACTCTGACCACTTCGCGCTAGGCGAAGTGGCAGGAGCTACTCCAGCAGAAGCACAGTCGGCTGGAGGTCAGTGCGACGAGGAGAGAAAGCGTCGGACAATCCGGGCATTGTCGAGGAGGACTGCCTTTTGCATAGCCTTATTATTATTCGTTTTCTATTCCCACTGTTTATTACCTAGTATATTATACCTAGTATATTTTTATACATAATAAGAACATGAAAGACATTAATACATCGATATAAGAGAACAATTAGATGTGGTTAATACTCCACGACAGCGTAGTCGCTGATAGTGGTTTGCTCCCCTATGTTGAGTAGCGCCGCCTTTTCGCGCACCATTCGCAATCTGACAAGCGACGAGTAAACATCCCGTGTTTAAATGAAAATATGTCTTACAGAGCAGTGAAATGTGCTAAAACAATAAAAAAATAAAGAACAAAACTAACAGCAACATTTCTTATCACTTTATTCTTGTTATTTTATGAATATTTTGTCATTTTATAGCGATGCTACGCTACTCGTCGCTAGATGTCGCTAGTAGATAACATTAATTAAATACATGCCTCCCTACTCGTCGCTAGATGTCGCTAGTAGATAATATTAAATACAAAAACTTTAAGCTTATCACACAACGGCGATATTTGTTTAAATACATGCCTCCCTCTTCACCCCGCTTCAGCCCCCGCAAGACGAACACGCTGGTTCAGAAACAAACAGGGCGAGTAACCTTATCTAATGTTTCCCATATCGATGCATTAATAAGATTCCATTGATTTTTTGTAAAAATTGTTTCAGTAACTTAAAGTCATAATAATGTTATTTGATATCCATGTAAGTATGTATTTAAAAACATACATAACTTTTCATAGTAATTCGAATACTAATTGGGACCTAGGTGACTATACAGAGTGTTTAAAGAAGTGCATTTGAAATTTTAAGGGGTTACTCAGAATCAAGTATCAAATCCAGGAAAAATATTGAAAAAATCTGCTTGTCGAATTATTTTTTCAGTTTTTCATACAAATTCTGAATTCACTATTCAGATTTAGTATGAGAATCTGAAAAAAATTAATTTTAAGAGCGGATTTTTTCAATATTTTTCGTGGGTCTATACTTGATTCTGAGTAAGCCCTTGAAATTTCAAATGCACTTTTCTTTAACATCCTGTATATGATTTGATTTCATTCATGATTTTGTATAATAAAAATATTAAATTTTAAAAATACACATCCTTTCCATGTTTTTTTTTTGTACCAAAGACTCCAAATATAATAGTAAATGTCTTTGATCATTGTCATAAAGAATAAAACATCTCTGTGCCTACTGGAATCAATAAACAATACATTCAATGTATTGTTCTATTCATGTTGCAGGTCGCTGCAGTCTGACTTATCAGCAATATAAGGTGCTACTTTATTAGTGCCCGATATTTTAGTCAGTGCTTCTACTCCTGATTTTGATCAACTTTTCCCAAGGTACTCCATAGTCAAATCACAAAAATATTTTTGAACTCTTCATACAATCGATCAGACGAGCAGCCAAATTAGTATGAAGCGCTCAAAAATTTTTTGTGGCTTGACTATGGGTTCTATGGGGAAAATTGATCAGAATCAGGAGTAGCAGCAATCACTAAAATATCAGGCACTAATAAAGTAGCACTATATAAAATAACCAATTTAACAAATAAATAGGAATCAGACAGCATTAGGATGCATAAGTGTCATTCCAAGGATACATAATAATAATAATCATTCTCTCTCCGGTCGTATCGGTTCTCCTTTCCACTGGGATCAGAGGGGAACGGACGAGTGTGTGCACCTGCGTTTGCGCGTTCGCTTGTGCACCCTAATATATCCTTGCGCACATGACAGCAGTCGCCATGGCTGAAATCGGCTGAGGATGGATGATGATGAATCATAATTATTTTAGTGGTAAATAAATATTTTTTGCACATCATACACAGGATTACAGATACATGTGTCATTCTAGGGTTTAAAACTGTAGATTTCCATTTTAAATTTATATGTTTATTTATAGCTTATAAAGAAAAAAAAATGTCTTTAGATAAACTGGTACCAAATACAAACAACAAACTGACCTAGTATTTATGATAGATAAACCTAGAATTCTAGACATATTGTATTCTACCAGAAATTATAACTGATCTTAAACATACAAAAACAAGGAACAGAATATACCTACCTTGAACTCTATACTAATATATTCAATTGCATTCAGATTGTAAACTAATAGAATTTATTATTAGACAACTTTGGAAATGTTTGAAAAATATTTTTAAATTACTGAACACTGCAAATATTTTACTGCCGTCATAAGGAAAAAGACCATAAGTGCATCCACTTTCAGTCTTTTTCCTTAGCCGGAAGTATAAGCACTGGATAAAAGTTTTGATGTTGCAGATGCATATAGGTGACGGTAGCCAGGTGGGCTGTCAACGTTATGCCAATAATTTCAAATGATTTTATATGTTTTTACACATTTTTTATGTTATTATTTTCTACCTACTAAAAAGTTCTTACTACAGCTCTTTGAAATGTGATCTTATTCAATATTGGGTATAGATAATATTCAGTTAGGAAATGTTGGTGTTCAAAACGAACACAAACGCAGAGTCGAGACTCCGCCTCGCTTCAGGCAACAATGTTGTTATTCATTTAAAAACAGGAGGGTTATGTACATGCCCCCAATAAGTTTAATTTTGTAAAAGGTCTAAATTAAAACTTTACTAGACCACGGTCAAAGAGTTGAATTGCCGCCAGGCGATTATTAGACAACTAGACTACAAATAATCTTGGCTCCGGCACAAAATATCGTTGTCAATCAACCAAAACTATCAGATAATACTTACGCGAAATCTTGATATCAGCAATCCCATTTTTACTGCTACAAACACGCTCCAAACTTGTATAACTATTCCAATGCACTTGAAATACTTATTGCAGCGCCGTTATTTGATTTTTACAATCTAAAAATAAGTTTGGCATAAGTCAAATTGAAAAATTGATGACGAAAACTATATAACCTCCAATAAAGCCGATGAACTATGTGTTAAACGTTTAATATGTAAGAAAACTTTTAAAATCACTATCTGCTTTTATTGTCCGGCGTTTTTGTTCATATTACAACTGAGAAACTTTTTTTACAACAAAATAACAAAATTACGAAGAAAAAACATTTTTGGACAAAACGACATTCACCCTTTGACAGAGCATCACAGCACAGACAGTGACACAACAATGACAGTAACGCACCATAGACTTTTTGCAAGGAAAGGCAAAGGCGTCTATGGCCATACAGCCTTGACTGTTGTATGTTGTATCGTAGGTATAAAAAACGTTCCTTTTATAGTCCAGTCAATCTACGAATTTTTGTATGGAGTAGGTTACATTTAATGCACTTTGGGTGAAAATTAAGAATATGTTACTTAAATAATTGCAAAATGAAAATTCATGAAAATCTCTTATGAATATTTGATAATTTTTCGGTAATTAGCCCCTAAAGAAACAAAATTAAATTTAAATGTGAACAAAAAATAGAAAACTGGTGATTTTTTACATGAGGGCTTCTTTTAAGACGTTTTATTTATATTTATAATCGTCCCCGATCGAGATCAAAACATTGAGTAGATATTGAATATAATATATTTAAAAATTTATAACTTGAAAAGAAATACTGCAAGGTGAGTGATATTTTGTCTTAGGGGGTACATAACCACTGTCAATAACCATGAGAATTATCTCCAAGGTGACTTCGTTATTTATTTTTTTATTAAGTTTTATTTGATTTTAACCCTTGCACATTAAAGACACTACGAATATTTTCATGAAATCTAATAGCAATATTTTTTTTAAACTAAGACTAAGAAAAATCCCCGGTCAATCTGTTGCACAGTTTCTGTAATAATCTAATTAACAATTATAATTCGCGAGCGGGCTGAGCGGGGGGCGCGGGCGGGGGATGGCGGCATACGCGGCGCCCGCGCTTTATTCAGCTAAGCTATTGCTGGGGATTTCATGCAACATCTTGTATGAGAACTGTTTTTAATTTTGGATCAATATTTCTCTCTCTCTTTCTTTTCTTTACGTGTGGCACGTTTTTTACTATTCACAAGATATAGATGGCAGTTGCCTGATGTTCCACTTAGCATCATCCGCGGTCACGTGTCTACCTATTGGGTTTTGTGTGTGTTATCAAGGATTTAAACTTGGTATAATATAGTTGTTCTTTAAGTGGTCTTGAGTGTTAGCCCAGGAGGCATCGGGAGGCATCACAAAGGTGGTGAGGGAAAACGGGGAAAGTTTGATTCGGCCGCGCTTTTCTTTCGAGCTTATATCTCCATAACTATATGAACTGGGGCAAGTGTGATAATTATCGGACAATTAAAGGAATACCAATTCATTTGGAACAAATAATTGCTTCCATCGCTAGAAAAAAAATTGGCTATGGAGGGTACATGTAAGGAGATCTGTCTCTGTGTACAAAAGTGTCCGTCAAAACGCGTTAAGTAAGGGTGGTGTTATTGTATAAAAAGCGGTCAAGTGTATGTCGGACCACGCGCAGTGTAGGGTTTCTTAGTACTTCGACAAACACTGCTTCAAGGGGAAAACCTCCCGTCTTACAAAACTGACTACTACTCGTTAACTTGTAAAGCCTACTTAGCTGTGATAGTTTTCCTTTTAACTTCGTTAAATATACTACTGCCGTGAATTTTTTCACATTTCTAGAAATAATTATTTAGCTGTCGGGGGGGGGGGGGGGAAGCACATGACTTTAACACAAAATTGCACTTTAAAGCTTAATATTTCGAAAACAAATCCATTACTCGAAAAATTCGCAAACCCACAATATTTTTGAAAGACCTATTTAACGATACCCCACACCCTGGAATAATCGAGAGAAAAAAATTTCAAAAAGAGCTAGTAACTTTAGTTCTCCTACGTATCTCCTCATATCTGATTCAATCACGTAGGGAAACACCAAGCGTAGCACGTTCCATCGCCCTTTGAGTGACTTTAAGCCTTCTTATAAGGTCCATAGTAAGCGACCATGTCTCGGATCCATATGTCATCACTGGCAACACACACTGGTCACTGACTTTAGTCTTGAGACACTGCAGTATTTTGGACGTGAAGATATTGCGAAGTTTCCCGAACGCTGCCCAGCCAGCAAATCGAAGGTGAGTGATGTACTCGCCATTGATGTTAATGCCGAGTCCTTTCCAGTCCAGAAGCTTGAAAACATCTTCCAGTGCAGCGGTGAACAGTTTCGGAGATATAACGTATCCCTGTCTCACCCCACGCAGCAGCCGGATAGGTTTTGAATTCTGATCCTGGAGGTGGACCAACATACTGGCATTTTCATACAAACACTTCAAAACTTCGATGTATCGATAATCGATCTGGCACCGTTAGGAGAGATTGCAATACAGCCCAGGTCTCGATCGAATCAAAGGCTTTCTCATAGTCCACAAACGCCAAGCTTAGTGGTCGATTATACTCTTCGGTCTTCTGTATAATCTGCCGAAGCGTATGTATGTGGTCTATGGTACTGAAGCCTTTTCGGAAACCGGCTTGTTCGGGAGGCTGGAAGTATATAAGGATTAATATGCATATCCGTACCAAATTACAGCTCTGGAGTACTAATAGTCTCTGAGCTAAGCCGCGGACAGACAGACGGACATGGCGAAACTATAAGGGTTCCTCGTTGACTACGGAACCCTAAAAAGGGTAAATTTTAAAGAAAGCGAGAAAAGTTACTAGAAACAGAGAAGAAAACAAGGAAAGAATCCGCTTTGTTATAACGCACTTTAAAACAAAAAAAAAACATAAAATAAGAATATATTTTTTTCATATATTATTTTCATAATCCTTGTCTACATTAGCGCCACTCTGATGGATTCTTTAACTATTATTTACTGCTTACAGTTGGACACTTTTTTAACTAATCCCCCCATATAAAACAGTCTTCCTTATACTATTGGCATCGAGAGGCATCACAAAAGTGGCGAGGAGAGGCAAGGAAAGTTTGATTCGGTCGCGCTCCTCTTTTGAGCTAATAAGTCCATAACTTTATGTACTAGGTCAAGTGTGATAATATCATTTTCGGATAATTCAAGGAAGACTAATTCATTTCTGATTAAATAAAGGCTTCTTTCAAGTTCTTTCACTAAAAAAAATATAACAAATTCAAATTTTCTGACACTGGGGTTGGCCACTAGCCCCACAACCTCCACCAATCCGGACTTGGCCCCAGTGTGTGGAGTATGGCCTAACCTTCCCGAGTAATGGGAAGAGATCCGTGCCTCTGCAGTGGGGACGTAATGGGTTCCCCAAAAGGCATCTTTATACACTTCCGTAGTCCGTACTAACAACTGACGGTAAATTTTTCAACCTAGACCGAATGAAGGCACGTAACAAAGTTTTATGCCATATAGTTACAGCAATAAGGTACGTGGACGACTTATGTTTTACAGCGGAATCCCCTAATATCTCTGCAAAAACTGATGACCAGTTTTGACGAGTCATTAAAAAAAAATTAGTACTGACAGTGTAAGTAAGATCGATGTTATGTATGTTGGGAGACAACTGAACAATTTAACTCCAAATGTATCTCGGTTAGAATGTCATGAAGCATGTGGAGAAGTTTAAGTATTTGGGAAGTGCAATAACATTCAAATGTGACCTCGACCCTGAGATCATTGGGATTTGTTCAGCTTTAGCAGTTTTTGGCAAACGTAGACCTACATTCTTCCGGTCGCATGATATTAGCTACTAAGATCTTGGTGTATATGACCAAAGTAATTCCAAACCTCCTCAATTCGTGAGAGACATAGTGTTTATATAGAGCTATGACAGGTATAGATCGATGGATTCATTTTGGTACAGATATTACGAAATAGCCTGTCGTAAGGTCGTTTGTTTCGTCATAGCTATATCGGCCTCCCTCCCCCTTTCTTATGACTAGCTATTTGATGATCTACGAATCAAGACGAAAATATTGATAATTTTTGTAGCTATATAGGAGCCAGAGAAACAAACTCGGTAAATAGAGCACTTTTATTATTTTCGCCACCAGTCTAATAGGAAAGAAATACGCTGCCTCGATAGATTTCACATGCAGTGCCTCCGTGATATCATGAACATCGACTGGTCCAACCATATAAGATATACAAAGGTTCTACACCGTGCAAACGTATACGGAATTGAGGCGTACCTTAAGCGAAGAAAATTACGTTGGTGTGGTCTTGTGACTCGTATGCTGGGTTACGAAACGTGTCAGTTACTGAGAGCTTCGAGAGGGCAAGCGAAAGCAAAGTGGACAGCTATTGCGGTATAATAACGCCGCCACCGTGATGCCTCCCGATGCCTCCCGGGCTTATTCCACTTAAGACCACCTAAGGAACAACTATGCCAAGTTTGAGGTCTTGATTCTTGATCCAAAATTACGGTAAATCGCAACGACGATATGTCGCATCTAGTTCGTGAAATTTAGCGTAAATACCTACCTACTTTTACTTCATAAGAACAGGCCCACTGGCATTAGAAGTGGGGTTGCTTTGGCAGGCTCATGGAAAGTCATAGAAAAATGGCAATGACACTCATGTCATGACAATATAATAATTATGTATAATTTTTGGAGTTAAATGTTCGGCGAATCAATAGGACAAAGTTTCTTCTTTTGAATTGAATTTGCAGTAGGTACCTATATCTATGTGGTAAATCAGTAGAACGGTAGTACTATGATCACGTTTGGATGCCCACAATCCAATGAGTATGCCACAATTATTATTAAATAACTACTACCTACCTATCATATTGTGCATTTTATCACATTTGCGTTTCGCACTTTCCATCTAGCTATCCGCGCACTTGTCTTTTTCGCACCCAATAGCTCCGTCTCTGTCGCACACTGGCTATGCGTACGTGGCAGCTGACGCACCTTCTCGGCGTTTGAAATATAATTATAATGTCTAATACATATACAACAATACAATAGTTAAAATGCGTTTTAAGAAGAAACTTCTTTGTTTGTACAAGGGACGATGATGATTTCCAATAGATAATATTAGTGTTACGGCACAGCCAAGAAAATATTTGTAGTGTCTTTAATGTGTACTACAGAAATCTTTAAAAAATCGTTTTTAACTGGGTTCTGAAATAGTCACCTAGGTGAAAACCTAACACATGTTCAAGCCTTACAATTAGACTTAAAAAACATAAAAATCTCCGAAGGCTCCATTTTGTAAGTATAATTTTTCACGCAATAATATAAAAAATACCGTAATATTAAGAATTTATTGCTTTAAACTAGAGACAACTTAAGTACCATATTTATAAGGTGACTATAGTTATAAATTATAAATCTCAGTTTTCCCCAAAAGTGCATTTATTGTTTGGCGTATACAAGTTAAAAGGCGTCTTTAGGTATTTCTAAGGGTTGAACGCCCCTACAATCACAAAATTACCACGAATGCTTAGTAAAACACCAATTCTTTTATTTCCAAACCATTTTAGTCAGGTGTCTTTAATGCGACCTCAAATCTTTTATTTACTGGACTATTATACATCGACGTAGAAACAAATGGACGACGGGTCTAGTACATAATTCACGAAAAAAGCGTCCGCAGTTAACCTATACACACGTAGTTATATGCATAGAAACAACGCATTTGAATTTAGATCGTGTGTCATTGTATTACGGTTGATTTTTATTTGCAACAATTTATCACCATACGAAGCTTCGACTGGAACGTACTTCACCTTACGCAGCTTCGAGTAAAGACAGAGAAGTAATGGAGTAGCTTTCACTTATAATGTTTTTTTGTTGGCAATTTTTTTAATATTTTGTGTTTTTGCAGAATCTTGTTTATTTTTTTATAACAAACACAGAAATACGCTTAAATATGAATTAGACAGGGTGAAAATGATTCGAGCAAACAAAGTGGGTTTTTTTCGGAACTGATTATTCCTCTCGTCTCGATTCAGCTATAATGTTTTTCCATAGTGCACATGCACAACGTATAGGATCTCGGGGAAAGCTAAAATAAATAGAATATTTCATGTAATAAAAAAAATAGAAAAAAGTAACAAAATATTTTAATAAAAAACTTTATACTTAAAAGCGACTCTATAAAATTTTTGTTTCAAAGTTGTGATGTTCGATTGTTCGCTCATGGAAATCAAACTAAATGCGTAATTCAAATTAAAATTAACTACTATAAAACAATACTTTTTGCGTTTTACTACTCCTTTGGTTCGGACACTTTTGAGCGCTGACCCGAAGTCCATTTGTTTCTACGTCGATGCTTTTATAACAATCTGCTACTGCGTGTGTCCGCCATATATTCGTACTGTGTAGACATTTTTAATTCGCGTTCATATGTAAATCATTACCTGATAAATCTCCCTTACAAAATGTTGTAAAAGTTAAAAATTTCTGAATTTTATGTATTTGTTTTGATACAAAATCTCCCGGTGTAAGGGGGGTGATAATAATAATAATATCTGGGACGTCTTCGTCCCTGCTTCTACCGATTTTGTTAGTGTGTGTCTGCGTTCTATGTAGTGCGTGTCTGCGTTCTATGTAGTGTGTGTGGAAAACATTGCTGTCAACATAACCGCATAGGAACTATTTGTTGAAACGCACTCTACACGAGCTTACGGCTCGACGACCTAACTCTCCTGTGTGTGTCAACCTAAGTTCACGAACTTAAAAATCGCCGAGTAAGTTCATCGGAGATTTGGAATGCCTGAATTTTACTGTTAGCTCGCCCGTGTGTTACCCAAACGAGCCGCGAGCCACCACTTCGATCGTCAGCGAGGAACAAACAGTTCCTATATTTCTAATAAGATTTTTATGTTTTGTTTCCCATTTGGGAAATTACCTAGGTATTTTTAATCCTATTATACTAATGAACGAATTAGGCATCCCAACGATTTCGAAAACAGCTTGAAAGCTTTCGACCGAAATCTAGGATTAGGGGTTAAAAATCACCAGAAGTCGATCTATGAGGGAATAATCTTCGAAAACATTCGTTTTAGGGAGATTTGATCAAATATACATAAAATATAAACTTAAATGTATTGTTAAAAAATGAGCATCATATATGCTCATTTTTTAACAATACATTTAAGTGTTAAGTAACCTACGCTATGGCGCATATTGGAGAGAGTGTAACCATTTGTCTCTGGTGTAACCACACTCTTGTGTCATGCTTTAGTCGTTAGTCCCTCGAGTATGACGGAATTAAACAGCCTCTGAAGAGCTATAAGTACTGGTTCTACACATGCTTTCGGAAGCTCAGTCGTAATTCCATCATCACCCGGTGCCTTGTTGTTCTTAAGCTTTTTGAGAGCCATTCTAATCTCGCACAGGCTGACGTTTATACAGGACGACGATATCTTCTGTATGTGTCGGGTCAATCTGGCTTTCGGGTCTTCAGCCAGATTACTGACAGGTAAGCGTGTGGTCGTGTATAAGTGTCTGTAGAATTTCTCGACCTCTTATAACAGCTCAGGGTTGTACGACACGATTCTGCCATCCACAGTCTTCAGCTTTGTTAGTTGGCTTTGACCAGCAGATAGGTCTCTTGCGAATACTTTTGACCCTTTATTGCACTCGATAGCCTCTTTAATACAATTAGTATTAAATCGGCGTATATCGCGAGTCAAGGACTTGGAGACATGTCTGTTGAGTCGCCGATACTGACAAGCACCTTCAGAGCATTTCATAATCAGGCTCCATCTTTCCTGTATGAGCTTGCTGGTGAGATCCGAGATGTTCTTTTTGAACGGCTGGTTTTGAGAGCCTTATTTATTCCCAGCCGTTTGGACAATTTCCTCGAACCTGTCGTAGTAATCGTCCACATTTTCGCAGTCTTCTAGCCATTCGAAGCGGTTTTGCAACTTGAGCTAAAAGTTGTCGGGGTTTTGGAGCTGGATAAGCGCAATCACAGCTTATTTCCAGTGTTGAAAAATGTTAAAATTTATATGTGCTCTCGCTTGAATGAGAAACGACTCAATTATTTAGCAATCCTCAACACTGAGCCTGATTTAACGAACGCACTTAATTTTGATGATTTTTCAGAACAAAATGTTGCATCGTCGCTCATCATAATCAGCTAATAAATTCGTTTAACTATTTATTACTTAGTATTTAATTCTGCTTTACTGTTATTTCCTTTGTCTGTGGAGGGTGAGGGGCGGCCCGATCGTATTCGCCCAGGGCGTGAAAATCTAAAATACGTCCCTGGTAATTTGCATGTATTTTTTCAATGGAATCAAATTAGAAAAAAAAATATTATAGATATTTTTAGAACGAATATTGTTTTTCCTTTCGTACCATAGAAGGTCACTATCGACTAAAACACACTTTGCAAAATGTTTCATAGAAATGTTTCATAGAAAATAAATCTTACAGGTAGGTACAAACTACTACTAAACAAGTTATCTTACGTAGTTTATAAACGCTCCGATTGAACGAGCGAGTCTCGGTCTCTCAGCTAGTATTACTCTAAAATAAAAACTACACATATTTGACACGGTTCTCGTCGTGGGTTAGACATAAATATTTCTACCAGATTTTGAAATAAACTCGATAATTTATTGTGTGGCGTATTAATTTATTTATTTTATTTTATTTTATTTTATTCGGAAAACAAACGGTTATTATTAACTAATAAGACGGCTAAACATAATATCAATAAACCACTTATATGTTAATAATCCAACTAAGCTCACATATCTCTTTGTATTTATTTGGTCGTTCCGAAGGTTCGCGAACAATTTCAATTTTTCATAGACGGCGCTGTATCGAACCAAGGTGAACTATATTTGGTAGTATTTTTCTGTGAACGTTTAGTTTTCGTTTGATGCTAAAAAAGAGAGGCTGCGTTAAAATGGAGGAACTAAATAATTACCTATATTTCGACATTCGAGCAGAGAGTGTTTTAAAAATATGTGTGACTGTATAAGAAGATTCTGGAAGATTATGTCAAGGCGTGGACCCGACCACGTCGTCTTTCCTTCCAGTTCTCTTATACATAATAATGCCAAATCGCACAAAGCAGGAGTTTTTCAGGACATTTACAAGACATATGCTTATTTGTGTACAAAAACTACCAAATATTTACAATATTCCAAGACATTCTTAACATAAATACGCGCCACAAAAATAGACTCCGTTTACCATACTTTAGAATAAAAATGTTTTAAGGCGGGAGGTGTTTTTATTGTTTTAAACTTAAAAACAATAATCAAAGACAAAACAATGCAACCCCTTTGCTTAAACAACTAAAACATTTAAACTTGAAACAGGCCACGGATGCCGCCGAATCTGTGAGCCATCAAAAGAAGTAGGCGAATCAAACGAAACACAACAACCCAGTTCAATAATATTTAACTTTGCATACGGTAGAACATGCATAATTAAAATACCAAGACATGAAACACGTACGACAAACAAATTAAATTTAATGATTGATACGGGTGCAGGTCTTTCAATTATTAAAGAAAGTTTATTAGATCCAAATCTTTATGTTTATCGTCAAACTATTAACATTTCAGGAATATCACATTCTAACGAATCAGTTAAAACCTTAGGTCATGTTTTACTGACACTTCAATTTAATGATCACATTGTCACTCATAAATTCCATATTGTTAGAGGAAACTTCATGAATTAGATGGAATATTAGGAGCAGATTTTCTAAGTTCATTAAATGCTAGCATAAGCTATGAAAACAAAACCTTAGCATTCACAACTGTTCGCGTTCCACTTTATAATATAGAAGATTGTAGTCCAAATACTGAAGGTGAAACCAGTAAAAATTTTGTAATTTTACCACCAAGAAGCGAAACTAGTTTACATGCTGTTGTTTTACATCCAGAAGTTTCAACAGGATTAGTTGAAGGTAGGAAATTAATGGAAGGAGTTTATTTAGCTCATTGTTTGACACAAGTTAATGCAAATGGCTTAGCTTTTGTGACTGTTCTTAATACCCATGATAAACAAGTTAAGATTAATCAAATTAAAGTAACTTTAGAACCCCTTCCACCATTTAGAGAAGTAGAAATGGTAGTTACAAGTGATGATACAACTACAAATGATACAACTCCAAATGATACAACTACTACAAGTGATGATAAATAATAAAAATAATGATGAGGGACAAAATAAATCAGAAGATGATGATGTAGTCCTCATTCAAAGTGTAAAGGGTAAAAATTCCCTTAATGAAGATGAAATATCCGTTCCGTTCCGTTCCGTTCCGGTGGCTCACTGACCAGAAGTTCTTCTGCAGGGGCGTTGAGGTCAGAGCATAAGGGATCATGGGCGAAGTTGTAACACCCTAAGTGAGTGGCTCGAGCACCGTGACGGTATCCAGCATCCAACCGGATTCTGAGGGTACGTGGGTGACACAGCCTCAGGTTCCGAGGTCATTTACTGAATCCTGCCGGCAGCACAGGAGACCGTTCACCTGGGGGCGTATCAACTCTTGTCCTTGTGCCAGCTGCCAGTGCTATGCAGCTGAGATCTACCTAAGACACCAGTGGCCACGTAGATAGGATCAGGAGTGTAGGTGGCTTTTGCAGTCGGGATGGGGGCGGGGGGATGGATAGAGCCGACAAGTATACCAGCAACGAGTCAGCATGTGGAAGATAGATACTATACTTGGTGTGTAACATTTACGGGGAGGAAAGTATGACTGCTTGTTTTGAAGTAGTTGCAGTAGAAGGGTGTCTTCAGATTCCATTGTACTGTCTTTTTAGGTTCTATGCTTTATCAGTAGGTATTTTGCGGAGATATCATGTATCAAGTTATCGGATGGATGCGCTGTGCTCTTTAATCCGTTGCGACTTGACGTTTTATTCTTTGTCCTGCATCGGTATTACTGTTTTTCCTTTTTTCGGAGTTGTATCTTCCGTGTTTCGTCGAATGTCTCGTAATTTTGATGTTATTGAATCGGGCCTAAAGCTTTGTTCTCGTAGTTACACTATCCACTCTAATGGTTTCTTGGTTTTTGTTACAACTTTAACTTTATTACCAACCATGCTAGACCAGATGTGGCGATTCTTTTGTAAGCTGCACGCGGCGCAATATTATACAATTCAAAAGGCGTAGAAAGTGGTATTCAAATACTCATTTTTTACATCCTGTTTGCGTTCCTGGGAATCTCGTCGCCTAACTGTAACTTAAGGCTGTCTCATGTCTTGTCTAAAATACAATACAGCACAGTAATTTATAAGAATAACAGCACAGTCCTGAAGTTTAACCTAACTATGTATTTATGATTTTTAGTGCAGTAATTCGGTATCACATAACACTGCATTATCTGTATACACTTCACTCTCAGTCTAGAGATAATAATAATAATAATATCTCAGGACAAATCACACACGGTCATCTGGCCCCAAACTAGGATTCCCTGTATCTTGGGAACCAGAGACTGATATACATACACATATACATTTAAATACATACATATATAGATATAATACACCCAGACTCAGAGCAAACAATTCTGCTCATCACAGAAAAGTTTGCCCTGTGTGGGGATCGAACCCACGACTCTCGGATCAGAGGTCAGGATCGCTAACCACTTAGCCACCGAGTCAGTCGGTGATATTTTAAAATGCACAGAAAATATTATTTCCACAAAAAACTTATATGTAACACACACACATAGCACTGCATGTTATAAACGAAATAAAATAATAACATTCACACTTTTGAGTTTGTCTTTTTGTTCGCATATCAACGTTCAGTGCCATTGGCCATTATTCTTATGGCCTACAGATGTTTCTTCCTCGTTGTTAGAAATTCTTGAGTAGGTAGCGAGGATTTTTTTGGGTTCTCAGAATCCGCAACTGATGTCCTGCTGTGTCAAAGCTTCTTGAAATTAGAACGAAACTTTTTTGAAAGATGGACACTTATGGATTTTATCTTTCGCTTTTAAGCTTCGCGTTTAGCCTGCTTTAATGACACGAGAAAACCAAGGAGCACAACACGTAAAGCACGTGAAATAAATAAAAAACACACCCATGACACTTGGCACGCACCAATAATCACAAACATATACATTGTGTTGAGTGAACAATGTAAACAAGTACCTGTAATAGTGTAGTATCCCTACCTAGGTCTTCTTCTATCTATTAAAAACTCATATCAAACAGAGATAGATCATCTCCGATGTCATTGCTTTCTACCATCATCATTCAAAAACTCTATTTTTGAAAAGTTTGTTTTAAAAAGTTTTACAGATTGCAAATGTTGTCAGTACAAATCAAGCATTGCAAAATCAGAACGGTCTCACCGGGTTCCATATGGTTGTTTTCTTCTCCTCTGCAAAACACCTTTGAATTTTCGCGTATGCACTGCGGCGGTGTTTATACGATATTATCACAAGTTATTGTCAATAAATCTTAATTTTCACCTCGAACTTAATTTACGTCACACCGCGATTAGGATGCGCAAGCGCTCGGGCGCAAGGGCCATTATCACAGTCAAGTTATCGTAAAGCAAGCGCTCGGGCGCAAGGGTCCTGCAATAAACTAAAACAAAGGAGTTTCTAAACAAAAGCACACCCGCGCCGGATGGACCGCGCGGCGACAACGGCACGGCTGCGTCCGCTCTCGACCGCTGCCCGAACAAGACTCCATTAATGAAGATGAAATATCGGGTATAAATTCCCATAATGGACACACGTTGGGTATAAATTCCCATAAAGCACATTACTCGAGTGTAAATAATAATATTAGTGGATCCACATGTTTTAAGAATATTAAAATTAATAATTATGATAATCAAAATAATGATTATTTGTTTGTAAGCGCTTTTAATTATGATAATAATAATAATTCTTATAATAATAATAATAATGATAATCTCAATGAAGATTATAATTTAAAAGAGCTCTTCAATATAAATAATAATAAAGATAATCTTTTTGATATAAGATCAGATCAGAATAGTCTTTCTAATAATGAGTTAACTTCTAATAAAGAAAGTAGAATTGATAAACTTAAAAATAGTTTACGGCTAGATCATCTAAACTCAGAAGAATTAGCCTCCACAATAAATCTTTGCAACAAATATAATAAAATCTTTTTCTTAGATGGTGACGATTTAACTTGCACAAATGTAATTGAACATAAAATAATAACTAACTGTGACACACCAATTCATAGTAAAACGTATCGATATCCAGAAATTCATAGAGAAGAAGTAAATAATGAAGTTTCAAAGATGCTTCACTAAGGTATTATAAGACCTTCTAAAAGCCCATGGTCTTCTCCTTTATGGGTTGTTCCAAAGAAAAAAGATGCATCTGGAAAAATCAAATGGCGAGTAGTCATTGATTATAGAAAACTTAACAACGTAACTGTTGGAGACGCTTATCCACTACCACATAACTGATATACTCGATCAATTAGGTCACTCAAAATATTTTACAACTCTTGACTTAGCTAATGGTTTCCATCAAATACCAATTAATCCAGAAGAATTAGAGAAAACAGCATTTGCTTCACCATTAGGCCTTTATGAATATACAAGAATGCCATTCGGTTTAAAAAACGCCACAGCTACATTTCAAAGATTAATGAATAATATCCTAACCGGATTACAAGGATTATATGTTTTCTGTTACCAAATCGTAATTTAAGAAATTCTTTTAAATGTTCCCAATCGTTAAAAACTGTATTAGAACAAACTGATTGTGCTTTATCAGTTAGTTTATTTTGAACAAAGGCAAATAAAACTGATTCTTGTTCTTGAGTTGCCAAATCAAAAGCTCGATCACAATTAGTTAACCATGCCGTAAGATTGTCCCTATTGCCATCATAACTGTCAATATTTTTAATAAGTGTATCAATTTTAAGAGCAATTCTTCCTTCATCTGCCATTTTTTTAAATTATCAAGAGTAGTAGAAATTTTTTAAAATAATGAATTTAGTAATTGAACAATATTAAAATAATCAATTTAAATAATTATTGAAATTTACAAGTGAAACGGTGATGATAAAATTAATGTTGACTTACAAAATTAAAAGGAACGACATACTCTTCAATCTTCACTTGGATGGCCAGTCCCGGAGACGGAGAGTTGAAGAAACCTTTTCCTTTGGTAAGCTTGTCGTTGGTGATTCGTATCCTTACTCCAAACTCGCAGCAGCTAGTTTAACTTATGTAAACAAGACAAGTAAGTATGAGTCAAAGGATGTAAACAAGATAAGAAATGACGAAAAATAAGGATGGTAGGCATAGTACATACTTACTTAATGTCCTGAGTCCCCTAGGTGGGGCAGAGGGCGTCTACAGTGCTTCGCCATTGCGTTCTATCTTGGGCTACGCGCTTCACTTCGGGCCATGATAACCCGATCTTCTTTATATCAGCTGCCACTGAGCGCCGCCAGGATTGTTTGGGACGGCCACGTTTTCTTTTCCCTTGTGGGGTCCACTCTAGCGCCTGTCTAGGTATATGGATGGGGTCCCTTCTGAGAGTGTGGCCCATCCAGGTCCACTTGCGACGAGCGATCTGCTGACCAATCGGTGTTTCACGACACATTTCCCAGAGTTGCTCGTTGGAAATTTTCTCGGGCCAGAAGATTACGAGTATTTGTCGGAGACACCGGTTGACGAAGACTTGGATCCGCTACGTGATATTTTTGGTAACCCTCCACGTCTCGCACCCGTATAACAGAACGGTTTTGACGTTGGATCGGAAGATTTTGAGTTTTACTCTTCGTGTCAGCTTCCGTGAACGCCATACGGGTCGGAGTTGCGCGAAGATCGCCCTGGCTTTGGCTATCCTCGAGGTGATGTCCTCCTCAGTCCCTCCAGTTTCTGACACGACACTGCCGAGGTACGTAAATTTCTCTACGCGCTCAATGCGTTGTGTACCTAATTTTAGAGGGAGCGCGTTCTTTCCTTCTGTGCGCATTTCCTGGGTCTTTCGCGTGTTGATTTTAAGACCATCGACAAGGGCCTCGTGCTGCAGATCATCCAGTTTGGCTGCATATTAACGTGCTTGTGGCTGAGCAGGCACAGGTCATCAGCGTAGTCTAGGTCGTCCAATTGCTCGGTCAACCCCCACTCTATACCGCGTCGTTTGCCATCGTTGGCTCTGTGCATTATACCATCTAGGATGATGAGGAACAGCAAGGGCGAGAGAAGACAGCCTTGCCTGACTCCTGCATGCACGTCAATGTCGTCGGAGATGAGACCGTCGTGTGCTACTTTACAAGAGTATTTCTTGTAAATTGCTTTCAGCAAGTCTCTGATTTTAGGCGGGACTCCAATTTCGTCGAGGCGGGACCAGATACTTGACCATCTCACGGTGTCAAAAGCTTTTTCGAAGTCAACGAAGGTGAGGTATATTTCCCGTTGCCATTCTGATGCTTCTTCAAGGATGATACGATGTGTGTTGATCTGGTCCGCACAGGAACGGTTGGGGCGTAAACCCGCTTGCTCTCTCCGTAGAAGGGGTTCAACTGCTTTCGATATTCTGTCTAGAAGTATCTTGCTCAGAGCTTTGGATGGCACAGAAAGCAGAGTAATCCCTCTCCAGTTGCTGCATTGACTAAGGTCACCTTTTTTCGGGACTGTTATTAGTAGGCCCTTGTTCCAATCATCAGGAAGATCTTCAGCATCCCAAATTTTCTCCAGAAGAGGTGTCAGAGTCTCGACTGCAGTCGGTATGTCAACCTTAAGCATTTCCGCTGTTAAAAGGTCGAGTCCGGGAGCTTTTCCACTCCTGAGGGAAAGTATAGCGCTTTCAACTTCCTGTTTGGATGGTGGGGAGGTATCTATTTCTAGAAGTTCAGGTGACCGGGTGATGCGCGTTGTGTCAGGTTGGTCTTCAGTCGATACACGGAAGACACCCTCGAAGTGCTCGCGCCAACGTTCAAGCTGCCCTTCCGATGTCGCGATTAGATTTCCTGCCCTGTCCCGTAGAGGCTTCTTCCTGTAGCCAGTTTTGCCTGCCAATGTTTTGGTCGCGTTGTAAAGCTCCCTCAGATTGCCGCTATCGGCAGCTACCTGCGCATGGCTAGCTACACTGTCAGCCCAGTGTCTCTGATCTTTTCTGGTGCTGCGGTAGATCTGTCGGCGGATTTGCCGATACTGCTGTCTGAGGTTCGCTCGCTCAGGCTCATTTGGCGTCTCCAAGATTTTTAGGTGGAGCTCTTTTCGTGCCGCGATGAGATTCCAAGTTGACTGGGATATCCAGTCATCGTGTTTGTGGGATCGGTGGCCCAAGATTGCGGCGTTAGCTTCTTGGTACACCTTTTTGATGCGGCTCCACTCATCTTCTATGGTACCGGCGCGGCGTCTAAACGGAGACCGGAGAAACGGTTGCGTAGTTCAAGCGCGAACTTCTTGCGAGTATCGGGTCCCTCCAGTTTTCTCACGTCGTACCTGCGCCCCACCTTGCTAGTGCCAGATGCTCGTCGCACGGTCGCCACTTTGAGTCGCACTTCAGCGACCATCAATAGGTGGTCACTGTCGATATCAGCGGCCCGTCTGTTGCGGACGTCTAGCAGCGACGTTCGCCATCTGCAGCTGATGGCAAGGTGGTCGATCTGGTTTTGGGTGATGCCATCGGGTGAGATCCAGGAATACTTGTGGATGTCTTTGTGAAGAAATAATGTTCCTCCGATAGCAAGGTCGTTGTTTTGACAGAACTCGACAAATCGCTCGCCATTATCGTTGCGTGTGCCTATCCCGTGTTTGCCGAGATGTTTCTCGCACCCCATATTTCCGCTACCCACTTTCGCGTTACGGTCTCCCATTAGGATCACTATGTCCTGTTTGCGTATGTTCCGTAGGGTGTTCTGGAGCGCGCTGTAAAAATTATCGTTGTCGTCATCGTTGGCGACATTTGTGGGGGCATAGCACTGCACTACGGTGGTTTTGCGGACTCTTGAGTTAAAGCGGGCGGTGATGATTCGCTCTGAGATCGGTTTCCAATCCAGAAGGCTCTTCTTCGCTTCGTCAGATAAGAGAAATCCCACGCCATACTCACGAGCGTCGTCTACATTTTCCTTACCTGAGTAAAGAAAAGTTAAGCCTCTGGATGTTCGCAGTTCTCCAAATCCGTTTCTTCGCACTTCACTAAGATCAAGTATCTGCAGCTTATACTTCAGCATTTCGTTCTCAGCTTGGGCTAGTCGGCTGTCGCCATAAAGCGTGCGCACATTCCAATAAGCTATTCGTGTCCGTATTTTCATGCCAAAAGTCGTCGGTAAAAGATCGGTCCGGTTTTGCACTGTTTCGGTTTCTAGAATCGGTTGGATTTGGGTAAGTAGGTGATTAACCCGCTGTACCCTAGACTGCTGGCGGGGCTGCCGCCTCAGAGTTTACAGCCAAACTCGGTTTGTTTCGGGTATCCTCCCTAGTGATCGAGTTCTGTTTTGGGGCGCAGAACGCTCGCCCTTTGCCCTGCATCCTTAGCAGCCACAGCTCTAGGAGGCGGACGCGCGGCGGCGCGGCCGTGGCCGGTCCCGGGGTGGACGACGGGGACGTGGATGACTCGGACTGGCTGAGGTTCTGCTCACACTCGTGTCCCGCCACTGACACAGCAGATGGATACTCGGCATTTTGTAGGAAGACCTAACTCACTAAATTAAGACTTCCACCGAGACCAAAACCTCAGCTTCCCACCCCACCCCAAGGATGACTTATAACGATGTAAACAAGACAAGTAAGTATGAGTCAAAGGATGTAAACAAGATAAGAAATGACGAAAAATAAGGATGGTAGGCATAGTACATAACAATACGATTAATGAATTTTTAAATGAAAAATTAATATTATAATGACGTTTCTTCTTTCTCATTTTGCTGTGTAGTCCAGTCATCGAGGAGGTTGAGGTATGCATTAACTCCTCTGTCCGTAAAACTTTGCAGTATGATTAAGTAGGTTCCATAGATGAGGTGTGACAAGGTATCCCGGAGATTTAAGTTTTGGAAGTAGGTATTTTATACCTAAACATGAATATTGCTAATAACTCGTACCGAACAATTTCTCAAACCATTATTCCAACGCGATATGTTAGTGTTAGGTTGTTATTATATGTATGTAAAACTGTCCAAAACTTTTTCGAACTTTTTAACTTCGATATTTAACAAAATATGTTATTTTGCTATAATTACCAAGGTATAATTTCTCGATTAAATTTTATTTTTTACTATGGTTTTATACCTTATTAGACTTTTCTATGTGTAAGTATGCAAAACATTTTCCTATAGGAACATAATGTTATAGTTTCCGTATAAATGCTCACGGCTCATAATTTCTCAGTCCAATTTTATTCCTTTAGAAGTCACAATTTACAGAAGTAAACAGCTTTTTAAAACTATCCAATGAAATTTCGACAAATAGTAGAATAGTTTTAGAATTTCTTTAGATAATACGTTTATTACACATTCACGGCTTACGGGGCGGCGGCGGCGGCGGACGTAGACGCGATGCGCGTGGCGCGTACCGCATCCGCTCAAGGTCAAACAATGAAGCGATACATACATCTACATTCATTTGAAAAAGAAAACGATATACTCTGCTTGGGGAGTCTAAGGGTGCCGATATTCTTTTTACTGTAAAGGATACAGAGTTTAGATTTTTCCTTGACTAATAGGTACTATTGTTTTTTTTGCGTATTATGTACCGTAAAGTAAAAAATCAAATTTTACTATTGTTACCCCGTCTGAGTGTACGGATACGAGTATTAGGCTATGTAGGTATGCTCGTGACCGAAGACTGTCATTTTCAGTAACTTTTTTATCAAATGTCAAAAACGGCATTTTGTTCTGAAAATGTTTGAAAGGAGAATAGGCGATTTTGGCCCATATGTTGTAACACTTGTAACGCATTGTGACCTATATCGTAAGATAGGTTACACAAAGTACAAACTTTTTTTTGTATGATAGCTCACCTGGATTTCGTGCAGAAGAAAAGTTATTAGGCATAACCTAACGAAAAAGTTTTTACTTGATATAGAATAGAAAAGAAATATGTTTATTCAGCAAATACAAACATATATGGAAGCAACAAATACAGTTGATTAAAATAACATAACATAGCAAAAAAAAGAGAAAAGAGCAATAAAATTACATCAATTAATTGTAAGTATTATTGTAACTTATGAAAATATAGCATAAAATATACCCACTTATCGAGGTAAAATCATGATTATGCTCATCGTTACAGCCAAAACACGCTGTTAACTGTGCAGTGGTTATGGTCATCAGATCATGTAGGTTAACTGATTACACGTACGGTCATTACCTAGATGGGTTTGACTGTAAGTGGCATTTATCTCGACTGTTTCCGTGCTTTGAAAGGCAGTTGTTAACTTGTTATACCACATCGGAGGTCCATGAGGATGGCCTAACCATCCCCATACAGAAAAAGTATCTGCGCTAACACTGGGGACGACATTGATTATTATCAAAAAACGTTACTGATTTGCTGAGGCATGTAGTTCCCTTATTTTATTTTTTAACTTTGAGATTAAAACTATTAGGTATTAGGCATTATGAAGCTTCTTAAAAATAATAATTTTTCAAGGTTATTGATAGGCTTCCCTTTAGGGTTTTCAAAACTGGTCTTGCGTTGCCCGTCTCTAATGGCTTCCCACGACCGTCACCAATTCTATGAGCTATGTGCTCCGCCCATTGCCACTTTCGTTAAGCGATTCTGTGAGCTATGTGCGTTACTTTATATTCTCAGTACGCACCTCCTCAGTTCTTTGATCACGTAAGGAAACTCCAAGCATACTTCATAGCGCTTTGGGTGACCTTGAGTCTTCTTATGAGGCTCATACGAAGCGAACATGTCTTATTGTTAGTTCCATATGGGTATTACTAGCAACACAAACTGATTAAAGACTTTAGTCTTGAGACACTTGAGAGGTATCTTTCTTGAAGTTAGACGTACCTAGCTGGACTTTTTATGCAAGGTACATATATAGGGTGACTTTAATTAGTTCTTGATATAAAAGACTGTGCATGTGCTAATGATAACAAACAACTTTCCCTAAGGAACCCATAGTCAAATCGTAAAAAAAAATGTGGACTCTCCATACAAATTGACCAACTTACCGGCCAAATTAGTATGAAGAGTCAAATTTTTTTGCGATTTGACTATGGGTTCCTAAGGGAAATTTATTTGTTATCATGAGCACATGCACACCCTTTGGTATCAAGAACTAATTTAAAGTCACCCTATATTAGTCAATAACTTCGAGTATAGTCTCCAAACTTCAGAGCCATGGGTTTTCAGGACATGGACTTTTGACATCATTTTTGTCTTATGTTCATTTTAAGACCGAGTTGTTGAGATGGTCTATTGAGTCTATTGATATCTGTACCTAGGACTTCCAAAGTCTCAGGCAAAATCATAGTTATTATCGTCAACGATCAAATGTGGGTGATGTACTCACTGTTAATGTTGGTGCCGAGCTCTTTCAATCACAGGCAGGACTTCTTCCATAACAACAGTGAACAGACTGTTAGATATAACGTCTCCCTTTTCTGCAGCGGGACAGATTTCAAATTTTTGTTTTGATAACGGACTAACATTGCGGCGTTCCCGTTCAAGCGCTTTAGCCAGGACTCGATCCAATCAAAAGTTTTCTCATAGTCCAGAAACGCTGAATATAATGGCTGATTATATTCTACGATTTCCTGTTTTGTCTTCCGCACCGCAGCATATGTATGTGTTCTATGGTACGGATAACTTTTCGAAATCAGGCGTATTCAGAAAGCTGGAAGTCGTCAAACCTGCGTGCGTGACGATTCGTAATGACTCTCGAAAACAGCTTGTATATAAAGATCTGAAGTGAAATACGTCTATAGTTCGTCTTTGCTCGATATTTGACGTAAAACAGCATCTTAGGTCAGTCAGTTATCTGCGATTGATTGATTGGCTTTCTGTGGGTGCATGAGTATGCGCCAGTTACACATTGAAGCACAGAAGTAACATTTCACAAAAAGTGTATACGATGGCTCAATGTATGTGTCTGTGAGCATGTGCTTGGTTCTGGTTTGCTTGTGTATACGTGTGTACAACTCATATCATCCCCACTGCAGGGGCACGGATCTCCTTTCATATCTCGGGAAGATTAAGACATATTCCAAATGGAGGTAGGCAAGTCCAGATTGGTGGAGTTGTAGGACTAGTAGCCGACCCCAGTATCAGAAGTTACTGCAGCTACTTTTAAGCCATATGCTTAACGACTGAAGCCGATACCAACACTATTCTGCTTTTCTTTCTGCTATTTCTTTAACAGTTTTATTCTTCAATTTGGCTTCAACTTGTCTTCATTGACTGAAGTTCTTGGCCGACGAGCGAGCGTATCATTTTCAACACTTCGCGACTAGGGCATTACGGTATTGGACTTTTGTGGAAAACCGGTATTATTTCGGTATTAAGATTTCAAAACCGGGATCCCGGTTTTGCGGTATTTCGGTTTTAAGAAAATTTGTAGTTAAGAATTCAAAGAAAAAAACGGTATATTTGTATTATTTTTTATATTTAGCATGAAAAATTCTTAACATTTAAATAAAAATTAAACTTAGAAACTAAGACTGAGAACGAGCCTGCTGAAAATGTGTCCGAAGGAAACAAAGGGCGTCCAATGTGGTATCGCTTAGGGAGGATCTAATTTTGTTACAGATGTAACTGGCCGCTGAAAATGCTCTCTCCGACTCCACACTCGTAGGAGGAACAGATAATAACCGGTTATAAGCGTCGTCTAAAAAACGGCCCCTGTTTCCACCGTTTTCGTACAACGCCATTTCTATTCTTATAATTTTTTTAAGGTCTTCTTTTTCCGCTTCTTCATTACAACCTTCGTTTTGTTGCAGTCGTGTTATTTTATCTCCTTTTAATGTTTTTTTAATTTCTCTATTAAGTTGTTCTTCAACAGAATAAGTTTCACTGTCACTAGAACTCGTGTTTGAAATGTCTACCTTTTCAGCCATATTTAAGTTGCCCGTAATAGTCGTGTTCTTTGGTGCATGAAAACGTTGAATGATCTTGTAAATTTCTAGGCCTAGATCGGCTAGATCGGACTTATGGCCTGGCGAAAAACAATCCTCAGTACCGCTAGCTGATATCTCCTTGAAGTATTTTTCTGGGCTATGAAGATATTGGAGTACTAGAGTTTCTTGAAAGAGACGTCTTTCGAGAATTCGTTTACTTAAAGATTCTGCAAGAAGTGTAGACAAACTTGTGTTTTGACTGCGCAATTTATTCATCATAAACTTGAGAGCTGTATCTGCAGTTATGAGGGTGGCATCACGTCGACAGAGTGCTTCAACGGTAATCTTAATGACATTCAGGCTTTTTTCCACAGCGTTTAATACATCCACCTCCTCTTGACTAAATTTTATGTCTGAATTCATATCAATAAGCGCTTTAGATACGCACGGTCTTAGTCTATTAAAGCGTTCTATCATGGATGCCATGCTGGACCAGCGAGTTTTGCAATCCAGAATTAAAACAAGTTCTACGCCTTCTTGTTCTTTGACATATTTTTGTAGATAGATGTCATTTTTTGTCGGTGATTTTGTAAATATTTTGATAACATCACGCATTTTTTTAATGACATTTTTATAATTCGGGCACAATGAACGGGATGTCCGTTCATGGACGATCACAAATTCTCCTTCTGTATCAGCATCACTATCATTGTCACTGTCGTCAGAATCGTCAGAAACTTGGTTTCTTGGTTCTTGTTCTTGGACTTCCGGCTGGTGAGGATTTTTAGAGTAAAGGACATCTGTTACTCCCAGATGAATACCGTGTGCTAGACATACTTAATGAAAAGCGCTTATACTCCTACCAACTTTACACATAACGCTAGCACCGTCAGTTGTAATCGCAAAAATGTCATTGTCTAATGACAGTTCAAATTCAGAGAGCTTCTTATTCAAAAGCATGATACACGTCTCCGCTGGCATAGTCGAATCAATCCTGGCTAAACCAAGATTTTTAAATTGAGATCCGTCTGAAAACTGAGCTCCAGTGTGAATATTTATATTGATATAGCGGCGATTCCTCGTTGAGGTCCATTCATCGAATGTCAATGAAAATGTTTTACCAGATTTACCCATTACTTTTATCTCTGAAACTAGTCGTGTTTTCTCTTTTTTGCTGTAATTCATAACGATATTTTTAATTGCGTTTGGACTTTTTGGCAAATCATTATGGCCTGCTTTTTTAAAGAGCCTTCGTAAATCATCTGATGTACAAAATTTTGCAAAGGGGATCCCGTCTAAAGCAGCCATCCTACTTACAGTAACTTCAGTACTCTGAGAACTTTGAAAAAAATGCGTTATTTTCCTTTTTTTTGAATCGGTAGATTCAGTTGGTCCTGATGAAATGCATTCAATTGGCGAAGAAGCTGGTTGAACTGCTTGAGCCTGAGAAGACGTAGAAGGCTCTGACGTATCAGATGATTTCTCAGCTTTAAGGTCAATTTTATGAACGGTTTTTAAATGGACTCGCAATCCTGATGTTGACCCACCAATGCATTTGATTATTTTTTGGCATAAGTTGCATTTACCAGATTGCGCATCTTCCGACCGCAGAAAATAGTACCAGACGGACGATTTGTCACAGCACTTGTTTTCGTATTTTTTGAACTTCTTCATGATATTTTATTAATATCTAAAACAAAAAGACAAATTATACAATATTTGAATAAAATTACAATTGGGAACGCACTACATGAAAACTAAAAAAAATCTATTAATTGACTTTCGTACACCATCTTCAGGCAGAAATTTCTGCACAAACCGGTCGCTAAATAAGGAGTTTCATTTTAATTTAGTGGAATAAGTGTAAAATCCTACCAAAATGAGTGATATTATGTTCCACCAAGAACCAACAATCAAAAGTGTCACCTATCTATTAATTGAATTATATTAATTAGTATATTTATTAGTGTATAAAAACTTTTTCGTTTTCATGAGTACTACTATTTGGAAATACTGGTAGTGCCAAAGGGTTTTTTCTCTCCCGTGGCACTACTAATTCCAGTTGGCTCATAAGACTTCGTTCCATCCATCCGTCATGACTCGTGGATAAAAAAGAAACACACAGCCAAGGCAACTTTTTTTGTGGTAGGTAAAATAAGTAGCTAGCAGTTCATACCGCAACCACCTCACCTATCTTTCCTTTCTTCGTCCATTCAGCACTATAAAATTTTTCACATTGTATGATAGTAGGGTCACACAAAAAAATAGTTTAGAATTAAATATTTGCTTACCTGACTTGAAAAAGACGTCAGTATTTTTTACTCACTGAATTTGGTTTGTTGTCTACTTTTAAAATCTGATAACAATTTTATAATCTATTTATTTTAATGAAAATTACAAGTAAGCAAGTAATGAATGGAGTGTTCTTTACTCAGAGAGTGAGGGGTTTTATCTTCCAAAAAGGCAGAAATATACGGTGTCCAAATAGCAACGTAGGTTTATTTATTTATAAATCAGTGTATTTCGTCAGTGTCTTAAATTGGTCGCTTAATAAGCCTTTAACAGTTAATGATGAATGGGGGAATTCCCGCATGAATAAGACCGTTCCACACGGTCGCGAACTAAAGATTCATTGAACATTCACTGGTTGTGCTCGTGCATTATCGCGCCGTGAATTATAGGGACCTTCCGAACGGACATGGACGAAGCTATATGTATAAGACAAGGATGTAACTTTTGTATTCTTGTCTAACCTGTAGCTTTTTACCCGTCGGTTGGGAGTTGGGAAGGTGCAGTTGACGACCGTGTGGAACGAGCTCAACTTTCTATAGTGTTGTCAAGTAAAAACGAAAGTTGCCAACATTTATATTTAGTTTTCTACCAATACCGAAAACCGGTTTTTTGCTAGTTCAATCCCGGTGTTCAGAAATAATGTGAAACACCGGTATTACCGGTTTTTCGGTATTACCGAATACCGGTGTTCATGTCCTATTCGCGACCTTCTATAAACAATTTGCACCATTCATACAACATGGACTGACTAATATCCTAACGTCCATATTGTTTATGAAGCCCTGCAAAAAATTCATATATTCTTTCTTTCCTTAAATCAAAGCTACTGTCATGTGTAACGTTCTTCAGTTCAAGTTCAATTATAGGAAGAAAAAATCACAAAGTCGCACTTTTGAGTAGCAAAGAACATAACAAATTTTCCTTTGTAGTAACTGAAGAACATTATACAAGACAGGACCCATTAGTAATATCTGGTGCGTAGCCGTTGTTGGTTTAGCTCAGACTGAGTGCAGCGGGCCGAGACGCTTTCGTCGCAGCTTTGCGTTTACATAATGGTTATAGCTACTTATGTTCTACTTATAGGTAAGTATATTACTGTTAAAGCTATGTGGAGTCCGTCGCCAATAGGCGCTTTTATTGTCATGTGGCTTTCTGCTACTTATGTTCTACTTATAGGTAAGTATATTACTGTTAAAGCTATGTGGAGTCCGTCGCCAATAGGCGCTTTTATTGTTATGTGGCTTTCTGGCCGCATGTGGGTCGTGCCCGCATGCGTGCCGCCCGCAACCTATCGTTTCATTACATGTTTTTAGGGTCTTTTTATTGTCATCTGTGGAACACGTACGCGGGTCACTTTGGAAACACCGCACGCATGCGGGCAGAAATCCGCATGACAATAAAAGCGCCCTTAGCTGTGATAGTTTTCCTTTTAACTTCGTTATGCCGTGAATTTTTTAACATTTCTAGAAACAACTGCCGTGTTTTTTTATTTATTTCTAGTAACAACCGTTTAGCTGGAAGAAAGATGGGGGACATGACTTTAACAAAAAAATTGCATATTAAAGCTTAATATTTCGAAAACGGATCCCTAAATTGAAAAATGCTTTTCGCAAACCTACTATATTTTAAAAAACCTACCCAACGACTCCCTAACTAATTAATGTTTTGTACAATAAAGAGATTACAGACAAACAAACTCCCTACACCATGAGAAGGAGGTACCCTGAAAGATTTTATTTTACGACTTTGTCGGCGTGATTAATATTGCCAAATTACTGCTCTCTAGTACTAATAGTCTCTGAGCTAAGTCGTGGAAAAACAGATAGACAGACAGAAAGACGAACATGGCGAAACTATATCCTTGTCGACTAGGGAACCCTAGAAATTGAGTGTCCTAGAAGTGTTTTGTGTTTTGTTTTGTTTTGTTTTTGGACACCAATAGTTTTATAAATAAGTTTAAATTGACCAATAATACAATGTATCTACCATTTGTACAGAAATTTGTACATTTGTCGTCGCCGGTGTCGGCACCGCAGGTATGGCGCAGCCTATAATTGCACTAGACAGTGCAATTACAGTGCGCGGTGCTGGCACTTGTAGCGGGTCTCGAACTCCAGATTTAAACTAGGTTCAGAGACAACTAGGAAGCCCAACTCATTGAAATTAGTACACCAAAATATACAAGGCTTTCTCGGCAAAGAATTCGAAATAGAATTATTTTTGGAAAAATTTAATATAGATATTTTATGTATTACAGAGCACTGGCTCAAGGAACATGAAATGCTTTTTAATTTTGAAAATTATAATATGGCCAGTGCATTCAATCGAAAGACTGCGATTCGCGGTGGCTCCGCTATATTACTTAAAAATACCCTGAAGACTAAGGTACGGAAAGACGTCGTAAGTCTTTCGATTGAAAGAACTGTGGAGCTATCTTGTGTGGAGCTGGAGAACCACATCATTATCTGTGTATATAGGCCCCCATGTGACGATAACTTTGCTCGTTTCGAATCAGTAATGGAGGATGCTTTAAATTTAGTAAGTAAAAGTAAAAAATCTGTCATCGTATGCGGCGACTATAACGTTGATTTATTAGAAAAGAAGTCCCTAACAACAAGAATTATTTGTCTTTTTAAGTCGTTTAATTTGGATTATTTATTCTTCGAACCAACTAGAAAAACAGAGACTTCTGCCACATGTATCGATAATAGATAGTTATGCTCAACTTTCAACTCCCTAGCACGCTTAAGTAACTGCTTGTTCCCTGGCGTCAGATGATCACTCAGGTAAAGCCTGGAAGCGGGCCCCGACAGGCCAATGTCGGCCGTGGTGAGCCCGCGGCGCGCGCGCACCGCCGCCAGCAGCTGGTCCTTGCAGACGCGCCGAATGAATTTGACTACAATAGCAGGAGGTCGCGACTTCGGACTGGCTTCAGCACTGTTTCCACTGTCGACATTCCCGCTGCCAGTAAAAGCACCAAATCGGCGGACGCGGTGGATGGAGTCGATTTCTTTCTCATCGAATTGCAAGCCTATTATATTATATATAGACTGCAGGATTGTGATTAAATTTTCACTATTAGCGACGGGAACACCGGATATTTCTATATTGTTTTGTCTGGAGTATTGGTCACGCGCATCGTTCTCGGTTTGAAGGTAGGCAATGGTTTCCTTAGCTGTTACCAGTTCTTGTTGCAATTTGGAGAGTGAAGTTAATTTATCCTCCACCGCGGTCAACCGGTCGTCAAAACTAACGAAGCGGGATTCTATTTCACACCACGAAGCTTGTATGTTAGATTTCATTGTAATAAACTCGGTACGGAGCGCTTTGATCTCGTTGAGTACGTCCAGCATTGTAGGGCTCGGAGTAGGAGTGGCATCATGCTGCTGGCCTTGGGCAGCTGCACCCGGTGGAGCCGATGCTGGGTTACGACACTGAGGGCATCGCCACGCTGCCTTTTTGTCAGCTCCCATTCTACGGTAGGTAGTTTCAGCGACTCCCGAACATCCAAAATGAAGGTGTCCCCGACATGAGCCGCATTCCACATAGTCAATAGCAACTTCTTTACACTTTATACAGTTCATTTTTGTTTTTGTTACAACTTTTTGATGGATATGCTGGATATACTGTATATTTACGAATATTAATCGACACATTAAAATCAGGGAGGTTGGGGATGCAGATTCTTTGAAATCCGCGGATGCGGATATTTAAAGGCTCATCCGGGGATGCGAATCTTAATACTACCTACACAAAAAGAGAAAAGGACTACACAAAAAAATCGCCCCCACCCACAACAGATTACAAACGTATCTCAGTCAATACATCTGTGCAGCCTGATGTTTTTTTGCTATGACGACATCCGCCGTAGATATGGGGTTTTCATGCAAATCGAATTTGATTTCCAATACTAATTTGTAGGCTCATTTGATCAAATAGTATGAGGAGTTCAAACGTTTAACGTTTTTTGCGGGAAATTTGTTCAGATTCATGAGTAGTCGTAGAAAGTTGTTGTTGTAACATACAACTTTTCACCTCTACCAGCTAGAAAACTTTACACGATAGTGATAGAAGCTGGTGTTCGAAATTCGAACACTTTAACTAACATTCGCAGCAACAAGCTGCTTTGAGTCAACAGATTATTAAACAGTTTTTCACCTGTCCAGCGCGAAAAGAGTGCCTTTGGTCCCTGAAAACTCGCAGCAAAAGTTGTTTTTGCTTTAGGCGTGAGAAAAAGTGATTCGAATTTCGAACACCACCTTTGGCGCGACGCTGAAAAAAATATGAGCGATGGTTGGTTCAGAAACTCATTTTGGCGTAGGGAGCGTTTTAACTCATAAGCACACAATGTTTTATGTTATTTAAAGAAATTCATGTTTATAAATTGTGCTACTGTATTTTTAAAGACGTAATATTTAAAATAAATATGTAGTTACTAGTAAACATGAATATCGTTTACCTAAAAATATCATATTTATATCTAAGATTTTTATAAAAATGTTAAGTAGCGCAGTTTCCGAATGCAACCTCTAAATTAAAAACATTATAATAAAAAACTATATTGCCTCCAGAGAGAATTTAATCAACTACGATTTTACTTTACTCGCTGGTCGAAAGTTGTATGTTTAACATGAGAGCAGGTCATTTTTATGTCTCGTGCCTTTAAATCACTCACAATGCTCAGTATTCTATATAAGAATCACTTGCTACGCTCGTGATTCAATTCTAGACTACCTCGCTAGCTCGTGATTTAAAGCTAGCACTCGAAGCAAAAAATAACTTTGCTCATTAGTTGAACAAATAACTATTCTCGTATATTTTAATAAATCCCTATCGTTTTTGGATTGAAAATGGTTATTATTATTTTAATGGAACGTCACAATAATTTTGAAACTAATGCCACTTCTGTTGGTGGGTGCGGATAGGGTCCATATAATTTTTTGCATAGTCCTTTGTATGGGTTTGTATGGGCATAAATAAATGAAAACCGGCTAAGTGCGAGTCGGACTCGCGCATGATGGGTTCCGTAGCATCGTACAATATTTGGAATTCCACCAAAAATACGTTTCTGGTGTCACCCTACCAGCCCCTTTAATTTTTAAGTTTTTTAATTTTTGTTTATGGCATAGTTGACAAACGAGCAGATGGATCACCTGATGGTAAGCGATTACCGCCGCCCATAGACACCCGCAACCTCAGAGGAGTTACAAGTGCGTTGCCAGCCTTTTTTGTCATAGTGGCAACAGAAATACACACTGTGAAAATTACAGCTATCTACCTTTTACGGTTCATGAGATACAGCCCGCTGAGAGAAAGACGGACAGACGGACAGACAGCGGAGGCTTATTAATAGGGTCCCGTTGATCTTTGGGTATGGAACCCTAAATAATAATACTAATCCTTGTTTTTTTATTAAATTATTAAAGTATTGAAAGTTAAAAACCTGGACCATTTTATTTGATTAAAAGTAACTTTGCTGCCTTTTGGTGTAATAATGTACTTTGCTACTTACTTGAAAATATTACTGGTTTATAAAATTGTATGAATAAAAAAAACTTTTTTATAGAGCTTTTGTTATTAATTATACAATTATTATTAATTATTTATATTAATAATTACAATTAATAATTTACAAAATTATATTCCTGAAATAAAATATTACAATAATTAGTTATGCTGTTCTAGATCCGCATCCGCATGAAAATCCGCATTGAATATTGCGGATGATATAGATACGGATGTCAAAATTTATGCGAAAGCTCCATATTTACGGATGCGGATGCGGATATTAGCAACATCTCTGATTAAAATGATTTATTTTTGTTTTTTTTATTATTTTATTGTATTTTTTAGCTTTCGTACTATGGCGGTGAACGCCGCCATACGTATTATATTTTTTTACATTATTTATAGGTACCTAACAAGTTATTTGATGTTGATGTTTTTGTAATCTATATTTAACAGTCTTGTAGTGAGTTTTTTTTTACTATCTGTGGAATACCTACTTACGCGTAATTTTGTGCAGATCAAACGAATCCGAACATATTTTTTAGAACTATTACTATTATACAAAATAAAGTGCGAAAAGGCCGGAAATGGGTAGTGGCCGGCAAACGGATCGCATGACCTTACGTACGTGGGTGACGCTTCATACATATAAGTTTAATGTATCGAAATTTTATTGGATAACCTGAATTACTGTTTATATTTATTATTATGTACCATATAAATAAATAAAAATGGACTGAGAAATTTTACATAATTAGTTATAGCATAAAAACTATTATGCTATGATCTTAAAGGAAAATCTTTTGGATACTTATACAAAAAGATGTCCAGCAAGATATAAAACTATACTGAAAAATAAAACTTAATCGAGAAATTATTCATCGGAAGTAAAATCGAAAAAATCAAGTTTTGCTTAACTTAAGCATCACAAATTTCGAAAAAGTATTGGATACTGCTATATACGCGTGCCATTAAGTTACTACTAACGAATAGTACAGAAATATTCGATCGAGCAATTATCCACCGAATTTTAAATGCAATTTTCATGTTTAGGTATAAAACACATACTTCCAGCCACGAAATCTTTTGGCTTCTTTGTCATCTTCCATCTATACACTATCCTTCACAATCGTGCAAAGTTTCATTGATAGAGAAATTAATGTTGGGGTCTCCATACAAAGAAACTCCTCGATGACTGGGCTAGTGCCCGAAAAGGGCGACTAAGTTGTAGGTTCCTTTTTGTAATGACCATCTGGTTTTTACACTTAGTTTCGCACATAAATACTTTGACTTTGACTTTGACTCATAAAAAGTGAGAGTTGGATTGAAATGGGTCATCCACCTTATTCGCCCGATATGAATCCATGTGATTATAACGTATTTGGCCATTTGAAGAGAAGACTGTCTGGCACACGATACACCAACAAACAGTAATTGGATGCGGCTATAACTGACTAGTGATGAAACGATTACAATTACAATTAATTGTATATCACAATTATTTTAACAATTATGATAACCACTTTTCTAATTAAAATATCTAGAAGAGAAAACTTTATCGCGAGCGTTCCGTTACAAGCCTCACTATATAATTTCAAAATTCTGATTACGCACATAAATAGTAAAATTTTTGAAGTTAGTTAACATAAAGCATAATAATAGCTTTTGAGTTTTGACGTGTCATGTCGTGTTTTAGGTCTCATACTTCGATTTTTAATACATAGTCTTATAACGATCCACTTTTATTAAGACGCTTTCACTCCCAAATATGACAAAAACCAGTTAAGATTTCAATAATTGTAATCGTAATTGGCAATTATTATATAATTGTAATTGTTATTGTAATTGTTATTGTGATTGTTAACCTGTAATTGTTTTATCACTATAACTGAACTTATATCGACCTTGAATGAAAATCAAACATTGCGAGGTTTTCTTGAACTAGGTATTAGCACATTTGGTGCGAGTTATTAATAATAACGGGGACTACTGATTACACTTACTACCTTCTTCTTCTTCTTTTTGTGTCGATAACAAACCTACTTAGATAGTCTCGGCCTAAAATTCAGCCACGCGAATCGCACTGTCACTACTGACTTCCTAAGTATTACTTTATCATTCGCAATATTATAAAACTTACCGAAAAAAAAAATTTGTTCATGAATTTATGGAACGACCTAATATTTTGTCTATCTGTAATGACGGGAAACGATAAAACAGTAAAATCTATGTTTCGTACGTAGAATTTTCCCTTTTAATAGTCGGTATTGGGGAAGCGAAGTACATTGTGAGCTGAGTCGCGGAATTAAAAAACTGCAAACATAAAGTGCGTGCGTCTATCACCAGCTTAATACGACAAAACAGTCCTGCTCTAATTTCAGAACGACAAATCAAATGTCATTTTGACATACATGGGAGGATGGGAGAGGATCTGAGGTGTCCATTACTGCAGCGGAATGTTGTAGCTAATAAGAATGTGAGTATAATAGGGAATTAGAGCATCATTAGGACTAATTGTGCGCCAGCAGCGGAATTTGTGCGTCTTATAATTTCGGAGATATATATTAAAAACCGATTCCGCCAGGGTCACGTTCCCCCAGCGGCATGATTTGGAAAAAGACGGTCTAGCTCATAACAAAGTACATGACTGAGTAGCTTTCGTCGTGTTATAAATGTGCGCAAATAGCGGAATTTGTGCATCTTACGGTTTTCGAATTATTCAAGATTCCGCTGCAGTAACGTTTTTGGGTTTTCTGTATCTCGAAAACGGCTTATAGAAGAAATTTCGAAAAAAAACCACTAGTACACCTTAATTTGTGCGTAATTTGAGCAATGTTAGTTTTTTGAAAATAATGATATTTTTTTAGTAATTAATTTGTTTAGAAAAATCAGGAAATTCTAATTTACAAGGAAACGAGTGAAGTTGCAATCAAATAAAGAGCACTCAAATATTCCTCTAGTAGACCCTAATAATATCTGCAATTGTGGATTGTATTATCCAGTCAATTAGTGAGATATACCATTTAATTACGAAATTAATTTAGCGAAATTTTAAAGATTAAATTCAGTGCTTCTATAAGACTATGAAACATGAAATTTTACATAAAATTAGAGCGTCCTGCTAGCAAGCTTTCCTGTAAGTTTCAGCTTTGAATAACGTTGATTTAAAAAGATTTACCCAAAAGAAGAAAGAACGAACATTTTCCCTATAACCCGACCAAATTAAAATGTATACGCGAAAGCGGCCGCGCCATACAAATGGATAACCTTCTTAAATGAAAGGTATATTGAAGGAAGCTTTGTAAGTACAGTTGCGTGCAAATGTTTTATTGACGATTGTTTTCTTAGTACCTACGAGCTCGTATAGCGGCCGGGACGAAGTTATTATAAAAGATACTTGTAATAAGATTTCTAGATAGTAAGTATCTTATCTAAGTCTTGCCGCCAAACATAAATGTTAACAGCACGGATGTGTTCCGGCATGAAGATAGCCAGTTTCCCATTGCGTTGGGGATTCTTTGGTAAGCCCGCTTCCATCATCGGCGTCATCATTACTCAGGTGAGATGATGCCAAGGGCTAAAAACAGAGGATTAAAAAAAATCAACATTAAGTAGTGTTTAATTTGTAGCATACTGATTAATAGTTCGAGAAGGTTAAAATAAAAATTAAAAAGAAGAATGAAACAATGAAGAGTTCTGAGAGAAGAAAGAAGAGATCTGCTAAAATCTGCCACACTATGTGGAACCCTGATATTATGGATAATTATGTATATGGTTCACCTACATAAAATGAATAAACGGGAAATTCCCGTACTACCTTGCATGAAACAAAAGTTGCTAGCTCAGAACCTAATTAAAATTATTTTCTAGTTAGCAAGTCATAAAAAAAAATATAACTTTTCTATTCCTATTTAAAAAAAGTATTTCCTTGAAAACTGTCAAAAACTTTTTTAAATCGTCAGCTTATTCTGCCTGAGTTAAAATTTAGTAGCCAAATCTGCCCAAATGGCAGAAATCTGCCACATGGACGGGTTTCAAAAACACGGGAACTCGCGCGACGGGGGGAGCTCATCACCTGTACCCGTGCCCCGGGGGCTACCTGTGTGAGAAGCGCAGCTCAGTTCAAAGCGATAAGATAAACACTTTGATCAGAAATTAACAAAGTATTGATTTGATTATATCTGATTTGCGAGAAATATACCTCAACACATAGAGGTAATGAAGTACTGATTACTTCTATGCTATTTTATGGTATGGTATTTGTTCTATGGTACTAGGTAGAAAAAAATATTGACGATTTAAAAGCATGTGCAAAGCATCTACTTAAACATTTTGAGTTTTATGCTGATACATCAAAAAGTTTGTTGTTCAAATTGTCGATGTTACCCGATTTTAGTTAATTTAAATACGACGCCAAATAATAAAACATATATTAACATCATATCAAAAAATTTTCTGCTTAATTGTCCAATTAGTTCTGGTTGTATGCTACCAATTTAGGAAGGTTATCCTTTTGTATGGCGCGGCCGCTTTCTCGTATACATTCTAATTTGGTCGGGTTATAGGGAAAATGTTCGTTCTTTCTTCTCTTGGGTAAATCTTTTTAAATCAACGTTATTCAAAGCTGAAACTTACAGGAAAGCTTGCTAGCAGGACGCTCTAATTTTATGTAAAATTTCATGTTTTATAGTCTTATGGGAGCACTAAATTCAATCTTTAAAATTTCGCTAACTTTATTTCGTAATTAAATGTTATATCTCACTAATTGACTCGATAATACAATCCACAATTGCAGATATTGTTAGGGTCTACTAGAGGAATATTTGAGTGCTCTTTATTCGATTGCAACTTCACTCGTTTCCTTGTAAATCAGATTTTCCTGATTTTCTAAACAAATTAATTAGGTACTAAAAAAATATCATAGTTTTCAAAAAACTAACATTGCTCAAATTACGCACAAATTAAGGTGTACTAGTGTTTTTTTTTTTTAATTTCTTCTATCAGCCGTTTTCGAGATACAGAAAACCCAAAAACGTTACTGCAGCGGAATCTTGAATAATTCGAAAACCGTAAGATGCACAAATTCCGCTATTTGCGCACATTTATAACACGACGAAAGCTACTCAGTCATGTACTTTGTTATGAGCTAGACCGTCTTTTTCCAAATCATGCCGCTGGGGGAACGTGACCCTGGCGGAATCGGTTTTTAATGAATATCTCCGAAATTATAAGACGCACAAATTCCGCTGCTGGCGCACAATTAGTCCTAATGATGCTCTAATTCCCTATTATACTCACATTCTTCTTAGCTACAACATTCCGCTGGCGTAATGGACACGGATCTGAGCCATGGCTGAGCCGCGTTCAGAACTTGCACTCTGACAGCAACCGTTTTGTACTCTCTCTTTCACACTTACGCGATTTATAGGTATTATGCTATCCTGTTGTCAGAGTGAACGGTTGCTTGTAGAGTGCTGGTTCTGAACGTGGCCCTGTTTCTCTATTTCTTGCGGTTTGTTGAAATAAAATTGGATTCACACAATTAATTGATAGCTTATCAGTTTATTGAAGTATTCTGCCGAGAATGCGAGCTCCGATCATTATTGTGCCGCGCCTCTGCTGAAGACGATATTCGTCACCGCAGGTCATTAATAAAACCGATCCGTATCAAGCGTTTAAAAAATAAAAGTTTTTGCACGATTAGTGAGAATTGTGAAGGACTGTGGACTTTTATCCGCTTCAAGGATATGAAATAAGAAAGGACCGATCACTACTTGTTTTTAAAAATGTCGGTGCTGAACAATTTTACGGTTTCAATTGCAAAAGGACTGAGGCGTAAGTACATTTTTTGTTTTTATTCTTTTATGTTTACTTAGCTTCTTTTCGATTGATACAGGTGGTTCTTTATAAAACCAGCTCCAGATACGTATGTTTATGTTTATTATTTAGCAGAAGAACCGTTACTCTTATATTTTATGCAAATATTTGAATGTATACTGACATTCGTATTTTATGTTGATAGATTTTCATACAGAGTTAAGGTACTCGTCATATCTAAAAAAATGCTGGTTAAAGTGTGAATTTTAAAGTTAAAATGTCTGATATAGATTACATCATACATTACTTCAAGCCTAGATTATGTAACTATTTGACTATCGTAATACCTATTGTTGATTCATATTCTTACCTATTTGTATATGTATCATTTTGATAAGAGTATTTTTATAGAATATTAACAATTTTTATTTTATTTAACGTCACTGAATGAACTCTAAAATGTAAAAAAGTTATTGCTTACAAATGTTTTTGTAATTTAACAAAATTTTTTTGGTTTTCGGACTTTTCCCTTTACTTGTGCTATAAGACATTGCTTCCTGCCAAATTTAATGATTTTAGGTATACGGAATATATAATATATAGGTATATTAGGTTTTGATTCCCATGCGAGTGGCCAAATATACGGCATAAACGGCCGTATCTCTTGATTGCATTGGCATAGAAGTTTGATTTTTTCACAGCTTCAAGGGGTTGCAGGCCTGAGTTCAAGACATGTGTGAATATGATATTATATGGAACCCTCGGTGCGCGAGTCCGACTCGCACTTGGCTGGTTTTTATTTAAGTAAAATCCTGTATAAATTAGTGATTATCTTGTGAAACACTTGGCATTCAAATTGATCCTCCTTTTGTTGTCATCTTTCACACAATCCAGCCATCTCTTCCTTGGCCTTCCTCTTCCCACTAATCCAGTGTTTTATTCTATTTTGGATACCTTAAAATTAAATCATTTTCTAATTGAAGAAAATTATAAACATATTCTTTCAAATCACAAACATATAAATAATAACTTTTTAATTGTAAAGGGGTCGGGTATTAAAAAAGGTTGAAAAAACTCAACTAATCCATCCACATTGATATTAAACACTCTTCTAGTCACATTAGTCCTAGACTTTCGTCCCTCATAACGTGACCATACGATGACAAACAATTACTTTACAACTTTTTTGTCTTTTGGAGGTAAACTATTAAAACTTTAGACTTTATCTTTTGACAACTCAATTTTCAGTTGGTGTGGAAATATGTGTCCAGCAGTGGACGTCTTTTGGCTTATGTCGATGGTGAACTCTGTTTTACATGTGATTAAAAATACTTTAAACTATACTTGTGATTTTAAAAATAAACCAAGTAACTAAATTTTGAAGTCGAATAAGTATGACAAGTTTTTAGAGCAGTTTATTTCATTTGTTTATAGTTTAATGCAAAACTTATTATTAAAACATGCATATTGACGGCGAAACAGCAATACCTCCTATCTGACAAAACCAAAGTTTATGTTTTAAACTATAATATAATAGAACAAAGTTAAAATGTAAAGTTTGGTTTTTGTCAGATAGGAGGAATTGCTGTTTCGCCGTCGATATAATCATATTAATAATTTCCTTGTTTACATATACCTGATAAAGAGGATCTTATCTGCTTGAAATAGAATAGGAAGTATAAATATGTATTTATTTATATATGTCGTAAGTTTTTGATAAAATCAGGGTTAAAAAATATGGGTTCCTTTGGGAAAGTTGTTCAGATTCATGAGTTTCCCCAGTTTTAATAGTACCAGCAAATTTTTTAACATCCTATATAAAAACTGCAATAGGGCAGAAGAATATAGTTATACTAACAACTCTTAATAATAAGTGCAACAAACATGTTTGTGTCAATGCCATTCCACTTAGCGCTAATCAGGTGATAGGACTGTGTGATCGTGAAATATTTGTGCGAAATATTGTTATCATTGACACGCCTTCGCAATTTAAATAAAAAACAAAAACAATTGTAGTAAGTGGTAATTTTACTATCATATCAATATGTGAAACAAATATTAAGACTTAAATAGAAATGGGCAGGACGCAGGATACACAAAAAGAGTAAAGATAGAAAGATGGTCAACAATTGTAGCCCTTAACACAAAAACCTACTTTTTCAATTTCTCACAAGTAGTATAATCATTGTAAAAATACGTATGTAAGGAAATAAAAGCTTACATTATCTTTATTTAAAGTTCATGTAAACCCATGGATCAATCCAATTTAGACCTCTGACACTCCACACAAGTCAGCCGCTTTGAAGCGTGTAGGAGCGAGCGGGTAAATTCATAATTCATTTATTTCTGCATACATGAACATTAGGGTGTCCCTTATATGGACGAAAAATTTTTTTTTGGATTATAGAAACGCATACCCCCTAATTCTTTGTTAAATATTAAGCCTTACATAAATATAAAATTTTAACTCTGAAGGCTAACCCTCCCACTAGGATTCCCTGTGTCGGGAGGATTAGTCTCTTCCCGGTAACATCATAGTAAGAATATTTTACAAAGACTCATTCCAAAGACTAAATTAAAAAAAGTTAACAATTGTAGGTTACAAAGATTAGATTATTGTACTAGGAAATTATGAATGACATACTACTTAAAATTATCAAGGCACTGTGTACATTGCGCAACCGTGAAAGTCCCGTGCTATGCCGGGCAAACAAAGAATACAATGGGTTCTATTCATCATTCGTACTTCGAGGATCATAGATTAGTTAAATCAATATCGTTACATATTTGCAAGAGACGTAAGTACCTATTATCGTATTGTACCTTATGACACATATTGTTTATTTATTATATAAGTTTTATTAAAGTTATTTATGAATTTAAATTAATATAAGTTAATATAAGTATGTATATGTGTATGTGTGTGTGTATGTGTATGTGTATGTGTGTGTGTATGTGTATGTAAATGTGTGTGTGTGTGTGTGTGTGTGTGTGTGTGTGTGTGTGTGTGTGTGTGTGTGTGTGTGTGTGTGTGTGTGTGTGTGTGTGTGTGTGTGCGTGCGTGCGTGCGTGCGTGCGTGCGTGCGTGCGTGCGTGCGTGCGTGCGTGCGTGTGTGTGTGTGTGTGTGTGTGTGCGTGCGTGCGTGCGTGCGTGTGTGTGTGTGTGTGTGTGTGTGTGTGTGTGTGTGTGTGTGTGTGTGTGTGTGCGCGCGCGTGCCTGCGCGTATGTATTAGTGTGTGTGTGCGCGCGCGTGCCTGCGCGTATGTATTAGTGTGCGTGAGAGTTTCTGCCAATTTTCTACTCCAGGGGGAGCAGAAGAGTCTCTGTAGTATAGTAATCCATGTCTGCTAGCCATGATTTTATTTTTTTCTTGCACACGTATCTAGAACAGTTCATTATCTGGATTTCTTTTTCCGCTTTGGTATACAAGAAAGGCCCCCGATACGACAGGAAACCAGTAGCAAAAGTTGATTTAGTAAGATGGGTTGGCCATAGCGGTTTTCTTCTAGACCTAATGACACTTGTTTGGGAGAAAAGAGCGATTTTATGAAAATTTAAGAGAACCGACAGTACATACGATTGCCTAACAGTCATTTGTTTACAGTCTATATATAATTTTTCTGTGGGATACATGAAAGGTTTTTTATATGCAACTTTTAGAATGTAAGTAATGCTTTTAATTGACAAACAAATAAAATTATACAATTATTCAGGGTACTTCTTTTTTAAAGTCTCTTTTTTGCAGTCTGGATACAGCTTTCTATGCTCTTGCACACAGCGTAACAAGAATTGTTTTTGTTCCTCTTCTGCGGTAATTAAACCATGAAAGTCTTGCATAAGCTTTACAGCTCTTTCAGCTGTGTCATTTACAGCTTTAAGCTTAACACCTCTTTCAGCTGTGTCATTTACAGCTTTAAGCTTAACACCTTCCTCTTAGCTTCGATGAAAGCTGCATTATGGTCCCACGAAGATACGTTTTCTTCAAGAAAACTGGTATCAATTTTTTATCGCGAAAAACATTTTTTGCTTTTAGCTGACACGAAATCGCTCAACGACTCCCTGTAACAATATGATTAGTAGGTATTTCAAGGAAATTAACCAAATTTAGAACAAACAACTCAGTTAAAATATTTAAAAAAAAACTCTTACCATACAAAGAGGCAGACATCTCTTCTTTCGATGCAACATATCGCTTCCCGAAGTCATATGCAGTTTCTCTTTCTAAGTTCGTTACCATATTCGCCTTGGTTTCTTCATCAACATCATCATCAAAGAGTGATAATATCACCACTTCTTCTGATAAATACCACAGGTGTTGATTGAACTTACTCAGAGCCGCTTTGGAAATTACTTTGTCAACATTTTCATAGTCTTTCAACGTTTTTAAAAAACGCAAATCTTGATTCGGTGCCTTCACTGCCAAACTGCATCCGAGCCAGGGCTTCACATAAATTGCCACAATAAATAAACAAACATCTTGCAATGCTCGTTTGTCTTTAACGCTCATTTTGAATTGAGACTGCAGCAAACATATTTTCAAAGAGTAAATAGCTCTTGCCATCCATCGTGCTTGATGCATTGCGCCAGGAGGACGAATTTTAATTTTACCCTCATTATCTCCTCCCAAGTAAATAATGGATAGCTCGATTAGTTCTCGATAATCGTCCCGTACGATGGATTTCTGCAGTTCATGATTGAAAAAGGTCAGCAATCCCTTAATGGTCGCATCAGAAAGATGCTGTTTAACGAAATCTATGCATGATTCGACAGCCTCAGGATTAATGTTCTTCCAGCTGTCTCTAAACTTTTTGAATAGTGGGATATCGGGACTGCTAGTGACTTGGTGAATCTTTGATTCAAATACACTTTTGAGGACCAATTCATACACATGATGGCGGCAAGCAAACAGTAATAATTCTCTTTCTAATTTTTGTTCCAAAAGCACACAAGCTCCATTTATGCGCCCTGTATTAGATGCTGTTGTATCACAACACATAATTTGAACCTTATCAGTAAGGTTCCAATCATGAAGCGCGTTTGAAACAGCTTTAGCTTGATCTTTACCGGACGAACTATCTAGTTTTGGTACTGCAAGAAGTTGCTCCTTCTCTCCAAAGGAAATAAGGATCGGCAGGCGTTCCTCTTTAGAAATTCTCACATCTAGGCCGGGTAACAATATTCCATCCCAATGAACTGTTAACTACTTCTGGCACGTTATTCTGAAAATCGGATTTTATATATTCTGCTCTATCCTTTCTTATCTGTGTTCGAATACGTTGAATAGAAGATTTGTTAATTGGATAGTCGTCGCAACAAAGACCTAGTGCTTCTATTACTGCTTGAATTATATAAACTGAATCTCTTATGCTTAGTTGACATGTGTCTAAAGCTGCAACTAACTTAGGTGTGATAAAATCTTTCCTTCCTCTTTTAGTAGTAGTTACCGAACTTTCAGATTGAGATGTGGCAGGCAAAGGTTCCTCCAGGCTTTCTTCAGAGCTGGTAAATTGGCCTTCATGTAGTTCTTGTGGTGGTGTTAAGCTGTGTGAAGTAGAAGATGTCAATGAGCTCGCTGAAGTCATTTGCTGGAGCCTCCTTTTCTCCTCTTCTAGTTTTCTCTGCCTTGCCTTTTCTTCCTTCTCAGCTAACTTTTTGTCTACACCTGCCAAGCAACCAAGGCGCCCTGGCTCTCTTTGCTTTTGTAGGAAAATTTTATCTTCTTCAATTTTCATCCTTTTAAGAGCATCAGCGTGAGCGATATCAAATAAATTATCCAAATCCTTTAAAAAATCCTCCTCACGGCGTTTAAAAACATCCTGTGATTTTTTGCGGTTTTTTTGAAGCTCTCGCCAGACTTGATAAATATCCACAAGCTTCTTCACACAGTTAGGAAGAGCTTTGGTAGGTATTCTAGCCTTTTCCCAGAATATAATACACTCCCGTATTACAAGATTTGCGCTTTCATTGACAGTCAGTTTCACTTCGCGAATATTAAAAAATAGAACTGCGAGAACTTGTCGATTAGACGGCAATTTTGCACCCGTTATTTGGTGATGCACCTTACCAACCACGAAAATACTCTTTTTAGCGCTTCTCAGTTCCACTGACATCTTCGAAATATAAAATATTACGTGTTAGTTACGCGACAATCCGAGAGTAAGTAACAAACCGAGCGCGCCCGCGCGGCACTTGCGTAGGGGCTTGTATGAACATGTTCCCGCTCAAGTCAGCACGGGTTGCAGTGCTCCAAATAAGGTAAAAATTTATTTACGAGTATTTTAGGGTCAAATACACAAAATTAGAGCCTATGCGTTAAAAAATAAAAACTTAGAAAAATAAGGGACACCCTAATGAACATTACATAAGCATGGTAAATGGATATTTGTAGATTGACATGCACCTTTTACCCTTTTTAGGGTTCCGTAGCCAAATGGCAAAAAACGGAACCCTTATGGATTCGTCATGTCTGTCTGTCTGTCTGTCTGTCTGTCTGTCCGTATGTCACAGCCACTTTTTTTCCGAAACTATAATAACTATACTGTTGAAACTTGGTAAGTAGATATATTTTTTGAACCGCATTAAGATTTTCACACAAAAATAGAAAAAAAACAATAAATTTTGGGGGCTCCCCATACTTAGAACTGAAACTCAAAAAAACGTTTTTCATCAAACCCATACGTGTGGGGTATCTATGGATAGGTCTTCAAAAATGATATTGAGGTTTCTAATATCATTTTCTTCTAAACTGAATAGTTTGCGCGAGAGACACTTCCAAAGTTGTAAAATGTGTGTCCCCCCCCCCCCCCCGTAACTTCTAAAATAAGAGAATGATAAAACTAAAAAAAATATATGATGTACATTATCATGCAAACTTCCACCGAAAATTGGTTTGAACGATATCTAGTAAGTAGTTTTTTTTAATACGTCATAAATCGTAAACCGCAATTTACCTTTCATTCAAGTTACAACGAACTACAAAAACTTTTATATTATGTTACTTGCTGCTACGGAACCCTTCATGGGCGAGTCCGACTCGCACTTGCCCGCTTTTTCCTTACGGGCACAGCAGTTGCATGCGGGGAGCGGATCGTAATATTGTGTCTAACCGAGTGACGACTGAATGGCAGTGCTGCTGAAGGTACCAACCACTTCGACAATATATTGGCAGGGGTACGGAAGTGATCTTTTTTTTTATGGCAGAGGTGGCAAACGAGCACCTACTTATATATTTTTTTAAGAAGGTAGTAATGTTTAGTATTCTTTAATATCGACAGGGGGAAAGCAGAGGGGCGTATAGAATAAATAAAACGGCCGTAATCCAGGTTTATGCGTTCGTTTTTCCTATGCGTGACATCTATTCAAAAATATGTAGATTTTTATTACAAAGCAGTAAGATTCATTCGAGCGCGCATTTTGGTCTCATCATCGGATTCATACTCGACCTTGGTCTCCGCCCCCTGACGCTTCGTGCAAGTTGACCGAAAGATGTACCTACTACGCGATTTTCTATCTATTTAACGGGTATAAGAGCGAGCGGTATACTTAGCGGGATAACCGAACAACTACTAACAACCTGCATGTACAAGACTTATTAGTAGGTACATCTTTCGGTTGAGTTTTATGGAGTGTCCGTCCGTAGTTAAGTAATCAGTGAAATGCGCACTGTTCAGTTTATAAATAAAATAAATATAAACTAAAAATAACCACATTCGATATTATATCGATCATGCAATGTTATTTCATTTTAATCTTTTACGTATCAGCGTTAAAAATTCCATTAACCCCAGTACATAATATTTGTTATTGTTTTGAAGTAAGCCACTGTGGAATGAGGACTTGGGAAAATTATTATTAGATACGGACGAATGTGTGTAGGACTGTTATCGTTATCAACTCGTAGAGTGTTCGTAACTTCGTCCAAATCGATTCCAAATTTCCAAATTAAGCATTTCGAACCTGTGTGCAATTCAGAATTTGTCTAACTAAACTTTTAGGGGTTGATATTTGAAAACTTATTTTTAGTGCTCCTTTACACCTTCTAAGTGACGTATGTTACATACAATCTTGAAGTTTTTATCTTCAATGGTTTAGGCTGTGCGGTGTCATTAGTCAGCGTTTCACGTAACTTTTTTTAGAGTAAAAGAAGATGTTTGTGTCAATACCTTGTTTAAAGCAGATTATTTTTTCTTCGAATCATTTCGTCTGTAAACAATTCTGTTGCATATAATGCAGTTTGCGGTGTGCCTATTAGAACCGTCACTTTTCCATTTTTTTCAAAATTTTGGACATTTCAAACTATACTTACCTATTACAAAAGTTTATGATGAATAAGAGTGCCTATAGCTGACATATTTTTTCATAGCTCGTGGAATGAAAATACGATGATTTTTTGCCAGAACTTTAGATGGCCGATTGGCAAGAGACGGTGTGGAAACGCAGAGCGGCGGGCGTCTACTTATGTCAGACAGACTATAACATCCTGAATCAGCAAAGACAAAATTGTACACGTCAAAAGATACAAAGCTTAATTTACAACAGAAATCGCACCTCTAAAATCTAAAAACTCAAAATAATTTCTTTACGTAGGTTACGGTTACGTTCTAATAATTACTTGTCGCTACCTCTCTCTCTCTCTCTCTCTCTCGGATATTTTTCGTTTTTGTTTTGCTTTGGTAATAAATAAGCGATCTACATATAATTGATGTTGATGATTTACCTTTATACATACCTCCTCCACAAAATAAGAAATAGTTACTTCTATAAAGAGGCTAAAGATGTAATGCGAAAAGTAGAAGATATCCAAAAAATTAGTTGTAGAAGACATTACTCAGAATACTAACTTCAAAAAAAGCTGCCAAGTGCGAGTCGGACTCGCCCATGAAGGGTTCCGTAGCAGCAAGTAACATAATATAAAAGTTTTTGTAGTTCGTTGTAACTTGAATGAAAGGTAAATTGCGGTTTCCGATTTATGACGTATTAAAAAAAAACTACTTACTAGATATCGTTCAAACCAATTTTCGGTGGAAGTTTGTATGGTAATGTACATCATATATTTTTTTTAGTTTTATCATTCTCTTATTTTAGAAGTTACGGGGGGGGGGGGACACACATTTTACAACTTTGGAAGTGTCTCTCGCGCAAACTATTCAGTTTAGAAGAAAATGATATTAGAAACTTCAATATCATGGCTGAGCAAGAGAACCTTTGTTACCACTTACCACCCTTATTATGTACCTTGTTTAATGGCAAATAAATTCTATTCTATTCTTACTTTCCCCCTCTTAAGATATCTGTTTTGTTACCAGGTCTTCATCAGAACAAGGAGGCGTGCGAGTCCCTTCTGCCGGGGAAGGCAGCGCAGCGCAGCAACGACACCAAGTGTCAGCCACGACTGAAGATGGACAGGATTCTCATCGTCTCCAAGGTCACCAGATACGAGTATGAGAAGTGAGTAGAATAAGAGTTTTGTTTTCCAGAAACCTCTGAAAAGTTCTGGAAGTTTCTTGAAAGTAAAGCAAGTGTCAGCGGTAGCGTAAGATGGATAAGCGTCTTATTGTCTCCACAGTGTGATTGTGATTTCTGAGGAACGAGTACGACCAGTGATCTGTATAAAAGTTCTGAAATTTACCAGAAACCTCTGGAACGTTCTGGAAGTTTCTTGAAAGTTGTGTCACCAGAAACGAGTAGAAAAAAGAACGTAACTCTAGCATAAAAACACTTTTGGAATTTTCTAAAGGGTTCTTGAAGATTTAATCAGCACAGCAAGTGCAGCGGCAGATAATATTGTATGATTTCTAATTAGATTTTTAGTACGAGAAATGAGTTAAAGTTCTGTTTCCCAGAAATCTCTGGAATATTCTGGAAGTTTTTTGAAGTTTGATTGAGCACAGCAAGTGCCAGCTGTGGCTTAATCTATTTTTCGTAGCTTTTCTCTCCGAGTTGACCTGATCCGTCAATGATAAGTTAGTAGAATAATTGACTTCATCGTAACGTATAATATGTATCGTAAGTATGAAGTTCATGGGGAAAGTTCTTCAGTGTGATGGATGATACCCCGTTTTTTCAGGGAGAGGTATTTTAGATTCAAAATTATTTTATTTGATAATTATCAAGATAATTATTTTCATTGATAATTTTCGGATGATTATCAGATAATTTCACTACTGATTTATGACCTGATCTCTTTATTTTTTGACTTACAAGTCAAACGATTTATTTATTTATTTTACAATTTATTGTGTACAAACAAACACTTGAAGCTTAACGGAAAACATACACAAAGAATAATTTTATTACATTATAGCAGTGGTAAAACTGAAAACCAACCGTGTGTGTGTGACCGTTTAAGGGTGTTTCTTTCAAGTTGTCATTTAACTTGCCTGTATATGCGCGAAAGCGGCAAATCGAATTTGGAGGTCTGTGCGACATTTGCCAGATTCTGGAAATGACAGATAAGTAAAAAAATGACCGATTCTTTAAATGTCGGAGTATACAAATGACAGATCTTTTTTTTTTCTATGGCTAGGTTCTTTATATTTTTAACAAAGAAAATGTGTTTATTTCTGTGAGACTTTTGCTGATTTTCAAATAAACTTTTTTTGATTCTTAAATCAAAATAAAATTAAATGTAGCTTATTTCCGCGATTTATTTCCGAAAAAGATTCGTTTGCAGAATCTGTCGTTTATGTAATCTGTCATTTGTAGAATCCGACATTTAAAGAGTCGGTCGTTTTTTTTTACTAATCTGTCATTTCCATAATCTGGCAAATGTCGAACAAACCGATTTGAACACACTATAGCGACATCATAGCCTATTATCAAGATAATCATCAGTGATAATGATCACTTCTAACCCTGTTTTTATAGCCTGCGAATATCACGTGTTTTCTGCACAAACACGTAGTGGTTATCACTCTTATCATCCGCACACATGTGTCGCCCTTATAACTTCGCGTTGCGTCGCAATAAATCGATTTGTTCCTTATCTGAAGGGTCAAGCATCGAACTGGATATAATTGGAGGCATTCTTCCACAGTCCACACACATGTGAATCGAAGCTGGTCTAATGCGGAATGGGAAACGATAAAGTACTGACATGTACTGATAACAGTTGTCTTGTTTGCTTTTGGTATTATAAATATTTGTGTTATTTACTGGTCTGTACTAGTTGTATGATTTGGTTTGGTATTTATTGGTTTTACAGTTAGATTAGATTATAAATCTTGATATTGAGTTTTTCAATTCAATCTAAAATTGGAAAACAAATGAAAAAAAATATTATCGTTTCATTTAATTTCAAACAAACAAATAACTATGATGCAATGGGGACCCTTTTTAATAGGTGACAAACGACTATGTATTGCTTGAGGAAAGTTGTTCAGTTTCTTGAGTAGAACCCCCAGTTTGAATAGTTTAAGCCAATTTTGTAAGATTTTATATTCAGCTTACATTCACCTTCTAAAGCGGTCGTGGCTCAGTGCGGCTTGCGTGGTCGCATCGATCACGCAGGTTAACTGCCTACAGACAGGATCATAACCTAAATGGGTTTGACTGTTAGTGGCCCTTATCTCGACCGTTTCCGTGCTTCGCAAGGCACTTTAAGCTGTTGGTGCCGGCTACTATCACTAGATGGCAGTCGTTAAGCCATATCGGAGGCCTTATAGGCGACTTGAAAACTTCTGACACTGGGGTTGGCCCTTAGCCCCACAACCTTCACCAAACCGGACTTGGCCCCCGTGTGTAAAGTTGGCCTAACCTTCTCGAAGTATGGGAAGAGACCCGTGCCCCTGCAGTGGGGACGTTATGGGTTGTTAACACATATTCAGCTGATGCCTTCAGACTGAAATTAGTGTTTTATGTGATTTTTGTGAAACGATATTAAGTATACTTTTTCTTTCTTTTTCCAGACACAGTCACGACAACATATCGGATAAGGAACTGGAGAGGATTCTGCGAAAGCGCGGGTCCGACTACGAGTCTATGGTCGAGGCCCATAGACAACAGAAGGCGTTCGAGGAGGGAGTGGCGAAGAGTCTCAGGGAGATCGGCGTCAACGTCGAAATGGCCAGTAGGTATGTCCTGTGAACCATAGATTAAACCATAGATATAGGTCGAAAAACTTTTCATCATGTTTGCTGTCATGTCAGCAGGGTTCGAAATTATCAAGATAATTATCGGATAATTATCAGTGCTGATTCATAACTTGATCTTTTTAACTTTTGACTTACAAATGATAATTATAAATTAAAATTATCGCTTCGAACCCTGCATGTCCGCCTATAGCCACTTATTAGGGCATATCCAGACTACGTTTGGTAAATCGTTTGCCAAATATTCAAGTACCATAAACAACATTAAGAAACAACACAGCTTAACTTATGTTACTTACTTCTTAACCCCGTCAGTTTAAAGTTTGTATTTTTAACCGACTTCAAAATAAGGAGGAGGTTCTCAATTCGTTGGAATCTTTTTTTTATGTATGTTCACCGATTACTCGAAGACGCCTGAACCGATTTGGAAAATTCTGTTTTTGTTTAAAAGGGTATACTTCACAGGTGGTTCCATATAAATTTTATCGAAATCGATTCAGCGGTTTTTGAGATATTCAACAAAAACATAGCAAAATTGGAGTTGTTGCGATTGAAGTCGGTTGTTTGTAACGTATTCAGCGTGGTCAATTATGTGTTTATCAGTGATACCTTATAAGTGCACTAAAGATTTTATCTGAAAAATGAAAATGAATCAAAATGAAAACATTTTATTCGAAGTAGGTAGCATTGTACACTTTTCGAATTTTCATTCTTTTATCTATCTAATACGAAGTTCCTACTACTCTGAACTCGTAACCTACCCGCCGTTTCGGGAAGTGTTTGCGGAGTGAGAAGAAACGACGGGCCCTAAAGAAACTCCCTCTAACACATTTTAAGTCTTATATTCCATCTTAATGTTAGGTCAAGAAATGAATTATACAATGTCATGTCTGTAAATAAAAAAATAAAATAAAAAAAGAAAGGATTCAAATTAGCATCTACGAGTAAATAACTAAGAATTACACACAAAAAATAATCCATGACACGAGCAGGCCAGTTCACACGGACAGCACCCGATCACGAGTATAACGCGAGAGTCAGCCATCGCTCCCTTCAACCATATTTGAGAGAAGGGAACGACCCGGCTCCGATCACGATCTATGCTGTGTGTGCTTGTCTTTTTACCAAATAAATTATTTCTATTCTATTCTATTCTATCTATCTATCACTATAAGTAAAGTAACTATAAGTAAAAAAAAAACTTAACATAACAGTGGGGACGATATCGGTTGTTAACAATATAAGCAGATGCTTGGTGCCTAAGCGTGGCCTATGTTACGTATACTTGTTACCCCGTCAATTATATTTATGCAAAAAAAACTGGCTGATTCGTTGCTCCTTTGCGACTGTTGCGACGTAAAAGAGAGACAAAGAAGCGAACTTACTTTCGCATTTATACTATAAGTAACCATTTATTAACGAAAAGTGTAAGTTATTTAAACAGCTTAGCTTGTGACTCCTCTGGTGTTGCAGGTGTCTATGGGCGGCGGTGATCGCTTACCATCAGGTGATCCGTCTGCTCGTTTGCCGCCTCTGCCATAAAAAAAGCTGTTAGACTATCTATCAGCCGAAAGACGTCCACTGCTGGACAAAGGCCTCCCCCAAGGATTTCCACACCGACCGGTCCTGTGCGGCTCGCATCCAGCGGCTTCCTGCAACCTTTACCAGGTCGTCGGTCCACCAAGTCGGGGGCCTGCCCACACTGCGCCTTCCGGTGCGCGGTCGCCATTCGAGAACTTTACTGCCCCAACGGCCATCTGTTCTACGAGCTATGTGCCCTGCCCACTGCCACTTAAGTCTAGCGATTCTGAGAGCTATGTCGGTAACTTTAGTTCTCCTACGTATCTCCTCATTTCTGATTCGATCACGTAGGGAAACACCAAGCATAGCACGCTCCATCGCCCTTTTGGTGACTTTGAGCCTTCTTATAAGGCCCATAGTAAGCGACCATGTCTCGGATCCATATGTCATCACTGGCAACACACACTGGTCAAAGACTTTAGTCTTGAGGGACTGCGGTATTTTGGACGATTAGTTAGACTAGCGATCTTTATTTTCAGCCTTTATTCATTGCATCATAGTGTCATTGCATCGTGCCTGTTTTACTTATAAATATAAATCTTCATTGCGTTGTAGTTATTTTTGTAACTATAATCACTTGTTATTCCTTAGATTATTAACCACTAAGTCGAGCCGATGAAAAGTGATAATTTTCTTACGGATTTAGACATGTTTTCATAACGGCAACATTGTAACTGCAACTGCAATATTATGTTATGTAGGATAGATCATAATCATTGGTAGCTTATCTATTACAGATTACTTAACAGTTTATTTATTCAACATTCTGATATTTCATAAAGCGACTGAAAGATGTGCTTCTATGTATGTGCTTCTCTGTATGTGCTTCTATATGTATGTTTTGCTTTATGTGAGATATTTGTTAACTATACAAAACGTAAGGCCTATGATGATACAAAAAAAATCGAATAACTTGTACACTGTTTTCATCAAGAGCGTGTGGCCTTAAAATCGCATTTATATTTTATAAATAATAAAACTAATTTTGTTTTTTGGAAGTGTATATTTTAGTGTATTTCGCTATAATATTAATATATCGCCCAATCACCTCCACTATCAGTTATAGCCTGACATCTTTTAGGCATACTGGCAACAAGGTTTTCCGCATATTCACGTGACTGAGATCGTCATAACTTCCGAATATGGAAGCAAAGGTGTTTCAAACTGCAGATACGTTTTTCTTAAAGCTTGCACTTCACAAGCGACCAAAAATTCTCTATGGGATTAACGTCCAGAGAATTTGAGGACTACTCATGGTTATTATTCCATTTTCAGCTTTCCACTGGGTGCATAGGTGACTGCGATGCTTCGGATTATTATCTTCTTGTAGTTGCCAACTTTGTACGGAGAGTCCAAACGTTTTTACGATTTTAGTTGCCTTTGGGAAACTTTTCTATGTTATAAGTTTGTTACCTATATGTTTGTTACTCCATTTAAGGCTTTACAATAATATAAAACCATGGACTTGGTAACTAAAGGACGGAATGCTCAGAAGGTATAAATCGGTCCGAATTCAGGCACACATGTAGTACTTTCATCCCTCTCTATATTCCTATCTCCAAGCATATTTACATAAGTTAGAAAGGAACACAATCCCACTGGCCGTTCTAAATTCAAATACAGTAAATTAGGACCGGATTTGACCTGTGTAATGGGGAAGAAAACGCAAAGCTATTTGCAGATGGCGCTACGGACGCTTGACTCATAACAACTTTCAATTTGTTCCACGTTTTCTTATTATCGAGGTGTAAAAAAATAGTTTTTTTTTTCTGTAAAATTGTTAAATGGAAACTATATGCGACTTGGACTGTTCCTTAATTAAAGGCGAAGTTCAAAAATACATGATTGAAAATGTAAGTTTTCCTACGTCTTCTTCATCCGAGACTCTTTAGGAAATTCATGATTTCCATTATTATTGCAACCAATCGCCACACAACGCGGCATTTTTTTTATAAATCCTATGTTTAGTTCACATAAACAGTTTTTCTATACGTTTTGACAGTTAGTGATGATTGTTATGAGTCAAGCGATATCAGCGCCTCTATCGGCGAGTTCTGTCAGTTTTCTTCCCCATTGTCATATCTTTCTTCCTTTACGTTATAATCTCCTTGAATAAAACTTATTGTATTTTAAGTAATCGAGTATTTAGTTAAATCTAAGGTATATCTTCTTCTCTAATTTAAGAGCTGGGCTCTTGTCGGTGCAGCTCACACCATTCACTCCTATTCAGGGCCTTCTCCTTGACTTCTTTGTACGATATCACATCAAAGCTCTTCTTAATTTTGAAATGAAATGAAATGAAATGAAAATATTTTATTCGAAGTAGGTAGCAGTGTACACTTTTCGAACGTCACTCTTTTATCTACCTAATACGGGGTTCCTAAGGAACTCGTAAACCCGCAGTTCGGGAAGCGTTTGCGGAGTGAGAAGAAACGACGGGCCCTAAGAAACTCCCTCCAACACATTTTTTGAATTTTATTCATCTAATTTATCCTCGGTCTAAGGTATTTAAATACGTATAAATAAACTGTGGGTGGGTATTTCTTATCGAATATTTATTATTTATTTTACTCATTTGAAAATAAAGCATTGAACCGTTCCAAAATGTAAACATAGTCCATATGTTTACATTTTGAAACGGTTCAATGCTTTATTTTCTAGAAATTTCCCTGTATTGACTGATAGATGCGTATTCATTATGAATTGTGATAAAAAATAAATATTAAAATCTGTTATCGTGTGAACCAAGAAATTCCTAAAGGTCGAAGCGATAAGTATAACACAATTAATCTTTATGAATTCGTAGAATCGGCTAAATACTGCCCTTCTCAAATACAAAAAATAATAATAATATGGAACGGTGGTTTTAACTTCTAAAACTAAAGATTTTTTCCCAAGCAACCAATTCTCAATTTATATTGTATTCTTGAATTTTACGCATGTATAATGTTTTTTAGAGTTAGAATAGTGTTAAAATGGTGCAAATATTTAAATGACACCTAGGGGCTATAAAACCTATTACGAATAAAAAAGAGCGAAGTCGAAATTCCCATTAGTTTACGAGAAATAAGAATGTAAAGTTACATTATTTTTCCTCAAATTTCCGCTTCTCACCCACTTTTTGATGTTGAGTGTCAAACATTTTGAATGCTCACTATAAACCCCAGAATTTTTTAATTAAAATTTCCCCTTAAAAAACTTTAATTACAATAAAAAAACTGCATTTGTGCCCTTATTTGTTCTCATCTCTTTCTCGCACATACAACCATGCGTGATCTGTGCGGGCTATGACGCCACCTTAGGGCCGCCTCACACCGTTCGTTTTTTACAGTTAATACAGCGAATACATATAAATTTGTAAAAAGCATAAATGTACTGCATCTTGGGTCCCCTTCTAGCCCTTAAAATAGTTTCACTATTTTATCTAACACCCGGTATTTATACAACAAATAAATTATTTAAAGACCTAGTTGATCCCTTAATTATGTTATTTTTACCAACTTATTTTTTTTAAATTATAGTTTTACCCGCGACCCCTTGAGAAACGCTTTGCTATCCCCCTGGGTGTCGCGACCCGCAGGTTGAAAAACACTGTTCTAAGGTAACGCAATACTTATTCCGATAAAATCATTATTCACTAAACTGTTATCTTGATACACGTTTTGACTTTTGAATGAATGTCACATAATAATATATTGTAATAATGTCATGTGCTTGAGATTATCTTATTGTTATTACAATCGTTAGCAAATTACGAATTTCGCGTCAAATTTATCGAGTGTTCATTGAATTTTTCGTGATAAGATAGTACTGGCCAAAGAACGATGACTCTTAGTAAGTACCAGGGATGTTGCGGATGCAGTTTTTTTAAAAACCGCGGATCTACTTACCAAATTTTATCCAAATATCCTAAATTCTGTATTTGGTTGTAAATTACAATAAATAAAAGCTTACAGTTTCCCAAGGCGCTCCTTGATGCCCTGTCAGGCAAAATCAAAATCAAAATGTTATTTATTCGAAGTAGGTATCACTGTACACTTTTCGTAGGTCATATTTTTTTCTACCTAATACGAACGATACGTGTTTGCGGATAGAGAAGAAAGTCGGGCCCAAAGAAACTCCCTCCAATACATTTTTTCAATAAAAGGCTTACATTCTATTACATAGTTTCTGAAAAAGTCTGATCATATTTATATGTAATTGTAAGAGAGTGTAATCTAACAGCCGAAAGACGTCCACTGCTGGACAAAGGCCTCCCCCAAGGATTTCCACACCGACCGGTCCTGTGCGGCTCGCATCCAGCGGCTTCCTGCAACCTTTACCAGGTCGTCGGTCCACCGAGTCGGGGGCCTGCCCACACTGCGCCTTCCGGTGCGCGGTCGCCATTCGAGAACTTTACTGCCCCAACGGCCATCTGTTCTACGAGCTATGTGCCCTGCCCACTGCCACTTAAGTCTAGCGATTCTGAGAGCTATGTCGGTAACTTTAGTTCTCCTACGTATCTCCTCATTTCTGATTCGATCACGTAGGGAAACACCAAGCATAGCACGCTCCATCGCCCTTTGGGTGACTTTGAGCCTTCTTATAAGGCCCATAGTAAGCGACCATGTCTCGGATCCATATGTCATCACTGGCAACACACACTGGTCAAAGACTTTAGTCTTGAGGGACTGCGGTATTTTGGACGTAAAGATATTGCGAAGCTTCCCGAACGCTGCCCAGCCGAGTTGGATTCGACGATTGATCTCTTTCTCGAGGTTGGACCTACCTAACTGGACTGTTTGTCCCAGGTATACATATTCGTCAACAACTTCGAGTGTAGAGTCTCCAACCTTCAGAGGAGTGGGTGTAACACGGACGTTTGACATGATTTTCGTCTTATCCATGTTCATTTTAAGACCCACTTGTTGGGAGACTCTACTAAGTCCTTCGAGCATTGCGCCTAGGTCTTCCAAGGTCTCAGCCATGATCACGATATCGTCAGCAAATCGAAGGTGAGTGATGTACTCGCCATTGATGTTAATGCCGAGTCCTCTCCAGTCCAGAAGCTTGAAAACGTCTTCCAGTGCAGCGGTGAACAGTTTCGGAGATATAACGTCTCCCTGTCTCACCCCACGCTGCAGCCGGATAGGTTTCGAATTCTGATCCTGGAGGTGGACCGACATGGTGGCGTTTTCATACAAGCACTTCAACACTTCGATGTATCGATAATCAATTTGGCACCGTTGGAGAGACTGCAACACAGCCCAGGTCTCGATCGAATCAAAGGCTTTCTCATAGTCCACAAACGCCAAGCATAGTGGCCGATTATACTCTTCGGTCTTCTGTATAATCTGCCGCAGCGTATGTATGTGGTCTATGGTACTGAAGCCTTTTCGGAAACCGGCTTGTTCGGGAGGCTGGAAGTCGTCAAACCTGCGTGCGAGACGATTCGTAATGACTCTCGAAAACAGCTTGTAGACATGGCTCAGGAGTGAGATGGGTCTGTAATTCTTCAGCAGAGACTTATCACCCTTCTTGAAGAAGAGCACCACCACACTCCTGTGCCATGCTGTAGGCGTTCGTCCCTCGAGCATGACGGAATTAAATAGCTTCTGAAGAGCTATAAGTACCGGTTCTCCACCTGCTTTCAGAAGCTCAGCCGTAATTCCATCATCACCCGGTGCCTTGCTGTTCTTAAGCTGTTTGAGAGCCATTCTAATCTCGCACAGGCTGACGTCTGGGATATCTTCGGTATAGTGTCGGGACAATCTGGCTCTCGGGTCTTCAGCCAGATTGCTGACAGGTAAGCGTGTAGTCATGTATAATTGTCCGTAGAATTTCTCAACCTCTTCCAACAGCTCGGGCTTGGACGACACGACTCTGCCATCCTCGGTCTTCAGCTTTGTCAGTTGGCTTTGACCAGCAGACAGATCCCTTGCGAATACTTTTGACCCTTTATTGCGCTCGATAGCCTCTTTAATACGGTTGGTATTAAATTGGCGTATATCACGGGTCAAGGACTTGGAGATCTGTCTGTTTAGTCGCCGATACTGACAAGCATCTTCAGAGGATTTCAGAATCAGGCTTCGTCTTTCCTCCATGAGCTTGCTGGTGAGGTCCGAGATACGAGATGTTCTTTTTAAACGGCCGGTTTTGAAGGCCTTATTCCCAGCCGTTTGGACAATTTCCATGAACCTGTCGTTATAATTGTCCACATTTTCGCATTCTCCTAGGCATTCGAAGCGGTTGTGCAACTCGAGTTGAAAGCTTTCGGGGTTTTGGAGTTGGATAGGCGCTGGTCGGAGCGTGGACTTCATCAGTCGACATCTTTCTAGCTTTGTTTTTAGATTCAATGTGCCTCTTACCATTCGGTGATCGCTTCCTGTCTTCAGCGAGTTGATCACAGAGACATCATTGAATATTTGCCTTTTTGTCGACAAGATGAAGTCAATCTCATTTTTTACTACGCCACTGGGATGCAGCCATGTCCACTTGCGCTGTTTTGGCTTTTTGAAGAAGGAGTTCATCATGAAGAGGCCCTCCTTCTCCATAAAGCCAGCCAGCAGCTGACCCCGCGCATTCCTCTCTCCGTATCCAAATTTCCCCACTCTCAGCTCGTTGTCCCTTCGTTTGCCTAGTTTCGCGTTGAAGTCCCCCATCACAACGGTGAAATGGGTCCTGGAGCTATGTATGGCTCTGGAGATATCCTCATACATAGCCTCCACCTCTTCGTCGGGGTGTTCCGCGGTCGGCGCATATACCTGTATGACCTTCAGCGAATACCGTTTGGTGATTCTGAGTATAAGGTACGCTACCCTCGTCGAAACACTCTCGACCTGGACCACGTTGTTGACTAGGGACTTGTGGACAAAAAACCCGACACCACCCTGGGACAGTTGGTCGCCCTCCCGGAAATAGAGCAGGTTTCCGGACTTAAGGATCATGGTGTCCTCACCCTCTCTTCGGACTTCACATAATCCCACAATATCCCATCGTAACCTGCTCAATTCCTCCTCCAGTTCAGCGAGTCTTTCGTCCGTTCGCAGTGTGCGCGTGTTATAGGTTGCCAGGGCCAAAGGTTTTTGTTTTTGGTAGCCTGGCCTCTGCCGGAGATTCTTCGCACCCCATGCCCCGCCGTTACCGTGACCGCTACCGGAGTCAGGAATAGCGGGGCTGCCGGGGACTAGGGGCCGTTGTTTCGGGTTCCTAATCATGTTTGGGGGGTAGTTGCCATAATCGCCACGCTTGGCATGCGGGTTGGCGATCGCAGTGTGGCGTGAGCCAAGATGGTACGCGGGAAAGACGCTGCTGCCCATCCTCCGGTTTATGGATCCCTTAGTCGCCTTTTACGACACCCACGGGAAGAGATGGGGTGGTGCTATTCTAAGGCCACACCACAGGCTCAAGAGAGTGTAAAGGATTGACAAAATACTCAGGTACATACTATTAATAATGGTAATGACTAGACAAACACCAATGACAAGAGCAGGCCAGTTCACACGGACAGCACCCGATCACGAGTATAACGCGAGAGTCCGCCATCGCTCCCCTCAACCATATTTGAGGGAAGGGAGCGACCCGGCTCCCGATACGCCACCATCCGCACGAACATTTAGGCGACCATGCACCACTCTCTTCAATGGAAAAGAAACTATGAAGAAAAGAAAGCGGCTTGCGGGCAAGTCTGCCGCGGTCGCATCAGTCTGATTGATCATTAAAAGCGTTGCGCCATTTCACTGCAGTAAATCGTCTGTAATAGATGCAAAGATTGATTGATTGATTGTTTGAATATTACATTTAGTGATTCTAAACTTATGAGGTCTTTTGTTGACCATATCAAAGGCCGGCAACGCACTTGTGACTCCTCTGGTGTTGCGGGTGTCTATGGGCGGCGGTAATCGCTTACCATCAGGTGATCCGTCTGCTCATTTGCCGCCTATTACATAAAAAAATATAGTGATTCTAAACTTATTTTGTCTTTTGTTGACAGGTTGACATACAACGAGGAGTTGATAAAGTGGTGTGACGTGGTTCTGCCGTGCGGTGGTGATGGAACCTTCTTGCTGGCTGCCTCCAGGGTCAGAGATGCTAAGTGAGTTATCCTATGTATTTGTATGAACGACGATGCTAAGTTTGTTCCAACTCTTCGGATGAACTTGCGAGGTGGTATGCCTGGAGACCGGCTGTGGTCCAACTGTTGATGGTTTGAAGTCGTATTTATGTGTACGTTCGAAGAAACTTCGTTAGCGCGTTGTAGAATTAATGGAGAATTGGTTAGTTCTAGTAAGGGGATTTGACACTTCTATGCAAACGGTGATTTAGCGCCATCTATCTCAAGTTATAGTGAAACTCTTATATGTAGCGGGCGAAATAGGTCGCTCCTTCAAACTAATTAAATATATTTCATGTCATTACATTTTATATAATCTGAGGGTACGGCATTGCCCCGCCATGTGAAGCAGCGAAGCTAACAACTCGAGCACACTACTAACTACTAGTACTAACTTTTCTTGAATTCACGCCAATTTTAGGCCCCTTGTATCTTCTATATTATAGGTAAAGCTAGAATTATTTTTTGTTACCAAATAGTCACTGAACCTAACTCTGCCCCCAAATTAAAATTTTGTCCTTTACATAGTTTACGAAATATCTCAATTTATCGGTAAATAATATGCCGGTATTTCTTTGTTCCCAGCAAACCGGTGATAGGTTTCAACAGTTTTCCGCACAAATCTGTCGGCAGACTGTGCCTGCCCACCTGGTGTTCTAACGACGTTAAGGGAGCGTTGCACGCCTTGAGAGAGGTGAGTTAACTAGCTGGAGTGTCCCCACTGCTGGGGCCACGGGTCTCTTCCCTCACTGTTGTAATTTACCGGATCGGATGGTGGTAGTATCTCGTAACTGAGTCACGCAAGGTTAACAAGGTTAGTTAACTACCAATATCGTTCTCACTGGGGCCACAGTCTTGCAGAATTAACTATGGGTGCCTTGGGAAAATTAATGAAGATTGTTGATAAATGGGACGAATCATCTTCCTGTCACTCAGAGTGAGTCGTCGCTGTCCGCTATTTAAATAATAATAATAATAATAACCAGGACAAATCACACACGGTCATCTGGCCCCAAACTAGGATTCCCTGTACTATGGGAACCAGAGACTGATACACATACACATATACATTTAAATACATACATATATAGATATAATACACCCAGACACAGAGCAAACAAATCTGCTCATCACAAAAATGTTTGCCCTGGGTGGGGATCGAACCCACGACTCTCGGATCAGTAGTCAGGATCGCTAACCACTGAGCCACCGAGTCAGTCAAGTCAGTCAATGGATGTATCCTTGCCGTTTGTTTTTTTTTACAAAATTTAGCTATCTAGACTGATATTCTAACAAGTAATGTAAAATAAAGAGAGGGAAATATTTAATCGCCCATCAAAAATAATGAATTGCACAGCAAAAATCTATTTCACCAAACAAAAAGAAATAACTATAAATAAAATTATTTTTAAAGATATAACTTTTATTTTAACTTCTTGATCGTCTCCGTCAGGGCCTGTTCACATGGATGAAGCGGTCTCGGATACGGACGACGATCACGTGCGACCCGAAACTGCTGGATACCATCACACCGGTGGACTTGCACACGCTCCACTTCTCCAGGTATTTATCATCGTCATCATCAGCCGAAAAACGTCCAGTGCTGGACAAAGGCCTCCCCCCAAGGATTTCTACGACGACTGGTCCTAGTTTTTTTATATAAAAAAATTAATTATTATTATAAAAATTTAATTGATAGCCACCCTGTGTAATTTTTATTTAAATATTTCCGTGGAAATCTGTAAAGGCTTAACGCTATAAATAAGTCCTTGTATTATATCCTGTCATATTACAATAAGCTGTTGATTTCCCAAATATGTAAAATAAAAATAAAATAAATAAATAAAATAAACACAGAACATATATAGAAGTGCACTGTATTCAACTCAAAAATAAACAACTTACAATTTCTTAGTCTTAAAATGCAACGATTCAATAGCAACCAACTTGTTTTAGTGAGATCCATAGGTAGTCTGATATTAGTTCTATTCTATTCTATTTTTCTATTTGGCATTTCACATCTCTAAAGGAGTGATGTTGCCAATGTCTAGTGAAAAATGGGAGAATCTTCAATGAAAAAGAATGGCGAAACGCCAGTGTGAAGTGAAAAGTACGGCTCTAAGGGTGATGGACACCACGCTCCACGTGGTGGTTTGCTGTTGGAACTCGGAAAACGGAACTGTCTCCCGAGTTAATGTTCTTCTTATGACCGCTTGTCTCTGAATCTTTTCCATCCATTTCCACAGCTATTTCCCCATCACAATAATCATGTTGAGACTACTCTAAAACGGAAGTAATTGAAAAATTAACTCGGCAGACGTGTGCTCGGTACAAGTCCCGGCAACCAACCTGCACAAACTCCTGATATTAGTAATTTAAGTTGACATTACTTGCTTACTGTATGGATCGGAATGTTGGGCCACTAAGGGAAAGGATGAAAGACGATTGCATGCTGCGGAGATGCGAATGTTGAGATGGATGTGTGGAGTAACAAGAATGGACAAGATTAGGAATGAGTATATAAGAGGAAGTTTGAAAGTTGCGCCAGTGATAGAAAAATTGAGAGGAAATCGTTTGTCGTGGTATGGGCATGTAATGCGGAGGAATGAAAGACATGTTACAAGGAGAGTGTTACAGATGAGTGTCGATGGATATAAGGGGAGAGGGAGACCAAAAAAGAGATGGATGGATTGTGTGAAGGATGGTATGTGTCGAAAGAGTGTGAGTACGGAGGGAGATGACAGCTGAAAGGGATGTATGGAAGAAGAAAACATTTTGCGCCGACCCCAAATGATTGGGATAAGGGCAGGAGAATGATGAAGTTGACATTACTTACTAGTTTGACATTTCGAATGCAATAGACAAAAAATGTTGAATTTCTATGTGAGGATTCGAACAGTTTTGTGTTTTCGCATGCGTGACCTTCACCAGGTCATCATACTTCGAGTGGCCTGCCGTTTACGTTTAAACTGGGGTCTGTCTGTACTAATGAAACTAAACAACGAAAAAGCTTTCCCAAAGGATCACACTGTATTTTTTTCTTTGCTTCCACCAATTTTTAAGTCATATTGCTAAAATTGATCTTGACTTTCTGTTACCACCGAGTTACACCTCTTTTTGCGTCATAGATAAAAAACAGATTATCGTAGTTGCATTAACTTATCTATTATTATTATTTTTTTTATCTTTTCAGATATCCCCCAGTGCAAGACTCGGATACGACACCAGAGATACTGAATAGGGGTCAACAAAATGGCAGTGACACTGAAGCCACGCCCCTCGCCACAAAGGTCCTGCCTTTCTTAGCTTTAAATGAGGTAATTGAATACTGATATTACAATATAATTAATGAATAAAAACACTTTAATGCACAACACAAAAAAGGGAAAATATAAACAATATACTTACAATATGCTTACCGTGGGAGAGCCATGTTTCGGCACGAATGGGCCGGCTCGAACGGAGAGATACTACGGCCTCACAGAAAACCGGCGTGAAGCAACGCTTGCGTTGTGTTTCGCCGAGTGAGTGAGGGTACCGGAGGCCCAACCTCCCCCCACCCAATTCCCCCATCCCCCCATCCCATTTCAAAGGTTGGCAACGCACTTGTGACTCCTCTGGGCTTGCAGGTGTCTATGGGCGGCGGTAATCGCTTACCATCAGATGATTCGTCTGCTCGTTTGCCACCTATCACATAAAAAAAAGAAAAAAGTTACACTACACCCCGGACAGTCCATACAAATTGTCCAAGTTATTTACCTAATACGACCTCCCTTTCTAACACGTAGGAGCGAGCAAGATAACTGAGTGACGACTGTATGGACCGTCACCGAATCGTACCCGCAGAGGGTGACGGCATCTTCATTAACGGAAGGCGACGGACGTTTTTTTTTATGCGAAGTTTTTTACAACTTTGAACACGTGTCATAGCCCGCCTTTACGAGAAATAATTATAGTTTTTTGACCCCGATTTCCTCAACGGAGGATTTTTTTTTCGAGCGTAGGTCTGTATGTATAAAGATCGTAAATAGAAATGGAAAGTGACGATGAGGTCGAGGTTGCACGCTCAAAGAATGCCTTATCTATGTCGCCTTAAAGATCCCAAATATCCGCCTGCGACCTCGTCTGCGTAGACTTTAGAGTTGGATCCAGAGAGAAAGAAAATGTTAAGGAGGCGCCATCTAGTGACGAAGTGGAAATTTTGAGTTTTTAAGCATTCCCCCGGGAACCCTTAAATTTTCCGGAATAAAAGTATTCTATGTGTTAGCCGAGTGCTTTATCTATCTACCTACCAAATTTCATCCAAATCCGTTCAGTAGTTTTGGCGTGAAAGCGGAACAAACAAACAAATAAACAAACATCCATACTTTCGCATTTATAATCTTAATAATGATTAATAATGATTAGTGATTCATTTCATAATGAAACCTACCGAGAAATTCATGAAATATTTCACCTCTCTTTCCCTCGCTCGCAGGTATTCATAGGAGAGAGCGTGACGTCAAGAGTGTCCCTGCTCCGACTGCAAATCGACAACGGCAAATGGACGCACACGAAGAGCTCTGGGCTTTGTGTCACAACGGGGACTGGGAGCACTTCTTGGCATTATAGGTAAACAAAACAAGTCTCATTTGCTTGTTTAAGAATATTAGTAATGGATTTCTTGGCACTATAGGTAAATAAAAAACTTCGTTCAGTTATGAAATAACTCCGGGAGTTGACTGCATGAAAAATAAATTACGAATTATTATTGACTAAATAGCTCTTTAGTTGAAATTGTTGAAAAACTTATACGTAATCACTTTTTCATTACATTTTTAATTTATAAGGATTTCATAATTAGTATGCAAACTACTGTTTTGAACAATGACGTCATCGTACAAAATTTCAAATATTTTTAGAACAAAATGCCGTTTTTGACATTTGATAAAAAGTAACTCAAATGACTAGCGTCAACTACCGGGTTTATGATCTATACCTAAGTTCATCTTAGTAGTTTTACTTACTTGAACTTAGGTATAGATTATAAATTGCCTAAAAACTTGAAAAATAAAAACACTTTTAACAGTGGTTTCTACTCGTGAACTGAACCGCTTTTCCCACGAAACCTATACTCAGAACGCAAAACGTTTTTGGGCTTACCATACAAAATTAGCGGATCAGTTAATCAATGGGGAAGAAAACTGACAGAACTCGCCGATAGAGGCGCTGATATCGCTTGACTCATACTAACTGTCAAAACGTATAGAAAAAAATGTTTACGTGAACTAAACATAAGATTATTTAAAAAATGCCGCGTTGTGTGGCGATTGGTTGCAATAATAATGGAAATCATTAATTTCCTAAAGATTCTCGGATGAAAAAAACGTGAGAAAAGTTACGTTTTCAATTATGTACTTTTCAACTTCGCCTTTAATTGAGGAACAGTCGCATACATTTTCCATTTAACAATTTTACAGAAAAAAGAACTAATTTATAACACCTCGATAATAAAAATCGGGAACTAATTGAAAGTTGTTATGAGTCAAGCGTTCGTAGCGCCATCTGCAAATAGCTTTGCGTTTTCTTCCTCATTAGTTTGAGGAATCCAAACATATTTTCACTCACTCAGTGGAGTCACTCAATGGGGAACTAGCATAAATCACAGTTTTCTTTTATTTTTAAATAGAGATTTGATAAACATCTGTCAAAGTAATTTATTGTTATATCCAGTATTTACTGAGAAAAAAAATGATCCGGAGCACGAACCAAAAACGGTTCATACGAAAAGTAGCTATGCAGTGACGTCACTGCATAAGTTATTCGCCGTTAGATGTATAAAACGCGATGAACAAGAATATCTTAGTAGTTTTACTTACTTGAACTTAATTGAACTTAGGTATAGATCATAATTTGTCTAAAAAACTTGAAAAAAAAAACACTGTTAACAGTGGTTTCTATTCGTCAGACTGAACGGCTTTCCCTAAGGAACCTGTGGCGACATCTACCGTACTCGCCATGAACTACACTGGTGGACTAAAAAATCGACTCAAGGTTTGTTGCTCGACTTTTGAAAAAATAACTCAGTCTACAAAACTGATAAACACTAAAAGCAAAAAACTAGAAAACCATCAAACTAAAATCATAAACAGTAAACACACAGTTTTTGAACTTTTGGTTTAGTTTTATTTTGCTAGATTGAGTTAATTTTCTAAACGTCGTGCGTGAAACTTTGAGTCGATTTTTTTGTCTATGAGTATATTTACAACGCGCTATCAAAGTTTCTTCGGTCATAGTTAGTCATCCATCATCGGTTGGAACACGGCCGGTCCCAGGCATACGACCTCGCCTGGCGGAGGTACCTCCCTTTTTTTCCGAAGATAGAGAACACATAGTTCCTACAACCCTATGCTCAGACAGAACGCAAAAAAAATAATAATGTAGTCTTACCATACAAAATTGGCAGACAGTTAATCAGTTAGTATGGGGAATCCAAACATTTTTTGCTGATTTTGCACCACTGAGTCAGTCAATTTTATTTTGTCGTATTGTATTGTATTGTATTTTCACCAGCATAAACTGCCTCCGCACGCACTCGGTGTTAGAGCTGATGCGGATTCTTTCCGAGCAGTTCGGCGCGCGGCTCGACCTCAGGGTCGAAAGGGCGCGGGAGGTCGCCGAGGCGTACAACCAGAGGCTTATGTTCGCGCCCGGTTAGTGTATATGTCCTTAGTCTAGTCATGTTCATCATCGTCGGCGTCATTATTATTATCATCTTCGTCATCATCATCCCAGGCCTAAAACCGAAAGATCATGTTCCCGCAGACTGACCGCTGCGTGACAATATACCTGTATTTAAATTTTTATTTTGTACCAAAAATATACACGCGATTTTGGGTAGGGGGTGGGGGGATAGTCTAAAACCTTACCACGTATCACCAGGGGGGGGGGGAGGAGGACGGCCCCTTATCATCATCATCAGTATCATAATCCGGGGTGTACAATCAGTGGCTTATGTGCGTGCCAGGTCAGTCTACCATAGAGAAGGAGACTCCGGGAGAGGGACCTTCCCCTATTGTGCGTGTTTGCCACGAGTATGAACAATCTTGGTAAGCCCGCTTCCATCTTCGGCATCATCATCACTTACCACCAGGTGAGATGATGCCAAGAGCTTACCAATTCTGGATAAAAAAATAAAGATATGCCCACTAGTCGATACATTTCTACTAAAAATATAATATTTAATTCACTTTGGTGACAATTGATTCAGGATACAGGGTTATATTCGGACCCCCCACCAAAACTTCACTGGCTTCTACTAATGAAACTGAGCAACTTTCCCCAAGTAACAACTTTTCAATTCGAAAAATAAAATTTAGACTTTTCATACAAATTTGATCACGTGACTATTTTGTATGGTTTCTTTTTTTTTGCGAATTGACTATTGGTTACTTGGGGAAAGTTGCTCAGTTTCATGAGTAGAAGCCACTGTGAAGTTTTGGTGGGGGGTCCAAAAATAACCCTATACGTTTACGACCTTCTATAAATTAATATTTTTATACAAATCTTTCCACAGATTCAGAACAGCTCGCGTACTCTGTTCGAGAGTACATCACGTTCGAGGATTGGCCGACGCCGCGCGGACTTAAAGTCCGCGACAAGGCATCTTCCGTCCGAGTGAAGTCGCATTGCACTGATGCTGGTAAGTGTTTCGAATGGTTATATTGGACGTAAATTGTCCTAGTCACAATCCGAGTTATGGGTGTCACGTAATTTGTCCTGGTCACAACGTGGCCACTCCATACAAAACGTCCGAGTTATGTATCGGAGTTATTTAAGAAATTACTGACGAGTGTTTTCCAAATATTTGTTTACTAGCTGGTGACCGCGACTTCGTCTACGTAGAGTTAGTACTTCGAGTAGCCAATTTGTTTTTCAAAAAGGCAGAATTACTTACCAAAAGTAAACATCGATATGGTGAATTTTTATATTTCTAACTTGACAAACGATTGGTTCCCAATACAAACTTTCGTCCCCAATTTCACTCCCTTCAAGATTTATTTTCACGACAAAAACTAGCCTATCTCCTACTCTAAAGTCTCATCTATCTCTGTACAAAAATTTATCAAAATTGGTTCAGCGGTTTAGCCGGAAAATGCAACAGCCAGACAGACAGACAGACAATTACTTTCGCATTTATAATATTGGTTTGGATTTGGATACCATTACCATTTTGGATACCATCTTCTCGCTCCGCTAATACTTCCCGAAACGTTGAGTGTACAAGTTCTGCGTGGTAGGAACTTTGTACTAGATATAAAAAAAATACGATTTAAAAGTATGTGTTCGGCATCTGTCATAAGCGCAACACACACAGAGGTGACCGCGGGGCGATGCAAAAGCGTTCAGGTAGCGGTATTTTTTGAAATGTTCGGATTACTATGTAGCCCTTCACACTAAAACCGGGCGGGTGCTCTAAGTTCGCTTCCCGCAGGTCCGCCTTCGGAAAGCTACCGCCCCACGGCCGCCTCTGTGTGTGTTGCGCTTTAATAACTTTTTTTTTAATTAACTATATTTTTCCTTTTTGCCCAGGTCTAGTGGTTGACGGAAGTGTTTCGTTCCCCTTCAACGATGGTACTGAAGCCACGCTAGAGATACACCCTGAAGATTCACTCATGACGGTTCACATGGACGATAACTTGCCGTATTAGTAGGTGATGGCTGTGGGAACCAAGTGGCAGCTGTGGGAACCAGGTGCGATGTTTTTAAAGTGTCGATATCGATATTGACTCTATTTATCGATAAAAGAGAACTAGGTGGGCTGTTTTGAAGCTATCGGTAACGATAACGTCTGAACCAGGTGGGATGTTTTGGAAGCATCGATATCGATACTGACTTTTATTTTATTTATCGATAAAAGAGAACTATAGTTCATTCCAATCAAAAAAAAAAGCAAAAGGTAAACAAACGTAGTATGCAGATGACATTGACATGTGTCAGTTCCATAGTAAGTTTGTTTACGTTTTGCTTTTTTTTGATTGGAATGAAGTATAGGTGGAATGTTTTTAAAGAATCGATATCGATAACGTCTCTTTATTCATCGATAAAAGAGAACTAGGTGGGATGTTTGAAAAATATCGATAACTTCTCTTTATTTATCGATAAAAGAGAAGTAGGTGGGATGTTTTGAAAGTATCGATGTCGATAACGTCGCTTTATTTGTCGATGAATCAGTGGAACGCGGTAATTGAAAATGTATATATGCATTATGCATACTGAGATGCATAATGCATATACAGGGTGTTGTTTTGGTCGACAACGAGCTTTTCAGGGTGATACATGATACTGATGCCGAAAAAAATATAAAAATGGTACCTTATATTTTCTTAAGAAAATCTTAAAAAATAATTATTTATGGTATCCTTGTTTCCTTGCGTAACGTATTTTAACAATGAACGGTTGCTTAGCAACGAGGTGAGGTGTGCGGGGGTGCGCGAGGGGCCCCGGCGGCGGCGCGGGCAGTCTGCCGCGTGCCTCCGCGCCGACACTGCGTCTCATTTTCTCAGCGAGAGCAAGCGCCTCTGCGCGTGAACTTACGCTATTATACGGCCTACGGCTATGATCAGGAACAAGTCTTTATTCAATAGTCAATAGTCGTGAACTGAGCGATGTAGATTTACATTTCGTGTGGTGTAAATCAAGTGGAGTGTGTGAGATTTGGATTGACGTCGCGCCGCCGTAACGTGTTACGCAATAAAAACATTATTATTTACAAACTCCGCAAACCGTGTTCTTCCAAAAAACATCCCATGCTGAAGGTAGAGCCTAAAGTAGACAAGAGTTCAAGGAAGAAGCTATCTTGGAATACTTCTCCCGACAGCCACGTTCATGTAAGTGTCATTGACCTTTTTGTAGGAAAATACGTGAATGAGCCGGCCGTCATTGACTGACTGCTCGAACATGCGTTTTGATAATTTTGGGAAAATTTGTGTCATTTTTTCAGTAGAATCAATTTATTAAAAAAATATTATAGGTATATTCAGAACAAGTATTTTTTGTACTTTCATCCCTTAGAAGGCCGTTGTCGACCAAAACAACACCCTGTATAAAATGTATATATACATTATGCATCTCAGAAATTGAACAGCTTTTTTAGTGTGAATACAGTGTGGAGTTACTCGAAATTAGAGACAAAAATATTCTCGGAGTAATGTATTTTGTAAAATGAATTTCTTTTAGTAAATATTTTTAAAGTTATGAAATAATGAATTCGAAAAAAAATATATTATCGAGACTTGTATCGAAATTACTTAAATTGGTATTTTTATCGATAATTTTGAAATCGATATTTCAGTCCCTGTGTGAAGGAATCTTCTAGAACGTTTGGGTAACTCGGAAAAGTTGCGAGCATCCCGAAATTCGCGGTATTGTAGTCTTTTAACTTTAAAGAAAGTAATTGGCGGAATTTAAAATGATTTTGTACCTGTAATCGGTTTAGGTACATTAATGGCGGTACCGTGTTATACTTTTTTGAAAAATTTAAAACTAAAATCAGTTAATAGAAAGAAAGTTCCAGTATTTTCCTCGAAAACGAAGACATGTTCATTCAGAGTTTTTTTTGCAAGACTACATTTCCATGTTCATAATCCATATGAGTAAAGTCATGGATTTGTATTGAAATTAAAGAGCCCATACAAAATATGAAAAAAACTACTGAAGTTCAATGTAGGAAGAAACTTTTGAGGCATTTGAGAAAGGGAAGATTTGCAACTATCTTAATGAGACGTGTAAAGGGATATTTGCAACGAAGTCCGTCATCATTTTTTCTATAGAGATTCATTTGTGTGTTAATAGCAATATGGCTTGACAATGGGGAAGAAAACTGACAAAGCTCGCCGATGGAGGCACTGATATCGCTTGACTCATACTAACTGTCAAAACGTATAGAAAAAATTGTTTACTAAAAAATTATTTAAAAAATGCCGCGTTGTGTGGCGATTGGTTGCAATAATAATGGAAATCATTAATTTCCTAAAGATTCTCGGATAAAGAAGACGTGGGAAAAGTTACGTTTACAATTATGTACTTTTCAACTTCGCCTTTAATTGAGGAACAGTCCAAGTCGCATACATTTTCCATTTAATAATTTTACAGCAAAAAAACTAATTTATAACACCTCGATAATAAAAAACGCGGAACTAATTGAAAGTTGTTATGAGTCCGTAGCGCCATCTGCAAATAGCTTTGCGTTTTCTTCCCCATAGTGATTGCTTATAAAAAAAAAAACACGCGAATATTCGCTGCGTTATTTGTTTGAAGAATCTATCAAATCAAAATGTAGATAATTTAGGATAGATAGTTATGTTTTTCGATAGTATTGGTACGTTTGTGGCCTAGAAATAAACTGTGATTATTTGGCACTTAAAATTTTATTATATTCGCCATTTTAAGAGATATTTAGTTTAAGACTGAAGTTTAAAATATTTAAATACTATATTAATGACGTGTACGCATTTGTTTTGTATAGTTAATGTTGTGCCCAGTCTCATGTAACGTGTAACGGCTATTTATGTAACGTTCTTAGTAACAGGTACCTATCTTGGATAAGTTATTTTGTGTTATTGATTTGAGTGTAATAGTTCTGTCAAAATCTCGTAGTTTTGAAATATTTTAAGTAGTAGCATAACCTTAGCAATCAATGTTTTAGGTTTAATAACGAAATTAGTCTCTTAAATTTTAGAATAGTTAACTAGAAATTGCTTTATATGATAGAGTATTTACTTGTGTTTGTATTGTCACCGTAAGTTGTATACTTTGTACATAATTTATTTCTCTACTTATTAACATTAAGAAAATTAAAATCTTTAATATTTTATACAACATTAGTTAAGTCAATATAGAACTTTATATTAATGCATTTCTTCGTTTTATTTTAATACCTTAAAAACAATTTTCCAAGCATTTTTTTATTACTTACCATTTTTTTCACTAGGTTATGGAATAAAACAATCACTTTATTTTTATGTCAGTATATTTGTTAAAAAAATTCGTACATGTTTCACTTAAAGGATGATATCGTTCCAGAACCCCATTGTATTAAAAAGGAAAACTAGTAAAAATAACAGTTACTTCAAATTAAAAACTAAAAACAATGGAGTAATTATGAAACGCATATCAAAGTAATTCGTTGTTACACAAATAATAGAAATAAAAGCTAAAATGCAAATAAACGTTTTAAGCGAAAACATAAAAATAGCACCGTTGGACGGATTTCGTTACTGGCAATAAACCAATGGGAAAGTCTTAAAATAACTTAAAATATGGCATCCATTCAAAATAAAATTGAAAATAATAAGTTTAGACCTCGCTCTACAAATTTGAATATGTAATATTACAAATTTTTGATTATATTTCGAATTCGTTGTAGAAATTCCAAAAATAAATAGAAAAATAAAAAACTGTAGAGTTACAACATACATAGTTATAGAAAAAAAACGTGCAGAAAAAACAAGTTCCCGCCACCAATGACAAAATAAAGGTCTGGAAAACAGTTTTAGCAGGTAATAGGTAAATATAACATGTTATTTTTAGTATTAGGTATCGAGTTTTGCAGACCTTTATTTATTGTATAGGTACAATCCCTTAAAATGAATGGAGATCAACAGTTATAGTTAACATTTATAAGTATGTTGATCATTAATTACGTAATGTAAGGCAACCTTTTTTGTTCTTATGCAAATAAAAAAAAATACAAATTAATTACATATTACATATATGAGGATGGACGGATACACTGTTATATCACAAAATTATTAATATTTATGATCATAAAAAATATTGAATATATTTTGAGTACGCGTGGTATTGATGGCTTAAAATTATTTATTTATTGGTAAATTAAAAAAACTAAGTACCTAAAATTGACTGAATGTTGTGTTTTTACTCACAACTTTTTTAATGTACTTATAATCTACATACCATTTTAAAAATTAGATATTAAATTATGGCCGTTATTGAATCGTTTCTGTCAAAAATAAAATAGTAACGCCAAATACTTCGTTGTTTAACGAATTCAAATATGTAGTTGAATTCTATGTAGAGAAATATGGGAACATTAAAATACTTTACAAAAAAACGCCAAAACTGTTATAAATAACCTGTTATTTTCTTTAAAACTATCACAAACCTGTTTCTCAATATTTAATTTATTTTTTAAATTCTCAATAACGTTTCATTTAAAAAAGCTAGTATTTCTAACTAGTATGCGAGTACCCGGTGTTAGTATAGGGACCGCTGTATAGGGAGCTTCCTGTTCTCGAGTAGGTTTTAGGGTTACGCCTGCGCGCTAGTATGAACGCAATGGCCGCTATCACGCAGATCATAAGGATGACGCCAGCGATGCAAATGCCTATAGCGAAGTTGCGCTGGGAAATGCAGATTTCATCTTCTTTCTGTAAGTAAAAAAAAAAATCATGATATTAAAGACTAGCTTTTACCCGCGGCTTCGTCCGCGTGGATACTTAAACGTAAAAAAAATGAAAATTATTCCGATTCTTAGAAAAACGATGATGTTTTCAGCTATCACAGGACCCCAAAAATGTCATAGGCTATTTTCACGTTTGCGCTTTCATGATTTCCATCTCACATTCTTGAACTGGGGAAGGACCACCAGTTTAAAAGCACCCGTGAGAGACCGAGTATAGAAAACTACCAAATGCAACAACATTGATTTTAAATTTTATAGCCTGCCATTTGATTATAAAATCCGGTTCGATGGACCAGCAAATTATATTAAACCCACGCAATATTAGTCACCCATTCTAAGTTTGCACAAATTAAAAGCGGTAAAATTAGACTAAATTACATCGACAAAAAAGGTTTAAAAAACCGTTAAAACTTTTATTGATTTTTTTTATATTATTAACAAAAATGAAATATCTTTTGAACTACCTACTAGGTGTATTGCATACACATAGCAAATCCCATTTTAGGTGAGTTTATTTGAGTTTTTTGTTTTTTATATATTTGTCGATAATATAAGTTCTAATTTCACCGGTTTTCGTGTGGTTTCTTTATCGAGAGACACTATACAGGGTGTTAAAAAAAGTGCGTTTGAAATTTTAAGGGGTTACTCAAAATCAAGTATAGAACCCAGGAAAAATATTGAAAAAATCCGCTCTTTAAATATTTTTTTCAGATTTTCATACTAAATCTGATTAGTGAATCAAGAATTTGTATGAAAAAATGAAAAAAAAATTGAAGAGCGGATTTTTTCAATATTTTTCCTGGGTTCTATACTTGATTTTAAGTAACCCCTTAAAAAGACAATGCCCGTTTGTGCCCCAGCGTCATATTCGTACTTATATTTTCATTATTTTTTCCTGAAATATTACAAAAATAAGATAATGTGAAAAAACGTAACACAAATAATTCAACATTTTTCATTTTTCAAAATGTATGTAAAAGTTGGGAGAAAAAAGATAAAAAAAGTTATTGTTAATATCTGACTAATTCACATGGGTCACCTTAGGAAGATGGAAACATTTTTGGACTTACGTAGTCGGTCCCATAATGAATTGGCCTGATATAGTTCTACGCGACATTTCGATACATGTTATGTTGCATTGAATAGTACGGTTCTCAGACACTTTATAAACGAACACGCATGGACTTGACGAGCGTAGTTCAGTTTAGCAGTTTGTTTGAACAACAAGTGTCGCGTATTTTTTCAAAATGTCGAAAACCGAGTATCGAAGCGTCATAAAGTTTCTATTTAAAGAAGGCTTATCCCCCGCCCAAATTAAAGAACGATTAGATGGTGTGTATAAGGAGTGTTCTCCCTCTTATAGCACAGTAAAAAATTGGGTGAAAGAGTTTCGCCTCGGGCGAGAAACCGTCGAAGATATCGGCCATGACGGTCGACCGGTAGAAGTACTCACTCCCGATACTATTGCTCAAATCGAAGAAGAGGTTTTGAGTGACCGCCGTTTGAAGATTAGAGAAATTGCAGCTAGACTTGGGCTCTCTAAAAATACCGTCCATCGTGCAATCGATGAACATCTTCATATGAAAAAGTCAGTGCAAGATGGGTCCCGAAACTTCTGTCAGCTGTGCAGAGACGGGAGCGAGTTCGCTGTGCTGCCGAGTTTTTAGATCTTTGTGGAGAAAACCCAAAGAACGTGATCGAGAGACTAGTGACTGGTGATGAAACTATGGTGTTATATTATGATCCAGAAAGCAAGCGCGAGTCAATGGAATGGCGTTATAAGGGTGAAAAGCCGCCTAGAAAGGCAAAGGTGCAACAATCTACCAAAAAAATCATGTGCACAATCTTTTGGGATTTTCAAGGTATTTTGATGGTTGATTTTAAAGAGCGCAATACAGTCGTAAACGGCGAATATTATGCTTCATTAATATATAAACTGCGAGATATTATAAAGGAGAAGCGCAGAGGCAAACTGAGTAAAGGCGTCCTGTTGCTTCACGACAACGCCCCCGTGCACACCGCCGGTGTTTCGAAGGATGCAGTGCGTCAATGCGGGTTCACGGAGCTGGACCATCCACCTTATAGTCCAGACATGGCTCCGTCCGACTATTACTTATTCCCAAATTTAAAGCGGGACTTAAGGGGAAGAAAATTTTCAAGCGATGAAGAGTTGCAGGTGGCCGTCTTCAGTCATTTTGAAGACAAAGATTGCGATTCTTTTTATAAAGGATTAGAAATGTTATTTCACCGATGTCAGAAGTGTGTCAAGTATTGATGGAGACTATATTGAAAAATAAAAATGATTGCATTTAATTTTCTTTTTTATTTCATAGTTAGGCCAATTCATTATGGGACCGACTACGTATATTCAATAATTTTTACTCCGATGTATTACAAAAATAAGGTTACGTGACGCGATATAAAATATTAAAATAATAATTATGGGTATTCTCTGTTGCCTCTAAAAGTTTAGAAAATAGATATAAATAAATAAAAAAATACTTTTATGTAACTGATACATAAAAGATTGATTGATTTGATTGATTGAGTGTTGTGAAATTAACGAAACAAATGTATCAATTTAATGATATTAAAATACCGATACTTTTTCCTTAACGAGTATTTAAAAATACCAATGATTATATGAATATGTAAAACAAATAAAAATTGATATTACTTATATTTCAATTCATTTTAAAAGATTTTACATAGTTTTTATCAGTAACGCAAACTCCATGTATTATAGTATGCGCTTCTCTGTTCAGTTTTTTAATCCTGTCATTATTGTTTGTTTGTTTGTATACTCTTTATTGTAATAAAAAACAAAGAACAATACATCAAATAAACAGGAAAAACTAAAAAAGGGTGGACTTATCCCTTACGGTAGCTCTTCCTGTTAACCTTATAATGTTGAGAGGAATTACATTTACATTATTTTGTTCAATTACCCAAACTGTGAACACACCGAGCTACATCTGAATGATGTAACCTAATATTTCAAACAGGTAAAATAATCACAGATTGAAATACCTACTATCTAGATATTAGATGGGTAAAAACCAGAACCGCAGATTCTTCATTGAACTGAGGTAACTACGAAAGCAAATCGAATCTAGATCCATTGGTTCTTGAAGTTAAATCACATCCCAGATCCGGATCTTGTAAAAACCTTAAAACTACCCATTATTTATCATACCATTTTATTATACTATCATACGTATGTCTGAAAGTTTTCTGTGATAATACGAGTTTAAAATATTTCTCCGACATTTTAATAAAGTTGTTTATTAAAGAGATTCTTTATCAATAAATCGATTTTTACATAATCTCATGAAGTATCCACATCCCTACTACTGACATTTGATCTCCAAAGAATAATTGACAAAATAGCATCAAATTATTTTCGGCCGTAAATACACCATGCTGGATTCACACAAACCAACAAGGTTTGTATAAATAAAAATTCTCACAAATCTCTGAAAGTTTTTATTTTTATTTTCAATTGCCTCAGTACATTTATGACAACCTTGGTTTAAATATGTAGATAGTAACTAATCTAGTGATCACTAAAATAAAATATTCTGTTACGCTGGATATAATAATCTTTTTTAAGTTACCTGTCAGGGATGATCCTATATTTAAGGTTAAACGTCAGTCACCCTATTTCATACAAATTTACATCGGTCAAAACTATACAAATACACACAATATTTTTGATTTTATCTGTCCAACGTAAACTTTACAACGTTTTATTTTCGCCAAATTTATATAATTATATTATTTATTTCTGTAATATCATTAAAAACTGCTGTAAAATATCATAAATTTTACGCATGTAGTGGTGTATAATTCAGCACCACCTTTCTGATATTACAGTAACTACAATCTCAACTAGTCTGATAAGCTTTGTTTAGCCCAGGATTTCGTTTTTGGCGCCATCTTGCATTTTGCTTGAGCATTACCAAAGTAGCAAATTTATTATAAAGACTTTTTAGTCTGAGTAATTTATGCTGGCAAACTTTTTTTATATTCAGAAAAAAAGACGCTGTCAGTCTCACGTCAGGGACATCTGAAAGACGAAAATATTGTTCACCCAACAAGGTCTAGTTGTGAGTTTCAGCTCGATATTTGTGATACACAGGCTGATATTTTTTACTTATAAGTATCCTTATCCTGTATACAGGATGTAAAAAGATCACTCCAGGAAATTTAAATTATGGGACCCACTCATGAAACTGAACAACTTTTCCGAATGAACCTTAAGAATGCTGAATACTTAAGACAATTTTTGGACACACCATACAAAATTGGTCGGTTAGCTTACCATATTATATGAAAACTTCATTTTTATGCGAATTTTGTACGGGTTCCTTAAGATAAGCTTTACAGTTTCATAAATAGAACAGCCTGTTAAAGTTTCCGGAAGTTACACCCTGTATAAGGTGCATTCAAAAAATTTTTGACTCATACCATGCCCCATTTAAAATTTTAACCGCCTCCGCTTGTCCGCTCGCTTCACATCAGGAGGTCGCGGGTTCGATTCCCGGCGGGCTGTAAATTTCTGGATTCGGTTTGGTTGGTGGTAGGGCATTTTTTGAGCCCGCCTGGCATATGCCACCATCTTATCTAAGTCTTGCCGCCAAACATCAACGTTAACAGCATTGATATGTTCCGGCATGAAGGTAATATAACCAGTTCCCCACTGCGTTGGGGAATCTTGGTAAGCCCGCTTTCGTATTCGGCATCATCGTCACTTACCATCAGCTGAGATGATGCCAAGGGCTTACCAATTGAGGGTAAAAAAAAGATGATAGCTAACCAGGCAAGCTCCGAGAATGCTCTACCACCGACCAAACGGAGTCTTACATATTATAGTTAGACTCCGCCAGGAATCGAACCTGCAGCCTCCTGATGTGAAGCGAGCGACTAGACAACGGAGGCGGTTTTCCGGGAGTATTATTATTGTCTCGTTTGACAAAAAGTAAGTAGTTACCAGCAACCACGTGATACAACCCGAACCTTAGATATAGATTTTCATACACGGAAAGTAAAATCCCGACAAAAACATTCACATATCAAGTAAAAAGTCTTACACGTCAATATTTATAGACTCGACTGTAAAAAGCATCGATATGGGAAACATTAGATAAGGTTACTCGCCCTGTTTGTTTCTGAACCAGCGTGTTCGTCTTGCGGGGGCTGAAGCGGGGTGAAGAGGGAGGCATGTATTTAAACAAATATCGCCGTTGTGTGACAAGCTTAAGGTTTATGTATTTAATGTTATCTACTAGCGACATCTAGCGACGAGTAGGGAGGCATGTAATTAATTAATGTTATCTAATAGCGACATCTAGCGACGAGTAGCGTAGCATTACTATAAAATGACAAAATATTCATAAAATAACAAGAATAAAGTGATAAGAAATGTTGCTGTTAGTTTTGTTCTTTATTTTTTTATTGTTTTAGCACATTTCACTGCTCTGTAAGATATATTTTCATTTAAACACGGGATGTTTACTCGTCGCTTGTCAGATTGCGAATGGTGCGCGAAAAGGCGGCGCTACTCAACATAGGGGAGCAAACCACTATCAGCGACTACGCTGTCGTGGAGTATTAACCACATCTAATTGTTCTCTTATATCGATGGTAAAAAGTAATGAATTTCCGCCATGTAGCACCAAGTTTCAGGTTATAGGATAAACAGTTATTCACTTACACAATATTTTTTGTCACCAAAATATAATCCTAAACATAGTCGTCTATGTAAAAAAACCTCGTTTTATTCAAACTCACTTGTCAAACATGGTTATGATAAATTTTTCCAAAGTATTTTGGCGCTTTCAATGTCTCCGCAAGACAGGCATTCCAGGCTTCGAACGCAGTTTTCTTTTCTCTTCAATTAAAGGCTAAAAAACAGTATCACTCCCTATCAGAGCATGAAGTATGGGCAGCATTGTTGCTTTTTGTGTTCTTGAAATTGTGACAAAATCGCAGCATCTTAAGGTTTTATTTTAAATTACTTACCTATACGAAAATTTTATTTTTAGATACATTTTGTAAATACGAAACTCATGATTTAATTATATTACAAGACCAAAAGAGGAATAATGTTGTCCTCATTCTATGCTCTAACAGGGTGTAACACCGTTCCAGCCTCTAATGGAGGAGGAAAGAAAACTGCGTTCGAAACCTGGACTGTTTGTTCTCCTGCAACTCTCGGTTTCAAAATGCTGGCTTGTGGAGAGATTGCAAGCGCCAAAAAAGCTTTCGAGAAATTTATCATAACCATGTACCTATGACAAGACAGTTTGAATAAAACAATATTTTTGTATTGTACATAGATTTCTCTGTTTGTGGTATAAAATTATTTTAAATTGATTTGTTTTAAATATGTTTAAGATCCAGCTAGTGCACCAGCTTAACCGATTGCAGGCGAGAATTATTCTCTAAAAGAGACCGACAAATAGAGAATATTCCATCAACGGACGAAAGTTCTCAACAACATCTTCTGAGAACACTATACCAGGGTGTCCACGTATGGGATCAGACATTAGTGTCAATTCAAAATCTTAATGCGGTTCACAGAATACATCTACTTACCAAGTTTCAACAGTATAGTTCTTATAGTTTCGGAAAAAAGTGGCTGTGACATATGGATGGACAAACAGACAGACATGACGAATCCATAAGGGTTCAGTTTTTTACCATTTGGCTACGGAACCCTAAAAAACTAGATGCTTTATCCTATACTATTAAACGAGTTAAATGTCCCGACAATTTCGAAAACGGCTTGAAAGCTTTTGATGAAAATCTAGGATTAGGGGTTAAAAATCACCATAAATCCAGATCTATGAGGGAATTATCTTCGAAAAGATTCATTTAAGGGAGAATTCATGTAATGATCGAAATTACATATAAGGAGAACGCATATGATGCTTAAATTTAACCATCGCTTATAGGTACATTGGTAGACTAGCGGTTTTGGTGCAAGCCACTTACGTTTTGCTGCTTTTAGGTCCGGATTCGAATACCACCCATGAGACTTTATAATTCTTTGTTTTTTATTTTTTTATTTTGTGTGAACTTATGTAAATATTATGAAAATAAATAAAAAGACTTAAGAGTGATAAAAAATATATTTTAACCTCTTTGTATTTTAGAGACAAATAGCGCCATCTTTCGCCATATAAGTTAATTACATACCTGGTGATTGTGCCGCTCTGTCCCGTGTTTGAAAATAGGAAATTTTCCACGGCTTTATCTAAACTCAACCAGATGGCGCTGATAACATTTGCAATAAGAAAATGTCTAAAAAATCGCCAAAACTGATTGATATTACTGACTTATAAATGATGAACAACTTTCTAATATTACGTATCTTTGAATATTTTTTTTTTATCAAAAAAAAGAATGATTTGCATGTATTTTTTTCAATAGAATCAAATTATAAAAAAATATTATAGATATTTTCAGAACAAATATTGCTTGTCCTTTCGTCCCTTAGAAGGCCACTACCGACTAAAACAACACCCTACAAAATGTTTCATTGAAAATATATCTTATATGTACTACTAAACAAGTTATCTTAGTTTATAAAAACTCCGATTGAACGAGCGACGCTCGGTCTCCCAGATAGTTCAATATAATAAGAAAATTATCAGTATCATTATTTATATTAGAATAAAAATTAATAAAAAAATGAATCTATTTTTCTCGACAATGAAAACGAATTTCATGCTGCCACTTCACGGAAGTAATAAGGGGGCCATTCCCTATGACATATACATAAAAATTATGGTAATCTGTGATTCCTAAGTTTGATACTCTCCTTAGCTTGCGGAGGCACAACCGTGACTCCAAATAGCGTAAGACTTGGCTTGCAAAGGCTTGCAAGGCCGTGCCTCCACAAATTTTCGACATCACTTCGTATCTCCTTGTATGATACGTATCTCCTTGCAGGCTATTGCTAGGCAACGTTGTTATTTAATAAATGTTATGTGACTGAACAGATATTTTATGTTTTTAATATTGGCGACGAGGCCAATTCAATGGATTTAAAGAAATTAAAACGTATACAAGAAGCTCAGTACAGTTTATTAACGCGCACAGAAAATGTGCTTGACACTCAAGACCCAAGTAAGTATATAGCCCCGCTTGGAGTCACTCGACAAAACAATAAAGAAATTTTACGAAATACAGAACAACATAGAACTAGAAACCGAAGATGAACATCTTGAGGAAGAAACCTTCAACAGATTCGAGTTTGAGGAGTTGTGTATAGCACTGAAAACTACATTACGAAAACTAAGTATTACTTCACCACTCAAGGGGAAACCTCAGTCCGCTTGAGGCAGACAGAAACTCCTAGAGGGACTCCCTACCTACTGATGTTTGGAAAAGAGTTTAGGACTAAGCTACATGCCATGCTAGTCCCATACCTAGACCGGAGCCACGTAGTCAGAGGGCAAGGAGGCATTTCTCTCCTGGAGACAAGGTGGCCAGGAGTTACTCCTCTCTTGCCCAGAAGTTTGAATTCGGCACAATAACCCGACGTCTGGGTACTCCACATTATGAAGTCAGAACCGATGGGGGACTCCTGTGGATCCGTCACCTCGACCAGCTGCTGCTGTCTCCCCTGGTGTCCTGATTCGCGGGGGAGATGTGATACATATCTCCTTGCAGGCCAATGCTATGAATGATTGCTATGCGACATTGTTATTCAATAAATGATTTTTTTCTTTTAAAAAATCTTTTCTTTTATCGCTCTTGGTTCTTGTTATTTTCATATTTACTTATGTTCATACTAAATAAAAAAATAAAAAGACAAAAACAACAAAGTCTCGTAGGATACGAACCCGGACCTAAAAGCAATAACGTAAAAAGTTCGTACAAAATTTGCTGCTTGCACCTCTGGGTTATAGACTACTTATAGAGGTAAGTCAAAAATAAGCATCATATACGTAAAAAAATTATGTATGTGTGGGTAATTTGAGCCCTTATTCATACGGCATAAACGCAAAACTATAATTGTAAGGGGACAAATATATCGAAATCCTTATTTAATTAACATTATTATGGTTTATTAGCGTACATTGATCTTGTAACTGCTCGCTGTTTTACGTAATATGGTTTAGGGTTATTTATACTATTTTTAAATCGAAAAACCAAGTTATAGTCAGATTAACGCCATCTATCGGATTTTTTCGACCAGGGAGCACTAACGTTTAACCTTAAGTCAAATAACGAGACGTACCTTAACGTGAAACCTTTAGTGATTTAAATGGTACAACATGGATATTCAGATTGAAATAAGAAGTACAATAAAAAAAGTACCGTCACCATTTTAAAGGTACGTTTAATTAACATTCACCGTCCACTAGTGGACCTACCTAAAAGACAGTGAAATAAATCTATTGGAATTGGAACATAAGTTCCAGATTAGAATTATAGACCTCATCTGTACTAAACCTTATAATCATTATTTTTCATTCAATAATGTAAACATTAAGTGACGTTTTATAAGGTTTGCAGGGGTAAAATGGGATGTGCGTCAAGAAGAAAATTCACAATTTTGAGGGGAAAACGAGAAAATTTACCATTTAGTAATTAATTTATATTTTTTATTAACGATTCATATCTCCTATCAATTTTACGAATATTTACAGGCGTAAGATTTGTGAAAAATATATGTCTATTCATCATTATTACAAAGCACTGAAAAGTTATCCGTTATTACCCCATCGTACCTTAGGTAAACATCACTTTAGCTTACAACTTAATATTTCTGTTCTCCCAACTTTTAAAGGTGAAATGGTAATACGGTTTTATTTAGCAATCAAACAACTATCGTTTGATATATGAATCATTCGTGTAATATGAGTGCATTGCCTATTTTCGGGCTGGGGCACGACAGTATGGCCGGCCTGGCATTGTCTTTTCAAACGCACTTTTTTTTACCATTCTGTATAGTCTAAAAAATGCATTTCAAGTGATCTTCTTAGTCTAAAAGCTCATACCTTTTCGCTGGTGACGTCATCGTTCTCCGGTGAGTCGGCCTCATTGACGTACAGTCCCGAGAAGACCTCCACGGTGGCCGGCGACCCCTCGTCCGGGGCCTGCCGGCGCGCGCGCCTCTTATGGCTGCACGGCTCCTGGAATTAATCATATCGGAATGTTTAGACCGATGTCAAGCTGCATTTCCACCGGCAAGAGGAGGAGGGAAGAGACTTAAATTGTATGGGAAAAAATAAATTTTCTTCCCACCCATCTTCGGTGGAAATAGTCTACATGGGCAAGGACGGGAAGGAGAGTCGAGAATTTGCTTGGAATTTGGAATTTAAACGAGCTCTCGAGTGCTATTAATGGCAATTTTTGGTGGAAATGGGCCGACGCGATTTCAGTTCCCTTCACTTCACTCCTCGCCTCGCCTCGCCGGTGGAAAATAGGCTGACCGATTAACGCAGTTAACGCCAAGTAAAAAATATAAATCTTTCAAATTCAGGCCATGTCGAACAATGTTAGGTGACACTTGTGTCTTTTTCAAGCCGTGGGGGACAAATGCTGTCCGATAGTTAGACCATTCAATCAGTGTTTCTGGGTGACTCGTCGGTCTGTATGAAAAGTGACCCGCACGGCGCGGCGGCCTCAAAGAACAGTTGCGTCAACTTGGGCTCAAAGAGTATAATCTAATTTTAAAATATGCAGATTTTTGCCGTGGTCCCACTGGTGATCCCAAAGGTATTTTTCCCCGTAGACCCACTGCATTAGAGATTTCATTTATCCTATTTGCATTATTTGCAAATACCAAACCAAACATTATTCGCAAAAAAATGTTTGGTCTTTTTGCAAATAATGTTTGGTCTTTTCTGTGGAAGAGCGGGGCTTCCTAAACCAGTCAATAAGCTTAAAAGGAAGCTCCAGTAATATTAGTTAATAGGCAATACATGTTAAAGGAAATAAATATTTATTATTATTTTGAAACATGAATTTGGGCTACTCTGACTATTATTATTATTATTATTCAATCCGGCAGTTCTCTGTTTAATCTGAACACTTATATACTCACACAGTCGGTCTGGTGCCTCAGATCGCAGAGTTTGACCTCACAAGTGTAGTACACACTGGCCGTGTAGGGGAACTTGTGTGCTGGGAACGCGACGCGAGCGGACTGCTTGTCGCTCGAGTATTGGAACATGCCCATTATCTCGCCGTCCAATGGGCAGCTGGAAGAGATGTTAAACAAGTATTTTTTTCAAATAACGATTGAATTTCGCAACATTTTTAAATTGGAAAACACTCCTCAGTAATTTTACATGATACCAGTGAAAACCGCATCGAAATCTGTTCAGTGGTTCTCCTTAAAATCGCGGATAACACAAAACATCAACTAAAAACCGTTCTTTTTGAAGCTGTTTAAAAATAAATAAACATTTCAAAAGCTCCAGATAGCGTACATCAATAGTCCCGACTATGGGTTTTTCGTCTACTTTACACTGGCTAAATAACAGAGACCCTTGGATGTATTTTTGACTTTATTTTAATACGAGAAGGTATTCTTAGTTGCTTACCCTTTTGAAGCTTCATATAGGGCCTCTGACATGACTTAAATACTGCCATCTAGTGATAGCATCCGGCACTAGCGGCTTAACGTGCCTACCGAAAGGAAACGGTCGAGATAAATGATACTAACAGTCAAACCCGTTCAGGTTCTGACCGTGTTTGTAGTCAGTTAACCTGCGTGATCGACGCGACCACGCAAGCCGCACTGAACCTCGAGCGCTTCAGACCGAAAAAATATAATATTTCAATAACTTCAAATGGCGTACAATAGTTCTGGCGACGGTGTTTTTCGTGGACGTTACACTAGAAACGGTCGTGGCTTAGTGAGGCTTGCGTGGTGCCGTCGATCATGCAAGTTAGCTGTCTACATACAAGATCATAACTTTGATGGGATTGTCTGTTAGTGGCATTTATCTCGGTCGTCCATGCTTCGCAAGACATTCTAAGCCATTGGTGCGGATTACTATCACTAAGTCGGAGGCTTTTTAGGCGGCTTGAAAATACAATAGATACGGGGCTTGACCACTAGCCTCACAGCTTCCACCAATCCGAACTTGGTCTCCGAAGTATGGCCTTAATCTTCCTGAGGTATGGGAAGAGACCCGTGCCCCAGCAGTGGGGACGCTATGGGTTGTTACCGACAGTGCCTAATTAACATAGACTCTTGGGTGTAGATGTTGTTGATTTCATATGTTCTTAATTTTACTAAGCGACCGGAAGGTTGAGGAAAACTGCTGGATACACGGGCAGCTCAAGATCGCTCAGTGTGGAAATTCTTGGGGGAGGACTTTATTCAGCAGTGGACGTCTTTTGGATGATGCTGAAGATGATTAGTATGGACAAGGATTGGCGTCTTAACAGCATCATCATCAGCTGAAAGACGTCCACTGCTGGACAAAGGCCTCCCCCAAGGATTTCCACACCGACCGGTCCTGCGCTGCCCGCATCCAGCGGCTTCCCGCAACCTTTACCAGGTCATCGGTCCATCGAGTGGGACGCCTGCCTACACTGCGTTTTCCGTTGCGCGGTCGCCACTCAAGAACTTCAATGCCCCAAAGGCCATCTGTTCTACGAGTTATATGCCCTGCCCATTGCCACTTCAGTTTAGCGATTCTGTGAGCTATGTCGGTGACTTATCAGCATAACTCATTAGAATTAGATAATTACCCATCATCAGCGATCAGGCTCTGCTCCGCCCAGCCAAGCCCGTCTCTGACGGCGCATTCGGAGACCAAGAGGCCGTACTGCCGCTGCTTCTCCAAGGAAACCACGAGGGTCAGGGTGTCGCCGATACGCACGTTGGATGCCACCTGGAATTTTATGTACATGAATATATTTAATCCCTTTAAAACTGTATCGACAACAACTCGTAACGCAGTGCAACAACCAAAGTAGGGCAACATATCCGTCGGTCGAATCACGAAGAGGTGTATACAACAAATTCTTGATCTCTTGAGTTATACATATTAAAGGTAAACTTAAAATGAACCTAACAATTGGCCGTAGATATGCCATAATGATCCAACTGATTTAAAATAAGTGAGGGATAATGCACTTTATGTCAGTGACATAAAGTATATTATCCCTTAATTACTTTTAAATCAGTTGTATCGTTATGGCGTAACTATGGCCGATGAAAGGGAGTTAGTTCTTGTTCTAAATGATAGCCTCGTTAACTACGTAAAAGCTTAAGGCACTAAGTTGGAACAGTTCTTCACATCAGTAACTTATAAACTTTTTCTTAAAATCACTCTACTGTAAAGTTGTAAAAATTCGCTTACTTTTACGCTTTACTTTTTTATATTCTAGACTGAGAATAAGTATTTACTGTATCCGTAACTGTGCGGACAAAAGTCCCTCGTCTGCGCAGGCCCTTAAGTGTACTTACTTCATTATTTTCAGGGTCTCCTTTGAAAATCTTCATCGTTACAGAAGGCAGCAACCCTGAATCCTCGTCGTATTCCTCGCTGAAACAAAAAGAAAACATAAAGAGTCTGCATAAGATTCGTCTCCCTACAATTCAAACTTAAGAATAAACACGTCGCTTCCAATTAACCTTTGCTCCGATTGAATTGGTTCCTTAGAGAAGAAAGTTGTTCAGCCTCATGAGCAGAAACCACACTTAAAAGGTCCGCGATTTCAAGTTTAATCCTGTTTAATCGGAAGTCATACTAGAAGGACCATAACATGTAAAATCCGACTAAGTGTTTGCCACTGCTCGCTCCATACCTGCCGCTAGCAGCGCGCTGTGCCGGCGGGTGGCCCGATATAGCCAGCACATGCACCAGCATTAAGAGGCATTCTATCTTAGTCCTCAAAAATCGGCATGGCACTGATAACTCTTATATCTGAGGTTAAAGAACTCATAGGAGACTGTAGCTACTTTCCATCTAGTGGGCCATCAGCTTTCTGCCACCTAACACAATAAAAAAAAGTCACTCTAGAACACTTACTTATCATCAATATCACTAAGACTCCCAGTGAGGCGGTCAGCATGTGGATGGTGGTGGTACACGTGGTAAGAGGTGAGGTCGCGCCGCCTGTACCGGCAGCGGACGTGGTACCCTCGACCCTGGCCGGTCACCAGCTTCAAGTGGGGCTGGACGATGATATTGTTGTAATAGTCCACTGTTCCGTTGTCCTGGAACAAAGATATACTCGTAATGTAGGTGTTAATAGACTGTAAGGGTCGGACAATCAGGTAGGTAAAATGTTCGGGGATAAATATCATCTCATTATTTTGATGCAACCCACAAACTGCAAACTTTATATCAGAGCCTGAAAAAATCCGATTTAGAAAAAGAAAATTCAGCTTCCCATATTAAATCTGAATACTGAATCAAGAATGTGTATGATAAACTGAAAAAAAAAACATTGTAGATCGGATTTTTCAATTTTTTTTTCTGTATTCTATTTTTTTTAGTAACCCCTTAAAAAACGCACTTTTTTAATACCCTGTATGTATGTGTAGTACTGAAATATTAGTAAATTAGTAGTAGATATTATTAGTAGTAAATATTAGTAAGTATCTATATGTGACTGATATATGTATAATATATTGTAATAAATCTTAAATAGACTGATAAAGATTTAAACTAGTAGGTATTTTAGTTTGAGGGCAAGCGATTGTTTGTTGTTTGCCACGAAGTATTAATACAATATTATCGAGGCACAACGGATAACACAGAAAATTTTGTATTACTTTGAGGCTTCGTTTTTAGTTCATAAACAATGTGTTCGGCTTTACGAGTAGCTAACATCGCAATCAACGCATGAGTCATTAACTCATAAATCACAGACAAACATTAATCGATTATCGTTCTAATTTATTTAAATCTCGTTCCATTTTCAAAGTCGATTCCAATTTCGAATTCCGCTCACTGCCCCGCGCTTCCGAAATTCGTGCACTTGCGCTGCGTGCGCGCAGTGGGGTGGCTAACGGATGTGACGTCATGTCCGTCCCCTTATTGTTATGGCTGTTGTGTAGGCTGACCCTTGCGTACTGACATGAGACAAGACAGATAGAGAAACTCTGTTGGCGAAAGAGTTTTTGACTTACAATTGGTAAGCCCTTGGCATCGTCTCACGAGATGGTAATTTTAATAGGTAACGTTTCTTTTGCGTTAGAGACTTAGGTACATACACTTCATACTATTTTCTCTTAAAGCTGCACTTGTCGGAACCGCAGCTATATGACGTAAATACTTAGATACTTACGTAACAAATAACAATGCCCATTCTATCACAAATGAGGAAAACAAATATAAACTTTCAGATTTCGCGATTGGATCAAACAATTCTACCCAAACCCAATCATCACTTCCGTTCTAAGGCCTTTGATCCCATGGAGGCTTTAAAGCTTCTTAAGTTAAGCTCCTTTTTTATTTTTTATTCTCGACTTTTTGTTGTGTGGCAACATAGAATGCTAGATGCTAGAGGATAACGGCAACACACTTGTGACTCCTCTGGTGTTGCGGGTGTCTATGAGCGGCGGTAATCGCTTACCATCAGGTGATCCGTCTGCTCGTTTGCCGCCTATCACATAAAAAATGACTTTTAAAACATTTCTCACTTAGCATTTGATTACGTGTAGAACTATATTGTAATCAATTAGTTATTAGAGTGTATACAAGCTTCGAGTGGTAGTGGTACGAACTTTGTACAAGGTAGAAAAAAAATTACATCAAAAGTCAAAATCTTTTTTATTTAAGTAGATGCTTTACAAATACTTTTAAATCGTCTTTTTTTCTAACTAAGTAGTACAAAGTTCCTACCACTGGGAACTTGTACAATCAACGGAAGTGTTAGTGATACGATTTCAAAGAATAAGTACAGCATTTACTTTAAATAAAAACATGTCAGCCCTATTCATTATAAAGAAAAGTAGATCTTTTAGATCGAAATGGCATCAAACAAAAACACAACTAAGTGATCCTATCAAGTAATAGGATATCATTTGCCTTTGGACACAATTCATAAGCGTTTATGCATATGGAACATTATGCAAAAAAAAATTATGTTGGGCATTAATGCTAAATAAATATAATCTATACAGGGTGTAAGGGACAGGTTTCCGAAAACTTTAAGATTTTTTTTCAGCAAACGAAAATATAAATCGGCTTCTCCATACAAAATTATAAACTTGATTGGACAGTTTGTATTGAGAAGCCGATTTATTTTTTCGTTTCCTGAAAAAAAAACTTGTGGAAAGTTGTTCAGTTTCGTCTACTGAGCAAGCCCTTAAAGTTTTCGGAAACCTGTCCCTTACACCCTGTATATAAATAGTTGATGTACCACAATGGCGACACAATCTAGTGTCACTGTGTCACTAGTACCATTAATGGTACAGCCCAGTGGTATTAGATGTACAAATTAATTAAGCTCTAAATCGCGAAGCTCCCAAGGAATTTCGCCCTAAGCTCACTAAGAACAAGGAAATTACCTATATCTCTGTTACGTTTCTTTACATCAAGTGAAGGTATAAAGTAGTGAATGTGTATGACCACTTTACTTTAACCACTCCTGAATTAAGTAACCACTAAAGTTTAAAGTTGCATAACTACCTATACAACGTTTTATTGGTAATCTAAATTGTAAATGCTTTAACGCGGACCTTTTGTGTTCATTTTAGTACTGCGCTGTGTTAATTGTAATTTTATTGTTATATTCTATCAACGTGTTAAGGTTGTGAATTGAAATCTGTTGATATAAAAGTTCGCTAACACTTCCCGAAACGTTGATTGTACAAGTTCCGAGTGGTAAGAACTTTGTACTAGGTAAAAAAAAACATTTGCATAACATCTACTTAAGTAAAAAATTATTTGGAATTTGAAAGTTAGGAAAACTCACACATAGGACTGATTAACTGGTAACTCTAATCATCAAACTGAACAAGTTTGCAGAAGTCGCAAAAAAAAGAATTTTCATACAAACTCGGCTTACACTTAATAGAAGTTACGACCTTTGGACCAAAAGCCAGACGCAGCGTTAACTCCATCAAAGAGGTTTAAAGCTTCCACGTGACGGCCAAAGTTACAAACAGATAGACATACTAATATAACGTATGTATGTATGTACTCGTATAAAGGATTTTTCATTTTGATACGTAAAGTATTGTATTATAGAATATAAGCACTCTTATAACCCCACCTTCGCCATAAAAGGCGTAGTTCTCATTACGTCGGGGCAGGCGACATCGGCAGCCGGTGGGCACAGCGCAGCACTGGCTAACACAAGGCCAGATAAAAGGTCGGTTGTCTTTCTCCATGGTACAGCATGTTTAAAAGTTCAGTTTGATTTATTTCGATAGATTGATTTCGAGTTAAGCGGGTTTGCTCACAAACTATTGTCTAAAGCTAAATATTGCCTATACGTCGGAAACAGCTTGAGGAATTGGGATAAAATATGAAGAAGAAGAAGAAAAGGAAACATGGAGAACCATGTCTTTTGCTACATACATGTCAAATGTCTTTGGTTAAAGCATTGAGGCGTCAAGAAGGGAACACACGAACACACAATCACATTTTTATATCTATTTCATAATAAAATTTACAATAGTAAAAGAAATCTTATTGGGACTACAATATCTTTCATAAGAAAAGACCAAAAAGTTTTAACATCATCCTGTGAAACAATAAAACTACCGAACTGAGATAACGAGTTGATATTATTACAGTTTGCCAACTCTAAAAGTGGAATTGAAGGTTTTCTGTTGTGGGAATTAAGATGAATCATAAGGCGTAGAATATGAATGAAATAAGGTTATTTTAGAATATATTTTCGTGGGGTAATTTTTGGGTGATTTTCGTCTCTTATCAGTAAAGTTATCCGATTCGCCTTTGAATGGGAATACAGTTTTTTTGGTAATTCAGTATTTATGTGTGCCATCAAGTTTCCGGGAATATTATCAACTGGAGGTGCTAGTGCTTCAAATATTGATTGTTAACTCAAGTTTAGGGTTTGGCCACCGTGTTTGGAGTATTTTACCTAACCTAATCTTCCCGAGGTATGGGAAGAGACCCGTGGCCCTGCAGTAGGGACGACCTGGTTTGTTAACAAATGTTATCTGTCTATTCTATACCAAGACGAATATGTTTATCTGAATAGAGCAAGAATACTAAAATGCCGATGCCGACATGACGTCATTGCCTTACAAGGAAATTCTCCTTCATAGGTGCGCGTGAGTCGCCTTATAATGACTGCGGAGGAGAGCACGCACAATCATTAGCGTTCGAGAAGTAATGTTCCTCTTTCAACATTTCTTGCAGATTTATTTGTTTGTATTTTAGTAATTTATGTACGAAAATGATTGATTTAAATAAAATATTTTTTCGATCCTGGGTAAGACATACTGGGTAGACATAATTATGTCTTTAAAGATACGCAGGATCAAAAAAGTATATTTCAATATTTTTGGGAGTGATTCGTAGGTACATAAGCATAGAATAATGTATTGGAGGGAGTTTCTTCCAGACTCGATGTCTCTTCTCTCGTAGCAAAAACTTTCCGAAAAGTTGGGTAATACGAGTTCCAAGTGGTAAGACCTTCACATTAGGTAGTCTAAAAAATAACATTCGAAAAGTGTAAAATGCTACAGTGCTACCTTTTTCAAATAAATATATTTAATTTGATTCTTTGTTGATAAATGTTGATATCCCTCTGCCCCTGGGTGGAGATTGAACCTACGGCTCTTTACTTGCAGTAGAGCTTTAACCACAACGCCGGCGATCTATTCATTTATAGCTTATGCTTATGACCGTATTATTATTAGCGAATTACGCATAGATTAGACAGATTCATCACAACATACTGACCTCGATCCCGATGTATCAAGTGGTCTGCATTGCTTACGTAATAAGATTTTGAAAGGTGATGGCTGATTTGTTTCTGGCGATGTTTTGAAAGATTCACGTAATTAGAACTTGAAAGAAGTGGTTACAGTTATGTTATTGGTGAACGTATTAGCAAATTGATGCAAATGTTTGTGGAGGAAAAAGCTGTTTGTAGTTTTTGTTAAGAACACGATATAATATAAACATTGAAGTAAAATGCAAGGGCATTGTGTATGCTTTTTTTATTTATTTATTTACACTTTGCAGTACACTAAATCTTTATGTAATTATAAGTAGTTTAATTAATTATGGAATTGTACAGGTAGGCGGTATTATTGCTATAAGCAAACTCTTGCACACAACTTGACTGCTGAAACTAATTCTTTAAAAACATTTTCAACTGGAGACCAGCGACATTCCTCGAGGAAAACCTCCCAAGAAGTTCATTCCTTCCTGATTTGTAGGTTCAACTGTTTTTTCTTACGCTGTCTTTCCCTTGGGTCCACTAGGATCCATTGTAAAGATCCATTGATGGATCTTTTTGCACTATTATGTCCACTTTAAAAACCTTACTCTGTTCGTTAAATAAGATATTTAAGGAAGCGCTGTTCACATAACTATACGTAATACATTCTAATCAATACAACCTTCTATACACCCACTTAGAGCTTCAATGCGACATGACTCAGTCCAACATTGAATGACATAAGTATTGAATGTATTATTGACAGGAAACTGTGTTTTATTACGAAACAGTTAAGTTCTATCATGTCCTATTTTACTTAACACTTTTATATTAATAAAAAAGAATCACACTTTTGTGTGGACGGATAAAAAAGAAATATCACCCGTGACATTCAAAAATTTTCACTACCGATTATATAACAATAATTGACCACGCTGAATACGTTAAAAACAACCGACTTCAATCGCAACAACTCCAATTTTGCTATGTTTTTGTTGATTTTCTCAAAAACCGCTGAATCGATTTCGATAAAATTTATATGGGACTACCTGTGAAGTATACCCTTTTAAACAAAAAAAGAATTTTCGAAATCGGTTCAGGCATCTTCGAGTAATCGGTGAACATACATACATAAAAAAAGATTCCGACGAATTGAGAACCTCCTCCTTTTTTTGAAGTCGGTTGAAAATCGGTAAAAAACGTGATCAATGGGCCATTTTTTTTGTATCCACAATTGGTAAGCCCTTGGTATTATTTCACCTGATGGTAAGTGATGATGATGCCGAAGATGGAAGCGTTCTTACCAAGATTCCCCAACACAAAGGCAACTGGCTATCTTACCTTCATGCCAAAACAAATAAACACTGTTAATTTAATGTTTGGCGGCAAGACTTTAATAAGACAGCTAACCAGGCTTGTTTAGAAAATGCCCTACCACCAACCGAACTGAATCTTACATTAATGTTGCCGCACTGGGAATCGAACCGGCGACCTCTTAATGAGAAGCGAGGGATTAGCCACTACGCCACAGCGGAGGCAGTTAAAGGTTCTATAGGATCTTTAAATACAAATAACCAGCATACGACATTTCCACAGACCCCGTGGGTGTATGTACACGTTAAGTATTCATAGAGTTGATTTGCATAACGTATTAACATGTTAAGCTAGTTATGAGACACATAGCAGATGTTGAAGGCAAATACAGGTAGGTATTAGCATGTTGGTAAAGCATCAGAGACCAGGAATTGATTCCTATTATAATTAACTAGATTCCGCCCGCGACTTCGTCCGCGTAGAAAGAAAATGTTAAGGTAGCGCCATCTAGTGACGAAGTGGAAATTTTGAGTTTTTAAGCATTCCTACGGGAACCCTTAAGTTTTCGGGATAAAAAGTATCCTATGCGTTAGCCGAGTGATTAATCTATCCACCTACCAAATTTTATCCAAATCCGTTCAGGAGTTTCAGCGTGAAAACGGAACAAACAAACATCCATACTTTCGCATTTATAATATTAGTGAGATGAGATTTTAATATGACACAACAATCGGTTAAGCCGTTGGTGCCAGCTGCTATCACTAGATGGCAGTCGTTAAGCCATATCGGAGGTCTTATACGCAGCTTGAAAACTTCTGACCCCCAGTGGCCACTAGCCCCCCAATCTCTACCAATCTAGACTTGGCCCCCTGTGTGGAGTATAGCCTAACTTTCCCGAGGTTTGGGAAGAGACCCGTGCCCCTATAGTGGGGACGATATGGATAGTTAACAAATTACAATAATTAATGACACTTGCAAATAGTAATTTTGTACCTATAGGAATAGTTGAAGATTAAACACAAACTGTATTTTTTACCGTAACTAAATTAAATATTAACATAACTGTCAACTTTCTTATTGTAATGGGGCAAAGACCTTCGGGAATCGAACCCGTGGCTTCGTGACGTTGAGTCGTGATCGCGATGAGCCGTGGTGAGTCAATTACTATGCCAACTGTCAATGGCTTATCGCTAGCGCGCTGTTCCGCTGGTTATAGGAAGGAAGAGCTACATATACAGGATGATACAAAAAATGTTTCAATACGTTGAACTTTCGTCCGTCGAAATTAACAACAAATCGATGACAGAAGTTTCAGTTAGCCTAAGGGATAAAGTAGTACTTTGCCTTTACGCGAATTGAAATTTCTGTCATCGAAATCGTTAAAAAAGTTTTGAATTTTTCATAAAAATCGACGCTTTATTTATTAATTAGATAATTGATCAACTTTGTACAGGATCCTATTTTATGCGATTTCAACAGAGTCATAGAAAAAAGATTTCTGTTTTATGAGACGACTTTCTTACATCATTACGTCACGTTTTTATTACAACCAAAATCTAGCTTATAACAAAGAAAATTAAAGAGATGGTCTTTGCCTTCGACTCAATAAAATAAAAGGCAGTTATAAGAAGTCAAGTAAATCCTTGTGTTAGTTTTTTCATGTGAGTATATACTGTTTATATTTTCCTGTTCACTCATACGTTTAGGTTACAAAACTTTGCTTAAATACCTAAGTTTTTAGAGAACAAAACTTCATTACCACTGTTTGAGGGGCAAACACGTGAAATATTCCTTACTACGGGTATGTCATCCAAATATTAGTTTAAGTTAAACAATCTTTGTTTCCCTTAAGTCCTAAATAAATAGTGAAGCTTTCTCGTACACAATAGGGACAAACAGAAAAGTTTATCTAAAGTTGTTTGGTTTACTTACACACAAAAAGTTACGTAAAAACTTAGGAATCCATTTTTTTTATAGAAATAGAAAACTCTTTATTTAATGTAAAAACACAACACCTTAAAGTAAGACATTCGTTCTTAAGCTAAAAATAAATGTAGGTGCTGCATAGTGACACTAAAAAGGGCATTAGTTGTAACAGGCAGGTGCTGCTACAACGCTGGTTTTTTCGCGTTAAAAGTAAAGAAAAGACGATAAATATATGTACCTCTTTTTAACAAAGATTTCTTAGCGATACAAATTATAAATAAATATACAGGGTTTTAAAAAAGTGTGTCTGAAATTTTAAGGTTTACTAAGAATCGAGTAAATTATCCATGTAACATGAAAAATATTGAAAAAAATCTGATCTACGTTTTTTTTTCCAGTTTCGCATACTAAATCTACTAAAAATATTGAAACAAAAAATTGTATGGGAAACTAAAAAAAAAAATTGCAGACCGGATTGTTTCAAAAATTTTCCTGCATTCAACATTTTTACATTCTATACTTGATTCAAATTCAAAAATTTCAAACGCACTTTTTTAACATCTGTATATAGGTACAATACTTTCGGACACATATCTATCGACCCAACTAAAACTTCAAGTTTTAATACTAGCTATAGGCTATTCTTGAGATTGAATTGGAAACAAATAGCATACAAAAAAGGCAGCTATGTTCCGGCTACAAAACTGCATAAAAGCTTTTTGCTCAACCTAACATTATTTTTTTGTTAAATCCCATTGAAACTTAAAATACTAAGTAGACCGATAGATATGTCCGGAAGTGTATAAAAATATTTACGGTCAACACAGATATCATATGTATGTATACTACAATATTGTATTAATTTGGGGATCAAAAATACTCTACCAAGACTTCGCACTACAAAATACATCGAGCCGTTTAGGCTGCAGTCTTACCAATGAAACGGACACACATACATCACTGATGTAATATCAGTGACCCGACAAATTTTTCACTCCGCTGTAATGATAAAGAAGTTCAAAACATATCATGGTCATTGTTACTACATTATTTATGAAGAATGCCACTAGTGCGTGCCGTATTCTATTGTATTGTATGGTGTTGTATGGTGTATGGGAGACGTCAGATGCGACGCTATTGATTCACATCACGTTTCCTCGTTGCGTTCTGTTGCGTAAGGTTTGCCACTGTTTAAATAAACCTCCAAGTTGGGTTTGGGACACACAAAGAGTAACACAGTAAGTTCGTTTCATAGTTTTTAAGTTTTTCTCTATTAAATGGTAAAGTTATATATGGTTGTAGATTATTTTTTTATAAATTTCGATGATTTTTTTTGTTTGGTAGGTCGGTAGGATCAGAGGTGGTCCCATATAAATTTTATCGAAATTGATTCAGGGCTTTTTGAAAAAATTAACAAAAATAAAAAGAATACATGGCAAAATTGTAGTTGTTACGATTGAAGTCGGTTGTTTTTAACATGTTCAGCGTTGTCGATTATTTTAGTACTTAATTCGTAAAAGCGAGCTATACGTAGCTTATTAAGTATACGTTATCGAAATTAAGTAATGAACCAGTTATAAATGTTGTATAATATATCTGAAAATTAATTAAGTTGTTGATGATATGAATTTAAGCTTTTTGACTTTAACCTTGTTTCGAACTAACTTTATTTTAAATATGACTTGGAGATTTTCTACTCGCTTCACATAGATAATCACGTGTTCAATTCCCTACAGGGTCTAGGTTTGCAGGACTTCGTTTGATAGGTGGCAGGGCATTTTCCAAGCTCTTATAGTTAGGTAATTGTGGAATAGTCTCTAGCCCACTTTCATCTTCGGAATCATTCTTACCATCAGGTAAGGTGATGCTAAAGATTTCCAGTTGTGAAATAAATAACTGACAACGCTGAACATGTTAAAAACAACCGTAACAACTATCATTTTGCTATCTTGTTTGTTTTTGTAGTTTTTTTTTCAAAAAGCGCTAAATCAATTTTGATACCTTTTTTTTATGGGACCACCTCTGATGTATGGCCTACCAAAAAAAAGGGATCATCAAAATCGATTCACAATTGGCGGTGTAATCGTGTAACATACATACAATAAAAACTTCCTCCTTTTTGAAGTTGGTAAAAAAATTAGCTCGGTGTGTTCCACACCTCATATTATGTTGGAGTGTACCCTGGTCGAGACTCGAACCTGTGCCGCAGGCAGAACAAAGCGTCAACTGTTTGTCATTCTGACGCAACGCATTTACTGCATCTCTGACAATAGTGGAAGAAAGGTGCGAAGGTTTTTGAACTTGAGATTTCCAAGTTATGGAAATTTTCGTTTGACGCAACAAAGTATACAGGGTGTAAGGGACAGGTTTCCGAAAACTTTAAGGGCTTGCTCAGTAGACGAAACTGAACAACTTTCCACAAGAATTTTTTTCAGGGAACGAATATATTTATAATTTTGTATGGAGAAGCTGATATTTTTTTTTCGTTTCCTGAAAAAAAAAATGTGCAAAGTTGTTCAGTTTCGTCTACTAAGCAAGCCCTTAAAGTTTTCGGAAACCTGTCCCTTGCACCCTGTATAGACTTACTAGGCACCTTACTGGAATTACCGAAGGGTGTTATTGTGATTTTATAGAACCCTGTGTAAAGGAAATATAATAAACTGTTTACTGAGCCGGTTGAATTGAATGGGAAACGAAACGGGTTATTGGGAGCCTCATCGAAGAGATACTTAAACTTTATTTTTGTAAGTACTCAAAATTTTTGCACCTTAAAAAATTTTGAGCACTAACAGATACAAAATTATTTATTTCTGTGACATTAAAACCATAATACAAACCATCTTAATATACTCATGGACAAAAAAATCGGCACAAAGTTTCATGCACGAAAATTAACTCAATCTAGCAAAATAAAACTAAACCAAAAGTTCAAAAACTGTGTGTTTACAGTTTATGATTTTAGTTTGATGGTTTTCTAGTTTTTTGCTTTTAGTGTTTAGCAGTTTTGTAGACTGGGTTATTTTTTTAAAAGTCGAGCAACAAATCTTGAGTCGATTTTTTAGTCCACCAGTGTATATTGTTAGGACAACCTTTTAAGTAACTTAGCTCCTTCTGCCAGCAGATGACCTGCCTTTCCATATCTTAATTTGAAATATCAATGAACACAGAATATGCTACAAACAACCAAAAAATAGGAAACTAAAAACAGTGACCGCTACGTGTTAAGTAGGTACAACCAGGAAGGAAGAAACCGCTTTAAGCGATAAGTCCACCCACATTGTAACCCCGTATCTTTACTATTATACCTTTTATTATGCGTATGTAGGTATCTATAGGTGTAACAGAAAGGTGTGATAATACTTCAAGGTTGGCTTTTACCCATCAAACTGAACAACTTTTGTTCTACAACTTAGTTGAAATCGCAAAGAAATTTTCGGACTTTTCATACAAACTTGGTTCGCCAGCTGATCGATTTGTATGAAAAGTCCAAAAAAATTTTTGCGATTTGTTCAATTTGATGGGTAAAAGCCAACCTTGAAGTATTATCACACCTTTCTGTTACACCCTGTATATCACTCATTGGTTCCCATAATACAGGGAATCCTAGTTTGGGGCCAGACGACCGTGTGTAATTTGTCCTGTTTTTTTTGTGTGTACAATAAAAAGTATATAATATATCTATCTATCAAAGTACTTACATGGTCGGTGGACATGGTATTGCACCCCCTCAAGGGCAGGGTGTACTGCAGGTCACCCCGTGCGCTCACATACTGCCGTAGACACGAGGAGTTGCTGCCCAGACCAGCTGGGTAGACGATGCCGTTGAAGGAGTCGAAGACGCTGTGGAATGGAAAAAAATATATGTGAACTTTTTGGTGGTGAATAAGGAGCGCCATCTTTTATATTTGTTTGTTCTGAGTCTGGGTGTATTAATATCTATATATGTATACAGGGTGTAACAGAAGTGTGTGACAATACTTCAAGGTTGGCTTTTACCCATCAAGCTGAATAACTTTTGTTCTACAACTTTGTTGAAATCGCAAAAAAATTTTTGGACTTTTCATACAAACTTGGTTCGCCAGCTGATCGATTTGTATGAAAAGTCCAAAAAAATTTTTGCGATTTCAACAAAGTTGTAGAACAAAAGTTGTTCAGTTTGATGGGTAAAAGCCAACCTTGAAGTATTGTCACACACTTAGTTCTGTTACACCCTGTATATTTAAATGTATAAGTGTATGTATATCAGTCTCTGGTTCCTGTAATACAGGGAATCCTAGTTTGGGGCCAGATGACCGTGTGTGATTTGTCTCGGATATTATTATTATATTAATCGCTAGGATGGTGAAGATAGAGTAAAAATAGTAGTGACAGTTTTGCGAGGCAAATATACAGTTTGCGAGGCAATTAACATTATTAACTGAAGATTAGATTCTACTCAAAATATTGTAACAAATTTTATTCTACGATCTATCTGAATTCGCAAGGAAATTCTTGGATTCTACATACAAAATTGGCGTATCAGCTGAGTTAAGATGTATGGAGACTTGGAGAGTATTTTTTTTGCTATTTAAGCAAAGGTGTAACACATATTTTTTCTGTACGATTAATAAAAAACTACACTTACATTGTAACACCCCGCATATAATGGCTTCAGTGCAACTCTATAAATGGCATTTAATTAAAGCACTTATTTATTACAAAGCTAAAAGCCGACGACAAAAAAAATTACTGCAGCGTCTGCTATATTAAGTTTTATGTGACGTTATAAATCCTTTTTGAAACATACTCTGTACCAAGAAAATTTAAGTATTTTAAGGACAATAACTTTAAAATGTCAGATAACATTACGCCTAATTAACACAACAAACATTTTTCAGTTTTTGTCGACTTATTAAAGTATTTCTTTTTACTTATCACAGCAGCATTCGCTATTCAAAAGTTATTTTAAGAAACAAAAAAAAAAACAGAATAAAATCTTTTTCAATGCGTCTCTCCTTGCTCTTTTTATTTCCCTTCTACTTGCCTGCGGTAGGCCCTGAGTCGAGCAATGGAAATAACTTAGCATTTACCTCGAGACGCGAGCCATACAAAATGGCTCGCCCTTTGAGGTGGCATTTAGTATTTAGTGGCAGTTCGTATCGTTATTTTGTATTGGCTGGAAAATTGTTGAGACTGTGTACGCTAAAGTTATTTTTATAGATTTTTTTATCGGTCTCTCCCAGTTAGCTTCATAATATGATATCGAGTCGTATACATTCAGCGGTCTTTTGTGAATTATATTATATCCAGTGGAGTGCAGCAATCCAAAACTGCGACTTGCAGCCGCTGTTTAACTATGTATATAAAAATGAGCAATTTTTTCATCGATAATCAGCAAAATTATTTAGATTATTATTTAAACTTTAATCTAAAGGTTAGGTTTGGTTAGGTACCTAAGGTTATGCGTTGATTATTACCTAAAAGAATGGGTGTAAATACAAGCTTCTTTCCACTTATAAATACACTACAATATACATATTTTGTGGATGTTTAGAACATGTCTTCATGTTTATAATATCATAAATGATATGTTTAAAATTAATACATTAAATGGACGAATTTAATATAATGGACGAAAATCCTCAGGGTACGAATCACCACAACTTGCCTCTTTTAAAGTAAGCCGATGATGGTTCGTAGAACCATTACCATAAGTGCATGCATTTACTTAAGGAACAAAAGGTATGTAAGGGAAGAATGTAGTTATATAAGTCTTTACCTGCTTATTTTAGCTGTTCACACAATATTTTTTTACTTAAAATACGATACGATTGAGGTTACTGGTAAAGTAAGTGTTTTATTTATATCTTTAGTTATGTCATAGAAATGTGTAGCATATTTAGTTAGGTTTCTACTTATGAAACTGAATAACTTTGACTTAGATGAAATTCCAAAAAAAATGGACTTTTCATACAAATTACACTGGTTGGACAAATTGTGCGTGGGCAAAACATTTTCTGCTATAGACAAAGGTTTCTTGGAAAAAAGTTGTTCAGTTTCACCAGTAGAAGCTAATCTTACTATATAATATTGTTACAACCTGTATTTTACCCTTAATCTTTTAATTATATTTTAGTAGATCGAGAGGGATAAAAATCATGAAGCGGTCATGGCTCAGGCTCAATGCGGCTTGCGTGGTCGCGTCGATCTCGTAAGTTAACTTACTACAGACTACAGACACGGTCATAACACGGATGGGTGGCATTTATTTCGACTGTTATCGTGCTACGCAAGGCACGTCTAGCCATTGATGTCAGCTGCTATCACTAGATGGCATTCATTAAGCCGTGTCGGAGGCCTTATAGACGGCTTGAAATCTTCTGACGCTGGGGTTGGCCAATAGCCCTACAACATCCACCAATCCGGACTTGGCCACCATATGTGGAGTATGGCCTAACCTTCCCGAGATATGAGAAAAGACCCATACCCCTGCAGATGGGTTGTTAACAACAAAAACTATGTTTAGAATTTTAGTTTTTAGTCAATAAACCCCTATTAAAATTAAACCACCAACCTGTTCTCTATTTCCCTCTCAGTGTGCGCGAGGGAGATGGTGACATGCATGCTGTCCTTCTCGCACGCGACGGCGATGCTGTCGAGCGGCGCGAGCGCACCCGGCCAGGGTGTGGTGTCCAACTCTGTGACTGTCGCTATCGTTGTGGGGGCTGGTTCTGGAACAAGTTTATGAAGTGTTAAACCGTCAACCCTAAAATATATTTTTATCAACTATTTGCAAACCCTTGGCATTAACTTCTGAAATTTATAATTTACTAACTTAACCTAACCGTAAAATTGAAATAACTTACAAATATAAAATTATTTATTTCTGTAACATTGAAACCATAAAATAATACATTGTTAGGGCAAACTTTTCATGAAACATAATCTAAAATCACTGTATCACGCACCAATAAATTGGTAAAAAAATGTATAAATACATAAATATAAATATCCAGGACAAATCTCACACGGTCATCTGGCCCCAAACTAGGATTCTCTGTATTATGGGAACCAGAGACTGATATACATAAACATATACGTTTAAACACATACATAATACACCCAGACACAGAGCAAACAAATCGGCTCAGTGCTCATAACAGAAATGTTTGCCCTGGATCGAACCCACGACTCTCGGATCAGTAGCCAGGAGCGCTAACCACTGAGCCACCGAGTCTGTATAGTTACAGTATTAAGGCAAAATCGTACATAATTAAAATCTCCAAACAATGTGCTAACAATAATAGACACAGATAGAGGGATTTTTAAATTTTTGGGATAAATATGTGACTGGTTTATCTGTAAAGATTTGAGTAAACGAAAGTTAAATTGATTTTTTTTTATTTCATTCATTTAAATATTTTCTGAATTAAATTTATCGGAGGCGTTGGATCTGGAGGCAAGGACATGAGAGTCGAGGCTATTCAAAATTTTCACATATTTGTCCATTTTCAAATAAACAAACAAAGGCTTTGAAGCCTTAAGGATCCTATCCGCAGGGGGGCGAGGTCGCCTTTAGATAGGGACAAGAACTGTCCATATTGCATCTTTTTTTTATGGCAGAGGTGGCAAATGAGCAGACGGATCACCTGATGGTAAGCGATTACCGCCGCCCATAGACACCCGCAACACCAGAGGAGTCACAAGTGCGTTGCCGGCCTTTGATATGGCAATACGCTCTTTTCTTGAAGGTTTGAATGTCGTATCGGTACTATCGGTACTAATGCGGCGTCTTCTCTTCTAAGTCGTAACCCCAGGGAGTGGGGATCGTGACCATCATGAGGTTAAGTCAGTGAGAACTGTAGATTGGGGCTGAGTCAGGTACCTCCACTTTTCCCTGTGCACAGCGGTGTGAATAGCTGTTTGCAGGTGGAGTTGCAAATCTTTAGTTTGATCACACCATCTAACTGGTGCTCGGTCTCTTTTTCTTTTCCCTTCCAGTTTGCCCATGAGAATATGTTTTTCAAGGGACTCTGTTTCTCTCCGCGCGATGTGTCCAAGGAATTTGAGCATGCGGGTGCGGCAAGTATCTGATAGGCGCGTCGTGATTTCTAGCTCTTCCAGAATAGATTCGTTACGTCTGAAGGCTGTCCACGGAATTCGCAGCATTTTCCATATCTCGATTGCGTCGATTCTCGACTTCATGGTAGATTTAATTGTCCATGTCTCGGAGCCGTAGAGAAAAATTGGGAACACGAGCGCATAGACCAATCTGACTATTTGGTGCGCTTGGTGATGTCACTGTCTCTCGAGACTTTACGCCTGAATACGCCTTATGATCTCCCATGCGGATTGAGTAATTTTTGTATTGTGTTAATTTATTTATTTTGAAAATCAGAAAGCATTACAAGCACGAGTAGTCAAATCAAATCAAATCAAATACTCTTTATTGTCATACAAGAAACATACAAACATATAATAACACAATAACAAGAAACAAATCGACAATCTGGGCGGTCTTATCGCTAAAAGCGATTTCTTCCAGACAACCCGTAGTCTTAATATTAGACACGTGTTTAAAGTTTTCAATGATGGCTTGGAAGTCAGAAAGTGTAAAAATGGCAAGTAGTTAGTTAAGGAGTTTTTGTCCCCACTGCAGGGGACAATAGGGACTCTTTCCATACATCGGGGCATACTTAAAATTAGATACCTACCTCAGTTTAATATCGGCATTTTAAATTACACTTACGCTATGGACGTGTAACGCGATCTTTATTCATATCTAGTGATTAAATGTGTAGGTTTCTTCACCAGGTTTTCCTTCACCGTTTAAGCAATCGATATGAATATATCCCTCAGGCCGGGATTAGAACCGAAGACCTCTGGTTAGGAGGTCCGAGTCGCTACCGTAGCACCACCAACGCTTTTTACACGATTGCCCCCAAAAGGAGTATGTATGTTTATTCTTTTTACGAAGACGATTTCTTTCCTTTTCTTCTTCTTACTGTGTGGCACAATTTAACTGTACAATCAAAAACGATAGACGGCAGCTGTCTGGTGTTACACTTGTATCGCCTGCAGTCACATGTAAGGCGTTTTAGATTGACACGTACGGACGTGTACAACACGACTATAATACACATTTTTACCTGTACTCGGAGGTAGCTGTTTGGATCGCGCGGTCGTCATTAATGCTGCAACTAGGAAAATGCGCCACATTTTTCAGTCTGAAACAACGAAAACATATTTATTATACTAACCAGCTTTCTGCCCACAGCTTCGCTCAAAAAAGATTTTTGGTTATCCCAAAGGAACTACATGAGGAATGGTGATAAAAGATAGTCTTTCTAAGGAGAGAAGGCTCCATGTCACAGACTATGTACATGCCAAATTTCGTCAAAATTGGTTGGATCATTGAGGCGTCAATAGGAAACACAAATGAATAAACATCCTCACATTTGTACAATAACATAGGCTAGGTCTTTGAAAACCCTATATACTTACTTATGTCTGATTGTCAACCGTTTTAAAAAGGGAGTTTTAGAATTAATAACATTTCAATGTCTATTAAAAATTTAGGTACTGTTATGAAAATTATGTACTAACTTAGCTTATTATTATAATACATTGAGAAACCTTTAAGATTTGTTCACATTCTGTCGTGTTCACAAAGTGGGATGAGCCAAAGTTTTATTGGTTGTAAGTAGGTGCGTAATTCATGTCTTTTTTTACGAGCCAAGTTACAGAGCTGTTAATAAAGCCTCCTATTCAAATTACAAGGCTCATACATTCATACCTTGTAGCTTGTAGCTACATAATAAGTACCTCCAAACACAAAAGATGTTTACGAGAGGTAGTTAATACTGTAGGTACAGGTCTTCCAGAATTCGTTTCTTACATAGTAAAAGTAGAATAAATCGAAAATCACTAATTAATTTTCACACTGAAAGCCACTGCAACGTGACTACAACGAAATCTGCATTTAATTGAAAAAACAAAAAATATTTAATCGGTTCAATTTAGAGAGCTACGAAACTATACAGGGTTGTTTTTGGACCCCCCACCAAAACTTCACAGTGGCTTCTACTCATGAAACTGAGCAACTTTCCCAAGATAACCAATGGTCAATTTGCAAAAAAAATTTGGACATCTCTATAAAAAATAGGCCGATCACGTGATCAAATTAGTATGAGAGGTCCAAAATTTTTTTTGCGAATTGACCATTGGTTACTTGGGGAAATTTGCTCAGTTTCATGAGTAGAAACCACTGTGAAGTTTTGGTGGGGGGTCCAAAAATAACCCTGTAGAGTATAGACAAGACACAAACGAAAACACAGACTTGAACTTTAAACTTATCACACGCTGTGTGTCGAAGATTGAAAAGAATTGTCGATTGTCATTTGGTAATAAAAAAGGGATAAAAGGAAAAATAAACTAAGGAAAAGGGGATAAAAGGAATTAGAGGTAAGGGAAAATATCCTTGTCTCTGACTGTATTGGGAAATTATGAGCACAATAATTACCCAGGCCACGGTCAAAGCACAAAATAGACACAGAGGCCCGCTCAATACAAACCACTAAAATCGTAAGCATATATATGTATACATGCTTATAGAAATATACGGTCGTTTGAGGCAAGGTCACGATTGCATTGCATAGTACGTGATGTTGCCTACAACGACCGTATACGTCTATAAGCATGTATATGCTTAGGATTTTTGTGAGCGTATTGAGCGGATCTTCTGTATCTATGTGTTTTGTGGTCAAAGGGCGTCGCCAGCCGAATAAGAACTAGCAGGACAAAGTCCAATGTGTAAAGCTCCACGATTTCTTGAATGTACAATAAATAAAACTTGTAAGCAAAGTAATTTCATTTGGGACAAAATTAGAGTATAAGTGAATTCATTCGAGTTTACACAGGAATCAAGCGGTCGGTCAAGCGAGTGAATTTTAGTACCTTTGTTGTTTTGCATTTGGCAAAATATTTATTAAATCTCTGGTGGGGGGGCAAATTCTCCCTGCCCACCCTTGGCGACGCCCTTGCGACGGTCTATGCGTCGTTCTTTCATCTTTTTTTGAACTTAGCTGACATGCTACCGCGTGTCTACAATTCCAGATAAAATAATACTCAGTTGTATATTTTTTTCCGTCATTTTCATGACATTCTACTATACAACACAATCCAAAGGACTTTACGATTGTAGCACTGATTGGAAAACTCAACAAAACAAATGGAAATACAAACACAAACTAGGACACACTTTGTAAACTAAGTATAAGTATGTAGGTACACTAACTAGGTACACATGTGGGCCATATTTGTCCAGCTTGGAACCAAATTGCACAATGGCGGACCTAGAACACACCACATTGGGAACAGGTCGTGGTCGATTTCAAAACACGTGTTTGTTCGATGTTTACCTAATTGTCTTAAATTAGGATAATATAAAATCTAGTCTAGTATGTCGTCTGATATATTTCACCATAAAGTTGCATTTAATTTAAAATTTCGTTTTGTTTACTCTGTCCTAGAATATTTTTTTCCAAGTTAAAGTCATTTATTTTTTATTTAAGTAGATGCTATACACATACTTTTAAATCGTCATTTTTTTCTACCTAGTACAAAGTACTTAGAACTTGTTCACTCAACGTTTCGGGAAGTGTTAGCGGAGCTTCATCGGAGTTTAATCCGTCCATCCATCCATCCTTTCTTCTCACTGCGCAAACACTTCCCGAAACGGCGGGTGTACGAGTTCCGAGGGGTACGAACCTCGTACTGCGTAGAAAAAATATTGACTTTCGAAAATGTACACTGCTATGTAGCTTCGATAAAATATATTTTTGTCCCAGAAAGGTATCGACAATCGACATATCTACTGATCGAGACGATATAGGTATATCTGAAGCGCATAATATCGCTTAGAAATATTTTCTTAGGATTCTTCTACTTCTTCATCTCACCATCTTTCCTAATAGTAAAATAGTAATTTTCCTGACAAAATAATAACCTTTGAAAACCCCTCTAAATAAGAAAAATTACAGAGTTTTGTCAAGAACGTTGTTGTTGAATGTTAAGCTGCATTTCCAACGGCGAGGCGAGGAGGGAAGAGAATTTTTAATTGTACGGGAAAAAATAAATTCTCTTCTCGCACATCTTCGATGGAAATAGTATGGGATGGGCAAGGATAGGAGGGACGAGAATTTTAATTGTTTCTTATTTCAAACAGCGAGGCGAGGAGGGAAGAGAATTTTAAATTGTATAGGAAAAAATAAATTCTCTTCTCGCACATCTTTAGTGGAAATGGACCGACGCGATTTCAATTCTCTTCACTCACTCCTCGCCTCGCCTCGCGGGTGGAAAAGCAGCTTTAGGCCCTGCAGTCGGGACGATAGGGGTGGTTCATAAACAATATACATTTTCACTGGATTTAGTACAGACTCTCAATTGTAGTAGGTATTCAGAGGTCTGCCTCGATTTAATGTTCTCTAATATTCTATATTCAATCTACATCAAACAAATTTTTCTAAGCGATAAGGATGCCTTTGCACGGTCTGTAAATATTTTTGATGTCTCTGTTCTACTGGTGTGCAATAAAGAATATTTATCTTTATCTTATCTTATCTAATTTTTTCCTTGTACCCGTATCAATTCAATCTTTCCTGTTTTCACGTGTAAACAGAAGGTGTTACAAAACATATTTAGATCAATGTGCAGTTGATCCAAGTATGTTTTTGCTTGCTTAGTTTAGTTGCTTCTTTTGAACCACGCCCCTCAGAACTTTGCTTTAATTCTAAGCATTGTGTAGTCAAATGAATAAATATGTTCTACCTTTCGCTCTACATAACAGCTATGATAGCCATCGGTTACAATCGTGACCATAGAGCCTATTGCGCAAGCGACGCGAAGGTGCAAACCGCAGACCAATTGGGTTAAAGTAATCATATATAAAGTAAGTATCTTTTATTTGTAAATAATGGCATTAAAGGTAATTAAATTACACTTCATTTATTATAGGAATGTGCTCGATAAGAGTTAGATTTTTACTCGAAATCCAATACCACAGTTTGAGAACGGAAGTTATCAAGCTACCTATAAGACCTCTTACAGAGAGATTTAGAACTTCTATTTTGAAATTAGGGTTTGCTGCGAACCAAAACCTCCAACAATCCGACCTTGATGTGTAAAGTACCTGTAGCCAAATACTTCAGGAACAGATTTGTGTTTTAGTAGTGGGGTTATTAATGTATGTCTTTAAGCTTTTGGATCGTAGTATATAAAGAATCTCGATCCACTAGGGTAGCGTTGCGACAGAGTAGCACACCACCAAGTAGCGCGTTGTGTTCCGGCGGGTGGTGCGAGATAGCCACCGTAATTACCGGCATCAGAGGCATTCCATCTCAGCCCTCAAGGGTTGGCAAGGCACTGATTTAACATGATTTGAAACAAAAATGATTTGAAAGTGAAAAGAAATAAAAAATAGAACCCTTTTGGTGCAACAAACGCCCATATGCGGCGATAGCAACTTTCTGTAAGGGAAGGCGTCAGGTTCTTCCCATTTTACACCAGATTCAAACACATAGTTTAAATGTGTAATGTAACCTTCCACATTGTACGATAGAATAAACCTCGACTGTATATAAAAAGTATTCTATGTCAATCTGTGGATCAAGACGATTCTAATGACAACTCGTGTTCTAAAATACATCTAGCTGTTTAGGCTACAGATGGTAACAATAAAACGAACATACATACAGAAACTTGAAATTCACAATTGACTGACTCGGTGGCTAAGTGGTTAGCGATCCTGACTTCTGATCCGAGAGTCGTGGGTTCGATCCCCACACAGGGCAAACTTTTCTGTGATGAGCAGAATCGTTTGCTCTGAGTCTGGGTGTATTATATCTATATATGTATGTATTTAAAAGTATATGTGTATGTATATCAGTCTCTGGTTCCCAAGATACAGGGAATCCTAGTTTGGGGCCAGATGACCGTGTGTGATTTGTCCCAGATATTATTATTATTATTATTATATTATTTAACTATTGAGTTTCATAATTTTAGCGATATTATTGAATAACGCATATTTCACAAAGGCTTTTCTACTTTCTAATTCGTTACAACAAAGATACTTACTTTGCATTTTAGCGTAAGCTTAAGCATAACTGCAACTGACTATTATTATAAGTCGGTAACAGTTAAGTTATACGGTTATACGGAAAACTGGTAACGTAATAGAAAATTGAAAGTGTTACCAAGTCTTTGGGGACATAAGATCCCAGATGTTTTGCGGAACGAAACCACTTTTGCATAATAATTTTGTAGGGTAATATCGCAGACAGACGAATGGGAAAAGGGTTTTGGAACTATATGTGATAAAGTGCAAAAGGGGTGAAATATATACCAAGATTTATCAACAAAAAAGTATTCATTTAAAAAAAGAATTGAATAAAATCTAATCAAGATCTTTTTGACTGACTACTTAAAGGCGTATTGAATTTTCAAAATTCACTCATAGATGGGTTATTTGGGGAATCTCTTTCAGTTTTATGCATAGAAAAAAAAGGAGTAAAAATCCCGGATTAAATTGATAAATTTTATTAAAATGTCTTTAGAGTTTCAAGTTATTACTTATTCTGTCTTTGTAATAGGTACTAAAATTGACACCAGTGACCACTGAGTTGGCTAAACACTTTCACTGGCGTTAAAGTCATTTATCTTAGTCGATAACATGCTGCCCTGTTTGTTGACAAATCATGTGTTTAGTTCAAACAAATTTAGAAATAGCCTAAACTTACATAACTACTGTTTTGTTACTTACATAGGAGGTTGGTATAGGAGAATTGCCTGGGAGAAAATCCTTATAATAATAAAACCACCTGTATCTTTTAATATTTTATTTAGATTCAAACGTTTATTCGAAACAAGGACAAATACCGCACCCCGGATACTCTGTATAAATATACTTACTTACCTACCTAGTTAAAAATATGAATCCGAAAATGCCAATTACTAATCCCAAAAAACCATGCCAAAAGTCACTTTGGAGAGAAAGAAGGGGAAAGTCTGGGAAGGGGGGAGGTAACAGATTTATACAGATTCATCGGGGTTGAATAAGTTATAACCCTCCTTTTTGCTTCACCGTAGTCTGTCAAAAATACACTGGTTCACAAGCAGTAATAAACGATTTGCGTCTAAGAGTTCACTTTTTCGATTCCATGTCTTATCCAAAGCTACCAAATCCTTTGAAAGCGCTTATGAGTAAATATTTTTTTTATTTAATTAATTCTTTTTACAAACAAACTTATACTTTTGTAAATTGTTTATATTTCTTGCAATAATGTACCATTAACTATTTGTCGGATATGTATTGTAATATTTTTGTGCACTTTTTTCACAATTCAAATTATTTGGTAGTCAAGTACCTACTCGTACAAAGTCCAAGTTTCTTAGAAATAAGTGATTCGAACCCGGAACTCGTCAGCCAAGCGTGACAACTAACGCGAAGATGGGTTGTTACAGTCAAGTGTGATGCTATACTATAATTAACTTGTACCTTTGTGGTGATGTCAGTTTTTTACTCAGACTAAAAAAGTCTTTATTTCATGTTTTTTTTTAGAATAATAGTTAGGTGAGTTAAAAACTCTTTGGTCTTTGTTAAAGGAAACGAAACTTTTTGCTTGTCAGGTTTGTGTGGAAATAATTATTGTATTTTTTTGGAACAACTGTGTGTCGTTTAGGCATGCGGGTTTTTAATATGAACTTAAAGATTTATTACAAACTTATCCAGAATTTTACAAAATAAGTGCAGGACCCGTTAGCTTCTAATACTCATTTTTTTCTCAGTTTTTCTATGACTTATCATCTTTCACACATGAGCAAATTTTGTTATTACGTAAAAAATAGATCTTAGGAAGCACATAAATATAAATAAACTACTTGCATCACAGGTGAATCAACTATTTCAACCTCGGCTTCATAGACTGTCTGCTTTAAAAAAAACAGTAAAATTTGCCGCCTTTTCTTGCTGCGTTTGAAAGGTTTTAATATCTAATTTGCCGCGTCTTCATTGTCCAAAATTGAAAATTATTTATAGTCAGTCTGTCTGCCATAAAAGAAAAATTGCCGCGTTTTATTGCTGCGCTTCAAAAAGATTTTATATCTATTTTTCCGCGAGCGTATGTTTAGGCAGACTTACAATCTTTTTACTAATACAGCTTTTTGCGTTATCTTCTTCGTTTTTTCTTTGGGAAACGCTTGCTTGCCGAATATTGCATGCAATTTCCAAGCTTCTGATCTCATTGGCAAATACCCAGCATGAATGAGAGTGACATACATACGGACCAACCGAGTTGTCCTTCATTATGTAATGTTACCGACCAGTTTTGCCTTGTACTTTCTTTTAGGTGGAGGGAGACCTAACCCTTATAAAATAACATAAAATTATACCGTTGTAAGGATGGGACTCGGGAGCACACCAAACAATAAGTCCGTTTCGAATATTACTGATTTGTTGTTAAATAATTACTTCATTATATACTCCTAATTTCTAGGTTACATAGATGCATAAATGGTCTTTTACAAATAAGGTAATAGGAAAATAGGAAATTATGTCTAGGTTAAAGATAGATGCCTTAATATAGTATTATAGGTGTTCCATATACAAGGATGATACTATTGCACACACTGCACCGTATGAACTTGGTTGGTTGGTAGTTGGTAGTATTGAAGTTGGTTTAACAATATTGCGATTGCAAAAAATATAACCCCCATACAAAATTTGCCGATCAGCCAATCGATTTGTATGATTATCCGACAAAATTTTGAAAAGTCTCAACAAATGTTTTTAGAACGAAACTAACCATAACAAAAACACAAGAAAATTATATAGACATTAAAATATATCAAAAGCAGCTTTATTTAAATAATGTGGGCTTTACCCGCAGGGGGGGGGGGTGAGGTGGCCTTTAGAGAGGGGCAGGGAGGGAATGACAGTACTAATGTACACTAGCCCACAGAGATCTGAACCACTAAGGTTTAAAACGTAATTATAGCACTTTGCTTTGAAACACTATCTATTGCAATTTCCAACTGGTAGATGTCTGTTGTCTGTATTCCATACATTGTTAAATATATGGTTTTCTTATAACCTGATGGTTCTCCTTTTGCTCAAGCTATAAGTTCAATCTTTCGTGATACACGGTGACGGGCTGTTCAGATATCTTTGTGGCTGTCTGTACGTACTGTGCCATTGTATTACCAAACTTAATGGGTCAGGTCAAAGAAATGGTGTCAGGTCGGGCCAACACTAATTACCATGACAGTATGGTCTGGCCGTAAAGCTTTTGACCATCTCTCATTATGTCATAAAAAAATTCGACCGCTTAACCTTTTCCCAAAATGTCAAGATGACACTTGAAACTTGTTTAAAACGCGAAATGGAAAGAGCAAGTCATTGGTTTTAAGAGAATGGTCACAATGTGAATGTGTACATGTCTAATTTTAGAAAAAATAATTGTTATTTAAACTTGTTATGAATTAAAATATGAGAAAAATATTTTTTTGATTTACAGTATTTTATTTAAATGGCATAAAATACTTGTTTAAAAATATTTTTTGAATTTTCAATAGAATATCTTAATTGCTATAGTATACGTATTTATGTAAATATGGGTACGTGACTGTATCAAAAATTAATTTTATGAACAATTGTTCGCGAAACAGCATTTTTTTTCAAATCGTAGAAAAGCTTAGTAAAATTTTCATAACGTGTGCAATTTTTATTTAAAAAAATACTTTATGAGGATGGAAACGACTATATGTAGTTGATATTATACATAATATACTACATTACGCGTCAAATGCGTGTTTCAAATAATTTGCACATATTTTAAAAACAAAATGTCTTGTTTTATAGTTGATAAAAACTAACTCAAAAATTGCAGGTCTAGCAATCACCTTACTACCTAATTCGGATAATCGAGCTAGACTAACTTTCAGATTAGTAGTGAAAATAAAATTAAGATTATATCGATACAACTAGACCACTTGTCGTGTCGTGGTAGTATTGTTGTATCAAAAGCTGTGCCCGACTCTTGCGCAAAGCAAGGCTGTATCCGTTACGTCACAACAGCAAAAGGCTTTTGGTCGCCATTGTGGTTTAATAAGTTCCGTTCCACGCATGTATTGTGATTTAAATTTCGATTAAGTTTTAGTGTTTAGATTTCATTGTTAAGCTGGTCTTTGCTCTTAAATCTGTGTTATTTGTCACGGAAATTATAATATTAATAAAAATAATGGAATCTTAGATACTTCATCATTGTAAAAGTTATTTGTTAGCAACGGAACTTCAACATAATGATATTCGATTACTTTTTCATTAAAATTTTGTAGATTTTATCTTATGTTAAAACTTTTTAGACTCAGTTTAAACTAATAAATTGTGTAAACAAAAATATTTCTTTGTGTGTCTCGTTGATGTCTTCTGTATGAAGATATTTATTTTGTAAACGGAATTTCTGTATAAGTTTTTAAACAGTTTTAAGACTGTATTTAACTTTTTTGTTGTCTATGTACGTATAATCTATGGATAGATTCTTCCTTTTCTGAAGTCGTAGAGTATAAATTAAAATACGGACTTTTTCCAAAACACATCGTGAAACCAAATTAACTAGATAAATAATTTTATTCATATTCTTTTTGGTAAAACAGTTTTTCTGATTCCCATAATACAGGGAGTCCTATATTATGCCGAGGACTATTATGTATTTGGTTTGTCCCCAGGGATAGTTATATGTATATATTTATAAACTTCTTAAAGACTATAAATAAAAGTATAAATACTTTTTTAAAGCTCCCGTGAAGGTCAAATGATGTCATAGGTCGATTTCTCATGCGCGCGAGTTGTGTCTTGCATGTCAGACATGCCTCACTCATGCAAGGTCACACAGTGCATTTCGGAAACCTGCATCTTTGATAGGCATTTAATTTATAAAAATAGGGGCAAAGAGTATGTTTTTTTTAAATATACAGGTTGTTAAAAAAGTGCATTTGAAATTTTAAGGGATTACTCAGAATCAAGTATAGAATCCAGGAAAAATATTGAAAAAATCCGCTCTTGAAATTTTTTTTCAGTTTTCCATACAAATTCTTCATTCACTATTTAAATTTAGTATGAGAATCTGAAAAAAAAAATTAAGAGCGGATTTTTTTTCAGATTTAAGAGTCAGGAGGGTCATACATAATTTTTCTCGATGTATCAAAAGTAAAGTACTCACCTTGAAAGTTTACTTATTTTCATATACTTTCATACAACGCTTTTCTTAAGTTATTATAATTTCACACCATAAATGAATTTAATAATTTTGTCTTGTGTATAAAGTTAATTGTATGAAAGTTTTTAAAAATATATAAGAACGCATACTTTAATACTCCAAAAAATTTTCAACAAAGTTATTAACCTAGTTTTTTTAAACAGTCCCCCATAACTGGTTATACCATAGTTAGCCTAATATATAATATATTATTTGGACAGACAATCAAACAAACTGACTTCCTATTGTGTCGACACGGCTCCAGACATAGCGGGCATTGCCTTAAAAAACACCCGTTACTTGTGGTCCAAGCGATGTCATGATATATGTTCGATACAAGTATCCGAACACACTTTTGTAGCTATTTCCTGTTGGATTTGTGTGTGACGTCACTTCCAACTTCCATCTTACAAGCAGTTTATGTAGTCCAGCAAAATATTTAAATATTAAAATTCCAATAAGTGAATCTACTAAAAGTACTGCATATAATACTGCTCCTTACAAAATATTGACTAAAACGGTGTAAAACTAATTATAATTCCAAAATTCATTAAAAGTGATATTTTCACCAAAAACAATCTTTCTTCTGATCGCACCAACCAGCGACCTATGGATTCAAAATAATTTTAACTTTAAAAAATAAGGGTGTGTGGAACAATATAATTAGGAGAAAAGTAAGTATAAGTACTTTGTTTTTATTTCTTTGTTTTTAGTATCAGCAATGTTTTAAGTTTGATATTTGGTTACTTTTTCGTCTCTGAAATGTATGTCTTGAATAAATTTATTGTATGAGACAAGTCAAAGAAAAAAAAACTAGAAAAAAAAAAGTTGAATAATTTGTCTGAAACTGTCAAATATTAGTCTAATGTTATATGAGAAGAATGTATGGGAACCGGCAATTTCAGTCATGGCGACCTCTTCGAGTCGTACCCCGAAAATGGCTAATATAGTCATACATATTTATAAGGATTTATGTATAGGGTATTTTCTTATCAATCTTCTGACACTGGGATTGGCCAATAGTCCCACAACTTCCACCAATCCGCACTTGGCCCCCGTGTGTGGAGTATGATGGCCTAACCTTCCCGAGGTATGGGAAGAGACCCGTGCCCCTGCAGTGGGGACGATATTTTATTTTATTTTAATATTATTCGGGAGTCTTAGAGCAAAATAATTTACGATATCTTATCAAATTAGTAGGTCTATGCTAATTACAAGTCTCCACCTATGTGTAACAAAGAAAGAAGTTATACAAGGATAAGGGGCTACACAGAATCATGAAAGACATTTGGGGATGAGAAAAAATAATAGTATGTATATATGTAAAATATGAGTAATGGAAAACAAACAAGATACCCATGATAATACTTGAAGATTACCAAACCAATTACGGAAAGAAGTTTTTAGAGATGGTTTTCCTTACAGCTGTGGTGCTGGTACAGAACAGATCAAAATCTAAATTTGCGTTATTGATCTCGCGAGATACACGTGGGAAAAATGAATGACATATGGGTTGTTAACATACAGGGTATAACAAAATAAGTGTAGCATCCGTTAACTATAAATGCGAATGGATGTTTGTTCCGCTTTCACGCCGAAACTACTAAACGGATTTGGATGAAGTTTGGTAGGTACATAGATAAAGCTCTCGGCTAACACATAAAATACTTTTTATCCCGAAAAACTCAAGGGTTCCCGGAGGAAGGGCCAAAAACTGAATTTTTTACTGTGTCACTAGATGGCGTTGTCTAAATCTCAATATATTTTTTCTAAACCCAATTATGAAGTCCACGGAGACGAAGTCGCAGGCGGAAGCTAGTCAGTCATAAGTAATATTGAACAACGTTATAAGTCTTTCCTTGGCCTTGTCCATGCCACCTGGAATTTAAATTTCGTTTAATTGAACCATTTTTAAAGTAAATAAATATATTTCATTTTATTTCCTGAAATCGCAAAAAAATCTTAGACACCACCCTTCATCACACAAATTAACCAGCTATACGAGTATTTGGCATTTTAAGGAGAGTTCAAATTATTTTGTAATTTCACGAAAACGAGAACAAAAGTTATTCAGTATGATGACAAGGTCCAGTTTATGGTGCCTACACTTACCTGTATTTCAGTGATTTTCAACCTTTTTGAATACCCGACCCCTTTACAAGTAAAAAAATTTTTGCGACCCCCTAGACACTATGTAATTTTTATTATTATTTTAGCTTAGGACCTACAAACACTTGCCTTTTTCTTTTACCCATGACCCCTTGAGAAACGCTTTGCAACCCCGCGGGGGGTCGCGACCCACAGTTTGAAAAGCTCTACTGTAACTCTTCTAACTTGGACCCTAGACTTAAATAAATCACGTAGAGAGCCCACAATGCGACCACATTATTGGTCCGGCGAGACAATGGTTGTCTCTTTCACGCATTACATGGTTGAAAGGGACAATGATACTCAAAATGCGTAAGTACATACCCAGATAAGACATTGCAATCGTTACAACTTTTTTAGATACGGTTCTATTGTGAAAATTATAGGTTTTTGAAAAAATCTACAATTGGTAAGCCCTTGGCATCATCTCATCTGGTGGTAAGTTATGATGATGCCGAAGATGGAAGCGGGCTTGCCAAGATTCCCCAACGCAATGGGGAACTGGCTATCTTATCGCCAAATACATCAGTACTATTAACACTGATGTTTGGCGGCAAGAATTAGGTAAGATGGTGGTAGCTAGCCAGGCTTTTAGTGTATTTTTTAGGTATTACATTTTTAAGAATTCAGACATTTTTAAGTTTAAGATGAAATTACATTTGTTTTTTCGGTATAATCAATGCTCTCTTATACAGGATGTAACAGAAAGGTGTGATAATACTTAAAGGAGGGCTTTTACCCATCAAACTGAACAACTTTTGTTCTACAACTTTGTTGAAATCGCAAAGAAAATTTCGGACTTTTCATACAAACTTGGTTCGCCAGCTGATCGATTTGTATGAAAAGTCCAAAAAAAATTTGCGATTTGAACAAAGTTGTAGAACAAAAGTTGTTCAGTTTGATGGGTAAAAGCCCACCTTGAAGTATAATCACACCTTTCTGTTACACCCTGTATAGAGAGTAATAAGAAAGTTTTTTTTTCTACTTTGTGTCATTTTTTTCGATTTTACAACTCTGCTTAAATCGCCAAAAAGTTATTTTTGGACTTTCCATACAAAACTGGGCAATCAGTTGATTGATTTGACTATACGATCGCAGGTGAGTTTAAATGCAACACCAGACAAATACCGTCTATGCCTTGCACGGTTAAGATATACCACCAGATAAGAAAAAGAAGATATATTTGAAAATTATCCTTTTTTTTTCAGTTTCATCAAAATCGTACGACAAATTTACTCTTAAGAGTTCATGTCTACGTTTAAGTATTGTATAGTTTTTTTCATTACACATACTGCATACAGGATGTTAATAAATTGCGTTTGAAGTTGTAAGGGGTTACTCACAATCAAGTACCGATCTACATTTTTTTTCTAGTTTCCCATACAAATTCTTAATTTGATATTTTTTTTTTTTTTTTTTTTTAATGTGATAAGGAAGGCAAACGAGCAAGTGGGTCACCTGATGGTAAGTGATCACCACTGCCCATAGACACCTGCAACCCCGGAGGGGATTGCAGATGCGTTGCCAACCTAGAGGGCTAAGATGAAATGCCTCTTGTGCCTGTAATTTCCTCGGCTGTCTTACTCTCCACACCGGAACACAACAGTGCAAGCACTGCTGCTTAGCGGCAGGATTAGCGAGTAAGATGGTGGTAGCGATCCGGACGGACCTCGCACAAGGTCCTACCACCCGCATATTCAGATTTAGTATGGGAAACTGAAGAAAAAATGTTAGATCGTTTTTAAATATATTTTTCCTGTATTCTATACTTAATTCTGATGAACCCCTTAAAATTTCAAACGCACTTTTTTTACAGCCTGTACGGAGCGAAAATAATTTGCAATTAAATAGATTTTAAAATAGATAAAATATCATTTTTTTTTCTCACGATACACTTTTAAGATGGTGTAATACATAGTTAACAATTCATAAACAATACAGTTACATAATTATTTCGTAATAACTATAAATTAAAAATGACCCCTATCTCTCTAGCAATCTGAATCATTTGTTCTAGCGGTCCGTTGCAAAACATCGTAAGTAATGTTTCGTAAATTTCCCATACCACAATAGACGGATAGCGTAGCGGTGTGAAAAACAGATTTTCTTGACTTATATCATTGTATAATTTAGAACTATAATAACCTACCAATCATAGATTTGATTCGTGTGTTTTATGTTTTGGGAACTATTCATCGTTTTAATGACCTCGAGATTATAACCTAGATAAGCAGCTGTTGGGTTTATATCTGATTGATTAAATATTGATCATCATCAGCCGAAATAATCCATTGCTAGAAGGCCTGGGTCAAATAATCGAATATTTTTAACAAAAACAAATTGTACAGCCACGCTGTGCATACTTTCTTGCGAAATACAACCCTTGGATGGAAGAAAACTCGACAAAACATATTTTAGGGGTAGTGCGCAATAATAAAATGTAAAATAATATTAAAACTTACTAGCTTCTGCCGGCGAGTTCCTCTGCGTGGACTTCAGAACTGCTTCCAGAGAGAAATGAAATTGTGAAAGAAAAAATATTGTAGTATACAAAATTTCAAAATGGGGTACCGCGAAATTCTACAGAGTAACAAAAAAGCTGCAGTGGTCAACAGCCAGAACTAACGCCGCCATCTTGAAAAATGACACTATTCTGACTGACTCGGTGGCTAAGTGGTTAGCGATCCTGACCTCTGATCCGAGAGTCGTGGGTTCGAACCCCACACAGGGCAAACTTTTCTGTGATGAGCAGAATTGTTTGCTCTGAGTCTGGGTGTATTATATCTATATATGTATGTATTTTAGAGTATATGTGTATGTATATCAGTCTCTGGTTCCCAAGATACAGGGAATCCTAGTTTGGAGCCAGATGACCGTGTGTGATTTGTCCCGGTTATTATTATTATTATTGTAAAATAATACCTTATAATAAATAATAATGCTATTGTAATATACTGCTTGACTATTAGTCAGAGTAACCACCTTGCCCTATTATTTAAACTCGCACCTACCATATGTAGTGACACGTCACTAAACATGACATAAGATGGTTTAACCTAGGTATTAACTGACAAATTGACATGTGCGAAGGTCTTGCGACTAAGACGAGGTCACTCATGCTTGGTTAGTTACGTAGCCAGTCTTAACAAGGACCAGTCTTATTTGAGCTCTGCGCGCGTATTTAAAAATGTTACCTTTTTTTCTCACTTATTCTCACTCACTATACCTAATAAAATTATAAATGCGAAAGTATGGATGTATGTTTGCGGAAGTTAGTCTAAAATAAACGTGTAGTGGTGATCGCAGAATAGACGCTTTTCGAAAGCTGTGTTATATAAACTATACATAAAAAAAATAAAACCCAATGCTTTAAAATGTATCCTATGCCAATCTGGGGAACAAGACAAATCTTATGACACCTCTCAAGCTAAAATCCATCCAACCGTTTAGGCTACAGAGTGGGCCAAAGAAATATACATACATACATACACTCGAAAAACATATCCCTGCTTCTTGCGCAGTCGGGTAATAAAGTAAAAAAATACTCTTGACCAAAACGTAAGTAATCACTAGGTACGTTTTCAGACTCGGAAGTGTCATATCATAGTTAACCATTTGATATATATTTTTTTATGGCAGAGGTGGCAAACGAGCAGACGGATCACCTGATGGTAAGCGATTACAGCCGCTCATAGACACAAGCAACACCAGAGGAGTCACAAGTGCGTTGCGTGTATTAATTAGTAATCTATTACAAATAAAGTATGGACACTCTATGTCGCTCTGTGAAAGGATCTCTAATATTTATCTTAAATAATAGAAGAATTATAAAAACTTCAGACAGCCGCTTCATTTGTAAACCTGCAATAAACATATGTAGTTACAGAGACAGGTCGCCATACATTGGCATCGTCACTGGGACCTTGAGTGCGTAATGTGTTATTCTTCCTCGTAGGTGGAGTCACGAATGATGTGCAGTTTAGCGGCTCGCTAAACAGCCGACATGGACAGATTAGTGCTGTGGGAGATAACTCGTGGGCACAAATCGTGACTGAAAAACCGGACAAGTGCGCGCCGGGGTTCCGTACAAACAAATAATATTGAGAGTTTTACCATCTTATTTTAAGAACTATTTTGTGTATTATTTTCAAAAATGTAGTCTTAGTAGTTTCAGAGATAAGGGGGGATTCTAGTTTGCCCCTCAAAAGAGCCCTCTATACTCCAAATGACTTCTAAAAAAGTACCTCCTCTACCTCTCCTCTTCTCTTTTAGCTTGTACGTTTCCTATAAGAATTCTGTCAAACTATACTTCTGATATTTGTATGTGAACTGTATTTTGTCTTGGAATAAATGTGTCTATCTATCTATCTCTAAACTCAGTATTATACATTATTATTTTGGTAATAATGTATATTACTTTTTTAAACATTACTGACCGACATTTTTTTTTGAGCAGGGAGTGTCCATACTGTGTGAAAGTAATAATTTATAACTTTCACACAGTATGGATGTCGTGGCCAGATCATAGAATTGATCATTTCATGATGTGGCCGACCATTTAATGAAATGGTCTTCACTTCATAAGTTTTATATGATAACCCTGCTGGCCTAACATGCGCAACACGACTTATCTCATGTCGTGTATGATAAAATTTGTCGATCCCGATTATTTTGTCGTTTTTCTTAACATGCGTACCACGGAAGAGAAGATTTCTCGACATGACTTCGCTTTGTCGTGACAAGTAACAGCGAGAAGTTGATATTGCCATTTTAAGAAAAATAACCGGTTTGTCATATAAAATTCGTTAGATTTCAGCGATAAAAAGTTTTTAGTCTGAGCTTTTCAATAATTTCGTTGTTAAAATAGTGATTATATTCTCTTTGGTCACTGACTTCTTTGAGTTCTTTGATTTCTTCGCGCGCGCTTCAATTTTGATCAATGTTTTCTTTTAAGAAATCTTATATTTTTTGCCACAAATAAAGCGACTGTCATGTAGCGGTAAAAAATTTGGGATTTTATACATTTCGGGGACAGTTAGTTACTTTCATGAGTAGAAATAATATTTAAATAACAAATTAAATACCTACTTATTTCAGAAGAACCCATATTATTGCTCAGTTTCATCTATTTCCATAAAAATCAAACCACCTACCCATGTGGCCCAGTGAAGCGGTCGTGCCTCAGTGCGGCTGGCGTGGTCGCGTAGATCACGCAGGTTAACTGACTACAAACACGGTCGTAACCCGGATGAGTCTGACTGTTAGTGGCATTTATCTCGACCGTTTCCGTGCTTCGCAAGGCACGTTAAGTCGTTGGTGCCGGCTGCTATCGCTAGCAGTCGTTAAGCCATGTCATGTCAGAGGCCTTATAGGCGGCTTGAAAACTTCTGACACTGGGGTTGGCCACTAGCCCCACAACCTCCATCCATCCGGGCTTGGCCCCGTGCCCCTGCAGTGGGGACGTAATGGCCATTTGATCATAATTGTATATTTATATAGTCGTAATACAGGACTGCCTTTTTGTTTTCGCGTTTCTCGTTTATCTCGTCGCTCAAATTCATCGAAGAGAAACATGTCGAGTAGAAGTTTCAAATTTCGAGAAATAAGGGCGCGCATGTTAGAGTTTGTCGACAAAAGTTTGACAGACGATAAAATTTCATAAAATGACAGATCGAAAAGAGTTCCGCGTACTGCCATGTTAGGACTCCTCGACAAATAGACATATCTCGTTTTAACACGAGAAAATGCGTCGACAAAATTTTGTCACGTTGCGCATGTTAGGCCAGCTGGTTTTGACAAAAAAACCGTACGTTAAGGATATCAGAGGTTTTAAGGTATATTTTTAATAAAACTACAAAAAACATAGAAAATACTGTTTTTATATTTGAAAAAAAAAATACCCGTGTGGATTATAGCCTAACATTTGGAGCTTTTAAATATCAAAAGTAAAAAACGCTCATTCTGTACTATTAAAACTTTATAATGGCGGACTTTCATATTTGGGTTCAAAGCTTTGTGTTTGTATGTTCAAGAGCAATGCACTCATGACGTTCACATGTGGGTACCTCATACCATCACGTAGGAACTATAATCGACACCCCCAAGTCCCACTATGCCCACTGCTGGACAGGTGCGTATACGCATGGCGTCTACCTGCGTATACGCAGGTAGACGCCATCTGTTACGCGATACGGTGACATCATGGCACTAGAGCTGGTGACACACTGAGAAAAATTGAACTGGTGAACAGTGACGCGCTGCTACTACTATGCCTTTAAGTAACTAAACGTATTTTTTTCGCAAATTTCGACAGCAAGGTTAGCTTGATAGAGTAATTAACTACACCAAAGATAAATTATGAGCTATTGTTCATTTCATTTCATTTCTCTCGTAATGAAATTTCAAGAAATCATATCTGTTGTGTTTCCATACCAAATGTGTTGTTATCTAGGGCTGCAAGGCAGCGGAATGCTTCATCTAACGTAACCTGACTTTTTAGGAATCTATGAAGATGAGATTTTATCGCTTCCTCGGCAGTTTGTACAATTCCTAACTGGTAAATTCATATTGGCTACTCAACTCAAAACTCAAAATGTTTTTTTTTTAAGTAGATATTTTACACATGCTTTTAAATCGAAAAATTTTCCTACCGTCCTAAAATTCTCTTTAGTTTGCATTGAGCTCATCTCTTAAAACTGTCAGTAGACGAGGTAGTCTTTAGAAGCAGGAAGTGTCTATACAGGGTGTTGTTTTGTTCGACAACGAGCTTTTCAGGGGTGACAGTATACATGATACTGATGCCAAAAAAAATATAAAAATGGCACCTTAAATTTTCATAAGTAAATCTTAGAAAATAATTAATTATGGTATCCTTGTTTCCGTGCGTAACGTATTTTAACAATGAATGGTTGCCTAGCAACGAGGCGAGGTGTGCGGGGGTGCGCGAGGGGCTCCGACTGCGGCAGCGCCGCGGGCGGCGCGGGCAGTCTGCTGCATGCCTCCGTGCCGAACCCGCGTTCCTTTTTCTCAGCGAGAGTAAGCGCCTCTGCGCGTGAACTTACGCTACGGCTATGATCAGGAACAAGTCTTTATTCAATAGTCGTGAACTGAGCGATGTAGTTGTTAATACATCCCATGCTCGAGATAGAGCCCAAAGTAGACAAGAGTTCAAGGAAGAAGCTATCTTGGAATACTTCTCCCGACAGGTTCATGTAAGTGTCATTGACCTTTTTGTAGGAAAATTCGTGAATGAGCCGGCCGTCATTGACTGACTGCGCGAACATGCGTTTTGATAGTTTTAGGAAAATTTGTAGGTCATTTTTTCAGTAGAATCAATTTATAAAAAAAAATATTATAGGTATTTTCAGAACAAGTATTTTTTATACTTTCATCCCTTAGAAGGCCGTTGTCGACCAAAACAACACCCTGTATAGGGTGACTTTAAATTAGTTCTTGATACGGAAGGGTATGCATGTGCTCATGATAACAAACAACTTTCCCTAAGGAACCCATAGTCAAATCGCAAAAAAATATTTGGAGTCTCCATACAAATCGAACAACTGACCGGCCAAAATAGTATGAAGAGTCCAAAAATTTTTTGCGATTTGACTATGGGTTTCTTATGGAAAGTTGTTTGTTATCATGAGCACATGCATAGCATTTCGTATCAAGAACTAATTTAAAGTCACCCTATATAATATATGGCAGTAATAATTAGATACAGGGTGAAATTTAATTCGTTGAACTACCGCTAACTGTGGTTTCTACTTATGAAGCTTAACAACTTTGCTCAATGAACCCGTAGTCAATTCGCAAAAAAAAATTGACCTCTTCATACAAAAATGGTCGATAAGCTGATGAATTTGTATGAAGAGACTATTATTTTTTTTGGGAATTGGCTATGGGTTCGTTGAGCAAAGTTGTTCAGTTTCATGAGTAGAAATCATAGTTAGTGGGGAGTACAACGAATTAAATTCCAGCCGAGTCAGAATTCGCGCCCAGTGTGCCCCAGCCCTACCTAAGTCTATAAGGCAGAAGCCACAGGTGATTAGCTGCGACCTCGCGCTGAGGACGGTGCCCACGCGCATGCGGTCGCCTTATCTCTTATCATCTGCGCCATTAGGTCGATTTCGCCTTGACATAGATGCGCTGTGACTTTGCATTGTTTTTGTTCTTGTAATATCTATTTTTATATGAGTTTATTTTATAGTTTTGTCATGCGGAACGTTTTAACATAGTTTAAGTAACTATTTTAAAAGTAAATTAGAACCCGAATACTTAAAAATTTATAGTTACTACTTATGACAATCAAGAGGAATCTAACAATCCCTTGCTTGCACTAAAATCCATCATCCGTTTAATCCGTTTAATAATCCGTTTTGGCTATAGGCAGTAACTATAAAATGGACATACTTACACCCATAACATAAAATGCAAAAATAGAAAATCCGCAGAAGTTTACCTCATTTAGTTACTTTTTCTGGTATACGGTATAAAACTCAAACAGTTTTTTTTATTTGAGTAAATATATGTTTTGTTTTAGACGTTCTTGTAACTCGTATTTTTTTTTTCTAAAAAATACAAAATAATTTTAATTATACATAAGAAACATTCACAAAGGCGTACTTAACTTATCCTTTAAAGAGATCTCTACTATCCAACCTTCTATTTACTGACGTTAAATACCTAGGTACCGAAGTAGTTAATTTGTCCTATCAGACAATTTTTGTATGTTTCATTGTCACTTACAGATATTTCTCATTGATAGAGCACTTAATGACTTAAGTCACATTACAAGTGTAACCTTTTGCAGTTATATCATGGGAAATGAGAAGTATATAAGAACAATAGAAAGATAGTCAAAGATATATATAATTGCATTGAAATGACTGCTAGTCATCTGAGTTCATCATGATCATCAGTCGAAAGATGTCCACTGCTGGACAAAGGCCTCCCCCAAGGGTTTCCACACCGACCGCTCCTGTGCTCTCGCATCCAGCGGCTTCCCGCAACCTTCACCAGGTCGTCGGTCCACCGGTCTGAGTAACTTTTTTTTATCACATGTCAAAAAAAATGACAAATGTGAAAACGTGTCTGCGTTTACTACCTACCATTAAACCTTACCATTTTGAAGTAACAAAAAGAATTATTTTATGGTGCAGTTTAACTCATTTTGAACAACTTTTTTTGTATGACTCTGGTAAAATCCAAAAACATTATTTGCTTTTCATGCAAATCGATTGCTTGATCGAGGACTTTTTTTCTAATTTCAGCTAAGTCAGTTTTATTAGTAAATATTCTTCCCTTAAAACACTATCTTTTAATTACACCATGTATATTCCTATGTAATTTACACAGTTTTTGTTTGTATAAAGTAGGACAAACTTACAAAAATGGTAAGTATGATTAATCTCAAAAACTAGTTTTACCATTTAGCGAATTTAATTATTCATTGCGAACTTGTATAATTAAATGTAATCTTAATACAATATATGTCCTTTAAAAGCAAGTTAGTATTTTTAAGAAGTATTTTTTTTTAAGAAGATGAAGAATTTTTGAAGAAGTTTATCAATAGCTAAAATCATTCGGCCGATTCAAATTCATTCGAGATGACGAACAACTGACCAAATCTCTTACAAAGTGCTAATAGGTACTTTATTCAGAGCGTAGGCAGGCAAAGGCTTTCTACCCACGCTGCCAAGTTTCCAAGGAGTTTGCGAAAAAACAGATTGCATACCTCCTGAGCTACGCTTTAATTGATCAGTCCAGGATGTTGGTTGTTAGAGTAACCTAGGCAGGTATAGTTAATCTTGATTTCTAATAGTGTAATAGTTAGATAAGCTTGTAAAAGGTTAATTAATAGTTTTCTCACGTTAAATTAATAAAATTCAATATTTTTTTTATAAATTATTCCTTGTTTTATTTATTTTTATATATGCTTACTTGGGAAAGTTAGGTTAGGAAATACTTTACACAATTCTGGTCTGGTCTGGATTGGTGAAGGTTTTTTGGGACTAGCGGCCAAACCTAGTGTCAGAAGTTTCAAGCCATAGAGATTGTCATCAAAGCCAAAAGCATGTCTGAACGTGCCTTGCAAAGCACGGAAACGGTTGAAATATTATGCCACAAAACCCCATCCAAGTTATGACCATGTCTATAGTGAGTTAACCTGCTTGATCGGCGACGTAACCACGCAAGCAACCTCTTCTCTTTTATTTTTTGCGTCATTAGAAGGTTTATCTCAAAGAAATGCTTAGTTCATGCGAAATCAGAATAAAATTAATTTCCACGCTTGCGGCTCGCGCACCGCACTCCATAAAAGACAGTCATTAAAGTGACATTCACTATAGCCGCGAGCAAAACTTCGTAATCTTATGAAACTACACGAATATATAATATGCCAATGCTAGTTTGAATCGTCATGCGATTAGGTATACTTAAAGTGAATTCTATAATGGTAGAAATTACAGCTGTCAAATCCATACATCAGATGACAGGAGAACTTGATAAATCTAAAATAAATATTTTGGCAAAGTACATAAATTAAATTAAAAAAAATTACAATAGAGCAGTTGACTGTCTTAGTTACTTTTTAAGCAAATTTCAAAAAGGAAAATTTGTTCTAAAAATATTTGAAAACCACCTATGTATGGCGTCATTGTTTCCATACTCATGACCATATTTTTATAAAAATGCACGTGTAATAAAATTTCAGTAATGCTAGTAAGATTTTCTACTCTTTCAGTAAAAAAGTATTTTAGTGAAAAATATTTCATAATCTATTACCTTTTTACTTAATATTTATAAAGTCTTTAGAATAACAACAATATTTCTTAGAATTTCATATCGTCCTAACTTAGCCATCTTTTGTTGTAGCTTTTATTCTTAAGATTGACTTGAAGATACTAATCTGTTGATTTAATTAAGAGATAAACACACCAACCTACCTCTTTCATTTTATAACATATCAGACTAACTTCTAATAAAACAATTTTGTAACGGAACATTAGTAAAACTAATACGACTGTCCGACTGCACACTTTAAAAGGAGGTATGTTGTAAAAGCAGCCATCTCCTTAATAGGCACCTTGCTAGTTCGTTTGAGAAAAAAGTTATAATGCAGTTATTTTTTTATTTGTCACCAGGCTTTAAATAAGGCATGTAGACTCTTTGGTTCAACGGCCTTGGGTTAAAGACCTGTGACACTGGCTGGCGGGAAGATGAGCGTCTAAGGAAAATACACAAAAGAGAAATGAGTTTGCATAACAATTTGTACTGTTTAAACTCTTTTCACAAGAAACATTTTAAATGTCAAATACCTAAAGCACAGAGCAGTCTCATATTAACAATACGCTGCGTAAATTATGAAGATTTATTTAATGTAAAAACTTACATCTACATAATATGGCGTAGACTGGCCACTTTTGAACTACGATAAAGTCAATGATGTCAATATATTATTTTAAAATTATTTTTGAAAACAAACGTCATGGGTAACCTCAAGAAGTAAAATATTTTGTTATGTCACTTTTAATGTGCATTTGGAGCGTTCTATTTCAATGTGTTTTTTTTTAATAATCCCGCGTTTATATTTTTATGGCTATTGAAAAATATTCTATTTTTTATGTTACTTTAAGGTACAATGTAATATTTCACATGCCATATTTAATGTACCCTATGTCATATATTAATATTAACAAGGTTAAACAAATATTTCTCCAGCTAATCTTTGCCCATCTTCAATGGCGTAGGTTGGTAGCATTGCGCAATTGTGAGTACACACCGCCCGCGTATGTCCTTGCGTTACAGCCATAGCGGGTTCGGTTCCCGACGCGACATTGAGGGCCTTTTGGGCAGGTTTTGTAAGTATACGCGATGGTATGTTTTTGATTTAATTAATAAAATGTTGATTATTGCTTTCTATACGTTTCTTCTTTTAACTGAGTAATTAACAGTTAATAACATGTAAGGTTACAGTGTTTAATGAAGATAATTCCTGACGATGTTGAATTAATAAAATATAGAATTTCTTTCGAAAATTACTATTTTTACTTTTTAAGCATATACACAGGTGTGACAAAAAGTTTTCTCGTGAAACTGAACAACTATTGATCTAAAAATCTATTGGAATTACAAAATAAATTGTAGGCTTTTTATAGATTAGCTGATTGACCTATTTTGTATGGGAAGGGCAGATTTTTCCGCGTCTTACGTAAAGTTATAGAATAAAAGTAGATCATTTTCATGAAGTCTTCCTCTCAGTAGTATTGCAACTTTTTGATATACTCTCTTAAAGATGACGGATATCACACTCAAATTCACAATAAATAAGAAATTATAATATTTATTTGAAAAGTCTTACATATTACAAGTAAATCTACAGCTTAGGCACAATAAAAGCCTACGCCTTAGTCAAAGAGCCCGCCCCGAAGCGCCCCTGATGCAAATGTGCCCATAACGCTAAAACGCATAATTTAATAAATAGGAAATGGTTACATTTCGTGACCGAATTAAAGAAAATCATATTTCGGTTTTAACTAAAATAGTCTTAAGAATAAACTATTTATTTACTATTTAATTTTGTAGCTTTATTTCTACAGGATTCTCATAAAAACTTACCGTAATCTAAAATAACATCGCATTTCATTTCCCATACAACACAGTAACACATCATCATCTCACAGAAGAAACCCTCACACCACTAGTTATCGAAACAACACGCCATAAACAAAGACAAAAGAAACAATAAACTTTTGATGTCGATCATCAATATAACATAAAGGTTATTGGTTAATATTATGTTGTAATTTTATTGCGAATTGCACTGCAGATGAGAACGTGTGGGCAAAGTTGCAAAAGGCAATGTTATCGCACGAGGTGCATAGTTAAATATTCGTGGAATTTTGATTATAAAACTCTTTTTTTTATAGAAATATGTATAATGTAATATAGTGTTTAGCAGAGGTTGATAGCTGAAACATTTAGAAGACGAGCTTTTTAAAACTCTGTCTCTTGTGCGGTCTGTCTGTCTGGCAGTTACATGTTTTTATTTATTTTCATATTTACAAGCAAAGAGTCTGTATTAACCTTTAAAGATTTTATAACAAGAGGTTCATAATTTATGGTGCCTGTCCAGTTTTAGTTTGAGAAATAAGATTTTATTCTAACGTCAATCGTAAAAGATCCAAACCAAAACGACCAAATATACATACGACTTTAGAAATTCCTTTATGTTTCGAACTGGTTTAAAAATAAATATTGTATAGCATCGCTAGGAAATATTAAAGATAACGATTGAATTTGAAACGAACTGGCTGAATGTGTCTATAATAATAGAAATAATAATAATAAATAATAATAATAATATCTGGGACACATCACACACGGTCATCTGGCCCCAAACTAGGATTCCCTGTATCTTGGGAACCAGAGACTGATATACATGCACAGATACTTTTAAATACATACATATATAGATATAATACACCCAGACTCAGAGCAAACAATTCTGCTCATCACAGAAAAGTTTGCCCTGTGCGGGGATCGAATCCACGACTCTCGGATCAGAGGTCTGGATTGCTAACCACTTAGCCACCGAGTCAGTCTCTTTTTTATTTTCGTGTAAGATACTGAAAACTTCTTACTGGCTAAGAATAGATTTCAGACAAGTTGACTAAAACACGGTATACGAAACCGACATAGGTAGATATACATAATCTGATTAAATATAAAATGTTTTTTGTTATTATTTTGACAGACTCGGTGGCTCAGTGGTTAACGCTCCTGACTACTGATCCGAGAATCGTGGGTTCGATCCCCACCCAGGGCAAACATTTCTGTGATGAGCAGATTTGTTTGCTCTGTGCCTGGGTGTATTATATCTATCTATATATGTATGTATTTAAACTTATCTATGTATGTATATCAGTCTCTGGTTCCCATAATACAAGGAATCCTAGTTTGAGGCCAGATGACCGTATGTGTTATTTATGCCGTTTTTTTTATTTATTTTATTATTATACTAGTTTTTAATGTTAACCATTTATACCAGCTTTGTTTATGTAAACAGATAAATAAACCTCTTTAATTTATTTATTACTAAATGTACCTATATAATGTGATAATGTACAGAGTTCCGGCTACCAGACATACTTTGGTTCTATAATCTGTGGCCATGACGTCATAGTGTAGGCGTACTACCAGCTCGAGTGGGCAAGAACCTTGACTTTATTGTACAGTTGTGTGAAGTGTCTCATTCGTTTTATTTGTGTTATATTTGCATCAGTTTTTAAAATGAATTTTCTCATATGTGAAAAACCCTAGAGACTCCACTGCTGGGGTGTGGACGTCTTTCTTTCTAAAAAAGGTTAAGTCAAAACTACTCAATATTACGGTTAGCCCATAGTCACACAAGGATAATTATCTTTTTCAATATGTGAAACTTGGATATAGTCACATGACCTCTCCTCTCACTAAAATTTCTGTGGTAGTTACACATTATCCTCTCCATCAACTCTGTACACGATAATTTTGGTCACTCTTGTGTTGAGTTGGACTGCAGGCATCTAATAAGAAACTTCAAAATTATAGATTTCAAATCAAATCAAATCAAACACTCTTTATTGACTACAAAAAACAAAAACAGTACATACAAAACAAAAAGGAAACAGGTAGTACAAACTGGACGGTTTTATCGCTAAAAGCGATTTCTTCCAGATAACCCGGAGTTCAGAAAAAGACAAGGAATAGAGGTAGAACGCGAGCAACATTACGAAATTAAGTTTTTTTTTTTATTAAACGAACATTAAAACATACATATGCTCGAAAAACATTACCTTGCACTTCGAGCTTGTTCGAGCTTCGTGTGTAGTATATGTATACTTCATTCCAATAAAAAAAAGCAAAAGGTAAACAAACGTAGTATGCAGATGACATTGATATGTGTCAGTTCCATAGTAAGTTTGTTTACGTATTGCTTTTTTTTGATTGGAATGAACCATATGTGTATGTATTTAAACGTAGGTATATGTGTATGTATATCAGTCTCTGGTTCCCAAGATACAGGAATCCTAGTTTGGGGCCAGATGCCCGTGTGTGACTTGTCCCGGATATTTATTTATTTATTTATAAAATCTTTACCTATGGTTCATTCCAATCAAAAAAAAGCAAAACGTAAACAAACTTACTATGGATCTGACACATGTCAATGTCATCTGCATACTATGTTTGTTTACCTTTTGCTTTTTTTTGATTGGAATGAAGTATAGTAAGGTATACTTAGCAGCTAATTTGAGTAAGAAATGTATACCTAAAAATCTCATAAGACTTTAAAGTACAAATACAATCGGTAGAGATCTTACTAAAATAGTAATAAAAACTATAGTTGCGATAAAACAGAAATAAAATTCTACAACACAAAATTGATAAACCTTTAAACAAACAAAAAGTTCTTAACCAAACGAGTAAAAACAATAGTATTGGCTACGGACTATGGTCAACTGTTATCCAATCTATTTGACCTTAACAAAATCTTATGGTTTTTATCATTTATCGATTATAAGTGTAACTACAAAAACACTAATTATACTTTTACTACTTTAATTATTTCGCAACCAAATGAAATAAAACTTTTCGACTCACCTTTTAAAAAACTTATTTTTTTACTTTTGAAAATCCCACACTGGCTTCAGCGAAGGCCAACTCCTTTGAAGAACATTAAAAAATCAAAAAAGGCACAACACAACACTCGTCCGTCTACTCATGGACATTAAACCCACATTCCATTGCACGCTTCAATTTAAAAAATAAAACAATTCACATATTCGAAACCACGCGAATTTGAAAATGGAACTGAATCTTTAATTTTAAAATTTTGTATTTACACGAATGGCACTGGCTAAAAGGCGTGTTTTCAGTTTGAATTTGGAATATGTTCGCGTTCGTTATTTGAATTCGTTGCTCGCATGGCGGCCGCGCGATCGCCGTCGTTTTGTAAACTGGTTGTGGTCGGTTGCGCATACGTCTGGTGATACCATGTTATTAAATAAATAAATACATTATTTTAAATACAGTGTAGTTGTAAAATTATGTATATTATTTATCAGAATCACGTGTTACGCGTGTAACGCGTGCGGTTATATAACTATGCGTATTCTTGCCATAGAAAAGACATCAACGAGAGATACAAAGTATTTACAGTTTTCTCCATCACACATATTTTTGAACAAAATTGTGTAATAGCGATCTTGTTATAAAATGATAGAAACCAAAAATCATTTTGTATTTAAGCATAACTATTTTTATGTGTTTAAAATGATAAATTCTGGAAATTCAAAACAAATGCGAAAGTATCTTCTCAAACGAAAAATGTTTTAAAATAGAATGTTGAGTTCGAACTTAACAAATAGTATTATGAAAGTTTTGTTTTATATTCTTTATTAGAAGCGCACTTAACTTATAGTACCTAATTGTAAATGGCAAACGACAATACATCACTATTTTACTCTTTCAAACTTTCACTTTGAACAGTCATCACCAAATCCTTAATTTTTTACCCAATTTTGAATATACAATAGTACTACATCAAAACCAACTATCCCCAAATCTATACAAATTCCTTACAATTTTCTCACTGCTGGTATCCCCACGCGAGCACTGCCTCCAATGCCTGCCATATAAAACAAAAGGTCGTATCGATCGCCCGCGCAAATATCGACCCAAGGATCGGATATTATTTTTATGGGGCCCTAGGGAGGTATTAAGGGGGCCTTAGTTCCGTCACCCAACAAGAAGTGTAAAGAAAAAAATTATTACTTTATTTACCTACTTAGTAAAACTCAAAAACTATAGTTTTTTAATCAAAAATATTTATTAAAAGAAACTCGTTTTACTTACAAAATTATTCAGAGTAACTGGAAACTGGTATAGATAGATTTATATATGTTAGAGATCGTTTTTTTTTAATATTTACTCGGACTTCACCTCCACATGTAGAGTATGATCCTTGAAACCCTCTTATTAGCCTCATTTGTAGTTAATAGTTTTGATTCCTCGTATTAGATAGACTAAAAATTTCATACTGCTACGTACTTCGAACAAATATTGTTCATTTTGATATTTTTTCAAAAATATCTGTAAAATATGACTCCTCCTCTTGGGCACTCAGACTCAGGTATAAAAGAGGCCCCACAGGTACCTAAGTTCGACCCTGGCCAAGATGATGTCATAGAAGGATATTTTAAGAAGTTGATCTGAGCCTCTTCGTGTAACGGGAAAATGTTGTAATACCAGAGGCTGTTGTGGAGATATTCTGCTTAAATGCTTAAAAATATAGAGATGAGTAATAAAATAAAATAAAATCCGTTCAGTGATTCTTTTTAAAATGGCCGACAACACAAATACCAACAAGACAAACTGATAACCGTACTTTTTGAAGCCGGTTAAATAAAAAAGGAAAAGTTTTTATAAATCCTTAAAATGAAGCTAATAAAAACGTGTGAAAAATAAATTTTTGTTCTACAATTTGAAAAATCTGAATTTTGTAGCGGCAAAAAAAAATATTTTCATAGAAATTGATCTGTTGTTATTAAAATAAAATATTATTTATTGCAGTACAAATAGTTCGTAATGAATATGTTCACCGTAGTGATGTGGCTGAAAATGGTGATCTTCATTTAAAAAATACTGTAATTTTTTTTCAGATTTCAGTCACATTTTTTAGGGTTCCGTAGCCAAATGGCAAAAAACGGAACCCTTATGGATTCGTCATGTCTGTCTGTCTGTCTGTCTGTCCGTCCGTATGTCACAGCCACTTTTTTCCGAAACTATAAGAACTATACTGTTGAAGTAGATGTATTCTGTGAACCGCATTAAGATTTTCACTCAAAAATAGAAAAACAACAAGAAATTTTGGGGGTTCCCCATACTTAGAACTGAAACTCAAAAATGTTTTTTCGTCACACCCATACGTGTGGAGTATCTATGGATAGGTCTTCAAAAATGATATTGAGGTTTCTAATATCATTTTTTTCTAAACTGAATAGTTTGCGCGTTCCAAAGTTGTAAAATGTGTGTCCCCCCCCCGTATCTTCTAAAATAAGAGAATGAGAAAACTAAAAAAAATATATGATGTACATTACCATGCAAACTTCCACCGAAAATCGGTTTGAACGAGATCTAGTAAGTAGTTTTTTTTAATACGTCATAAATCGTAAACCGCAATTTACCTTTCATTCAAGTTACAACGAACTACAAGAGCTATTATATTATGTTACTTGCTGCTACGGATCCCTTCATGGGCGAGCCCGACTTGGCCGCTTTTTTTAGTTTAGTACGTAAAATGGCAGGCTTGCACCAGTTACCCTGAAAGTTTTTTTAAATACTTACTAGAAACATCCTAGCTAACAGATGATTCCTCAAAAAATAAAGTTTTTTTTTTACCAAACATCCGAAGCAGAGAGGTTATGTTTTCCGCATGTATGTATATCCATTTTCTTGTCTGTAAGTAGATAGTTTTTTTTTTGCAACCAACAAGCTAATGTAATGTCTAGTAATCCTTACATGAAACTTAGTCAAACAAAAAAATGTACAAGACAGAAAAAATTGCCAATAATAAAAAACATTTTGAGTTTGAGTTTGGATGTTTCATTATTTTTGTGGACAATTCACACATGACCAAAACTATTCCATTGCCAAAATAAGAGACCTACAGGTACCACGGAAGTATCTCTTTTGGTTTTGGATTTCCATAAACAATCCCAGTTAAAAAAAACTCTATTTAATACCAAAGAGCTTTTGCCATACAAAAGACATCAACGAGAGACGCAAATTTTCTTTTCGTTCCCATGATTTAATTTCCATTATTTTTCAAGGGAAGACATTTTTATTTTGAGTTGTTATTGTACTTTTCTAAAAATATATAAATTATATCAGAAAACGTGTACAGTTCAATTATTATCTTTTAACGCCCTCTGTTGGCGGTAGTTATAACCTCGGTTTTCCACTGGCAAACGTAGTTGGTTTGTTGGGTTGATTGCAGCTTTGTTCCTTCTTTCTAGTGGCTTCAAATGCTAGCTTACTAAGTATGTAAGTATTACATAGCTTTCTTGAGAGAGGGCGCTATAAAGTTAATAAAATTCTTATTTCACGATCACGTTTTAAAGCATTTTATCAGAGTAGCGGAGTGTAACAAAATAGGCATAGAAATCGTTAACTGAGGATTCCGATTCCCAGTAGATTAAATCCCATTATATAGTCAGATTATAATTTTCTTAAACTTTTTTTGTTACTTCGTAATATAAAGGATTTTTTAATTAAAATAAGACAAAGCAAATTTTTTTTGTTACTATTTTATTGTAAAAACGTAAAAAAATAATTTTTAATAGAAAATGTATCCTAAAATAAATAAGTTAACATCTATTAAATTCATTTAACAATAGTTCGGACCACATAGTCCATTGATCCTAATTTAGGACTTTCAAATACTTATTAATTATAAATATATTTTATATAAAAATACAGGTTTCTTAAAATTACGTTAGGGTGTTAAAAAGTGCGTTTGAAATTTCAAGGAGTTACTCAGAATCAAGTATAGAATACAGGAAAAATATTGAAAAAAATCCAATCTACAATTTTTTTTTCAATTTCCCATACTGATACTGAAATCTCAATAGTGAATCAAGAATTTCAAACGCACTTTTGTAACACCCTGGATGTATAAATAACAATATTATATTATGCAGTAAATAAAAGGTACGTGTAGTTATTTTTATTTACAAAAAAGGATGTAAATTCGCTATCGGAAACTTAAGCGATGTGTTTGATTCTTGAACTGAACAACTTTTCCCAAAAAATACTAAAATTCCAAAAATAAACAAATGTACTCAAAATTGCCTGATTAGCAGATTGATCAGTTTGTATGAAATGTCAAATTATATTGCTAATTCTGTGGGCTCGGTGGAACGATGACCTGGTGAAGGTTGCGGGAAGCCGCTGGATGCGGGTAGCGCAGGACCGGTCGGTGTGGAAATCCTTGTGGGAGGCCTTTGTCCAGCAGTGGACGTCTTTCGGCTGATGGTGATGAAGATATTGGTTCCATAATTAATGGTTTTCATGAGAGGAATACATCCATTAAGTTTCCGAAAGTGATATTTTTAAAACCTATAATGGGTTATAAAAACAAGATTCAAATATGTTTATTTTGTTTCACTATTGAATAAATTGTAACAGTTATGTTGTTAAGTTAAAAAATAAAATATATTTATCTATAAACCATACTATCCACCCACAACATCCATGACTTCAAAAAATACATATTTTCGTAATTTCCATTACATAATAAAAGCTCTAGATTTTTCATAAATTTGTTTTAAAGTCTTTTTTCATTAACTTTTTACAAACATCACTTACTGTAATTGTATATTTTTATGAACCCTCTCTAAGCTGTCTTTCGTATTTTCTTTTAATGAACTTATCTACAAAGGTGGCATCATTACATAAACCCTGTTGCAGGTTCATATTTCTTTATGAACTCTTATTAAAAGTAAGCATCTTTTAATGAACACTTCTTGAAAGTTGGCATCATTTTATGAACTTTTCTTAAAAGTCAGTATCTTTTTTATGAACTTCTCTTAAATGTAGGCATTGTTATATAAACTTTTCTTAAAAGTTCGCATCTTTTTATGATCTTTTCTTACAAGATAGGCTTTTTTATGAACTTTTATTAAAAGCTGACATCTTTTTATAAACTTTTCTTACAAGTTGACATCTTTTTATAAACTTTTCTTAAAAGTCTTTTTATGATCATTCCCTAAAACTTGGTATCTTTTAATTAACTGTTTTACGGGTTGATCAACTTGTCGATCCAAGGCACAAACTTCTGTATATTAGTGTAGACTCCAGGGAGGTGCTCGCGGCCGCAGCCGATGCCCCACGAGACCAGACCGATGAGGGTGGAGCGACCTTCCAGCTTCATGGTGAGGGGTCCACCAGAATCACCTTGGCAGGAGTCGCGGCCGCCCTGGGGATATTGAAGATGTTTTTCTTAGTAGATATTTTTTTTAACACATATTTATAATATAAGGTCTAAGTCAGCTTAATCTATTTAAATTAGGATTTATTTCTACCCACGAAACTAAACCGTTTTCCCCAATAACCAGTAGTGAATACGCAAAATAATGACTTTTATAACAAGTCAATTCAAACTTATTGTTAGTATGGGAATTCGATATTTTTTCATCAATTCAGTATAAGTTTTTTGTTGAAATCTGTTCAAGTTTCGTAACTAGAAGCTACAGCTGTTTTTTTTTAAATTTATATAATACCTAGACCTAGAACTTAATCACGCACACACACACACACACACACACACACACACATGCAAGTACGCACCGCAAGCAATCACGATATTTTCCTTCACCGTTAAAGAAATTGGTATGAAAATGCACGTAAGTTTCGAAAAAGTCATTGGCACGAAAACCAAAAGGACAGGAAGGCTATTCACTAAAAAATCCGCGTCGAATTCAGCGCTGAAATAGCGATGTGATCGAAGTTTCACCTTCATTTTAACATTTTCGTATCAGTAATTTTGACACTATAGAGCTGAATATTTGACAGCGTCATATAATATAGACTAAGAATTCAATGACAGCATGTAAAACTGTAAAGGTAACAAAATAGTGTACAAAACATTAAAGATATAGTTTTAGTGTAAACTATTATACTTTGTTTCACAATATTATCACAGTATGTTCCTTTCAAAATGTCATAATTACCTCTTTATACCCAGCACAGAGGAACACGTCGTGGATAGTTTCCCTCCTTCCCGCCGCTCTGAACCACCGCTGGCAGCGCTCATTGGGTATCACTTCCACATCCACCTCCTGGGAAATTTTGAAAAATGATTCAGTAGTCGATATGAAAAGGGTTTATAGTGCACTGGGAAGGGAAAAAGGTAAACATTTTTTTTACGGCTTGTAAACTGAGTCATTGTGATTTCTTGGATTTAGTGTCCCTATGAAATACTTGTAAAAATGTAACCACGGCCTCTACTCATGAAACTGAACAGCTTTCCCCAAGGAGCTTGTACTTAATACGTAAAAAAAAATCATACCAATTGATCAACTGATCTGTCAATTTTGACAGGGGAAAGTTATTCATTTTCACGAGTAGAAGACACAGATAAAGGTGTTGTAGGCACTATATAATTATAATATCCCCCAATACAGCTTGTTTAATTTTAATATCACAAGATTTGGGCGATAATATCACCAGATTTGGATGTGTGTGTATATGTGTGTGTGTGTGTGTGTGTGTGTGTGTGTGTGTGTGTGCGTGTGTGTGTGTGTGTGTGTGTTGTGTGTGTGTGTGTTGTGTGTGTGTGTGCGTGAATGCGCGTATGTGTGTTAATTAATGTATTTGAAAATATATTATATTGACCTGTAACACGGAGGGCACAGTGCTCTGTCCGTGGCGCGTGCGCCCCCACCCCGCAACGGTCGCCATCTTGCCGGCCAACTTTATTTGCTTCGCTGGAAGACACACCTGGAAGTATAATAGAAAGTAAAATACACACATACACACGAAGTAAATATTGTTGATCGAATAATAAAGAAGGCTATTTGTCTATTCTCTAACCAACACCTGAAAGCGGCGTCTCATCTCTCAACTCTCTTTCTAAGACAAATGTGATTAATTAAAAAAACTTGTCTCTAATAACTAATTCGAGTAAGTTGATTAGCGCATTGACTAATTTTAACTTGGTAAAGAAAGTCCGTGTCGTTCAACGATTTCATTAAGAAAATCAAGAATTTGGTGCCGTGACCAGGATTTTATTGTGTGACCAGGGTTGTTTCACAGATAATATACACATTGTAGTTATTCAGAATACAATCTGGAGCTCTTTGAAAATTCTATACTAATAATTAACATTAAAGATTTTGTGTGTTGCATAAACAATTATTAAAGAAATTATAAATGACAATCATATTGTCTTGTCCCCCTCCGCCATTTGGACTCTTTAGGCGGAATAACGCACTGCTCCGGAATCCGCTCCGGTGTGCGGTGCTGCTGTTTTTTTAATATGGATATTGTGACATAAAATCGCACACCGGAGCGGATTCCGGAGCATTGTGTTGTGTTATCCGCGTTAATGCTCAACGCTGAAAGATGAACTCACCGGCAAAATATGCTGTTTGAATATAACTCCTCGGTCCAACTGGACCAGAGCCACATCATTTCTGAAGTCTGCGGGTTCGTACGAAGGGTGGACCTCCTTCCTTTGCACTGCGAACTCCTCGTGGGAGAATCTTTCACCTGCATCTCGGACGTCCCATTCGCCGAGTCGCACGCGCAGTTGGGAGTTTGGTGTGCTGGAATCATTATAAATTTGTGATTCTTATTGATTGTAATTGAAATTGTGCATTTTGAAGAAAGACGATTCGGTATTCAATGTCTGCTCTTAGGGATACAATGTTCTTAATGGTCTTTGTGATCGTGGAAAATAAACATGAAACTTGTATGCAATGGCGCATTATACACTTTACAAAAAAAAAAAACGTTATCTGTACGCTTAGAGATTGACAGTTGCCATCGGAGCTGTTACGGGTAAATCCTAGTATTATTTTGTGTACAATTAAAGAAATAACCTAGCGGGAAATCACACCAATGTCGAGTAGATGCCAAGGAAACTTGATTGAACATTTTCTCCCTTCGAAATTTCCCATGTTAGAAAATCAATGCCAATGTCATCATTATAATTATTATATTCATCACCATCACTGGTCTTTCAATTTTATAACAGACTTCAGTCAGTGTCGCCTTCCTTGCCCATCGGTTTCCAGTTCTGCAAGCTATGTAAAGGCCTGCCCACTCCTACTTTAATTGGTGAAAGAAAGTAATCATTATTAAAACTTACGTAGCAACACAATGAGCGGCTGTGATCACCCATCGATCAGAAATAAGGGCGCCTCCACACGCGAGCTTCTTGCTCAGGAAACCGGACTTGATCAGGGCCGCCTGCCAGGGGTGGGAGCCGAACCCGGTGGAGTGACCCCCCACTATACGGTTGGACCGGGTGTAGTGTTCGCCGCAACCTGGAATATTATAATTTGCGTTTAGAAATTGAAATAAGTTTTTTTTACATGCATTTTAAAATAAGTTATCAATGGAAAATTATTATTCTTCTTCTTTTACTAAACAATATTTGTTTATTAATAAGATTTGCTTTTAGACTCAATTTCTTAATGATAGTTTAAAAAATGATAAACGATAATTTAAACTAAGAGAAACCAAAGTCAAATGAGAGCAATTGTGGGTAAAAAAAAAACTAGGAATTTTACTAACAACAATTCAGTAGCTATTTTGGCTGTTCTAAATTAAAAGTCTCAATGATTTTACTGTTATCTTCAATAGTTGATTTTATCTGCACAATTAATTATCAAGTAAGTAATGTAAAACAAATCATTTATAACTGCAATTTTATAAATGCTTGTTGATTTAGATTTTTGTATATTGAAAATATGTGAATTTACTGTCTAATGAATTTACCTAAAATAATTAAAATACAAATAATATTATATACCATCAAAACAAATATAAAACTTAACCAAATGATAGAGATACATTATAACATATAATATTTCAACCTAGATATTAAAATAACATTATTAAATGGTGTATTGTGACAATCAAAGCGAGTGCTGTACAAAATAATGAGGTGCATGATGATTACGAAATCGCTGTGCTGTTGGTTACAAGCAAAAAGAAAAAAAGATACAAAATATTTTCCCAAAACTATAAAAATACCACCCAAAACATTCAATTTCTCACCGGGATAACTTGGCCTTTGCGGCTTCTGACCATGCACCGGGACATAATCATCACCACCATCACTATTCTGACCCCCCACAAACTCGTGACCCCCGACTAACTCCGGCCCATGTGTCGTGCTCTCGTGGTATGAGGGTTTCACGTGAAAAAAGTGTGGTCCGGCCCAGTCCGGTTTGGGTTTGTTGTGGATTATTTCTGGTTCAGGATCTGTCGTGGGCCGGTTGTAGGGTGGCTTGGGCCGGCCCTGGTCCGTGTAGATGATGATGGGGTCTTCGAATTGGTTGGTGCTCTGGTAATCGTAATTCTCGTGTGGGAATGTTCCGATCAGTTCTATAAGGTCGCCTGTTGTGAGACGGTAGGTTCTGTTTAGTGATGGATGTTATATGTTTGTATACGGGGTGTGACAAAAAAACAATAAAAACTTAATCATTAATTTAACGTCAAATTTTCAAATTTGTTCTACGTATTTGCTGAAAATTTTGTACTCTTTATCAAAATTGGTCAGTGGTTTTGCCAGTTTTCTATGGAGCCTTGAATACCCTCTTTTTAACCTTTTCTTTTTGTTATTTTATCAAAATCGTAATTACTCAGTATGATGAGCATAATGTCCTACATCTATTTTGTTACACCCTGTATTTGTTTATTTAGTACTTAGTAATGATTAGGTATGTAATAGCGCAGTCAGAAAAATAGAGATCTAACTTTCTAGAGCAGTGTGTTTGAACTATTTTTAATACCCGATCCCTTTAAAAGTTAAAAAATTCTTGCGACCCCCATAGGACCATAAACATACAAAATGTCAGTGATTTGAAAGACTACGTTTATATATAATTTTCTTTAGTTAGAAAATTATTTAATTTTAAGGTATCCAAAATAGAACCACATTTTTACAAATTGTTAAAAAATAGGTCCAGCCTTCTTATTTTTGTATTGCAGTGTAGAATACTTGCCTTTTTCTTTTAACCGCGACCCCCTGAGAAAGGCTTCGCGACCCCCCGGGGATCGCGACCCACAGGTTGAAAAACACTGCTCTAGAGTAAGTTAAAGTCGAGTATCGTTGTACTGAGTTCTCTGTGTACATTTGTCAACATAATTTAAGTGTTTAAAAGTTTTATTAAATTAATCCGGCAGTTTTCAAAACGTAAATCTACAGTATAATCATCACTTACTTACATTACTTGCTCATTTCCTAAATTCAGAATAGGTACAGGTAATGAAAATTATAATCATAATGCTCTCCAGGTAATAATAAAATTTGCTTGCATTTTTTTAATAAAATAAACATCCTACTTACTAATAATATTATAAATTAGAAAGTTTGGATGTTTTATATTTGTTACTCAATAACGGAAAACGACTGAACAGATTTGGATGAAATTTCGCAGACAGATAGTTTATAATCTGAATTAACACATAGGTAACTTTTACCCCAGTTTCTACGCGCAATGCGCACGAAATCGCGGACATTAACTAGTATCTAAAATATATATTTTTTAATCTTTAAAAATTATCTAAACATTCGTAACAACCTAATGTAATAGGTAATCGACTAATCAGTAATCACAATGATTTCAGACAGATTCTCACCTTACATAACAAACGAACGAACCATGAAAACTAACTTAGGTAATGGAACGGAATGACCTAATGAACGAGACTAGACGTAACCATTACAAGTTAAAACTAAACTTCCGTACTATCCATACGATTGGGTAATGCTTATAATTACGATTAAGTGATGTTACGATACGAGCATGTTACGGTGATGTCCGGTTTGATCCGGATGTTCAGGTTTCGTGACCGATTAACGTAAGCCACACATACGTACATAATATGGAGTGGATCTAAAAGTATTAATATTCGTAGGTGACAACATTCAAGAAAAAAATCTGTTGATTCTAATTTACTAAAACTTGGTTATGATACTTGTGATAAAAAAAAAATTCAGAGGCATCTAGGAAGTACCTTGCCAGATACGGATTCTAACAGACCGAAATTAACAAAAAAATGACAAAATTCAAAAGAAACAATGACCTTGATTTATTTTTATTCGCACCTGGTTAGCCTTTGGCATCATCTCACCTAATGGTAAATGATGATAATGCTGAAGACGGAAACGGACTTACCGAGATTCCCCAACGCAATGGGGATCTGATTCTCTTTGGCACAATCTCATCCGATGGTCAGTGATGATGACGCTAAACATGGAAGCGGGGTTAACAAGATTCCTAAATAGGATTATTAGCTATTTTGTCTTCATGTCAAAACACGTCAATGCAACCTAAAAGTTTGAAATATTAAACATATAAAAGGTGCTTTAAATGGCGAATATGATCAATATAACTAAAACAAACTAAACGACAAAAAAATTAAACTATCCGATAAATCTATCGTCGGATAAGCCACTTTTGTTGGAGAGTCCAAACTTTTTGTCGGTTATTTATTTAAAAAGTTATCACATTTGGCCCAAATAATAGCATGCATAATATGTTCATTGCCTTAGAAAAACTCTGTGTATTGGCTTTCGGTAAAGAGTTCTTTTGTCCAGCAAAGGGCGTCTTTTGGCTGATGATGACGAAAGAATAATCAGTGACTGTAGAAAAGTCTTCGATTTTGGTCACAAATAACAGCATTCAAGACCATTGTCGCTACAATGATTGGTAGGTATCATTATAATAATAATAATAATAAGGGTGTTTTGGTGGATATCACTATTCCACACGACGAAAACCTCGTGCAAGCTGATGCCGACAAGAGGTTGCGGTACCTGAACCTGGCGCATGAGATTACGGATGTGTGGCAAGTGCAATCCACTGAAATCATTCCTGTAGTCCTGTCCGTAAATGGTTTGATTCCAGTTGACCTGGATCGTAACCTTAGGCAGCTGGGACTTCGAGGCAGACCGATAATAGCGGCTATGCAAAAGGCAGTCCTCCTCGACAATGCCCGGATTGTCCGACGCTTTCTCTCCTCGTCGCACTGACCTCCAGCCGACTGTGCTTCTGCTGGAGTAGCTCCTGCCACTTCGCCTAGCGCGAAGTGGTCAGAGTAGCCCAAATTCATGTTTCAAAATAATAATAATAATTATAATATCTGGGACAAATCACACACGGTCATCTGGCCCCAAACTAGGATTCCCTGTATCTTGGGAACCAGAGACTGATATACATACACATATACTTTTAAATACATACATATATAGATATAATACACCCAGACTCAGAGCAATGAGCAATTATGGTTTAGTTTCGCTAGTGACACATGTATATAGATAGAGAAAGTAAGCATTTCAGCTCACTCCGAGAACCATTGGTGCGTTACAGCACTCTCTTTTTACTCGTTAAGTCGGTTAAAAGTGTTACGTGATAGCATCCGGTTGCAGGACCAACTCTGCCCTCATAAGAAAAAAGGCCGCAAAGCATATGGAGTTTGCGGCATTCTTTAACCGACTTCAAAAACTCAATTCGACTGTATGTTTTTTTCTTGTATGTATGTTACGCGATTACTCCGCCAATTACGAATCGATTTTGATCATTCTTCTTTTGTTTGGTAGGTAATACTTCAGAAGTGGTCCCATATAAATTTTATCTAAATTGATACAGCGGTTTTTGAAAAAATCAACGAAAAAAAAAGCAAAATTGTAGCTGTTACGATTGAAATCGGTTTGTTAACGTGTTCAGAGTTGTTGATTATTTTTATGACGGCACTCTTTACTGTCTTATGCGTGGACTTCTCACTTTAAAGCGGACCAGACACTATCAGTAATAATGACAGTATTTTCAAGTAATGACAATATACTGACATTATACTGACAGTGTAGTGGTTGGAATGATGGTCTGACGCATACTAAACGATGGAATGTCATTATACTGATGTACAAATACTGTCATTATTACTGATAGTGTCTGGGCCGCTTAATATGTTCAAGGATAGTTTAGTTGCCATTCTGTGGTAAGTGGTTAGTCTACTTGCTTCAAATCAGGATGTCACCAGTTCGATCGCGTCGCGGTGAGTTTTAACTTAGATCCTGGTTTGTTTAGTAAGTGGTAGAGCATTTTTTTGACTATCAGTCTAACTAGATACCACCTACCACCATCTAGTCTTATTGTAAGTATTCCCAGTAAACTTTAGTTATATACTCCGGGATGGATATAATATATATAATATCTTATAGAAATTATATCAATGGAGAACTGGCGAAGCCACGTCTATTCCGGTTATCGATATATCTCGATAGATCGTTCCCGATCGATCTCCATTGCGACAGTTTCATAGTCTAATAAGATCTTGTGACATAATGCAGAGGGATCCCTATTGATCAATAGCAAAATAAAAAAGGGAAACAAAATTTGATGAAAAGTCAAGTGAAAGATTATTATGAACATAATTACTGCAGCTGATTAGCTCTTCTTGAATCCTAGGGGTTCCACTGCTAGGAAGCATCCACGGTTTGGGAATTAGCGGCAATCACAAAAATCTTTTTTCGGTTTGGTTGGTGGCAGGGCATTTTCGGAGTCTGACTGGGCAGCTACCGCAATCTTATCTAAGGTTAACCGCCAAACATCAATGTTGATAGCATTGATGTATTCTGGCATGAAGATGAAATAGCCAGTGTCCCATTGTGTTAAGGAATCTTCGGCATCATCATTCTTACCACCAGGTGGGATAATGCCTACCAAGGGCTTACCAATTGTGGAATAAAAACCATATATCATTCCATTCAAATCTATCTTTTCTCCTTGATAACTTCAAAATTTGTTACGAATACAAAGTGCGTAGCGGTAAAAACAAAACTGGTAACCTCTTACTTAAACCGACGAAACAATAAAAAAGAACGCATACAATTATCAAGGCATATGCGAGAAAGTGAAGATAATAACATATTACGGCATAGCGGGCCTACAGTTGTATGTATAATGTATGAAACATGATTGTATGTATGGATGTAAGTCAGGAAACAAGACATTAATAGGTGTTCACAATCAGCGCGTAAAGTTCTTTGTGGTGCAAGGCAAACGCGAACGACGCTTCTAGAGATCTTGACCGTGACTTTGTGTAACGCAAATAAGTAGGTAGTTTATTTTGAGCATATGGTTTTTTCGCCATTCTTGGAGTTTTAAATGTTGTGATGTACTATAAGAATGGTCATGTGGAGTAGAGGAGAATATAATGTAAATATAGAAGGTGCCCGTTTCAGTCTTTTCTTTCGGAGATTATTTTAATATTAAAACAGCTAAATGGATTTTGAAGTGCGAGATGTTTTTAAATTAGTTTTTGCCTGAAAAGGAGAATTTTTGGAAAAAAAAGTTTTTTGAAAGATGTACTAATTTTCGTAATAATTAAAAATTTGTTCCAGGAATGTACGAGAAACTAAGTTTTTTTCTAAGTGAATTTAGACAAGTGCTCTTAGGATAAACTACTCCATTAGGGCAACTCATACCGACATAGTTCATAATGCTATAATTGTTACATTACGTTTTCATATTATGATACATTTCACTCAGTTAAGTATATTTCTTCCTGCTTTAATTTTTAGTATCTACGTATTTTATTCCTCTATCAGTCAAGTACCGATCACATAAGTGAGTTCCATGGCTTCGCTCTTACCGATTAAGGAGGAGGATATTAAAGCTACATTAATTTTGTTGTTAGAGCTTAGGCGGCTATCAGAGCGAAGCGAAGCTTTGGAGCTGAAACGCAGGTCTAGATTCACTCATAAATGTATCTCATTATTATTTTCACATCCGCGCCCGCCTATAACTTGTACCATTGGACCACAGCATAAGAGAGAGAGAGTAAACTGTCCATTATGCATCTCGCGGCTTACTCGTAACGTAATACGTCAAGTCTTATGAATATTCTGTGTATGTAATTTGTTGTACCTAACGTATCTACCCTTCGCTTTGGTGCCGGGTCATAGTGCAACGGCAGTAGTTTTAGTTTCACTAAGATAGGGCCGAGATATACATATAAGTGCTCTCAAAATATCTGCGAGGGCTCAAACTGTGGTTACTCATGATTCTGGGCAACTTTCCCCGAGGAAAATATATGTTGATCCCTTCATACAAATTGATTTGGTGTTTTTTTACCGTATTTGTACCGAACTGACTGTGTTTCTTAGGAAAAGTTTTTCAGATTCACAAGAAGAAACCAATCCTAGAAACCGAAATCCTGTAGCAAAGTAGGGATCGTTAACTTCTACCTATAATACTGAACAACTTTTGTTTTCTGACTTACAAATTAGCAGAAATCACGAAAAAAATGTACTCTTCTCCATAAGAAATGGGCCCATCACTCGATTATTAATTTGGTGTAAAATGTCAAAAAATTATACTCTCCATACGACTTTTTTTGGTAATTTTAGAAAACTCACGGAGCAAGATTTGTTCAGCATGATCGGTAGAAGCTCTTTTTAACGGGTCTTACTTATAAATCTGTATATGCTGCTTTAAGATACGTGAACGGATGGAATCGCGATATCACAAGTCGACAATCTAAGTGAACGCTAGAGAAATTCATAATTACGTGATATTACTTATTATCTCATTTATTATATTTATTGTCAAACAAAAGTAGTAGTAATAGTATATAGCTTTTTTAATGTATAAATATCTATACTTAAATACATATTTGATAACCAGCGATGCTTATCCAATTCAGATAATTCAATTAATTTAAAATTAACACCTAAATATTATAATGTTTGGAACTCTCGTTAATTTATCGAACATTGTAATCTCCATAATAATAATGTAACCCAAGTAAGATATTTTGAGATAACAATCATAGAAAGTTATGTAAATTGTTTATGTTATGTCGTATGTTGGTGTACCACGAATGTTGTAAGGGAATAGATATTACGAGATATGAAAGTACGATATAACAGGTTTCTTATTGTGAACGAGTTTTGGTTGAAAGTCAGGGAATTTTACCATACCCTAACTTGCTATAAAATTGAGTAAGAGATAAATAAATAATATACAAAACACAAAGTGTTAAATAAACAATAAACACTCGTTATTACAAATACAAAGAACATAACACTGTTAACACAACACACAAATACCTAACTTGTGCAAATTAAACTTTATACTTACTTCTGTAGTAGATTTATTTACTACCTTACTTTAGGGAAAAGGTCATAGTGCTAGTCTAGCCCTACTGGTCACACTGAATAAATATTGTACAGTATTCGGCTGAAGGACTCTACTCCAGGCCAAGAAAATTAAAAAAAAATACAGTAGATTTTATTTATCCATAACACTATAAAGATATAGAGTTCTTCTGAAATAGGTACCTAAAAAACTGTCGCTTCTATTCTTGAAACTAAACAAATTTTAACAAACAACAATGGAGAACAAAATATTTGAATCTACTATGCCAGCTTTTCGAAAAAAGGTCTTATTTCATGGATGTATCCTATGATGACCTGATGTATCGTATGATAGACCAGAGTCTTCAATATTTCTTTTTGATGTGGTTAGATTTGTGATAAGAAATCACAGACAGTTTTTTAATCAGGTATTCCAGAATTAATCAATTCATCCGTTTTATAGAACTAACAATATCAATTAAAAAAAAGCGCGAAATTCAAGTTTATTTCGGATATCTTGATAGAAATATCAAAACCAGAAAAGGCGCGAAAGAATTCTTTCGGCCATCTTGAAAGAACTGCCAAAATCAGAAAAGGCGCGAAAGATTTCTTTCGGCCATCTTGAAAGAGCTGTCAAAACCAGAAAAGGCGCGAGTTTTTCTTTCCTATTTAAACAATTTAAACAAACCGATCTCCTTAAAAGTCTTCTAAACACATTCAAATCCATATAGTTAATATTTATAGGACTTACTGGCATTATGCACGACGGGGGCGACCTCGCTTGGCCGCTCAGTGGAGTCTCTATCTACACAGCAGGCCCAGATCATGCCGCCAGAGCAGAGGTCCAGCGGTTTTCCGCCACCCAGCACGCAAGAGATGGAAAGTCCGCAGGGGTAACGCGAGCCACGGTAGCGACAGGTTTGCGGAATCACTGCAATGGAGAAGAAAATATTTGAATCTACTGTTTTATTGTTTATATTTAGGTTGGAAGAGGCTGTTTTTCGCAACCAGGCGATCATTGCGTCCATTTTGAGTGACAGGTCTACGACACTGCCAGCCCAGTTCCTACAACTCCTTTCAGGAAGTCCAAGTCTGGGATCGCTAACAACTTCGAAAGGCGCTCGCATAGACTCAGAATACCAAAGAATGTATTGCTTTAGTTAAGGAAGACAAATTGGTCCGAGTTCAAGTAAACGTACCTTTTTGTAGTTTCATCTCTTTCTATTCATGTATCTTTAAAAAAACCTTAAAGAGACACAAATACTTCAGAATTTTGTTATTTAACGAGCAATAAGCAACTTCATAAATATAAGCTTATGTAACAATAACCTTACCTAGTTTAAATAACCTTTTTGTACCTAAAGCTTTACGGTAAATAAATTATTTGTATTGTATACTACAAGCCTTATTTTAATAAATTGGAACAATGTTTAGTGAAGTGTGACATGAAGTGAAGTTTTTTTTAAAAAAAAAAGTTTTATTGCATTGTCGGTTGCAACTTGCATACATAAACGGATGAATACAAAATTTCAGCTTAATCCGATATAGATCCATATTTTCTAAGTCTTGCCGCCAAAAACATCTTTAACAGCAATGATATGTTCCAACATATACATAATATAGTAGATATTCAAAATGTTAGTAAGGCCTGCTTCCATTTTCAGCATCATTCGGTTTTTAATTTGGCGCCAAAAATAAAGAATACACATCCTTTTTTGGCGCCCCAGTAGGTAACACAAGGCTTAGAACCGTGAAAGTACAAAACTACATAGCATTTAACTGCCTTAGGCTTAGCTTCATATCAGGAGGTCGCGGGTTCGATTCTCGGCGGGGTCAAATTTTGTAGCACTCGGTTTGGTTGGTGGTAGGGCATTTTCTGAGCCCGCCTGGCTAGTTACCATCTCATCTAAGTCTTACCGCCAAAAAAAAAAAAAAAAAAATATATCAATGTTAACAGCATTGATGTGTAAGATAGCCAGTTCCCCATTGTGCTGGGGAATCTTGGTAAGCCCGCTTCTATCAGAATCAGAATCTGAAAACTTTATTTGCTTATAAACAAGGTACAGTCAATAGCTGTTGGGAAAGTATCATATTTAGATTCACTTGTTTAACTATGTTTTATGGTCAAAGGCCTACAGGAAACATCTTGTGCAATACCAAATATTGCACGGACACACTTTTTTTGAGCGACAAAAACTTATTTTTGCATTAGTACTGTTCCCCCACAATATTAGTCCATATCTTAGAATGGATTCTACTTAAGCATAATATGCTGTTAATGCATTATATCTTCGGCATCATCATCACCACCATCTGGTGAGACGATGCCAAGGACTTATCAAAAAGAAAAAACTGAGCAGAGTATTTATTTGTATTAAAGAACTGATTATCAGCCCCCAAGACCGCAACCCAACAAATGTTATGAAAAGTGTACCTATTGTATAAAAAAAACACTCCGTCCCTATCCAGATCCGGAAGTATGCTTATAAGGTCAAGTTTTTATATTAAGTACATAAATTAGTTAAGAAAAATAAAATAACTAGAAATATAAGTATAAAAACAATATTTAATCACCCATCAAAAAATACTGAATCGCACAGCAAAAAAATCTATTTCACCATCTATAGGTTTGGTTAGATTTGCAATTTAGTTCATTTGATGTGCAACTACAAACTTATAATAGTATTTTTCTGATGCGTGATTAAATACTATCCTAATTTTAGTTGGGTTTTACGATTTCATCGATTTTTACCTACTTGCTTAACGTTTTGTATGCGAATGTATAGTGTCTGTTACAAATATAATAGTCAATTGAAAACCTTTTTCACAAGAAAATATAGCTGATAATTAACATAAGAATCTTATAATATAAAGTAGATAATTTATCAGTCATGTCATTGCCATATCAATTACGTTAACTGTAATTATTCGCAGTTAATCACAATAATTCAAATCCAGCGTTACATAACAGACACACCAAGCAATACATAATCTTGTGCAGCGCACGCGATCAATGATCGATAGATCAATATGGCGGTTAACGACCGCTATCGATCATTTTCACTATTGCGATCATCGTGGTTGACTTTTACTCTAGTCTGTGCGCTAGCGCGTGTTTTGAAGTAGGATACGCTTAGTTTTGTTTTTATGGGGTGCTAAAGTTACTATTAGTACTAGTAGTACTCTTTAGCTGAAAAAAATGATAATTCCGGTCCCATCCGGCAGAAATCATGAAACTTGGTATGCATGTAGCTTTTACAGGTACAATAAAAATGGAAGGGGGAACAAGTCGTATAGTGATCCCCCTCCCCATCTTTTGTGTCCTAAATCGCAGTTTCTCAATGTTAGTTATTAGTTTTATATAGACATTTTGTCTTTCCGGGATCAGAATGTGTGGAGCGCTTGTTATCTTGGCGCAAGTCGGACTGTTTGCGTTGAATAGCTACCGAGAAGAGAAGTATCCTGCTTAAATAAATCTGCGATCTTACTGATGCAGACCTAACTTCTCTTTTTATTTTGTTTGTTCCATTTTGTTATGAATTATGATTTTACCTGATTACCCCAAGCGGAGGGTAACGCTTTTAGGGTATATGCAAGTGCGTTTCATTGTTATTGTGTATATCAGTGTTTTTCAATCTTCTTAAATACCCTTTGCAAGTTAAAAAATTCTTGCGACTCCCTAGAGCCATAATAAACATACAAAATGTATGTGATTTAAAAGTCTACGTTTATAATTTTCTTTCTTATGGGATCTGTATTGACTAAAAAATCAAGTACACCCGCCCTGAAGACACTCTGTAATTATTTTTTATTTTATTGTAGGAGCTACAAGCACTTGCCGTTTTCTTTTACCCGCGACCCCTTGAGAAACACGTCGCGACCCCGCGACGGGCCGCGATTCACAGGTTGAAAACCATTGGTCTATATCTAAAACGACTATAGATTTTATTATATAATGCGAGGTGTCTCTACATTCGTCTTAATCCCCAGCTTTTTTATTAATTTAATTATTGCTATAGACACAACAAGAAGAAGAATGTATCAATATATTTTCCCCTCTTTGTCTCTGCTTCTATAAGTTTGGCTCACTTGTATTATACCTACAAATTATGTTAGAAAAAAAACCTGCTGTACTGAGGATTCATAACACAAAATTTAAGTAATTTTTGTTTAATTTAGGAATCTAATCTTACCAGAAGTCTTCTCCCATACCCATCCAATTAAAATTTATTGTTAATAGCATTAATAGTCAAGTCGATCTAATGAAGTTTATATATTTTTCGAATATACACGTAAACAAAGCGCCTGTAAATGAACAATTAACTTATTGAAAAAAAAAGAAAAATACTGATGATTACTTTTTTCATAACTAGCATTTTTTTTAATATTTTACAATATAAAAAAATATCGAAAATATAAATTGAACACCTACTAGAATTTACGTATTTTGCTTATTATGTATAAATTACGTATAACTTACATTAGACTCGGCTGCGGCCTCTTTATTTAAAAGATGTATTAACTAATTGGTACGCATATACTCTGTTACGACTTACGATTGTTAAAAAATGTTTGAAAGATATGTAATTGCTCTTCGTAAGTACTTACTTTTCCCTAATAAATCCATGATGGAGTCATCTTCCTGCGACGAACTGTAGGAGTTATGGTGGTACGACCCCTTTCTCCTTCCCAACGCATCCAGCAATAAAATGTCCTTCTCTTGTTCATTATTAGGTCTCCTTCTATCTGCGGCTTCCTCTTCTTTCAAATCCAAATCATCTTGTAAAGTCAAAACGTCATTCTCTATGTCCGAGCACAACACTAAACTAAATAACGCCATTAAAATAAAAGAAAACAAAACTGTTCCAAAATTAAATTTGAAAGCCATATTGTCGCGCCGTCTTCTTCGAATTTTGAAATTTTTATTATTAATTCTGTTTCCCGCCAATCCATCGGTGGCTTTTTGGTTTGCGTTCCTTTCACACATTTCACTTTTTTGTGTTGCACATTTTTTTGTCACTTTTGTTTTAGTTTTTTTTTGTTTCACTTTTCTTATTTATTTGATTCACTTAACACGTCTTGCCCCGCGAAGATGGAAATCGGAAGTAAACGTGTGGCGCGGCCCGCTGCTCTGTTCCTTTTCACTTTTTAGAGTACCGTAGGTGGTTTTCCCGATGATACTGCTTTGTCCGTTGCATTGTCTTGTCTTTGAGATACCTTTTGGTGTTTTACAATGTTTTCATTTACATATATATTTTTTACTTTCTCTTTTTATTTAACTTACTTAGATTTATGATTTATTTAAAAAAAAACACGAATTCTACTATATTGTAATTCAATGAAACATAAGTTTTATACGCCCTTTTTAGATAATATTTGAACAGAACCATTAACATTTTATTTATTCACAGTGATTACATGATAAACTATGCTGCTGATTCATTCATCACTTTTTTACTAACACTAATAATTTCAAATTATGATTGCTCATTTTTCGTGTGCATAATGACATAATGGTTATTTAAAAGCTTGCGTCTTACTAATTTGGTGTAAATGTTCCCCGAATTTGTAATAATTTGCCCAAAAATTGGTTTGAACGATTTTGATACTTACGGTTTCGCCATTTTTTATTTAATTTTCAGTCTTGACTTTATTTTGTGGTAACTTTGTGTTAAAATATTATATAATAATTTATATTTTCTATTTTCAGAACTCCTTATTCAACGAATACTATCTGTAAGCAGACTAAAAGTATATGAGTTTTCGATATTTTTTTTAATTTTTTATCAATATTCAAGGACACATTTTCTATGTTTAAAATAAGAAGCACAGAAAATTAAAAGAAAGCTTTAAGCTTTTTGTTATTTACTGCAAATGGAAACGGTCAGATCAACATTTGCATCTCCATAACTTGACGCCATGTCCTTTACTTGCCCTATAACCAGTACGACTCTTTATCAAAGAAATTACAGCTCGTATCAAGACTGCAGACGCACTCTACTCAAGACTACTTTCGCTAGCTTTCCAAAACACGACAGTGACTCGCCCAGCATTGAACGACTTAAATACACTTCACTGACAAATTAAATTCGCAGTAAACGCTTTCAATATAAAGTTCAAGGGAACAAGTCGTATAGTGATCCCCCTCCCCATCTTTTGTGTCCTAAATCGCAGTTTCTCAATGTTAGTTATTAGTTTTATATAGACATTTTGTCTTTCCGGGATCAGAATGTGTGGAGCGCTTGTTATCTTGGCGCAAGTCGGACTGTTTGCGTTGAATAGCTACCGAGAAGAGAAGTATCCTGCTTAAATAAATCTGCGATCTTACTGATGCAGACCTAACTTCTCTTTTTATTTTGTTTGTTCCATTTTGTTATGAATTATGATTTTACCTGATTACCCCAAGCGGAGGGTAACGCTTTTAGGGTATATGCAAGTGCGTTTCATTGTTATTGTGTATATCAGTGTTTTTCAATCTTCTTAAATACCCTTTGCAAGTTAAAAAATTCTTGCGACTCCCTAGAGCCATAATAAACATACAAAATGTATGTGATTTAAAAGTCTACGTTTATAATTTTCTTTCTTATGGGATCTGTATTGACTAAAAAATCAAGTACACCCGCCCTGAAGACACTCTGTAATTATTTTTTATTTTATTGTAGGAGCTACAAGCACTTGCCGTTTTCTTTTACCCGCGACCCCTTGAGAAACACGTCGCGACCCCGCGACGGGCCGCGATTCACAGGTTGAAAACCATTGGTCTATATCTAAAACGACTATAGATTTTATTATATAATGCGAGGTGTCTCTACATTCGTCTTAATCCCCAGCTTTTTTATTAATTTAATTATTGCTATAGACACAACAAGAAGAAGAATGTATCAATATATTTTCCCCTCTTTGTCTCTGCTTCTATAAGTTTGGCTCACTTGTATTATACCTACAAATTATGTTAGAAAAAAAACCTGCTGTACTGAGGATTCATAACACAAAATTTAAGTAATTTTTGTTTAATTTAGGAATCTAATCTTACCAGAAGTCTTCTCCCATACCCATCCAATTAAAATTTATTGTTAATAGCATTAATAGTCAAGTCGATCTAATGAAGTTTATATATTTTTCGAATATACACGTAAACAAAGCGCCTGTAAATGAACAATTAACTTATTGAAAAAAAAAGAAAAATACTGATGATTACTTTTTTCATAACTAGCATTTTTTTTAATATTTTACAATATAAAAAAAATATCGAAAATATAAATTGAACACCTACTAGAATTTACGTATTTTGCTTATTATGTATAAATTACGTATAACTTACATTAGACTCGGCTGCGGCCTCTTTATTTAAAAGATGTATTAACTAATTGGTACGCATATACTCTGTTACGACTTACGATTGTTAAAAAATGTTTGAAAGATATGTAATTGCTCTTCGTAAGTACTTACTTTTCCCTAATAAATCCATGATGGAGTCATCTTCCTGCGACGAACTGTAGGAGTTATGGTGGTACGACCCCTTTCTCCTTCCCAACGCATCCAGCAATAAAATGTCCTTCTCTTGTTCATTATTAGGTCTCCTTCTATCTGCAGCTTCCTCTTCTTTCAAATCCAAATCATCTTGTAAAGTCAAAACGTCATTCTCTATGTCCGAGCACAACACTAAACTAAATAACGCCATTAAAATAAAAGAAAACAAAACTGTTCCAAAATTAAATTTGAAAGCCATATTGTCGCGCCGTCTTCTTCGAATTTTGAAATTTTTATTATTAATTCTGTTTCCCGCCAATCCATCGGTGGCTTTTTGGTTTGCGTTCCTTTCACACATTTCACTTTTTTGTGTTGCACATTTTTTTGTCACTTTTGTTTTAGTTTTTTTTTGTTTCACTTTTCTTATTTATTTGATTCACTTAACACGTCTTGCCCCGCGAAGATGGAAATCGGAAGTAAACGTGTGGCGCGGCCCGCTGCTCTGTTCCTTTTCACTTTTTAGAGTACCGTAGGTGGTTTTCCCGATGATACTGCTTTGTCCGTTGCATTGTCTTGTCTTTGAGATACCTTTTGGTGTTTTACAATGTTTTCATTTACATATATATTTTTTACTTTCTCTTTTTATTTAACTTACTTAGATTTATGATTTATTTAAAAAAAAACACGAATTCTACTATATTGTAATTCAATGAAACATAAGTTTTATACGCCCTTTTTAGATAATATTTGAACAGAACCATTAACATTTTATTTATTCACAGTGATTACATGATAAACTATGCTGCTGATTCATTCATCACTTTTTTACTAACACTAATAATTTCAAATTATGATTGCTCATTTTTCGTGTGCATAATGACATAATGGTTATTTAAAAGCTTGCGTCTTACTAATTTGGTGTAAATGTTCCCCGAATTTGTAATAATTTGCCCAAAAATTGGTTTGAACGATTTTGATACTTACGGTTTCGCCATTTTTTATTTAATTTTCAGTCTTGACTTTATTTTGTGGTAACTTTGTGTTAAAATATTATATAATAATTTATATTTTCTATTTTCAGAACTCCTTATTCAACGAATACTATCTGTAAGCAGACTAAAAGTATATGAGTTTTCGATATTTTTTTTAATTTTTTATCAATATTCAAGGACACATTTTCTATGTTTAAAATAAGAAGCACAGAAAATTAAAAGAAAGCTTTAAGCTTTTTGTTATTTACTGCAAATGGAAACGGTCAGATCAACATTTGCATCTCCATAACTTGACGCCATGTCCTTTACTTGCCCTATAACCAGTACGACTCTTTATCAAAGAAATTACAGCTCGTATCAAGACTGCAGACGCACTCTACTCAAGACTACTTTCGCTAGCTTTCCAAAACACGACAGTGACTCGCCCAGCATTGAACGACTTAAATACACTTCACTGACAAATTAAATTCGCAGTAAACGCTTTCAATATAAAGTTCACATTTGATTGATACATCATTTGAACATATGTCAAAAAAATCATTTTGGAACCGATTTTTGTAACAAAATTGAAACTTAAATGAATGGGTGTAAAATTCAAAATCGGTGCGAATATTTTGGTCGGATGTAATGCGTACAGACAGACGGTCAGTCAGTTCTTTGTGCTTTCCTTGTTAATAACATTGGTCGAGGTTAATTTCGTAAAAGCCGTCACTAATACGTTTTTGATAGGGCAATGGAATTTCAGAGTTCGGACCAAGAAGCGGGTCAAATGAGGTAAAAACTAAATTACTTTGTACTTAAGTTGTTTGTTTACGTTTTCATGTTGAAATTGAAGTACGCACAAGTTTTAAGGCAATATCTTAAGGCAAAAGCAAAGAGTTTTAACGTACTTTTGAATATTACTAAAAAAACGACTGGTTGTGAAATCGCTACAAAAAATGGAATCTTCATACACATTAATCAGATTATTTACTGTCCAACAACGCCGAGTTAATTTTATGATATTTCTACGAAGTCGTAAGTTGAACAACAAAAGTTGTTCAGTATAACAAGTAGATGCTTCACCTACTTTTTAGAGCTTTTAACCCTCTATATCCTATGCCTAGAAAGTTTTGGTTACTTCAAGTAAAAACAAACTTATGCAATAAAATTAAAATAATTTTATTATAATATTGTATTTTCTACAGTATATTAATATTATGCAAAGAGTCCAAGTTCGAAACGAAAAGGAGAGTGCGATGCGTGAGTGAATTGAAACGTGCCTAATTAATTTGGTGACTCATCTGGCGCCGTTTCACTTTCGTTTGCCGCCAAAATTGCGAAACCAAGGAGTTTTTTTCACCTACCTAAATGTGCGAAACAGGCTACATTGAAAAGTTTTTATATGCCATTGTAGTAATTCTTTATAAAGTTAGAATAGCCTATGCCAGTTTAACTAAGTAATAAAAATAGTTTTTATTTTCGCATATAACACATAATGCGCCATTTTAACTATTACAACTACAAATTAAAAACCACAAAAAAAACTCGGTTACTTTATGTAACCAACTACTAGTCTAGGTAAGGCACAAATTAAGACATCTAGGAAATAAATTAGTTAGGTAATAGATATAAAAGTGATTGTCATCTTTTGCTATTTGTAACTGTTTTTACAGTAAGAAGGCTCAAATTTTATGTAAGACATTAATTAACTGACATAGCTGTCAGAATCGCTAGACTTAACACACATAGAATAGATGGCCGCCGGCCGTTGGGGCAGTAAGGTTCTCGAGTGGCGACCGCGCACCGGAAGACGCAGTGTGGGCAGGCCTCCCACTCGGTGGACCGACGACCTGGTGAAGGTCGCGGGAAGCCGCTGGATGCGAGCCGCACAGGACCGGTCGGTGTAGAAATCCTTGGGGGAGGCCTTTGTCCAGCAATGGACGTCTTTCGGCCGATGATGATTAATTAACTAAAAGACAGTTATTTTGTGTAAATGCATAGTTAACGAAAGACATTAGTTAATTAGGTTAACAACAGGGTGTATGACGGAACCAAAAATAAATTATGAAAATAATATAGTTCGCTAAATAGCTCCGTAATAGCTGCAAAAATATACTCGCTTCGATTTTCATTACAATGTCCAATTTTTTATTTATGAAATTAAGTAAATACTACGCATAGCTCCAAATATACACTGTTATAAGTACTATAAATTCCACCTTAAACACAACTACTTATATAAAAACATTTTGCGTTTCTACCGGATCTTTTGTATGGAAAATTTCGTAGAGGTACGTTCAGTTTTTGTATTGTTAAGAATAGCAAAAGGCTGACGGCCCACCCGATGGAGATGCATTTACAACACAAGGGGTGCTATCAATGCTTGCTGAACCTTCAAAAACCATTTCAATCCCTTTTTCAGTTTAAGAACGCATTCTGTAAAGGGATGAACCACTAATAGTGTGCTTAAACTACTGATTTGTCTCTTTTAAGCTATTCGTCCCTTAGTTTCTCAAGTCCACGTAGAATTATAGACCAAACAATGACGAGTGAGCTGTCATCTACATCCGGCTGAAGAAAACTTGCAAATTCTTTTGTTTAGCTTTTCAACATAACGTTACGAAACTATGAATGAGGGTGACGCTTGCGCATAATATAGCACAGAAGATGACTTCTGGTCGCGTTCTGATTCACACGAAGTGATCTTTGGTCGTGGTGTACGGGGCACAGTTTTGAAATAAGAATTAATGTAGGTATTATGTTTGTTTTGGAGGGTTTTTTGTAAGTGCGCTATAGGTAAAGTACGTTTATGATCGTGATGAAAATTACCTAGAGGGATGTATCAAAAATAGTGATGGGCCAAGTATTGATATTGCCGACTATTTGGTTTTTAAATTGCCGATTGGTCGGCCAACTATTACCGACGATTAACTTTCCTTTGATTCTCTATGCGAATTTTCATGTTTCTAGTCTAATGAGATACATTTACAGATGTTTGTTTTTAATTACAAAGATAATAAAAATCGTTGGTTATGTTATTAATTTAAAAAATCATGGCTCATGGTCATGGTTCCCGGCTAGTAAGTTTTGATATTAAAATTGGATTTGACAGAAGAAAATAGAAAATCTTACTCATTTAAAATTTTAGACCTTATAAAATTTGTTAAATACACAGTAATAATTCTTTAAAGACACATGTACTTATGACGTCATATCTGTGTAAAACGAACAATTTCAGAACAAAAATCGATTTTGACAGATCAATAAAAATAAACTGTTTTGACTCAGTGGAAAAGACCGTATTATGTCCATATTCGTCTGCTAATTTATTTGTTTATCTCTCATTCATAATTTTTTAGAAGAGTAGAATTTAAGAGGTCACCTGCGGAGTGACATTATCATTTTGATAAAACTCCTTAAACAAAGATTCAAAAATAATAATTATGTCCATATCTGTGATGTAATAAATTCATCTCTATAGGATGACTTTAAATTAGTTCTTGATACGAAAGGCTATGAATGTGCTCATGATAACAAACAAATTTCCCTAAGAAACACATAGTCAAATCGCAAAAAAAAAAATTGAATCTCCCTACAAACGATGAACCTACCGGCCAAATTAGTATGAAGAGTCCAAAATTTTTTTTGCGATTTAACTATGGGTTTCTTAGGGAAATTTGTTTGTTATCATGAGCACATGCATAGCCTTTCGTATCAAGAACAAATTTAAAGTCACCCTATATTTGCGTTTATATATTATTAGAAATATTATGTCTGTAATATGTAAAGAAATAACGTAAAAATTACACGTCATAAAACTTAACATCACAATTAAATAAAAATCCACCAAAACGTTTCGTTAGTCGAAAAGTCCAACCCCACGTTATTTAGGTTATAATATGCAGGGTGACTATGGTTCATTCCAATCAAAAAAAAGCAAAAGGTAAACAAACATAGTATGCAGATGACATTGACATGTGTCAGTTCCATAGTAAGTTTGTTTACGTTTTGCTTTTTTTTTATTGGAATGAAGTATAGTGAGTCTACTTGCGAAAATAACTCTACTCATAAACAATTTCAGAAAAAAAGAAAGATTTGCGTGGAAAACACCGTATTATTCCTATCAGGTTCCTATCTGTGTTTTAATAAATTCAATCCTACATGTCCATAACCAGAGACAAGATGCTATAACTTAGAAATAGACCGTTTTTTTTTAAATCAATCTTTATTTATAGAGGGTTATTTTTACAAAAAAATGCCACCCTCATCGTGGCTCACTTAATCTACTTAATCTAATCTGTTCTATTTTTAATCCCTAACATTACAACTTTATAAAGCAATTTTGCTTCCTCAGAATATGGAGAGGCCAAGATAGTGTTAACCAGGCCAACAGAATAATTCCTAATATTGAGTTGTTTACGTTGTTCCTCATTCCGTCCACATTCCATAGTTATATGATAAACGTCTTCGACCATACCGCATACATTACAACTAGGCGAATCTGATTTGCGCATCAAATAGCTAAAACTATTCAATGGTATGTGTCCAGAACGAAGTTTAAGCGCTAAATTGTACGTCTGTAATAATGTATAAATTGTACGTAATATATGTATAAATTTTACGTATACGTATAAGTTTTACGTAATATACGCATCAAAATATACAGGGTGACTGGTGACTCTACCTGCGAAAATTTCAACTGGAAACTACGAGTACTCATGAAAACTGAACAACCTTTGTTCTATGATACAACATTGGTAAAATCGTAAACAAAATATTTTTCAATACTAGTGCACTCCTACTTTTAGCAAGGGAGTTTTATTATTTAATTATACAACTGTTTTCTTTCACAAGAGTCTCTTTTTTCAAATACTTAGGGCAGTTGACTGCTAGTCAACTTTATCAAACGTCAAAAATGACAGTTCGTTCTAAAAATGTTTGAAACAGCAACCGTCATAATTATGAATAATGCCGTCTAAAGTAAAGTCGTTTCCATACTCATTACGAAGTTGTAATAAAATTCCAAACTAGTAAGTTTTTCTGTTAAAGAGTTGTTGTTCATACGAAAACTTTTCAAAATGAAGATGAAAAACGTATAGTTGACACTTGGTAACAGAAAAAAATAATACCTTGATATCAATTTAAACATTAGGTAGTTCATTTAGTGATTTATTTCATTATGCACACGATCTGTTTATAAGAAATTGCGTACCCAATGTTGGGGTCTCTACCTGTATTTCTTTCTTCTTTCCGGGAAAGCTAACTTACCACAATATAACTATAAAATTGTGAGATTAAAACCCCTGTTTTCGTTGATAGTTAAAATGTAGGTATTTGTCACTCACAGATATTTTAAAAAATTTAACAAAAAATATGTATTTCCTCTTTTGTGTGTTTTATTATTTAAAGTTATTATTTAATTTTTCGAATGCGTGCTATTTTGAAATTGATTTTTTTAAATATTTCTTCTTTTTTATTCCTTTAAAAAGTTCTTATTTCGTTTTTCGAATGCGTGCTAAAGATTTTAGCAGCGGGCGACGCGACACTACAGTCAACTGCTACTCGCGCGACACTGGCTCCGCGCGATGACAAGAACTGCAGTTTGCAGAAGTCGTCAACATTTCTGCATAAACTTTCATTCAATGACCATTTTAGTCGCTATTTAATATGTAAATCATTTTTCCTGCTGTTTCACTTTGCGTTTTTTGTAGTAACATTTAGCTAGTGCTTCACGATTTTCGCCTAACTTAATGTTACACAAAATGTTCGCATGTTTACAGAGTTAAGTAACTGTGTAAATAATAATGTTATAATCTCTAGCATTCATATAAAAAAATACAGAAATAATAGAATTTGAAAGTTACTGATACCTAAATATTATTCCGAAAAATCTCGAGGGCATCTCGAAAGATTTAATGGTTTATTTCACAGCGGTCGTGACTAATTCTATCGTTTTTCAATAATTCGATTTTTGTCTTAGTGGTGTTTATTTGCATAGATTAAGTGAGATATTATAGCATTACAAAAGACTTACGAAATACATAGGTCGTTGATATCTTTTCTATGCAATACCGAAAATATTCAACACTTCTTCAACTTCAACTCATAGTTTTTGTGAAAGATGGTCTTAATTACTTAAGTTAGTGTGATGAGCAGATTTGTTTGCTCTGTGTCTGGCTGTATTTTATTAATTATAATATTAATTATTATATTATAATATTAAATATGGAACGTGGTGGTCAGGTGGACGTGATCTACACGGACTTCGAAAAGGCGTTCGACCGTGTGGATCACGCCCTCCTTCTCCAAAAACTTCAACTATTGGGTATTCATGGTAACTTGCTTCGATGGACGGAGTCATATCTCTCCAATCGATCCCAGGCAGTAGTAATGGGTGGTTATAGATCAGATTACATAACAATACCCTCTGGAGTTCCTCAGAGATCTCACCTCGGCCCTCTCTTTTACAACGCTTATATATTTGATATCGCTAAAGTCATTACTAACTCCAAACATCTACTTTATGCTGACGACAAAAAAGTATTCTTGCGTGTTGATTTCGTTGCAGATTGTGATCTTTTACAAAACGATTTAGATAATTTATTTAACAATAAAATAAATAAATAAAAACAATATCAAAATCAGTATTGCTAAATGTCAATGCATCAACTTTACTCGCAAGAAAAATCCTATAATCTACCCTTATCATTTTAATAATGCACTAATAGAGAGGGTCGAAAGCGTCCGTGATCTGGGGGTTTGGTTTGACTCCCGAATGCTCCTAACAACACATTTCGGTAACATGGCGAGCAAAGCATACCTCTCTATTCTCGGTTTTGTATTACGCACTTGTCAACCTTTTAAATGCCCTGTGAGCCTAAAGTTTATATACTTCGCCTATGTTAGAAGCGTTCTGGAGTGTGCTAGTTCGATTTGGTCTCCTTCATATGCCGTGCACAGGAACCGTTTGGAAAGCATCCAAAAAAAGTTTATCAAACACCTGAATTACAAATGCAATTTAGCTACCGGATCGAGGTCGTACGTTGAAAGTTGTCGTTCACACGGATTGCATACTCTGAAAGAGCGCCGCGTCATCTTAGACATGGGATTAATGCATGATATCCTAAGCGGTCGTCTGGACTGCCCGGAATTGGTAGAACATGTATTTCTTAAAACTCCTACTCGCAGAACAAGACACATCTCATTGTTCCAGATACCGTTTTACCCGACTAATTACGGCAAAAATGCTGTATTTTCTAGAATATTTGATCTACACAACAAGATTTTTTTCACATATCGATCCCTTCAGGGAGTCTAAACACAGTTTTAAATCTAAAGTCAAATTAACGTTTTTAGAGTCTGACCTTGATTAGTATATTCCACGCACCTCTTAGTATCCTAGTTTATTCCATATATCTTTTCCATATCCTTCAGCGTCTTCCATATCCTTCAGCATGTTCTCTTTTTTCCCCTTTTCTAATCTAATTGCAATCGCAGAGGATTTGCAACGTACATATGTACACTTGTTAACTCAATGTTCTGTTCTCATGTTGAATAATGTATGTACCTAGACGTTATTCGTTCGCTTCTTTAACGGCATAAATTTAAATTTAATTTGTACTTTTGATATCAAGTGGATAGCTATTATTGGCCTTACTGTCATTTGTCTCAATGTAATATGTTTACTTTTAATAAGTGGCTGTTGTTATCCTGAATAAAATAAAATAAAAAATATTTATTATGTATGTATTTAAATGTATAAGTGTAGTAAGTATATCAGTCTCTGGTTCCCATAGTACAGGGAATCATATTTGGGGCCAAATGACCTTGTGTGATTCGTCCCGGATATTTATTATAGTAATTTTAATTAATCTAAACTTTAGTTTTTGTGTTTAATCGTGAATGATCTCAATGAAATTCACTTTTATTCGTTTTAAACTTATCAATCTCATTAATTGAAAGGTCTTTGAATATGAATTTTAAAATGTTGGACGCCCCTGCCAGTAGGCGCCAGAGAGAGGTGTCGGCGAGAGCGGCTGGAAGGAAAGCTGTCCCCGACTGTACTTATAATGTTTAAATATAGAACGTTACATTGACCGGAAGCTATAGATATACAATCTTTAGTTATAAATGTAGTCAATATTTCTGTAAAAAGCTCAGACTAAAAAGTCTTTATTTTATTAAAAACAAAGTAAAAAGAGATGTATTACCACCGAAATAACCAAAGAAGTTTTATATCGTCGTGAGGGGGGGAAGCGGGGTGCAAGTCTGAGTTTTACCTATTTATATAAAACTAATAAAAATATTGGTCATACATTTACCGGTGAAATCAAAGCCAAATCTCTAATATAATTAACTTTCCCGTAAGAAAGAAACGCAAAAGTGTATTTGCAAAAAAAAAAAAAAATTCTACAAAACAAAGTACCGACTCATGTTCCAAATTTAATAATGTTATGTAACGAAACGAATGATTGAAGGTTAGGAGAAAGCGACCGTTAAGGTGCCGTGCGTTCAACGAAAACTATCGAATTCCTTATTCGAACCTTATTCGTGACGCGTTACAAGGTTCAAAATGATTCGCGCCAAATTTGTTACTTACTGTGTTCTTAATTTGTACGGCAGCGCGGGAATCATGGTTTTCAAATTATTATTTTTGATTGCTTTTAATAAAAATAAAGTAATCGATAAATCCCATCGAAAATACAATTACGCAATTTTAGATACAATTTCCATATAAGTAGATGATTGAAAAATTAAACATATAAATATTAAAAGGTGTAGTAGAAGTATGTTTGCGATTTTTTTCTATCGAGCGAAAAATGCTTAATCGTGTTTCGAATCGATGTAGTCCCTGCAGAAAGGTCTCAAGATTACTATTTATATTTTTTGGAAACCATATTATTATAAAAAAATGCGTTAAAGCGTTTCAAAAACTCTGTTCATTGAACATACTGCGCCATAACTTGGTTCGGTTTGGATACGGCAACGTTTGTTAAGGCTATGTCGTATAGAATTGTGTAAGGTTATACTTATACATATAGATATGTAGCGAATGCTAGGATCTATTGTGGTTTTTCAATGATTCGCGAAAGAAATCTGACTTAGGTAATATAATATAATAAATGCGAAAGCATGTAAATAGTTCCAATTTCACACTGAAACAGCTGAACGGGTTTGCGTGAAATTTGGTAAGTAGATAGATTAAACTAAAACACTTCCAATTTATTAAGGCTTTCTATACTGTGGATGAATTCCTTAACATGAAATATTATACAGGGTGTAACAGAAAGGTGTGATAATACTTCAAGGTTGGCTTTTACCCATCAAACTGAACAACTTTTGTTCCACAACTTTGTTGAAATCGCAAAGAAATTTTCAGACTTTTCATACAAACTTGGTTTGCCAGCTGATCGATTTGTATGAAAAGTCCCAAAAAAAATTGCGATTGGATCAAAGTTGTAGAACAAAAGTTATTCAGTTTTATGGGTAAAAGCCAACCTTGAAGTATTATCACACCTTTCTGTTACACCCTGTAGATACGCCTTATGACACTCAAAAACTTGTGTATGACATTAATACCTATCTATTTTAACTACTATTAATTAAACCATATTGTAAAATAATATACATATTTTTTAATAAGTATCAAATACTTTAATTTCTAATATGTAAATATCACATGACTTGTAATTAAAACTTTATTAGGAGTACTAATAAAGATTATAATAATTTTAATTTGAACAAACACTGGCTTAACACAAAGGGTAATTTTTATCCTTATTTATCTTTATTTTATCTCATCTTTATTTTTTTTAAATTTTTATAATGTGTGTTTATTATAGTAACAAACAAACTTGATAAATACATATCTATCTATCTTATAATATAAGCCAAAACATTGCTCCAGTGTGGGGCTAGTTCGCCTTAACAATGGATGAGTAAGCTAAGGCGTAAGACCACTTTCTCCGTGTTACTATGGCGTAACGTTACGACATAACACGTTTTTTTCCGAACCAAGTGTTACACATCCTGTTAACTGTATTAGACCAGGTTACACAGATGTGAAGCATGTCATATTAAAGTACAAATATGTCAATTTATCCTTACTGTCTTAATAATATTATAAATTCTAAAGTGAGTGTATTTGTTTTTATTTTACGTTGTAATGGAGTTGTGTCTCCGCACGTAGCGAGTTGTCGTTCCTGCAGGTTCAGACAATACGGCCACAAAATAGACACAGAAGGTCCGCTCAATACAAAACACTAAAATCGTAAGCATATACATGCTTATAGAAATATACGGTCGTTCGAGGCAAGGTCACGCGGCAAAGTATCACAATAGTATCGTGACCTTGCCTATAATGACCGTATACGTCTATAAGCATGTATATGCTTAGGATTCTAGTGAGCGTATTGAGCGGACCTTCTGTATCTATGTATTTTGTGGTGAGGCCGAGAGGGTGGCGCAGGTCCTGGGCAACCCTGCGCTCCCATAATTATGTCCCAGGCGACGCAGTGTCTGTGATCGGGCTACTTAGTCACTAAAAACAGTGCATCCGCGACACTGACCAATAACTTTTATTGATCTAGCATTAAGATGTAATAGAATATGACTTTTTTTTTTAATGTGTTGGAGGGAGTTTCTTTAGGGCCCGCCGCGCCGTTTCTTCTCACTCCGCAAACACTTCCCGAAACGGTGGGTATACGAGTTCCGAGTGGTAGGAACCTCGTATTAGGTAGATAAAAGAATGACGTTCGAAAAGTGTACACTGCTACCTACTTCGAATAAAATACTTTCATTTTCATCGTCTGCCATAGACGTCACAGGCCAATGATGATGAATGTGGAGTTGTGGATCGACATGTTTTTACATAGAGATAATTGACGGAGTGGGAAGTGACATATGCTACATTTTATCCTGTATTACTCGTAATATCGAGTTCCTCGGGATTACACCGGGAAATCAAAAATTAAGCATCTTGACACAGTAACGTTATTTTTAGCTAAAACTACTCAACAGAGATAAAGGGTGAGGAACAGTATAGGATATTTGCAGCTCGCGCACTGCGCACCCTTAAACTGCTGTTTTCTAAACTATATCTACGCGAGCCGCAAAAGCTAGTTACTCAAATTTAAATAGCTTATTATCGTATAATCGGACGTAGCTAGTGAGCTTAGTACAGCTTTCGTGATCACGGCGATGACAAAGGTTAACTGAGTATAGACATGGTCATTTTCTGGATGGGTATGACTGTTAGTGTCATTTATCTAGACGTTTCCGTGGCTCGAAAGGCACGTTAAGCCGTTAGTGCCGGTTGCTATCACTAGATGGCCTTTTAAAACAATGTCAGAGGCTTAGATCAAATCAAAAGGGTTCAGAGGCCATATGGGCACGGCTTAAAAACTTCTGACAGCGGTTGACTCCTCAACCTCCACCCACCCGGACCTCAAACTAACTAAACCCCACAAACTCCACCAGTTGGCCCCGTGTGTGGAATATGGCCTGACTGGAGATGGGTTTTCCCGGGCATTTTTAGTAAATGCCCAAAAAACGTCCGTTTACGCCTAATAAATGCCGAATTTACTAGCCGTAAATGGACGTTTATTGGGCATTTACACTCAAAACGCCTAAAAATACCTGGGCAAAAACCCATCTCTAGGCCTACTCACTCGAGGTATGGGAAAACATCCGTTCTCTAGCAGTGGGAAGTTTCGAAACCCAATACTCTTTGAAACTAATGAAAACACTACAGTTTACTTACGTCCCAATTCTTCGAAAAACTTCGACTTTTCTCCCTCGATGTTCAAATTCAACAGATCCTTGTCTCCATTAGTCACAGATACTTGCAATTTTGTGTCACTAGGCACTTTTTCAGCAAATTTGGTCACTTTATCCTTTGGCACCAAATTTTGGAATACTGAAGTTACTTTTGGAACATTGGCCGATTTGAATTTCAAATTTTTCAACTGTCCGTTGTCATCCAAAATCGTGATATCTTCATAATTGTTTACAGCACCCTCATTTTTACCGAAATTTTTCAGAACATTAGAATTGAAATTGGTCTCTTTTATAAACTTAGCTACTACTAAATTATCGTTGTTTTTGAGTAAATTTTTTGTGTCAAATAAATTAGTGTTAACCACTTCGTCTATCTCATCCGTGTCACATCTTACAAGCACTTTTCTAAACGAAAACTGTATCACAATTAAAATTTTCACCATTGCCAGGATTTTATCGTACATTATTTATTGTTTTTACTTATTATTTATAACATTAGCGTTGCTTATTACACTTTCACAAATTGTTATAGAAACTTTTTGGTAACAAAACTCTTTGGTTGCGGAAAAGTTTTTAAAAATGGCGACGACGCAACGTCGGTTTGACAGCTGATTGAGCGTTCCAAATTTGAGAGCGAAAGTGCGCAAGCGACGCGTAGGTATTGAGACAAGACAGCAAGTGACCAAATTTTGAAGTTCGAACCGTTGTTGACGACAAAACCGGAGAAATGTATTTACATAACATCTTCTTACACTTGTAATACAATAATGTTTTTTTGAAGGAGGTAGTAGAGCATATTTTTGAAGCTTGCACGAAGCTGGATTAGTAAGTACTATTATCTAATCTGTGGCTGGATGCTTGTTGCAGAGTATATTACCTACATAGTAAGTACATAAATAGTCTAAGACCTCATTACTTAGTATTTTTTTATGTTTTACATGCTCACAATCACAAGTTAATTTAGAATTGGAGTGCATTTATTTCACCAACAAACTTTTACACAGTTTAGCAATAAAGTATAAAATGTAAAAAAATACATTTCTTTAATAAAACCCATCACAGCTTGCTGCGCCCGCGTTGCGCCATTTTCTTGAGTTCCTTCCGCAGTATCTTGCCGCTGATGCTCTTAGGGATCTGCTCTAGGAACCGCACGCCACCTCGAAGGTGCTTCGGGTTCGATAACTGGAAGAGGTAAAGTGTAGTTCAAGGTCAAATTATTTATTTGCAAGAACATAGTAGGTATAACGGTGTTCTTCAATCTACAATATAGTATTTTATATGTCCAACCATAACCAGGTATGTAATAAATTTACAACCCAACTGCAGAAAATATTCGTTAAAAACTAAGTGCTGTGCTAAGTACATCACCAAGCAAATGTCGTTTTAATATACCTACCTAGAGGATCGGTTAATATGCCACACGATAAGAAGAAGAAAAATAGAATTATTAAGAAAGTACACACCCTTTCCGCCACAAACGTTTTAATATCCTCCTCGGACACATTGGCACCGGGTTGTAGTACCACGAACGCTAGGGGCACCTCGCCCCCGGTCACGTGTTCGATTCCCACCACCCCCGCGTCCTTAACGCCTTCGTGTTGTAAGAGTGTAGCTTCAATTTCCGCTGGAGGCACCTGAAAGAGTAAAATCTCACTATAACATTATCTCACTATGATATAATGTTACTATGTGTTTTATCTCTTTTGAATCCTTTCTTTCTTTATTCTTCTTACTTTATTCTTATTTTTGCATATTTTATTTACAGACATGACATTGTATAATTCATTTATTGATCTAGCATTAAGATGTAATAGAATATAAGACTTTTTAAAATAAAAAAAATGTATTGGAGGGAGTTTCTAGGCCCGCCGTTTCTTCTCACTCCGCAAACACTTCCCGAAACGGTGGGTACGAGTATACGAGTTCCGAGTGGTAGGAACCTCGTGTTAGGTAGATAAAAGAATAACGTTCGAAAAGTGTACACTGCTACCTACTTCGAATAAAATATTTTCATTTCATTTCATTTCATGTATAATTTTATCTCACTATAATATTGTAAATGCGAAAGTGCGGATGTTTGTTTGTTACACTTTTACGCCTAAAGTACTACAATTATTTGGATGAAATTGGGTTGATAGAGCTAGAAGCACTGGGTTAACATAAGACAAAATTTTTATTCCGATAAATGCAAAGTTCCTGTAGAGAGAAAGAGAGAAAACATGTTCTCGAAACATAGCTCATTCTAACCTAAACAAACTCATTCTATGCTTTTCATTACTCCCAGACCAACATAGACCATCTATCCTATACACATATAGGCTTCAAACTCATACACCTGAAGCATCAGGAGTTAACACGTTCATCATATTCTACGACATGCCCAGGATGACAGATAAGTCCTTCTAGACTCCCAACCTAGCAGAGAGCCATACCTGGTATCCTTTATACTTGATCAGCTCCTTCAGCCTGTCAACCACGAAGAAGCATCTATCCTCATCATAGTATCCAATGTCACCGGTTTTGAAGAACCCTTCATCGTCGAAGTCATCTGTGACCTGCCCCATGTAACCTTTCATGACTAGGGGGCCCTTAATGCAAATTTCTCCGCGCTGGTTGGGTCCCAATGGTTTTCTGGTTTCAAGGTCTGCAATCTGAAAAATGACAATCTGTTGACTTCTCTTTTGCAAATTTCATATCAGACTTCGGAGGTCATGTCGATTCCACTGTACTTTATTAACTCAAAAACTCAAAATGTATTTTTATTTCACCCGGCGAGAGTGTGGCAGGGTATGTCATACCCATCATGTTACTTATTTGCGTGTATTTTTTGTTTGTGACCTTCCAGCCTGTTGTTGCTTTGAGTAGCTGGAGTTAAATAGATACGGGAGATGATAGTGGCGTTATCCCAGTGTTGCAGCAGCCTGCGCTCGAGTTATACGCTTGCAAACTGCAACATATAACTGGTGTACATATATTTCGTGACATTAAATAACATAACTTTTTTTTAAGTTCACAAATTTTGGTACTTAAACTATCACCTCTTAAAAATATATTAAGTAATATAGTAGTTTAACTTAACTTTAAACAGAAAAGTAACATAGTAGTTTAACTTAACTTACACAGATCCAAGTAAGTACTACAATCGACTTTGTTGGTGTCATGGTGAAACACAGTAGTGTCCCTAAAAGACCGGAGCCTGTGGCAGGGTTCACTACAGAACATTTACCGGAAATCATTTAATTTGAGCTCAGTAGAACGATCGGTGCAGCAATAATTTATGCTTATTAGTCAAATATAATAAATAAAGTATATCTAAGGAAATTCTACAGAATAGGACATGAATATGAGTATAAATTATAGATAAATTAAAAATATATATGAATATATAGATTTTTATTTTAACTTACTTTCGTGAAAATAACGGGAAAAACACCAAACGAACTGATTTCATCCGTAACTTAGGCTTAGCTTTAGTTAACAAACACCTGAAGTTACGAAAAGGCAAAAAAAAATCCGATATATACAGGGTGTAACAGAAGTGTGTGACAATACTTCAAGGTTGGCTTTTACCCATCAAACTGAACAACTTTTGTTCTACAACTTTGTGAAATCGCAAAAAATTTTTTGGACTTTTCATACAAACTTGGTTCGCCAGCTGATCGATTTGTATGAAAAGTCCAAATAAAAATTTTGCGATTTCAACAAAGTTGTAGAACAAAAGTTGTTCAGTTTGATGGGTAAAAGCCAACCTTGAAGTATTGTCACACACTTCTGTTACACCCTGTATACGTCAGAGAATCACTTCCCAGATCAACGAACCACTTTCATCGACTCAAAATGTTCCTGGTCGTTATATTATTTGCAGTGATTGCCTATAAAAAAGGATCAGATGACAAAATACTCATGTGCAAGCTGTGAAAAGGCTATATGTATGTAGCACGCAACCATTTTTTTTAAAAAAAAACTGCACTGTTTTGACCTCAAGTTCCTAATATGTTCCTAATATATTTTTTAAGTTTATATAGTTAGTTATTTCATGTTCTATTGTATCTTTAAGTTTTTTTCATGAAACTTGTTTTCTTAATTTTCCTTTGTAGTACAGTGGGAGCGTGAAAATTTTCGTTGAAAATTCATATTGAATTGTTTCCAGTTAAGTAAAATATAAAAATTGTTGAAATGGCGCAAATGTTTTGTTTCCAATACGTTATAATTTAGTATTTTTATTATAAAAAATAATTCATATAAGAATCAAGATTAACAGTCAATTTTGTAAACGGGTATATCATACCCTGCCACATACTCCTTGTTACATTTTTTCACCACACTCTCGCCGGGTTAAGTAGATGATTTACATATTCTTTTAAATCGTCATTTTTAACCGACTTCAAAAAAGGAGGAGGTTCTCAATTCGTCGGCTTTTTTTTTATTCTACCTAGTACAAAGGAACTTGTACACTCAACGTTATCTAATGCACATATGTTTACAGTATTAAACCCATATTCAATTCTATGTTCAATTCAATATATTTTTATTAATTAATTCACTATATTTTTAATAAGGTAAAGGCACCTATTAACGCGGTATACAAAATCGGCATCAATTACCGATGTATCTGATATTTTTGTATTTTAATTTAATAACAACAAGTTTAACACAATACAATTTGGGACAAGTTTTAACTTGCAGTATTTTACATCGAACTCACGGGCGCTAGTGGGTATACCATAGAGCAAATGGATCAAAAACGATAAGTTTGTCTATCGACAGCGCAGGAGCAGGTTGTGTCCATACAAGTACAGGGCAATTTATGTAAGTTCACTCACATTTTTGTTCCGTAATTTTTAAACGAATATACTTTATAACTGACTACGTATATTGTTTTCTTGTTTTTGTGTTGTTTTAGGAGTATTATCTCATACTTTTCATGGTGAAATTTTGTATAAACACGTAATAATATTGAGAAATAAAATTCGCGGTGATAGATGCTTAATATTGGGGTATAACTCTAAAACCGAGGGTACCCTCGGTAATAGATAATTTTAAGGATCCAGATATTTTGCTTATAATATTCAATTTTCGTCTCATTAAGTAGTGAACAGTTCTTTCTTCTAGTTCTCATGTAATCTAAAGCTGAAAAATCTATTGCTGATGTATTCAAAATCCATTAAAACTCATTATTTTTAAAAGAAAGTATAGAACTTGAAATCTAATTTTTGTACTGGGTGTCAAAAATGTCATAAAAATACTTGCAATATTTTGACAAAAGATTCATAATACAGAATCATATCTTGTGATTAAAAATATTGTTTCTTAGGAAAACTGAAATCTCTTTTTGCGAAGTGACACCAAAAATCCTACTTAAATTCGTTTTTTAACGGTCGGAATTACATTTTAAAATATTTTATTTTACACTCATTACCGCGGCATACCTCGGTAATAGATTATATCAGAATCTATTAACGAGTGTACAGTACTCGGAAATACAGTTTTCATAAAATCTATCACCGAGTGATGAGGCAAACAATTCATATATAGGGTTCCGTTACTAAATAGATATTACCTACTTAATATTTCTATGATTTTTTTTGAAATACTTAATGTTCCATAACAATATACAGTTTTTACTATCATGTCACTACTCTGCTGTGATTTTGAGCGATTGATCATTATTGGGCGGGGTCGTCAAAAATTGTACCTTACAAAAGAAAAATATGGATCGAAGTTTATTTTATAAAAACTAAGCTTACTTAACTTATTCCTTAAAAAAGATGTTTAATTGAGGCAGTGCATACTCGAACAACATACGAGATTAAACTTTCAATTGTATTTATTTTAAAACCATTTTAATTTTTGTGTTATTTAAGTCCTTTCTCTCTGCCCTCATATAAAATACGAGGACGCTTGTCTCCAACCTATACGCAGATGAAAAAAATTTTACGTGTAGAATTAATATTGTCCCATGTGTGACGGACTATCATTTATTTTTAATTTTTTTTTGTTTATTAAGACACTACCATCGAAATATTTTTTGTTGCTCCAAACTTTCATATTTCTTCCGTAAATGTAAAATTTTTCTGATATCGAAAGTAGTTCGGGAGTAAATGGAGCGTGTTGATGCGGGCAGTCTTTTGGTTCGTCAAAATAATGAAAAATCCAGAAGTGAGTTTACATAGTAAGTATATGAATTTTTGTATTTGATGTCATCAAAACTTTAGGACTTGCAAAGGAGTAACGAAATTATAAATTGATTCACGGTTCACGCTACAAATTGCTTTTGAAGGTTGATTATAAATTATAAAATAATTAAAATTGAAAGTTTAGTCTCATATTATTATTATATGTTGTTTGAGTATCCACTGCATCAATTAAATATTATTTATTTATAGAATACATTACGTAAAGCTTACTTTTTACAAAATAAACGACAATCCATACTTTTGTATTGTAAGGTACAGTTTTTGGTGGCCCGGCCCTATTGTCGAGGATCATTATTTCCCATCCCGATATCGTACTGCTCCCCAATATTGTCAAAAATTTGATCAGAAGTAGTTTACGCAAGTCCTGACAAGAAGTAAAACCTATTCTTTATATATGAAAATGACTCTTGTGGTGTTCAGCCTGTGCTGAATATTCAAAAGGAGAAACAAGTCGTCGTCGATTGGGTTCACTATCTTAGTAAATGTAGATTTCCAGTCACAAAAGAACAGTTACTTGATACTGTAGGTCTACTATGTCTAGTCATTGTGTACAAGTCACTCTCCTACATTTACTTCATTTAATCATGTTAATTATTAATAAAGTTGAACTCAGTATTGTATTTTATTAAGTATATTTTTTATACGGAATCATCTGGACAACCTGTATTATTTTTCTTCTATACTCGGTAATAGGGGATACATGTCGCGGTATTAGATAAAAACGTAGGGCATGCCTCGGTAATAGGGCACTTCGGATTCTTTAAAAAAAAATATGTATATAAATACAACGCTTAAAAATAACTGAAAAAAACGAAGAGAAGTACAAAATAAAAAGTCTTTAAAACGTTTAAAAAATCCTTATTTGCCGAGAACTGACCTGATTCCATCTATTTATGACCTAGACCTATATATTTCACTCTAATGTCAAACTTCCACAATTTACCACGGTAATAGGTGCTTTTACCTTAAACATAGCTTACACGTCAAGGTTAAGTGTAATAATGATTAAATTATACATTAATTATTTAATATAAATTGATAAATTTGATTTGATAAATTGCAAGGTCAAGTCTATTGAATAGAATGCTTTTTTAGTAAGAAATGTTTTAAATTGGGCAACAAAGCTTGAACAGCTGGGGGCATTTTTCATTTCGTTGGGGAGTTTATTGTATGGTTTAGGTGCAATAACTCGTGAAGATTTGTCGGTTTTTACTAATCGAGTTGAGGGTATACACAACCGTTTGCGGTGTCTTGTTTTGAAATTGTGCTGTTGTCAAATCAAAATCGATCAAAAATATTTTTTATTTAAGTAGATGGTTTACACATACTTTCAAATCGTCATATTTTTTCTACCTAGTTGACCGAGTACATACTTCTGGTATCCTCACTAATTCACCATGGCCTAGTGGCTAGGCCCGTTTGCTTTACGTCAGGCTGTCACGGGTTCGATTCCCGTCGGGTTTCACCTTTTTAGGACTCGGTTTTTTGGTGGAAGGGTATTTTTGAGCCTGCCTGCCTAGCTACCGTCGATATAAATATCATCCTAACTAAATCAGTGTTGGCAGCATTGATTTTTTCCGGCATGGAGATAAGATTAGGTACCAGTTCTCTACTGAGTTGGGAATATTGGCAAGCCCGCTCCATCTTCGGCATCAACATCACTTACCGACATGTGAGATGATGCCAAGGGCTTACTAACTGTGAATAAAAAAAGCCTTACGGAGACCCCATGCCTTCTGAGTACGGAACTCTAAAAACTAACCTTGATAACATTGCAGGCGACGACATAGCCTACTCCACCTGGTTTGGCCAGGCGGACTTTGTCAAAGCTATCCCTCGTGACCGCGATGGACATCTCCGTCATCCCATAACCTTGCAGCACCGTCGCGTTGGGGAACCTCGAACATAAAATAAGTGCTTAAGACTATAATTAAAGAAATCAAATACAATCTATTTTACTCATATTAATATGATAATTCATAAATAAACTACAATTTGGTACATGAAAATTAAAATGAAAATGCTTTATTCGAAGTAGTTATCAGTGAACACATTTCAAAGTTCTTTCTACCTATTAAGAGGTTCTTAAAACCACTCGGAATTCGTATACCCGCCGTTTCTGGAAGTGTTTGCGGAGTGAGAAGAAACGACGTGTCCAAAGAAGCTCCCTCCAACACATAAAAAAGATACGAATTACGGCGAATAAAAAAAAAGATTTTTCAATTTTAAATTCTACTAACCTTGTACTAACGACGTTCGAAGTGTCCTTGTGGAGAGGTGCAGCGCCCGAATAGATAAACTTGACTGTACTCAAATCATAGGTGTTGGGTGCCTTACTGATGGCCACCAGCACAGGGGGTACCACTGCGACCTGCACCACCTGCAAGAGGTCACGGCTATCTGTCACAGTCCTCTGTGTCGTTGTTAATCCCTTGTTACTTCCTGGATACACCTGGATACTATACAAATCGTCCGAGTTATTTACTTACTGCCACCTCCTTTTTTAACACGTAGGAGCGAGCGAGACAACTGGACGATCACTGCATGGACCGTCACCGCATCGTACGCAAAATCAAAAATTCAAAACTCAAAATCATTTATTTCTTTACGTAGGTACATTGAGCACTCTTATAAACGTCATATCATTTTGCTGGAGGAGTATTCCAAATGTCATTATCATTAAAATAATCTATAGTCTTATAGTATCCTCTTGAACAAATACAGCGTTTAAGCGCATAGGGGGCTTTTAAAGAACAGCGGGGAGGATTATCTTCACATGTCCAGAAAAGGTTTAGCTATACTCTACAGTTCTACACGCATAGGCTTAGTTCGAATTGTTGGAGATTGTGAGGCAGCCGACCCCAATTAGCACGGTTTTTTACAGCGGCTTTCTGCAAGCCTGGTTAGTTATATCATCAGTTCTCCTGGTACGGCCATCCGACACTCCGGGTTCCAACGCAGTTTGGACCTCTATTTAGGAAAGTTAAAACACTAACTGCTCTGCTGCTGCCGCCGATGTTTCTTTACTACATTTGCTTTATTAACAACCCATTACGTCCCCACTGCAGAGGCACGGGTCTTTTCCTAAACATTGGAAATATAAGGCCATACTCCACACATGGGGGCCAAGTCCGGATTGGTAGAGGTTGTGGGGCTAGTGGCCAATCCCAGTGTCAGAAGTTTTCAAGCCGCCTATAAGGCCTCCGACATGGTGAGCGCATTATGAAGGCTGTTAAGTAATAGCTTTGCTTGCTGTGGTCTTACTAGATAACATCCTTACCTTATACCTCTCAATGCTTCTCAAGAACAGGTTCACCTCAAATTTGGGCAGGTAGACCACTGTCGTTCCAGTAGTCAAAGCTGTTACCTGCATCATTAATCCCATTATGTGGTACCAAGGAGCTATGGTAAGAAATAAAACGGAGGGATCATGTGACGGCGGCCTGGAAATTTAAGATTTTTTATTGTTATTATTAAAAATTTCATATATAGTCTTTGGCAATACATCATCTAATGTAATGACTCGATGGCTCAGTTGTCAGCGGTCTTGACTACTAATCAAAGTAATGAGCAGATTTGAACAGCTCTGTTTCTTGCTCAGGAACGTTCGGCCATACTCCATACACAGGGTCCAAGTTCGGATTGATGGACGTTATTATGGGGCTAGTAGGTAACTCCATAGGGATCGTCCATTAATCACGTGAGGCTCAAAAGGGGGGATGAGTTTCAGAAAAAAATCACGAAATATCAGAAGGGGGACGGGGGGGGGGTTGTATTGAGACATCACGTGTATTTATGTTTTCGTTGAACGCGTGATTTCTAGAGTAATTTCCAAACGTCGGACTGTTATGTAGTTTTTAACCCTTCCCAAGGTTCGAAACGGCTTCAGGCAGTCAGAAACAACCTGCAACCTTAATGTCCGTCTGGAATTTTTTATCACGGTGCTCACGGTGCTTAATTTTCCAGAATTAAATTACATTATACTTACCTATATTTAAAGATAAATACTCTGTACCAAAATAACACGTGATTTTGGGTACGGGGTGGGGAGGTAGTCTAAAACCTCATCATGTATCATACCAGGGGGGAGGGGGGGGGTCTAAAAAGTTGCTAAAAAAACATCACGTGATTAATGCACGGCCCCATATCAAAATTCACGTTCTACAGCTGAATTTTAAGAGAAGTCAAAAACTTTTTCGCAAAAGTTAGTTAAGACGAGAGTTTTTTTTTTTATTTCAACTTATTTTTTATCCAGATGTACAACTGTATCTTTAATAAAAAAAGATTTACATTGTTCTAATTTTTTGGGTGTATAATAGTTTATATAAGGTGCTACTTTATTAGTGCCCGATATTTTAGTCAGTGCTTCTACTCCTGATTCTGATCAACTTTCTCCAAGGAACTCATAGTCAAATCGCAAAAAAAAATTTGGACTCTTCATACTAATTTAGCCGCTCGGCTGATCGATTTGTATGAAGACTCCAAAATATTTTGTGCTATTTGACTATGAGTTCCTTGGGGAAAGTTGATCAGAATCAGGAGTAGAAGCCCTGACTAAAATATCGGGCACTAATAAAGTAGCACCCTATATATCGATTTATTATTAACAAGCTTCCGCCCGCGACTTTGTCTATGTGGACTTCAGAATTGGGTCAAGAGAGAAATAAAACAAGACTAACATCTGAGACAAAGTTAAAATTTCAGTTTTCAGCCATTTCTCCAGGAACCCTCGAGAAAATAAAAATCTATCCTATGTGTTAGCCGAGTGCTTATCTATCTACCTACCAAATTTCATCCAAAACCGTTCAGTAGTTTCGGCGCGAAAGTGGAACAAACCAACAAACATTCAATCATACTTTCGCATTTATAATATTGGTGAGAAGTGAGATGAAATAGGTAAATATACCAAGTTGGTACTTACAATGCACACGCAGAAAGAACGTTTAAATGTGTCAAAATAACTCCTTTAGGCAGCCCTGTAGTTCCAGACGAATACAACACGAAAAGCATATCCGTCTGCCCTTGCACGTCCACCGGTTCAAAATCCTCATAATTCACGTTTTCCCTAAGTTCACTTCCACTAAAATTATTCGGCACGACCAGATCGTCATAAAGAAGTACGTTTGGTACCCTCTCGTTGCCGAAAATGATTATTTTCTTTAAAAAATCGAGGGATTTGAATGTCTTTTCGTGCGATTGGTAAGTCGATGGGGAACAGATTAAATATTTTGGTTTTGATATGCCAGCGACGTGTTTTATTTCCCCTGTAAATATGTTTTTGTAGTTAGGACCTTATTGTGCATGGTCCAAAGCATTCTTCGTAAAACACAAGATCTAGGTCCTCAAATAATAAATAAAGTATATCGATCAAATCACTGTTATTATTATTTTCAACTCTACCCTGAATCAACCTTTATTTATTTAGCCGCCTCCATGGTCCAGTGGATAGTCTACTTGCTTTACATCAGGAGGTCGCGGGGTCGATTCCCTGCGGGGTCCAACTTTTTAGGACTTGGGTTCTTTGTTGGTAGGGCATTTTCGGAGCCCGCCTGTTAGCTACCACCATCTTATTGGAGTCTTGCCGCCAATCACCCATGTTAATGGCACTGATGTGTTCCGGTATGGAGATAATACAGCAAGTTCCCCATTGCGGTGGGGAATATTGGTAAGCCCGCTTCCATCTTGGGCATCATTATCACTTACCACCAGGTGAAGTAATGCCAAAGGCTTTCTAATATCGGATTTAAAAAACATATTTTAAATTAAATATCACAATCAGTTTCTGACCACGCTGAATACGCTAAAAACAATCGACTTCAATCGCAACAACTCCAATTTTGCAATGTTTTTGTTGATTTTCTCAAAAACTGCTGAATCAATATCGATAAAATTTATATGGGACCACCTGTAAAGTATACCCTTTTGAACAAAAAAAGAATTTTCTAAATCGGTTCAGGCGTCTTCGAGTAATCGGTGTACATACATAAAAAAAAAGATTCCGACGAATTGAGAACCTCCTCCTTTTTTTGAAGTCGGTTAAAAAGCATTGATAATAAAAGAGATGAGGTATTGAATGAATATTATTTGATAATATATTTTTGATGAAGTCAACTACCGCTTATTTGGGGAAAAATTGTCCAGATTCATAAATAGAAGCTATGTTTTTTTTCAGTTATGTGAGAAGAACCCTATATTTTTTCTGCTGAAAGTTTTAAAGGTACCTTTAGTATAGCCCACGTTAAATGTAGTAACCGCTGCGCCAGCGCACACAGCTCCTATAACAGCACCGAAGAACTCCTGCCTGTTCTCGGAGCATATAGCCACTATGTGTCCTCTTTTAACGCCTAAATGTCGAAGCGAGATAGCGAAATTCATAGCAGCCTGTGCAACTTCGCCGTAAGTCAGCTGCTCACGTGTGGTGGCATTAATCTACAAATTAATATTTACAAAATTTAAACACAAACGGTACATAAAAATGGGTACCTAGCTAATGTTTAGCATGCTATAATCGGAGTTTCCTTGCGTGATTGAATCAGAAATAAGGGGATACGTAGGAGAACCAAGAATGCGTTCCAGAACACTTTCGTGAACTATATTTTATCCTAACAACAAGACAGATAGTCAACTGTAATTATTTAAAGATTGAAGGGTCAAACTCTTGTGAGATAAATCTCGCCTTGTTTCTGGAACGAGCTCTAAAAACCGACATAGTTCACAGAATTGCCAATCTGAAGTGGCAGCACAGAATACCCAGTGCCAGTGGACGGAGCACATACATAGGCTGTAGAAAGATTTGAAACAGATGGCCGTTGGGGCATTAAAGTTCTGGAGTGGCGACCGCGCACCGGAACCCGCAGTGTAGGCAGGCCCTTAACTTGGTGGACCGATGACCTGGGGAAGGTCGCGGGAAGCCGCTGGATGCGGGCAGCGCAGGACCGGTCGGTGTGGAAATCCTTGGGGGAGGCCTTTGTCCAACAGTGGACGTCTTTCGGCTGATGATGATGATGATGTTAATTTTTACGCCAAAACCGTGGGTATAAGCTAGTTTCAGTTGTTTTGTTAAGAAAACATAATTAAATTATCTGGTTTATGTTTAGTTCCAATATTTGTGTGAATAAACCCCAGCTGTGCAAAACATTTTTCAGAATCGACTGTAGCTGGTTTTATGGAGAATTATTTGTATCGTTATTAATCGTAATACTTTTTACGAAACGGATTATCCTAAAAACATTACGATAACCAGCGGTTTACAATTATCGGCATTGATATCGTTTCATCCCTATAGTTCAAAGTTCGAACAGGGTAGTTTCATTTGTAGACTTATGTATTATTTACTATACTTCTATCTATACTTCTATCTATCTAATCAGCCCACATTGGCCCACTATTGGACCGACCCAGTAGGCCTATACCTATATAGGGTGTAACAGAAGTGTGTGACAATACTTCAAGGTTGGCTTTTACCCATCAAACTGAACAACTTCTGTTCTACAACTTTGTTGAAATCACAAAAAAATTTTTGGACTTTTCATACAAACTTGGTTCGCCAGCTGATTGATTTGTATGAAAAGTCCAAAAAAAATTTGCGATTTGAACAAAGTTGTAGAACAAAAGTTGTTCAGTTTGATGGGTAAAAGCCAACCTTGAAGTATTGTCACACCTTTCTGTTACACCCTGTATAGGCCTTTTCTTTTGCACGCCATTTGTCTCGGTCCCTCGCTAGTCTCACCCAGCAACGTCCAGCAACGCTAAGTATGTTATCCGACTAAGTTTTTCACTTACCAAACAAACTTTATCCTTGAAACTCCATATTTTCTCCAAAATAAATTCACCAAAATTCAGTTTAACAGGCACTAGATTACCCGTAGGGCCGTAAACGTAATTTGGGTTTTTAAACATTATAACTCAAAATAAAAGCAACTGTTCTTTAGATATTTATTATAAGGTATTGATAAAAACCAAAAAAAACTATAAAAACGTGTGTATGTTTCAAGCTGAATGATAACACTGATACATAGTTATATAATGTCTGTTGGTGTAGATATTAAAGTGCATTTTTGGTACAGTGAGATAACTGCAAATATGTATAACGTCAGAACACCCGGCGCCAATCGTAGATACTGATAAAAGTGATAAATTATAATAAAAGTAAAACTTTCGTATATCTTTGAGAAAAACAACAAATTTTAATAAAACCCATCACAGCTTGCTGCGCCCGCGTTGCGCCATTTTCTTGAGTTCCTTCCGCAGTATCTTGCCGCTGATGCTCTTAGGGATCTGCTCTAGGAACCGCACGCCACCTCGAAGGTGCTTCGGGTTCGATAACTGGAAGAGGTAAAGTGTAATTCAAGGTCAAATTATTTATTTGCAAGAACATAGTAGGTATAACGGTATTCTTCAATTTAAAGTATCTTATGTCCAATCATAACCAGGTAATAAAAACAAAAAAAACTGAACCGAATTACGTTTTTTTTAATGTGACAGGTGGTAAACGAGCAGACGGATCACCTGATGGTAAGCGATTACCGCCACCCATAGACACCCGCAACACCAGAGGAGTCACAAGTGCGTTGCCAGCCTTTGAAATGGGATAATATGTTAATTAACAACCCATATATGTAGTCTCCACCGCTGGGCCTGAGTCTTTTTCCATTCCTAGGGAAAGTTAGGACATACCAAAGGTAAGAAAAATATGGACATCTGAATACTAGACGTCTAGTATCCGTAGGTGCAAATCTCGGGGTCCTCCACCAAGTGCATCACCAAGCAAACGTCGTCTTTATATACTGAGAGGATAAACGGTTTTATGCCACACGATAAGAAGAAGAAATAGGATAATTAAGTAAAATACACACCCTTTCCGCCACAAATGCCTTAATATCCCCCTCGGACACATTGGCACCGGGTTGTAGTACCACGAACGCTAGGGGCACCTCGCCCCCGGTCACGTGTTCGATTCCCACCACCCCCGCGTCCTTAACGCCTTCGTGTTGTAAGAGTGTAGCTTCAATTTCCGCTGGAGGCACCTGAGAAAGTACACTTTAACCATAATATATGTCACTAATAATTTTATCCCATTATGATATTGTAAATGCCAAAGTATGGATGTTTACGCCGAACCTGCTGAAATGATTTTGATGACATTTGGTAGATAGCTAGATAAAGCACTGGGTTAACATAAGTCCAAACGCAAAACATCCTGTAGAAAGAAAGAAAGAAAGAAAGAGAGAGAGAAAACAATGTTTGTTGATTATAAGTAACACGACGATGCAGCGAAGAAAAAAGGCGAAGCGAGACTAGACGTAGAGCGTGCGAAACGAAAATTGATGGTTCTGAAATTAAAAGCCGCGGACAAAAGCTAGTATACTATGCAAATCAGAATTAAAAAAAAATATTAAACCCCAAAATAAGTCAAATTACTCGAAAACCACTGAACCTATTTTCACGAAACATATAAACTCATTCAATGCCTTTTCATTACTCCCAATCCAGCAGAGAGCCATACCTGGTATCCTTTATACTTGATCAGCTCCTTCAGCCTGTCAACCACGAAGAAGCATCTATCCTCATCATAGTATCCAATGTCACCGGTTTTGAAGAACCCTTCATCATCAAAGTCATCTGTGACCTGTCCCATGTAACCTTTCATTACCAAGGGTCCCTTAATGCATATTTCTCCACGCTGGTTGGGCCCTAAAGGTTTTCTGGTTTCAAGGTCTGCAATCTGAAAAATTCCACTCTGTTGACTTTCCATTTTTAATTCCACTGTACTTATTTAAGTCAAACTCAAAATATTTTTATTATTTCTACCTAATACAAACAAATTCCATACCACGCGAAACTTGTAAACACAACGTAACTTAATAAACTTATAGTTCAATCCAATCCAATCAAAAAAAGCAAAAGGTAAACAAACTTACTATGAAAATGACACATGTCAACGTCAGATACATACTATCTTTGTTTACCTTTTGCTTTTTTTTGATTGGAATGAACTATACAACATTAAAGTTCTTTAACCCCAACCTTTTGGTATCATCACCATTTAAACCAGCTTTGTGGCCTAGTGGCTGGACGCTTGCTTCAGATCAGGAGGTTGCGGGTTCAATTCCCGGCGGGGTCCAACTTTAAAAACTAACCTTAATAATATTACAGGCGACGACATATCCTACTCCACCAGGCTTTGCCAGTTGGACTTTGTCAAAGCTGTCCCTCGTGACTGCGAGGGTCACTTCCGTCATCCCGTACCCTTGCAGCACCATCGCGTTTGGGAACCTGGAACACATAAAGTTCACAAACCTTTGTTTCACGCTTTATAAATAAAGGAGGTTCAATTTCAGAGCCCACTAACCTAGTACTAAGGACCTTCAAAGTATCCTTGTGAAGAGGTGCAGCACCCGAAAATATTAACTTGACTGTACTCAAATCATAGGTGTTGGGTGCCTTACTGATGGCCACCAGCACAGGGGGTACCACAGTCATCTGCACCACCTGAAAGACGTCACGTCTGTCTGAGAGAATCTTCTTCGTCTCCCCAGAACCCCTTTACAAATAGTCCGAGTTATTTACCTATTACGACTTCCCTTTCTAACACGGAACTAATACGTAGGAGCAGTGACATAACTGAGTGACGACTGTATGGACTGTCATCGGATGTAACCCACAAGGGGAGGGGGGGGGGGTCACCTTTAGAGAGCGGCAGGGAGGATTATCTTCACATATCATCTAACTAAAGTGTTAGTTGTGCTCTACATAGGTACTGAAGTGTCATTTGGTATCCCAATGTACCTTTTATATACTGGTTAGAATTTGAACGCGAAGCTCTGATTTATCAACATCATCATTTTGGCCGGAAGACCTTATCTGCTGAACACACAGGCCTCCGTCATAGATTCCCACTTACAGCGATTTTGAACCGCATTAATCCACCAGCAGCCTCCTGCAAGCCTGCCTAGATCATCAGTTCACCTGGTGGGTACCATCCAACGCTTTCGTTATCAGTTTGAAGTTCAGGCTCTGAACCTCTAGTTCGGAGAGACAAAACACTTCCGTGGAGCTGAGCCGCCTAGACACTTTTTTTTTTAGACCCCAAACTAGGATTCCCTGTATTATGGGAACCAAAGACTGAAACACATACACATATTACGTTTAAATACATACATATACAGGGTGACTGGTAAATCAACGGACGCATTTAAGGAGGTGAATAAGAAGCTGATACACATTCCAAATATTTAAAAAAAACATGACCTTAATTTTCATCATTTAAAAAATAATTTTAAAGTTCCCTTCTACATTTTACTAAATACTAAGTCACGTGTATGCGGCCTCGGGCAACGACCCCGAGTAGCGGCGCGGACTCGCCACTGCGCAATTCTGCGCATGCGCGTGAGTGACTGCTCCCGCGTCTCTGCCCTGCGCCGCGCCGCGCCGGCCCTAGTCAGTCCAGCGTTGCCGGCGCGGACTTTTTGTTCCGATTTCGGAACTTTTGAGGCTTCAGCGAAACTTTTGCGGAACTTAATGATCATCGGAACTTTTCGGAACTTTTAGTGATAATAAAGTTCGCGCTGAAGGAAGCGAAACTTCCAAATTCACTTGACTGGTGTTTGGCGTAGCCAAAAACGAGACGACGGACGCTACTTTGAAATTTTTCGTCGGGCTCGCTTCGCTCGCCCTTTTTTAGATCTCAGTGTCCCAGCCCCTGTGTATCGGGACTTTTTTTCGCCACGCTCGAGACTCCCTCGCCGTCACTCTCGGCCCCTAGCCAACGGCTCTCTCCGGCAGGTAAGTTCTGCCTGCCAAGGGAGCATCTCCTCAGCCGTTATGTGACTTTCTTATGACGGCCCGACTAAGAAATATTGATTTCTTGTCGGAGGGAATGCTCCGTTGGATGGCGGCGTACTTGCGTATCCATGAGGAGCGACTCGGCGAGAGAACCGATCTGTGCGGCTGGAGGACGTCGCAGCTATCGAGCTGGGGCTTCCCAGTCACATTGTTCCCTGCCACTCCTCGCACACTATGAAAGCGCGACGAGGAGGGGGACGAGACGTGATCGCGGCCAAGAGCTTTTGCTTGGAGCTGCTTCATGAGGCCCGCCCCCCACCCCGCTCTGAGTCCTCAGCTGCCGAGGAAACTATGCGAGGGGGTTCCGCCGCTCGTTGAGCACCGGTGACCGCCCTGCTACTCCCCGGAGAAGAGGCCTTACCGCTATAGCAGTGCGACCCGCGCCTGCACCAGTGGAAACCGCCGTAGCTAACCGTGCCAGTTCCTCCAGTCGCCCCACCGTCGCCAACCAGCCGGTCGCTTCCGCCTGTGCCCCGACGCTCCGCCAAGGTCTCGAGCACCTGGTGAAGCCGGGGCCCAGCACGGCACTCCCTGACTCCTGGCTTCGCCACCACCACCGCTACGCCGCCTCTCCAGGCCACTTATGCGGCCCTGTTAAAGGCGCCGGTCCCTGCCGACGTTGCCACCGTGCCGAGCCTCTTGGCCGCCACTCCGCTGTTGTCGCGACACTCGTCGCTGCGCCTGCAGCCACCGCCACCACCCCAAGCCCCAAAAGTACCACATTGTGCAGCGGTCCCTCGGCAGTCTCGAGGAGACCAGCGGTATTAACTGGTTCTTCTACACGCTGCCAGTTGAGAGGCCTCTCAAAGTGGCCTTACGGCCTCCAGGACGGACCACGTCCGACAGATATCAGTTTGAAATATTTGTGAGCCGGTGATAGTGGGGTCTAGTACCTACCTAGATGCGAATAACGTTGTGGCGACGGCAACGCACGCACGCTGTGGCGAAAATTTTTTACTGTGAACGGAACTTTCTAAGTCAAAACGGAACTTTTCACGAGTGGTTTTGGACTTTTTTCATTTTCTGTGCCGGCAACACTGAGTCAGTCGCCCGCGGGCCATCGTAGGGGTGGCGTGCGTCCACGCGCGTCCAGTTCGTCGCGAAAATTCTGGTTTTACTTACGTAGCTGTCGCGTAGATTTCGGTGCCTTGATAGTGAGTGATAATAATGGCTTATCAGTACTCTAATGAGGATACTGAGATATGGTGTGGTGCTATGTGATGTAAGCTAGTGTTGTTAGACGTGAATTAACGTCATATTGCAATGTATCACGAATTACATAAGTTGCCGTCATAGGACTTCTTAGGAGACTTAGAGCGTTTGGCCTTCCTCCAGTTCCTAACCCTGATCAAGGACGAGGAAGGAATCCTTCGTTATCCAGTGAACCCGCACAAAGCCATTTACTTCGATTATTACCTATGTGAAAGTACGCGGAATGCAGGAAGGCATTTCCAGGTATCCCAGTGTTTGGGGTAACGTATCCTACATGAAGACGAACTCCATCCTTTCATTATCACTGTGTTATCAGCCTGTCCAAAAGATTGGCCTTAGCGACCACAAGCAGCACGGTGCACGCTGTGGCAAAGTGGTGTAAGTACCTAGGCATAGAGTTAGAAAACACAAGAATAGTTGCGTTTTATAAAAAAATATGTAACTTGTGTTTTTTGAGTGTATGATTTTTTTGTTTTATATGGTTGAAAAGTATGTAAATTATCCTATCATCTCCTTAAATACGTCCGTCGTTCAACCAGTCACCCTGTATAGATATAATACACCCAGACATAGAGCAAACAAATTTGCTCATCACAGAAATGTTTGCCCTAGGTGGGGATCGAACCCACGACTCTCGGATCATTAGTCAGGACTCAGGAGCGCTAACCACTGAGCTACCGAGTCCGTCGTTGTCTGTCTGACATTGGCATTGTAAAGGCTGCTTTAGACATTGTCTAGATAACATCCTCACCTTATATCTCTCAATGGTCCTCAGTAACAGGTTCACCTCAAACTTGGGCAGGTAGACTGCGGTTCTTCCAGTAGTCAAAGCGGTCATGTGTCCCACTAACCCCATGACGTGGTACCAAGGCGCTATGGTGAGAGATAAAACGGAGGGGTCATGTGACGGCGGCCTGGGAAATTTAAAGTTGTATTAAATATTTGGGTGCGTTTAGCTGCATCTTATCCGATATTAAATGAAGATTCTGCTGAAGAGGTTACTAAACCATATCGCCCCCACCGCTGGGGCACGGGTCTCTTCCCATACCTTGAGAAAGTTAGGCCATACTCCACATGCGAGGGTCAACTCCGTATTGATAAAGGTTGTGGGGGTAGTGGCCAACCCTAATGACAGAAGTTTATAAGCCACCTATAAGGCCTCTGACTGCTATATAATGATAGTGATGTGACGTATCACACAAGCTCAAAATAGTGCCAGTTCACTCGTACCGTGAAAATTCATAAATTATACAAATAGGAGAAGACAGACGCGAGTAGTGAATTCCTCTAGTAGACCATCCGCATAATACATACAATAAACGATGAAGCAAAATGCTTCGTGCCTAGAGATGGAATATCTTCGACAAAGGAGTGGAACTTCACTCACCTGTTGCTGTTTTTGTTACAATCAAGAGTATATCTATCTATCTATTTATTAATGGGTAAGTTGGTACTTACAATGTACAAGAAGAAAGAACATTTAAATGCGTCAACATAACTCCTTTAGGCAGCCCTGTAGTTCCAGACGAATATAACACGAAAAGCGTATCTGCCTGCCCTTGCACGTCCACCGGTTCAAAATCCTCATAATTCACGTTTTCCCTAAGTTCACTTCCACTAAAATTATTTGGAATAACTAGATCATTATAAAGAAGTATGCTTTGTATCCTCTCGTTGCCGAAAATTATGATTTTCTTTAAAAATTCCAGGGATTTGAATGTTTTCTCGTGCGATTTGTAAGTCGATGGGGAACAGATTAAATATTTTGGTTTTGATATGCCAGCGACGTGCTTTATTTCACCTGTAATTTTTGAATTATTTTATTAGTAGTTTTTTTATAGTTATAATTCATGGCTTTAGTATTCCTCGTAAAGCACCCATCTCAAGAAGGTACTCCTTAATAAATAAAGTATAATATAATAAAAGTAATCAATAAATCACTATTTGATACTTTTCTCTGATTCAACCTTTTAAACTTAAGGTAACAATCAGTTTTCTTTACTTGATCACCCTTATGTGCAAAAAAACAGTAACAGTTCAAAGATATGCTACGCTGCGTAGCTAAGGATGTGTTTGATAATCCACCAATCAGGATGGTTTATTTCCATAGCTTTAAAAAGCTTAAGCTTAGCTACATATTACATCTCTGTTGGATAAATAGTCTAACTAAAGGTACCTTTAGTATAACCCACGTTAAACGTAGTAACCGCTGCGCCAGCGCATACAGCTCCTATAACAGCGCCGAAGAACTCCTGCCTGTTCTCGGAGCATATTGAAACTATGTGTCCCTTTTTAACGCCTAGATGTCGGAGCGAGACGGCGAAGTTCATAGCAGCCTGTGCTATTTCGCCGTATGTCAGCTTCTCATGTGTTGTGGCATTAATCTACGAATAATTACAATATTAAAAAAAAATACATGGTGGTTGCGCCAATGCGCCTCTTTTCTTACGCGTCTATTCTAAATTATTATCTTTGCTTTCAATTCAATGTTTTTCAATGTCTTCTCTATCATATCGTTACCGCATCGCATCGCGAATAATAAATTAATTATAAAAACCTTTTAAAGTGAAAAGTGAACCGCATCATCCATTTCGCCACACACAGATTTATTCATACAGAGAAACTGTCCACGCAATCATCACTCCACATTCCATATTATCGTCAGTCATAAACATACACCTCATACTTCGGCTCCATATCCGTAAGTTTCATTTTCTCTTACAAATTTATTAATCTTTAAATCTCCCGCCTGGTTTGGCACTCAACGGCCAGCGGGTGAAGCCGCTGCCCGGCCCAACCACATGGTGAAGCTAAAATGTTTCGGCGTACTGTTCTCGGAGTTTCCAAAATAAAGGTTGTCCAGTTTAATGGATTAATTATTTATTTTAATATAATTAATTATTTATATTCATTATTTATGGTATGCTAATAAAGTATTGAGTATTGAATACTACAAGTAGAAGCTAACACTAGCTATTACTTCACCTTTTTGTTACACACTGTTGAATCCGAAATGAGTTTTTTTTTACCCTTAATTGATAAGCCCTTGACGTCATCTCACCTGATGGCAAGTTATGTATGATGATGCCGAAGATGGAAGCGGGCTTACCAAGATTCCCCAACGCAATGGGGAATTCATAGCGGAACAGACAGACAGACAGACAGACAAATCATTTATTCAACACAACGACACAAAAAACAAATTAACGTAACGGATAAATAATTATAGACGATTAACTTATACAGGATGTTAGGGACAGGTTTCCGAAAACTTTAAGGGCTTGCTCAGTGGACGAAACTGCACAACTTTCCACAATATTTTTTTTCAGGAAACGAAAAAAAAAATTGACTTCTCCATACAAACTGTCCAATCAAGTTTATAATTTTGTATGGAGAAGCCGTTTTTTTTTCGTTTCCTGAAAAAAAAGTTTGTGGAAAGTTGTTCAGTTTCATCTACTGAGCAAGCCCTTAAAGTTTTCGGAAACCTGTCCCTTACATCCTGTATACTAAACCTGATACTGTAGGTATTACGATAATTTATTGTACTTGTATGTTATTATAAATTATGTACCTATTATTATTTAATATTTTAATTAACACATCCTTCCTTCCTTGTTTTTTATTAGGCATTCCACATAAGTGATTGATTTCGCCAATATCACATCAATGCTGTCAAAATTGATGTTTGGCGGCAAGACTTAGATAATATGGTGGTAGCTAGCCAGGCGGGCTCAGAAAATGCCCTACCACTAACCAAACCGAGTCCTATTAAATTGGACCCGCTAGGAATCGAACCCGCGACCTCCTGATGTGAAGTCCACTAGTCTAGTCTAGTAAGACTAGTCCACGGAGGCCGATAAAAGGGTTTCAGAGACATGGCTTCTCAAGGAAGTTTTGGGTTTAATTTCTGGCATAATCTAATTATATTGAAATTGGAAAAAAAAACATACCGCCTCATTGGCGTAGCGGTATCAATATCACCATCTTATCTAAGTCTTAAACACTTCCCGAAACGTTGAGTGTACAAGTCCCGCGTGGTAGGGACTTTGTACTAGGTAGAAAAAAAATATTAACGATTTAAAAGCATGTGTAAAGCATCTACTTAAATAAAAAACATTTTGAGTTTGAGTTTGTCTTGTCGCCAAACATCAATGTTAACAGCTTTAATGTATTCCGGCATGTATTCGTTGTACCTGATAATATCTATGGACAAAAAATTAGGTCATTGAGAAAATCGAGATATAAATAAAATAAAATAAATAAATTGTAAATATACCCCCTATCTATACAAACTACGCTACGGGACGGACGAACGCCTCGCTCCATTTGTAGGATGATGTCGACGCTTAAAAGAAAAAGTTGACTAAGCGCCATATCATGTCGCTTAGTCAACTCCAAGATACAGGGAATCCTAGTTTGGGGCCAGATGACCGTGTGTGATTTGTCCCGGATATTATTATTATTATTAACCTTTCCTTTCAACCGTCGATGTATTACCAAAACTTCTAAAACTTACCAAGCAAACTCTGTCTCTGAAACTCCATATTTTCTCCAAAATAAATTCACCAAAATTCAGTTTAACAGGCACTAAATTACCCGAAGGGCCGTAGACGTGATTTGGATTTTTAATCATTATACTTGTAACTCCAAAATTTAGCTATTGCTAAAAAAATTAACAAAATCTATAAAAACGTGTGTATGTTTCAAGCAGAATGATAATACTGATACAAAGTTATGTAATGTCCGTTTGGTCCAGTTATTATAAGTGTATTTTAAGTACAGTGAGGTAACTGTATATATACGTTAGACAACCGGCTTTAATTGTAATTAAAAATGTATTCTTTTTATTTGCACAAAGTACTTTTTCTGAACCTTAACTTTAATACAACTTCATAAATCATAAATCTATCGAAATACACAAAAAATGCAGCGCGCATTTATTTTGAAAATCCTACTTTTTGGATGTTCGTTAAAAAAATAATATTTTGAAAACCGAAATTACAAATGAAAAATCATTTTTTATTTATTTAAATATTGTTGTAAGTCTCTTAAATAGTCTTGTTTTCTCTACCTAGAACAATTTTTTTACCACTCGGAACTTGGACACTCAACACTGATCGCTAATCGCGGCCAAACAAAAACTCGAAGCACTGCTGCCTTTATTAAATAATTGTACTAGGAGATATACTAACAAGTATACTACTTATGTATGCCTAATATGGTATTATGTATAAGATAAGATATACTCACGCACTTTATCGGTCAAACAACGTTCGTTTACCTATAAAGCTCAATTCACACTGGGGTCGTCGCGCGAATAACTTACTTATTCCTGTTACGCGGATATCACACTGAGGTGGAAATCGGACGGGAGCGCGGGCGGAGCGACGAAATTCGCTTGCGGCAGCGTTCCGTTCTACCGGACGGTTTCCGCCCGAATTTCGTCCGAAGCCGCGGTGCACGTCGAAGGCGCGGATTCCGCCACACCGGACGGTTTCCATCCGAATTTCGTCGTAGACAAATATCCAGACGGTACCGCGGTGTAGTGGTATACCCCGCGAATCGCGCCTCCGGACGGAGAAGCGGCGTCAGTGTGTGGTACCCTGCGAATCGCACCGCGTCTCCGTCCGGGAGCGTCGATCCGTCGTGCGAATTGCGCCTCTGTACGGAGAAGCGGTGTCAGTGTGTGGTACCTCGCGGTTTTTGAATACAAATCAACATTTAAATTGCGCGTCGAATTGCGGTGAGCGGAGCAGTGTGTTTTCCGCCTTAGAGCACCCGTCTCAAAAGCGCCAAGCACCTAAGCTATTCGCCGTAGAGCACCTATCCAGGCCCAAGCGCTTGCCGAAAGTGTTTATAAAATTGGATGGGTGCTCTGCTCTGCGAGGAAATAGCTCAGAGGCTCTTGAGGCTGTTGCTCCACGAGGAATACCTACCTCGCGCGAAGACGTATTTTTCGTAGAGCACGACGTCGTATGCAAATAAATACTCTTCGTATTGTCGCCCATCTCCGTCCAGTGTGGTTTCATTTCTAATGCCTCATTCACTGCACTGCATTCGAGTAGCGAGAACACAGAGCGAGAGCTTGGCGTTTATTGGTATGAAATTAGTTAACAACCCATAACGTCCCCATTGCAGGGGCACGGGTCTCTTCCAATACCTCGGGAAGATGAGGTCATACTCTACACACGGGGGCCAAGTCCGGATTGGTATGAAATTATGTGTAATTAAAACGTATAATCGGATCTAAATGAGCCTAGATACGGACACAGGAGCGCTCTCCCAACTCGTGGTCCCACCGCATTGACCCACTGGTGGGTCGACGAGTAATAGACTGTTTACTCGTGGTCCCACCGATTCACTCTTGACTGTTCTTGGAGGATATTAAACAAGTCCAGTAAAAATATTCTAGCCACTGAACTAACTTGATAATTAAAAAAATATTCAATATATTTTTTTACTGTTATAACATGGTGACTGTTTATACAAGATTGTATAAATAAAAACAGGGTGTAACCAGATTGGCGTAAGACCCTCTGAACAACTTTTGGTCTAAAATCTTGTAAAATCACAAAAAAATAGAAAGATGGTCAAACATGTCATTAATTTGTATGATTTTTTTTCTTATGAGGGCAGAAGCTTAGGGGCAAATAACTTTTAATAGAGTACTACTTATAAGTTTATCGGGAAGGGGAAGTACGATACAATAGAAACAAAAATGTACATATCATTCATTATATTTATTTATCAATACCAGAGGCAACGCAACACATCCATTGTTAAAAAAAAGAACGATACATTTCCCTGTTTAATATAAGTACAGACAGTAGTATTTGATTGTAAATACAATGTACGATTTCTTATATTTTATTAAAATAATTAATAAAAAAAAAATTAGAAATCGCACAATGAATAGACTTTTATGAAAGAAAGAAAATATTTTACGAAGCACCTAGCTTAAAATATTATTTCTTCATTAAAAACAAAAAAATCACTTTTTTGTAAACCTACCAACAATTCCATAAATATACAAAAACAAACATCATCAACGTAAGAACTTTAAAAAAAAATACCTAGTAAGTCTTCTCGTTTGATAAAAAAAAACAGCTCAATAATTTGAGGATAATCATAACAAAGAAGGCCGCAAAGTATACGGAACCTCAATATACTTTGCGGTTTTATTTCTTATGAGGGCAGAATGGAGGTTCGTCGTTCGACAATGGGGAAAAAAACGCAAAGCTATTTGCAGATGGCGCTACGGACGCTTGACTCATAACAACTTTCAATTAGTTCCGCGATTTTTATTATTGAGGTGTTATAAATTAGTTTTTTTTCTGTAAAATTGTTAAATGGAAAATGTATGTGACTTGGACTGTTCCTCAATTAAAGGCGAAGTTGAAAAGTACATAATTGAAAACGTAAATTTTCCCACGTCTTTTTCATCCAAGAATCTTTAGGAAATTAATGATTTCCATTATTATTGCAACCAATCGCCACACAACGCGGCATTTTTTGAATAATCTTATGTTTAGTTCACGTAAACAATTTTTTTTATACGTTTTGACAGTTAGTATGAGTCAAGGGATATCAGCGCCTCTATCGGCGAGCTTTGTCAGTTTTCTTCCCCATATCCGTGATTTTCGGCTCTCATTTATTAAGTTAGTTCTATTTTGCGAAAATCTTACACTTATTAGAACCTATTTCAATGTCATTTATCAACTTAAGTTGATAATTTAAGGTTGAATGACAGAAATCCAACAAAAATGTAAGGAATAAGACTTTGTTGCTTTATCGTCAAAATGTTAGGAAGCGATATCCACACGAATAATTATTACTCTGAGAGAAGGATAGCATATTGTATTTTTCCAAGTGTAAAAGAAACATTGTATTGCCAGATAAAATTTACCTTGGTTCTGGAACGGGACCTTGATTAATAAAATTGATTATAAGATTTTCACAAAAATACATCTCGGAGGTCTGCCTGGATTCTAGGCCAATAAGAGAGAACCACAACTGGTCTTTGTAAGGTTTGGGGAGGTCGCCTATAGTAAAGTCCAGTCGAAATTAAAATCAGTTAAATTCAACCTGAAAAACGTCATTCATATAGTCATCGATAATTATATCGCGCCAGGGCGTGACAATGGCTTTTACCCATCAAACTGAACAACTTTTGTTCTACAACTTTGTTGAAATCGCAAAAATTTTTTTGGACTTTTCATACAAACTTTGGCCAGGATTTGAACCCGGACTGAGTAACTAGACGCTTTGTAACAGAATTCAATGAGATTTCACTGTTAGATAAAAACCTTATTCTTCTTTCAAGTCGTAAGCAAGGGAATGGGGATCGTAACCACTATGAGGTCAAGTCAGCGAGAACTGTAGATTGGAGCCGAAACCTACCTCAGAGTAAAATGAGCTATTAAAATTAGAACGAATATAGATATTTATATTTTTCCATGAAAACTGCTGAACGCAAAACAATGGTATCTTCGCTTTTAGATAGCTTTTATATTGACTTCTAGTAAAACACGACAGTAACAATGCACATGTTGCGTTGCCCCCGCCCTATCTGCTTAGCATACATATACACGGAGTGAATTCACGCTAAATAACTGTATGTGTCCTTTTCGCCCTCTGTGCGCTCCAGGTATTCCTTCTCGATCAGTATGTCGATGCATTTCTGTGAACAAAAAAGTATATTAGGCACTGTGACCACTTGTGGCAGATCTCTGCTATCTGGGCAGTAATTTACACTGGCAGAATAAGCTGACGATATTAAAAAGTAGCAGAATTCGGTAGATTTTCAGATATCTACACTGATATTAGGGTTGATCTACTGTGTTTTCATTCATTTATTCATTCATTCATTCTGGCCACACGGAATTGCATTTTCCAGTAGCGCTATCCTTTTCTGTCGCTCAGAAACATCGTTCGCTAGAGCGAGAAGAAATGAGAGTGGAGCCAGTAGTGCGTTCCGAAGGTACACTCTGACAGCAACCGTTTACTCTGACAACAGGATAGCATAATATAAATCGCGTAAGTGTGAAAGAGAGGAAACGGTTGCTATTAAGTGCGCCCTCGGAACGCGGCCCCGCACTCTTATGCAACGCCAGTGCAGAAGCCACTCGTATTTTCTTCTCGCTCTAGCGAACGATGATTCTAAGCGACAGAAAAGGATAGCGCTACGGGAAAATGTGATTCACAAATCATCAATCAAATACACATAGTGAGTGTATCAAAATCGGTGTAGGACGTGTTAAAACATATAAGCTATATAGGTCACAGAATTGATCCCCAGACAATAATCTGAGCTATTTGGGCTGGTTATTGGTGTCGATTCGGTTTTCAAGATTCGGTTTTCAAGGATTTGACAGGAAACTTAATTTAAGTGTTCTGTCTTTTTCTTTCTATATCGAAGAGACAAGGACAGGACGCTTAAATTAAGTTTAGTCCTGTCAACTAATTTTAATCGTAAACACCGAATCGACGCCAATGTCAGTTCAACTTGCTCTCAAAAAGGGAAAACAAATGAACTTAAAAAACTTTGTTTCGCGCTTAATTTCGCGAATATTTGTAGAACTTTGCACTTTGCCAAGTTTGTACGGACGTCTTTTTATACAGGGTGTAACATTCAAGGTGTGCAATATTTACGGAGGTGATTAAGCTCTAAAACTGAATACGAATCACTAAAAAAGTTGGCATGTTAAAAAAAATATTTTCGAATGATTTTCAGAATAGGTAACTTTTTTCTATCGACTTTCGATAATAATCCCCCAACGGCGCGGCTCAAGGTCGCGCGACTACGCAGCAGCCCATGCGCGCATCACAGAGCAGATACTTTCAGTATTCTAATGCCACAGAATAGTTAAAATGATACAGAAAAAATAGGTTAATTAATTCAATTTAACTTTAATCATGAATTTGATAAATTATTCGTAATAAATAAATATTCATACAACTTCTCAACAAATATTGCACACCTTGAATGTTACACCCTGTATTTATTATTAGGGATGGCAAAAAGCTGACGGCCCGCCCACCTGGTGGAAACTGGTTACCGCCGCCTGCGGGCATTTGCAACACTAGGGGTGCTATCAATGCCTTGCCGAACCTTCGCAATCCTTTCCAATCTTTAAAGACTTATTTATTACCTTTATGACAGGCACACGCGGCTTGAACCGCGAGGAGAGCTGGTTGAGCACTTCCACCACCAGGTGCTGATGCTTCAGGGTTTTCCTCGTCTTCATTATCCTCACTATGGCGGCCTGGAACGAAATAAACAAGTTAACTGGGTTCTTTTTTTTATTTTTGGTCTTTATTTTATTTTTGATTCGTTTATTTTTTGGTTTGAAAGCAAACAGACGCTTACAAAGTAGGGTCACGCTGGGAAGCGAGAATACTAGACCGCGGAGCCGAGTAGGCGGTTGTTATCTTCATCTAGCGGCTTGCGTGGTTGCATCGATCACGCAGGTTAACTGACTACAGACACGGTCATAACCTGGACGGGTTTGACTGTTAGCGGCATTTATTTCGACCGCTTCCGTGCTTCGCAAGACACGTTAAGCCGTTGGTGCCGGCTGCTACCGCTGTTAGAGGCGTTATAGGCGGCTTGAAAACTTCTGACACTGGGGTGGCTACTAGCCCCACAACCTCCACCAAGTGTAGAGTATGGCCTAAACCTTCCCGAGTTATGGGAAGAGACCCGTGCCCCTGCAGTGGGGACGTAATGGGTTGTTAACATACAGAGGCCAAAGGCGGCTAAAACTGAGATACCAATTACCAATTGAGGGTAAAAAAAAAAGTGGTATTATTAAAGTTCGTTTAGTGGCGACCGCGCACCGGAAGACGCAGTGTAGGCAGGCCTCCCACTCGGTGCACCTATGACCTGGTGAAGGTTGCGGTACGCCGCTGGATGCGGGTAGCGCAGGACCGGTCGGTGTGGAAATCTTTGGAGGAGGCCTTTGTCCAGCAGTGGACGTCTTTCGGCTGATGATGACGATGATGTTTATTACCTGTATAAGCATCTTTCTGTCCTCTTCAATGTGCTTATGCGTCGCCTCCTGTTCCACCTTGAGCTCAGTCTTCAGCGGTATGTTGATGTTGACGCGAAGTTTTTTGCTGTAAATAGTAATAAAATATTGATGTTCTTATTAGTTATTTTATTGTAGAGGATGAAAAAAGGGCTGACGGTCCACCTAATGGAAAGTAGTCACCGCCGCCTCTGGGCATTTGCTACCCCAGAGGTGTTATCAATGGTTTACCGAACCTTGAAAAACCTTTCTTTACGCAGGTACTAAGTTTCTTTTGCATTTCTATTAAGGTTAAACGTTAGTGCTCCCTGGTTGAAAAAAATATGTTAGAAGGCGTTAATTTGACCATATTTTTATATAATAATAATAAATAATAATAATATTTTGGTTTCTCGATTTAAAATTGGCTATGAAATAGGGTGACTGACGTTTTACCTTAAACACGCAAGATTTTATACTCCTTTAGATATAATGATTTTGACATGGATATAACAATAATAAATGAAGGGTCCGCTGCAATAATGATGAATGTCCAAAATGATTTTAATTCTAAGTAAGTGTGTCATTCGTCATTTTTTCACCATTTGTAAACTTAAAACCAAATTATCTTAAAACAAATAAAAAAAGGACATTCATCATTATTGCAGTGGACCCTTCAAATAGTGTTTACATTTTATTTCAATACCTAAAAAAATGGAATTTAGATTGTGTTTGAGGTTACTTACTTCTTATACTGCGTGTAGAGCTCGACCACAGACGACTCGGAGAGCTCCGACTCGTGATCTTGACACACCAGCAGTTTGGCCTTAAGCAGGATTTGTAGCACCTGTGACGCACAAAAACAATAATTTTAAGAATAATAAGAATGAAAAAGTTTTTATTGCCAAGTCAGTTCACACACACATACTAACAATTAAGACCTCTTAACCTATGCATCATCATCTTTATATCAAGGCAGAAGAGTTCCACTGTTGGACACAGATACACACCGGCAAATTAGCAAAACACAAAAAAACACGACTATGAGAACAGAGCTCAAATTTGTATAAGTACAAATAAAACAAAAACAATTGCATGTGTAGTGATGTTCAGCTGTTTTATCAATTCAGTATACTTCGTTATAAATTTAAATTAAGTGAAAACCAGCCAGCAATGTTGCACTAAAAGAATATTTGTTTTTTTTTTGTGTTCCGCTAAATTAGCCAGTGTGTATTTCTGTCGTTTCCAGATCATAAAAAGACTGGCCAAATCTTTGAGGAGGTCCGAAAAACAACTCTAGGTTAAGTTCACGGGGCTACGTTGACGGTTTTGTAGGTATACGCACAAGATATAAGCTAATCTGCCCACTGATGGCTTACAAGTATAACTTTGATAGCTTTTATCTCAGAAACGTGACACTTTAGGAAGTTTCTGTTTATATAATTATTGTTTATACTACACCTACTTAGGAAGTATCTTAATACTTTATCGAATTTGAGCCAGAATGTACGTTATTACTGTCGTACAAATATGCGGGAAGAAAACGCGCTGAGCGGGAGGGAAAAGTGTATGAAAATCCATTACTAATGTGCTTTTATTTTTTTAATTTTGGGTAAGACTATGTCGGTAAACTAAACGTAAAATTTAAAAAGTTTTTGAATTACTGGCCACTAGCTTCTTCCGAACATTATTTTGAAAAAAGAACATGTGTTTTTTATTTTCCTCGTAGGTGCAGTAAAAAGCACTATGTATCACTCGGAAAAAACTGCGATTCCCAACTCGAGTGCATTATGCGCCTCGGGCCTCAAACTATATTCATGGATAAAAATATCGACTCAAGGTTTGTTGCACGACTTTTGAAAAAATAACTCTATCTAGCAAAAAAAACACTAAATCAAAGTTCAAAATCTGCGTGTTTACTCTTTATGGTTTTAGTTTGGTGATTTTCTAGTTTTTTGTTTTTTCTATTTAGTAGTTTTGTAGACTGAGTTCTTTTTTCAAAAGTCGATCAACAGATTTTGAGTCGATTTTTTAGTCTACCAGTGTACATCTCTCGTTGATAATCGGTCACTTTCTCGCCTTGAAGAACAATGTACTATTGTATCACTGCCAGCTATCGAGTCATCCAAGTTTCATTGGTGGCCGCTATTTTGCAAAAAAATATGTGGCGGACAGTAGGAACGTAGGGTGTATCTATCTATCTATCTATCTATCAGCCGAAAGACGTCCACTGCTGGACAAAGGCCTCCCCCAAGGATTTCCACACCGACCGGTCCTGTGCGGCTCGCATCCAGCGGCTTCCTGCAACCTTTACCAGGTCGTCGGTCCACCGAGTCGGGGGCCTGCCCACACTGCGCCTTCCGGTGCGCGGTCGCCATTCGAGAACTTTACTGCCCCAACGGCCATCTGTTCTACGGGCTATGTGCCCTGCCCACTGCCACTTAAGGCTAGCGATTCTGAGAGCTATGTCGGTAACTTTAGTTCTCCTACGTATCTCCTCATTTCTGATTCGATCACGTAGGGAAACACCAAGCATAGCACGCTCCATCGCCCTTTGGGTGACTTTGAGCCTTCTTATAAGGCCCATAGTAAGCGACCATGTCTCGGATCCATATGTCATCACTGGCAACACACACTGGTCAAAGACTTTAGTCTTGAGGGACTGCGGACTTTAGGGTGTATCCAGCCTTCATACTAAAATATTCCAAGATTTCCAAGTCCATTTATTGTAAAAACAAGTTGCAAATAGAGTGTTAATCTGTTCAGTTTAATATCTGAACTTTGCAGGAAATTGAAAAAAATATTGTGTAGATTGGATTTTTTCAATACTTTTCCTGTATTCTGTACTTGATTCTGAGTAACCCCTTAAAATTCCAAACGCGCTTTTTAACACCGTGAATATCAACTGACCTGTGACAGGTGACAGGCGGCGCATGACAAGTGACAACACAAATTTACCTGTATGAGGAAGTCGCCCTTGATGGCGGTGTGCTGCTCTAACTGGCGGACAGTCCACGTGGTGTTCTCGTTGTATTGAAGCAGCACGGCCATCTGGAACGTGCTCGCCTGCAGCGTGTATCTGTGACAAGTTGAACGTGACAAGTGACAATTGGCGCGTAACAAGTGAAAATATTATATAGGTTCATTTTTAGAATCATTTTTTTACCTTCAAAAGAAAAAAGGGACCCTTATAGGATCACTCGTGGGGTGTCTGTCTGTCACAACCAATTTGCTCTAAATCTACTAGACCGATTAAGTAGAATTTTAGTACACATATAGATTTCTGTGACCCAAACACAGACGAGTAACCTAAATATGTAAATGAATTTCGTGTGTAGGGGCCAACTTTTGGGGGGCCAATCAGGACCCTTATAGGATCACTCGTGGGGTGTCTGTCTGTCACAACCAATTTGCTCTAAATCTACTAGACCGATTAAGTAGAATCTTAGTACACATATAGATTTCTGTGACCCAAACACAGACGAGTAACCTAAATATGTAAATGAATTTCGTGTGTAGGGGCCAACTTTTGGGGGACCAATCAGAAAATTAAAAAAAAATTGCAAACTGTACCATTTGACATATCAAAGGAAAGGCCTTATCTTACTAATATTATAAACGCAAAAGAATGGTTGTTTGTTTGTTCCGCTTTCACGTCGAAACTACTTAAAGGATTTGAATGAAATTTGGTAGGTAAATAGATCAAATACTGGACTAACACATTATTAGACTATTTTTTGTTCCAGGAAAATGCGTGGTTCCCGTAGGATACCTGACAGACAGTCATACGCGACATCCACGCGGGCGGAGCCGCGGGCTAAAGCTAGCTGCTATCATCATCATCAGGTGAAGGACGTCCACTGCTGGACAAAGGCCTCCCCCAAGGATCACCACATCGACCAGTCCTGCACTGCCCGCATCCAGCGGCTTCCCGCAACCTTCACCAGGTCATCAGTCCACCGAGTCGGAGGCCTGCCTACACTGCGTTTTCCGGTGCGCGGTCGCCAATCGAGAACTTTAATGCCCCACCGGCCATCTGTTCTACGAGCTATGTGCCCCGCCCACTGCCACTTCAGTTTAGCGATTCTGTGAGCTGTTATAGATGTAATAGATAGTTACCTGTTGACGAAGCAGTTGGTGACGAGCTCGCCCTTGCTCATGTTGTACAGCCAGTTGAGCTTCCGACCCGAGTGCTGCGATGAGTAGAACGTAGTGAAGCGGTGCACGGACCTCTCCAACTGTCATATTCACAAATAAAATTAAAGACAATTCGTGACAAGTATCATGTCACTCATGACATGATACTACTACTTTGTTAGTGCCCGATATTTTAGTCAGTGCTTCTACTCCTGATTCTGAACAACTTTCCCCAAGGCACCCAGTGTTTTTTTTTAAACCACATGCAAACATTTTTGGACTCTTCATACTAATGTGGCCGCTCAGCTGATCAGTTTGTATGAAGAGTCCAACAATTTTTTTAAGATTTGACTATGGGTTCCTTGGGGAAAGTTGATCAGAATCAGGAGTAGATGCACTGATTAAAATTTGAGGCACGACTAGATTTACAGATTTGGGTGTTTGAAGTCGAGGAACTACCACATCAACCAAGCTCCATCTGTAAAAAACTTAGTCTCATTTTTTTTGTAAGAAGGGGTATTTTGGCTATCAATACCGTAGAGATACAGAGAAGTGTCACAGAATTCTGGTACATCGATGACTGTCTCCCATAAGTTTTTGAAGCGTCAAAAAATTTGGGACCTCAGTCAAGACTTGATATTTGGTTCTTGCACCATGAAAATGCTCAAACCACATCGAGCTGGTCTAACTACCATCTTTCTCGAGGAATTAGATTCGGTCGATTAGGAATTAGAAAGTTGCTCAGTCATTCTCCCCATAGTCCGGACTTAGTGCAATGCGATTTTTCTTTGTTCCCCTACGTAAAGAAGCAGTTGAAAAGGCGAAAGTTTTCCAGTCACCCAGAGCTACTAGAAGAAGCGTTTAAATCAATTTGCGCTAACATTCCACAGTCCTTTTGGACGGAGACTTTTGCCACTTGGTTTGAGTGTATGAAGGCTTGTAAAGCCACTGAAAGTGATTGTTTCGAAAAAAGAAATACTCTGTAAGAACGACAAAATTTATGTAGTGACCTACGTACAACCACATAAATAAATATCCAGGGCAAAACAGCTCAATCGGAAACCGGGAAGTGGGTCTAATTTAACAAGTTTTTTTTACATAGTTACAGGTGAAGCTATAAAAATGCGTACCTCTGTGGGCAGCTGGAACGAGGTGGACTGCTGGAAGGGCCAGGACCCCGACGACAGCACCTGGATACTGAAGTCGATGTGTAGAGGCTGCTCAGAGCTGTTAGCCATGTGCTTGCGGAAATTCTCGTTCAGATCCTTAGATACGCCTATGTCCTGGGGGGAGAGGTGAAGAGAAATTCAAAATTATGTACTACGTACTGGTCAAATGAATGGAAAACTGACTGAAATTATGTTTTAAGTAGATGTGATGCTTTACACATCATTATTTTTAGGGTTCCGTACTACAAAAGGAACCCTTATAGGATCACTTGTCTGTCACAGATTCAGATAAAAAAATATCCAAACCGATTAACCTAAATGAAATGAAATAATATTTATTCGAAGTAGGTATCTCTGTACACTTTTCGAACGTCATATTTTTTAAATAAATAAATGAATAAACTAATTTTTATTCTTTGTCTTATTGAATTCGGCGAATAGTGTACAAAACTTCTTTAGTTACGGACTGTGTGCTTTTAAATTTTTGAGTAATAAAGTGGCAATGTGAAGGAATATCAGTACTCACCTGGAACATCCTCTGCAATTTGCTAGTGTACTCGAAACCGCACGCCTGTTTCAGTTTTGAGATCATGGAAGCCTGTAACAATCACCAGATAGATATATTTTATCATCTATCAAAAACGACATTTTGTTCCAAAAATGTTTCAAATACAAGACGTTACGTCATAGTTTTTCAGCGTCATTAATGGACCGATTTTGTGATGTTTATTAATTAAAAAATTTAAGATGATGTGAACAAATACAGTTTTTTTTTTACTTTCAGTTGCAGAGCAATCTAGTGAACTTTAGCTTATATTGTAATTAATTTTTGATCTAGTCTTTTTTATATCCTTAATTAATAAGCCCTTGGCATCATCTCACCACGTGATAAGTGATGATGATGCCGAAGATGGAAGCGGGCTTACCAAGATTCCCCAACGCAATAGGGAACAGGCTATCTTATCTTCATGCCGGAACATATCAATGCTGTTAACACTGATGTTTGGCAGCAAAACTTAGATAAGATGGTGGTCTCTAGCCTGGCGGGCTCAGAAAATGCCCTACCACCAACCAAACCGAGTCGTACAAAGTTGGACCCCGCTGGGATTCGAACCCGCGATATGTGATATCTGATGTGAATCGAGCGGATCCCACCATTAGACCACGGAGGCGGTCATAAAGCCTATTGTCAGAAACGGCAAAAAAGTGACGCATGATTCATTTCTCCATTTAATGAAATTCCGAAACATACTCAAAAACTCAAACTCAAAATGTTTTTTATTTAAGTAGATGCTTTACACATGCTTTTAAATCGTCATTTTTTTTTCTACCTAGTACAAAGTCCCTACCACGCGGGACTTGTACACTCAACGTTTCGGGAAGTGTTTGCGAAGCGAGAAGAAACCTCGAGCCCAAAAGAAACTCGCTTCAACACATTTTTTAAATAAAATCTTAAATTCTATTACAATTCGTGTCAACAATAAAATTGTGAGCTGGAGGATCTATACATGTCCATATATCATTGTCATTTACATAATCTACTATTTTGTAATACCTTTAGAGCATAAACAATTTTTCACATGCAATTTAAATTTCTTTTCTGGCAAACTAGTTACATTTTCGGGTATTTTGTTTAAAATCTTACACACAGCCCCATAAATGACTTCTTAACTTTACTCAGTCTCGAATAGGCAACATCAATGTTATTAATATTTCTTAGATTTAAATTGTGTCTGTCACTGTTTTTATGAAACAAGTGCAATTTTTTACGTACATACAAGATATTTTCGTATACGAATTGACTAGCAACAGTAAGAATATTAATTTCTTTAAACTTATTCCTCAACGACTCGCTAGATCGCATCTGGTAGATTGCGCGAATTGCCCTTTTTTGCAAAATGAAAATCGTTTCAATATCAGCCGCATGTCCCCAGAGTAAGATTCCGTAAGACATTATACTGTGAAAATAACTAAAATAAACTAGTCTCGCAGTACCTACATCTGTCAACTCTTATTTTCTTAACAGCATATGCAGCTGAACTAAGCCGTTCTGCTAAGGTTTCAGGTGTGGGCCCCATTGCAGTGTAGCATCTAAAGTTATACCTAAGAAAACGGTCTTATTTACAAAGTCCAATACATTATTATCTACAATTACACTGTTTACAATTTTTTTACATTTGGTAATGAGAATTTTATGCATTTTGATTTTTTTTGCATTTAAGAGTAGATCGTTTACAGTGAACCACTTTAGAATCTCTGAGAGTGTTGTTTACTTCGTCAGTTTTGCTTTCTTTCCTGTCAGCCTTAAAAATAGGGAAGTATCATCGGCAAACAACACAATGTTTGACAAATTTTGCACCATAAATGGCAAGTCATTTATATATGTAAGAAAAAGAAAAGGGCGTAATATAGAACCCTGGGGCACGCCCATTTTAACCATAGAGCCGGATGAATTTGTGCCATTTACTTGGACTTTTTGCGTTCTGTTGCTTAAGTACGAATTTACAAGACTGAGGGCCCCGTCATCGACACCGTAATGCTTTAACTTTATAAGTAATGTATGATGTTCAACGCAATCAAATGCTTTAGATAAATCACAGAACACTCCTATTGCATTTTGTGATTCTTCAAAAGAATCATAGATGTTACGAATAAGAGATACTCCTGCATCGGTTGTAGATCGACCTTTTATGAAACCAAACTGTTGTTTATGCAGAAGATTATTTTCATTAAAATGTTGTAGTAATTGGTTAAGCATAATTTTTTCAAAAATTTTACTGAGTACTGGTAGTTCAGAAACTGGCCTATAATTTCCCGGATCAGTTTTGTTACCAGACTTATATAGGGGTATCACTTTACTACATTTCATTAGGTCCGGAAAGACGCCACTACCAATACTGACATTAAAAAGACAAGCTAAATATGGCGCTAAAGTCATAATTACATTACTAATTGAACTTACTGATAGTCCCCAAAGGTCTTCAGTTCATAAAACTACATACCTCTGCGTCGTCGCTAGCGGACATGTGCTGTACAAGTCGTTTTGCCAACATCTTGCTGTAAAACTTTTGGAACACATCCTTGTCCTCAATGTATTTGAATACCACCATCTGTGGAAGATATATTTTTTAATAAGCTTGTTAAATCCAATCTTAGAATACTATAATAAAAAGGCGCTTTGCATGTGTGAAAACTGAAAAGAAAACTTTATTTTGGAGCTACATACAAAAATTATAATGTACAATTGACTGCCACTACAGATAAGATTGCCACTTAGTGAATTTTCAACTACACTATAAATGAATATCTATTGGCCCGTCTAAAGGAAGATTTACGAGTATTCTTAGAAAGACTTTAACCTAAGTATGTACCTACGAGGAGGGATCAAAAAGTAGTGAGAATGAGATAGAATACAATGACTATTGATATCTTAATAATTTATTTTTCTACATAGTCTCCGAGTCTCTCTACACACCGAGTCCAGCGCTTTTCCAAGGCTTCAATCCCTTTAAAAAAAAAGTTTTGTCTTGGTCCTGCAAAAAGCTCTCCACGGCATCCATCACCTCGTTATCGTCTTCGTACCTGTTTCCCCTTAAGTATTCTTTCAATTTGGGGAACAGATAAAAATCGCTAGGCGCCAGCTTGTTGAATGGCAGCCATCGCAACTGCCGAGCTGTGCGCGGGTGCGTTGTCGTGATGAAACAGCACGCCCTTTCGAAATTTCCCTCTCCTTTTCTCTTTGATGGTATTCCTCAACTTGGGAATTAATGCTGCATAATATTGGCCTGTAATAGTGGTTCCACGCTCCAGGTAATCAATCAACAATATCCCTTCTGAGTCCCAAAATATTGAGGCCATAACCTTGCCAGCCGATGCCACGGCACGAAACTTCTTCGGGGTCGGTGATGATGGCCGTTTCCATTGTGAAGATTGCTGTTTTGTCTCGGGATCAAAATGATGGACCCATGTTTCGTCCATTGTTACAAAACGAGACAAAAAGTTTTCAGAATCTTCTTGAAACTTGTCCAACAATCTCTTCGAAATGTCAAGTCGATTTTGTTTCTGACTGTCTGTTAACATTCTCGGCACCCATCTTGCGGAGACTTTTCTCATATTCAAAGATAGTTTTTCAATATGGATTGAATACTTCCATATGAAATGCCCGTTTCTTGAACTAAGTAACGGATTGTAACTCTTCGATCGCTCAATACAATTTTCTCGACTTTAACAACATTTTCTTGGGTGACTGACGTCGATGGGCGGCCGCAACGATGTTCGTCTTCCGTGCTCGTTCTCCCTACTCGAAATTGAGAAGCCCACCTTGCGACAGTGGAATACGGCGGAGCAGACTCTCCTAATGTTGCCTCCAAATCGCAGTGAATCTCTTGCGTCGTTAACTTTTTTAAACAGAGGTATTTAATAACGGCTCGCACTTCGTTTTTCTCCATTTTCGAGAACACGTTCTGACACGAAGCAAACAAATGACTACATACAGAAAAAAACAAAAGAGAATCGAAAAGTTTTTCTTTATTAATATTACAAATATCTGAGCTATGCCTGCCAGTATTCATTTTTTTTTCTTACCAAGGAGTATATATATCGTTCTCACTACTTTTTGATCACTCCTCGTAATAATAATAATAATATAAGTGTTATAATGTAATTAATGCTATTTATAGAAATAAGTATACCATTGTAAACTGACTTACCTAGTGTAACATTATCTTCTACAGAATGAATAAATGTTTTGATTTGATTTGAAATGAATATGAACATCTTCAAGTCATGTTGATTAATCAGTCAGTGTCGCTATTGCTCTAGCCGTGATGATAAGTCAGTCAGTGTTAACTTACCACTTGGTTGAGCGTGTCTTCCAGTTCCGCCTCCTCGGGATTCTTGCTGGACTTCTTGAGCAGAAGGTCGCAGTACTTGGCAAGAAGTTCTGGACTCTTCGACGAAGAGTTCGCAGCTTTTGTGACCGCATTACCTGGCGGTGGTGAAAGGTTCAAATGTGCTTATATAAATGTGTTACGATTAATGATTAAGATATTAGATTTGTACAGGGTGAAATTGAAATCGTGGAACAAATTTTAACTGTAGTTTCTGGTCATGGAACTGAACAACTTTCTCTAAGAAACCAATTCAATCGGAGCAAAAAAAAATTTGGACTCTTCATACAAATCGATGACCTTGATAGCGAACTTTCTATGGAAAGGCCAAACAGCAGAAACCACAGTTAAAATTTGTTCCACGATTTCAATTTCACCCTGTATAATTGAGATCGGTAAAGTAATCAATAATTAATCTTGTGAGCCGCTGCATGGCCAGGTGTGGGTCTTACTTAGCTCGCCCAATCAGTTTTGAGGTAGTAGATTTCAGAGGCGGGCGTATATCTTGCAGAGAGCGAGAAAAGAGCGCCCAGACGTTACCCAGACAGTTCCTGTTTGGACTTACGCGAAAGCCGCACGTTTAAGTGTGTGTGTATATTTTAACGAATAAACGTATTTGTCGTGGGTGCGACTGCCACCCAGAGCTTTCTGTGACGAGCAGATTTGTTTGCTCTGTGTATGGGTTTATTATATCTATACAGGATGTAACAGAAGTGTGTGATAATACTTCAAGGTTGGCTTTTACCCATCAAACTGAACAACTTTTGTTCTACAACTTTGTTGAAATCGCAAAAAAATTTTTGGACTTTTCATACAAACTTGGTTCGCCAGCTGATCGATTTCGTGTGTGTGTGTGTGTGTGTGTTTTTCGCGCACGCGCACGCGCACGCACACGCACACGCACGCGCACGCACACGCACACGCACACGCACACGCACACACACACACACATTTGTTTCAGTCAATGTTTTCTTTTGTGATACTACTTAATTTGTTCAAATCAAGTTTTAAAATTTATTATTGTTTTTAAATAATTCTTGTGTTCAGTACGTTCTATCTGATATCTTTAAGTTTAATCATATGTATTAGCCGCATTAACATAACCGGAAATTATAAACCAACCACCACGATACAGGCAAGTTGCCTAGTGTGGGGTTTGAGACATCATACTGTATTTCGTAATGCATTGTTTGTTTCGTAATTCGACTATGTGTAAGCATTTTATGTACTCGCTGATTTTGGTTGGTTAATAATAAACTGGACATCAAAAGAACAACTTGTGTTTGTGATTTCAACGACTTAGCTACCCACAACTTCAAGGACTATTCACGAACTATTTCATGGCGACCCTAGCCAGTGCTGCAAACTATAAATAAATAAAGAAGATATAATTTCCTACAAAACTACGTAAATTGGTGATTTCAAAAAAACACTCAGTGATTCATAAAAAATAGTTAAAAAGTGCTAAAAATGGGAAAACAAGGATCAAAACATGAAGATGTTATCATTGCACAAAACGCAAACGGAGCTGCATCAGCCAACACGAGTCAATCTGAAGGTTCCAATGGAGTCAGCATCAACCAGATCCTGTTGATAGTAGTTGTCGTCTATGCCACTGCCACTGCAGCATACTTCCTGATGAAAAAGTGCAGACAACAAGCTGTGAAGACTCTGAGGCGCGAGCTCAACACGATGACCATCAGCGCTATCTCCAGACCCGACCTGGCCACCACATCTGTCTGAGAAGATCTACAAAGCCAACAACTCCAGAGCCGTGAGACAACCAACTCAAATCCGAGACAATAAAGTTATAGAAGTATTCCTATATCAAGTAAGTTATAATGTAATTTGTCAACTATTTCCTAAAATTGCATAATTTCTAAGTTAAATAATTAATTAATTAATGTAATAAATTAATTAACAAAATCCCTAATTAAATGAAGTAATATTAATATTAATTTGTAATGCCTATAAGCGAGCTTACATCTATTGAAAATAAATTAAAAGAAATTAGGGAATATTTGGTTAAGATCGGTCCTGGTCGTAGAGTTACTTCTGAGACAGCTCAAAACAAGATATCCGAGGCTCATGATGTGTATGCGCGTTTACAACTTGCAACATCAAATATTCAAGAAAAAATTGAAAAATCTGAGATAAGCACCGAAATAGTTCCCTCTATCAACGTTTTAATAAAAAATATTCACGAAATATACAATAAAATATTAAGTCAAATTTTAGAAAAACCATCAGAAAATAAAGAGACGTCGCATCAATGAGTTGCGACGTTAAAGATTACGTGACAAGATGCAAAAGCTGTCAAATACAAAAATATTCGAATAGGAATATTAAAGAACCTCTTACTATAACCTCTACAGCTAGCTCAGCATTCGAGGTAATTAGTTTAGATATAGTGGGCCCAATAGATATAGATAACTATAATCATAAATATATTTTAACCTTACAGTGTAATTTAAGTAAATTCGTAGAAGCATATCCACTTCAGCGCAAAGACGCCGAAACAGTTGCTAGAACCTTAGTAAATAAATTTATCTTAAGATATGGTATACCTAAAAAGATACTTTCGGATAAAGGTACTTCCTCCATAATGTTGGAAGTTTGCAAGTTATTAGGCATCGAAAAAATCTTTTCAACACCATACCATCACGAAACTCTAGGATCTATAGAAAACATGCACAAACATTTAGGTGCTTATCTCAGGATCCAATGTGAAAATAATAATTCAGATTGGAGCGAATGGTTGCCGTTTTGGTGTTTTGCCTATAACACCTCCGTTCATACTGAAACGAAATATACACCTTATGAGCTCGTCTTTGGAAAATTATGTAACCTACCGAGTAATCTGACAAAAGAAATAGAACCAATGTATAATTTTGATGATTATGTAATAGAACTTAAATATAGATTACAGAAGGCGAATACTGATGCTAAAACAAATTTGTTAAAAAGTAAGGAATTAAGAAAAATAATGTATGATAAAAATATGCATAGTATAAAGTATAGACCAGGAGATTATGTTTTATTAAAAAATGAAACAGGCGGAAAATTAGACAGCATTTATAATGGTCCTTATAAAGTTATCGCAGATTTAGCACCAAATGTAAAAGTTTTAAAAAATAATAAGGAAATAATTGTTCACAAAAATAACACAAAATTATTCCGAAATTAAAAATAGTGAATAAGATCTTAGATAAGAATATATTTTATGTGTGTTATGTCTTATAAACTTGTAATCTAAGAATTAAGATTTTGTACTGTAATGTGTATTTTTTTTCTTTGTGATGGGGTGTGTAGTGTACCTACCCCTTTCTTTTTCGGGGGAGGTGAGACATCATACTGTATTTCGTAATGCATTGTTTGTTTCGGAATTCGACTATGTGTAAGCATTTTATGTACTCGCTGATTTTGGTTGGTTAATAATAAACTGGACATCAAAAGAACAACTTGTGTTTGTGATTTCAACGACTTAGCTACCCATAACTTCAAGGACTATTCACGAACTATTTCAGGTTATTGTCAATATTGTAACTCTGTAATGTACTATATTCGGGAAATAAAAATTTACTTACTTACTAAATCAGTCCACCTATCTATAAATAAGTAACAACACACTCACTGTTAATAAACTTCCCGCAAGCTTTGTCCAAGGCGGCGACGAAACCAGAATCGTTGTTGAACGCGACCATCACTAGAGCGTTGTATTTCTTGTGCACCTCCAGTATTGTCGACACGTATACTTTGGGGTCCTGGAATAAAGCGGGAACTATTAAAAAATGGTGTACTACTAGGTCTAAGTCACAAATAATATGTGTGTTAGTGAGACATCGAGTGTGTCAACTGAGGTTTTAACGAGGCAGCTAGTCTGTCAAAGAAGCAATGATAGTGTCAGTGAAATAGCAAGTGTGACAATGAGGTGACAAGTATGTCTGAAAGGCAGCTAAATGACGAAAGTGTACATGGGATGAATGAATAAGGAGTGTACCAGAGAATCATCGAGTGTATGAGTAAGGCAACGAATTTGTAAATTGACGTCTGATTGAGGCAGGAAGTCGTCTTTACCAGATACCAGCAAAGTGCGTCAGTGAGGACTCGAGTTTAACAATTGAAGGTTTAATGTGTCAATGAGGCATCTAGTGCGTCATGTGTCAGTGGGGCAGCCAGAGTGTCATGTGTCAGTGAGGCAGCCATGTGTCATGTGCCACGTGTCAGCTGTCGCTCACCGTGTGCGCGCTCTCGCCGCACTTGTCGACTGCCTGCAAGCCCTGCCCCTGTATATGTTACTCCAGTGTGACATGTGTCAGCGAGGCAGCCAGTGTGTCATGTGTCAGTGAGGCAGCCAGTGTGTCATTTGTCAGTAAGACAGCCAGTGTGTCAGTGAGACAGCCAGTGTGTCATGTGTCAGTGGGGCAGCCAGAGTGTCATGTGTCAGTGAGGCAGCCAGTGTGTAATTTGTCAGTAAGACAGCCAGTGTGTCAGTGAGACAGCCAGTGTGTCATGTGTCAATGGGGCAGCCAGAGTGTCATGTGTCAGTGAGGCAGCCAGTGTGTCATTTGTCAGTAAGACAGCCAGTGTGTCAGTGAGACAGCCAGTGTGTCATGTGTCAGTGAGGCAGCCATGTGTCATGTGTCACGTGTCAGCTGTCGCTCACCGTGTGCGCGCTCTCGCCGCACTTATCGACTGCCTGCAAGCCCTGCCCCTGTATGTGTTACTCCAGTGTGACATGTGTCAGCGAGGCAGCCAGTGTGTCATGTGTCAGTGAGGCAGCCAGTGTGTCATTTGTCAGTAAGACAGCCAGTGTGTCAGTGAGACAGCCAGTGTGTCATGTGTCAGTGGGGCAGCCAGAGTGTCATGTGTCAGTGAGGCAGCCAGTGTGTCATGTGTCAGTGGGGCAGTAAGAGTGTCATGTGTCAGTGAGGCAGCCAGTGTGTCATGTGTCAGTGGGGCAGCCAGAGTGTCATGTGTCAGTGAGGCAGCCAGTGTGTCATGTGTCAGTGGGGCAGCCAGAGTGTCATGTGTCAGTGGGGCAGCCGAGTGTCATGTGTCAGTGAGGCAGCCAGTGTGTCATGTGTCAATGGGGCAGCCAGTGTGTCATGTGTCAGTGGGGCAGCCAGAGTGTCATGTGTCAGTGAGGCACCCAGAGTGTCATGTGTCAGTGAGGCAGCCAGTGTGTCATGTGTCAGTGGGGCAGCCAGAGTGTCAATTGTCAGTGAGGCAGCCAGTGTGTCAGCCAGTGTGTCATGTGTCAATGGGGCAGCCAGTGTGTCATGTGTCAGTGGGGCAGCCAGAGTGTCATGTGTCAGTGAAGCAGCCAGAGTGTCATGTGTCAGTAAGGCAGCCAGTGTGTCATGTGTTAGTGAGGCAGCCAGTGTGTCATGTGTCAGTGAGGCAGCCAGTGTGTCATGTGTCAGTGAGGCAGCCAGTATGTCATATGTCAGTTAGGCAGCCAGTGTGTCATGTGTCAGTGAGGCAGCCAGTGTGTCATGTGTCAGCGAGGCAGCCAGTGTGTCATGTGTCATTGAGGCAGCCAGTGTGTCATGTGTCAGTGAGGCAGCCAGTGTGTCATGTGTCAGTGAGGCAGCCAGTGTGTCATGTGTCAGTGAGGCAGCCAGTGTGTCATGTGTCAGTTAGGCAGCCAGTGTGTCATGTGTCAGTTAGGCAGCCAGTGTGTCATATGTCAGTGAGGCAGCCAGTGTGTCATGTGTCAGCGAGGCAGCCAGTGTGTCATGTGTCAGTGAGGCAGCCAGTGTGTCATGTGTCAGTTAGGCAGCCAGTGTGTCATGTGTCAGTTAGGCAGCCAGTGTGTCATATGTCAGTGAGGCAGCCAGTGTGTCATGTGTCAGTTAGGCAGCCAGTGTGTCATGTGTCAGTGAGGCAGCCAGTGTGTCATGTGTCAGTGAGGCAGCCAGTGTGTCATGTGTCAGTTAGGCAGCCAGTGTGTCATGTGTCAGTTAGGCAGCCAGTGTGTCATGTGTCAGTTAGGCAGCCAGTGTGTCATATGTCAGTGAGGCAGCCAGTGTGTCATGTGTCAGTTAGGCAGCCAGTGTGTCATGTGTCAGTGAGGCAGCCAGTGTGTCATGTGTCAGTGAGGCAGCCAGTGTGTCATGTGTCAGTTAGGCAGCCAGTGTGTCATGTGTCAGTTAGGCAGCCAGTGTGTCATTGTCAGTGAGGCAGCCAGTGTGTCATGTGTCAGTTAGGCAGCCAGTGTGTCATGTGTCAGTTAGGCAGCCAGTGTGTCATATGTCAGTGAGGCAGCCAGTGTGTCATGTGTCAGCGAGGCAGCCAGTGTGTCATGTGTCAGCGAGGCAGCCAGTGTGTCATGACACTCACCGTGTGCGCGCTCTCGCCGCACTTGTCGACCGCCTGCAAGCCCTGCGCCTGTATGTGCTGCTCCAGAAGACGACGCAACTCGCACAGACCGTCAGGGATGCGAGCGACCAGGTTGTACATGCGACCCAGGTCTGTGTTTTTGTCGCCGTCGAGAAGTTTCTGTGGAGGAAATATATTATACATAAGTATAGGTTACATACACATATAGGGATGTCTGCTTTTAACGATAAGATCGCCTTTGTACACATAATCGAATTTAAATATTGTGTAAATTACTTGTGTGCAATAAAGCATTAATACATAGTAGTGTTAACAACCCATTACGATCGACAAAACGGTCGAGATAAATGACACTAACAGTCAAACCCATCTTTAGTCACCCAAATTTAGAATCACCCATTAATACATACATACACTAAAACTGTAGTGAGTAAATTTCGCGTTGTACACACACGCTCGTATGTGTAAATCTAAATGCCCTACAAGTCACTACGGTTGAAGAACGGGACAGAGTCCGACAAACAGAAAGGGACAGACAACAGTGATAACCCAAAGTATTAAATAAAAAAATATACACAAGATAGTTGATACTCGAGCTCTAGACGAAACTTAAGTCACCTTACATTGCGGAAATTCTTCGAACTGTTTAAACTTCACGATAGCCACAAAACAGACATACATACATACAAAAAAACAAACTAAAACAAAACCAACTGACCTGGAACTCAGCGTGGAATATCTCCAGGTTGTTTCTCAATGAATACGCGATCGCAGGTCTTCGCCAGCCTCTCCATTACGGTCTCGTGACAACTCAGAAGACTATAGAAGCAGTCAACATATCCCTATTCTACACCTATTTTATTACACACAATAAATAACTCCTAGAACATCTGACCTGGAATTCGGCGTGGAATATCTCCAGGTTGTTTCTCAATGGGCACTCGGTCGCAGGTCTTCGCCAGCCTCTCCATCGCGGTCTCGTGACAACTCAGATGACTATAGAAGCAGTCAGCATATCCCTATTCTACACATATTTCATAATAACACCCTAATTAAGTTCTAGAACAAACAACTGACCTGGAATTCAGCGTGGAATATCTCCAGGTGTTTCTCAATGAGCACGCGGTCGCAGGTCTTCGCCAGCCTCTCCATAGTGGTCCCGAGACAACTCAGATCAGCATATTCTATACCTATTTTGTTATACCTAATAAAATAATTTCGGAGCACCCTAAAAATAACTTCTATGACGACTGACCTGGAACTCGGCGTGGAATATCTCCAGGTGTTTCTCAATAAGCACGCGATCGCAGGTCTTCGCCAGCCTCTCCATAGTCGTCTCGTGCAAGTACACCTGCACTCGTTTCTGTTCTTCCTGCAACCGCTGTTCTGCCTGTTAACGAGAATAAATGTATGTCAGTTTATGTTCATTGTAATAAGGGTGACATTTTAATGTAAATACATTTGATCAAAGAAATTAGATAATTATCAAATATACTTCCATCTACTCATTGTATTTATTAATTTGTTTAAAGATTAATATACAAAGGTCAAAAGTCAAGAAATCAACATATCTTTATTCGAAGTAGGTAGTATTGTACACTTTTCGCAGGTCTTTTTTTTATCTACCTAATACGAAGTTCCTGCCACTCGGAACTCGTATACCCAACGTTTCGGGAAGTGTTTGTAGAGAGAGAAAAACGTCGGGCCCTAAAGAAACTCCCTCCAACACATTTTTTCAAATATAAATCTTACTTGCTATTACATAATTCGGGTATACAACCCCCGGTTATAGTTACGTTTCTAAGAATAAATAATGTAAAAATTTATGGGTGCCTGAACTAGGATGAACCTGTATCTCAGGCAACACAATGCTTCCTTAAACCTACTTATGAGCATAATACAAAAATTATCTACCGACCGATGACCGATGACCTGGTAAAGGTCGCATGAAGCCGCTGGATGCGGGAAGCATAAGACCGGTCGGCGTGGAAATCATTGGGGGAGGCTTTTGTCCAACAGTCGACGTCTTCTGGCCGAAGGTGCGAACTCACCTTGATGAGATACTCTGTAGTAGGATTATTCCTCAAGAAGTCGGTGCTCTCTCTCGTGTAGAATCTCTCCGTGTCTTCCAGGAAGACAGCTTCGAAGGTGTCCTTGTAGACCGCCAGGTTCTGACCGCGAGCTGACGGCTCCTCCTCGTTCAGCCCCAGGGCTACGTAGCAGTTGATCACCTGGGAAGAGACATAATGCATTATTTATCTATAGCTAAAAAGCTAGTAGTTATTGTTCATGTAGTAATAACGCAACATTCCAATAGAGTAATGGGGTTACAGTACCATGTCTGAATGACAGATGAACAATCACTCTAGCTTTTACTGGGTGTACAGTAGTACACAAAAAATAAGGCGCGTCGGTAATCTTCGTTCGCGCAGACAAGAACAAACTATCGACGGAAACACCCGAAACAATCAATGCACGGTGACAGCCTTCAATCAGGCGCGATATCAATCAACCAATAGCGGCAGAGATTTTAGGAACATGTAATGGTGGATGACAATAAAGCTATTAGATTAGTCCATCAGTTTCCCGCGTAATTAAAATGTGTCTACTGCGCAGGTACATCCGTAAGCCTTATTAAATGTGTATTACTGTAACAAAACTGTGAAGTAGTATTTCAGGGTAGGCTTCTACTTATGAAACTGAATAACTTTTGTTCTACAAGGTTGTTGCAAAAAAAGTAGTAAAAAAAAATTGGACTTTTCGAGCGAGCCAAGATTATAATGAAAAGTCCAGCCATTTTTTTGTTACACCCTGTATGTAAGTACTTCATATCTTTAACTTGCGATTGGTGCCTATTTTATAATGAACCATAAATGAAAGAATTAATTGCACAGTAACCCCTTACTGATTAATAATTGATCAAATGTTATGCAAAAGTATACTCCTTGTTCTATTGCAGAAATGCTAGTCCATATTATTTTGATGACGTCATCAATATCTTATCATCCAAAGATATTTGGTGAATGGTACACAAAGCTAAGTTATTCGGTAGTTAATACTTTTGATTGTAGGTTCTTGGTGGAACATTATATCACTCATTTTGGCAAGGATTTTTCACTACTTCCACAAAAAAAAAATACTCCATAAATAAGTAAAAGAGTAGTTTTATTTAAAAATGTGGAATTAGTGAAACATTCTTGCCAAAATGAGTAAGTTATTCGGTTAAATTTTCACCTAAACAATGTCATGTATAGCGGTCAGCAAAGTCTTTGGCATATTATAAATGCCAACGAAATTGAACGTTAGTTTTTATTACACTAATACGATTTTTTTCCAAATCTAACATTGGTAAAATTAAAACATCAAAACTTGTGCTATTTAAGTTTAATTTTATGATTATTGAATAAATCGATAGATGGCAGCACTGGTAAACTAGAACGCGCTATCGCTGTCATGTTGCGATGACATAGTGCAATATGAAAACACTGCCTAGCTAACGCTTTATGAAAGATTTGTTTCTTTCCCATATTTTTGTGAGCGTGTATCGTTTACCCCTGAACACGCTACATATTATAATAGTAGAGAGGCCGATTCGTCGAAAGTGCTTTATTTACGAAGTTCGTAGGACCGAACAGTATTATAGCGACAACTGGTACCGTTGGAATCAGCGTGGCCTACTGATGCTCAAACCACTTGTTGTCGCTTTCTAAAGTGGTGGAGTGAGTATCTATGACGTAATCAAAATGGCGGCTGAACGGTTTGGTTTTTCAATATTTTCTCGAGAACCACTAAGTTTTATCCTATGTGTGTGGTATCATTTGAAAGCTATTAAAAATACCTACAAATAACATGTATGTACTTACTGTCGTAAATATTCAATTTACGGAGCTACATTGAAAAAACTGACTTTTTTCGATAAGACTGTGTGTTAATTCTTAAAATAAGTCGAAAAGTAAGGGGTTTATCAAAAATTTGGTTATTATCTTTTTTGTAGAGCGGTTCCTAAGGAATTCAAAAATGTACATGTCAAAGTTATACAATAAGTATTTTTGAACCAAGAGCCAAATACAAGACGCAAGTCGTAAAAACAAAAAACGAAATCGGCAAGCTTTGTTTAGCTATAACTATACTATGTCTGTGGTATCATTTAAAAGCTACTGAAAACCTTCTGGTTTAATGCGAATTGCGTGGTCGCGTCGATCACGCAGGTTAACTGACCACATTCGCGTTCATAACATGGATGGGTTTTACTATTATTAGCACTTATCCCGAGCGTTTCCTTGATTTGTAAAGTACGTTTGAGCGTTGATGCCGGCTTTTATCACTAGATGGTAGGTTTAGCCGTGTCAGAGGCCTTATGGGTGGTTTGGAAACTTCTGACACTGGGGCTGGCCACTAGCCCATGACCTCCACCAGTTTCGACCTGGACCATTCTGTGAAGTATAGCCTAACCATGCCTTCCCGTGCTACGAGACGGAACCCGTGCTTCTGTAGTGTACATGATATAGGTACATTGTTAAAGTGAAAAACCTACAATTTAAGGATTAGTTGCTTCTTTATCCTTTCAAATGACTGCAAAAATATCATTGAGTTTATTTGTTTCACTGAATGCAAAAATAACATATACCTAGTTTATTTATTCAAATTACTGCAAAAAAACTTTAGAAGTAGGTATACGAAACCGCACTCCACGCCGCCGCACCGAGGTCAACGCACTTGACTGGCTACATCGCCACACCACAAAGTATACATAAGAGAGTGTCCACTCAATACAAACCACTAAAATCCTAAGCATATACGTGCTTATAAACGTATACATTCAATACGTTAGACAACATAGATAATTTGAGGCCATCTATGTTCCAGCAAGTTAAAGCGCTTGAGAAACTGCCACCATCGAAACATGTTCTGGAGGTACACCTTAAAAGGGCAAATTACCAAGCATTTTGTTGGCATACTGCTGATTTGCCAATCCAGAATTTACCTAAACCCACTGATAATGGCTGGAAGTTAGAAGATAGGCAACTACGTCCGATTACATCGTTGCAAGAGCCTATCACTCTTAAAAAATTGTTTCAATCAGTTCAATTATATCTACCTATCTATCAGCCGAAATACGTCCACTGCTGGATAAAGGCCTCCCCCAAGGATTTCCACACCGACCGGTCCTGTGCGACTCGCATCCAGCGGCTTCCTGCAACCTTTACCAGGTCGTCGGTCCACCGAGTCGGAGGCCTGCCCACACTGCGTCTTCCGGTGCGCGGTCGCCATTCGAGAACTTTACTGCCCCAACAGCCATCTGTTCTACGAGCTATTTGCCCTGCCCATTGCCACTTAAATCTAGCGATTCTGAGAGCTATGTCGGTAACTTTAGTTCTCCTACGTATTTCCTAATTTCTGATTCGATCACGTAGGGAAACACCAAGCATAGCACGCTCGATCGCCCTTTGGGTGACTTTGAGCCTTCTTATGAGGCCCATAGTAAGCAACCATATCTCGGATCCATATGTCATCACTGGCAACACACACTGGTCAAAGACTTTAGTCTTGAGACACTGCGGTATTTTGGACGTGAAGATATTGCGAAGCTTCCCGAGTGCTGCCCAGCCGAGTTGGATTCGACGATTGATCTCTTTCTCGAAGTTGGACCTACCTAACTGGACTGTTTGTCCCAGATATACATACTCGTCAACAACTTCGAGTGTAGAGTCTCCAACCTTCAGAGGAGTGGGTGCAACACGGACGTTTGACATGATTTTTGTCTTATCCATGTTCATTTTAAGACCCACTTGTTGGGAGACTCTACTGAGTCCTTCGAGCATTACGCCTAGGTCCTCCAAGGTCTCAGCTATGATCACGATATCGTCAGCAAATCGAAGGTGAGTGATGTACTCGATATTGATGTTAAAGCCGAGTCATCTCCAGTCCAGAAGCTTGAAAACGTCTTCCAGTGCAGCGGCGAACAGTTTTGGAGATATAACGTCTCCCTGTCTCACCCCACGCTGCAGCCGGATAGGTTTCGAATTCTGATCCTGGAGGTGGACCGACATGGTGGCGTTTTCATACAAATACTTCAACACTTCGATGTATCGATAATCAATTTGGCACCGTTGGAGAGACTGCAACACAGCCCAGATCTCGATCGGATCAACAAAGGCTTTCTCATAGTCCACAAACGCCAAGCATAGTGGCCGATTATTCTCTTCGGTCTTCTGTATAATCTGCCGCAGCGTATGTATGTGGTCTATGGTACTGAAGCCTTTTCGGAAACCGGCTTGTTCGGGAGGCTGGAAGTCGTCAAACCTGCGTGCGAGACGATTCGTAATGACTCTCGAAAACAGCTTGTAGAAATGGCTCAGGAGTGAGATGGGTCTGTAGCTCTTCAGCAGAGTCTTATCACTCTTCTTGAAGAAGAGCACCACCACACTCCTGTAGGCGTTCGTCCCTCGAGCATGACGGAATTGAATAGCTTCTGAAGAGCTATAAGTACCGGTTCTCCACCTGCTTTCAGAAGCTCAGCCGTAATTCCATCATCACCGGTGCCTTGTTGTTCTTAAGCTGTTTGAGAGTTAGTCTAATCTCGCACAGGCTGACGTCTGGGATATCTTCGGTATAGTGTCGGGTCAATCCGGCTCTCGGGTCTTCAGCCAGATTGCTGACAGGTAAGCGTGTAGTCGTGTATAATTGTCCGTAGAACTTCTCAACCTCTTCCAACAGCTCGGGCTTGGACGATACGACTCTGCCATCCTCGGTCTTCAGCTTTGTCAGTTGGCTTTGACCAGCAGACAGACCCCTTGCGAATAGTTTTGACCCTTTATTGCGCTCGATAGCCTCTTTAATACGATTGGTATCAAATTGGCGTATATCGCGGGTCAAGGACTTGGAGATCTGTTTGTTAAGTCGACGATACTGACAAGCATCTTCAGAGGATTTAAGAATCAGGCTTCGTCTTTTCTCCATGAGCTTGCTGGTGAGGTCCGAGATACGAGATGTTCTTTTTAAACGGCTGGCTTTGAAGGCCTTATTCCCAGCCGTTTGGACAATTTCCATGAACCTGTCGTTATAATTGTCCACATTTTTGCATTCTCCTAGGCATTCGAAGCAGTTGTGCAACTAGAGTTGAAAGCTTTCGGGGTTTTGGAGTTGGATAGGCGCTGGTCAGAGCGTGGACTTCACAAGTCGACATCTTTCTAGCTTTGTTTTTAGATTCAATGTGCCTCTTACCATTCGGTGATCGCTTCCTGTCTTCAGCGAGTTTATCACAGAGACATCATTGAATATTTGCCTTTTTGTCGACAAGATGAAGTCAATCTCATTTTTTACTACGCCATTGGGATGCAGCCATGTCCACATGCGCTGTTTTGGCTTTTTGAAGAAAGAGTTCATCATGAAGAGGCCCTCCTTCTCCATAAAGCCGGCCAGCAGCTTACCCCGCGCATTCCTCTCTCAGTATCCAGTTCAATTACACTGAAGAAAATCTAGATTTGCTGTAAAGTAGGATGTATAGTTTTATTAGTTAATTATAACCTACTTAATATTTGATTTTATCTGTCAAAACGTTATCCATATAATAACTTAAGTATGTTAAGTGTTAGAAAAAAAAATATGATAGTTCTTCTTAATGTATAAATACAAATCTGCCTTTTTTAACAAAGTATACCCGTATAATACAGTAATTGACGGCTTGTTTGTAGTAACTGGTTTTTTTTTTCAATAGATAATCAATAAAATCCGACAGTGGTAAAATAGAATAGAATAGTTATAATTTTGTGATAAACGTTCAAATGTGCTTTGCGATTCACGGAAACGCCCGAGCTAAATGCCACTACTATGCTACAAACCCATCCTGGCTATGACCTTGAATATGGTTAGTTAACCTACTTGATCGATGTGACCATGCAATCCGTATTAAACCAGAAGGTTTTAGTAGCTTTTAAATGATACCACAGACATAGTATAGTTATAGCTAAACAGAGCTTGCCGATTTCGTATTTTGTTTTTACGACTTGCGTCTTGTTATTGGCTCTTGGTTCAAAAATACTTATTGTATAACTTTGAAATGTACATTTTTGAATTCCTTAGTAACCGCTTTACAAAAAAGATAATAACCAAATTTTTGATAAACCCCTTACTTTTCGACTTATATTAAGAATTAACACACAGTCTTATCGAAAAAAGTCAGTTTTTTCAATGTAGCTCCGTAAATAGAATATTTACGACAGTAAGTACATACATGTTATTTGTAGGTCTTTTCAATAGCTTTCAAATGATATAACACACATAGGATAAAACTTAGTGGTTCTCGAGAAAATATTGAAAAACCAAACCGTTCAGCCGCCATCTTGATTACGTCATAGATACTCACTCCACCACTTTAGAAAGCGACAACAAGTGGTTTGACCGAATCAGTAGACCACGCTGATTCCAACGGTACCAGTTGTCGCTATAATACTGCTCGGTCCTACGAAAATTGCCGTTTTTCCAATTGGCCTCTCTACTATAAAAACCAAAATGAATTATGATTAGGTACCCTGACAATAGATGGAAGAAAATAATAATTAGTACACAAAAAGGCGCGTCGGTAATCTTCGTTCGCGCAGACAAGAACAAACTATCGGCGGAAACACCCGAAACAATCAACGCACGGTGACAGGCTTCAATCAGGCGCGATATCAATCAACCAATAGCGGCAGAGATTTCAAGAACATGTAATGGTGGATGACAATGAAGCTATTTGATTAGTCCATCAGTTTCCCGCGTAATTAAAATGTGTCTACTGCGCAGGTACATCCGTAAGCCTTATTAAATGTGTATTACTGTATGTATATTTTCCAAAGTCAAAGTCAAAAGTATATTTATTGAAATTATAGGTAACAAAATTGGTATTACTAATCAACAGTATGTATGTACTATACCTCTATAATTTGCCTAGCATGGTGTTCAAAAATTATAATCAAAAAGCAAAATTTGTCTGAACATTAATTACAGTCAATACGAATTAAATACATTCCAATCAATACATAATAAATTATACAAATTCAATGTCAATTTAATACGATATCATAATTTCATATACATTCCAAATTCATAGTTACATTAAATCGTTAAAGTTATAATTATTTATTCATATCATTAAACTTGTGCTTGTCGTCAAAAAATTCATTTATACTATTGTAGAGTCTATCAAGTAACCATTTAGTGATTGCATTCTTAAAGTCCTTATGCCCAAGGCTCTTGTAACAGTCAGGAATGTTGTTGTACACTTTCACGACCATGTAATATATACTTCTTTGGAAAAAAGTCGATTTAGGTGTATCGCAGTGAATGAGATGGTGGTTATGTCTTAGGTTCCGTTGGAATTTCACCTTTGTCTCATATAAATGTAAGTGTTTCTTCGCAAACACTGCGACCTCTTTTATGTACAGACATGGAAGAGGGAGTATCTGATATTTTTTAAAAAGAGGCTTGCAAGAATCCATTTGTGACCAACCGCATAGCGCTCGCACGCAGCGCTTCTGTGCTTTGAACGCTTCTTTGGCGTCCACAGAATTACCTCAAAAAATCAGACCATAGCTAATTAATGAGTGTACATGTCCAAAGTATGCAAGTAATGCCGTTTTCACCGACGATTTCTGAACAATTTGCCTTATTGGATAGGCAAATCGTGAGAGTCTGTCACATAAACCAATCGGCCCCTTAGCAATGGGGAACTTACGTGAATTTTAAATTTCAATTAAAAGTTAATATGTAAATATTATAGAAAACGTCGAAACAAAAATACTGTAAAAAATCTAGCACGCTATTTTATATTTTATTTTCACTACTTTTTATAAGGGTTCAAAAGTGTGAAATTTTTGAAATGCTGCAAAGTTAGAATCTCCGTAATATTCGTGAAATGTTATTCTAGGACAGCATATACATAAAACACTCATTGAACGAGTAACAACATATTTCTTGTTCATCGCGCTTCATACATTTGACGGCGAAAAACCTATGTAGTGACGCCGCTGCATAAATATTGTACTTTTTGTATGGAGCGTTTTGGGATCGCGCTTCACGACAACTTTTTGGGATTGCAATAGCTCAGTAAATATTGGACGTAACAAAAAACTACTTTCACAAATGTTTAAGTTTTTCAAATCTCTATTAAAAAAAAAACAAAACTGTGATTTATGCAAGTTCCCCATTTTAACCCATGCCTTTAATTTAAATCGTAACTTTTAACGTAATTACCGTCGTAATTTTACGTCAATTTCGATGCCTATGTTGTGACAATGTTAAACCCATTGTCCGCCTCGCTACTCTTTGTTAAATCATGTCCCCATCACCGTTGGCTCCATCCGACAAAAATGTATGAAACTCTCAAGCCTGTGGCACGGAAACCGATAGTCGGTCCTAGCCCACTGTGGCTTAAAGGTTAATGAACATATCACTGTATGATATACATGACACAATTTGTGTTGTTATTTTACAACTTGGATACCCCGGACACCATTCATGTGTTTATAGTCTCTATGCTACGTTTTGACAATTAAAATTAACATATCACTGTATGACTGACATGAAAAAATTATCATTTTTTGTCGCACGTAATGTCAAAGCGTTGACTGTCATGTCGAAGTGTTAACTATCCTGTCAAAGCGTTGACTGTCATGTCAAAGTATTGACTGTCATGTCCAAGCGTTGACTGTCATGTCCAAGTGTTAACTATCATGTCAAATAATTTGGAAACTCACCCCGGACACCAGTCTTGTGTTTATGGTCTCCCCATTGCGTTCCCTCTCGATCAGCTTTAGCACCGCATTCGTCACTTGCTTGTTGAGGCGCTTGAACAAGTTGTCGCGCCAAGTCACCAGGGCCAACTGGTAGATCTCGTAGATACCCTGCGAGAAAGAAGTTTTTTATTTTATTTATAAATACGAGAGGCGGCTGAAAAGTTAAGGCATAATATAAAAGAAACATGGTAAGTTAAATTAAAGAAAGGTTTTCGTTTAATTCAACTAACAATGTTTGTTAGAGATTTGATCCTTATTACTTTAAAAAATAACATCCTGTACTTTTATTAAAAGTACAGGATGTTATTTTTTCGGATTCTAGCCGGTTCGATTCCTGGGTGTGACAAGGGTATTTAAAAAAATTTAAATGTAGTTTTACTCCTTTTTAAAGATAAAGGAATATTCCCATTGAGTAAAATTTGCTATTTCCAGTATTTAGAGTACTTTCCCTCTAGGTGACGTTCCAACATTCCACCCTGTAGAAATATAAATACACCCAGACACAGAGCAAACAAATCTGCTCGTCACAAAATCTTTTGCCCTGGGTGGGAATCGAACCCATGACCCTCGGAAGTAGTCAGAAGCGCTAACCACTGAGTCAGTAAATTAGTCAAATCAAATTGCTATGCTATGCAAAAGTATTATATCTCAATAAAATAATAAAACCTCTTAGCTTAAACTAAAACTAAGCTAAGTTAGTAAAGTTAGTTGGCGGATACCTTGCATCCCTCCTCGCACTCCCGCTTCACCCAATGCCGGTTGACGTACGAGCAGACGCCGTTCATAGACGTGTGTCCACGTCAATAAATAATAAAACTTAGCTTAAACTAAACTAAGCTACGTTAGTAAAGTTAGTTGGTGGACATACGGCGGATACCTTGCGTCCCTCCTCGCACTCCCATTTTGACCTTGACCCAGTTCAGGCAGGAGCAGACGCTATTCATAGAAGTATCTACGTCAATGAATAATAAAACTTAGCTAACTCGGTGGCTAAGTGGTTAGCGATCCTGACCTCTGATCCGAGAGTCGTGAGTTCGATCGCCACACAGGGCAAACTTTTCTGTGATGATCAGAATTGTTTGCTCTGAGTCTGGGTGTATTATATCTAAACAGGGTGTTGTTTTGGTCGACAACGGCCTTCTAAGGGGATGAAAGTATAAAAAATACTTGTTCTGAAAATAACTATGATATATTTTTTTTATAAATTGATTCTACTGAAAAAATGACCTACAAATTTTCCTAAAATTATCAAAACGCATGCTCGCGCAGTCAGTCAATGACGGCCGGCTCATTCACGAATTTTCCTACAAAAAGGTCAATGACACTTACATGAACCTGTCGGGAGAAGTATTCCAAGATAGCTTCTTCCTTGAACTCTTGTCTACTTCGGGCTCTATCTCGAGCATGGGATGTTTTTTCGGTAGAACACGATTTGCGGAGTTTGTAACACATTACGGCGGCGCGACGTCACTCCAAATAACTCCAAATCTCACACACTCGACTTGATTTACACCGCACGAAAAACATTTCGATAGTCGTGAACTGAGCGATGTATTAACAACTACATCGCTCAGTTCACGACTATTGAATAAAGACTTGTTCCTGATCATAGTCGTAGCGTAAGTTCACGCGCAGAGGCGCTTGCTCTCGCTGAGAAAAAGGAACGCGGGTTCGGCGCGGAGGCATGCAGCAGACTGCCCGCGCCGCAGTCGGGGCCCCTCGCGCACCCCCACACACCTCGCCTCGTTGCTAGGCAACCATTCATTGTTAAAATACGTTACGCACGGAAACAATTATTTTCTAAGATTTATTTATGAAAATTTAAGGTGCCATTGTTAAAATACGTTACGCACGGAAACAATTATTTTCTAAGATTTATTTATGAAAATTTAAGGTGCCATTTTTATATTTTTTGGCATCAGTATCATGTATACTATCACCCCTGAAAAGCTCGTTGTCGACCAAAACAACACCCAGTATATGTATGTATTTAAATGTATATGTGTATACTTCATTCCAATCAAAAAAAAGCAAAACGTAAACACACTTACTATGGAACTGACACATGTCAATGTCATCTGCATACTATGTTTGTTTACCTTTTGCTTTTTTTTTATTGGAATGAACCATATGTATATCAGTCTCTGGTTCCCAAGATACAGGGAATCCTAGTTTGGGGCCAGATGATCGTGTGTGATTTGTCCCAGATATTATTATTATTATAGAAGTATCCAAGTCAATGAATAATAAAACTTAGCTAAACTAAGCTACGTTAGTAGAGTTAGTTGGCAGACATACGGCGGATACCTTGCGTCCCTCCTCGCACTCCCGCTTCACCCAGTGTCGGTTGAGGTACGAGCAGACGCCGTTCAATACGCGCGAAGAGAACTGGTATAATTCCCATTGCTTCGTGTAGAAAGCAAGCACGTCTTCGTCCATTAGGTCTTCACCGTTCTGCGGAAAACACAATATTCACAATACAGGGTTTTTCATTTATCTCGCCAACAACAGAACTCATTAACTGTCCGTCATCTGTTTTTGCCAAATTATAATTTAAAGTATCTAATAACTGAATATGCCAAGCAACTTATTTCGTACATCATGACCATAAGTGCCAAAAAAAAATAATCATTCTCGACCACGTCGTCAAAATTTCATCATATTATGATTATATTAAACGCACTCAAATACTTTTTAAACAGCGCTCAAAATAGGTTCTTCAAAACTCATCAGCATCAGATATAACGAACGCATTTAAATTTTTTTTAAAAGCAACGTTCAAAAGAGATTATATAAACTTCCGACAAACCTTCAGCAGATTGATGAGGTAAGCCCTTAGGAACTCCCGTAGCCTTTTGTACAGCTCGAGGCCGACCAACTGCGCCCCGCCTTGCACTGGGTTCTGCAAACATCAAATGGAACAGTTTACATTATATGTACTTATTATACACCGGCTTAAAATAGAACTGGAGACTCCTTGTGCTGATGTTTTTTCGAGACATTTTCTGCCATTTTTAATGGAGGACGAGTTAAACACGCACAGCACACGTCTAAAGCGAATCCATACAAGCAAACAGTCCAAACGTGTCGCTAGAAAAATCTAAAACACTTAAAAACTTTTGTTTTTACGTAAGTTTATATACGCGCTACCGCCGCTTTGCTGCGTTAACAGATTCTAGAATAACCCAGAACGTTCTAGAATAATCTAGAAGGTTTACCTGTTTCTTCGCACTATAGTTGCTTCTAGCGCCGGTAGTAGCCACACGGCAACACGGCTCGTCGCGCTAATCTGCGTTAACAGTTTCTAGAATAACCCAGAATATTCTATAATAATCAAGAAGGTTTACCTGTTTCTTCGCACTATATAAGGTGCTACTTTATTAGTGCCCGATATTTTACTCAGTGCTTCTACTCCTGATTCTGATCAACTTTCCCCAAGGAACTCATAGTCAAATCGTAAAAAAATTTTTGGACTCTTCATACTAATTTGGCCGCTCGGCTAATCGATTTGTATGAAGAGTCCAAAAATTTTTTTACGATTTGACTATGAGTTCCTTGGGGAAAGTTGATCAGAATCAGGAGTAGAAGCACTGAGTAAAATATCGGGCACTAATAAAGTAGCACCTTATAGTTGCTTCTAGCGCCGGTAGTAGCCACACGGCAACACGGCTCGTCGCGCTAATCTGCGTTAACAGATTCTAGAATAACCTAGAATATTCTATAATTATCTAGAAGGTTTACCTGTTTCTTCCCGCTATAGTTGCTCCTAGCGCCGGTAGTAGCGACACTGCTACGACTGCTCGTCGCGCTGCCGCCGCTTTGCTGATGCCCCGATGTGCAGTAATTGTATACATGACTGTTTATAGTTGAGGAAACATATTATTTCAGTTCTGACAATCGTATTCTTCTTCTTATCGTATGGCACATTTAACCGTTCTATCCACAAGGACTAGACGGCGGTTGCCTAGTGTTGCACTTAGCATCACCCGCGGTCACGTGTAGGGCATTTAGATTTACACCTATTTTTTTACCTTATTTTTTTTACCATGAAGAATTGTGGGAAGGTTTGAAGAGAAACCACGTCTTGACAAAGGTAGGTTAATGTATTACAGATGTGTTCCGGACCGATGCAGTGGGAAAATGAACGAGAAAAATTAGTGCAAATTCTTATAAGTACTTTGATACAATCGTATTGACATAATAGTATTTCGAGAGTGTATAAAAATACGTGGTAGAATCTGTAATTTGTCCCTTATACCCATCATAATGAAGCACATTTGTTCTAGAACGATTTTGCTAAAAACTTCGATAGATTCATAATTGGCCAAACAGTTGATTAATTTTATGAGAAAAACAAATCAATTTGTCTCTTTTTTGCTTTTTTGCGAACTCCGGGTTGTCTGGAAGAAATCGCTTTTAGCGATAAGACCGCCCAGGTTGTACTAATTGTTTCTTTTTGTTTTGTATGTGCTATGTGTATTTGTTTGTAGTCAATAAAGAGTATTTGATTTGATTTGTACGAGTAAAGTATAATTATTTTTTTCCATTTCATGAGAAACATAGAACAAAATCTGTTTATTATTAGATAAAAAGAAACTTCAATTTTTATCGGGTGCTATACGAGCAGGAGTTAAAATTATAATAATTGTTAGGAGTATCTTTATGTTTTGTACAGGATAGGTAAGCTGTTTCCAATTCTGAGGAGTCTGAACCAACAAGGTTACATAATGTTGAATTATTAAAATACGAGTATAACCTATTGTAATTCGGTGAACAAGAATATAAATATGTTAAAACTACGTTTTCCATTGTACATAATTCTACGGAATAAGAAAAAGCATGAAAAGTAAAGTTGAAATGAAAAATCATATAAAATATATTAAATAAATGTAGAGCGTAAACAACACTTTTATACGACTTTTATAACTTTTTATTACAATATTATATTGAATTGAACTTTTGTTCTAAGACTATGCTAGTCACAAAAAAAGTTTGGTCATACAAATTGATCAACTGATTGACCGATCTTGTATAAGGGCTCCAAATAAGTTATCTGTAATTTTAGAAAAATCGTAGAACTCAAATTGTTCAGTATGAGTAGAAGCCGCAGTTAACGGGTCCTACAACACCCTGTAGACTCCCTATATACACCCTGTATAACAGATATGATAAAACAAGTTGTTATTAAGACCAAAAAATGACTTAAACTCGTTATTTTAAATAAAATATCCCCCAAGTAGCACATCAGCTGCATAAGAGCTGAATATTCAGCTACATGTCAGCTATTAAACAGCAATAAGCTTGACAATAGCTGGATAAGAGTTTGAGGAGACGCTAAAGGCTGGTTAAGGGCTGTAAAAGAGGAAGAAAAAACACTAGAAGCACTCTAGTACAGCCTTTGTCGTAAATTCAGCTCTTATGCATCTGATGTGCTACTTGGGCAGGGCCAAATGAAACACTGTCACCCAGACCCAAATTAGGATTCCATGTATTATGGAAACCAGAGACCGATATACATACACATATTTATGTACATACACACAGTATAAGGACATTACACAGTATGGACACTCCCTGCCGCTTTCTGAATGCTACCTCAATGCTACCTACCCCCTGTGTGACCGATGTGTGACCATTTGTCAAGGGTTTGGCAAACCAAAGCACAGTATAATAACTAAAGACAATTTTATTTTTTTAAGGAAAGAGTTAAAGGCTTCTAAGGCTATACAGCCTTCGCTTTATTTGTAAAAGTCTAGCTAACAATAAAGACAATAAGGGCTAATTATTGAATCTCGATTCAACTCTAGTACATCACGCACACACATGTGTACAAACATGAATGTATTTGTAGTAAACAATTGCGCGAAATTTGTATGTTTAAGTGTCCGGGGTGTGGTACATACATTTAAATACACAGAATTCTGAACTTTTATACAAACTGATCGGCCAATCAGCCAATTTTGTATAGGAGAGTCAATTTTTTTTGAGAATTCAATATTATTCCTTGGGAAAGTTGTTCAGTTCGTAACCTCTCGTTTATGTTTTCGGGAGTCCGATTTTTACATCCTACTCATAGTCATAGTCCACTCAAGACATCTACACTCTTTGAATTCATCAGAGAAACGTTCGTTCTGGGTGAAAATCGAACCCACGACACTCAGATCACTAGTGAGGAGCGTTAACCACTGATCCACCGAGTCCATCAAAATTACCACGCCACGGGGTGAAACCATTGGCAACTCTTTAGTAGATCGATACGTATTAGCTTGTTTATTAGTAGAATAAACAACTCGAAACGTTTGCTTCTAGAATTCATATACGCGTTCTAAAATATTCAATGTGAAAACACTGTATCGGAATGACCGAGTGTAATTTTTTTTATACTCGTTTAAACGTAAGACAATGGACTTATGATATCTGTATGATATATTAATATCTAATTAGTAATTACAATTACCAATAATGGAAACGCCCAAGCTACAATCACGATAAGATTATTTCACCGGGAGGTTATCGATAGACTCAACTCTACATCCCTTAGGCTCAAAGTATTTACTATCACATGTACTTGTTATTAGTATACGAAGTCATATTACTATAATAAAATTTAAAATAATTGACCACGCTGAATACGTTAAAAACAACCGACTTCAATCGCAACAACTCCAATTTTGCTATGTTTTTGTTGATTTTCTCAAAAACCGCTGAATCGATTTCGATAAAATTTATATGGGACCACCTGTGAAGTATACCCTTTTAAACAAAAAAAAGAATTTTCCAAATCGGTTCAGGCGTCTTCGAGTAATCGGTGAACATACATAAAAAAAAAAGATTCCGACGAATTGAGAACCTCCTCCTTTTTTTGAAGTCGGTTGAAAATAGGTACCACTATTGATAGTAAACGTCGAATAATTCGAAAACTACTCGACCTATTTTCACAAAACGTTTGTAGATAGATCGTTAAGCCATGTCGGACGGAGGCTTTATAGACGGCTTGAAAAATTCTGACACTGGGGCTGGTAACTAGCGCCACAACAATCATCGATCCGGACTTGGCCCCCGTGTGTGGAGTATGGCCTAAACTTCCCGCGTTATGGGAAGAGACCCGTGCCCCTACAGTGGGGATGAAATGGGGATGTTAACGTACGTAGCTTAGAACAACCGCGATAAAATTCGCTTCCAAGTTGTAGGGTATCTTTGTAACTAATAGTTTAGGATTAATATTTAGATGTAAGGTAGAGTTAATACGTAGATATAGTTATAATAATATATAGGTTAGCTATTAGTATAAATATAGGTGACATTTCATGAATAAAGACACTCGCAACTGAGAGCTCAACCAGCAACTACTCTTTCAATTGACTCCTCCACTGTGCACTAGACCTTCTAGTTGGGACGCACGTATCCCACAAAGTTAAAAAAACGAATTCTAATGGATTTTATAGCGACTTCAGCAGTCTCACAAAAAAAGCTGTTCAGTTTAGTTAGTAAACATTTAAATAATAATCCGGGACAAATAACACACGGTCATCTGGCCCCAAACTAGGATTCCCTGTATCTTGGGAACCAGAGACTGATATACATACACATATACTTTTAAATACATACATACTTATATAGATATTATACACCCAGACTCAGAGCAAACAATCCTGCTCATCACAGAAAAGTTTGCCCTGTATGGGGATCGAACCCACGACTCTCGGATCAGATGTCAGGATTGCTAACCACTTAGCCACCCAGTCAGCCAATATAAATAGGTATTAAATAGGTCCATATTGTACTGGCCTACATTTTATATTCATTTTTATAAAACAGTTAAGATATTGAGTAAACAGCTATTAAGTAGACAGAAGGATGCGATTAAATATAAGTTCATTGCTCTTTCAAAGTCAGTATTAGAAGTCGTTCAAGCAAAAACAAAACAACAGATAGGCGTTAAGTTTTCCTCGACTGTCCTTTTCTAAAAATGAATAATCTTGGAACAATTTGAAATGCGTCGCTAATCCAGTAGCTTCCATCACTATTTTCATCCTTGTTTTGATTTAGATACGAAATCGCTACTCCGTAATCTACTCCGTGACCTTGTGGCTTGTCCCCTCCCTTCACATCAGGAAGTCACGGGATCAATTCCCAGCGGGGTCCAACTTTGAAGGACTCGGTTTGGTTGATCGTAGGCTATTATCTGAGCCCGCCTGGCTAGGTACCACCATCTTATCTCAGTTTTGCCGCCAAACATCAATTAATATCATTGTTTTCCGGCATGGATATAAGATAGCCAGTTGTCGATTGCGTTGGGTTTTTTTGGTAAGCCCGCTTCCATCTTATAGGTTATAGGTTGGGGCGGGCTGTTTCTGCAACCAGGCGACCATTGCGCCCATTTTGCGTGATTGGCCGGCATCACTGCCAGCCCAGCTCCTCCGTGAAGTCCAGTAGCGACCATGTATTGCTGACGACTTCTTGGAGTGGCCTCGGATCACCGAGGTGAGCGATCCTGTACGATGCTACCTCTCCGCATTCCGCTTCCATCCTAAGGCATCTTCATCACTTACCCTCAGGTGAGATAATGCCAAGGATTTACCAATTTTCTTTTAAAAAGTACTGAGGAGTATTTGTGGACCATGTGGTAAAGGATTTAATGGAAGAAAACCACAACTCTAACTTAAAATTAATTTGGCTCATACTCGTACTATTATTTTCGTTTCGCGCGCTAAAAACATGTGCCAGCTTATAGCGCACTCTTTAATTATTAAAAAAAAAGGATACGTATACAGGTCCATGTATCTCTGTTTTGACATAAACTGCCTTTTGTACACTTTCTCGATGCCTTCTCGTAAGTCTCCCCATATCTGAAAATGAGAAAAAAAAAACAATTACAGTACTAATATTTAAAAACCCTCTGTGGCTCTGAAGTAGACTCGGATTGCTTAACCAAAGGTCTCGTGTACAAATCTGAATAATGTACCAATGAGTTTTCGAAACTTTCGTACTTAAATTTTCGTACCGATTGTTTTGACGGTGAAGGAAAACAACGCGAGGATATCTGCCCATCTAATTACTGGTGTACGAATGTCGTATTGCACACGTCTGAGGTGTAAATCTAAAATGGCCTAAATGTGACCGCGGGTGATGCTAATTGCATCACCAGGCCGGCAACCGCATAGTCTTGTAAAAGCACAAAGATAGCTAGCATGGTTAAATTATGCCAAAAGTCGCAAGAAAAAACAAGTACTAAAGTCATACTTTTCAGAATAGCTATCACTCTCTGTCCCATAAGTTTTCGTTATTATCCATTTTCCACACGCAATAAAAACACACGTATGTATTGCTATAACATTACATTGTAACTAAAAAAAACGCAGTTTATCGATTTAAAGATAAAATCACGTACAGGCAAACATATCAGAGAATCTAATTGCAACAAGACATTTAAAATATATTTTTATAAATAAAGTACACCACGTACGTCATTGACAGTTTAATCAATTTATCAGGTCTTAAGCCCACTCTTGGACACAGATCTGCCACAACAACGCCACTAAAGGCACACCCGGACATTCCATACAAGTCGTCCGAGTTTTTTTATCTACTACGACCCTTCCTAACACGCAGGGGCGACGATTATATGAAGTCTGTATCGTACTAATAGGGAGGTAAGGTCGCCTTCAGAGAGCGACAGAGAATGTCCATAGCGTATGTGATACGCGGTAATACTATATGTCATATACTGTGCCTACTACGCGGTAATACTATATGTAATATACTGGATGCGCACGGCCGAAGACAGTCTATAACGCGAACGCACATTTATATGCGCCGAAGGAATCGAAGGAGACAAACGAGTCGTTTTTTTTTTTGTTTATGTATCACATTGTATGTATCCTCGCTCACATGTTTGCGCCAAAGAACGCGCCGAATCGAAACCATGAATAACATAATGCGACTTCGATTCACGGTCACCTTAACACAGTATTTTAATAGTATTACCTAAAATACAGTATGGACATTCCCTGTCGCTCTCTGAAGGCGATCTCACCCCCTCTATAATAATATCCGGGACAAATCATACACGGTCCACAAAATAGAATTCCGTGTATCAAGGGAACCAGAAACTGATAACGGAAATACACATATAAGTATAAATATAGATATAATACACTCAGACACAGAGAAAACAAATCTGCTCATCAGCACAGATATACAGGGCAAACCCCTGGGTGGGGATCGAACCCACGACTCTTGCAGCAGTAGTTAGGAGCACTAACCACTGACCCACCGCGTCAGTCTGGTCAATCTGGTGACTGTCCATACAGTATCTCGCTTGCTGCTGCATGTTGAAAAGCAGGTCGTAGAGGTAAAAAATAATTTGGCCGATTTGTATGAGTGTCCGAGGTGTGTCGTGAGCGTCCAACCCTTTCGTCTAAACGTGATCTCAATACCAAAACTACATTTTGTCCAACAGTTATCGGCAGGGCGTCGACTTCATAAAATATTGGGGGGGGGGGGGGGGCTAGCTTTCGCCCGCAGGAATATCTTTTTTGTAATTATTGTTGAGGGACCGCAGTTCGCGAGTCGCAAGCCACACGATTATTTTAATACAGGTTGTTAAAAAAAGGGCGTTTGAAATTTTAAGGGGTCACTCAGAATCCAGTATGGAATACAGACAAAAATATTGAAATAATGGGGGGGATTAGCCCCACTCATAATGTCATTGGGGTGCTCGGGCACCCCCAGGCTTTATGGAGTCGGCGCCAGTGGTAATCGGTTCCTGTTGTATTCGTACTCAATGAATATCAATTCGAATAGCAATATTTATTGCTTAAAAACGATTCGATCTTATCAGCATCCAACAAATCTGTATCGATTTACATTTAAATTTATTTATTTATCCTCAATGTGTAAGAACGCGACGACGCAATCATGACAGACACAGATATTTTTACCAGACTGCCCCCATACAGAATATAATGTTTTTCAAATGTATATACATGTAGCGAAAATCCCGTAACGAACTACGAAAATAATCATTACAAAAACTTGTTTACCATTAGGTATTATGTCCTTTTCAATATAACTGCCTGTTGCCAAATCGGCTTTATTAGATTACGGTGAAATTAAGTTGGTCTGGATCCTCAGATTGACATAGGATATATGGCCGTAGTTATGCCATAACAATCCAACTGATTTAAAGTAAGTTGGATCTTTACTATGGCCATATGTTATGCAGTCGAATTTTCATTTTTTGTTAGGTAATTTTCTCTCTGATTGAGTCACGACTTTCATCATCTCAGAGAGAGATGTCCATCCACTGCTGGACAAAGCCACCCTGCCAGGCTTCCTCTTAGATTTGACTCGATCGGTCTACCAGGTGCGGCACCATCTAATCATCATCATCATCAGCTGAATAATAACCACTACTGAGCAAAGGCTTTCCGCAAGGACTTCCACGACGACGGGTCTCTCGCTGCCCGCCTCCAACGGCTTCCCTTCTTCAGCGACCTTCACCAAGTCATCAGGTACAGACTTGCTCATCAGGTCAATAGGTGCCGGATTACTAAAATGTTCGGATTAGCGGATTGTGTAGTGAAACTCGAGGTAAATAAAGTACTTAATAACTTTATCAAAAAGTGACAACGTAACCGTTTTGACAAGAAAACGACTGCATAAAACATATCCTTTATCAATCTGGGGATCAAGACGAATTCCGCAATACATCAAACACATACATCAACAGGGGCGGACCAATAGGGGGGGGGGGGGCAATGGGTTCCCCCTCCCCCCCTTGAAGCCTGACCGAAGTATTAAAAGTTCTATAAAATGCAAAGAAATAGAGGCATTTCTTAACTATTCAAAAAAATACGCGCTCGCGACTTTTTATATTAATGGTCTAATACCATCGGCCGCTTCATAAATACGGGTACACTGAAAATTTGTACATAAACTCGAAAAACATTCCCCTTTCCCTGAGCAGTTGGATAAAAAGGCAATTTCCGAAAAGGTAAAATCTAAAGCTTGAATACACAACAAAGTGCAGCAGACGTCCAAAGCAGATGTTTAAAGTATACAACTATATACCTACATTACTATTGTAACGTATCTGGGTCAACTTAAAACAATGGCGTTTTCGGGTCGTGCAGATTTGTGTGGGCTTAGCTCAAACTCGGTGGTAATTATTTGATCTTAAATATCTATTTTGTGCTCATAGTCCTTGTTAATTTAATGTTCACGTATAAAAATGTCCCTGTTTAAACCTTCCCTTTTCTTCCTCTTTTTTCTGTTCAGAGCACTTTAAGTACCTAAATATTAGTTTGTTTAACGGTACAATGTTATGTTTTATAGTTCATAGATATGTTTACGACCTATAAATTGTAAAGCTATGCGTGGAAATCTATAAAGGCTGTAGTAATTAACCTTACTATTTAACTTATACTGTTATTTTATAGCCTTTTGATTTCCCAAGTTGTAAAAATAATAAAAAAAGCTGCAATGGACGTTAAGGCGTACCGCGATTTGATACCGTAAAATGCGGTGTTTAATTATAGAATTAGAGATTACTTTTTGTTGTTGTTGGTTACTGATGTGCCGTTTTCGGGAATATTCCCTTAGACAGAGACAGCGCTCTATATTTCATATAGCGCCGTCCTTTGGGAATATTCCCAAGGGACGGCGCTGTATGTAATACCTATATAAGGTGCCACTTTATTAGTGCCCGATATTGTAGTCAGTGCTTCTACTCCTAATTCTGATCAACTTTCCCCAAGGGATCCATAGTCAAATCGCAAAAAAAAATTTGGACTCTTCATACTAATTTAGCCGCTTGGCTGATCGATTTGTATGAAGACTCCAAAAATTTTTTTGCTATTTGACTATGAGTTCCTTGGGGCAAGTTGATCAGAATCAGGAGTAAAAGCACTGACTAAAATATCGGGCACTAATAAAGTAGCACCTTATAGAGCGCTGTCTATGTCTCGCGGGAATATTCCCCGGAATGGCACATCAGTAGTTACAACCCGTTGTCCCCACTGCGGCATGGGTCTCTTCCCATACCTCGGGAAGGTAAAGCCATACCCATACTCCACACACGGGGGCCAAGCTTAACGACTGCCAACGTGTTTACATCAGTAGTATACAAAAAATATATATAAATAATACCATGAAGCGGTCGTGGCCCAGTGCGGCGTGCGTGATCGCGTCGATCACGCAAGTTAACCGATTAGAGACACGGTCACATCACAACCTGGATGGGTTTGACTGTAAGTAGCATCTATTTCGACTGTTTCCATGCTTCGCAAGGCACGTTAAGCCATTGGTGCCGGCTACTATCACTAGATGGCAGTTGTTAACTCATGTCAGAGGCATTATAGACGTCTTGAAAACTTCTGACAATGGGGTTGGCCATTAGCCCCACAACCTCTACCAATCCGGACTTGGCCCACGTGTGTGGAGTACGGCCTCAACTTCCTGAGTTATGGGAAGAGATCCGTTCCCCTGCAGTGGGGACGATATGGGTTGTTGACAAATACAAGAATTATACTTACTTGATCCAAATCGATTTGCTTCAGAGGCGGCGGCGGCCTGACACTGCTGACTGAACTCATCTTGCACCAGCCACAATCGCGTTATCAGTTCATATATTAAGCGAAATTATTTACAAAAAAAAAACTTTCAACTAAAAGACAAAATGCATTAGTTGCTAATGCAAAATAATAACTTTCTTTTTAATTCATACAAAAAAATAACACTCTCACGTGCTGGGAGATCACAGTATTTTTTAAGTTATAAAAAAATATATAACATTATTTACAATAACATAATTTATGTTTTCATTTCTTTACTTAAATTGATTTAAAATTTTTGTTTATTTAATTTCTTTCTAATGGAACGGCACTATTTTGAATCCTTGTCACTGCTTTTGAAATCTGTAACAAAAACACAACAATGATAAGTTTTAAAATATTTAATCTAAATGCATACAAAAATTGTACTAGTCATTCCATTGTATTCTATATACTAAACACAGCATTCATTCACACAGTCAGCATTGGTAGATACAATTGTATAAGTACCTGTGTAATGTCAATTTTCTTCAATCATTATAATATTATATGAGGTCTGCTCAATTAAATATCTAAAACTAGCAATAATAACAATTTTTCTTTCTTTCTTTAATGATAAAAAAGTTTTGCTGGCAAACATCAATGTTATTAGCATTGATATTTCTGGCATGAAGATAACCAGTATCCCGATGTATTGAGGAATCTTGGCAAACTTGCTTTTATTTTCGAGATCATCATCACTTAAGATCACTTACTATCAAGTGAAATGATGCAATCATAGTTTTCCAAAGACAACTTCATAAATTTTATTTATACAGTATACTAAGATAAAAAGGTGCATTTGAAATTTTAAGGGGTTACTCAGAATCAAGTATAGAATACAGGAAAAATATCCAACAAATCCAATCTAAAATTATTTTTTCTTATTCCCATACTAAATCTGAAAAGTGACTCAAGAATTTGCATGGACAACTGTAAAAAAAATTGTAGATCGCTTTTTTCAATATTTTTCCTGTACTTATGAAAAGAAAAGGTTGCTAATTAAAAACAGTACATTGCTACTTCTAGACATTTAAGTAATTGAGCAGACTTCTCAAATTCCAATTAACAATAAAAAAAAACATGATATTCAGTGTAATGAGATGCAACCATAAATTCATTTATATATCTGACTGACTCGGTGGCTAAGTGGTTAGCGATCCTGACCTCTGATCCGAGAGTCGTGGGTTCGATCCCCACACAGGGCAATCTTTTCTGTGATGAGCAGAATTGTTTGCTCTGAGTCTGGGTGTATTATATCTATATATATGTATATATTTAAAAGTATATGTGTATGTATATCAGTATCTGGTTCCCAAGATACAGGGAATCCTAGTTTGGGGCCAGATGACCGTGTGTGATTTGTCCCAGATATTATTGTTATATCAAAAAATGCCCAACAATAATGCTAAGAATTTTCTCTGGCCTTCTTCTTGACAGTTTAGAAAAGACAAACATTTGTCCACATTAATTTTCAGATAGATAGAACGAAACTCGCAAGAGAACGATCATATAATTATGATCCAATGTGCCATTAAAAGTGGAGTAGCACTACACTTTACCCAAGATGGTATAGTTATGGTCTGAATAACCAGTAATGAAGGATGACGACAAGAATGCATAAGAAGATAGGATATCCTATTAAGAGCAAGGTGAACCTACACAAGAAATATGAAATAAATAAAAACATAAAGAAACAGTATAAATCCTACTAATATTATAAATGTGAAAGTTTGGATGTTTGTAAGTTTGTATGTTTGGATGTTTGTTACTCAATCACGCAAAAACGGCTCAACAGATTCGGATAAAATTTGGTACACAGATAGTTTAATACCTGGATTAACACATAGGATACTTTTCATCCCATTTTGACAGCGGCCATTTTGACAGATGCCATTATGACAAATGCAATTTTGACAGTTGTCATTTTGACAGTTGACATTTTGACAGTTGTCATTTTGACTGTTGTAATTGTGACAGTTATTATTTTGACAGTTGTCATTTTGACAGTTGTCAGTTTGACAGTTGTCACTTTGACAATTGTCAAAATGACAACTGTCAAAGAGTGACAGGGAGAGACAGATGTTCACGCCGAAACTACTGAATGGATTTGGATGAAATTTGGTAGGTAGATAGATAAAACAGTCGACTAACCCATAGGATACTTTTTATCCCGGAAAACTTAAGGGATCTGGAGGGAATGCTTAAAAATTCAAAATTTCCATTTCGTCACTAGATGGCCTTAACATTTTCTTTCTCTCTGGATCCACTAAACAAAGATTTCAACAAAGTTGTAGAACAAAAGTTGTTCAGTTTGATGGGTAAAAGCCAACCTTGAAGTATTATCACACCTTTCTGTTACACCCTGTATATTCTGCCTGAAAATGATGTCCGAAACCAATGGCTAAATACTCGTAAGTAAAAGTGCAGTTTTATTTTAAATTTTGTGTAATTAGTGGAAAATGCCTGCCAAAATGAGTGATACACATATACGTTTAAATAACAATGCATAGGTCAGTATCACAACAAAAATCAAAAGTAGGGCAATCAAAATTACATGCTATGTCAGCCCAACTAACCTAGATATTGATGACATAGTTTCCTCTATTACAAAACTATATTTATAATAGTTCACAGATTTCTGTGCAGAATGAAGATTTGCTCAAGGTTTATTGCCCAATTCTCTGTGCAGTCAAATAAATACAAAGCAATGGGATTGATAGCAATGCCTCAGTAACTGAGCAATCGTTTTTTTAAATTAAAAAAAAAGAAAGTAAACCATATTAACCCTCGATCCGTCGCATGGGGTCCTTAAAAGCCCGGGGTTTAGAAAAACTTGTTTCTTTTATATTTCTGTTTTAAGTTGTGATCTGAAACGTCAGGTAGCTTCCTATAATGAATATTAGTGCGTGATCAGCGTGTCTGCGGGTAGTTTGCGATCAAACGCTGCTAGATAAAGACGTGTTATTGCGCGCTGGGCTTTCAAAGACCCCACGCGACGAACCGCGTAAGTAAAAACAAAAACACTTTATTTTTTATTTCTTTGATTTTTGTTGTTTATTTATGTTTATTTATATTTGTTTTTTTAGAAATACGTAAGAACAACTCGTTAAAATGGATGAACGCCAACAGCAGCGTATTTTGGGCTGGTTAAATGAAAATGAAGAAGAGATATTGGGTGGTTCAGAGGACGAAGACGGAAACCGGAAGAAGTTGATGAAATAAGCGAGCACGATACAGATTCCGAGCAAGAATGTGAAGAACCTGAATTTGCGGCAGATCAGCGACACCAGGAATCGTCAGGATCACAGGCATCTAGTGATAGTGATGATAATATTCCACTTATAAATTTTAGTACAAATAATTTCTTTGTAGTGAAGAAAAAGGAGAAAAAGTCGGGCTATAGGATCATTTATAAGTGGAAAAAGACACCTTTCAGGCAGTCTATTCGGACGAGACAACATAATATAGTCACGGAACGTCCCGGTCCTCATGGTTTAGCAAGGGAGGTTAATAATCCTTTAGACTCATGGTTATTATTTCTAAATGAAGAGATGTTACAACACGTTGTAGAATGCACAAATGTAAAGATTACTACTATAAAGGCAAAGTATGGAAGAGAGCGTGACTGTGAGCTGACCAGTTTGATTGAGCTAAAAGCCTTGATTGGTGTTTTATATTTGATTGGATTGCATAAATCATCACACACATCAATCAATGATATTTGGGCAAGCGATGGAACTGGTATAGAAATCATTCATGCCGTAATGTCCAAGCAGCGATTCCAGTTCTTGTTGCGAGTATTACGGTTTGACGACATTCATACTCGCCTTGAAAGAAACATTGTGGATAAACTAGCACCAATAAGGCAGTTTTATGAAGCGTTTGTTGCCAATTGTGATAAACATTACAAAAATAATGAATACGTCACAATTGATGAAATGTTGGAAGCTTTCAGAGGATCGTGTAGATTTCGCCAGTACATTCCTAGCAAGCCAGCAAAATATGGCATCAAGCTGTTTTCGTTGGTAGATGCTGTTACATTTTACACAAAAAAACTTGAAATTTACGTTGGGAAGCAGCCAGAAGGTCCATATTACCAAGATACTTCAACAAAGGCGGTCGTCAAAAGAATGATAGAACCTATATCAGGCAGTGGACGAAATGTGACTATGGATAATTGGTTCACTAGCATACCCTTGGCAGAAGAGCTACTAAGAGACCACAATTTGACTTTGGTGGGTACTGTAAGAAAAAATAAACCTGAGATTCCTGTTGAGTTCAAGCAAAAAGGGTTGGTAGAACATTCTACACTCTTTGGATTTACTCCACAAAGCACATTACTTTCACACTGTCCAAAGAAAAATAAAGCAGTTATTTTACTTTCAACGATGCATCACGATGGTTTTATTGATGATACTAATGAAAAAAGGCTTCCTGAAATTATTAGTTTCTATAACAAAACAAAAGGTGGTGTCGATGTGGTGGACAAATTGATTGGTTCGTACTCTGTTGCAAGAATCTGTAACAGATGGCCGCTTAGACTGTTTTTTACTTTCCTGGACGTGGGAGCTGTAAATGCGCATATAATATTAGATACCTTGAATCAAGAAAACAAGATACAGCGAAAAGTATTCCTGAAAACCATTGCTTTTGATTTAATTGGTCCGCAGCTGCAAGCTCGGCTTGCTATGAAAAAATTACCTCGAGAATTGAAGAGCTCTGTAATGAGGTTTGCATTGCCACATCAGAAGATTCCTCCTGCTGAAGATGACTTTGTTCCGATGAAGAAACGTTGTGTCCATTGTCCCAGAAGATTGGACAGGAAGTTCAAGACGATTTGTCACTTTTGCAAGGGCAATATATGCCCAGCTCATAGTAAATCAATATGTACCGATTGCGTCGACGGGGAAAATTAGACCGTTTTTCAAATGATACAAGTCTATATTTAGATTGGGTGATTTTTTCAATTTTGTGTTTTATAGGTTACGTAGTTCAATATGATTGTAAAAATTAAAAAATAAAGATGTTTATATTTAGTTTTTTTAGAAATAAACATATTTTTTGCATTGATGGCTGATTCCAAAGGTAAAAAAGGTTCCTCATAGAATTTTGTTATTTTGTTATATAATTTCTTTAAAAAAGTTCAATAAATGTTTAAAATTATAATCATTGTTTCATTTATTACAATATAATAAGTAATTAATAACGATCATCTAACAAAATATGAACAAATCGTGTCTTGATATGTTGGGGTTTTTGAGGACCCCACGCGACGAACCGCGTATGCAAAAAGTACGCGACTAACCGAGGGTTAAATTATTACACTGTGACACTCAGGGGATGAAATAAAACAATTTTTATTAGAAAAAGTACTAAAATTCAGTGTTCAGTATTAAGATATCTGAATGATTAGTTTGTTTTTATGGGAGACAACTGTGTCGGTACATTTCAAGCTGCGCTAAGTCCATTGACAAATATGGCCGAAGTTATGCCATAACGATCCAACTAACATAACGTAAGTTCCCTAACTTACTGATAATGTCACTGACATGAAGTACATTATCCCTATAATGTACTTCATGTCAGTGACATAAAGTAAATTATCCCTAACTTACTCTATGTCAGTTTTTCCTACCTAATATGAAGCTCCGACCACTTGGAACTCGTATACCCAACATTTAGGGAAGTGTTTGCAGAGAGAGAAGAAAGTCAGGCCAAAAGAAACTCCCTCCAACACATTTTGTAAGTAAACCTGTGATATCAGCACCCTGTCACTCCTTACAAATTGCTGAAAGATGTACCTACTGTGTTTCTCTTAACAACATATAGGAGCAAGGAAAACTGTATGGATGGGTCACTGAACATACCACACCATTGTAGGCAACAATATATGTAGGCTGAGGTGAGTGTTGTTCCCTAGGTAGCAATAGTTAATAATTCTTTAAGGTTAATATTCTATAGCAATATCATTGGCTGAGTATGAATAAAATAAATAATAACTCAACACTTGCAAAGACCATTATGCAGGTATAAGCAACAATGAGTGAGTTAGAACATAGAAAAAGAAGAATAGATTTACTGCCTGTGTGTTAATAAAAAACTTATATTATTGCACAACACTGGCCGAGTAATTTGATCCAGTTATGAAGAAAAAACAAACAAAGAAAAAAGTACCAGATTTGTCAGATGTAATGTACAAGAATAACAACATTTTTATAAGAAAAAAACACTGGTCAAGTTACAGAAAACTATACCATAATGGTATGCCAGCAGAGTGGCAAAAACAATCATACAAACAGCACTTTCTATCGATATTTTATCAAGCCTCTGCCTACCCACGTAAGAATAAAAACTTGCGAAATAGCGGGAAATTGTGAGACGTCAGTCGAAAAAGTAAAAGTATGCAGCCACCAGCCAGTGACAAAGGAATAGAGGTTTTGCAACCCACCAAAGCAAGGGCATCTGAAAACATGTTTTTTTTTAATACTCTCCACAGCCACGAAAACGCACCTTGATCAGTCTTTCTCCAAAACATTAAATGGCACAACAAATAACACAACACAAACTTAAATTCGACTAAGCATTTCGCATTTCTTCATTACGAAATTACGACTGATTTCTTTCAACTCAACGAGATCTGCCTGCTGTACAGTTTGACAGGTATCGTACACTATAATACCAAGAAATTCAATAGCCCGTTATTTACACGGTAGTTTCAGGAGAACACGGATGTGGTAATCTGGCCAGGTTATACTTACGTAGCACTCGTTTTACATTGTCATCGACCACATTTCACTGTGATCTTGAAATCGTAAGAAAACACAAGAAAATTGTTGGTTTTTTATACACTATTTAACTATTATGCAGTAAAATCAAATAAAAATGCTAAATTGTCTTCAAATAGGCCTTGCTTCGATTATCCATTTCACACACACAAATGAAAAGAAACAAGAGGCACGAATTGCGTTTCGTTTGACAATCACCCGCCAGATGACGCTTTGTTTTCAACATCAAAGCGCGTTTACACACTCGTGTTGTTGTAGTGCGTGGCGGGCGTCTATAATAACTGCCAAAAAAGAGATAGACAATAAATATGTCAGTCAGTATATGTCAGTAGTATATAAAACAAAAATGCATACACCCAAACACAAGTTACATACTATTTTTTTTATAAAACGCAACTATTCTTGTGTTTTCTAAATCTATGCCTAGGTACTTACCACTTTCCCACAGCGTGCACCGTGCCGCTCGTGGTCAGTAAGGCCAATACCTTGGATAGGCTGCTAACACACTGATAATGATATGGATGGCGGCCGTCTTCATGTAGGACACGCTACACCAACCACTGGGACACCTGAAAACGCCTTCCTGCATTCCGCGTACTTTCACATGGGTCACACACAAGTAATCAAAGTATTCTAAAATTACTTTGTGCAGGTTCACTGGACAATGATCCCTTCCTCGTCCTTGAGCATGTTTAGGAACTGGAGGAAAGCCAAACGCCATAAGTCTTCTAACGAAGTCTTATGACGATACTTTTGTAATTCGTGATGCAACGCAATATGATGTCAATTAACGTCTAACAACACTAGCTGACATCACATAGCAGCACACCATATCCTCATCAGAGTACTGATAAGCCATTATCACTATCAGGGCACTGCTTTTTTTTTTTTTTTTTTTTTTTTTTTTTTCGAACGGACATGTTTGTTGTTGGCCGTTGGGCCTTTACAACTTCACCGGACAGGGAAGGCGAGTACGTTAGGGTACCTACTCAGCCTAAGCAAAAAGATGCAACTGCCTAAGGGCGCCCAGGTGGGCACGGACCTCGGCTTAGGACGTTGCTTGGACGGGGAGGATCGGAGAGAATCGGCCCGGTATGTGCCGATAGCGCTGGTAGGCGCGAGAAGCGGGGGGACGCCGCCCTCGCCGGCGAGGGCAGTATGTGGTGTTACTCTGTGGTTGGGGCGGGAGGGTCATGGCTGCTACGGCTAGCGTGATAGGATCATCGGGATCCTCGAGTACGTGCCGGGGGCGTCGGATCACGCGTATGGGATTCGCGGGGAGGTCGTAAACTGCGGAGCTTACGAATAGGGGGTTGGGGTGATGGGGGGCGGAATCGAAGTAGCGTTTTGACGCTTGCTTCAGGTATTGAGCTATGGTGGGAAGCTCTAGATCGCAATGGAGATTTTCATTGCGCACGAACCATGGGGCGCCCGTGGCTCAGCGCATGAAGCGATTTTGGATGACCTGAAGTCGGTGGATGAGACTGGGCTTTGTATGGGCGAACGCTACGCCGGCGTAGGTGAGAATGGGACGGATGCAAGTTTTGTAAAGTGTCACCTTATTTCTAAGGGACATTTTACTTTTCTTGTTCGTGAGGGGGTAGAGACGGCCTAAAACAAAGGCTGCTTTGTTTCGGACTCGTTTGATGTGGTCTTTGAACGTCAGTCGGTCATCTAGGGTGACGCCTAGATATTTGACAGAGCGTTCCCACGGGATGGGGCGATCGAACAGTTTAATGCTGCGATCGATGGGATTGGTCTCGGTACTGAGCCGTTTGAATGAAAAGAGCATGGCTGCACTTTTCTCGGGATTCACTTCGATCCTCCAGTTCCTAAACCATTTGCCCAGGGCACTGGCAGAGGATTGGAGGTTTCGAAGGATGAGGCCCGCTGAGCGGCTGGATAGATAGAGGGCTGTGTCATCTGCGAAAAGCGCAAGGTTGACATTTGGGAATCGCGGCATGTCGCTCATGTAGAGCGAGAAGAGTGTGGGGGCTAGAACGGAACCCTGGGGGACTCCGGCTCTGATGGGTCGGGGGGACGAGTAGACTCCTTCTATGCGATAGCGAAAGCTCCGATTCGTGAGGAAGTCTCGTAGTATGAGTACGAGCCGGTCTGGCAGTCCCAGCTGATATAGTTTGTATATCAACCCGTTGTGCCAGACTTTATCGAAAGCTTTCGCCACATCAAAGAAGAGAGCTCCTGTGAACTGTCTGCGGGCGAAGCCGCTTATAATGTGCTCCGTTATGCGGTGCACCTGTTGGACGCACGAGTGTCTGGCTCTGAAGCCAAACTGCTCGTCTGGTAGAAGGCCTTTGGACTGGACAATGTCCTTTAGGCGGGCGAGGAGAATGCGTTCGTACAGTTTACCCAAGGCCTTGAGGAGGCTTATGGGTCTGTAGCTGGAGGGTTCAGAGCGGGGCTTATTGGATTTGTGGAAGCCTATGACGTCTGCACTTTTCCACGTGTCGGGAAAGGTGCAGTTGTCGATGGCTGCATTGAAGATGCACGCTAGAAGAGCAATGAGATTCGGGGAGAAGTACTTGAGTACTTTGTTGGTGATGCCGTCAGAGCCGGGGGCCTTCCGGGGTTTGAGCTGTTTAATGGCCTTCTCTACTTCACACGGGGTGACTGGGGCAAGAGACTCGGTCGGGGGGAGGGCTACTCGCCGTTCGACTTCCTCATCCACCTTCTGTAGCTGGATGGGCTCGATTGGGAGTGTACTGGGGGAGCATTGGGCCTCTAGGCTGTCGGCCAGGCACTCGGCCTTTTCGGAGTCGTCAAAGGCATCCGGAAGGTTGGGGCGTTTGAGAGGGGGCATGGGGGACTCGACGTCCTTCTTGAGGGCTCTCGCCAAGCTCCAATACGCGACGTGAGATGGCGAGATTCCCCCAAGAAGTTCATCCCAACGGGTCTGCTGCAGCTCCTGCATGGTCTGCTTTACGTCCCTCTGTAAAGCTCGCATGCGAGTGCGGTTTTCCTCGTTTGGGAAGCTGTCGTAGGCACGGATGGCTGCATTTCTTGCGGTCAGCAGTGACCTCGCGTCTTCCGGCAGTCTCCAGCGGTGCTGGGGCAGCACTGGAACCTGCCGGGAGCAGTCTTTTACGACTGATTGAGTGTGGCTGCTGAGGGCATCGATTGCGTATCGGACGTCATCTAAAGACTTAATGTCGTCGGGTATGTTGTCAAGGTCCGGTGAACTGGTAGCTTTGAGTTTGTCCTCAAGGCTGTCCCAGTCAACTATCGTCTTGGTGGGCGGGGCCGTGGGGGTTGGGGTACCTAATTGTAACAGGACCGGCAGGTGGTCGGAACACAGAGTTTGAAGCACTTCTATCGAGCACAACTGAAGGTTGATGTTCTTTAGAAGTGCTATGTCTAGAATGTCTGGGGTGTGATTGACATTGTACGGAAAGTGAGTGGGGGTCATTGGGGCAATGATGTCGAAGTTGAGTCGGTCAACGAGTCTGTCAAGGGCTCTACCTCTGGTATTGGTGGATACGCAATTCCACCGTTCGTGTTTGCTATTTAGGTCGCCAGCCAGAATGACTGCGCCTCCTAGATTGAAAAGGGCCTCGATGTCGCTTCCGAGTAGTGGTTTGTCGCCACTACAAGGGAGATAGACCGAAGCTAGGGTAATGGGTTGGTGGCCGGTCATGGCTAGCCGACAGACAGAGGCCTCAATGCTCGTGAGAGGGGGGGTGTCGATGGGTATACAGTGCAAGGACCTTTTGTAATAGATGAGAGTGCCGCCCTTTGCGGAGTTCACTCTATCGTTATGCACTAAATCGTAGTTGGGGATTTTAGGCCCGCGAGTGCAAGGTTTAAGGTGTGTTTCTTGCACTAGTAAGACATCGATTTGGTATTCGCGAAGGAAATCTATGATTTGCCAACGCTGGGGGAGGATACCGTCTGCATTATAGAATGCGACGGTAATAGATCGGGGCTTGAGTCTACGTTTGGAGGGGTTTAAATCCATTATGGAGAATTAACATTGAACTCCGAAGCTGTGTGAAGTTAGCCGAAAAAGTTAGACGAAAATTATAACCCGACCAAATTAGGGAGTTCGAAATTTTAAATTCTTTAAATTGTTTCTAATTGTCTTAAAGGAGACGTTTCACGGGACTACGGAGCTTGGACCTGGTCTGTGTACTAAACATCATAAATAAGTCATTAGAAACATAGTCTTTTCTAATTGTACATTTCCTTCGATTTACCTTCGTTACGAGGTTCATCTAGTTTCTCAGATTTAACAATCGCAACACATAAATCACCCAAAATGGCGAAGCGAGCGCAATTTTAAGCATTCTACGTTCAGAAACTAGATTTTGTACATACCATTGAAATGAATAATTTAGTTGTCCGACAAGTAACTCGAAAACCATCAGCTGTTATGCCTGTAAAAGAGGCAAGGCATATCTGCAGATTTTAAAAATCGTACACCAATGTCAGAAGTCAGAACAGAAGGGTGTTCAGTCAATCAGAGTCAGAGAAAGCATCTGAGGAATATATGGACGAAGCCGTAATTTCTGAACGGGACCTACTATTGCAAGCTTCAGTGTTACCATTTATATTGTAAAAAGTGATGACAAAACATTATGCTTGAACCACGCAACCCTGCTTCTAATATTTTTTTCATTATTTTTCCTAGAAAGCCTATATTTTTCTATATTTTTCGCACTACGTACATGTCCAGGCACAAAATGAAACGTGTCCTTTACTAGAAAACGAATAAATATGATGCTAAATAACAAATAATATTTTTTTTGAGTTGTGTTTAACTGTTTATATGCACTATAAGTTTTAAAAAGCATATTTCTTCTAAAACATAAAAGTGGCATTATATCAAGGTTTGTGCCCTGGTTTTAACCTGTTTTCCATTAAAAATGAAGAACGAATATACTTAACCTGCTCAGAAAACAGATATCGAAGAGAAAAATAAAGAATTCATTATGTTTTTTATTTACCTAGAACTTTACCTAGAAAAGCCAGTTCCATGACGATTTTAGGGTATACTGAACATATCAGGCTTATCGAGTTGCATATCGCTGGATAGTTATTAAAAATATCTATCAATTAATACCAGATTAAGACTGTACGTCATAAGCGACAGGAGTTACGAGCCGCTGAAGTTCTTCATAACCTAGCGATTCACCCACTGTTGTATATCGTTGAATAGCTACTGTAATTACCTTTCATTTAAACGAAATTTGAAGAATGAACCTTGTCCACGAGCAGCGCTATGAGCTCTCAAAGTTTTTTTACACCATCGGCGGGAGAAAGGAAGTTCCGTGACGTTTTTAGAGTATACCGACCATATCAAGCTTATCGAGTTGTATATCGTTCGATAGCTATTAAAATTACCTTTCATGTGAAACAAATTTGAAGAATGAACCTTGTCCACGAGCGGCGCTATGAGCTGTCAAACTTTTTCTCAGCAGCGGTGGGAACAAGCAAGTTCCGCGACGTTTTTAGGGTAGACCTACCATATCAGGCTTATCGAGTTGTATATCGTTGAATAGCTACTGTAATTACCTTTCATTTAAACTACATTTGAAGAATGAACCTTGTCCACGAGCAGCGCTATGAGCTCTCAAAGTTTTTTTACACCATCGGCGGGAGAAAGGAAGTTCCGTGACGTTTTTAGAGTATACCGACCATATCAAGCTTATCGAGTTGTATATCGTTCGATAGCTATTAAAATTACCTTTCATATGAAATACATTTGAAGAATGAACCTTGTCCACGAGCGGCGCTACGAGCTGTCAAACTTTTTTCTCAGCAGCGGTGGCAACAAGCAAGTTACGCGACGTTTTTAGGGTATACCTACCATATCAGGCTTATCGAGTTGTATATCGTTGAATAGCTACTGTAATTATCTTTCATTTAAACTACATTTAAAGAATGAACCTTGTCCACGAGCAGCGCTATGAGCTCTCAAAGTTTTTTTACACCATCGGCGGGAGAAAGGAAGTTCTGTGACGTTTTTAGAGTATACTGACCATATCAAGCTTATCGAGTTGTATACCATTCGATAGCTATTAAAATAACCTTTCATATGAAATACATTTGAAGAATGAATCTTGTCCAGGAGCGGCGCTACGAGCTGTCAAACTTTTTTCTCAGCAGCGGTGGGAACAAGCAAGCAAGCAAATTTTAGGGTAGACCTACCATATCAGGCTTAACGAGTTGTATATCGTTGAATAGCTACTATAATTACCTTTCATTTAAACTACATATGAAGAATGAACCTTGTCCACGAGCAGCGCTATGAGCTCTCAAAGTTTTTTTACACCATCGGCGGGAGAAAGGAAGTTCTGTGACGTTTTTAGAGTATACCGACCATATCAAGCTTATCGAGTTGTATACCATTCGATAGCTATTAAAATAACCTTTCATATGAAATACATTTGAAGAATGAACCTTGTCCACGAGCGGCGCTACGAGCTGTCAAACTTTTTTCTCAGCAGCGGTGGGAACAAGCAAGTTACGCGACGTTTTTAGGGTATACCTACCATATCAGCCTTATCGAGTTGTATATCGTTGAATAGTTACTGTAATTATCTTTCATTTAAACTACATTTGAAGAATGAACCTTTTCCACGAGCAGCGCTATGAGCTCTCAAAGTTTTTTTACACCATCGGCGGGAGAAAGGAATTTCCGTGACGTATTTAGGGTATACTGACCATATCAAGCTTATCGAGTTGTATATCGTTGGATAGCTATTAAAATTACCTTTCATGTGAAACAAATTTGAAGAATGAACCTTGTCGACGAGCGGCGCTATGAGCTGTCAAACTTTTTCTCAGCACCGGTGGGAATAAGCAAGTTCCGCGACGTTTTTAGGGTATACCTACGATATCAGGCTTGTAACAAAGCTGGCTTTCGGCTAGCTCGTGCCTGATAGCTTTGCTATATTACCCTGCCTATGAAAAGCTGAGGGCTTTTATATGTATTATAGAGGATTGTTGAAGGAAACACACGATAAATCTATAATAGCAATTTATTTAAGCAATGAGTGAACTTACAGGATACTGGCACTTCGCTAGAACTATATTTATTCTATACTATCACTTACTTATCATACTCGCGTTATTACCGGGAACGAGGATTAACTATTCTATAAACACTAACGGTTACAAATATTTCTACTACGGACCCCACGGAACCCTAGATGATGCAGTCCGACTGCTGATCGTCTTGGGATTCCCTCAGGGCTGCGCGCGATGTGTCGCACCGCCCTTCGGGGTGGAGCTTTACGAGCTCAGCTATTTCTACGGAGCCAGTTCTAATCTGGCACGGAGGGTGGACCTAGTGTCCCCGCGAGTCCAGCCGGTATACAGAGTAGGCTGCGCGCTATGTGTCGCACCGCCACGTCGGTATACCGCTGGCGGATGGGCTACGAAGCCCAGGTGAGTTAACCTCGGAAACTGCGCGCAATGTGTCGCACCGCTTGACCGAGGGTTAACTCGGTGGAGTTAGCACCGGAGGCTGCGCGCTGTGTGTCGCACCGCCGCCGAGCACCAACTGACGAGGCTCGCCGCGCGGCGCCTTATATATGGTTGCGCGGCGTGCGGGTTGAGGTACGGGGGGAGATGCTCGCCCGTCTCTTACTTCCTCGATCCCCGCGATCATTCTAGATTCGCGTGTGAGGCAAACGCGGGCTTGTGACGTCATCATCGTCACAGGCTTATCGAGTTGTATATCGTTGAATAGCTATTGAAATTGTCTTTCATTTGATCCATATTCAAAGAAAAAACCTTGTCCAGGAGCGGCGCTATGAGCTGTTCATATTTTTTTACACCATCGGCGGGAGAAAGCAAGTTGCGTGATATTTTTAAGGTATATGGAACATATAAGGCTTATCGAGATGTATATCGTTGGATAGCTATTGAAATTACTTTTCATTTATACCAAATTTTAAGAATGAACCTTGTCTGCGAGCGGCGCTATGATCTGTCCAACTTTTTTCGCAGCAGCGGTGGAAACAAGCAAGTTCCGTGACTTTTTAGGGTATACCGAACATATAAGGCTTATGTAGTTGTATATTGTTGGATAACAATTGAAATTATCTCTCATTTGGTGGTAGATTTGAGACTGTAGGACATAGGCGAAAGAAGTTATGAGCTGCTGAATCAGTGGGTGAATCGCTAGGTTATGAAGAACTTCAGCGGCTCGTAACTCCTGTCGCTTATGACGTACAGTCTTAATCTGGTATTAATTGATAGATATTTTTAATAAATATCCAGCGATATGCAACTCGATAAGCCTGATATGTTCAGTATACCCTAAAATCGTCATGGAACTGGCTTTTCTAGGTAAAGTTCTAGGTAAATAAAAAACATAATGAATTCTTTATTTTTCTCTTCGATATCTGTTTTCTGAGCAGGTTAAGTATATTCGTTCTTCATTTTTAATGGAAAACAGGTTAAAACCAGGGCACAAACCTTGATATAATGCCACTTTTATGTTTTAGAAGAAATATGCTTTTTAAAACTTATAGTGCATATAAACAGTCAAACACAACTCAAAAAAAATATTATTTGTTATTTAGCGTCATATTTATTCGTTTTCTAGTAAATTTAAGACAATTAGAAACAATTTAAAGAATTTAAAATTTCGAACTCCCTAATTTGGTCGGGTTATAATTTTCGTCTAACTTTTTCGGCTAACTTCACACCGCTGAACTCCGAGATGGCTGCGATGAGTCGCGAATGCTTAAGCATTGCTATGCAACGCTGTTCAGTGTTATGCTGGGTTGCTCTGAGCTCCCTAGCCAGGTCGCGGACCTGCTCCATGTTAATGGCGCTGGCAAAGCGGATGACAAGGCTAAGATCGTCTTCCTCCACCGTGTCTGGGACAGGCGCTGGAGGGGAGACCTTAGGGGGAAGGGGGGCTTTGCTGATCTTAGCTGGTTTGGTGGGGGGCTTGGGGGTCGGCTTGAATGCCGTGGGCATGGAAACTGGAGTTTCCATGAGTGGAGGTGGTGAAGCCAAGACTGCTTGGCTTCTCCAGGCGGGTTGTGCTCCTGAGAGGCTGCGATGTTGGGGGTGAAGGCGGGTGTTTTAGTCGGACGTAGAGGTGGGAAATCCTCAGTACGTGGGACAGCGCGGCGTGCGGGCCGGGGTTCCGAGGCGAAGGGCGCGGGGCCTTTTTTGCCAGGCCTACGACTAGCGCGTGGTGCCTTGGGGCATCCGCGGTAGTTCGCTGGATGTCCCAGGGCACCGCAGAGTACGCAACCAGGGGGTTCCGTACACTCGCTCTTGTCTTTGGGGCGGGGGCAGTCAGGGGTGCCGTGATTGCCTAGGCATTTGACGCACCTAGGCTTGGCGTAGCAGTTTCTGGCCGAGTGGCCATAGAGTTGGCATCTATGGCACTGGCCAGGGGGACCCTTTTTGTGGGGCATCTCGATGCGTATGCCGGATAGTTGGCATATGGTGGTAAGCGTATTTATGATACGCTTTCCGGCGGGGGATAGGTCTAGTGTGACCAGCACTAGATCGAAGGGGGCTTTTGTTTTTCCGCTATGCATGCGGTGTACTTCGTGGGCGGGGTATCCTTGGGACTTAAGGTCCTCGAGGATATCATTGGAGTTAAGCTCCTTGGGGACACCTCTGATGACGACGCGCAAAATGCGCTCATCCTCGAGGGCGTAGGTGTGAAAGCCGATGCGTTCGGCTTTCAAGACGGTCGTGAGGCGATGGTCGTTGGGAGTGGGGACTTGGACCTTGATCCCTTGTTGGGTGGTCCGAGCAGAGGTGAACGCGATTTTGCGTTCGTTAAGGAGAAATGAAACATTGTTCCATTTCTCCTTGTCCTGAATGAAGAGGGGCGGGGGGCGTTCGATGCGGGGGGGTTGAGATGCGGGAGGGGCAGATTGGGAGGACTCCTGGTCAGAGTGCTCGGGTGGGGGGGTCGTCACTGAGGTCGCGGCGGTGGCGGCCTTTTTGGACGTTTTTGTTGGGACGGGGACTTTGCGCTTCCTCTTCTTTGAGTTTTTGGAGTCGACGGTCGTAAAGCCGTCGCCGTCCTCACTCTCCGAAGAGGAAGATACGCGGTCTTGGACTTGGTAGTCCATTGGGGTAGTCGCGGGGGCAGGGGTTAGTGGTCGTGAAGCGATCGTCGGAGGTTGGGATAGAGGTGAAGCATCTTCGGTGGGCTGGGGCGAGAGGGGAGAATCGCGGCGATTTAGGGCGGGCAGCAGGGCGACCATGACCTCGGGTGGGATGCTCAGAAGGAGCTTATCGAGAAACCCGGGTTTCTCTTGTATGAGGCGGAGGGCCTCCAGGTGGGCGGGGGACAACTCTGAGTTGGAGGTCCCAGAGGTGTGTGCGGGTTGGTGGGTACCTAGGGTGTCCATCCTATGTGTGGTGTGTAGTGTGCCGCCAGTAAATCTTATTGTACTGACGGGTGAGTGCCTAAGTCCCTAGCAGCCTGAGACGCAGAGGGTAGTAGTGAACCTAAGCTCAAGCTACGCCCAAACAACGTTACAGGAATGGATGGTAGGGAAGGGCAAGGGTGGGAGGGAGATGACTGGCGTCGGCTAGGAGACCCCCCAAGGCCGGTGGTTCCAGTCCCATCCGCTGTTTACGTTTCCAAGAAGGGGAACCGCGAGCGCACGGGGCACGCTCTACCTAGCTTCGTTGGCACCGTTAAGTATCCACTAGGTAACCACTAAAGCGTGGATTTACAAAAGACAGGACGGATCCCGTTAGAAACAGGCCTGGCCGCGCAGTGAAAACTACACTCGGTTCGGCTGGGAGCGGTTCGATGACACGGTGCACGTAGGCAGCGGCGACGACAGCGGCAGGAGACACGATGCACGTCGGCAGGGGCGACGACAGCGAGCAGGAGCGGAGCGCGGCGCGAGACAATCCACGCGACTAATACGTAAGTAAACACAATAATGTTCGCGACGAACGGGCCGAGTGCGTAACGCACGTCACTTGTACAATGCGACGGCCCACGGGTGACTGACTAGGGACGGCGCGGGTGGGAGACGCGGGAGCCGAGACTCATCGCTCGGCTCACGAATGCGGAGTGGCGAGTTTGCGTCGCAACTCGGGGTCGTTGTCCAAGGATGCGTACTCGTGACTAAGTATTTGGTAAATGTAGAAGTGAACATAAAAATATTTTTTTTACTGACGAAAATTAAGGTCATGTTTTTTTTTACATATTTGGAAAGTGTATCAGCTTCTTATTCACCTTGATTTAGCAGTCACCCTGTATAAAAACAATCAGGAGATTTTCCGGCAACTTCCACGGTCTTTACTAGATGGCGCTATTTAAAATAGGTAAAAAACAAACTGAGAAAACTATGATGTAACTTATATTTGTACCTAACTTGCTATGTCTGAAAGTTACTATATGATTTAAGACAGTTTTTGGTTTTAAAGTTAGCAATATTTGTTGGTTTTATTTAGGTAATGTATACTTTTATGCGATGCGTTTTATTAAATTATAACATTTTACAAGCATTTTTGTTTCGTTTCCGCACTTTTTTTCTTACTTAAAGTTTAAGCCGTGGTAGTTTTAAAAAATCGGTAGGGAGATCGCGAGACATCAGGAGTTCTCCCGAAAAATAGGGAGACCTCAAGACCTGGCAACACTGGTTGCACGCACACTGAGCCAAACTTGCAGGCGCCACGGGGATGTGATCGGGCTGTGTGTTACGATATACGGAGATAGTACCTACGTAAGTCACGCCTCTTTCTGACCGGCCAGGACATTCTGATCGGCGATGCTGGCCAGTTGCTTACTGACTGGGCGTTTTTGTCGATTTGGGATTGGGTCGGTAGGTGTATGACGAGTGGTATGTTTCCTATATTATTCTAACCTCCAGATTTCAATTCTGTTCTAGTAGAACAGAACAGAATCGGTAGGTCTGGGGCCACCTTAATTTATGGAATTTTTAAGATCAACCCTAGCGACACCATACCTAAAAATTGCGGAGTGCTCTTGGCCGATGGCCTGCCCGAGGTTCGAGCCTCGAATAGACGAAACAATGCAAATTGCAAATACAACCTGCAATGACCGACCGAATTTGTTTTAATTTTCATCTTTTATTATTATTACCTATCTTGTTGGTGGGTGCTGCCTAACCAGCGACACTTCGACCCAAAGGGATCTTTTGTGTCAACCCCTAAGACCTTCGTACCTATCCCTAGTCAAAAAAATGTTGCATTAATGCAGTAATTCCGCTGAGGTGTAGGTGCCTGTATAGGTAGGCATTGCCAAGGAGGCACATACGCTTGTTAGCCAGAACATCGCAGTGACATAATAGGTGCTTCATTGATTCTGTATCCTCACCACAGGCTCTGCACGTCGCATCATTTGTCAGACCTATCTTTTTAAGGCGAGCGTTAGTTGCGTAGTGGCCTTTTAACGCCCCTGTCATGGCTCTGACATGCGACCGGCTGTTCTTCCAAATGTACTTGGTCGCACCTGTGGTTGCTTCACCGATGAAGATCTTAGAGTGTTTAAAGCCTTCCATGGACTGCCATGTTACTCTGTGTCTTGCATCCGCCTGTGCCTTTAATGCCTTCGTTACCGTGCTCTTGGGGAGCTCGATCCCAGGTTCTGGTCCATGCATCCTGGCATGTGATCCCATTCTAGCCAGTCTATCCGCCTCCTCATTCCCCTCCACTCCCACGTGCCCTGGTACCCAGACCAGGTGCAGTCTGTTGTCGCATCCTACCTTATTCTAGGTTTTGACGCAGTTCAGAAATAGTCGTGGGTCCATTGCGTGGGGGTTGAGGGATTTGAGTGCAGCTTGGCTGTCGCTGAGTATATAGATTGTTTTTTCTTTGACGCCTCTGTCTATAATCTCATGTGCGCAAGCAATAATAGCGTATGTCTCTGCTTGAAAGACAGTTGCAAATTGCTCTAAGCTGTAACTTGCATGACAGTCCTTTACGTAAACACCTGCTCCAGTTCCAGATTTCATTTTCGATCCGTCTGTATATTATTCTTTCAAACGACTGATGTCTTAACCAAAACTATAATTTATTTCATAACATAATATTTGATATACTGGAACGTACTATTCCAAAATGTCAAGTAAAACTGAAACCAAATAAAAAAAATCCTGCTTGCATAAACGACAACTTAAAATAATAACCTGTCAAACAAAAAGTAAAATACTAAGAGATCACTACAAAAGTTACGAAAAACTACTTAAGAGAGCAGTATCAGTATCAAAAAAATTACAGAACATCAAAAGAGTAAAAAAATCACAAAACATAATGAAAAGTGTTTGGCAAATAGTGAAAGAAACAACAAATAAATCAAAAAAGATGTCCCGAAAAAATATTAAGTTATTAATAAATAACGAAACAGTTACAGATCCTTCAACCACTGAAGCTGCGTTTAATAAGTATTTCACTTCCATTGGTAATAATAGTAATATTTCACATTGTTCTAAATCCGTACGTTCACCAAGTAATGCTCCGTTCCGTTCCGTTCCGTTCCGTTCCGGTGGCGCACTGACCAGAAGTTCTTCTGCAAGGGCATTGATATTAGGGCATACAAGAGGACCGTCCAGGTTGGGCCACACGGTCATATGAGCGTGGCCCCCGTGATGGTGGCTGGCATGCGACGGTGTTCTGAGGTGGTAGCGGTTTGCTGCCTTAGATTCCCGTTGTCGCCTACTAGTCACGCCCGGCGGTGGCCACACTGTAAAGATCTGTGATGAGCCAACATCGATGATCGACCGTTATGCGGCTAATATCTACCCAAGACACCAGTGGCCACGTAGATGCGATCAGGAGTGTAGGGCGTTCGCAGTCGGGATAGGAGAGGCAGGAGGTTGAACCGACAAGTATTCTAGCAACGAGCCAGCATATTAGGATGATAGATACTATACTTGGTGTGTAATAGATACAGGGGGGGAGTTAGACTGCATTATTTTCAGTTGTCTTGAGAGGTGGTTCTTCGTTTTTTTTGATTCTGGTCTTGCATCCGTGTCAATCCGATATTTGCTTGTCCTATTGTGATGTCTGATTGTAACTTGCGCTGTTATTTTCTTCTGTTCAGGTATCCGTGGTTTCTGGTTCTGGCTCTGACTCTGTGTCTGTCTCGATGGATTTGAATATTATGTCTTCGGCTGCGGTTTTCAGTATGTCCCTGTGGCCTGCTATATTTTCCCAGTATTCCACAGGCCTATTTGTATATTTGAATATATCCTGGGTCAGTGAGTCTTCCCATGTAAGGATAGGTCGACCGACTTTTCGTTTTTTCTCTTTATAGTCCCTTGCTGCGTGTAGGACGTGTGGTTTCTCGCGTCTTAGGATGTGGCCTAGGTTACGAGAGGTTACGAGATCCTACGAGATTCTTCTTACTTTGAGGATTTTTGTTATGGTTTTTCCTTCTAGTAGGTATATCTTTAATTTTTCTCGTTTTAGGACTGTCTCTAGAGTTTGCTAGTATTTCCCTCAAGATGTGCCTCTCGTATCTCCGTAGGCGTGACCTATTTGCTTTGGTTAGGGAAGCTACGTTTAGGCCGTATGTCATCGTTGGACTTATGACCATTTTATATAGGAGGCGTGAGATTTTCCATTCTATTTTATTTTCTTTTATGAATGGCATAATTGCTTTAGTGTTTTTTATGGCTTTTTCACATCTTGTTTTGATGGAGGTGCGTCTGTCGTGTTTGGAAGTAATGTATGTGCCCAAATATTTGATTTCATTCACGGGTTTAATGAGAATGCCACCCATGAGCACTGGCTGATCCTTGTCGGTTAGGCTGGACAGCGGGTCCCTTATGACAAGCTTTGTTTTGCTTTCGTTTATTATCAATCCTACCGTTTTGAGCAGATTTTTGAGTTTTATGACTATTCTGTTAAGGACGTCAATGTCTAGACCTACGATAATGAGATCGTCAGCGAATGAGAGGTAGAGATATTCCTTGGTCTTGATCTAGCTTAACATCTATATCTTCTTCTTCTAATGTCCTCAGGACGTCGTCCATAAGAATGGTGAAGAGCCTGGGCGATAGTGGACAGCCTTGTTTGACTCCCTTGCCCTTAGATATCGTTTCTGTAGTTTGGCCGACATAGCTCTCAGAATCGCTAGACTTAAGTGGCAGTGGGCAGGGCACATAGCTCGTAGAACAGATGGCCGTTGGGGCAGTAAAGTTCTCGAATGGCGACCGCGCACCGGAAGGCGCAGTGTGGGCAGGCCCCCGACTCGGTGGACCGACGACCTGGTAAAGGTTGCAGGAAGCCGCTGGATGCGAGCCGCACAGGACCGGTCGGTGTGGAAATCCTTGGGGGAGGCCTTTGTCCAGCAGTGGACGTCTTTCGGCTGATAGATAGATAGATAGATAGTTTGGCCGCACCATGATATAAACGTCTTTTCGTTCATACATGCCTCTACTATCCTGTTTGTTAGAGGTATATTAAGTCTCGTCGCCAGGATATCTCTCAGGGCTTCTAAGTTGACGGTGTCAAAGGCTTTTTCAAGGTCCAGCGCTGCTACGTATATTTTTATTCCTTCTTTCCAGTTGGTGTCTAGGACCCGCCTTATTGTGTAAATATGGTCGTCCGTGGATCTATTTTCGAGGAAAGCTGCTTGGTAGCTGCCTAAGCTGGTTTTTTCGTCTACTTTTTGCAGGAGATAGTTTGCGTATATTCGGTACCCTAAATTACATATAGATATTTTCCTAAAATCTCCCGTTTGTTTGGGGTAGGCCGTTTTCTTTATAGGGACCTGTTTGGTCAACCTCCATTCATCAGGGATTTTGTTGTTTTTCCACGCGTATTGCATTGACTTGACTACTTGGTCTATGAATTTATCTGGGGCCGCTTTATATAACTCCGGTACAATTTGGTCCGTTCCTGGCACTGAGCCATTACGCATTTTGCAAATTATTAGTCTTATGGTTAAGTCATCTGGAGTATCTTCGTTTGGTAGATGCCCGTGGGTTTATTTTAGTTTGCGTACGGGAGGCCCTTCCATTTTTTGTAACTCTGTTACTCAGCTAGACATTGGAATGAAGTATTTGGATTGAGTTCTGAGTGTATTTATTTTGTATTTTTTGAAGAACTTGTATGTAATTTTCATACGTTTGGACTTATGTTGGGCGCTTAAATTATTAAAAAAGAATTTGCATTCTTCGGCTTTGTCGTTTTTCAATAATTTGTTGAAGTCTGTGCGTAGCTGTTTGACTTTTCGTTTAAGATGTTGGTTTTTGGGGTCGCGATTACTTAGGAAAAGGTGTTTTTTTAAAGAGGCTAATGCTAACCTTTGTTCGCGGGTGTTGGTGCGTGGCTTAGACAGGGTTTCTTGAGCTGCTTCTTTTAAAATGTCATTTAGTACAGACCATGGGACTGCCTTATTGGGATTGTTTTCTAAGCAGGGATCAGACTCCGTACGTTCACCAAGTAATTCTGTCGAAAATACAATTTTTTTGCGTCCAGTAGATCATTCAGAAATTAATAAAATAATACGTAACTTGAAAAACAAAAATAGCTTCGGAATTGATGAATTGCCCCCCACTCTTGTAAAAATCTGCGCTAACGAGTTTACATACCCGCTTGTGTTCATAATTAATCAATCTTTTACAGAGGGTTTTATCCCTAAAAATTTGAAAACATCCATTATAAAACCCTTACCAAAGAAAAAGGAATCAAACGAAGTAAGCCAATACCGACCCATTGCTATGTTACCCACTTTTGCTAAAATCATGGAAACGGCCATGGCTAACAGAGTCTCCTCCTTTTTAGAGAAATATGATTTATGTATTAAGTAACGATCAATTTGGCTTCAGAAAGAATCGTTCAACAACCTCAGCTGTTTACTCATTTATGAATGAAGTGCTGAATATCATCAACAATAAGAAATATGCCTTAGGGATGCTGCTAGACATGAGCAAAGCTTACGATCATGTCTCGCATCACTTACTCCTCCATAAACTTTACCAACTAGGTGTCCGAGGAGTAGCTCATAACTGGTTTGCATCATATCTAAAAGACCGTGAACAATGTGTCGAAGTGGAGTATTGTGACGAAAAGTCTGGAATAATATCAAAGGTTCGATCACCCTTCCTTCCAATGACTTCTTCAATTCCACAGGGCAGTGTCTTGGGATGTTTGTTGTTCTTAGTCTATATTAATGAACTTCCCCAGATTATTAATAGGAATAACAATTTAAAGTGCATTCTGTACGCAGATGACATTTCTGTAATATTCCCTGCGACAAGTCAAGAAAATGCTCATGAACTTATTTTGCATAACTTAAAAGAAATAGAGTCTTGGTTAACAAAAAATAATTTGAAAATTAATTATGATAAAACAAAAATTATAGAATTTCGGCCACATCAAAAACATAAAATTGATATAAATTGCGAAGTTAATAATATTAAATTAGGGAGTATTAACAATTGTTCCATGTTAGGAATTGAAATTGATGAGAATGTTAACTGGAAAGCTCATGTAAATAAGATTGTGGGTAAATTATCAAGTTTCACATATGCCCTTTATGAATTAAAGAAGGCAACTAATATCCAAATAGCATTGCAAGCTTACTATGCGTACGCGCATGCTTGGATGCAATACGGAGTAATTCTCTGGGGCAATAGCACAGATGTAAATGATATATTTATGCTACAAAAGAAATGCATAAGGATTATAGCGAATATCAAATAAATGGAAAGTTGTAGGCCTTTTTTACCCAGCTCAAAATACTAACTCTTACCTCAATATACATCCTAGAGATGGCAAAATTTGTTCGCAATAACAGTAATCTTTTCGTTTTGGAAAAGTATGTAGGGTCTAGGCCATGTAAGCAGCGCAAGAAGGGAAAATTAGCACTACCGACTTTTAAAAGACTCGAAATCTATGACAAAGGAACATACATAATGGCTATAAAAATATACAACAACATTCCCCAAAACATAAAAGAAATTGAAGCAACCAAAAATTTTATTCAAAAACTAAAAGAATATTTGATAAGGAAATGTTTTTATAATCTGCAAGAGTTTTTGTCAGAGCATAATTAAGAAAAATAATAATTATTAAACAAAACGGAACAATTATTTGTATATACTCCATTGCTTACATTATTAGTATTATACATCACCATTATAGTATGTTAAACAAATAAACATATATGTAATATCTTTATATGTAACTATATTATAACGTGTTAATTAGTTTTAAGTATATTAATAAGTCAAAGAGTGTAAGTGCAGTGCCCGCTCAGGGTTTCACGTCGATCTAAATATATATCTTGTAACACCTTATGTATACACGTGAAAGCAATAAAGTTATTGTATTGTATTGTATTGTATACTAAGTTAGAGTATTCGGTCCTTGTTGTTGCAGCCCTCTACTCCATTCCTCCCTTGTTGGGACATAAGTTTTATAGTTTCTTTTGAACATGTTCACAGTCTGCATTTTGTCGCTACCCATGCACATAAGCCTTTCCACATCTTCATCCAGATTGTAATTAGTGTGTCTTGTTTTGGGACTGTCAAAGTCGCAACTTCCATTTATCGCCAGCCTATGTAGGGCCTTGACCGCTTCCGTTTGTATATGTATGTGATCTAGGAGCATTTCATCATTTCATCTTCTAACTTCACAGAGCGCTTCCATTCTCTTCTGTTCGCGTTCGCGCGTGCGTGTGTATCTCAGATACGTCATTGGTGTGTATTAGCGGCTTGATGACAGTTTGACTTTGTGTGGTTTTGACAATCAAGGGTGCGTTCGGAACTTACCGAAATCCGGGAGTTGACTGCATAAAAAATCAATTACGAAATATTATTGACTAAATAGCCCTTTACTTTTCATAACATTTTTCATTTTTTTATTTATAATAATAATAAGTATGCAAACTACTATTTTGAACAATGACGTCATCGTACAAAATTTCAAACATTTTTACAGGTCGCGTCAATCAAACTTTAAGATCGCTGAAGGGTACTGAGTGGGGGAAGTGTGCGTTCACTTGGAATCCTCATGCTCGAATTTTGATATTCTGATTATGCCAATGTTTATTGTCTGATAGTGCCCAAAGGAAAAAAATGTGCTATCGTAGTTTCAGAGAAAATCGAGTTTTTCACTGAGGCTGCTAGCGGAATGTTTCGCTGGCAGCCTCATCTCTGGAACCAAGGAACCACTTTGAAATTCGAGCATGAGGATTTTAAGTGAACGAATAATTCCCCCACTCAGTACCCTTCAGCGATCTTAAAGTTTGACGGGACCTATAGAACAAAATGCCGTTTTTGACATTTGGTAAAAAGTAACTCAAATGACTAGCAGTCAACTACCGGATTGGATTATGTACTCATCTCATGTCACATATAGAGCGTTTCAAGAAATAGTTCCTTTGCCGTTATGTTGGCACCACTGTCTATCAACGACATCAATACGCGAAGACTCTTCTACCGATTTTGTTAGTGTGTGTCTGCATTCTATGTAGTGTGTGTCTGAGTTCTGTGTAGTGTGCGTGGAAAACATTGCTGCCAACATAACGGCATAGGAACTATTTGTTGAAACGCATTATACACATCAATCCCTATTCCCAACCGTAGACAGAGAAACGCTCCCAACTCATTATCATGTTCTTTTAAAAGACAACTCAACATTTTAGACATTCGCTATTTCTTATTTTAGAAAAAAAAATCTTCTTTTAGAAAAAAGATCTTGTAGGGCCATCAATTACAGCAGAAGAGATAACAAGGGCAATAAGGTCGATGAGAAATGGAAAAGCAGTTGGCCCGGATTGTTGAGATACTGAAACTTGTGGATGAAGAAATATACAACCTATTGTTAAATTATATAATGAAATTTATGATTCCGGGACATTTCCTAAAGATTGGCTCAATTCAATATTCTTACCAAACGTTGTGGGGACACAGGCTAATAAGCCTGATGAGTCACATGTTAAAAGTTTTTCTAAAAGTAATATATTTCAGAATACAAAACAAAATTGACTTGTACAGATACTAATACAGAACTGTCTGGAATTTCAGAAAGACGTGTATATCTGCTTTATTGATTTTGAAAAAGCGTTCGATAATGTGAAACACGATAAACTTCTGCAGCTCTTACCTAGAACAGAAATCGATAGCAAAGACCGCAATGTTATACAAAACCTATACTGGAATCAAACCGCCCAATTAACTACACCCAAAAAACTACACCGAAAACATAAAGATTCTCAAAGGTGTTCGAGAAGGGTGCATCCTCTCTCCCATGCTATTTAATCTATATTCAGAATTCATATTTCAAGAAACTTTCGAAGACATAGACATCGGCATCAATTCGAACGGCACAGTTATTAATAACTTAAGATATGCTGATGACACTACCGTTCTTGCCCACTCGAAAGATGATCTCGAATTTCTATTAAATCACCTGAACACCAAGGTAGAGGAATATGGGTTGAAAATGAATATCTCGAAAACGAAATTTATGGTTGTGAGTAAGAAGGAGACCCAATCTAATACTCTACATATAAACGGCCAACCTTTGGAACGGGTCTAGCAATATAAATACCTGGGTAGCTGGTTAACAACAACATGGGATCCAGAAAAGGAAATAAAAACGACAATTGAAATTGCCAGAAGTCAGTTTGTAAAGATGAAATCTCTATATCTAAACAAAGATATAAACTTTAAATGAAGGTGGAGAATGATCAAATGCTATAGTTCATTGCAATAATAAAAAAAAAAAACTTACTATGGAACAAGGAAAACAGCATATTTCGGCCATATTTACAGAAACAACACAAAATACGAGTACAAAATTATTAAAAATATAATCCAGGGCAAAATTGAGGGAAAGAGTGGTAGAGGAAGAAGAAGAACAACATGGACTGACAACTTGAAGGAGTGGACCGGACATGATATCGTCGCCTTGGGCAGAATGGCGACAGAGAGAGAGAGAAGAGTTTCGGACGATGGTCGCCAATATCCGATGAGGAGCATGGCACCGGAAGAATAAGAAGAAAAAAAATGAATTTGGAGTTTTATCAAAATCATTTTATACAGGTGACAAAAAATGTCTGGCAATATTTTAAGAGTGGCTTCTACTAATCAAACTGAACAACTTTTCCCAAGAAACTCATGGTCAGAAAGAAAAAAAAAATACTTCCCTCTTCCCATACAAAGTTCATCAACCAGCTGAAGGCTTGTATGAAGTCCAAAATTTTTTTTGCTTCTTTTCTGAGTAGGTATGATTTTCATGAAGAAAGTTGCTCAGTTTGATGAGTTGAAGCCACTGTTAAAATATTGCCAGACATTTTTTTATCAACCTGTATACTTAGGCTAATATAGTGCGTTTCAACAAATAGTTCCTATGCCGTTATGTTGGCTCCCCTGTCTATCAACGACATCACACGCGAAGACGTTTCTACCGATTTTGTTAGTGTGTGTCTGCATTCTACGTAGTGTGTGTCTGCGTTCTATGTAGTGTGTGTGGAAAACATTGTTGCCAACATAACCGCATAGTAACTATTTGTTGAAACGCACTCTACTTAACCAGGTATAATACAAAAAAAGTTGCATGGTTTTTGAACATACCCCAATCAAAAGTTAGAGGTCGTTCCATTACCAAGATTCACCTGACAAGAGTTTGTCCCTTTCACACTTTAAAAAAATTTAATAGGCTATCCTGCTGTCAGAGTTAAAATTATAACTAATTTGGAACGCTTTCTTATTTCCTCTTTGTCTTTGACTTTGCTTTGGAAGCAAACCGCAAAGCGAAGTGAAGACTTTTTGGCGGGAACTCGCGGCAAGAGTTTGTCATTTTTGTTTTATTATCCGAAAAAATAGATATCGTGGTTTTTAATGCATAATATTGATAGTGTATTGTTCAATAAAGTGCCATTTAAGTGTCTAATATGTAGGATAATGAAATAAAAGTGTGTAGACTGTGTTTCGAGTGCTCTCAAGAAGTCCATGAAATCTTCATCAAAAGTGCTATCATTTTGTTGAAGAATAGAGAAAAAGTTAAAGACGACAGAAATTGATAATAAATGAGAATTCAAATGAAATAGAAAAATATTTAGAGAAGAGCAAACTACGTAAGAATAGGCTGTATGGCCAGAGAAGCCTTTGCCTTTTCCTTGCAAAAGCAGGAAAGAACCAAACAAAAAAAAAAAAAAAAGCGAAGTGAAGTGGCTCTTGCGTATTTGTTTTTTTGTAATAAAACTTGAATTGTATACAAAACCTCCTATTTATAATAAGCACAAATTAGTACCTTATATCCTACAGGGTTTTCAAGTAAATCCCAAGATGTGCTACGTTATTATAACGGGTAGAAGCTTAGCATGGCTGCTTCTCAGCTTGGTCGCCTTTATGTTGATATTAGCCGGTATTATGACTCCTAAATGGCTTCTAGGACAACCAATAATAATCAACGAGAACAATATAACTACTTTCTACGTCCCCAGTGTCGGCATATACAATCGGTGAGTGTTTTTTTCGAGTATTTACAAGAGGAAGTAAAGTCTCTTTACTCTTTCTTTTGTGACCCTTTTATGCTAGACTTGGTTGATGATTCGTCAATTGAATGCACTTCCTCTCTGTTAAACAGGGCTATCTATCACATTTATTGTCTATGTGCTTACTCCATAATGGAGTGTGGTCTGAAAATTTCATTATAATTTTGTTTCCAGGCAGGGGGTCTTATTGAAACAGTGTCTCTCAGATTAGACTGACATATCGATAACTAACAAATTTTTTACCGGCTTCAAAAAGTACGGTTATCAGTTCGTTTTGTATGTATTTGTGTTGTCCGTGATTTCCAAGACAACCACTGAATGGATTTTGATGCAGTTTTCACTGGGATGATTTAAAATTACTGAGGAGTGTCTTCCAATTAAAAAAGTTGCGAAATTCGATCGAATTTCAAAAAAATATTTCAATTTGTACCCCAAGTAGTAATTGAAATTAAAAATTTATGTTAAAAACATGTATGAGACTTTATATGTATAAACATGGTCTAACAAAATCAGTAGAAACTATTGAAACGGGGGCTTCTACTCATAAAACTGAAAATTGTACCCAAGGAACACATAAATAAATATAATGTATAAATATCTGGGACATAACCACTGGTCGGAGTAGGTAGATTGATTTTTGGTACTTGCATCGTGATTTTATAACATGGACAATCGTTTTTTCCAAAAAGTTTCGGTATTTTCGGATTGATTTGAGTATTTATTATTAAAGTAAATCTGGTTCAATCAATTTGTTCTGAAGGAAGCAATTTGTTTTCATGTCGAATAACATAAAGAATATTCGTTTTTATTTGCTTAAAAATGTTAAACTCTCGGAATCTGAGCGGCATGTCCATATTATCATATACGTTAGCGATCATTGACCCTAAATCAAATCTACCTACTCTGATCACTGGACATCACACACTATCATCTGGCCCCAAACTAGGATTCCCTGTACTATAGGAACCAGAAACTGATATACATACACATATACATTTTAAATACTATACATATATATAGATAGTGATCCACCAAGTCAATCTAGCACATATTTACATTTTTCATGGACAATTTGGGCAAGGAAAATTGACTTAACTAACAGTTGTTAGTTATGGTTGTGTTATGAATTATTTTCTAGAAAAAGGGTCACATAGATATAAAATTATTTAAAAAAACTTAAATCGTAATACTTTATTTATTTATAAATATAATGTTTCAGCTGCATCCGTATGGAGAATGACCCTAACAACTGCGGCTCTTTCTCCTTCTACGGCCTGGCCACTGACTCCACTGTTTACCCGACTCCTTGGAAGGCAGCTATGTTTTTCTTATCGCTGTGTAAGTTTTGCTTTTTACCATATCAAAGTGGATAGATGATTGACTGTCATAGTCATTTCATTTAATTTATTTTATTTAAGAAACAATATACATTGTATTTGAATCTGAAATTGTCATCTGAAACGTTAATATGTAGTTAAAAAATTGCACATATGAATAAGTCTTAGTTTCTCTGCAATTTCAATAAAAGAGCTATTAAGTGAACAATAATAGGTAGGTCCATAATTTATTTTTGACTAGCTTCTGCCCGCGACTTCGTCTGCTTGGACTTCAGAATAGGGTCCAAAGAGAAATAAAATGTTAAGGCAGCGCCATCTAGTGACAAAGTCAAAAGTCAGGAGCCGGGTCGTTCCCTCCCTCAAATATGGTTGAGGGGAGCGATGGCTGACTCCCGCGTTATACTCGTGATCGGGTGCTGTCCGTGTGAACTGGCCTGCTCTTGTCATTGGTGTTTGGTCACAATAATTACCTGTTTGCACATTGTACTTGTATGTTTTTGTTGATCCTTTCACATTCGTTTGTAATAGTATGCAACTAAGCTAACTAGGTATATCTTTGTTGTTGTGTGTTGGAGAGAGTTTCTTTAGGGCCCGACTTCTTCTTCTTCTCTCTCCGCAAACACTTACCGAAACGTTGGGTATACGAGTTCCGAGTGGTAGGAACTTCGTATTAGGTAGAAAAATATGACGTTCGAAAAGTGTACAGAGATACCTACTTCGAATAAATATTATTTCATTTCATTTCATTTCAAAATTTCAGTTTTTAGCAATTTCTCTGGCAACCCTCGAGCTTTACGGGATAAAAAGTATCCTATGTGTTAGCCCAGTGATTTATCTATCTAATGGGTTGGCAACTAAATTCTGACACACTTTGCACAAAAAGTAAGTTTTTTCTCTCAAAGAAAGTTCTAGAAATTTCTTATGTGGGGTAACGTATAGAACCTTCTGGGAGCTTTCTGATAGAGTATATAAATAGCGGAGAGCGCGAGCCTCGCGTAGTATAATTGCAACAATGGATGAACGTGCACTTTGAGCTATCATCTTCTATGAGTTCCAACAGGACAAAAGTACACGGCAAGCAACAGGTAATATTAATAAAATACTTGGAGAGGGCACAGTAAGCCATTCGACAGTGAGTCGCTGGTTCAGCTGATTTGCTTCTGGAGATGTGAGCTTGGATGATTTGCAGCGCTCAGGCCGACCGACCGAGCTTTAAGACAGTGCTTTGCTACAAGAAGTTAATGAACATCCAGACTCCATGACTCGTGAATTGGGAGCAGCACTCAGGTTCAGCCATACTGCTATTGAACAGCAACTCCACAGTCTCGGGTATCGGAGAGTATTGGCAAGGTGGATACCCCATCCACTCACCTCGAGCATTCAAGCAACTCGTGTGTCAATCTGTCAATCCTTGCTCTCCCATCCAGACCGCAAGGACTTTTTGGCCAGTTTAGTCACTGGGGATGAGAGCTACATATTATAAAAAAATGACACATGAGCTGCCTTTTGGTTACCGCGAGAGGAAGAGCCGCCAACAAAGCCAAAGCCGAACCCTCATACGCGCAAAGTGCTGCTCTGCTGTTGGTGGGATCAGCGTGGGATGTCGTACTACGAGTTCTTAGCTGAAGGGACAGTCACTGCCAACAAATACAGCAAACGACTTCGCAAATTGGCTGCTGCTATCAAACAAAAGAGAAGGAGAATGGTAAAAGTGAATTTGCTGCACGATAACGCCAGACCACACGTCGCTTCTGCTACTAAGAAAATAATAGAGGAGTTAGGCTGGTCAACTGTGCCACATCCACCGTATAGTCCAGACCTCACCCCGTCAGATTTTCACTTGTTTTTAGCTCTCAAAAAATTTCTACACGGGAAAACTTTTTCCAACTTTCTGGATATTGAAAACGCAGCACAGAACTTCTTCGAGCATCAGGACCCTGAGTTCTGGAGACGCGGAATTGAAAATTTGCCAACTAGATGGGCACAAGTCATAGAGTCGTCTGGTGCATATATTGTAAATTAATGTATTACAATAACAAAATAAAAAAATAAAATATACAAAAATGTAAAGTGTGTCAGAACTTAGTTGCCAACCAAATACCTACCAAATTTTATCCAAATTCGTTCGGTAATTTCAGTATGAAAGTGGAATAAACAAACAAACATCCATACTTTCGCATTTATAATATTAGTGAGATGAGATAGTAAGATGAGATGAGATGGAGTCATCTACCCTATTGAAGGTGTTTCATAATGTCCTCAAGACCATTCGTTAATTATAGGGTACCACTGAATTTACAAAATTTGAATTTTAGAAAAGATGAGAGTTTATAGAAAGTTGAAGTTTGTAATAGTTCGGAGAATTTTAAGTTAAACCATTTTGAAATAAGCTAATTTCCTCATAAGGACTTCTGTGTGATATACCATGTCTTCCATGGTTCCAGGTGCTGCCATCCAGTTCTCCACAGTAGTAGCAGGAATTATGGCGTGTTGCGTCCAATCCGTATTCAAGAAAAGTGTCATATCTTTAGCCGGGGCCACCCAGGCTTTGGGAGGTACGAATTAATGTCCAAAACAGTTTTTTTTATTGTGTTCGGTGGCAGAAGGCCCACCAGATGGAAAGTAGCTGTCGCCGCCTGTGAGCATCTGTAACCCCAGACATAAGTTCCATACCTATCATTGAGGCTAAGATGAAATGCCTCTTATATCGGTAATTGCGCTGGCTATCTCGCCGGAACACAGCTATACATTTACAGAACATATTACGTTTTTCACTCTTGTTAAGGGGCTATCTATTAAAGACTAGCCTTTTGCCCACAACTTAGGTCACAAAGAATTCTTGCTTATTCTGCAGGAACTAATTGAGAAAAAGATACATAGCCTATGACTTCTCCATATCATAGGCTACTTGCTTGCCAAATTTCATCAAGATTGGTTTTAGGCATCAAGAGGGAACAGAGAAACACACTAATTTTCACATTTATAATATACCTAAATGTCAAAATTAGTAAAGCACAAAATCTAAAATAAGGATAGCAGTTTAGGATCCAATATACCTTAATTTTGAACCAGAAACATAGTAACAACCCATAATGGGTGTCGATTCGGTGTTTACGATTAAACTTAATTGACAGGATTAAAAAGCATCCTATCCTTGTATTTTCGATACATAGAGAAAAAGACAAAACACTTAAATTAAGTTTAGTTCTGCCGAATAAGTTAAATCGTGAAAACCGAATCGACACCATTGTCCCCATTGCAGGGCACAGTCTTCCCAAACCTCTGGAAGGTTGGGCCGGGTTGGATTGGTGCAAATTGTGGGGCTAGTGGCCAACCCCAGTGTCAGAAGTTTTCAAGCTGCTTATAAAGCTTCTGTTAAAGGAGACCCGTACCCCTGCAGTGGGGACGATATGGTTTGTTAACATAAGGCCTCTGAAACGGCTTAAAAATTACCATCTAGTGAAAGCAACCGGCACCAACGGATTAACGTGCCTTGCGAAGCACAGAACCGTTACATGCGACTAACAGCCAAAACCAACCATATGTATGACCGTGTCTGTAGTAAGTTAACCTACGTGATCGACGTGACCACACTTCTCCGAGTCACGACCGCTTCAGAATCCTGATTATCTTGAATATTGCAGGTCTGTTTGGAGTCCTGGGGCTACTCCTGTACCCCTGGGGATGGGGCACCGCTCGGGTGAAGCGGCTTTGTGGGGAGTACTCTGAGCCTTACATACCCGGTGACTGTTCTATTGGTAAGTGAAAACACAGGTTTTTTTTGTTTAATGGCCACTACCTTGCAATTGACAACAGTTTATTTTTGACTCCCAGTCTTGATACTCATAAAAAAAATGCAAAAAACAAAATACCTGAATTAGATATTTCTCCATGTAATTCCTTTTTTTATTTTTTGGGCTGTTTAGGGTATGGAGCTTTTCAATCGGGTCGAGTTTACTTTTTTAAATCAGTTGTCACCCTGTTGGCATAGATAGCTTACTTATATATGTATACAGATATGCATAAAAGCCTAACAAAGAAAAATGAAAATTTCTCGAGAAATATGTACATAATTATTTAAAAAAAAGGAAAGCTGATGTGGGTGTTTGCATTGCATTTTCTACACAAAACATACATTAAAACCGGGGTCAATTTGAAATGTTGTTATTTGTACTTCTTGCCACTTCGCATAGTGAAGCAGTGAAACAAACTAACAGAGAAGATTGTAATTGCTCCAACCGTGAACAGTTTTCAAAATAGACTAGACCAAAACTTATTAAAAACTACATAAGTTCAGTGATATACACGCATGAGCTGTTAACCTTAAATGTATAATTTTCTCTGTCTTGCCGAAATAAGTATTACGACAAAACACTAAGAACGTTGTGTTTATGTATTTGTACACTAAAATTGTTGTTATGTATTTGTGCAGCCTATAAAATTATATTATATTTCTTTCGGTAACCACTTATCATTAATCGGTTATACAAATAATAAAAATGGAATTAAACTAATTGAAACTAAATGTATACTCATGGATAAAAAAATCGACTCAAAGTTTCATGCACGACTTTTGGAAAATTAACTCAATCTAGCAAAATAAAACTAAACCAAAAGTTCAAAAACTGTGTGTTAACTGTTTATGATTTTAGTTTGATGGTTTTTAACATTTTTGCTTTTAGTGTTTAGCAGTTTTTGTAGACTGAGTTATTTTTTCAAAAGTCGAGCAACAAATCTTAGTAGATTTTTTAGTCCACCAGTGTAGTATTTATCCTACACTATGCATTTAAGGGTTAAAGCTGCTAGTGCTGCTAGTTATTCTTGTAATATCTACAAATATTTCCATTAGTGTTTTGTCTTTATTTTAGTTTAAGTTCAAATTATTTTAGTTTTGTTTTATTTTTAACAATGTTTTTTATTTTTGTTGTTTTTCTATTTCTTTTTGCTTTTATTTTGTTTTCATTATTATTTTATTTTAAACCTAATTTTTTGTATATGCTTATATTTTACTATCGTTCTTTGTAATTTGAGTGTGTTTTCTTGCAAATAAACGTTTACTTACTTTACTGACTTACTTATTGGATACCTGTAATTGGTTTATAAGTTCTTACTTTGTATTGTATCACATTATAAAGTTAATAACTGTTGGTGACCCAAATAAAAGAAATATTGAGAATTTATTTATTTGTGTTCCCAGGCTGGGCCCTTTTCGTGACAGCCACCGGTGTAGCCCTGGTATTCTTGGCGAGTGCTCTCTCCAAAGCAGCGGACAAGGCAGCCAACTGCGACAAAGTCCAGTTCCAAATGGACGAAGGGAAGCAGCTTATCTGTCTGGCATAGGGTTTGTTTTTGAATTACAAAAGCAGAAGTGAGTGCTAAAGAAAAAAAACCTGATAAAAAAAAGATCGATAAAGAAAAAATGGATAATAACGAATCTGAATCTGGTTTGTACGCTCTTTCGCGGAGGTTTAAGCGAGGGAAAGAGCGAGATAGATGAGATAAACATTTAAAACAATCTGTTTTGGACATTCGAAAGGAGGCTTCTACTTATTATATTGAACAACTTTCGCCATAAAACCCATACTTAATTCCCAAAAAATGTTTCGATCCCCCATACAAAGTTGGCAAGTCAACTGGTTGATTTGTATGAAATGTCAATAGTAAAACAAAATTGTAGAATCCAATATGGGTTCCTCGGAGAATGTTCTTCAATATGATTAGAAGAGGTCCGTGCATATTTTTTTGGTAAAGGACTATTTACACTGTTTAGTCTGTCAAAAAAAAACAGTTTTTGTCAGACTCTAAAAAGTTTAATAGGCATTCTTTAGATTTAGGTTTAATTGACTAGCACTCTTTCCTTGTCTACATAATGCGATTGAACATGCATAGAAATATTTAAATAACGAGCTATGATTATTTTTAGTCACAAGGAATCTCAGCTATTTTGTTGGGTAAAAAAAATCATGGCCATGGAACGAAACTTGGAACTCTCTCAGTTGTTTCCCAGTGGTATTAAGATCCATAGGCACTGTCACATTGTCACAGTATATTAAATAGTATTACATATAGTATAGACACTCCCTACCGCTCTCTGAAGGCGACCTCACCCCCTACGGACAAGATCCGATGACGGTCCATACAGTCGTCACTCAGTTATCTCGCTCGCTCCTACGTGTTAGAAAGGGAGGTCGTAGTAGGTAAATAACTGACGATTTGTGTAAAGCGTTCGGGGTTTGATGTTGTGGTAAAATAAAAATAAATGCTTTGTAGCGAAACATTGACCCTTTCAGCGCTTCCCTATTCTTTGACAAATCGTGCCCCCAGCGCAGCGCCAACGACGGCTCCAGCCGACAAAAATGTATGAAAATCTCAAACCCTGGCGCCTGTGGCATGGAAACCGGTCGTCGGCCCTAGCCGACTGTGGCGCTCAAAGGGTTAACCCTTATTAAATGTATTGGATAACCAAGATCTGTAAATGCACGTCAAACTATCTCTAAAAGTAAGCTCGTAGGTTGCAACTGATAACTAATTAACCAATGGGGAACATAGAACATGTAACACACGTTTCGCACTCTTAATAAATCAACGACCGAATTCAAAATTTTGGCAAAATGAGGTTTGGTTAAAAAACCGACCTTTAAGAGCAAGCCTCACAGTCTCGGTAAAAAAAATAAAACACTTCTAATTCTTAACACGTTAACTGCCATTGGGCGCACCTGTGCGTTTACAACTCCTTAAGTGTATGCCTCCAACGCAAATATGCGTTTTCATACATTTGTATGGCTACTAGGTAGTATGCCGCCCGACGCGTATGTGCGTGTATGTGATTTTAGTTACAAACGCGCAGGTGCGTCGCGCGGCGCGCTGCATAGACGCGGAAACGCGCAGGTGCGTCGAACGGCATACAGACAGGAGCATAACTTGCCCGCAAATATGCGTCGTACGGCATACTTCATAAGCAAGATGGTATGGCGATAAGTAATGTTTTAGATGGCACGTAACGTGTTAAGCAATAATGTAAAAAAATATTTGCGTCTTTATTCGTCCCCCGCACACGCGAGTGTCTCTCTTTTAGGTTGTTTTTTTTATCAAAACTAATTTTGTCAAATTTTGAATTCGGCCGTTGTTTTATTAACAGTGCGGTTTATCTCATCATTTGGGAACGGCGGCGGGTCGAAAGTCGGCCTCCACCAGGTGGACTGATGATGTAGCCAGGCTTGCGGGAAGCCGCTGGATGCGTGTGGCTTGGAATCGTGCTGAGTGGAATTCTATGGGAGGCCTGTGTTCAGCAGGGGATGATAAGTAGTGATCGGAAATTCGGATGCAATCTCGTTTTTAGAAAGAATAGTATGGATTTGCCTTTCCCAATAAATTTATAGATTTTCATTAAAAAAATCCCCGGGATACCAGGATCGTAAAAAGCGTTGGTATTCTTAATTGTAATGATCTGATGGTAGTGAATATTGATGTTATTGAAATTTTTATGTATGCTATTATGTGTTTATATCCACAACTTATTTTATATACACAGGGTTACCGGTAATCCTTGTAGGAAGGTGATGGGGGGCTAAAATGTGAAACATTTAACACTTCATATGTATGGCCAATAGTTTCCAATTCTATTCAAAACGGCATGTCCATATTATGCTACCTCCCCAATTTTAGGTATAATTGCATCCGAATTTCCGATCACTAATGATAAGATTATGATGACGTCATTAGGAGAACTGCTCTCATAAGAAAAAAGGCCGCAAAGTATACGAAAACGCCATATACTTTGCTGCCTTATTTTTTTTTATGTGATAGGTGGCAAACCAGACGGATCACCTGATGGTAAGCGATTACCGCCTATAGACACCCGCAACACCAGAGGAGTCACAAGTGCGTTGCCGACCTTTTAAATGGGATGGGGGATGGGGTGAATTTGGGGGGGGGGGAGGTTGGGCCTCCGGTACCCTCACTCACTCGGCGAAACACAACGCAAGCGTTGCTTCGCGCCGGTTTTCTGTGAGGCCGTGGTATCACTCCGATCGAGCCGGCCCATCCGTGTCGTGGCTCTCCCACGGTTACAGTTCTTGTGAGGGCAGGGAAGTAGTCTTATTGTCAATACAGGGTGTAACAAAATTGGTGTAGGACCCGTTAACTGGGGATTCCACTCATGGTACTGAACAACTTTTGTTCTATGACTTTGCTCAAATCACAAAAAAAATTTGGACTTTTCATACAAATTGATCATCTGTTTCGCCATTTTTGTATGGAGAGTGCAAACGTTTTTTTGCGATTTGACCAAAGTCGTAAAAAAAGTTGTTCAGTATGATGAGAGATCCCCAGTTAACGGGTCTTACATCAATTTTGTTACACCCTGTATATGTCATCCATCATACAAGAACTTGTCAGTAGACACACATACGTATTTACATTCTGGTGTATAGACAAATGAGTATTATACTTTACAATTTTATCAAAATTTTTATTTAAATCATTTTTCATACAATTGACACGCATTTTTAGACAAATTAAGTTTATTTAAATTAATAATTATATTAGTTTTAATTTTACACAGTAGATTTTAAGTGAAGATTTTCCAAAGTTTTTTTATACTCATTCGGCTGTCGTCTTTTAAGTGTAAGTAGTTTTTAATATTAACCTTAATAATACTCACATCACATTTAATTATTATATATAGGGTGACCCTAAATTAGTTCTTGATACGAAAGTCTATGAATGTGCTCATGATAACAAACAACTTTCCCTAAGAAACCCATAGTCAAATCGCAAAAAAAAAATTTGAGTCTCCATACAAATCGATGAACTGACCGGCCAAATTAGTATGAAGAGTCCAAATTTTTTTTGCGATTTGACTATGGGTTCTTTAGGGAAAGTTGTTAGTTATCATGAGCACATGCATAGCCTTTCGTATCAAGAACTAATTTAGGGTCACCCTATATTTAGTCACCAATAATGTTAGCTAAGTATACATACATACATACAGACTGATATCATGACTTCCAGTTTTTATGCAGTATTCATATAAGACCTTATATAAAATATTTATATATCTTTTTTACAAAAAATATGAAATAAATCATATTTTAACATTGACAAAAAATTGCACTGCCTTCTAAGCCAAAAATGTTTAAAAAATAATTTATGAATCTCATATTCGAATAAAAAATAAACAGTATTATTCAAAGGCATCTTAAAAATGTCGTTAGGTTGTATTTTTATAGATTAAAATTTAATTGTCACAAAAAACAACTATGATTCCCGGTATGCTTCAGAATGGCGGGTGTATTTTCGCGATTCGTTTGTTTTTCTAGAATACATGTACCTACAGTGTACCTTACTGTACCTACAGTGTACCTTACTGTACCTACAGTGTCCCTTACTGTACCTTACTATACCTTACTGTACCTACAGTGTACCTTACTGTACCATTGCGGAAAATCTGTGTCCTTCTCTCTATTAGCAGATATTTTAAAAACTAGGTACACCCGCCATCCATCTAGTTTAAAGTCTGAGCTGACGGTCTGTACGCCTTTTTTTTACAAATTGTCACAATAATAGGATTTTTAAAAGGGATATAATATGTTTGGGCCTGTTTATTTTAACATAAGTTTGTACAAGAAACGAGTTTTTATAGGGATAAAGTCTATATACGGTGCTGAGTGAACATACATATATTATAGTAAATATATATTTTACAAGTAATGTACCTACATATTTAAACGATGTGGCATATTATTAAGCTTTAGGTATATTTTTATACTGTTTTGTACAAGAAATATTTAATCTGTACCTACCGTGTATTTTTTATACAAATATAATATTTTGGACTGATATGGATGTGTTTTATTAAAAATATACCTTATTATACCAGCGCAAAACTAGAAAGTGGATCAAATGAAAATATATGGAACTTGTATAGGTACCCGATGCTTCGGGAAGTGTCAGTGAACATAGGGCATAAAGGAATCGATAGTTCCTCATCATAATTACTAAGCGCCAGGTGACCTAATTCCAAGAGCTTCCTAATTGTGGATTAAGATAGAAAATATCTTCCAACATATTTTTTCAAAAAATTGTTGCGTGGATCGCTTAAGTTTAATGACTAGTCATTCTGGATGGATTTGACCGTTAAGAACTTTAAGTCAGTGGCTATAATGGCTTGGTAACTCCTGATACCAGGGCTGGCTGGTCACTAGCCTCACAACCTCCACCAGTCCGGACGTGGCCCCTGTGTACGGAGTATGGACTAACTTTCCCGAGCAATGGAAAAAGGACCCGTGTCTTAGCAGTGGCGACGTTATTAGTTGTTAGTTAACGATAAAAAAAATGTAGCCTCGCTCTGCATTCTCTATCGCATGTACAATGGGGAGTGCTCCGAGGAATTGTTTCGATTGATCCCTGCCGCCTCTTTCCGCCATCGTTCTACGCGACAACATATTCATCCCCATCACATAGATGGTTGGCAGTCCACAACTGTGCGTTTCACTAGAAACTTTCTGCCTCGCACAACCAAACTGTGGAATGAATTGTCGCCTGCGGTATTTCCGGACCGATACGACATTCAAACCTTCAAGAAAAGAGCGTACTCCCAAATCAAAGGCTGGCAACGCACTTGTGACTCCTCTGGTGTTGCGGGTGTCTATGGGCGGCGGTAATCGCTTACCATCAGGTGATCCGTCTGCTCGTTTGCCACCTCTGCCATAAAAAAAAAAATACAGAAAGGGGTCGTCCATTAATCACGTGATGTTTTTTAGCAACTTCTCAGACCCCCCCTCCCCCCTGGTGATATGTGATGAGTTTCAGACTACCCCCCAACCCCCTCAAAATCACGTGTATTTTTTGGTACAAATATCTATAAATACAGGTATAATGTAATTGAATTCTGGAAAATTAAGCACCGTGATAAAAATGTCCAGATAGACATTAAGGTCGCAGGTTGTTTCTGACTGCCTGAAGCAGTTTCGAACCTTGGGATGAGTTAAAAAAACTAACAACAATAGTCCGACGTTTGGAACTTACTCTAGAAATCGCGCGTTCAACGAAAAATTAAATACACGTGATATCTCACTACACCCATCTCCCCCCTTGTGATATTTCGTGATATTTTCCGAACCCCCTCCCCCCATTTTGAGACTCACGTGATTAATGGACGACCCCAAAGGCGACTTTGTCCTTTGACTGAAAGGGCTAAAGAATACCTAAACCGCAAATAAATACAGGCGTTTAATTTAAGCTACACATTCTTGCTTCAGTTACTAACCTACCTAAACATTTCACGACTTCTCAAACTGTTTGAAACACCTTTGTACTTTAGGTGTTTCCACAGTGCTACTACAAAATTATCCTACATAACACGGCCGTGCATTTACAGTCTGTCACAAAAAAGATATGAAGCAATATTTCGAGGTAATATTTTACTGTTGAATTGAAACGACCTACGTTTTGAGGCTATATCTATTGTAAAAAAAAACTAATCAGCTTAACAAAAAGGAAAAAACGGTAGCATAAAACTGTCCTATGACAATCTGGGATATTCTCTCTTATCGTGTGGCACAATTCAACCACAAGGATAGACTGCGGTTGCCTGTGTTGCACACTGTTCATCACAATAATGTTTATCCTAGGTGGAATTGAATCCACGACCCTCGGATCAGTAGTCAAGAGCACTAACTACTCAGCCACCGAGTGATTCAAGTTTAGTTTCAAGCGCTGTCTTTTAATGTTGCTTGCTACCACTTTGACATTTTTAGAAGCGATCGTGAAGGGTACACCTTGGGTACACCTAACAAAGATAAATAACACGTAACAAATAACCTACCAAGGATAATTCCTGAATCCATCTTCGACACAATCTTCACTTACCATGAGGGGAGATAACGCCAGGGGCTTACCAGTTGTGGTTAAATAATTGACCACGCTGAATAGGTACGTTAAAAACAACCGACTTCAATCGCAACAACTCCAATTTTGCTATGTTTTTGTTGATTTTCTCAAAAACCGCTGAATCGATTTCGATAAAATTTATATGGGACCACCTGTGAAGTATACCCTTAATAAAAAAAAGAATTTTCCAAATCGGTTTAGGCGTCTTCGAGTAATCGGTGAACATTCATAAAAAGAAAGATTCCGACGAATTGAGAAATTGAGAATCCTTTTTTTGAAGTCGGTTAAAAAGAATACAATCCCTAAAACAGAACATCCTATATAAGGTTCGCCATCGTGATCTCGTCAAGGTAAATAAGTAACGGCAGGGATTCCTATTGAACTGAACGGTTTGCCCTTTCTAAGCTCCAAGTGACTGGTGATCTTGACCTATGAGTGAGTGTAGTCAGATTACTTTATCATAGACAAAGAAAACCTAGATAATTCTGTACTTACGGGCTCTCTATTCAATTCTCAGAAATTACATACTGCTCAAAAGAAAATAAGGGCCTGCAGGTTCTCTTGGTATATAAATATGGCCAGCATTTTAGTCTAATGCAGTACAGCAAAGAGTATCGATATCAAAAAGCTCGTAACATTAATATTTGGTTATTACGTAATTAACTATCCCAATGTTAAATAAATTAAACATACTAAGTGGCCCAGCAGTATATATTCCTTAAACCTAGTATCCTCGAGTTTGGAGGTTGCAGGTTCAAATTACAAATTATGTCAAATAATATCATACAAAATTAGAAAAACCTCATTAGTAGTGACTAGTCTTGTGGACCCCAAAAAAAAAAAAATAATAATATCTGGGACAAATCACACACGGTCATCTGGCCCTATACTAGGATTTCTTGTATCTTGGGAACCAGAAACTGATATACATACACATATAATTTTAAATACATACAAATAAAGATATAATACACCCAGACTCAGAGCAAACAATTCTGCTCATCACAGATCAGTTTGCCCTGTGTGGGGATCGAACCCACGACTCTCGGATTACAGGTCAGGATCGCTAACCACTTAGCCACCGAGTCAGTTAATAACTTTCTTATTTAACAAAATAAATATGCATTATATTTACTTATTTATTTACATAATAATGCTATCTACTTACCTAATACCTACCTTAACGGCCCGCGATACAATTTCTGAGAACTTTCGACAGCCATATTTAAAATCGTGGAAATTCAATATGGCTGCCGCCTGTCCCTTGTCCCTTATGTCATGTTTTTAATTAATTATGGATTTCCGGCCACGACACAACTGTCTTTTTACACCAATTAGGTACATTGATGTTACTTGTTGTTAAATTTATTATAGTCTAAGAGCTTCTAAGTACATTATTATGACAAGGTTTCGTTTTATTAAGGATTTTAAACCCAAACTGTGAGACTGCATTTCCACCGGCGAGGCGAGGAGGTAAGAGAGTTTAAATTGTATAAGAAAAAAAAATCTCTTCTCGCACATCTTCGGTAGAAATAGTCTTCTTCTTAGAGATTTCAATTCCCTTCACTCCACTCCAGTGTTTTTTTTGCCCCAAAAAAGTGACATCTTTTTTTTATTTGTTTATTCAGTTAAGCTTTTTATAACAAACGCAAGAGTAAAACTCCCAGGAATCAAATTTGTTTAGTTTATTTTAAAAAAAATCACAAAGTTTTGGTGACCTTCATGGTAAAAATACGGAAATTAATTCATAGGAAAAAAACTGTTCACAACTAAGTATTAATTATTTTACGGATATATAAAGATATTTTAGACGCATACTATCCTCTTTTTAGTTTATGAAAAATGTTGGTAATTTCCTAAAAAAAAAATATTTTCAGATTTTTTAAATTTATTTATTTTTATTTTTCTAGGCCGAAGTAGAGGTTCTGCCTAGGACAGATATATACCTAATACTAATATGTATCACCCACAAAATTATTACACTCTACTTCGGTGGAAGTTTAGAAAAAATGATTTTCAAAAATATCTCTTAGGGTTGTCACTAATTAAACCTTTCTATTTATATCGTGAGTATTATTTTTTGACTCGGTGGATGTCTTTCGGCTGATGATGATTATTTTTTGAAAGATTAATCAAATACTTGCTTCAACTTTATTTGTGTCTGTTAAATCTGTTTCTATTATACAAAGTGACTTTTTTATCACTGACAAATATTTGTCAATCGTTTACTTTCTTTAAGTTGTTGACAGTTGGTGTGAGAAGTAAAACTGTTTTATTTCTGCCCTTGTTTGTTTTGTTGGGACAAGTTGTTCAGTTTCATAAGAACCATCTGCAATTTTCCGTTTTATTTCAGCAAATAAAAAGTCATCAAGCATAACTGAACAGACTGACTGTTAACGTACGTATAAGTTCATCATCATATTTGGTCGGATAACATATTTTGTACTTCCTATTAATCAGCAAGTAGGTTTGTTGAAGACTTTATCGTAATTAGAAGCTTGTCAGAAATTAATTTTACATTTGAAATTTTGAACGCTGTGCTAAGAAGTGCTTTTGAATTTTTGAGAGGTTAGTTAGAATAAAGTATAGAATCACAAAGTAAGAAAAGATAGCGATAGAATACAGCAAATATACTGAAATAATCCGATCCATATTTTTTTTTCAGTTTCCCATACAAATTCTTGATTCACTATTTAGATATAACAAAATAAATAAGGTGGATTTCTACTCATGAAATTGCACTACTTTTGTTTTAGTACTTTGCCGAAATAACAAAAATATTTGGGCGTTTCATACCTATTTAATCAGTTAATTGGCAAGTCTGTAAGACCATTTTTTTTTGCAATTTCGGCAATGTTGATGCGCAAAAGTTGTTCAGTTCCTTAGTTTACTGCATCCAAGTATGTTTCAAATTAAAACTTTTTAAATACAGTTGATTTTATATAAAAAAAAGGTAAAGGGAAATGACCTTATTGTGTCAACCCTAAATCCAAAATTTTGACCTTAGTATTTAAAAATATATTTTACCAAACTTCCGCCGAAGTAGAATGTGGTAATTTTGTGGGAGATACATATAAATATGGTGAATATATCTGTCCTAGGCAGAACCTCTACTTCGACCTAGAAACAATATAAAAAAAAAAAAATTACAAATTAGAAAAAAATTTTTTTTGAGGAAATTCCCAACATGTTTGATTTAATAAAAAGGGGATAATATGCGCCTAGACTATCTTTATATACCTGATAAACAAATAATACTAAATTGTGAATAGTTATTTTTCTATGAATTAATTTCCGTATTTTTAACAGCAAGGTCACCAAAATTTTGTGATTTTTTTAAAAATAAACTACACAAAATGGACTCCTGGGAGTTTTACTCTTACATTTGTTATGAAAAGCCAAATTGAATGAACGAAAAAAAAGAAGATGTCACTTTTTTTGGGCAAAAAAAACACTGTGCACACCTCGCTTCGCCTCGCCGGTGGTGGAAAATCAGCTTTAGACCGCGATTTCTATTTTGTAGAATTTTTAGATCTACTTCTTGTTTCTGAAATGTAAATGAGTAGTAGATGATATGCAGGAAACTGAAAAAAAAATTCCCAAAGACCCCTATTTGATTGAAGCAAAAATAAAATTGGTTTTCTCTATAATTATAGGCTGCAAATCCACTGTTCAGTTGTATTTTTTTTATTAATATCGAGACAATATTTTTGATTTTTCCACCTACTGTTGTGTAAGGAAGTATAATTTTCGAACTCTACATTATGAGTTCAGATCGATTGTTGGATTGTTCATTTTAGTATTGAGTCCAGATTTTTATATTTATTTAAAAAGTGGTATTTTTTCCACAATAGCTAGCCATTGGCGTCATCTCACCTGGTGGTAAGTGATGATGATGCCGAAGATGGAAGCGGGTTTACCAAGATTCCCCAACGCAATGGGGAGCTGGCTATATCAATGCTATTAACATTGATGTTTGGCGATAAGACTTAGATAAGATGGTGGTAGCTAGCCAGGTGGGTTCCGAAAATTCCCTACCACTAACCGAGTCCTAGAAAATTGGACCCCGTCGGGAATCGAACCCGCGACCTCCTGATGTGAACTAAGCAGACTAGCCACTAGACCACAGAGGTGGTTACCAGACACAATATTGCCAGACATTTTTTTATCACCTGTATATAAGTAGAAAAATAAGTCATGAACGGAAGAAGACCTCAAATGATTGGGAACACGGTAGGCAGATGATGGATGATATACCATACATACATACCATCCTCCTTTGTGGACAGTCGGGTAAAAAGTGTGTTCCTGCAAATTCCCTGCGATCACCCGGTGCAAAACTCCGTTTAAGTATAATATTTTTACAGCTCGCGTCACGTAAAAAGAGCGCTGGCGGGCGTTCCGAGGACAGAACAGTTCACTCTGACAATAGGATAGCTTACTATAAATCGCGTAAGTGTGAAAGAGAGGGTACTAAACAATTGCTGTCAGAGTGCATCCTCGGAACGCCAGCCAGCGCTCTTTTTACGTGACGCGAACTATATAAATGGGAATTTCTGTGACAGAACTTCGTCTGTCTAAATTACATAGTACGACATGTTATTCGTTAGAAACAAGTAGGTAAAATGGGCTATTAAAATTAGTTAGATAACTACATATCTCTGAGTAAAGTAGATACTTGCCATGAAAATTCTGGGAAATTGTACACGTGGATACAATATATGGTTCTCTAATTGGGTCTTTACATGGTCTTTACCTATTTGTCGGTACTTTACGTGTTATCCCATATACATAGATATATGTAACTTGCATGTTTTTTTTAATGATATACAATACATTTTATGCAATGTCGTGACAAACAACTGAGTTTAGTGGCATTTTATAAATAAGGCATTTATAAAATGCCACTAAACTCAGTTGTTTGTCGCGACATTGCATGTGTAACTATACATAGATTAGTATACTGGGGGTGGTTATAAAATGTTTGGCAATATTTTAACTGTGGCTTCTACTTATCAAACTGGACAACTTTCCCCAAGAAAGTCATGGTCAAAAAGTTAAAAAAAATTTGGACTTCCTATACAAAGTTCATCAACCAGCTGACGGATTTGTATGAAGAGTCCAAAAATTTGTTTGCTTTTTGAGTATGTGTTTCTTGGGGAAAGTTGTTCAGATCGATGAGTAGAAGCCACAGTTAAAATATTGCCAGACATTTTATAATCACCCGGTTAGAAGCGGTCGTGGCTCAGTAAGGCTACGTGGCAAGTAACTAACTACAGACACGGTAATAACTTGGATGGGTTTGACTGTTAGTGGCATTTACGTATATCTCGGCCGTTTCCATGTTGGTGCCGATTGCTATTATTAGATGGCAGTCTTAAGCCATGTTAGAGGCGTTATTAGGCGGCTTGAAACTACGGCTCGGTACTAGCCCCAAGGTCTCCCTCCACTAATCCGAACATGGCCCCCGTATGTGGAGTAAGTACGGCATAATCATCCCGAAGTATCCCACTACACGTCCCGACCCGTGTGTGCCCTACAGTGGGGACGATATGGGTTATTAACCATAACTAGATCGGCATACTGACTAGGTAGTCGGTTCTGAAATTGCTGTGTCGATTAAGTATTAAGTTTTTACTGACTTCAAAAAAAGGAGGAGGTTCTCAATTCGTCGAAATCATTTTTTTATGTATGTTCACCGATTACTCGAAGACGCCTGAACCGACTTGGAAAATTCTTTTTTGTTTAAAAGGGTATACTTCACAGATGGTCTCATACAAATTTTTCATCGAAATCGATTCAGCGGTTTTTGAGAAAATCAACAAAAACAGCAAAATTGGTGTTGTTGCGATTGAAGTCGGCGTTGTTTTTAACGTATTCAGCGTGGTCAATTATCACTTATTTGCTTGCGAGACTGCGACTTTTCGAGGTCTATGTCGTTATGAATTTTATTTACATCTATTTAAGTAAAGGTAATGGAAAACATTGATTAATTTGTTATTTTGTTAAATTCCGTCAAAATACGAATTTGAAATAATCCTTACTGCAATTACAAAAAAACAAATATTTAAATACTTAGTAATTCCACTAGCTTATTTCATTAGGATTCTAGCCATTAGTTTAATTTTTCACGAGTTTTCCACTTTTCACTTTTACAAGTCTGTATTTTCACTTTTATTTTTAGTTGCGAACTCTCCAACCAAGAAATGCGTTCATTCTCGCATAACAATACCATACACAACAATGGAATAAATAACTCATAAAATTGTAAAAAGAAAAAACACCTTGAAGGTCACCTCACCCCTTTATTTTTTTAAATTTTTTCATATGTTACGAGCATGCGCGTGCGCGCTGCGCGTGAGTCCATGGCGCTGCACGAAGATCGCCGACCAATCGCGTGCAAGATCGCCCGCGGTCGGTCACGATTCGCAGGATTCCATATTTGAAAAATGTTTTACGTGTTGTTATAAATATAATACTAATATTGTACCTATAAGACATACAACATATGAAATTTTAATTAAGTATGTATTTATTTTTGTCTGTATCATTTTTATTGGGTTGTTAAAAAAGTCTTGCGACAATAAGTCAGGTTTTAACACAAGTTACTTTATTTTCAAAATAACTATAATATATTATGTAATCGCCATTCATATCTATAACTCGTGTCCAACGATCGGGCAAACGTTAAAAGACCTCCAAAACTTCTGTACAAAGAATATACAGGTTGAATACAAAGTGTCGCAAGACTTTTTTACCAACCCAATATTTTAGAGTCGGTAAAATGTGGTATTCCTAGACGATCCTTCGTCAGAAGCATAGATGCTCTGGAGAGGCTTACAGGATAACTGTGTTGAGTTGAACAGTTTTTTTTATTCAGAATTTCGGACGACTTTCTATAAGCGTTGGCTATGTTTGCCAGCACGGTCGACAGTGCAGTTGTGAACCATTGCTGCATGTGCATGGTTCACGTTGCAAATAACAGTCGACACGTCATAGGCAAAATAATCTGCTAAATATACAGGGTGTAACAGAAAGGTGTGATAATACTTCAAGGTTGGCTTTTACCCATCAAACTGAACAAATTTTGTTCTACAACTTTGTTCAAATCGCGATTAGCTGGCGAGTTTGTATGAAAATAACTTTGCGATTTCAACAAAGTTGTAGAACAAAAGTTGTTCAGTTTGATGGGTAAAAGCCAACCTTGAAGTATTATCTTATCACACCTTTCTGTTACATAGATAGATTCACTTATTCCATGACAAGACACAGTTCATGTACAAATAACAACAGGTACTTAATAGTTTGGCAGAATTATTATTATTAAACGCTACAAACAATAAGCTAAAGTTAAAAGAAAAAAAAGAAGCTAAAAGGGAGAGAAGCTACAAAATAGAAGAGATAGATAAAAACTTAAATATAAATATTGTGACCTGTACCAAGCTAAAGGAAAATAAAAATATGTTCACTTTTATTTTGAAGTACACAAGAAGAAGAATGAAGGAAAAGAAAAAATACAAATCATAAAAAAGGTAGTTAAAAAAAATGTTACCAAAAGGTAATCAAATCAAAGAAGGTCTACTAACTTACGAGTATATGAGTGTGACTCATACATAAATAAACACATACACACGTACATAAAACGAAGTGAAAATAGAGGAGTTGTGATTGATGACCCTCGCCGGGAACCGAACCGGCTACACGCCACCCCGCGGTAACGTACCGTAATCACCGGTTACACATCTGATTGATTCGCTGTTCGACATGGAGAGATTTGTACTTGCGTTATTTTCAACCGACTTCAAAAAAAGGAGGAGGTTCTCAATTCGTTGGAATCTTACTCGAAGACGCCTGAACCGATTTCGAAAATTCTTTTTTTGTTTGAAAGGGTATACTTCACTGGTGGTCCCATATTAATTTTATCGAAATCGATTCAGCGGTTTTTGAGAAAATAAAAAAAAACATAGCAAAATTGGAGTTGCTGCGATTGAAGTCGGTTGTTTTTAACGTATTCAGCGTGGTCAATTATTGAATTTATTGTTTTTGTTCGAGATTTAAAACTTTCGTTAACCTGGTTAGGTACTTATTTTCAAAACATTATTATAAAGGGTGTTAAAAAATGCGTTTGAAATTTTAAGGGGTCATTCAAAATCAAGTAAGTACAGAATACAGGAAAATATTGAAAAAATCCGATCAAATTTTTTATTTAGCTTCCCATAAAAATTCTTGATTCTTTATTCAGATTTAATAGGTATGAGAAACTGAAAAAAAAAGCATATATAAAATGTGATTTTTTTAATGGCGGATGTAATTATATCTAGGTTATTCTTATAAAATAAAATAATTAAATTCAATACAAAATTATAAGCTGTTTCGCCAAATTTTTAATGCAGAGTTCAAAAACATTCTTGCGAATTGAGCAAAGTCATACAACAAAAACAAAAGTTGTTCAGTTTGATGAGTAGGCCCCAGTTATTAGTCCTACAGCAATTTTGTAACACCCTCCTGTATATTAAACATCCGTAAACCTTCTGCAGCAGTGAAGGAAAAAACTATTTCTGTAAAAGAATTCGTAAATTACCCCAAGGAATGTTAAGACATTGATTGATAGAGCCAATCAGATTTTCTTAGATTTGATCAAATGGATTTGGGTCATGATTTAATGCGTGCATTTAGAAACGATTAGGAAGAACGAGGATTAACTTTAAAAAAAATAGTTTGGTGGGTTATAAGTACTGATATTGGTTAAGAAAAAAATCCTACAAAAAATACTTATGATAAAGTGTTTTTTTCTATTAGGTAAGTACATTTTTGTTTGGTTTTTGGAAAACATAGGAAATCTTTTTCTAATATTTTTTTTTTATTTGGGATACATACAAAATCTTTTTCAATATTTTTTTGGGTATTTGGCATACATACACACAAATCCTTTTTCTAGTTTTTATTTTCAGTTATTTGGGATACTGTCACACACAATCTTTTTCGGCAACATTTTTTTAGGTACCTATTATACAGGATACAGGTGTAGTCTGGAAGATGCAATGTAGGCAGGCCTCCGACTCGGTGGACCGACGACCTGGTGAAGGTCGCGGGAAGCCGCTGGATGCGGGCAGCGCAGGACCGGTCGGTGTGGAAATCCTTGGGGGAGGCCTTTGTCCAGCAGTGGACGTCTTTCGGCTGATGATGATGATGACAGGTGTAGTAATAAAAATGTATTGAAATCTTTCAGGTTCAGGGTCGGCTTTTATTTACGAAACTGACCAATTTTTATCTCGTATATTTTTGCTCATATCGCATTAAAATCATATACCGTAGTAAATCGATCAGCTGAGTAATTTCATTACATGAGAATCAATATATTAGCATTTTATGGAGTTTGCACATTATTTTTTCAACTCCTCGGCGAAAGTTTTCTAGTATCAAGAGTGGAGAGATAAAGTAATTTAGTAAAGTAATTATGCCCTTTTTTTATTTACCCTCAATTGGTAAGCCCTTGGCATCATCTCACCTGGTGGGAAGTGACGATGATGCCGAAGATGGAAGCGGGCTTACCAAGATTCCCCAACGCAATGGGGAACTGGCTGTCTTATCTTCATGCCGGAACACAGTTGACATCAATGCTGTTAACATTGATCGAATGTGTTACAGATGTTTTTACTACACTATTTAATGTAGTGTTAAGTTAACTTTGTATTACGAAAATTCTACACTGCTACTGACTTCGAATTTTTGCTTTTCCACTTAATTAAAAAAATATACCGTATATTGGTAACTCTTAGGTTTTACTAGTAAATCTTAGGATTTTACACCATTTTAGGTTAGGTTAGGTTGGAATTTTACCTAATGGTAGAAGAATTTAGAATTTACCGTAGTTCGAGCTTTTGCTGTAACATATACACGGAAAAACTGTTAATCTCCTTCTGAGACTGTCGGGTATAAAAAAAAAACAGCTGCATAAACTAAATAATGTTTTACAGCATAATTTTACGTTATCAGTTACGAAAAGAAATATGTCAACTTTAATGGCTATCTTACAAAATAATTTGCATCGTAATTGGTTCAGTAATTCCTGATTCTATCAACATGGGCGCCATTTTTCATTTGTCAAGCTATACATGGTGATTTATGAAGTACTTAATTTATTTATGAAATTGATTAAAAGCTCTATTATTATACTTTAACTACAGAGTTTTAATGCCAATAGATAAGATAAAAAGTCTTAATTAAAGTTGGAGCGGTTTTAAAACTCCTTTGCTTATGTGTTTTGTTTGTTTACTACGTATTTACTATAACTGAGTACCTAATTTAGTTCTACTTTTTGGACACTACTACAAAATATAAACGAAAATAACCTTTAACAAAAAAAAACAGACGTTAATTTGATCTATGACAATCTGGGGTTCACGATAAATCTAAATACATTTCCAAATTCACCAAGCTGTTTTGACTACAAGCGGATAAAACAAACATTACTCTCCGCTTTGGCAGGTCGGATAGAAAATCAAAAGAAGTCAATTCTTCTTCTTCTTATCGTGTGGCACGATTACCAGTTTATCCCCAAGATATACCTAGATGAAGACCGCGGGTGATGCTAAGTGCGCACTAGGCAACTGCCGACTCGGCCATTGCAACATGAATTTATTCAGCCTATAAAACTGGTCACTCTATACCTCTATATTTATTAAAAATAGGTTACTATTAACATTGACGATTTAAAAGAATGTGAAAAACATTTTGAGTTTGATAAACAGGTAGGATAGTAGGTTTTATAAGTAGTAGGTTTTGAATAAGGTTCAAATTTTACAACAATTGTATTAATTATCTCTTGGGACATCATAGTCAACATTTCACATTCGTTTCACATTCGTTTGTGATCCTTTCACATTCGTTTGTAATAGTATGCAACTAAACTAACTATAACTTTGTTGTTTACCTGAATTATGTAATATGTAGCATGTAAGAATTTTATTTAAAAAAAAGTGTTGGAGGGAGTTTCTTTAGGGCCCGATGTTTATTCTCTCTCCGCAATCACTTCCCGAAACGTTGGGTATACGAGTTCCGAGTGGTAGGAACTTCGTATTAGGTAGAAAAAATATGACGTTCGAAAAGTGTACAGAGGTATCTACTTCGAATAAATATTATTTCATTTCATTTCATTTCATATTTCATTTCAACAATGCCTAAGAAATGAAATTAAGGTAGCACTTTTAGAAGGTCATCTTTGATACGAGGTACTCGTATACGGAACTACACAAAAACTCCTCGAAAAAAAGAAAGCTGACACGTCTACTGTCATCTGTCAAAAGCAAATGAAGATGACGTCTCGTCTCCTAAAATCAGTTTTTAATTGTAGCTTTTATAAGCTGTTATCAGCTAACTGGTAATTCATCCGTAGTCTTAGTTTTTATTTGTGTTATTAATTACAACAGCTTGATAATTATAGAGTTGGTTGGGTTTTAGCTTCTTCGGTTAGCTAGTCAGCGGGGAAAGGGACTCCGGGCTATAACTGTATTTTGAAGGTTAAAAATAATAATAACAAAACAACTTTTGTTTCGGAGACTTTTTCGTGTTATGGTATGGGAAACTTACAAATTACAGAAGCTTTTTTGTCGACTTTGGTTAGTTGAATAACTTTTTTCCCAAGAACAGTTATTACAACCTCTGACCGCCTCTGTGATTTAGGGGGTTCGATTTACGGGGGCGGCAACTTTGAAGGATTCGGGATGGTTGGTGGTAGAGCATTTTCTAAGCCCGCCTGGCTAGCTACCACCATCTTATCTATGTCTTGCCGCCAAACATCAATGTTAATAGCATGTATGTGTTCCGACATACATCTAAGATAGCCAGTTCCCTGGTAAGCCCGCTTCCATCTTCGGCATCATCATCACTTACCACCAGGTGAGATGATGCCAAGGGCTTTAACTATTAGAATTCATCCTTTTTTGACATACCTACCATACAAATGAGAAAAATTGTTCAGTGTGATAAGTAGAAACCATCCCCGTTAAAGTTGCTATGAATAATTAATTCATAATTTTCTTTGTAATCTTAAAAAAAAAAAACTTAAAATACTTAAAAAAATTAATAGCAGCTTATAGTTATGTGATTCAATAATTTATCCACATTTTGTATGAGATGGTCATCTATGTGCATTGAGCAGGATATTGGGGAAAATTTCAGCTCCATAAGTAGAAGCCATTCTTAATTATATTTCAGGTATTTTAGACTATGTATACTTGTGTTTGACTTCAGCAAATAATCATGAAATCATCTTAGACACTTAAGTTTGCTCCACATACCAACCAGCTTGCAATAATTACTGTTTTGTCTGTCGGCACTTACCACGTTTAGAAAATGCCAAAATTCAAAGATAAAAAAATACAATAAATCTTCGAACGTGCCTATATTATATCTATTTATCAAATACCTAAATGTAGGCTGCAATTCTGCATGGTGGCATATACCGTGGTTTGATATGCTGGGGTGACCATGACGCCTTTTGCATTTTAATTCTACATATTTTTGTCTGTTTAAATTAACCGTGCTATCACAACAGATGTGGCTGTTACCATGTGTTCCACCCGTCTCAGTCCCGGTCACGTGCAAACGAACTTCGCAACATATCTAGTCATCAGATGTACATGTTTCCTCACGATACTTTTCTTCACCGTCAAAGCAATCGGTAAGAAAATGTACGTTAAGTTACGAAAAACTCATTGGTACATTGTCCAGGATTTGAAAATGAGTCATCTGGTTAAGACCCCGTTCTTTGGTTTTTACTTTTAAATTATGGAATATGGAATCTTAAGAATCTTTAGAAAACGTAATGCACGTACTACACAATACTTTTATAATTACATAGTACGGAATTTGTTGCAAAAAGTTACAGCTCAATAAATATACTTTTTAAATCATAGATGTTTTAATAGTTTGATTTGAGAATAATCTAACATCTAGGGAATAACAAATGTGGATAAAAACATGTTTTGTAGAATTTACTGTACATTTCTGTACTTCGCATGTTCAAAATTATGATTACTGTTTTTTTTTCTAACCAGGCAATTTTGACATTTTATTTGAAGTGTTTGTCTATTTTTCTGTTTATTTATTTGTTTTTTAAAATGCTTTTAAATGACTATTGTTTTTTAAAATTTAGTGACTTTACTGAAAAAATGTGTATAATTTTTTACAAATGTTTTATTTACTAAACACTCTTAACTGCTGTATGGTGCACGTTACTGGCAAAATATAAATATTCTATTTAATTCTTCCAAAAAAGTAAAAACCTCCACAAAACATGGTCACCCCATCCAACCACCCCACCTAACCGTGAGAACGCTGGGAATCGAACCCAGACCCCCTATAATCAGCCAATCGGACCACCACAATTAGACGGACGGACGAACGGACGTGTGCTTATGTATTTGCGATGGCTGGCTGAATAATTAAAGCCTTTGCCTATGTACTAATGACATGTGACTGACTGTACCGGATTGACATAATTTTTTCTTTTAATTTTTACGTTTGTGAGGTTTGCTAACGATACTGTAAAAATTGTATACTCGTAACTAGCTAAAAGTGAATTTTAAATGAATGAGGCTCTTAGAGAAGATACCTAGCCTCATTGCAGCTGCTTTAGCCTACTATTATTATTTATTAGATTAGATTAGATAATTTATTTCATGTCACCAAATTCATATTTACATTACAATAAATATAATAATAAAATGTCAAAGTGTGACATGATTGTCAGAAAGTAAATTAGATTCAAATATTAAATAAAAATGTTACATATCAGAATTCATAATATAAATTGTCAAAGTAAAATAGTAAAATTAAATTAATAATATAATGTAAAATGTCAAAGTAAAATAGTAAAATTAAATTAATAATATAGTATAAATTTCAAAGTAAAATATAAAAATTAAATTAATAATAAAAATTACAAAGATTGTCAACACAATTATTATTTATGACAGTCATTTAAAATTTTGATCCTCAAATTTATTATGTATTATATTTGTTTATTTCTATACTAATTTTCGCCTTTTGTTTTAGTTTCTTAGGAAAAGCTTCATGAGCAGCACTAACGTTTTCAGCTTTTAGTGAATAAAATCCCTAAATTCTTGAACGTATTTCATAATACAAGTTTTACAAACTCGCATTAATATGTTTCGCACTAGTGTATTTCGTAGTATGTAACATTTTCGCAGTAATGTACTTCGCAGTAACATTTTTCGCAGTAACGTACATCGCAGTAACGTTTTCGCTGTAACATTTTTCTCTTTTGTGTTTTTCGCAGTTGTGTTATCGAGTCTGTGTGAACTTGCTTTTTCTTAGTTTATTTTAAGTACCTAAATGAGCATGTATGGTTTGGTCATGTGTGCTCCACGTGGTGGTTTGTTGCTGGAACTCGGAAACTTGATGTTCGCAGAACTGATAACTGTGATAGTAAAGAAATTTAAAGAAAAGTTCTCGAGTGGCAACCGCGGGCCGGATGACGTAGCATGGGACGACCCCCACCAGGTGGACTGATGATCTAGTCAGTCTTGCAGGAAGCTGCTGGATGCGTGTGGCTCATATGATGATAATAATAATAATAACCGGGACAAATCACACACGGTCATCTGGCCCCAAACTAGGATTCTCTGTATCTTGGGAACCAGAGACTAATATACATACACATATACTTTTTTAAATACATAATATATAAATATTATACACCCAGACTCCGAGCAAACCATTCTGCTCATCACAGAAAAGTTTGCTCTGTGTGGGGATCGAACCCACGACTCTCGGATCAGAGATCAGGATCGCCAACCACTTAGCCACCGAGTCAGTCAAATGATGGATGATACACATGGGTTAGACTCTGTTCTGAATTACAAAATAGAAAAAATGTAACTACCTACCCAATTGTGATGTAACTAAAAATTTTTGGTTTTCGGACATTTCCCTTTAATAGTGCTATAAGATATTGCTTCCTGCCAAATTTCATGATTCTAGGTATACTGGAAGTAACCTATAGGTTTTGATTCCCATGCGAGTGTCCAAATATGCGGCATAAACGGCCGTATCTCTTGATTGCGTTGGCATAGTTTCACAACTTCAAGGGATTGCAGGCCTGAGTATTTGATATAAACAACTTGATAAGTCTACGCGTTCCTGAGAAAAAGGGTTGTGACAGACAGACAGACGGACGGACAACGAAGCGATCCTATAAGGGTTCCTTTTTTCCTTTTGAGGTACGGAACCCTAAAAAGCAAAACAAAAATACGAAACCTCAATTTTCGAAACGTAGAAACGCAGACCAAAAGAAAAAAGTATATTTTCAAACTTTTGTTGAAATTCGCTTAATTGCGTCTAATTCGAGCCCTTGGGGCAGTGATTACGCGGGAATCGAACCTGTACCCGTGATCCGTGTATCATACATAACTCACAGTTGTGATTTATCGTGCTAATGATAGCTATGGGGGTAGGGGGTACTTTTGTATTGTTTTTTAAAATACTTTCCAAAGGTGAAGGCGTTATGTGGAGAAAATAGGTTACATGATCGGCCAAAATTGTTTTCTTTTCTTCATATTTATACATAGCACATAAATTATTGTGAATTATAGAGATTTAAGGGCTGATTCAAATGGTGCTCGTTCTCGGTTTAGGGTATATAATAAAGGTAAAAACACAAATACAAACACAATAAAACCATCACTTACGACACTAGCAAAAACACGTCATTGCAATTTTGAATTTGCTTACTTGTTCTTTTAATATGTACAAAAACTATTTATAACGAGCTGCCACTCTCGCAGGATTGAGACCTCCGTTAATTATTTTTGTACCTTATTTTATTGAAACAAAATTATGTATTTTGTACAATGCTGGGAGTGGGTGTTGTGCTTCGTGAAAAACGATAGCAATAGTTAATGGTTATACCATATTTAAAATTAATACCTAGGAGATGAAAACAGCTACTTAGTTCCACTCGGAAATGTACTATAGAGTCTATACTACTGGGATACGGGTCCCGATCTCGGGAAGCTTAGCCTGAACTAGATTGGTGTACCTACTAAGTAACTATTTGTAGGTTTTTTTACCCTCAATTGGTAAGCCCTTTGTATCACCTCACCTGATGGTAAGTGATGATGATGCCGAAGAGGAAGCGGGCTTACCAAGATTCCCCAACGCAATGAGGAACTGGCTATCTTATCTTCATGTCGGAACACATGCTGTTAAAATTGATGTTTGGCGGCAAGACTTAGATAAGATAGTGGTAGCTAGCCAGGCGGGCTCAGAAAATGCCCTACCACCAAACAAACCGTGTCCTACAACCTCAGGTAGTTTCAAAGCTCAACCAAGGCTTGTAATTTCCCTGATTTTTCCTCGAGATGCATAATAAATGGTTCTCAAACCTATTGAGTATGCAGACGAATGCTTTCGCAGTATACGTAGGTACGAGTACAACTCGTTTTTCCGCTGTCGGGCAAACTGGTCAGTTATGTAAAGTAAAGGAAAAGTAAGGGAAAGTTAATTAGGTATTCTGGCTTCTTTGTTGTGTCCTCGTCGTTTATACAGACTGTAAATTTAGTCGTGCGTCATGTTTTAACCAGTGTTTCTACTCCTGATTCTGATCAACTTTCCCCAAGGAACCCAAAGTCAAATCGCAAAAAAATTTTTGGGCCGAAGTAGAAGCACTGATTAAAATGATTTGATGCACGACTACAGCTTGTATAGGGTCCTTCTAAAATACCTGAAAAAAAACAGGGGCTTCTATTCATGAAACTGAACAACTTTCCTCAAGGAACCTCTCAATTCGCAAAAAAAAACTGGACTTCCTATGCAAAATTGCCGGTTCAGTAGATCAATTTCAATTAGTATGAGGAGTCCAAAAAATATTTTGTGAATTTTGTATAGGTTCCTAGGGGAAGGTTGTTCAGTTTCATCACAGAGTTTTATAAAGATTAAAACTCTGTGGTTTCATGAATAGAAGCTGTGTTAAAAAAATCGGCTATTTCCTAAGGACCCTATATTGTACCGAATGTACGAAAAGCTTAAAATTAATAAAATAAAGATTTATATTTCAGAGAAAAGCTAACCTTAGAATATAAGTAAGTTAGTTAAAATTTTCGCCTGTTATCTATGTTAGAAGTTATGAATAGATTTATAGATCAAGTTTTGTTTTACAACTTTGGTGACTTTTTTTTTACCTCCTAAGGCCCATGATTTTTTTGGCTTTCTAATAATTACCGCCCAATGTACTACCAATAGGACTTTTAGTTAAAAGCGGATTATGCCCTACTAGGGGGACCTAGGACCTAGGACCTAGGACCCTGAGCCGTACATGCCATAAAAAAATAAATTAAAAAAACGACCTTGGGTCTCAATGACTTTTTTAATTTTGGTCATTTAGTCCTACGAGTAGGCCTTTGGGCCTTAGAAGGTATCCATATATCTACCTAAATCAAATTCAGCAAAATTGACAAAACTTGTCATTTCAATAAATCGTACGAGTATATTTCGCGTTTTTTTAGATTCATAAAGTTTCATTAAGCACTTATAGACGCTACTGAAAATGCAGTACTCGTAGCTAAATTCTGGGCCAGCACGATTTAGATTAATATTTTTATTAACACGAAAAGAAGAAGAAGAAAGTTTAATTAAAAGCGGCATATTAGTCTTCAAGGAAACTGAATCAGAAGTTTGTATTTATTTGTTTGAATTCTTGTCATTCTTTTGTGTGGTGGTAGGGCATTTTGAGCCCGCTGGCTAGCTACCACCAACCTATCTAAATCTTGGCGGTTAACATCAATGTTAACAGCATTGATCTGTTACGGCTTAGAGATCTCCAGTTAAAGATAAAGATAAAGATAATTTATTTGTCAAAAAACATGAGTAAGAAAAAAATAGATACAGATGTCAGTGTTAAAAATAGTGTTCTACATGTTTGCTTTGCAGCGTACAAATACAAAAATATTAGTTACATTCAAATTTATACTTATAATAATCAAAATTAATTTAAAGTTAGATTACAATTTGTCATTTAAAAATTCATTTATTGCATAGTAGCATTTTTTCGCCAACAGTTTATTTAGTCTTTTCCTAAATTGATAAGCACTGCAATTTCTTATTTCCACTGGAATTTTGTTGTATATTATTGGCGCCATACCAAACACACTTTTTGCCATTAGTGCTGTATTAGACCATTGATGACAAATTTTTGTTAGGTCGCGTGGGCGAAGATGACTGTGATATGCTGAGACCTCTATATTTTTAAATAAGTCAGGATTATTCCAGTTCCCCATTGTGTTTGGGTATCTTGGTAAGCCTGCTTCCATCTTCGGCATTATCATTACTTTCCACCAGGTGAGATAAAGCAAAGCGGTTGTGGGCAGTTGTGGCTCAGTGCAGCTTGCGTGGTCGCGTCGATCACGCAGCTTAACTGACTATAGACACAGTCATGACCGTCTTCTAGGTGAGTTTGACTGTTAGTGGCATTTATCTTGACCGATGCTTCGGGAGGCACGTTAATCCTTTGAGCGCCACAGTCGGCTAGGACTGACAACTGGTTTCCGTGCCACAGGCGCCAGGTTTTGAGATTTTCATACATTTTTGTCGGCTGGAGCCGACACGTTAGCGGTGGGGGCGCTATTTGTCAAAGAATAGCATGGCAAAGGGTTGAGCCGCTGGTGCCGGTTGCTATCACTGCATTACAGTCGTTAAGCTATGTCAGAAGCCGCTGAAAAGGCTTGAAAATTTCTGACAAAGGGGTTAACCACTAGCCCCACAACCAATCCGAATTTGGCTCCCGTGTGTGGACTTATGGAATAAGGCCTAACCTTCCCTAGGTATGGGAAGAGTGCCTAGCAGTGGGGACGATACAGGTTGTTAACGAGATAATGCCAAGAGCTTATCAATTTTGGATTTAAAATATCTACAGTATCCTAGTTACATGCAAACGTACTTTGTTTGTGGTTCTAGTTATACGATGTTATCTAAGATTAAAGTCGTGGTTAGGTGCGAATTGCACGTTTTCAATTTGTGATTACAATCTTTTCTAGATCGTCTATTGTTTTGTCATGTCATTGACCTTAAATTGTGTTTCTTTAGTAAAGTTAACTTGACCAACTTAAAGTGCTAAGACAGGAGTTCATTATATAGGATGGTTTTTAGTTGCTAAAAAGCGAATACAGGGTGTAACAAAATAGAACAACCTTTGTTTAACGTTTTTGCAGAGCTTACTTTGTCTACCTTGAAAATAAAAAGTACATTTCAAAGATAAGATAATCATATAGTTCTATATATTCGATAATATAATATGTAGTTAGATTGCTAATCTTCATGCTTATCGTATCGTATCTCAAATATTGTCCTAAAACTAGATGAAGCAAGCTAGTTTCGGTTCGATGGTGTTATGTAATAATCAGTAAATTATTTTGCCTCGATCAAAACCATATACCTAGGTAGAGTTAAATTTACTTATTTCAAATGACATTAAAAACATCCTAGAATGCCAGACTTTACTGAAAATTTAGTATGAGGTTGCAAAAGTCACCACGAGATGTCGTTATAAAACTATACCTAGCAAATATCAGTCTTCTTGCAAACGGTCTTCTTACATACATACGAGACTTATTTACTGTTTGCTCTCATAAAAAATAAAATCTAAGCTAAGCTAACCTCATTCCAAGAACTAGCGAGGCTACAAAAACCCCGGTAGGTAGAAAGGGCAATGCAAATAAAGTAAAACAAAGTCGCCAGCCCATGGAATAAGGCATGAGTCGGCTGGGGTAATTGCCTACAGTCACGCAATGGCCGTGGCAGCACGCAAGAGATGGGACTTGCGAGATGGAGCACCCTCTATATATAAGTTGTGGTTTAAATAAATACACTTATGTATCTATAAAAGGCAATTAAATACCTAAATATTGAAAAGCGAATTTGAAGGAATTCATCGGGTTACATCATCAGTTGTCAGTTTTCATGAATGAATGAAAAATGAATGAAAATGAAAATATTTTTTTTTCGAAGTAGGTAGCAGTGTACACTTTTCGAACGTCATTCTTTTATCTACCTAATACGAGGTTCCTACCACTCGGAACTCGTATACCCACCGTTTCGGGAAGTGTTTTTGAAGTGAGAAGAAACGGCAGGCCCTAAAGAAACTCTCTCCAACACATTTAAAAAAAAAATTATATTCTATTACATCTTAATGCTAGATCAATATATTGTTTTATATATTATTATTTTTGTGTGTGTACAATAAAGAGTATATCAATCAATCAATCAATCAATAAAAAATAAGAATAAAGAAAGAAAGGATTCAAAAGAGATAAAAGTAAACATTATTTGTAGCTAATGACAAGAGCAGGCCACACTGAGAAAAAAATACGTATTCGGGCTACGTAATTTACATAGCAAAACAGTACAGCATGACAGTTGTAGCCGGAACCGTGTCGCATACGTAGCTAGTATTAAGTAGGCGGTGCCATGAAGTTTGTCATCAACCGGCATACGTAAATTACTGCTGTGTTGTTTTGCTACATATGTAAGTAGCTGGTAGAATGGTGTTTACTACGTACATAGGAATATCTATACAGGCGTAGGCTCCGCAAGGCATGGAATTTCCTACTCATGTACTGGTGATGGATGCGTACAATACTGGTAAGGGATCCGTAAAGCATTGTGGTGCCTACGTATGAAAGGTTGTTGCACAGGTTCTATACTGGGCTAAGCTCTGTAGAACATTGTGTAGCCTACGTATGAAATATTGGTTCACAGGTTCTATACTGGACTAGGCTCCTTAAAGCTTGGAGTCTCCTACTTATGTACTGATGATGGATGCGTAGAATACTGGCACGGGATCCGTAAAGCATTGTGCAGTCTACGTATGAAATGTTGTTGCACAGGTTCTATACTGTACTAAGCTCCGTAAGGCATGGAGTGTCCTACTTATGCACTGGTGATGTATGCGTACAGTAATGCCACGGGATCCGTAAAGCATTGTGTAGCCTACGTATGAAATGATGCTGCACTGATTCTATACTGGGCTAGGCTACGTAAGGCATGGAGTCTCCTACTTATGTACTGATGATGAATGCGTACAACACTGGCACGGCATCCGTAAAGCATTGTGTATCCTACGTATGAATTGATGCTGCAGGCTCTGTAAACACATTTTACCCTGTATGATTCCGCAATGATTTTATCTATTAATTACGGATTTAACCTTATCTCGCAATTAATTAATAAGATCGTTGCAGAATCATACAGGGTAAAATGTGTTTACAGACCCTGCAGCATCAATTCATACGTAGCTATACAATGCTTTACGGATCCCGTGCTAGTATTCTATGCATCCATCATCAGTACATAAGTAGGAGACTCAAAGCCCTACGGCGCGATGCTTAGCCCAGTATAGAACCTGTGAAGCAACAATACATACGTAGTAAACTCAATGCTTTAGCGGTCCCGTGCCAGTATTGTAGGAATTACATCACCTGTAAATAAACAGCAAATAATAAACATGTGTTTTTTGTATTAACAGATAAGGATGAAAAATTAATAATCATACATTATAGAAAATTGAATCACATTTATTTAAAAAAATGCATGTAACAGACTGAAATATGTAACATTATATTTAATCAAATTAATGTTATTTATTATATTACAATGTCATTAATAATAGATATCTATTATTTCCGCAAACAACAAATATGTCGATTCCGAAATATCTTATAAAATTGTCAATAATTATTTTATACCATGATGCTGAGTTACAATAATCATCACAAATATCTTCAGATTGGAAATTTAACCTAACACTGAATACCTCAGACGTTGCTACCATTTTTTGCGTCTCAGATGATAACGGAGTTAACTGTATATTTTTGTGAAATACATCATTTAATATAAACTGATTACGTTTAGTATTCTGTATACCTGAAACAGAAAATGACAAGTCAATTAAAAGTGGCCAAGTGCGTGCGTGTTCAAAGTTGGGTTCCATAGTTCAAATTCAAATTCAAAAAATTAAATGTATATTTTAAAAAACAAAATTATTTTTGCAGTTATAAACATTTTGTATGAAAACCTTGAACTTTTAAAAATCCAACTACACATGCATGACAAAGGGTTCCTTGTTGACTTTGAAACCTTAAAAACATACATATTATTATGTACTCACACTATCTTTGTTGTCGGTTCCAGCTACGGGTAAAGATGACATAGATTCTGTCTCCTTTCCGGTATAATGTCAGATCCCGCTATGGGTAATGATGGCAAAGCTTCTACATTGTTCTTCTCTGTTTTTGAAGCAAGGAAATCAGGATCCAGGAGCTGAAATTTATCCAAAATACATTATATAAGGGAAACCTAAGAAATAAAGATCGACCGCCTTTACATCATCGTTTAGTAAGTGCTTCAGTATGAATGAATGGGCTCATATTATAGATCTTAACACACTTAAATCATGTAAGGAAGAAGCTATTATAAGTAAATGAAAAAAAGAAGCTAACTTACCGAATTTTTAATACTATCTTGGAGTTGTTTTTAATGTATTATTGGATTTTCACCCAGTCCCCAATTTTGGATACTAATTCTTGAAAATCCTCAGTCTCCAGTAAAAGCAAGAGCTCAATGTTGTTTTCTGAAAAAGGCAATTTCCTTTGTATTTAATTAAAAACAAAGTAAGAACAGGAAGTGAATTCGCGCGTTTTGCAATGCGACGTCGCATCATGAATTTAGCTACTAATATTTATTTTACGTACCACAAAAAAATAACTTCTTTCAATCTGAGCCTTACATTTTCACAGTTAGTTAAAAACTCTTCCATTCTTCCATTTTCCAGGCTTTCTTTTTGTAGTAAGGTTCTCTGTGAACGCACGCGGCGGCGGCGCGGGCGCGCGAAACAACAATGCCGGCCACTAAAACAGTGTTGCCCGGTCTGATTTTCATTTCACCCCGTGGCCTCGTCTCAATTTACCCTAGATTTTACATATTTCGTAGTTCTTTGAAAATAGTGGTCTATCTTTGAATATTTTTAAACAAAAATTGTAAAGTTTTACTTTTTTGTGATTGCATAGCGGTAAGTCATGGTAAAAAATAAATATCGCCATGTCTTGTGTTTTATGAAAACTGATAACTGGTGTTCTATTGAGTCAATAGGCGTTTTTTCAGAGTTTTCATAAAACACAACAACAAAAAACGCCTATTGACTCAATAGGCGTTTTTTAAGAGTTTTCATAAAATAAGACATGGCGATATTTATTTTTTTACCATGACTTACCGCTATGGGCAGTAGGTTTTAACGCATTCATTCCATTTGGGTTAAAACTGGGTTTTTTGAGTTTTAACCCAGTTATAAAATTATCGCTTATTTTAGTGGGTGAAAACGTGGGAAAGGAATGAGATGACTTAAAATGATTCGGGAAGCTCCACAATATCTTCACGTTCAAAATATCGCAAGGTCTCAAGACTAAAGTCTTTGACCAGTGTGTGTTGCCAGTGATGACATATGGAACCAATACATGGTCGCTTACCTACTATGGGCCTAATAAGAAGGCTCAAGGTTACCCAAAGGACGATGGAGCGTAATATGTTTGGTGTTTTCCTACGTGATCAAATCAGAAATGAGGAGATACGTAGGAGAACTAAAGTAACCGACATAGCTCACAGAATCGCTAAACTTAAGTGGCAGTAGGCGGAGCACATTTGCGGGAAGCCGTTGGATGCGAGCAGCACAGGACCAGTCGGTGTGGAAATCCTTGTGCGAGGCCTTTGTCCAGCAGTGGACGTCTTTCGGCTGATGATGATGATGACATTGAAAAGCCTTAAAAACAACACCCATATTGAAATGTTTTGAGAAATACATATCCGACATCTCGGATTTCGGAAAAAAGTATAGCTTTTGTGAGCACCCTGAAAAATATCGAATATGCCACTCATTCAATACTTGTTTTAAAAATATCCATCATCTTAAGTTTAAAAACAAAGATAATTTTCGTAATCAGCACCCTGCTAAAACTCGAAAATGACGCCCATGGCGATATTTTTTGACAAATGCATGGTCGCCTTCTTAGATTCAAAAATGGATGTCATTTTCGTAATCAGCACCTCGAAAATTTTTTAAAATGATACCCATATCGATTTATAAAAATGCATGTCCGCCATCTTGGCTTCAAAAGTAGATGCTATTTTTGTTCTGGTCTACTCAAAAATTACTCCTATATCAATGCTTTTCGAGAAACGCATACCTATTCATAGGTTTCGCCTTTTAAGACAATGCAAAAATCCACTGTCACCCTCACCAAGCATTACTAATATACAGAATATATTTATATACCCATCTTTTTACAAATACGGACTAAATCCAATCAATATGACGTATGGCTTTTAAATAATATAATAGTATAATATATAATATATTAATCGTTAATCGTTTTACTATTTTTCTTTCTTCTTTCTTTCCTTCTTTAATCAGATTAAGATTGTAGAGAACTTAAATTAATCGATTCATTTTTAAATCTCGATTACATTTTCAATCGATTGATTAAATGATTAAAGAAATTAATGTATGAATGCTAAATTGCCAACACTGGTTGATAATTAGTTTACTTAAATCTTACATACAAAGAAAGAAAAAAGATGAACTCAAAATCATTCAGGTACTTTTTATTTATTTGTTTCAACAAAAAGATATATCAGTAATCAGTTTGTTTTTATATCTAACTGTCCTCATTATCACTTGACGTTGTCGATGCAAGCGGAAAAAATAAAATTTGTGACTGACTGACGTCATTGCTTTTGGACTACAGACGGTTTAAGGACATACATACACGCATACATAATAAACGCATGTATATTTTATACATAATATACATACCATATACATATACTTGAAAAAAATTACCCTCCACCAAGTAGTTTGTTTTCACCCACCCTAACGGGTTAAAACTGGGTGATAACTGGGTTGTTACTGGGTTATAAGACATCAGTGGGTTAAAACACGGGTCATTACCCATCTCCACTATTGACTTCAATAGGACCACACCATCACATTTTTAAGAGTGGTTTTTTTTTTTTTGTAGAGAGCACATTATTTACAGAGAAGGTAAGATTGGCATAGGTTATTATTAATTGTGTACGGTTTGAAAGTCGTTGATCTGTGAAGAAAGAAAAAATTATAAGTCCCAATACGGTTAACTGTACTTAATAAAAAAAACACTGTTTACTTACTACTTTAAATACTTAAAAAATAAAATACTTTAAATACTTATGTTTTCGACGTTAAATTTTCGCTTGCGCATTAACTCTAGCATAAAAAAATGGAGAAAATCGTTTTCACATGAACGCTTTTGCCCCATTAAAAATTGTGCAGTATTTTGAGTACAGTGGTAGTATACTCTTTAAATTTTTGCTTGAATTTTATTAACCGATTTTAGGTACAAAAGGAAGCGAAACTTTGATTTCATTTTAAATATTATTAAACACTGTATATTTTTAACTTATAATAGAAGACCAATAAATAACATGTTTCAGTTTTTAACACTTTATCACTTTTGGTTTACGAATACTCCTGTTTAAAAAAATACAGTTTTCAGTGAGGGACACTTCTCAAAGATATGCGGAACACGAGGCGCAAGCGGCCAAAGATAACCTTAGACAACATTGCCAAAACTACCTTTAAACATCGAGGGTTCACGGGCGACTTGTATTAAGCGACATTTTTGGAAACACAGGTAACCTCTACTTTAAAATTTTATTTCTTACAAATTACCTCACAAAAATAACTTCTGAATAATATTTAAAATATTAAGAATATCGAGAATCTATATAATACTAGGAAGTAAAGTTTTAATGATTATTTTTCTCAGAAATATTTTTTTTAAATCAGTCTCCTGAACATTTCTAAAAATGTCGCTTAATACAAGTCGCCCGTGAACCCTCGACATTATTCTAAGCTAAATAAATCTTAAATAATGTGACCAAAGATACTTAGATAGCCTTCCATAAAAAAACCCTCAAGTAAGTCATTACGCGAAAGGTATTCTTATAAATGTATAAAATACTAAACGTAAAATTAACCGCTTGTTTAATTTTTTCCCGTAAATTCAGGGTAAATCACCCTAAGTTGATAACACTCTGAGAGCGTTTGTGTGTACGTATGCGGTATAATTAAACACCGGAGCCGAATACGTACTGTAATGCCCGGACTACTTCCCAAAGATATACCACTTCTTGTTCAAATGTATGTTGCCTACAGACGTAATGGTGTGGGCTACGTATAATACGTAGCTTTAAACTTGTTAAAAGTATGATGCTTACAAACGTAATGCCATGGGTAACGTAAAATATGTAGCTTTAAACTGGTTGAAAGTATGATGTTTACAAACGTAATGCCATCGGCTACGTAAGTAGTGAGGCAGCTCAATCGATTACGAGATTAGCCTTCAATTTAATTAAACCTGGGTTCGATTCTCGGCGGAAGCGTGAAATCCTTATGATGTTGTTATTTTATTTTTGAGTTAATTTTGTTAAATAAAAATAATGAAAGTGTTATTTTCACACAAAAATATTATAGGCTGCCTACTTAAAGTAATATAGCTGTCCACCTTAAATAAGCAGCCGGCTTACTTAATAACAGCAAGATATCGGCTACTTATTGTACGTAGGTAGCCACAAGCTGTAATTATGCCGGCATGCTGACCAAGTAGGCTCACTAGGTATAACTTATTGATGTTGCCTAATTTCGTACGAATTGGTTGCTGATTCATTATTGTCATGATGAAACATAATTACAACGTATGATACATACGTTTCTGTAATACCATTATTGAAAATTGGGTTTCATACTTTCACGTCAGTATGATGTTCCATTGGTAAGGAAGCGCCACAATTATTACGTGTGTTACTAACGTAGTAAGTAGCAAATTGCAAGCACATTACAAAATTGCGTTCTGTAAGGAGCTTTTTTTTCTCAGTGCAGTTCACACGGATAGCACCCGATCACGAGTATAACGCGAGAGTCAGCCATCGCTCCCCTCAACCATATTTGAGGGAAGGGAACGACCCGGCTCCCTCATCCTCCTCATCAGGTGTGATGTAGTTTCCATCAGTGGAAGGAGCTTATTATGGAAGGTCCGACTGGGTGGGTGCCACTGCTCGCTCTATACCTGCCGCCAGCAGCGCGCTGTGCCGGCGGGTGGCGCGAGATAGCCAGCGCATGCACCGGCATAAGAGGCGTTTCATCTTAGCCCTCAAGTATCGGCAAGGCACTAATAACCCTTCTGGGGTTGTAGATTTAGGTAGATGCTCATCGGCAGCGAATGCCGCTTTCCATCAGGTCGGCCGACAACCTTTTTTCATCTTACACAATAAGAAAAAGTCGAACGCTCTCAAATAAATAGGTAATAAAAAAGTGGCACCTTTGGAGGGCTTGGATAGTTAGGTCACACCCCGACAATTTGTTGGAGTATCTCATCTCACTAATCTCATCTCACTAATATTATAAATGCGAAAGTATGGATGTTTGTTTGCTTGTCAGTTTGTTTGTTTGTCACTTTGTTTGTTTGTTTGTTCCGCTTTCACGCCGAAACTACTAAACGGATTTGGATGAAATTTGGAAGGTAGATAGATAAAGCACTCGGCTAACATATAGGATACTTTTTTTACCGGAAAACTTAAGGGTTCCCGTAGGAATGCTTAAAAACTCAAAATTTCCACTTCGTCACTAGATGGCGCTATCTTAACATTTTCATTCTTTCTGGACACAATTCTGAAGTCCACGCGGACGAAGTCGCGGGCGGAAGCTAGTTTTCAATAAACTGTCACGTACTTATAGGACCTACTACTATTACTTCATAAACATATTATGATGTTTGCATGAGCGTGTGTTTTGCGTGTATTGCGCTTAGTAACCGTCTTGCCATGGTTACACCGGATCTTACCCGCAAGGGGCGAGGTCGCTTTTAGAGAGGGCCAGGGGATGGTCATACTGTACGACAGTACTAATGTATATGTCCTGGCCAGATCATGAAATGACTGGCTATTTCGTAGATAAGCTCCGATAAAACAGAATCACGCTTCGCGGGGCTCCTTTAGGGTGCGTTTCCACTAGAGCGGAGCGAAGCGACTCCGCTTCTCTCTGCTCCATTTCATTTCGTGCAGTATGATTGGTCAATTCGGCACGTCTCCGCTCCGCTTCAGTGGAAACGCACCCTTATACGGTAACACCAATAATCTAATCGGGTCCGAAACCAGTCCGATTTACATTATTTCGAATAGGATAGGTTCTGTGCGAAAGAATTTATTTTCGATACATCATTACCCGAAAAACAGTAGTATCGAATTAACTTTGCAGCGAAACATGTTGCATCGACGGACTTTTCTCCAAAAATATTGTCCGGCGAAAAGTCATTGTCCAAATAGGAAGTTAATTCGAAGCTAGATACTATCATTCATGCTTTAGTACTTAATTCGTGTTTTAGACTGGACTGGAATTTCCGGAAAGGCTTTTTATTTTTTGAGTAAAATTACCACCATTCTTGAGTAAAATCACCAGTTTACAGATATGTTAGGCATATCCTAACCCTAGGTACGAAACACATTCGCATTATAAAGGCTTCTAAGAAAACTGCAATAAGTCAAGTGTATCGATATTTGAAAACCGAAAACTGTAGGGTTATCAATCAAAGTGAGTTATGTAGCTATCGAGACATACCAAACGTAAAGTTATTACTCATAAAGGTGGAAACTAATATACAGGATGTTAAGAAACAGGCAGTGCAAGACCAGCGGTCGGTGTGGAAATCCTTGGGGGAGGCCTTTGTCCAGCAGTGGACGTATTTTGGCTGATGATTGTAATGATGAATTAATGAATTAAAACACGTTATTGCACAACATAAACAGGAATGAACGACGACTTCAAACGCGTAACATATAGGTCAAAATGAGAACCTCCTTTTTTGAAGTAGGTTAAAATACTTCTCCTAAATATAACAAATACTTTTCTGAAAACCGCATTAAAATCGGTCCAGCCAAACGCGAGATAATCGTAGACAAACATACATACATACAGGTTTAACTGAGAACCTCCTTTTTTTTAAGTGAATATACATGAAAAATAAGTTATACAGAGGTAGGCGGTCTTATCGCTAAATAGCGATGTCTTCCAGAAAACCTTTGGGTGGAGGAAATCGTGTAAAACATAATAATAATAATATATTACTAACACTAGATTGTATTTACCCGTTAAACTAAAATATAATTAATGAAAATACATCAGTAGTTACTTTGTGGATATTCTAGAATTGATTTGTAAAATGTAGGGTTGTAAATGGATTGTAAAAATGTAGACTGGAGTGGAGTGACTTGTTAAAGTATTATTTGTTATTAAATCAAAACCACAATTGCACCCTGTCTGTTAATAGCATTTTAAAGCTACTATACAATTCTATTATTTTCTAAAAAAGAAAGAAAAAAAGAAAGAAAGAAAACACGTTTATTGGTTACAGTAACACGACACAATTACAAAAATATTAAATATGGCTAACTAAAAATACAAAATTAACAAACTAACCAACAATTTTTCTAAGGTTTCTTAAGCAAGGGAAGAAATCGCTCAAAGTAATAAGCACGTAATAAGGCTGCCTTTTTTTTAAGATACTGGTATTTCTATTGGAGTGGTGTGCAATATTTTTTTTATATATATATAATGATAATAATATAATATTTTTAGTAAAACTTGTATATCTTATTTTCTATTTTTTTATTTTTTAAATGTCATAAAATGTGTAAAAGTGTATTTAAATGTGACTTGTAATATTAATTACCAATAAATATAAGTCTATGTCTATGTCTATTAATTGAGATATGTTATCGATTATGACTATTAAATCTATTTTTTTTTATTATTTTTTGTTATTAAGTTCGAAGTATACGAATTTGCCGGCTGCCAGTATTAGGTGGCAGTCGTTAAGCCATGCCGGAGGCCTTACAGGCGGCTTGAAAACTTCTGACACAGGTCTTGGCCACTAGCCCCACAACCTCCACCAATCCGGATTTGGCCCCGTGTGTGGAGTATGACCTAACCTTTCCGAAGTATGGGAAGAGACCCATGCCCCTGCAGTGGGGACTTTATGGGTTGTTAACTATACAACTATATTTCGGTGTATTTATTTCGGTGTAGGACAATAGTCTAACTGCTCTATCCAACCAGTTGGACTACGGGCCTCTACTAGGGGTATTGAATTGAACTAACAAGGTGTTTTAATTCTACATACTGTATAACACTTATCAAGCGGTCATCTCCGACGCTTGCGGCACTAAATCACGATCTCCGATACTGACTGACATACCTGAATTTTTATCAGAAAAACTTTAATAGTATCGAGAAAATAAAAGTAAAGGAAAAGGTGCATCAATTAAAATATTAATAAAGGAAACTGTGGAGTAGTTTTGATTTAAAAGATATTTTTTGAAAACTGCATCGATGTAGTTTCATTCATAAATAATCATAAAACTTTGTAAAAGCCTTAAAATTGTAATTACGAGGTTCATAAAAAGATAGGCTATGGTATCGAAGATTCTATTATGCAGTTTTTTCCAAAATCGAAAGGGTTGACATTTGCCAGATCCTGGAAATGACAGATGAGCAATACAAAAAACTAGTAATACTGGCCTTCCTATTTACTTAGATTTTCCTGAAATGTGAAGCACTAAATAAAAAAATGTGAACGCTTACCAATCCAACCTCGATCTGTAACTGTAAGTGTAAGTAATTCAATCGGAGCAAAAAAATTGGACTCTTCATACAAATCGATACGCTGCGCAGTCAAACATTGTATGTAAAGTCAATTTTTTTTGCTCCGATTGATTTGCTTCATTAGAAAAAGTTGCTCAGTTTTAAAGTGAGAAGCAATAGAACAGATAATCTTAGACAATTTTATCATCCGATTTAAAAAAAAAATTTACTCCGCTGGCTCAGCGACCCAAAATATGTCTTGGCCTCCGATACGAGAATTCGCCACTGGTCTCGGTATTGTGCGATTTCTTGCCAGTTGCTACTTAAAAAAAAAAACTTCTCCATGCCACTTCTGTCCCCGAATTCATCACCTATCAATCAATCCACGACCGTACCGCAATAAATTTGATCTTTTCCTGCATTGAGACCTGTTATTATACGAAATAATGTTTCAAACCTGTAATTAGCCTCATATAGATCTTATTGATCTATCGATCCATAGATTTTTGGGGGATTTCGTATTGTTTTTTAAGGATTTTTCAATGTCAAGTGTGATGGATACAGTGTGTGGGAGTAGGTAAGGTAGTTATTTTTAGAAATTAAGATATATTAAATAGAAATTAAGTTATATTATTATATTCTTTAAAAACAAAATTGACACACAGTTTTCAAAGTGAATGAGGAGAAATTACTTGCATGTATGTAATTAAAAGTTTGCCTGATAGGTAGGTACCCACAACTTTTTTTTTATGGCATAGGTGGCAAACGAGCAGACGGATCACCTGATGGTAAGCGATTACCGCCGCCCATAGACACTCGCAGCACCAGAGGAGTCACAAGTGCGTTGCCGGCCTTTGAAATGGGAGTACGCTCTTGACTACTGACTACTCTGTACTTCAAGACAATTTATTAAGTAAATAAATAACAATATTTTTTTATCCGTAATTGGTAAGTCCTCAGCATTAGCTCACCTGACGGAAGGTAGGTAAGTGATGAAGATGCTGAAAGACAGAAGCAATGGGGAATTAGATATCTTGCTGTAAATGTTATTGTTTTTGGTGGTAAGACTTAGATAAATTTAAATTACCTAATGTTAACTAGCACGGCGGGCTTAGAAAATGCCCTCCCATCAATCAAACCCGGATCTGCATTTTTTTTATGTGATAGATGGCAAACGAGCAGACGGATCACCTGATGGTAAGCGATAAATGGATCCCGCCGGGTATCGAACACGCAAACTCCTGATGTAAAGCGAATAGACTAGCCACTATGCCTCGGAGTTGGTTAAAACATTAGAAATAGGTAAATATGTATGTACACTAGCCCACAGAGATATCTGAACCCCTACTAAAGCTATTCGTGATACATGGTGTATTACAGAGAGGTTCAGATATCTTTATGGCTGTCTGTACTTAAACAAGCTGTTTATTTAAATTAAAAATCTACGTAAACTGGAAGTGAAATCCAGTAAAAATCCAGTTGGTAAGGATGACAAGATGCAGCAAAGGTATTAATTTATGCTTCCATTTCAACATCAACGCAACGGCCATCAAAGTTTTGAAAAAGTACAAAAAAAATGTTAAATGCTCTAAGCAGAACAGAGAGCGTGTTCCTTTATCAGAATTTGGTCAGTTACGCCTTGGGGCTTTTCAAATTTTGAAAGTAGAGTTAGCAAAAGAATACACTACCAACAAAAATCGTTAAAGACTGGAAACAGAAACTAGCTAGCGGAACTAGTAAAGCGAAAAAAGGTAATAGACGATATATTATAAATTCAGAACTAAAATCTGTTTCAATTTTTTTTTTTTAACTTAAAGTTTCAAAGTAGATAATTATTAGAGCAGAAACAAATTCTATAATCCCATGTATTGCACATTAAAACTTTCTCGCAACAAAACATAACGTCAAAGCAGAGGGTGTCATTATAACCTTCTAAATAAATAAATAAATAAAATGTAAATTTATTATCTTTTTTATTCAAACTCAAAAATTAATTTTTAATCATTTAAATGTATTTTTTTTGCTGACGGTACTAGTTAGTACTCCTCTCGATGTCGGTACCGAATTTTCGTTAAGGCACTGATTATTATAATTTTCAAAATTTGTAATTACACCATCTCAAGCTACTGTTTACACATAAATAATATTTTGTATATTTAATAATACACTTTTAGCGACCTTTAAAAATATATAAATAACATATCAGCGATTCAGATTCAGAAATTCAGGACTTCTCACTTCGCCAACACTTCCCGAAACGCTGAGTAACCTATACAAGTTCCAAGTGGTAGGAACTTGTCAAAATCATATTTTGTTTATAAACTCTTTATTGCATACATAACATAACACACAACTCAACACATACTGTTTAGCCGACTTGAAAACCCACACTGGGGCTGTCCATCTAGCCCCATAACCTCCACCAATCCGGACTTGGCCCCCGTGTGTGGAGTATGACCTAGCGTGTTACCTTCCTGAGGTATGGAGAGAGACCAATAAGTGGGGACAATATGAGTTTTAACTACAATGTCCTTAAGAATATTTTAATAATCGACAACGCTGAAAGCGTTAAAAAACCGACTTCAATCGCATAATATACGGGTCAAACTGAGAACCTCCTTTTTTTGAAGTCGGTTAAAATACGAAAACCTCCTAAATGTAACAAGTACTTTTCTGAAAACCGCATTAAAATCGGTTCAGCCAAACGCGAGATCATCGCGGACAAACATACATAGGTACATACATACAGGTCAAACTGAGAACCTTCTTTTTTTGAAGTCGGTTAAAAATCATCAATATATGTACTTCAATAAACTCCAATATAGACCTTTGTTCCATAAAATTTACTAAAAACAAAGTTTAAACCCAAAAAGTATGATAAAAGGCGCACAAAAATAGCGTCGGAAGCCACAAGAGGCAAAAGGCTATATTTAAAACCGCTCAGTTTAGACTAGATAGATTAATTCGATAAGTGCATGTTGCGATCGGTTATTATAAATTTGAACGCAAGAAATTAACTTTTATGATCTTTTTTTTTTCTTCTTTTTATATTAAGATTTTTGGGCATATGATTTTGGAGTAGCAACTTTATTGTATTGCACTGGTAAGTGATAGATAATGTTGCCGAAGATAGAAGCGGGCTTTCCAAGATTCCGCAACGCAATCTGTCAGTTATCATCAGCTAAAAGACGTCCACTGCTGGACAAAGGCCTCCTCCAAGGATTTCCACACCGACCGGACCTGCGCTGCCTGTATCCAGCGGCTTCCCGCAACCTTCACCAGGTCATCGGTCCACCGAGTGGGAGGCCTGCCAGTAATCTGTTAAATTACTAATATCATTGCGTTTAATTACAGTTTTAATTTTATAAAAAAATAAACGTACGGTTATCCGGTCAGTAACTAGCAGTTCCGATATTATGGGAACTAGAGATGTTTTATATCCCGAGAACACTGTTATTTGTTTTAAACATTTCATACTTGAACGCCATTCCTTATGTATTTATAAAAATAAACGTTTTTATAGTCGACTTAAAAGTTAATTCGTATTGCTATAACATTTCCTAAAGAATAAAAAATACATGCAAATACTCTTTTTGATTTATTTTAACAAAAAGTGTTGAACTCAGAAATGTAACTCAAACCTCAAAATGTTTTTTTAAAAATAATATTTAAGTTCCTAGATCTCAGACTAAAAAAAAAAGGTTCAATACTTAGACTCACAATGGTTTTTTTACCTGGTAAAAAAACCCACTACATATGGATGAATATAAGGAAGGCGTATTACAAATATATAGCAGCCAAATCATATAGGTAGATACGTTCTAAATTCATTCTAGCCATCTTAAGTGTCACCATCACCATAATATAAAAAGCTCGAGCGATGTCAAAGCCCCCAATTGATATTCATCGCATACCTACGTTTTAAATATTCAAAATAACTCCATTGATATGATGAGACAGACACACATGAATATTTATTTCAAGTTAGCATTGAATAAAAATTGATTTCAAAACTATACGAGATAAAAATCATTGTATATTAAAACGACTCTTCGTGACTTACGCCCTTGCGTCATTTGCCCTACGTCTTGCGGTCAAAAGCGAGCATAAATTATTCCCTTAAAAATACATCAATATTTTGCTTACTACCAAAGAAAAATGAGTCTAAATCTATAGGTCGTACGGTGTATATTGATCTAAAACAGATATCGAATATATTTCATTGCCGTCTTATCATTTGTATCGAGTTACACGTTTCAAAAACAAAATGTTGTAAGTAGAAGGTTCGAGTTATCGAGTTACGTCTCTATTTCTTGTGGCTGTTTGATTTATTTTATGATGTTCACGTTTTCTGTTTATTCCTTGCCTGGTTTGTACTCGGACCAGAGTTCCAACTCCGCCTTGGGCATTTTTATGTACTTGTAAGTTAGTCATGTCATAGCTTTATTGATGGCAGAACATGTTTTATAAAAAAAAAAAAACTCACCATAGACAGACTGACAAGACAACACTAGCTTCGCGTTTTATGAACTGTTAAAATTATGCCTTTAGTTAAAGTTTTTTTTTTACATAAAGTATCACTTACATAATTTACAATAAAAATGAGAAATGAATTATAATATTTATTACAGTTTTTACCTACCTATTAATTAGAATAATTATATTTATATCCCTTTCCCTAGGTTTTGCATAAACTTACCTTTTTGTGAAGAGAAAATAACTGTAACAAGTGTTAAGTATTATAATTTAGTATTTGTAGTAATGTTTGTAGTCAAAGCAACTTTTATGTAAATAAAAAAATGTTTATGGTATATTTTCAGGGTGTAACAAAATTGGTTAGGACCCGTTAACTGGGGATTCTACTCATCGTACTGAACAACATTTATTCTACGACTTTGCTCAAATCGCAAAAACATTTTTGGACTCTCCATACAAATTGATAATCTGTTTTGATTTGACCAAAGTTGTAAAACAAAAGTTGTTCAGTACGATGAGTAGAATCCCCAGTTAACGGTTCCTACACCAGTTTTGTTATCCCTGTATAAATGTTCTATTAATTAATTAATAGCTTATTGTAATTTATAAGGTAAGTATATCACAAAATACATACTAATTAAAGTTCACGTAAAAAATCTAGAACTGAGTATATATACTCGGGGGAAGTTGTTCAGTTTCATGAGTAGAAGCCACTGTTTTTTTTTCAGGTATTTAAGAATATTGCTTGCAGAATTGATAACCGAAAGTCTCGAGATTAAAAGTTCTCGAGAGGAGACCATGGGCCGGAAGACGTAGTGTTGGGTGGACCCACCAGCACCGGTAGCATGACGACGTATCTCGCGCGCGACACGAGTTTTAAAAGCGTTTGTTCCGTTCTAACGCTAAGCTAATGAAAGAGACAGCTGAGCTGTTTCTCGCGTTTGGCGCGACAAACAGCTTTGTCTACGCCTCATGCTACCCGTGCTGGTGAACTGATAATCTAGCCAGGCTTGCAGGAAGCCGCTGGAAACTCGTGGTTAAGTGGAAGTCTAAGAGATGTACATATGTGGCTAAATCTGAGTCTAAGGAGGGGAATTCTCTGCCCACATCTGGTTTACCCGATTCGTATAATTTAGGAATTTTCAAGGCGCGAGTGAACAGGCACTATTTGAGCCTGCGTGATACATTCTCGGCAGCATCGTCACTTAACATCAGGTGAGGTGTTGTAGATTGGGAGCCAGCAAGTTTTTTGGGCCTGAATCTAAGCACAAGATTTTTAGATTTAGTCTAGCTTGAAAGAATTTCCAATTTTTACTCATTTGGTTTGAGTTCTATATCTAGGTCAGATCGGTCACTAATTTATTTTAAAGGTATTGTCAAGCGCATTCAAATCATTTTGTAATCATTAAAAAGGGTGAGGCTTATTTTCAACCGTAATTATGTTTCGGTTGATATCATAAAGTTAAAGATTTTATCAAAAAATTTGGCTGTTGACATCACAGAAATTCGATAGAGTTACTCCTAACTCATGGCAAAACAGTGAAAGATATGCGAGAGAAAAAAAGCTTTATTTTCATGTTCCTCTCTTTTTTATTTTGTATTTATTTTTTATACAGTTCGTCGGTTCCCAAAGTTATCGGTGTACCATCTAATCACGGTAGCCCGTATAATGCTGGCTGCTGTTTCTCCGAACGCGTAATTATATAGTCCTCTTGGTATAGCGCCTTAGGCTTACCAAGTCGTGGTTTCACATCTCGTGTTTTCGGCGATTATCTGAAACGAACAAGAGATATTTGTTAGAGAGATAGGATGGAAATTTTAAGATTGTTATTGGCTAGCTACCACCATCTTATCTAAGTTTTGTCGCCAAACATTAACAATAAAAATAATAAATATCCGGGACAACACACACGGTCATCTGGCCCCAAACTAGGATTCTCTGTATTATTGGAACCAGAGACTGATATACATACACATATATGTACGTTTAAATATATACATATATAGATATAATACACCCGGATACAGAGCAAACAAATCTGCTCATCACAGAAATATTTTTCCTGGGTGGGGATCAAACCCACGACTCAGGAGTCAGGAGCACTAACCACTGAGCCACCGAGTCAGTCAACAAGTCGTACAAGTGTCACATTGATGTGTTCCGATAAGATAGCCAGTTCCCTATTGCGTCGGGGAATCTTGCTTAGCCCGTTTCCATCTTCGGCGTCATCATCACTCACCATCAGGTGAGATGATGGCAAGAGCTGATCAACTGTGAATTAAAAAATAAACTAAATACTTAGAAATTTAGCTTAGAAAGCGGTCATGGCTTAGTGCGGCTTGCGTGGTCGCGTCAATTACGCAAGTGGAATAACTACAGACACGGTCATAACCTGGATGGGTGTGACTGTTAGTGGTATTTATCTCGACCGTTTCTGTGCTTCACAATGTACTTTAAGCCGTTGGTGCCGTTGCTATCAACGATGCCGTTGCAGATGCCAGGGCGGCTTAAAAAATTCTGACATTGACACAGTGGTTGGCCATTGGCCCCACAACCTCCATAAATACGGACTTAGCCCGACTTGGACCCGTGTGCGGAGTATGGCCTAACGTTCCCGAGATGAGGGAAGAGACCCGTACCCCTGCAGTAAAGGCAAATTTTTATTAAAAAGATGCACATGAATGAATTTCCAAGCTAGTATTTTTTTACTTTCAATAAAAGAACTATAATTAGCGAAACATATTTCATATTTTATTGCATCAGCACTTAAATACCCTAAAAGCGCTCAAGTTAAATACGGCAACTGTAAAGACGGACCTAGCAAATGTGAAACCGCCCAAAACCTGCCGCCGTTACACCGAACTGAGTCTTTTGGTAACTATAGTTTAATGATAATATTTTATCTGTTCATAGTTTTTGTTCTCTTTTATCACCTAGAGCCATGCGCAAGAGTTGTTAGGATGTTAACTTTAGACAGTGACTCAACGCGGTGTCTTTTATATGCTAATGTTTGGTTGATAAGTATTAAGATTTTGTTATGTTTCGAATCTTTGCTGATAGGTAAAATTATATACTTATAAACTATAGAATTTAGGCGTTTTCTTGTGGATATATTTGAATTTTAAATTTGTATGGGAGATAAATTCTTAAAGGGTTTTTTATTACAAGAAACTACTTCTTATGGCGACCCTAAAGTCAGATAGTGAACGTTTTAGGAAGTATTACCGACATACTAGTAGAAGGAATCTAATATATCGAGGGTTCACGGGCGACTTGTATTAAGCGACATTTTTAGAAATGTTCAGGAGACTGATTTAAAAAATATTTCTTAGAATAATAATTATTAAAATTTAATTTCTTAGTATTATATAGATTCTCGATATTCTTAATATTTTAAATATTATTCAGAAGTAATTTTTTGTGAGGTATTTTGTAAGAAATAATTTTTTAAAGTAGAGGTTACCTGTGTTTCCAAAAATGTCGCTTAATACAAGTCGCCCGTGAACCCTCGGTATCAATATTAATATAAATTTAATATAATTGAAATTTTCAATTCTTTATATCATATTATTATATTAAAAATTGCACTAAAATTAAAATTCCTAATTGCACATAACATAATAGTTTACAAAAAATATAGAAAAAACACAATAATCTTTTTAAGCGACTATATTGATTAAATAAATTTGTTTTAGGCATCGACTTTTATAGAAGAAATCAAAATCAAAAATATTTATTTTTTAAGTAGATACTTTAAACATACTTTTAAATCGTCAGAAGTCGATGCTTTTAGGCAGCTCTACTCTTGAAAACGATCGTTTCGGACATTCTTTCAGATTGACCCCACATTGAGCTCTGGCAGATTTAAAAGAATACAGTGTGAAGTTAAAATGGCGGACCAAACCTTACAGAAAGTTAAATCAAATTTCCGAGCAGCGCAGCGCAGCTACGCAGCTCATCGATTTGTATAAAGAGTCCAATTTTTTTGCTCCGATTGAATTGGTTCCTTATAGAACGTTGATAGATAGATAATGCGTTTATTCGTTTATTTATATATTTTATGATTCGTTTATTCGTTGTTCACTTTCATGAGCAGAGACCACAGTTAAAATTGGGTCCGCGATTTCAATTTTATTCTGTATAAAATTGACGGTTCTTTGAGTCATACACTGAAACAGTCAGTAAGACTGTAACGTATACAGGGTGACTTTAAATTAGTTCTTCTAATGTGCTCATGATAACAAACAACTTTCCCTTAGGAACTTGTAGTCAAATCGCAAAAAAAATTTTGGTCTCTCGATACTAATTTGGCCAGTCAGTTGATCGATTTGTATGGAGAGACCAAAATTTTTTTGCGATTTCACTATGGGTTCCTTAGGGAAAGTTGTTTGTTAATATCATGAGCACATTCATCGCCTTTTGTATCAAGAACTAATTTAAAGTCACTATATAAGGTGCTACTTTATTAGTGCCCGATATTTTAGTCACTGCTTCTACTCCTGATTCTGATCAACTTTTCCCAAGGAACCCATAGTCAAATCGCAAAAAAATTTTTGGACTCTTTATACACATCGATCAGCCGAGCGGCCAAATTAGTATGAAGAGTCCAAAAATTTTTTTGCGATTTGACTATGGGTTCCTTGGGAAAAGTTGATCAGAATCAGGAGTACAAGCACTGACTAAAATATCGGGCATTAATAAAGTAGCACCTTATATATCTTGCAGTGATATTATGGAATTAGCAGCAAAATCGCTAGCTGCTTTTTAAAGTACTGTGTAAAAACTACTTACGAATTTAAACCGAGGCGGACGGAGCTCCGCTAAACCTAACCTAACCTGCCGTCCATTCATCCGGACCCGCGATTTCAATTTCACCCTGTATACAATTGACGGGTCTTTGAGTCATACAATCATACAATAAAACAGTCAGTAAGACTGTATATACATAAGTCTGTCATACTCGTATTACCGTGACTGCGAGTGCGAGGTCGGCGTCCCACGCCCCGTCACGATAAGGCAAAAGGTGCGGCCGCCAAGCCGCCATGTTTGTTTTGTGAAGTGTCAAAAAACGAACTCACATAATATTATCTACTGTAAGGGGTGGTTCCTTAATTCCTTTCTTTGTAATCAATTTGAATACAGAAAATACCAAGACAAGAACTAAAGGCAATGCCGTATTCTTTAAATTTAGTTACTTTAATTGAAAATGAAAATTATTCATATATATAAACAAATGTGGTATATATATGGGTTAGTAAATACACATAAAGAAATACAGAAAGTATTAATAAGTAGATTAGGCTAGTGCTGATCTCTAAATATTTTGTTACATTTGGCCTTTACATAAAAAATAAGCAAATATATTTTTATATTTTTATTTTCTTTATTTTTACTCATAAAACAGAATGACTTTTCTTAAGAAACCAATAGTGAATTCGGAAAAAAATTGGATCCACACCAAATTGACCGACTGTGTTTGAAGAATTGAAGCCACAGTTTAAATAGTGTGCTTCAAAGAACACGATGAAGTAACACAAGAAAAAAATTGAGTCAAAATGTCCTGAAAAAAAAAAATTTTTTTTGAGCCTTTATGGTGCGTGATTTTATCGAAAACCAAAGGGCTCAAAGTAAAAGTTGCATAAAGTTCTCTTAGTAGAATAAAGAGGATTATTAAATTTCTAACATTTTTTACAAGGTAACATTAGGTAACTTTTAGCTCGTCTGAATACAACAAAATCCAGTAAAATATTTATAATTGATGATACAGTAGATAACATTTAACAATTACTTTAAGTCTCATTACTAAAGGTGAGCATATCCTTTTATTTTGGGTGAATTAATCATGTACAGTTTAGATTTTCATTTTAAAATGAAATGAAATGAAAGCAAGTTTATTGTCGCAAAAAATAACTTAAACATAATATTACAAATGAACTTATCACTAACAATAAAAATTAAAGATACGTTATTTTAATAATTTGGCGACAAATGGACCAGGTTAAGCTGGTGCTGGCAATTTTGATTGCACAGCGCTGGTTTTCAACCAGGCCCATACCTTCCAAGAAGGTATGGCCCTGGTATGGAAGGTATGGTTTTATAAAATACATACTTTCCAAGAAGCTCTTAACTGTTTTTCTTAAGGCGGGTAGTTCCAATTCGTAACTCTTCCTTTGTTTTGAAATCGGGAAAAATACTTACTTATTTTTATTTTCATGAATAAAAATACGTATTACATAAATAATAACATTGCAAGTAATACACTAATTGAAGGAGCCCGACACGCAAGTTTTTAATAAAGTTAACATCAATTTAATTTATACTACGGATACAAAATTCATTAGACTTGAAGATATATAGCACATACATATACAGACAGGGTGGAACATTTGCGTAGGATACATACAGATCTTAATATATTAACATAGGTATTATTAATTATTAATTCGTTCATATCCCTGCTTCAAATGTGGAAAAGTATGTCGCTCCCGTATTGGATTATACAGTCCGTTCCGTTCGGGTGGCTCACTGACCAGAAGTTCTTCTGCAGGGGCGTTGAGGTCAGGGTAAAGGGGATCACGGGCGGAGATGTAAAACTCGAAGTAAATGGCTCGGGCACCGCGACAGTATCCAGCATCCAACCGGGTCCTGAGGGAACGTGGGAGTCACAGCCTTGCCTTGCAGCAAACATTGTTTAAATCGTATGATGATGAAGCTGATGATGATGATTAATAAGTTATTATTTAAATTTCTATGGTAGGATAAGATCTGTGAGTGGATCGATTGTCACTAAAGCAAGCAAAGCAAACTATACTCATTAAATATAATGTGTACGTATATTATTAGATATTTGGTAACTAAATTATATTTCAAAGGGATACTTATAACTATTAGCCAACTTTTTTTTTATAAAAATGACTCGAAAAAACCACAAAGTTAGGGTAGGCACCAACAATTTTGTGACCGCCATTTTCACTAAAATTATAGCTGAACGTATTGTGGGCGATTCACTTCTAGTAGAATGCTTGTTGCCCGAAATAAAAGTTTAATTTATCTATGTTTCTGAAAGTATAGTGGTTTTCAATAATTGGCAATTTCGTTATTACGCAGATAAAGACATCAAAATGTCATCAAAGCATGTAGTACTCGTTGATGTCGACTATATGGCGAAGATGTTTCACTTAAACTATGCAAATAAAATACGTCCAAAAATATATATTTTCTATAAAAATTGAATAAAACTTTTAAAGCGATTTTAATATGTAACAAAAAATATCATTATCATAAATATTCGGATGGAGGTATTTACATTTTTTATTAAATAGTTTCCTTTTTTACTCGTAGGTTTAGCTTAATTATCCGTATATATTAGGCGCTTACCTATGAAATTGACGTTTAGTTAAAAAAGTTCAAAGACAAAATTGATATAAAATAATTAAGGTTTTAAAACAACTAATTATTTTCAAAGTACCATTGGACATTTAGAAATAAAATAATGCTTGCTAAATGCACGTTGTCTGAATATTTTGAGAGCACAGTGGTGTAGAAGCTATGAAAATGGATTTTTTCGTCACTGAAAATCGCCATTTTTTTCATTTAAAAAAATTATTTTTGATTTTTGAAGGCTACACTTATACCAGTGTGTTCTTCGTTACCATATGTATTTTTGAACATATTGCGCATAATATTTCACGATTTTCAGACAATTTCGATTTTTTTTGTAGAAAAAATTGACCCAATTGACCTCTAAGAAAACGCCAATACAGTTTTTTATGGAACCCTACTCAGTCAGTTTTTACATGAGAGACATGACATCACTAATTTATGAAACACCTTGAATGTAGCTAGAAAATGATATACTTACAATTTAATAGAAGTAAATTCATTTTTTGGGTAATATTATTCTGTTGAACTTTCAAAACTGAAACGGCAATTTCATAGGTAAGCACCTAATATAAGTATTTATTAAAAACCGAGATAGGTAATAAATTTCATCGCTACCTATAATATCCGTTTCGCAGAGCTTTTAGTAAAGCTACTCAACCATAGATGGCGCTACCAGTTCATTTGATAGCGCAGCAGCGCTCTCGCTGTATTAATGAAATTACATCTTTTCGTGTTAATAAATGAAATCTAAAAAAATACAACATGCATGCCTGCATGGACAAAGGATAATTAACCTAAGATGGGCAGAAAGATTGCCATAGACAAGCGATAAAGAAATATGAAAGGAAAGTTCTGCTCAAAAGTAGGTATCCATAGTTAAAGCAAAAGGTAAAGGAAAATTAAGTAAAACTTAAGCATAACTTTATGGCTATATGCTAATAATAAGATCTAAGACTTGATTGTGTATAATCAGGCGCATTAAAATTACATTTTTGAAATTGTCGTTTTAAAAGTAAAAAGATAGAAAGTAAGAAAAATAGGAAGGTACAGGGAATTCTAGTTTGGGGCCAGATGACCGTGTGTGATTTGTCCCGGATATTATTAGTATAGTTTAATGTTTTTTTAAGACAGCAGTTTTTAAAACGACCTCGTGATATTTAAAAAAAATACCTTTAGGCGGAAACACAGATATATAAACTAAAGGGAGATATGGTATGAGTACCCAGATGTTCGAGTCCCGGTGTCGCCGTTAAAAGTTACAATTACATATGCACAGTAATACGAACAAGCGCTCACTCACACTTTAATAATTACTAACACTCAAGCGAGCCAATCACGTAACGGCAGATCGTAACGTAGCGATATACAACTACATTCACAATTCACAGGGATTGCCGTATCGATAAAGAATTGTCGATAGTTTAAAAATAACAGATAATTTGACTTTTATGCAGTAACAAATGATGTGGTATATTATATATGACTTCGAAAAAGAGTGGTATTTTTTTGATATTCGACCACCTGTGTAAAAGGCGGACTAAACAAGTTTAAAAATAAAAATAAATTGTACGATTTAAAGTTTCTTTATTTTACCAAATTTTCTTTATTGCGAAAATGTTCATTATTTTACCAATAATTAAGGCAATGTCGTCAATTTTATTTTTTTAAGAATTAGTGTCAATAACTCAAAACAGTATTGAATACACTTTCACAGAAAATAATTCACTTTTGTAATTTTTATTAAAATACTATATCCACAATGAAAATGGCAGCGTGGTGATTTGCTGTTTCACGGTCAAGAAACGAGTTAAACTAGGGCGGTGTGTTTCATTTATTGTTTGTTCAAGGCAGCATCGTCATAACTAATAAGTAATGGTCAATCTATTGTAATACGATACAAAACATTTTGCAGGTGTTTGAGAAACTAAAGCGAAAAATTATCTATCTATTCGTTGTTGTATTGTGTATTTTTATTGTATTGTGTAGTAAGCAGGTATCTAAGTAAATTACTTATTTTTTAATATTTGCTATACGCCAGACGAGGGGAACTATTGGGATTAATTTTGTACAATGTTTATATTGCAATAAGAGTTCATAAAACCAACACCGCGGTGTTCGTACATTCAAGAATCCCAAAACATATCGACAAGTCTTCGCCATAGTAACGACACTAACTTAGCGAGCGTACCAAGTAACGGTGAAAATATGACCCCGTTGTTTAGCATTACCTACATTGCCGCTTTAGTATTGCTTGGAAGCTCGGCCATACTTGCCTGAACGGCAATGTACGATCTTAAACTCGAAGTGATAGCCTAGACCACCCTAGACACCTTTTTTTTAATTTTGTGGATTCTGTCGTAAGTAATAAGTAATTACACTGTTATTAGCTAAAAACAAACATTAATTGAGTACTTATCGATGATAGGTGATACCATACGACTTGTAGTTTTTTGTGACACTTCGATTTTTACAAATTACCACCGAACAACTTGGCATTTTTACATAAACAAGTGATGCGCTTCCTGTGACGTTGCTTTCACGACTAATCAACGGCGCCCGCGATTGTTTCCGTTTTGTGCATACAGCGTTCCTACGCGCCACGCCCCCTTGGCACATCTCCCTTTAGTTTATATATCTGTGGGCGGAAAACACATTGAGGCGGAATCCGGACGGGAGCGCGGAGTAACGGAATTCGCGCGCGGCAGCGGTCCGCTCCACCGGACGGTTTCCGTCCGAATTTCGCCCGAAGCCGCGGTGCACGACGAAGGCGCGGATTCCGCGCCACCGGGCGGTTTCCGTCCGAATTTCGTCCGAAGCCGCGGTGCACGACGATTTTCGTCATGCGTTTATTTAATATTCGAAAGTGTATGTATGTAACAAAGATTGTTTTTGTTTGTAACAAGGATCATTTCGTGAACCCCTCACGCGACGCACCCTCCAACCCCGCGCCCTCCCCCCGTGTCGCACTCCCCCTCCCCCCGCGCTGCAGCCCCTCCCCCCGCGCCTTGCAAGGCCCCTCACACCGCACCCCCTCCCCCCGCGACGCAACCCCTCCCCCGCACCTCACAACACCCTCCCCCCACGCCCAAAAGGCCCCCCGCGCCGCACTCCCCCTTCCCTCCGCGCAGCACTCCTCCTCCCCCCGCGCCGCAGGCCCTCCACCCGAGCCCAGCAACACCCTCCCCCTGTGCCCCGCTAGGCCGCCCGCGCCGCACCCCCCTCCCCCCGCGCCTCACAACACCCTCCCTCCGCGCCGCACTCCCCCCTCGCTCCGCGCAGCATTCCCCCTCCCCCCGCGCCGCTGTCCCCCTCCCCCGCGTCACAGCCCCTCCCCCCGCACCCCGCAACACCCTCCCCCCGCGCCCCGCAATTCCCCTCGCGCCACCACCCCCGGCGCTCTGCACCCCTCGCGCTCTGCAACACCGCCACCCCCGCGCGCCGCACCCTTCTCCCCCGCGTCAGGCAACCCCCCCCGCTCCCCGTTATGTTGCGAGACTCACGCTTTACCCTGCGAATAGCACCACGCGGGAGCGCGGATCCGTCAAGCGAACCGCGCCTCCGGGCGGAGAAGCGGCGTCAGTGTGGCATACCCTGCGAATCTCACCGCGTCTCCGCGCGGGAGCGCGGATTCGTCGGCGAATCGCGCCTCCGGACGGAGAAGCGGTGTCAGTGTGTGGTACCCGGCGGTTTTTTCATACAAATCAACATTTTACAGTACAAAGTTTAAATCCGCGCCACCGCCATTCGCCGCGGTGAGCGGAGCAGTGTGTTTTCCGCCTTAATTTAATACAAAATCCTTTCACCCGCGTTTTAAACGATGCAGAAACTATAATAAGCTGATGCTATATAGCTATCTATAATAAGCTGATGTGTTATTTAGTAACTTCGATAAAAACGCTGAAAATACTCCATAAAGTTAAATAAAAATGAATCAAACGAATTCCATTACTCCACGTGCAAAGGAAGGCATTTTTACATTAAATACCTTCCAAGTCGGAATCTTTTATTGTTCATTCTTTTTAATTGAAAATGCAATTAAAGTTTATTTGCTCATCGTGATGAAATCTCCTTGGTCTTGGTCGCAGATATTTCTTTTTTTAAATGTCAAGGTGGGGTTTTCACTAGGAACAATGATTATTGGTCCGAGGGTTTTCAGGTATTTCAGAGCAATGAGGTTATTATAACTCAAATTTATTGACTATGTTTATAAAATAAATTTAAATTGACTTCCTTTTTCTTATTGATTTATACGACGGTTATTTTTTCCACTTTTATGTTATGACATATTGTATTGGTTTGTTTCAAAAATCTTTTCAGCGAAAAAAATCTTTATTAAAGTTAAGCCATGTCTGGAAAAATGTTAACTTATACATGTAATTAATTAATAGTCTCATCTCTTTAACACAGCAGAGTTTCAAACTTCTGGAAACATCTGGACACCAGTTAGTGAACCTTTTTCTTAAAGATCTTTAAATACTACAAATCAATCAATCAAATACGACCATACTGAAAGGTGTCATTGCTACCACTTCTTACCACTGAATATTCGTAGAAATATAGGTGACGCGTGTTTATTGAGTTAAATTGCCAATGGATCTATAGACTGCCCTGATTTGCTCTCTTTAATAAAGCTGCGCACTGACCTACTAAATTACGACGCAGACCCTTTATTGATATCCCTTTAGTAAGAACGAACTATAGAGAAAATTCCTTCTTGGTTCGTACTTTTAAAGCTTTTAATAAGCTTGATCCTGATATCGATCTCTTCCGCACCAGTGACACGTGGATTCGGTGATCTATCGCTAACCTATTTTTTAACAATAATATTTAAATGCTGCTAAGATTTTGTTTTTAAAATCGTATTTCTTCTGCTTATTTTCTGTATTTATCTTTATGATTTAGTAATTTTAGTATATATATTTTATTTCTTTTCTTTTTTCTTTTTTTCTATTCTCAGCTGAATGCTACTCTTTATATTGTTTATTCAACATTTTTCTTTATATTGCTGTTTAATTTTAGTAATATAAATATCTATTGGTGGAAATTCTTAATTAGTATTAATTACACCGACCGAATAACTTTAGCACTTGTGTGGGGTCTTCAATTGTCATGGAGTATGTAAAGAGCTGATACGTTATTTCACCTAGCCCGCTTAGGTAGAATCTCTTCCAAGAAATCAGCATAGACATATTGGTTGACAGTAACTTCTTCAGATAAAAGCTTCCAAAAAGTTATCTCTGAATAATCCAGTATTGCTAAAAGCATTAACTTGTTTTCGTGAAGCTATTCCTTGGATACTTTTAGAGCTGCAACCAGGCTCCGCATTGACTTCTGGAGACCACCGCGCCGGTATAAACCAACCTAAGTTTCACCTATAGTGAGGATCTTTGGTGTCTTATAAAGACATAGATTGGTATACGCTATGTTTTCGCTCGTTTTCCTTTGTTCATGTGTAAGAACATATGGTAACCAATCACCCAACTTTTTAACATAACCTAAATCTTGAGTCCAAATTCGGTATATAGTTTAAGGATTAAGGCCAGTTGTGTCGCATTATTCTCGAACAGACCTCACTTCACCTCCTTGTACAAGTTCCGTAACCTTCTCTATATTCTATTCGGAGTGAGAAGTTCGCGGACGTCCTGGTCGGGAATCTGGTTCTGGGTCTAATTTCTCTTCATTGAGGCTTCTTAGCCAGATATACACGGTGCGCTCTGTTGCAACTCTAGATGGCACAGCTTGTCGTGGGTACCGATAGATCGTTCCTACATCCCAGTTTAGAAGCCAACCAAACTTAACAAAAATTCTCTGCTCAAAGTCACTTATCTGCTTTATTGCTTTTTTCTTTAGGCATTTTTAATATAGAGATATTTAAAGTTATCACCATTTAAACGTAAAATGTATGTACTATATATCACACTACTATTTGTCTGTAAAAAAAACTTGGAACAAAATATATAAATTTTTTTCACTGATAATACTTTTGAAACAAACCAATATTTTATACATCAGACAAGACTGTATAGCCATAAAAGCCGTTGACTTTCCTTGCTACGAAAGAAGAAAATAATTAAATAAAAAAGATTATGGCTTAAATACTCTTCCCGAATTATAGGAAGAAAATTGTGACCAAGCAGTGAGGATGCTTTGGATCGTTATATAACCGACTATATCTTTATAAAGTTCATAATTATACCTATTTTCCATTCAGTGACAAGTTCATTGGACCCACATCAAGTAATCAACAATATTTACACGTTTTATCACATTTTTGTCACCCTTTTAACATTGCGATTCGCTTTTGAGAAGGTAATAGCTTTTTATTGAGGCGTTCATTAACTAACTGAAGTGTTGGGACGAAGGCACAGAATCCGCGTGACTCGAGCGCATTGAGTTAAAATAGAGTTTTATTTTTACCAGACTACGGCAAAGCCAAATTAAAATTTATATTTGCATGAAAGTACGTTTTACAGGTTTTAATAAAAAAAAATATGACATAGACATATATTTATTCTTGACACAAAAAAGCCAACATACAAATAGTAAATATGAATCGGCACAGTCAACAATATTATGGCATGCAAAAATATAAAATTATAAGTAATAACAATGTAATATAAAATTATAAGTAATAACAATGTAAAGATGTCACTTTTAATTAATTACACGTAAAATAAAATTAAAGTAAAATAGGAGAAAAGACCACTATATGGTTAGAAATATTATATTTCAAGTCAATTTGTAAAAGAAGGGTATATGATTTCATCATGCTATGTATATATATATGTTGAATTGTTCCCGCTTATGTGGCATGAAATTTCATAATGACCACGCCAGTTAAGTGACTATGAACAAGGTCAGTAACTAGATTATTCTAGCTCTAAAACTGCTAACTATCTGGACATACGTAAAAATAACAAAAACAACCTCAGAAGCGTTAAGATAAAAGTATGTAACGAAAAAACAAAATTAATGGTTTATTTGACATAAGTATTTCATTTGTCCAAACAAGTTTGGGTGATTTGCTTTAATCTTCTTCTACTTATCGTGTGACTTAATTAAACATCTATCTCCAATGTATTGATAACGAAAATGGCCTATCCAACGATTAATTTGTATGAAGAGTCCAAAAAATTGTAACGGTTATTTAAAAAGTGACAGAACATTACAGTGACAGACACTTTTGATCCGAATAATAGCTGGTTATGTTTATAATATCCGACATAAAGAAATACCTTGTATTATGTAACTCGAGTGCTAACTTTCAAGCACATCACTATAGTCACAATAAGCCTTTGAAATTGGCCTATTACTGGGAGCCTCGTGGTTGAATTATACTGAACTGGACTGAATTATACTCGCATTGGGTCACTGGGTAAATGTCTTTTGGGTTCGGGGGCTCCATATGCCTACTTAAATACTATAAAAATTGATGTTTATATTCTGGAAATGAAGAGTGAATTTCTTTTAAGTTTGACGTTATTAAGGATCCCGTTCCAGAACTTAGGTAAGATTTACCTGGCAAGGGTTTGTCCCTTTCACTCCCTTCCTTGAAAGTGATCTGGTACTCCATGATTCTTTTCGCTTTGCTATCAGCTGACATTATCCGAATTGTTGAACATAAAAGTTTCGCGTGGCATGAATTTTGCACTATAAAATACTAAGTAATTTAACCTAAAAAAAATCGGTAAAATGATCGGTAAAAAGATGCCTTGAACTAAACTTTCAGGACCATCGATCCTGTGGAAGACCCAGGAAGCGCTAGCTTGTCGTTGTGAGACCGGACATGAAAGCCAAATGACCTCACTGAGAATGATGTTGAATATTGGCCAAAGTGGAGTAGATAGAGTCTGAAAGTGGACCCAGGCTCCAGCCGGGATAAAGCTAAGTAGAAGAAGAAGTATTTAGAAGAATACCTATGTAAAACATGTACTTCAATAATTTTGAGTTTTACTACAAAAAAAAAACTGCAAAGAAAGAGTTTGTGAATTTCACAGTGGTAGGTGTATTGATTTATCGCGTTATGGTCAATGATTGAAGATGAATCTAATGACATCTTGCTTTCAAATATCCATCAAGGCTTTCAGGTAGAATGCTCAACCAAACAAACACACATAACAACAACAGACATAACATTAAATATCATATACCTATTATAACAAAAGAGGGGTACCTGGAATATTACAAGTTTGAAGCCTCGTTTATATTTGTCGGTAGTACCGTAGCTCTTAAACGATTGGACTGTTTTAAATGCGAGTTTTTCTACTTGAAAGCAGCTTTCGTCACGATAGTTATCAGCTTGTTTGGCGTAAAATAGTTCAACAGTTATTGAGCAATTTGAATTTAACTGTAGGAGGTAAAAAAAATATATGGCTAATGTCCGAAAAAATCTCCCTTTATAAACCTTGTTAGAGTAAACACAGATTTCACTTTTACCATTTACTGAAAATTTTGTTAAATCTTGTATCGACGAAACTGACTAATAACTGCGGCTATTTCGGCTATTTCATAAGAAATAAGGCCGCAAAGTATACGAGGCCAAAGCTAAACAACTAAAAAAAACAGCAAAGCATTTCAAAAATTCCCTAGTTACGAACCACATACCATGAAAAAACAACAACAAAAATACCATACAGATGGTATGGACACTATTAAAAACCGTAGTATTTGTACCTACAAAGCGAGGCAATACTTCAAAACATCGATTGCACTTCGGGCTTCGTGAAAAACTGTAAGTACAACGTCACGTATTCGCCCTCGCAAGCCTGCGCGCGGCGCGTTTGGTTAGACAGAGACAGCGATACGTGCGAGAGGGACGCTGCAGAAAAACCTGCGCGGACATCACAGCGCTCGCATATCTGGGAATTGTGCAAAGAAGAAGATTTAAGACTGGTCGTTTTTTAGAGGGTTGGAAGTAAATGCCTAATGTGATAATGAAAACATATGTCCACTGTTTGACGAACCCAAACTCAAAATGTTTTTTATTTAAGTAGATACATACTTTTAAATCGTAATTTTTTTCTACCTACTACAAAGTCCTCTTTAAAATTCTAAGGTTGACTGGAAAAGATCTTGCAAGGGATAAGTCCGCCCTTGTATGTCTTGTCCTTGTTTTATGTATTGTACTTTGTTTTTTACAATAAAGAGTTTACTTACCACTTGGGACTTGTACACTCAACGTTTCGGAAAGTGTTTGCGAAGCGAGAAGAAACGTAGAGCCCAAAAGAAACTAGCTTCAACACTTTTTTAAATAAAATCTTAAATTCTATTGTATTACAATTCAAGTCAAAAATAAAATTGTGAGCTGAGGGATCTATACATATCCATATATCATTGTCATTTACCTTCCGGGCTTTGACGTTTACTTCTAAGGAACGGCCACTTGCTACTACTACCACTTCCCAACTTCCCAAAATATGAACAGTCACAGTGACCATTTCCCATAGACGCCTGGTTCCCAACAACGTCTAATACGTAATAAAATCCCTTTCCACTACTGCCACTTCTCAAAATTACATAATCTAGTAGTTTGTTTGTACCCTTTAGAGCATAAACAATTTTTAACATGCAATTTGAATTTGATTTCTGGCAAGCTAGTATATTAATGAGAATATTAGACATAAATTAATGAGCTAATCAAAGAAAAAGTTACCAGATATTATATTGTTACAAAAATAGTGAAATATGAAATTAAAGGAAAGAAGAGCTAAATAGTAAGAGAGGGGGTGGCTGTAAATGGAGTGAGGCAATGATTTTGTAATCACAAGTCATAAATTTACAACTCAGTAGTAATAAGTGCAAAGAGAAACAGAGTAAGTAATATTAGGATTGTAAGAATTTTGAAATACAATCTGAATTGTGCCTAGTGAAGAGTAATAGCTTTTTAGCTTTACTCGGAGCTTTTTAGCATTGATGAACACGGTCATTATTATAAATATTTTACAGAGATTGATATGAATGACGTTAAATACATATAAAACACCTAATCGTTCCTGTTTTTACGACACTGAAAACGGCTACAGAAAAGACTATAGGTAGGAAACATTAATTTTGAAAATGAAAAAACGTTAAACCGTTGGTGCTGGTTGCTACGATTATCACTAGATGGCAGGTGTTAAACCATGTCAAAGGCCTTATCTGTAGTAAACTTCCGACACTGCGTTTGCCACTAGCCCCATAACCTCCACCAATCCGAAAGAAACAAATACCACGTAGGACGATATGGGTTAACAGTTACCCAGTCTCCTTCTTTCTTATCTTGTGGCATAATTTAACCGTGCGCTCCACAAGGTATAGACGGCGGTTGCCAGTATGTAATAATTTTTATTAACTCAAAGTTGTAGGTAACAATTCTCTCCATGGAACGAACTGTCTCTTCTGTTTTACCTTACTCTATGATCATCAAAGAGTCCGCCGCCGCGAGTTCCTTTTGAAATGCCGCGCAAAAACCCTATCTAGGCCTCACTAGGCCTTAGAATTGTGCCTAGATTTAATTAGTGGCCTGTTAATGCTTTTTACAGCATTTCCTTCCATAGGTTCGATTGGATAAAAAAACTACAGATTGTCCTGGGAACTTCCGAGCAAGAAGTTTAGATATAAAAAATACTACTAAGATCTCATTCTCACTGTTTATGAAAGATCTCGATGATATCTCCTATACCCATACAAATTTCTTGAAAATGAACAGTCTAATTTTAATGGAACTTAATTTATTATAGATACTCTTAAAGAAAATGCATAATTCTAGCTTAGTAAATATAATTATAGTTTCTGTAAAAGCTTCTTCGACAAATAAGTTTAAAATTTTCATAGTTCCTAATTCTATAATAAGCCTATATTTAAATAATACTTAATAAAATAATATTGATGATAAAGTAATAGTTTTACCATACAACTAATACACTCCTTTACCAAAAAAAGCTGATCTATCAAATTTATCTATCTATAGCTGGCAGGGGCGGATCTTCCTATAGGCTTTTTGGGCTGCAGCCCAGGGCCCCGGGGATACAAAGGCCCCCAGCCTCAGGCGCGGTCCGAAAGTCACGTCGTTGTCATGCACGTCATATCACCAAACCTTCTATATAAATACTTATAGATAATTCACGAATGTTTTTACGAATAATAAATAATAGCTATATAAATAATACCAGCTTATTTTTTTGCGCTCGCTCCGCTCGCGGCTTTTTGTATGAACAGGGCCGGAGGTTCTTTTATTGATTGAACGATATACTGGGTGCACATGCGCAAATTCTGGTAAACTGAGATTTTATACATATTAAAAATTGCCGCGCTCGCTTCGCTCGCGGCTTTTTTTTACTACAACAGTAACAGAGAAATGAAGAGAAAATATTGAAAAAATACGATCTATAATCATTTTTTTTCAGTCTGTATAAAAAAAATATATTTAATTGTCTTTTTTTCTCTATATCACTATAGAAAACTGTTTTTTTTTTTACAAAATGGCAATTAGTTGAGTGTGTAATTACTTATTAGGTAGGCCCCTAAGTAGTAGCCCAGGGCCCCACAAATTCACGTTCCGCCCCTGAGCTGGTCTATCAAAATAAGCTGAACAAAAAATAGAGCTGGGGCTTTTATTAATGAAACTGAACACCTTTCCACGGGACCCAAAGTAAAATCGCGAATAGATTTTTATTTTTCTAAATAATCCATCCTTAAACGCCCGCGATTTTTTTAAACTTTTATAACAAGTTAACATGAGAAGTCAAATAAGATCTTTCGCGAATTGAATAAGGGTTCCTTAGAGAAAGTTGTTCAGTGTCCGGAGTAGAAAGAGACCCTAGTTTAAATGATTTCATCTGATTTTGTTACACAATTTTAAGAACTACAGTTTCCATACCCCTTCGGCCGTCTACGTAACCACAAGTTACAAAGAAGGATTTTTACAATGCTCATATTATGCCACAGGCTCCGGTCTTTTAGGGACGCTACAGTGTTTCACCATGACACCAACAACGTCGAGTACTTACTTGGATCTGTGTAAGTTAAGTTGAACTACTATGTTACTTTTCTGTTTAAAGTTAAGTAAACTATTATGTTACTTTTCTGTTTAAAGTTAAGTAAACTACTATGTTCCTTAATATATTTTTAAAAGGTGATAGTTTAAGTACAAAAATTGTGAACTTAAAATAAATAAATAAAAATTATATTCGCGGGTGGTCGCTATAGCCATACTAATGAATCACTGATCTGATCAGACATAGTCCAAATGTCCCACAATGGGCTGCTAATCAAATTAGATGCCAAAAGACGCGTTGAGGCGTGACGTCACGTGGCCGTCATTACGTCATCATTCAAGTCCACAGGGGTAAGTAGTAGATGTTTCTTTTTATCTTTTGATTGGATGGGAATGTCGAATATTTTTGGGGAGGCTGCGAGTTCCAAAATTAAAAAATGTAAGTCGTATATTTCTTTACTTAGGTGAATTGACTGACTCGGTGGCTAAGTGGTTAGCGATCCTGACCTCTGATCCGAGAGTCGTGGGTTCGATCCCCACACAGGGCAAACTCTTCTGTGATGAGCAGAATTGTTTGCTCTGAGTCTGGGTGTATTATATCTATATGTATGTATTTAAAAGTATATGTGTATGTATATCAGTCTCTGGTTCCCAAGATACAGGGAATCCTAGTTTGGGGCCAGATGACCGTGTGTGATTTGTCCCAGATATTATTATTATTATTATTAATTAAGCACTCTTATAAACGTCATATTATTTTGTTGGGGCTATCATATAAATGTTGTAAGATACATTCTGCTCATGTCTGTATAATATATGATTTCACTATTTACCCCAAATGACGAAAGTTCTAGTTTTTTTTTACAAAACAGGCTAATCAGCCTTTTCTAAAATTGATAAGTTTGCCCATGAATTTTCATATTAAACTATTTTTCTCAAACTGATCACAGACTCAGTTATAGCTACTTATGTTTTGTCAAGAAAAAAGTACACTTGTCATTTATTTTAAACCTAAAAGTTGAATCTCCAGGACTATTTTTAAAAAGTTCAAAAAGTTATTCTTTTTAAAAAATATTCTTCAATGAAAGGCTTTTGTGTTCTGAGAAATAAATAAAAAATAAAATAAAAAAATACATTAAAAATGAGTTGCCAAAATAAAGAGGTCGGCGAATAAGCCTTGTTTTCTCACTGCGTCCAACGAATGGCGATATTTGGGTGACTCTGAATGCGGGGTAATGGGATGATGACCCATTCATGGGTACAATTCCCATAAGTTTCGCATGCGTCCATGCGGAATGATCTTTATATTGCATTAGCTATGAGGAGAGGGAAGTCGAACGTTTTTTTTATGTTATTGGGACTTAAAGCGTTTTGTTTAAAAAAAAAGTAATAAAAAAATAGATTGTCTAAAATATTTGTAAAAACATGTCTAAATAAAATACAGGATGTAATTGCAAAATAGTACTTCACTTACAAATTAGAATGAATGAATGAAAACACTTTATTGCACAACAAAACAGGAAAATAAAAACATAAACATAAAAAAAATGTTATACTCGGCGGTCTTATCGCTAAAGAGCGATCTCTTCCAGACAACCTTTTTTTGGGTATTGACTAGGTATGTGTTCCTTGGGGATTTTTTTTCAGATTCATGAGTACAAACCCGCGAGCCTTGACAATTTAAGATTACCTTATATACTGTGTAATAAAAATTACTTTGATTCTATAAGTATGTAACATCTATGGGCATGTAATACTGAGTTGCCTAAAAAAAAATTACGTTTAAATAAAATAAATAACTATGTTACGGTTTAATCTACTAGTTTCTTTATACTTTCCATAATTCAGGGAATCATAGTTTGATACCTGCGACCCCCGACTTCCCCTTAAGTTTAAGGGGAAGATATATAAAGCTATCATAAGACCTGTCGTCCTGTATGGCTCGGAATGTTGGGCCACTAAGGGAAAGGATGAAAGACGATTGCATGCTGCGGAGATGCGAATGCTGAGATGGATGTGTGGAGTAACAAGAATGGACAAGATTAGGAATGAGTATATAAGAGGAAGTTTGAAAGTTGCGCCAGTGATAGAAAAATTGAGAGGAAATCGTTTCTCGTGGTATGGGCATGTAATGCGGAGGAATGAAAGACATGTTACAAGGAGAGTGTTACAGATGAGTGTCGATGGATATAAGGGGAGAGGGAGACCAAAAAAGAGATGGATGGACTGTGTGAAGGATGATATGTGTCGAAAGGGTGTGAGTACGGAGATGACAGCAGAAAGGGAGGTAGGGAAGAAGAAATAATATATAAGGGCAGGAGAATGATGATGATAGTTTGATGACAAATCAAAATGTGTAATTTTATTTATTTATTGCTATTTAAATCTTAAAAATATATTTTACTGCCGTTTCATACCTTTATACAACAATACACATTGTTTAACTATACTTATGGACAAAAATATCGACTCAAGGTTTGTGGCGCGACTTTTGAAAAAATAACTCTATCTAGCAAAACAACACTAAATCAAAAGTTCAAAATCTGTGTGTTTACTCTTTATGATTTTAGTTTGGTGATTTTCTAATTTTTTGTTTTTTTCTATTAAGTAGTTTTGTAGACTGAGTTCTTGTTTTCAAAAGTCGGTCAACAGATTGTGAGTCGATTTTTTAGACCACCAGTGTATTTAATTAATTTGCGAACTATTTTAAAAGGAATAAAGGCAGCTTCACACTGCGGGGAGCTGCGCTAATAGATGCGCAAGCGTCGACGGACGGCCGCAGTCAAAACATTATGCTTCGCGCTAAGCTAGGGTGAATGTATATGGGGCTTAATCACTCACTAATCTTGATTCAATGAGTTTGTGGATGTAGGGTTTGCTGTAAGCTTAGAGGATGTGGCAATTGATATTTAAAAGTTTTTTAACAAACAATAAGATATTTGGACCAATGTTGTTCAGTTTCAAGAGTAGCCTTGTACCTTAATCTTTAAGTAAACTTAATCGTAAAATTCATATAGGGTGACTTTAAATTAGTTCTTGATACGAAAGGCTATGAATGTGTTCATGATAACAAACAACTTTTCCTAAGAAACCCATAGTGAAATCGCAAAACAAAATGTTGACTCTTCATACAAATCGATGAACTGACCGGCCAAATTAGTATGAAGAGTCCATATTTTTTTTGCGATTTGACTATGGGTTCCTTAGGGAAAGTTGTTCTTTATCATGAGCAAATGCATAGACTTTCGTATCAAGAACTAATTTAAAGTCACCCTATATACTACAAAATCTGAAAATCTAAAGAAAAAAGTAAGTAGCTATTTCTTTTATTTGGGAAAGTGAACAACTTTTTTCAAGTTGGTAAGTTTGGTCCGTACAGTAACTACCAATTTAAAGTTGGCCTATTAGCTGATCGATTTGCATGAGTAGTTTTTTTTACTTTTTTTGCTTTTCTTTTTTTCAATATGCTTCTTGGGAAAAATGCCCAGTTTAATAAATGGGGGCTGTAGGAAAAAAGTAACGGACAAATCAATCAATTAAATAAAAATATAATTATTCGAAGTACATAGTAGTGTACACTTTATTCTAGATTTTTTTTTCTAGTCTACCTAATACGAAGTCCTTACAACTTGAAACACGTATACCCACAGTTATTATCATCTTGTATCACCTTGTATCTTGTATTGTCCGTTATATATCTGTCGCAGATGGATTGCAGAATCCGCTGTTTTACAAAACCGCTAGTGATTTTACAAAACATCGCCGTTTTGTAAAACAGCTGAACGCACTTTAGTGGTTTTCCATAATAACTGAGCTACAATACGCAGAACTGCATAAACGTTTTGCGTTCGTCAATGCAGCGGGTCAATGATTAGAGGTTTTGTAAAACAGCGTGAAATAAAACGTCAGATTGTAGATTTTAGTTCTCAATTTTGTCACTCGTGGCTCTGTGTGTCATAACAACAATAATGGCGTTCGAAACAGAAAGCGTTTGCCGAAATTAATAACTAATGTAATATTAGTAATATGAGTGAAAATGATCCTAACTCAAGAGGAAACAGTAAGTAATTTATAACGATGATTTATACCTTTATACACCAAACTTATTAACTCATTGCAGACAAGCCATTCTACAATACGTCTAAACGTGGTTAGCAGTTTTGTAAAACGTACCGCAATGGCAATCTATCTGAACGTCGTTCAGCTGTTTTACAAAACGGCGCTGTTTTGTAAAATCGCTAGCGGTTTTGTAAAACAGCGGATTACATAATCCATCTGCGACATATCCACATCATCGTCATCAGCCAAAAGAGGACCATTGCTGAACAAAGGCATCCCCCAAGTATTTCGCGCTGCTGCCCGCATCCAGCTTTCAGCTCTATATCAACATTCCACATCCATTCTATAGATTCGCAATCCTTGTTCTTGTAATAGGCTTACCGACCCATATCAGTGCACCGCGTGGGATGTGCTGGGGTAACACGTTACACCATGGTAACACTATGAATACGATGATCGTGGCGTGATCTTTTAATACGAGACAATTAGGGTATTAAAATTGAGTAAATTATTTAAGCTAATTTATAAATTAAAAAACAAAGATAGCAAGTTCTTCATTGCGTTGCATTGCGTTTCATCACTACCTTCAGGTGAGATGACGCTGAGAGGGCTTATAAATTGTGGGTTAGAAAAAAAATATTTAAATTCATTACAACTTCTTATAAATGGATTTTTGTTCTACTTAGTATGTACAAAGTTTCAAACACTCGAAACTTGTACACTTAGGTTGTGTTTGAAAAAGCTCTTTTTGATTTTGATTATGAAGAGTTATTTTTACCCGATTAGCGAGCGAAGATAATTTACAAGGTGTTAACAAATTAGTTGTTAACACCTTATATTTTGAAAATAGTTATACAGTATCACATCAAATCATTGGCCGAACGAAAGATAGAACGAAAGAAAGTCCACTGCTGGACAAATGCCTCCCCCAAGGATTTCCACACCGACCGGTTCAGAGTTTATTTAACCACAGATCGGCAGAACTCAGACCTTATTCGTTAAAATACCATAGCGTTAACAAAAATTAATCAATTTAATGAAAAGAGGCCACAGTATATTTTTTCATCTAGGGTCTAGGTACTTGTAAAAATAACTATAACTGTTTTATAAATTGGAACAAAACGGCGCAGTTTCATATCATATTATTATCATCATATCGGTAGAACACCCTACAATTTTCCAATAGAATAAGTAAAATGTATGTATGTCAATACGGTGCACTCTATCTCTAATTATTTTAGCTCATTGTAAATCCTGTGGCTGTACAATTACGAAGTTCAGTCGCGTATTCCCAGTTGTCAATTTTAACATTGGACTGTTGACTGATGGTAAATAAATATCTACCTACTACATGTTCAAGTTTTTACAAATGGGAAAGAAATGAGAAAATAAGCAACATTATACGTAGGTATTGCGCTCGGGTTCGGATGACTTTTTTAGGTTTATTATGTTAGTTTATTCCATATATTGATGAGAGTAACTCATGTGTGTTAGCAATAAATATTGAGAACTGCAAAATTAAATAAAATAATTAAGAAAATAATGTAAAAGTTTCACCACATACACTACAATATCTTCTCCCGCTTGCAAACGATACACACAAAAAGTCTACAACTGGGAAACGTCACCGTCAATTACGAAATTCAATTGGCCTATTCAAATTTAGAATTCTACACTCGTCCCTGATTGGTTGATGGCGACGCGTGCCGTTTCATATTCCACAAATGGCCGTAAATTTTTGTGCATTACTTCTTCTAAAAACCAGATAACTAAAGCTCTCTTTATCTACTATTTTTTAAAAGGCAGGGGTCTTTCTTGACTGGTAGTAGTGTAGTTAGGTTAGATTATTGTTGTAACTATACGCTATATTTTATTGTAAATGGCTCATTTAGTGAATATTTAGTTGAAGGTACTAATTACTTGTTAAATACGCATTTAAATTTGACTGTTATAGTTCACAAGTGGTTATTAACATAATTTACTGTAGGTATTACAAACGACAAAATGGCGGCTGTTATTTTTGTTGTCTTTGTATCGTTAGTTTTTCGTTTTATGGGAATGTTTTTTTGTTATTTTTTCTCTTTTTTTTAGTTTAACTTTTAAGGCGAGGGGTCTACAATACAATGGCTAAAATATTGTCGCAGACTTCTATAGGTATACACGTCTTTATGAAATACCTGATTTCTTTTAACCACGGCTTCTACTCATGAAACTGAACAACTTTCCTCAAGGAACCTTTTTTTTTTTTTTTTTTTTTTTACCCTCAATTGGTAAGCCCTTGGCATCATCTCACCTGATGGTAAGTGACGATGATGCCGAAGATGGAAGCGGGCTTACCAAGATTCCCCAACGCAATGGGGAACTGGCTATCTTATCTTCATGCCGGAACACATCAATGCTGTTAACATTGATGTTTTGGCGGCAAGACTTAGATAAGATGGTGGTAGCTAGCCAGGCGGGCTCAGAAAATGCCCTACCACCAACCAAACCGAGTCCACAAAGTTGGACCCCGCCGGGAATCGAACCCGCGACCTCCTGATGTGAAGCGAGCGGCAAGCCACTACGCTACGGAGGAGGAGACCTATACTCAATTTGCAAAAAAAATTTTGGAGTCCTCGTAATAAGAAAATTGATCAACTGTACAGCCAATTTTGTATGGGAAGTCCATTTTTTGGCGAATTGAGTATAGGTTCCTTGAAGAAAGTTGCTCAGTTTCATGAGTAGAAACCATTGTATTTTTTTCAGGTATTTAGAAGGACCGCATATAATACTTAGGTACATTCTCTAAGGATTCTATAAAGGATGAAAAAGGCGACTCCCGGAAAATAAAACGCTGGATTCCACTTATGAAAATGAACAACATTTCCAAAGGAACCCATAGAGAATTCTTCTGAAAAAAAAATGTGGTGTCTCTATACAAAATTGGCGGATGATGACCGCTCATTTCTTATGAAAAGTCCAAGTTTTTGCAAATTCAGTATAGCTTATAGGAAAAGTTGTTCAGTTTCATAAATAGTTACATCACAAAAAAATTGTGATGCAACTAAAAATTTTTGGTTTTCCAATTTTTCCTTTTACTTGTGCTATAAGACATTGCTTCCTGCCAAATTTCATGATTCTAGGTAGGTATACGGGAAGTACCCTATAGGTTTTGATTCTCATGCGAGTGTCCAAATATGCGGCATAAACGGCCGTATCTCTTGATTGCGTTGGCATAGACGTTAGATTTTTTCACAGCTTCAAGGGATTGCAGGCCTGAGTATTTGATATAAATTTCAACTTGATACGTCTACGCTTTCCTGAGAAAAAGGGTCTTGACAGATAGACAGACAGACGGCCGGACAACAAAGTGATCTTATAAGGGTTCCTTTTTTCCTTTTGAGGTACGGAACCCTAATAAACCATACAAATAGATTCGTATGTGAATCTGACTTTGTATGGAATGATCAATATACCTTCTTCTTTAAGTTCTGTAACACCTAGGGGTGCATAAGGCCGACAATACATTTTCAACTAGATCAATATACCTACCTTTGTAAAAAAGTTGTTTAGTTTAATACGCTCTCTCGTTTGCGGTGCCCCAACGGGGTGTCATATGTCATGTACTTATACCTTTGTAACATCTTTTATTTACCATGTGACATGCAAATAAAGAATATGAATATGAATATGAATCTTTAATTTACCTATTTTCTGCTACATCTTTATATTTACTTTGTAAAGGTACCTACATATTATTGTTTAATTTATGCGTTCCCCAAATGAGAACCTACCTAGTATGAACGATTTGAAATTCAAATTTTAAATATTCTCGAACGAAAAACTAGACGTCCCTTATTACAGACCGCAAAGGTCTAATCAGTCGGAACACCGATTACGGACGAATTTTTTCGATTCCTTTTTCAAAATTTTGACCGAAAATGACACGAGCGTCGCCGAGTGGTCGCGGCCGTCGTCGCCGGCGCCGAAAAAAAGTCAAAATTACATATAGATGGGTTGCCATCTATAATTTGAACCTATATTTCGTCGGGACACGGTTTTTTTTAACGATTTTTGTTTGTCCCTAATTACGGATCCGGTGTTTTCCGTTTGTGAATCTTTCGCCGTCTTTCCGGTTCTAAAAAAATAATATGGTTTTGTTTTTGAGGTTCACACTTAATTGGCGTTTTAAAAACACATTCGGACTGCGAAAGCGTTTGTGGATATTGGTTCTTTGATGCTTATGATTTGTGTATAGGTTGTATTATTTGCTAATTGACCATTGGTTATTTAGGGAAAGTTGCTCAATTTTATAAGTAGAAGCCACTGTGAAGTTTTGGTGGGGGGTCCAAAAATAACCCTGTATGAACTTTAAACACCGTTTAAGGTGTTTTTTTTTTATTTATTAGAAATTTGGGTGCGTTTGAGTCTTGCCGCCAAAAATCAATGTTAATAGCATTTAAGTGTTCCGGCATGAAGATAAGATAGCCAGTTCCCCATTGCGTTGGGGAATCTTGGTAAGCCCGGTTCCATCTTCGGCATCATCATCACTTACCGTCGTGAGACGATGCCAAGGGCTTGCCAACTGAGGGTAAAAAACCCAGTAAAAAACCTCTTCCGATTGTATACCGTAGATGTCACTACACAGTGCACAACCGCAAATGTTCAGTGAACTAGAGACCAACAGATGAATACACAAATTACACGTTCCACTAGCAGCCAGCTCGTATAATAGTAAGAAAGAGATAGATAATCCAACTGCAAACTAGTAAAAGCAAGATAGAAGATAAAACACAATGCATATCGGTCTTGCAAATGCTAATTTTTTTTTCTAAGGGACAATAAATCAGACATTTCCATGTAATAAAGGGGTTTTGTGCGTGTTTGGACTTGTTTACTGTACTTTTGAGTAAGTACATAAAAAGGCGATATCAAATAAAGTTCCATATGATTTTAAAGCACTTGTTTTCCCTTCCAAAAACTATTTGAATTCCAAAAGAAATATGCCGGTCGGTGCTTCGGAAATACTTTTAATTTTTACTTTTCGCGATGATTACAGTAAGTAGGTATCCGACATTATCATCACCACGTATTCGTTCACTGCTGGACTTAGGCGATTATCACACGGGAGGCGGTTTCCAACCGCGGCGGCTACCGCCGAAACTAGAAACCGCGCTAGCCCGTGTGCAAGGCTACCGCGGTTGGCTGGCAACCGCGTACCAGGCGGTAGCCGCCGCGGCTACATACATTTCTAGTACATTTTCCAACCGCGGCGGCTACCGCCGCGGTCAGAAACCGCCTTAGTGTGCGATTCGCCTAAGGCACACCCCTCGACCCCACTGGCGTAAGGAATAAATACTACTTTTGGGTACAGCAAAAATAAAAATTCATAAATTTTATTGTAATTTCTGGGTCTTAAGTTTTTAATTTACAACCAAAAGTGTGATGGTTGGAATTATCATTACCTACTCTACTACTGCTAAATAAGAATTGTCGCCTGCAGTATTTCCGGACCGATACGACATTCAAATCTTCAAGAAAAGAGCGTACTCCCATATCAAAGGCCGGCAACGCACTTGTGACTCCTCTGGTGTTGCGGGTGTCTATGGGCGGCGGTAATCGCTTACCATCAGGTGATCCGTCTGCTCGTTTGCTAATACCCTAATACGAAGTTCCTACCACTCAATTAGGCGTTTAACTTTTAAGCTATCTTTGTAATTTTTTTGCCTATGTTTTTATCCCCTGGAATTAATAAATGTAGCTAACACATAACTAAAATAATTAGATTAGATTAGATTTATTTATTTCATATTATCAATGTCAAGTTTACAATAATATAATATTACAAAAATGTCAGAGGATAATATGATCGTCAATTATAATTTCGATTTGATTTTCTTAGATCTGATGACAGACAACCGATTTAAGAATGAATGATTTGATTTAACTTTGTACATGCTCTTAACAAAAAGCAAGAACAACTTGAAAATTCGGACTCGACTCGCAAAGAATGCGCTTTACACATAACTCTTCCTATAATTAAGTAGGCATTTATTCACTGAAAAGAAAGGTAATAAGTGCGCAGTAACTTTTTAATTGCCATAATTTTAATTTCACCCTGTATATGGCAGATGCCGTTTCTTGAACACCATGTATTCGCGACAGATGGCTTAATTAACTGCTTAACCGCAGTACTATTCAATTGAGACAAAAATTAAAATGGAATTTAAATTGGCAAGCGTGTGTCGCATTTTTGTGGTAGAGTTCCGTAGCTAGATCCGTGATTTTTATAATCTGTGGTAGAGATATTTTAGTAAAAGCTAATTAACAAAAAAGTTTAAAATCCATATTGTCTTGTATTGTCAAGTATCGCCAACGCACTGATAACCCTTCCGGGGTTATAGATGCTCATAGTGGCCATAGTGGACCGTCAGCCTTTTTTTCATCTTACACTACACAATAAAGAAAAAAATTGCAAACTGAGTTTTTTCAGTTCCGTAGCACAAAATTACAATTTTAGGAACCACAACACAAGCTTTTCGTAAACCATAAATCCCTCAACCAACCTCAATAAAAGACGGAGCTACTCCAAACAGTTGAAGGGAAATGTTGAGGTCGTGTCCTACCTGGATATAAAAACGTTGGCCGAAGACAGAGCACGATGGAGTTTGCTTCACCGACAAGAGCAGGTCTCTTAAATATCAGACAGAAATCCCTCAAAGTTTTAGTGAAACCCTGTCCAAAAGAACCCTAAAACCTAAATGCCAAAAACAATGCAGTAACGAACGGAGCCCACAATACTCTGGAAACAATGGATCGTGTAGCGAGGCCCTGCTATAGGGCCCTAGAGGCCCTTGAGGTGTAGGGCTCTTTTACAATTTGGGGGTAGCGTTTCCCTAGGCTTTGTTACTTTTTTACAGTATAGACTATAGATACGTGGGGGAGGAATTAATATTTTTCTTCCTACTTAGAAAGACGCAGCTTTCACAAGTGAAATGGATAAATTAAATGAATTTTAGGATAGTTTACCTGTCCTAAAAGACTGTCGTAATAGAGTCCAACCAATCTATTTAAAAAAAACCAATCTATTATATCTGTGTTGGTGTTACATGATAGTCCATTCAAGTTCACTTTGAGGCTACACTAAATTGGATTGTCTTTGCACCATTTGTCCAGTCTGTTTTTAAAACTATTTACGGAAATAGGAAGGTTATCAAGCAAAGTGTTTAACAGTTTATCCACGCTGACTTAAGAAAGCCTGTCTAACTCAAAGGTAGATTTTAACAAAAGTCACATCTACAGGGTTATTTTTGGACCCCTACCAAATGGCTTTCACAGTGGCTTCTATTCACGAAACTGAACAACGTTTCAAGAACCAATGATGGTCAATTCGCAAAAAATTTTGGGCATCTCCATACAAAGTAGGCCGATCACGTGATCCAATTAGTATGAAAGATCCAAAAAAAATTTGCGAATAAACCATGCGTTCTTGGGAAAAGTTGTTCAGTTTCATGAATAGAAGCCACTGTGAAATTTTGATGGGGGTCCAAAAATAACCCTTTATGTCGTGGCAGATCGAAGGAATTGGCCAGATTATTAAATGACTAGCCATATCGTCGATGACCTCCGACTAAACGGACGAGTCAACGGAGCCCTGCATACGGTAAACCAGTAACCTAATCTAGATTTGTCTGAGCTCCTCGATGATAATTCCATGATTTAGTGAATTCTACGAACTAGCTCCAATATCTTCACTATTATAACTTCTTTATAATATTTTTACCCTCAATTGGTAAGCCCTTGGCATCATCTCACCTGATGGTAAGTGATGATGATGCCAAAGATGGAAGCAGGCTTACCAAGGTTCTCCAACGCAATGGGCTATCTTATCTTCATGCCGGAAAACATCAATGCTGTTTATATTAACTTAGAGAACTACTTTACATAATTTTGTATCTCTTTCTCTCTCTCTCTCTCTCTCTCTCTATTACTGTATAATTGTGTATAGTACAGTAACAACAAATACAATAGTATTGTAATAAAGTTTTCTCCGTCAACGACAAATGTTCGAACCCCATATTTCGAAAAGCACTTTGTTTTAGAGGAAACGTAATTTCCCTGCTTGAAATTCTAACCTTTAAACTACACGACACGACATTCATCGTGCTTCATTTCGTGAAAATAGCTCGTAAACTTATTAAAAATTTTACGAGTTACTAACGTATATAAAGTGTCATTGGAATCATAATATAGTTACCATTTTCAAGATTGATACACAAGTGGGTGATGTGTTAATTGATCATTGTAATGGGACTTTTAAAACTATATTTTTGTCACCAAAACTCATAAGAAATGACATTAATAGTAACGAAATTACCAAGTTTTAAGTAGGTACTCATTAAAAATTACTGATAACGTCGAACATGTTGGCGATTTAATTTTTCACACAATCTTTATCCAGGTCTAGTTAACGTCTGAGTTTAGGTACGAAAATATATCTACGATTCTTTTTTCTGTACTTTAATACTCTTTTCTCATTTCAACCTCTTAGGGATAACTTTTGAAGGAAAGCATTCTTAATGCTCTCAGGAATGTAAATTTCAATTTTCAAGCGTGGTAGGTTGTTCGATGTCTGAAAAAATATGAAGTTAAAAAAGGGGTTTTCTCTGGTAGCTGTAAGTCAACATATCGTCATCAGTTTCATCGTCGATTTCGTTGGCTATAAAGGCGCTTAATAATATTTCCGTGACGTTGGAACTCGAACGAAAGCTTTTACGTACATTAAGAGCGAAAACTTGCGATTCAGGCGATGGAGTGCTTAGCAGCGTTTACTTTGTACAGGGTGCACTGTTGCTTATATGTATAGGATGTTCATAAGCAGAAAGTCGGTTTTGAAATTTAAAAAGTGTATCGAGGCAGATATCTCTTTACGATGTCTCTGTAATATTCTTATTTTTATAATTGATGCATGCCGCGTCTTCCTATAAGTGGTTGTACATTAAGCTCTAAGATTAAATACATAAATATAAAATGTTTTAAGTAACACCGTTGGATGACCAACATAAATAAATAAATATATTCTTCTCTTCTTTAATAAATCTTTTTGAATTTTCTTCTTTTCATTGGCAAAGTTGAACGCAGCTTTTCTACCCGAGTGCTCAGAGGAGGGTCACGTTTTTTAGGTGTGTTTGTATGTGTAACAAATGTTATTCACGGTCAGGATGGCAAAGTGAGAGCTTTAGATGTAAGAACAGTAAAAGGAAACACTATTAGAACTAGTTTACAAAAGATTTGTATATTACCTTTAGAATAAAATTAATTAATTAATGTCCGTTTTAGTGTCGTTTACAGTTGAAACGGCTTCATGGATTTTGGAATGCGAGGTTTTGGTTGGACTTTTATTACATGAGCATCACCCAGGATAAATAATGTTTAACAAAATTGGCTGAAACTACACTGAGAAAAATATAGGCTAACAAAGTCACAATAAAAACTTTGTAAATTTTTTGTAGAATTTCAGTGACTCTTGTTGTTTTAGTGACTAAAAAAATGGTCTTCATAAATAAATGAGTTTACGTATTATCGCAACGTTTTTGTTGTTAGACGTTTATTTTTTTATTTATTTTTTATGGCAGAGGTGGAAAACTTGCAGACGGATCACCTGATGGTAAGCTATTACCGCCGCCCATAGACACCCGCAACACCAGAGGAGTCACAAGTGCGTTGCCGGCCCTTGATATGGGAGTACGCTCTTTTCTTGAAGGTTTGAACTTGACGTTGTTGCGATCCAAACAACTTGTCCATTCCTGTCCAAATAAATTTGGTCACAAAGTATTGTAATAATATAATTTTGCAATCTGAATACAGTGTAACGTTGCTGCAGTAACAAAGGTAGAATTCTAAAAAAGTTCCTTTGGTCTCCGAAATAATGTTTTTCGTAGTCGAAATTGACAACTAAGTATTTATGTTTCTTTGGAAACGTTTTCCAGGAACATTAGTAGAAAAGAGGTGTTTAATAAATTAGGACTACATGTTTTTCTGCTCATTAAACAGCTTGTGGTGGACCACTCGGTGGACCGATGACCTGGTGAAGGTCGCGGGAAGCCGCTGGATGCGGGCAGCGCAAGACCGGTCGGTGTGGAAATCCTTGGGGGAGGCCTTTGTCCAGCAGTGGACGTCTATCGGCTGATGATGATATAGCTTGTAACAAATCTCATACTCGTTTCTGGGTCCTCATGATACTGATCTACTTATGCTCTAGAGTTTGCAGAAATTGCAAAAATAACTTGATTTCTTCATACATAATTGTTCAACTGATCAATTTGTAGGAAGAGTCCAAATTTTTGCGATAAGAACATAGTCGTGGAACAAAAGTTGTTGATTATAATGAGGAAAAGCTTCAGTTAGTTTCTACCGTTTTTCTTACACTCTGTAAATAGGTACAATATACTTAGTAAAACATCTACTTAAATAATAAAAAACATTTTAAATTTTGTAATTTGAGACCTTATTCGATTGTTAAAACTACTGAATACCTATCTTCTAAACCTAGTCCCAATAAAAGTACCCGAAAATCCTCAAATTAATCTACAATAGTAACGAAACACGAAAATAACCTCCGTAAAACGTATATCTATACTACGGTAGGTTGTGCTACCCCGCCCTAAGGGGCGCGTTGCCATGGCAACCGACGGGGGCGGCTAACGAAGTGGGGATAGGACGGCTACTGCGAATTCGAGGGACAACTGGGAAAATGATTATGTGTTTTTAACCGACCTCCAAAAAAGGAAGATGCAGTTAAATTAAATAACAGACGAACATGTTTTAAAAAATTAACTAAACTAAAATGTTTAAAAAAACCTAGCCTATGTTACTCGGGCTATCACAAGGATTTTAATGATACTACAAACATCTAAATCGGTAGGACAGTAATTTAAAAATTAATGATTGAATACAGAAACTCGCCCACATACATAAAATACGTGAACCCTAAAAACATTACACTTCTTTTTTGTAATAATCGTATAAAAAATTCTGAAAAACAGTTGATATTTCTTTCTTTTTTGTACTCAATTTGACTGTAATTATGTTTTTTGGGTGTATTGTTACGTTACGCGATATCTCCGCCGATTGTGATCCTGTTTTGATATTTATTTCTTCGATATTAATTCGATAGACAATGACTCCGATATCAGTAGTATTAAAATCGCTTCAGTACTTTTTAAATGATAAAAAAACTAAAAAATAAACAGTAAATTAGCTGTTACGATTGAAGTAGCTTGATTTAGCGTGTTTAGCGTTGTCAGTTATATTTGTGCATGTTTTTAGGGTTCCGTACCTCGAAAGGAAAAAGGAACCCTTACAGGATCACTTCGTTGTCCGTCTGTCCGTCTGTCTATCTGTCTGTCAAGAACTCGTAGACATATCAAGCTGAAATTTATATCAAATACTCAAGCCTGCAATCCCTTGAAGAAGTTTTCTAAACGTCTATGCCACCGCAATCAAGAGATACGGCCGTTTATGCCGCATATTTGGACACTCGCATGGAAATCACAATTTTTTTGTGATATAACTAAACGGTTTTGATTCCCATGCGAGTGTCCAAATATGCGGCATAAACGGCCATTTCTCTTGACTGAGTTGGCATAGAAGTTCGATTTTGTCACAGCTTCAAGGGCTGGCCTGAGAATTTTATGTAGAGTTCAAGACAAGTGTGATTATGATTTTATACGAAATCCTCGGTGCGCGAGTCCGACTCGCACTTGGCCGGTTGTTCATTTTGAGACTGACTTCATTTTTTGAAATAAAGATACCTTTAAGATATCTTTGCTAAATAGGTAGTTGACTGTATCAAAAGTAAAGTATGAAATATTGTTCACTACATACCTCTTTTATTCAAATTGCAGAAAAACTTACTCGCTTTGAATTTCATTGCAGGTAAAATTTAAAAAAAATTGTGAGTATGCAAACTACTATATTGCACGATGACGTCATCGTTCACGATTTACATTTTTTTTAGAATAAATTGTCGTTTTTGACATTTGATAAAAAGTTACTCGGATGACTAACAGTCAACTACCTCGTCAAATGTTACCCGTGATCGGGTTTTTTTTGTAAACTCTTTATTGTTATGTTAACTAGTGAACTGTCCGCGACTTTGTCCATGTTTACTTTGATACACCCTGGACGTGGACTGTGGTAAGATTAAGTTAGAGATATAAGTTCAGGGTTCTGTTCTACCCTATGTTTTTATAATATTTATAATAGCGCTTATGAACATATCCAAGCTATAAGTTTTCGGATGAAATGTGCCAACATTTGTTCTACTACTTTTTAAATAAATGTTTTTTTTTTTATTTCAATACAAGAATGGCCTACCCGAAAATCGATTCATATGGAGAGTTCAACAGTTTTTGTCGTTTGAAAAGTTGTAGAACCAAACTTGATGCATTTGACCCAATGATATATTTATATTCTACATAAAAATCATCTCGTTCAATACGATAAAAACATATTATTGATTTCTCTGTGAAGACGATGCATGAAAAATGTCAACTGAAAATTTCATTTGCTTCATTTTTCGTCACTACCCGCCTGGATTCAGAGTTGTATTTCAGAGAAATTATGAACGGTTTCTTTTGGTGAATAGGAGTGGAAGAATGTCGTAGCTATATTATTATTTGATACTATTTTATTTTTATTATTTACGGCTGAACGAATGGTAAGTCAAGTCTTAACTAAAATAAAAAGTACATTTTTTTTTGCACCCAACGGAGTAGTGGGACCACGAGAAACAAGTATCCCTCGTGGAACCACCAGTGGGACAAAATAGTGGGTCCACGAGAAATCAGTGGTTTTGCTCGAAAACGAAGACATTTCCAGACCGAATAATTATTAGTTTATATTTTCCAATGTTAGTAAAATTAATGGCTACATATAGCAATGAGTTCATATAGGTATATAGCGAGGTTTTCACAAAAAACCTATTCGGAGGACCTCGAAGACGACTCCGATATTGAAAGAGAACGTAGGGCGTTGGCGGTGAGGAGCAACATGCTGGCTCGCAGGTTCGCTCGATGCACAAAATATGTTAAAATAACTCTATTTAAAGCATACTGCCAATCATTCTACTCGAGCGGACTGTGGGTTAAGTACACGCAACGAGCCTACAACGTCTCGCGTGTGCAATATAACAACGCCTTTAGGATGCTGTTGAGACTGCCCAGATTCTGCAGTGCATCTGGTATGTTCGCGGAGGCGCGTACTGATGATTTTTACGCCATAATGCGCAAGAAATCTTCCTCTATGCTACTTAGTCTTCGGGGCAGTGGCAATCCTGAAGATGATTGCGGACCGAATGGATTGCCCCATACAAAAATTCTGGATGGAGCGATCCATTGGGTTATTTAAATAAAAATACATTTCCCATGTTCTACTAACATAGCTATAAGTCTAACACTAACCTACCTATGGCTTTTTAATCTGATAATAAACAACTATTTACTTATTTTATTATTTATTTAGTCAAAAGCTTCGATTTAAACCACTTTTAACATAACTCAAAATTTTAAAGCTATACTAAGAGAGCTTCATTAATTAATTGAGCAAACATTTAATAATATAATAATTGTGGTCAGTAAGAAATTCGTAAAGGTCGTGGTTTAGTGCGGCTTACGCGGTCGTGTCGATCACGCAGGTTAACTCACGACAGACACGATTGTACTCCGCATGGGGTGATTTTAAATGGCATTTGTCTCGACCGTTTCCATGTGAGGCACATTTACATGGTGGCTTGAAAACACTGGTTGGCACTGACACTTGGTAGGCCACCAGTCCCACAACCTCCGCTAATCCGGACTTGGCCCTCAAGTATGACGTAACCTCTGACGTGTAGGAAGAAACACGTGCCTCAGCAGTGTATCACTATCATCATAAAATAATCACTGCAAATACTCTTTTGATAATTTATTTCGGCTTTAGTATCAGTAAGGTAAAGCGACTAATCATATGACATCAGTTATGTCCCATGATGTAACGGAAAGATGGTCGATTGTCCCTGATCGATTTAACGGAAGACCTCGCGACCTCCTTGCTAACTCTCGACCTCCTGAGAGGGACATTATGGTATTCATTCTCAAGCAGCCCCATTAGAAATGACTTGAACGATTTATAAGCATTGTTTTGATGGCAACCTTTACGAGACTTTATACAAGTTGTTAAAAAAAGTGCGTTTGTAATTTTAAGGGGTTACTCAAAATTTGAAATAAAGTATGAATAACACAATAATAAATTATTTTTTAATTGTGCAGGTCGAGCATTCAAACAATGTATGGGATTTTACACTAACGTTGTTCTATGTAAATTTTGCCTGCTCGACTTGCAGTTAAAAGCGGCCCAGACACTATCAGTAATAATGACAGTATTTGTACATCAGTATAATGACATTCCATCGTTTAGTACGCGTCAGACCATCATTCCAACCACTACACTGTCAGTATAATGTAAGTATATTGTCATTACTTGAAAATACTGTCATTATTACTGACAGTTTCTGGTCCGCTAACAATATTGCGTAAGTTGATTTGTTTACTAAAGGTCCGCACACAATAGGTCGGCGGTCAGGATCCGAACCGCGGTCCGCCATTTGATTACCCCTGCTCTAGTGTCTTGCATGAGATAACCAAAAATTTCTCGCAATGGCAGTCGCGAGCTGGAAGCTAGTTAAATAAGAACTATTTAATTAAGGACTCTTGGAAACTATTCTCACATCTATCAGAGCTACTAAAATTACTATTTAATGTAAAGAAATAAATAAATAACAATTGGTCGGTGTAATGATATAAATTATTTTATCACCGCGTTAAAATTACGCTTTTACATGGACATTAAATGTAATTTGCTACTGTTTAATATGAGTGTATGTATTTTATGTAATATGAATTAAGTACTTATGAAGTTTATACAGCGTGTTATAAAATAGCCGTAGGACACGATAACTGTAGCTTCTGCATGTTATTCAATTATGAACAACTTAAAAATACTCGCAAAATAATGTTTTACTTCTAAAATGTCGATATAAAAGTACAATTATTTTTGAGATATTAGCAGATCGTGGTATAAAATTTGTTTAATATGACGAGTTAAGATGCTTTATGTAACGGTTTTATTTTAATTACTGAGCTTAGTATATTATAAATGGTTTGTTTTTCAATACAGCAAACATCATTTAGCATGTTGATAATTGATTATAATAATAATACTTATAGAAATAAATATCGTATACTGTTTTATATTGAACGTGCATTTCATACTCTCACTTGTAAACAAAATGTTTTTAATCCAATGCCTACCAAGCGTTTTCACTGCAGAAATCATACATAATCATGTATCATATTTCATATTAACTACCATCTACCCGTTTCGTTCTAGCACCTCATTATATGGTAACTAAAAAGAGACGAGGCGATATTACTTCATTCCACTTTCGGTTCGATAATGATATGCAATAAGACCCTCTTTTGTATTCTATCTCTTTCTAGTGAAAACTTTTGTATAAGTTAGAAAGGGATGGCAGTGATCTTGAAGTTCAATGCTGTTCACATTATGGACAGCAGACACTATTCTAGTGTATTTTGAGCTCTTTAAGTAACAGGAATATCCCCTTAAAATAGGGTTTCGTGTTACTTAGAGAGGGGGGTCGAAGGTCTTTCTAAAATGGTTGTATTACATAAATATTTTCATGGGATTCAAGTGACAAATACGTGTGATATTTTATTTCGTTTAATAGGGTAAGTTAACGTCGAGTTTCTTGTAAATGTATTTTTAATGGATCTTTGTATTTTGGTGAGATTTTTCCGTGATTTATTTGCCTCGAACTTTGATGTACGCCGAGTGTACTTAATACGAGGAAAAGCTTTAACCTTCAATAAAAGGTAAATTAATTTTATCCTACAGCTCCAGGGTTATGTTTTAAGGGAATAATTTACAGGGAGACTCGTATACACTGATAATTCTAAGTATTATTAAAAAAAAAACTTTTTCAGTATTGATGAAATCCCAAAAACATCGGGAGTTTTTAGTTTCATACCAACTTGATTCAGTACCCAAAAAAGCTTATTAGTTTTCTGAGTAGAATGTCGACAGTCTGGCTACGATCTTTTGGCGAGTGGTCTAAAGCCGGAAAAAGCGCTGCCATCTTGAAAAATTACACTATTTTTATGAAATACAAATCTTCGGCCGGGTTGTCTGGAAGAAATTGCTTTTAGCGATAAGACCGCCCAGATTGTACTACTTGTTTCTTTTTCTTTTTTTGTATTGTAGTCAATAAAGAGTATTTGATTTGATTTGATTTGAAATACATGTCAGATTTACAACAAAAGCGTCCTGTCAATGTCATCCACACGCCAATATATCGTAGTCAGATTATAGTTAAGAAGCTTGTAAGTACCTACCTACCTATGTACCACCAGTCTTTTTTTATAATATGTATATTATATATGTCTCTTTCTTTGGGTGAGCCTTTAGCGTAATAAACTTGAATTTTTTTTCGTTGGACTCTACTTCAGCTTAATATAAAACCCGGCGGTTTAATCAGTTTGGATTTTGTCCTGGGCAGTCCTGCATTTCCATAACATACATTTCCAAAATGAACGTTCAAAAAACACAATAATGTACCATTTTATTTTCAAACATAGAGATAACCTTTTATCGACTTTTCGTCCCCTCAAAAATATCCCATAGCTTTTCCAACCCCGCCCTTCCATCTGAGCTAACACACACAATACGAATTTGATTCGTCAGTACGCATAATTTCACCCAGCAAGCGCAAGCAAATTGGTCCTTTTGTGGGGAATAAAAGAAGAAATTCGTCATAATTTTCCGAAGCAAACTAGTGGAAAACTTTAGCCTCTTTGCTTAGTTATTGGGTAAAAATAGGTATGGTTGTTGTTGCCGTATTTTGTATGTTTAGATTCGCTAGACTTTGAGGACGACTCTGCCACACTATATCGATGCAAAGAAGCGTAAACACTGTAACAGCAAACTTTACACCAGAGCCGTAAAATTTTTAAGATTTTAGAATTTCAATTTTCAATTTCATCACTGTACAAAATGTTCTATTAGTCGTAGAGCTGCGAGACCCGTAAAATTCGACGAAGAATTTTTTTCTGATAATTTCTGCAAAACAAATTCTTGCCATGTCTGGTGACGGTCCTCAAGGATGTGTATACCAAAGAGAATATATTCAATGCGTAAACAAGCCACGCGCTACCATTGCGATATAGATATTTTTAATAACATTTTTAAAATGAATAAAATTTTCAGCTTACATATAAATTCAGGTTATGTCAGATCAAGGACTATTATTTATTATATCTGCTTAGCCCTAGATATTTTAACAAACGCATTTACGCGTATAGAAACGTCAATTTTAATAAGTACCTATAGAAAAGCGCATTTGTATGAAATCATATTTCACACTCCAAATGAAATTGGTCAAATAGCCAATACGCCCTCTCGGTGGACAAATGAACTGGTGAAGGTCGCGGAAAGCCGCTGGATGCCGGCAGCGCAAAGCTGGTCGGTAGTGTGGAAATTCTCAGGGGAGCCCTTTGTCCAGCAGACTAGTAGTGGACGTCTTTCGGCTGATGATGATGTCGATGAAGTCTACGCGGACGAAGTCGCGAGCATTTTTACTAGTATTTTGTATTTAAGTAGTATATTTCATATTGAATCTAAATAATAATGAACATTTTACATTTAGTCGCACTTTAAGTAAGTATTTTGTATATTATAAGCCTGGTTTATTTGTAAGTATTTTTTTATATTTTGATTTTATTTCATGTCAATATTTTCGTGCATTAAACAGTTCTATGACCGAAAATTTTTAGTCAAACTATTCTCATTTGGCATACAATGCTTACATTCGTATTTTTTTTTTTTTTTACCCTCAATTGGTAAGCCCTTGGCATCATCTCACCTGATGGTAAGTGACGATGATGCCGAAGATGGAAGCGGGCTTACCAAGATTCCCCAACGCAATGGGGAACTGGCTATCTTATTTTCATGCCGGAACACATCAATGCTGTTAACATTGATGTTTGGCGGCAAGACTTAGATAAGATGGTGGTAGCTAGCCAGGCGGGCTCAGAAAATGCCCTACCACCAACCAAACCGAGTCCACAAAGTTGGACCCCGCCGGGAATCGAACCCGCGACCTCCTGATGTGAAGCGAGCGGCAAGCCACTACGCTACGGAGGCGGTTAAAATCTGTTAAAATCTGTAAAATGCGGGTATGATCTGTACTTGGGTATATAATAAACTATAGAAGTAAAACACGCAGAACCTGTACTTAAAAAAATAATTAAAATCGAAGTTCTGCGATGAGACAGCATCCTGTACATAATTGCAACCACAAACGATTGTGGTGAATGAACACCCGCTGTATGCGCTGAATACAAACACAAATAGGTAGGTACCTATAGGCTATGTATGCTATATGTATATTATTATAGACCGGGAGACGATTCCTGTGAATCTGTTCTCATCTCAAGCTCACGTATTCTAACTTAAAATATACTTAAGTTTTTTTTTGTTTTAAGTAGAACATTTTGAAATTGTTGCACCTAATTTTTATGAGTGTCATAAAAAGTTAAGCATCAGACATGTATTGTTTACTTTTACATAAACATCTATTTGCAGTGCAGAATGTCTGTTTGCCCTTTGAATAATCTATACTCTTCTGAGACTGCGTTATCTTTGGCAGCTTGAGTAAGTACTACTTTGGCCCGATCATAGTTTAAAAAATTTGTAATATTATTTTTATCTTTAAACTATGGATTATGTCTCAAACATTTTTGATAAGAAAAAAATATATTAATAAACAATTTAAGACTAACAAACGTTTAGAAGTAATTGTCTAAATGGTACCAAGAAATAAATAAATGTATAAAAAAAAACATGATTACAAAGAGATCAAGCATTAAGCGACTTAAAATTATATTTACAAAAAATAACTACACTCGGCTTCAAAAAAATCGCACCTTTTAAGAAATCTATTTTAAACATCTTTCAATCGTATTTGTATTATGAAATATTGGTAATGTTCGGTATCATTTGAAAGGTAAGGAAACAGAGAATGCAAAAACAATAATTCATTCAATGTTTTTTTATTGGAACTGAGAAAAATTTACAAAACAATAAAAATCCTTAAAAAACCCAAATGAAATCTGATTAATTTTTCAAAACAAAGTTGCTTAAAACTAACCTAAAACCTAGTGTTACCCCCCCTAGCCCTAATGACGTCTTCCATGCGCTCCCTCATGAATCGCACCAACTTTAGGACCTCTTCTTGAGGGATTCTGTCCCATTCCTCAATAACGGCGTCTTGGAGCTCCTGAAGAGTCGCGGGAGCGGGATCACGGGATCTAACCTTGCGTTTCAGCTGGTCCCAGAGGTGCTCTATCGGGTTCAGATCTGGACTTCTCGCTGGCCACTGCATGACAGGGATCCCAACCTCTTGAAGGTAGCCCTGCACAATTCCAGCAGTGTGCGCGCGAGCGTTATCGTGCATTAATGTGAACCCGTCGCCAATAAATCCAGCATAGGGGACCACATGTTCTTCCAGGATCTCTGTGATGTACCGGTGAGCAGTCATCGACCCTTGCCCGCGAGCACCGCCGGTCCGAGAGACGCAAGAAAGTTCAGTTTTGCCGTCGGCAGATATGCCGCCCCAGAACATGCAGGAACCGCCCCCGTATTCTACCGTCTCTTGGATGCAGGCTTGGGCAAAACGTTCCCATTGTCTTCTGTATACTCTTTTGCGTCTATCGTTGCAGAAAAGGCACACTCTCGTTTCGTCTGAGAAGAGAACAGCTCTCCATTGGTCCAGGGTCCAATTGACGTGGGCGCGAGCAAATTGCAGGCGTGCTCGCCGATGCGCTGCGGTTAATTTTGGACCCGTGGCAGGTCTTCTAGCCACAATATTTCTCTCCTTTAGTCTTCTTCTAACTGTAGAGACACTCACGGCCCTTCTACGAACTGCTTGAAGCTGCTGTTGCAACTCAACAGCATTAGAGAACCGATTTCTCAAAGACTTCGATACGACGAATCGGTCATCTCTCGCAGAAGTGCAGCGATTTCTACCAGACCCACGCCTTCGGACAAAGCCACCGGTCTGCAGGAACCGCTGGTACACTCTTCGAACAGAAAAGCGACTCAAGTGCAATTGCCGAGCAACATCACACTGACGTAGTCCTGATTGCAGTAGTGCGATAACTTGGGCGGCTTCAGCAGCAGTAGTGTCCATCTTCAAGGACGTTTTTCTGATGAAAGATATTCTTCTGTGTCTTCTTCGACTGTTGGTAGCAAATTTATCCCCCGATAAGCTGTATCGACCCTTTTATACCCAAAAAACAAAACAATACAAACAAAATTTGAAGAGGAGAATCAGTTCCATTGTCATTCACAGTGACTTAAAGTGTCAAGCTTTTTCTTTAATCAAATGAAATGGATATTTTTTTAAAGAGTTTTTATAGGGCTCTCAAATGATACCAATATTGCTACGAATAACTGCTTGTCTTAAGGATTAACAGTGCTTGAAGCCTATTTTTACGGACGTGCGATTTTTTTGAAGCCGAGTGTATTATTTTGGCGTCTATGATCTATTTTTAATGATGGCCGCCAGGGACGCCATTACGTTCCAATTTTGAATTCAAATTTTTGAATTTGGAACAGCGGTGGTGGCGCCACACGTATGACGCGACTGCGGTTTTAAAATGGAGGGTGTTGTGTGCGGTGTGTATGTTAGTTTTTACGTGAACATGTCATTTGCCTCGCGGATGGGTCAGGCGCAGGCAAGATTATTATGTCATCCTAATTATAATAATCTTCTAACATTGTGTTGCTATTTTGTTCCACACGAATTTTAAATAACTACGACTAGTAGAGGACATAGGTTTTCAATTTTTTGTATATTTTTTGTACATTACTTTGATAAGAAGTTAAAAACTAAACGATTGTTTTTGGTATTCTGTATTAAAATTGAGTTTAATATTGAATCATATTTTAACTATTCTATTTAATTTGAAGATATTGTAAATTTAAAGTCATAGGTATTACAATCATAACATGAAATAATTTGGAGAAATCACACGGTCATCTGGCCCCAAACTAGGATTCCCTGTATTATGGGAACCAGAGACTGATATATATACACATATATCTACATTTAAATAGATACATAATATATAGATATAATACACTCAGATACAGAGCAAATAGATCTGCTCATCACATAAATGTTTGCCATGGGTGGAGATCGAACGTACGACTCTCGGATCAGTAGTCAGGAGCACTAACCACTGTGCCACCGAGTTAGTCAAAAACATACAGTATGGGTTATAAATGTTCAGTTTTAAAAGTGGAACCTACAGTTTTAGTTTCGACAAGTGGTCTTTTTACAGCCTGTATAATCGTATACAGGTTGTAGCAGAATTGGTGTAGGACCCGTTAACTGGGGATTCTACTCATCGTACTGAACAACTTTTGTGTTACAACTTTGCTCAAATTGCAAAAAAATGTTGGACTCTCCGTACATAAATGGCAATAAATGGCAAAACAGATAATCAATTTGTATGGAGAGTCCAAAAATTTTTTTTGCGATTTGAGCAAAGTTGTAGAACAAAAGTTGTTCACTACGATGAGTAGGGTCCTACACCAATTTTATTACATCCTGTATAATATAAATAGTATACCTAACCGTTGTTTTTAAGTAAATAAAGAATTTTAATTTTGAATTTCTGTTAACCTACAATAATTAGTACCTAGGAATAAAACTACCCTAAAACTGCTATGTCATATTCGGTTTCCATTTAAGGGAGTGCAAATAAGGGTTGCTCGGTAGATTGGGGTGCGGCTCCTAACTGCCCCCTGTCAGAGCCTGTCTTATTTCCAAATAAATAATTATTGTTATGTATTCAATCGATTTGATTGGGATGTTTATTCGTTTTAATGTCAAAAAGTGTTTTGTTTTCATAAAAAAATTAACAAGATAGGTGAAACTGAACAACTTTTCCTAACCATACCGAATTCGCAAAAGCAACGTTTAGACTTCTTATACGAATTGATCGACCAGCTGAAATTTTAAATATGATAGAAAGTCCATTTTTAGGATTCCGTAGTCGACAAAGAACTCTTGTAGTTTCGACATGTCCGTCTGTCTGTCTGTCCGCGGCTTAGCTCAGAGACTACTAGTACTAGAGAGGTGTAATTTGGCACGGATGAACATATTAATCACGCCGACAAAGTGGTAAAATAAAATCATTAAAAAAATTCTGCGTACGTCCCTACACGTGAAGAGGGGATGATTTTTTTTTCTCCACTATTCCATGATGTGTGGTGTCGTTAGATAGTTCTTTCAAAAATATTGTGGGTTTCGGAAAGCCATTTTTCGATTCGATGTGAAAAATTTTGTTAGTCTGTATCCCCCCTGCCAGTTACAAGGTTTTTTCTAGAAATGTGAAAAAAATCACGGCAGTAGTACGTATAACGAGGCTTTATGTAGGCTTTACAAGTTAACGAGAAATAGTCGATCGATCAACTTATCAAAGGCAAATTTCGTACCTACCTAAGGTCGGCAACGCACTTTTGACTCCTCTGGTGTTGCGGGTGTCTATGGGTGGCGGTAATCGCTTGCCATCGGGTGATCCGTCTGCTCGTTTGCCACCTATCACATAAAAAAAAAAAAAAAAAAATACTTCATTGAAAGAGAAGCAGTGTCTGTCAAAGTACTACGGAACCCTACACTGCGCGTGGCCCGATACGCACTTCACTGCTTTTTTCAGAATTCTGTATACGTTCCTTTTCACTGTTTAAGTTTCAGGCGGGAATGGTAATATTTTTACATACTTACCTATAATTTTTTTCAAAATTACTCATAAGCATAAGTTTAACTTAAACAAAAACTATTCCCAATATTAAGTCTAAGTATATAATTTCCATAGATTCATAGATATGGTAAATAAGCCGTGACCAATAATTATTAGTAAGTATCTTTTACGAGTTTCGGAACTAAACTTCCCTTTTAGTTTTCATTACTAAAAGAAAGAAAGCATAAATTTGATTAACATAATTTTATTAGGCGCCAGCCGTGTACCAAGAGTACACTGTACGACGTTTCTATGCTTATTCCCAGAACTTAACATAAAATCCAAAGACCTCAATTAGTAAGGACTATAGTCTGTCAGCATTAAACGTTGGACTATTTTTGTGTAGCTCAATTTGTGCAAATAAATCTTCAGTAAATACTGAACGTCAATGAAATAGAATAAGTTAATACTTGTATTCTTATCTTTAGTTATTTGCTACAGGCAACATGAGTTATCTAATGTTATTTTCTGTATGGAATATAAGTATTGTTTTATTTGTTTTTAATATTTGACATAAAGTGGATATATGGCTGAGTCTAAAAAGGAATATTACAAGTACTTACTTCACTATCACACGATCTACAGGGTGTAACAGAAATGTGTGACAATACTTCAAGGTTGGCTTTTACCCATCAAACTGAACAACTTTTGTTCTACAACTTTGTTGAAATCGCAAAAAAGTTTTTGGACTTTTCATACAAACTTGGTTCGCCAGCTGATTGATTTGTATGAAAAGTCCAAAAAAATTTTTGCGATTTGAACAAAGTTGTAGAACAAAAGTTGTTCGGTTTGATGGGTAAAAGCCAACCTTGAAGTATTGTCACACCTTTCTGTTAAATCCTGTATATTCCTACTTAAACAAATGTCGTACATTTATATTTGTAATGTAATATATAAAAAAAAATAACATTAATACCATTATAGCCATGACTGTCCATGAGAGCCATAGACAATTATATGTAGTATGTTTAATTAGTTAGTCAAGCTACCTGAATAATAAAAAGTGTGGTTAATACTGACTGAAAAATTGGGGATAGTCAGTAATAACTCTTCATAGTTAATGTGTTAGATCTACAAACGTAAATTAGAGAATTTTACCATATAAGGGTTTTTTGTTAAGACAATGCTGATGACGCATATTTTTCATCTTTTTACAGAATCACAGTTTTTTTTAGCTTAACTTTGTATTGCCGGTTTTTAAATTAGAACTTTTTGGAAGTTTTCGTCTTCGGAAGGGCAAGTCTTAAGGTAGATGTCAGTGACGTCTGTTTTATTCACATAAAGCAGACACTTTTAGTACACTCAGCATCATAATTTAGAGTTGTTACATAAAAAGTATTTCTCTGATTTATAGTTATGTACTAGTGTTAAACTGTTAGTAATTCTATGACAGTGTTTTTAGTTTAGAGAAATGGCAGGTTAATAAAGCTTTGACGTTATGTAGTAATGGCCTAATCTGGCTTGAGAGAGTATTAAGGAGTTTATAGCTGGAATAAAAACTATTTTTAAGTGACTTTAAAAAGATTAGCTTCTGTATGCGGCAGTTATTCAGGCTGTTACAAAAAGTTATAACAGTATTTTTGAAACAAATAATAATGTTTATTTAAAAGAACACACGGAATCAGCAAGCAGAATACATGATCCCAAGTTATGCCAAGCTATAGTAAGGTATGCCAATGAAACAATCTTGTTTTTTAACTTCATTAGATTCGTAAAATCACAAACGAAGGCAATCAATTGTTTGTTTAATGTGATCAAATTAATAGCGATCAATTTGTATAGAAATTTAAAAAAGTTTTCGATTTGTAGAACAAAATTATTTAATTTTGTTTTGGGAGATTTTTGTAGAGCTTAAAACGTGAAAGAGGAACATTTCCTTTCCGACTGTATCTTGAAAGCTAATAAAATATTCATGAGTATATCCAGTCCATTATTATATTATGATGGCGTCTTTTGAAGTGTACCTATACATACTACATACTGGCAGAGGGTAGGGAAAAATGTGGGAAGAAATCTTTAAAACATACGAAGTAATTCTAGTGGTAAAAACTTATCATGTAAGGTCCCATTGGGTGGGTTACCGTGGGTACCACTGCTCGCTCTATAACTGTCACTGAGCAGCGGGCTCACTGAAAAACAATGATGTGTAATGTAAGCTCACTGCTAAAAAGCGTCGGTGGCGCAGAGAGTAGTGATTCCGTCCTGCTAACCAGTGGTCTTGGGTTCAAATCTTGGCCAGTGTACCAATGAGTTTATCGAAACTTACATGCATTCTCATACCGACTGCTTTAACGGTGAAGGGAAACATCGGGTAACCTGCATCTGTTTTCTAGATGTGTATGATGGTTTCGTTGCACACTTAAAAATAAATCTAAATGCCCTACAAGTGCCCGCGGGTGATGCTAAGTGCAACACTAGGCAACCGCCAGTGTGTATTTTGTGTATAGAACGGTTAAATGTGCCAGACGATAAGAAGATAGTCAGCGTAATTACCGGCGTAAGAGACAGTCCATCTTAGCCCTCAAGGATCGGCAAGGCAATGAAAACGTAGGCGACCACAGATACTCATAGGCAGCGATAATCACTTTCCATCAGGTGTGCCGGCCGCCAGACTTTTGCCACCTCTCACAATAATAATTGACCACGCTGAAGACGTTAAAAACAACTGACTTCAATCGCAACAACTCCAATTTTGCTATATTTTTGTTGATTTTCTCAAAAACCGCAAAATCTATTTCGATAAAATTTATATGGGACCACCTGTGAAGTATACCCTTTTAAACAAAGAAAGAATTTTCCAAATCGGTACAGGCGTCTTCGAGTAATCGGTGAACATACATAAAAAAAAAGATTCCGACGAATTGAGAACCTCCTCCTTTTTTTGAAGTCGGTAATTTTTTTTTTATACACATACATACGTTAATACCCATAGTGTGACTTAGTCCGGATTGGTGGAGGTTGAAGTGTTAATTACCAGAAATTAAAGCTGCCAGTAAGACCTATGGCTTAACTTAACGACTGCCAGTCTTATCTTTTATACTGTTGCAGCTTCTTTGCACGTAGAAATACACTAGATAAAAGTAAGGTTTGCGATTTGAGCAAAATTGTAATTCAAAAGTATGTAATGAGTATGCTAGCTAAGTACCTATGTTTTAAACTAGGTATCAAAAAGTATTGCGACTTTTTCGTTGTATTATTTATAATATATATAATGTCTTTCATTCCGTATTCTATAATCTTACCATAAATACAATAGATGAAGAAAAGTGTCGGCGACTTCGCTATAGAGACCTATATGGACCTCTTAACCAAGAAGTCTCTGGTTCACACTATTTTGGTCACACAATCAACATCACTTTCGTATGAACACATCAGCTATTTTGCAATACCACGATTTCTCACTTATTCTCACCGTTATAAACAAAAACAGAATGTGTGTATGTCAGTCTGCCCACCGCGGCCAGTAGAACAATAATGATATTACTCCACTATCTACGAGACAGTGTGGTTTTGAGCCAATTACTGGGGCCAATTTGTATGGCAAATTGTATGGAGGCCCATAATTTTTCGGGTCGATGCGCGTACGCAGTGACGTCATCAGTAATTCCAAATTTGATTGGTTTTCGAGTTCGTGACGAGTAAATGGGTAGGTGTGTCAATATATGTATATATTCGTTTATGAATAACCTCTTGTACATACTGTACATAGTTGTATAATATACAGGGTGTAAGGGACAGGTTTCCGAAAACTTTAAGGGCTTGCTCAGTAGATGAAATTTCTTGTGGAAAGTTGTTCAGTTTCGTCTACTGAGCAAGCCCTTAAAGTTTTCGGAAACCTGTCCCTTACACCCCGTATAAGGTGTACAAAAATCAACTAAATCTTGATAGTTTCTCAAATAGTGTTTAGTCAAATAGTTTACATGAATCTAAACGACTATGGTATTAACAATGTAGGCTCTTTATCCAAAGGTCTATTAGGTACCTGATCTATTTAACCGCGTCCGCTTGTCCGCTCGCTTCACATCGGGAGGTCGTAAGATCGATTCCCGGCGGGGTCCAACTTTGTAGGACTCAGTTTGGTTGGTGGTAGGGCATTTTCTGAGCCCGCCTGGCTAGCTACCACCATCTTATTTAAGTCTTGCTGCCAAACATCAATGTTAACAGCGTTGATGTATTCCGGTAGCAGATAAGATAGCCAGTTCTACCATTGCGTTGGAGAATCTTTGTAAGCCCGCTTCCATCTTCGGCATCATCATCACTTCAGTTGAGATGATGCCAAGGGCTTACCGATTGACGGTAAAAAAAATGTAAAGAGTCTATCTATACATATAGGTCAAAGAAGTTTTATATCGTCGCTGCGGGGTGCATGTCTGTGATATAGGTATTAAATTTGAGCCCTGGTAGAATATTTTCATAGCAATCCAATTACCTTTTCTTTTATTACCCTACATCTTAACATAATAGGTATTAAACTATTTATAAAACCTAATTTCAAACCAAAATCTTTAACCCTAACCTAATTTTCATGCCGAAAACGGCAGAGTAACCTATATTTCAGAGAGGCGGCGCGGACGCAGGACAGATGGGTTCCGTGAGTATAATAATCCTAATGTGCCATTAGCTGGAACAAGTCTAGCTCGGGTTGAGGGCCGAATTATCATAATGATAAGTTGGGTTTTTGGGCAGAGTAGTGGGGAAACAGAGACTATAAACTTAACATTATTTTTTTAAGGTAAACATATTTAAGTGTTCAAAATTGTGACTGTTTTATTGTTAACTTTGAGCAGTGTTTCAAGTTTGTCTGTCAGGAGTCCTTTATTTTTTTTTTATTTATTTACCAGAGTACGGCAAAGGAAAAAATAAGGTAAATACGAAAGTAACTAACTAAGCTGGTGATTTTTTGATCAATATAATTCAATTACTTCCTGCTTACCATGTTCAGTAAGTATATTAAGATATATATTTTTTATGAGAAAGCGTAGCACTAGAAAAAAGAAGTTATAATTTTAAGATGTGGGAAAAATAACAAAAAGTCAGGTGAAGGTTAGTGAAAAATGAAAAAAAAAAATATAATAATTAAGTCTGTGCTCAAAATGTATAACCTACAGCTCATTTTTTTAAATTATCAATAAACACATTAATTCAACATTGGACTGAGAAACTCACATACATACTCAGAGCATGTAAGAAATATATATACAAACTTTAATTCTGGAAGTGAAATTCCTTATTATCTCCCTGCAGTTACAATATTAACAAATACCATCTTTCTTTCTAGTTAGGTACTTAGGTAGTTATTTAAGCAGGAGCTATGTTGGATCTGTCTGTTCCTACACGCTACTCTGTGCAATTTCATCTCGATCTCGTGTCAACATTGTATTTTCGTATATATATACATATTTAGGAACTTCATACGTAGGATATTATAATATACAGGGTGTAACAGAAAGATGTGATAATACTTCAAGGTTTTACCCATTAAACTGAACAACTTTTGTTCTACAACTTTGTTCAAATCGCAAATTTTTTTTGGACTTTACATACAAATCGATCAGATGGCGAACCAAGTTTGTATGAAAAGTCCGAAAATTTCTTTGCGATTTCAACAAAGTTGTAGAATAAAAGTTGTTCAGTTTAATAGGTAAAAGCCAACCATAAAGTATTATCACACCTTTCTGTTACAGCCTGTATATTATACTGAGAATAGGTATACATAACTAACGTATGTGAATCATTTTATACAAAACATGTTATACACCAAAATTATGAGTATTAAATTTTGAGACTCAAATTTTGGACAGGGTTCCTCGGTAATTACTGTGTGGGTAACATTATAGAGGTATTGTTGTTCATACTGTGTTAGGTATTATAATTTGGAAGATGTATAGGTTCCTGTTATTATAAAGACTATAAAAATATATTTAATATTCCTCATATTTAATTTAAATTCTACGAATCAATTTGATTAGATTTTCATTGTGAAAACAGTATAGAAATGTTTTAAAATCTTGTAGTTTTACCGTCGCTTATTTTTTTTAGATTGTGAGTAAGTTTGTATGTTCATCTGTTTGGAGTACAGAGCCTAAATTGCTAGATCGATTTTGCAGCGTGAGTTATCGTACACTGAAAAAAATCATGGCTAAATAAGTGACAATCTTGCTTGATTGAAAAAAATATGACTGAATCATTCAAGGAAATATCAAAAACAACAATTGACGGTTTCTTGCCACAATAAAGCTGAAATGATTGAACGTTCATCAAATTGAAAGTGCTGAATTTAATAAGTTTACTTTATTCATGTCAAGGCATAGTCAGTTCTACCATCAACTTATTTAGATCCATCAAGTTGCTTTATTATTACTACACATTACACTTAGTTCATCCAATAAAATATTATAAAATAATGATTCGAATTGATTAAGCCGACAATTACTTATTAGAATGTACTATGTATGCTTGTTTCGTTTCTTAATCAAGAAGGCTTGATTCCCGGAATTACAAAGCTTTGTGCGCTCGTATATAAACAAGTGACTTGATAATATTAAACATTTTTTTGATGTATATTAACATTTTTTTTTTCAGTGTAAGGTACATCTTAGTTCCCTGAGATACATTAGAATATTTGAGTTCATTCTGAAATATCTTTAATTTTTTTCAACGTGGTTTCAATTCATGAAACTGAACAACTTACTCAAAACTCGAAAAACTCAAACTCAAAATGGTTTTTTATTTAAGTAGATGCTTTACACATGCTTTTAAATCGTCAATTTTTTTTCTACCTTGTACAAAGTCCCTACCACGCGGGACTTGTACACTCAACGTTTCGGGAAGTTATCTCAAGGGATTATACTTAGTGCATAAAAAGTGCATCAGAATTTGTTTTGCGCATTGATTCCTTGGTCCTTGGGCAAAGCTGTTCAGTTTTATGAATGGGAGTTAATTTTTTTAGGTATTTCTGAGAAACCCATACGGCTTAATAGAGGGTAAAATTATATTCGTTCGTTCGCGTGACTGGCTACTAGCGAAACGAAAAACGAAATAGCTTTCCCGTAAGAATCCATACCTCTGTTAACAAACCAATATCGTCCACTGCAGGGGCACGGGTCTCTTCCCATACCTCGGGTAGGTTAGGCCCTACTCCCCCCACACACGGAGGCCAAGCCCGGACTGGTGGAGGTTGTGGGACTAGTGGCCAACCCTACCGGGGTCAGAAGTTTTCAAGCCGCTAATGACGCCTCCGATAAGTCTTAACGACTGCCATCTTGTGATAGCAGCCGGCACCGCTTAGCTAAAAAAGACTTTGAATGGTATGGAGCCAGTGGTGTCGATTCGGTTTTCACGACTAAACTTATTTGACAAGATTAAACTTAATTTAAGTGTTCTGTCTTTTTCTTTCTATATCGAAAAGACAAGGACAGGACGCTTAAATTAAGTTTATTCCTGTTAAATAAGTTTAATCGTAAACTGCGAATCGACGCCATTGTAACATTTTTTTAGCTAATACCGTTCCGTTAAGTTTTGCGGGTGGTAGGACCTTGTGCGAGGTCCGTCCGGATCGCTACCACCATCTTACTCGCTAATCCTGCCGCTAAGCAGCAGTGCTTGCACTGTTGTGTTCCGGTGTGGAGAGGAAGACAGCCGAGGAAATTACAGGCACAAGAGGCATTTCATCTTAGCCCTCTAGGTTGGCAACGCATCTGCAATCTCCTCCGGGGTTGCAGGTGTCTATGGGCAGTGGTGATCACTTACCATCAGGTGACCCACTTGCTCGTTTGCCTTCCTTATCACATAAAAAAAAATATGGTCAATTTGTATGAAGTTCAAAACTCTTTTATGTTGTATTTTAAGCAAAATTAGTTAAGGTTTTTATCACTACGCCGCAGTAGGTATTTATTAAAACAAGTGTTAGTATCAACATAGAACGTCTAACTGCTTAATTCTATACTATATAAGATATGCAACTCAGTATAATCACAGTTATATTGTATATGTTTAAGTATTATACATTATACATATCCCACGGTTGGAGCAGCGCAAAAACTACCTATTTGGTCTAACCATACCTGTTCACCTACGTAATAACTATTATTTACTAGTCAGATAACGTTATGCTATGTAACTAGTATGAATAACAGGTTATTTACAAAAGAAAATCTTTGTTTTCATTGTCTTTATGGCTTGAGTATTGTTATTTAGACGCTAATGTTTGCTTTAGTGCAAAAAGTTGAGGAAGTGAGGTTCAGTTTGGATATTCTTCAGTTTAATCTTATTAAAAGGTTGTAACGTAACTGTTTTTTTTATTAAGCTGTAGGTAGGTACAGGTTGTAAAAAAAGGCGTAGGACCATTAACTAGGGCTTCTGATTACTGCACTGAACAACTTTTGTTCTAGAACTTTGCTAAAACAGCATTTTAAAAAATCTCTATAAGTGGCTGCTACAGAATGCTACGGAATGTATGCCAGAAGGTTGTCAAGGGCGCGCCAGACCTAGAAGGCGCTGGCGGGATGAACTGGACCGGTTCCATAAGGGATGGCAAGGGCTAGCTGGGGAGTGGGATCAATGGCGACGGATAGGGGAGGGTTTTGCCTAGCAGTGGGACAGTTAAAGACTATTAAAAAAAATTGGCTGCTAAGTTTTATTGAAAAGCCTTAAAAAAATCACACGTACGTAAAAAAAACACTCGCCATCGGAGTGGAATTCATCCCCACCAGCTAAAGCCCAAATTGGTCTAGAACCGTAAGGTTTCAGAGGTGTTTCCAACCAAGAAGCCTCAAGCTGAGAAATGAGCTTCCAACCGAGGTTTTCCCTGAGGTCTACAGAAGAAGAAGAAGGGATTGAAAAGGTTTTTGAAGGTTCGGCAAAGCATTCAAGCAAGCATTCGAAGTTTTCTGGATGTTTAGTGTGCCGCGGGAGTGGGAAAGAGAGGCCCGAGTTGGAAAGACGACATGGAAGGGTCGGAGAATATCCTCGTTCGAAAGAATGTAGGCATGTAGTCTAGTTCTAGGTCTTAGTTCGTGATGTCATAAATACTCTAAAATTGCAGTCCTTTATTACCTAATTATTTGCATTTTCTATTGCAATTACTTTTCAATATAAAAATAATAATAAAAACTGATCATAGATCGATTTAAAACAACGCCATCTATCGCTGAGTAGCGAAACTTCAAACACACTAGCGCCAGTCACGCAGCGGTGACTTCGCGTACTAACAAGTCGTCCATCAAATCTAACGAGTCACTATTTTAATTGAAACAATTTGCTCGAATTAAACAGATTTATTGATCGTAAGATACATATCTATGTAGCATGTGTTTTCGTCGTTAACTCACTTTACATTGAAAGCGATAGTGATGGTGAGTGAGTGTTTTGTTTCGTAATTTGAAATCAGTTGTATGAATCAGAAAAAAAGAAAGAAAAAGTTTATTTCAGTTACCGCAACAGTAAAAAAACTTTTCTTTGAAAAATAAATAATTATGTGTAGTTTTAAAATTACAGTTTTGACTCGCTAAGAAGTTTTGAGAATGACATTCGAAACATGACATACCTACTTAGACATGAATCAGGACGTTAGATTTAAGTGGAAGTCTTGTATTTGGATTTAAGTCTTATAAATCTTAGTGTCTTGTGAGTAAGAAGTTCATGTTTGAATATAAAATCATGTTGAAATATAAGAAACTTTATTAACGGTATGCTGTACCTACATAGAAATCACAACACTAACTGAAAAAAAGGAACCTACAAAATCAGCAGAAACATGAAGGGTGCTATTGAAATCGCAGACCTTTTAATTGTGGTTTCTGTCTCAAAACTGAACAACTTTCTGCAAGGAACCAATTCAACTGAGACTCTGGCCAAGGAGAGGACCAAGGCTTTTAAAGACATGTTACACTCCAAAACCCAAGAAGCTTTTATGTTACGGATGAAACGGATACACACATAAAACATACTAACAAACATAAAATAATTTACGGAAATTAATATTAAAAAAAACTTAAGTTACGCTATCAACTCTACGCAGTCCTACATTTACCTGTAAACTATAAGTGTGTGTAAAGCATCAACTTAAATAAAAAAAAACATTTCGAGTTTGAGTTTATCAAATTACAGGACTCAACCTATTTCGGTACAGAATGACCAATTCACAAAATTACCTCTTTGTTATAACTATTTCTAAAACTGATAAAAATGACTTGTTCTTATAGGTATAGTTCGTTTCATGTAGTCCTCTTATTTATGCACTGACGGATTGACGTACGAAGCTTAACGCAAAAGAGATTGAATACAAAAACTAGCGTTTATTTTAAAAGTCAACTAAAGGTAGACGTAGCCGCGGGCGACTCTAGTTCGGTAAAACGTAGAACAAGCTGTTCGGGTAGGAATGTAGCGACACGAACGAATGTCGTGCGAGTGGATGGAGCAGGGGCGGACTTAGGCGGGTACTCTCGATAACTGACCCCCCCATCGATTTGCTGCGACTAGACTGACAGGCGCAAGTCAGGAACAAAGCAGTAGCAGCCCCATGATACTCCAAATGAGTAGACCGAAAGATGTATCTACTAAGTGCTTCTTTTTCTAATAATATGTACCTACTAAGTTAATCGGGTTACAACTATATGGTATCGTAGTAGTACTGAATCTGATATGTGTAGAGCATGGCTTAAAATTCTCTAGATATGGCAAAACCTGTACCCCTGCAGTGGAAAAGATATGGATGGTTAACGAATATACATTGATAAGCTGTTTGGCCAATTTTATATGGCGATGTTATCATAGGTGGTCCTAGATTAAAATGTTGTTCAATATGATAAGCAGAAATCTAAGTGATAGTTATTGGGTCCAACAACAATGTTGTAGAGCTCTTATATATTTTTCAAATGATACTTTGGTAATTCAAATTTAAATAGATTCGGTTTTTGAACTTACATAAAACTGGTCAATTCAGTGCTCAACATTTTACTGGCTCAAACCCCCCGGGCCCCAACACAATCCGTCCCTGGCGAATGTCGTGGAAGTCGCCATTTGACACACGCCATTTCTTACTGAAAGAGACAGCACGATTCTTTTTCCTTTTGCACTTTATATTTTAGGAATCGTGACGGATTTTATAAGCTCTCTATTTTTCATTTATGGAATGTGTTTTTTTTTAGCAAAAATGGGAACGCTTTGTAAGTTTATAGAATGGATAAGAGGAATTGACACAGCTTTTCTATTGACTCGGTAGTGAATTGGTTAGCGCTCATGACTTAGCCGAGGGTAATAAGAGGGTTCGATCCCCACATAGAGCAAACATTTGTGTGACTTAAAGATTTGCTTGTTCTGTACTTAAAAAAAAACATTAAGTACTTTAAAGAGGACAGTTGCTTATGTAACTAGGTAACTACATAACTTTTGCTCTATAACTTTAATACTATTTGTAAAAAGAACTGATTTCCCATTCCCAAAATAATTGAACTCAGAGTAGGCCAGTCCATACGGACAGCACCCGATCAGCAAAAATTCAGTTTTTCTCATATTTTTCCGTTAAGTCATGTCACTAAGAAGCCATAAGCGGCTTGAAAACTTCTGACACTAGGGTTGGCCACTAGCGCCGTAACCTCCACCAACCCGGACTTGGCCCCCGTGTGTAGATTGAGGCCTAACTTCCTTAGGGTTGGGAAGAGACCTTATGCCCTTACTGCGGGGAAGATATAGGTTGTTCACGAATACTTTTCCGATTTGCTCAAACATGGCATTAGCAATAATTCAAATACAATTTTCAATAAAGGAGCATTGTTTTCGACATTGCTGTAAATTTGTTGTCTTTCAAATTCATTGAAAATTATTCAGGGTTTTATTGCCTATGAAATAGTGATTCGCAATCCATAATCAATTTCTAAGGTGTTATACCTATCAATAAAATAGAGGTAGGTTATAGCGATCAAAATTTATGTCACTCGGCAATATATATTGAGTACTTTGCCAAGCGATTATGGTTCTTGTCTAGTTCCTAGTCAAATAATTTCCATTTTGTCCCCACTACTGGGGCACGTGTCTCTTCCAATAACTCGGGAAGGATTCTCCCCATACAAAAAAGTAAATCTGATGATCAATTTGAATGAAGAGTTTTTACCATAGGGTAATTCCTGAGTTAATCTAGCTTACCTCAATCTTATCTAAGTCTTACCGCTTAACATCAGTGTTAAAATCATTGATGTGTTGCGGTTCAGATATATGATAGCCAGTGTTCAGACTTGGGAATCTTGGTAAGCCCACTTTCATCTCAAGAACAATAATTTTTATTGAAGATGTGACGTCACAGATCACTTCATGCAATCATATGTTATCAATGAATTTGATTAGACTTGCACCCTTTTTCCTGTCCAGTAGGTCAAATAGATCATTCGATCTAAAAACATCTTAAATCACATTCAATTAACGTCCAAAATCTCTTATCACGCTAAAAAAACAAAGTACATTAAAGTCGTAAGTGAAGCTAATCAAACACAAAGGATTTTGAAGCTTACTACGTCGTGATAGGGTTGAAATTGAGCTTGATGCGCATGCGCAATCAATTGCAATGATATTGGGAGGAAGGTCCAATTACTGTCAATTCTGGTGATTTAAACAAGCAGTCGGTTTTCGGGTGTCCTATATATTTTGGTTTAGAAGAGTTTGACTGCGAATCTTTTTTGTCTATTACATAATTTCGTATGGTGTGAAGGGTAAGAATTATAAAATAAAATAAATCAACGGTCAATATCCAAGCACAAATTACACGCGGTCTACCAGCTTCAATCTAAAATTCCCTGTATTATGGAAACCAGAGACTAATATAGTGAGTGACTACCTACGATGGCCAAATTGCTGATCTGAATTTTAGAAAGAGTTAAAAAATGAAATAAGTCGTAGAACAGAAGTATTCACTACTATAAGAAGAAGCCTCAGTTACCTATTTTTAACCGAATTCAAAAAAGGAGGAGGTTCTCAATTCGACTGTGTGTTGTTTGTTTTTTGTATGTTTGTTACGCGTTTACTCCGCCAGTTACGGATTGATTTTAATGATTCTTTTTTTTGTTTGGTTCCCGGGAATACTTCAGAGGTGGTCCCATATAAATTTTATCAAAATTGTGTTTAGCGTTGACAATTTTGTTACACCCAGCCATAGAGAAAACAAATGTATCAATGACATAAATGATTGCCGTGGGCGAGAAACGAACCACAACCTTCGGATCACTTACGACTGGGGCACCGAGTCAATCTAGAAATATAAAAAAGAAATAAAAAAAAGTTGAGTGGAAGAGATCCCGTAAGGGATAAGTCCGCCATTGTATATTACTCCTGTTAAAGTTTTGTGCATATTTTATCAATAGAGTTTACAAACAAACAAAAAAATAAAAGATCATATTATCTGATCCCTTCACCAGGACTAGACTATATTTTTTTTCATTCACACTCAAAAGTGAAAAGTTAAAATATCTAACAATATAAATAAAAAAATTGATAACACTTGGTAAGCTACTGGAATTATCTCACCTGGTGGTAAGTGATGATGATCCCCAAGATGGAAACAGCCCTACCGAGATTCCCCAACGCAACGGGGAACTGGCTATCTTTTTTTTTTTTTACCCTCAATTGGTAAGCCCTTGGCATCATCTCACCTGGTGGTAAGTGATGATGATCCCCAAGATGGAAACAGGCCTACCGAGATTCCCCAACGCAACGGGGAACTGGCTATCTTTTTTTTTTTTTACCCTCAATTGGTAAGCCCTTGGCATCATCTCACCTGGTGGTAAGTGATGATGATCCCCAAGATGGAAACAGGCCTACCGAGATTCCCCAACGCAACGGGGAACTGGCTATCTTTTTTTTTTTTTACCCTCAATTGGTAAGCCCTTGGCATCATCTCACCTGGTGGTAAGTGATGATGATCCCCAAGATAGAAACAGGCCTAAGGAGATTCCCCAATGCAACGGGGAACTGGCTATCTTATCTCTAATATTATGCCGGATTACATCCCCCATAATATTCTCTTACTTTTCTTTCATCTGCTGAATACTCTCGCCCATAGATTTCCCCTTAGAACTACATACAGAGTGTATCAGCGAAATCGTTCGTCTACCTCTTGGGATAGAAATGTTGATTTTAATTTTATATAATAAGTGACATATAATGAATATTATGAATAAATTTTGAATTGAATTGAATTGTTCATTGTCCCGTTGTCCAGAAATCGTAGTACTACAGCCTCCTCACCAGCTAGTCATGTTTGGATGCCACTGGATATATATTCTGGTAGGATAAAACCTCATTGCTTTTTATTAACTCATGTAAAGATACTTAGAAAAGGATTTTCAGGACCACTGGTTTGTCTGAATATGAAACTTTTTAAGCACTCCATGCATCCTTTGCTTTTCTAAGACCATGGCTTACATACCACTGAAAGAAGATTGTATATTTTTGACCTTACCCATTGTCAGTTACATTAAAAAATCTAATTAGAAGTTTGGAGAAGTTGCCTAGACATGCAATAGATGGCGCTGTAGGTTAAGATTTCTGAGCATCATAGAAATATTTGCTTTGTGTGGGATCGAACCAACGTCCTCAGCAGTCAGGGAGTGTTAAACACTGAGCCACCGAATCAGTCTAGGAAAGCGTTCCGAAACACTTTCGTGAGAGTACTCATCATTATTCTGGCAGCAGGAAAGCCTACTGTATTTCTTCTAAGTGTGAAAGGTACACTTTAAGGTACAAAAACTGTATTCGTTTCCTGAACATTTTGACGTACAGCTAATCGGGTCAATAAGTAAAGGTTTGGTTCAAAAACCTGACAATATGGTAGAGTGTAAATAGCTATTGGCAGCCAAAAGCTGGCAACAGAAAACTGTACTGTACAGAAAACTGACCCATAAGGTGGTCAAGCAAAATAGTTGTTGATAGTACTGAAACTCTTGTAAAATAAATCTTACCAAGGTTTACGCTCTTGGCATTATTCCACCTAAGTTAATTCTGAAATCTGAAAATTAAATTGAACACACACTCTTTACATAATGTTTAATTACCTTAGTCGCACTCCGGACACTTCGTAAAAGTATAGTGTTATAAATGATTATAATTACCTACTACATAAGAGTAATTAAAATGTGACGTTTGTGCACGCGTAAATGTAACTCTCACCGGATCTTACCCGCAAGGGGAGAGGTCTTTAGAGAGGGGAAGGACAGGAGTGACGCCAGCCGATGGCCTGGGGGGCAAGTTAATTTGTGGAGTATGAAAAAAGTATAAGAGCGCTTTTACAGTCACGCGGGTTTCTGCCCGCATGCGTGCGGCGTTTCCAAAGTGACCCGCATGCGTGTGACACGCATGACAATAAAAGGAACCTAAAAAATGTACTGAAACGATAGGTGCAGAAACCCGCGTGACTATAAAAGCGCTCTAAATCGAAGGTACAGTCAGAAGATGAAGCTTTTAGTGAGATTCTTGCCTCTACGGCGATTGTAAGAACAAAGGTTACAAAGTCCCATGTGTAAAGCTTCACGATCTCTTGACTATACAATAAATAAAACTTGTAAAGAAAGGGTCACATTTTTTTAATCTCTAGTGGGGCAGTTGCCCCCCCCCCCCCCCCGACTTTGGCGACGCCCTTGTGGCCTTGTACCTATGTCACAGCCAGATCGCAGAATTGGCTAGATCATGAAATAACTGGCCATTAGTGACCGACCGAAGGTTCGGTTTCAGTTTCGGTTTCGGCCAGTTTCGGCAAAAATTTAGTTTCGGCCAAAAATAAGCCGAATTGTCGCGCCTCGTTCGGGTGATTTCGTGGCTCGCGGTCGCTAGTGTTCATAACCAACCACCACCAGTTGCTTAAAAAAATATTTTTCTTACATAATGTACTTAATTGTTGTTTTTATAAACATGAATTAACTATATAATATTTAAAAGATACACAGATATTATCATACAAAAGATATTTTACCAAGTTTAAATAAGGTCCTGTTTCGGTCGGACACTACTGGCCATATCCTTAAGAGCCTTGAAAATTCTCTATTTTAGGTTGCTGATGTTGCATTGTCAAGTTACCGTTACTCTTACTTACTCGACTCCGTCTTGTCGGAGCTCCTCGACGATATATTGTTTTGGCCACAACATGCCATACGTAAACTAGGTACTGCAGGTATTACGGATGCGGCAAGCCTGCGTAGTACCTAATAGGTAGTCTAATAATTTAAAAACACAAAAAAAACCACCATCACATTTTCACACAGACTCCACATATATTTCTCATTTATTTTACACTGACAGTTTATACAAAAAAAAAATAGATTAAACAAAAGAGTTCCCAACAGTAGGGATCTTCTACGTTATCAAAAGACGTTGAATTGTTTTAGATATTTTATTAGTCGAGTATTTTCATGTATAAGGGGCGAGGTACCAACTTAAACTGACTACCAATTGTTTTATCGTTCCTCTTCGAATATTTAAACTAACGTCATGTTTACTTTTCGCTTACTCCTACAAAGACATGTTTAAGACATATTTCAAGAATTGAAATTGAAATTGAAAAGACCTAATCACTTCCCTACCGAGTCTCTACAGTACCACATCACAATGTCTCAATGGGTTTCCGTGGTTCCAAAATGGTCTACAACGTAATTTACATCAACGTTTATCTCCACAACTCTATTGAATGATGCCAAAGATGGCGGCTAATTTAACAAGAATTCTTATTGGAATCGACTACAGAGATTTGCAATCAATTACTCCTGTGTATTAATTACTTCTTGAATTCAAGAGATAATTAGTTTGCTTAGGCATTAAGAGCGTTATGAGTGAATGTCTAGGATTATAAATTATTAATCAATTCGCTAATAACTGTTTATATAAACCTAGTTCTAGTCGATAACAAATAGGATCCTACGACTGACCCTCGTTTTAACTAGCTAATACTAAGTGCATATCGGATTTTAGCCGTAACATACTTGTATGGTGTGTACCATAAATTTGCGTACACCGTAATTTTATGATTAAACTATAGCTCAACATAGGCTGAAATGGAGGATGCTGCAACGACAGCGGGCCAGGCCCTCTTAATTACGATGATTTGAAATTAGTTCTTGATACGAAAGGCTATGCATGTGCTCATGATAACAAACAAATTTCCCTAAGGAATCCACAGTCAAATCGCAAAAAAATTTTGGACTCTCCATACAAATCGACCCACTGACAGGCCAATTTGTTACCTTCTTCGAATTCTGGCATCATTGTGCGTTTCTGACATTATGAGTTTCTGTCATTTTGAGAATTCTGGCATTTTGCGTACCTATCTGGAATTTCGCATGTAAAACCATTGATTATTATTTAATGAAACTTAATTAATTAAGCACTAAACTTGCAAGTCCAAACTCCACGCTATTTACTATATAAAATCCCAATCTTTTTTGACTAAAAGACGATGCGAAGGTAAAATAACAATTCAATTGGATAACCTGATATTTTTGTTACTCTACACAAAGATATTTCTTCCGGGTTTCACATTTCCATTGACACTGTGAAGTTGACCGGAAAAGGTTCAATAGAAAAACACTGCATTGTCCATGTAAGGTAAGCAATATCTTTATTGAATATGTAAAAATATTCGTGCTCCAAAAATGAAGACGCTATAGATTGTTAACGAAGTGAAATTAATCGCTAAAAATTCACATGGAAAATCTGAAGCGTCTTGGTAAGCCCGCTTCCATCTTCGGCATCATCATCACTTATCATCAGGTGAGATGATGCCAAGGGCTTACCAATTGAGGGTAAAAAAAAGCGAATTTACAGGTGAAAACTAATAAAACTACGGTGTAGGTAACTACCGAATAATAGGCCAATTTCAAACCTACTATTCGGCAAAAACAACGGTTGGCCCATAAGTAGTTTATACATAATAATATAGATTCCTAATAAGCTTGATAAGCTCTTGGCACAATATGGATCCTAATGTATTATAATTTTTTACGTGTAAAACTGTTTAAGATTTTTTTTAATGTGATAGTTGGCAAACGAGCAGACGAATCACCTGATGGTAAGTGATTACCGCCGCCCATAGACACCCGCAACACCAAAAGAGTCACAAGTGCGTTGCCGACCTTTGCAATGGGATGGGGGATGGAAGGAATTGGGAAGGGGGGGAGGTTCGGCCTCCGGTACCCTCACTCACTCGGCGAAACACAACGCAAGCGTTGCTTCACGCCGGTTTTCTGTGAGGCCGTGGCATTACATAGGTAGAAAAAAAAATGGTTTAAAAGAATGTAGATAAACTGTTATAAAAGCCGTGAACTTACCCTATAAAGTATACTGACCCAAAACTATCGAATTTTAAATCAAATTGAAGTGCCATTTAATACCATCATTCGACTATTTACAGTCATTTATGAGGGAACAATCAATTTCACCACACAATGGCTCCTTAACTCCACATCAACAAGGACACTAGAATCTCAATAGCACTACATGTCAAAGTAGCTAGTACCAAAATAATAATGCCTTCGATTCACCGAAAAAGTCTTTACATTTATATGAGAAGGCGTTTGTTGCAACCGCATCGATAAGTTTGTAAAATTCACTTTTTTAAGGGTGCTCTAAATATCGGTGTATTGCTACTGTACGGAACCCAGTATATATTGAACTACACTATAAAGACACGTCTTTCAAAGTGGGACCAGCTTATACTGGTAACGTTACTTTCATGTGCATTGGTATACAGTTGCTATACAGTAACGCATCTGTTACATACAAGTATTGTATGAATGTTTTGTAGTTTTCAAGATGGCACTTTTAATTTGTATTCGAATTGACGACCGGTTGGCGTAGTGGTGGAAGACTTGACTGTTGAGATGAATATTGTGGGTTCAATACAAAGTAACTCGCAATACAAAGTAGAGCATTTTGATTTACACCCACGGACGTTTGAAACGGGACCTTAGTGCACATCTAGCAATCAGATGTGCAGGTTTCCTCACAATGTCAATATGGAGTTCAAGATGAATCTATCGACACCTTACACTTCAAAATCCATCAAGGTTTTTACAACGAAACTGACATCTCACTAATATTATAAATTCGAAAGTATGGATGTTTATTTATTTATTTATTTGTTTGTTTGTTTATTCCACTTTCACGCCGAAACTACTGAACGGATTTGGACGAAATTTGGTAGGGAGATAGATAAAGCACTTGGCTAACACATATGATACTTTTTATCCCGGAAAACTTATGGGTTCCCGGAGGAATGCTTAAAAACTGAAAATTTCCATTTCATTATTAGATAGCGCCACCTCAATATTTTCTTTCTCTCTAGACCCAATTCTGAAGTCCACGTAGACAAAGTCGCGGGCGGAAGCTAGTTCACACATAAACTGATATTAAGTTATCTGCTAGCACTCAAACTGGGGTTTCTATTCATGAATCTGAAAAACTTTCTCTAAGAGCGAATAGACAATTCGCAAAAAAATTTTTTGGACTCTTTTTACGAATCGATCACCCGATTTTGTATGAAGAATCAGTTTTTTTTTGCGATATGAGCCCTGACAGATATTTAAAGAGCATTTTACGTTTATACGTAGCATATTACATTTTCTTCTTCTTCTTCTTAGGCTTCTATACATCAAACTGAATAACTTTCCCCAAAAAATTCATGGTCAAAGAGAGATTTTTGGACTTCCCATACAAATTCATTAATCAGCTGACGGATTTGTATGGAGAGTGCAACGTTTTTTTTGCTATTTGAACATGACTATTTTGGAGTTGTTCAATTTGATGAGTAGAAAAAGTTAAAATTTTGCCGGACATTTTTTATCGAGAGATTTTTGGACTTCCAATACAAATTCATTAATCAGCTGACGGATTTGCAACGTATTTTTTTGCTATTTGAACATGACTATTTTGGAGTTGTTCAATTTGATGAGTAGAAAAAGTTAACATTTTGCCGGACATTTTTTATCACCTGTATAAGGTCTATTGAACTGAACAACTTTCCCATAGTCAATGCGAAACAATTTTTTTTGACTTTTTCTAACAAGTCGTTCACCTGATCGGCCAACTTGGTATGGGAACTCCAAATTTTTTTTTCGCGAGTTCAGTATGGGTTCCTTCAGTTCCTTGGGGAAAGTTGTTCAGTTTCATGTCTGAGTAAAATAGTTTCAACTGATTTTTTTAGACCTCATATACAAAAAAAAACTTTACCCTCCACTTGAGCCGTTTGTAAAAAAGATTTCAATTTTTGCCATAGTTCGTTTACTAACTGCCTCAAAAGGAGGGCGTATGTATGAATGTCTCTTTAGGTAAATGTGTAGCCTAAACGGCCTTATGTATTTTGCAATGCGAGGTGTTTGCTAGAATGATATAAGCTCGGATTTTATTCTTATACCTATTGGTTACGTTCTTAATAAAATACGTCGACATCACTTACTAGCAATAAGTTAAAATTACCTTCAGTACAACGCAGTTTCAAAATATCCCCATCATAAATGTAAAGCGGACAGGTACGCGGTACGGTCGACGACAAAAGTGTTACAATAGATGGTCGGTCAGGCGTTCTAATGCTATTGTTACCGTTTATAATGATGTATGATTTTGTATTTGTAGCGAATAATCTGTTTTGATGGCGGCATGGCATTGGATGGTTGGAATGGTCGGAGGAAAAGTGGTTGATTTTGCCTTTCTTTGGAGTATGTATTTTTTTAATGCTACTTATATTACTACTATGAGCTATTTTATAGTACTAATAATACATGATCCTCGATGATTTAAAAGCAAATATTATTAATCATGATCGTTTATTTGATGTCTTCTTTTTTATAAAAGGTGTAAAAAATGGCTTTAAAATGAAAAAAACTCGTGACAGAATTTTTGGTGAAAATAGGAAGGAATATCTAGCCTCGTAAAAACTCGTCATGTTTTACGAAAAAGTACAGATTTGATTTACCTATATCTTTTCTATAAAACACTTTCGATCATGACTGTACGTAATAGGTTTACTTTATAATGTACAGATTATGACAGATCCAAACAAAATGTAAATAAAATGCTGTCGAGTGTGGACAGACCCTATTGTTGTGAATAACCCTTTAGCTAACATTACTATAAGCCTTGCAAGGGGGCTTGAGAAATGAATGAATGAACAGGAAAAATACGCATATATTTTCAGTTTTGTCGATATCAATGTATTACATTACATTCTATATTTATATAAGATCTAATAAAATCAGCTAACACTTTTTAAACTGGGACATCCACTTATGAAACTTAAATAGTTTCCCCAAGAAAATCATAGCCGATTTTCAAAAACAAAACGACGTCTGGTCATTTTCTACTATCTTAAATAGAAGTGCTCAAAAGAGTGCTCAGAAGTGCTTAAAGTGCTCTCCCAAGGATTCCACGACGATCGATCTCAGCATCCATCAGCTTCTTGCAACCTTCACCAGGCTTCACCACCTTCATCGGCTCACCAAGTAGCCTGTCTTCGGGTGCGCGGTATTCTATGTCTTATAAATTATATTAAAATCTATTCAGTACTACTACTAATTGTTTTTACTACTTGAAATTAATACCTTTATTTTCTTTATTGACTCAGCAGTGTACTATCTTACGAGCAATAACCAACTTTTTATACTAAGAAATAATGTTATATTATCATATTAGATTTAGATAAACCTGTACCTTAAACTTATGGTAAATAAACTATTTGTATTGTATTGTATTGTATTGTACTAACTGTTAGAAAACTATATACGTATCTTAAGAACTATCCTAAAATTACACAAAACCTTACATTTTGATCCTAAAATAGAATGTAAAAGAATTAAGTATAACGTAGCTTGAATGCCATTAAATAAAACCACTTTTGCTTATCACCAATTTAATACACGTTCTTCATTACTTTACAACAAGGTAAACAAGGTATTAAACATCTATCCCTTGACTTTATCGGACTGCAAAAAATCAATAATATCTTGGCTAGAATCACTGAAATATGATGAGGTTGACGACTCTGAAGTAGCAGTATAAAAAAGCGGCACGCACAAACACACACACACACACACACACAATTACCAATCTCAGATACTCACTATTTTTAATTTTTCTTTTATATTGTTACTCTTTAAACTTTTATTTAGAATATAAATTATTAACATTTCTGTTTTAAAAATTAAGTACACTTGTATGTGACGATTTATGTAATGGAGGAGCGAGATCTCCTAATACAGATATTATAATACCTAAAAGGAGTTCTCAACCTAAAATTTGTAAAACTTGGTTGAACGAATAAATAAATTTTAATTTTTTAAGTACTTTAGCTGTAGTTATTACGACTGAAGTAGGTTGTTTCAAATGTGTTTAGTTTTGTAAATTACTGACACATTATTATTTTGTACTTACCTTAACATGAGGTAAAGTCTTGGGTTTACCCGACTGTATAAAAAAAGGTTGCAAAACCTTTAAACCGGATCTTGAAGAGGAATCACACTTGGAGGTGAGAGATGCGCTAAATTCATTATTACTTTTTCGACTCCTCTTAAAGGAGTTATAAGAAATCATTCACGCGCATTTATTTTTAATATCCGACTACGACTAAAGAATTCATTAATATTGTTTTTAGGTGAGGTGAGATGACCTTGAGTTGGTACGATTCACTTGGGACCACAGTTATCTTTCTGAGAATGTGCATATGTTTAAACGAATATACTTTTTTTCTTTTTTAATAAGAAATTATTATTGTATTATATTCTTAAACTTGCAGTTAAATAGAAAAAAATATTGATGTTGTTATAATATTAAATAATATAATATTTAAAAGAAAAAAATTACCTAATGTTACCACCAGGCACGGCTTCTACTCGTGAAAATAAACAACTTTTGTTTCACCACTTGAATTAAAGCGTCGATTTTTTTTTGCTTTTCATGTAAATTACTCAAGATTTTTTTTTAGTAGATACTTGGTATAACTCAAACTTCAAATATCGATATCTTGGGTTGGGCCAATATATTTGACCCCATAGCTACTTATATAGTCTGTCTTTTAGAGAAGTGTTACTCGTACCTATGTGACTTGTAATGTATAAAATATGTGTGACATGTGCGCGAAAACGCGTGCGATTTCTGATTTCTGACGTACAACATGCCCACAAAAGATGGTACCAAGAGGAACACATCAAGTTCACGTTTCAGCAAAACGAATCATTTGTATGGAAGCGACGACACGACGGTCGAATGTAAAAAAGGCGTTTCTATACAATATAATATAAACTATATACGTATAGGTAGGTACAGAACCATCAAAAACATATTAATGCTCTCCGCGAAACGGCAGCGGAAAGGCGGAAAGGTCTTTCCTTTTTTGTCATCTTTTAGGGTTCCGTTTACAGTTTTGAGAAACTTTTTAGTGTGTAATATATAAAGATATGGTCTTACAAAATCGATTTCAAAAATCCACTAATTTCAGTCGATCTATTTGAAACCAACTAGACTTGTTGGCGCTGGTGTGCCCGAAGATGGCTAATATATTATAGATAATCTTCGCGTCAAACTTCTGGGAATAGATGACACTATTTAAACTAGGGCTACCATTTATGGAACTGGGCCCATAGTCGAGTCGCGAAAAAATTTTGAACTTCTCGTACTAAGTTGACCGATCAGCTGGTTGACTTGTTAGAAAAGTCGAACCTTTTTTTCGCGCATCGACTATGGGTTACTTGGGGAAAGTTGTTCAGTTTCAAGAGTAGAAGCTTCAGTTTAAATAGTTTCGGCTGATTATGTTAGCCCTTATATTGTATGTGATCTGTGTATACAAGGTGTTGAAAACAGTGCGTTTGAGATTTTAGGGGTTACTCAGAATCAAGTATAGAATACAAGGAAAATATTGGAAAAATACGATTTAAAACTTTTTTCAGTTTTTCTAACAAATTCTTGATTCACCATTCAGATTTAGTATGGGAATTTGAAAAAAAATTAAGGGCAGATTTTTTCAATATTTTTCATGCATTCTATACTTGATTCTGAGTAACCCCTGAAAATTTCAAACACACTTTTTAACACCCTGTATAGAGCAAGCAGTGGTACCCACCTAGTCGTACATTGCTAAGGATCTAGGTGCCACTTCAAACTATCTGACATAGATAATAACACCTAAATAATGGATAAATAAGCCATAGAAGAGCAACAAAAAAGAAATCAATACTGGACAAAAATTTGTTTGTTATGGAACCCTACGTTTTGATAAAAGTTCGCACTTACCAAAATCAGTGTTCCCGATTCGGGATTAGGCCGCGGCCACAATGGAGACAGCGGGGCGCCGCGGCTTATCAGACGCTGCTAATGCGCGCAGCGGGACGCGTGTGAATACGACTTTATTTTGTGTGCTAAGAAATAAGCAGAAGCGGGGCGGAGATTTTCGTGTCAGTAAATCAAAAATAAATTCACAGAAGCATTGCAACTATTTTATTATCAAGAACTTTTTTAAATTATAAACTACCTAATAACGTGTGCTAACTACAAGAATGTAAATTAAAAAAACGTGTAGAATACTGTATAAGTTCAAGAGGATACTATAAGACACTAACTAGATTATTTGAATGATAATGATATTTGGATAATTCCTCCAACAAAATAATAATATGACATTTATAAGAGTAGGTACTTAATATACCTAAGTATATAAATTCATGATTTTGATTTTGTAGAGTTTGACCTTGTATCTTATACCCTTAAGTGATATAGATGTATTTTAAGTCAAGTAATAAGAAGCGGATTAATTAATAAAGATATTCGCAACAAAATGCTGTTGAAAACGAAGCTCCTATCTTTGGTACTTACATATATTAAAACAATGAAGACTATAATGAAGAACTAAGCTAGTTGACGCTATCAAAAACAAACGGAATTATTAGAAGCGAATCTGAGATTTTTGCATTAATAAAGTAAAATAAATTAACTAGCCGAACAAAATTTGTCTGTTCTATTGTATAATAAATTACTCAGATAAGTGACAAAACGATTCGTCGTGTGTACCTGTAATTTATAATTATTTAATAGTATAAAAAGTTTAATAATATGTAAACTTTAAATACTTAATTCTGTCTTATGTTCTTTTAATTCGTTATAAAAATGTTGCAAGAATATATTTTGATTTCCAACGTATTAAATATAGGGTCCTTATGAATAGCCTAAAAAAAATTACCATGATTTCTACTTATGAGACTCAATAACTTTTCCAACTTTTCGCAAAAAAAAAAACCTGGAGTCCTTATACTATTTCATTAATTTACCCGTTAACTTTGTATGGGAAGTCCAAAAATCCTCGGGTAAAGTTGTTCAGTTTCATGAGTAGAAGTCACTGTATCAACTTTTTTTCAGGTATTTTAGAAGGACTTTTTGACTCTAAATAAAGTAAATATTTTTTTATTCATCACTTCCTTCACAACCCGCTGTCGCTTCCTCCTATGATTTAAATGATCCAAACGAACGGAGCGTTGTTCTTTTTGTGAATGCGTCCTTATAATACGGTGGCACTAATGTTTTATTGTACCCCACTGTGCAAAGGTGTTTTAGACTTAATATTTAATATTTATTACTTATTTACGAAGTTAGTGTGGTAAGCTGTCATGGAAAATGTAATATTTAATTATATTTTGTTGTAAGGTCAATTTGCTCGATGGAAAGGCATTTTCTGACCCCGCCTGGCTAGCTACCACCATCTTATCGAAGTGTGACCGCCAAACATCTTGTGAACAGCATTGATGGGTTCTGGTATGAAGATCAGAAAGCAAGTTTCTTATTGCATTGTGGAACCTTGGTCAGCCCGCTTTCATCTTCGGCATCCTTATTACTTAGCATCAGGTGAGATAATACCAAAGGCTTAGCAATTGTGAATTTAAAAAGTCTACAAATCATACTTTTCCATAAACAATAAATTTTTATTTTTAATCTCAATCTGATATCTGCATCAAAAACTACTCAAAAATTCTTTAAAGTACAATAACAAACAGAATTACAATAGTGTAATGGTACACCCTTCTTCCTTTAGCACTTTTGTCCTCGATTGTACTCATAGAGGGTGTGGTCAATCTTTATAGCGAAAAAAAGATTTTATACACGCTTTTGTTGAGCCGCTTTTGAGCTCGAATGTACCGTTTGGGTTTTATTTGTATGGTGAGGGATTATAGGATTTTGAGTAGCTTATGTTATAGAGAAAAATATGGTGGATTCGGTACTACCGGTTTTGACGAAATGATATTATAGTAGTCTATTCAATAATTGTTTTATGTACCGTCGTGACCCGTTACTTCGCCTGGATATTGTCAATTTTTTAATAACTTCTTCAGATTCTAAGGCATTTTGAATCGTGATGATTTAAAAACGATTTTAATTATTTCTGGTTATCGTTATAGACAATTTACTATCTAAATTTATTTTTTTAATGGCACAAAAATTGGCTCTAAACGTAATAGGCGAAGTATGGGTATAGTTGCCTTACTTCGCCTACATCCTACCGTAGTATCAATTATAAACAATTATTTGAAATACTACATAGTACATCTTAGGCTAAGCAATTTAGAATGTGAAAAATGAATATAAACCTTACTAGAAACATAATAGAGTTCTTTTTTTAAAAACAAAGTGTAATAGGCGAAGATAAGCAACACTCTGAAGTTGGTTCCATACATTTGCTATAATATTGATAGGGCTGCCAAAATAATGTTCATTTACCTAACTGAAAAATAAAGGGTGGTAATGGTTCTGAACAAAACAAAATTGTAAGTACACAATTAATTTGTTTAAGTATATAAGTACCTAAAAACATAACAATTGGTAATAAAAAGCAGCAATATTCGACTTGTACTCATAAATTCACTAAGGGACCTCAATACATCAATACTTTCCCTTAGACATTAAATCAGACTCGACTAGGTCAGTCAAAGCAGTTATTTAACTGCATTGTAAGCATATATCTATTGCTTACCATGCAGCTAAATAGTAGAGTTAAAAAATAATCAAAAACGTAGAAACTGAGTAACAATATTTGGCTTCCTCCTGATCGGTTAGTCCAGTTGGGCATCCGGGTGTCTTAGGGTGTTTATTATGTAACTTATCCAATAAAGTTCGACGAGGTATACCAAAAACTTTCCCTGCCTCATACGAAGACATTGTGTTCTTTTTTAATGCTTCCACTGCTAAGTCTATCATATTTTGATTTGGCCTTTTTTTTTGCCAGTGTCGGTAAAGTCCTGTAACAATTAGTTTGATCATCAAAATTTCGATTCTAGGTAATCTCACCCATTCCCATCACCCTACAGTATCTGGGCAACCGGGCTTCGACCAAGACAGATAAATGTGGAGTTTTTTCCCCAGAAATAAAATCTAGCTAAATCTCGTAATCCTCCTATATTGAAAATTTCATTGAAAGCGTTAGAGCCATTTTCGAGAATGCGATTGCGGACAAAACCCCTTATAAATAAATTAACAAATATTGCTCGTATTATAGTACCTAAAGGACAAGAAACAACAGGATTGACAACCCTAGGGGCAGGCGAAGTTTGATAACGAGATGGCCGCCACTATCATTTCAATTACATTTTATTCTATTTTGACTTATAAACGAAAATTAGATATAAAATAATAAGGTCATTAGAAAGAGAATTAGTTGTAGGTGATAATATACTAAAAAGTTTTGTATTACCTGTTCTGTATCACTGTCAAAAAATGAAGTTTAAAGACAGACAAAAAAAAACGTGTCGTTCGTCTCGTGGAAAAAACGCACTGGTCACTAATAACGTGAAGTTATCCACAATTGATCCACAAAATATTGCTGTAAATGAAAAATACTTTAGAATTCAGTAGTTTTTTTGCAGCCTATCCTAAAATTATATTGGAAACTTGAACTTATTTGAAATTAGGCGAAGAAAGGTAGCACAGGCGAAGTAACGGGCCACGACGGTATTCATATGTATTTATCTATTTAATAACATAGAGATGAGTAACATGAAATTGAAAATAATATATGTATACAGGTGACTATTTAATTGTATAATACCAGCGTTAATAGTGGTGTATTCCCCGATCTTATGAAATACAGTAAAGTACTACCTTTATATAAATCTGGCAAAAAAACTGAACCGGAAAACTAAGGCCTGTCTCAGTGCTTCCTGTACTTAGTAAAGTTTTCGAAAAAATTATGTTAAATCAATTGGTTCAGCATTTCAACATGAACAATCTCCTGCATAATCAACAATTTGGTTTTGTCAAAGAGCGTTCAACAACAGATGCAGGAGTTGCTTTAGTACGCAATATTTATGAGGCATTTGAGGAATCACAAAATGCAATAGGGGTATTTTGTGATCTATCTAAGGCTTTTGACTGCGTAGAACATCAAACCTTACTCATAAAATTGGAGTATTACGGCGTGAGGGATAGGGCACTCGGTCTCCTTAAATCTTATCTTGACAATAGAATGTAAATGGTACAAGTCAAGGAAGTTAATTCTTCTGGGTCCACTGTGAAAATGGGCGTGCCACAAGGATCTATTTTAGGCCCTTTCCTTTATCTGACGTACATCAATGACTTGCCATTCATGATGCAAAACCTTTCAAATATTGTGTTGTTTGCTGATGATACTTCCCTTCTTTTTAAGGTAAGTAGAAAGACAATCGAAATTGACGAAGTGAACAACACTCTCTCTAAGTTACTAGACTGGTTTACTGCTAATAATCTGTTACAAAATGCGAAAAAAACAAAATGCATCAAGTTTTCTTCGCCAAATGTTAAACAGACACATAATAAAGTAATATTAAATGGTAACGAATTTGATTTTGTTCCTAGTACAGTTTTTCTCGGCATAACTATAGATAGCACGTTATAGTGGGGCCCACATATTGCAACTCTAGCGGGGAGGCTTAGCTCGGCTGCCTACGCCGTCAAGAAAATAAGGCAATTGACGGATGTAACAACTGCCAGATTAGTATATTTCAGTTACTTTCACAGTACAATGTCTTATGGCATTTTACTGTGGGGACACGCAGCAGACATTGAAACCATTTTCATTCTACAAAAAAGAGCAGTCAGAGCTATATACCAACTACGATCCCGAGAATCACTTCGAGATATATTTAAGGAAATAAATATTCTAACAGTTGCCGGTCAGTTTATTTACGAAAATATCATTTACGTTCGTAAAAATCTAAACTTATTCTTCAAAAATAGTGACAGACATAACCGTAATTTGAGAAGTAAAAATAATTTTGACATAGCTTTCTCGAGACTTAGTAAGGTGAAAAAATCATTTGTGGGGCAGTGTGTACGCTTTTATAACAAAATTCCGAATGACGTGTGTGAACTACCAGACTGTAAATTTAAGAAACATATAAAACGCTGTATTTGTTCAAGAGGATACTATAAGACTGTAGATTATTTTAATGATAATAACTTTTGGAATATTCCTCCAGAAAAATGATATGACGTTTATAAGAGTGCTTAATGTACCTACGTAAAGAAATAAATAATTTTGAATTTTGAATTTGAATTTTGAATTGCTGCCACGTGGAAAAATGGCAGATATTATACTCTTGAAACTGAACAACTTATGCAATTGTGGCGAAAAAGATTATTATTTCGTTACATTATTTTACACAAGTAAAGCTAAGTATGAAAGTAAAAAATCTCTCTAAAATCTATTAAGTCGTTTTGGCCACAAACTAGCAGTAACAAAGAAACATATAAACCTACATACACACGAAAACATTACCCTCGTTTAAGAAGTCGGTCAAAACGGGAATAAGTATAACTCAAATTAAAAGTTCTACAGTTTAAAAATTAAAATATTACGAACTAAACCAAAGCAGAACATAAGGGCCGCAGCACACTTCTCAATTCAAGCACCAATCATTATTTGTAATTCAACACCGCACATTATTAGGGTGAAATAAAAATAAATAAGTAGTTATGGACTCAATCGCCGTTTAGTTACCTCTATATAAAGAAAAAGAAAAAAATGCTGGCACGCGACAAAATTCGATACTTAAATTACTGGCCGTTGGCTTTGTTATTTTATTTTTAGAACGAGCTTTTAGGTTAGGTTAACGGTTTTAAAAGATATACGGAGATAAGCACTAAAATGTCAATGACTGACTGATTTGACAGAATTATTATATAAGAAATGCCATAAAACTAAAGAGAACCTATTTAAATAAGTAAATTATTAAAACAAAAATATTTGATTTTAGTGAATTTAAAAAAACTGGCCCTTCGTGGCATATATGCGTAAACTTGGTAATCTTTAAATATTATACCAAAATTGAAAAATTTGGCGTTTTACATAGTTATTATGAAAATGATTTCGCATTTTTTTTAAATTACAAACTCGTTTTCTTTCTATTACTGACAGAAAAAATACAATATCTAAATTAATGATTACAAATTAACGGTGACACACTATTTCATGCCACGCTCAGATCTAAAAAAGTTTCATTACTTTACAATAAGCTAATTATTTTCAATATACAGAGTGTTGGCTGTGATCGAAATTGCAGTAATTTAGCAATAAAGCTCACAGCGGGATGAAAACACCCCGCACACGGCACACGTCTACAATATTTATATTATTATTACTCACTTTTATGTTTAAATACCTATATGACATTATTTATGGGGAATTCATATTTTTTTTTATTTACGATAATTTATTTATTCGTATGGTATTTTAAGTCGCTTTACATGGCCTATTACAAATTGAATAAAACTATTTAATTTAATTCAAAAAATCGTCTTTTGTATTTTAACCCGACTAAATAGAGGGCTGTTACAGGTTTGAAGCCTATTTATGACTGTACATAGCATCGTGTCTCTGGAACGGATGAACTGAACTGAATGCTCTTCTTTTTCTTCAGGTTTAATCGCGGTAATTTTCAGGTATGCTTGGTGAAAATTGCTGCAGTAGTTTTCGAGTTATTCAACTTTTAATGTCGGCGGTGATATACATATATTTTTTTCAGTTTCGTTATTTTTAAATTTCTCGTGTAAAGAGATGCCAAAAAACTAAAATTACATACACAAGTGAACATTGCCATTCGAGCTCAAGCTCAGATACGAAAAAAGTCTTTATTTCGCAAGTATGGATATCCATGGACTAAAACAATTGAACATAAGTTTGTTTATGGCACATAACTAACTTCTCTTTTACAAACCATAAACTTAGACTTGATGAAAGTTGCTTTTGAGGTTTTGCAACAATACGTTAAGCTGACCTGCCCGACTGTCTGTTAAGGAGAGTCGTAGAAACGCTTTAACTTGGTGTAATTTCAGACCGGCGCGCGCGCAGGGTACAGTTAAATTTATAGGAGCGTAAATGTAAGTTAATATGCGGCAGTTTGTAGTTTAGTCGGTAGGTGAGACAAAAAGGTCAGCTCATAAAAGTTTGAAATATGTTTTAGAGACAGAGATTTTGGTGCCTAAATCTTAAAGAGCACAATCTTAACTTTCAATTATCTTTGAACGTATCGAATAAACCAATTTAATTAAAAGTTCGTAATTAAACGATGTCTTAATGTTTTGATGATTTTGGATAGAGCTATACTTATTATAGAGGCACGAATAGCTTTGAAGTAACTTAATTTTTTATTTAATTATTATGATTTCATACTTTAAAACGTTTGTCTTATTTAAACACACAAGTGATTTGTCTCAGCCATTTCAAATCAATAATAAGAGTCTTCGTGATTTTTCGTCTTTATACAGAAAATATTGAAAAACACACTCTCATGTTTGGAAGCTTCTAATTGGCACTGAAATATTGGTACACCTTTTTGTTACATGCTGTACAAGATCAAGAACATAGTACTAAAATAGGATTTTTTCTTTAACCTAAAATATTAATTTTTATTTTTATCTTGTAAAAATTTTAGTCACTCAAAGTAGCATCACACTTGTCATAAGACCGCCTACCTGTATAACTTTTTTCACGTAAGTATATTATTTATATTTTCTTGTTTTATGTTGTGCAATAAAGCGATTCCATACATTCATTCAATGTCACTCAAAACCAAATCACTTACCAATAAACTTACCCAACAACATCCCATCAATCCAAAACCACCTGCTCCCACCAAACATACCTACTAAATCCACTACCAAACTGGACCAAACACAAACCCTTGAAGAACGCTTTGATCTCGCCGCCGCCGCCACGTACTATATTTCACCAGGTTTTTTCCAACAAAAATAACAATTTCTTACTGGGAACGGGCGGCCGGCCGCAGGGACAAATATGCTGCCTTTTTGCATCACCCCGTATAGTTATGTAGCCATTGTTTTTGACGTTGAACGCGGTGGCTGTGATGGTGAGGTCAATGCGCCGGAGTTCGCTATGATGTTTCATTTCGCTTTTTTGTTTTTTTATTTTTATGTTGGTGTAATGTTGGCAGTACTTGTTGACGATGACACTGTCGTAGAATAAGCCAGTTGAAATAACAATGCACAAGTTAGCTACCTATATTATAGCTTGTGGAACTGATAAGTCGAAATGTGGTGATGGTGAAGACTTCTACAGATACCATGGACTACAAGAAGAACAAATGAGTAGGTATATACTTGAGGAACTCCACATCAAAAAGCGACTATCTATCATATGCGAAGAACGGATCTTGGGCTTCTTCGGTCACATAATGCGCTCTCCACGCCATGATCTGGAAAGAGCCATTATTCTAGGGCATATGGAGGGAAAACGCGCAAGAGGAAGAATACCAACAAAACAAGATGGTCTGATACCGTGAAGAGGATAGTGGGTGGCAGTCTAAATCGAGCCATCCACTTGACCTGAGATCGCGTCCACTGGAGGATCACATGTGGTCACGATCCTCAACAATGAGAGAACGACGAAAAAGAAGAGAAGAAGAACTGATAAGTGATAACAGCTGGAAAAGGAAGGTTCTCGTGCTGCGACCGCGGGTCGGAAGACGTAGTAGTATTGGAAGGTTTCCTTCAGGTGAACTGGTGATGTGGTCAAGCTTGCAGAAAGTAGTGGATATCCTGTTAATATGATGATGGATGTCAGATTAGTTGCTAGTGAATAGTCCTTTGTAGTAGTTGATAAATCAATGCATCGAGGGGAAGTGCTAGTGCTAGTGCATTAACAACTCCTAACTTACATTTTTTACGAAAACGACTTATGAATGCATTTCGATAGAGAATGATTTTGCGGGTCTACTGGTATATAAATTAAGTTGAAATTCGCAAAATTGATGTAGCTAGGTACCGAGGAAATATGAAGGAAATATCTCCTATATTAAGGTCCATCACAACCTGATTAATTTTAGGCTGGAAATATATTCTAACTAAGTTTTTTAAACTTTGTAAGTTAGGAGTTGTTAGCACTTCCCTGTCGGCATGTAGTTGCGAACCGTATACCTACTTCAGAAAACTGAACTAGGAGAATGCTTCAGTTTCACATAATTGAATCAAAAATTCAAAATTGTTTTTATAGATGCTGTACACATTAATTTAAATCATATTTTTTTCTACCTAGTAACAAGTTCCTATTCTTGTACCGCAGATTACATAATAATTACTGTACTTGTACACTCAACCATTTCGAGAAGTGTTAGCGTCGAGTTCACAAGAAACTCACAACTAGACATTTTTCCAAATAATTACTTAATTTCCAACACTGAACCGACACTGGTAAGGTTAAATTAAAATAAGCTGTACCTAAACAAATCCAAGCATTTACCAGTTAATGCTGAATTAATACAATTTGCACTTACTGAATCAAAAAAATGATGAATGCCTGTTGAGATAGGAGTATTCCATTCCCAAATTTTGTTTAAAAATACACTTATTCCAAGGTTTTTTAATTAATAAGTAATCAGTAAATTATTTTGATGAGGCTAAAATAAAGAAGAATAACACTATTTACAAGAATTACGATATTAACCTACGTACCTACCTAATTCTACTTTTATTAACACATTTTTACTGGATTCGTTGACAGATGTGAATCGCAAAAAGTTTTTTATACCTCCGCTATAGTTTACAAAAAACCTTTTGTAACAAAACCACTTTTGTGCGAGCCCCAATACAGGACTGTTTTATTATTTTTTAAAAGGGTTCCGTAGGCGTACACTTCCGTTCTTATTCAGTTATAGTTTTTGGTATTGGGGTCCTTTTCGAGAGGTTTTTTGTTTAAAATGTGACACTTTGAAGACGGTGGGTGTCAGCGCATATGGCGTCAAGTTTTATTTCGTTAAAAAAGGGACCTCATTTTCAAATTTGCAGATGATTTTTCTAAAAAAAACTTACTTTTACTACGGTAGAAGCCTCGCCACAAAAAATCTCCCACGGAAATGACTAGAGAAACTTACTCCAGCCAGTGTTTTAAAGTTATAATATTAGACAGGCATATTGTAACTTCAGTTTTTCTTTTTTAACCGACTTCCAAAAAAGGAGGAGGTTCTTAATTCGTTGGATTTTTTTTATGTATGTTCACCGATTACTCGAAGACGCCTGAACCGATTTGGAAAATTCTTTTTTTGTTTAAAAGGGTTATACTTCACAGGTGGTTCCATATAAATTTTATCGAAATCTATTCAGCGGTTTTTGAGAAAATCAACAAAAACATAGCAACATTGGAGTTGTTGCGATTGAAGTCGGTTGTTTTTAACGTATTCAGCGTGGTCATCTCTTGCTAAGTTCTCTTAGCTGACACAGTCCGCGACAGTTTTAACACCACTGGCTAGATGTAGTAAAGATGAGGTTCTGCGAGGAGTATTCACCGAAGGGGCGAAGGGTTCTTCCAATTCGGCATTTGAAATTTTTTACAGCACCTTCGGCACTTTTTGATATTTTACCTATAAAGTCTATGCTAAGATTTCGCAAGTCTTAGACGAATAATTAGGACAAATCGCATTACACTTATCTGGCTCCAAAATAGAATTATCATTGCTATGGGAACTGGAGACTGATATGGGTACATTAGTTATCGTCATCATCATCAGCCAAAAGACGTCCACTGCTGGACAAAGGCCACACCGACAGGTCCTGGTATGGACATTAGTTATATACGCTTAGAAATCCACATATTATTATTTGAACATCCACACAAAGAGCCAACAACTCTACTCATCACATCAATGATTATCCTGGGTGGGGATCGAACCCACGACCCGACCTAGAAGTCATAAGTGGTAACCACTACGTCATCGAGTCCGTCTAAGTCAATTACTAAGCCATACAAACCAGCTTTGCTACTTATGGTCCATATATCCAACGTTATGCTATTTTAACAATATACCTTACATACTGAGAACTGTGCCTAAAGAAGGTATCACAATGCGAGTTATCCACACACTGTCCTGTACAGTCACGGACAGAGAACTGTCGCAAAATGTCCGAGTCTCTAAATGTCATTGAGCTCTAACTATGGCGTCGTCGTCGTGTTGGCCGGTTGACTTCTACTGTTGAATACATAAGTTTTTCCCCTATAGGTTTCCGTTTAGTAATATTTTGGGTCACCGGTATCCAGAGGTTGCAGTTTTCTGTAAGAGTCACCAGATTTTATTAGTCCATCTAATGAGGGTATTAATTGTAATGGCTTTGCGTCTTTCAAATGTCTATTTTGTTTTAGGATTCCGACAAATATATTTAAAGAAGAAAATATGAAATAATAAAAAGTATGCACAGCAAAATTTAATACTTACGATTTAATCTCATTTACTTACGTATCATCATTGAAGTCAGAATCAAGCATGCGTTTTTGAAGTACAAATCGTCATATAATCTTCTTTATTTCTATATTTTGTAAATCGGACAAGCTGCGTCTCAGCCACGGACAGTCACGGAGACAAGTGCAAAAACAAACATGCCTTTGTGCTCGCCGCCGCACCAGCTGAATCCGAACGAATCAATAAAGGATAATTATTGCCCGCCGATCACCATTTTAATTACGGCGAGGAATTGTTCGGGTTTTTCTGTGCGAGTGTACTTTGGTATGGTGGGGCGAATCTATGTGTGCTAAAAAAAGGATTTCTGATCCAGATCAGAATATGCTGGATGATATTTTGGTGACTTCATAAAAGTTTTGCCGTGTACAAAAGCCAAAAATATGTATTTATTTGTTTATATTATGGTTAAGACACTACAACTTTCAACAAAAGCAGTTAACCTTTTCCATTTAAAAATCATTAAGAAAGTGATTGTTTTAGACAAAGTATATTTTGATCTGAAAACAAAAATAGTATAGAAAACATTTCTATGGAAAGTTAGGGGCCGTCCATAATCACGTGATGTTTTTTAGCATCTTTTTAGACCCCCCCTCCCCCCTGGTGATACGTGGTGAGTTTTTAGACTACGCCTTACCCCCTACCCAAAATCACGTGTATTTTTCGGTACTAAATATTATCTTTAAATATGGGTATAATGTAATTTAATTCTGGAAAATTAAGCACCGTGATAAAAATTTCTAGACAGACATTAAGGTTGTAGGTTGTTTCTGACTGCCTGAAGCCGTTTCGAACCTTGAGAAGAGTTAAAAACAACATAACAACAACAGTCCGACGTTTGGGAATTACAAATACACGTGATATCTCAGTACACCCCCCCATCCCCCTTGTGATATTTCGTGATTTTTTCTGAACCCCCTCCCCCCCTTTGAGCCTCACGTGATTAATGGATGAACCCTTAATAATAATAATATCTGGGACAAATCACACACGATTATCTGGCCCCAAACTAGGATGGAAAGTTAATGTGTTGAAATATGTTATTCAAACCTAACCAAGATCTATAAGATTCTCATGTAATTTATCTGTATACGAGTAGTTATGTAATATTTCTAGTATTGTAGGAAATAAAATGCCAAAATTTTGCAAATTTTTCTCTTTTTATTTGACAAAAGGAATTAATTCATTTTTTATTATTTCCGTTTCTTATTTATAATACATTGTAGTTATAAAGTAATTATGCTATCTATCTATATTTATATTGGATATTTTTCTATATAATACAAAACATATTTACAAAAATTCATTTTTTAATCATCCCGTAAAGACCCATTCTAGAAAAAATATATAAGTAGGTAGAATGTAGATTTCAATTAATTTAAAAAAAGTTTTTCCAAATTAATTGTACTGTTTAAAAGATCATGAAAAACGTAGCAGATTATTAAGTTTACATAACAAAGTTTTTGTATTTAAAACACAACTCTCGTTTAAAACAATAAATATAAAAAAAAATGTGATTCAAAGGAAAAACTTAAAATTATTTATCACAACAGACTGGTTTGTGTTTCCGTTTATTTTTGTTGAGTTAAATTAAAAAATAATCTATATAAATAATTTTTTTGTTGTATTAAAGCTTAAAATATAAATTGAATACGATTTTATTTAGTACAAACTTAGGCAGATCTGTCTGAATTTTTACACTATCCTTTCTAAATTCAAAAGTTTTATTCCATGAATCTATGAAAAATAAATGAAAGACAGACATTTGACAGTGAACAGTCAACAAGTCAAAATAAAACTATTTTAATTTTTCATGGAAACGAAATCGGGAAATGCAGGAAAAAACAAAAAAGAAACAGTCGAATGAAAATAAATAAAAAAATTGCTAGCATGGCAGGTGGTAAAAAATGCAACAATAATTATATCGTCGCCTCTTTTTGACTTGGTGACTGTCCAAATAACATTAAAATAATAATAATAAAAAAAAATGTGTTGATCTAGGAACCATATCTTAGTTCTTGTGCAAACTTACTGAAAAAAATTAGTAGCTATTGAAACTAGCACAAAATCAAATACCAACGTGTCCCATGCATGTTTGTGGAAAATAAAGTTCTTTGACACAGATTTATTTAAATCTCTTAAGACATTTTAGCTCAGGACTGTACCGATTTGTCAAGTTCCGATAGTTACCAATTTTGACATTTACATTTTTAATTAGTTTTAACATTGTATCATCTCATCTGAATCCACTGTTAACATGTACAATACCCTCTTTTAAACATTTAATCCGTAATCGTAATTTTATTATAAAAAATGTACATTGATTTTATTTTTATTCTATTTAAATAGTTTCTCTTACAAACAAGGTTGGTTGTGCCGATACAATTAACATAGAAGGGGTAACGCGCCATTTTGTCGCATCCGCCATTTTGAATTTGCAGTTTCCCGCCATTTTATATTATACTGACACTTACATTGAAATTATTGACATTTACTGTCACTTAGTCCGATGGCTGTTAAACTGCAGGCCAAACCCTGTTGACAAAGAAATTTTTTGAATTAATATTTTTAATAAAAATTTCATGCTTTTTAATGTAAGCGGGTGGCTTATTTTTCAAAATGGCTAACACAAGATGGCGTTTACAGTTATCGAATACTGAACATCAAATACTGTCTGAGATTATTGATCAGTATCCAGAGCAGTCTTTTTTTTAATCTGTAACTTTTTATTTTTCTTTTTTGTTAACAGGCGGCAGTAGTTAGTAAAAATTTTCATCGGCAGTGTTACGGACAATGTTAAAAAAATTGCTACTAAGACTAATGCTATCCAGTCTTCAGCTGTCAGGGCCATTTGAACCGGTATAGGGGTTCCGTAGGCCCATCCGATGGAACAAAGAGAGACCATTGTCGCTGAAATAATAAAATTACCCCTAAATAAATGAAAGTAATACATATAATAAAAATCTTCTTGGTTCAACGTTCATTTAAGCAAAAAATTGAATATGTTGATGTGTTCTATTGCAACCAGAAGATTTTTTTGAGGTATCTAGATACTGGATTGTTTTGATTATTAGGTTAGGTTAGATTTAACGCAAGAGTTCATCAAGTCATCAATCAATCACTTACTTAAAAATACGAGGTTGGCATCAGCTTCGTACTAGCGTAAGTTACGTTTCAGTATTTGTCGATAACTTACTTCGAAAGTACCAGGTTGGCATCACTTGAGTAGCGTCAGTACTGAGCACATAGGGTGAGCATCAAGAGCAAACTAGTAAATGTTAATATCCTTAAGGTAGTTCCATTATTTAAAGATTACTTACATCAAGTCTCGGATTTCCATCAGTTTGGTAGTGTGAGTTAGACCCAAGAGCAACCTAATATTAATATCCTTAAGGCAGTCCCATTATTTAAAGGTAACTTACGGAAAAAGTCCCTGATTGTCATCAGTTTTGTAGCGTCGGTACCGGACTCATAGGTGAGTATCCAAGAAAAACCTAGAGAAATGTTAATGTCCTTAAGGCAGTCCCACAATTACAAGGTAACTTACGTCAAAAGTCCAGGGTTGGCATCAGTTTGGTACCACGAGTACTGGGGCACGTAGGGAGGGTGCTGTGGCGCCCCCTGGTGGTGCAATGCGTGTGCGGCGTGCGCGCCCTTCATGTCCCAAGGGCCGGGAGGCGCGCCCTGTGACAAAAGAAAGAGATTTGTTATACCTAAAAACAATATCGTCACAGCCTAAACTTGTTAAGACAGAAAACTTGGAAATTGGAACATATGTTCTTAAGGATGTTTAAACGAGCATTAATAAAGTATTTTTCAAATATCAGGCGCCAATAGGGAGATATGGGAGCCGAAAGATCCATCCAAAACGTGGTGATGCAGTACTGTCACTATCATTCCACTTTCACTATGTGTTTTTTTGACATCATAATAATTTCGTTAACATCCAATACAAAATGTTCCCACGGCTGGGGCACAGGTCTCTTCCCTGCCTCGAAAAGATTAGGCCATACTCCACACACGGAGGCCAAGTCTGAATTGATGAATATTATGAGCTAGTGACCAATCCAAGTGTTAGGAGTTTTCAAGCTGTCTACAAGGCATTTGACATCGCTTAAGACGCATGCCGCAATAAGCACGACCGCTTCATCATATTCGATTCGTCATCATCAGCCAAGAGACGTCCACTACTAGACAAAGGCCTCCTCCCGTATTCGCAAAGTTTTATTGAAATCTAACATCCCCCGTTTTACCTATATTGCCTACGTTTTAGTGATATTAACTCGTGAGTTAATCCAACTAAATGGTGGGAGCGGCCGTCACACCTCTAGAGTGCATGATGTACAGTCGGCACCCGTTGTTTACTGTCCACGAGCAGTTTACGCCTAACCCTTTATCTAATGTATATAGTTCTTGCAAGCCTGATTGCTGTTTGAGAGCTGCTCTAAAGAGAACTAAAGACAGAAATGCGTGATGCATATTGCAAAAAGATAAGTCTTGGAAAACTTAAAGGTGGATAAATAAGACATTCAGAAATTTTAAAAATTACTGGTCAAGTGAAAAAAGGATTACCTTGTTACTGTACACTAAAGGAATAGGGTTCATTTTGACTTGGATATCTATCGGGTTTCTCTTTTTTCATCGGGAAATATTTAACAAAATAATTAAATAAAAATATTATGAAAATATTTATTTGAAAGGTAGGTAACTGTGTACACTTTTCGAAGATCACTCTTTTGTCTACCTAATACGACGAGGTTCCTACGACTCGGAACTCTACCGTTTACATTGCACGTACGAGCACATGCGATCACTTAACTAAGGAACACGATTGTACATATGTTATAAATAAATAATAGCTGTCACGAAACCGCTAAAAGAATGAAATGTAAAACGTACGTTCGAAGTAAAAACAAATAAATTAAAATGGTTGAATTAGTGAAACCCTTTTATTGAATTACTCCAAGTTCACTGTGGCTTAATGCTGTAATTGCTACTAAAGATAACGAAGGCAATAACTTACATTACCTTGGAACAATTAACACACATTAAATCACAAGACTTTTTCGACGCCATTCTAAGCAGATTTAAATAAAAAACTACAAATTAAGAAACACAAAAGTAATATTTAAAAACAAAAACACTTGTACGAAAATGATCATTGAAATGACAATTTGTGAAAGTTCGTGGAATCAGAAAAAGATCAGCTACATCTCCCTCTATTTCTAATCAAAATCAAAAATTGCTATTATATATTCTATTATACAGGGTGTAAGGGACAGGTTTCCGAAAACTTTAAGGGCTTGCTCAGTAGATGAAACAAAACAAGTTTCCACAAGATTTTTTTTCAGGAAACGAAAAAAAAAATCGGCTTCTCCATACAAACTGTCCAATCAAGTTTTTAATTTTGTATGGAGAAGCCGATTTTTTTTTTCGTTTCCTGAAAAAAATTCTTGTGGAAAGTTGTTCAGTTTCGTCTACTGAGCAAGCCCTTAAAGTTTTCGGAAACCTGTCCCTTACACCCTGTATATTATATTATGCAATGCAGCTGAGATGAGAATGCTAAGATGGATGTGTGGAGTGACAAGAATGGACAAAATAAGGAATAAGTATATAAGAGGAAGCCTGAAAGTAGCGCCAGTGACAGAAAAGTTGCAAAGTAATCGTTTGTCATGGTATGGGCATGTTATGAGGAGGGACGAAAGTCATGTGGCTAGGAGAGTATTGAATATGAAAGTGGATGGATTAGTGGGAAGAGGAAGGCCAAGGAAGAGATGGCTGGATTGTGTGAAGAATGATATGAGTATGAAAGGAGTGAGCACTGAGATGACGGCAAGAAGAGAGGAATGGAAGAAGAAGACATGTTGCGCCGACCCCAAATAATTGGGAACAGGGCAGGAAGATGATGATTATATTATGCAAATGGATGTTAAATTTGTTTTGTTTCACGAGCAGAGACCAGAAGATGCAGGCCTCCCACTCGGTGGACTGATGACCTGGTGAAGGTTGCGGGCAGCGCAGGACCGGTTGGTGTGGAAATCCTTGGGGGAGACCTTTGTCCAGGAGCGGACGTCTATTGGCTGATGATGTTGATGCAGACAGCTATCGCATTGTGTCACACGATATATATAGGGTGACTTTAAATTAATTCTTGATACGAAAGGCTATGCATGTACTCATGATAACAAACAACTTTCCCTAAGGAACCCATAGTCAAATCGCAAAAAAAAATTAAGACTCTTCATACTAATTTGACCGGTCAGTTGATTGATTTGTATGGAGAGTCCAAATTTTTTTTTGCGATTTGATTGTGGGTTCCTTAGGGAAAGTTGTTTGTTATCATTTCGTATCAAGAACTGATTTAAAGTCACCTACATAAGACACGATAAGAAGTAAGTATAACAAATAGCAGGAGATACTTACGTATCCGACCCTGGGGTCCCATGACTGCTGGTGCGGGGGCTTCACGTCGCACGAGGAGCCGTCCGGCGACCGGCCCGCGTTCGGCTGCAACCAACAACACTGTTTAGCATGATTATTTCATATCGAGATCACAATTATTTTTAGAGTGTTTTTATCTGCTTTTGGTAAGCCCCTGGTATTATCTCATCTGGTGGTAAGTCTTGATGTGTTGATGATGCCGAAGATGGAAGTGGGCTTACCAAGATTCCCCGTTCCTCAGTTATTGTTTTTTTGCTCCGATTGAATTGGTTCCTTAGAGAAAGTTGTTCAGTTTCGTGAGCAAAAAACACGGTTCAAATTTTGTCCGCGATTTCAATTTCACCCTGTATAGGATGACAGGCCAGGGTTTCTAGTCAATAATCTGAACAACTTTCCCCAAACTAGAAAATCGGCTATTTTAAATCAAATCAAATATTAAATAAAAAATATTAAATTTGTTCGAAGTAGGTAGGTAGCAAACTTTCAACTGCAAACTTTTGTCTGTTTCGTATTTCGTAGGAGCTTCGTGCTCCTACCACTTGGAACTCGTATACCCGCCATTTCAGGCTTTCACACTGAAATATCTACTTCTAATACCCAAGTATATGCATATTTTTTTACGTTTCGGGATTTAACACTTAAAGACCTCTAAATATGCCAATAGTTTCTCTTACATATCCGACCTTTACATCCCAGCTCTGCGGCGGTGGTTGCTTCACATCCCATGGCGTCGTCGTAGGCGACAGCCCGGGTGACAGCTCGCTGACAGGCGTCGAGCTCGGCGTGGGCGAGTGCGCCTGCGTCGGCCCACCTCCCTGGTACGCTGAGGGCGAGTGCTGGGACCCGCTGGAGCTACCGCCGCCACCTGGTGGAGGAAATGAGAATTATTTTAATGTAGCTTTACCTTTTTTTGGGTTGAGTGTTAGTGGCATTTGCCTCGATTGTTTCTGTGCTTCGCGGATAAGTTAAGCCGTTGGTGCCGGCTGCAATAATATCACTAGTAGTAAGTATACTTTGCGGCCTTCTTATAAAGCCAGAATTGTTATACCATGTCAGGAGGTTGTATTGTATGTAGGAGGTTCCATGCCTGAACACATTATTTTGATATCAAGAGCTTGTCAAAGGACTCGCATAGGTACATCTACAGTGTGTAACAAAATTGGTGTAGGACCCGTTAATTGGGGATTCTACTCATCGTACTGAACAACTTTTCAAATCGCAAAAAAATGTGAACTCTCCTTACAAATATGGCAAAAATGGCAAAACAGATGATCAATTTGTATGGAGAGTCCAAAAATTTTTTTGCGATTTGAGCAAAGTCGTAGAACAAAAGTTGTTCAGTACAATGAGTAAAACCCCCAGTTAACGGGTCCTACACGAATTTTGTTCACCCTTTATAAGTGTTGTAAAGCCTAACTTACCACCATGTAAAAGTTGGTTATTGCTGGGCGGAGAGCCAGGCGGTAGACCAAGGCTGGGCGGAGGCGCGCCCACCTGGGCAGCCTTCATCATCTTCTTGTACTTGCTACGCCGGTTTTGGAACCAGATCTTGACCTACCAACAAAAAAAATGCTGTTAAAATCATATACATTTTTCTATGACATGAATCTATATAGTCCCCACTGCAGGGGCACAGGTCTCTTCCCATATTCCAATTCAATTCAATTTATATGAAATAAAAATAAAGACAAAATAAAAATACATCGGGAAGGTTAGGCCATACACACACGGGGGCCAAGTCCGGATTGGTGGAGGTTGCGGGGCTAGTGGCCTTTTTTAAATTAATTTTATACAAGAAAGTTGCGGGAAGTCGCTGGATGCGGGCAGCGCAAGTCCAGCAGTGGAAGTTAATGTGGTTAATGTTGATAATGATATACAAGAAATTTAAAATTTTCTTTGTTTTACTATAAAATTTATATGGGACCACTATACCCTTTTAAACAAAAAAAGAATTTTCCAAATCGGTTCAGGCTTCTGCGAGTAATCGGTGAACATACATTAAAAAAAAAAAGATTCCGACAAATTGAGAACCTCCTCCTTTTTTTTGAAGTCGGTTAAAAAGTAGACTATGTAACCGATGTCGATACTGCAATACTTATACTGCAATATATCAAACCGATTATAAGTTGAAATTAACTTTAAATACGGCCGGTTGGTTTCTTAAAAAAACATAAATCTCCTCAACGATTCTTTACTAAAAATCTTATATTTTTATTTTTAAATTAAAATGTAAAGGTTCTGTGCCATAACACTTTTTGTTTTACCTACAAAAAAATTACAACATTACAATGTATCGTTCAGTTCCGACAAATACAGAATACTGTACCCTCTGGTTATGGATCAGTACATAGGCGCTATATAGGGGTGAGGGTGAGGATGGGGGCGGACCCCGCGCCCGTTGGTGCACCGTTACACTAGTGCTGGGGTGTAGTCGATAAAAATATATCGATGATATTTTCATATTATTTTTTATAATTTGTTACGTTTCCCAAGTTATCTTCATTGACCAATGAAATGCAAAATTAACAAATATTTTATTATAAGTAGTAAAAATATTGGAAATCTATAGTTGTGTTGATCTGAAAAAAGTTTATTTAATTTGAAAGAAATGATAAGTTTAACTAAGATAAGCACGAAATTATTAGATTACGAAAAATTTTATGATTTATTTTGTTGTTGCTTACTTAGCAATCATATAAGCGTAATGATTACATTAGAATTAAGTACACGTAGTCCATGATTCAATTACGTTCATAAAGATTTAAACATGATGTCAAATCAATTAACGAATTAAAAGTAATTGAATCAGTTTTACAAACTGTAACTTTGTAAACACTTGCATGACAAGACCTTATTATTGGTAATTGGATGCAATATGTCATAATCGATGTAATTAGAGTTGTAAACTGGTTTAAATAAGATGATGTTTTGTGGAAATTGATTAACTATTTTGCCGATGTACGTAGGTAATATACACATGGAGCTTGTTGATTTTTTTTATTTATTTCTTAAGAAAGTTACAAAAGTTTTACGTTTTATATTTTATCGCCAAACTGTGTAACAATTAAGAATATTGTTGTTTATATATAGATAGGTGAGAGCGTTTTTTATTTATATATTTTCATATATTGAAAGCCTAGAAAAGTTAAGCATGCATTAAAAATGGCATGAACAATGAAAAGTAACAGAAATACGTGTAAAACAATTGAGATGTCTATTTTCTGCCTGCCAAACTAATTAACATCAAAACGTAAGATTTTATTCCGTTTTTAATTCACATTTATTGATCGTCCTCGGGCGTCCACCAAATTCCATCATCGTGGTTTTATTACTATCACATATTTTATCGATATCGAAATTTATACGTATCATCTCTACTCCCCCACACCTCTATTAGCCGGGTCACGGGGCGCGATTTAACCTCTGTACCTAACTTATTGTTATGGCATTCGGTTCATTTAAGCAAAGTTTATTTTAATAAGGATGTTTATGTATATCTTTAACTTTTTTTTTTTATCTCAATAGTTTATAGAAAAGAGTTACATTGTTCGTAAAACAGATCGAAATGTTAATTAACATTTCTAAAGCGAATTTTGGTTCGAAATATGTATTTATTTATAATTATTAAAGGGTCAACCTTTATGTAAACGTTTCCTACTTTGTCCACACTGTATTTTAGATGAACAAATAAGATATAAAAATAATATTTTTTTTGGTCAAATTCACAATAGCGAGAGATTGGACACGGTCCGAAGCTTTAAATAATCGTTGGGTAGGATTTGTCATTGTATGTTTTTCAGCGTGCGTCATACCTATGGAATGTTTTCAAAGATTATTTTCATATGAATAACATAAAAAAGTTACTTTACCTCCGTGAAGCATTCACAAAAATAAAAAATAAACTCTTAAACCCAGACGTTTCATTTTTAAAAAAGATTTAAAAATACGCCGAATTTTATATATTGAAGTGTATTTTTTTTAGTTTTAAAAATACATTGTTGTATCCTGGAATATTTTTTGAATTAATAATAATGCGAAAAACGGCAAATTGTAAATGAAAAAGGCATATAAAATTGAAGAACAGTTTCTAATGAAACGTTTTACAATTACAATTACCATTTACAATTCGAGCGAAAGAACTTTACCTACCCATACTGTCAATTTGTCAAAGAATATTTTACAGTCGAATCGCGATTTTTAGGGACTCAGTTTATTTTGCCCCACTTCTATAGGTACCTTGGGGAAAATTGGTCAGTTTCCTGAGCACACCATTCGCCGCTTTTCGGCCACCCTGTAGATATAATGTTGAAACAACATACCGACGGCATATGGCATAGTGCGACCACAATGAAATTATTTCCTTTTCGAAAATATTTCCTTCTGTATTGAAATATCGCCATGCACATTTTTTTGTTGCGGTATATCGTAGGTATTTGGGTCGCTTAGCGGCTTCCAAGGTTTTGTGAAGAAGGAATATATTTTTTTAAATTGTGACGAAATGAGTATGATACTTGGTTTGAGTTTCGAAATACTAAATACAGTATAACGATCTAGATTAGAGGATTCGTAAAATTTTGTTTAAATATTTATTGCGAGTAAAAAATACATGTGTCAATAGACTGTTATTTTATGCTATATTACAGCAAATATAATTTTAAAAAAGTATAAAAACATTTTCACTGTTAATTGTTTATGAAATTGTGGGTCAAATAGGTATGCGCTAGTTAGCTCAGAGAAAGCTTAATAAATAAGTTAGTAAAATGTTTCATGTTGAACATGTGTTTGTATTGGAATGAAATAATTTCAACAATCAACTAACCAGTTTAATTAAATGATAAAAACCAACTGAATAAAATATATCCTATGTTAAAATGGGGACAAATTTAACGGACTTTAAAATGTATGAAGCTGTTTTGAAAATGATATAAATACACTTCTCGAAAAACATAACACTCGACTTGTCAGTTAAGTAAAAATAGAAATAAATTATGACAAGATTTACTGAATCGGACAAAAAAGACATTATATCACGCAAGAACAAGAAACAGAAGCACAAAATAAATCTATCTCGCCTTATACCGCTGCTTCCCACAGCTTGAAGGGTTTCGTCAAGCCATCGCAAGTAAGTCGGTATGCAATACCATCCATGCCTATCCTCTGCACAGGTTATATATATGAATGTACTTATATAGGTATATACGCAATGTTATATACGCCCGGACCTTAGCGGCGAGTACAAAGGAATAACTGGCGTATACCGCATAGCACCAAGAAACTTCGTGCGCTCAAGTATACAGCTATTTCATCACTTGGGATAGGTTTACGCATAATGCGTTAAGTAAGAATTGATGTTAGTATGTCTGAATGGGTCTATTCTTTATTTGAATGTCGCGATTTGATGGTCGTTAATTTAATCGGAGATATAGAGACATTTTGTTTGTAATATATTATTGAGTTTTATTAAGAATGCATTTTTGATATTATAAATAAATAAATAATATCCAGAACAAATCGCACACGGTTACTTGGTCTTAAACTATATCTTACATCTTATGGTACGTGAACTAGAGATTGATATACATTGATATATCTCAATCTATCTCACGTAATTCGTCCTCATCGTTAGATTTTTTTACACCAAAGGTATTTCAATCTCAGTCAAAAGATTAATAAAAAATACTTTTCTAAAGCAATGCATTCTATAAATAAGAGAGCACCAGTGGGTAATTTTCTTTATTATGTACATACATCCGGCTCCAGATACAAGCTATGATTAATTGTTGTCATCTATTGTTACTTCATTTGAGACTTAACTTTTTATGTGATAGGTGGCAAAAGAGCAGAAGGATCATCTAATGGTAAGCGATTACTGCCGCCCATAGACACCCGCAACACAAGAGGAGTCACAAGTGCGTTGCCGACCTTTTTAATTATACTTATTTTTACTTTAATTTGTGTTAATTGTGGGTAAAAAAAATCTTTATCAGTCTCTGCGGTAGACCTTTTCCAGTTGCAAAATGTAGCTATTTCTTTAATTTTTGTGCATTTTTTACTGCAACATTCACAAAAGTTTTGTCGTAGAAGTCACAAAGAAACTAACAAGAATCAGCTGATTAATTACAGGTTAAAATCATAACTCTCCTTTTGACTTCGCCGTAGTCGGGTAAAAATTAGATTTTTTTTACATCTAATGATTGATTCTTGGAATACGTTGGTAAATTGTATGACTAGGGTCCCCTTTTTTCAGGTAGATAATGCAAAAATAACATACCTCTACATTATGCAAAAAATTGCGACTACACTGGAACTCAAATCATTAGAAAATCTCCTAAATATCGTAAAAGAACTGACGTACCTATCTATCTCTGAACTCAATGACTCAATTTGTGAATGAATGAGTTTCGCAGTCGCATAGAATATAAATTGAAAATTCGAAAAGAAAAAAAGATTTTATTAATATTAATGGGCTGACGAATAGCGCATGACGCGCTTCGTGCTTGTTTAAAAAAAAACGGTAGCTGGTTGGTACTAACTGCGTGCCAGTGGAGACTTCTTGGGACACTGGATGAGGTTGAGACGTGGAGGTTTTTTTTTAGAGTAGTTACCTCTTATCAAATAATTCCGTTAAAAAGCGTGGTAAAAATCAATTAGGAAAAAGTAAAGTAACCTAGGTAAAAATTGACAGCAACTGATCATTCATTTTGGAAATATTGTATGGAAATTCGAATATTTTTTGGTATTATTGTATAGGTTCCTTGCGGAGGTTGTTCAGTATCATAAAATATATTTATTGTTCCGTTTATTGTGGACGAATGTCACCCTGTATACTGTAAGTACCTAAATCCTATTATGTTGAAAATGTAACATAATTTATGTATTAAATATATTTTTAGAAAACGCATAGGTATTTTAATTTGATGCATATATCTGGAGGCTTGACAGAAATTACCGTCGTTCTTCATCGATATGCTAATAAGACTGCATAAATGCATATTTAATAATGAGATTGCACATTGATAAAGAAAACTGTATCAATGCTGCACTTGTTTTATGTATATTGTATGGTAATTAACATTATATTTCTTATTTCTTTCAACATACGGTTATAAAGTAATTTCATTTGACGAATATATGGCTCGGACGAAGGATGTTTTATCTATGTATGTGTGTAATTTATGGAAAATATATTACAATTTATGAATTGCAGATGCTTCTAAAATAAAAACAAATTGATCATCTTGACATGTTGTGACACAGTCTTCTTTAATATACTTGATTTTTAGAAGGAATGCCTAATTGTCTGATCTAGAAAAAGCAGATTTTTGACTCTTAAACTTTTAATTTATAGATAATTTAAATGAATCATATAATGACAGAAATGACAGCGACAATAAAACTTGGAAAGGGATCTCAATGAAACACTAAGAAATCTCAATCAATGGAAATATTTAGTTTTATGGATTTCACGACGTAAAAACGACAAATAAATATTATATTTTTATTATTTTTTTGTCATTACTAGATATTAGAGCCGGAGGATACCATATATATTTTATCATTGACAAAGCGTAGTGTTTTATAAATTTTTGTTAGATGTTAATAGTAGTAACATAACGACTCTGATATTTTTATTTTAATAAAAAACAAAAAATACAATATTTTTGCGATAAACATTAAAATATTTTAATTACAATCGGCTCCATTTATTTCGTTAACCTTTTGGCACAAATACGTCGTGTGGACATCGGGACACGTCGGTCATCCGCGCCTGTCCTCGCATTTGTCGTTTCGAGATTTATCTTAAATATAACTTCTTTTTCAATTATTTTTTATGCAAATATTAAGCCCGTATTATCAAATAAAAACTTTTTATTTTATTTTTATTGAATTGAATTTAAAACCACGCTAGACAAAATTTCAAGTATAAAAAAAATGCAAATCAAGAGATATTTTTAACAATTCAGTAAGTGAAATAAATACATATTTAATGCTCTTTAGGTCTGATGACGCAAGTTCTTTGCATTAAGTTGGCTTTACTTTTTAATTTCTGCTACTCCAAAAAATATGAAAAAAATATTATTTAAATTAAAATACCTCGATAAGTAAAAGGTTTAAACATATTTGCTTATAATAGACCTTTTTTTACATAAGCTTGAAACAAGATAAGAGTATAGTTGTAATATAAATCAAGAGTCCTAGCTCCTAATGAACTAAGCCCATAATGGCGTCAACGCCACTCCATTGATTGCTAATCAATTTTACGGTGCATCGATATCGGTAGTTCATTACGTTTTATAGTGTCGCGCGCATCTCTAATCACTGCACTTTAGTAATAAGATCATAAATAAGTCACTTTCACTTAAGTATACAGGATTATGAGTCAATTTGTAGTGATGTTATTGCAAAGATGGCCGTGTGAACCAGTGGCATAGTGTTAGCATTCTGCCTTTTAGGTTAAGGGTCGTGGGTTCAAACAACCACGGGATTGTTTTCTCTATTTTTGGTTGCTTAAAAACGTAGGTGATGTGTTTAAATATTATAAAAACTATTAACAGGTATCCAGTCACTCGATTAACAATTGGGTCTCGTTGATCGTAGGTAGGTTTTCCAGGAATATTTATTTCTGTATTTATTTAGCTGTATTTATTTAGTAGTCCAAAGGCACCGAGGTAATTTCACCTGTTACAATTCCATCAAAAACGAATTAATAAGCCGAGGTTTGAGTGCAAAACTCAATTTCACTTTCACTTTATCAGCAGCTGCAGTGATAAAGTACGCACTGATTGATTGACGGAACCGTTTTCTGTTCCTTTCTCGTGAAATAAAAGTGAAAATTTGCCACTCAGTAGCTAAGAGTTTAAAATTATGAAATATAACAAAAAAATTCAATTTACTTAGTTTTAGATAAGACAAGATAAGATAATATTTATTGTCAAAACTGGGTAAAATAGTTGTTACAATTTTTTAGTATCATCAGTTTACCCTTTTCGGTTTTCCAAATTAATTAATAATTAATTAATTTTAAATTGGCACGTAAAACACCTATGTTTATTAACATGATTAATATAATCAAATCTAGAAGTTACACACGAGGTTACACTTAAAAACATTACAAACTATACAGTTAATGCTAGGTCAAGAGATGATAATATATAATGTCATGTCTGTAAATAAAAATAAAAAGAATAAAAAAAGAAAGGATTCAAAATAGATAAAAGCAGTTTGTAATTAATAGCTAATTCAAATTTTTACTATGTAGTTTAAAAAATAAAATAAAAAGGAAGATGCCTGATAGAACAGTTTCACTATCCACCTTCATTATCTGATCAGTCAGTCATACCAAATTACTGAATTTTGTAAAGTTTCAAACCGATACGATAATTAGACTTCCAAGATTTGTTTACATACTTACATATGTAGTTAGTTACAGGTGAAGCTAATAAAAGGGTATTAAAAATCGTAGAGATATAATACGAATTAATTTACACTTAATTCAAATATAAAATCAGTTTACACCTGTACTACAACGGCATCAGCTGACCAATTAAAATTCTACATCCTATACCAAAAACAAAACGAACATCCTGTGAAGCCGGTTCTTTTTGCATGGTAGCCAAGTCAGGGTAGAGAAAGCGCTCAAAGTTCTCCTGAAATGTCTTTATCCTCGCCGCCGTTTACGAGAGCACACGAGAATATGTCTCCTTTTTGTCCGACAACGGGAGTCGATAGTTTTTTTATCGATATGTTTAGAATAACGGTGGGAACGTCACAATGGTTTTTGTGAAGTATGTGCTTTTATGACATCAAATGTTTTCAGGTATTTTTAAATTTAAAAACAATAAAAAAAAGTGTGAATTTTACTTTATTTGAATATTTAAAAGGGTTATCTAAAAGGGTTCTGTAAATTCGCGGTATGAAAGCACAAGATCGAAATTATTTGAAATATAGATTGGGCATAGATTTTTTGGAAGTTTTTTTATTATTTTATGAGCAGAAACTAAAATATGTATAAGTATTTTAAAGTTTTACAGCAGTACTTTCTATTTTTGAATTATTTCATAAGTGTTACGATCATGAAAACGAACGTCTCTTATTTACGTCAACTTTTTTAATGAGTCTATATACGTATATAAAATCTCAATCACTCTCGATTCATCTATGGAATCTGAATACTTTATGGCCTGAACATGTTCATAAATAAATCATAATGAATAAGTTATTTTTATACAAAAAAATCTAAAGCTCCGCCAAGGTGTCTGTGTAATGAATAATTCATCTCGCGAGCTTGTCAACTGATATATTGTTATTTATAAATATGTCAAAAGTTTTTCGGGATTGTGTTGTGATGACTTCTAAAGTATATCTTGTGTAAGATTTGGGCAGTCAGATTCTCGTTAAAATAATTTGGATATTTCATATTTTTACTCAACTGCCTCGGGCGGGGTAATTGTTTTCATGTCTGTCTTTAATTGTTAACGCCTGTACTAGAAACGGCTTGATTGATTTTTCAGTGTAACTAAGTATCATTAATAATAAGTAAAATAGTTGCGATTAAGTTTTTTAAATGTTGTACCAATTAATACATTTTTTTATTGTTTGCTGTGTCAAAGCAAAACAGAATCAGTAGCAAAGGTTTTAAAACTAAATGAAACGAAGACTGTCCCCATATTACTTCTAACCCAATACAAAAAATACTACAATGATTGCTAAAACATCCCAATCTTTTTGTACCCAAAAGTACAACAAATCTTCGACAAGCAGTTTCCTCACATAAACTAATTACATAATAACAATTTCGTAATCAAATGACATAATACAAATTGATTAACAAGTAAACTGCCCTAGTCTAACAACTAGGGTTGCAATAAGCGAGTCTAATTGTAATCACAGAGGCGAATCTGGCAACCCTGCTGAGCGGGTGTTGCCATAGCGACGGGATGCTGCTAATTTTGACATATGTTCTTTGAAGGGTGACTGACAGGTCTGGTTTGAAAATTGGAGTTGAATAAAGTTAATTTGTTTTTGAAAATATGTTTACGCAACATCCATTATATTGATCAAAATCAAATCAAAAGATGTTTATTCGAGGTAGGTAGCACTGTACACTTTTCGAAGGAATTGCTTTGGACGTAACGGTTAATAAATAAAAAAGACAGTTAAAACAATAATAAAATTATGTTACCGCGGACCTTTACAGTCATATTACTCTCCCTTTTTAACCGACTTCAAAAAAGGAGGAGGTTCTCAATTCGGCTGTATGTTTCTTTTTGTATGTATGTTACGCGATTACTCCGCCAATTATGAATTGATTTTGATGATTCTTTTTTTGTTTGGTAGGTAATACTTCAGAGCTGGTCCCATATAAATTTTATCGAAATTGATTCAGCGGTTTTTGACAAAAACTTAAAGAAACAGCAAAATGGTAGCTGTAATGATTGAAGTCGGTTGTTTTTAACGTGTTCAACGTTGTCAATTATTTATTCCGTGGTTATACTAAGTAAACTATGTTAGTCATATTTTTAGTAGTAGTTTCCCGATTCACATTAATTAACTATTATCAGATTATACGATAAATCTTCAACTACACTATAACATAACACTTCTCTAACCCAAACACAAAATAGGACCAATTGTTAACCCTCTAAACCCCACGCCAATTAGCCAGGTCGGGGGTCTTATTGCAAAATAACGACGCGTGCTACCGGAACCGAAAATCGTTGTCTTGAAACCGGAGACCAAATGTACAACCCTAGTATCTTAGTTCAGATATTAATTGGAGTATTTGCGTTTCGTATGAAGCTAACAACCTATATTGTCACCGCTTTTGAGGCAATGATCTCTTCCCGTACCTTGATCAGGAAGGTTAGGACATATTTCACACTCGGGGGCCAAAGCAGAATTGGTGGAGGTTGTGGGGCTAGTGGCCAACCCCGATATCAGAAGTTAATGAGTCTCTTCCCATATCTCGGGAAGGTTAGGCTTATAATCTACATATGGGGACCAAGTCCGGATTGATGGAGGTTGTGGGGCTAGTGGCTAACCCCGGAGTTAGAAGTTTCCAAACCGCTTATGAGGCCTCTGAAACAGCTACCATCCAGTGATAGTAACCAGTACTTACGGCTTAACATGCCTTGCGAAGCATGAAAACGGTCGAGTCAAATGCCACTAACAATCAAACCTATCCAGGTTTTGACCCTGTCTGTAGTTAGTTAACCTAGCCCTTCTGCTGGTGTGTGAAAAATCTTAATAAGTGTAATGCTGCACTTACTGTAGTATACCTATACCTATACTCATGGACAAAAAAATCGACTCAAAGTTTCACGCACGACTTTTGGAAAATTAACTCAAACTAGCAAAATAAAACTAAACCAAAAGTTCAAAAACTGTGTGTTTACTGTTTATGATTTTAGTTTGATGGTTTTTTGGTTTTTGCTTTTAGTGTTTAGCAGTTTTGTAGACTGAGTTATTTTTTCAAAAGTCGAGCAACAAATCTTGAGTCGATTTTTTAGTCCACCAGTGTAATATATAATAATCTGTGGTTATACGACTGCATTTTTTAAAGAAATTGAAAAAGTAATTAGTAGTAGTGTACACTCCCATAATTATGTACACTAGTTATAATAATAATTATATAATTACTATTATTATTGTTTGATGAGTTATGTATCCACGAGTATTTTAAAAAAACAGGACTTAAAAATGTCATAATTTGTAGGAATGGCATGCATTAAACTGATGAAGGTCAATTTTTCTGAAAAAAAAAACTAAAAATACCTATATCACAAAAATGGTGGGACTTTCACTAGAAAAAAAATTGATATGTAGTAGGAAATGATTCGACCAATCCGCAGGTGAAGGATTATCTTTCACTTTCTGGACACCCTGTACATAGTTTTTTAATGTACAAAAAAGTGTTAATAAAAAAATAAGTATTCGTTGTGATATTAAAGATTTTTTGATAGGTTGAAATAAAGGAGAAGAAATTATTAAAAGTAATAAAAAGAAGAAAAATAACTGCAAACAACAAAAACATGTAACTATAAAATACAACTGAAAAATCTCAAAATAAAGTCATCACTTAAACAGCGAACGTGCATGTGCACACATAAAAAAAATATAGTCTCTTTTTTCTTTAAAAAAAGAAACATCCTATTATTTTTCGTGAGAAATGCAAGATTTGTTATTTAAGTATACATGTCTTTGTGGACGCATTGTTTTTTGTTTTGTATTTTATTTTTTTCACGCCACATTGTTTCTATCTGGCACGCAACTCAGCAATTGCGGTTTTTCTACCGAGACGGAAGTCGTCGACGCAATTATTTTCGAATTATACACAATCTTAGATTTTTGGAGTTGTCTGCTTTTGGCCGTTGGCCGTGAGAACGGAGCTGACGAAAATTGCGGGTGACATTTTTTTCGTTTGTCTGTGTGTCACGGCATGTCGAGTCGTTGTAACTGGTGATTGTGGGTAGGCAACTGAACTTTGTAGATAGTATTTAATGAGAGAATAAAATAAATTGTTTTTCACATGTGCTCAATTTGTGTGAAATGAAAATTTTGGAATAGAATGTCTCTGAAAAATTGCCGAAAAAGTATAAGTACGCCTGATATTTTCAGTTATTTAACAATTACATATTCAATTACTTAATAAACAACTCTATCCAAACTTGAAAATAAGTATTTAATCAATTCTTCTCTATGAACGTTATATTACTTTATATTTCAATGTTCGTTAAATATAACTAAATGGCTCAGTAGTTAGCGCTCCTTACTTCTGACTACTGATCTGAGGGCCGTAGGTTCGATTTCCAGTCGCCACCTAGCGAAAACTATCCAGAGTTCCAGAGTAAACATTTGTATGGTCTTTATACAGGATGTAACAGAAGTGTGTGACAATACTTCAAGGTTGGCTTTTACCCATCAAACTGAACAACTTTTGTTCTACAACTTTGTTGAAATCGCAAAATTTTTTTGGACTTTTCATACAAATCGATCAGCTGGCGAACCAAGTTTGTATGAAAAGTCCAAAAATTTTTTTGCGATTTCAACAAAGTTGCAGAACAAAAGTTGTTCAGTTTGATGGGTAAAAGCCAATCTTGAAGTATTGTCACACACTTCTGTTACACCCTGTAGATATGTATGTAGGTATTTAACCTTATGTGTACAAGCAATTATGTTAGGATCTGGTTCCTACAGCACAGGGAATCCTAATTTGAGGCCGAATGAACATGTGTGATTTGTTGTGTGACTGTACATTTATTTTAGGTAAGCTTTAAATCAGAACGAGAACCCATCAATCTAAATCGAATGACTTCATCTAATCACATTACCCAATACCTAAATAATAATAATAAATAAGTCGTGAGAAAATGCAAAATAATTACGAGTTGATTTATGCGAGCTAGAATCCTTGAAAAGTCAAGATACGCGGCTATGCCAGCGTACCGTAGTTGACAGGATATTATGAAGTTTTCCTACAAGCATTGGATTAGATGGGGCAGAATACAGAAATGATAAATGCGACTTGTTTTAGATAAGATATAGAATGCTCTATACATGATGTATTAAAAATTTATTAGCATTCTTTTTATCATACAAATTAAACAACCATGTTTATGACTTTGCTGAAAATGTTAAAAAAATTGACTTTTCAAATATTCAAATATTTATTTCGAATAAAATATGGTCAGTACAAGGTGTTAGCTTATTAATAAAGTTTCTCATGTTTAGCTAAGTCTACTAAGTTAGTCATATTGCACTTAGCATCAATCGCGATAAAATGTAGGGCATTTAGATATACATACACCTACGGACATGTGCCACGCCGCCTTCACACACATCAAGTAGTTAGATTTGCAGGTTTCCTCACGATGTTTTCCTTCACCTTTAAAACAATCATTACATTGGTCAGGATTCGAAGTCGGAAACTTTGTGTAATGTAAATAGCATGAATGAAGCATTATAAGCCCTTGTAAAAGTAATTAATTACCATAAAATTGTAACCACGAACGTTATAAAAATTAAACATTTAATTAAGTTAAGTAAACAACGTAATTATACAAATTAAAATGACTATTTAACGTTCAAATAAGGAACGCCGCAATTCAAATAGCAATAATTCAAACAAGCGTAGACTTTTCCACATCATAAACTCAAAAATCCCATACAAAATTGTAACTAATTTTGTATGTTATCAGCTAACATCAATCATGGAGAAGTACCAGGGGGGCATAGAGAACGAAGAGGTTTTTTAAGATACAATCATCGAGAATGGTTTAAGCGGCCTTGAATGTGAATCATCGCACATTAAATTAGGTACATTATGCTATGTGTAGCTAAATCTGGTAAATAAAATTGAATTTCGTGGTTTTTCTGTATAGGTTAGGGTGATTTTTTTTTATTTTTTGTCGTAATTACGTGGCGTCTGTTTTTCTCGTGAAATTGAACAACTTTCCATAAAGAACTCATGTCAGAACAAAAAAAAGACTATACAAAGTAGAATAATCAACGCGATGGGTATTTCTGTATGAAAAGTGTATTTTAGAAACGTATGGAATAAGAGCTCGTTTTGTGCATATTAAACGGACATCTTCGCCGTCAAGACCTGGAAGAAATTGCACTAAGCAATAAGGCCACGTAAATTGTATACTAAAGTATTATTTGAAATGTTACTTCTATGTATTTTATATTTGATTTGAGTCAAGTGAAAAGGTCACAATTGCCTACAACCAGTCTCTTTGCAGGACCAAGAGAAACACGTCTTAAAATAGTTGAATAGATAGCTCTTAATGCACTGAAGTTGAATTCGGATTAGCTTAAAATATCTTGCATGTAATACGATTGCATTCTCGAAACTTTCAGTTTTAGCTTAGGCATAAATTAGTCTTAAAATATCTGGAACATAGATACAGACATAAAAGATAGATCCAGAAACCTTTCTTTAAGTTTAAGTTAGCAAACAAAGGAAGAGTAACACTTCTGTAAAGATAGTAAATACTAAATAAAGGTCTAAAACCTTTTAAACCTATAAAATTGATCATTTTAAGTTTTGCTAAGAAAGAATAAGAAACCAAAAATTTCATTTTTATAAGTTTAACTTAGCAAACTCTATAAAAAGAGTTACTTTAACTTATTCAAGGATAGTATCGATACTCGAGTTTTTTAAATATTGGAAAAATACGAGTTGATGGATATACTCCTAGAACCTCAAAAAGAAAGTTTACCATAGCAAAACTTACAGAGTTAGTAACATTCATTCCAGTATCCTATCCTATTATTTGTACTATCGTACCAATAACCGGGTTAAAAGAGCCACTATTTTTTTCATCGAAACCCCAACTCTATTTACCTGCATTTGCCATCATTTTTTTTTCTTTTTCATAATTACATTTCTAGAGCGGGAATGAAATCCCACAAGCTGCGCAGTGACACGCCGCGGTCTCGGCTCACGTAGCTATGCGTGTCTCAAGATCTGTCATTACGCCGATAGCACTGAGTGTACGTGACGGTGAAACGGACAACGCTAGTGATGGGACGGTGTCGGTTATATTGGTATCGATATCGATAGTGCAAATAGAAAATATTAGTTATAAATAGTGTGAAAACGGCAAGATATTTAAATAAGTGTTAAACTGACAACGCTATTAATAAATAAAAATCGAGAAGTATCAACAACTATTAGTAGATATGATGATAGTTGTTGACACTCCTATTTTTTAAAAATTTAAGAGTGCATTTGAGTTATTAGCACACCAATATCGCAAATAATTTAAATAATGTACTTAACGAAAAAAAATTCTATGCCGACCAGGCATCTCACTTAAAATCTATTAATCCAATTCAGGCGGTTACAATGAACTGGACATACAAACATATGCCCGAAAAGTATTACCTTTTGTTTAAGTAATCGCATAAAAATAATAACGAATGAATCGTTAACAACCCATATCTTCCCCACTGCAGGGGCACGGGTCTCTTCTCATAACTCAGGAAGGTAAGGCTATACTCCGCACACGAGGGCCAAATCCGGATTGGTGGAGGTTGTGGGGCTAGTGGACAGCCTTCAAGTAATAGCGGCTTTATGTGTCTTGCAAAGCACGGAAACCTTCGAAATAAATGCCACTGAGAGTAAAAAAAACATCCAGGTTGTGACCGTATCTGTAGTCAGTTAACCTGCGTTATCAAGCCAAACACGCAAGCCGCACTGAGCCACAACCGCTTCGAACGAATGACAGAAAATACTATATTGCAAAACAGTAACATATACATAAACAATAACAAAAACTAAGTGACACAAAAGTAACATTAATAAACTAGAATCCTAATGGACAGACCATCCTAATCCCATCACTAGTCGATGCACATGCACAACCTAGCTATAGCGTTGATGTTTGTAAACATATAATTACTTGGTAGGTCGATGCATATCAACACTATGCTATGTTTATAGGTAGGTATTCATATGTAAGTACTATAATAAGTGTGTCTATATGACAGCATTCAGACGAGGCTTTTTGACGTTGAAAGTCATAGCTGGTTTTGGTTTAAGACTTCAGAGTTCAGAGTCATTGTAAAAATCAATTCTTAAGTGGGTGAACTAGGTGTCACTGTTAGTATCGAATCGTTGTATCGTCGTTTGTGGCGAAGTAACGTGAAGTCCATTAGTTTACCATTTTTACTCGTATACAGGGTGTTAAAAAAAGTTCATTTTAAGATTTTGAGGGTTTACTCAGAATCAAGTACCTATAGAATAAAGAAAAAATATTGAAAAAATCCGCTCTCCAATTTTTTTTTTTCACTTTTCCATACAATTCCTTGATTCACTACTCAGTTTTAGTATAGGAATCTAAAAAAATTGCAAAGCGGGTTTTTTCAATATTTTTCCTGTATTCTGTACTTGATTCTGAGTAACCCCTTAAAATCTCAAATGAACTTTTTTAACACTCTGTATACTTAGAGTGTAGACCTTCTTAGTAGGAAGCTGGTAGATGCAGGCAGCGGCGTTAGACCGGTCGTCGTGGAATCCTTGGAGAAGACTTTCGTTCAGCAGTAGACGTCTTTTGGCGGATGATGATGATAAAAATGATGACTTTATTCGCCGGTAAGAGACAAATGGTAGGTCCATGTTAACTTTTTTCAATTAACCGATACAGTTGATCGGAGTAAAGAAAATACCAACGTTTCATACAAAGTTAATTATCTTTATTTAGAATATGAATCTACTGTTCAGTTATTGTTATACTAATGTTAGTATGGGAAATCATTTTTTGGCTCCAATTGTATAGGTTCCTTGGCAAAATGTTGTTCAGTTTGATGAAGGGCTTCTATCATTTCCCACTTGTCGCCAAATGAAAATTCACCCAGTCAACCTACTTAGTTAAACTAAACTTAGAAACTCCCTCTATCTAACGGTTTTCTTATAACTCGATAACTATATAATATTAAATATAGGTATCCCCGTAGGAGTAGAGAACTGGTTTTGCTACTACATATTAAGATTATGAGTGATTGCTCGTTTTATTCGCAAGTAACTCTAGATACCGTGATAGAACTTATCTAGTGATTGAATTATTTTATAATAAATAAAGTTTTTTTCTTATTGATTTATTTTTGTGTTTTATGTTTGCTGCGATTCCAATATTATGTCTTCATTATCATCACTGATACCTATATAATGTCTTTAGGATTCTTCAAAAAACTTTAAAACTGTGATTTCTACAGACTCTATTCGAAACTATGTATTTTGTGTGCAATAAAGAGTATTTATCTTATCTTATCTTTGTGGGTAATGTTAAATGTCGGCAAAAAAATAGTTTTATTTTATTTCGAGATGGGGAAGGCAAAGGATCAGAGCCATAAAGTCTAGTCTGTTGAAAATTTCTGTCGAACGCCACTAACGATATTCTAGAACTGATTGGTTCTAAATAATAATAAAAAATGTGACGCGTTATTTTGCTGTACATGAAAAAAGTTTCATATCTTAACTTTGAATCTTTTTGCTGAAAACTTCAATCGCTAAACAATACAATCTAGTGGCGCTTGTAGTACCTTAGAAAAACATTCATTAGACTAATGAAGACTTCAATTAATTTAATTGTGACGTCAAAATCGCAATATAATTGACGATTGTTTACTAAACGCTCTATTATTTCACGGGTCGTTGGCTATGCAAAATTTTGCACTAAATACATGAAAACTGACACATTTGTGTACAATTATAAAGAGCAGGTTAAAAGCTGATACGAATCTGATACACGATAATGGTACTCATAGAAACAGTTTAAAGACTTATGCGTTTTTTCGTGTTAACATACGTATTACGCGTTGCTATGTTATTATTAGATTGTAATAATATGATTGAAGCAGAGTACCCTATTATCTTTTGTTCTGCTAGTCGCAAATCATATTGAAAGATTTGGAACTAGAAATATTATACTATCTAGTGTTTTGATCAATTTTTATCACGTAACTACAGTTCCGTAGCCGACTGACGAATACGTTAAGAAATATTGTTCAAGAAATGGGTTATTTCTTATTTCTCTTTCTCTATTGAAATTACAGGAAAACTTATTGCATATACATTACAAATGATATACAATTTATAATTTATATCAATTCTTTATAAGTAAAACTATTAAATAGTGACGTAATAGCTCATCATAATTCAAATATGCTTAGACCGAAATGTCGTTTTTAACATTTGATGAAAGTAACTTATAAGTTATCTACCAGATTTAATCACGTTATCACAGGGTAAAGACGGCAGTTGCCTGGTGTTATACTTAGCATCACCCGCGGTCACGTGTAGGGCATTAAGATTTACACCTAAAATGTTTGCAGCACGATCTTCGGACACATTGATACATTTGTAGATTTCCTCACGTTTTTTTTTTACCCTCAATTGGTAAGCCCTTGGCATCATCTCACCTGATGGTAAGTGATGATGATGCCGAAGATGGAAGCGGGCTTACCAAGATTCCCCAACGCAATGGGGAACTGGCTATCTTATTTTCAAGCCGGAACACATCAATGCTTTTAACATTGATGTTTGGCGGCAAGACTTAGATAAGATGGTGGTAGCTAGCCAGTTTTAGCCATGTTTTCTTTCATCTTTATACTCTTGCCCATCTCTATGAAAATGTATGTGAGTTCCGAAAAACTTACTGGGTAGTAGGTATACATTGGCCAGGATTTGAATCCGAGACCTCTGGTCACTACCGTTATCACGAAACCACAGACGCTTTTAGTGTTTTGGTGATTTTAATTTATTCTCTAATAAAAATGTTATACCTATGTTTGTTTATGATTGTATTTTATGTCTAACATCTATAACGTAAGTCATACAGTCGAAACGTGTAAATGCAATAAAAGTATGATATAATTAATTATTATAAATGCTTATAGTCGTATTAGTATAATAAATTAATAAATGCATATTATAAATACATTTATAGGTGTAGAACTAAAATTGAGTTAGAAATAAAAGTGTGTCCCAATAAAAAATGACTTATTATAAATTGACTCTCATACATAATTCAGTGCTTCTCCCTGTAATTTGTCAATGAAATAATTAGATTTTAATATTAACGTGGTTCACTAAGAAAATAACAACAAATGTCGTTGTATTTGGATAAGAATTTTCTTTATCAGATCGACTGATTTGATGATGTGTCTTGCGAGGTTTGTCGGCAGCTATTGCCCTGGATGCGTACTCCCATTTCAAAGGCCGGCAACGCACTTGTGACTCCTCCGGTGTTGCGGGTGTCTATGAGCGGCGGTGATCGCTTACCATCAGGTGATCCGTCTGCTCGTTTGCCGCCTGTTGCATTAAAAAAACGAGGCTCAGTACTTTTACTGAACTAAAAAAGTAGAGTTATTACCACGTTTTTTTTATTACACCTATTTTGTAACTTCTTTGGATTGGATTGGATGTGTTCCAGGGAGTTTCTTTGGACCCATCGTTTCTTGTCACTCCCCTAACAGTTCCAAACGGCTGAACCTCGTATTAGGTAGACAAAAAGAATGTCCTTCGAAAAGTGTACACTGCTACCTACTTCGAATAAAATATTTTCATTTTGGATTATTTTATTTAGACTTGTGCCTACATCAACCGCCGCCGTCTGTCCCTTTTGACGTGATGTAATAACCAATTATTGAGATACTATTGTAAATAAATTTGTTTGTTTGTATACTCTTTATTGTACGACAAAATTATACAACAAAAATTTATGAAAAAATACATGGATGCACAAAGGCGGGCTTATCCCTGAAAGGGATCTCTTCCAGTCAACCTTTCAAAATATAAAAGAGACATAATTAATAATAAGAGCAGAGAAACACGTACAAAATAAGAAAGAGAGACATTACTCGTATCTATAAGTAATTAATTATTTGTTTAATTTTAATACTAATCCCGGATTTCAACACATCGATTTGCCTTTTTTTATTACGAAGGCTAGGGTCATCCAGCTTTCTTTTTTCCTCGCTAACATCCTTGTTAGCTCCGAGAATGACCTCCGAGCTCGGACGCACTGCGCGGGCGCACCGTCCGTCGTACCACGAACGGACACGGTTCCGCGCGGTGCCTTTATAATTGATGTGCATAAACACGCCGACTTATACAGGGTGTTGCTTGGATTTTTTATTATGTAGGTAATTAGGTACGTATAACTGTGTTTTGCTAACGCCTTCTGAAAATGTTGAGTGTACAAGTCCCATTTGGTAGGGACGGTATTAGTAAATAGTAGTTAGTAATGTGTAAATCATCTACTTATATAAAAAAAAAAAACAGTTTGTGTTTTGATTTTAAATTGAAGGAATTACATTTTGTTATTTCATAATTGTTTTGATAAATATGTGGAAAGCAAAATACGAATATGTTTAAGATACCTACGTGTGAGTATATTTTTAAATTTAATTTATGTTATCCATAGAATACACTTTAAATAATTGATACAAAAATACATCCGTCTGCTCGTTTGCCAGCTATGCCATAAAAAAACACCTATTCTTTGATTTAAATCTCTTGGAAAATATCTACTTATTTAATTTTAATGTACATCAGAAACATTAAACTTCGTATTAAAAATATTTTGGTGTAACTATCTCAGTACTTACTGACTGTACAAAAAGAACAGAAAAATTGTTCAAAACTCCCACAATTAATCAATCATCAACGCTGAGCATCCTATACATACTTAAACACACGTACACACACACAAAGACAGACCCATCCACGCACACCAGCGCGCGCGCAGCCAACAGTGCGTAAATATATTTTGTACCGACAAAACTGTTATTTCAAAAATAATAATTGATGAGAACCGGCATTGTGTTCATCTATCCACATCCAGCAATTGTCAATGTGTAGTAGGCAGCCATTTTTTTTCCTTTTGTGACCAGCCGCACTATTATATTGCAATGGTAAATAAGTATAGGGGGAGCAAAAATTATTTTTTCCATTGACTTTCCGCCATTGACGGACGTTTGTTTCAAGGTCTGTGGAGTAGGATGTTAGGATGTTGATGTTAGTAGCCACTGGAAAATAGATTGTGGCTTCTAGTGAAATAACTAGATTATATTCCAATTGAAAACATTACGTTTTTATTTTGGTACCTAAAAATTTTCGATTGTTTTCGAATAAGGCAATAATAAAAATCAATTAGTCTTTAATTTTTGCCTATTTAATTACAGTAGTTGTAAAATTAGGATAAAAAAGTTGCCCGTTTTATAATTCAATTTCTGTACTGCACACACAAAATAGTGTAGATAGTGGCATAATGTAGGTGGTCTTGTACCTGGAAGTGAATTCTTCCACACAACTCGAAAAAAATAAATTATATTTATTTATAAGTTAGACATGTAGTGCCAATTTAAATTAATGTTAAGTTAGAGAGATTTGATCCTTATTTATTTATTTATTTACACTTTTTAGTACATAAAAAAAAAAATATAACTAGTACATAATTATGGGACTGTACAGGTAGACGGTCTTATTGCTATAAGCAATCTCTTCCAGACAACCTTATGATTGACCCTATCGATTAATGCCATAAAAGTACAGAATGTTATTTTTTCGAATTTTAACCGGTTCGGTTCCTGGGTGTGACAAGGGTATTTTCAAAAATCTTTGAATGTAGTTTTAAAATAAAGGAATGTTTCCATTGAATAAAATTTGCTATCTCCAGTATTTAGAGTAAGTACTTGCCCTCCAGGTGAGGTTACAAAATTCCACCTGTATGAGGTATATGATTATCAGCTGTAAGTAAGTGAAAAACTAGCGAAAATACTAGGTCTATGAAGTGAAATTAGAAAAGTCTGACAAACCTTCATAATTATAAGAGACATTTTATATGACATCTTTTTGCCTAGATAGCTTTTTCTTTTCAAATTACGACATTCTTGGTCAAGCATCACTTCCGCAGCGCTAATAAAACTCGGTAGCCCCTAGCAGCGATGGGTAAGTCATTAAAAACCCATAAATAAGTGGACAGTCGGTCGCCCGGCGCCCGCGCCGGTTCGACTCCCGATCGACATCTGTTGCGGATCGACAGGCGGCCCTTGTAAAAATAAATACGCGATACGCATGCGTTACGAAACTTCAAGAACTGTCAAGGTGACAGTAAAAGTTCAAAAATCGAATTGACCTTAAAAGGGATAAGTTGATTTAAAAAATCGATTATGAATTTGCGATTTTGATTGATGCGTTTGGACGTGAATGCGTGGACGCATGATCGATTTTGAATCGAATGCCGCTTCTCGATTTTAACCCGTGTGTAATTGAATCGGACGTCAACTCTGGCCTCATACGAAAGAAGGCCGCAAAATATACAGGGTGTTAAAAAAAGTGCGTTTAAGATTTCAAGGGGTTACTCAGAATTTAGAATAGAATACAGTAAAAATATTGAAAACATCCGCTCTGCACTTTTTTTTAGTTTTCCATACAAATTCTTGATCCGCTGTTCAGATTTAGTATGGGAATCTGTTTTCGTATACTTTGCGGCCTTCTTTCTTCTTCTTCTTTTATGAAGGCAGAACTGATCATATTTTGTCTTAATTTTTAATTTGTAATTGTTCGCAATTTTTATGAGTTTCTCTAAGATAAAAAAAAATCGGCTGATACTTACTATGTATAATGAGGGGGCTCTTCTCACGAAACTGAATATTTTTTTCCAAGAAACTGGCAATCAATTTGCATTTTTTTAGAATTTTCTTAAAATTGATGAGCTGGTTGGCCAATTTATTATGAGAAATCAAATGTAGTAGTTTTTTACGATTCATATACCACCATGAGAAACTTGTTAAATTTATTTCAGGGCTAGAAACCGCCATTTTAAATAGTTTCTATTAATTATTGTTAAATCTTTTACACACGAGACATAAACTCAACAATTATGCTAATGTCTTAATTACAAGAATTGCCGTGATTATGTCAGTAAACGTATCGATATCGGCTCCAATGAATTGATACTTAAGAATCGTAAAATGACGATTCTAACACATTCCTAAGCCTCATATACTCGTAAGTTGTTAATTGGAAACTGTTATTACAACGCAAGGTGTGAACCACCGGCTAGTGCTTATTACTTAGGATTATTAGAACATTTATTTAAAGGTACATATTTGTTCGTTCGATAAGAAAAATATTGAGTACCTACATACAAAAAATACTGCGTCAGTTTTTATTAAATGCATTTTCTTACTTTAATTGGACAAACAGTTTAATTTGCTATTTCAGTTTTTGAACATAAATGTTTTAGTTTTTCATGAATAAATAAGTAAAACCGTATGTTCATATACGTAGTGATGTAGATACGTTAATACAAATACATACTGACTGACTCGGTGGCTAAGTGGTTAGCGATCCTGACCTCTGATCCGAGAGACGTGGGTTCGATCCCCACACAGGGAACTTTTCTGTGATGAGCGGAATCCTAGTTTGGGGCCAGATGACCGTGTGTGATTTGTCCCAGATATTATTATTATTATACTGTAATATTAAATACAAAAAATACTGCGTCAGTTAAAAAGTGTCAGTTTTTATTAAAAGCATTTCGTCACTGTCATGTTTGGTACTAGATTATTCACTTTTTCGTTTTAGGGCTTTCAAATTGTAAATAAAAAATAAACCAGTAAATACTTTAAGTACTTACTCATTTACATGTAGCTGTTTATTTTAATATAAAAAAAAAACTGCGTCCGTTTTCATTAATATTTTTATTATTTATATTATTATTTTTTCTTGTCATAATTTTTTTTATAAGTTTTACTTTTTCGTGAATAAACAATAAAACAAGTATGTATTTATATTCTCGATATACCTACTTAATTATGAGATTCAACCAATTATCGTGTATTGCACCTTTAACCCCGCTTCCGCTAGGCGAGCTCACTGAATGTGCCAAGGTAAGGAGACTCCTTATTTATATACTTTTGCATAAAAAAAAGAATACAGATAATCAAAGATAACTTCATTTAGGTATACAGCTGTTTTAAAGATTCAATTCGATTTTTTAATAATATCTTAAAAAGCCTTTATATTAGAAAAGTAAAAAGAAAACGAATATCTTTTTTTATTTTTTTTTATATAAAGGCGGCCACAGATTATTATTTAGACAGTTTTGTGCACAGTGACGATATGACTCGATATGAGATAGGGCAGCAGGTCAACAATCAAATCTCCAGACATTATATCGATTGAAATGCAACATTTATCATACAAGATGTTTTTTAATGGCGGATTAGAACATATCCAGGCTATTATTTAGTTCCAATGTGATAACTTTTATTTTAGAAAAGTCACTTTTCGTAAGTACTTTTTAATTAAATGACAAAAGAATTTACTATCCATACAAAAATAGAAATTTCCGACGATCGATTTGTATGAAAATATAGTTTTTTTAATAGTCATAAATAGAACAAAAATTGTCACACTTGACCTCAATAATGGCTTAAATTTGTACACATCCGCCATAAAAAAAAACAACTTGTATGCTTAAAAAAAAACAATATAATTTTTCTATCCAGCTTCTGTCAATGTTTGTTCTAAGAAAACAATTTTGACATTTGTATTGCACAGGTGGGTCCGAGCAATTTTCCAAGTGAGGCCAAGTTGATATCCGGATGCGCCTAAGGCCGATGCACACTTAAGATAAAACCACCATTACCGTGTGTGTCGCCCGTGACGCCGCCATTTTAACTATTAACTATAGCAAGCATATAGCGTAATAGTGGGAAAAATATGGCGAAACACTAAAATTGGTTTCACATTTTTCCGCGGTTATATTATTTACTTTAATATTGCATAATATTTACGTGAACATTCACGGACAATCTATTTAAGTACAATTATTGTCTATGATTGTTGTTTTTTAAGCATAAACTATAGTGTAAATCTACATACCATTGCTGTTCTAGCATGCCGAAGTTACGTTGTTAAAATCAATCAGTATTTACCTATAAAAAAAAGAAAGAAAAGTAATCAGTAAATGAAAACAATAGAATTAAACTAAAAAAAAGAACGTGGCGCCAAAACAGACACCGCTATCGACCATAAATTGTAGTCCAATAAAAAAGCAATTTAGAATCATTCAAATTTGAAATAGGAACTCCTCGAAACGGTGGCATAGAGTAGAGCGGTCAGTGCGGAAAGACCCGGCACATCAAACGTTACGAAGGGGAGAAAGGTTCTTTTTGCGTTGGAGGAAATGGATCACAAAGGAGCACGCAAGCGTGACGTCATTCGGTACATCCACGTTTATTGCACAGAGACGTTGTAATTCTACCATTCGAAAGAATACGAATAAAAGTAAAAATACGCCTCTGTCAAAAAAGTTGAGAGTAGATTTAAACAATTATTTATAATAGGTAGATACTTAAGGAGATTATTTACAACTAACTGTATTGATGCAAAAAATTAAGTGTTTACTTCAATGAGAGACTGTTATTTTATTTATATTTAATTTATTTTATTTCTTTTTCGAACAACTGTTCTATCTATTCGCATTAAATAAAAATATGTGATTAATTTTTTTTAAGAAACATCACGCGAGCTTTCAAAAACTAACGTTTTGACGTTTCCGGTTCCTAAAAATTTGACGGCACCACAATCAGTAGTAATGCAATATGCTTTTTCTGCCCACAGTATTAAGATTTACAATTGTTTGATAACAGAATACGTAATTTTCTCGACGCGTTGTCTGTTTTGAAGGCGCCGTCTTATTTTGATTTGGGTTCTGTTATTTCACCTACAAAAAGTAAAACATGTCTGCGTCTGCCATGTAACTTAACAGTTGGCTACACTTTATGAAAGGTAGAACTCTAGACTTGGCATAATGAATGATCCACTCACTTTATAAGATACCAAAAAAACAAATAACATTCATAATCTTATCAGTCGTAATGTAAGTAGTTCTAATATCATTAAAAAAAAATAACAGAAAACTAGTAGCACCTCCTGGCAGAAAAACAAAACGCCTCAAAGATATTAAAAAAGAAATCTTATTTAAAAAACAAAAGCCCATGACCCCACAATATTCAAATTTAGAATTATGAATGGTCAGTCGTTTCGGGTGAGCTGTTCCGTTGCTTGTAAACTTTTTTTCTTTCCCTAACAATTCTTTTTTCAAATAGACGAATGATTGATAGAAATGTTGATGTCTTTTTTGTTAGTTACGTCATTAGTAGTTAATTACTTGTGAACTCGATCATTTGTAACCTTGTGCGTTAGTGCGTTCCGCAACCTAGGAAATGGTCTTATTGTAGATACGGCTTTTTCGCGTAACTACAATCAAAGGGACAATATTGAGTGTAGGAAGCTAACTATATAGGGTGACTTTTAATTAGTTCTTGATACGAAAGGTTGTGCATATGCTCGTAATAACAAACAACTTTCCCTAAGGAACCCATACTCAAATCTCAAAAAAAGTTTTGACCCTCCATACAAATCGGTCAACGGAACGGCCAAATTAGTATGAAGAGTCCAAAATTTCTTTTGCGATTTGACTATTGGTTCCTTAGGGAAAGTTGTTTGTTATCATGGGCACATGCATATCCTTTGGTATCAAGAACTAATTTAAAGTCACCCTATATAGAGGGTGTAGAAGAATCTCTTCTGGAAACTACAACAGTGGGTTCCACTCATGAAAATGAACAACTTTTCCCAAGGAACCCATACTGAACACCTAGTTTTTTTTAGGTATATTTAGTAAAGTCACCTACCATTTTGTTAGTCGCTAACGGTTTTTGTGTGTTCGAAATCTTTTTTTTTTAATACTTGTATGTAAGTTAATAATATAGTGCTTATAAATTGTTATATTTGAGTGCAAATTACTATTTGTAATAACTTATGAATGTATAATAGCTACTGCCTCATCCAAATCAAGTGTTTTTTGTACAATTATGATTCCATGGTCGCCATACTCAATCTTGGCGGTGCCTACTATAGTTTCGTGTATGATTTATGGTAACACCATAACAAATCGATCTATTTAATTGGTACTATTTGATTCCAATAAGTATGTATTGCTATTGCATAATGCTAAGCTACTTTAGTGCAGAACAAGTCAATTAGTAGGCCAATGAATATGATGTACGGATTCTCCATACAAAAATGGTCAATACATATAACAGAATTTATGGCGTTTAATTAAGAAAAGGCAGAACAAATGTTTTGAAAAAAATTTAAAGATTTATATGGAAGAAATTTTGTATGTAGTAGTTTTGTAGTTTGTTTAAAAAAATGTCAGAGTAAAAAAATGGTCGTACTGACTCAAATAATTGTATAGAGGGTATTGATAACGTGAATAAAGTGGGAAATAAATATAAATAAAAAAATATTATTCAAGTATTAAAACTATTTTTTCCTACTGTAGTTGGTGATACCACATGAAGATTTTTGGATTTGCCGCGTTTTCTCAGGTTACGCTTTAATTTGCCAGACTTTATCTTATCTTTGTCTCTATCTTGTTTCTCGTATGAGGTAAAAAGCAATGGCGGTGACGAAATATCTAGTACCAAACAAAAACAGTATAGCACTAACCCAGAAGCGACGTCTTGAGCAAGCCATCCGGTAAGCCAATAGAGCCAATATACCAACCAGATTAACTTGACCTCTCACCTAGTGATCCCCCTTCCAGTACTGGTCGGATCGCGGGTCAAGATACTCTGGTCGCCGGTTAACAGTAAGGCAACGTCACTTGAGCGTATTATGGGTTTAATCGGGACTTCCTACTTACGGCCCCGCGGACGGCACCGAGATTTGTTCCAATTTCAAATTTGAATGTTTGATTTTAGAATCTTTTAACTGTTTTGGCGGTTGTAGCTTATCGTGGCTTGTTCGATCGCACAAGTTAAGTGACTACAGATACGGCCATAACCTGGATGGGTTTGACTGTAAGTGGAATTTGTATAGAGACAGTTTCCGTGCCTCGCAAGGCACGTTAAGCCATCTGTGACGGTTGCTGCCTCTAGATGTTAGTTGTTAAGCCATGTCAGGACTAGAGATGGGTTTTTACGCGGGCATTTTTGAGTAAATGCCCAATAAACGTACATTTACGCCTAATAAATGCCTAAGTTTATTAGGAGTAAATGGATTGTAAAGGTAATATTGTTCGATGAATAAATGAAATGAAATGATGTGTATTGGGCATTTACTCAAAACACCCAAAAATGGCCGGACAAAAACCCATCTCTAGTAAGGACTAAAAACGTATGAAACTGGGGTTGCCCACTCCCACTAGCCTTATAATCTCCACTTATCCAGACTTGGCTATCGTGTGTAGAGTATGGCCTAACCTGACTCGGGAGAGGTATGGAATAACACCCTTGCACTAGCAGTGCGGACTCTTTGGGTTGTTAACGAACTCTTTTAGCTGATGAATACTGGCTATATAAAAGAAAACTCAATATTATTTATTTTTCTTAAACACTTCTCGTTTAAATGGTCGCAAAATTTTAGAACAGTGTCTTAAAAAAAAAAAAACTTTTTCTAGGAGTAGTAACTGTTACTGGCAACATTTTTTTTATTTTTATGACACAGCCCGCACACAGAGTTGATTAAAAAGCAATAATATCATTATCCCCGGCTGTAGATATATAAAAACGTCATTACCGGCACTATGTCACAACTGTGTAATGGAATAAAGTCGTAAGTGCCTGATATCTATTCCTGCTATTGAGGTGCTTCGATGCTCAATTTCTCTGATGTAAAGATGGGATTAAAATTGTGTGCAATACTTATTGAATTAGCCAGTGTTGCCATTCTCAAGAATTTCAAGAATTTTCAGATGAGATGATGCTAAGAGCTTATCAATTGTGGGTAAAAAAAATAAACTTTTTTAATAAAACCTCATTCAGATCAGACTGGAGTCAAACAATGTAATATGACGTCTTGCAATAAAAGCTTTTAAGCTTTTACGGTACTAATATGAAATGTATTTAAAAGTACTGAAAATATGAATTATATTAGGATCATATTATTATATTCATAAAATATATCAATATCAATTTACAAAGAAAATAAGGTAAAATCTTATTTCGCAAATCTAATCGATCAACTTATTGTTAGTATGGCACTTACAAAAACTTTCGCAAATTGTCTATGAGGTTTTTGGGGATTTTTTTTTCAGTTTCATAAAGAGAATATTCAGTTTAAATAGTTATGGATTTTTTGACAAAACCCTATAATTACTCTAATGGTACAATAAAAACAAAGTTACTTTCCTGTTATTGCGTAGGTAATAAAGATAAATCCAATTAGTCTCAAAGACGCATCGCATAATGTGACATTTAAAAAATGCAAAACGTTCAATGAAAATATGACTATTAATGAAGAATTTTTAATATTAATGCGATGTCATGTTGTGGTGGTCATTTTCATGCGCGCGCCCAGTACTGTTACGTATGATCTAGTTCAGGGGTGCTCCTGCTCAGACTTATAGTATATAGGGTGACTTTAAATTAGTTCTTGATACAAAAGGGTATGCATGTGCTCATGATAACAAACAACTTTCCCTAAGAAACCCATAGTCAAATCGCAAAAAAAATTTTGGACTCTTCATACTAATTTGGCCGGTCAGTTGCTCGATTTGTATGGAGACTCCAAAATATTTTTTGCGATTTGACTATGGGTTCCTTAGGGAAAGTTGTTTGTTATCATGAGCACATGCATACCCTTTCGTATCAAGAACTAATTTAAAGTCACCCTGTATGTATAGGGTCTTTCTAAAATACCTGAAAAAAAATTAACAGTGGCTTCCACTCATGAAACTGAACAACTTCCCCCAAAGAACCTATACTCAATTCGCAAAAAATTTTTTGGTCATCTCATACAAAATTGGCGGATCACTTGATCGATTAGTATGAGGAGTCCAAAATTTTTTTGCGTATTGAGTATAGGTTCCTTGGGGAAAGTTGTTCAGTTTCATGAGTAGAAGCCGTGGTAGAATTGTTTTCGGGTATTTCATAAGGACCCTCTATACGATCGACCGCAAAATATTTAGGCGCGAAGCGATCCATGACAAGTAACTACAATAATCGAATTTTAGGAAAAACAAAATATTATGTTAGAAATAAAATTGTATTGGTTTTATCTCTGACAAACATGAATTAAAAAATGTAGACTAGGTAGATACGTGAATCATTTGAGCTGCTGAAGCCCGATTTAATTATCTTTTTTTTTAAAATTTCATGAGACTTCTGAGATTGCTCGTAAAAAATAAATATGGCGATCGACCGTTTGACCACCCCTGATCTACATAGCTTATGCAAGTGAACTGTTTCCATTATACACAGTCACGATATCTCTGCATCGAGTTCTCAGAATTGTCGTGTTGTTACTTGTGCATAGCGTTTAATAGTCTTATAATTTGATTTACAAGTATTTTTAGATTCAAAATGACAAATAAAACTTCAGTAATGTTTTTTATCTTACTGAAGGAGTTTCTTCCTTGTTTCTTTCTTCGTTGGATTTGACATAAAAAAAAAACATAAAAGGTTCCTTTTGAAACTATGGTTTGTACATTAAACTAAACAACTTTTCCCAAGGAGTCTATACTTAATTTGCAAAAAATTTTTACAAATACAAATTGATAAACTGATCCGGTAATTTTATATAGGAAGTCCAAAAATTTTTTTTGCGAATTCAGTATACGTTAGTTGAGGCAATTTGTTAAATTTATTTAGTAGAAAGCCACTGTTAATTTTTTCAGGTATTTTAGGATCCTATATTTAAGCATTACGTGTATAAGGATCATTGAAGTTATTTTATCAATATTCATAGTTAAACTTATCGTAAAGTAAAATGGATCACATCACTAAAGCCACGTGCACACAACACATAAATGCGGGTTTCCTAGAACACTCATGGCTTGTATTTTTTATGCCATATAACTGGTTTAACACACATTTTTATGTGCATTTTTTCACATATGTATAATATAACAATTAGGTAACATAGCATACCAGTACCTAAAGGTTATTTATGAGTGCAACTTCTGTATTATGACTCTGTGGTGTCTTTTATAGAGATAATTAAGTGTCGGTTGAATCGCCTTCGTAGGTCAGGATTAGGAGTTCGCGGGTTCGATTCCCGGCAGGGTTCAACTTTGTAGAACTCGGGTTTTTTGGTGGTAGGGCGTTTTCTGAGCCCGACTGTTAGCTACCACCATCTTATCTAAGTCTTGCCGCCAAACATCAATGGAGCATGTAGCATGGAGATAAGACAGCCAGTTCTATGACACTTCTATTTTCTTCTTACCTGTACTTTAAATATCTCATCTCACTTAACATCATAAATGCGAAAGTATAGATGTTAGTTTATTTATTTGTTTGTTCCAGTTTCACTCTGAAACTACTGAACGGATTTGGATGAAATTTTTTAGGAAGATAGATAAAGCACTCGACTAACACACTTTTTATCCCGGAAAACTTCAGGGTACCCGAAGGAATGGGCCAAAACTGAAATTTCCACTTTGTCACTAGACGGCGCTGCCTTTAAAAAAACCCAAAATGTTTTTTATTTAAGTAGATCTTTACAGATGGTTTTAAATCGCCAATTTTAATAAATTTTATTTCTCTCTAGACCCAATTGAAGACATAGACGCGAGAGACTAGATCTCTAGACGCAGATGAAGTCGCGGGCGGAAGCTAGTATTCAATATACATATAGGTAGGCACTACACAAATGACAAATGAAACCAGTTGCGTTGAAAGTCTGGGTTCATAGCAGCATCCATTATAACCACACTCTGTGTGTGGCGACCGGCTAGATACTATATCTAGAAACTTTTTAACTGTTTGCATCGCGTCGTCCGTGTAATTGTTATTAATATCAACTATTAAGAATTAATGAATCATAATATTAATAAAATATACTCATTACACAAGTTTCGTTATGCATTCAGGTAATAATTTGTTAAAGACATCATCAATGTTAACAGCATTGATGTGTTCCGGCATGAAGATAAGATAGCCAATCCCCCACTGCGTTGGGGAATCTTGGTAAGCCTGCTTCCATCTTCGGCATCATCGTCACTTACGATCAGGTGAGATGATGCCAAGGGCTTACCAAGTGAGGGTAAAAAAAAAAAGACCCATATCGCCCTCGCTGCAGGGCCACGGGTCTCTTCCCATACCTTGGGAGGGTTAGGCCACACTCCACACACGGGGGCCAAGTCCGGATTGGTGGAGGTTTTTGGGAAATAATGCAACGTCGTAATAAAAATTATGTCATTCGTATTTCAATTTCACCTGGTAACCGCCGTCTGTGCCTTGGTTATAGTCGGTTATTTGTACCACACGATAAGAATAAAATGTCCTTTTCTAAATAAGAAGTATAACTAAAAAATATATCGGAAAGAGTAGATAGATTTTTGACAGATATTTACGATGGATATAAGGTCTTGTAACAGGCTACTCTTAGTTGTATTTTGTGTGCAAAGTCGGAACTCTGAACAGCATAGAAACATGGAATGATAATATACATATAGTATAGAAATATAGATATACAGTATGCTGTATGAATGGAGCAGGCAAGGCGGGCCCCATGGCCCCAATACAGCGAGTACTATCGGGGCGAAAACGGTGTTATAACACTTTATAATATTGTGCTATTGATTTCAGATTTCTAAGTAACTTTTTATACTGTATTATATTTGACAGGCTGACAAAAGGACTGAGCCACAACCGGCTCAGTGAGGAGTATGGCCTAAACTTCCCGAGTTATGGTACCCGTGCCTCTGCAGTGGGGACGATGTGGATTGATAACATATTTGACAGTAAGAGCTAATTAAGGATGAATTTTTTGTTCATGATGTTCCAGTGTCTCTGGTATCGTTGAAAAAAAATGACGATGTCTACCAAAGAGACCGTTGGTATTTTACAAACCAAAGACAAGTTTTATTTTTTAATTTTTTCCTTATGCTATTCCTCTAGTACAAAGTCACAGATCAGATAATAGTACTACGTAACAAAGTGGTGTACAATAGAAAAAAGATGGCGTCGTTTAAGGTCACAGAGCCAATAAAGTAATTAAGTTTTAGATAACTTTATTACAAGAGTTTAAGAAGATTTCTCAAACTCAAAACTCAAAATGGTTTTTTATTTAAGTAGATGCTTTACACATGCTTTTAAATCGTCAATATTTTTTTCTGCCTAGTACCTAGTAAGTTTCTTTAAACCTATTTATTTTTAATGTTTCTGCTGTAATCTATAAGCTAATAAAAATCTAAAGTTGTTTTGTTTTCGAAAAAGAAAAATTCTGTATTCACATAACTGTGATTATAATACTTTGGGGACCGAAGAGTGGTTAGAAGCATATAAACGCAAATACAATTAAACCAAGTGCCATAACAACCGTTAATTAATCCAGAACTCATACAATAATTTTATGAATATTCATGCAAAAATTTAATCAACCATACACACAGTATTATGATGTAAATTTTAACCAACAGATTGCCTCAAAACTTGCACCTTTCCCTTAACTTTTTATCAATGTCAATTAAAAGTCAGTGCCATGCGCGCGCGCAGGTCGCTTTGACCTGCGCATTGAAAAATGTACTACTTTCTCTTATTCAACCTCACCCACATCAAAAACAAGCCCTTTTTACAATTACCACAATGTTGAAATTCCCATGCATTTTCAGATGACTTTAGCACGTTTCTTCGAAAAAACATTATAATAATTTATTTGTAAAAAACGCCGTATAAAAGCGATATTTATTCGCTTTTAATACATCGTGATAGGGATAAACACAAAAAGTATATTATATAAGTTTTAAATTGAAGGGTACAATTATAAGTATAGGATTATTCTTGTTTTAACAAATAAGTAGATAGCAAACTCGGATAATTATACAATTATGTTAAGGAACTAAAAGAGTGGATGAGGTGTGAAATTGAAAGATAGCTTGAAAGGGAAAACTAGCAAGATACCTTAGTTGAAATGAATTATACATATTTGCAAGTGTAATGAAATAAAAACGTATTCACATAAAGACAATTTCATTTTAATTGACTGACTCGGTGGCTAAGTGGTTAGCGATCCTGACCTCTGATCCGAGAGTCGTGGGTTCGATCCCCACACAGGGCAAACTTTTCTGTGATGAGCAGAATTGTTTGCTCTGAGTCTTGGTGTATTATATCTATATATGTATGTATTGAAATGTATATGTGTATGTATATCAGTCTCTGGTTCCCAAGATACAGGGAATCTTAGTTTGGGGCCAGATGACCGTGTGTGATTTGTCCCGGATATTATATTATTATTATAATTATTCATTAAATAAATATGTATGTTGAAACTTTTATAATATCTGTCTATTTTTGTTATATTATGGCACGGTTTAATTGTACCACACGATAAGAAGAAGAAAAACGTTTTTATTAATAATAGATCGTTTGATTGAATATAAGGAATGATGTTTTTTTTGTCTCAATTGGTAAGCCCTTGATGAAAACTAAAATTTCCTAATTAACACAGGAAAGAACTGGTATTATATTTGTTGCTGTTACGTTAGATCTTTGATATAATAACAATATTTTTTATTTAACGAAAAATATCATTACAGTACACAGTTTTAACGTTGACTCCACACTAGGCTAGGCCTGTCTCATGGAATTCTATAGCTGGTTAACATAACTATGTTTAGCGGCCGTTTACACAGGAAATAAAATAATATATTTAAACATGGAAACAAGCAAATACAACAACATCAAGAAAAATAACTAAAGAATCTAAGTTACCACTCGGAACTTGTACACTCAACGTTTAAATATTCCAATACCACTTTAAAAAACGAAAAACAGCAACAAAACAAAACACACAACTTCTCAAACACGTTGCTTGCACTAACCTTAATTAACAATGAGAAATTAATCGAAATAGAGTGATTAGTAATAAAATTTCGCTGTGTGCTGTTGAAAAAAAACCGCCACGCTTCGTTTCCCCGTTGCGTCGTCGTCGGCTGGCCAGAGGCAAAAAACTTGCGATTCCACAGATATAATAAGAAAAAAAGTGGCATAACGGCTCTTTGCAGCGGTTCTGTTTTTAAAACTTAGCATACGAAATATTAATTTGTGAGTTATGACTTTTATTGGCGGACTAGAGAGTTAGAGATGGTCGTAATGTGTTCTGTCTGTTGTTTTCAAAATAAAATAAAATAAAAATAAAATAAAATATGAATCGATTTTTTTCTTCGTTGTAAAGAACTGTTATTTAATATACCAATATGAAAATAAAACTGACCCGGTGGTCCAGTATGGTTAGCGATCCTGACTACGAATCGTGGGTTCGATCCCCACCCAGCGCGAACATTTCTGTGATGAGCAGATTTGTTTACTCTGTGTCTGGGTGATATCTATAATTTTGAAGCTTTTGAGTACATATACACATGTCTGTCTGTACATATATGTGTGTGGCATGGTAGCTTCAAATGCGGTGTTCTCAAATAAAGAACAATAATAATATGTCAAGAAAATTTTTAAAGTAGCAACTGACCGCAATAAATTAACAAATTTATTTTTCAAAATACATTACTTTTTTCATTTTCATTAAGAAGCAATTTTTAAACTTATCAGCTATCAGTCAAGGTTTAAAAATAAATAAAAGAACGCTTTCTCAGCTCGAAACGGGTTTGAGATAGCGAAAATGTTTCTTTTTTTTTCTTTTCTCGAATGAAGAGATTTTAATAAATACACCGACCACACCCAGAGCCAGCTGGGACCGCTATCACACCGTATCGACTATCTACAGTTATTTTATTTTGTCTTTATACCCCGTAACGAATGTCTACGATTTTTTTCTTTAAGGCATTTGTAGCGTGTGACTAAAGCCAATGTAATGTTGAAACGAAGCGTTTTAGAAATAGCTATTACGTATTAATTGAATATCACTGTAGAAATTTTAAAGTGACTGGATTAACATAACACAAGCTTACAACTTTTTATTAGTTATAATGTTTACCTATATATTAAGCATAGGTTTTTTTGTATTAAATATATAAGCAGTGTCCTGACCTGCCCTGCCATCATCACACGATTGTCCAGCTCGCTCCTATATGAAAGAAAGTGAAGCACCTAGAACATCTTTCGGCCGACTTGTCAGGAAGTTGGTAAAACTATTTACTGGTGTTAATTTATTTTGAGGAGCAGCGTAAAACTGACATTTATACGCGACGAGCTGATAGCTCCTCTATCTGCCGCATTCAGTATCACAAGGTAGAAGGCTTACTCACATGCCCTCGAAGTGCGCAGGAGGTGGTCGCGAAGTTAGGGTATATTAGCCATCTTCGGGACTTCAGGTACACCAGCGCCACCAAGCCGACTAGGAGTCGAAGTGGTCGCCATGACCGAAATAGGTCGGATGGTTCACGGTACATTACTTGTTTAAAAATTCACATCGGTCAAAACGCATCCACGCATGGGTGTGAATGTGTTAGTAAGTACGCGTTCATGAGATGCGAATATTAATAAATAAAATGGTATTCAACGCCCCTATGCCTCCCCCACTGACCCTACAAAGGCTCATTTATTGCACAGCTTATAAAATAACCGTTGTTTGATTAAAATTCTTCTTAGCACAAAAACTGATACGACCTTGGAACAGTCAACAGTCTTCACTCGTTTTGACGAAATATTCTTAAAAGTAAATTATCTAAAAGCTGCCAGTACACGCTGAAACTGGAGAGTAAGATAGAAAAAGATTTTTATCTAAATATAATAATTTACAAAAAAGGTACACCGCGACACTCGAACAAACTGTGGTGTTAAAATTACCTACTATAACTACACTATATTGCTAGTTGCACTGTAGAGCCACAAATGCCAGTACCAGGATAATATCGAGACAGTATACATAATTAAAAGTCTTACGAGACAGCGCATCTTAGCTGTCAAAGTTGACAACTTGCAACCATCAGGTAGGTGGTCATACAACCTGTTATCTACAGATACCTAGTTTGTCAGCAAAATAATATTAAGTAATATATAAAGTAATTAAGACTATTCAGTTTATTGTATCTTATATTACACCACCTCAACCCTAAAAGTAAAAACGTGAAACCCACTCTATCGGTTTTCATTAAAATTTCATATTAAAATATGATTTCCATAAAAATACATATTCAAATCATATTTAGTCGATGACAGCTATAATGCTATAAGCAGACAGACAGACAAACATAAGCTTAGAATTTATTAAAACCTGTACTGTGTCGCTATTGTGTGTTACTATTTTTAATTGCAGCATAAATTGAAGACAAACTCTTTGGGCTACAGGCCAAATAAATAATCAAACATACAGCCATAAAACATTATCCAACCTACTTTTTTATGCAGTTAGCAAAAAAAGTTTTTTTTGAAATTTGCTGTAAAACTAAATTTTTATTTGCTTATTATATTAAGGCACTGTGACAAATTATTTCTGATTTTGACACTTCAATACCACCGTCTTATCTTGTCGTCTTGCGAATGAAAATGTCAAAATGTCAAATAAACTGGGTCATTAAACCTGTTTTCCAAGTTATGTAGGTACCTACTTCAAGACAACATCAAGGCATGACTTAAATTATTAAACCATATGTAATTTATTTTACGTTTTTCTGGTGAGCTGATTTTAGGACGAATCTTATGATTAAAATTGCGCCTGTCAAATTCTTACAACTTTTTACAAAAATATTGTTATTATCTAATGTAGAGTTCCCAGCGTAAACTTAGCAACTAGGTTTTTTTAAATTATTTTGATAAAAAACTTTGTCTATCGTATTCAGTTGCAGCTATTTTTAGTAAGAATTTTTTTTTAATCAGTTGTCATCCATCTAACCCGACCTATGGCTAAGGCTCTGCATCTATACAGCCTTTAAAACAGTAAAAAGAAAAAACCTTGAAACAAGAATATTAAATAAGAAATGTGGGTGTTTTATTACTTATTACATATTCTATTTAAAACACACATAAAAATTAGAGGAAAAAATATATCTGCGAATAACTTAGTTTAACTCTTCGAATGCACACAAAATATAGAGACGTTACTTATAATCGTTAATGAAAAACGCATAACAGAAAACGTTGATTGCCTTGAAACTGCATCGGATGTCGTCCCTCTCTTTCCCTCACCGCGTCCAACAGTATTGTTGTCTCGCTCTGTTATTACGCAAAACACCAAAGAATGCTAGAACGTAATTGTGGATTGATGTTTAAGCGTTTTCTAATAGAGGCAGTTAATTTAACTTTCGGTTTGTATTTTGATGTTGGTTTTTGGGCTCTTAATTAGTTCATATGTATTTTTTCTAGCCCACCTAGTGGACTTTATAATAAATAATAATGTCCGGAACAAATCACACACGGTCATCTGGCCCCAAACTAGGATTCCCTGTACTACTGCTACCTTTGGATATCTGGAGCCCCAAGTTATAAGTATTTTGCCGATCATAGAGAGTTAAAATGGAAAACAACACTATGCTTGGCGGCATAATAAGGTCCTACCTTACCTAACTTAAGATACGACATTCAAACCTTCAAGAAAAGAGCGTACTCCCATATCAAAGGCCGGCAACGCACTTGTGACTCCTCTGGTGTTGCGGGTGTCTATGGGCGGCGGTAATAGCTTACCATCAGGTGATCCGTTTGCTCGTTTGCCACCTCTGCCATAAAAAACAATTTAAAAAAAACTACCACTAGTCCAATAAGTAACTGAGACTAGGGATCAAGTGGTAATAAAGAAGCATTTTTTAAGCTTTACTTTTTTGTTTAGACAAATAGCTTAGAATCACTAAAGAGTTCGTACGACTATATATTTTTTTAATTTTAGCTTCTATTTTTAAAACAAGCTCTAGTTTTAATTGCAGGAAATGACGTTGACAGTTTGCTATTCGTTCGTACGTAAGACAAGTATATCTTAGGATCTGTATTTTATTCTATATGTATACGTACAAATAGATACGGACAGGGGAGCGTGATAACTCAACGGAGCGGGTTATAGGGTCAGCAGAAACATTATTTTGGGTATTCTGTGCTCGTACCAAAAAGTTCTAAATCCTTTTAAAAAAATCTTGTTCCTTTCGTGTTATACTATCGCAAAGAATAGACGGCGTTACGTTAGAAAAAAATCCTTAAATATGTAACAGATTCGGTGGATGAAATGCTAAGTGTTCGAAACGACAATTTGATAAAATTGAAAAGGTCAGAATTATAATAGCCCAATTTCAAGAAACAAGAGAAATAAAAAAAATACAGTTTCCAAGTAAAAAAAAAACTTGATTGATATGTATTTAGGATTTATTTTTCCAAATATTTTAAAAGAATTATGAGAAATTATAAAATTCATTTGTCAGGACCACTAATACATAAATAAATAATGTTGACCATGAATTTGATGAACAAAAATCCCTAGTGTCTGGAGTAGATTTTTTTTTATTATTCTGCCCACTGTCCGCGGTTTTTCCTCACCTTTAATGAAATGCATCTAGATCCAAGTTGCGAGATGCAGCATGACTCAGCACCGCCGCGGCGATAAAACCAGAAAATATTATAATTTATTATGTCGGCAACCGTTGCCGAGCACACAGCTATATAGACTTGCGTGCAATGTCAATAAAATTAGTGCAATAACTGTGTCAGTTCAGATTCAAGAGAATTGATTTTATGTTATGCCTTTTTTATTACTCTATTACATATGTTATGTTAAATCAATGTGTTTATTTGCTGCTTGTTACTTTGTTATTCTAGTATCCATTCTTTTGCTTTTTAAGTTGCCTATATTCACTTAGTTCCTAAGATTTAAGATCAGTTTTTATCTCTCTATGTAAAATAAATAACTTAGGAATAATATAGATAGGTAAACAATATACTTTAGCTGTACTTCATTCTTCGTAAATAAAGCCCTGTACAGTCTGATATTTCGATCCTGTCACCAAACTTTACATTTGACAGCTGTCATTTTATTTAAACCGTCATAAGGTTCACTTGGGTATACGTAGAAGTAGATAAATTTAAGGCGCGGAGTGTATAAATTCGCAGGAAATGTCAGTGAGGGATCACAAAAAAATACGTTCGTCACACACCGTCGCGCGCAGCTCAAAACATTGTACAATGTAAGATAGTACCTATGACCTAAGCGCTGACAGAGGGACTTATAAGTACTTACAAGTACATGTTATTATAAATAGCTCAAAAATATTTACTGTTGAGGCACAGTATTGACGTTAGTTCTACATAACCTATGGATACATGGGTAATACTCCCTGTCCCTCACTAACGGCAACCTCATAAAAATAAAATTTAAAAGTTGATAAATAAACAAAAATTACAATAACTCCTTAACGTAGCTTCTTATATTTTTATCGCAAAACGTTGAATTTTAAGCCTAATCAGGTTCTAAGTACTTTTTAGTTCAAGATTTCTTGGGTGATCGAGAAACAATTGCATTTTTATAATAGATCCTCTATTTTACCGTTTACTTAATTTTGGTTTGTATAAAATACAATGTATTTGGTTTACCTTATTGTAACCTTTTAAACTCTGATAAGTTTTTACAATTATACGATAGATTGTCAGTTACTAATTACTTGTGCAATAAATAGTCGAACTACTCAATTTTCTCATTACATTTGATAAAAACTAGTTGGCTTTAATGAAATTAGCGGTTTATGAACTTTTTTAATAGCACCTGCAGGCTGCAGTTATAATTTAAGATTCATAATATTATTATGTTCTTATATCTAGTTTACTATTATTGATCAAAACAAATACTTCCTTAAGATTGTCGCAAATATTAAGTCTTAACTTTGCTTGAGAAAAATAATTTTTCTTTTATGAAGAATTTGTGAAGTCAAAACTTAACGCAAATACTTAACATCACAATATATTAAACATAGAAAATGCAAAATGGAAAAATTGCCAGCACGGTTACCAACATTATAAAAAAAACGGAAAGATACTTATTTTAACTAAATTAATCAAGTACCGTGTTGCTGCTTTTATAGTATTGTATTTAATTATTTAAAAAATTATGTAATAGAATACATTCAAGTTTAGTAGATGAAATGAAAATACAGTTCTAAGAACAGACATCTAAAGTCTAATAAAATGTTGTTCGAACAAATTTCTCAGTAATGATTAGCAAAAATTCGAATTATTAGATAATAGTTTCGTGTTTTATACTCAAGAAAAAAATGATACGAATTTTTACTATTAATTCTTGTCATAGTTCTAAAAACATTCTTAAAAATATGAGCGTAATTTTTAAATTCAATAAATCCAATAATAAAATGACAAGAAAATCTTCATCATTCCTTAAAAAACGGGCAAAAATACTTAAGCGACATTTTTTCTTTTTATTTTTCTCGACATAACCCCGCTAAAGTTGGTTAGTACATTCGTGCACAGAACTGCAGTTGCATTTTCCCTTGGCACGGCCACCGGCGGTTTTTATAAGCTTTCCTACCTACCTACTAAATCATGCAGCGAAACGGGTATGGTGACCATGGATTGCGAATAACCAGTTATTTTGTTATTAAAATCGCCGACTACGGTTTCAGATAATCAAGATAGGTATAATGTTAAAGATAGGCTGTATGAACTTCGTGATCTATCATGTGCGATTTTTCTCTATTGTGGACACATGTTTTTGAATATACCTCAGTGACATTAAATGGATTTTGTATTTTATTACGTAAGTGAGCGTTGATGAAATCTATACCTAATTGTTGAGTTTTTTATATCAGTAATAAAAATAAAGTTATTGCATATGCAGTTCTTTTCGGTAACATTTATTTAATTAGTCTTTAAAACATTTGTTGGCAACACCAACAAAATATAGCAACTCTAAAATTAAAAAATAAAGTCATTTCCTTCTACGATTCACACAGTAAACGCTGACTTTCATTTTCTACAATAAATTCCCATCCCAAGAGCTATCGAGACAATCATTTGGTCCTTCGAGCCGGATTTGAACCAGCGACCTATGGATATACAGTCTACAGATTTACTATTAAGAATACACAAAAAAAAATATTAATGTTTTTCTAGCTAGCTTTTGATCGCAAAAAATATGCATTAAATTTTAATCTCAATGGCCATTGCATCTATTTGATGCAGACGATTTGTTGCAGTGATTTGGTGCAGCGCAAATTTTGATCTACAGTTATATTCATTTTATAAAATTTGTACACAATTCTTAATTTGTATCTCCTTAATGTATCTCCTTTATTTTTTAATTGATTAATGGATGGATAATCCACGCACACTGCTAACTGATGGCTACCGCACAACCTCTATCCAGCTATTACCATACAATGGGTACACCTCACACGTCCTTGGCTCGTGTTATCTACTTATCTGCCTATTTTGTGACGGCGAGTAAACACAAGAAACTGTTCTATTCTATAAGTGTTTATTCTAGAGGCTACCTTTTAATCTATGAAGTAGAATCGGAGAACGAACGGTTTTTAAGGGAGGTGCAACTTGCAAAGCAATAATGGAATCTAGAGTTTGAAATAAGAAGAATTTAAATTAAGCACTATAGAAACAGTTTTATTAAGAGATTGTGTTATGATTGGTGAGATGATAAAAAAAAAACAAATAACAGTAACATCTGGGAAAATAACAAACAATCATCTAGTCCCAAAACAGAATGGGAACTGGAGACTGAAGAACTGGAGACATACTAAATACATAAATGTAAATAAATTAAAATGACATTCACATAAATGTTAGCCCTGAGTGGTAATCGAATCCACGACACTCGACATAGTGAGCAGTAGCGTTGACTACTACGTCACAGAATCTGTAAAATGGAGATTCGATTTCTCTTTGTTATTTTACTTTACTTTGCAGCTTTGAGTATAAATATTGCTATCACAGTATGACCTATTTTACCTAGAATCTAGATTAATAATTTACAAGTTAACATCAAAATCCCCTGACTTTGTTGTATCGAATAGTTTAAAATTTAAAATTATGTTACGTTGAAAAGATGAACTGAAGATAATTATAGTCTAACTTCAGTTAAATTTCACTGTAGTTTTGAACCAGGTTCAGTTCTAAATACATTCGGTTCAGAAATTAATTAACAAAGTGTAATTAAGCAACTTTTACTGGAGTTTAACTACTGATAGATAAAGTTTACAATGCACGACGAAATAAACAAATTCTAAACGAAAATTGTTAGTTAAATTATTGTTTCATTTAAAACTGAACTGATACTACATGAATATTTCTCATATACTTTTGATAACGAAGACGCGGTTTGTCATGTTATTTAAAATCTACTGGAGGTTGAGTTGCTTGTTTGTTTTCAAAATAGCCATAATAATATAAATATGTATAGGTATTTCTTAATTAATATGCAGAAATATACATATGTATAAGTATTTCTTAATTAATATGCAGATTTGTTTATCAAACTACATAATGAGGCACCTATAACTCGTAATTTGCTTTGGTTTGTTCAGCTGATATTAATTAAAATAGCATAACTTTAAATATCCAGGAAGTAATACTTGAGATTAAATTTAAAAATGGCAATAGGAAATAATATCCAGGATAAATCACACACGGTCATTTAGACCCAATCTAAAATTCCCTGTACTATCCGGAGTGTGATATTATTTACACATAATACATATATGAATGAAATACACCCAGATATAGGGCAAGACTGGTCGGTGTGGAAATCCTTGGGCGAGGTTTTTGTCCAGCAGTGGACGTCTTTCGGCTGATGATGATGATGACAGAGCAAACAAATTTTCTTATCATAGAATTATTTGCTCTGGGTGAAATCAGAACCCACGACCCTCAGATAAAACCCACGACTATCGGTAGTCAGGACCGCTAACCACTGAGCCAATGGGTCAAAGATGCATAGTTAATTACTTCATCAGTTCGGAACTCTGTATTATTACATCGAAACTGATTATTATTATGGCAATATACGAGATTATCATTTATTATTATCTGATTGCATACGTTTTTGAATCATGCTACAATGTTGTTTTGGCGGCAAAGTTGAATCCGGTGATAATATTATCCACGATAAAAAGGCTACTGGTCTTTTGGCTAGTATGTAAATAAATATAGCAATTTGTACATATATACGAGTATGTATAACAGGTAGGTGTACACATCCGGCGCCACCTGCCGGTAGCTCGTTATAATTTTACTACTTAAACTGGATACTGTACAGGTGGGGAGAAAAATGAGTTTTCTACACAGAAATTAATTAATTATACAGGCTAAAATTTTATTCCTTTTGTCACCATTAAACGCGGCTTTTGATTAAGAAACTGAACAACTTTCTTCAAAAAACGTGTGTAATCTGAGCCAAAAATTTTTAGGACTTCTTGTTATCGATTTGTGAGAGAAATGAAAAATGTGCCAATGAATGAATGAATTTATTTATTTATATTTATTATTTTATTTATTTATTTACATTTTCAATAATAAATCATATTTAAATGCATAATTTAAAACCTAGGTGTATTATCTGAAGTACAGAAGTCATTTTGCTACAAATCCATTCGTTTTGGACATTAAGTCAATATATAGGTAGTATTTAACATCGAAAACAGAAACACTGAAACTCCAATTTTTTGTTTAATTTTTTGGACAGAATCGTATTTAAAAAAATCAACATCTATTATATATATATTTTGTATATTTTGACAGATGATCTAAGCAGTGAGAGTGGAGCACCAGAGTCCGATTTTTATAAAATAACGAATATGGAAAAGATTGCAGTGGCACGGGTCTCTCTTTTCCCATACATCGGGAAGGTTAGGCCATATTCCACGCACGGGTGCCAAGTCCGGATTAGTGGAGGTTGTGGGGCTAGTAGCCAACCCCAGTGGGGACGTAATGGGTTATTAACTATGAAAAATACTATATTGAAATATAACATCATTAGTTCAACATTTTAAACATAATGTCGTTTTTAACATTCAATCAAATAAAATGACTAGTAAGTAGTCAACTATCGGATTATTTATGCACTTAACACTTTTCTACCCACCACTCCGTGGCTACCTGTTTTGTATAACTGCAGCTCCCGGCTATACTTCAGATAGCACTAAACAGGACGTTGCGAAATATTGAAACTGCATTTGTTCCGAGAAAACTTCGCAAGTTACTAAATATTGCGTCGTCCTCGAACCTAGACTATGAACATACTTCAAATTTTTTTTTGTTTGTTTTTAGCGCTACTGTGTACAAGTAGTTTTTTGTGAAAAAAGAGACTGTTAAAAAATGAAAAGTAAAAGAATGGCGTTTGAGTATTTTCGTGTACTTGGAATTTGTTCTTGTGAAAAAGAAATGGCGTTTGGGTGTTTTTTGTTTGAAGTGGTTCCTTTTCACCTCCGACGCTAAAGAGTAGCGTTGTAAGTTTGCCTAACTTAGCCTTATATTCAGGCCCAGGATGAACCTGAGCTTCAAAATTACCATACGAATTAATTAACTGATATTTATAAATAATTATGCCAAATACACTATATCGATACATGTCTATATAGTCACTAATTTATATCGTTTATTAATAAAATAGCATTTTAGTACCTAAATACCTAGTATTGCGTTTTTTTTTACTTTTGTCCTACCCAAAAGTAAATCCTAGGTGCGTTTATGCATAGCATAACATTTTTAAATCCGGCTTTTTTATATTTTAGGTTATTTCATTTCCAAAGTATTTGATACACGCTGTAGGCACATAGACTAGACGTAGGGCGTGCATTCAATAAGAATTATTAACCCATTCTTCCCAGCGAACGTCTGCTGAATGTCAGTCACAATCATAATAAAATCTCTTTGGTACCTTCAGGTTATTTGCATCAAAACTAACGCAGCTTTTACACGAGGCGACACATGAAACAAACTATTTTGAACTTTCGAACTTTTAAAAGTAGAACGCCTAGAACTGTGCGTATGGATGCGATATGTTTTATTTTTATTTTTTGCACACGAGTGCGTTATGGAACGCACACTGTGCTGTCCTTATTGTAGAAATCTTAATATTGTACCTAGCGTATTTATGGATATTGGCTTGTGATGGCTTGTGTAAAAAGTCGAAATATGGAAGGTTGATGTGACGCCTTCAAAAGTTAAGACTCTTCAGTAAAGCCCGGTTTACATTGGTCAAGTACAGTGGTGAAGTCAAGTAGTAAGAAGAAGTCCATTGCTTTATCGCAACTATACTTTTCGAAGAGTACAGTTGCGACAAGCAATGGATTTCTAATTTCTACTTGACTTACCACTGTACTTGACCAATATAAACCGGGCTTAAGAGATGGCGAGTTTAAACAAAAAGTGAAAAATTTCAGTTAAACATGATTCCAAATTTGAAACTGCTAAAGAAAGTAAAAGTCTTTAATATTATAGACAATCTATTTCTACTACACAGAAACCTGTAAGAGAACAATATTAAAAGACCATGATTCCAGATTTGAAAAATGCTAAGATAGTAAAAGTCTATAATATCGAGAACAATATACAGAATGATAATTTATAATATTTGATGACAGAAAATAGTAGATGTTACCGTTGAAACTACTCTAGAAACCTATAAAACCGTGGCATTTTTTCATTCCATGCTAATTTGATCAATCAGTTTGCAAAGATTGTATAGAGTCTCATTTTTTTAGAAATTTCCTTTTTCATGGAATTTTTAAAATTAAGAAATTGTGAATTATGTGACTAAATGTAACTCTTTAAGTTAAATTGTCACCAAATAGCTTCTTTATCAGAAGGAATTGGTGCATTGTTCATTCGATCAGTTCTCTAATTGTTTACAATTGGGACCAATTTTCCAATTTAGCTTTGTTTTTAGCTGGTACTGATTAAAAGAGTAGATACCAGTTAATCTAGTACATTTTTTACTATCTTACAAAATAAAGTACTTACTTACCCGTTTATTAGGGCTACTGATCAGATAACACTGAAAAATTTAGTTTTACGAGTTTGCGATGAAAGCTTTTATTACAATAAATATGAAAGGAAAATAAATTACAATATTTAGATTTTGAGATAACTAATATCGGTTGTTTATTTATACTATGGAAAATGTGTTTTCTGAAATATCATTGTGTACAAATTATAGGTAGTTTAAGTGATTATGTTTGAGACTAAACTGATAAATGGCAAGCTTACGCAAACGCTAGTTCGACCTTGCAATTTGTAGTGGAATAAAAAAAAACTGGGCATTCCATAAAAAAAAACTTCAAATAAAGAACTGTATCTTTTATAAAGCCCCAGATGAATCACAAAGGCGCCGAATGCCTTCTATTCGGCCTCAATCACTAAACAAAAAGACAGCAGCGGCTGCCACTTTAACGGAAGCTATTTTTTCTCCTTTTTTTTCTTTACCAAAGACAATTGTCCGGTAACCGCAAGTCATGACGTTTGACGAGCGGCCATTGGTTGACTGTTGAAGTTTGACAGCCAATCCGAGTAGTGATTTCCAAATTTGAAAGTCATGTTCCTTAACGTTAGAGATAGTGACTGTGCGTAATTTGTAGGTATAGATATACCAATGAATTCTGTTATGTATTTCTTTTTAAATAGGTGATCTCCTTTTTATTTGTATGCGGCTGTTCAATGGAATCCTGCGCACGGGGCACTTCCCGCAAACGTGGAAGCTGGGACGTGTCATAATGCTGCCAAAGCCAGGGAAGAATATCCTGAGGGCCGAAAGCTATCGGCCTATCACGCTGCTTCCGACCATCTCCAAGGTGTTCGAGAAACTCCTGCTGCGACATCTGGTTCCGCACATAACGCCGCGTGACGAGCAGTTCGGCTTCCGAGCCGAACACTCCACCACGCTCCAACTGTCGAGGGTACTGCACAGCATGTCCGTGGCCTCTAACAAGAGGGAACACACGGTTGCAGTATTCCTCGACATGGAAAAGGCCTTCGACCGCGTATGGCATCCCGGCTTGCTCTACAAGCTGTCCACGTCGACGACTCCACGTCGAGTCGTGCAGACTGTGGCCACCTTCCTGGCAGATCGGCGTTTCCAAGTGGCAGTGGAAAACGCCATCTCCTCAGAGCGCCCCATCCAAGCCGGAGTACCGCAAGGTAGCTGCCTGTCGCCCGTGTGCTATGCCAGGTACACAGACGACATCCCTGTGTCGGGGAGGACCCAGCTGGCGCTGTACGCCGACGATGCGGCGTACATCCACAGCTCGATAAGTCCGCGTCACGCTGTGTCTTGTATGCAGCTGACACTCGACGCACTCCCCGCCTGGCTGGCCGACTGGCGGCTCACCGTCAACGTGTCGAAGACCCAGGCGTTAGTCATCGGAACCAGATGCCGAGACTTGCCAGCCCTGCGCCTTCATGGACAGGAGGTCGAGTGGAGCCCCAAGGCGAAATACCTCGGGGTGACCATAGACCGAAACCTGTCCATGAAGCACCACGTCACGTCTGTCGTCGGGCAGACTCGCGCAGCCAGAGCCCTCCTGCGTCCCGTCTTGTCGTCGCGTCTTCCCCTGCGTGTGAAGCTCGGCGTCTACAAGACGTACATCCGCTCTCGCCTCACCTACGCCGCGCCGGCCTGGTACGCGCTGGTGAGCGAGCCGCTCCGCCAGCGACTGCGCGCGCAGCAGTCGCTGGCGCTCCGTACCATTGTAGACGCCCCCCGCTTTGTGAGGAACGCGACCATAGAACGGGACCTCGAGATGGAAAGCCTGGACGAATTTATTCGTCGGCTGGCCAAGTCCATGTTCGGGCGAGTAGAAGCGTCGGCGCTCCCGCACATCCGGGAGCTGGCCCCCTACCGCTCGAACCCCCAGGATAGGAAGCACCTGCCGCGAGACCTCCTTGAGGTCGCGGCAGGCCCCTCGTCGGTGCCGTCTCCTCCGGCTCCGACACGACCGCCGCCCGCGCGCCGGTCGCCCGCCGGACCTCCCCTCACAGGGAGCCTCCAGGCTGAGCTTGACCGCGCGGGGGCAGGCGAAGACACCGGACTGACGATTACCACGGATGTGACCCCAATGACCTGCCCGTATTAACGGGCAGCGTGGACCACCACGTTTATGGGGCAGAGCCCCGACAACGTCTCCCCGTTGCCCCCTCCGGGGGCAACGAGAAGAAAACCCGCGACGATTTGTATGCAGTAGAGGCGCCACGCTTAGCTATGGCTACCGTCTAGCATGAAGCTTTACAATCAAAGTTATTTAAATTTTGAATTTTCTCTAACACGAAAATTCAAAATATATTTACTTTGAAAAAGTTTGCAAAACTTATCCCGTATGTGGAATGTCACTTGAAAAATTGAAATGAAATCTCCTTTTAAGCTGACTGCTTCTAAGCTTTTAAATTTTGTGTATATACTTATGCTTATGTATCTATTTCGTTGTTACCACCTGTAACGCAAGCTTGTAGTTTGATAGACTTTAAAAGTAAGTACATAGTTTTGTTAGTTATCAGGTTTTTCCCTTACTGACATACAGTAACATAGATAGAATCGTATTTTAAAGAACATGTTTATTAGCACTCAGGTTTATTTTTTGGTTAAGGTTATTAACACATATATGTTACTCAGTACCCAGTAGTAAATACAAAAAGCGATTTTCTAATTTCCCATTCGCCTTCACCAGTTTCCCATACAGAAGCGACATGGCTTGTGTAATGCCTTCGTTTCCATTCGTCACAGAGCCGGTGGAGCAATTCGAATCGCAGCCAGACCCGTTGGCCAGCCATCCATCATCATTTTATTCGCCCTGACGATGTTACCAATCACAAATTAGGTTTTTTCATAATTCATAATATTTTTTACTCAACTGGCAACACAGTTGTAGAAGAAGAAAAAAAGAAGAAAAGGCTCTCGAAATTTTGATATATACTGTTTTGTAGAAAATAAACTTGTTTTTATTATTTGCTTAGTAGTCATCCATGTTAGCAAATTATTATTGGAATGATTTTACAAATAGCGTTAAATGTGTCTTTACATAAAATAGAGAAGTTTTCTGAAATCGAAGGCTCTGAAGATTATTTAAAGATCACAAGATCGTTTAAAAAAATGAGAATGTTCTTCTGAAAATCAAAATAACGAAATTTTAAAAAAGTCTTGCAATTTTTGACAAATGTCGCTTAAGCGGTTTCAGTTTTCAACAAATCATCTTCAACTGCTATTTTGCTTTTATAAATTAAAGTAATCTTTACAATCCAAATATATGTATGGATACAGAAAATATACAGAAAATATTATAGTATTATTTGTTTCTATGATACAATTGTGTTTCTCTCTGCTCTTTAAAAAATTGCAACGTAAGGAAAAACTTTGCATCAAAATAAAATCATAACAAGAATTTACATTTATTACAAGAACTGATAGGAAACAACAAGAACACAAAAGTACTGTTGAACGCATTTTTTTTCTGACGCAACACATTTTTTATTAAATAATAAATAAATGCAAATAATAAAGCTGCTACGGTAAATGACGGGTTGTATCAGTCATAGTCAAGGAGCAGTGACTGTTTAGCATAAAATTAATTAATGTACACACTTGCTTTGCGACTGGCCTACACTCGATTGGAATTTAAACCTAGGTATTTGTTTGAGCTTGATAGGTATACAGGGTGTAACAGAAGTGTGTGACAATCAAGGTTGGCTTTTACCCATCAAACTGAACAACTTTTGTTCTACAACTTTGTTGAAATCGCAAAAAAATTTTTGGACTTTTCATACAAACTTGGTTCGCCAGCTGATCGATTTGTATGAAAAGTCCAAAAAAAATGTTGGGTCTCTTCCCATAAATCGGGAAGGTTAGGCCATACTCCACACACGGGGGCCAAGTCTGGATTGCCGGTACATAGGTTTATTTAACAAAACATGATCATTTAAAATTTCTGCTGACTGTACAAACGTCAATTGTTGTTTATCCAATCAACCTATAAATGGTTTTTCTCATCAAAGTTAGTATCAAAGTGACCTTTTACTCATAATCTAGTAAGTTATTGCTTTAGCAATATAGCGGTCTTAGCTCGGTGCAGCTTGCGTGGTCATGTCGATCACGTAGGTTAACTGCCTATAGACACGGTCGTAATATTGACGGATTTTACTGTTAGCGAATTTTTTTTTTTACCGTTTCGATTATTTTTAGTAGTGCCTTAAAAATTATTGTTGTTGTTTTTACTGCCATTAATTTTAAACTTTTCAAATCTCTAAAAAGAGAAATCGTAATTATTCTATAAAATAATAAAAAAAAACTGGATTTACATAAAAAAATACTTGTAAATAAAAAAAGAACCGAGTCGCTCTTTATGCTATATTATTATGTAAAAAAAAATATTTACTTGTTGGAAACATAATATTCCAACAAAAAAAACTGAAAATCCAGTTTCGTATTAGACGCATCTTATGCGATCACGTGTGTGTGTGTGTGTGTGTACTATATCACAAACAATGGCTCATAAACGGCACCTCGAGACAAATGCCAAGATTTATTGTCTATGGTTCAAAGTTAAAAAAAAAACCGTAACAAGTCTCAAGAATGTCCATTTTTTGTTTCTTTAACAGAGTTACTATTACGATTTCAATGATTTGTGTAATTCTAGATGTAACGTAGTTGATTAACATTAGGTTGTGTTTTTGTTAGAAAGAGCAAGGAATAGTTATCGAATCGTAGTCAGTTTTTTCTTGATGTGGAATCGAATCAAGCGATTGATAGTGTTGGGATTATGATTTTTTTATCGCTATCGATGTTGTAACAGTATAAATATCTGATTGCTATAAAACATGTATCTAAACATTGAGTAAAACGATTATAATAATATTTTAACGGTTTAGAGTAAAAAACTTACTTCAATGAAATATAATGTATAAAATATGTAGACGAAAAGTAATAGTTTTTTTTGCTATACTTGACTAAATATCTGTCAAATAAATGTTTTCACTGAAAACAATCATATAAACAAATAATCGTTAATCAACAATGTGTTCGTGTACATATCGATTATCGATAATCTTGTTAGCTTATGCACACAAACCCCATCACTATAGCCGCGGGCTCATCAAAGTGAGCACAGACAATAACTGAGAAATATTAAATTATAAAAAAATTAACTTGGGCTTGCTTTTTTTACCGTTACTGAGTGTAGAGCTACGAATATGTAGAGTTTTTATTGTGATATTGTTCAATATTAATTTTATAAGAACTAAGATGGTCTTTTTTCGAATACTATAGATATTAATTTTATAACAACTATGCTGGTTGTTTTTTTAATACTACATAAAGATAATAATTACGAGGTATCTGTTTCAAATTTTTATCTAGATTTTTTTTGTAGTGTAGATAATAGTTTTATTTTTTATCCACAAAGCGGGAAAGTATTTAAATCTGTAAGTACTTTTTGGATAAGTGACAGTTAGGCTAGTGACGATGTCACCATATTATTTTTGGATGTGGTCGAACAAAGAAGCAAAAACTCGTACAATGTTACCAATTAACCATATAAATCGTACATCTGGAAGCCCTGCTAGTGACCATACTCCTGATTTTAAAATTTTAAAGCCACCTATAAAATTTCCGAAGTAAATACTAAGTCTGTCAATAGAATTAAAGTTTAGCGCCCAGTAAGTGAAAAAATATTTACTATTTTTAAAAATATTTTCTATTTACTATTTTTAAGAATATGGTTAACAACCCATATCATCCCCACTAGAGGGCCACGGGTCTCTTCCCACACCTCGGGAAGTTTCGGCCATACTCTGCACACGGGGACCAAGTTCGGACTGGTGGAGGTTGTGGGGCTAGTGGTCAACCCCAGTGTCAGAAGTTTTCAAGCTGCCTATAAGGCCTCGGACATGGCTTGACGACCGTGATAGCAACTTTTTTGTATTTTTTTCTATTTTCATATATATTTTTTATATCAATTAATGTCTTCTAAATAAATATCTCCATCTGAATCAAGGTCCAGGTGCGGCAGTATCCACACATGTCAGGCTGGCGTGTCTATATATCCCTAGCTCTACAGCAGAAGCGTCTCACGGATGCCCGCCTCACTCGCGCGACTATTACTCATTCTACACGGCGACACATGACGAATCAATCTGTTACGAGCAAAGCCAATCGGTAGATGTACCTACCAAGAGGTATAGCACACCCTGGTCACTCCATACAAATCGACCGAGTTCCCGTGTATTTACCTACTACGACCTCCCTTTCTAACACGTAGGAGCGAGCGAGATAGGTAACTGAGTGACGACTGTATGGACCGTCACCACATCGTACACACAGGGGGTGAGGTCGCTTTCAGAGAGCGGAGGGGAGTGTCCATACTGTATGTAATAGTAATACTGTTTAATATACTGTGCCTTTGATAGTGCTATGAGTTTGTGCACAATTGTATGTGTTATTCAATATAAAAAAATAGGGGGTAAAAAGTACCACTCGTTGAAACTTAAGTGGTGGGCTTTTCCCAAGAAACCTATACTGAATTTTCAGTTTTGGTAGTATTATATTTTACTAGGCAAATGTTTCGCCCATACAAAAGACATCAACGAGCGAGGCAGGTATTTATTATATTATATTATATTATTTCTTTTTATTTTCCTGTTATTATATTACTTATGTGTTATGTTGTGCAATAAATTAGTTGTTTTTATTCATTATTCATTGACGTATAGTAGAATTTTCTAAGTAGACAACGTCAAAAGATTGAACTACATATTTTCTAAACTTTTATAACTTTTAATAATCAAGCTTTCTCACTTCACTCCGGCTGCAAGATTTTCATAAAAATAAAAACATTTCAGTCCAATGTAATGGAGGAAAAACAAATCTTTACCCGCCTAAAATGTATGACACAACTAAAAAAAGAAATGAAAAGAAACGAAAGACGAGAGATTGCAACTGCTTTTTTTATCAGCCAGTACATACTCAGTTTCGAAACATGCAATTAAAAGACACCGCATTTATTTTTAATCTGTGCTGCGATAGGAAGAACGCTGCTGTTTCCTGCCTTGTAATTTTTACTCATTCTAGGTTTTATTTTTCTTTTCTTGTCTATTTTTGTGTTGATTGTTTAGGTGAACGTCCACAGAAACTCTTGACTTGTAAAAATTTTTGTTTAGCCGTTATCAATATTTCGTTATAGATATGTGATCATGTTCTAAAATACGAAATTATTGTGCTGGCTTTATATTTTGTTGCTTAAAGATGACATTTTCATATTTCTATACTTCTTTAATTTATTTATCAATATTGCATTTTTTACAATATTTTTCTTAAAAACCATTTTATATGGATTAGTAGGCACAATTGCTAAACTCATGTAATGGGGTAGAAAACTGACAAAGCTCGCCGATAGAGGCGCTGATATCGCTTGACTCATACTAACTATCAAAACGTATAGAAAAAATTGTTTACGTGAACTAAACATAAGATTATTTAAAAAATGCCGCGTTGTGTGGCGATTGTTTGCAATAATAATGGAAATCATTAATTTCCTAAAGATTCTCGGATGAAGAAGACGTGGGAAAAGTTACGTTTTCAATTATGTACTTTTCAACTTCGCCTTTAATTGAGGAACAGTCCAAGTAGCATGTATTTTCCATTTAACAATTTTACAGAAAAAAAAATTATAACACCTCGATAATAAAAAACGCGGAACTTATTGAAAGTTGTTATGAGTCAAGCGTCCGTAGCGCCATCTGCAAATAGCTTTGCGTTTTCTTCCCCATTTTAAAAGTATGTTGATTCTTGTGCTTTGTTATTTAAAAAATAAAGTTGCTAAGTACTTCCTTATTATCTTAAAAAAAAACAAAAATTGACTAACGAAATTCATGCCGTGACCGCTCGAGTATAGACAACAAAAAGATATCATCCAGGCAAGCATAGACAAAAAACATACCTGAGTCTGAGTCAAGCCTAAACTGGCCGCCAACTCTGCCCTTTCAGGCAGCGCCAAGTACTGCGTCCTCTGGAACCTCCTATTCAACTGCTGTAGCTGCAAACTGGAGTATATCGTCCTGGGCTTCCTCATCTTCTTCCCTTTGCCATTTACTCGAAGACCGGGATCGTCGGAGAGACCGCATTTTTCTGTGGAGCAAAGAGATTTTATTACTTATAGAATACTTACGTTATTGAGTAGGGATGGGAAACTATCTGTCTAATTTTATTGAGATTCCATCTAGGCATACTTGAGACTATGGAATTAACTTCATTTTACAGTTTTCACCAAAGCAGAACCTTTATGATCTGTTCAAGCTCAATTAAAGGATGATAAAACTATGAAAATGTTATCCAGTTTATAAGTAATATTCGCCTTTGCCAATAAAATGTACCTATTCGATATTTGAAACCCACTTTTTTCTCTTTAAAATATGAACCTTAGAACGTTCTAAATTCAAGCGCCAAAACATTATCGTTTGTAAACCGAACCGTTTTCGGCCAGTAACACACCCCGTCCGTAAATCAACGCGAAGAGAACGACGCCATAAATCTACAATATAAATATTCAGCCACACGATGCCTCGTGAAGGCTCGCCATCCATTTTGTAAAATATATGAAAGCCACTCGCTACTTGATAATAGTCAGTGGTAAGTTGTAATTACTGGGTTGATATCGCTACATCGAATCGCCGCAAGACCTATGGTTCCGACACCCAGCGTTTTTGGCGGGAACTGTAAGGTTTCCGAACGCAACTCCGATACTTCGTACCTACCTCCTTCGTACGGATCGTTCTTAATCGGTCTCTTTTTGATGCTCTTTTTTTAAGTTAAAACTTAAAAGAGCTGGTGGAAAAATTTGAATTTAGAATAAGTATAGTAGTAGCTTTTTTACTTTTTTTACTCATCATCGTGTTACTAATGTAAAACTACTTCTTGTACTGAAAATATATTAAAAAAAAGCCTTTGCGACTTTTAGACGAATATGAATTTGGCTTCGAACTGGTTTTCTATTGATTTTGTAGGCAAACAGTACGCATCTGATAAGCATGGTTTATTTCATTATTACATGCATTGAAAAGGCAATTTTATGATGTTATTTTGACACGTACTACATTGTAATACGTACTTTTGTAGTAGCATTAATATCTTTGTGAGTTGTCTGATGTACGAACCGACAAAAAGCTTTGCATATCAGATACACAATACACAGTAACATCGAGTAAGTCAGGAAGTTTAAATCATATTGAGGCGTAGTCCAGGAATGGCGGAATGAATTTCTTGGTTGAACAATTTTGAAATTTGTTAGTAAAATTTATTGTAAGACAATTTACCCTTAGTTAACCAACCAACTTGGAAGGTTTAGTACTCCAAGTACAAGGAATGCTTATTAGGTGCCAGATGACCTTGTGTGATTTGTCCTTTGAGACTGTATTTATAATTTTGTACAAACTGGTAACATCTGATAATTTAAAAAAAAAATAGGTACTTAAAAAAAAATACCACACATTTACTAAGCACGCCAAAGAACATCACAAGTCAAAACAATAAAAAATTAAAAAAAAGAATCTATTGCCCAACTTTCCGTCTTCCCATGGTACAACCATACATACATACACATACATACAACCACACCATGTCGGCGTCGGACAGACAGACGGACAAAACAATGCGAAAGGGCCCGAGGTGTGCCACACCCCCAGCTAGTGTTGTCACAACGCTTGTCGATTGTTTGTGAAATAGTGATGGGAAAATGTCGATAAACATTCATGGGAGACGATGAGTATTGGGTTGAGTGGCTGCTGGAAGAATTGTATCTCATAATTTGTGAAAACTGACAGAGAAGGAACATTAAAATAATTTTGCATGGTTATGATTATTTAAGAGATTTAAAACCAACTGAAATTAAAAATATATTGTCATTATCATACATTGCACCTAAAAACTAACTATCAGGTGAGAAAATCAAGGGCTTATAAATAGTGAATACAAAAAACAACATCATGTCATTCATGCATTAATCATTCCATCATGTCAATCCAGTATTCATCAATTACGTTCAAAATTATGATCTAGAAATCATAAATGAAATTAATTTTAAAGTAGAGCGACATTCCTCTCGGTGCAAACTCTCTGGAACCGCACCCCGCCCCTGAGGCCGCCTACCGAAAAACCAAAGATAAAACGGACCAAGTAAAAAAAAAACATGAAACCCCTTTCCAACATCGACAAAAAATGTTTTTAAAAAAATATTATAGAGGTGAGTGTTGTATTTTTTGAGAAAGACAGCGCTAATATTAAAATTTTGAGAGGTTTGATTTTAGCACTAATATTAAGTTAATCACTGCACATATACATATTTACAAAAAAAGCAATCAATAAAAATGCAATATTTAAACGCTTTAGTAATATAAATGTTTTTTTTTACATAAAAAAGATGGAAAAACTACACAATATATTTTTTGCTATTTTACCACCTTTTTAAATGTAATATAATGTAGCTTCAATTCATTTTACTAATAAGATTATTATTAAACGCCAGTCAGTATGTCCGTGAAATTTAATTAACACTTCATCTACTCACTCACTTGGATATAAATTAAAATTCCTCTAGATGCCTTGTTTTCACAAAACACCTTTCACTATCGTAAACATGTAAGATTGTGTAATAATATTCGTTTAAAAAAAGGAAAAAAATAAATTGGAACTTAGCATATACATATAAACTTTTAGAATTTTTTTTAGTTCAAAAATCTAGCAAGAAGTCTCTATCTCTTGGTATCTGGTATAACAACACCAAAAAAAAGATTACTTTTTAATCTATGTATTACTACCAGTTAACAATAAAAATGAAAAGCTGTCGTTCTCCGCTTATTAGTAAATTACAAAAATATGGTAACTGGGTTTCCTTCTAATAATGACCTTATTTTTCCTTACTGTTTCAAAACGAAGAAAATGTTTTCTTGAAACATACATAGTTATGTATGTTTGTTATAATAATTTAGCTGATCCTGTTATCTGAACAGTTTCATAAATTTTGGAGTATGAAGTTCTTTTAGGAATATTCTTTTTTTTTTATGGCAGAGGTGGCAAATGAGCAGACGGATCACCTGATGGTAAGCGATTACCGCCGCCCATAGACACCGGCAACACCAGAGGAGTCACAAGTGCGTTGCCGACCTTTGATATGGGAGTAATACGTTCGTCGTAGTGTCACATAGTCAGTCGTATAAAAAGTCATCAACAATTATTTAGTGAAATAATCGTAATCCATACATACAAGTACCTTTATATAACGTCATTTTAAGGATAAGTGTTAGTATGTGCGTCTATTACGACAACTCACTACTTACATGGCCATCAGATAAGAGTTTTCATAAAAAACTGATATTGATAAGACTAGTCCATTTAGGGGGCGGGTCATTTTCGGTTTTAAATAGTAACAAAAAATCCATAGACCACGGGGTGTGTCTACTCCACACGTTTTTAGCCTGAGGTCCTTCATAATCTGGGTTAGATCTGAAACTGCTTTAAGTTTAAGCAGATGGTACTGTTGGGATGAAAAGTGTTGTGATAATTTTAGTTTTGAAGCTGTTTAAGTCATCATGTCCTGTTTTTTGTGTAGACGCTTTGGGTGACGTCGTCATTTCTCTCTTTAGGGTCAAAAAATTTAAACTAAATTAAAACTTCGTCTGTAAGCTAGACATAGGTATAAAGGTGAATTTTCATTGGATCTTACAATACAGTTCACAATATAATCTCTAATAGTATTTTTCTAATATAATACGACAAGTGAAACTGAACGAATAATACTTGACAACTGAGATTTTTCTTTCTTACAAAAGTCATTTAATTATTGTCATATAATATAAAAACCGCAAGGATATTAGTCATAATTTAAAGTCATGTGCTAATTCTCATAGAAAAGGCTGCACTGCATAATAAATCAATGATTATACCGTAGTGTGATTCATGTATTAAAGTATATTAAATAACTATATTATGAATACCATGAATTTTTATACAAGAATGAAATACGTATACGTTCGAAAATTTTTTGTTAATATCTTCTAATACTAAACATGTTATTTGACAACATAACCCGTAGCGTAGGTATTTAAAAGACGAACAGAACAACGCATAATTATAGACACACCAATAAAACATTCAATTGATTAATAATTTATATTTTAATTACAAAACTTTTACACGTGAATGTACAACACGCGCGCCGAGTCGCCTAAAGCCACAGCTTTTTGGAAACGCTTCGTTCGAAATTCGAATATAAAAAAATAAATAAAAAAATATGTGAAAGAAAAAATAACGTAAGGTAATAATTAAAAGTGGACTAGGAAAGTATGAGGGATGTTATTATAAAGGACTTTAACGCTTTAGGGTAGGAATAGGAAACAGATGGGTGATGTCCGTTGTGTGCTGTTTGACAGTGCTGTACAAAATACACAACTTTTTGGTGGCATTTTGGAGCACTAATATTTTTATTTTATTTCGTTTCGGCAACCTATAAAAAACAAATGAAAATATAGGTATGTCAAATCAAATCAAAATCTTTTTTATTTATAAGTAGATGCTTACAAAGTTTCTACCACTCTGTTAATAAAATACACATATATTATACGAACATCGAAATATAAAGATGGATTTAAGTCGGCTACCACGATGTCCGGTATTGACACAGAACCAGAAAAATGTGACAAAAATACTATCAAATAAAAATATTGTCAAATTCCTGTACAAACCAGCAAGAAAATAATTTAAAATCAAGATTTTAGTAACACAAATCTTGGTTATGGCATCATCGAAGTTTCGTTCAGAAATAGGTATTTTAGATAGAACATGAAATAGGTTACATTTATTTCAGTTATAGTTTTTCTATTTACATTTCGATGTTTTGCCATTTTTGTAGAATTTTATTAATTTTAATTCTTCATACAAATTTGGTCTATCACTTTTGTATAGAAACCCAGTTTTTGAAATACAGATCTTATAGGTTCCTTAGTGGTTCAGTTTGATGAGTACGTAGTATTATATATTTACTATTCCCTGTATACTTTATTGGTAAAGAAATGTAGAATAACATTATCTTGTTATCAAAATTAATATAAATAAAATACAAATTGAGACAAACACGCCAAATGTTAATATAAAAATTGTATGTTGATGTTATTTATAGCCTCAATGGATGAGCGGGTAACGCCTTACTTGCGTCTTACATGTGTCGGCTCGGTTCCCAGTTCTTGATGTTCAATAAATTCAAATAAAATAAAAATCAATAAGTTTTTAGCTGTCTTGGAATTCAATATAACTATTAAATCTTTTTCTTTAGAAACTTTAGCTTTCACATTTTGTCTAAAAATTCAGTTTTTGTTACACGAACTTTATGGTAATATCCAATGAAAATGGGCGTTAGATATTTCTCTATTATATGTTGCCTTAATCTTCTAAGTAATGGATATGAATAAACGAATGTTAACAGCATTGATGTGTTCCGGCTTGAAGATAAGATAGCAAGTTCCCGTTGCGTTGGGGAATCTTGATAAGCCCGCTTCCATCTTCGGCATCATCATCACTTACCATCAGGTGAGATGATGCCAAAGGCTTACCAATTGAGGGCAAACAAAAACATATGTATGCAAGTTTCGAAAACTCAGCGATGCTTTAGCCAGGATTTGAACTCAAGACTTCTATTTAAATAAAAACAATTTGATAAATAATAATAAAAAAATAACACAACTCATCAAACTATCCTTATTTGTAAACTTTAATGATTTTGATAATTAATTAATGAAATAAACAATATAATTATATCTACATTATTATTCGCTTTTACAACCTGCTAAATTCATGCGTAAACCGGTCATAGAAACAACAAAAGGGAAATTATGACATTATTATGATTATGACTGACCATCTAAAATCGGTGTAACTGGCCAAAAAGATTTAAGCGTTCCAATTTGTCATAATCATAAAAGCTGTGTTTATTTCGACTGTGGTCAAGTTTACAACTTAACTAGCGTGGCTAGAGACCGGTTTTTGTTATCATTAATTTATGTTGTGTTCCTCAAATGTTTGTAGGTTTTCACGGATGATGTGAACATTATTCTGGTCCAATTTTAGTGATAAGTAACTTTTGTAATAACACTTTTTTAAATAAACGACACCATTGAAGAAAAACTTCATACGAATTGAGTGTCGCGTCGGATTGTTTTTTTTTGTAAAGGGAGTCCAAACATTTTTCCTTTTTAAAATTAAATCTGGTAAAACAAAATCTTTATATTTGACCAGAATAACAACCTGGATATGTTCACCGTTAAAAAAATACTTTGTATAGGGTGTATTCGGGTAATTCCGAAAATGCGTAATTTCTACCAAACGCGGCAACATTTTTTGCACTGGCAACATTCATTTGATGGCCATTTTAATCGGCTTACTTACTAATTAATTACCTAATGCCTTACATTTATACTTTTTTTTTATCTGCATTTTCGGAATTACCTGACATTCGGAATAACCCGAATGCACTATACTAAAAATTACAATGACCTTGAACCTCATACAAGCTAAACTCCAGCGGCTATTGCAGCCTTAAATAAATAAAACTCCTCCAACCCGTACATAGTACTTAGTCGGGAGTAAAAACATTCACGAAATCAGATAATAATCAATAAACATTCACCTCTTGCATACTTTGTATACTTGTAACATTTTGGCGTTGAAAAAGAAACGCGAGGCGGTACAGTCGGAGAAAAAAGTGGTTAACGAAACGTTAGCCTCGAGCGAGGCCGCGCTAGCCGGCGACGTGTGTGTCGACTTAAAGGATGCTTTACTAGCATTTTAGTAGTATAAAATTTTAAATTTTTATGTTATCTTCTTTTATTGTATTTTCTTCTTTTTTTTGTGCGGTTCTTTTTTTTTTTGGCCAAGGTCCTATTTACAGGACCTTTTTATTTATATTTTATTGAATTTCATTTTTATTCTAATATGTATTTGTAATAATATCTTCTTCTTTAGTTCCTGTAACACCTAGGGTTGCATAGGGCCGAGAATACTTTATTCCACTCGGATCTGTTCCCAGCTGAAAACTTCAAGTGCTCCCAGGACATGTCAGCCGCCTTTAGTTCCTCATTCATTGAACGATTCTAGATTACATTGGGGCGACCTCACTTTCCTGTACCACCAGCATTTTGCCAATCTAACGCGTAGACGGCAACATTTGTAGGACGACGAAGTGTATGGCCTATCCACAGCCTACGGCTGATTTTATCGGCAACAGGAGTTTCGTTGGTGAGGGTCCACAAATCAGCGTTTGATATAGTTTTAGGTCAGAAGATATTTAAAATGCAATGAATTTTATAATATACAAAATTAAATAAACATAATGAATGGTATTATACATTCCAGTAATAGAAATATATATTTCTATTACTGGAATTTAAGCGTTATCTGAACTTATAAGTCAGTCAATCACGATACTGTGTGTGTGAATAACAGACAAAAAGCGTAAATAAAATTTCGCGTGTTTAAGATACATATACATACACGGGTTATAGCGAAATCGGTACAAATATGCACAACGACGATAGGCATAATATGTTTCGCAATATGCAGTGTCGACCTCCGCTTTCGAGCACGAATGTATGAGTGATCATGTCAAAACTTACCATGGTAAAATGAAAATAAAATGTCAAAATGTTTTATTGAATTATGGTGTGACGCTGTCTTACGTCGTTGATAATTCAAATGCCAAGAGGAGTTGACAACATAAAACATTTTGAGCTCCTAGTTTTATGTGTTTTTCACGAAAAAAAAGTAATGCAATAAAAGCATCCACATTTTTCTTTAAAAAAAAAAACAATTATTGTACATATTTCTCGATATATTTTTTTTGTTTCGTCTTAAATGAATGAACTTTATTAAAATCAGATTAGTACTTTTTGTAAATTATCAAAAACAAAAAAAAAACAGAAAACTGTATGATTGAATTCGGTTAGTTTTAAAGTGTTAAGCGTTATGAATTATATTATCATCTAAATAATTGTAACAACTCCAGTGACACATCAACTCATTATACAATTAGCATTGTTATTTACAAACCGTTGTTATTTAATAGAATCGTCCCCTTGCTACAAGATTTATTGCTATGCTATCCTATTACATCATTAGAAAATACAAATTGAACTCTAAGCTGATGTACTAAGGATGCGTTTCAAACGCAAATTGCTGGTCACCATAAAATATGTCCATTGTAAAAAGACACATGTCGTAATTAATATTGTTTGACCGATAGAGGTCTATTTATGTCGGCCATAGAAGGCTGAGTGAGATGAAAATTTATAGATGTTGCCATAATATTAGATCCAATTTACTGATAATAGGATTAATGTTAAGCGGTTACGTTTTTGTTTGTTAAAGGGTCGTAAGTCAGAAAATATAAATTTGTACATAGCAACTCTATGACGAAAATCCGGTATATGTGTACCAAAATTTCATAAAAATTTAGAAAAAAATATAAACAAGTATTTTGTTTACAAGCCGTGTCATACCCACTGCTGGGGCATGCATCTTTTCCTATACTTCCTAGTTTCCTTCCTTAGGCCACTTCCTTAGGCCACACTCCATACACGGGGGCCGAGTCCATTTTGGTGGGGGTTATGAGGCTTATGGCCAGCCGCAGTATCAGACGTTTTCAAGCCTATAAGGCATCAAAAAACGGACATTACCAAATGAAAATCGACTGTTCTTATTCTAAATTGTATTTTTTAAGAGATTCTGGTAAACTTGGTTAAGTATGTTTTTATTTCAACCTATCAGGAATTCAGGACTTAAGTTTTCAATATGAATTGTAGATCAAGAGACCTTCACACGAATTGGAAAGTTTAGAAACCAACAAAATATTCGGTAGGTGGAAACGGCTGAGCATTGGAAAATCGACCTTGCGCTATTCACTGTTCACCGGGAAAACGTGTGTCGGAAGGTATTAATTTTACAGCTCAATTTCCTTTGCATGATCGGAGGTAAACAGTGACGTTTTCTTTTTGTTATTTTTTTTCATAATCGCGTGCTATTGTACAGTGTCTGTCAAAAATAAGTAATCATCTGTAAGTTTTGGCTACTTTTTAGTTTTAGATAGAGCATCTTGTTTTTTCTTTATCTAGAATGTTTTTATGTAGGTACATATATTATAACTTCAGATTTAACAAAATAGGCGCCGAATCTTTACCTGGGAATCCTGGGCACTCATTATTACAGAATACATTTGGAGAATCCACAAAAATGCTCTATTCCCCATACAAATCGATTAGCTATTGTAAAACTAAAGCTGTTCAATATTCTAATGACTCCTTACTCCTAAAATGATCCTCCAGATAACTGAGTGACGAATGTCACTGAATCGTATCCACTGAGGGAAGACCCCTCCAGTCTTTAGAAAGCGACAAGGAGTGTCCATATGTCCAAAAAAAATAATGTTATATGTACTATAATAAAGTCTAACAAAATTAACTGAAACTATTTACACTGGGGCTTCTTTCTACTCATGAAACTGAACAACTTTCCCAAAGGAACCTAAAGTCAATTCGCGAAAAAAAAATTGGGCTTCTCATACCAAGTTGGCCAATCAGATGACCAACTTGATGGAAAAGTCCAAAAATTTAGACCTTCCTTGCATATCTAATATGAAATTACAACTAAAAGAATCGTGACTCTGTCTCTTAGTCAGTGGATAATAAAAAAAGTCGCATTAAAGTTTCACAAGTGAACAGCAGGTTGGCACCTTAAAAAATTCACAACAAAGGCCAAGCGAGGGCTTGCTTTAATAATAAATGATTCAGCCATTACACAGCACTGCGGTAGCCTGACACTGTTGTGACGCTGTCGATTAAATGTTCTATAGTAGGCAATAAGCCGACCATCTTCCAATAACTAGCTGTATAAAGTATGTATTGTAAGATCAGTTGAGATTTTAACAAAAAAAAAAAAATTACTCGTTGTTTATTTTGTGTATTAACTAATTTAAATATATTGCTCTTTGTTACAGTGTGTATGTACTAATATTGTTTAATTTTTTTAAACTCTATTTTTGTACTTAAAATTTGCTCAAATTTCTAGCAGTGTCTGTGTCATCCATGGGTACAATATGCCATGATGGGTCCTTCCCTTTTACAAAGGTTTAAGCAGAATACCAGCGCTGTCGCTTTAAACCTACAGCACATGCTAAGCTTGCACTTTGGTATTTATTACTATTTTGCGTGTTATATAAGGTGCTACTTTATTAGTGCCCGATATTTCAGTCAGTGCTTCTACTTCTGATTCTGATCAACTTTCCCCAAGGAACCCATAGTCAAATCGTAAAAAATTTTTTGGACTCGTCATACAAATCGATTAGCCGAGCGGCCAAATTAGTATGAAGAGTCCAAACATTTTTTTACGATTTGACTATGGGTTCCTTGGGGAAAGTTGATCAGAATTAGAAGTAAAGGCACTGACTGAAATATCGGGCACTAATAAAGTAGCACCTTATATTTCCCTAGTTTTAATTTTGTAATTTGTATGCCATTCTATTCTATAAACACTTCTAATGAGACAGTTACAGCTCAAACGAACCTTTACGACTTTATCGTATTGCAGAAATCTATTAACTTCCTAAAAGGAAGCTAGATTTTCCATAAACAACTTTGATGCTCCATTGGCTATTTGAAATATTTATGGGCGTTTTATTAGCTGTTTTACTGCTTAGTGTAAAAGGGCGTAAGTTATACAGCATCTGTGGTGTTGTCATACAGCTTTCATCGGTTTCATCATTCATGCAAGTCATCGGAGTTAGTTTTTATCAAATGGCAAAAATTTAATTTCATTTTGAAATTGTGTAAAATGACGTCATTGTGAATAAATATAGTAGTATGCAAGCTCAATATTTTTTTATAAATTAACAATTGCACCTGTAGTAATTTCAGTGAGATCTATTCAGTGAAATATATTTTATTTCATAATGTATTTTTGATGCAGCCAACTTCCAAGTAGCATTTTTAAAAGTACTATGAAAAAAAATACGTTCGTTTTGTCGTTAGAAAATTATTTTTACTGTCTAATTAAAACAGTGAAGTCTCAGTACACACTAACGTTAGGAAAAAGCTAATTATTAGTTGAAAGAAAAGAAAAAATACGTCGTTTATTAGAATATTCTCAAAAGAGACACGGTCAAAGCGACACCAGTACGGAGTTTTTATCATAAATTATTAAAAAGAGACAATTTGTATAGGTATCTTTTTTATCGGCAAGTACGTATTGCCAGCCATAGATTCACGCCTCTATACCACAGACTACTGTAATTTACCAACGATCACAACACATTTTTTTTCGTAATAGCATGTAATAAAAAATAGTGGTGAAAAAAAGAAAAAGTGTGTTATTTCATAAGTTAAATTAGGGTGTTACTCAAATAGGTATGGTGTCATAATTTTTGGGAATTGGATAAGTGGTCATTATAATATTAGATGAGGACGAATATTGATAGTTTTGAAAACTGTTATTCGGACTTTGCCAGTTCTTTCTAGTTTTAAACTTTTTTAACACTATAAAAGCTAATATATCATCACTCTTTGATTCTCATAATACAGAAAATCCTAGTTTGTGATTTTTTCCTTGGACATTTATATTCTATTTGATTATTATAGGAATATGAATAGTGCTGTCGATTTTTAGATTTTTTTATACACTGTACAAAGTCTTCCTTCACAATATGGCGTAAGTTACGAATGAAATAAATGTAATATAAAATAAACTTACCATCTTTCGGTGGACTCGCACACTGTGGAGCGTAGGAGCCTAAATGGTACCCATACGTATTCTGATGCATAGGAGGAAAAGGATACCCTAAAGACCTAGGACTGGGAAACCCTGAAGCTTCATGAGGATTCTGCTGGCCCCCCGGACTGCCAAAATGATGGGGATGCTGGTAACCCCCCTTGAAAGGTCCGTACCCATGCTGCTGCAGTTCTATGAACGCAGATTTAGAGGAAACATTTGTGGGGGTCGAATTGTTGGAGTTTGAGATATCGTGGGGGGTCTGTGACCCCCCTAAGTGATGGTGGTGCTGGTCGAGCGCCTCTTGGGTGGTCATGGCGGGCTGGGGGGTCGACGGGCCCCCCCCGTCCGAAGACTGGGGAGGCCCGAAGGGATCTGTAAAACTCAGGGTGGTTGGTTTGCTGCTTGGGGATTGAATTCGGGTAATTTTGATGGGTATGTGTCCCTCGCTTCAGTAGTTACGCCGCTTCTTGAGCCTGTAACAACAAAAAAATCATCTGTAAAAACTTTGTCTTATTTGGTTTCTTTTCGAGTTCAGTAGTCCCTGGACGATCTACGTCTGCATGGTTTAAAATCATTACATTTTGAAAGTACGTCAAAAAAGATATCTGTAAAAAGAAGTTTTTGTTCACAAACAAATTCTCAATGCTTATAAATCGAATCTTGCGCATACCTACTACTAAATCTTACGATTGACCAATCACGTGTAACGGTTTTAAGAATTTTTAAAATTTGAAATAAGAACGCCCACTCTCACGAGGTCAACAGAGGTCGCGTGTGGCTTAGGGCTGTCAAAAAACACACTTAGATAAATCTAATAACAATGATTACTATTACTTACTTATATTATAAAGTGACCATATTCTTATTTATATAACATGTTAAAAATAATATTTATTAACGTGGTCGCTACCAGCAGATGGATGTTGCAATACAATCATGTAATACACACAGAATAATTAAATCATTATAAAGTCCTAAGAAATTACCTGACAAACATCATACCCGAGACAGTTTCTAATATAATACAAAATGGACCCTAAAAATGTCACCGCTCAGCAAAAAGACATTGATAACCCTATGAGGATTATTGAAAGTTTTCTGGAAAACAATTTGTCCCGTCATGGTCAATTGGCTCAATAAGGACCCATCTGATACGATAGTTACTATCGGACGAATGCGTGGGACGATTTGACCATGTGGCGGATAGAGTGTTAATCTTTTGGTAAATAGCGGTAACAACATGTTTTTAAAGATTTTATTTAGTTTTCTAAATTGTATTTTATTTTGGATTTAGACACTTATTGTATTTAATTGAAAATAAATTAGTTTTATTATTATTTAACATATCTAAATTTTTTTAATGTCAGAAAAAGAAACAATGCAAGGTTTTTGAATTGAATAAGGTACAGTTTCACACTAAAATGTACAGCGGGTAAAATATTATTCGATATTATTTTGTTGTAGATTTTTAATTGGTTCACTTTTTTGTCAAAGGTTAGTAAAATAGCTAAACACCTGAACAAACCGTTTGGTTTGTTAAAACATCGACTATATCCAATATTATTGGTGGCCCAAAGAAACCGAATAGGCTGGACCTCATTAAACTTTATTGCTTATTTCATTTAAAAAAACAGCCATCAATTCACAGACACACCAACTTTACAATCCAATTTCTCACAAAACTAAAACCCGACAATGCGGCCAGTATTAAAACAAATGATCCGAAGAATTAAGAGAAAAAAGAGATAGCCCTTTTCGGCAAGCTCTTTGAGTTAATTACCACATGTTTTGTCCTTTTCTGTCGTGTGTGGAGTTGTATATGTCTGTCTCGTTTGATTTGTTAATTCTTTTTTTGAATTTACAAGCTACGACGGCGCCTCCAGAGGTCAGGTCAAAACGCTTTGTTATTTTTTTACGTTTGTTTGTTTGTTTGTGTGATCGCTGATTGCTCTCATAATAATAATGTTTAGGTTAAACTAATTGGTGTAAATTTCTTTGAAACAAAAAATGGTATTAAGGATTAGTTATTGATTGTTATGCGTAGTGTGATGTTTATTTAAAGTGTTACCGATGATATTTATTTTTATTTGTTAACAATACTAAAAGTTATCTTCGTTACTAAATGTTTTGACTAGTTAAGTAATTCTATCTATTCCTTTTATAGAAATCGCCATAAACACAGTCATGTCTATACGACAGGTTACTACAAAATGCAGGATTTGAACTCGATACCTCTGGTTAGGAGGGCCGAGTCACTACCATCGAGCCGCAGAAACCATTCGAAAAAAAAACTCATTTTTTTAGATTAAGCCCTATTATGACCTAACCCTTTACCTCGACCGGACTGAACCCAGTTCCCATTGCAACCGGTGATCCGCGACGCGCCATGGGAATAAGAAGAGAATCGTAAATAAACGGGACCCCATAAAATTGTATTAAGTATTCATTATAGGTAGCTCGATTCGCTTCAGTGGTCACAGATTTTGATGTGAAGATTTTATTCTTTGTTTTTTTTTTAGTTTGTAACTTTGAGTACTTGCTGATTTTGCAAGATATTTATGGAATGATGTCACATTTTTTACTCGACTTCTTTAAAAAACCAATATTACATACTAGCTTCTGTCCGCGACTTAGTCTGCGTGGACTTCAGAATTGGGTCCAGAGAGAAATAAAATGTTAAGGCAAGTGACAAAGTAAAATTTTCAGTTTTTAGCCATTTCTCTGGGAATCCTCGAATTTTCCGGGATAAAAAGTACTTATCCTATGTATTAGTCCAGCTTTACTTATCTACCTACAAAATTCCATCCAAATTCGTTCAGAAGTTTCGGCGTGAAAGTGGAATATACAAACATCCATACTTTCGCATTTATAATATTAGTGAGATGAAATTAATCTGTTACTTTTTAAATGTACATTTGTTTAGACTGTTTCGATATTCAAATATTTGATTTACCATTTACGTATTTCTTTGTTATTCTTTTTTTAAACCACGAAATTTATTTTTTAACTGCTGCTGCGAGATCCCGCCAAAAACTCCGTTATATCGATACTGTCTTTGACTAAGTAACTCTTTGCAGATTAGGATAGGGACAAGGAACTATAGCAAGTTTTTTTTTTGTCGTCACTCCAGGTATAAAAACTCTTTAATGTATAGAAGTATAAAAACTATTTTTCTCTCTGATGTTGTGTAAATACTAGCTTCGGAAAATGTGTTTTCTTGTTTTATATTAATTAAAAAAAAAAAAACATAAAGTCAAGTAAATTGACAGTTCAATTATTGTCAATTAGTCAGTAGGTAGCATTACATTAACCGGTTGTCGGCGAAAAAAGGGTGTCCTTGTTGATTATTTTTTTATAGGTCATACAAAGGAAAAGCCTAGCTTCTTTAGTTATTCTAACACTATATTTTCATTTTAACCCTTTTCGTTACAAACTATTTAGCAAAGTACATAATTTGTAACTGTCTTTGTGTTTTTTTACTATCTATAAATATAAAGTCTTCAGTCTGGCTTTATAATTTGCAAATTATTACTTGATATACAAATGAGTTTAAGTGTGACTATTTTTTAGCCTATATAGCCAGACCATTTAGATAGGTGAGTTATAATCTTTTTGATCATACGTATTATTTTATTCTAGACAATTGATCGATTTTTATTTCACACTCTTATTTGACAGAAATTGGAAATTTCAAATGTCATTTTATTCCGGTTTTTAAATAAATATGATACATTTTTTTTACATCCCTTATTCGTTAACAACCCATATCGTCCCCACTGCAGGGGCACGGGTCTCTTCCCATACCTCGGGAAGGTTAGGCCATACTCCACATACGGGGGCCAATTCCGGATTAGTGGAGGTTATGGGGATAGTGGCCAACTTCATTTCAGAAGTTTTCAAGCCGCCTATAAGGCCTCCGACATGGCTTAACGACTGCCATCAAACGATAGCAGCCGGCACCAACGGTTTAGCGTGCCTTGCAATGCGAAGCACGGAAATCATCTTTTATACATCTTACATCTTTTATGCAATAACATAATTGCCACTGGTCTGTATTTGATTTGATTGGTGAATTTATCTTTCATCACTTATCTTCTAATTCGATCGCTTCTGTCATAACATCTGACACCTAGCATGTCTAAAAAGATTGCATGATCGAAAAGCAGAGCATCTCCTTCGTGTATTAATTAGTAAAGACAATAAAACTAAGAAACAATAATAAGTTCGCGTGCTGGCTGTTTTTACGACGTTTTTTTTCAACGATTTTTACGATCGAAAATAGTAGATTGGTCACGGACATTGGATAATACATGAATTTTATGGATTCACCGCTACGTGTCGGCTAGTTTCTCGTTTTTCGGTAATATTCGATTATTGTAGGCAAAGATAGTGCTGTTGGGTGAGACTGGGGATAATTAAATCAATGCTTGCTTTGGACAATAAATATAATATGGAGATTTTAAAGGCGCAGTAAAAAGACTGGCGCCGTCTTGTCCGCATTTGTTCCCGTAATTGTATGTATGTAAAATGTTTTATACACAACATAGTGCGTCTTTTAATTGCAAAACGAATAATGATTACATTCAAAATATGCCTACTGAAAAAAAAATATAATACTTTAAAAAAAATTACAGAATGTCATCTATCTTTCACAAGACACGTAAAAAAACAATGAAAGAACTTCAAAATCCTGTTGGGTAAGTACAGTTAATCTCATATTTTTTTCAAGTACAATAATATGGATAGGTACAAGTAAAGGTAGGTTGGTCTTGTATTTTGTAGTCCTACAGTGTGTGGTTACTGTGTGGCGATCATCATCGCCAACTGTAGCAACACTATTACTGTCAGTTTTGACACTTGACATTTTACGTTTCCCGCTGAAACACAGCTACTCTTGCTTTTCTATGTTTATTATTACAAATAAATTGTGCTGAGTGTATTATGCTTATTGAACAATTACTAACTGTAATTTGTGATAAATAAATTAATGATAAATTGCTTAAATCATTGTGACAGAAGATGTTAAATTATTAAATATGATTTGCCATAGAAATGGCATGCAATATTAAAAATAAGAAATTAAAATATTCAATAAAAAAATTGCATGCACCCAAAATTAACATACAATAAATTAAAATTTCAAATAATAATGTCACAATGTCAGCTATAAAAAAAAAGTGTCTTGTGAATGTGATTAACACGGATTTCATAACATCAACTCGGAGGTTTTATTCAATGAATCCCGTAACTCCACAACTGTAATTTATGTGTATAATTTCTTTCGCCTGATGATGTCTCTAATTTCAATTTTATTTCATCAATTTCGATAGAACAAATTATTATGAGACATAGATCCCTTCAAAACTCAAAGTTTTCTCATATCAAACATAATAATATGTTTCCGCTAGATAGAAGAAGCTATTGTGACAGCATTACCAATAATGCAAAACTGACATGTCCATAACATTATGGAACTTGGACCTGATCTGCAGATATAGCTAGCCCAAAAATAGTTATTTTAGTGTTAATGTAATTAAAGAACCGTTTGAATTCGTTTTTTTATTTAGCTTAGTTTTTTGGTACCAACTTAATATTTAACAACAGCAACATAGTACTCAAACTCAAAACATTTTTTTATTTAAGTAGATGCTTTACACATGCTTTTAAATCGTCAAAACACACGGTACACGGTAAAAAAAAAATATTTAATTCAAGAAAATATTATTTCATATGTATGAAATAATATTTTGACCATGAATTTTTTCTTAATGGAGAGTATGAGTTTCTTGAATGACATATTTTTTGTGAGAATCGAAACTGCGATATAAAAAATAAATCTGCAGTTTCTCTTGGCGTAAAATAATTTCAATCTATCCTTTTTTCAGTGTACATATAATCAAAATAAGTTCGATTAAGCGTTCAATTGTCATTTAGACAGTACATTATTTTATCATGTATTCTTGTAAAACGAGCATGGAATCATTAGCACATGATTAATTACATGTTTTATATCAAATCATGTTGCTGTGACCTTAGGAAATGACGGAAAAATGACAAGTTTGTATAATGCGACTCTTAATCTATTTTTTATATAGCTTTCCTATTGAACTTGTAATTTTTGCCCTTGTATTTTAATGTATTCTACATATCCTAAAAACGTTTTCTTTGTAAGGAACTTGTAATCATATTATTGCAAAAAAAATTGTAATAAGTCTTAGTGCACTGTTCCTGTACCACTCTCCATAGAATTCGTATTGTTTTTTTTTTCTTTTTCTTTGATTTACCTTCGCACTCAAGCTCATTGTAGTCTTATTGATTCAAAAACAAAACAACTCTCTAATTCGAAATAAGACTTCAATCTGTCAAGACCTTAAAACTAAGAGGTGCCCTGAAGCGTCCTAGAATTCTGTCACGACACGGTTCTACATTTATAATAGTCATTATATTGTCTTATAGTGCTAGGCTTGACGAATCACCTTGAGGAAAGCAAGGCTAGTATCTACAGCAAAATATCAAGGTCTGCAGTCTATCCTGCGTTGGCATTGGCGAATGTTGGTAGGAACTTGAGGAAAAAAATACAGAATTTTACTAGATATTTATCAGTTTTCATCAAGTCAATATAGGCAGCTAAAAAGATCTGATACTGGGGATAGCCCATAGTTCTTTAACTATGGCGAGAACAGATTTTTTTATATATTTATTTTTTATTCAAGATTTGGGAGCGTTTGACTCCAATCTCATCTGATGGTAAGTAACGATGGAGTCGATGGTGGACAACGCAATTTCAAATAAAACCTTTTCACTCTCGCCTTGAAGACCCCCAGGTTATAAGACTCGGGAAATGCCGAGGCCGGCAAGGAATTCCACTCCTTTGCAGTACGCATAATGAAAGATGTGAGGCAAAGCGCTTCGTGCGTAAGAGAGGAATGTCTACTACGTTATAGGGGTGGAAGCCTCGCCAACGCCTGGTCGACCGAAGGTGGAATGGGGCTGGTGGAATCAGTTCGTGTAATTCCTGTGCACACTCTCCGAAATGCAACCTATAAAAAACTGAGATACTGGCAACTTTACGCCTATGCTGTAGGCTTTGGAGCTTAGACGAAGACTTGGCTCTCGTGTTTCGTCTACCCTTCCCGAGGAATACAAAGAGATCTGTACCCAACAATGGAAACTATATAGGTTGTTAACAACTACCATAGACTAAACAAATTGAATTTAAATTGTAATTACTTAGTTTTACCATAAAATAAAGCGAATTTATGATATTAAAGTAAACAGACATCATCATTGTCGCTTACCATCAGGTGAGATGATGCCAAGAGTTTACCAATTGAGGATAAAATGCCTATTGGACCTATTGGGAATGAAAGTGTCTCTATCAAATTTCACCACCCTAAGGAGGAACTTTCCATGGGAGCTTGCTGACCACTACTGCGCGCTTAATAATTTAATTTAATTTTACCTTTATAACTGTATTATATGTATAGTATCTATTGTTCCCTGATTAAAACAAATATCAAAAAATGTTTTTTTGTAGATTCTCTACATCGTATAAGGAATATACATGTGTTTCGCAATTGCAAAAGGATATACAAGTTTATATCTTCAGTATTCTGAGATCTTATTTTGTGCCTTGCTCCCCATAGAAAATATGCTCTTTAATAGTAAATTATTTCTGAAACACCTGAAAACTTCCACTCATTAAATCGAATAACTTTTCTCAAGTAATCCTAATAGAGAATTGACTTTTGATACAAAATTGTCTAATTTAATTTATATGAAAAGTTGAATTTGTTTAAAAATTTAATAAAGATTCCATAGGAAAATTTGTTTCGTTTCATCATTAGAACACCGTGTATACGTTTCCGGGAGTGATATTTTAACACCCTGTATAAAACTGAAATGACGCAAACCACAGCCACAACACTTATTTACTCAACACAAAAGAGTGAGATTCTAATCAGTGTTTCCAAGAAGCCTTTCCGATTCGCGTGCGATAACTACCGAGTGTTATCCTGGACGGACTGACGGACAAAAATGTGTTTCTATGTATGTATGTGCTTGTAATAATTATCTTTATCAAGCAGGATCTGTGTCGTCGTGAGTTGGGGAAAGTTAGATACTGATTTTGTTCCATGAGAAGTTACACCTTAAATAGGTGGGGGTTTAGTTGTCTATTACCAATATGTATTTTTTTAATGTCACTATATCTAAGGTCTTACAAAATCGATTCTTACTTTGGATGTGGACTCCATTGAGGGGTCAAACCCACGAATTTCTGATGTGAAGGCAGTGGACTCCACAGAGGCGGTTGAAAGTTTAGTTCGGCAATTAGATTGTTTCTTTTATTTTATCTTAAAATCAATAATGAAAACAACATGTCATATACATACTTATTTTTTTGTCAAATAAATATAGTATCGAATAAGTAACGGCTAGTTTGCTAGCATTTATATCAACTGGTCAAAGAAAACAGAAAAAAATCCTACAAAAAATCATAAGTAAGTATAAGTCATTAACTTAATTTTATTCCTCAACTTAAGAAATTTTAAACAAAACGGCAAAAAAAAAATTTATGCAGCCTCCTTTTCTTGGAAAATTAACAAAAGATAAATGAAGAAAAAAAAAATCATTAAGCTCTTATACTAAGTAAAAAATGCAAGTTTAATTACCGCACTAACGAAGACATCTCACACAATGATTATGCGGCAAAATTATATTGTGTCCCTACAAAATTACGAATAGAACTAATAGGTAGGCAACTTATGTTGTTCGGGTTGTGCAAATGGCGGATTATTTGACAGATGATTGATGGCAGACGTCGCAAATGTCAAGCTGGGGGCAGTTTTTAAAAGACAATACTTTGTACAGTGCCTATGTAGGGGAAAATACATTTTTTGCTCAGTAAATAGAAGACCACTCTTGACAAGTGGACATCTTTAAGCTGAAAATGATGATAAATAATAAACGTGACGTGACGTGACGTAAACCTTTTGGCGGGAACTTACAGCAGCAGTTTGCCTTTTTTTTGTTGAATAATACGATTTTGTTCAACAAAGTATCTTCTGTATAGGATAATGAAATGAAAAATTGTGTAGGCTGTTTTCAAGTGTCCTCAAGAACTTCATGAAAGGTTTAGCTGAAGTGCTAAGTATTCATTCGAGCAGATTAAAAAAAAGTATAAAGCTTTCAGGGCAGTCGTTCTGCGATCGAATGTTTTTCGAAAACCTGTATGGGACTCGTAGGTATATAATATTGTTGGAGAACTAACTAGTAACTCATTTTTAAGCCCACTATTTAATATTTTTAAATGTGCAGTAGACAAGGCGGTGTGATCGTTGAAGCCTTTGCATTTTCTTTGCTCATACAAGCAGAAAAGAATTAAATACATTCAATGTAACTTCTCAAATCTTTTATGGCCAAAACCTAACGGGGTATTGGCTATCTTATCTCTATACTGAAATACGCCAGAGCTGTTAAAATTGATATTTAGCGATAGGACCTAGATAAGATGGTGGTAGCTAGCAAGGCAGGCTTGAAAAATTCCCTACAGCAACCAAACAGAGTCCTACAAAGCTTGATCCCGCCGGGAATCGAACCCACAATCTCCTAATGTGAAGCGCATGGACAAGCCACGGCAGCGCGGTGGTTTAAATATAAGTACCTACCTATACTTGTATATTATGTATGTACCATAGATATGCTAAATTATAGTACCTATACATGACAACTGTTACATTGAAAACAGGCCAACCTACTAAATGCAAATTCACGACAAATCAATCTGCTGTCTGCTGCCGCCATGATGCCCGCCATCTTGAATTAGTTACCTCGACCACGTAATGGCGTCTGTTTGTCACAGAAAGGGCTCGAAATTGTGAAACCTATTTCATGTAGATACTTTATTTTTAATTTATACGTCTTACTTAGAACCATGTGATTTTCTGATAGGAAAAAAAACAGCCCAACTAGCAAAGTATTGATAAAAGGGGGCCACTTAAACACCAAATAGTTTTATAATGGTGACATAAAAGCAACGCGGTGGCTGGTGTCACTAATTCTGAAATATCACCGATATATCACCAAATAGTGATAATCGTTACTGAAATACAACCCTTATATCACCAAATGGTGTTAAAACTGGGGCCATTTCGCGGTGATATACACGTTTCTATCACTGATATATCACCATACTTTGCTAGTTGGGAGTCGTGCTCTAGTTGATCACGATTTACGTAGTAATCTATAATATCTGTCCTGAAATCTCGACACCTCGCTCGCTCTATCCTTAATATTTTAATCAATTTAATGATGATTTTGTGTGTGAGTGACATTTTTATCTTGTCATTGAATGAAAAAGACGTATCTAAAATATTAGCCATAATTTGTGTAGATACTATCGGAGCTGTCAAAGTCAACTATGTTGTCAGGTTTGTCAATATCATCGAATCATATAGGTAGGTAGCTTTAGCCACTGCTACGCCTTATTACTCGACTGCCGTCAAGTGGTGGTTAATGTTTTTGGGCATATGTATTTTTGTATGTAAGTTTATACGTTACCACCTGTTCGATTTTTGAGTACGAAGTGTCGTTAGGGTCATCTTAGTTTCCAGTTTGACATAGGATACATATTATATGCACTCAGGTCTTTTTATTTCCTTTTAACATTATCCTTCACTGGGATGTTGGGTAAAATTATCTTAGAATTTAAATGATGCTTAAACTAATCTGAAGTTCATCAATACCTAGTCTTTGTATTTTTAAGTAACTTATTGGTTAATTATATTTTATAGGTATGACGGACGGTCGCATACTGCCTACTCGTATGGCGGTACCGTGATATATTTTTTTAAAAACTGAATTGAAATAGATTAATAGGTAGTATAGAAAGATATTTTCAATATTTTACGCTAAAACGAGGCATGTTCACTGAGTTTGTTCCACATGAAATCATTGCAATGTCGACATCGGTTATATACCTAATATAATCTATTTTCAATAAAACAAAGAAATACATAAATCGCTTGGTATTTTCAAAAATATCGCTAGACTACCAATCTTTTTAGTTACATTCACCGCACCCTTATGAAAGTTTCTTTCATTCAAGCAAATCGTTTACCGAAAAACTTTTCTTGACTTAACCCTTGTAACCTAAGTCTTGGGGTTGCCCTACTAAAGTATAAATATTAAATTAATTTAGTATTGATTGTAGCGACGCGCTCGTGGCTGGTACCCTGTACTTTAACTAAACGTTATTATAACGGAATCGCAGTGTTTGTTAACACTGTGACTGTCATTTTAAGTATTATAATTTAGTTTTGTTGAATTACTTACCTACAATGGTATAAAGACTTTTTGGTGGGAACTGTGAACTGTTGATATTTCATAGATTTTAGTCTGTTTTTTTTATGAAAAGAACTGCTTTAAGCTCGCTTTAGCCGTCTGTACTGGACGTAAACTGCCATGATGACGATTAAAAATGACTTAAAGTATCTGTATCTAAACATGACTATAATGCCATGTTGATGATAAGAAAAGAGAAGTAATTGAAGGATATCAAATCGAAATCCGTTTTGTTTATTATCCTCTAAGAGCGGTTTTTATACTCTTGCCAGTACTTGACACATCCATGTATGGATTATACAGGTGTAAGGGACAAAGCTTTCTTGTGGAAAGTTGTTCAGTTTCGTCTATTGAGCAAACCCTTAAAGTTTTCGGAAACCTGCCCCTTACACCCTGTATAGATTACCTAAAATAATTACGTTTAAAAGGTGAATGAACGAATAAAAGTAAACACTTTATTGCTTCAACATAAACAGAAAAATATAAGTACATGATATACCTTCATGAAAAAAGTTATACAGGCCTAGGCGGTCTTATAGCAAAAGAGCGATTGATGAGTTTTCAATGGCGGATATAAACATATCCTAACTATTGTTAGGGGTTTTGATGCCTTTTGTTCTACTACTTTTTAAATAAATAACAAAAATGTGGACTCTCTATACAAAAAATGATCAATCCGACAATCTTGACCAGTTAACCTGCAAGATCGACGGAACCACGCAAATTATACTGACCATAATATTCATTGATTTGTGGCCTCAAATGTTTATCGAATAAAGTTTTTCTCTAAAATATTACCAAAAAATACTTAACGCCCTAAATTTTACACACTTTTATCGATCAACAGGTAATTAAAAATTAATATTTTACCTCCTCACAAAGTTTGTTCGTGGGAACCCATTAATTCTAAGCGTAGCTTGTAGATCCAGTTTTAAAATAAAAGATTTATCAATTCTTCAAAATCGACATAATATGCGTCAGAAGTCTTTGAAGTTGGAAATATGAATTAGTTCCGCTAACCCATCCCATATTTTCGCTTGACTCATATTTTACGTAAGTATAAATAAGATCCTTGTAATATCAAAATGAGGATATCCACGGTAAATTGTATTAAAATGAAATTATTCCTGGGTAAATTATATTAACGGGTGAGGCTATAATGTATAGGAATTAAGCGACAGTTTTGGAAATGTTCTTGGAAAAATAACATTAAAAAAATATATTTCTTGGTAAGTATTATTTAAATTCTTGATATTCTTAATATTTTTAAAATTATTATGAACCTTACCTTAAAAGAATATTCATAAGAAAGAAATGTTCAAAACGATCTGCTCAATAATAATAAAAATGTCGCTTGATACAATTTGCCTTTCACCCTTCGATATTAAAAAGAGGTAAATCCACGATAATTCATATAAGTACTAAAAATGATCTAAGTCGTTGGTAAACCATATAAAAATGAGATAAATACACGGTAAATCATACTTTTCTATGTTCACGTAGAGGTCTTCTATAGGAAATGACTTTGGATTACTTTAGTTTGATATCGACGCTAAAAAGCGTAAATGCTGTAACCGACAAAATGCAAACTTAACACGAGAGCCGAAAATAATTTGAGATTTCAGAAAAAAAAAATTTAAACGCCTATAGGTATCGAAATTTTGTATTAGTCATAGACCTGTGAGACCCGGACCAATAGACACAGATTTTTTTATTTATTAATATTTTTTTGCCATATGTGTGGTTTACAGCGTTTATGCTTCATTGCGTCGATATTTTGTTATGAATAATATACTTTATTCGTCGTCGGAGTCGTCTCTTTCTTTGGTGTACTGCACATTAGTGCACACATATCTGCTTTAGTGAAGACAGGTATTTTATGTACTTCTTTTCATTAACTACAAATAATTTTTACTTTTATCTCTTTTGAATCCTTTCTTTCTTTATTCTAATTTTTTTATATTTTATTTACAGACATGACATTGTATAATTCATTTATTGATCTAGCATAAAGATGTAATAGAATATAAGACTTTTTAAAAAAAAATGTTGGAGGGAGTTTCTTTAGGGCCCGCCGTTTCTTCTCACTCCGCAAACACTTCCCGAAACGGTGTGTATACGAGTTCCGAGTGGTAGGAACCTCGTATTAGGTCTACCTAATAGTTCTTTTATCTAAAAGAATGACGTTCGAAAAGTGTGCACTGCTACCTACTTCGAATAAAAAATATTTTCATTTTCATTTTCACTTACTTAACTAACAATATATTTGATTAAATGCCTTTTCCCTTAATAACGAGTAGTGGAACGCCCGCGACTGCGCCCGCATAGAGTTCGAATATAAACGCCCCTTCAAAACTATTGGAAATTTAATTTTCCATACAAAATTTAAGATCCCATTTCACACAGTTAGCGATCAATATTTGAAACATCCTTTTTTAGCGCTCCTCTATTACAGTGTTTAAGGAACGTTTATGTTCAGATTTTCAAGTTTCTATTTGCAGTGGTTTAGCCTGTATGTATATTGAATGTTAGTCAGTCACTAAGAGACGGTTATATTTTATAAGTAGCTAATAAATAATTTTAGCATTATCATTTGAAATTGAGTATCATTATAAGTAGGTATATTATATATTAGTATTATCGTCGCACAATATTATTACAATTATTACTTATATTTATTATGATTCTAATTTTTTTAATACTTGTGTAATTCAACACAAATTTAAAATTAGCATTAAAAAAAGTAAGAGCACTCTTTAAAATTTCGTTTATTAGGCGGTTATCACACTGCATCGGAAACCGCTCCAGTGTGTGGTGCTGCGATTTTTACTTTGACAGTAACAGTTTTCATTTCAGAAATTTTAATTACAACTTTGTTCGAGGGACAAGTTTCTGTGAGGCGTTTTAAAATACAGACGCAGACACTGAACATTCTCTTGCAAGATTCTAATAGGCCTATAATTTTAACATGTTTCCAATTTATTTATTTTTTCTTATTGGTAATTGTAAATCACCTTATCTTTCAATAACCTGCTTATGTTTTTGCTCATAATTCCTAAATAAGTACCTATTAATTTATTATCCAGCCTAGCGTTGCCACGATCTGGGTTCGCTTTTCGTCTTCAAGGTTTCCATCTTCGATATTCATCTTAGTGCTTTTATTAGCACATCGTAAATCGTAATTAATATAATTAAACTGGTACTTACGGTGTAAATAAAAAATCAGACAACAGCCAACAGCATCACTTTGTCACTAATTTGTTTGAACACAATTAAGTCACACAAACTTTTTGTTTTATTTTATTTTTTTAAATTGTCACACTGTTGTACGCACTTGTCTTTTGGATCGAATTCGAAAAACTTTCAACGCTTTGAAAAAGTTAAATTTCAAATTTAGAACCGGAGGCGCGTCGCAAGAAGCAAATTGAGATGTTTTGTTTTTAAAAATTAAGTAGGTAGTCACTGAATGAAGCAGCAATCAAATTATTATTGCCGGCAATTAGAAAGAGCGGGACAGAAAGATAATTGTCGATCAATTAACGATCCATGCATTACGATTCCGCAATTATAGAGCACGTGGGTGTCATTTTTGCCGATTTTCAAATTTCAAATTTGGAATTTCACGTTATTTTTATGAACTGTCACGTCACTGATGTCATTTTTGTCAGCACTCCCGTTGGCTAAGCACAAATCGCCCGCGCACTTGTAAAGTCATATCAGAGATCGAAACTGTGGTAGCGATCGAAAATCACAGGCGATCACCGCACTCTAAGCGCGAATGATAACAGTCATCAAAACTTTTCTAAAAAAACCCGAATCGTCACAACGTTGTACGAAAAAAGCCGACACCAACGCACACAAACACGAATTTCTGTCCAATTAAAGATAATGTTTGTGGATATTTTAATAGCGTTCCCCTCCGAAGAAATCCGACACAACCAACTCCCGTTGAATTTAAACACTTAATGATCGGTTGGGGGAAATTGTCCGAGAAACGAACGGCCCAGTGTATCGCGCTCTCTTTCTAATTAGTTCCCTAGATCGCCACTTGTATGGGTGATGTGGCGCTCGCGTCGCATTGGAGGCGCGGCCTGTTTTAAGGCGGGGCTTCGTGGAGGCGTGTATGAATTTTTATTGGTTGGTTGTGAGAACGGAGTTTTTTTCGTCTGAACGTGCAGAAGGCGCGGGTTGGCACCAAAGCATCGATCGTACCCGGCAAGGTTGCCATTATGTGTTTTTTATGGGTATTTTTTGGCGGCGCTCCGTGCTTTAGTAACCTGCTATAGAAGATGCGACACGCCCAGCAGACGTAGTGACTACGTGCAGAAGAGTAACAGCTATCAATCCAGGCTCAGGCCGTAGGGTTTGCTTTTTTTTAATCTGTATCGAAGTGCGTTTTTTTTTTGTGAGACCGGTGTCTTTGATTTCTGTGCGGTGTCAGTTACTGCGTTTTTGTATGCGGGGGTCGCTGAACTTTGACTGTATGTACGTTTGTTTGTCATTGTGCTTGTGATTGAATAGGGTTTGATAAATAACCTGTTGATGTGGGTCGGTGGCCGGTATTGGCGAGTGCAAAAGTTATATATTTTTTCTTTTTTTATAGGTATCCAAGTGAATCTTAAGATAGCTCAAATACAGGAGTAACAAAACTTGGCTATGAACGAATGATAAATGTAGTTATTTTAAGTGTCAAGTGCACACACCCGCTATCGTTTAACTTATCGTCTACTCCAATCGCCAAAGGTTGCCTGGAAGAAATCGCTTAAGCCGATAAGGCCGCCTTTGCATTCCTTCTTATTTTCTTTTTGTGTCTGTTTCTCTTGTTATTGATTTTTTAATCGTTTTGGTGCTCAATAAAGTATATTCATCTTATCTTAAAAGAATCTAGCTTTGCTTTAGGGAATGTTGTTATTTACATGAAGAATGTATTACATAAGAAAAAGTAACACTGCGAATTATTGATAATTAAAAGTCCTTGTCACTAATTTTATTGAGTCATTTAAAATGTGTATATAGATAAATTAAACAGGAAACGTAAGCGATGTCTGATTGTTATTTTTATAAACAAGGTGATTCTTTAATGATTACTATGAACGTCACCAGGCTTTTATACAGGGTGTAACAGAAAGGTGTAATAATACTTCAAAGTTGGCTTTGTACCCATCAAACTGAACAACTTTTGTACTACAACTTTGTTGAAATCGCAAAGAAATTTTCGGACTTTTCATACAAACTTGGTTCGCCAGCTGATCGATTTGTATGAAAAGTCCAAAAAAAATTTTGCGATTTGAAAAAGTTATAGAACAAAAGTTGTTCAGTTTGATGGGTAAAAGCCAACTTTGAAGTATTATTACACCTTTCTGTTACACTCTGTATATTTATGTCAAATTCAAATGTGACTTAAAAAATATCTACAACTTTTAAAATATATGATATGAAATATTGGACTCTCCATATAAAAGTGGTCCACGCGATGATCGATTCGAATGTAGAGTTCAACAATTTATTTCGTTTATTTTATTTAAAAAGTGGTAGAAAAAAGTTGTTACATTTGACTCAAAAACTCGTATAAATAGCCTCGATATTTTTATATCCGCCATTAAATGATAATCTTGCAATGTTTTTAAAATTTAGTTAAAATCACTTTTAAAATGCGATGTAAACTTTAAGCCGATTTTTTGTCTATTTTAACTATTAATTTAATATAATATTTTATTTATTTATTTATCGATGGGTGAAAGGAAAATTGTATTAAGCGACAGTTATATAGAAATATTGAGTAGATAATATAGCTTTAAAAATATTTCAACTTTTTCATCCTATCTTAGGTATCTATCAGTTAGTTATCAAAACAGAAATTTAAAAAAATTGATTCGGAGAAAAAAATCACTGGATTGTGGATTAGCCACACCAAAGTACCTATTTATAGAGTAAATTACTATAACGTAAATAAGTATAACGTTATTGCACACTACATCAAAATACAGTTCAAACTTGTCGCTAGTTAGAATACGAAATTGACAAAGGCGGTCTTATCACTGACAGCGATTTCTTCCAGACAACCCTAATTTATTAAGAGATCGATACGGAGTGACTGCAACTTCAAATTAAATTTTATAGTTTATTTAAAAGAACCACTCTTCTAGAAATTTATGGAAACTGATCAATAGGTGAAACCTTCTAACTGACAACTAAATAATTCCTTTTATTACAGATTACATATTGCCAGTGTTATGTTTTACGATATCCAGAATCACTTTAGAACAATAAAATCGTACGCTGTTCAGTAGTGAGAAATTTATATGTATTAGTCGATACTAAGTACCTGTTACTGAACTCTACAACATTCGCGAATAAGAGAGACAAGCGAAGAAAGAGAAAAGAAGAAAGAAAGAAGAAAAAATTATGATTTAAAAGAATGCGTGTAACAAAGATTTTGACTTTACTCTTTACCTATTCGACGAAACGTACAGTGACATTACATCACATATACACATTCTCGGCACGGCCTGAAAACTTCTGACACTGGGATTGGCCACTAGCCCCACAACCTCCACCAATCCGGACTTGGCCTCCGTGTGTGGAGCATGGCCTTTCCTTCCCGAGGTGCGGGAAGAGACCCGTGCCCCCGCAGTGGGGACGATATATGGGTTGTTAACAATAACTACTGACCGGCAGTGAACCAATCTACTTTATAGGTATTCTATGTACAATTCAACTATATTTTTCAAAAGCGATGCGTAACTATACTCATGGACAAAAAAATCAACTCAAAGTTTCATGCACGACTTTTGGAAAATTAACTCAATCAAAATAAAACTAAACAAGCAAAATAAAACTAAACGAAAAGTTCAAAAACTGTGTGTTTACTGTTTATGATGTTAGTTTGACGGTTTTCTAGTTTTTTACTTAGCAGTTTTGTAGACTGTGTTATTTTTTAAAAAGTCGAGCAACAAATCTTGAGTCGATTTTTTAATCCACCAGTGTAGTATTTAATATATGAGTGATTCTGTATTTCCTCTAGGTAGGTACATAGGACATGCTATGTTTGACCGACTCGGTAGCTCAGTCGTTAGCGCTCCTGACTACTGATCCGAGAATCAAGGGTTCGATTCCCACCCAGGGCAAACGTTTCTTTGATGAGCAGATTTGTTTGCTCTATGTCTGGGCTGGGTATATTACATCAATATAATGTATGTATTTAATACGTAAAGGTGTATGTATATTAGTTTTTGGTTCCCTTATTAGATACAGGGAATCCTAGTTTGACGCCAGATGACCGTGTACCTATTATTTTATTTGTCCCCGAATATTTATCTTGAACTGTCAACTTCCACATTTAAGTACTTAAATCTTATAATGAATAATATATAATTGACCACGCGGAATACGTTAAAAACCACCGACTTCAATCGCAACAACTCCAATTTTGCTATGTTTTTGTTGATTTTCTCAAAAACCGCTGAATCGATTTCGATAAAATTTATATGGGACCACCTGTAAAGTATACACCTTTTTAAGCGAAAAAAGAATTTTCGAAATCGGTTCAGGCGTCTCCGAGTAATCGGTGAACATACATTAAAAAAAAAGATTCCGACGAATTGAGCACCTCCTCCTTTTTTTGAAGTCGGTTGATAAAATGTCAGGTGCTTAGCTATTAGGTATATAGGGTCCTTATGAAATACCTGAAAAAAAATTAACCACGGCTTCTACTCATGAAACTGAACAACTTTCCCCAAGAAACCATACACAATTCACAAAAAAAAATTGGACTCCTCATAATAATTGATCAACTGAACCGCCAATTTTGTATGGGAAGTCCAGATTTTTTTTGCGAATTGAGTATAGGTTCCTTGGGGAAAGTTGTTCAGTTTCAGAGTAGAAGCCACTTTTATATTTTTTTCAGGCATTTTAGGGGTTTTTTTAACCACCTTCGTGGTCTAGTGACGAGTTATTTTGTATTAAATTGGAAAAACAATAATTTTAGATTATTATGATTGTTTTAAATTTCTGACTGATTATGATGTGTTATGAATTTTATGATGTATACTGTTATACTGAAATTTTGCATGCTATTGACTAGCTAAACAGGCCTGTTCTATAAAATTACCTGTTATCTTATATTTGTTTACCCTGTTTATAGCGAATAAAGGAATTGAAATTGAACTCGCTTCACATAACTTCACTTCACGTGGAGGTTGTGGATTTTACTGACTCAGTGGCTAAGTGGTTAGCGCTCCTGACCATTGATCCGAGAGTCGTGGGTTCGATCCCCACACAGGGCAAACATTTCTGTCATGAGCAGATTTGTTTGCTCTGAGTCTGGGTGTATTATATCTATCTATCTATCTATGTATGTATTTAAATGTATATGTGTATGTATATCAGTCTCTGGTTCCCATAGCACAGGGAATCCTAGTTTGGGGCCAGATGACCGTGTGTGATTTGTCCCGGATATTATTGTTATTATTATATTATTAATTCCCGGCGGAATCCAACTATGTAGGACTCGGTTTGGTTGGTGGTAGGGCATTTTCTGAGCCCGCCTGGCTAGCTGCCGCCATCCTAAGTCTTGCTTCTAAACATTAATATTTGTAGCATTGATGTGTACCGGCATGGAGAAAAGATAGTCAGTTCCCCGTTGCGTTGAGGAATCTTGGTAAGCACGCTTCCATCTTCGACATCATCATCACTTACCATCAGGTGAGATGATGCCAAGGGCTTACCAAATATACTTCGATTATGAAATAAAAATTGTAGGAAATTTGAAAATACTGCCTAGATATTAACCATGTATTTCGCAATATACATTAAAAAACTAAGTACCTATCTGTATAATTACTAAGTATGTATAATAAAAATACTAAACTATAGAGCTGTCAAAATGTCAATATAAACAATTACTGTCATACGAAAAACGTCTTGTTTGACGTATAAATGTCAGTTTATGTTAATTATTATTAATGTATGGTGTGATGGTGTGACATTATGTTGTATACAGGGTGTAAATAGACTGCTCTGAGGAATATATAATTGACCACGCTGAATACGTTAAAAACAACCGACTTCAATAGCAACAACTCCAATTTAGCTATGTTTTCGTTGATTTTCTCAAAAACTGCTGAATCGATTTCGATAAAATTTATATGGGACTACCTGTCTTTACTTATATACTTTATACCCTTTTAAACAAAAAAAGAATTTTCCAAATCGGTTCAGGCGTCTTCGAGGAATCGGTGAACATACATAAAAAAAATAAAAAATAAAAAGATTCCGACGAATTGAGAACCTCCTCCTTTTTTTTGAAGTCGGTTAAAAAACAATCGACTTCAATCTCAACAACTCCAATTTTGCTATGTTTTTGTTGATTTTCTCAAAAACCGCTGAATCGATTTCGATAAAATTTATATGGGTCCACCTGTAAAAGTATACCCTTTTAAACAAAAAAAGAATTTTCCAAATCGGTTCAGGCGTCTTCGAGTAATCGGTGAACGTACATAAAAAAACAAGATTCCGACGAATTGAGAACCTCCTCCTTTTTTTGAAGTCGGTTAAAAATAGACAAAATAAAGACATTTCTATAAGTTTTACAGAATATAAAAAAGTATTGAATTGAACTATAAAAAGTCATGTAAGTATCTGCCAATAAAAGTTACCTTAGAAACGATATTTATTTAGATTTATGATTAGTTTAAGTGTTCGAGAGCAATATTATTAACTTAGTTAAATACGTCTGAATTTGAGGCAGGTAATACGAATAACAAATACTTATTTTGTAATAAAGATTAAATTATTAATCAAATTTAATTATTAACATAAATATGTATAACATGGTTAAACTTTACTGTTTCAGGACTGATAGTTAAAAAATATGGGTATTTTTTTTTCTATTTCATTTTTAATGTAATTTCGCTAGACTTATAAGTTTTTTTGATCTATCTCAAAGACAATAATATCGTCTGTTTTTTAAATATATTATTCAGGCAACCCAGTGAGATAGACATTTGCATAAAACTGTTATTGCGTTTTGAACGTGGCTTTGCATCTTTAAAATTCGAATTAAGCCTAACATAAACTCCTTAATGAACTACTTAAAACAGTTTCATAATTTCTTTTTTCATGCTAAAAATAAAAAAAGAACTGTAACCATAACATAATAATCCAGTAATAGCATTTGAGCCGCTTTTATAGCGCAATAAAAACTTCTTGCTGCGGAGCGCCGGCTCTCCTTTTCCAAATTCAAATTTTTAAATTTAAATTTCGAATTGTTCCTAGAATTTTTAATAGGGTTAACTGTTGAGTAAGAAGTTTATACGTTTATTGTTTATTTATGTATTCTACGTGGAACTGGTGGTTTATTCAACCTATCTATTGGTTTTATATTAGACAGTATTAATTTGTTTATTGGATTACAGTTTATAACGTTTTGTTTGGAGAACTAATGAATTATAATTGCTCAGATAAGTTTAAAGTTTTTATATGATAATTGTCGTAATAACTTATAAATAAAAATTTATGTAATGTTTCAATATTTTTTTTTATAAAAATAGTTAAAATTTTGACTTTTGTTATAAGTATTTAAAAATTAAATATATGTAATCATTCTAAAACTTTGTTTGTTTTATTTAGAATATAGCATGATACCTAATTGATGTCCTTATCATAAGAGATTTATTAGTCAACGAACTACTTAATATGGATCGTTTTTATTTCACGTACCTACAGAATCTTTCGTACAGAATATAATAATCATCGCCAAAGAAAAAAATGTACCGATACCTAGGTATATTACTATTAGTATACATAAATATTCCCATTATTTTAAGTCTGTGATGAAGGGTATAAAATTACTTAAAAATAATATTAGATTTAAAACTGCGGTGCGACCGACACAATTTTACAAAGGTAACACACCTCACAAACCAATCACGAATTTAAGAAAAAAAATAATGGTTTATCTTTTAACACATCGTAAAATAAAACTTAAATCGGTCACAAACAATAAAATGTCAAAATGTTACTTAACCATAAATACAAAATGTCTTTAAAAATAAATTTCAATTCAAAAAAAGAGTATCGTAAAACGCATCCGAACTCTATTAGAGAAATAAACTACTAAACTACCGTTTGAAAACGGAACGATATTTTTTTTTTTGAGCTCTTTCGGCTACTTTGACAAAAATAAATCGATTTGGAGCAGGTAGCGAAAGGTATATATGTATTTCTTTATTGTACTCTGTGTAGCGAATTTGCGAAGTTTAATTAAAATAAATTGATATTTGAGTTGTTTTTTCAAAAAATAAAATATGTCAAAGCAAGTAGCCATTGAATTATATTTATCCCAAGCTTCTTTTGAATACAAATTGGGAAATTAAATGTTTATCAAAGGTGATGCTGAGATAAGAAAAAAGAACATTCAAAAGTTAATAAAAATAAATATGCTCAGGGGCCTGTTTCATAAAAGTGCTAATAATATTACTTAATAATATTTGTTTCCAACACTAATATTATTATGATCGTCGTATTCTGTTTCATAAATCTCTATATACATACTTAAATTACTAATATTACTAGCTCTAATTTTATTAGGAGAACATTAGATCTCATTTTCATGCATGTGTTGACGTTTGAGTGTTTACTACGTCTATTGGCGGTTTCTATGATTTCACCAGTGACATAATAGGATCGAGAAGATCGATTGAAATAATAAAAGAGATTGATATAACTGTGCTAACGTGAAAAAAATTTTACAAGGGATTATTTAACAATCTAGTAACAAAGTGGAAATTTTGAGTTTTTAAGGATTCCTCCGGGAAGCCTTAAGTTTTCCGGGATAAAAAGTATCCTATATGATAGCCTAGTGCTTTATCTATCTACCTACCAAAAATCAAAATCCGTTCAGTAGTTTCGGCGTGAAAGTGGAATAAACAAACAAACAAATATGCATACTTTCGCATTTATACAATAATATTAGTGAGACGAGGTGAGATGAGATTAGTGAGATGAAATGGCCATAGTTATGCCATAACGATTTAACTGATTTTAAAAAAGCAAGGGATAAAGTACATTATCCCTCGCTTACTTTAAATCAGTTGGATCGTTAAGGCATAACTACGGCCAAATGAGATATTTCGTTCGTATGTATGTAGGTATATTAGTCACAAAGCTTCTAGTCTTCTTTACCTACTAAGCACTTGAAGCGACCATTAACTGCTGCTTTGGGGATAGGGCTTCCTTTCTTCGTGTCGGAACTTTCAAAATATGTTCAATTTTTGTCAATATGAAATGAAACTTTTTATAAGACAACCGAAATCTTTCACTGAATTCGAATGTCTCTAAAAACGCATAACTTGTCTTCATTTTGAACATTCGAGGCCTCCGTGTAATGAATAAGTCTTCGACACTTCAATCGGAATTCATTCTTAGATTTAACATTAATTAAATTATTATTTGCAGTTGAAACACTTAATTTTATTGTACTCGCAAAACTAATAACAATCAACTAATACTATGAGATAAAATTATTATGATATAATGACACACAACGTCAAAATACTGATAATATTGGCATTTAGCTCATATAATTAGTAATAAAATAACTGATAATTATGGAAGAGCCGATATTATTAGGAATATTATTGAGTTATTCTAATATTTTTACTCATATTATGAGTAAGCATGTAATATTATCAGACTAATATTTTTTATGAAACAGGCCCCAGATCAGTCATGTTTAGATAAATAAAATCAAAGAAATAGTACCAAATCATTTATTAACTTATTATAACGTAGCCTTCGTCGCAATTCATACCATAATAGTTTTCGTCTAGTTTTTTTCTTAAAAGACACCTAAACAATCAAAATTAATGACAATCATTAGTTCATTACTGCCAGCTCAGTTTCCGACCATTTATAACTATTTAGCGCCATGCGCCAAATAATAGTGACCAAAGACAGCTTCAAGATGTAAGCGGTCTCTTCAAAACTATTTAGGAGTTACTTTTGTGCGCAAATTTAGAAAAAAAAGAAACACAATAGGCGCATTTGCCATTTTTTTGCCAACGACAAGGGGCTCTATTCTTTTCATTGTTACGGGAGGTCCTCTAGAGTCTTTGGTGTATTGCGTTTTTTTTTAATTTCTTTTCGCTCAGGTGGAGTCGTGTGCTGAGATTGGCAAAGGGTTTTGTCGCATTGTTGTTTTATTGTTACATTAATGTCAATATTGTGATCTAAGTGAATTATTACGAGTTAGACAGTGCTTGTTAAATACGGCAAAGTATATTTTTATAAAATAATAAAGATTTTTCTTTCATTTTATAATCAAGACTTATCCCGTGATTGCTATGCCCTTTTATTGATTAAAATGTGAATTTTTAATCTAGAAAAAAAAGTTTTGAAATAACGAATACAGCATCTTCTTAAATAAAAAAATCAATCCCAATTTATAGCACAGCGTAGGTGGGCCTCTCACTAGGTGGACCGATGACCTGGTGACGGTTGTTGGAAGCCGCTGTGCAAGACCAGACAGTGTGAAAATCCTTGGCGTAATTATTAGGTCTTCGTTCAGCAGTGGATGTATTTCTGCTAATGATTGATGATTCCTGGTAAGTCAGCTACTGATTTTAGATGTTGTCCTCTTTTGATGGAATTGATGGTATCCTCTTTATTGATGAATGAAAACCTTCATCTAAACTAAAGAATTAATAATAATAGTTTTATATTTATGTGATAATTTTGACCAATAAATGTATTCGTTTTAAGTGTATTCATAGATTACGCACAAAGGTAAAATAATATAAGGTGGCTAAACTAAAGAATACAAAAATCAATGTAGCCACTGATGATTGCAGTTCTATTATTTATGGTTTTATTATCTATGGTTTCTAGGTCGCGATTTTGTGCGCACAAAAGAGGTTGCATGTTAACAAATGATTTTACAAATTGGCTCCCAGTTGAGATCACTGTGCATCAAATTGATCGCCGTTGAAACGATTATTATGCAAATTATGGGAAAATGCATATTATTATTATCTACAGGCAGGAGTGCGCTCGTTTTGTATCAATAAATAAGTCGATATTTGTGTACATTTTTACTTACAGCAAGAGTAATTTAAAAGAAAACAAAAAAAAGCTTGCGCTGTTACAAATATAGGAAAAGAATCTGATTATTTAATTGTAAATAATTTAATCAATAGATTGGTCCGAATTTTTTTTTAAACTATGTACATATTTATAACAGTGCAAGCTTTGATTCTTTACAGTTAATCAAAGAGTGCAAGCGAAGAGGGTCCGTTTTCTGATTGTACTACCCCCCGATTTCCCACCTCATCTCTAATGTGATAGTGCTGTTATTTGTCACTAAGCTCTACCCTATTAAAACCAGTCTGATGACTCTTATAAAAAAGTTCAACGTCAAAAAGTTTTGCTCATTTTCCGTCTGTGGGTGGCCGATAAAATAATCAGAACGCAACCGGAAACACATTCAAATATCAATAATAATTTAAAAGAGATCGTTTGGACATTACCGCGGCGCTAACATGCCATTTTTACAAATTATACAAACGAAAAAAGAAACAAAGACACCGGCCGAAAAGACGCCGCGCGCCTCGAAAAAAAAAAACTAAATTAACACGGACTTTTAAATAATTAAAACCCACCTTGTTAGTCTTGGACTTCGACGTTTTTATGGGTTTACAATTTTTAAATTCGACTTTCGAAGCCACGATCTTATTCTTGACAAACTTTTTAAAACCATAGACGTAAAGTTGAAAGTCACTGGCAAGATAGAAATGTGGACAGTAATATTTTCTTTTGTCAGTTACTGCGAAATGTGCCAAGGTAAATTGCATTTCAAATTTTATTGTTTATTTGATTGTGTTCCCAACTTATACGGGGATAGTTAAGTAATACAGAGCGGCTACCAGATTCGTTTAAAAATCCATAGTCTAATAAACATTATTTTACTACTGTTTTATGTTTACGGCGCCGAGTAAAATTCAAGTGTTCGGTTTTTTAAATTATAAGTACAGTAGGTAAAGGCCAGTAATTTCTTTTACGCAGATTTTAATGTTGAATCTAAGTACTTCATTGCTTAATTCTATTTAGCTATAAAAATTTTACAGCCTTTGCTAATATTTTTTTAAAGAGTTTGAAAGCAATAATAAATCACAAAATATTAACTCTATTTGGACAGATTTTAATACAGACATCTTTGGCTACCGGATCCATTTATTTAAGTGATGACGCGACGAAATCGTGACGTTTTTCTTTTTAAATTAAGATGCATTAGTGGCCAGTGATGATGCACTTTTGTGCGACGCTTGGACTACTTTATTTTGGCGTACGATTTGGAACTAAAATAATACAACAAATTTATTATGGTCACCCAAAAGTTCTAAATGTGACATAAAGATTTTTAAAATACAAGATATTTTTCTCTGCCCAAATTTATTTTATAAAAATTTCGATTTATTATTTTGAAATATTTATTAGTATTTTTTTTATATAACCACCAACCAAATAAAGTATTTCTGAATAATTGTAATATTTTTGTTTTTATTTTGGCTTTTTATTTTAATTTATATTCATGTTTAAAACAATATTTTTAATTACGACGACAAAAACGCAAAATATCGTACATATTACCTATACGTATAGCCATTGTTATGGACCAACAAAAAATCCGTAAATCAAAACCAAATCTTCAAACTGTCGTTAAAGCTGTAAGGTCCTCAAGTATACGTGTTTAGCGGATTTTGCACATCAATCATATTAACCATTGTCGGTAACGGGCACAAAGGGCCGGCCATTTCACCTGGGGAAAGCGACGCCGACAAAGGTTTGGAAAAAAATGGGTACGCGACAGCTACGGAAAAAAATAGCGTAGCGCAAAGTGGTCGAGGTTTTTTAATTTGGTATGTTTTCTTTTAAAAATTGATTGTAGCTACGTGGTTTGATGATTGAAAGAAAAATATTTTTAGTCGTATTAAAGTTTCGTTTGTTATAAGCTAGACATATAAATATCTGTAGGCAACTTTTTTATGAACTTGTGGCTAAAACTATAAATAAAAATAGAAACATATTTTAAAATACATAAATAAGAACTAAACTGACCTTACTATACTGGGTTTAAAATAGAAGAAGCAATAACAGTACAAAATGAGTTTTATTGTTAAACTGAACACATTTGGTTCTAAAACTGACTTTGCTTATATGTATCACAAAAAAAATTCTCATACTACGTAATTTTGGCACTTAGCCAATAATCAACTACGACAGATTTTTATTAAAAATTCAAAAAAATATTTGCTATCTTACCAAAGTCGAGGAGGATAGAATTTGAGCAATTTGATGAGAAGAAATCCACGTAAATTATTACTTTATCTGTTTCTGACGCCATTCGATTTTAATTTCGTTTTTAAACTAATAATTTAAATTATTGAATAAAGATTCAAGTAAAAATCCTGTACCAACACAAAGTACTATAGAAATTACTTTCCTAATTTTGTAACAGCTAATAGGTAACATTCCTACGTAAGTAAATATAATTAAATGAAAAATGCATTTGCTGAACCACAATACTGTGAAAATAAACAAAGAACTATATTAAACAAATGCTTGACTATAACATAAAAATTAGAACATCCAAACATCCAAAAATCCTATTTGGAACGGTACTTTTTTTACCGTCCTTGCAACTGAAGTGTAAAATCTACTTTGTAATGTACACTAATGATTTAGATTACGACTCACTGGCCACTTTGTGAGATGCAGGGTTGAATGGATCTCTTTGCTTTGTTGGCTCAGTAAAAAAAGTTACATTGTAACAAAGGAGATTTTGTTTGAGAACGCCGGACGGAGCTACTGTTTTGGTGCTTACAGAATTTTAAATTTGGAATATTTAAATAGTCTATCCTCAGAAGTTTTTTTTTCATTTAAATTAAAAACTTTTTAACGTTGCTGATGATAACACAAAGAATTACCTACAAAATATATGTAGAATAGAGAGAGAAGAGAAGAGAGATAGTCTACTCGTACAGTCTACTACTATAAACCAAAATCGCCAGAAAATAACCTATAAACTGAGAAAATCTAAAAATAGGTACCTATATAATATTTTGAAAAGCTAAACTTTACATAGAGTAAGAGAAGGACAAGTATAAAGTGCGAGGGAGAGGGAACTTCGTTCGTTGAAAGCTGCGGCGCGGCTGAGCCTTGTACAGTTGGCTTTATTAATTTATTAATACTTTTATTCTGTGGAATATGTTTTTTTTTGTATAATATATGAGTGACAGTTTTCAAAATAAATTATCAAAATATTGTTCATTAATAGCTTTTTTTATTGGAATCATAGAAAATCTATCTCAGTTGGATTTTCATTAAATTTTTATAGTTTTGATTTTTACTTTATAAAAATTTCGCATTGAATATAGAAATCACATATTATTTAACATATCATAGCTTAATACAAAGATAAAATAAAGACTTTTTAAGTCTGATGTTTATTAGTAAAAATTTTAGAGAAAATAAACGTTTTTGACAGTTATAGAAAAAAAAGTTACTCAAATGACCGGTGTCAAAATACCGTATTTTGTAGATAACCAGTTCCCCATTGCGTTGGGGATTCTTGGTAAGCCCGCTTCCATCTTCGGCATCATCATCACTTACCATCAGGTGAGATGATGCCAAGGGCTTATCAATTGACAGTAAAAAAAAAAAAAAAGTATTATAAAACACCTTTGTAGAGGAGATCAGATAACCGTGTTATTACAATATACTTGTTACATTATTCATGACGTAAAAAAGATCTTTTTTGTTTTTTTTTTACTGTTTTTGTCTTACGTATGAAATTAAAATAATTTTTAGTTAATAACATAAAATTAATTACGTTAATACATTAAAATCAACGTATCATTACCTACCTTATTGTACCTACCGTATCATCACCTACATTTTTGCAATATTTTTATATTTTATTTTATTATTGTAATAAAATCACAACAACGAAATGTAGAAGTTACGATTTCATCAGCTCTTTTTAAATCTATCAAGGAGCAAAACTGCTACGACAATATACTTCTTACAAAAGACATCAACGAGACACACACGGCTACGAAATTACATTACATAACCAATAAATGAATTAAAACACTTTATTGCACAATATAAGAAGGAAAATATAAACAATATTCATGAAAAAAATATATTTATAGGTGCCCGGTCTATCGCTAAAGAGCGATCTCTTCCAGACAACCTGATGATGTTATTTTAAATACTAAAATGCATGGATGGCACCACTATGTTGAGTTGATCCTCCTAACTAATCAGAGTTTCGGGTTCATATCCTGACCAAGGTACCAAAGAGTTTTCAAAAACTTACAATACAGATGCTTCATTGCTTTAACGGTGAAGGAAAGGAAACATGGTGAGAAAACTGACATTTGATTACCTACTAGATGTGTTTGTTTGTTAACTCTTTATTGTACAATATATCACATAACAAAATTTAGTAAAATAAGAAAGATGCACAAAGGCGGGCTTATCCTTTAAAGGGGTCTCTTCCAGCCAACCTTTAAAAATATAAAAGAGACCTATAGCAGCAATATGTATGAAGGTCGTGTTGCACACGTTGGTAGGTGTAAATTTTAATGCCCTACACGTGACCGCGGGTGATGCTGTGCAACACCAGGCAATCGACGTCTCTCTCGGGGAGAGACGGTTAAAAAAATGTATAAGCATCTACTTAAATAAAAATATTTTGAGTTTGAGTTTTTTGAGATTTAAATTTATTGTGCCATACGTTTAGAAAAAGTTTTTAATGTTTATCAAATTGGTAACGTTGTCTATGTGACCTTACTTGCTAACGTCATAATCTTTTTCTTTCTTTTTCCAACTAGTTTTTACAGTCAACTGTACATAAATAAAAGGCTTGAATCACGTCTGCGGGAGGAAACGCGACTGTTTTTACGTTTCTGACGAGAAACGAGCCACACGGGGGAGTTTTGATAGTAGGAAACCAGGCGGATAGCAGTGCTTGTCACTTTGCTGAGTCATTCAGGACTTGAGCACATTTTTTTATTATAAATGCAGTGTTTTTTTAAATTCCCTGTTCTCTTTATGTATTGTAATATTTTAAATAAAAATGTTTTAAAAAAATGTGATCTCTAATTCCTATCTACGTAGCCTACACGTAAAAATGTTTTATCGGAAATAAATAACCTTACCATTTAACTACATAATTTGTAACCCAATTGCTTAAAATTCAAGACAAATCTAATCATAAGAACCTTACTATTCGAAACTTCAAAATTGAGTTTTGAGTTTATAAAGCTGTTTTGGCAACAGGCGATAACAATGAAAGGGGCCTACGAACATAAATTCATGTGCCCTACCTGCTACCAAAAAATAATCATATCCCATAAAAAACATAAATGTAAAAGGAAAACAACTTCAGATAACAATTTCGCTAAAGAAGTGAAATCTAATCAAGTTATTTCGCAGTTCCTTAATACGTAGCGCCTGTATAATATTGTACAGTTGCTTCAAAAGAGAACTTGTTATGTTCTTTACTACTTAGTAGTTCGAGTTAGCAAGTTTTGAACTATCAGCTTTAATCTTTGAGTTTAAACTCGTATTGGGACCAATGTATTTTGCATTTTATGAGTATAATTTTTTTTTTATAATTTTTATTTTTAATAAGTTCTTTACTACTTAGTAGTTCGAGTTAGCAAGTTTTGAACTATCAGCTTTAATCTTTGAGTTTAAACTCGTATTGGGACCAATGTATTTTGCATTTTAGAGTATATTTTTTCTAAAGACATTTACATATTTTCTTCTCACAGAAAAATACACGAAAACCACCCCGTGTGTCTTCACAAGCGCTGCGCTACCGCTCTGTCATTACGCGGCCGGGCTGCGCAGACGCAGAATAACATTATCCTTCGATACATAGGGATTATGTACAATTATACACCGGCCCGCCGACTGCTGGCCGCACGAAACTCACGCGATGCGCCCACGACGGGTTTTTGTTTGATTTTTCGGACCATAGATTTGTATGGGGATTTCAAAATATGCAGGCAAGTTAGCTGTGCTATTTAATTTGATAAAATAAGAAATATTTATGCACATATTTAACTAACACTAGTCTTAAGTTTTAGATTTAAAGATCCCAAGTTGGTCTATTAATTAAAAATATTATGGTTAGTAATATTATTAAAAAAAAAACAATATATGAAAGTCCAAGCATGCCTTTTTCTGCAATTTCATTAAAATTGATAGATAATAAACCCCATTTTATGTATAATTTTATATATAATGGATACCATAAAATATTTTTAGTCTACCTATATTTCTATTAAGTACTTGGATCTCGTAGAACCCAACGTTTCGGGAAGTGTTTGCGAAGACTCTCCGACACATTTCAGAATAAAGTCTTGCATGCTATTACGTATTCGCGTAAACAAGCCCTATTATAGTTTTATCAAGTTGCATACCATTACATTAGTTATGTACTTTATTTTCACGATATACCTACTTTCAAATCGCAAAAAAGTTTTTAGACCCTTCATACTAATTTGGCCGCTCGGCTGATCGATCTGTATGAAGAGTCCAAAAATTTTTTTGTGATTTGACTATGGGTTCCTTGGGGAAAATTGATCAGAATCAGGAGTAGAAGCCCTGATTAAAATTTGACGCACCTCTAGGTTTGGACCCTGTATTGAGTGTTTGTATCACATCTGTTGCACGTTGATACTTTTATTACCAATCATCTGTCAACAATTAAATCATTGAAACAAATAACAAAATAATGACATTACAACTTCTAATAACAGTTAGGCACGGTTCCTCGTAAAACAACAGCCTTTACGACGCGTGACCCGGGTTCGATTCCCGGAAGACGGTCAAACGTTCCGCAGTCCGCACCTTGCAACCTATAGGATGTGTTTAAAAAACTGTTACGTGGAAATAAGGAAAGGATTTCTGAAGTATGGTCATTCCCTTTTTTTTCGATATTTAAATACTTATTTTTAGTTTATTCCAATATGGCTTTCTCAAACTATAGGCTAACGTATCTTTACGAAATTTTCCAGATAATGTCGAACTTCTAAAAAACTGCTAATAATTATTGTAGAAGGAAATAAGGTATTAAAAAAATACAGTCACAAAGATTTTTTGACAAGTGTGATGGATGGCCTGCATTTTGTCACTAATTGGAGAAGTTTTGCTTTTTTAGGTGCAATTTTTCTCAGTTTCAACTGAATTAATTCAGATTCAGGATTCAGTAGATTCCTGTACCTACTTACATTTTAGTTACCACTAGCTGTTGCCGCGGCGCCACCCGCGTGGATATTGTATTTGTGGCGGTTCTTGAATCCTGTTGGAATGTTGGCATGGAAATGTTATAATATATCCAGATCCCCCTTAAACTATGTCTACTATGTTGTTTTCCAGCCTTTACTTAAAAGTATTCTATGTGTTGACAGAGTGCTTTATCTATCTACCTACCAAATTTCATCCCAGTCCGTTGAGTGGTTTCAGCGTGAAAGCGGAACAAACATGATGAAGTAAAAATTTCACTTTTTAGCCATTCCTCCGGGAACCATCAGGTGATCCGTCTGCTCGTTTGCCACCTCTGCCATAAAAAAAACCTTCAAATTTTCCGGGATACAAAGTATTCTATGTATTAACCGAGTGCTTTATCTATCTACCTATCAATTTCATCCCAATCCGTTTAGTAGTTTCAGCGTGAAAGCGGAACAAACAAATAAACAAACAAACATCCATACTTTCGCATTTGTAATATTAAGTTGTTCTACTATGTTGTTTTCCAGCCTTTACTTAAAAGTATTCTACCTATGTGTTAACCGAGTGCTTTATCTATCTTCCTACCAAATTTCATCCCAATCCGTTCAGTAGTTTCAGCGTGAAAGCGGAACAAACATGATGAACTAAAGACGTCACTTTCTACCTATTCCTCCGGGAACCTTCGAGTTTTCCGAGATACAAAGTGTCCTATGTTTTAACCGAGTGCTTTATCTATCTACCTACCAAATTTCATCCCAATCCGTTCAGTAGTTTCAGCGTCAAAGCGGAACAAACAAATAAACAAACAAACATTCATACTTTCGCATTTATCATATTAGTGAGATAGTGAGATGAGATTACGTATCTTTTCTATCCCCCTACGATCACCTGGCATACTCCCATTTTGAGAAACCTTGCAGTTAAGTACCTGTTAGATTCTGGGTACCTAAATGTTTATAAGTAATGAAATTACGTAGAAATGTATTTGTAAATTCCAATAAAAACAAAGATAACTATATTAAATTACTCACTTACTAAACACATCACAGATTACATCTACTTACAACATTACGCAATAAAACTATGTTCTGTAACTACACAAAAACAATTGGTCATTCATCAAAGTGCATTTTGAAACAGTAATATTGTTATAACAAAATTAAAATGATTTATTATTAATAAACAACTTTCTTTCACACACAATATAAAAAGCGCGCAAGGTAGATTAATTACTTTTTAATTCGCCATTTTGGTTGCATCATCGTATTGTTACGATGTGGCCAGTGTGAACTGATGAAGACCAAAAGAGTTTTTACCTATCTAAGTTTGTAGTGCTTATCACTACAAACTTAGATAGGTAAAAACTCTTTTGGTCAAATAAGTAAAATAAATTCTATATTCAAAAAGTTTCCCGCCCGAACGACCTCATTTTGAATTTGCATTAGACGAAAAAAGCTTCCTGTGCACTGGCTGTTCCAAATAAAAAAGATAGCGACGCGACTGCCGCCTACAATTAAACCTGCCCTCTGGAATACGTAAAACTTAATAATTACAGTCATTATAGGCGATTTTGTTTTTGGGAAGAATAGTAAAAAGTTCTTAAAAGCACGCGCCGCGCCGTGCCTTTGCCCTCCGGCTGTTTTTGGTAGGTAGGTGATATTAAAAGCTGGCAGGCGATAGGCGCCAGTTTTTGAATTTGGATTCTGTTCGTTGAAAGGTTCAAAAATGAAAACGTTGGAGAACCTCCCGTGGAATAGTGCTTAGTACGCTCACCTGTTGATATCTGGGTTTGATTCCCGGCGAGATCCAACTTTGTACGAGTAATGTGTTCAAGCATGGAGTTCCCAGTCTCTTAACGCTACTGTACTATTCTTTTCATAAAATTGAACGAATTTTCTGAATTTGTATTTTTTTAACATTTCATACAAATAATCGGTTGTTTGACCTATTTCAAGGAAAGTCCATGTTTTTAGCTTGTAATTTTAGTACGCAGGTAGGTAGTTTATTTAAATTAAAAGTTAGTTAGTTTTATTTAAATAAAAGATTAGAATAAATTGTACATGGACGTTTACACTCCAACACTAAAATATAATTAAAAAATAAAAACAGGGATAGACTTCACACTCTATTGTTTTCGAAAAGAAATCTAGTAACTTTATCGGATATTTTCACTATAGATTAATAGGTATAACTTATTCATCAGATTTAGGAAAAATAACCTTTAACTAATATAGTAAAAACAGCAATCTAACATTAAAAAAATTTATTAGTTCTCATTTACTTCAAAAGCAGAACAATTGAGTCATCCCAGATTTATTGCAATAACATATCGAATCTAAAACCTAAACTAAACCTTTTATCTAATTAAATTATCCTGCCTATCTCAAACAGGCCGACCGTCCGCCGACGACGCCTTTGCCGCGGGGCGTCTGAAAAAAATAATAAAAATAAAAAAGTAAAAAGTCAAAGCGGAAAGCCTTCGTTGGCGCCACTAACACTTCGCTTTTGTAGTTCGGCCCCGCCCACGGCGCCGAATCTTTGACTTGAGTTGGATAGGTGAGTGAGTGAAGTACATTTGATGCGAATAAACATAAACGAATAGGATTATAATTTGTCTATGATTTTTCTCATGAAATAAAGACTTTTTAAGTCTGAGGTCCTAACAAACTGTCACCTGATATGATAGTAATTTAGTGTTAGGTAAATATAACACCTAAAAACGCTACTAGACGCTTCTATGCTATTTTCCTTAAGAATAAAATGTACAATAAAAATAATATTCGGGATAAATCACACACGGTCATCTGGCCCCAAACTAGGATTCCCTATACTATGGGAACCAGAGACTGATATACATACACATATACATTTAAATACATACTACATATATATAGATATAATACACCCAGACACAGAGCAAACAAATCTACTCATCACAGAAATATTTGCCCTGGGTGGGGATCGAACCGTCGTGGGTTCGATCTCTGATCAGTAGTCAGGATCGCTAACCACTGAGCCACCGAGTCAGTCAATACAATACATAATATGAAAATAATGTTTAGCACTTCTTTCAGAAAAACCTATTGTGTACCGCTTCCATTTTTTTTTAAATCCTTTTCTTTTCTAAGTAGTCGTTAAAAATTACGTGTACTGTGATTTATGACATCATTTATGTGTAACACGATAACTCGGTATGTTTTTAAACAGGTGATAAAGGGTATGGTGATTTGATTTAACTGGAACTTACCCAATTTGCAGTGTAGAGAAGAGGAAACAGCTTTAAATGTCTCAGATTTAAAGGTTATTTCTTTGTTTTCACAGTGAGATAATCAGATAACCAACAGATACTCGTCTAAAAATGCCAGCCCGCTGCTATTCATCTTGGCAATAAGAAATCCTCTGTTCAATGTAAGTCTTTACCTCTCCCATTTTTCACTCAGCCAAATTCTGAGCCATACGCATGAAAGCCAGCGTTTTCCTATAAAATCTACCAGTTCGTGGGGGCCGTCCAACATTACGTCTTACAGCAGTCGCTACTCGAGAACGTTTCTCCATCGTTCGGTTATTAACTTAAGTAATAGGTATAACAAAAACAAAACAGTGCATTTTGCAAATGCCGGTTACAAAATTAACAATCGAGTGAAGATGTCAGCTGCAAAATGACACTTGCATTAACTTTTTGTATCTCAATCCATTCATTCTGAACTTATTAACAATCAATCCAATAAAAATACAATTGCTTTTTTGTAAATTTATATAATATTTCTGAGCGTCACATCACTATTGTATGGCGGGAAAAAGATTTCACTCGCATTGAATGCTGGCAGCTAATTAATCTCTTTTTTAATGAGTGACAGTAAACTATAAAAAATCGAATTCCGAATTCTTATGCAAAACTTCAAGGGCATATCAGAGATTAAAAGGTTTTTTTGGGCACTTTAGGTAGGTATTCGAGTTACAAATTCCTTGTTAGGCACAGACAATAGGGTTGAATTAGAAAAATAAAATGCAAATCAACCCAGTTTCATATGAACTTGGGATATCTTCCAGACGTGTTATTAGAGGTCCTGCACGCAATTTCTCTTTAAAAAACGAGAGCTCCAAATCTCTAATTTACCGGAAAAAACTGTATCATTGACGATCCTTGTTTATTTTTTTTCGGAGTAGGGGTACTTTAGACACTACGGCGAAGAATTATAGTGACATAACTATAGCATTTAGCTATGATCGATAACCTAGTCCTAACAAGGTAGAAAGAAGAAATAGAGAACATGTAGGTAGTAAATATTATGTAAGTAAAGTAATTAGTGTACTTAAGCTAATTACAATAATTATCTCCTATCTCCACCGTGTCTCCGAATAGTAAGTAACTCAGTAAGTTAGGAAGGTACTGAATTTACCCTCGAATCCTGTATCAATATATTCTGTTAGTTCCTGTCAATCGATAATGTTTTCTAATGGTAGTAACTAGAAAGGAATGTATTTATGTAAATCGAAAAGCGTTCCCGTGACTCAAACCGGCGGAATTGCCACTAGGTTTTTAGAAGAACAACTGCCATACCACTGGTAGCACTGAATAAAATTCAGAATATCTGTACAAACTTGTATAAAATATTAAATTAAAGGCAATCTTACCACTTGCTCGCTATGAGGTGATGAGATAAAGACGAATGGAGAAAACCGTTTGTCGCTTTCATTATTTCGTACTTGAAATATAACGAATGTCCTTATGAATGAATATAGCGAGCGGTGACTGTTTTACCATTATTGCATTGAAAATATTCATCTCAAGAATTATCCTCATTCAGGATTCTGAGGCGTCATGATTTTATGGATTAAAAGGAGAAAAGCTGAACTTTAACTACTTCCAACTTTACATACCCATTAACTTCATTATTTATACTTATGTAGGTACGTTATTATTATAAACCCTAGACGAATCGAAACAATTATAATAAGTAGGTACTTATAATACGTAGGTATTTATATTATACTATCTAACATTAGAACTTTTTTCGATCTCAGTGGTTCATGATCTACCCCTAACATCACTGGACGCGTGACTTTTGACTGACTGTTTTGCCCCGCGGCGATCTTCTATCCCGATTCCAGCCAGTGTTTCGAACGCAACCGCAGAATAAAAAATAAAAGAAAAAGGGCGCCCAACGACGATCGCGTGCGCCTTTTTCGGCGGGAAAAGGCTTTGAAAAAAAACATTCATCCTTGTTATAGCAAAGAGATTTTGTACCTGTGACGTCGGTTAGACAAAGGTTCACAAATGGGAAGAAATTAGCGAATGGTCAATAATTGTTTTTGTTTTTTTGTCGAATTCATTGATGAGAGAGATGAAGTAGTAGTCAAGCAGCAAGGGAAAAACTTAGGGCGCTTTTATGTCATGCGGATTTCTGCACGGCCCGCATGCGTGCCGCCCGCAACCTATCGTTTCAGTACATTTTTAGGGCCCTTTTATTGTCATGCGTGGCACACGCACGCGGGTCGCTTTGGAAACTCCGCACGCATTGCGGGCCATCAATAAAAGCGCCCTTAAACCAACTTTTACCTGTAGACTTAATACGTTACCCATCCCATAATACCCACTTATTCTTAGTTCAACAACATCGAAATTTCAAGTACCTAACGGCTATTTTCACTTCAAAGTATCCGGAGGCTTGATTTTTTTTTCAAGTCTGTGATTTACATTGGACGAAAGGGTAAGATCATCATCTACCTGCCCTGTTTCCAATCATTTGGGGTCGGCGCAACATGTTTTCTTCCATTCATCTCTCCTATCATCTCAGTGCTGACTACTGCTGACTCCTATCATACCTATATCAGTCTTTACACAATTCATCCATCGCCTTTGGCCTTCATCTTCCCACTTACCTATCTGTCCACATTCATACATATAATCTTAACTCAGGTTAACTGACTACAGACACGGTCATAACATGGATGGGTTTGACTGTTAGTAGCATTTATCTCGACCGTTTTCGTGCTTCGCAAGGCACGGTAAGCCGTTGGTGTCGGCTGTTATCACTAAATGGCAGTCGTTAAGCCATGTCGAAGGTTTTATAGGCGGCTTGAAAACTTTTATAACACTGGGGTTGGCCACTAGCCCCACAACCTCCACCAATCCGGACTTGGCCCCCGTGTGTGGAGTATGGCCTAACCTTCCTGAGGTATGGGAAGAGACCCGTGCCCCTGCAGCGGGGACGATATGGGTTAACACTATCCTAGTCACATGACTTTCGTCCCTCCTCATAACACATTAATAAAATAATGACTGATTCCATCGCAACTTTTCTGTCACTGTCTTTTTATGTTTAATCTGGCAAGCCCATGGCATCATCTCTCCTGATGGTAAGTGATGATGATGCCGAAGATGGAAGCGGTCTTACCAAAATTCCCCAACGTAATGGGGAACTGGCTATCTTCATGCCGGAACACATGAATGTTGTTAACATTGATGTTTGGCGTTAAGTCTTAGATAAGATGGTAGTAGCTAGCCAGGCGGGCTCAGAAAATTCCCTACCACCAACCTAACAGAGTCCTCAAAGGGTCCCACCCGCCGGAAATCGAACCCGCGACCTCCTGATGTGAAGCGAGCGGACTGGCCTCTAGTCACGGAGGCGGTTAACTTTAACTTTCCGACTTTCTCTCATGTCTATGCAATCATTTCTTATCCGTTCTTGTCACTCCACATATCCATCAGCTACATGCAGTCGGTCGCCAGGGTAAGTCCACAGATACCTAACCTGGTTAGTCATGGTCGATCGAAGTTTAGGCTTATTTGTAATTTTTCTTCCACTTTCATTTACCTCTAGCTATGCTATGCAAGGTCATATTAGGTGATGTTTCTCCACACGGCTGCTTATATACCTATTCTGGTGGGTGTTTTTAGACAAAGTCAATAACTTTTTGCTCCCATTGTCCTTAGATATATTTTTTTAGTTTAATTAGTTACATTTACTGTTACTCGGCTAATAAAAAGATCATAATGTTTAACCGTCCCGATCCCGACCCGACAAATCAACACAAACTTGTGACAAAAATGTAGGCAATAAAAGTAAAATAAACTTTTGCCAACTCAAAACTTAAAGGCGCTTTTACGATACGTTGTGTTTTTCCACTAATCTTTAAAGGTAGCTATTTAACAAAAAGAAAATCACACATCATTAATATAAAAATAGATACTTAAAAATATAAAAATTTGAAATTTATATTAAAATAATGTATTAAATCTCTCTCTCTTAGTTTGTGGCGTCTTTTATAAGAATTCTGCCAATGTTTAATCAAATAACAAAACGTAAAAAAATCAGCCATTGACTGTCAGCTGTCAGTGTCATACGAGTGTCTGTCAAAAAAGGGGTTTTGATTACCTATTTTTGTTTTATTCATCTTTGTTTTCGCCGGTAAAACGTCCTATTTATCCAAAAATGGCATCTCGAAACATTTTAAAATTGGGTGCTTTGGAAGCAAAGAAGACTGCATTCTTGCTGTGTGACATTCAAGAAACTTTTAGACCCCATGTGAAGCATTTTGGAGAGGTGGTCAACGTTGCTAACAAAATGGTATTTATTATCATTATTACGTAATTTAAATTAGATACATTTCCATACGAAGGTCACATGAGTGATAAAGAACATTCCTAGCTAAGATAGTTGAAATAACTTGATGTTGTATCAGAGTAATGGCACTTGTTCTAAAAATATTGCTACAAAACTCAATACCTACCTAAATAATAATAATAATGACCTCCAGCCGACTGTGCTTCTGCTGGAGTAGCTCCTGCCACTTGACCTAGCGCCAAGTGTGCAGAGTAGCCCAAATTTATATTCGAAAATAATAATAATATCTGGGACAAATCACACACGGTCATCTGGCCCCAAACTAGGATTCCCTGTATCTTGGGAACCAGAGACTGATATACATACACATATACTTTTAAATACATACATATATAGATATAATACACCTAGACTCAGAGCAAACAATTCTGCTCATCACAGGAAAGTTTGCCCTGTGTGGGGATCAAACCCACAACTCTCGGTCTCGGATAAGAGGTCAGAATCGCTAACCACTTAGCCACTGAGTCAGTCAAATCTAGAACTGGAAGTCCCGGCGAAGTCCAATGTTTTGGTCTCGGTTTGGTTGGTGGTAGGACATTTTATGAGCCCACTTGGCTTGCAACCACCATCTAATCTAAGTCTTACCGACAAACATCAATGCTAATATAATAGCATTGAAGTCAGTTTCCCATTGCAATGGAAATCTTCATAAGCTTCTATCTTTCAGTATCATCATTTACCAACGGGTGAGATAATGGCGTCGATTTGGTTTTTACAATTAAACTTATTTGACAGGGCAGGACAGGATTAAGCTTAATTTAAGTGTTCTGTCTTTTTCTTTCTGTATCGAAAAGACAAGGACAGGACACTTAAATTAAGTTTAGTCTTGTCAAATAAGTTTTATTGTGAAAACCGAATCGACACCAACTTCAAGAGTGCATAATCCTATACTATTAAACGAGTTAAGTGTCCCGACGATTTCGAAAATGGCTTGAAACCTTTTGACGAAAATCTAGGATTAGGGGTTAAAAATCACCAGAAATCGATCTATGAGGGAATTATCTTTAAAAAAATCATTTAAGGGAGATACAAGCAAAATTACATAAAAGAAGAATGCATATGATGCTTATTTTTAATTGTCACTTATAAGTACTTTGGTGGACTAGCGGTTTTTGCTGCTTCCGGATTTGAATCCAACCCATCAGACCTTATAGTTGTTTTTGTCTTTGTATTTTTTATTTTGTGTGAACTTATGTAAATATTATGTAAATAAATAAAAAGACTTAAGAGTGATAAAAAAAATATTTTAATCTAAAATTTTGTATTTTAGAGACAAATAGCGCCATCTTTCGCCATATAAGTGAATTACATACCTGATGATTGTGCCGCCCTGCCCCGTGTTTGACAATAGGGAATACGAGTATTCCACGGCTTTCTCTAAACTCAACTAGAGTGTGTTGATAACATTTGCAATAAGAAAATGTCTAAAAAGTCGCCAAAACTGATTGATATTACTGACTAATATCATAATAAATGATGGACAACTTTCTAATATTACGTATCATTAAATATTTTTCTGTTTTTTATCCAAAAAAAAAAGGATAATTTGCATGTATTTTTTTAAATAGAATCAAATTATAAAAAAATATTATAGATATTTTCAGAACAAATATTGCTTGTCCTTTTGTCCCTTAGAAGGCCACTGCTGGGTAGAGAATTGAGATGTCGTTTCTCATTGCTAAGACCAAATCCATTAGATAGTATTATCGAGGGAAAACAAATTAAACAAACTGTTAATAATAATAACAACATAAACAAATTGTTTGTAGTTGGAGAGAAAGTGATGGTTAGAGATTGCAGAAAATATAAGAAGAAATGGTCGCTTGGGAAAATAATAGAGATTATAACACCAGGGGTGACTTATACTGTAGAAGTGGAAGGTCAGCATTGGAAACGACATAGCAATCAACTAATAAAATGTTCTCAAAACATTTCATAAACTGTTATTTTAATATTAATATTTGTTTGTTTACAAATAAAAATACTTTATTTAGAGTTCTAAGAAATACTTTTTATTACTTTTGTAATTATTTACGTACTAATCGAATAAATATATAAAAATAATTCGGCAAAGTAAACACGTGGTTGTGTAGTGCGGCGTCGGCGCGACTATGTTCGATGGAATTACAAAATAAATACACTAATCTATGAGTACTTCGATGGATCTTAGTTCAATAAAGCAACTAATTAATGAAGGAAAAAAATCTTGGATCCAAAGTTTCAAAAAAGAAGATTTGGAACAAATTGCTATACAGTTGGGCATAGACATAACCTCAACAAAAACGCTGGATGACCTAAGAAGTTTGCTCAGAAATTACGTCGAACAAGAAGCCGGCAGCACTAAGGAAAACATAAAACTAAATCGCACAATGAGTTTTTCCGCACATTTAGATAATTTCAATGGTGGAAATTGGGATGCATTTAAAGAACAGTTTGAATGTTATCTACTACTGAATGACATTCCAGAAGAAAAAAAAGTCCCATTTTTGATAACAAAACTGAGTGTCAATGTGTATGATTTGTTAACAACATTGTGTATTCCTATATCACCTGTAAAAGAAACATATAAAAATATTTGTGATAAATTACACAAGTATTATCACCCAAAAACGAATTATGCAATTAATCAAGCAGAATTCAGGAAGAGGACCCAAAAACGGGAAGAAAGCATTGATCAGTACATTTTGGAGCTTAAAAAAATATCAAAGAATTGCAATTTCAAAAATTTAGAAGATGAATTAAAAGAACGTTTATTGAACGGAGTGTTTTGTGAAACTGTTAGATTTGAATGTTTGAAACAAGCAGAGGAATCATTGGAAAAATTTATCAGAATTGCAAAAACAGCTGAAACTGCCTATAATTTAACATATAATAAGGAAAAAGACCAAGACAATGCCCAAATATTCAAACTTCAAGAAAAGAAACCATACAGAAGTAAATTCTTCTCAAAACAACAAAATTTAACCCACCAGCGTCGATCGGGAAATTCGAATGACAAAATAGAATGTTTCTGCTGCGGTAAAGTAGGCCATGTTCGAGCTCAGTGTTATTTGCGCGAAAAATACTGTAGTGAATGTGGTGCGAAAGGACATATTTATAAAATGTGCCGAAACAAACAAATGAAGATGCAAAATGTGAGTGTAGTGGAAACAGACTCTATCACAAAACAAAATGACATTGAGATTGATGTAAATGGTGACTGTAAGGAGGAATTTGACATTTTTTATTTTGGAAAAGATCAGAAAATACCATCTGCTACATTAACAACATGTGTAAATGGTAAGGCGTTGGAATTTGAAATTGATACTGGCGCAGATGTAAGTACAATAACTTTATCTGACAAAAATATGTATTTTAAAGATCTAGAAATTAAACAAAAAAATGTTATTTTCACAAACTTTGATCAATCAACTTCAACACCTTTGGGAATTATTGATAACCTTTCTATTAAATATGGATCTGTAATGCTTGAAAACCAAAAATTGTATGTGGTAAAGGATGGTCTTCCAAGGATAATTGGTAAAAATTGGCTTTCTGCTTTACAATTGTGGCCTCCTAAATTTGAACAAAAAGTATGTACACAGGTATATAATAAAGATACATTAATAAATGAGATTTCTATGATGTTTTCGAACCAGGAATGGGTAGTTACAAAGGGGAACCGATACACTTATCAATGGAACCAAATGTTAAACCAATATTTTGCCTGTTCGGACTGTCCCATTTGCAATTAAAGACAAAGTAAAAAATGAAATAAACAGATTATTGACAAATAAACGAATTGAACCTGTTGAGTATTCTGAATGGGGAACCCCTGTGGTTCCGGTACTGAAACCAGATGGTACAGTCCGACTGTGTGGAGATTATCGTATCACTATAAATAAATACTTGAGAATTGATCATTACCCATTGCCAACTATTGATCAAATATTGATGAAACTGCAAGGTAATAAGTATTTTTGTGAATTAGATTTACGTGAAGCGTACCTTCAAGCTCCATTAGATAAGGAATCACAAAACTTGGTAACAATTGTCACAGAAGAGGGCATTTTCAAGTATTTATATTTGCCATTTGGAGTTAGTACGGGACCAGGGTCTTTCCAAAGACTTATGACCCAAAAGTTGAACGGATTAGATGTAGTGGTGTATATTGACAACATATACATTTACGGTAAAACAATAGAAGAAACTAATGAAAAAATTAGGCTAGTACTACAGAGGCTTAGGAATTCAGGATTAAAAATTAAAAAAGAAAAATGTAAATTTTTTGAACAAAATCTGGATGTTTTTGGATTTCAAATAAATAAAGATGGAATAAAAATAATTAAAAAGAAACTTGAACCTTTGCTGTCCTTGCCACGGCCAGATAATATAAAAATGTTAAGATCTTTCCTAGGTAAAGTAAACTATTACAATAGATTTTTACAAAACATGGCCGTAATATTAAAGCCATTATATGACTGCCTTAAAGAAGACAAATTTAAGTGGTCTAAAGAATGTGAGCATGCATTCAAAGAAATAAAAAAGGCATTAGCAAATACAGAGCCATTAACACATTTTGATACCAATGCAACTATTGTATTAGCTTGTGATTCATCAGACTCTGGAGTCGCTGCAGTGTTATCTGTTAAAGACTGTAAGGGATTAATAAAACCAGTCGCCTTTGCAAGCAAAAAATTAAATGATACACAGTGTAAATACCCAATCCTTGAAAAAGAGGCCTATGCAATTATTTTTGGGATTACAAAATTCTACGAATATTTATTTGGCAGAAAGTTTATTCTACAGACAGATAATGATGCACTAGTAAAGATTTTGGGTCCTAAATATGGCATACCAAAAATGGCAGCAAAAAGGTTACAATCTTGGTCAATATTTCTAAGTGGTTTTAACTACGAAATACAACATATTAAATCCAAAAATAATCCAGCTGACTATATGTCACGTATTGAAATTAAATGTAAAAATGAGAATGACAAAAATATGTTATATTTAGAGAGGTTTGAAAACATTACAATAAATTATATAGAAGAATCTAAAATAGAAAGCTTGCAATGGAAAGCTATACAGAAAGGTACAAAGGAAGATAAAATTCTATGTGATGTAATGAGATTTTGTAGAGATGGATGGCCAACAGAAAATAATTTAGGTAAAGAATATGATCAATATTTTAACAGGAAGCCAGAAATATCAATAGATAATGATTGCTTGTTATGGGGTTATAGAGTCATTGTGCCTACAGCAATTAAAGATATAGTTATGCAAGAATTACATGCAAGTCATTTAGGTACCACTCGAATGAAAGAAATTTCAAGATCTTATTTTTGGTGGCCAGAAATTGATACCAACATAGGTGAAATAACTTCAAAATGTATGATTTGTTTACAAAACCGTAAAAATCCAAAGAAAATAACGTTAACTATGTGGCCACAACCACCTACTGTCTGGCATAGGCTGCATGCAGATTTTTTGGGCCCTTTATGCGGAAAAATGTACTTAGTTGTAATAGATGCATATTCAAAATGGCCAGAGGCTTTTGTCATGACAAATATTACAGCACAAAAAACTATTCAAATGTTTAAAAATCTGTATGTACGGTATGGATACCCATTACATTTGGTTACAGATAATGGTCCAACCTGGACTAGTGCAGAATTTAATTTTTTTTGTAAAATGACAGGTGTGACACAAAGTTTTACTCCTCCGTATCACCCAGCAACAAACGGGTTGGCTGAACGTTTCGTTGATTCGTTTAAATCACATATAATAAAAATAGTTGAAAGTGGGCGAACACCTGAATATGCATGTAATTTATTTCTGTTTGATTACAGAAGCACTAATAATAACCCAGTAATAAAAAAATAAACGTCTTATGTCAAATATCAATCTTGGTGTATTAATTAATTATATCCAAAATATAATAGCCACTACCGACTAAAACAACACCCTGCAAAATGTTTCATAGGAAATATATCTTATCTAGACACGCGGAGCGTGTCCAGCCAAGTTCACGTCATATGTACTACCAAACATCTTAGTTTATAAAAACTCCGATTGAACAAGCAACACTCGGTCTCCCAGCTAGTGCTTAAAAATTGTGGATAAAAATAACATGACTACAATAACAAGAATTGATTAGAATATATATTTTTTACTTTGAACCTTGCACTGGGTATAAAAAAAAAACAATTTAGATTTAAAATAATGTGTACAACATCTTCTTCGAAGAGCAGTGCTTTTGTCTGTACAGCATTTACCTAAACAAAAAACGTTTTGAATTTGTTCTAGGAGATCTGACATATTTGATGTCTAACTTACCTGTCATCAACTTAGCTGTACCAGAGCAAAAAAAATCTATGGCTGTAGTGCGTTCCGAGGGTACGCGCTCTGACAGCAACCGTTTACTCCGACAACAGGATAGCTTAATATAAATCGCATAAGTGTGAAAGAGATGGTACAAAACAGTTGCTGTCAGAGTGCACCCTTGGAACGCAGCTCTGTACTTATTAAATGCTAGAAAACTATTGCTAAAATTCCTACTGTCAATTTCTCAAGCAGAGATTATGCAGGGGTAGAAACTAGTCAGTAAAGTCAGTGAAACTCAGTTTTTGTTTGTTTGTTTGTTTGTATACTCTTTATTGTTTTTTTAGCTTTGGTCAGTAAAAGTCACTTTTTTTCAGAAAATGGTTAGTAAAGTCAGTATTTCCCAGAAAATGGTCAGTATTTTCCAGCAATTTTAAGATTTTTCTGCCAAAAAAACTATTTGTGTGCAAAAAACATAATGGTGCCTAATATTAAATTATTATTAAAGTAGAAGCAAAAACATATATTTTTTTAAACAGATGCATTACACACATTTATAAAAATAATGTTATTATTTTTAAACATCCAAGTGTAAACTTTTCACCGCTTAAGAACCTTTGGTCAGTTGAAAACACATAAAAACCTTTGTAACTATCCAGGGGTGCCTGTAATCTCATTTACTGTGTCGTGTAATGTATTTTTTTCTTATTATTGAGAATCTCCTCTTAGATAAAAGGTCAGTAATTTTGAGTTTAGACATCAGTCAAATCAGTATATTTAGCCAAGCATACTGTTTCCACCCGGGGATTATGGCTAATAGGCTATTTTATGGCTATAAAATGCTACAAAACTATTACTCAAAAACCATCAACTTCCCAACTAAATATTATGGCTAATAGAAAAACAATAATTAAGTACAACACCTCTAGTTTTGCTTGTTAATTTGATGAAAAGAAGTAGGTAAAACCATTACAGAATAAATGAAAGCTAACCAGTCAACCACCATCTTCATCTTTCCTTTGAGGATAACATGGTTTATTGTGCCACATGATAAGAAGAATAATGCAGAGGCATAAAGAATAATCAATATTGAATTTTATTAATAGCTTATCTACTTATTCATTCCAGATAGAAGCAGCAAAACATTTCCAAATCCCTGTCTATGTCTCCGAACAGTATCCGAAAGGGCTTGGCCACACCACCAAAGACATTAAGCTGGATAGTGCTGCACTGGTCTACGAGAAGACCTCATTCTCCATGATAACTCCTGAACTAGAGGAGAAGATAAAGAGTGATGTTCCCGATTTGAAGTCTGTTGTTTTGTTTGGGCTTGAGGTAAAGTTCCTATTTTATTTTATGTACGGTGGTAAATGGGTAACAACAACTACTGCCTATGCAAAATGGAACCCCAGAAGAGTTTTCCATGCCTTGTTGTTCGTAGAGAAATATTTTTGCTTGTCTTACTACATTTCGAGCAACTTTGTGGTGTTTAGGATCCACAGACTAGAAATTAGTTAAGAGTGGGTTGAAAAAAAAAACTTATTTAATTAGATTTAAATAATCTATTTATTTTTCGGCCTAATAATTTAACTTTCCGCAGATGATAGTCCTTAGAGATAATTAGGAAGGGGTCACTGGCCTTAGGGTTCCACTATGCACGTAGTTGGCACGGTGTGAGGTAGGTAGATCGAAGAATCCAGCGATCCCAGCGATCAAGCATGGATTTAGCCAGGACGTCCTTGCAGGCAGTATTTTGTTGAAACGGAGGTCCGAAGGGGTAGTAGTCCAACGGTAGGGTAAGATCCTGGAATTGATCATATTCCGGCCTTAGTTTGCGCTGATAGAGTGCCACGCAGGGACGTATTCTCCATAGGGTCATTCGGGCGAACGCCCGGGGCGGCCCGTCCCAAGGGGCGGCCCGCTCAGTTATCCAACAAATCTCTTTTTTTTCATTAGCTGACTGAAAAATTGTAGGTAATGTAGAATTTACACGGGCGCGGGAGTCTCGATAAGTATTGATCTCTTTCTCGAAGTTGAACCTAGCTAGCTGGACTGTTTGTCCCAGGTATTCATATTCGTCAACTACTTCGAGTGTAGAGTCTCCAACATTCAGAGGAGTGGGCGGATATTTTACATAATTTTCGTCTTGTCCCTGTTCATTTTTAAACCTACTTGTTGGGAGTTTCTAGTCCATCGGACATTGAATTGTGCCTAGGTTCTCTAAGGTTTCAGCCATGATCACGATATCATCAGCGAATTGAAAGTGAATGATATACTCGGCGTTTATATTAATGCCGAGTCCTCTCCAGTCCAGAAGCTTGAAAACGTCTTCCAGGGCAGCGGTGAAGAATTTCGGAGATATATGTACCGTCTCCCTGTCTCACCCCACGCTGCACCCAGTTTCGAATTCTGATCCTGGAGGCGGACCGACATGGTGGCGTTTTCATACAGGCACTCCAATACTTCGATATATCGATAGTCGATTTGGCACAGTTGGAGAGAGTGTAACCATTTGTCTCTGGTGTAACCACACTCCTGTGTCATGCTGTAGGCGTTCGTCCCTTGAGTATGACGGAATTAAACAGCCTCTGAAGAGCTATAAGTACCGGTTCTCCACCTGCTTTCGGAAGCTCATCGTAATTCCATCATCACAATTATTCATTTACAAGGGCAGATGGGCTATGAATCTCTAGAAACAAGGAGATCTTTGTTATCACTGAGATTCATCATACACATCTTTACAAATAACATAGATTGTCAATATTTGGTGGAAGCATGCGTGCGACTTTTTGTGCCTGATAATTATTTAAGAGCTCGCGCACATCGGCTGCTGGCAGTGCCGGCGGCGCGCACCGCGGCCTACCAGCACTCGCCCGTGCCACGCGCGCTCGCGCAGCTCGCTGCAGCACTCGCCGAATCGCCTGAGGTCGATCTGTTTGAAACAGGTTTTGCTAGAACGATGCGTGAATGCCAGCGAGTGTTAGAAAGAAGTATGAATGACTTAGAGTTAGATTCCTAAATACCTTCTAATAATATGTAAATGTTTGTTTAATTTAAAATTATTTTCCTATGTTTCTTAAATTGTATTATTAACGTTGCAACGCTCTGGCTTTGCTGTAATGTTGTAAAATGTGTTTAAATAAATAAAATAAAAAAAAAAACACCCGGTGCCTTGTTGTTCTTAAGCTTTTTGAGAGCCATTCTACCTCGCACAGGCTGACGTTTGGGATATCTTCTGTATGTGTCGGGTCAATCTGGCTCTCGGGTCTTCAGCCAGATTACTGACAGGTAAGCGTGTGGTCTTGTATAAGTGTCCGTAGAATTTCTCGACCTCTTCTAACAGCTTAGGGTTGTACGATACGATTCTGCCATCCACAGTCTTCATCTTTGTTAGTTGGCTTTGACCAGCAGATAGGTCTCTTGCGAATACTTTTGACCCTTCATTGCGCTCGATAGCCTCTTTAATACGATTAGTATTAAATTGGCGTATATCGCGAGTCAAGTACTTGGAGACCTGTCTGTTGAGTCGCCGATACTGACAAGCATCTTCAGAGGATTTCATAATCAGGCTCTATCTTTCCTGTATGAGCTTGCTGGTTAGATCTGAGATGTTATTGTGATATATGTGGGTAGCTTACATACATACATAATTATTTTGTGTATGTAAGCTACCCACATACATCACAGTTATTTTTGAACGGCTGGTTTTGAGAGCCTTATTTATTCCCAGCCGTTTGGACAATTTCCTCGAACCTGTCTTAGTAATCGTCCACATTTTCGCAGTCTTCTAGCCATTCGAAGCGGTTTTGCAACTTGAGCTAAAAGTTATCGGGGTTTTGGAGCTGGATAAGCGCTGGTCGGAGCGTGGGCTTAATTAATCGACATCTTTCCAGCTTGATTTTTAGATTCAATGTGCCTCTTCCACATTCTCTCTTCCACTTCACCATTCGGTGATCGCTTCTTTTCTTTATAGAGTTGATCACAACTTATTTTCAGTGTTGAAAAGAATTAAAAATTATATGCGCTCTCGCTTGAATGAGAAACGACTCAATTATTTAGCAATCCTCAACATTGAGGCTGATTTAACGAACGCACTTAATTTTTATGATTTTTTTCAGAACAAATGTTGCATCGTCGCTCATCGTAATCAGCTAATTAATTTTACTTAGTATTTAATTCTGCTTTACTGTTGTTTCCTTTGTCTGTGGAGGGTGAGGGGCGGCCCGATCGTATTCGCCCAGGGCGTTAAAATCTAAAATACGTCCCTGGTGCCACGTAGCTATTCCTTCAAGTCCAGCGACCCAAATTAATAGCACGCTCTAGCAAATTAATAGAACAGCTTACAGCTTATGTTTTTATAAAATTATTAAAATAAGAACTCATCCTAGAGGGATTAAACAGCTCACAAAATATATCACATAGTTTCGTTATGTACCTACTTATAAAACAGCTGAACGACACAGCAGGTGCTCTCTGTGTTCGAGTTGGAGTGACGAGGCAAAATTGACCCCCACCCTGCTCTCGGTAGCCGATCAGAGGTGGTCGTTTTTAGAGATGCGCGAGCGGTTGTTAGAAAACCAAACGCAATTAATTAAGAACGTAAGGGTTCTGTTTAGATATATTATTAGTTTTTATAGTTCATTTAGTTTTAATAATTTGTTCTCATATTATATTTATTTTTATTAGAATTGTATTATTAGATTTAATTTAATTATTCTAGAAAATTCCTTATATTAACTATTTTATTTGTAAGGTTCTACACAACGTTACAACTTATAGCGCCTTTATTTAGATTTTCATCTTTAATAGCCGCCTTCACCTATAGCCTAGTGCCTTGCGAAGCACAGAAATAAAGTCGACATAAATGCTATTAACGGTCAAACCCATCCAGATAATGACCGTGTCTATAATCAGTTAACCTCCATGATCGAGATAATCACGCAACCCACACTAAAGCACAACCACATCAACAAAATTTATTTATTTACTACTTACATTTCTTTTTTAATTGCAGACTCATGTATGCATCGAGCAGACCGTGATAGACCTTCTAAACAAGGATGTCTCAGTGCATGTGTTGGCTGACGGTGTCTCTTCCCGATCCTTGATGGACAGGGGACTGGCTTTGCAGGTTCGTAATCGACTCAAACTCAAAATTTATTTAAGCAGATGCTTTACACATGCTTGGAGCTTTGAACTATTAAAAATGGCGTTCTGTCTGCAGCTTTGTTCGAAAATAATTTACAAGTGGTAGGTATTATGCAAGGTTCAACTGGGTGGGTATTATTATTATTATAGGATGGGACGCCTGCGGGGCACAGGCGGGTGTTCAAGTCTCTGGGTGGACTCATTATACCCTGTTCCCGGTTTGGTACGCAAACAGTTACTGTGTCCCCGCAGTCACCCCTCCGAAAACCTTGAGCTCCTCCTACAATACTCCGCTATATGACCGATCTCTAGCTCACATAGTTCCTCCGTTTCAATCCTATCATGGCCAAAAATTGCCCAACTAAGCCTGCTGTATAGTGAGCACTCTGCCAGAAAGTGTTGGCTGGTCTCCACCTCTCCACAATCGCTACAGGTGTTATCTGTGGCTCTGCCTATCAAGAACATATGTCAGTTCAGTCTACAGTGGCCTGTGACGATTCCTATAATTATGCTCAGGTTCTTCCGGCTTAGCGATAGCAGGTTCCAGGTTCTTCTGCTATTGGGGCCTTTGAGGAATAACTTAGCTTGCCTACATCCATTACTTCCCACCCAGACCTGGTGGGCGACTGGGTGGGTACCACTGCTCGCTCTATACCTGCCGCCAAGCAGCGTGGTGTGTTCCGGTGGGTAACACTGAAAACCTGTCTGGGGTTAGAGATGCCCATAGGCGGCGGATGCCGCTGTCCATCAGATGGGCTGTCATCAGCCTTATGTCATCTCACACAATAAAAAAAACGTTATTCCTCTGGAGCAACATAATATATGGATAAAACATAAGACTATATCCTTATCCATATCACAGGCTTCGTGCATGCGAAATCTTGTCGAGATTCTTATAGACGTCAAAAGTTAACAAACACATTTCTTGTAAAGTATGGTATGATACGAGCATGTTTAAAATAATTCCTCGCGTCGTCCTGGTGGACGACGCGAGGAAACGCACGGTGTCCCTTTCCTTCAATGATTTTATATATGCGGGAGGAACTTGATCTGTCTTCGAATTTACATAATAATAATATGCTTGTTTATAGCACTGATTAGACAAAAAGGTGTCAGAATGTTTTTATTTTTTGTGTAAATTGGCAAAAGACTGATGACGCAACTGATGTGAGGTGGAGTGTGACGATTAAAAAAGTAGCAGAATTCGGCAGAGTTACAGGAAATCTGCTGGATTCAGCAATTTTTTTAAATCGTGAGCTTATTCTGCCAGTGTTAAGATCTGCCCAAATGGCAGAAATTGCTACAAATGGTCACACCGGTGAGGTGTTGTGTCATTAGATTCCTAAGTGAGTAAAGTAAGTAAATATGCTTTATTGCACACCAATCCGAGCTTGGCAGGTATGGGAAGAGACCCGTGCCCTGCAGTGTGGACGATATGGGTTGTTAACAACAACACACTAAAATCAAAATATATTTTAAACTTGTTTTTTTTTTTTTTTTTTTTTTATGGCAGAGGTGGCAAACGAGCAGACGGATCACCTGATGGTAAGCGATTACCGCCGCCCATAGACACCCGCAACACCAGAGGAGTCACAAGTGCGTTGCCGGCCTTTGATTTGGGAGTACGCTCTTTTCTTGAAGGTTTGAATGTCGTATCGGTCCGGAAATACCGCAGGCGACAATTCATTCCACAGTTTGGTTGTGCGAGGCAGAAAGTTTCTAGTGAAACGCACAGTTGTGGACTGCCAACCATCTATGTGATGGGGATGAATATGTTGTCGCGTAGAACGATGGCGGAAAAAGGCGGCAGGGATCAATCCGAACAATTCCTCGGAGCACTCCCCATTGTACATGCGATAGAGAATGCAGAGCGAGGCTACATCTCTACGCAGCGCCAGGGAGTCAAGCCGATCTGAAATATCCTGGCAGTCGACGATTCGAGTTGCCCTTCGTTGAATGCGGTCCAGAGGGAGAAGCTGGTACTGGGGTTGCCCCTGCCCAGAGATGAGAACAGTATTCCATATGAGGCCGAACCTGCGCCTTATAAAGTTGCAGGCGATGCGCCGCAGTGAAATACCGTCTCGATCTATTGAGCACACCAAGCTTCTTCGAGGCTAATTTAGCCTTACCCTCTAGATGGCCGCGGAACTGGACTTCACTCGATATGTCGACACCAAGAATTCCGATACTAGCTGAGGCATTTAGGGGAGTGTCCTCAAAACGAGGTGATACGACAAATGGCATTTTCTTGGCAGTGAACGCGCAAACTTGTGTCTTAGTGGGGTTAAATTGGACCAAATTAAGTCGACCCCATTCTGAGACTTTCTTTAAAGAGGCCTCAATTTCCGACACAAGTTTGTTTCGGCTCTCGATGACGTTTTCCCGAGAAATGTTGGCACGGCCGGTATAGAAGGCATCACCTGTGCTGTCATCCGCATAATAATGAGTGCTGCTGATTTGCAGCATATCATTGATATGCAGAAGGAACAGTGTAGGCGAAAGCACACAGCCTTGAGTGACACCAGCATTCACAGACATAGAATCTGAGCATGCACCGTCGACTACGACCTTTATGCTTCTGTCTGCAAGAAAACTAGTGACCCATTTGCATAATTCCTCGGGAAGCCCATAAGAAGGAAGCTTCGCAAGAAGTGCTTTGTGCCAGACCCGATCGAAGGCCTTCGCTATGTCCAAACTAACGGCCAAAGCTTCCCCCTTAGTCTCGATCGCCTGTGCCCAACGATGTGTCAGGTAGACAAGAAGATCACCAGCGGACCGGCCCTTACGGAAACCGTACTGTCGGTCACTAAGCAGCTGGCGGTCCTCTAGGTACTGAAGGAGCTGGCTGTTGATAATGGACTCCATTATCTTTGAGAATAAGGAGGTTATGGCTATCGGCCGGTAGTTGGACGGATTCGAGCGGTCACCTTTTTTAGGGATCGGGTGCACCAAAGCTGTCTTCCATGACTTCGGGACTACGCCAGTGGAGTATGAGAGCCGAAAAAGGCGCGTTAAAACTGGAGCCAACTCTGGAGCACACACCTTCAACACGATAGGAGGGATTCCGTCGGGCCCACTCGACTTATGAATGTCGAGGGAAAAAAGTGCTTTACGCACTGAGCGTTGGTGGAACCGGATATCCGGCATACAGCTCGTGCACCGCGGTATGGTCGGCGGCTCGTTTCCCCCGTCATCCAACGTTGAGTTGGACGCAAAGAGTTTGCCTAGAAGATCGGCTTTCTCCTTTGCGTCGTGGGCCAATGAATCATTTCCCATGTGCAGTGGTGGAAATGATGGCGTGCAGAAATTCCCCTGGACAGCTTTGGCCAGAGACCAGAACGCACGAGTTCCCGAAGGAAGACGCTCTAGTCTCTCGCCAATTCTGCCTATGTGCGCTGACTTTGCCCTGGCAATGTCTCTTTTGAAGGACCTGGAGGCAAAGTTAAACTCCTTTTTTAATACGCTGGTCTTTGTAGGCTAATTATATTAAAAATTGTGCAAAGGCGGCCTTATCGCTATCAGCGACTTCTTCCAGGCAACCTTGGTCTTGATACCGTCTCCAGGTTGATATAGGAAACATACACTGAGGTGTTTTTAGGTTCTCCATGATTCCCGCTTGAATTCGATTTTTAGAGCACACTCTGTGTTCAGTAGTCACTGATAGATATAAGGAGTTACACTTCTTTGAACTGTGCACTCAGCTCACTCATTCCAACAATACAGGGTGACTGGTTGAACGACGGACGTATTTAAGGAGATGATAGGATAATTTACATACTTTTCAACTATATAAAACAAAAAAATCATACACTCAAAAAACACAAGTTACATATTTTTTTATAAAACGTAACTATTCTTGTGTTTTCTAACTCTATGCCTAGGTACTTACCACTTTCCCACAGCGTGCACCGAGCTGCTCGTGGTCGCTAAGGCCAATCTCTTGGACAGGCTGATAACACACTGATAATGAAAGGATGGAGTTCGTCTTCATGTAGGATACTTTACCCCAACCACTGGGATACCTGGAAATGCCTTCCTGCATTCCGCGTACTTTCACATGGGTAATAATCGAAGTAAATTGCTTTGTGCGGGTTCACTGGATAACGAACGATTCCTTCCTCGTCCTTGATTAGGGTTAGGAACTGGAGGAAGGCCAAGTCTCCTAAGAAGTCCTATGACGGCAACCTATGTAATTCGTGATACATTGCAATATGACGTTAATTCACGTCTAACTACACTAGCTTACATTACATAGCACCACACCATATCCCAGTATCCTAATTAGAGTACTGATAAGCCATTATCACTCACTATCAAGGCACCGAAATCCACGCGACAGCTACGTAAGTAAAACCAGAATGTTCGGGACGAACGGGACGCGTGAACGCACGCCACCCCTACGACGGCCCGCGGGCGACTGACTAGGGCCGGCGCGGCGCGGCGCAGGGCAGAGACGCGGGAGCAGTCGCTCACGCGCATGCGCAGTATTGCGCAGTGGCGAGTCTGCGCCGCCGCTACTCGGGGTCGTTGCCCGAGGCCGCGTACACGTGACTTAGTATTTAGTAAAATGTAGAGGTGAACTTAAAAATTATTTTTTAAATGATGAAAATTAAGGTCATGTTTTTTTTACATATTTGGAATGTGTATCAGCTTCTTATTCACCTCCTTAAATGCGTCCGTTGATTTACCAGTCACCCTGTATATTTTATTTACTAGAGTGTAGAATTCTTGCATGCCTAGGTTCTTGCTTACTCATCTATAGAGATCTTGTTTCTTCCGCAAGAAAGTAGTGTTACTGTCTCTTTCGCGAGCTTCGTGTTAGAAAGAGAGAGAGAGAACGCTTTTATTTTTCTTGCGTCGCGCGTAACGTTTGTTCTTTTCATCGCCCAATACCTCGTGATTTATGTGTGCGTGCATGCGTGCGTATTTATGTGTGTTGCGTTTGTAAACCATTCATTCTTTCTTATTTCACAAAGACTTCACCTTTTACTCACGTCCTCATACTAAAAAAAGGCATTCTCATTTCCAGCGCTTGCAAATACTAAACCACTGCTTTGTGACTACCTCCGAGAATGTTCTGTTCAAACTGCTAAGGGACAAGAAGCATCCAGCGTTCAAGTTTATCTCGAAATTGAACAAAATACCCACTGCCGACACTTTGGGGTATTCTAAACTGTGATCGGGAGCTAGAATTAGAGCATTCAGTTTATAAAGCGCTGTGTTAAGATTTGAGGTTTTTCATTCGACAAATTTAACTGCCTTAGTTGATTCGTTTTGTTCAGATTTCTTCCGCCAAGGCTATATGTAAATATGTACAGACATGAAAAATTTTCTAAACGTCAAGGTACGTTCAAAACTTCAAAGTTCTTTCTTTGCCTTAAAATAAAATTAACTTTATTTGTATGGAATAAAGTCTTACTTTCAGTTTGTCGAATAATAAAAACCTGAATTTGATCTTATTTTGTGGAAATTTGTGAATTTCTGTATTATTTGTTGGTGCTGTATTAAGTGACCCTACATAAAAATATGTCAGGTATATTAAAATGTGATAATAATACCTACCACACAAATTATTTATTGCTGTTAAAAAATATTTATTAATTTTGAACTATTTTTGTATCGCAATTAAAACAAATAAATTATATTTTTTACAAAATTGAACTGCTTTTCTTTTCTTTGCAGCGTCTCCTTAGCACTGGCTGTTTCGTGGGAACTTCGGAGAATGTTCTCTTCAAATTGCTAAGGGACAAAAACCACCCCGCTTTTAAGGCTATCTCAAAACTCAGCATGGCACCCACTCCTGATGAGTTTGGTCAGAAAACTTTGGAAAGCAAACTAAATTAGGTCGTTTTGTTTACGCAAATGCAACACAATGGTGTCGATTCGGTGTTTATGATTAAACTTATTTGACAGGACTAAACTTAACTTAAGCATCCTCTCCTTGTCTTTTCGATACAGAGAGAAAAAGACAAAACACTTAAATTAAATTGAATCCTGTCAAATAAGTTTAATCGTGAAAACCGAATCGACATTAATGTTATACAATTACTATACATTAATCCTAGAGGACGCCACTATGCTATAATATTATACGTAAACATTACAACCCGTGAACATAAAATGCACAACACTGATACAGCGCAATTACCGGCTTAAGAGGCATTTCATCTTAGCCCTCAAGCATCGGCATGGCAATGATAATAACTCTTATGTCTGGAGTTACAGATGCTCATAGCTACTTTCCATCTGGGGGCCGGCAGCCTTTTGCTACCTCACAATAAAAATAAAATACTTTCACAATATTAGGTTTCGTTTTAAAAAATACTGACACCAGACCAACCATGCGTTTGTAAATTAAAAAGACAGTATATGTGGCCTAGGATTGCATGTAGTTTTGTTAAGTATGAAAGTAACAGACTACATGTCATTTTTTTACGTTATTACATAGTGGCGGCTCTAGTGGGAGAAATTGCAAGTAAGATTCATAATAATGGGGAAGAAAACGCAAAGCTATTTTCAGATGGGGCGCTACGGACGCTTGACTCATAACAACTTTCAATTAGTTCCCGATTTTTATTATTGAGGTGTTATAAATTAGTTTTTTTTCTGTAGAATTGTTAAATGGAAAATGTATGCGACTTGGACTGAAATTAATGATTTCCATTATTATTGCAACCAATCGCCACACAACGCAGCATTTTTTAAATAATCTTATGCTTAGTTCACGTAAAAAAAAAAATCTATACGTTTTGACAGTTAGTATGAGTCAAGCGATATCAGCGCCTCTATCGGCGAGCTTTGTCAGTTTTCTTCCCCATTGAAAGAAATATTCTTTAAATATCGTCAACCATATAACTTACACCTAGATACAGCGAGTCTATGGTTAGCTTTCATCATCAGCCAAAACACGTCCACTACTGAACAAAGATCACCAAAAATTTCCAAGCCGACGATTATGGAACCTATATCATCATCATCATCAGCCGAAAGACGTCCACTGCTGGACAAAGGCCTCCCCCAAGGATTTCCACACCGACCGGTCATGCGCTGCCCGCATCCAGCGGCTTCCCGCAACCTTCACCAGGTCATCGGTCCACCGAGTGGGAGGCCTGCCTACGCTACGTATATTTAGATAAGTTAGATTTCACTTCGGCCAAAATCTTCTTCCATAATTTCTTCTAGCCGTTTCTAGCATAACTAACTACCCACATAGCTAGTGTCTAAGTTAGTCTATTAGGGTCTCATTACGAAACTGCAGGTTCGATTACCGACCTGGTCAAACCGTAAGACTTTTGGCTGATGTCTAAGTCAACGCCAATAGTTTTATCCCCAATGTGCATATTTTTTGTGTTATAAAAAAACTTTCTGAAAAATTCAATGAAATTGAAAATTCGAATTATTTATCAGTAATATTATAATAGTATAGTACTATAGATTTATTTGCATTTCATTTTCAATAATTTATTTATTGACATAAAACTTGTATGATTTACACACTTTTTTGCATTTATCAAATACTTAAAATCTTAAATTATATACAGGTTGTAAAAAAAAAACAGGACCCGTTAATTGTAGCTTCTTACTCATCATACTAAACACATGCAATCGCAAAAAAATAGGACTCCCCATACAAAATTGTCCAAACGGCAAATCAATTTGTATTAAGAGTCCAAAATATTTTTTGGAGTTTGAGAAAAGTCCTAGAACAAAAAAAAATTTGTATGATAAGCAGAAGCCACAAGTAATTTAATTAAAGTATTACTCCGCCTACTGATTTATTAAAATGCTTTGGTAGGCGTTTCACCCTTGTTAATTAACCATAATATGGAATGCTACTGTATATAAAAAAGTGGAGATTTTTTAGAGCAATGTATATACATATAAAAATTTTGGAATTTAATGTACGTTATGTAAATTATATTTTCGTTAATACTATGTAGTGAAAAATAAATTTAAGTAACTTGTTCTTTTATATTTTTCTTTCACTTAAGCAAAGACCACTTAAGCTGCTCCTTAGCCGATTGTAGGACCTGAAAAGAAAACGTTTTCATTTTTATATTAGTGCTAACTATATATATTATTAGGGGAAATAACCTAATCAAATAAAAAAGTCTGAATAAATGTACCCTATCCTATGACGCCTCGCTCTCAAAAATCCAAGCCATTTTGCCTGTAGTCATACAGCCGAAAACCATTATCCCCCTAGGCACAAAATAGACACAGAAGGTCCGCTCAATACAAACCATTAAAATCGTAAGCATATATATGATTATAGAAATATACGGTCGTTCGAGGCAAGGTCACGCGGCAAAGTATCACAACAGTATCGTGACCTTGCCTACAACGACCGTATACGTCTATAAACATGTATATGTTTAGGAGGCAGTTGGATAAAACAGGATGTAAACTTATTCAATAGTCTAACCAAGAAACTTGCTTTATGAAAGAGCATCTCAGATCCATTCTTCCTGTATATGTGTATGAAGAAACGGGGATTTCATATTCTTTTTTAATCGTAATCATATTACTCTTAAACAAGAATATAAAAAAATAATTATTATATACGGTGACTTTAAATTAGTTCTTGATACCAAAGGGTATTATGTGCTCATGATAACAAACAACTTTCCCTAAGGAACCCGTAGTCAAATCGCAAAAAAAGGACTCATAATACTAATGTAGCCGGTGAGTTGATTGATTTTCATGGAGTCCAAATTTTTTTTTTGATTTGCCTATAGGTTCCTTAGGGAAAGTTTGTTATCATGAACACATGCATACAGGGGCGCCGACTACGTGGGTGCTCGGGGGCTTGGTAATAAATGTATCGAAGGAACATAACTTCTGTATATGGAGGGGGCGCCACCATTAGATCTCGCACCACCTAAAAATTTTTCGGGCACCCACGAGGCTTTCTGAAACCCGGCGCCCCTGCATGCATAGCCTTTCGTATCAAGAACTTTTTCTTCTACTTCTATTTTTCTATTTGGCATTCCACATCTCATTCCGAGCGTGATTTTGCCAATGTCTAGTGAAAAATGGGAGAATCTTCAATAAAAAAAAAATGGCGAAACGCCAATGTCAAGTGAAAGTGACGGCTCTAAGGGTGATGGGCACTTAAAGACGCTCCACGTGGTGGTTTGCTGCTGGAACTCGGAAAACGGAGCTGTCTCCTGAGTTAATCCTCTTCTTATTATCGCTTATCTCAAACCGGGATCACAGCTATTTCTCCATCACAAAAATAACGTTGAAACTATTCTAAAACGGTAATAATTGTAAAATTAACTTAACAGACGTGTGCTCGGTACAAGTCCCGGCAACCAACCTCAAGAACTTTTTAACGTCGCCCTATATAAGTGGCTAGTGTAGTTTTTTTTACAGTGTCAAAATCAATAAACTATAAAAACTCCCATACAAAAAACTAACTTACCTTTTTCTAAAAAATTAAGATTATTTCACCTCCCGAAAATACTTTTCAAAAATATTAAGCCACTTTTAGACTCGAAGCATGCCCAAAGCTATGCCAAAAAGGGTTGCCAATTAAGAAAAAATAAATAAAAATAAAATAAATATGTTAGTACAAAAGTTTAATTTTAATGAATTTTTACTAAACATCTATTTCAACTATACTATAAAACTAAATAACATTATTATTATTTTGTTCAAGAATTCGTATGATGTCGGCACACATACATATGGCAAGTACATAATTTTAATTTGTACTTTTTTCTAATAATTGTTATTCACTATGTTGTACAGAATCTGAAATGTGGAATTGAAGATTTTTGAATTATTGGAAACGAATTAAGACAAAAAACAGACATCAATGTTGTAAATGTAAACAAAATATGAAATTCAATTACAACCATACCAAAAATAAACAACCATACAAGATAGTCAAACAAGCAATAGCAATCTTATATCCGTTTTCTATAATTGCAAAATATTAACTCAAAAAAGAATGGTTTCTCCAACTGACAGTTACAAAAAGATAGGTGGATAAGTGTTAAAAAAAATTCACCAAAAATCTAGTGGAGAATACTGATATGGTCACACTATTTAATCAAAGTAAAAAAAGTGTTTTTAAAGTTAAGTCAAAATATCATACTTAGGATTTAAACTTCAGTGAAAGCGAACTCTGAATTATTATTGTCTTGTATTAGATTACTAAGTATTTGTTAAATTAAAATAATAAGAACACTAATACTTTGACTAAACTTTAAAAATAAACTGTTGGTCATTGTTGCAGTAACAGTGTAAGCTTTACTACTAAACACCAATCTGACAAATAATCAGAAAGTCATCATAAGAAGAAATAGTCAACAATTCACATAAAAAGTTTTTCACATCGAAAGTCATTACTTACTTCATTAGACAGAACATTTGACAGTCATTTAATTACATCAACATTTCAACCAATTCAACATTGTAAATGACAACAGTCGACGGTCTCACATATAATAATAAACAATAGTTGTCACATAAAAAATATAATAGTGGAATAGTCGTCAAAAAGTGGAATAGTCCACACTATCACATTCTAGAATAGCTACAGTAATTATATAGAAACCGACGACTGTCGTATAAGTCGAGTAGTCGTCACATAAATAGAACATTCGGCGCTATCACATTTTAGAATATAGGTGTTAACTGAAAAACAGTCACATAGAATAATTGAATGAATAGTAGTCGAATAGTCGACACTATCAAGTACTTATATTCAATAGTCGATAATCCTCACATATAATAGTTAATAGCGGTCACATAAAATAGTCGAGTTGTCGTCACATAAGTATAATAGAATAGTCGAACACTATCATATTCTAGAATAATTAATGTAACACTGATTGTGAATAACAGGCTCAATAATAGTCATTAGTCGATAGTCGTCAAGTGGGTAGAACAATTAATACTTTAATATATTATATAGATAGAATAGAAAAAGTATTTTTTCACATTAATAGTCAGTCATTACATAGTCGAGAATGGTCGCACAGAAAGTCGATAGTTGTCACGTAAAATAATAGTTGATTAGTCGACATTCGTCACATGTTTATCAGAATTTTCGACATTCTAGAATAGATGTAGGTAAGTTGTAACATAGATAATCGTCATATTGATGTTTGGCGCTAAGAGTTACGCATTTTATACAGAGTGTAAAAAACCACTTGCGAAAACTTGAACAGTGTGTTCCACTCTTGAAACTGAACAACTTATCCCAAGAGAACCTTTACTGATTTCTCAAAAAAGTTTTTGAACACTCCATACAAAATTGACTGATGGGCCGATCAATTCCTATGAAAGAAAATTCATTTTTTTTATTGCAAATTCAGAATAAGTTCCATTGAAAAAGTTATTCAATTCATCAGCAGAACACCCTAGTTAAAGATTCCTAGAATAGTCTCTTAACACCCTGTATAAGCAGCGTTACCCTTTTACTGTTTGCATGCTATTATAAAAGTTGTATCAGAAGATTTTTTGTGCTGCATTACCTTGCATTTTTATATTTTAGCCGGTACAGAGCAAATAAATGAATTATGACTTATGACGCACTGCAAACTGCAACCATGACCAAACAAAGCACGCTACCAGAACATTCTATTGACATGTTCTATTACCTGGGCTACAGTCTGTTCTCCTAGAGGCACGTCCTCAGTGCGAAGCGCCGCCCGGCCCACTATGGAGGTCGGGTCCGAGTCCAGGATAACACTGGAAATGGAGAAATGTCCTTGAGCCAACGGGGTCCAATTTTGAAGGAATTCGGATAAATTATAGGCTTTGATTTTAGGATAAAATGAAATTAATCATTTTAAATTTGTCGAATAAGGAAGCAAAGGTATTAAAACAATTTGAAACCGCACTATGGCGTAGTGGTTAGTCCACACCCTATAAATCAAAAGTTCGCGGGTTTGATTCCCGGTGGAGTTCTCGGGATCCCTTATAATATGATACGATTGATTATTTACTTTTAAAATTCATTTTTTCTAATTTTGCATGCCACTTTTGGTGTAGAACTTATGAAATATTTAACTAGGTATCTTTGTATGTACCGCGTTGCTCAAAGCATTTATTTGAAAGAGCAATGGATGCCAAAAAATACAATTTTAATAAGTTAATGAGTAAAAAAAATTTTTGTTCAAAATTAACAAAAAAAGAAACAACAGCTCAACTCACCCGCCATCACAGATCTCGTCGAACGCCAGCATAGCCGCATCCAGGTTATCCAGCAGTATACGCTTCTCGACGTTCCTCCGCAGCAGTATGCTGATTGACTCGTACAGAGCGTTCAGCACCGATTGCAGTATCAGCTGGAATTGTGGAGAAGATGTGTGAGGTGACGTTATCTTGTTGATGAGGGCTGTCTAAACCACAAAATACATAGATACAGAAGGTCCGCTCAATACGCTCACTCCTACAGCATATACATGCTTACAGATGTATACGGTCGATGTAGGCAAGGTAGCATACTGTGCGATCGTGACCTTGCCTCGCACGACCGTATATTTCTATAAGCATGTATATGCTTATGATTTTAGTGGTTTGTATTGAGCGGACCTTCTGTGTTTATTTTGTGTCTAAACGGCAACACTTCGACCGAAGAGGATCTTTTGTGTCGAGAAAGGAGGTGATGTTATAAAATTGATGACAAGAACATTTTTATACATAGTACGAAGAAATGCTTTTTTAGGCTCGATGTTTCTTCTCTAATTGATAATAGGTCTCGAAATATTGGCTGTATAAGTTCTGACTAGTAGGAAATTTGTACAAGGTAGAGAAGGATTGAAAAGAATATGTACAGCATCTTCTTAAATAAAAAAACATTTGGTTTTTTTTATGTTTGCTTACTTACTCAGCCAAGTCTTAAAATCTGAATAGTACAAATTCCTTGCCACCCGGAAGATACCATCCAGAAAGTATTTATTAGAATAGATCTTAAAAGCATGAGAACTCCTAGGAAACAGTGTCGTATTTTGTATTTTATTGGACTCCTATTTCCGTATTCAGACTCCTATTTGGTCCTTTATATGTGTGCTGCTCTGCAGCGACGCCACCACAGTGGATCGAGATTCTTTTTATGCTATTATTATGTACTATGGACGTACATAATGTACCTATGCTGTTTATGTATGTACCTTTACTAGTTGACGAGAAAACGGACATTGTTTGTGGCGTCGCTGCAGAGCATACTCCCCAGCGACGCCACTCAGATCTCGTACTCACCAATAATAATTGCAACTATTTTTAGGTAAAACGTGATGTACTCATGCTGTATAATATGTACCAATTGAAAAATTTTAAGTTTTTGTAGTAATTAATTTTTTTTCAGTCATTGAAATGTACCGTAAACGCCTGGATACCTACTTTGTTGGAATACTTCAGAAGCACCACTCAGTACTCGTACTCACCATTGATAATAGGACTATTTTTGAGTAAAACGTGATGTACCCATCCTGTTTATTATGTACGAGTCGAAAAAAAAATGACTTTAGTTAGTTATTAATTTTTTTCAATTTTAAAACCTACCTCGAAAATGCCTTGATTGAGGGTGAACTGCCCTAAAGTCGGCCGTTTTGATGATTTTCTTTTTTGATCCGCGTTCATAAAATATGGCAAACAGATAAATATAATTGTTTATGTATAGTTATGGCATCATTTAATTACTAGGTATTCTATGCATGAAATATGCTAAAAGACCGTTTATTTACAAGCTATGAATGTTTAAATCAACAGAGACGGTTTTTGCCTAATGTCGGCAAGGTTTGCCCTAAAACCGTTAAAAAAAATGCCTAAAGTCGGCATATCTTTTTGTATGGGTTGAGCTTACAAAGTATGTTTATAAGGTGAGTGCTAGTAAATACAATTTAAGGCAAACCACACCCCGGACACTTCATACAAATTTCGCGACATTGTTTACTACATAGAAATTGGACACTTCTTCATATCTGTACACATGTTTATGCATGTGGGAGTGTCTAGGGCTGCCTCACGGGCTGCCTATTGCCTACATTAAGGCTGCTTGAACATACAGCCTTGTCTTGAGGGATTTGTCTCTGGCGGGATTTTACTTTTTTGGATCCGGCCGGGTACCCGATAATACTTAGTGCCGGATGAATTAGTGGATGGCTGACTCTCACATTATACTCGTGATCGGATGCTGTCCGTGTGAACTGGCCTGCTCTTGTCATTGGTTTTTGTAATTTTTAGTCATTAGCTATAAATATCTTTTATATCTTTTGAATCCTTCCTTTTTTTATACTTTTAATTTTTTATTTACAGTCATGACATTATATAAATCATTTCTTGATCTAGAATTAAGATGTAATAGAGTATAAGACATTTTCAAAAAATGTGTTGGAGGGAGTTTCTTTAGGGCCAGTCGTTTCTTCTTACTCCGCAAACACTTCCCGAAACGGCGCGGCGGGCATACGAGTTCCGAGTGGTAGGAACCTAAACCAGTTTTTCTGTCCGATCAAGGCGACTCTTTTAGAGTTCTGTACCACAAAAGAGAAAAAGGATCACTTGTGGGTCTGTCTGTCCGTCCGTCTCTGTCACACACAGCCAATTTGCTGTGAATCTATTGGATCGATTAAATGAATTGAAACTTAGTACACAATATATAGATTAACTCAAACGCGGATGTGTAACATAAATAAATTCCAAGGGTGGGCGGTTTATCGATCAAATATTTATGGAAATGAAAAAACTTCATAAACCTTTTAATATGTTTTTTTTTAACTTACCCAACAACATGAAGTAAACAGCTGATACATTTTGGAAAGTCATATTGCAAATGAATATGTCCTTGAGGAAATGATTCTCAGTTTCACCTGCTACTTACCACTATTTAGATATTTCGAAATGTAGGTATAAATTAATCTGTTAAAATCTCCATAATCGTCACGTATTTTGTCAAAATAAAAAAAAAACCGTGTAAATATAGGGTGACTTTATATTAGTTCTTGATACGAAAAGCTATGCATGTGCTCATGATAACAAACAACTTTCCCTAAGGAACCCATAGACAAATCGCAAAAAAAAATTTGGACTCTCCATACAAATCGATCAACTGACCGGTCAAATTAGTATGAAGAGTTCAAAATTATTTTTTGCGATTTGACTATGGGTTCCATAGGGAAAGTTGTTTTTTATCATAAGCACATGCATAGCCTTTCGTATCAAGAACTAATTTAAAGTCACCCTATATATTCCATTTTGATACCGTTGTCCCTATATTTTTTTGTATTTTGATATTGTAAGTAGTTTATTGAAAACAAATGTGTGATAAAATATACACATTACACTACATTACATTACAAAAATGGCTAATACATTAAATATTAGGAATATCTTAAAGTCATTGTTTATAAATAAAGGATTGTTTGTTGCTTTTATCAAAATATGTGATGATTGTGAAGATGTTTACAGTTTGTTTTGAAATGCCATTTTATTTATCTAGTTACGCCTTCACTGGTACTGCAGATGTGCTGTTCTTTGTATATTTCCGAAAGACTACAATTATATCGCAGTCTTTTTAACAACAGATGTGAATATAAAATGACAGACTTTTACAATATACATTTTATACATTATAAGACAAGGCTGTATGGACATTGACGCCTGTACGTCGCTCCAAAGATGCACTCTGACAGCAACCGTTTTGTACCTTCTCTTTCACACTTATGCGATTTATATTATGCTATCCTATTGTCAAAGTGAACGGTTGCTGTCAGATCGTACCTTCGGAATGCACACCTCAAATAAATGACTTTAGTTTATCAACCCTTGACTATTAGGTCACACATCGGTCACACAGGGGAGGTGAGGTCGCCTTCAGAGAGCGGCAGGGAGTGTCCATACTGTATAATATCCTTATACTGTGAAGGCAAACTTTAGTAATTATACAGGTGTTAAAAAAGTGCGTTTGAAATTTTAAAGGGTTACTCAGAATCAAGTATAGAATCCAGGAAAAATATTGAAAAAATCCGCTCTTCAAATATTTTTTTTCAGTTTTTCATACAAATTCTTGATTCACTATTTAGATTTAGTATGAGAATCTAAAAAAACTATTTTAAGAGCGGATTTTTTCAATATTTTTCCTGGATTCTATACTTGATTCTGTTCTGAGTAACTCCTTAAAATTTCAAACGCACTTTTTTAACACCCTGTATAATTACTAAAGTTTGCCTTAAACTTTATTTACTAGCACTCACCTTGTGAACATCCTTTGTAAGCCCAACCCATACAAAAAAATATGCCGACTTTAGGAATTTTTTTAACGATTTTAGGGCAAGCCAGGTCGACATTAGGCAAAAACGGTCTCTGTTAATTTAAACCTTCATAGCTTGTAAATAAACGGTCTTTTAGCATATTTCATGCATAGAATACCTAGTAATTAAATGATGTCATAACTATACATAACCAATTATATTTATCTGTTTGCCATATTTTATGAACGCGGATCAAAAAACGAAAATCATCAAAACGGCCGACTTTAGGGCAGTTCACCCTATCAAGGCGTTTTTGAGGTAGGTTTTAAAATTGAAAAAAATTAATAACTAACTAAAGTCATTTTTTTTTCGACTCGTACATAATAAACAGGATGGGTACATCACGTTTTACTCAAAAATAGTCCTATTATCAATGGTGAGTACGAGTACTGAGTGGTGCTTCTGAAGTATTCCAACAAAGTAGGTATCCAGGCGTTTACGGTACATTTCAATGACTGAAAAAAAATTAATTACTACAAAAACTTAAAATTTTTCAATTGGTACATATTATACAGCATGAGTACATCACGTTTTACCTAAAAATAGTTGCAATTATTATTGATGAGTACGAGATCTGAGTGGCGTCGCTGGGGAGTATGCTCTGCAGCGACGCCACAAACAATGTCCGTTTTCTCGTCAACTAGTAAAGGTACATACATAAACAGCATAGGTACATTATGTTCGTCCATAGTACATAATAACAACATAAAAAGAATCTCGATCCACTGTGGTGGCGTCGCTGCAGAGCAGCACACCTTTATATGTGTAGGAAATAGTGTTAATTAGGTATCAAATAAATTTACAAAAAACAAAAACTGATAGGAAATTTACTGACCAAGCAATGCCTGTATTGCTATAACTACTAAGCCAATTTATTTGAAATTGGTAAAAATCTTAGATAGAGGGCAGGGAACACCACAGCATAGTTTATCCTGAAAAACTTATTTCAGTACTTGTTCCGCTCGTGCACTCAGCACCGACAACAACAATTTTAAAAATACTATCCATACAAGCAGAACCATAGGCAAAATCTAGTGTAGTACGTACTTCGTTTTCATGTGAGCTGCCCATGACGTAGAAGAAGAGGTCCACATTGCTCTTGTAAACGCAGGTCAGGCCGTCCAGCATTATAATCTCTGCATTGGCCCTGGAATCCACAATTAGTCAATGTTACAAAGATGCTAACTAGTAAATCATGAAAACAAAGAAATTTTACAAATTCTTCTCAATCAATAACTAGGACACTTACATACTCTATGTAATCATCAGCCGAAAGACGTCCATTGCTGGACAAAGGCCTCCGCCAAGGATTTTCACATCGACCAGTCCTGTGATGCCCGCATCTAGCGGCTTCCCTCCCGCAACCTTTACCTGGTCATTGTACTTACTAGATGTAAGTATAATTATACTTCAAATTTAAATTGCAAAGAAATCCATTTATTGCAAGATTTTTAAATGACAAGGCCCTATGTTAGTAATATCCGGCCCCCAAATGTTTCATACTAACTTGATCAAAAGAAGAACCTAGTATGTGCTTCTATGTCTAATATGTAGGAGTGAGTGGTAAAATGGAGTGATACTCGTAACTGTATTGCTGACAGCATAGTCATACCCTTTCATTGTTCTGGACTTGGCCCGTGTGTGGATTATAGACCAACCTTCCCAAGCTATGGGATGGGTTAGGACGAAATGGCTTAAAATAAAATGAACAAATAGCTTAAAATAAAATAAAGTTATACCTGTGTGTCTTATTGAACAGGTTCTTCTCAAAGGCCTTCTGCTCTTTAGTGGTGGGCATTATATTCTTGTCGTAGTACTTGGCGAGGATACGGTTCCCCTCGTTGTCAAGGATGCACATACCTTTAACTATGTATAGTGTTGGCTCCTGGAATTTAGACAAAGTTTCATTTCGGTTTTAAATACCTTATAGCATCTTTAGGAACATAACTGAAAAGGAGTGAGAGACCGAAACAGAGCTACCCCAAACAGTTCGTCACCTGAGTGCTTATTTGTTCAATGTCCATAAGCAACACTTTAAACAACAAAGCTTTTACTGATTATTTCACATGAATTTAATGATTTCTTACAGATTGCGTTTTCAACAGGTAATTATATTTTTAATGTTCTAAAGTTCTAAATTATAAAAATCATTCTCCAATCGACAGAAAATTGAATCCTTATGATAACTGCATTTAAATGTGATTTTCGTTAATATGGTCGATTGGACAAATAAGCACTCAGGTGACGAGTTGAAGAAAAAGTTTAGGTTGCGTCCTACCAAGATATAAAATCTTGGCCGAAGACAGAAATTGAAATTGAAATCTTTATTGCGAATCACAAGGAATTCATATTAATGGGTTAGTAAACACACAAAGAAAAGAAAGAAAATTGGGTTAGTAAAATTAAGAGCATGGTGGAGTTTGCTTTAATGACAAGACCAAGACTCCTATATATGATACAGTAGCATTGAGTAATAGCAGTAATAATAGACAAACTTCAAAATAAGGAACACAGAAAGGAGGAATACACACAATTCTTAATAGCAGGAAGTACTCTATAAACTGATTTCCATTTGACTACAGGAGGTTTATACCTATAAAATTATGCAATAAAGGAAACCCTCTGACCATATTTGATACAAAATGTAAATAATCTTAACTAAAACACAAAAACGAGGCAAAAAACCGTATTGTAGAATCGTCGTAGAAACTAAAGCTTTTACATAAAAAAAATGTTAGGAAAACTTACAAACAACGCTTCGTCCATACTTGTGTGAACCATTTTATTGATAAACCAAGGAAAATTGCGTATTTTCACAAGAAAATACAATACTACTACTAAAACTAAAAATTCACGACGTGTTTCCTTGTTTTCGCTTGACGTGTCAGTTGTCACTGTCAACTTGACATTGACAAAACGCTTGGTCCAAAAAACACATGTGCATGCAAGCGACCTATCCTTCGTATCCTTCCTAAAGGCCATGCGCTGTGCCTGTGATTTTCTTGCAATTGTATTTATTTTAGAACTTTTATAACAAAAATCTAATTAGGTATTACAATTTTGTTCATCAATTTCTGAAAGCTACATCGAGGTTAGATAACCGCCCTGAATTGATGAAGATAAAAATAATATTGATAGGTAATCTTGTATTTTAATACCAGTCAGTAGTATTCCCAAGTTTTTTTAAAAGCACTGATCAGAAATAAGAAGTAGTACCTAGTAAAAACTTTAGAGCAATGAAGCTGATCCATCATCCATGAGATGGTGATTACAGAAAACAGAGTCATCTGAATACAACATCAGATATGAATTAATGTTAATTCTGTCCATTATTTAATAACTATTAGGCATAGTTGTTATATTTTTATAGGTTTTTTTTTTTAGTTTTGGAGTTTTGTTGGGTACATTCGCTCGCTTTTCAAACAGAATGTCGCGAGTTCGAATCTTTTGTAAGACTCATATTGACTGCCTTTTTAATTATTAAGTACCTAACATTAAGTAACCGACTGGGTTTTAAGTACTATTCACCAAACTAAAACAATTGAAACTGGTCATCTTAATAATACGAGGTCTCAGTGAATCTTTAGTAAATAATTTGTAGTTTTATAGCTCGAAAACGACAAAAAAATTGCGAAACATAAATAGTACTTAGGTACTTACTTATTTATATATTTATTAGGGGACTGTCTGTGGACTTCCACTAGACAGTATTTTTGGGACAACCTGTGTATTGTCATAGTAACAGCAAAAAAAAGAGATAGTTGGCAGTCCACAACTATGCGTTTCACTAAAAACTTTCTGCCTCGCACAACCAAACTGTGGAATGAATTGTCGCCTGCAGTATTTCCGGACCGACACGACATTCAAACCTTCAATAAAAGAGCGTACTCCCATATTAAAGGCCGGCAACGCACTTGTGACTCCTCTAGTGTTGCGGGTGTCTATGGGCGGCCGGCGGTAATCGCTTACCAGTGATCCGTGTGCTCGTTTGCCACCTTTACCATAAAAAAAAAAACGTTAATGGTTTCATACTGGCCAGACGTATCTGGTGCCAAATAGATAATTTGAATCCGTTCATGACCAAAGAGGAGAGTATGAGCATCTCTTTAATCTAATCTTGTTGATGGGCTGCCTAAGCAGCGACACTTCGACTCAGAGGGACCTTTTGTGTCCACCCGTTAAACCCTTGTACCTATCCCTAGTCAAAGATATGTTGCATCTCTTGCGACTGTGGTGTAGCCGTAAAGTCCAACACCAGAATACCCCTTTATGTAAAACCCCGGTGATGTATGAGGTAACTTTGATTAAACAAAGATCTTCTTCAAGGATTTCCACAACGCCTGGTCTTGGCGTGCCGGCATCGGCATCCAGCGGCTTCCCACAAGATCCTCCAGTCATTGGTCCACCGAATGAAAGGACTCTCTACTCTACGCTACGTCTTTTGGTGTGCGCAGTCGCTACTTTGCTACCCCAGCGACCATCTATGGCACTAGTACTATGTGCCCCGCCCGCTACTTCAATTTAGCAATTTTCTGAGTTATGTCGGTTACTTTATTTCTCCGAAGTACGTAGGTATCTTCTCTTTTATGATTTGATCAAGTAGGTATGGAAACTTCGAGCATAGCACGCTCCATCACGCATGACATTGAGTTATAAGATAAGATAAAAGATAAATACTCTTTATTGCACACAAAATACAATTTCATTATAAAAACAAAAAAAAAGATATGTGGTGGTGCAACCTGGGCGGTCTTATCGCTGAAAGCGATTTCTTCCAGACAACCCGGGGACACGGAGACAAAACATAAAATACAGGTAGGTAGCGCACGAGTATCTTAAAAATAAACCAGTTATATAAAACAAAAACTTAAAATATAGTTTCAAATTAAAATACTTAATACAAACTAGCATTATAAATACATACATTATAAAAAAAAAATTAAGTACATTTCATATAACTAAAAGTAAATGATAAATATATTATAATATATAAATATATAAACATATAATTACCAAAGTTAACTATGGAGAAGTGAAGAGCTCATCAGAGGTCAAGAAGATATGCTTTTAAAGATGTTATGATAATATTATCCTAATAAAAGACATACATACAACCAACAACCAAAGCGCCATGAACTGGCGGATGAAACCAATAGTAATTCACCATTTCACGTTCAGCCAAATAATTTACCATATCGGACAGATCGTTGCATTAGTAGTTTAGCACCGTTTTATTTTGATTTGGCTCCTAAAATCAGAGTATGAATAGACTAACCATAGACGAAAGACGAGCTATTTCTTTGATGTCACCGAGTCGAATTACAAAAGTTAAACTTCCTCTCTACCGTCAGATGTTGTGCAATAGAAACCTACGCGAGTTAAAACCTATTTTTAGCTTTTAATGATTTACTGTGAAAGACTGTGGTATAGTAAAAATTAGGGTAATTTATTGTACGTAAGTTGATACGATTTTCTTATTTGTTACGGTTTTAATTAATGTAAACGAATGTAGAAAAATCGAAAAGCCGTTGGTGCCCGTTCCTATCACTAGATGGCAGTCGTTAAATCATATCTAATTTTATAGGCAGCTTGAGAAAATTACTCAAATGGGGGTTGGCTCTCACTCCATAACTCCCACTGGGTCCACTAAGATCCATTGTAAAGATCCATTGATGGATCTTTTTGCACTATAATGTCCACTTTAATCCTTGATTCAGACTTTTTGCAAAGTGGATTTTTTAGAACTAAAGTGTGTCTGAACATCTATTACAGAATGGATGACACACTGACACATGCAATCTTCTCCCATCAATCCGGACCTCGACTCCCATACATGGAGTTAGGCTTAAGCTTTTTTATTGTTTTTTTTTCAAAAATATTGATTAAAGTTAAGCCATGTACGAAAAAATGATAACTAATAAGCACATGTAATTAATTAATAATCTCCTCTCTTTAACACAGCAGAGTTTCATACTTCTGGAAGCTTCTGGACACCAGTCAGTGAACCTTTTTCTGTAAGATCATCAAAGACAGTTTTGACTGCAGATTCGAGAGAGTCAAAGTCATGGTAACGTACACTACTTAGTTTTCTTTCATATGGCGAAAGCAGTTGTATTCTGGAAGGTTCATATCTGGTGAATAAGGAAGGTGTGCTATCTGTCGCCAATCGTTACGACCGAATAATTCCCGAACTTTAGCACGCCTGGGTCTTGCATTGTCATGGATTAGGTAAGGAGCTGATACGTTGTTCCGCCTAGCCCACTCAGGTAGAAACTCTTCCAAGAAATCAGCGTAGACATATTGGTTGACAGGAACTGCTTCAGGTAAAAGCTTCCAAAAAGCTATCCCTTAATAATCCAGTACTGTCAAAATCATTAACTTGTATTCATGAAGCTCTTTTTTGGGTAAAAGCTATCCCTTAATAATCCAGTACTGCCAAAATCATTACCTTGTTTTCATGAAGCTCTTCTTTGGGTACTTTTAGAGCTGCAGCCTCTTCTGGAACCCAGGCTCCGCATTGACCTCTGGAGACCGCCTACAATCGCCGCGTATAATCCAACCTAAGTTTCACCTAGAGCGAGGATCTCTGATAAAACATGTTTTTTCGAGTCCTATAAAGACATAGATTGGTATACGCTATGTTTTCGCTTGTTTCTTTTTATTCTTGTGTAAGAATAATAATAATAATAATTAGGTCAGTCACCGAGTCAGTCACCGAGTCAGTCAATTTGTTCATCTGATCACCCAGCTACCTATAGAAGTATATTGTTTGCTCTGAGTCTGGATATACTATATCTATATGTGTATGTATTTAAAAGTATGTGTGTATATGTATGTATATCAGCCTCTGGTTCCCAAGATACAGGGAATCCTAGTTCGGGGCCAGATGACCGTGTGTGATTTGTCCCAGATATTATATTATAAACAGGGTTGTTGTTGATTGGATGGTGAGTGATAGTATAATTATATGAGACTGACGCTAAAAAGAAAATATTTAAAAATATATTTCAGAAGAAATATTGCACCAGATCGATCAACTTTTAATGAAAGATTTAATATTTGGCAGAAATAAGTAGATAATTACCTAATATTATCTACTTGTAAAAAGAAATGATTAACTCCAACTCTCAAAAGCACATTAATCCAAAAATATATTTTAAGTTTGTAACCGCTTACACCATTCAATCATTCCCTCCTCCCGTTTCAACCGCTAATTGCCACGAAAATACCCTTAAATACCCACAAAATACTTACTTTGAACCGAAATACTTAAAATATTTGAGTTGCAACGAGCTGCCTAAACGGTACCGTAAAAAAGAAAAAAAAGAAAAGCACAGATGATAAATCTTTGACATGGACAGAAGCGATACTCTGTTAAACTTTTTGGAACGGTTATTTGCCCTCAGCGGACATACCATAAGTCATAGCCGTTATAGACGGGAGTTCTAGTTTTTAAGTGTTATCCCATAGAGTTATAAACTGTTCGGGATGTTGGTTGCACGCTATTTTCAGAGAGCATTCATAAATTTCAGTAGTCGGATCGCGTTTAAATCATTTTAACGCCAAAACTAGGATTTGGTGACGTTTTGGGGTTTTTATGTCTTACGATACGACACGACGATTTTACTGAGTACTTCAGTTAATACTTACCTAAGGAAAATGAAAAAAAAATACCTGTCAAATCTATAGAAATTTGAGATAATATATACCTGACATTCCATAGAATAGTTTTTTAAAATTTTGTGGTAAAAAAACTTATTTTTTACATAATTGAAAGAACTCTAAAAATTGTTATTACTTTTATAGAATTCAGTTTCAACAAAATTGTACTTTTGCTTATTTTTTATAATGTAATATGTAATTTTGATTCTCATTTTTCGATTATTAATTTTAACAAATTCGTGTTTAAGTTTATTAAGAAAAGACAAGTGTTGTTTTTTCTAAGTATAGACTACTATAAATAGTCGTTAAAATTACGATATATTTGTAAATTATTTATTTATTTGAGTACCTAATCGATATTTTTCTAAGAAAATGTCGTGTATTATAAAAGGCACTATTTGAAGTGGGCAAAGCTCTTGCGCCTAACTGACAGATGTCCACGACTAAATGACACGCGCGTCATACAGACAGACACTCTAAAATTAAATTCCAGTCATAGGAAAATAGATTAGGAGGGAGACGTATAACATACAATATTGTATAATATAAATAGAATACACTATACTAAAAAGTCTTAGTAAAGCAGTATACCTATAGGTAGTTACTTGGTAGGTAAACTCAAAAGAGGTTGTATACTTCATTCCAATCAAAAAAAAGCAAAACGTAAACAAACTTACTATGGAACTGACACATGTCAATGTCATCTGCATACTATGTTTGTTTACCTTTTGCTTTTTTTTGATTGGAATAAACTATAAGTCCAATCCAATGCTTGATAGATTTTTTTATGAAATCGGTGTCTCAGTTGCTGTAGTTCTTTACTCGAGGGTCGTGGGTTCGATTCCCACTTAGGCCAATCATTTTTGTAATGAGCTCTTTGTCTACCTAGGTCTGGGTTTATCGAAACTGTATATGTATGTATGTATGTGGTATGTCCCTATATCAGTTTCTGGTTCCCATAATACAGAGTACGTTTTGTTGGAGCCGGATGACCGTGTGTTATTAAAATATATATTTTTATTTGGTAAAGACGTTTTTAATGCCGAATATCAATACATCGAGGCTATTTTTGGGTCTCTACCCCTTTTTAATTAAATGTAAAAAAAATTGGACATTCATACACAATATAACCGCCTCTGTAGCCTGGTGGCTAGTCCGCTCGTTTCGCATCAGGAGGTCGCGGGTTCGATTCCCGGCGGAGTCCTACTTTGTAGGACTCGATTTGGGTGGTGGTAGGGCATTTTCTGAGCCCGCCTGGCTAGCTACTACCATCTTATATAAGTCTTGCCGCCAAAACATCAATGTTACCAGCATTTATGTTTTTTTTTTTTTTTTTTTTTATGTGATAGGTGGCAAACGAGCAGACGGATCACCTGATGGTAAGCGATTACCGCCGCCCATGGACACCCGCAACACCGGAGGAGTCACAAGTGCGTTGCCGACCTTTGAAATGGGATGGGGGAATGGGGGAATGGGGATGGGGAGGGGGCGGGGGTCGGGCCTCCGGTACCCTCACTCACTCGGCGGAACACAACAAACGTTGCTTCACGCCGGTTTTCTGTGAGGCCGTGGTATCACTCCGGTCGAGCCGGCCCATTCGTGCCGAAGCATGGCTCTCCCACGTCTGTTCCGGCATGAAGATAAGATAGCCAGTTCCCCATTGCGTTGGGGGGAATCTTGGTAAGCCCGCTTCCATCATCGGCATCATCATCACTTAAACCATCAGGTGAGATGGTGCCAAGGGCTTACCAATTGATTGGCAACGCACTTGTGACTCCTCCGGTGTTGCGGGTGTCCATGGGCGGCGGTAATCGCTTACCATCAGGTGATCCGTCTGCTCGTTTGCCACCTATGACATAAAAAAAAACATATACCCTTGCATTCCAACCCATCACAATCAGGCAAAAGTGTAAGATACCTACAATTAGTGTCCCACACAAATTCACCTTGGATGACTTTCATTTTATTGCCTCAAATATTTTAAATGCTTTCATTCCAATCCATTTGAATCATTCTTTGAGTTCACACTACGTTTAAATTCTTTGCTTTGAGATAATTCATTGTAAAACTCTATAGTCTCTATGGGTATTCAGACTGGCTAGATCATTATTACAATCTTTTTAGAATGCCGCCCGGCGCCTTTGACAGTCAGTAGTGTATCGGTGATATTTTGTGTGAGGGTTCCGTAGAAAAATATATTTAAACTGCGTTTTATTAACCCTCAATTGGTAAGCCCTTGGCATCATCTCACCTGATGGTAAGCGATGGTAATGCCACAGATGGAAGCAGGCTTACCAAGATTCCCCAACGCAATGGGAAACTGGCTATCTTATCTTCATGCCGGAACACATCAATGCTGTTAACATTTGATGTTTGGCGGTAAGACTTAGACAAGATGGTGGTAGCTAGCCAGGCGGGCTCAGAAAATGCCCTTCCACCAACCAAACCAAGTCCTACAAAGTTGGACCCCGCCGGGAATCGAACCCGCGAAACCTTAGAGCCATTAAATGATCAGCCCATAACAAATTGTGTGAACTTGTGTTACTTGTGCTGTAAAACTTTGCTTCTTGCCTAATTTCATGAATCATGATTCTAGGTCAACGGGAAGTACCCCATAGGTTTTGATTCCCTTGCGACCGTCAAAATATGCGGCATAAACGCGTATCTTTTAAATGCGATGGCATAAAAGTTTGATTTTTTTCACAGCTTTAAGGGATTGCATGCCTGAGTATTTGATATAATTTTTTTATTGTTAATTTTACAACACCTTACTTACCTGATGGAGATGATGCTGCCGAGGATATACAGTCGACTATTTGCGGCGATACTCAAGGATTTGGAGGATGTTAGAACCAGATACAGGAGAAAAAACATAACCCAGTCTTTGCGCAGCTGGGTAAAAAAATCCTGGTCTCCTGGCACATTAAAAGATCATGATAATAAGGTAATGCAAAAAATAAGAAAGTTTCTTTAAGTTGGTAGATAGTTACTTGGTAGGTTTCTTTAACAGAAGGTTTCCTTCTTACCACCAGTGAACCTTAATCTCGAACGAATTGACAAGCGTCTCGAATCGATTATTACACAATAAGGTCTTAATTGTTGTTCCTATTTTATAGTTGTTACGAGTATACGTACCTCTATATTGTATATTTGATGTTATAGTCCTTGGCGAGGAGGATTTGATTGGCCGTACAGGCGGGTAGGAAAGTGATTAAAGTTTTTCGTTTATCTGCTTTTAATGTTTGCGAAAACGTTCCTGCTTGGTGGTTGGCAAATTAAAAATAAAATACAATTATATTACTCGTATATAGGGTGACTTTAAATTAGTTCTTGATACGAAAGGCTATGCATGTGCTCATGATAACCAACAACTTTCCCTAAAGAACCCATAGTCAAATCGCAAAAAAAAATTTGGACTCTTCATACTAATTTGGCCGGTCAGTTCATCGATTTGTATGGAGACTCAAAATTTTTTTTTGCGATTTGTCTATGGGTTTCTTAGGGAAAGTTGTTTGTTATCATGAGCACATTCATAGACTTTCGTATCAAGAACTAATTTAGGGTCACCCTGTATAGGTATATCTTATTTGTTTGATTAAGAAAGCTTTTCGCATTTCGCATTAGAAGACGTAGCGTATAGGCGCCTCCCACTCGATGGCACAAGATGACCTGGTGAAGGCTGCGAGCTGCGGGAAGGCGCTGGAAGTGGGCAGCACAAGTCCGGTCGGCGTGGAAGTCCTTGGAAAAGGTCTTTGTCTTTGTGGTCGTCTTTTACCTGATGATGATGTGGTATAACTTACAATGCTTATCAAATGCGTTTCATAATAAAATAGTTTAGTGCTTTTTTATATTTGTTAGAAGTTAGGAGGGGTAATGTAAGACTAGATAATAATTTTCTTCAAAAGTGACGACTTCACTTTTAATAACACTTTAACTTAGTAAGTTTAAAATAATTTGCATACCATAGCGTCGCGCCGTTGTTAATGCTACTGTTAAAAAAAATGTATTTCAACAGAACTTTCGACTTGACTGTACATTTACCAGCAAATAGTTGCTTATAATATTATGTCTTATAAATGGCAAATAAAATTGTTAATAGGCCCACTGATTGGGCCTGGTTTGTATAACGAGATGACATGACTAATTTTAATTATGATTGTGAATAAAAATGAGCGTATTTGATGAGTTTGCTAGATATTTATTTATTTTAAAGTTGTTTAAAACTTTAATAAAGAAGGGTTTACTTATCAGTCCAAGTCTCCTTTATACAGGGTGTAACAAAATTGGTGTAGGACCCGTTAACTGGGGATTCGACTCATCGGACTGAACAACTTTTGTTCAAATCACAAAAAAATGTGGACATTTCATACAAATTGATCATCTGTTTTGCCATTTTTGTATGGAGAGTCCAAATTTTTTTTGCGATTTGAGCAAAGTCGTAGAAGAAAAGTTGTTCAGTACGATGAGTAGAATCCCCAGTTAACGGGTCCTACACCAATTTTGTTACAACCTGTATAGGGTGCTCTTAATACATATAATATGCCAGGGGTTAAACTGTGGTTTTTACCCAAGAATCTGAACAAGCAACATATTGGTCAATTAGTCGTTCCGTTCCGGTGGCTCACTGACCAGAAGTTCTTCTACAGGGGCGGTGAGGTCAGGGCATAGGAATCATGTAAAACAAAATTTGGTTTTTCATACAAAATTGTTCGATCGATTTGTATGAAAAATCCATTTTTTTTTGCCTGACTGCTTTCTTTGAAGAAAGTAGTTCAGATTCATGAATAGAAAAGAAACCCTAATCTAAGCCCTGGTAGATATTCTAAGAGCACCTTATTTATTAAGTTGATGATATGTATTGTATAGGTATTAACATTAATTTTTTTTATGTGATAGGTGGCAAACGAGCAGACGGATCAGCTGATAGTGAGCGATTACCGCCGTCCATAGACACCAGAGGAGTCACAAGTGCGTAGTCATACGTCGAGATTCCGTCAATCCTCACTGGCTGAAGCTGTATTTTTAACCGACTTCAAAAAAAGGAGGAGGTTCTCAATTCGTAGGAATCTTTTTTTTATGTATGTTCATCGATTACTCGAAGACGCCTGAACCGATTTGGAAAATTCTTTTTTTGTTTAAAAGAGTATACTTCACATGTAGTCCCATATAAATTTTATCGAAATCTATTTAGCGGTTTTTGAGAAAATCAACAAAAACATAGCAAAATTGGAGTTGTTGCGATTGAAGTCGGTTGTTTTTAAAGTATTCAGCGTGGTCAATTATTAGGGATCGAATCACATTAGAAACTTCAGTTTCGGTCACTGGTCTAAGGTATATACTAGAATAGTTGTAGTCTTTATTCTTATATGCATCTCTATTGGGGATATTATTTTTTGAGGTATGTCACAATCTGTTTTGGATCAGTGACTGTCTCTCCGTTATTATTTATAGACTGAATCATTTCAGGTAATGTATTCAGTCCACTGTAAATCTGAATTACATTCCATACTGCTCTACACTTATTTCAGCTTTTTGTATAATCTTGTTATTTGTAATTTTCAATGATGTTGTTATACAATTTTTTAATAATTCGTTATAGGTTGAGTACTTTTGCTAATTCTCTACATGTCACTTAATATTTAATCCCAACTTACAAATAATTTTACTTGCAACCCTAATTCCTCTGGTGATCCATTTTTGTTTATTAGTGCTTTTTATTTTTTATGACTTTAATGGGAAAACATAAAGCATAAAAAAGCTTGTAAAGATTAATGAAATTACTACGCTGAATTTACGTTGGATTCAGAATAAACCTCTGAAAAGGAAATTCTTGCAATGCAATCTACAAAAAAATATTTTCCCTTGAATAATCTGGTTAAATATTATGTAAACTTTTGATATAGTGTTTATAAACATTTTTTTTTCTTTAAAGTAAATAAATAATAATGTTAATTTAGCAATCACATCCTACCATTTTCATCATATGCTTTTTGGGGAATATTGTTTTACTCGAGGACAAGCTTTAGTTGTAGAATAAAACTCAATAACCTAATGATATTAAAAAAAAAATAACCCGACTGCATTAAAATGTACCCTATGTCACTCTCGGGATCAAGACGAATGTATCGACACCTCTCAATCTAAAATCCATCAAGTCGTTTAGGCTACAGAGCGTGCTAAAGAAATATACATACATACACATACATACATACACTTGAAAAACATAACCCACCTTCTGGCGCAGTCGAGTAAAACAGCACAAGCAAAGAGTAATTGTTATTCTAAACCTTCAGTCTCCATCTTGGCTACTTTTCCACTCTATCTTACATTCCATGATGTCTATAGTTATATTTTATAGTATATTTACGAGTATGTTTGGGGTCACGCATTGTCCATATGATGGATAGCTTGCTATGGATATTAATGTCTTCGAGAGCGTTGCAAGGGTGATGATAAAAGTTTTGCAGTGCAATGCTGTATTGAAATTGAAATGGTCCCTTTTATGCATCACAATCGTGAGCAAATGGTTATGATTTTGTTTGATGGATTTTGAAGAACATCGAAAGAAGGAAGTTCTCAATTCGACTGTATATTTTTTGTGTGTATGTTACGCGATATCGTGGACAGGTTTTAATGATACTTTTGTAAATAAAAAAAGATTCCGACGAATTGAGAACCTCCTCCTTTTTTTTGAAGTCGGTTAAAAACTAAACAGCCATCGTAAAATTGTACACATCTGATGTGATTGACCTCGGTTGTTTTTGTACCATGAAATCGTATCCCTAAACAGATGAAATATGGAACATTAATTTATTTTTTCTTCATTATTTGTCTGACTCGGTGGCTAAGTGCTCCTGACTACTGATCCAAGAGTCGTAGGTTCGATCCCCACCCAGGGCAAACATTTCTGTGATGAGCAGATTTGTTATTGCTCTTTGTCTGTTTATATTACTTATTTATATATCAATCTCTGGTTGCCATAATACAGGGAGTCCTAGTTTATGGCCAGGTGTGTGATTTTTCCTTAATTTTACAAACAATTGAAGGGTCCACTGCAATAAGGCCAAAATGATTTTAATTCTAAGTAAGTGCGTCATTCGTCATTTTTTCACCATTTGTAAACTTAAAACCAAATGAAGGGTTCACTACAAAAATGATGAATGTCCTTTTTTTTCTTTGTTTTAAGATAATTTGGTTTTAAGTTTACAAATGATGAAAAAATGACGAATGACGCACTAACTTAGAATTAAAATCATTTTGTACATTCATCATTATTGCAGTCACGTGGACCCTTCAATTTAAACATCAACATAAAAGGTTTTAGAACATACCATATACAAGCATAAAAGTCGGTGCCCAAATGATCTATAATGAAATATCACTCTCCTTGCGATCCGAGCGAAATGTATAGACTGTAATGTTGACCTGCCGTCCAGGGAGGGACTTAGGAAGGGCGACATTATCGATATCAGAGAACTTTTTTGTATGGAGAAGCAGACTATAATGGATTCGTCCTTTAGTCGCAATGAAAATTTCTATGCAGCAAATTTAATCTTCATAATTTTAATAGATGTCGCTAGAAGCAAAGAAATTTTGTATAATAAATAATGTGACCTCTTCCCTTCCCCTACTCCCTACGGGCTAATCAGTATACTGTGCTGCGCATAAGACTCTGTGCCAATTACTTCTACTTCTTACCGCGACAGATTGAGTGAAGGGTTGTGCCTAAGTACAGCCCTGTACTGAGGTATGGAACAAACCGACGGACAGACGGAATGTGATGGCAATAAGTTTAGAGATCTTCACATAAATCGCCGTAGAGATTGCGCGGTACAGCGATGTATTGTAAGGACACATAGTGAGTCATATCTGAGTCGCAGTCAACGGTTTTGTGACAGCTTTATACATATATTATTTCATCAGTGTAGAGGAGAGTTCCAAAAAATATCTTAAAAGTTGGTACACTAAAGATACAAGAGACCTCCAGAGAGACGTTACGCTGCATGGATATGGTTGTCATATCCATGCAGCAAAACCTTCTAATATACAAATTTATAAATAAATGAAATACAAGAATATTGCGTTATATTTCTTAGTATTGTAGTACCATTCTTAGGAGAACCTTTTTCATCAACCGTTGCTAAACTAAAGAGTGATTTTTTTCAACGACAACCGGTAAATGGTAACTAGATGCCAGAGTCACTATTGAAATAAAACAATTTTTCTTACGGAATCTATACAACTTAAGAAAAAAGTTTTTGATTTTTCATACGTAGATTATCATCAGGTTCTAGGTGTAGAAGGTATTTCAAATTAAATTTGCTTACTTCGATAAGTGGCTTTACTTCTATCCATCTCTTCTATCTATCAGCCGAAAGACGTCCACTGCTGGACAAAGGCCTCCCCCAAGGATTTCCACACCGACCGGTCCTGTGCGGCTCGCATCCAGCGGCTTCCTGCAACCTTTACCAGGTCGTCGGTCCACCGAGTCGGGGGCCTGCCCACACTGCGCCTTCCGGTGCGCGGTCGCCATTCGAGAACTTTACTGCCCCAACGGCCATCTGTTCTACGAGCTATGTGCCCTGCCCACTGCCACTTAAGTCTAGCGATTCTGAGAGCTATGTCGGTAACTTTAGTTCTCCTACGTATCTCCTCATTTCTGATTCGATCACGTAGGGAAACACCAAGCATAGCACGCTCCATCGCCCTTTGGGTGACTTTGAGCCTTCTTATAAGGCCCATAGCCCCATCCATCTCTTCATTTGTGATTAATTTGAGTGAAAAGCGAAGTGAGAGTTGATGGTTTCTTCTCACTTAAAGAAGTCTTCCCAAAAAATTGAGTACAAGCTTAGAGTGATAGGAATTGATTAAAATGACCATTGGAAAGAATGTGTTATCTACTTAAATACTTAAATGCATCTTCTCATCTCATCTTATCTCATTAGTCTCACTAGTATTATAAATAAATGACAAATGACAATTTAAAATCCGCAGTAAAAGGCAAATTACACGAAAACATTTGAACCGATTTTCACCATACATAACTAAGGACTACTGCGATGAAACTTACTTTCAAGTGAAAAGAAAATCGCATTGAAATCGGTCCATTCAAGCTACGATGCTACACCCAACTAGCAAAGTGTGGTGATATAATATCAGTGATGGAAACGTGTATAGCACCGCGATATGGCCCCAGTTTTAACAACATTTTGTGATATAAGGGTTGTATTTTAGCAACGATCATCACTATTTGATGATATATCGGTGATATTCAAAGTTAGTGACGCCAGTTACCGCGTTGCTTTTATATCACCCTTATAACACTATTTGGTGTTAATTGCCCCCCTTTTATCTCTACTTTGCTAGTTGGGCAGCCAGGCACATAACACACCTCTTTTGCATCGGGGTTGTAACCCTTATGAGTTTCAGTTTAAGAGTTTATATAAGTTATAGTGTCATATTCAATTTTCCATCGTAAATGTCCTGATAGTGTCACTACTGTCCCCTACTAACACCGCGCCTTTACTAGGCCCACCACCAGTTTTGTTTTTGCAATTATTTACAGCAAGCAACTAATATTTGACATTAGTACGGAAATGTTGAGATAAGTTCCAGATATTTATTACGGTGGACTGAGAAATGGGGCTAGGAATTAGCTGTGGTGTACACTGTACAGGGGGCACAACGGTATCTAACGTCTTATTTATGTCTTAGTTATAGTTAAGAGTGGCGACCGCGCACCGGAAGACGTAGTGCAGGCAGGCCTCCCTGTCGGTGGACCGATGACCCGGTGAAGGTTGCGGGAAGCCACTGGATGCGAGCAGCGCAGGACTTGTCGGCATTGAAATCCTTGCAGGAGGCCTTTGGTCATCTTTTGGTCTGATAGTAAAGAGACACACCGTATGTAATGCAAACGCTTCCTTAAACATCGTGGAAATTGGAAAAAAAGGAAAAAGTGAATAATCTTCTTATTCTTAAGAGGAAGCCATCTTTTTATGATGGGTCTAAGGATTTTCAGTAAAATCATAGAATTTATATTTTATTTTTGATATGTATGAACCTGATAAATATTTTACTATATTTTGGGGGCAGTCGGGTTACCTATTCCATCACACTTTATTCACACTGTGGCATCAAAAGCCATCAACACCAAGACCGAAAAATATCACTTCATAACAATCATAATAAGATCTCGCAAATTAATCAAAAGAGGCAATTTTTCTCAATTAAACTCTGATATCGATTTACAAAGGTTCACAGTGAGGGTTCAGGGTATATCGATGGGATGGTTCAGTATCCACTGATGGATAGTATCTAGAGGTCATGGAAGGCAGAGGTCGCGACAGGTTCGAGAGTTAAGATTGTAAAGGAGTCCACTCATTGAGCGATCGGACAACTGCTGTCCAATACTCATTTCTTCCTCGTTGTGGCACTAAAGTTCTCGAGTGGCGACTGCGCACCGGAAGACGCATTGTAGGTAGGCCTCCGACTCGGTGAACCGATGACCTGCCCTAGTAGCATGGCGACATATCTCATCGAATTTTAAAAGAATTTGTTCCGTTCTAACGCTAAGCTAATGAAAGAGACAGCTGAGCTGTTATCTCGCGTTTGGCGCGACAAACAGCTTTGTCTACGCCTCATGCTACCCGTGCTGGTGAAGGTTGCGGGAAGCCGCTGGATGCGAGTAGCACAGAACCGGTTGGTGTAGAAATCCTTGGGGGAGGCCTTTGTCCAGGAGTGGACGTCTTTCGGCTGATTATGAATCAGTTTGACAAAAAAAATGTGGCGACATCCGTAGTACCTACTTGCTAAAGAGTATATTACTCGACTGTTTCCGTGCTTCGCAAGGCACTTTAAGCATTAGTGCCGCCTACTATCGCTAGATGGCAGTCGTTAAGCCTTATAGGTGGCTTTATTTCTGACACTGGGGTTTGCCACTAGCCCCACAACCTCCACCAACCCGGACTTGGCCCCCGTGTATGTAGTATAGCCTAACCTTCCCGATATATGGGAAGAGACCCGTGCCCCTGTAGTAGGGACGATATGGGTTGTTAACATCTTATTAAATAAAACAGATTCTTAATTTCATCAAACATTGTTTCAGCTAATATCTTATATCCTTATACAGACACAGCTCAAATAATTTACACAACCACTCCTTTAACTCAGTTACAGTCGGATGTTGAATAGGACGCCTTAACAGTTCGCCATCAGTTAAGAGTACAAAGGAACAGTGATACAAAAGGCGGGAGGTGTTAAGAGATGGACGGCATTATGCGGTGTGACGGGCTATTGCGTAAAAGATGGGGTTATGCAGAACTGTATTTTTTTCCTTTTTAAAATGAAAGCGGATATGATATCGTTTATGCATGATAGTAAGGAATATAAAATAAGCAAAGTTTTCTTATTCGCATCAAGGTACCTAAACAAGCGGGGTCCCTACTTATAAACTCAAATACATTACGTTATGTATTTGCATAAAACATAAACGTTCTAAGTAGTCTACTATTTCAAAAACCTTTAGAACAAAATGTCGTTTTTGAAGTTACATATAAAGTAACTCTGATGACTAGCTGTTTGAAAGGCGTTCTTTTTTTTACCCCATTGGCTAAGATGGACAGTTATGTTTTTCGGATATGTAGGACGTGTTAAATGGCAGTTTGTCTCATAATTTTTAGTGTTCCGTACTTCAAAAGGAAAAAAGGAACCCTTATAGGATCACTTTGTTGTCAGTCCGTCTGTCCGTCCGTCTGTCCATCCGTCTGTCTGTCTGTCAAGACCCTTTTTCTCAGGAACGCGTAGACATATCAAGATGAAATTTATATCCAATACTCAGGCCTGCAATCCCTTGAAGCTGTGGAAAAATCAAACTTCTATGCCAACGCAATCAAGAGATAAGGCCGTTTATGCCACATATTTGGACCTCTCGCATGGGAATCAAAACCTATAGGTATTTCCCGTATACTTAGAATCATGAAATTTGGCAGGAAGCAATGTCTATTGTGTGTTGACACCGTTTGATTTCATTTCTCAATTGTAATTTGTAAAAATTGGACAACCCAATGATCTATTTGTTGAAGACTCCATTTTTTTTTGCAAATCTGATTATCTTTTCCTTGAACAAAGTGGTTCAGATTCGTGTATTACAGCCTTCAGAGAGCGGCAGGGAGTGTCCATATAGTCCATATGTCCAGGGAATGTCCTTATACTGTACTTCAAGCATGTGCACTGATATTAACAATATCAAATAATGACTTGTTATAATAAGTTTTCAACAATTCTATTACAAAACACCGACCAACGTACGTGGTCGATCATGACTAGCTTTTCGCCCTGTCATCGCCCGTCCCACGGCTTTACAAAAATAATCATTAGACCGCCACAAAAGCGTACTTATGAGTAACAAAAAGATATAAAAAAAGATAAAAGATAATAAAAAGAAAACAAGAATAAAAGACTTTCAACAAAGAGTGTAATTGTAAGATACCTCTGTCAAAATCTGACCACTAGTGGTGTCAATGTTCGATAGATTTTATCGATAATTGTAACAATGGGGCATTGGAGATGTTTAGATAATAGGGTTGAATAAGCTATAGAAGGTATGTACAGGTTGTTTCTATTCTATCTGTGCAAAGTTTATTTTACTCGACTGCCTTATAAAAGGTACCTAGTATTTTCTGGATGAATTCTAGTACATTTGTTAGGGTGTGTATCTTAAAAATCTTAATAGATTTTGGAGTAAGGGTTTGATTGGTTTCATTTAAATTGCCTGAGTGTCTTAGGAATTAAACGCTTCAATAAAGTATCTTGGTTAGATTAGATTATTAATTAAACTTGATATAATAAAATTGTAAAGCATCTCCTTAAATAAATTTTAAACAAGTTTGAGTTTACTATATACACAAATAAAGGTATAATGCGTTTTTTTACTGACCTGGTGACTTAGTGGTTAGCGCTCCTGACTACTGATCTGAGAGTCGTGGGTTCGATCCCCATCCAGGGCAAACATTTCTGTGATTAGCAGATTTATTTGCTCTGTATCTGGGTGTATTATATCTATAAATATATGTATGTATTTAAACATATAACATTTAATGAACACAGAAATGAAATAAAGAATACAGTTTTATCCATAGTAAAATGGCTTGACATTAACAAATTAAAAATTAACATTGACAAATCTAAAGTAATTAATTTTAATAATAATTGTAATAGTGAACTTAATATTTGTTACCAGAAGGAACTCCTACAAAGAGTCGATGCAACTTTATTTCTTGGCCTAACCATTGATGTTAAATTGAACTGGAAGGACCAAATACAAAAAGTGTGTAACAAAATAAATCGATTTATCTTTCCCTTATATAAACTAACTAAAGTTGCAAGTAAAAAGGCCGCACTAACTGCATATTTTGCTTATGTTGATTCTGTTATCAGATATGGGTTAATAATTTGGGGGAATAGCACCGATATGAACAAAGTTTTTATCTCCCAAAAAAGTGTATTAGAGCAATTTGCGGGATTGCTCCTGATGTATCTTGTAAACCATTCTTTAAGGCCTTAAACATACTTCCTTTGCCATGCCTGTATATCCTAGAAGCCTCCAAATTTGTAAAGGTAAATCTTAACAAATATTATATCCAAGGGAAAAACACAGAAGGTAGAAATAGAAGATACCCTGAAATATTAATTCACGAAGAAATTCCTAAATCGAAAAGATTTCAGAGCAACTGCTTTTGGATGTGCAAAATTGTCTATAACAAGATACCACAACATATTAAAGATCTTCCCTTCAACAAGTTCAAAATAGCATTGAACAGGTGGCTTCTTCAGCACTTATTTTACTCTATCAAAGAATTCCTGGAGTACAAAAGTTGAGTTTTTTTTGTGGCTTTGTGTGGTTTGGCGATGTTTGTGTCTATATTTTAAGATTTATGTTTCAAATGTTTGCATGCTAAAAAATCTTAGCTGAATTGGCGATCACTTTGTTAATTTAAGACCATTAATGTACCCATTTCAAAGGCAAATAAATGTTTTATCTTATTTTATCATATTGAGTATGTTTATCAGTCTCTGGTTCCCATTTACAGGGAATCCTTGTTTGGGGCCAGATGATCGTGTGGGATTTGTCCCGGATGATTATTTATTTTTTAATTCTATTATATTTGGGCATCATATAAGAACTATTTACACGATAGTATATACAAATATCAATGACAAGCCAAAAACAGACAATAAGCACCTACAGAAAATATACCTAAATATAATATAAGTTATACTCGTAAATATCCCCAACTAACAAAAAATCATTTGACTAAAATTCAAATTACTCTCAATACGTATTTAATTGTATAATCCAACTTTTATCGACTCGAAATCTCAACACATTACATACTTCACCGCCGATATTAGCGCTGTGTAGCTGTCACTGGATCATCGATATCGATAGGTCGATAACGTCGATAGTCGATCTGATCGCGGTCGACTACAATAATTGCTATTGTATTGCTGTTGATCCGCTCTCAACGGGCGATTGGTGGTAAGTAGACTTAGTAATCTATTAGACAAATAAGAAAAAGTCTGATTAGCATTTATACTGCTGGGGTTTGGCTATGTAGGGAACTAGGTACACTTCTGACTTGTGTTCTGATTGCCAAAACCCAAGAGAACTTCAGTTTTATTAGGTGTATTTAATCTCTAATAATTATCACTGAATATTTTTTGCGTTTTAAAGACAGCAAATCAAACTGATAATCCAGTATTGGGTTACTGAATAAGTAGTTACATACGCGATTTTACTGATTTGACAAAAAAAACATTTCTAAAGGTCACAGTCGTTTCGTTGTGAGCTACAGTTTTTGATATCGATACAGGACAAGGACAATTGTTATATTTATTTTTATCAATCTGTAATTTCACTCTTATTATTGATGTTCTGAATCTGAAATAAGTGTTTTTTAAAGCTTTTTGTTGGGCTTTTGCCCATTAATCTCACCCTTCACGTGTTAAGTGATTTAATTCAAAAGAAAATCAATCCCTGTCTAACCATTCTTAAGTCAATTCAGATAGATAAGTTTTGGTAAGATGACGCAGCACTGACCCCGGTCGGCAATCGGTCAGTCTCAGGCCTTGTCCGGTAAAAGGATTAATTTAACAACTGGATTACATTGTTTAGTTGACTAGAAGGAATTCTTTGGCGTTCCATGCCTTTGTTTTTGCGGTCCATTTGGGCATTGTTTTGTATTGGGGCTGTTGGAAGATTTACAGATAATAAATAAATATCTGGGAACAAATCATACACAGTTATCCGGCCATTTATTTATGTGTATTTTATTTATTAGTATGTATTATCTGTGCAAAAAATGTTTGTAGGGAATCCTAATTTGCAACCAGGTTTGGCCATTTTTGTATGGAGAATCAAGTTTTTTCTTTGCAATTTGAGCCTAAACATCTTTTGTTCTACGAAAGTCGATTGAATTTAACTTTTTGTTGATTTGTTTCGGATGATGAGTAGAATCCCAGTTAATGGATCCTTTTTTCTACCTGTATAAATATATATATATATATACACCCAAAAAATGTATCCATCACAGAAAGATTTCAAAAAACTAGTTAGGAGAGCTACTAAGTCAGTCGAAAATAAAGATGTAGAATGTGCTTAAAGTTTGGAAATTCAATTTTGAAGATGCACTGATTTAAGTAATGATGATGCCGAAGTTGAAATTACTAATTTCACCTAATTTTGACTGATGAATAAGTTGAAAGCGCAAAGTGATGATGATTCTGACGTTGGAAAAGGAAAAAAATTAAAACTATGTTTATTTAAATATACAGTGTGTAAGGGACAGGTTTCCGAAAACTTTAAGGGTTTGCTCAGTAGACGAAACTGAACAACTTTTCCACAAGATTATTTTTCAGGAAAAAAAAAATCGGCTTCTCCATACAAACTGTCCAATCAAATTTATAATTTTGTATGGAGAAGCTGATTTTTGTTTTCGTTTCCTGAAAAAAATATACATTTAAATTGACAACTTGTCATATTTCATGGCATTTCAAAGATGAGGCCAAGAATTTCCGACGCACTTCCTTATGGCAATACCACCCTTGATAGACATACAGGTTCTATAACACTAAAATATGTTCCCATACAATACTAGAATATAAACCAAAATGGTTTAAATCACTATCCATTCAGAGATTCCATGACAAAGGGCAAAATTCAGTACTTTATTTGCTGCACCAGACGATAACCCTCACAAACTCACAAATGTTTTATTGAAATGAAATGCAGTATGCACGTCGCAAGAGAAGTTTATTGCAAGGCTTTTGCATACGGAGATAGACAGACGGACAAAATAGAGGAATCTCACGTTTGCAGGTGCTGGCGGTAGCCTTAGTAACAGACAGACTAGGTTCGAGTATCGATCGAGTAGTGATGGGGCTGAGTCGATAATAATATCGATAAGGTTGAAATGATTTTTTAAATTTTATTTGTTTATTGCAACATGTATATCTTGTTATAAATAATCATCATCGATTTTAATAATAACTTGGTATTCATCGACTCTATGGTTTTATTTTTTGAACGAACTAGAATTTCTCAAAATCTATTGAGCTGCATTTTTGTGATCTATTGTATACCACAGGCAAAATCTTTGTGACAGTATGGTTTGATATGTTTTTTTTTTCTTGACTTAATCCTATTAAAATCGTGTAACGTAAAACGTAAAAGAGAAGTTGATTGGAGATAATCACCGTGTTCTAAGCTCAATAAAACACAAATAAACAACACTTAACGACTAACAAAATATATTGTCTTACAACATACTTTTATCTACATAAATTTACCCAGTTTTATACTTTGTAATTTTTTTACAGATGTTACTTGTTACAAATGATAATAATTAATATCATATTTATGTTCATTAAAATATTTTCCCTATCGATACCAACTATCGATAAATTATTATTTTCTTATCAACAAGCGCCTCACTTATGTGCTGGGCACTATATCGTAATTAACTGTAGAACTTAACTAAAATTTATATAGAATCTTATAATTTACTTCACCGCTATCTATCAACCTTTGCGGACGTATTTACGCAAGTCAAGAACATCGTTTCTTGATGCCATGTCTAAGTTAAAATATATTTGTCATAAAAGACTATTTAGTAGTTTCATGGTTTTGTTAAGACAAACGTTATGAAAAGATTATTTTTTATGTAAATTATTCTGCTAAATAAGTACATTACTTGTGATTTTTTTTAAATGCACAATTGATAAGCCCTTATTGGGGTTATCTCACCTGGTAGTAAGTGATGATGCTGCCGAAGATGGAGGCGGGCTTACCAAGATTCCCCAACGCAATGGGGAAATTGGCTATCTTGTCTCCATGCCGGAATATATCAATTTTATCAATGCTATTAACGTTGATTTTTGGTGGAAAGACTTAGATAATATTATAGTAGTGACTGGCCAGGCGGGCTTCGAAAATGCCCTGCTACCAATCAAACCGAGTCCTACAAAGTTGGACCCCGACGGGAATCGAATTTGCGAACTCCTGATGTGAAACGAGTGGACTAACCTCTAGACTACGTAGGCTGTTACGGAGAAAGTGTAATTTTTATGAGAAGTATAGTTAAGATTTTCACCCTGTACAACATTTTTTTATGAAACCAAGTAAAAATAAGTATAAAATTTCAAAGACTATTTTAGGACAAGGAATCAGTCTATACAGGGTGTTCAATAAGTGCATTTGAGAATTTAAGCGGTTATTCAGAATCAAGAATAGAATACAGGAAAAATATTGAAAAAATCCGCTTTTCACTTTTTTTCTTTTTTCATACAAATTCTTGATCCACTATTCAGATTTAGTATGGGAATCTGAAAAAAAATTTGAAGAGCGGATTTTTTCAATATTTTGCCTGTATTCTATACTTTATTCAGAGTAAGCCCTTAAAATCTCAAACGCACTTTTTTAACATCCTGTATTATTCATAAAGCACGCTTTGTTCATTGGGACAAGTTGTTTTGTATAAAAATAATAATTTCTAGGTCGATACTATTGATGCAACGAATACTGCTTTTATGAATACGAATAATAATTTTAATACTCTGCGAATGCGAATACCAATACGAATAGCTAAATCAATCTAAGGCAAAAAAACCGGCCAAGTGCGAGTTGGACTCGCGCACCGAGGGTTCCGTATAATTTCATATTCACACATATCTTGAACTCTATATCAAATACTCAGGCCTGCAATCCCTTGAAGCTGTGAAAAAATCAAACTTGCTATGCCAACGCAATCAAGAGATACGGCCGTTTATGCCGCATATTTGGACACTCGCAGGGAACCAAAACCGGTAGAGTGCTTCCCGTATACCTAGAATAATGAAATTTGGCAACAAGCAATGCTTGCTTATAGTATAAGTAAAGGCATAAACGGCCGTATCTCTTGATCGCTTTGGCATAGAAGTTCGATTTTTCACAGCTTTAAGGGATTACAGGCCTGAGTATTTGATATTTTCAACTTGATACGTCTACGCTTTCCTGAGAAAAAGGGTCTTGACAGACAGACAGACAGACGGACGGACAACGAAGTGATCCTATAAGGGTTCCTTTTTTCCTTTTGAGGTACGGAACCATAAAATCAACTTTATAATGAGTCTAAACTGTATTTAATCATCAAAATTTAGTAAAGATATTTTTTTGTTGTTAGGCCAGACGATTTCTTTTTTATGTTTGGGTGTTGCTAGCTGTTGAAAAAAGCCTTTCTGATGTTACAGATGGATGGTTTTATAGAAAAATATTTTTAGAAGTTCTTTTTAAAGTGGGGAAAATGTAAATCTTCACGCCAAAATTTAGAAGGTTCAGTCAGCGGTTGGCAGCATTTTGCAGTTTGAGGATATGACGATAAAGTCGATTTAAGGGGTACGTTCAGTTTTAGCCGAAAATGCGAAGCCAAAGCAGAAAGTTTTCTTTAAGAATACCATTATGATATTTGGCGAATACGTATAATCGTATTCGTATTCGTTGCATCACTAGTCGATACCTATCTACCTGTTATGCCGTAACTCTAAGCCCTATTTATCGAGCTACAATATGGTCCTATCTCATTATTCCAGTCAGGAGTCACGGGTTCGATCCTGGCAGGGCATGGTGATGCTAACGAGCCTTCTTGTCGCCGCCATTTTGTTTTATTTTAAGCACTTTAGCCGCATTTGAACTAAATTGAGTTAGCACTTCCGTATTAACTTTGTAAATAGATCTTGAATGTTTTATACCATATTTTTTACGTTTGAGGTAATTCTTTTTCTAATTCAATACGATTCATAAGAAATTATTTTTGAAATGGATAACTTATTGTCTGTCGTTCAATTAAAATGACGCTTTTTTATAGGTATAGATAATGTTTATTAACAAAATTCCTTTAAGAACACATAAAAGCAAATAAAGAAAGAAAGAAAATACATTTATACACTGGAGATTTTTCTTTTTATTTTCTAACAAGTCGATCAGTTGATGAAAAAAAGGTTTCGCCAAAGACTACTAAAGTTGTTCAGTTTCATTCAAGCCCCAGTTCAAATAGTTTCAATCGATTTGTAAGTTACAAAGTGGAATGAAAAAGTACAGATAGGTACCGAACTTTTTGCAAGTGATCCAAGAGAATATTATAATCACTACGTTCCCAAGTGACCTCACTGAACCACTCGGATTTCTGTCTGTAAAAATTGAATACATTGTAAATACATTTTATTCAAGCAAAATCTCCTTGGTATAATGTAAAAATCTCTCTTGACAGAATGATTTAATCCATCCAAGCTATGGAGGTATGCTCGTCCGTTCCAGTGTATAATATAAGGGATGCGACGAAGGCATTGTATTTAACTTCATAAAGACAGGGTCCTTAATGGGAAAATGGATGTTCTTTCGTATTGATACTGGATGTAATAGCAAAATCGCTTTTTCGCGAATTAACTGTAGGTTCTTTGGGAAAAGTTGTTCTGTTTCATGAGTAGAGTCTTCTTTTTAAGGGAAGTAGGATTTTGAATACCCTGTATACGCCGGAAACAAGAGCTCGAGAGGATTTTTTGTATCTGTTAGTATAGTAACCAAGTAAAGGGCTTACGATCTAGGCCGCATTAAAGTCGATGCTGTACAAGTTTTGAGCAACCTATTTTTCTCAATAAGGGATTCAAATATAAGAAATCCTTTCATAGTGCCTATTTCCTTCTAAGGAACGCATGTTTTAATTTTTATGTTCTATTATATTTTATTTTTATGATCTAATTTTTATGATGATTTTTATTTTTATTTTTTATTTTCAAAGGTTTAGGCTATGCATAACCTCAATCCTTAAGTCAATATGCCACGACGACTATACTTTTGTAAAGGGTGACATTTTATTGTTGAATTGATAGGACCAGTCCTAAAATTACATGTCTTTGGTATACGAGCATTCAGCGTTTTGCCGGGCTGCAGTTGCAAGTTGCACCGTGGTAGCCTTTGCCTGCATAAGTGGGCATTTTACTTTGTAATCGGGCAACCGTGGGAAATGTGATGGCTCTATCTATCAAGTGTGTGTGTTTGTTTGAAAACTTACATAGGTAAGTAATACCAAAGTTTGTTAAAAAAACAATGGACCCCCAAATTATGTACCTATGTTCCGAAACATAAATATGTGTAGCCGGCTCTCTTATCTCGGCTCTCCTAAGACCACGAGGTACCAGATTTTTTTTTATGGACGTGTAAAATTATTTTTAATAAAGTTCCCCATTTCATCAGAGAAGTACCGGCAAATCGATTTAAAACATAATTCAACTGATGGCTTCTTCAATATTTATTTTATTTAGTGACGGAATTTTGAAATCATAAACATTGTAAAAAAAGCCACATTTTCCCTTTTTATAATATTTCTCTAGAAAAATAATATTTTTCTCATTAGGGTTTTATACGCTGTGTCCTTATGTGCCTATGCGAAACTGGGTGACAACCTTATTTAAAGAAAGTTGTCAACCTGACAGAACGAAGATACCTCAGACAAAAAAAAGTCATGCTTCATACTGTAAACATAATATGCGTATCTTGAGCTAACTATTTTTTTTATAAAACAGTCGTAAAAATGTGAGTGGCCTCTATCTAATTAGCCCACATTAGCCCACTGCTGATAGGCCTCTTCTTATGCACGCCATTTGTCTCGGTCCCTCGTCAGTCTCGCCCAGCAACGTCCATAGTTATTGCTTGCTAACTAATGTCATCCGAATACACGGGGCAGTTGGTTTACCTGCGTCCTGCTGATCTTTGCCTCGGTTGTGATTGCCAGCCTTAGTCCAAACTCCCATCTACTTTAGCCAGTTCGTATAGTTTCAACTTTCTTTTTTTTGTGTGAGATGGCAAAAGACTAACGGCCCACCTGATGGAAAGTGGCATCCGTCGCCTAAGACCATCTATAACCTCAGAAGGGTAATACTGATGCCGATCTTGAGAGCTAAGATGGAACGCCTCTTATGCCGATAATTACGCTGGCTATCTCGCGCCACCCGCCGGAACACAGCGCGCTGCTGGCGGCAGGTATAGAGCAAGCAGTGGTACCCACCCACCCAGTTGAATAATAAGGTCCTACCACTGGTATTCTTACAATTTAAGACGTATTCTCGTCGAATCTACATACACACAATCCGCGGTCATTGACCCGCAGTCGCCTTACTCCTGAAAATGGCAACACGACATCGTTAGCAAGTAAACCAACAGTTTTTATTCAGCAAAACAAACAAGATGCGAGATATATGTGACTTTCCATACAAAATGTATGGAAATTTCGTGAGTGACGCGTGCGACGGACTTATTTGAATAGTTGAATCCTGATCGAGAACTGCGCGGACGCATTCAATGCTGAGTTGTAGGGTGACCAACGCAGAGAAATAATGGAGACAGAATTTAATGCTTTTTTATCGGCAAAAGAAAATATTGAAGAGGTAAGCATCTTGGAATGTCTACATGTGTTAATCTATTATTTTAAGCATTCCTTTTCAAATTTATAGTCCAAAAATCAGACCTCCTCTTTAGCGTGGTACCTACTGTCCTAGGTAAATAAATTAATACAGCTAAATACATAAATAACTTATTGATGGTAGGTAGGAAAAATGCCTGTTTTTCATAATTTTACATCGTCAAGTGTTTTTCTTGGATATGACCGGAGAAAAGGCACATTCAAAGCATTCATGGGACTTTTGACTAAACCTAACTTATAACACAGACCTACGATGGTTTTCCCCCAGAAAAACTAATTAATAACTTGGGTAGGTATTAGGTACTAAGCTACGAAAAGAAAAATCCATCACGTAAATTTTCTGAGAATTTTTTTAATTTTTCTTAGTAATAACGGGTATTACTTGCGTTAACTTCCCATTTCTTTGATTACAGTGCATGCTAGTTTAAATATTCATCTACCCTCATAAGTTATTGTTTGGCGTGATTGAAATAATATTGCGATTTACGTGTATCGATTATGGTACGATGGTTTTTGATTTTTGTATGGTAATAAATGTAAGACTTATAAAAATGGCTTCTCGCAAATGTAACTTATTCTTCAGATAACTTCTGTTACATATGTGGAATGTAACAGAAGTAATAGTTATGTAATAAGGAAACAAAAAACAAAACACTACGTACAACTACCAAATATTTATATATCTATCGAAGAACTGTATGAAAACTAGTCTAAAATCAGAATAAAAACCAAGACAAGGAATAGGTGCCGCATTTAATGTGTTGAACTTGTGTTCGTGAATTAGCTTAATTCCCCTAAGATAAATAAGGTTATGGATAACAGATATCAAGGAAAATGGGACGCAAACATGATGACAGACTACTGGTGGCTGTTGAAGAAAGTTGAGCCGTATAGAAAGCATAAGAAAAAAGATTAAACAGAAGTTTTGAAAGAAGTAGAAAAAGATAACATAAGTCTTTTTGATTTACTAAGTCTCTTTTATATTATTTTTAATCAACACTGTTGGTTTTTTTATGTAAAAAATTCATAAAAAAATATAAAATAAGCATGTCATCAATTTAAAAAATCTAGACGTGGTAGAAAAAAACCAAAGCTGTATTTTAATTTAAAATAAATATGGGAAATAAATTTAAATTTCGCAGGCCTGTGTAATTAACGAAATATTTATACTATTTTAATATGTTACAAAAACTGCTTCCATATCACATGGAACACAATTACATCACTGATCACAATTTAGACCACATTTACTTATAGAGCACAAATAAATATTTCTAAGCATTGGTGTTTAGATTTAATTTGAAATAAAGAACATTATTCCTAAACTAGAACATATCATGGTCACACTATTAATATTCTATTCAAGTAAACCTCTGTCCTAACTATCTTTGAATCATGGCGCATTAGTTCTCATTTTGCTAGCATATTGCTTACATATCGTGGGTTCGAATCTCGTCCAGGGCAAAGAGGATTATAATGAACATTGATAGCAGATTACACATATTTCTTGGTAGACGGATTGCATGACAAGTAGCGTTGACGGTGTTATACAGGGAGTAGAAAAACAGATTATTTTTTAACAAACAATGAATTAATTCTGCTTTAATTATCAGGCAACAGCCGCTGCTGTTAAGTTGTGATAGTGTGATTAAATTGTGCCACTCGATAAGAAGAAGTTATCATTACCTCAGAGTTTCATTGATGATGGATGTAAAAGCTCCACGTGGTAAGAAATTTGTACTAGGTAGAAAAAAGTAACAATTTAAAAGAATGTGTAAAACATCTTTTTAAATAAATAAAAAAACATTTTGATTCGATTTGATTTGATTTCAATTCCATTAGTGGTATTTTTCACCGCATCATGGCATAGTGGTTAGTATACTCGCTTCACACTAAAAGGTCTTACGTTCGATTCCTGACTGGTTCCAACGTAGTTAGGACTTGTTTTATTTGGTAGGGGTTGGCACTAAAAAGGCACTAACTGAGCCGAAGTCTTGGCAAAAATATTGAATGATATAATCTTTGTTTCTTTTATTATCTGTACCGGCTTAGTTCCAGCTTTTCTTAATTTCTATTCTATTCTATTTTTCTATTTGGCATTCCACATCTCATTCCGAGCGTGATTTTGCCAATGTCTAGTGAAAAATGGGAGAATCTTCAATAAAGAAATGGCGAAACGCCAATGTCAAGTGAAAGTGACGACTCTAAGGGTGATGGGTACTTAAAGACGCTCCACGTGGTGGTTTGCTGCTGGAACTCGGAAAACGGAGCTGTCTCCTGAGTTAATCCTCTTCTTATTATCGCTTATCTCAAATCGGGATCACAGCTATTTCTCCATCACAAAAATAACGTTGAAACTATTCTAAAACGGTAATAATTGTAAAATTAACTTAACAGACGTGTGCTCGGTACAAGTCCCGGCAACCAACCGTCTTTTCTTAATTTTCAAGTTTAGGTAACATAATTGACTTGCTTGTTTTTTAAATAAAAATTTTTGACAATACTTGGCCCCCGTGTGTAGAGTATGGCCTTACCTTCCCGAATTATGGAAAGAGACCCGTGCCCCTGCAGTGGGGACGTTATGGGTTGTTAACGATTTGAATTTACAAATTTTCTTATTGTAGCAGGCAAACATTCTTAAGGATAGGCTGGCGGTCATTTAAAAAAAGGCCATTCTCTATCAAGAAAGCCACTTTTTACAACAAAAAAAGTAATTCTAAATAAAAATATTTTCTTTAAATCTGCGACACCACCCTGTATATACAATGTCAATGTCACATGCAAAGCTAGTTTCAAGAACTTCAATAAAACGTCTAAGGGCTCCGGACAGGACACATAAAATATGCTGACTTTTATTGCATACATGCACTAGATTTGATTTAAAAATCTAGAATAGATATTCTATGCCCATAAATATAACCCATATCGTCCTCACTACTGGGGCCGGGTCTCTTCCCATATATCGGGAAGGTTAGGTCACTTTCCATACATTTTTCGAAGGTTTACTACCTAAAATTGTCTACCTTATGTGTGGTTCCTCCTACCACTCTGTACTGGTATACCGGCCGTGTAGGGAAGTATTTGCGGAGTGAGAAATGAAATGAAATGGAATGAAATTGTTTATTTGCAAAAATCATGGTAAAAAGGTGTAAAAATAACAATATACAGCGCAAAGACATGATTTGCCACAGTGATGCCATGCAAATATTAAATATTATATAATAATATTCAAAGAGAAAGCATAAACAGAAATATTGCATTACCAAAAAAATAAAACTACATTGTTTTTTAAATAATACCATGCGATTTAAAAAATAAATGTCATTAATGATTATTAATGTAAATAAATATTACCAATGTAACTATAAAATGATATGTCAAAAAAATATTATTAAATGTCAAAGAGTAAATATTATTAAATGTTAAAGAGTAAGAATTACGAATATATTTTATCAACCAGATCAGTAAAAAAAATTTATTATAAAGTTCATTCATATTACAGTCGTTAAGATTCAAAGAATTCATTAATTGCATAAAAGCACTTATCTTTTAACCAGTTCTGTAGTTTGGTGGCGAAAAGTTTCCCTGTCAATGCTCTCAGTTCTACTGGAATTTTATTATAAACTTTAATAGACATCATGTAACAATTTTTATGATATAGCGTGGTATGGCACAGAGGTAGTCTAACACGATATGAATCTCTGACACGTAACCGTGGATATTGGATCGGCTTTGGGAAAAAATCGGGATTATTTCTAACAAACTTTGCTTGCTCGTAGATGTACATACCGATCAGCGTAAGCAGATTTTGTTTTTTAAATATAGGTCTGCATGATTATAAAGGACCTACCTCAATTATAGCCCTGATACAACATTTATGTGTCAAGAATGCTCTGTAGAAATAACAAATCCAAAGAAACTCCCTCCGATTCATTTTCCTAAAAGTTCTTTTATCTTAATTTTAGGTCAGGTCAATTAAGCGATATTCCGAAATCTCATGGAATTAAGCGTTCATTAGTGAAATAAGATCGAATAAAAGTGATATATCTATCTATGTTATCTATCAAAAACTATGTTATTTTTAGCTGGGAGATTGAAACATTTCCTTTAAATGAACAAACGAAGTGCTAAAGAGGCGCAGACGGACGGCTCCATTTCGATGTGTTGGATATTCCCATAAAGTCTACTCACATGACTACAACACGGTACTATCAAAGGAAATTGAAAAAGTAGATAATCTGGGATTACTCAAATACAATAATAAAGACAGAAAAGGTTCATACTTAGTATTGTATCGCAAATAAGTATTGTCTTAAAACTAGATGGCACCAAGTTTTTCTGATGAGAACATTGATTTTGACACTTTAATTTTGACATACTTTTGTAGAAAAATTATCAGGATTACTTTTATTTTGTAATGAAAAAGTAATTTTTGGTGTTTTAAATATAAAAAGGATTTTTTATATCGATGCACTGTATGCCAAGAACCCTTGGGATCGGACATTTTAAGCTAAGCTTAGAGATCGATACGTTTCGATATTCTAAATACTAGACAAAAACTCCCGAGTGTCAATTATTTCTAGTTTTTGAGAAAAAAAAAATTCAAAGTTGGTTGATATGTTTTATTTAGAAAATACAAAAAAATATTTTTTTCCGGAATAAACTATGCGTCCGTGAAGCTATTTACGTCAAATCATAGAGCGTTTAAAACAACATTTATTGATATGTACCGCTAGTCGAAAACGCAAGCGTAACGTGAAAAAATATTTTTTTTCCTTTTAACGGTTTTTTTTAATAATATTTGAAGTTAGTAGCACCCAGAAATCTACTTAGAATGTAGAAAATTAAGTTGTGCGTCGTCACAAAAAACGCAACTGTTAATACCGTGGGATATCGGAGATACTCGTTAATATGTTAAGTTGACTGAACATTTTCACTAGCAATATTTTAATTAAGTTTTTGCTATGAAAATTTTCACGTTACGTTTGCGTTTTCGACTAGCGGTACATATCAATAAATATTGTTTAAACGCTCTATAATTTGACGTAAATAGCTTCAAGGATGCATAGATTATTCCGGAAAAACATATTTTTTTGGATTTTCTAAATAAAACATATCGACCAACTTTGTTTTTTTTTTCTCAAAAACTAGAAATAATTGACACTCGGGAGTTTTTGTCTGGTATTGAGAATATCGAAACACATCGATCTCTAAGCTTAGCTTAAAATGTCCGATACGAAAGGTTCTTGGCATACAGTGCTATGTAGTGTTCTGTCCGCCGTGTGAAGATGCCCTTAATGTTTTGTATACAGATCTTGTTAGAGCGACTAATGGCTTTCATTATGACTGACTGATATTTCTTTCCCGACCACAGTGTAAATAGATATTTTAAAATAGTACTGGCAACTCAGGCTATATAGTTATCTCGTTCGCTCCCGACTCGTGGTCCCACCTCATAGTCCCACTGCTGGTGGGTCGACGAGTAATTGACTGTTTACTCGTGGTCCCACCGATTCACTCTTGACTGTTCTTGGAGGATATGAAACAATGATGTAGCAATATTATTCGACCGTTTCCGTGCTTCGCAAGGCACGTTGGTGCCGGCTGCTATTACTAGATGGCAGTCGTTAAGCCATGTCAGAGGCCTTATAGGCGGCTTTAAAACTTCTGACACTGGGGCTGGCCACTAGCCACACAACCTCCACCAATCCGGACTTGGCTCCGTGTGTGGAGTATGGCCTGACCTTCCGTGGCCCCGTAGTGGGGACATATCGTCCCCATGGGTTAATAATGTTTCTGGACTGGGATGCACCGAGTTCGTCGTTAACAACCAATATCTTCCCTATTGCTGGGGCACGGGTATCTTTCCTTATTTCGGGAAGATTAGGCCCAAAGCTTAGGCCATACTTCTTACACGGGGACCAAGTACGGATTAGTGACGGTTGTGGGGCCAGTGGCTAGCCCCAGTGTCAGAAGTTTTCAAACCGCCTATAAGGCCTCTAGCACGGCTTAGCGATCGCCAACGAGTGATAGTAACCGGCACCAAAGGCTTAATGTGTCTTGCGACGCACGAAAACGGTCTACATAAATGCCACTAATAGACAAACCCATCCAGGTTATGCCCGATCTGTAGCCAGTTAACTTGCGGTCTACAGAATCAGCTAAAACATTCCGTTGGTGTAAATCTAAAAAAGCGGCCAAGTGCAAGTCGGACTCGCCCATGAAGGGTTCCGTAGCAGCAAGTACCATAATATAAAAGTACTTGTAGTTCGTTGTAGGAAAATTGCGGTTTACGATTTATGACGTCTACAGAATCAGCTAAAACATTCCGTTGGTGTAAATCTAAAAAAGCGGCCAAGTGCAAGTCGGACTCGCCCATGAAGGGTTCCGTAGCAGCAAGTAACATAATATAAAAGTACTTGTAGTTCGTTGTAGGAAAATTGCGGTTTACGATTTATGACGTATTAAAAAAAAAACTACTTACTAGATCTCGTTCAAACCAATTTTCGTTGGAAGTTTCCATGGTAATGTACATCATATATTTTCTTTAGTTTTATCATTCTCTTATTTTAGAAGTTACAGGGGGGGGTGGGCACACATTTTACAACTTTGAAAGTGTCTCTCGCGCAAACTATTCAGTTTAGAAAAAAATGATATTAGAAACCTCAATATCATTTTTGAAGACCTATTCATAGATAACCCACACGTATGGGTTTGATGAAAAACATTTTTTTGAGTTTCAGTTCTAAGTATGGGGAACCCCCAAAATTTATTGTTTTTTTTTCTATTTTTGTGTAAAAATCTTAATGCGGTTCACAGAATACATCTACTTACCTAATTTCAACAGTATAGTTCTTATAGTTTCGGAAAAAAGTGGCTGTGACATACGGACGTGGACAGACAGACAGACAGACAGACATGACGAATCCATAAGGGTTCCGTTTTTGCCATTTGGCTACGGAACCCTAAAAATGCCCTACACGTGACCGCGTGCGCGTGTGAGCTAAGTGCAACACTAGGCAACCGCCGTCTATACCTTGTGGATAGGACGGTTAAATGTGCCACACTATAAGAAGAAGAAGCTGAAACCATTTAAAGCTTCATAAGACTGAACAACTTTCCCCCAAGAAGTACATGGTCCAGACTTTTTTAAATCTTTACTAACAACTCAATCAGCTGATATACTTACTTAGTTTCTGAGGTCAAATAGTTTTGACTTTGGCATGGGTTTATTGGGGAAAGTCAGGAATGTTGTCCAGTTTAAATTAAATAGGTATTATTGCCCCAGTTTGAAAGGGGTTCTAATTTTGTTACACCTCACTAACATTATAAATGCGATGCGATGTTTTTTTGTTTGTTTCACTTTCACGCTGAAACAACTGAACGGATTTGGATGACATTTTTTAGATAGATAGTTTGAACATTTGGTCAACTATATAGATAACTAGCTTCTGCCCGCGACTTCGTCTGCGTAGACATCAGAATTGGATCCAGATAGAAATAAAATGTTAAGGCAGCGCCACCTAGTGTATTTTCAGTTTTTAGCCATTCCTCCGGGAACCCTCGAGTTTTCCGGGATAAAAAATACCTTATGTGTTAGCCAAGTGTTTCATCTATCTACCTACCAAATTCCATCCAAATCCGTTTAGTAGTTTCGGCGTGAAAGTGGAACAAACGAACAAATAAACAAACAAACATCCATACTTTCGCATTTATAATATTATTAGTGAGATGAGATTTTTTATCCCGGAGAATAGCTATCGTTCATGGTTCGATATCCAGTCTAGTGAAGCCGCGAGCAAAAACTAGTGTTTTTATCAGACCAATTTCCATATAGTATTATATAGATAATATTGTCACTTAACAACTTTCATTAATAATAATTTTTAATTAGAATCTTCATACGTTAAATTGCGTTTCGTTTTACTCAAGATCAAACGCGATATTATAATGTAAAGTGCTCTTATTAAGGCAGTTAGGATCTAATATTGTACGGGTATATAATTTTACTTAATTGCTATTTTGGAGATGGGTCAGAGTTCATTTTGTACCTCATTTAGGGCACATAATTTGTCCCTATTACACCTGGCTGGTGACACAGCGAAGACGTTAGCTTAGATAGAAAATAATTTTGAAATGAAACAAAAAAATTAATCGGATTTGACAACATTTCGTTAATAACCTAATCATATTAAAAAAAAAACGAAAATTAACTCGAATGTATCCTATGTCACTCTCGGTGGTTGCGCCAATGCGCCTCTTTTCTTACGCGTCTATTATATATTCTTATTTTACATTATTATCTTTGCTTTCAATTCAATGTTTTCTCTATCATATCGTTTCGCGAATAATAAATTATTTCTAAAAACGTTTTAAAGTGAAAAGTGAACCGCATCATCCATTTCGCCACACACAGATTTACTCATACAGAGAAACTGTCCACACAATCATCACTCCACATTCCATATCATCGTCAGTCATAAACATACACCTCATACTTCGGCTCCATATCCGTAAGTTTCATTTTCTCTTACAAATTTATTAATCTTTAAATCTCCCGCCTGGTTTGGCACTCAACGGCCAGCGGGTGAAGCCGCTGCCCGGCCCAACCACTCGGGATCAAGATAAATCTAACAGCGCCTCTCAAGCTCAAATCCATCAAGCCGTTTAAGCTACAGAGCGTGCCAAAGAAATATACATACATATAAATACATACATACATACATACACTTTGTAACAGCTACAATTTTGCTTTGTTTTTTGTTTTTGTTGATTTTTTCAAAAAGCACTGAATTACTTCAGATAAAATTTATATGGCACAACCTCTGAAGTATTGCCTACCAAACAAAAGAAGAATCATCAATATCGATTCATAATTGGAGGAGTAATCGCGTAACATACGGGTCTGAGAACCTCCTTGTTTTTGAAGTAAACACTAAGACCTTCTCCTAAATGTAACATATACTTTTCTGAAAACCGCATCAAAATCGGTTTAGCCAAACGCGGGATAATCGCGGACAAACATACATACATACATACAGGTCAAACTAAGAACCTCCTTTTTTAAGTCGGTTAAAAACATAACCCTCCTTCTGGCGCAGGCGGGTAAAAAATCCGTTGAATACTTTTTTAGCAAATAAAATAAAACAAAAAATCTAGTAGTTGCGACTGAAGCCAGTTGTTTTTAACGTGTTTAGTATTGTCATTTATTAATTTAACTACCTATATGAAACCATCAATTCTCAGGATCTCGAAAACTGGATATTAAGTCATTTATAGAATAGAATAGAATAGAAAACTCTTTATTTAATGTAAAAACACAACACCTTAAAGTAAGACATTCGTTCTTAAGCTAAAACTAAATGTAGGTGCCGCATAGTGACACTAAAAAGGTCCCCACTCAACATTAGTCGTAACAGGCAGGTGCTGCTACAACGCTGGTTTTCTGTGGGGCCTTGTTTTATGTGTGTAAGACAGCAAAACTACGGGACACATTTAAAATATAATTAAAATTGCAAGAAGAAATTATAATTTGCGTAGGTATTGAAAGATACAAGCTGATAAAACTAGGCTATATGTATGTATGTATGTTATTTTGCTAAAGCATAAACGTAAAAGTAACTTTCATACTTAGACATGTTGGAGGGAGTTTCTTAGGACCCGTCGTTTCTTCTCACTCCGCAAACACGGCGGGTTTACGAGTTCCGACTGGTAGGAACCTCGTATTGTATTATGTCTCAAAAATGTATCGATTTTATACCTCTTTCAACTCATTTATTCTTTCCAAGGCACTCTCATCAAAAAAGTATGTCAAGTGCCTCTGTCTGGGGTAAGGTATGATCACGCAGTGTCTCGCTCGGCCAGCAATAATCAATAGGTAGGGACTGAAGAGAGTGGAATACTGGATTAAGCTTGCACTGAGCAGGTCTTAAAGGTTTCCGGATAGCAAACCCAAACTAAAACTGGAGGTCATTTAGGGACAATTGGCCACGTATGGAATTTACGGGTAGACTAACAATAAGAATTAAAAACAAAACGGTTTATCTGCAATAAGTGCAAGTTAGAGAGGTAATAAATTGACGTTATCTCAGTTAGAGAGGTCAATACCTATAAAATTTTAAAAAAGCGGCCCAGTGCGAGTCGGACGCGCCCATGAAGGGTTCCGTAGCAGCAAGTAACATAATATAAAAGTTCTTGTAGTTCGTTGTAGGTAAATTGCGGTTTACGATTTATGACGTATTAAAAAAACTAGGTACTTACTAGATCTGGTTCAAACCAATTTTCGGTGGAAGTTTGCATGGTAATGTACATCATATATTTTTTTTAGTTTTATCATTCTCTTATTTTAGAAGTTACAGGGGGGACACACATTTTACCACTTTGGAAGTGTCTCTCGCGCAAACTATTCAGTTTAGAAAAAAATGATATTAGAAACCTCAATATTATTTTTGAAGACCTATCCATAAATACCCCACATGTATGGATTTGATGAAAAAAAATTTAGAATTTCAGTTCTAAGTATGGGGAACCTTCAAAATTTCTTGTCTTTTTTCTATTTTTGTGTGAAAATCTTAATGCGGTTCACATAATACATCTACTTACCAAGTTTCAACAGTATAGTTCTTATAGTTTCGGAAAAAAGTGGCTGTGACATACGGACGGACAGACCGACAGACATGACGAATCCATAAGGGTTCCGTTTTTTGTCATTTGGCTACGGAACCCTAAAAACAATCTAGCAAAAGTATTCTTTACAATATAGTCTCAGTAAAAGAGGTAAAATACACCCACTGTCTCAATTATAGAGGTAACTATGACGATACAATCGAAAGAACGAATCCCAGATATTCAGAGGTTTGTTTTGTCCCACTAACAGAGGTAATGTGTCGAGACCTCAGCATGAGTTCCAGCTATGGACGTTCCTCACTTATCTAAGTCCCACTTAACCAAGTTTTACTGTATGTAAAGCTGAAGTGTTGTCTAATCCCAAGGTAAGATAAGCCATAAGTCTCATATAGGGTTGTATGAATAAGAAATATTAGACGTTTATTTGAATATTGCAAATATTGGAACAAGAAATAATGCAATCGGCGACAGACTCAGTTTGAATCTCGCCCTCGGAACTTGTTCATGTAAAACACTTGTTAACAACCCATATCGTCCCCACTGCAGGGGCACGTGTCTCTTCCCATACCTCGGGAAGGTTAGGCCATACTCCGCATACGGTGTCAAGTCCGGATTGGTGAAGTTTGTGGGGCTAATGGCCAACCCCGTGACAGAAGTTTCTAAACGGTCGACATAAATGCCACTAACAGTCAAACCCATCTAGGTTATGACCATGTCTGTAGTCAGTTAACCTGTGTGATCGACGCTTTACTTTAAAACGCTTAGAAGAAAATATTTAAAAGTGAAGTGTTGTTTCGAGTATCCCCGATCTTGAGCTACAGTAGGTACTTAGAGATTTGTTGTGACTGTGTTTACTAAGAGGATAATCTTAGCTTACTCTTTTAGCGCCAGATGAGAAGTGAAAGATAAAACCTCCTTGTTGTATTGTCTCCTTTTTTGGACAATTCGTATGGCGATAAAATGCCTCCGTGCACTAGAATTCGCTGGCTGGATCTGTTGATGGATATAAGTACTTTTTCGCCATTAGATCTATTAATGGATCATAGAAGTGTAATATAAAATAGGTGTAGAAATCATTAATTGGAGCTTCTAGTAATAGAGTTGAATAATTTTGGTGTTATGTGAAGAAAAACACGTGGATTATAACTTTTAAATAGGCTTTAATCTTCCTTTGACACAAGAAATACACTCATTTTTAAGATATTAAATTTGTAAGTGAATATTGAATACTGCACAGCGCTATTTCCAATTAACTGTCTCACTTGAAATTCAAAAATAGACTGACGCGCACTCGCCACCATTTCCCTCGTGCAATGCTCTCCCCTCTACTCTGATCTGTGGCGCCCTCTGTGCGTCAGTCGATCTTCAAGTTTTACATTACTTGATTTACTCTTTATATTATTTTTAACTGTAAATATATTATGTTTTGATAATATTAAGCAACAATTATAGTGATTATTTACAGTACAACAAAATATAGCTAACAGTCGGCCATCCGATCCCAACGAACGACCTCGTACGTATTTTTTTATGTAAAAAAAAAGACTACAAACATATTCTATACAAAGAAACCTTATACACTGAGTAAGTGTCCTAATTATCATATTTTCATTTTATAACAACATTTATAACTAAAGTACTTCTCATCAATTAAATAAATAATTTGGTATTTTGCACTTTCAAAAAAAAACAAGAAATGTTCCTCTTAAAATACAATTTCCACGAAATAATTTTCTCTCTTGACACTAATTTTCAATCTTACGTTCATGAACAACAAGCAGTAATTTCAAAAATATGACATCACATTTGTAAAAAAAGAACAATTTTAGAACAATATTATATCGTTTGGCAGTTCAATAAAACTAAGTAAATAATAAAGTGGAAAACACCGTTTTGATAACAGGACCTGTTTATCCTGAATACCGTAACATCCATTTGGCAATAGGCACCATTCGTCCTGAATACTGTTATATCAATTTGGCAACAGGCCCCGCTCGTCCTAATTACCGTAACATCAATTCGGTATCAGGCCCCATTCATCCTAAATACCGTAACATTAAAGCTTCAATTTCAGTCATATACTACATGATTTTTAATTACGTATAGATATTTAATATAGTCCATCGTCCAACTTAAACAAGGTTCCTAACACTTGGAACTCGTTAGCCTAGAAAGCGAATAACATATGTTTTGTTTTTAAATAATAAATCTCACAACTTTAAGGGGAATGTGATAATCTCTTCTCTTGTATTATGGTCTAGTAAAGCTGTAAAACAGGCGACTGTCATTGAAATATTGTGTTTCTAAACAGTATCTTCTGCCGATCATTATCTTTATATATTTTAAATCCTCCAATATACTTAGGTATGCCTTATTAATATTTTATTCACTATAATTGAATTCTCAATTAAAGGAACATAAAAATGACAACTAAATATTTTGATAACTTGGGTAGCACTAAGGAAGTGGTGCCTTATTTCGGTCAAGAAAACAAATAATCTTTGCTAGAGTATATGTGGAAATTATACACTCTTTTGCTGTAGTTTATGTAAAGAAATATTATTATTAAAAGCAACCAAATTCGTCAGACATAGCTAACCTTTTAATCCATTATGAACCAACCCAGTTATTTTCCGTTGCCTTAAAGCATAACACTTTCTGCTAAAGTGGTTTAGGGAAATAATAACTAGATACTGGAGTAAGAGATACGCTCGGTTTCAGAAATAGAAACTTCACTTATTAACAACCAATGAATTAACTTGAAATTGTGAGTACCAAATATTTACTTAAAACAAGTTCAAGTTTAATCACATAAAACAATGACAGGTTAAAATCCCCTGATTCTTTCTGATAGTTTTAAATAACAAAAATAGTGCCGGGTGTGTCATTTCTCTTCCTGCACGAATAATTAAGATGTGAAGGATAATGTCACAAAAGGATTAACGAACAGATAGAAGCTTTGCATAATAATGCGTAATACGTTAATATAAATATTATCTAAAAAAAACTGTTGGTAATACATAACACTGCATTACTTAACCCTGTTTTCTTTAATCTGAACAACTGTACACATTGAGTAGTATTCGAGGTTTCACAGTAAATATTTCCCTCATATTTTACATAAACACATGAACGTATTTATTATCAAGAAACTTCAAAATCCATGGTTTAACATTTGACTACGAAAGGACTATATTAAAATCAAATATGTGTAGACAGTTCAAGATTTTATCTACGAATTATCCTCGAGTGGTTTCCGAGGTAATTGTAATTATAATCACGATTCTACCCGAAGAGTTTTCTTTTTATGTAATAGTAATATATTATCCAGAACAAATCACACTCATCTGACCCCAAACTAGGAAAGTAAAAACAGTAATTGTACAGTACATTAGTTTTCTGCATAGTGCTTTGGCAATTAGATAATTTAGCATATCAAGACGGATATACTATACCACAGACATCCCTTGTGACACCACTGTTAAGTTGGGCCACACGATATAACAGATCTGTTATACACTAAATCAGTTAAGTATACCTATACGATAAATTATAGGTACTGACTTGCTACTATAACTTAATTTTCCGACGAAACATTATTAATAAAAACACAATAGTTTTAATAGTTAATGTTTTTTTTTTCTTTTCAATTAATTTTTGTTTTTCTTTTCCTTTGAATCTAAGCAAAATTAATTATATTATTATTATTTCCATGTTTTGTTGTATAGTAAAGTGTTGTTATTCATTCATTAAAGTACTTATGGTTTTAAATATCATTCGAATCTCAGGGAGCCTCTTTATATATTAAAAACCACAGTATAAGGACATTATACAATATACTCCCTGAATGCTGATCTCTGAATGCTACCTTAACCCCCCTGTGTGACCGATGTGTGACCATTTGTCAAGGGGTTGTCAAACCAAAGCACAATATAATAACCAAAGACAATGAGGGCTAATTATTTAATCTCGATTCGACCCTAGTTCATCACGCACACATTTACATGTGTACAAACATAAATGTCTATGTAGTAAACAATGGCACGAAATCTATATGAAGTGTCCGGGGTGTGATTAAAAACATAACTGTGCTCATTAACAACACTGCGACGACGTCACTGGCTTAAATATCCGTCAGCTGTCAACCCACAAGTGAGTGAAAGTTTACCTCACAAAATATACAAGATTAGAATGATTACTCTTCCACCGATCATATTTTTAAACCGACTAACATACTAAATGTGGCGTACAAAACAACTTTGTATCCTGCAGTACCCGTGCTTGAATCTACCAGTCACTATCATGGCATCAATAAACACGAACGTATATTTCCCGTAGATTCTACTAACTACATATTTATGTATCACACTAATTATGCCTAAGAGGCTGAGAATCGATAAATATATGTAATAATAACAATGTTTAACAATACTCGATAATATTTTATTGTCACAAGTTGTGCAAATTATTTATCTTTGTTGGTATATTTTTTTTATATACCTACATAAAGGTAAGCCCTTTGTTGTGTACTTAATAAACCCGTTTTAAATTCAAAACGTGATCTTATAATAAATATACAACAACATAATCATAAAATAATAAAAATAACACGAGAACAATTAAGTTCAAAATAATTGTACATTTATTATTTTCTAGGTCCATCATTAATTTTCGTAGGAACAGACAGGTTCCAGCCCCTTTTACATTGGCAAGATTTAAATAGACTATGCTGCTGCCATTGAAACGAATTAGAGAAGTCCCATACAAAGGTGTTACAAATTTCTGATAAGGAATATGAAGGGCTTTGTCTTTTAAGATGTTTATTAACATTTACAACATTAAGGTATTTTATATTAACAAATGATTTTATTTTATGTCCTTTTTCAAGAGGATATGAACTGCTTTATTTGTAAAACCGATTTTTGTAATCGATTACTTTAAATATGGCAACCGTTTCACCAAGCCAAATTTATTGATAGGTATTGTTTAAAAATTGATCTGCATTAGGAGTATTTTTTTTTTAAATGCTTTCCATTTAACTTTACTTTTAAATGTTATGTCTCTTCTCTTTTTGTTCCTGTTCTATCAGTCAACCGTTATTATATTTTTACCAATATAGTTTTAAAATGGTAATAAGTCGTTAAATCAACATTCATACCAAAATACGTATGGATATTGTAAATATAATGTATTCTGCAAGTAGGTAGTTTCGTTTTTTTTTTTTTTTTAATTATCAGACTGACAATTATTTGGATATTTAGAGCAACTATATCTATTATGTTGTTCAAACTATATGAAACTATACCATACGTTTATCACCATCAAAACAAGACCCAGCATTTATAAAATTTCTCTTTTCACCATGAGAGTATGGTCTACTACACATTAAGAGTCCTTTGTGTGCAAATACACTGTTTTTCTGTCTGTTTTATAGGGGTAAATGGGAAGAAATGCTTGCAAGTGAACAAAATCCAGCAAAGTGAACAACTTCCATCAAAGCGAACAACTTCTATCAAATTAAACAAATTCCCGCAAAGTAAACAACTTCCACAAAAATGAACTACTCCCCTATACTTGGACAGTTTCTAGAAAACGCTTCAAATCAAATCAATGAGCTGTCCTTCCCTTTCATACATTTATTTAGGTACTTTGTTTACAGTAGGTAGGACCTGGCAATAGCTATAAAAGAACTTTACGTTTATTGTATAATAAATACGATGTTATAGGCCTCTCAAGCAACATGTCTTACAACAGCTGGTATGACGTATTTACTTGACTGTGTCGAATCGGTGGGTATTTTGAAATTATAATTTTAATAATTAAGAATAAAGATTGCGAGGTAAACACAAAGTTAACGTTAACAGTGCAATTGTTATTCTTCAATGCTGACAAAAGAGTGCATGCTTGCACGTTGTGATTATCTTCTTTTTGAGAGAAGTAAAATCTATTGAAGCTCTAACGAACTATAAACCGTCATTGTTTTTCTAAAAGTTATCCGTATTTATAATGATTACAGTCGAAATTATCTACCTCTGATGTAAAAAATAAGGCATAGTTTTATTCGTCTGGTCTATTGTATACAAAACTATATCGAGCAAAGTTTGACCAACTACGTCTTTAGGTTTTTTTTAAACGTCTTAGATCCCGAATAAACTTATAAAATTTAAATTCAGTTTTTGTATTTGAATAATATTGGACACAGAAAGGAGGTAAATAAAGTCATCAATAAGGAAATAATACACAAAAGGTACAGCTTATTTCCACAAGAAATTTCTTCCAGCAGACCTTGGACAGTGAAAGGTGTATATAAATGTCAAAAGGACGTGTACAAAACAAATGTATCTCTAGACGTGAATCTTTGATACAGTGCCATAATGGCTTACTCATTTATGTATAGGTATGATTAATTTGCTATTTATATTTGAATGTTGAATATCGTGGTGAAGTTATATATATCAAGGCTGAGTTTATATATTTTATCACTGCTTGCCTTAACTGTATTAAACTATGGGTACATCAATGGATTTGGAAATAAAATTCAATATACAACTGACTAGCACCATAAACTTCCAAGCTGCAAAGTTCTCACATTTCGCCTACGTCTCCGGCGGCACGGCATTTGCCGCGGTGTAGCAGCTCGTCCTACAGCCACGCTCCCGGCGCGATGTAGAAGCTCGTCCTACAGCCGCACTCCCGGCGGCACGGTGCGATGTAGCAGCTCGTCCCACAGCCACGCTCCCAGGAAGGCAGGGAACCCGTCGCTATTGCGCAGGCTCTGCCGCAACGTCAGTGCGGTCCCGACGACGTACCTCGCAAGGGAAAACGAGTGTGTATTAGCAAAGGTTACCTAAAATTGAAATACTTAAAAACTGCGAAAGCTATAAACAATTTCCATACCAAGAGGGCTACGACTCAATGCGAGGTAGTAGCTCATCAGCCGCACTCCCGGTGGCGGCACGGTGCGATGTAGCAGCTCGTCCTACAGCCACGCTCCCAGCGACTCGATGCGATGTAGCAGCTCATCAGCCGCACTCTCAGCGGCACGATGCGGTGTGGTGGCTTGTTCTACAGCCACTCAGGAAACCCGTCTCTCTTGCGCAGGCTCCGCCGCAACGTCAGTATGATCCCGACGTACCTCGCAAGGGAAAACGAGTGTGTATTAGTAAAGGTTACCTAAAATTGAAATACTTGAAAATTGCGAAAGTTATAAACACTTCCCATATCAAGAGAGCTACGATCATTCCTCATATGAACTACTCGTTGTAAATTCAATAAAACAGCAACTGCATATCTTGGAAACGGCTAATACGAAAATTTAAAATATTGCCGTTAGGATAGAGTGGTTGCATAACAATGTTGAGAATACCCCAAAGAATAAAAAACTCCATCGCTAAATTATTGCAACAGTTTTTATACGAACTTGTGTTCTGAACACCTATTTTGAACGTCCTACTTAAGAACCATGATATAATTTTTTCATTGAATTCACCAATAAAGTGATCTTAAAATAAACGTTAACATTCAAAACATACATTTTTCCAAACATCCAATCTAAGGCGATAAAGGAGTGTTAGTTTACAGCTTACGTATGTTTGTTGGTGGAATGCACCTTCACCTATTACCTTCATATTTAATAAAACATTTCGTAGGTTTAATTAAGCGAATAAGGCCATGAAAAAAAAAAACTATTTCAAATAAAACTAACACATACCTTTAAACGTGAGCGAATCCCACTTCTGAACTGAAGAAAAACACGTGGATTATAACTTTTAAATAGGCTTTAATCTTCCTTTGACACAAGAAATACACTCATTTTTAAGATATTAAATTTGTAAGTGAATATTGAATACTGCACAGCGCTATTTCCAATTAACTGTCTCACTTGAAATTCAAAAATAGACTGACGCGCACTCGCCACCATTTCCCTCGTGCAATGCTCTCCCCTCTACTCTGATCTGTGGCGCCCTCTGTGCGTCAGTCGATCTTCAAGTTTTACATTACTTGATTTACTCTTTATATTATTTTTAACTGTAAATATATTATGTTTTGATAATATTAAGCAACAATTATAGTGATTATTTACAGTACAACAAAATATAGCTAACATATGACTGCAAAATTTTCTTTTTGACTTTTCATAAAAATCGATCAGCTAAAAGCTCAAACAGATCAATGCCCAAACACAAAGTGAATTGTAACATTATGAGCTATGTCGGTATGAATTGCCCTAAGAGCGCTTGTCTAAATTCACTTGGAGAAAAAACCTAGTTTCTCAAACATGCCTGGAACAAATATTTAATTATTACGAAAACCAGTTCATACATATTTCAGCGAACATTTTTTTTTTCTCCAAGTGAATTAAGGTATACTATCTAAGGATAAATTAATAAAATACTCCATGTGGGCAACAAATACCAACATAGTTCATAATGCTAAAGTGCATACGGTACGGTGCCTATACGAAATTACTCTAAAAATGGAGCCTGTAATATAATTGCCTAGAAAAAAAGGGATCGTCGCTTTTAGCGTTGGCTCCTCCGTGGTTGTATTCGGACTTCCTAACCAGAGGTCTCGGGTTCATATCCTGGCCAATAAACCAATGGATGTTTTGAACACTAAGAACATTTATATTATATCGGTTGCTTTAACGGTAAAGGAAAATATCGTGAGGAAACCTGCACATTTCATTGCTAGATGTATATGAAGGTCGCTTTTCACACGTACTTAGGTGTAGCAGATCTCAATGCTGTACACATTGCCGCGGATAGTGCATAGTGCACGTCATTCCCTTGCAGTGTCACACGATAACAAGAATAAGATGATAAACATTTCATATCTCTTGTACACCTACATAAACTTGATATACAATGGAACAAAAACATAAATTATTTAAATGGAGCAAAGATCAGTTTTCTTTAGCTTTTTCCGACGATGCCGATGTCAAGAAACACGATATCACTTTCTAGCCTCGAGCAAGATGGAAATGTCTGGAGGCAAATTAGGTATAGCTGTTGCTACTAGACGGTTTTATAGTATCTGTGACTCTAGTTTCATTTCAATGAAAACAATGGAGCGTTACTTAGTATTTTGTTTCAGTTGATATATATTTTTTTTATTATTATTATTGGTTTTAATTATATAGGTAAAGATTTTTATTTTACTTCATCTGCCTCTATGAGGTAGTAGCTATTCCATTCACTTATCATCAAGAGAAGGGTTTGATTCCCGGCGCAGTCCAACATTGTAAGACTTGGTAAGGTTGGTGATACGCATTTCCTGAGTTAAAGAGCATTTTTATGCATCGTACACCTTTAAACTGATTCGGTAGCTCAGTGGTAGTCCTGAATACAGATCCGAGGGTGTCGCTAGTGTAATTCCCACCCAGGGCAAATGTTGATGTGATGAGTAGATCTGTTTGGTCTGTGTCTAGTGCATCATATCCAATTATTAAAGATACATTTATTTTATTGATTTAAATTGGTTAAGTTATTAACTAATGTAAAGATGTTATAGACCGCTGTCAAACAGTTGAATCTTACAATTTCATGGACAATAATTTTCTTCTTCCTTAGGTGCTTAAACACCTAGGGGTGCACAGGGCCGAGACTGCAAAAAACAAACTTACCATTCCATTTTTTAAACTAAAATATTCCTATGCTTATGTTGTAGCATTCTGTATAACTGTACGTAGGCAGCGCCAAAAGTGTCCAGCCTGACATATTTAGAGTTGTCTAGCGATGACTTAAGCTATATTTCTGGAAAGTGTAAGACGGATAATAGTAACTGATGCAATCGATGAGATCGGTGAGTTTTTTATTTATTTACTGTAGAAGTAAAACTCCAAAAGGTAAGCCGTATCATAAATCGAATATCATGCAGTCGAGTTGTTTTATCAAAATAAGGAGAAAGTCAAAAGAATTTAAGAACAGTTAATATTGTTATGTGTACTCTCTGTACACGCTTCGTCTTCTTATTCAGGTATAAAGGAGTTGATGGACAAGTTTCGTTTCGGGTGTGAATTTTTTAAACACGAAGAGCACTGGATCGGCTGTGCGATTCGACCATATCAAAAAAAACTGCTGTGGTGTGGAACAAAATAGTTCTAAGTGATCGTCGTATATGGGTCGAATTAATTTATGCAACGATTGAGCTTTCTAAAACAAGCATCCATCAATTTTTTAATAAACATTTAGGAGTTAAAAAATAAACCGACCATGCGATCGGTTCTTAAATTTGTTCCCATAATTCTGCGACAGCAATGGTTAACAGCGCAAGAAATTTTTAGGCACTGTGTGTTTCGAATACTACTGATGTTTTAAAGTCATTTATAACAGAATACGAAATAATGGTCCTCTATCATGATCTTAATCAAATAATTAAAAGATCAAATGAAGGAGCTCCAAAAAAGCAAGGGTATCGGAATCAAAGAAATATTAATAACCACGGTTTTTTGAAATTGCAAAGGAATACTGTCGAATAATTTATAATAACTTAACACTACTGTGGACGAGACATATTATGCTACTATTGTAAATACTGTAAGCACAAAAATTCTGAACAGGATGTCTCGGGATAATCACTTAATATGTGCATCAAGTGTGCCACGGAGGAGTTTTTCAAAATAAGGCGATCGGGGATCTGGGCTTCCTACAACTTGATTGAGCATTCTACAATGTTCAAACTCAAACTTAAACTCAAAATGTTTTTTATTTAAGTAAATGCTTTACACATGCTTTTAAATCGTCAATATTTTTTTTTTTCTACCTAGTACAAAGTCCCTTCCACGCGGGACTTGTACACTCAACGTTTCGGGAAGTGTTTGCGAAGTGAGAAGAACCGTCGAGCCCAAAAGAAACTAGCTTCAACACATTTTTTAAATAAAATCTTAAATTCTATTACAATTCATGTCAACAATAAAATTGTGAGCTGGAGGATCTATACATGTCCATATATCATTGTCATTTACATAATCTAGTATTTTGTAATACCCTCTAGAGCATAAACAACTTTTCACATGCAATTTAGATAGATAGATAGATAGATAAAGCATTTATTGTAATTGCTGTGATCACACACACAAAACAAACTTGAATACGAAAATGATAAACACAAATAAAAAAACATAAAAATAAATAAGAATAATAACATACAAACTTATAACATATTAACAAAACATAAATAATAAAAACAATAAAAATAAAGTAATGAGTAAAAAAAAAAGAAAAAACAAGCAAACTTAAATATCTATGATGTGCCTAGTGTGTGTGTGCCGCAGCGATCACAAATGGGCCACGGCTCAGTGTTGTTACCCCGCCCAAGGACGGGACACTGATTTTCAGCCACCACCCAATGAGATGTGCGAGTCGGAAAAATATTTAAAAGAATTGTGTTTTTGCTTTTACTGTTATTGTGTTGTGTATCGGTGTGTGTGTGTGTATAATCTATAAAATTGTGCATTTTAGCCAATATATTAGTTGACGTCGCGAACAGAATAAGGTCAGAAAACATATGTATTTGTCTTAAAATTATGAATAGTGGGAAACACAAAAACTTTTTAATTAAAAATTCAATTGATATGAAATAAAATATGATATGATAAACAAAGTGAAGAAATGAAGAAAAAAAATGAGAAAAAATATAAAATTAAAATTAAATGAGGATGAACGAACAGTGTGATCATCACAGCAGCCCCTCACTTCCCAAAGCGCTTGGGAATACCTATTTTTTGTACTTCTAAAATATGCGACTTTAATTGTTGTTTAAAATAAATTTTAGAATTTAGAAGTCTTATAGGTGGGGGAATGTTATTCCAGCATTTTGTTGCTTGGTAGCGGAAGCTGCCAGTGAAAGCTACAGTTCTGTGATGCTGAAATGTTAATGGGATGCGGTTTTGTCTACACCCGAATCGGTCATGAAATGGGGAGAATCTAAGTTTGCCGAAAAGATACTCCGGTTTTTGATACTTCATTATGCCAAACATCATGCTGGCAAGATGGAACTGTCTACGCGACTCCATATTCAACATCGCGGCATTGTTGAGGTACGGGGATATATGACTTCTCGGCGGAACATCAAAACAAAAACGACAGCAGGCGTTCTGGACACGTTGTACCAAACGCTGCGTGCTACACAGAAGCCGCGGTCCATAAACGATGTCACCATAATTGAGCTTTGATAGAATTAAAGATTCACATAGGATGATGCGAGCCTTTTCAGAAAGTAGATTTCGTATTTTGTACAAAATCTTTAGACGATAGAAACAGTTTTTCACTAATTCTAAAATGTGAGCTTCGAATCTTAACTTGCTATCAATAGTGATGCCTAGGTTCCTAGCTTCATCTACGCGCTCTACAGATTGACCAGAAATAAGTAAGACTGGATTTTGAGAAATTATAATATGTGTCTGTAGTTTAGTTCCCAAAATCAGAAATTTTGACTTAGTCGGATTAAGTACAAGAGCGTTCGCTTTGGACCAATCTGCAATACTTTTCAGATCCTCATTCATTTTCCTAACAGCACTAGAAAATTCTGCAGGAGTCTCAGAGATATACAGTTGAACATCATCGGCATAACAGTGATACTTACAATGTTTAACCACACGCGTAAGATCACTGCTATAGACAAGAAATAAAAGAGGCCCTAGTATGGATCCCTGAGGAACCCCACGTGTGAGTGGTCGAAAATCAGAAAATATGCAATTTCCATCACTCTTGACCAGCTTTACTGATTGACATCTATCAGTCAAATAATTTTGGAACCAAGTTATAGTCTTCTGCTGTACACCATAATATATCAATTTCGATAGTAAAAGTGGTATATTTAGACAGTCGAAAGCACGGGAAAAGTCTAAAAGTGTCAGAATAGTGCCCTTGCCTGCATCCTGTTCTGTGATTATATTGTCGGTCACATCCAGTAATGTTGTAATAGTGCCTCGTCCTTTTCGGAAACCCGATTGAAATTCTGGCAAAATATTGAATTTTTCGACGTAAAAACTAAGTTGCTCGTACACGGCCCTTTCAAGTATCTTAGATAGGAAGGGAAGTATGCTAATAGGCCTAAGGTCTTTCAGCTCCGCTGGATTAGTTACCTTTGGCAAAGGAGTGACTGTAGCCTTTTTCCATTGACTAGGAACCACGCCTGTAACAATAGATCTATTGACCATCGCGGTTATTACTCTCAGAGTACAAGGAAGAGTTAGTAAGACCATGTCTCTGCTTATTCCATCACTGCCGATGGCGTTGGATGTTATGGACATTATATATTTAGCAACATCGCTCTCACTTACTGGTTGTAGTTGAAATGACATGTCACCGAATCTGTGTTTTTGGAAAAAGGTAAGATCCGACAATGATACCACATTTAACCCGGGAGTATTCAAAAAGTGATTGTTTATTTTATGTGGATCACTAAAACAGTCGGGCAGACAATCACTCTTTCCAGGGTCCAACAGAATTTTATCCCGAATATTATACCAAAAAGTTTTACTACTATTTGCCTTTGTATTTATGTGTTCATCAAAAAAATCACGTTTCTCATTTAAAATTGTAGTTTTAGTTAGGTCTTTGAGTTCCTTCCAATATGTCTTGCTTGACTCTAACCCACACTGCCTATAGGTTTCATGGGCCTCATTACGTAGTTGTATAAGAAACTTTACGTTATCAGTTATCCACGGTGCTGATGTTTTGCTTTTAATGAGGGCCTTTTTTAAAGGAGCATGAAGGTCAAAAACAGATATCAGTAGGAAATTAAATCGTTCTATCATGGCATCAACAGAGGGCAAACTAATAACGGAATCCCAATCAATAGAGTGTAAATGTCTGTTAAAAACGTCTAAATCAATATTTTTAAGTGGTCGATAAATAACTGTACGTGGGGGAGTTTTGATCTTTTTTAACATTAGTGTAACATTTATCATCGCATGGCCAAGAGACCCTGTGATATTATTAACAGAGACCTCGCGATACGGAGCATTGGTGCACACAACATCCAATAAAGTGTTACTTCCTGCCGAAAAATGTGTGGGCTCCGTGATTACTTGCCGTAAGTCGGTGTATTGCAAAAACATATTAAGCTTAATTGTGTTAACATTATTAACATCAAGCATATTAACGTTGAAATCTCCTAATAAAACTATATAGTCGTACTTGGAAAAGTGAGTCACAGATTCGGTCAAAGCATCTATAAAAGTGTCAAGATTTTTCCAAGGTGGCCTGTATGCTGTACCTACTATTAGTTTAAAACCATTTAGTTTTATAGATAACCACATCTGTTCAATGTCATTGTCTGGGTACTTTACATACCGTACATACACACTGTTTTTAATATAAAACGCAACCCCACCGCCCCGCCCGCCGCGCATATGCAGCGGCCGAGGAGTGCTCCTCAGTCTGTATCCGGGAGCGGCCGGCGCACGCGCCTCTTGTCCCGCTGCGAGCCAAGTTTCATTAATTGCTACGATATCCGCATTGTACCGACTTATTGCTACCAGAAAATCGTCATGCCCAGTGTTCAAGGATCCCGCATTATACAGTCCTAACTTGATAAACTTATTATTAATCATTTTTATAATCAATCACGGAAAACCACGACATATTGCGGAGTACAAAGTGGATTGGTGTTGGTGTCAAAAAGAGTGGGATCGAGTTATCTTCAAATAATGTACCTGAGGAAATAATAATAACAAGGTAAGACTCACTGTCCTGTATAAATAGCAACAAGTAGCATTCGTCATATAGAAAACTGGTTGAAATCGATGTTGTTATGGTAGTAGATTGTAAAATGTAATTGTGCTTAATGTAGTAGAAATAGCGTAAGTTGTGAGTGAATAATGTTTTGTGTATATTGATTTTTTGTTTTCCACCTATCCATGTTTGTAATGCTGCTGCACACACATACACAAAAAATACAATGCAATAGGCCATAAAAAGTGCTTTACAATACCAACTGTTTACAAAATGGACTGTTATATTATTATTATATTCACAATTAAAACTCATAGGACTATGGACTGTTATCTTATTATTATATTCACAATTAAAACTCATAGGCATTGTGTTAAATAAATTTGACCTATAGTTTGGATGCTGATAATAATAGTTTGTGAAACATACCAATATTAACTTTATTGTTTCTAGGTTGGAGTTTATGCCGAGAAAACAAGTTTCATAAAAAAAGGCTATATCATAAACGCGACGGTCCGGCAACTTATCAAACAAGGTAATTAATACTGTAGAAGACATCGATATGAAAATGTACAAAATGAGTTTCGTTAAGATAATGTTTAATAAATAATATTTATTTTGTGATTTCAGAAGAACTAACTGCATCAGGCCCAAAAACCCTGACGAGATCGGCCTCAGTACGCAGACGATGACGCGGAGCATCCTTTCCCTGGTGCTGGCGTACGAAGACTCTGCCGTCCCTCGTCCACACGAAGCGCCAATTGAGGCGACCGGCAAGCTCCCGGGCCCGGTTGAAGAGCAGCCGATTGTCGCGCGTGAGCCGCTCGTTGATGTAGAACCGCCGCGGCGGGCCGGGCAGGTCCGCGCCTTCAGTGGTAGCCCCACGGCGCACACGCGCCGCCCGCAGCAGCTCGTCGCGCAGCGCCCGGCGCGCCAGCCGCACCACGACGAGGCGCGGGCGCGCCGCAGCTCCAGGCTCCGCCCCCGGTTCCGGCGCGCGACCGACACGCGTACAGCTGACTATGTCTCGCTCTGTTAACGTCATGCCCAGCTTGTTGGCTACGGTCACAGCGACGTGGTTCAAATTTTCGTGTTTTTGTTCTGCTATGCCTGATATTTGTACATCATTTAATAAAAGTTCCTGGTCACGCTCACTGAGCTCCGCTTTTAAATGCTCTATGGAGCTAAGGAGGCGATCATTGCTAATCGAATTCTCAGAATCCGATTTTTCTGCTGCCTGCTTTTCCAAACTTTCGATACGCGATACCAATTGATCCACTCGGCTCTCACATGCATCCACTCTAGCTGTGAGGTTCAGCATGACCAAATTGAATGCTTCCATCTGCTTAGTGCACAACCGCACCTCCTCGCGGAATCGACGCATTTCCATAACAAGGGCCTTGTTATCAACGGGTTCGTCGTCGGTCATCTCGTACCCCGGTTGGTAAGGGGTATGGACACTTGCGCCACGGTGAATTGTAACTGAGCGAAGAGGCGTATTGCTACTACTAGCCGCCTTAGATTCAGTGCCGTCGGAATCAGATTCCCGGCACTTCGAGCACTTCCATGCGTGCCTATGATGTGTGGTCATAGTATTATAAAACCTTTGCTCCGATACATTGGCACATTCTAGGTCGTATGTTTCCTTACATGCACTGCAGCGCAAATACTGACGGCCCTCTATGACTTTCTCGCAGCCAGCACAGTTGATTTCCTCCATTATTGCGTCAAACAAGAACATAAACTATATTATTTTTATTTGTTTGAGGACTACTTGAGGATTTGAACTCGAGCCTCGGAGTTTGCTCTATCGATATGATATTTATAAAATCAAAAATTTACGCAGTCGCAGGACTCGAACTCGGGGTTCACGGTTTGATACTGTGATTGCAAACCGCTCAACCAGCACCACAGGGTTTAGAATGACGAAATCAAGAGTCCGGTTCTAAGATAGGTGACTCGCTGTTTTGAATAAGGTCGATGACCAGTATGGCGACAAGGTCACTTCACAGTTACACAACCGTTATAATAAAAAACAACGGTAAAATCCCTCACAGAATCCTTCACTGTACCTCAGTCACCTCACTTGGCAAAAATTAAATTACACTAATCTATAGATCACAGTACAAGGAACATTTAGAACTAAAATTTATGTTGAAAAGAACACTTTTGCTACCGATTACAAATTAAAATTCACAGAGATAGCCCAACACGTCAGTTAGCTTGCACGAGCCCCGCGCACAATTTGAATTTGTTTTCTGGCAAACTAGTCACATTTTCGGGTATTTTGTTATAAAATTTTAAAATGTCTTTAGGGCTCTCCCTGCGATCGGGGATCTTGCCTTACAACAACTTGATCGAGCATTCTACAATGTCTTTAAGGTGCACCCTGTCTATTATGTACTTCGCTACCTGAAAAAGCATGGAGTTTCTACACTTAAAATAAGTTAAAATAAGGAGTGCGAGTTAGCCACCGAGCAAGGCGTACGTGTTTGTGAAAGCTGCGTGTTTTTGTCAGTTATTTGCCATAAAACAGTGGAATTCATATCCAAAAGTTATACAGTTTAAAAGTTCTTTCGATTTTCTCTCAGACTGTGATGTTGAAAACTGTGTTAAGTCCTCATTTTAAGTACAAATTGAACGATGATATTTTGTAAATCACAAGTGACTGTGCAGTTTTGAGTGCATTGAACGGTTCAAACAGTGTCAATGACCGACCTTCAATAACTGCATTATTATTTCCAACGAATCTAGCGCGTTCCGCTCCAATACGATAAACATTTTCATCACCGTTCATATAACCTTGGTAGCTCAGATCGTAGCGCACCGTACTTTTGCTATAGCCGTGTGTGTCTATCATAGTGGTTGTTGGTTCGAATCCCGGAAAATAAATTTTTTTTTTTTTTTTTTTTTTTTTTTTTTTTTAACACTTTAAATAATTCATCATGAAGTGCCAAGTATGCAATAAAATTGTATCAAGTGAAGGTAAGCTGCTTTGCAGTTTATGCAAACACCTTTACCACTACGAGTGCCTAAACATGAGCTCTGCGTATTATATGGGACATAAACAAGACCTCGAGAGAAAGTGGAGGTGTCCGCCATGCATGAACGTCAACTCTCGCCACCGAGGAGCTGATCTACAACTGGAAAAATCAAGCTCTGAACACAATATGTCCTGTGATGATGTTGATATTGATATCACTACTAAGCTGGTACTGCCCTCTAGCGCCATCACTACTGAGAGTTTAACTGCGATTCTAAGCTGCCAGTTCGAAAAGTACAGAAGCATCTTAAGGTAGGAACTAAAAGTGGATTTCAAGAATACTGTGGAGGAGTTGAGATCTGAGTATGCCGAAACTTTCAAACAGCTCTCGCATCAACTAACTGATATGAGAACGGAGATAAGTTTGGTTCATAACAGGTTTACCGAACTTGAAGGAAAATTTACTGCCCTACAATCAGAGGTAGATGCACTGAAGTCATGCAAGGAAAGTTCTGACAGCAAAGTCCTCCAGGATGCCATTTTCCAACTTCAGGCCGAGCTCAACGAACGCGATCAAATGGCCTTGACTAATGATGTGGAGATTTGTGGCATTCCAGAGAATAACGGCGAGTCAGCCCTGCATATAGCAGTAGCAGTTGCAAGGAAACTGGGGGTTACTCTGGACGAGCGCGACGTGGTGAACGCGGAGCGCGCCGGGCCCCGGTTGCGGGGCGGCGGCGCTTCTACACCTGCCGAGCGCGCGCGCCCTCGCCCCATTGTGGTACGGCTAGCGCGTCGCTCCATGAGAGATGACCTCATCAAGAACGCGCGCGTGCGGCGCGGGACCACCTCTGCCGACCTCGGTCTCCCACAGCATGACCCTAAACCGTTATACGTAAATGAAAGGATGACCAAGTCTAATAGAGTGTTGTTCGGCAGAACCCGGGAGTATGGACGTCTGCTCAATTGGAAATTCGTATGGAGTCGAGACGGTCGCATCTTCGCTAGACGCTCCGATGCCCCGGGCTGCCCCATAGTAGGTGTGTATTGGGCATTCTAAAACACTTTTAAATACCGTATACTTCACTCCGTTCGCTGAACTACGTTCAGCTGCACTACGTTCGTAAACGGTATTTAAAAGTGTTTTAGAACATCCAATACAAAGATATTAAAAAAATATTAGTGCGCGATTCAGTGTCAAACTTATTTTAACACTTACCGATGTGTTCTCTATTCCGTGTCAAGTAACTATGTGTTTGTGTGTGTGTGTGTGTGTGTGTGTATAAAACTCATACCTATATAAATCTAAATTATAAGTCGATGCTTTTATTGCACAAGTACATCTGAATGAATAAAGACTTCAAACAACGCCTACAATGAAATTTGTGAAACAACAACAAACTTTAAAACTGGAAAAAATTGGCAACGAGCCGTCCAAAAGACTTTACAGACATGGACCTCTTTTACCTGACACTATTCGCTGTATCATTTCAGGTCCTTCTAATTGTGGGAAAACCAATTTAGTGATCGGACTTCTTTTACATGAAAACGGTATTAAATTTGAAAACGTTTATGTTTATTGTAAAACTTTATATCAACCAAAATATATTTTTCTAGAACAAGTATTTGAACTAGTTCCAAGCATTCATTTTGCAAAGTATTATGAAAACGAGGAAGTATTAAGCCCTCACCAAGCAGCACCCAATTCCATTATACTTTTTGATGATATTGCGTGTGAAAATCAAAACCATGTACGTCAATATTTTGCGATGGGACGACATAAAAATATAGATTGCTTTTATTTAAACCAAACTTATAGTAAAATTCCTAAACAACTAATAAGGGACAATTCCAATTTGATAATCATTTTTAAGCAAGATGATATTAACTTGCATCACATCTATGATGAACATGTTGGTACTGATATGACCTGGGTTCAGTTTAAAGATATGTGCTCAAAGATTTGGACTAAGCCATATAACTATTTAGTAATTAACAAAGATTGTGATAAGAATAAAGGACGTTACAGAATGCAATTCGACACGTTTATTGTTCTAGATTGAATTAAATTACAAGTGAAGTTGAGGTAATAAAATAAAAGATACATTAATATTGCCTTCATTATTGTATCAGCACAAGCAAGAAGAGAACGTATCTACAATGGAGGAAGAGAAATCATTAAAAAAACAAATAATTGCTTCAGCTGCAGCTGTAAAACGTAAAGTTAAAATATTAAAAGGTTTTAAAACAGATAATGAAATGATTTTAGATTCCATTTTCAAGCCAATAACTGAACCGTTAAAACAAATCGTTAATGTAAACACGTCAGATCAAACTTATAGCACTCCTTATTCTGCAGAGAGGAACAAAAAACATATTTTAAACAAATCTAACATTTCGTCTTTTAAACGAAAGCGTTTGTCAATGGCTACATTGAAGGCAGATAAATCTAGTAATACTTCAGATGATTTGTATTCTGCTGATGAAGAAAGTGTATATAACTTGAATCCCTCAAAGAGCAAAATTGAGCAAGAAAACTTAAATGATACAATTCTCAGTAATAACGATGGTTTAAATGATAGCCAACAACAACAACAAAATTTAGATGTAAGTGGTGAAAACTTTGCATCTGTGGACAGTATTAGCCCTCGCAATTGGTGGTCGTTATCTGAAGAGGTCCCCGAAAATATTCCATTTGGTATTAGACGAGAGAGGGGGAAACTAATGATGGGCTCATCGAGAATAACAATTGATGACAAAGAAATTATTGTGGCTGGCAGTAAATATGAAAATACTCCAGGATTGCGTGAACTGTTGTTTAAAAAAACACCAGAGCTAGATTTAATTACGGAAGATGATAAAAAAATATATAAGACAATATTACTAGCCACAAATGCACATCGTAGAGATAATGATCCTAACAAACCCATCAAAAGTAATAAAGGTTTTAAATATACTCAATTAATTAAGCCTATGTTTATAAAGTTAACTAAAAATGTAGCAACTACTGAAAGTGAATCAGAAAAAGAAGGATCTGGTTTACCTTTAACAAAAAAGCTTAATAAAAATGTTGACTATGTCTACTGGGATGATCCTAATGAGTTAGTTGACCGACTAAGATTATTACTTGCTTCTCGCGAAGCTGGTAACACCGGATTGGACAACGAAATCATTTCTATTATAGAAGAATTGAAAGAAAGTGGTATTATTTAAATGTATATAAAAATATTTTTATTTTTAACTCTGCATTTATTATTCAATCACTGCAGATAAAGGTCGTCTAAGAAATGAACGTAGACAAATTTGGTCATCAAGTTCACAAAAGGTTGCGTTTATCGTCACCAAACTTAAACAATCAAATAGTTTTAGTAAAATCTGAAAATGGCGAATATGATTTTAAATCATCTTTTTTAAAAGGAGTAAATACGCCTAAAGATTTGTATGATGCAGCAAATAAGGAATACGTCGATAAGGCATTAGATAATTATTGTACACTTCAGCAACTGCAGCGTGAACTAAGTAATGTAAGATCTAACTTATTGCAAGTTTTTAACAAGTATCTTGAAGATAACACTGATAAACCTGATAAAGAAGGAGTTAGTAGTATCTCTTCAAAAAATGAGTAAAAATCAAGTAGTAGATGAGATTCATAAAGCTGTACGAAAAAATTTCAACCGAAGATGTGTTGTTTTAAAAGGGATTGATGATTTATGGCAAAGTGATTTGATTGATATGCAAAAACATGCAAAAGATAACAAAGGTTTCAAATATATTTTAATTGTAATAGACTGTTTTTCCAAATATGCATGGTGTGTGCCAGTTAAATCTAAAACTAGTTCAGAGATTACGCAAGCTTTTGAAAGTGTGCTTAAGTTAGGACGTATTACTAATAATCTTCAGACAGATTTTGGAAAGGAATTTTATAACAATTTATTTCAGTCATTAATGAAAACTTATAAAATCAATCATTATTCGTCATATTCTACAAAAAAGGCTTCAATAGTTGAAAGACTTATTAGGACCATAAAAAGTAAACTTTATAAATATTTTAGTCTGGTGGGTAATTATAAATGGATTGATAAACCATTAAATAATATAGTCAGTTTGTACAATAATACTGTACATCGTACCATAAAATACAAACCAGTTGACGTAAATTTATACAATCAGGGATTAGTAATGGAAAACATTGAATGTTCTAAAAAACATTTAGTTAAAAAAGCTAAATTTAAAATTGGTGACCACGTCAGAATTAGTAAATATAAAAGTGATTTTCAAAAGGGATATACACCTAATTGGTCTACTGAGATCTTTAAAGTTATAAAAGTAAATAATACGATTCCAGTTACTTACAAAATTGAAGATCAACGACAACAGTTAATATTAGGAACATTTTACGAACAAGAACTACAAAAAACTAAATATCCAGACATATATTTGGTTGAAAAAGTTTTAAAAAAGAGAGGCAATAAAGTATTTGTAAAATGGTTAGGTCTTAGTAGCAGTGAAAATAGTTGGATAAATAAAAACGCTATTATTTAAATAGTATAAATTTTGCTCCCAAAGTATATGTTCTCAGTTGCTTAGCAGTAATGCAAGGAGGAGGTATTCTCAACAATATAATTAACAATTTACCATTCGAGTTACATTTACCTGGATACAATTATTGTGGTCCTGGAACTAAACTCCGAGAGAGGTTGTTACGAGGAGATAGAGGAATCAATCAGTTAGATGACGCTTGTATGCGTCACGATATTGCATATTCAAAATATTCGAAACTAGAAGATCGTCATAAAGCTGATTTAGACCTATTAAACATGGCTAAAACAAGAAGTAAAGCAAGTGATTCAAGCAGGGGAGAAAAAGTAGCGTCGTGGTTGGTGTCTAGGGCAATGAAAGCTAAATTAAAATTAGGTGCTGGAGTTCACAAATTCAGTACTATGATATCTAAAATAAGATCACAATTACAAAAGTTTAAACCAAAAGACAACAAATCAGCAATTAAATTTGCTTATGCTGCTGCCAAAAAAATGTTATCCAATAAAAAGGCAAAAGTCCGTATTCCACGGGTGATTCCCGTACCTAAAACAGGTGGTATATTACCACTGATTCCAATATTTGCTGGACTGTCAGCGCTAGGTTCATTAGCTGGAGGAGCAGCCGGTATTGCTAAAGCTGTGAATGATTACAAAGCATCTAAACAACAATTACAAGAATCTGAACGCCACAATAAAATGATGGAATCAATAGCTCTAGGAAAAGGATTGTACATAAAACCGTATAAAAACGGTTCTGGGCTGATTTTTTCAAAAAACTAAAAAAAAGGTTACCCAATCGTGCTTTAACTGATTTCGATATTTTAAAATATTCTAAAGACATCCCATATTTCAGAGGTGTTTTCATGCGAGATCGTTTACCAAAGAAACCAAGGAGAATAGAATGCGCGGTTCTTAATTTAGACAATTATGAAAATAATGGTACTCATTGGGTAGCCTATGTAAAAATAAATAAATACTGTGAATATTTTGATAGCTTTGGGGATTTAAAACCACCTCTAGAGTTGGTTAAATATTTAAAACCATTTAGTATTTATTACAATTATAATAATTATCAGAGTTACAATACTGTTAACTGTGGACACTTATGCTTGAATTATCTTGAAAATTTTTGGAATAGTATAGGTATATAATAAGAATTAACTGATATTAAGTACCATTATCAAAATGTCTTTTACACTGTCAATATCCAATAAATCATCTACTCTAACAACGAATTATTCACCAGCTCTCGAGCTTAATGGGACATATGAGTGTGGTCTTTTATATTTGTCTACATTTAATTCTATACCAAACATAGATTATAGAAACAATAAATTTTATTATGGAAATTGTGTTATTGAAGTTCCTGAGGGCTCGTACGAATTGCAAGACATCAGTGATTTTTTACAAAATAATGTTAAAGATTGCTCATTGAATTTATCTTGCAACAATAATACTTTAAAAACAACGATTTTGTGTTCAGAAGATATACATTTTGAAAAACCTTATACTCTTGGGAATTTATTAGGATTTGGAAACGACACCTTAAAAGCCAATATATTACATGAGTCCCGCTATCCTATTAACATTCTATCAACAACCGTGCTTCGAGTCGAATGTGATATTGTCAGTGGATCTTTTGTCAATGGAAATCCATCTCATATAATTCATGAGTTTGCACCCAATGTTCCACCAGGTTACAGAATTATTGAAGTTCCAAAGAATATTATTTATTTCCCTGTAAATCAAAACAGTATCAGCGCAATCAACGTTCGAGTTCTAGATTCCGATAATCAAACGGTAAATTTAAGAGACGAAGAAATACAGCTGTACTTTCACCTACGGAAAAAATGATAAATTTTCATAAATATACAGCACCGGCACTGCGTTCACTCAGTATGCAAACTGATTTCAAAAGGGCAACAGCTCTAAAAAAGTTTAAACAACGAAATAAATCCACTCCAAGTAAAAAAATAACTAAAGAAAACAAGAAATTTCTTAAATTAATTGGATTACTAAAATGAATATCTTAAACTTGACAGATCCCGTGGTTTACGATAACTCCATACAAAGTTATGAGTTTCATTCTTATAAACCCTATGTGTGTAGTTTTAATAAGAACGATGAAATTCGCATACCTATTAATCAACAAGATTTATATTTATTACCATCTGCAAGCACATTATATATAGAAGGCGTCATTCGTGGTATAAACGAAACTACAAAAGCGCCTCTACCAAATTTTCATTTTACAAATAATGCAATACTTTATCTTTTTCAAGATATTCGCTATGAATTAAATGGAATAGAAATAGATAAAGTTAAAAATGTTGGTATTACAACTACTATGAAGTCTATTTTGTCAATGAGGGACAGTGAAGCTAAAATGTCTAAACACTGGGGGTGGAGCGTTGACGGTTTAAAACATCCACAGTCAGAGTTTTCAGTATCCATTCCTCTAAACAAAATTCTAGGATTTGCTGAAGATTATAATAAAGTTATTATTAATTGTAAACATGAGTTAATACTTTTACGAAATAATACCAATTTGAATGCGATAAAATTAAATACGGGGGAAGCCATAGAAGATATTACAATACGCAAGATAGTTTGGCGTGTTCCGCACATTAAAGTGTCGGATCGAGAAAGGATTAATTTACTTCGTCATTTAGAAAAAGATCGTCCTCTTAATATTGTATTTAGAAATTGGGATTTACACGAATATCCTTTGCTTCCAAAAACATCAAAACATTCATGGTCAATTAAAACGTCATCCCAGATAGAAAAACCTAGATATGTTATTTTAGGTCTACAAATCAACAGAAAGAATCACGCGAATAAAGATATGTCACACTTTGATCATTGTTACCTCCGCGATGTTAAAGTGTTCTTAAATTCAACATACTATCCATATGAAAATATGAACTTAAGTTTTGCAAATAATAGTTATTCATTAATATATGAGCAATACGCAAAATTTCAACAGTGTTATTACGGACGTCAACCAGAGCCGTTGTTAGCTTTTGATGAATTTAAAACCAAAGCGCCCTTATTCGTGATAGACTGTTCACGACAAGTGGATTGCTTAAAATCAGGGGGGTCTATAGATGTGAGGCTTGAAATTGAATGTGAAGTTGACTTGCCTGAACAAACAACGGCTTATTGTCTCATTCTGAACGATTGCATCGTAGAATATAAACCACTGAGTAGTGTGGTAAGGAAAATATCATGAATGGCATTATTTTTATTGATGTTCAGGGTTTTAAAGATTGTGCAAATAATTTTATCATAAAAGAAATGGCTTTGGCAACAGCTGAGTATACTCAAACGTTTTTAGTAAAGCCGCCATATGCATTTTCAAAACTAAGTATTGAAGAAAGAAGACAAGTTAGTTGGATTGAAAAGCACAGGCATATATTATGGAGCGAGGGATTTATTGACTATCAAGAATTTTATAGAATCATGAAATCTTTGTTACTAAATAAGTTCATTCTTGTAAAAGGGGGTGAAAAAGTTAATTGGGTTAAGAAATTAACTTCTAAATGTAATATTGTAGATATTGGCGAAAAAGGATGTCCTAAACTGGAGAACTTGTACAATATTTTTTGTAAAGATAATCTTTTTTTTAACTGTGCTCATCACATAGATTATTGTGCACTTAAGAATGTGTTATGTATGAAAAAGTGGTACTTTGAGAACAATATGCATCAGTTTAATCTATTTTGTTAGTATATAGTCATATCTTTATTTTATAAGATTATAATTTTTAGTTTTTAGTTGATGAATAAAGTATGTAATCAAAATATCTATATAGTTTTTTGCTGAGTCCCTTTACGTAGTATCAATCTTATGCAAAAGTATTATTAATTTATCGTACTTACTATGGTTTACTGAGTTAAAAAATACCATGCATATTAAAAGCACAGAAGGAAGCATTTAGTTGATAAAAAGTTCATGCTTGTAATAGATATCTGAATATAAAAAGGTAGTTGGATATATCACACCACGCTGGATAGCGGTGTAATATTATCCATAAACACGTTCGAACATGAAAGACTTAGTAGGTACATGTTAGGTAATGATATTTATTAGATATTTCTATTTTAATAAACCTTATAAAATCAAACATACCTATATTTACATATCTGTCGATGATTATTCAGTTTTTAATTAAATTCTTTATTACGTATTTTTTGAAACTGCTGTTTTAACAAAATGAATGTTTAATTATTGTCTTTGAACTTTCATCTAACTAAACTAAATAATAAAACCAAAAAACTTTCATATATTACTTTTATTAAGTAGTTAACCTACTAGCTTATTTAATATTTACAACTTAATTATAATGAATAATACAAGTAAATCATGTTAATATTATCTTATACCTAAGTTATTATTTAAAAGTATTAAAAATAAACAAAACTTAATAAAAAATAATCTAAAACGCGTAGAAACTATATCCGCATAGCTTTTTTGAAATATTATGGACTAGGGTCTCGGTTTGGTCCATAATATCGTCAACCGACTCCTTCACCGTGTACTGCGCGCTGACGAGGGTGTGTCCTTCCTCTGCATCGCTTTCGCTGTTCAACGTCTCAGTGTCAATAATTTGAATTTTTATTACACGACGGCCTTTCCCCACTTCCCTGTTGATAACGTATGAAGAGGCTCTTGTACTGAACTCTCTTTTTAGACATTGCTGCTTTCTTTCACGTCTTTTGAATGTTCTTTTCGCCTTGGAGCGTGGAGATTGTTTTTGCTCCTTATGCACATCGCTGCACTGTTCGCAATGATCTTGTGCACAAGTAAGATCTGCCTCGTCCAAGTTAAAGTATGGTGTCAACACAATTGAAGATTCCATTTTCTGTAGACAAGGTAAATATAGTTAGTTATGGAAAGTATAGTTTAGGTACTTACCTAAATAAAATATAAAAACAATACAAAACTCAAAAAATTCTTACCGATAGCAAATTTTCTGCGGGACAAGACAGTAATCTTGCGTGTTCTCTCCACGACGAGTGAATAAAAAATGATAATTACATTTCTATTGTCATGTGTAAAACTATCAAGTTAGCATTTTTTCCAGTATGATAAAACATGTTCCAGCTTGTTTGAAGAACTTAGTAGGAAAAGGGTTATCGGATACCTTAACGATTGAATTACGAGATGATAAAAATAAAAATAGAAATGAGGCATATATAAACTTTATTTTTATTTATTACTCTCCTTTAATCTACTTAAATAGGTAACTTATAATTATACCTTTACACAAAAACAGTCGTTACATAATTGTACACTGTGGCTTAAAAATAAGTAAATCTATTATTACTACATTAAAATTAGATACTTAGGTATCTTGTCTACGAGTTTACATACATGAAATAATATGCACTGCGTATAGATAAATCGAACAATAATTAAACAATCTAAATACTTTAGTAAGTATACAAAAATTAATATTTCTAAAACATGCCATCCCGGTGCCCCCATGATAATGTGTTTATATTATTTTTTAAAATCACGCGCTTATCATCATTCCCTGAAATGGCTATTTTACTTTGCTCTTGCGTAAAAATTTCGTGTTTTAAGGATTTAAAAATCACATTTTTCTTTCGAATTATTTCATTCTTTGTCAAAACTTTATGATAGTCTTTTAAGTGAACATTTTTGATAACTTGTTTCTGTATACCTTTTGCTTTTTTCAATTCTTCTTGTTCCGTTTTAATACAATATAATTTAGATCTTAAACCGACAAATTCCGAAATTACTTTTCCACTGAATTCGTCTTTAAAAAGTCCAGGCACTTTTTTGTTTAAAAGGGGTATTCCATAACAGTTGTTTTCAGAATAGTTACTTGTGTCAAAATAACACAGCAAATGTGTCTTTAAGTCTTTATAAAAGTCTAGTGTTTCGATCGAATAAAGAAAACTGTCAGTGTCTGTATAACAAAGTCTGATTTTATCTCCATAAAAAGGTTTCATCACGGAATAGTGAAAATCGTACATATGACTTTTGGATATTTCAAGTACAGAAAACCCTATATAAATAGGTTTGTCAAGAGTAATAGTTTCAGGTTTCATTTGAACAGCTACAAAATTTTCCGAGAAGATTGAAGCACTATGAAAATTCGGTCTAGCAATTAATTGTTCAGCTGTTATATTCTTCCGTGTTTTGTTTCTATCATCGTTCCACTGATTAACTAATTTTACATCGGTTCTCTTTTCAGTATCCTCTAACGTTTTGCCAAAAATCGAGTTATTTAAAAGTTTGAAAAAATCTTGTTCGAATTTAGATTTTGCTTTTTTTCTTAATTCAGTGTTCATGTCTATATATTGTTTTAAGTAAGGACTCTGTTTAAATTTAATAACTCTATGTATCTTTTTTAATATTAACCCGTTTTTCATACAAGTTTGAAGATGTGCAAAATGTATGACATACTCATATTTGTCATATAAATTTGGAATCAGTTTTGAAGTTTTGGAACCGGGAGGAGCAAATTTTTGAGCACAGAATGGAAAGTCATTATGAATATCATGTAAATGATCAGGGTACATGAGATCGACTTCTAGTATATATCCAAATTCACCATCAGTTGGTGTGTTACAAAAATCGATATTATCAATTTCAGCTCGTCTTAATAATATAAAATCAGAATGAGGTAATGGAGCAGAAAGAGCAAAACCATATAAATTATTGTTATCGATTAGAACCAAATAATTGGGTTTCTTTGAAGGATTATAGTTTGATAAGTATTTATTATTAGCTTGAGAGTACCTGGTAGAACACAAACATATTCCACCGCGAATTCCTTTCTGTATCATTCTTAATATTTCTAAATTACTTATTAATTCCAGTTTTACTTCAGTTTTTAATAACATTGCATCAAAACTTAAACTAGGAGCTGTTAAATAAAAAGCTGGATCCAACTTGTAGTTAAGTTTACAGGTTTGACGAAAATTTTCAAATACGTCAGCAAGTAATATGACATCTGATTTAAGATATAAGTCAGTGTATTCGCCTAGATTTTGTATATCAAAATATTTCCAAACGTTGTTCGCATGTTCATAATCCAGTATCGAAATATCTGATTTGGTGAGTGAACTAAAGAAACAAGACCGAGGAGGTAGCTTATCTTCTTCATAAATATGAAAATTAGTCATATACTCATATGGATACACACCCTTTCGTTTCAGTAAGTTGAATTGTTCAGTAGAAGGAAAATTCTCTTTTAGATGTTTAAAGTCGGTGATGTTCAGGTTATCTACGAGCTTCTCTAAACTCGTACCTAGAAATTTAAATGAATCAACGAACCGAACTGGAATACACTCATTTTTATTAACTTGAAAAAATTTTGTGAATGATATATAATTTTCTTTATTTTTTGCTATAACTTTTATGTTACCCGACATTTCACCTAAATTTCGAATAAAAAGATGACTATCGTAACCTGCTAAATTATGAAAAAATACTGGGACAAATTTAGGTAGGCGGTACCTAAGATTGCAATATGAATGTGCTGCACCACGATAGCGCCCAGTAAGATGACAGTGATCTCTTACCTTGTCGTCAAATAACAATCTATCGCAAAGATAACAAAAATCAGCTTGTGTGAAATTATTTTCATCATCATCTGTTAATGACATACTCATAGGTGTATTTAATATTTTGTGTATGTTAGTAACGTCCGACTGAAGATGTTGTATGAATTTTTCTACACTGTCAGGTCCCCGATGGGATACATATTTATTAAGCGAACTATCATACGAACAAACTATGTAGTATGCAAACGCGGCTGGGACATGTTGTTGTAGTGTAGTAGTTGAACTACTACCACCTGTCCCGGAATCACTTGCGGTTGGTTTTAATATTGACTCGAAATCGGCATAAATAACAAACGGCATATCGTGCATTCTTTCATAATGTTGAAACTGTATCAATGTCCCCTCTTTAGGTAAGATAGTTGCTACACCACTGCAAACGTGAGATTTTAGTTTGGCATCATTATCAAAGAAAATCATACAATCTTCACAAAAATATATTTTACCATGATGTTTAGTCAGTTGTTGGCGAAGTAATTTTGGTAAGTTTTTTATTAGACAATAATGAGTTTGTTTACCACTCTCAATTAAAAGTAAATTCACATGATGTTTTTTTCGACACATACTTCTGTACAAAGGCCCAACAACGTTTGACTTGTTTTTCAGTCCATAGATGTTAACACTTATATGTGGATTGTTTTTTTCAAAGACTTTAATATCTGAGAAACCTACAGGAAAACTCATATTTTGTGTGTTAAGAATACCTTCAAAATGTGGATATGCTGATGTTCTGTGTGCATTACTTTTTGCGGGAAATAATGATGCCATTATGCACCACAAGAAACAAAAGTTATCAGCATTCTGAATATTAATGCAAGCGCGTTTGCTCTTTATTATCTTTGGCAACTCTATGTAACTTGAAGCTCTAAGAGGGTTATACTTATTTATATTTATTTCAAGATATAAGTTCCTTATGAATGCCCAACCACTATCTTTTTCTTCAAATGAATCAATTTTACGACTAATAGTTTCGACAACTTTTGAGAACATATCTCCAAAGTTATAATTTTGATGCAATGTATTATTTTCAGTTGCAAAAGACTTAACTGATGATGAATCATTTTTTGGCAAACAAAACTCAGCAAATAATTCAAAATTAACTTTAAGACTGGTATGAGCCTGCATGCGGGCGGTGAGTAAGGCGCGAACCCGCTTGCGCAAGCGCAGCAGGAACTCGGCGGGCGGGAGCGCGCGCTGCTCCTCGCCCGCAGCGCCGTCGCGGGCGCAGCCGACCCCGCAGTATACCCGGTACGACGCTATGCGATTGCGAAAGGCACTACTTACTTTCTCTATACCATCACTCTCATTTATCGAGGTATTATTTTTATGTAAAATACTTTTTAAGTGAGCTGAGAGAGCTTTGCTTTTAATTGATATATCGCAAACTGAACAAAATACAGTTTTTGTCATGATTGAAAAAACTGATAGGGAGTGCAAAATCTAAAGTATTTAGGTGTAAAAAACCGATAGTCAGTGCAATTTCATAAGTAAATAAAAATGTTAGAATTTAAGATTCGGAATATAATTATATTTTTATATTTCTTAAAATCAATACATTATATAATTATATTACTTTTTCTTTTTTTCTGCAAAAAAAGTACCTTCTTCAGGAAATTTGCGTTTCGCAATATTAATAAATTTTCTGAGTGTTTCAAATTCCGGCGACTCTTGGTCTCCTTGAAGACGAAGCCAAAACAGCGCCTGCTCACATCGGTCCAACCCGTCGAGCCCGCGAACGTCGTTAACGTTGTATAGGCGGAGCTCCGCCAACAAAGCTCCGTCCAAAATAGTTGTTTTGCGCAACTTGCCGCCAGGAACTTTGCGTGTTAGCACGCTTTGCGGATGCTCTGGACTGCGACGACGCACGACGGTAGTATCGTCCTCGTCGTCCGAGCCGAATAACCATGCGCTGGTCTCCTCAGACTTCGAACAAGAAGGCACAGGGACTGCCTTAGTTGCGCGTTTAGTCGACTGTGGCTTGCTCTTCTTCTTCTTTGGAATGCTGAAAGGAAAAAAAATATGTTAACAAACATTCAATCACAATTAATAATTTACAGTAAAAGATCCACCTAAAAACGTAAACACTTTTAGCTACTAATGATAAAGTTTTAAAGTAAATATGATTTGATGATAAGTATGTATGTACCTTAGCTTTTCGTCGTCGTCAGAGTCCAGGAACGCTTCGCCTTCGTTCTTCTTTGATTTTCTTTTATACTCGTGTTCAGACCTAAAACAAACAAAATATGTATTAGTAAGGTAGCTATAAAAACTACTATGCTTAATTCAGCCTGTAGAATTTAGACTGTATTCTAAGACAGACTAAAAGTATAATAACATATGGATTAAAACAAAGTTTAAAGTTTCTTCGTCGGGTGTTTTTAATGCAAGTACTTAAAAAAAAAATCGGACAAAGTAAAAACACAAAAAACTTACGAACATTATTTCGTAGCAGCGGATCCTCGTTGTGAATAGGTACTTCTCAAACACACTGGATTAGGCAGGTAAGTTCTGCAAGTTATAGCTTGCAAATACTGAGCACAAATGATGTCCCAGTGGTAATTTCCGTAGGTTTTATAATAAAAAAAACCTTAATCAGCGAAAAACTGTGACTGTGTGTGTCTCTGTGTGTAAGTGTAAAATTAAGTGTGTGAAAGTAAAGAGAAATGCTAGCGTAGACTTATTTGTCTGTGGGAAAATGATAAACTGTAAATGTAAACTTACACCTTGTTAAAAATGATGATTCAAAAGAATATGTTACACTATGTACTTAAAACAATCAATTTGATTTAAATAAAGTTCCATTTCATACAGCGTACTCAGACTATGCGGTAGTGTTAGTTTTAAAGACTGCATGATGACTCCCACGCATCCTCTCTACATCAGTCCTGTATCAAGAAAGCGCAGTTTCAAGGACTGGCCGCGCAACATGAGTCAGAAACCTGAGGATCTGGTGGAGGCAGGATTTTTTTATACCGGACTGGGTGATAAAGTTATGTGTTTCTATTGTGGTGGTGGACTAAAGGATTGGAATCCTGAAGATGTGCCGTGGGAAGAGCACGCTAGATGGTTCCGTCAATGTGCTTACGTCCAACAAGTGAAGGGAAAAGATTACATTCAAGTAGTGATTAGTGAAGCATGTGCGCTTCCTGCATCTTACAACAAGCCCCCGCCATCACCGCAGTCTACATTGGAAAGCAAGATCAAACCTAAAGATGAGACGGAGGAGGAAACCCCTAAAAATACCAGTCTTTTGTGTAAAATATGTTATGATGAAGAGTGCAATATATGCTTCATGCCTTGTGGACATGTGGTGGCATGTGGAAAGTGTGCGCTTAGCATTATTAGATGTCCGCTGTGTAGAAGGATTTACCAGAATGCGGTACGGATATATTTTTCATAATGTATTCATTTATCAGTGTAATTTAATATTATTTGAATGTACGTATGTTAATAACTAAAACCAATAAAACCAGCACCAGCATTATCATTTCATGAGTTATCGTTTTAATTCCTTTTCCTCACATTCTAACACTGTGGTTTTCTTATTATATTTTCTACACAGAACGAATGCAACGAGCGCAGTGGAACGTAGCCATATCACAGCGTTCGTTGTAAATGGTGTATGCAATCCGGCTGTGTGTGTATAACTTCAAACTTGTACATTGATGTAAAGAAATGCTTATTTACACATTTCTGTGGGATGATAATAAAATGTAAATTCAAACTTATACTTAATGTAAATGAATCAGTAAAATTCGTATACAGCGTGCAGCACAAAAACAGTTTTACCGTTTTATAAAATCGAACAAATCCAAAACAAAAAACCGATTTTCATCAAACATAGCTACGAACCAATGTGATAGAAACCAACTATCAAGTACTTAATGAAAACCGTATTCAAATCAGTCAACGCGTTTAAGAGCTATGTTGATACAAGACATACATAGGTAAATATTTAAATTAGCCTTAATATCCTCTTTTTTACTTTAAGTCAAAAATAAAAATGTTAGGTATTTGCTCACTTATAAAAAGATACCACATTAAACAATAATTGAACCCACAATTCTCAACTCAGCAAGCAGGTAGAGTAATCACCCAGTCACTCGGCAAAGTTTCTCCACACCTATATATATATACCTGTCAGCAAAATATTATTATATCATTCTTGTCAGTACACGTTTCTGCAATGCAATACATGCAACTTAGTCAGATATGTTAAACTCCTGGCCCGCGGACTGAATGCGGCCCGCTATGGTTTTTATTCGGATCGTGAGTCTATAAAAAATACCATAAAATGTATTTAATTTAGTTATGTCCTGTTACTAGCACTGCTTTTTATAGACAAAGAACGTATAATTAATTAAGGTATCGCGTTTAAATTGGAATATACTTAAATATAAATAGCAGGTATGGTTATTGAGGTTATTATTTACAATTAAATACAATAGTTAAAACAATTACTTACCTCACAAAAACTTTTTCATTTCAATGATAAATGACTCTGTAAATAAATGCTTTTTTATTAGTTATACTTCATATAGTTTTTAATTTACAACATTACTTACATACTTATGTTAATATTCTTATATCTTTAATCTGTTTTTATTCACTTTAAAGCAAAACCTTACCGTAAGAATGAAAACATTACCCTCCGCTTTGGAACAGTTGGGTAAAAGGTATCACTGGATCCGTGGTAGCAACTTTGCTGATTGAGATAAAATGCATGTGTTAATACTAACAGTCATAGCTACAACACAGTGACACACCTTTATGCTGAGCTAACATTTTTATGCAGAGCGTAACGCGAGCGTGAGAACGCCTCAGTCAGTCTTGCTTTGAGTTTACAACTTGACGATGATGCGTCTAATTGCGATCGATTTATGTGAAAAAAGTGTTATTTGTATCGTTCGGGTGGAAAGACACAAGGTTTTCGTTTGATTTGGATCTAGAAACCCTCATCCAGTCAATTTTACACTTTGAAGAGGATCCAGTCCTTTATATGTACTTTCTTCCTCTCTTGAACCCTCAACCAGTCATTTGACGAGGATCCAGTTCTTGATTTCTAGAAACGTACATATATAGGAACCCACAGCCAATCACTGCTGTGAAGTTGAACGAGGAACCAGTTCTAATCCAATTAATCTGAAAAATCTTGAAATATGTGTTTAGTATACAGGACGATACAAATTTATATTTTTTTTACCGGATCGTGTCATATAGTTTCAATCATGTGTGTTTTAAACTGGATCATAGGACACGGAACAAAGAACATACTGGTAAGTGTTAAAATAAGTTGACACTGAATCGCGGACGAGTATTTTTTATCTTTGTATTGGATGTTCTAAAACACTTTTAAATACCGTTTACGAACGTAGTGCAGCGGAACGGAGTGAAAATAATAAGTTAACAGGGATTTGCGCACGAATATTTTTATTATCTTTGTATTGGGGGTTCTAAAACACTTTTAAATACCGTTTACGAACGTAGTGCAGCTGAACGTAGTTCAGCGAACGGAGTGAAGTATACGGTATTTAAAAGTGTTTTAGAATGCCCAATACACACCTACTCCCCATATTCCGTATCCGCGCCGAAAAGGACTTGGAACGAGTTTTTGGTGTGGCCTCTATATCAAAAACTATATAGCAACAGTAGGAACTTTGTCTCGTTTATGAAATGTGCTATTGTCACTTTCTCATTTTGTATAAATTTTGGAATCATTGTACTATCGTGGATTAAAAAACTAATTGATGTTTTTCTAACAGTAACGACATGTTATATTGAGTATTATGCTCTAATTACTTATCCTTTGTTTCAACTACCACTCGGCATATCCCATTATTACAGATGTACGAAAATAATTTTACTTGATAGTCGTAAGAGTTGCATGCGATTCATCTTATTTTTACTAGTGGAGAAGGTTGTATCTCACTTGAAGGATTTCCACTGTCGCCGTGAACTCAAAATAAAAATATTGACAGATGAATTAAAATCAATAATTATTTTCAACTACTATGTTAAATTTATCGATCAATAATGGCGCCACAAATCAATCATTTAAAGGTTAGTTTATTTAATGCACAATCGCTTAATACAGGTGGCGACAACCTTATTTTAGGCATGGAACAAAATAAACCAGATATTCTTGCTATCAATGAGTCTTGGATTCGAGAGGGTTGTGAAACCCTGGCCCCTTCAATCCCGGGTTATAGATTCCGTCTTAAACCAAGACCTAACCATATACACGGAGGTCGTGGTGGCGGACTTGCTTTTTACATTCGACAAGGGCTAAGAGTACGCTACTTAGATCATCCTAAATCTTCGGTAGAACAGTGGTGGCTAGGGATAAATATAAAAGGTATTAAGATAGTGATAGGTACCGCTTATCGTCCCCCATGGCAATCGGTAGATATATTCCTTGATGCGCTTACTGATTCGCTATCTTCATTCTCACGATTTGACAAAACAATTTTGCTAGGAGATTTTAACATAGATATGTTAAATGAGCAACATGAGAATTTTAATCTTCTTGACAATTTTCTTCGTTGTTTTGGTTTAAAGCAAGTCGTTTCTGATCCTACTCACTATACAAATCATAGCTCTACTCTAATAGACGTAGTCTGCACAGATTTGTGCGTCAAAGAAGTTTCTACGGCCAACATTACAGGTATAAACGGACACTGCTTAGTAACATCAACGTTCAAAATTCTTAAAGAAAAATTTAAACCTAAACACGTCATTTATAGACCAATCAAAAACATTGATATGACTTCATTCAATAATGACTTGGTGGAGCTAAATTGGAAAGCGATACAAAACGCTTCTACTGTTGATGACATGGTGAAACTCTTTAACGAATATATAAATAAACTTTTTGATAAACATGCCCCAATTAGACGTATATACATAAGAAAACAATCACACCCCTGGATCACCGATAAAATCAAACTTATGATGGGATTGAGAGATGAAGCGCTTAAGCGTTATCGTAAAACCAAGTTAGACAGTCATAAAAGTTACTATAAATCACTTAAGAATTTAGTTGAACAGAGCTTATTAAACGAAAAGCGGGCTTTCTTTAACCAGACTATAAATAATTTAGCTCATGATTCAAAAACACTGTGGAAAAATATTAAAAACAATATTTTGAATGACACTAAAAGGAAGGACCCTCTACCGGATTCATTAAATGATCCCGAAGTAATTAATTCTCATTTCCTAAATATATCGGGTGCCCAATCAGTTTCTTTATCTCAACTCACCTATTATGAATTTAATCGCAATGGTGACACGGTATTCTCTCTCAAGCCAGTCACTGAAAATGATGTAAGCAAGGCATTCCTATCAATAAAATCGAATGCGCAGGGTGAGGATGGAATAAGCGCAGATATGATACTCTTAACCTTACCACACTCTTTACCATTCATAACCTCTATTATAAATAAATCTATTGAAACATCTACATTTCCTCAACTTTGGAAACTCGCTATTGTAACTCCTTTACCTAAAGTTAACAATCCGGAAAGTTTAAAAGATCTTAGACCCATAAGTTTATTACCATGTTTATCCAAGGTTCTCGAAAGAGTAATATATAACCAGGTCTCATCATACATAGAAAATAACAGTATCCTACCCTCACTCCAGTCAGGATTTAGGAAGGGGGTCAGTACCACAACGGCACTTCTAGACGTTATTGATAATATTCTAAAGGCACAGGACTCTGGTATGAGTACAATATTAAGCCTGCTAGACTTTTCGCGTGCTTTTGACAGCATTAGTACTGATCTTCTTCTTGCAAAATTATCATTTTATGGATTTGATACACACGCTACTCGATGGTTTCACAGTTACCTTGATGGTCGCAGTCAAGTGGTCAAACTGCAAAGTAGTAGAAATGGTGAGTCTATCACTTCCAGACCCAAGCCGGTGAACCGTGGAGTACCACAGGGTTCAATACTAGGACCTCTTCTTTTTATCATTTATTCAGCTGATTTACAAAACCATATTGTTAACTGTGAATACCACATGTATGCCGATGACGTTCAATTATATATATCTGTGAACCCAAATGACACACACACATCAGTAGACAAGATGAACAGTGACCTCAACAGAATTCTCACATGGTCTACGTTGAATGGTTTGATGCTAAATCCAACAAAATCTAAGTTTATGGTACTGGGATCCAAGCAACAGATTGAAAAGACTTTACTACAAACACCAGTTATTGATGTGGCAGGTTCCAATCTAGAGCATGTAAATGAAGCCAGAAACCTAGGTGTTCTTATGGATGGTCGCCTTCGATTCGAAAAACATGTAGTAAGTTTAGCTGGTGCTTGTTTCTTTCGCCTTAAAGTACTGTACAAAATTAGACATCTTCTTAGCGAAGATATCAGACTTAAACTGTGTGAAACTTTAATTTTGTCCAAATTTAACTATGGAGACATTGTTATTGGCCCATGCCTGTTGGAAAAAACTAAAAAGATTATTCAAAGAGTTCAAAACGCATGTTTAAGATTCTGTTACAAAATCCCTCGTCGAAGTCATATAACTCCTTATATTAACAAAAATGTCCTCTTGAACATGGACTCTCGACGTAAATTGCATTTCGCATGTTTGCTGCATGACATTCTTAAATTTGGACGCCCAAAATATTTATTTGATAAGCTGAATTGGTCTAATTTTCATAAGAGTTACAATTCTAGGAGAGGAGAGTGTTTTATCATGGAAACGCCGTTCCATAAAACTAGAGCATTTGAGGGCAGTTTTCGCTACCAGGCCAGTAAATGCTGGAATAACTTGCCCCCGCCTTTGCGCAAACCCCTTTCCAAGTATATTGTCAAACGACAATTCAAATTATGGCTTTTACAGCAACAAGCATTGGTCAGGTAGCGATAACTTCTATTCCAAATTATGTTAAAGTTTGTATGTACAATTTTTTTTTTTTTAATATATATATATTTTTTTATGATTCCACTGTTTTGATTTTGCTTTATTTTCTACATTTATACATATGTGTTTTTGATTGTATAATTTTATATTTAATTGTATCGTGGCAAAAACTTTTAACTGTCTTTTATTACTATTTTTTTTTTTTATATTGTCTGCTCGTACCTCAATGGGTGATGGCAGAAAATCAGCGCTTAGCAGTGAAAACTGCTAGGCATATTGCTGAGCTATCTTCCCATTCAGGACCTATGCACAATTTACTTTGTTAAAATTTGTTTGTAATTATCATCTATGTGTAAGTTTGATATATTGTAACCCTCTGTATTTTGAAATGTATGTCCTGAATAAATAAATGAATCTGAATCTGAATCTGAATCTGAAAGCTGTAGTACTCAAATTTACGACGTTGAGGAATCTAGTTATTTTTTTTAAGTATTGTATTGAATCCGGTAGTTGACTGCTAGTCATTTGAGTTACTTTTTATCAAATGTCAAAAACGGCATTTTGTTCTAAAAATGTTTGAAATTTTGCACGATGACGTCATTGTTCAAAATAGTAGTTTGCATACTTATTAGGTAATTTTTATAAATTAAAAATTGAAAATGCAATGAAAATTAAAGTGAATAAGTTTTTCAATAATTTCAATTAAAGAGCTATTTAGTCAATAATATTTCGCAATTGAATTTTTATGCAGTCAACTCCCGGATTGTATCGAAATAGAGGATGATGTGGTAGAAACAAATAATTTTCAGCTGTATCGGTTTTCTTTTTATTACTCGGGCCCAAAACTTTTGGCGCTGCCTACGTATACACAATACCTACTTATTATTAAATAATTTGTATTATATATCTTATCTCATCACATTTAATATTATAAATGCGAAAGTATGGATGTTAAAAATGTGAAAGTTGGATGTTTGTTTGTTTATTTGTTTGTTCTACTTTCACGCTAAAACTACTGAATGGATTTTGATTATTTTTGACGACTTTAACTCGAAGGTTCCCGGAGGAATGGCTAAAACTGAAATTTTTACTTTGTCTCTAGATACCGCTCCATTTACGTTTTATTTCTCTCTGGAGCTAATTCTGAAGTTCGTGTAGACGAAGTCGCGGGTGGAAGCTAGTACTGTGTACGCCGCGCCGCAAGAAAAAATAAATGCACTTATTTAATTGGTGTGTATTAGGAATTTTCTCGTAATTGTATTTAAGAGTAACATTCGGGAACAAGTGAAGTAACTTAATTTTCATGAAATTCATGTGTTTAGCCCTTATTTCTTAAACCATAAGGTTCAAAGTACACTCTCACAGTGTGCTACAATATACTTTGTAATCCAAAATGATAATAAAATTAGATGGAAAAAAAGAGGGTTCGTTTAAGAGCCATAGGACAAATATTAGTTTATTTTTATTGGACTCTCAATGAGTTAATGGACACTTCAAGTAATTTGACAAAGTTGTTGGGAAAATATTAATTTTGTTTATTAAAGCAAGGAAGTGAAATCTAAAGTGGTATATAGGTTGCCTTCCCTCAAATATTGTTGAGGGGAGCGATGGCTGACTCTCGCGTTATACTTGTGATGGAGTGTTTTCCGTGGGGACTGTATACTATATTACTTTGTCTGGTGAATTATAATTAATTTTATATTTACACAAAATATTTTATCTCACTTCTCATCTCATCTCACTAATATTAAAAATGCGAAAGTATGGATATTTGTTTGTTTGTTTGCTCCGCTTTCACGCTGAAACTACTGAACGGATTTGGATGAAATTTGGTAGGTAGATAGATAAAGCACACTAACACATATGATTTTTAACCCGGAAAACTTAAGGGTTCCCGGAGGAATGCTTAAAAACTAGAAATTTCCACTTCGTCACTAGATGGCGCCACCTTAACATTTTCTTTCTCTCTGGACCCAATTCCAAAGTCCACGCAGACGAAGTCGCGGGCGGAATTTTGTATAGCCACCATCACGGGGGGCACGCTCATATGACCGGGTGGCCCAACCTGGACGGTCCTCTTGTATGCACTAATATCAATGCCCTTGCAGAAGAACTTCTGGTCAGTGCGCCACCGGAACGGAACGGAACGGAGATAGAGACGACCATTGCGGACCCACCGTACCCCTGGCCATACCCCTGGTGGTACGGTGGGTCTTTTAAAGTTAAACGATACCACTGACTAATAGTGATGTCAAACGTCTACAGTAAATGTAAATGAAAACTCAAGACTATTTCTTACTGCATTATCTATAGTTTATTTTTTTAAGTACGCAACTTTTCTAAGCCGTAACCTATTGTGATATCTTTAATTATAATTTGTAACTGTACGTTTGTAATGAAATCATCATTAATAATTTGATCCTTTCTTCTTTTTTTTTGGAACCATCTCCAGTGTATGAATAGCAAACGAAAGCGTAACCTGAGAAAACGCGGCAAATTCAAAAAATATGAATACCATCAGCTCTTTTACATCTTGACAGATGATTTTAGCAGCGTGAGAGTGGAGCACCGCCGCTCGTGACTGAAAAGTCCGATACTGGACTGGACAACAACTATCAATATTAAACGGTTGTACTAGTCGAGAAATTCCGAAAACTCATGAAAAAATATAGGTAGTTGTTTTTCTTGGAAAACAACTTGTTTCCCTCTTGTTTTTGTTTGAATTTACTGATCATGTAGCATAATTCGCACATTACTTTTAATCGTTTTGCCCATGATCAAACAAATAGTTCACTGAATTATTACACTTAACCAAGTCTTCGCCAAAAACAGTGACAGCCACTGACAACTTTTTTAGTGTTGCCATGTAAAAACTTTTTAGAAAATTTATGTTACGGTTTTTGTTTGTCAGACTCTACTTCTATTATTTATACAGAATGACAGGCGCTAAGTATAGCCAAATCGCAATATTCCATTCAAATTCTTAAAATAATGGTTAAAGCTATCACCATGGTAAAAATATATAACATACTTGAAACAATAAAAAACAAATTGTATTGAACAGAATCATTAAAATCACAGAAACTTTGATGAAAAAAAATATCCTGTAAACCCTGTATTTTGCATTAATTGCAAATTCTCTCGGAAACAAAATATTTGTTTATGTTGAAACCAACACACAAAAATCGGCCAATTTAATACCTTCAATTTGTATTGAACGGATTTTTTTTAAACTTATTTGAAAGCCAAGAAAAGTAATAAAAACATCGAAATCTCGAGAATTTTGCGTTCGGCCTTGACGTAACCGCTGCGACTGTACCCACACTGATTTTTTTTTTTTTTTTTTTATTTATTTGGGAATTCAAACAACCATGTACAAGACTTATAACAAAAATCGTAACAATATAAAATGTGTATACATACATGGTCCACAGCGAAATCCACGAATTGAAAACAAAAAGTGTAAATATACAGAGACAAAGTGTGACTTATAACTAGTACACAAATATGTGAATCACATGATGAATTATGATGATGCTATGGCATATTTTATAAAGGATAAAAGTAGGTAAGTAATAACACTTGAAAACATTAAACTTTGCTTGTGAGATGTTCTAAAACTAACCTTCTAAACCTAACTGGAGATAATACAAATGGATCAATATGTGAAAAGTGATCATTGTACACACTGACAATACGCCTGAGCGGAGATCGAACGCCAGCATTAGTCCTACAGCGAGATGTGAAGAAAAGTTTGTCATGTTTGACGGTACGAGGCTTACCAGAAGGAACTACATAGGATATATATCTTGTGAGCATTGGGCAATCAAATTTATTGTTACAGATCTTATATAAAGTAACTGTATTGGTCAATTTTCTTCTAGCGTCAAGTGATAATACCGAATAATGTTTGAGTAAATTAGAATAAGAAAGTTTTTTTCTGACACACTTATAATGCATTCTGCGAATAAATTTTCTTTGAACATTCTCAATACGATCAATATATTTATCATAAAATGGGTTCCATATTTGGGCAGCATATTCAAGATGTGGTCGAACTAAAGTATTAAAGAGATGAAGGTAAGTCGAGGGTCGCTTTAAATCTTGAGAGGATCGCATTACGAAACCGTACATTACGAAAATTATTACTAATAATTTTATCTATATGAGTGTCAAAATGAAGTTGTTGATCGAGGAGAACACCGAGGTCACGAACAATTTGGGAACTGGGTAGAGGGGAACCACCTAAATTATAATAATATGAAAAATTATTAATTTTCTTAGTAAAAGTTATTTTATAGCACTTGGACAAGCTTAAGTGTAGTTTATTGTTTTTGCAGTAAGTGTATAGCCTGTCTAAGTCTTCTTGAAACTTGTAACAGTCCAAGATGGACTGAATACTTGAATAAACCTTCAAATCATCCGCGTAAAGTAGAAAATTACAATGACTGAAACAAGTATTAATGTCGTTGATGAAGAGAATAAATAACAGTGGTCCCAAAATGGATCCCTGGGTTACCCCAGAGGAAACAAGGAAAGATTCGGATTCATAATTATTAACCACCACACGTTGAGTTCTTGACGTCACGTAGGATGAAAACCATCGAAGTAAGTTGCCTTTAATGCCGTTGAAGGCAATTTTATTTAAGAGAAGTTCATGATCAACCTTGTCAAAAGCCTTCTTGAAGTCGGTGTATATCGCGTCCACTTGTACACGCCCGTCCATGTTTTCAAAGAGATGTGTAGTAAAAATCAAAAGATTTGTAATAGTGGATCTGTTCTTCACAAAACCATGTTGAGCAGGAATAACAATGTTGTGGAGCAAAGGATATATGGCGTTGTGAACCAATCTCTCAAAGAGTTTTGACAAGGTTGATAAGATAGAAATTGGACGATAATTTTCCACATTACATTTAGAACCACTTTTGTGCACCGGTGTTATGTTTGCAAGTTTCCATACACTGGGAAACACTCCCTCAGAAATACATTTGTTGTATAATATACAAAGAGGATTACATATTCCATCTGCTGTTTGCTTTAGAAACGATGGCGAAATACCATCAGGGCCACACCCCTTAGTAGTATCAAGCATTCTGAGTTCGCGATGGACATCCGTTACCGAGAAGTTAATAGTGTGAATATGAATATCATGATTAGAATTATCAGCAGGTGAGGACCATGTGTTGATATCAAGTGTTGACGGCTCATAAACAGACTGGAAGAATTGGATTTGAACTTAAAATGATTGGCGTTACGGTCGATATTAAATTATCATGCATCAACCTGCTCAGATTGAGTGTACTTCCCGCCCAGATTCGTACAAAAAGACCAAAAAATTTACTGCGATTTTATTTATTAATTTATACTTTACTGTACACGGAAAAGAGACAAAGACAAACATTACTAAGTAGAAAACAAAAAAGGTACTGCTTCCCAGCCAACACATAAGCCAGATAACAGTGAAAATAAACCACAATAAGCAGTTTAAAGCTTTATTACATTTGTATTACAGCTGACGTTATAGCTTTATGCTGAATAAAAGAGTTTTTGAACTACATATAATAACAATGTAAGCTTAATAAGTTCTGTATTAAGTCTGCTATCTTTTTTCAAGCTGAATAGTAGTCATGAGTAGAACTGTTAAACAAACGTAATTCAAATACAAGCAACTGAAAGAGCTATTAGCAGCTTATAGTCGCCAGAATTGCGCTTTTGCAAAACTTATTCAGCTAGTCGGTATTGGCTGGGTTAATTCTATAAGAAATTTCAACAGCAGACCTTAGAAAGTGAAATTTTACTAAAGATGTAGAAAAAAAGTTGTTTACGTACTGCCAGCTTTATTAACGATGATGAATTATTTCAAAAACAAAATGAAACTGTATTTAAACAATTTCTTGTTTTATAATTTCGCACTCCAAAATTTGTCAGCTATTAATTCATACAGCTAATCATCTTTTCATACATACACTTTAGAAATGTTACCTTATTTCTACTCTGAAACAACTAAGAAGTGTAAAATCGTCGGGAACAGAACCCACGAACCTTCTGATACAGGTAATAAGAATTAATGAAATAATCAATAATTTATATCAATTCTTTATGATTTTTATATTTTCTATATCGTATGTTATATCTATATTTTGTAATTGTTTTGTGCATGCAATGACTATGTAAACTTTTATTAATGTACCCACATTCCTTTTTGCAATACCTTATAAAGAGGTATCACAGCTGAACCTTAACAACTGTTACCATCATAAATGTACCTGTGATTGCAATAAAGAAATATGAAATAAGAATACCAATTACCGCAGGATTTGTTTCCTTTTCTAACTTAAATTACGTATATCACAGCATTCTAATAAGATTTTTCTTATGTGAATAAAAATAAAAAAACAACATTTCAAATATGAATCCTCAGGCGTTTTACCTCTCAAGTACATCATTATTTATTGCTTCGAGTTAAAAGCTCACGGCATAGAGTCAGCCCTTAGGAAGGGGTACTCGAAAAAAAAAACAAATTCAAGTACCTTCAAGTGTCTTCTCTGCTTCAGTTTGCAAAGATGTGCCAGTTCCATGGGTATGTAATCTCCTTTCAGAATTAAATAGGCTACTATTTGGTAACAAAAGAGATATGACAATATTCTAACAAGATGAAAAACTCTGGCTGCTCAGACTAAAAAAGTCTTTATTTCATTCTGCCTCTTTAAAAAGCAAAATTGATTTGAATGAATGAAAACACTTTATTGCACAACAAAACAGGAAAATAAAAACATCAACATTAAAATAAAAAAAGTTATACAGGTAGGCGGTCTTATCGCTAAAGAGCGATCTCTTCCAGACTTGATTTGGTTATGGATTCCGAATTAAAATTCGAAGGCCAATGAGTTTTGTGAACTTATATAAATATTCAGACGAAAAACATCGAGAGGAAACATTTCACATTTGATTAATATTATAGACGTGTAAATACATACACCTAGAGCTGTTTGCCCTGGGTGGGGTCGAACCACGACTCTCGGACCAGTAGTCAGGAGCGCTAACAACTGAGCCAAAGAGTTAGTCAAGATGTTACTTTAATTATTAAAATAAAAACTGTCTCTCTATACCAATACCTTCTAAACTGGGCAACAGCTGATCAATACCACAGCCCATACGTATACAAAGTGATTTTTAGGGTTCCGTGGCCAAATGAAAAAAACGGAACCCTTATGGATTCGTCATGTCTGTCTGTCCGTCCGTATGTCACAGCCACTTTTTTCCGAAACTATAAGAACTATACTGTTGAAACTGGGTAAGTGTATTCTGTGAACCCCATTAAGATTTTCACACATGTTACTTGCTGCTACGGAACCCTTCATGGGCGAGTCCGACTCGCACTTGGCCGCTTTTTTTAGCATATGATTATGATCGATAAAAACACCAAACGGGTCCTTCATCTATTTTCTTTCACCCTGTATACAGGATGTTTAAAAAAAGTGTGTTTAAATTTTATGTTACAAGATTATAAACTTGATTGCACAGTTTGTATGGAGAAGCCGTTTTTTTTCGTTTCCTGAAAAAAATATCTTGTGGAAAGATGTTCAATCTCGTCTACTGAGCAAGTCCTTAAAGTTTTCGGAAACCTGTCCCTTACAGCCTGTATATATTTGATTCTGAGTAACCCCTTAAAATCTCAAACGCACTTTGTTAACATCCTGTATGTAAATCCAAAGAATCTGTAAGCAGATAGATACAGATGACCAAACTTTCTCAACTCATTACTTACCCTGGCGGGGAATCGAACCTGCTACCCCTCGGAAGCCGTGCATCACCACTGCACCTAGACAGTAATAAATAAATCTCTGACAGCCAAAATCAATATTCGAGAGACACGGGGAGGATGGGGTGGCGAATAGTTCCACTTGGTTCTTTGAAACTGAGATTATTTAAATAGTTTTTTTTTGTCCCGCTGCCTGGAACGCATCTATAACAGGCTGTGACTTCGGAAAAAAAACGGAACAAATTCTAGTACTAGTAAAAATCGATAGAACAAATTAAGATCTAGATGCCTGTAAAACTCAAAATCTCCTCAGACATTGTTCCCACTAGATAGAAGAAGTCTACTAGTTATGATCGAGGTTATATAAACTAATCTAGTGTTTATTTTCCATGTTGCAACCATTATTATTATAACTAAGCTTTGTCTACTGTTGATAGAGAATAGTAATTGTTTTTTTTTTGTTCTCTTTCCAAAGTAATTAAGAGTCAGCTTAGTTGTGAATAACACAACTTAATTTAGCTGATTATCATTCTTTATATGTAAATTAAATAAAAAACACAATAATTTTTATTTTATCGGCTATAACTACAACAAATTTAAAAACGCTTGGAACTTAAAGGTGCACTTGTCTACTTCCTAATTTTTCTTTTCATTTATACAAGTTTCTTTACAATTGCAACATTTTTGATTATATAAATATATTATTATATATTTTTTATTTTATTTTAAAGGATGGCAATATGATGATGGTCCACCTGACGGATAGGTATTTGTAACACCAGGGGTCCACACCATCCCAACAAGAATCATTTAAGTAAGATTTTCATCGGTTGGACCCAAATGGAAGAAACCGTGCCCGGGACGGGGCGCGTGTCATTTACCTGCCTTCATTAAGCCTACTTATGTACCTGTGTTTGCTCGGATTGTCGCCATTATTATTATCTGTATAGGTATAGGTATACTTTTTTACCTACCTGTTACTAACCTATTTGTTACTGAAAAACTGACTCAGTGTCAGCAAAATTCCGCGTTCATCACTTAGTAAGAATAATTATTCTAATAATTAACCCATATCGTCAACACTGCAGAGGCAAGGGTCACTTTCTATACTTCGGAAAGGTTAGGCCATACTCCACACACGGGGGCCTATCTATGTGTTTTGTGTCTTTGTTGCTAACATTGACTTTTAAAGCATGGTCCGCGCTACTCGACAACAGATGGCGTGCAGTTCTTGAAGGAATGAGCACAGGAATAACAACATGCACTGATAAGTTCGAGTATTTTTCTGCCATTTTTGGCGTGGTTCATCTGGATAATAATATGTCGACTCCAGTTTTTTTCTTAATAAGTGAATTAGTTTATTTACGCTCAGATTGAATGTGCGAAGTTCGGTCACCCAGCTAGTTATCATTTATAATCCGAAGATGACCACTGGTGAACATAGCTCCCTCCCTCCCAAATAGACTTCTCACTTACCAAGGTTTTGAGCCAAATATTCGTACATCCAGCAGCTTCCTTTAAGTCTGGTCCGAGGGTCTCATACAACTTCATATGAAAGCAACGAACATTGCTGTAACGAAAAATAAGTCGGACTGAAGGAAAATGAAAATGAAAATATTTTATTCGAAGTAGATAGCAGTGTACACTTTTCGAACCTCATTCTTTTATCTACCTAATACGAGGTTCCTGCCACTCGGAACTCGTATACCCGCCGTTTCGGGAAGTGTTAGCGGAGTGAGAAGAAACGGCGGGCCCTAAAGAAACATGAAGAAAGGACAAACTTTTCAGTGGATTCGTAGGATTTCAGTTCAGTGGATTCGTAGCAAATTGGCTGTGCTAGACGGACAGACAGATACACGAGTGATCCTATAAGGACTCCTTTTTCCTTTTGAGGTACGGAACCCTACAAATGATATCCACGCGGGCTGAGTTGTGGGATGCCGTGGGTAAAGTTAGTAAGTATTAAGATTCGATTCCAAAGGAAATCGCGAGTACCATAATTTTGATGAAAAGGATTAAGTCACATTGCAAAGGCAGTGACTTTTTTGGAGGTCATTTTAAAGTTTCAATTAATTATTTTTAATTATTACTATATTTATGTTCACAGTCCAGATGGCCGTTGGGGCAGTAAAGTTCTCGAGTGGCGACCGCGCACCGGAAGACGCAGTGTGGGCAGGCCTCCGGGTCGGTGGACCGACGACCTGCCCTAGTAGCATGGCGACATATCTCGCGCGCGACGCGAGTTTTAAAAGCATTTGTTCCGTTCTAACGCTAAGCTAATGAAAGAGACAGCTGAGCTGTTTTCTCGCGTTTGGCGCGACAAACAGCTTTGTCTACGCCTCATACTACCCGTGCTGGTGAAGGTTGCGGGAAGCCGCCAGGATTTGAACCCGAGACCTCTGGTTAGGAGGTCAGAGTCACTACCTACCCGCGGAGCCACCGACGCTTTTTTCCTGTACCTACTAACATACTTGATTCTTAGGAAAAAAAATATTTTTAACATTCTAATAAGTATTTATATAAAGCTTTTCGCCTTCTTAAAACCATCTTTATTTTCTCCTTGTTAGGGTAACAAGGTGTTTTTGTAGCAATAATGATTATAATATTCTCGTATATTATTCTTATAAGTAAAGTATTTGCGCCCTAAAAAATAAAATGTGTGTTTGGAAAGAAAATTGAAATCGATTTAATGGAAACTTTTTTGGAATTCATGTCGACATCGACGGTTTAAGAACATACTGGGATATAAATAAAAAAAACCCACTGTTTAAAATTTTGCATTCTGTGTCAGATTGGGATAAATCTTACGATGCAATACCTTGCAATCCAAAACGGATAACATAGAAACGGTCATAGTTACATAGGCAGTCCCAATTAACATTATCCTTAACGAGACAATTCGCGAAAGGGACATTTCGCGAATAGGACATTTCAAGAACGGGAAATTTCAGGAACGGGACATTCCGCGAATGAGACATTTCGAGAACGGGACATTTTGCGAAGGGGTAACGTTTTTAGGAGCGGGACATTTTGCGAGTGGGACTGTTTGCATTACTTGTCGGAATCGCTTGGTTTGGACAGTCAGGTTTTTACCTGAGCTTGTTGGATGCTAATTTCATTTGGCCTTTTTATAAATAAGAAAATGTCCAAAAGATATACAAGATTCCTATAAGATCATAAGTACATCTTATGACGTAAAGCAGTTTTGTCCATGGGCATATACTTATTTTTGACTATATTTTCTAGAAATGTACGCAATCCGAAATACGAATCAACAATTTCGGCTCGATAAAAAAATGCAAAGAAGGGTCTACCGTCACTTAAAACAGTTCCCAGGATAACAAAAAATAGTTTCGACGATATGATGGAAACTACGCCATTAGTTTGAATAGTTTCATTCAGAAAAAACATACAAAATAACCTAAAACGTAAATAATCTGCGTGGCGTATGTGGGTGAGACTTGCGCGTTTAGTACTGCGCAAATGAATGTGCAGTAGCTCTGTGTTACCTCGCCTTTACCAATTTTGTGGACATGTACGGTCTGTTCGGCGGCATGAGTCACGCAAGGTGAGAACAGAAACGGCCATTTTCTGGATTGGAATTCAAAAAATACGTTTGTAAGTAGGTACAAAGGAAAACGAGTTTTAAAACACACTCAGCGCCACCTATCGCCGCAGGATGCTTTGAATTAGATTTAGAGTAACAAAACTAATGATGTCAGGATGGAGTAACCGCCAATCAGGCTAAAAGAGCTGACACGGCTCGAACTCAGCTCAGGCTTTACCAGTTGAAATTAGCATAGTCCATCGGTTCCCAAACTTACCTAAACAATCAATTTATCACTTATTAGTTAACAGATACTTACTTAAGCTAGTTTAAGAAAAACTTAATAGATTTATCCGTGCACTAGTCACTCGTCGTACACGCATTACTCTAGATTACCTACTTATCTATGTATAACGCTTACTTAATATTAACAATAACAGTCGTCTAAAAATCTAACATTTCTTAAAAATCAACTATCTGAAAGAGTGGTAACAGTGCAGATATTAAGCTACAAAAGGATAAAAAAATCCCTCATTCATAAGTACTTAATATAGAACGGACACTCCCTGCCGCTCTCTGAAGGCGACCTCACCTCCCTGCTTGGGGGGAAGGGGCGGAGGGGGGTTTGTAAGATCTGATGACAGTCCATACAGTCGTCACTCAGTTGTTTTTCTCAGAAGATTTATGTGGAGTGACGGGAGTGTGCCCCAGCTATGGACCTAACCAAACTTCTTGGTGGCTTCCGATACGCCACCATCCGCACGAACATTAAGCGAGCATGCACCGCTTAGTCAATGGAAAAAGATAATAGATAATATTATAAAGTCATTAAAAAAACTGGCCTGAATGTAGCCAGTAGCCTATAATATGGAGAATGCCACAGATTATCATTTATCTTTGTCTCAAGTGGTTTCCGCCTGTGAGATACCCAAAAATTGTATGGTATGGGCTGAATTCAACATTTTTTATTAAATAAAAATATTGTACTATAGTTTTCGTAATTTTTTTATCATATGAATAAATAAATTTGAAGATATTTTGAATGTTCCTTCTTATCTACAATTGGGCTACACAGTTTGGGAACCTCAATAGTCGTAGCGGACTAAAAGTTGGAGTCAGTCTGCTTGGCTATTTTAACAAAGGATCTATTTCGGTGCCTATGTCAGGCCCTAGACTAGAGTTTCACTAAATTGTCTAACTTTGAATAAGTTGATTTTCTAACTTAAAGTTAGGCAGTTGTAAGTTCGAAAAGCTTATCTTCGTTCTAAGCTTTGGTGGGCTTCGTCCTATTTTGAACGGATTTAAAAAAGGGACTATGTTGTAATTTGAAATTTTGTATATTTTACAAAATAATATACGAGTATATTCGCCAATAATAACTGTGAATTGATTTTAAGGAATACTTTCAATTTTAGAAATAATGAATCTGACGTTGTATTGAAATATTGTAGATAAGTACTTTTTAGACAAATTAGCGAAAAAAAATTGCTAAATTGTATCGTAGTTTTCAACGTCAGTCGGAGGAAATGGGTCCTTGGGTCCTTCCCTTTCTCTAAAGATTCAAACAGAATACCAGCGCTGTGGATTTAAACCCACAGTATAATTATGCTGAGCTTGCACGTTTTTGGTATTACTTTTTTATTGTGTAATTTTTGCCTTGTAATTTGTTTGTAAGGACCTATGCCAAATAAAGATTTATTCTATTCTATTCTAAATATAATAGTGTAACACCCAACCCTAACTAAACCTAAATAGAAGTACCTAAATGAATCAGTACGTATTACTTTACGTATTCTTTAAATATATGGCCAATAATCGCTAGTAGACAGAACCCTAAGCTGAGATCGTCAATAAAGCAACCCTAATTCTTTTAGAATGATTTTAGACTATAGAAGCTACTGCAAGGATATTTCAAAACTATCTAATCCTAGAAGCCAAATGAGGATTCAAATAAACTAAATCTCTGCAGTATTGGGCCCCTCCCCAAAGGGAGAGGGAAAGTTGCCCCCTTAGCTTTCTATAATGTTTGACTAATTAAAAGTCTCGCATTATTTTCGTCGTATTAGTTCAGCCAAAACGTGCAAAGGTTATTTAAGCAGAGAAGTGTGCTCTGGACAAATGATTAAGTTAAATTTTGGCGCTCCCGCAACGTTCCATGCACTTCAACCCTCCTAAGTTGGATAGTGCTCTGTCCCCTTAATTTAGTTCATAATCTTTAAAAACTTTATCTGGGATAACTCTTCGAGTTCGTAGTTTACACTGCTGTACTCTTAGAAATGTTGAAAGAAGCGAGCATGCTTTATTCTCTATGGAGTATTCAAACTATCTGTACTTTACTACGTAAACTCAAATCTCTAGACAACTTTGTAGCCTTTCTAGGCGAATCTCGAAGATAGCTGAAGTACTCTGTATGACGATTTTGTAGAACTTTCACCGTAGTTTGTTGCTAACTAAATTCAACCAAGACTCTGGCCATTACTGTTGTCATAGCGTAATAAATTAAGGTTTCGCAACAACACTAAAGAACCCTAGTATAACGCTTAGGTTTGGAATGAATCTAGCGACGTCATCGAACAAACATGAAGATATTTAATAGTAAAACTGCAGTTATGAGAACCCAGAGGTTGCTTGCTGTACCTATCTGAGTAGGTTGATCTCTCATTGTTACTGTACAAAGTAGTTTCAGCTCTCGACGATATATAAGTTCCATAGAACTAATTAGGTAGAATAAAATATAGTTGCCACACATACTGCGTATAGAGGGGTTTGTATCCAAATAAGCAAAGATGTTTCCATTTTGAAGTCAAAGCAATAAAATGGGGATAAATAAAAGCACCCAAGCTTCCATAACAAGGAAATATTAGTAAAAGGCCAAAAAGGAGGACACCCCAGAACCCAGACCAATTAATACCTTCCAAAAGAAGTAAATTCCTTCTCTCTGATACGAAATTTACTCCTTCAAGTCACCCTTTTGAAGAAGATATCATACTCAAATAGTCCTAACTCTGCAGTCCACTTACTTCAACCTCGGACTTCAAAACAATATATGTGCCTTTCCCACTTAACTTTCCTTAATAACCTAAGTTCAAGAAACTGCTCTCTACGCTTCTGAAATCTTTCCGTTCTAACCTTACCTACCTATTACCTTCCTATCAAAACTATTACAAATCTATTTCTTTTAACATGTCCACGAACCCCCTCGAAAGCAAACAAAACTCTACCTTCAAAGACAAATTGATGATCAACTCTTCCGCTCTCATACTAAATAATGAAAACCCAGCAATCCTTCTCTTCGATACTTGACCGCAGGTCCAAAACATAGTGGAAACTCTATTTATTCTCGTTACTTGCTAGCAAACTCAAATCAAATTTAAACTCCAACTTTTCTCTGCGATACTCAGCTGAAGCTAGTGTTTTCTCAAAATTATAAATTTAAAGAAAGAGAAACGAAAGAAGAAAGATCAAAACCAAAGCCTTTCTCTTCGATACTCAGCAATGATTAAAGTCCACAGGTAGAGTTATTATTAGGTGAGTGGAAGGTGTGTGAGTACCTAACCAGAAATGAGGCCCTATCACATCTCCGAATCCCTACTCATTCAGTTCATACAGTGTTTTCTACCCATACATAAGAAGAAAGAAAGAAAGAAAGGTAGAGGTAGAAAGCCGAACATAGTGCTTCACTATACTCTCTGAATGATGAGTACCTAGTCCCGCACATGATGGAGAAAGGTTGGGAAGTGCATCTGAAAGCGATGCTTGTAGAAATGCAGCAGCAAGTGCAGCTCCACACTTTTCGCTGACGGAATCTGTTACGTTGGTTGTCTCATTGTATCCTCCTAAGTGACATAATTATGCATTGCAGTGCCTTTTATATTTTTATATTGTTATATCTATTTTTATATTCTCCTACAAACAACGTTGTCTCTTTTTAGATCTTTTAATATACACACAATGTTTATTTTCATATTTTTATTAAATTATCTATACACTTTGTAAATGCGTCTCGTGGCGTGACAATGGGGTTAGCTGAAAATCAGTGGTTTGCCCTCCTGGGTAATATGTACACTGAGCTATAACCACAAATTTGGAAATTCTGCAGCACACACAACAACTCCCTCTGTTATTACGTTACGATAGGAATTTATGTACAGTTTTTTTTTCTTGTAAATTATGTTTTATGTGTATGTGATCAGTCCAGTTTTGTAAACTTTACATATTTTAATTGTCTTGTATTACTTCATTGTTTCACTTTTGTTTTGTATGTGTGTGTGCTTGTCTTTTTTCCAAATAAATTATTTCTATTCTATTCTATTCTAAGTGCGAGAAGAAGAAGGAGTCCTGAATCCAAATAGTAAATCGTCAGTGTTTGGTGCGAAAAGATCCCGCATGTCCAACGCGTGGTCCCCTCCACTGAGGATTTCTAACATTGTCCAGTCAGACTGTTCAGACCCCCATTCCATGGCAAACAAGTTACTCAAAAGTGAAACAAAAGGGAAACATGGAAGGTTGTCTGGTGAACCTCGTCTGAAGGTTTCACTGTTGGCCACATACGATTTGCACATCCAATCCGCTCGGTTGGCACCGTTAGGTGATCGCAAAGGAATAGCAAGCAGCCCCTAATCCGCGCCTAGCCTAGCTATACTATCAGACTGAGATAAACTATTCCTATGCAAAACACTTTTAAATTTACCCCGCAACCCCATTCTGATTAAAAATCAACATACAAGAAGAAACCTCTAGCATGCCAATTTATAACCCGAAATAGATCTCCCTAGCTAAATTGCGCGGGGCCCCCGAAGATGATGGTCAATTCTGATGAAATTACTTCTGGACGGGACATCCGTCTTGGCTGGCGTCATAGAAGAACTAACCTCCCCGACCGCAACCCATTCAAATTTTGAAATTTTCCTAGAAACCTTCATTTGTATTTAAGGCGATGACTAAACTTCTCAAAACCCAAATCCCATACAAAATGTTCAAAACAAAACTCAAAAAATAAGACTTTTCATCACACTTTCGTAAACTACTCTTGGAGTGCTTCATTTTGATAAAAACAAAACCCTTATTTTTTGAACTATTTTTACCCAACTTTTCCCCATGATTTTCTTAATTTACAAATTCTATCGAATTACATATTAAAATGTTGATAAAATGTTGCGCTATCAAACGCTGTTAAATATTTCAGTCTTTAAACATCCAAATATAACAATATTTTAAAGATATCAGACCATCTAGTTTCATTATTGAACCGCATTGAATTCAATTTCAATACGTAAACAATCTTATACATCTTCGCCTTAAATAATTTTGAAGTTTCGATGATATCGTTTTAAATCAGTTAATTTTAAATAAAGAAGCCCTTAAATTGACTTCCATAAACGAATAATACCCATAGAAGATTTTTATTCGGAAATTTATTAACAAGAAGTCTAAATGTAAAGCCTTTTATCACTAAACCTCCAAAATTTCAAGCAAAAGGTAAAAGTTTTATTAATAATTGCATTTGTGAATATGTAAGTTTGTTCCGTTACAATAGTGATCTGGTAAAGTTTGCAGTTAGCCGCTAGGTGTAGATGTTGCTAATGTGCTAAGTGGAATTTGTGGGAAAGTTTGTGTCTAACAGTGGACTTCTTTTCAACCGACTTCAAAAAAGGAGGAGGTTCTCAATTCGTTGGAATCTTATTTTTTATGTATATTCCCCGATTACTCGAAGACGCCACTGATTGAAGTCGGTTGTTTAAAACTTGTTCATCGTTGTCAATTACCCATATCTGACCATGAGATACCGATGTATTCTTCTTCATCATCTTATTTGACGACAAATATGATAATAAAGCTAAATTATTGAAGTAGTGATTACCAGTAAATACGATACGCTGTAGAGAGTCCTTCCACAATACCAAAAGAAAACACTGAGGTATTCAAAGGCTTCCTAAGCGAACTGCAGACTTGAATCGGACGAGAGATAGACAGAGCATAAAAGATTTTTGACTTTCAATACAAAGTTAAGCTACTTAGCTCATCGATTTTTATGAAGGGTCCATTTTTTTGCTCCGATTGAATTGGTTAGAGAAAGTTGTTCAGTTTCACGAGTAGAAGAAGCCCTGGCATATATTTTAAGATCACCTTCATACTGTTTGTATGACAAAACGATCGTCTGATTTAAAGTCTGCAGTACGCTTAGAACCTTACGCACAGTATGAGGATATTATACAGTACTAGCTTCCGCCCGCGACTTCGTCCGCGTGGACTTCAGAATTGTGTCCAGAAAGAAAGAAAATGTTAAGATAGCGCCATCTAGTGACGAAGTCGACATTTTGGGTTTTAAAGCATTCCTACGTTTTCCGGGATAAAAATCCTATGTGTTAGCCGAGTGCTTTATCTATCTACGTACCAATCCGTTCAGTAGTTTCGGCGTGAAAGCAAAACAAACAAACAAACAAACTGACAAACAAACAAACATCCATAGTTTCGCATTTATAATATTAGTGAGAAAGTCGAAATTTTGAATTTTAAAGCATTCCTACGTTTTCCGGGATAAAAATCCTATGTGTTAGCCGAGTGCTTTATCTATCTACGTACCAAATTTCATCCAAATCCGTCCAGTAGTTTCGGCGTGAAAGCGAAACAAACAAACATACAAACAAACAAACTGACAAACAAACAAACATCCATAGTTTCGCATTTATAATATTAGTAACATAAGATGAGATTAGATGAGATGGACATCTCCCTGCCGCTCTCTGAAGGCTACCTCACCCCCTGTGTGACTTCTAAGTAACCAGTTGTCAACAGATTGGCAAACCAGAGATAACTTTATTTTCATAAGGAGAGAGGTAATGGCTTCTACGGCTATACAGCTTTGTCTCGTGTATACAGTATTCACTTCATTAAAAATTTCTATTGTAAAAGTCTGTCGTTTATGTTCATATCTGTCGTTAAAGGTTCTACTGTTTTTGGAAATATCAATTTCTAAAAACCTCAATATAACAAAAATAAGTGTAACCTACGACAAGGCGGTATGACCAAGAAGCCTTAGCCTAAGCAGCCCTACTTAGATACTCAATCACACATTAACACGTGTACAACTGTACAGACACGAAGAAAAGTCAAATTTCCATATAGTAGTAATAACGCGATATTTGTATGAAGTGTCCGGGGTGTGGATAGGGTTGCTAGGTGTAGTGCAAAAAAACCGGACAAGTTTTTTTTATTTTTATTAATTTAACAAAATTACCAAATTGCAATAAAACTTAAAATCTTTTGTCCGGTTTACCAAGGTTTTCTTGACCGGACAGTTATAAGGAAAACCGGACTGTCCAGTTGGAAACCGGACTTCTGGCAACCGTAGGTGTGGACCTACGGAATGGTTTTAGATTTACAAATGTATCATCCTAAGCATGCGTACCTGGTAAGTACTTAGTTGAGTGTGCTCGTACAGTACACGGAAAATTCCAAAAATCCTTTAGACACTCTACAAAGAGGGGCCCGTTGCCATGACAACGGTATCTCAGTTTTCTTCCTGAGTGATCGTCGAATATGGACGGTGACCTCGTCTGAACTCCTGATTACACCTGAGCGCGGTACCTTTGGTTCTCGAAGCTTTACGTTCGAAAAGGTGAGCAAATAGAACGAGTGCAAAATCATTTGTTAGGTAATCATAAATAATAATAATGTATTTTTTAACTTATTTTATTACACAAAACATAAAATACAGAGCATATTATGAACTTAATATAAAACAATTTCCAATTTGAGACTACAATACTTCTTTGTATCTTCTTTAGACATATCTCGAAATTATTCTTTTAGTTTTAATTTAACAAAAAAAAAACGTAATTATGTATCAACTATGATTTTGAGATATTTTTTTAAGAAGTCGTAACAAATCTGATTAGAGATAAATCTAATTAGAATTATAACTTTGTGTATTTATCTTGGCGGAATCTAATAAGTAAATATCTATAAGTAAATAAAGATTAAAACCAGGCTCCTACTTTTTATAATCAGTAATAAATTACAATATTTTATTATTGTATTATCTAAGTTATCTGATGACAAACCGGGCCTTTTACTGATTTTTATTTATTTATTCTATACATTCAAAAAGCAAATTAAACTTTAGACATTGTTGGCGCTGTAAAAACTATGCGAATGCAGAACTACTCTTCATTCGAGTTCGAGAACCTATGGTAACTCCTTTGCCTATTAAACCGTTTATACCCATTTCAAATGCTTGACGTGTACCTAATTAGGGTCGAGACGAGGATTTCACGAATTTTCCTCCAAAAATAAGGGGCAAAGTCTTGAAATGGCATTGTTTACTTTAATTCCATTTTGATCCTCCCGTCCCAAACGGAAATTGGGCAGTTGTCCGCTAATCAAATGAGATAGGTGTAAACATAACTATGTATAAGAAAACTGTGCTTTTTTATGTGATAGGTGGCAAACGAGCAAACGGATCACCTGATGGTAAGCGATTACCGCCGCCCATAGACACCCGCAACACCAGAGGAGTCAAAAGTGCGTTGAAATGTGATGGGGGGATGGGGAAATTAGGGGGGGCAGGTTGGGCCTCCGGTACCGTCACTCACTCGGCGAAACACAACGCAAGCGTCCTTCACGCCGGTTTTTTTGTGAGGCCGTGGTATCACTCCAGTCGAGCCGGCCCATTCGTGCCGAAGCATGGCTCTCCCACGATTAAACAAAATTTACATTCTCAACTTCTTTGAGATATAAGTATTTTACTTGAGTACAACACTGCCCTAATAAGAGAGAAGGCCGCAAAGTATACGGAAACTCCATATACCTACTTTGCGACCCTTTTTAGGGTTCCGTAGCCAAATGGCAAAAAACGGAACCCTTATGGATTCGTCATGTCTGTCTGTCTGTCTGTCTGTCCGTATGTCACAGCCACTTTTTTTCCGAAACTATAAGAACTATACTGTTGAAACTTGGTAAGTAGATGTATGGATGCTAGGTCGGCGGCCTCCGCGTGTGCGAGCGGGCTGTGATTGGGAGAGAGTTTAATTGCCTTTTAGGGGGAATTTAGCTCTCTCCCAGGCACAGACCGCTCGCCTGGTGCATCCGGGCAACAATGGCTAGTGAAGTCCTTTATAAGTCATCACTAGCTATTGGCGAACGGCCGACACCCCTGGGGCTACGGTGGGAGGACGTGCTTAGGGCCCCGCGAGGGGCCGGCACTCGGGCCTGCGCATTCACGCGGGCCTGGGTGTCGGCTCCTCGAGGCAGCAGGGGGAGGATCGGGACGGGGGGCGCTCGTCGGGGGGGGATGGCCCTGTATGGTGGCTGTGTGCTCCTGGTCATGTGGACTTGGGAGAAGCCCTGCCTCCTAGGTGGCGGAGTTGACACCAGGACGCGTGACGGGGAATGCACAGCACGCCATGCAGGCTCACTCGCTCTGGGGGGCGGGCCCCGGCCCGGTCTCAAATGCTGTCGCGAACGACTGGGGGCGAAGGAGTAGCGGTACTTCGCCCCTCAATAACCGCTGCTACCCTCGGTCGGGTACGCCGGGGGTGCTATTTCTCGGTACCCCCCTTTCAAAATATCAAAATGGAAAACCCTTCTGCAACAGATAAATTGCGCCCTAATAAAAACCAAACAAAACAAGGACGGACATCCCGAGGTGCCTAAAAACACTGAAGGAATACCTCCTACAGAAGAAATGAAGAACCTCACGGTAAGAGAGGAAGAAGACTTGCTAAAGTCTCCCACCACCGAACAGCTTAGTTCGGGGGCGGGAAACTCTTTCAAGTACAAGAACAATGCTGAGCGCAAAAAGGCGAGGCGGGAAAGAAGAAAGCTTGCGAAGGCCCAAGTACGGGAAAGCGCGGCTAAAAGTAACCCGGAGGATTCTGAGGCGAGAGCACCTGGGAAGCTTAAACGCCAGGAGACGGACCCCGAAGAAGCCTCGGAGCGGCCTCCGGCAAAGCGTCAGAACCGCGGGCGAGGCGACGACGGAGCGCGCAGCTCTGCGAAGCGGAGCTGTGAGCTCGCCGTAGCCTTCGGTCGTGGGGACGGGGCCTTGGTGGATGCGGCTCTGGGCTCAGTCATCAGGGACAGGATCCTGGCCAACATGGAGAGAGCTATCGAACGAGACGAGGACGACAAGAGGCTAGCCTTTGCAACCTCTGGGCTGGTGTCCGAGGGATTCTTCCTGGTGACACCAGAGACAGAGGAGGCAAGGGACTGGCTACTCTCATGCGACCTTGGCGAGTTTGAAGGCGTCCCCATCGTGGCAAGGAGACTGGACAGGGCACGGGTTATGCTGTGGCTCCCGGGACAGCTGGATAAGATGCCGAAGGACATAATTAGATGGCTTCAATGCCAGAACAAGGGCCGCGTAGAACTTAGACCAAACGAGTGGACTCTCATTACCAAGGAAGCGCTTCCTACGGGAGTGCGCCTTGTGATGGGAGTTCCCTCGGAGGCAGGGGAAGTCTGGGGTGCAACCCAAATGTTGCACTTCCAACTAACAAAGGTTACTGCTAGATTATTAGGCGGAGCCCCTAAGGCACAAGCCAATAAAGAAGGCGCGGACACACAGGGGCAGTCGGGTGCTGGCGTTTGTCCTAACTGCGGTTGCGCGGGAGGAGCCTCGAAGGGGGCTCAGCCGGCTCGGGCGCAGGGGGGACAGACGGCAGAATACACTGCCCCCACAGAAAACACCAACAATGAGCAGATGCGGGGAGCGGATCGGGCCGCCGAGGACAGTCTTATGGACCTTGGAATCTCCGGGACGGAGATTGTTCACGGGGGTCCGACCTAGTCTCCGTATCTGAGAACACACTACTACAGAAACACATGACCACACGCACACAAGCACATCACACACCTACAACAAAAACACTTAAACAAAAATCATTAAGTATCTGTCAATTAAACCTACACCATTGCAAAGACGCAATGGTTAATCTCTGCAAAACAATAGCGGAGAGGAAAATTGACATAGCACTTTTGCAAGAGCCGTACACGCTTGGCAACCGAGTCGTTGGCTTGGGATGCCTAGGAGGAGAGCTGATTTACCAGCGTACAGGTGAGGCTCCCCCTCGAGCGTGTATATACGTTAGTAATAATATAAAAGCACTCGGTAGCATAAGTGTGGTATGTTCCAGAGACCTAGTTGGGGTCGAGCTTACTATCACGCTAGAAGACGGCAACAGTAAGAAGGTGGCCATTGTCTCCAGCTACACACCAAGCAAGACTGACTACAGGCCGCCCTCCGCTGAGCTGGAAGAACTCGTCAGAAGATACACTGGTAAGCGAACTTCTTTCATTATTGGTAGCGACGCGAACTCACACCACGAGGTGTGGGGTAGCACTGATACGAATCAGAAGGGAGAGTATTACCTAGATTTCTTACTAAAGTACGACCTCGAAATCATGAACATCGGGAGTGACCCAACGTTCATCACGAGAGCTAGGAGAGAAGTGCTGGACATTACATATGCAACCAGGGACCTCTGCAGTTACGTCAAGAAGTGGAAAGTGAACATGGATGATACGTTTTCGGATCACAGAATGATCACTTTCTGCGTTGAAGCAAGTTGGGAGAAAGTCATGGTTAGAAACAAGAGGAAAACTGACTGGGGAAAGTTCGACTCGGAGTTGAGTGACTGGAAACCCACAACTCTGAATTTCACAACTGTGGAAGCCCTAGATAAGGGAGCTGAAGAACTGGAGTGCACGCTTATGGCGGCATTTCACAAGGCATGCCCGTTAAAAGAGATCCGCGACGGTAAGGGACAACCATGGTGGAACAAGGAACTATCCAAGCTAAGGAAGAAATGCAGGAAAAGCTTAAGGATCGCCGTCTCAAGAGACGACGATCTAAGCTGGGAAGCATACAGGGAATTGAGGAGAGAATTCAACCAACTGCGCCAGAAAGAGGAGAGGAACAGCTGGAAAGGATTCTGTGAAGGTATAAACAGCTATGCGGATGCAGCAAGGATGATGAAGACTCTATCCAAAGACAGCACCTGCCAGCTGGGTAGCATCAAAGTCGACGGCAAAGATGTGTCTGACCCTGAGGAGGTGATGGATGCTATGTTGAAGACACACTTCCCAGGATGTGAGGAGTATATAGAAGAGGAGAACCGTCTAGACACCGAAACAGGACACTGGGACATGGCCCAGGAGACTGTTACATTAGAAACGGTGGAATGGGCGATAAGAGCCTTTAATCCCTTGAAGGCAGCGGGGCCTGACGGAATATTCCCAATGCTCCTGCGGAAGTCATGGGAACACATAAAGGAACTACTGTGCAGCCTGTTCATAAGCAGCGTGGCTTTGGGATATATTCCTTCTAGGTGGCGAAAAGTCAAGGCCGTCTTCATCCCAAAGCCAGGGAGAAAGTGCTACCGGGAAGTAAAGTCTTTTCGGTGCATTAGTCTCTCGTCGTTTGTACTGAAGACACTAGAAAAGATAATAGATGGTAGCATACGCTCTAGGATAACGGCAGGCAACCAACCCCTGCATAGCAATCAGCATGCCTAAATAGAGGGGAAATCAACCGAGACAGCCTTACACAATCTTACCCTTAGGATTGAACGGGCCATAGACAGGGACAAGGCCTACGCAGTCGGTTGCTTCTTCGACGTGGAAGGAGCTTTTGACAAAGCACACTTCAGTGCGGTTGAGAACGCCCTAAACAGAGAAGATATCCCATCAGCACTGGCGAGATGGGCCATAACCATGTTAAAGAATCGTATTATTACTACGACTCTAGGTGCGGAGACACGTACAGTTATAGCCAAGAGAGGATTCCCTCAGGGGGGGTGTCTCTCTCCACTCCTGTGGTGCCTTCTCATAGACGGCCTAGTGAGCGCCGTCAATAGACAGCATATATATATGCAAGCCTATTCGGACGATGGAGCTCTCCTCGTCACAGGGAAGGTGCTAAGTACTGTGAGGGCTATCACTATGAAAGGATTGAAGCTGGTCGAGAACTGGTGTCAGGACAAGGGCCTCGGACTAAATCCGGACAAAACAAAGATAGTTCTCTTCACCAGAAAAAGGAAAAACATAAGCCTGGCGCCAATCGCGTTAAGAGGAACCATTCTAGAAATCACAGAAGAGATAAAGTATCTGGGGGTGACACTGGACAAGACCCTGAACTTTAATAGTCACATAAGAAACCAAAGCAAAAAAGCAATAATGGCTCTGATGCAATGTAGAAGAGCCGTTGGTAGGATCTGGGGGCTGAAACCGAAGGTCTGCCAGTGGATATACAAAGCCATAATACTCCCAAGGATTCTCTATGGCTCGATAATATGGTGGCACAGAGCCAACGTCGGGCAGAATCTAAAGGAGCTAAGGAAAATACAAAGGGCTGCAACTCTTATGACCACAGGAGCCATGACCTCCACGCCAACAATGGCGCTAGACATGGCCTTGGGATTGAACCCTATCCAAATAGAAGTCAAAAGAAGAGCAGCAGAGCAATGGTATAGAATGAAAGCATGCAAGGAATGGAAGGCGAAGAACGCAGATGCAGGTCACGCCACCATAGAGGAAGCACTAGGAAGGGATATGTCGTTACTGTTGACAAATAACGACCTAATCAAGAAACAAAGAATATTCAATAAGAAGTATAGAATACATATAGGTGACAGATCAGACTGGGAACTAGGGACAACTGATGCCCAGCTCATCTGTTATACAGACGGATCTAGAATGAAAGGAACGGGACAAGCAGGTGCCGGGATTCATATACCCAGTGACCCTAGCGCAGACAAGACTCTTTCCTTGGGGACATACGCAAGCGTATTCCAGGCGGAAGTCTTTGCTATCAAGGAATGCGTAGAAGAAGTGCTGAACAGTACCGAAGGGGAAGTGGACGGTACTATAATCTACTCAGATAGCCAGGCAGCCATAAAAGCACTCGCCAAAGCAGAAACTGTTTCGGAACTAGTCAGGGAGTGCAAGGAAGCACTCAACAAACTGGCTAATAAAATGGCGGATACAGTAGCATGGGTACCGGGACACATGGGAACATTAGGCAATGAAAGAGCAGACGCGCTAGCAAGGGAAGGAGCCAGCACTAGGTTCGTCGGACCAGAGCCAGCACTTCCTATTTCTGCAACAGTCACCAAAGGGGTCATCGATGAACTCATGAAACGTGAAACACAGAAAGCCTGGGCTGGGTGCACCGGCTGCAGACAATCGAAGATGTTTCTGAAAGGAATGAATCGCCGAAGAACTAGGACATTACTGTCATTAAGTAGGACAAGTCTAGGAACGGTCTTAGGCATCATCACTGGGCATTGTAGACTAAATCGACATATGTCCCTAATAGACGGTACCACCGACCCCTCCTGCCCTAACTGCGGAGCGCTGGAGACTAGCCAACACTTCTTGGCGGAGTGCGCATTATACAGCAGGCTCAGGTGGGAGATGTTTGGCACCGACAGCATCGACGAAGAAGAACTATGTGACCTGGACACTGGTCGCATAGCGGAGTATTGCAGGAGGAGCGCAAGGTTTATGGGGGGGACGTCAACGGGGACACAGTAACGCTCGCGTACCACCGGGAATAGGGTGTAATGAGTCCACCTGGCGACTTGAACACCCGCCTGTGCCCCGCAGGCGTCCCATCCAGCAATAATAATAATAATAATATAATAAGTAGATGTATTCTGTGAACCGCATTAAGATTTTCACACAAAAATAGAAAAAAAAACAATAAATTTTGGGGGCTCCGCATACTTAGAACTGAAACTCAAAAAAATTTTTTTCATCAAACCCATACGTGTGGGGTATCTATTGATAGGTCTTCAAAAATGATATTGAGGTCTCTAATATCATTTTCTTCTAAACTGAATAGTTTGCGCGAGAGACACTTCCAAAGTGGTAAAATGTGTGTCCCCCCCCCCCCCCCCGTAACTTCTAAAATAAGAGAATGATAAAACTAAAAAAAATATATGATGTACATTACCATGCAAACTTCCACCGAAAATTGGTTTGAACGATATCTAGTAAGTAGTTTTTTTTAATACGTCATACATCGTAAACCGCAATTTACCTTTCATTTACAACGAACTACAAGAACTTCTATATTATGTAACTTGCTGCTACGGAACCCTTCATGGGCGAGTCCAACTCACACTTGGCCGCTTTTCTTATTAGAGCAACAGTTCAAGCGGAGGGTGGTTTTTTTGAGTTTTTTTTTATGTGCGGTTCAGTGTTATCGACTGTAAGAATATTCAAAACGGCTTAAAGAATTGGAATGAAAAGTGTCGTTAGATTCGCCTTGATCCCCGGACTGACATATGATAAACTTCAAGCGGTTAATTTGATATGCATTGTTTAAACCAGAGACAATTTAAACATAGTTTATCTACAAACATACCCGGAGATTATAATAAAACCTTTGTTACTCCTATACAATATTACCCAAAAATGACGTCCCTAAAAGCATGGAATAATTTGAATGGACTTTAACAACCAATTTTACACTTTCACCACGAAATACTAAAACATGTGTAATGTATGATATCTTAATAGACCCCGATATCAGACCACACGTGCAGAGCAAACATTGATATGTTAGAATCGCTAGATTAGCCTTCTTGTACGGCAAGTGAGAGGATTTGTATTCTATGCCGAAATAATAATGAACTAAATTAAACCTCAATAATATAGCGCTAACATTAGTTTTTTAATGTTTCAATAGATGTCGCTAGTGGCGAAGAAATGAAAGTGTTAACCTTCTTGTTGCATTATGTTTTTTAGCCCTTTATTATGTTTAGGTACAATAATTCAGACAAATTTCAAGGTGAAAACAAATTACAGTGAAAACGATCATGTCTGTAAATAAATTAAAAAACTACTTTATAGTTTATTTTTAAGATACAGGTCTATTTTTTTTATACAAACGGATGACATTAAATGACTAAATAAACATATGCTTCAACCCTCCCCAAAAGGCAAATACAACTCTTTGGTATTAACCTACAAACTAACAGAGCATTATTTAATATTTTTCGCTGACAGCACTGCAGCGGCAGCGATGGCGACTCAATGCTCTATATCTATAGCTTTTTACACATCAATGGGATTGGAATGTATAAATTTTATTTCAACTGACAAAAAGTAAAACAATGTAATCCCGTTGTTGATAACGTTGAAAACAAATAGAAGAGGCTGTAGCTCTGCTCCTATGAAGTGTGAGTTGGACTATCTTGAAGATTAAGCATATTTACAGCTTTATATTGCTTAGATGTATTTCCGTCTACTAAGAAGATAGGTACAGAGGTACATATCTACATATTTTAAACTATGGGACTGAAAATCCCTAAGAAAGCAAGCTATAGTCTAATTTGAAAAACATAATATTATCTGATCGATTAAACACTGAACACGTTAAAACCAACCGACTTTAATCGTAACAATTACAAATTTTGTTGATTTTTTAAAAAGCGCTGAATCGATTTGGTGTTTGTTTGTAAACAAAAAAGAATCATCAAAATCAATTCATAACTGGCGAAGTAATCGCATAACATACATGCAAAAAAACAACATACAGCTTGAAAACCTCGTCCTTTTGTAAGTTTGTTAAAATAATTTTGTGAACGGACTTTATACAAAATGTCCAAGTTAATTACCTTCTACGATTTTCCTTTCAAATACGTAGAAGCGAGCTAAATGCGAGTAACTTTAGGCGGATAACACACTGCTCCGGAATCCGCTTCGGTGTAGGACCCGTTAACTGGGGATTCTACTCATCGTACTGAACAACTTTTGTTCTACGACTTTGGTCAAATCGCAAATTTTTTTTTGGACTTTGGAGTGCTACTTATATACTTACTATATTCTTCTATCCCTGATTTTCTTCTGTCGCTAGAGAAAGCGTGATCGCAAGGACGAACAAATATTTTTAACTTTTTTTTTAATTAGAAAGCAAAAAGTCTCGGTCTCAAATCCTAGAGACCAATATACCAATGAGTTTCTATGCAACTCAATGAAGTTATGAATTTTATCATTGGCAGACATCAAAACGCGATCAGAGCAAATACAAAGTTTTAATTTAAAAAGTTTCAATCGTAGGTCGCTCTGTCTATCTTGTTTTAATGAGATGCGAGCATCCTTTATATAGGATGTGTGTTTCAATGAAAGGAATCCTGTTTATTATTGAATACCTACTTAGAGTTTTGTGAATAATAGTTAAAGAACTAAGGTTTTTTTACTCGGTGATTATGGTTCATTCCAATAAAAAAAAGCAAAACGTAAACAAACTATGGAACTGACACATGTCAATGTCATCTGCATACTACGTTTGTTTACCTTTTGCTTTTTTTTGATTGGAATGAGCTATAGTGAAGATTATCTTGTTTCTAATGGGATCTGGATACTGTAAGGATACGACCTTACACCTTTTTACCGTGGTTCACGGCGTAACCGATAACCACGGCTGCTCTTCTTGGTGGAGATGTGTGGGAATTAAATGTTAACTAAAACCACTGTTACACTGTTAAAATAAATTATCAAAATTAGATGTTAATGTTGACGACGACTTCATAACGAACATCATGGAAGGAAAGATAGAAGGAAAGAGAGGTAGAGGGAGGCCGAGAATAAGTTACACCGATCAAGTGAAGGCCAAAGTCAATGTCGTGTCGTACCTGGAAGTCAACGAGTTGGCGAGGAGTAGAAAAGAATGGAGGTTACTCCACCTACAAGAGATAAAGAAAAAGATGTTAATGTTATGAGCTACGTTGATGTTGGCTGTTGGACCGTAACTGGTCGCTCAGCCTAGATACTGCGTACAGCAGAAGCGGCTAGCGCAACTAAAAGTAACTCAAAGTAGGTTACATGATTAACCTACAAAAATGTACAGTGCTGATTGTACAGATCAATAACATGACATTACACTTGTACGTTTGAAACTTTGTGTGTATTAGACTGTATTATGAATCTGTGTCAAACTTTCTCGTCAAAAAAATCTGTTTTCTTCTTATAAGTTCTGGTACATTAACATAAAATATTTCCTTTAAACTTATTCCATAGAGGGACAATTTCTCCGTACAACAACCACTCGATTGAAAGCCAATAATCTCCTAACCTAATTCTACTATCCGAGCTGAGAGGAAATTTAAAGAAAACACCCAGTAGGGTTGTGACATATTGAGTTGCAATATACTTAGGTACTTAATATATTCGTGTCACAACGACAAAGGGCTTGGCATTGAAAAAAACATATATATTATAGTATGAAGGCTGGTCTACCCAGATATAAGCTACGAAAGTTGGAGCTGGTCAAGCTAACAGTGGGCATATAAGCTTTATACATATCTCGAAAACGTGACAAAGTTTTTGTCTAATACAATTTTTATTTGTATTGCTCTTTCTTATCGTGTGGCACAATTTAACCGTCCTATCTACTAGGTATAGGCGGCGGTTGCCTGGTGTTGCACTTACCATCACCCTCGGTCACGTGTAGGGCATTTTTTAGATTTACACCTACGGACGTGTGCAACGCGACCATCATACACGACTGGAAATCAGATGTGCAGGTTTCCTCACGATGTTTTCCTTCACCGTTAAAGCAATCGGTATGAAAATGCACGTAAGTTTCGAAAAACTCATTGGTGCATTGGCCAGGATTTGAACCCGAGATCTCTGGTTAGGAGGACGGAGTCACTAACCGCAAAGCCACCGACGCTTTTTTATTTGTATTGCTCTTAACTGTCGAGTCATGCAAGTGTCATGGGCGGCCGTTACTTTGCAAAAAAAATGGCGTATATTTAGCACCTCCGAGTTTATTGGCTTGTCCACCGCCGGCTGTACCTAGTAGGCTACGAGGTAGCAGACCGCGTATACCTCAGAGACCTGTAACATGCCAGGCGCCGCAACGATGGGCATACCTGTAACGTAGGGTGCATTATCCTTGATCACCTTCTTTTTCTGCAGGAGAACTTCTGGTCAGCGTGCTGCTGGAACGGAATGCAACGAAGAAACCAACATTAACCAGCACGTTTAGTTACTACTGTAGTGATGGAATCTCTACAGCCGCGCGTTGTAATCTTTTCGGCGTTAGAACGTTTTTTTTTTTTATGGCAGAGGTGGCATATGAGCAAACGGATCACCTGATGATAAGCGATTGCCGCCGCCCATAGACACTTGCAACACCAGAGGAGTCACAAGTGCGTTGCCGGCCTTTGATATGGGAGTATGCCCTTTTCTTGAAGGTTTCAATGTCGTATCGGTCCGGAAATACCGCAGGCGACAATTCATTCCACAGTTTGGTTTCGTTTCTATTAAAAATAATAAGGATTTAAATCGTTCGCTGTCGGATTTTGATTGTTTGGAACTGACGATTCTCTAAGGGTTTGTCATGATGAAACTTCTATGTAAATATTTTAATAAGTTTAATTGGAAATATGTAAATGATAATAGTTAAAATTACTCAAGAGTTTCCATCAAGAACCTTATACTACTTTCACTGTCTAGGGTCCGTTGAAAGTTTCTTATACAAATAAGCTGTAGCCCTGTAGGTTCTATCCTTATTAATTGTATATTTCTCGGTGTACAATAAAGTGTAAAATATATAAATAAAGTTCTTATGACAGAGTTGTGTGTGATGCCCCAGTTATACCTATTTTCCACCCCGGACACTCCAAAACAATTGTCCGAGTTATTTACCTACTAAAGCGCAAGCGCAATTACCGGCATAAGAGACATTCCATCTCTTATAGCCCTCAAGTATCGGAAAAGCACATCAGTACTATTCATTTATTTTTTGCTTTTTAATTTTTATTGCATCAGGTTTATCAAACCCTTCCGGGGTTATAGAGGTGATAAAAAATGCCTGGCAATATTTTAACAGTAGATTCTACTTATCAAGCTAAACAACTTTTCCCAAGGTCAAAAAAGAAAAACAAATTTTGGACTTCCCTCCCATACAAAGTTCATCAACCAGCTGACGGTTTGTATGAAGAGTCCAATTTTTTTTTGCTTTTTGCGTATGAATTTCATGGGGAAAGTTGTTCAGTTTGATGAGTAGAATGTTAAAATATTGCCAATGTTAAAATATTGACAGACCTTTTTTTATCACCCTGTAGATGCTCATAGGCGGTGGATGCCACTTTGTCATCAGGTTTGCCATCAGCCTTTTGCCATCTCACGCTGAAAATCTCGTGGTCTAATACAGGGTTATTTTTGGACCCTCCACCAAAATTTTACAGTGGTTTCTATTCATGTAACTATAATAATAATAATAATGCGGTACCTTAATCTGGCGCACGAGGTTACGGAAACGTGGCAAGTGCAATCAACTGAAATCATTCCTGTAATCCTGTCCGTTAATGGTTTGATCCCCGCTGACCTGGATCGTAACTTTAGACAGCTGGGAATTCAAGGCAAACCGATAATAGCGGCTATGCAAAAGGCAGTCCTCCTCGACAATGCCCGGATTGTCCGACGCTTTCTCTCCTCGTCGCACTGACCTCCAGCCGACTGTGCTTCTGCTGGAGTAGCTCCTGCCACTTCGCCTAGCGCGAAGTGGTCAGAGTAGCCCAAATTCATGTTTCAAAATAATAATAATAGGAGTAGCTCCTGCCATTTGACCTAGCGCCAAGTGTGCAGAGTAGCTCAATTTTATATTCCGAAATAATAATATCTGTGGGACAAATCACACACGGTCATCTGGCCCCAAACTAGGATTCCCTGTATGTTGGAACCAGAGACTGATATACATACACATATACTTTTAAATACAAAACTGAACAACTTTTCCCAAGAAAATTTGGTCGCAAATTTTTTTTTGGCATCTCCATTTGATCACGTGATCGGCCTACTTTATAGTAGGACGATCACGTGATCAAATTAGTATGACAGACGCAAAAAAAATTTTGCGAATTGACCATTCGTTCCTAGGAAAAGTTGTTCAGTTTCATGACTAGAAGCCACTGTGAAGTTTTGGTGGGGGTCCAAAACAATTTTCTGTAAATTAATTAATTAGTTCCCTAAGTGTATAAAGATTTAAAACATCAATTGGCCTATTTATTTAGTAACAAGCTAAAAGGTTTTCCTAGCTGTGTACCGGCGGCAGAAAACCATACAATAAACACAGCTAAACAGTAGCTTAACTAAATCGCGGTTAGTTTAAACTGCGGTCAAATTTCGTTAGAGTTTTAAACTGCTGGCTTTTGTTTTAGTCTCAGTATGGAATAATGTAATAGGTAGCTTAATTAAAATAATTTCATTCATTAATGAACACTTAACCGCCTCAGTGGGCTAGTAGCTAAGTAAGAGGCCGTTTTCTTCAAATAAGGTCGCGGGTTCGATTTCCAACGGATTATGATGGTTAGATTATTCTTCTTCTTATCGTGTAGCACATTAAAGCGCAACACACACAGGGGCAGCTGCGGGGCGGTAGCGTACCGAAGGCGGACCTGCGGGAAGCGAACCTAGAGCCCGTTTTGGTATGAAGGATTTCATAGTAATCCGAACATTACAAAAAATACCGCTCCCGGAATGCTTTCGCACCGTTTGTGTGTGTTGCGTTTTAACCGTCCTATCCGCATGGTATAGACGGCGATTGTCTGGTGTTGTACTTAGCATCACCTGCGGTCACGATTAGATTAGATTAGATTGTTAAGACAACTATAGTATATAGACAACTGTGGAATGAATTGTCGCCTGCGGTATTTCCGTACCGAAAAGAGTGTACTCCCATATCAAAGGTCGGCAACGCACTTGTGACTCCTCTGGTGTTACGGGTGTCTATGGGCGGCGGCGGTAATCGCTCACCATCAGGTGATCCGTTTGATCGTTTGCCACCTCTGCCATAAAAAAAAATCCTATACCCAGAGATTCTTGAAAGCCCACTGGGACCTATTTTTATATAGATTTCTTTATCGTATTTTGATAGATCTGTATAATTTTTTTAATGTTTTCGAGGCCACGCCACACTATACTAAATATCTATCTTACTGAATTTGTTTCAATTTCGCAATTAAATGTGGAACTGTTATATTTAAAGAAAGAAGTTAACTGACTGACTAGATGGCTTAGTGGTTAGCGCTCCTGACTGCTGATCCTCTGATCATTCTCTAGTCGTGGGTTCGATTCGATCAGGGCAAACCTTTCTGTGATGAGCAGATTTCTTTGTTCTGTGTCTAGTTGTATTATATAATATTTATGTGAATTTACAGTAGATGTCTATGTATGTCAGTCTCAGGTTCCTAACCACCTAGGAACCACATCCTAGTTTGTGGCCGATGACCGTGTGTGGTTTGTCTCGGATATATGCAATATTTTATTTTATTACACAAGAGACTATTTAAAAAAAGAACGAAGTCACTTAATCGAATTCCAATCCAATAAAAGCTTGTATTGTATCTCATATTTGAATAACTGAAAAGTTTTCACTGTAATTTTTTTCATCCCCAGATTCCAGTCCAGACATAGGTCCGCCGCACCTCTACTTTTGCCTATGACTAATGTGAAAACTGATTAAATTCCTGAAATAGCCAGACGGGCTAATGGTTTCACCGAACCTGGTTAGCTGGATATGTTACGAGTAGCTAGTAGGAGCTACTGAAATGTCTGCGTACAGTTTTTCAGGAAAAAAGTTTGACTATTTATGGCACTTATACATGCTAATATAATAGCTGGAAGCTAGTGATGTACCGATTTACCGGTTAGTTAACGACCCTTAGAGCCGATTTTAATCGGAAAATTGTTGCTTTCATTAATACGACTTTAAAAAAATATTTAATTACATTTTTGAAGTTACCAACAGCTTGTTGACATTGACATAAAATGTCTGATTTCATAATTGTGTAGACAATTACGTCAAGAAACAAAATATAAGAGAAATTGTTCATAAAATATACATAGATTATTTATTGAATTTCAGAAAATATTTATTACATTTATAGGTTTATACAGATTTTACTTTAAAAAGATTGTGACGTTCGATACATAATTCAAATAACTAGATCTTTACATAATTCAAATAACTAGAAGTCAACTAACAGATTGCAAACATTGCGCTTTGCATACAAAAAATCTATGACTGTCGGTAGCCAGCGCGTTGAATTTCGTTCGTTGTCCTAATAAAGATTTTTATTCAGTTAATGAATATATTGAAAATTGTAATTAAGTATTACTATGTGACACATACAGATTGTATTTTCTTTGTATATTTATTCTATTTTTATTTTTATTAGTTTTGACATTGTGACATTTTTATTTTTTTACTATAATAATTATTATTATTTTTACATCTGACATTTTAATTATTTTGTTTCTGACGATCATATTATACTCTGACATTTTTAATTTTATTGTGAATATGACATTGATAATATGAAATAAAATAAATCTAAAACTCATTAAGTTTTTATTGCGTTTTTTGCTTATTTTTTGTAAAAAAAAACTATATTTGCTGTTAACAAAACTCATAACGACGACGAAATAAATTCAACGCTCTGGATGCCGACTAGCCATACATTTTTGTCGGCAAAATCAACTGTCTGACCATCTCTATATGATGTGAAAATAAAAAAAAGTTTGATAATTCCTACCTATACAGTATAGAAAAAAATACACATACAATTTTAAGGTTTCATCATTTTAAGGATTCACAATTGAATTTAATTAATCGGGCGTAAAATAAAAGCAAATTGTATTCTCAAGTCAAAAGCCTATTACATAAAAAGTAAAATTAAAAAAAACTTGCTTCTATAAAAAGTATTATTAATTATCCTGTGTATACAGGAGTACCGCTAAAATAGGGAATAATCATAATAATAATCTTTATTGGTAACATTGGTTACAGGTCAATACACACGTAGTGCACAAATTGTATACAATAATAATTTTACGGCAAATACATTAATTTGTTAAAAATGTATGCTTATATAATATAATAAAGTTCAGATAAAATTGTTACAGAAAAAATATTTCCATTCAAAAGCATGTGTAAAGCATCTACTTAAATAAAAAATAAAAAACATTTTGAGTTTTATTTTTTGACATTGTTTTATACATATACATATTTAATTAAGATATTCCCTTAAACTATAGTATGCCTTCTCGACCAACCATCTTTTTAGTTTTTTTTTAAAGATGTAAGAGAGGCAGCGTTTTTTATGTCCTCTGGTAGAGGGTTATAGAACCTAGGTCCCATCACGTGCGTCACCCTGTCAGACTTGGCTTATCTTAAATATCTTAAAATGACTACAACGTTTTGACCTAAACATGGGATCCTATCCTAGCATTTTCAATTATATTTTACTTGCTTTTGCCCGCGTGGAAGTCGCTTTATGACTATCTCTAAGGGATCCTATACGGGTACCATGCATTTTCCCGAAACAAAAAGTGGCCTGTCTGTTAATCTAGTATTTGATCTATCTACTTATCAAATTTCAAACGAATCCGTTTAGTAGTTTCGAAGTTAAAGCGAAACAAACAAACACTTTCGCATTTATAATATTATAGTAAGATAAGATTTTGGACTTTTTACTTTATTGAATCAGGGATGAACATCATCTCATAAAAGGAGCTTAAGCTATGTTCTGTAATTTAATTTTAAAATGAGAAGGAAAGCAAGGTCAATTCTCGGCTTAATTAAGTCTTATTTTAGCTTACATTCGGTAGGTATTAATTAACAGATTAATTGGGCCCAAAATATCACCGGAAGTATTTTTCTTCCCAGTTCTATAGGAAGAATATCATGTATTAATAGATAAATAAATTGAAAGAAGTCTTCCGGACCTGTAGAAAGCTTGTGGTATGTATTTCCACGAAGCAACCAATAAAACCTTGAGATTACTTAAACCTCAATTAGTAAGAATTCTTATCAAATGTAACCGAATACTTTTTGTGCAAAAACCGGACAACTCACATTTTTAATAAAAACTAAAACTCGCTAAATAATTGACGTATCCTGTTACAACAACTTGGAACTTTTCAAAAATCGAATCGCCCCGAGCGTAAAACTTTTTCTTTAACCACCATTCAAGGGATTTTTGGTATACAGCCAAGCAATAAATGAAAGTTCGTAAACACCGACGTGATTTGGATTATCATACTTAAAGTCTGAGAAATAAGATTAAATTCTAATTTGGGGACAGCATTTGTAGAGTGGTAAGGAATAAACAATAGATGCGACATCTATTGTGAGAAGAAGGACCGTTCGAAGATTAAAATTTACCGCCTCAAGAAATACTAACAGATTCCTTTTGTATCACTTTTAAGTTAGAAAAAATATGTCGGCAGATGTTCGCAAACACGCATTGTAGTTGGAGAGGCAAAGTCGAGAGCCATCGAAATATAATAATTGACATTAAATGAAGTGTCCCATTTTATGTTTTTTTTTCTGTAGGGTCAGGGCAAGGTGTTTCGAAGTCCATGAAATATAAATTTGTGTGATTATTGTAGCGGTTTCGTTTCATTGTCAAAAGTTATTGAGTACTTGACAGCGGGCGAGAAGTTATGAACATCTAAATAACATAAAATAATTTTTAAATGTTCATCGCGTATCGAAACATCTTGCTATATAAAGTTTAAATTATACAAGTTTGCTTCTTTTAGCAAATAACAGCTAATTTATTTTATACACATGAAAAATGGATATAGATATATTATCCAATACAAAATACCTAATTTTGTCTTAAGTTACGTAAAGGATTCGCAAAGTTTTGTCTTAAGCTACCTAAAGGATTTGCAGATAATTATTTACAAAAAGATTATTACGAAACTTCATCTCATAAAAAGAAAATATAAAAAGTGTATCGCAGTTTTTTTACGACAATAGCAGTAAATTGAAGATCAATGAGTCAGAAATTTCGCTTCACGGCTTCCTTCCCGTGATTTACTGGATATCCCATAATTTTGAATAAGGAATATGAATTTATTTTTTCCTAGATGCCGAAATTGTGAACCAAAACTGCAATATTTGAGTTACATGCTTTTGTCTGCTTATTTTTGCATTATGAAATTAAATCCTTTCTTAACAGGGTGTCCTGATATCTCAAACGCAATACTCATAAATCATTTTATTCGCATTATAACTCGACAAGTTTTTGATAAGTTTTGTAAGTAAACAGCGTATTAGATAACATCTCGTAATGATGGGGTTTGTGGGTATAAGTATTTCCAAAATTTTTGCATGAAATATGCCGCATTTTTATTTGGGACAGTATCTTGTGATCTTACTCGGTTTCGGATTTAGGGTAACCAAGATTTTTATTTTAAAAAAATATTTCTTTTTTTTTGGTGTGTGGGTAAAATTATGCATAATGGTATGTTGTTAATAATTCTGTACCCCACAGGTTATAATTTTTTTCTGAGTATCAATACTGTTTGCCCAAGTGCAAACATTATCCTTAAACTTCCTTTAATTATGTGGTTTCGTACTCTAGAGATTTTTTTTAATTTTAATATTTCTGAATGAATTAATACTAGAATTGATTTGACAACATCAGACGAGACAATAAAAAACAGTACAGAGAAAAGCATGTATGTTATACAGTTAGGTATGTGAACTTATCGTTAATAATCGATCTCTTCTATTCGAAAAAAATTAATAAAAAATCGTAAAGGTGTTAAAACATTAGAATTAAAATTTGCATAAAACGTATACCTTTGATTTTATTCATTATAATATTATATTTATGATGGTATTGAGAATGAAATTTATAATTACCATAGGTATTATAGCTCACTGGGCTGTATTTGGAAATAAGATGGGCTACTTTCCGATAACTAGTGTATTTGAAGCAAGAAGAAAGACAAAGTCAAAAAGACAGTATCAAAAGATAAAAGATCATAAAAAGTAAAACAAAGTATCAAAAAAGGTACATTTGAAGTCAAAATGTGCAATTCTGCACAGGTATGATGGTTACCCTAATTATATGTGAAACGTGTATATTTTTGATACTGTATCGCAACTTATTTACGACGTCTCAACTTTACAAATAAATGTTAATGTTAATTTTAATAAAAAGTTAATACATTTTTCACATGTTGTGGAGTTAAGTGTAAAAGAACTCTCCTGAAAATTTAAGCTATAAGTAGTAACAACATGTTTATAACATTATGAAGAATTTTCCTCACGAATCCTACTTATACGGTTTTTAAAAAGTTAACTTTCTATACAAAATTCGCTGATCAGTCGAATGATTTGTATGTTAAGAAAAAAAGTTCAGTATTCTTGGAATACTGAACTTTTTTAAAGAAAGAGAAAGTTGTTCAGTTTTACACTCTATTATATGTATACCGCCTGTATATAAAGACTCTGTTAATAGAAGTCTTTGCCTGTATCATGTAGATAAATCGTCGTATCCTACGAATAAGGGCGTAATTGCAAAATGGCAACTTTTCAGGAGGAGGTTTAAACATTCTATTTTCAACAGAAAGTGTAATTTTTGAAGTGTTATCATTCAAAACATTGCTTAACTATTCTAGGGTTGTTATTAAATCATAAATAAGCGATTTTATTAAATATTTCTATTAAATATGTCGCTTATTTCTTTATTCGCTGGAGTAATATGTTATTCTATTGGACATAAGCGACATTACGCCCTTTTTCTTCGGCATATATGAGGTCGTAATGGCGTTTAGGGCTTTTTATCGTTTTTATCTGTAACTAATCTTAAGAAATGGAAAAGAACAAGAAGTGTTTTAAATCAAAATAATAGACATATTAATGTTTTTACCCAGGGTAACATGAATTTTAACTTAAATAATAAATAAAAACATTGTGAATTGGGCCCCTTACGATTATGTGTGATAAAACAATCACTCGTAATAAGTGGTCTTGTAACTCCTGCACCTCTACAGGTATATTATGTTATGTACACAATTTAACTCATTCAGGATCCTGATCAACAATTAAGTTAGGATATTACTGCAAACGCGCAACTGCAAATCGAGTGGCGACCGTGCACCGAAAGACACAGTGTAGGCAAGCCTCCAACTCGGTGGACCGTCGACCTGGTGAAGGGTGCGGGAAGCCGCTGAATGCGAGCCGCACAGGACCGGTCAGTGTGGAAATATTTGTCCAGAAGTGGACGTCTTTCACCTAATGATGATGATTACTGCAAACTTCGTGAATACAGCCGATACGAGTATATAAAACTATAGAGGTATCAGATGATATATCAAACAATGAAGTAAGACGATCGAGTCATAGATATTTGTAGTCGACCTAGCAGGGAATGTTCGCTCTCCAGACACCCGAGTTTGTGGTAAGTCTGTAACTGTAGGGCAATTTCACAATCGCCATGATTTCTGAAGAACATAGAGCAAAACAGGATCACTTAATTGCCTTTCCTCTTAGACATGGGAGAAGTTTTGCATTTGAAAGTGTGCTTCGAAGTACCTAGACTTTTAGGAAAGGAAATATTCCCGAGGAATATGTACATTATCGCTTACATATACGAGTTTGTCAGGTCTTTTATGAAAATAAGCGTAAGACAGGCCACGTATAAATCTATCCCACTCACAGAACTGGTGTCTCCGACAAATACTCGGAATCTTCTGACCCGAGAAATTTTCCAACGAGCAACTCTGGGAAATGTGTCGTGAAACACCGATTAGTCAGCAAATCGCTCGTCGCAAGTGGACCTGGAGCGGACACACTCTCAGAAGGGACCCCACCCATATACCTAGACAGACGTTAGAGTGGACCCCACAAGGGAAGAGAAAACGTGGCCGTCCCAAACAATCCTGGCGGTGCTCAGTGGCAGCTGATATAAAGAAGATCGGGTTATCATGGCCCGAAGTGAAGCACGTAGCCCTAGATAGAACGCAATAGCGAAGCACTGTAGACGTCCTCCGCCCCACCTAGGGGACTTAGGACATTAAGTCAAGTAAGTCAAGTCACTCATAGAAGGGCTCCATCAATGTTGAGTCAATTATCTTTTAATTTAGTATTGGTATTGGAGTCACGACGGCGAATATATAATGAGGAAAGGGCTTGAGGACTGGGTGGAGGCGTAACAGTGGGAGGTCTTAAACTCACTAACATTAGGTACGCCGATGATACAACGATTGTTGCATCCAGCGAGATAGAGATGGCTGGCCCTCTTGCTGGAATAAATAGAAGTTGAGAGTGCCAAACTCGGTCTTAAGATCAACCATTCGAAGACCATGATAACTTCCGCTAACCGATGCACTCGATGATTATGAAAACGTCAATCAATTTGTATACCTAGGGTCACTAATAAAGAGTGAAGGTAGCTGCACAGACGAAATACGCCGAAGAGCCGGGATGGCCAAAAGTGTAATGGGGAATCTAGACAAGATTTGGAGGAACCGTGGTATTCGCCAGATTACTAAGGTACGACTTGTATGTGCCTTAGTATTTTTAATTTTCTTGTACCTATGGGGCGGAAACCTGGTGCAAGAGCAGTGACAGCAAGAAAATCAACGCCTTTGAAATGTGGTGATGGAGAAAACTTCTCCGAATTCCATGGACCCCCATGAGAACTAATGAATCTATACTCCAGGAGCTACACATCTCAACGAGCAATATGCCGCCTTTGCTTCTTCGGACATATAATGCGTTCTCCTAGGCATAGCTTGGAGAAGCACATAATTCTGGGTCAGATGGATGGCAAACGAGCCAGGGGTAGAGAACCTTCCCGATGGATCGATGTGGTGAAGAAACCTGTGGGAGGAAACATTCAGAGCAGTAAGGCTGTCCATAGCACCTACAACCGCAGCCAATGGAGAGACCTATTTCGTGGTCGCGATCCTCAGCATTGAGGGACCGAGGAAGAAAACGATTGGAGCCACTAATAAAAAAGCTCAGAAAAAAAGCATCATGGACCTTCATATTTATACGCCGATGATACATAGTAATCTCCTCTTCAAATCGACAAGACTGAGAAGAGGCTCTTAATGCATGGAAAGTACAACTACAATCAGGAAGACCTAGTCCCTCAATATCAGTATTGTGGCAATTCTATCCACTGTAGGCCAACGCTTAAAAATCACCAAAAATTTTGAAGAACATGAAGCAGGGGAGCAAAGCAGAATTCCTGAGTTCAATTCCTAGACATGAAAGTAAAGTATTAGAAAATATTGTGCTTGATTATTGAGGAACATTAATAAATTATTATTATTATATAAGAAGTTGGTAGCAGTGTACACTTTTCGAAGGTTATTCTTTTTGTTTCCTACCACTCGGAACTCCTATAAAATAATATGAATAAAGCCACAACCGCCACAAGGGCCTTTTACAACTCTGGTAAAAAAAGCCATAAAATATGTTTTTCTCTGTATTTTATCATATTGTTTGAATCGTTAATGAAATAGAAATCAGTAAAACTGATAATTTCATTGATGCAAACTGTAAAACACACGAAAAACGTACTAATTAAAATTTGTTCGTAGAATAAAGACACAAATGCTTTTAGGCCACCAATTTTCATACTGACACCAAGAAAAAATTTCGTGGAATATAGCCACAAATGCAATAGTGTCTTTTTTCTACGAGGATATGAACTAAAACTGTTTAAAACTGTCCGCGGAAAAAGGGCTGAGTGGCGCTTGTGCCCCGCCCCGAAGGGAAGAAAGTAGCCACTGTGGCTGTTGTGGCTGTTTTCGGCGGGTGTTTCAGAAGAAAGCAATAGTGGCATTTTTTTAACGCTTATTTTCTAGTCGATAGAGATCGGTTTTATGTGATTTTCTGATTGAATATGATGTAAAATGTGTAGCAGATTTCAATTATGCAATAAAAATAAAAAGCCACATCAGCCATTGTGGCTTTATTCGTAGGATACGACGAAATACACTAATATACTAAGATAACATACTACACATAAATATACTAAGATAGGAAATCGAAGTTAACATTTACATATTGTGCTACTTTAGTATTTTAAATTAAATACTGAATACCTATCATTGTCAAAGAAGACACATTTTTAAAATTAGGTTTTCTTAATAAAACTCCCTCTCAATCCCGGAAAATTTAAGCCACGGGGGCCTAAGTAAGGTGCGAATAATAAAATAAATAAAGATTCTGTTATTTAAGTGTGCTAAAGACACTGTTAACAACACTTAGATTAAAAGATAGTTCTTAATGGGACACAAAATTAATTGTTATTACCTAATTAGTTGTTGGATGGGAAGTTTAATGTATAATGTGATACCTTTTTTGAATAAATTCAATTAATAAAAAAACAGTTTTTTTTTTACTTATTCTAAAGGTTATACTTTATTAAAAATTTTGTATTCATATCATTTAGAAACGTAAAATTTTAAGTTTTTTCCAAATGCCAATTTTAAGTCATGACCATCAATGTCACATTGTCACATAATAAGAATTCTTTTCTGTGATTTTTTGAACGTCTTTTATTTGACACCGGTGAAGAAGGCCAAGAATGTTAGTCACTTGACTTAGTTTTTATTTTATCGAGTGTCAAAAAACAATTTAAAAAATGTTTGAAATAGCGACCCGTGATGTTATAATTTAGTATTATAATTATGAACATGTTTCCATACTTATTAAAAAATTTTTATAAATTAAAAATTTGCACATGTATTGAAATTCTAAGTTTCCGAACCTTTTCAATAAAAATGTATTTAGTGAAAATTATTTCAAAACTGATTGTTGATGTTTAATGCCATAGCAAGAGGTCAAAGAGTTGGTGAAGAATAAGTAGGAATAGCGGTTGCTTGTTCCTAAAATTACGGGTGTACATATACAGGTTGACAAAAAAAATGTCCAGCAATAATATAACTGTGGCTTCTACTTATCAAATTGAACAACTTTTCCCATTCTCCAAAAAACTCATGGTCTTTTTGACCATTTTTGCAAAAAAAAAAATTTGACTCTTCATACAAATCTGTCAGCTGGTTGATGAACTTTGTATGGGAAGTTAAATTTTTTTCTTGCCTTTTTGACCATGAGTTTCTTGGGAAAAGTTGTTCAGTTTAATGAGTACAAGCCACAGTTAAAATATTGCTGGACAATTTTTTGTCACCTCAATATTTACGTACCTATATGTATTTTTATATAAAATCGTCTGACCACGATTAGTGAGGGAGTTTTGTTGACTCCAATTATCTCAAGTATTTCGAGACCCCTTTAGGTAAAAGTACTATTAGCTGAAAACTCGTCTATGTAAAATAAAATGCTCTCACTTTATACCTACATAATTGACCACGCTGAATACGTTAAAAACAACCGACTTCAATCGCAACAACTCCAATTTTGCTATGTTTTTGTTGATTTTCTCAAAAACCGCTGAATCGATTTCGATAAAATTTATATGGGACCACCTGTGAATTATACCCTTTTAAACGAAAAAATAATTTTCGAAATCGGTTCAGGCGTCTTCGAGTAATCGGTGAACATACATAAAAAAAAAAGATTCTGACGAATTGAGAACCTCCTCCTTTTTTTGAAGTCGGTTGAAAATATTACATGTGGCTACTGTGACTGACTCGGTGGCTAAGTGGTTAGCGATCCTGACCTCTGATCCGAGAGTCGTGGGTTCGATCCCCACACAGGGCAAACTTTTCTGTAATGAGCAGAATTGTTTGTTCTGAGTCTGGGTGTATTTCTATACATGTATGTATTTAAAAGTATACGCGTATGTATATCAGTCTATGGTTCCCAAGATACAGGGAATCCTAGTTTGGGGCCAGATGACCGTGTGTAATTTGTCCCAGATATTATTATTACTTTAGGCCCCATCTACCCACATACGTTAAAATAGTCGTATTTTACACGCTCCCTCACACTCGCTGCAAGTCAGTGTCAATCTTTCAACAATTTCTTCTACACCCAATTAAATCTAATTAAAAAATATGTAGAGATATAGTTCGCATCGTAAAAATCTTTACAATATCATATTTAATGCCAGCTGACAGCGTAACAAGGCCCCGGTCTGTTGTGGCCCAAAACATTTGCGCTCCGGTGGGTTTCGTGAGGCAAAAAACGGTTAAGAGTGAGTGACGTTTGTATTTTGGGTTCCGCAGTTCATCGGTGGTGTTAGATTTGAGTAAGATGTTTTTTTTTCTGAGTAATTATTCAAGTAGGTATTCAGGTAGGTAGATGTAACAATGTGTAGATAACTGTAGTTATTTTAAGATTGGGAACGATAAGTTATCGTATTATTGAGGAAAACATGTGTAGATTGCTGGCTATTTAACTTGCGTAAGCGCAGCTCAACTGTTATTTCAATTCTAGTGCATCAGTTAAAGCTGGCGAACACAAGAGTTTTAAAATTATTTTTAGTTAAAAAAAAACTATGCTTTGTGTTAAAAACTAAAACCAATTACCTTAAACGATATTATGACAACAGTATAGGACCCATGGAAAAGGTTATTTACTTTCATGAGTAGAAACCACAGTTTAATTTTCAGGAATAAGAAGACCCTATATAGGTTTCTAATCTAGATATGATTTTCACCAAAAAACAAAAAGAGCTTTCTGCCTCGCACAACCAAACTGTGGAATGAATTGTCGCCTGCGGTATTTCCGGACCAATACGACATTCAAACCTTCAAGAAAAGAGCGTACTCCCACATCAAAGGCCGGCAACGCACGTGTGACTCCTCTGGTGTTGCGGGTGTCAATGGGCGGCGGTAATCGCTTACCATCAGGTGATCCGACTGCTCGTTTGCCACCTCTGCCATAAAAAAAAAAAAAGCAGCTTCTAAGGGTTCCACCATACAGGACTACGTAACCCCAAAAAAAAAACTAAAAATAAACCACTCTGGAACGCACGCACGGTGGCGTGGCGTAGAGGAATCCGATAGCTCTCCGTCTGGCGGTAAGCTTCACCGCCGCAGAGACTACCGTTTACCGTGTACTAATATACCCGTTAATACACCTTATTATTATACAGAGTGTATAAGATTACTCCCGGAATTTATCAGCTTTAAGATATATCATCACCAACATCAGCCGAAAGACATCCACTGCTGGTTCTATCTATCTATCTATCTATCAGCCGAAAGACATCCACTGCTGGACAAAGGCCTCCCCCAAGGATTTCGACACCGAACGGTCCTGTGCGGCTCGCATCCAGCGGCTTCCTGCAACCTTTACCAGGTCGTCGGTCCACCGAGTCGGAGGCCTGCCCACACTGCACTTTCCGGTGCGCAGTTTCGAGAACTTTAGAGCACCAACGGCCATCTGTTGTGGTTTAGATAAACGTATATCGTTTAACAACCATATCGTCCCCACTACAGGGGCACGGGTCTCTTCCCATACCTCGGGAAGGTGAGGCCATACTCCAGACACGAGGGACAAGTCCGGATGGGTGGAGGTTATGGGGCTAGTGGCCAGCCCGTGTCAGAAGTTTTTCAAGCTGCCTCTAAGGCTTCCGACACAGCTTAACGACTGCCATCTAGTGATAGCAGCCGGCACCAACGGCTTAACGTGCCTTTCGAACTCATCCATCCGGCCGTGTCTGTAGTCAGTTAACCTGCGTGATCGACTCATGAACAACTTTACCTATGGAAACTATATTAAACTGGCAAAAAAATTTTTGGACTTTTCATACAAATTAAACGACCAAGCAGCCAATTTTGTAGATACAGGGTGCAACAAAATTGGTGTAGGACCCGTTAACTGGAGATTCTACTCATCGCACTCTACAACTTTTGCTCTACGAGATTACTCATACCACAAAATAAATTTTGGACATTTCATACAAATTTATCATCTGTTTTATCATTTTTGTATGGAGAGTCCAAATTTTTTTGGCGATTTGAGCAAAGTCGTAGAACAAAAGTTGGTCAGTACGATGAGTAGAATCCTTAGTTAAAGGGTCCAACACCAATTTTGTTATACCCTGTATAGATATTAGTATTTTTTTTGACAATTCAGTGTTATGAGTAAGAAAGCTGTTTAACTTTCTAGTTACACCCTGTACATTTTTGTATCGTAATACTATCCCTGTCTAAAAAAAGATCAGTGCATTTATCTTTTCACATAGCTCAATGAGAGAAAGGTATGTCGTTTACAATTACAAAACAAAAAAAAGACAGGTACGAGTAGGTCTATGATAGTGTGTTTGTATGTTTCTTATGAGTTCTTTTAAAAGCCTTCTATTTAACTCATTTGAAATGAAATTAAATGAAATGAAAATATTTTATTCGAAGTACCTAGGTAGCAGTGTACACTTTTCTAACGTCATTCTTTTATCTACCTAATACGAGGTTCCTACCACTCGGAACTCGTATACCCGCCGTTTCGGGAAGTGTTTGCGGAGTGAGAAGAAACGGCGGGCCCTAAAAAAACTCCCTCCAACACATAAAAAAAAATCTCTATTACATCTTATATTCTATTACATCTTTATGCTCAATGATTAATAAATGAATTATATAATGTCATGTCTGTAAATAAAGTATAAAAAAATAAGAATAAAGAAAGAAAGGATTCAAAGAGATAAAAGTAAAAATTATTTGTAGCTAATGACTAACAATTCCAAAAAAACCAATGACAAGAGCAGGCCAGTTCACACGGACAGCACCCGATTTGATATAAGTGATGATGATGCCGAAGATGGAAGCAGGCTTACCGAGATTCCTCAACGCAATGGGGAACTGGCTATCTTATCGTCATGTTATCGTCGGAACTAGTGATGTAAATAGAAAAAAAAAGTTTTTATTCAAAATTTTGACAAAAAACAAAGCACCCTGGTCTTTTTAAAAAAAAAATTAAGAGAACGAAAAATACAATTGTAATGAAATGAAACATTAAAAGTGTTGTGTAATTTTAAATGATAAAATCAATTGGGTATGCTAAATTTTTTGTAAGGTATGAAAATAAAATAACCATTTCGAGATATTTTGATTTAAAGCCATATTTTTTTATTTCCCACTCGAAAAAGTAAAAGATTGAGTATAAAAATCGATAAAAGACAATAACCTTCATTTGTATCCCTGTGACGTCACACGCTCACACACTTTTTGGTGTTACCTTGAGTTGTTTATAAACAAACGAAATGACAATTAACCTGACAGTTAACGTTTAATAAAGCGTTCCAGAACACTTTCATGAGAGTATTTTTTTACCCTGACAGCACGATAAATTATTATAAATATTTCAAGTGTAAAAGGGACAGACTATCTCAGTTATATTTTGCCTTGTTCTGGAACGGGCCTTATTATAAACAAACGAGATGATAATTGACTTGACAGGTGACGTTTTAGAAAGCGTTCTGGAACACTTTCATGAGAGTAAATTTTTAACCTGACAGCCGGACAAACTATTATAAATCTTTCAAGTGTAAAAGGGACAGACTATCTCAGGTATATTTTTCCTTGTTCTGGAACGGGCGTTAGTCGAGATTAAGGCCTGTTCATTTACTCGTCAGACATTTGGGCTGTTCATTTTATAGTTTGTGAACATGTGACGTCATCACGGCTTGAATATAAAAAAATGTATTTAAAAATATCCACAGTCTTAAAAAAATTAATAATCAAATTAGTTTTTCAAAATGGTCTAAACTATCAGAAAAAAAATTAAAAAAATTCAATTGTTTTTTTTAGCATACCCAATTAAGTAAATTCTTTATTTATAAAAAATTTAAACTAACACATAAACCAAACATAGAATACTGTATAGATCTAAGAAAAAAAACAAAGTTTGGAAAAATTGTATCTCAGTAAAAACAATAAATATTAGTGAGTGCCAACTATTTTGAGATATTTGATTACAAAAAAAACAAATACGTTATTTCCAAATATTCAAAATTAATAATGACTGACTCGGTGGCTAAGTGGTTAGCGATCCTGACCTCTGATCCTAGAGTCGTGGGTACGATCCCCACACAGGGCAAACTTTTCTGTGATGAGCAGAATTGTTTGCTCTGAGTCTGGGTGTATTATATCTATACATATATGTATCTCCAGGTTACTGTCATGGAGCCACTGACGCTTTTTAAGCTGATATAATACCTATCTATATCAACACATAACACAGAAAGACAAAAGAATGGGGCAGTAGAAGCCGCGTGACAGATGCTAGTCAAGCGCTACATGTGTGGAGTTAAGTTTTTTGGTACAGTCAGCATTGGATAAAGTAATATACTGCTCATTACAAGACTAGAGATCTAGAGTACTCGTTTATAGTTTTAAAATAAGTGAAAGGTATCTTCAGTTTAAATAGCTTTAAAGGTAGTTGAATATCTAATTCTATATTATAAAAGTAAAATGGTAAGTTTAATATTCTATTTTAAGGTATAATAATACAATCGTTTATTATATGAGGATATACGTACTGGAAGGATAGCAATAAAAAAGAAACAAAGAATTAATTTTAGCAGCTTTTTCCTGTGATTGTTATAATTTCAGTGGTTTGTTTAAATTAATTCATTTTAGGAAAAAATATGGATGTACATATCCTAGAAACTTTGATCAAGGTACTTAGAACAAATTGCAATGATTTATAATTATGTGGGGATATCAAAAGAAGTTACAACACTTTTAGTGGGCACTTTTATTGACACTTTTACCACAAGATACCTACTTTTACCAAGCTGAGTGTACAAGCAAAAAGTCAATCTGTTCTCGTCCTAAAGCCGCGTCCATAAGTTGCCTCTCAACATGACATGTACACGTTTTTTACATGGCACTTGTTGAGATTTGAAGTTATGGGAGAGAGACACCGTTTAAAGACTTTCTAGTAGCATGTTTTTTTGGTGGCAGACTGTAGGATAAAGAAGGGTGTTTTGAATGAATGAATGAAAACACTTTATTGTACAACAAAACAGGAAAATAAATAAAATAAACATTTAAAAAAAAGTTATACAGGTAGGCGGTCTTATTGATAATGTTGTATGGATTTTCGAAATGTATAATACAATAAGTTGGAGTTGGGTATTTTGCAAGGTGTATTATTTTTGCTAAAATATTAAAATAAAATTCTGGATTATTATGTTTTTTTTGCTATAGGTACTCACATCTAATAACACGAAGTATGGATAAAGCTATTAAACTGTTATGCTTCAACCGTAAAGAAACAGACACATGTATGTTTACATGTACACCAAATTAAATATTACCCTCTTTTTTGGGTTCAGATAAAAAAGCCCTTAAAATACTCTAAGTCTGCCTTTCAAGATTTTGTACTATAATAGCTTTATGTTATTTGTGTATAATTAAGAGTTTACAAACAAACAAACAACGCAATGCTTGACTATGTTATACTCTCTCTTAATCAATAAAATATCAGCTCCCGACTCGTGGTCCCACCGCATTGACCCTCTGGTGGGTCGACGAGTAATTGACTGTTTACTCGTGGTCACACCGATTCACTCTTGGTCAGTAATCGTAGCATGCATTATAGTATGTTATAGGCTAATGTTACAACACTGCGATAGGTACGTAAGGAAGTTATTTGATACCATTCTCCATCACGTGTAAAAAATATTTCATTTACCGCCAAAAGAAAAAGACACAGTATTTCTAGTAACAAAATATGGACCATAGACAGGAAATATTAAGAAAACACGTCGACTTTTTTCGCTAACGCCACTGCACCCGCGTCTGCGCCGCTCCGAGCGCCACCTGCTGTCAATGGGTGAATTTATTCCAATACGGTTTACAAGTTCTTTCCATTGATGCTAGGGCCACATTATCGGGAAATACCGTTAATTAACGCGATGGATGTTGGACGATGAACGTTAGTGTGGCCCACCCACCTAGGCCAAACATTTCTGTGATGAGCAGATTTGTTTATTCTGTGTTTGGGTATATTAATACAATAAAAAACTTAAAACGTTAAAGACAGACAGACAGAGTTTTGCATTCGCTTTACAGTATTAATAACATACCAAAACGCAGAACAAACCAATCTGCTCATCACAGAAATGTTTGGCCTAGGTGGGCCACACTAACGTTCATCGTCCAACATCGCGTTAATTAACGGCATTTTCGGCCCTACCATGTGAGATCGGGAGCCAGCAAGGTGTATGGGACTGAACGCTGGAATTAATCTAGCTCGAAAGAACTTTCTATTTTCAATCGTTTGGCTCCAGTCTTACAGTCCAGATCGGTACGTACGTGATGTATGTACTTATCAAATAAATATAGGATGTCTGGAACGATTCTGTAAACTTCTTAAATCGTGTAACTTTTACTTTTCATATTAACTTTCCTCACAAGCTAAGTATTGTAAGAGAGTTAAGACGCTTGCAAATAAGTATTTTTTAAATTGTACTTGAAGCGCATTTTTCAAGTGATATTTAATTACAACATCTCTTAAAAAATTGAGCGTTCTTTTTTTTAAAAAAAAAGGTATTTTTTAAAGTTACCTCGTATCCCTATTTACCGACCAGTATTTTTCAACCATTTACAATTAAGACGACAAATAATCATTATTTTTAAATGGAAGAATCAAAGTGAACCAAGTGAAGTAAACCAATTCGGCAAAGTTTAACTTGACATGTCGCGACAAAAAACGCGGGAAAACGTCGCATCTTGTTAGACATGTTATACTTGTCAAAACACTTGACGCATACTGGGTTTAGTGGAGTTGCTCGTATTTCTCAGGATTATATAGATTATGAACACAGACATAACCATAAAGGGAGACCTCAAATTGTCCATATTCCACCGTCAACATTTCATAAAATTCTTAAAGAAATTCAAATTAAGCATTAATCTGTGTTATCTGAAAATAAAGTTTTATTATTATTTTCAATATAATTTTGGGGTACTCTACCCACTTGGCGCAAGGCGAAGTGGCAGAACTACTTCAGCAGAAGCAAAGTCGACTGTAGTCAGTGCGACGAGAAGAAAATTAAGGCAGCCTAAATTGTATAATAACATTAAATTATTTTTAATCATCATCTACTGCTGGACGTCTACTGCTGGACGAAGGCCTCCCCCAAGGATTTCCACACCGACTGGTCCTGTGCGGCTCGAATCCAGCGGCTTCCAGGAACCTTCACCAGGTCGTCAGTCCACCGAGTCGGAGGCCTGCACACACTGCGTCTTCCGGAGCGCGGTCGCCACTCGAGAACTTTACGGCCCCAACGGCCATCTGTTCTACGAGCTATGTGCCCTGCACACTGCCATTTAAGTCTAGCGATTCTGAGAGCTATGTCGGTAACTTTAGTTCCCCTACGTATCTCCTCATTTCTGATTCGATCACGTAGGGAAACACCAAGCATAGCACGCTTCGTCGCCCTTTGGGTGACTTTGAGGCTTCTTATGAGGCCCATAGTAAGCGACTATGTTTCGGATCCATATGTCGTCACTGGCAAGACACACTGGTCAAAGACATTAGTCTTTGATACATTAGTCTTAATACACTGCGATTTTGGAGGTGAAGATATTGTGAAGCTTCCCGAACGCTGCCCAGCCGAGTTGGATTCGACGATTGATCTCTTTAGGCGGAAAACACACTGCTTCGGACATCGCAACGAAATGCGATGGTCCGAATTTAAACTTTGTTCTGTAAAATGTTGATTTGTATACAAAAATCGCAGGGTACTACACACTGAAATCGCATCTTCGTCCGAAGGTGCGATTCGCACGACAAAATCGTGCTTACGGACGAAGATGCGATGCGATTCGCAGGGTATGCCACACTGAAATAGCATCTTCGTCCGAAGGTGCGATTCGCATGACAAAATCGTGCTTACGGACGAAGATGCGATGCGATTCGCAGGTTATGCCACACTGCTACAAAGCGGTGCGCGGGGGTGTTGCGGGGTGCGTGGTGCGTGAGGATTTACGAAATGACCCTTGTTACAAACAAAAACAAGAAGTATCCGAGTCAAAAACATACATAATATACATACACGTCCGAATACTGAATGAACGCATCCGAACGCAACGAATATTGAATGAAATCCGTGCCTTCTTCGTGCACCGCAGCTTCGGACGAAATTCGGACGAAAACCGTCCGTTGTTGCGGAACGCTGTCGCATGCGAATTTCGTCGCTTCGGACTTCGGACAATTTTCGGACCAGCGTGTTTTCCGTCTTAATGTCACATCTGATTTCTAGATGTGTATGATGGTCGCGTTGCACACGACCGTAGGTGTAAATCTAAATGCCCTACACGTGACCGCGGGTGATGCTAAGTGCAACACCAGGCAACCGCCGCGCCGTCTATACCTTGTGGACAGTACGGTTAACAGTGCCACAGGATAAATATAAGAATATACAGTTAATCGAATATCATTTCAATAAGAACAGAATATGGTGATTATTTTCGGAAGTCTCAATCAAGTCGATAGGTGGTATAAAGTGGTCATTACTCTGCCCGCATACACAATATCTCACCCTAAGTATTTTTATGCAGGGTGTTACAAATAGATGTAAGACCTGGTACTCATCATCGTTAACAACCCATATCGTCCCCACAGCAGGGGCACAGGTCTCTTCCCATACCTCGGGAAGTTTAGGCCATACTCTACAAACGGGGGCCAAATCTGGATTGGTGGAGTGTCAGAAGGTCAGAAGTTTTCAAGCCGCCTATAAGGCCTCCGACGTGGCTTAACGACTGCCATTGCCATCTAGTGATATAATATAGCAGCCGTCACCAACGGCTTTACGTGTCTTGCGAAGCACGGAAACCGTAGAGATAAATGCCACTAACAGTCAAACCCATCCAGGTACTGACCATGTCTGTAGTCAGTTAACTTGCGTGATCAACGCGACCGCGCAAGCCGCACTGAGCCACGACCGCTTCTCTACTACGTTACTCGCTACCCATCAAACTGAACAAAAATTGACTCTTCATACAAATTGATCAGCTGTTTCGCAATGGATACCTTTTTATGTATTAAACTTCATGGCTTTTCCCGAAATGACTATGGATTTCCTGTGGAAAGTTGTCCAGTTTTATGAGTAGAAGGTTAGAAGCCCTAGAGTTTGAATACTAGCTTTAAAACATCCTACACAAAATTGGTGTCGGACCCGTTAACTGGGGATTCTACTCATCGTACTGAACAACTTTTGTTCAACAACTTTGCTCAACTCTTCATACAAAAATGGCAAAAAATGGCTTAACAAATGATCAATTTGTATGGAATGTCCAAAAATGTTTTTGCGATTTAAGCAAAGTTGTACAACAAAAGTTGTTCAGTACGATGAGTAGAATCCGCAGTAACGGGTCCTACACCAATTTTGTTACACCCTGTATAGGGTCCTTCTAAAATACCTAAAAAAAAATTAACAATTGATTCTACTCATGAAACCGAACAACTGTCCCCGAGAAACCTATACTCAATTCGCAAAAAAAAATTTGGACGTCCCATACAAAATTGCCGGATCAGTTGATTGATTAGTATGGAAAGTCCAAAAATTTTTTTGCGAATTGAGTATAGGTTTCTTGGGGAAAGTTATTCAGTTTCATGAGTAGTAGCTGTGGTTTAATTTTCAGGTATTTCATAAGGATCCTATATATTCGACTAATAATTAATACACTTAAGATATTGAAACGACTACCATGACATCTCATCGTCATCTTCCTGCCCTGTTCCCAATTATTTGGGGTCGGCTCAACATGTCTTCATCTTCCATTCATCTCTTCTTGCCGTCATCTCAGTGCTCACTCCTTTCATACTCATATCATTCTTCACACAATCCAGCCATCTCTTCCTTGGCCTTCCTCTTCCCACTAATCCATCCACTTTCATATTCAATACTCTCCTAGCCACATGACTTTCGTCCCTCCTCATAACATGCCCATACCATGACAAACGATACCGATACGATAACGAAACGATACGATACGAGTACCATGACATCTCACAGATCAAATCCTTAAAAAATCTTTTTGTGTTTCTCTTATCTTTGGGTATCTCAATAACGCTCATTGCAAAGGTTAATAACCAATAATTTAAAACCAAAGAAACATCAATTAAAAAACAAAACGGCGCGGGCACAACCAAACGAAACAAAAGATAAAAAAACACAGCACACAAACTATAGGTTCTAACACGTCGTTCTAAATTCAAATTCAAAAAGAGATTTCAAAGAAACCAACGGTTCTCTTACAGATAACTTATACATGAATCTTAGCATCTCACTCATATTATAAATGCGAAAGTATGGATGTTTGTTTGTTATATTTTCACGCCGAAACTACTGAACGGATTTGAATGAAATTTGGTAGGTAGATAGATAAAGCACTCGGCTAACACATAGGATACTTTTTATCCCGGCAAACTTAAGGGTTTCCGGAGGAATGCTTGAAAACTCAAAATTTCCACTTCGTTTCTAGATGGCGCCACCTTAACATTTTCTTTCTCTTTGGACCCAATTCTGAAGCCCATGCAGACGCGGACGCAGTCGCGGGCGGAAGCTAGTAGATAATATAATAAGAATAATGAAGCGTTCCCTCTTTATGAATGACGCGTGGTAAAAAGTGTTTGACAGGCAAATTACAGCGTTGGCTTTGATATGCTCTTGCGCAGGGTTAGAGTACGATCTTGACAGAATAGTCAGGGAGGCAGGCGGCCGTTTATATTGTTTAATTTTTGTAGGTTATTAACGAGATGCTTTTACATCGGTGGTTACTGTTCACTGAAATAAACATATAGCCAAATCGTAAAATTGTATTTCCAAAGATAATTCAAGCCAAAAAAAGAACACACAGCACCATTTTACTTTAACTTTTGAAGCATGTAAATTAAAATTTAAAAACAAAACTTCGCAAAATCTCTTTAGTTTTTTTTTTTTTTAATTTTTGCGACTGATTCAATATTATGTAACTTCAACGTAACTGAAGCGTAAATAAGCTGGTTTTGTTTTATTATCGTTTCAATTGTCAAAATCAATTGTCGTGAAATTACATTGACAATAGGTCGAAGGTATAGACTATACAGTAAAATTTGGTTAAATGGGACCTGGATAAGTAAGAAACCTAACACCTAACAATAGCTGGGAGTCATGCTGAGGTCCCGATACTTTTACACTGAATTACCTCTGTTAATGGGACTAAACAAACCTCTATATCTGGGATTAGTTCTTTCGATGTTATCGTCAAAATTACCTCTATAATTGAGACAGCGAGTGTATTTTACCTCTTTCACTGAGACTACATTTTAAAGAATACTTTTACTAAATTGTTTCTCTGAATTTCATAGTTAATTGTTAGGTTGGTAGGTATCTGTAACTGAGATAACATCAATTTATTACCTCTCTAACTGGGACTTTCTATTGTTTTTATTTAATAATCGCACCTCTGTAACTGAAATAACAATTTGCTGGTCCCTTAGTGTCCCAGTTATCCAGGTTTCACTGTATTGTATTTATAAAATATCATGAAATTCAGTTATGTAAACGATAATTTAAAATCAGCCGCAAAAAATATTGAAAAATTTATCAACCAAGGAGATCTTGTTTTTTTGAGTTCTGGATTTTCGCTTAGAAGCCAAAAAAATTTGTGAAGCATTGTTTCGTGTTCTTGTTGTACCTTGAATTGTTTATCGTCTAAAATACATTTTTATTTTCAAGTTTGTTTTCTTATTTCTGATCTACTATAACTTGAAAATTTTAATATTATTTATACTTATAATAACGACAACTCTATTAAGACACCAGCTCCTGTACTAACACAACATTATTAGAACAAAATATTTCTGACAAGAAAAACATTGGATTTCCCTTTCTCTATATTTATTTTAGTTTTAAAGGGTTAAAAGTGGGTTCAAACATATGTTTCGATTACAATTTGTGTTAATTAGTTTAATATTTAATTATAGACCATTCTATATCGATTACAAATAAGTACCACGTTTTATAAAAGTATAATATCAGAGAGTATTTATAAATACATATTTATATTTTTTTTCTTGTATTTTTGTACTGACATATTAAACCTATGTTAACAGTTTTTGGAGCGTGAAATTATAGGGTTTTATGAATACGTTTTGATGTATGACGATGGGGGATCCAAATTTGGGATTCCATAAAATAAACCAACCTGAAGATCTTAGAAATGTTAACACTTTTTTTACTCATCTGTACAATTGGAGGGTTATGTTCGAGAATTTGCATGTATGTAAATCTATTTCCTTATTAACGTATACCAATAGTAACTATTGCTTGTGGCTTCGCTCGCGTGGATATCGTTTTTATAACTGTGGTTGAGGATATTAATGTAATATATAGAGTAGTTATATTGTATAGTATATAGTTAGGACTAGTAAGGATTAAAATTGGCTTTGATTTTGGAATGAGAGGTGTTTTCATAAGCGTCTTGGAAAGTCTTGGTACTCAAATTAACATAGGATGTATAGGATCACTTTTAATTAGGTCTTGATACGAAAGGCTATATTTTTAGGCATGTGCTCATGATAACAAACAACTTTCCCGAAGAATTCCATAGTCAAATCGCAAAAAAAATTTTTGACTCTTCATACTAATTTGGCCGGTCAGTTGATCGATTTCTACGGACAGTTTTTTTTTACAATTTCACCATGGCTTCTTTAGGGAAAGGCGTTTATTATCATGAGCACATGCATTGCCTTTCGTATCAAGAACTAATTTAAAGTCACCCTATATATTATTATGCAGTCGAGTTTTAAAATTAATATACTTATTATAAACCACTAAAAGTAATTCAGGCTTCATCTTCATGGTGACTGCAGACTAGAAAATAGAAAATATTGCGTTCGACGGGGATATTTTCCTTCGAATGGCGGACTGAACTTCGATAACAATAACTTCGACAGGACATTAGTTTGACAGACCACTATTTCGACAGACATTCAGAGATCTGTAAGTGAATTAAAAAACAATATCCTCTTATTATTGTTTCGCATTGACATCTCTCAGCAAGGCTAATAGGAAATGTCACGTGGATCCCACTAAAATCCATTAATAAAGAATTGGATAAAATGTTTCATATTATGATGAAAAAGTGTCCGGCAAAAATTTAACAGCCACAGTTCAAATTCATGGAACTGAACAAATTATCCGTGTAACCTATAGTTAAAATATTATTTTAAACTTAAAAAAAACCGTCTTATAATGTTGAGTCCAAACCTTACTTTACCACACACGACGCGTAACCACAACGTAATACATTCAGCGGTATAAACCGTAAATACTTTAACTTTAACCAATATTACAAATTACGCTAAGATATTTACAAAAAAATACAAAAAAGAATCTCGAGACAACCAAAATGCGGGATCTGGTGACGGGTGAGGTATTTTCCAAAAATTTTAGTTATACCCTTGCGTTTTTGGCGCCGCTGCGCAGAGAAAATTCTTTATTTAGTTTTTTTTAGAGATTTTTGGATTTTGTTCGTGTCTGTACTTTCTTGAGTGGTTTTCTACTTAAATTTCATAGCTACATATACACTGAATAAACGTAGGTGTGTTTTAAATCACAGTACACATATTTAATTGCAATATGGACCCTATAAAATACACGAGTAACATATAAGTAACTTTTTATTCTCTGAAATGCGACAAACGGTAGTTTTTTTTTTATGTCATAGGTGGCAAACGAGCAGACGGATCACCTGATGGTAAGCGATAACCGCCGCCCATAGACATCCGCAACACCAGAGAGTCACACGTGCGTTGCCAACCAATTGGTAAGTACCAATACCAAGATTCCCCAACGCAATGGGGAACTGGCTATCTTATCTTCATGCCAAAACACATGAATGCTGGTAACATTGATGTTTGGGGCAAGACTTAGATAAGATGGTGGTAGCTAGCCAGGCGGGCTCAGAAAATGCTCTACCACCAACCAAAGCAAGTCCTACAAAGTACCAGGAATCGAACCCGCGACCTCCTGATGCAAAGCGAGCGGACTAGCCACCGCAACGGAGGCAACGGAGGCGGTTCTAAACTAAACAACTTTCTTGGCGGTTCTAAAGATGAAACTCAACAGCTTTCTCGGAAGTACCTATACAACTGGACAAAAAAAATCCATATAAATCCTGCAAATAGATTGTTCAATCAATAATTAGTATGTGACTTCTAAAGTCAAATAACGTAATTGTTTTGGACTTTTTTGCCGTATCCAGACTTTAACATAGAGAGATCAAACCACACCAAAATGTTACTAGATGTAGAACCTTATTATGTAAGGCCAACTAGGTGGGTACCACTGCTCACTCTGTACCTGCCGCCAGCAGCGCGCTGTGTTCCGGCGGATGGGACGAAACAGCCAGAGTAATAATAACCGACATAAGAGGTATTCCATCTTAGCCCTCAACAATTGGCAAGGGTTTGATTAACCCTTCGGAGGTCACAAATATCCATGGAAGGCGGTAGCCATCCATCTAATGGACTGGCAGCCTTTTGCCCACTTACACAATAAAAAAGGTGAGATTTTCCAAAAGCATGTGATCTGAGTCACGCATAATTACCGAAATTCCAATGTTTAACCCGAAATGTTACTGCGACCATCAGATATGCGTATCGCATTGTTTGTAGGCGTATGCAGTAATACATATTTAATTGTGACGCCCATAGCACGCCTACTCGATATTTGGTGCAGTTTTGTTTTAGGACAGAGAAAAGAATGGAGCTTTCTTTCGTTTATAAGTTAAGTACAAGGTTAAGAAAGATAATGTACTTAGTTCTAATAAGAATTGTATCTTAAATATTGCCGTAAAATAAATCAGACTTTTGCTTAAATACATAAAAAAATATGCTGCCTCGGGACAGTGAGTAATAAATACAAATAAATTAAAATCTTCTTACAAAAAGTTAGATTCGAGGACTTTTTGATAAAAGTCCAATAAAAAATACGTGTCAAAGGTAGATGTCGATGAGTTACGTAAATTACTATATAATCTGTATTAACTCTTCTTTTTAAAGACATCGATGCAATTTTAACTGGGGTTTTTACACAGTAATAGTAAAAAAATGCTTTTCCAACAGTATTCGTCTTGTTCATGCTTCATTTAAAATTTACATTTACTTTGGCGTAAACATAACGAGTTACTTTTTAACATTAAGATTTTTCTCTAGATAAAAAATAAACATTTTATGTTGAATCAATAATTTTGACTTTTTAATTAGAGTCCATGGATTTCTCTGTGATGACAGTTATTCGTTCGGCCCATTCCCACGTTTCGAATTCTCCAGCGCTGGTCATTCAGACGCGGGCGGCGGAGGGTTAAACTAATTACTGAGGTATTCTTTTGGAACGCACCAGTGTAGTGATACTTTGGTTTTGAATCGGATTATAGATTAAGAAAAAAAAGAAATCTCTATTTTTTATTTAGTTTAAAATCAAGTTCTTACTGTGTGGCGCAGTCTATCGTGTTATCTCGAGGGTTAGACGGTGTAATAAAAAAAATTGTGCTGGTTCTATAAAAAAAGATATATAAGATATAAAAAAAGATTCATAAAACTGAAACAATATCCAAAATTGTCCCTAGCATATCAATATGCAGATTAAGTGCATAATCATCATCATCTTAGTCGGATATCCGTCCACTGTTGGACAAAAACATTTCTCCTAAAGTCTTCCTCTTAACACTATTCTGAGACCTAAAGCTTTCGAAAAACAGAAAAATAAAGACTAGGTAAACTTTTTATTAGTGTGCGAATTCACAATATAGATTTCCGAGAATAACTGTAAGAAACAACGATTTTTGAGGAAAACTGGTCAGTTTTGGTTCGATTTTGTTAATGACTATTGTGAAATGGAGAGAAAATATTATAATCCATCCACAGTACGATCCTAATTTCAATAAAGGTCTGGTTTTAGCTAAATTATTTAACTTGAACTTTTCAAGCTAATTCTGATAGGTTTATTTGCCTTTGAATGAAAATTCCAAAAAAAATTCTACCAATTGATCATAGTATATGATCCTTGAGGAATGTTATTTTTAATAATAAATAAAAGGGAAATAAAAGTATTTAACAAAAAAATAATATGATATAAGACCACTTAATATACTTAATTCATCGTCTACACCAGGGCTCACTAATTTGCGGACCGCGGTCCGGTTCCGGACCACCAATCTATTTTGCGCGGACACTCACTAAACAAATCAACTTACAAACTTTTTTTTAACTGTGCAATTCAAGCTGTTAAAATTTACAAAGAATAATTTTAAATTAGTGTCAAATCCCATGCATTTTTTGACAGCTCGACCTGCACTGTTAAAGAAATTGCGTTATGCGATACTCTAGGCTAGTACGTAATTTATGATTTCGCGCGTTTTGTCCTTGCCTCAGCTGCTGTAAAAAAAAAAATGAATCGGACCGCGACAGTCATATTATTTCCTAAAACGGACCCCAAGTGAAACTAATTAGTGACCCGTGGTCTACACTACACACCATATTAACACGCGAATCGTTAAAACTTCCAAACAAAAACCCTGAAATAATCTGAGGGTATGCTACATTTTGCGGACGGAAAAACTCCATTTTTGGACTAAAGTGTTCACTCGAGATTTCCATCTGAAGAACGACATCTACGACATTTTAGAGAGCAGATACGGGAACAGATTATCGCGTTCAAAATCACGGGATCTTATCATGTGTCAAGTAAATGAGAGTTGGACTGAAAGTCAACAATAGGTGGTTGGTTGCCGGGACATGTATCGAGGACACGTCTGCTGTTTTAATTTTTTAATTATTTCCGTTTTAGAGTAGTCTCCACGTTATTTTTGTGACGGGGAAATATATGATTCCGATTCAGTGATAAGCGGTCATAAGAAGAGGATTAACTCGGGAGACGGCTCCGTTTTCCGAGTTCCAGCAGCAGACCACCACGTGGAGCGTCATTAAGTGCCCATCACCTTAGAGCCGCGTCTTTCACTTGACATTGGCGTTTCACTATTTTTTTTTTATTGAAGATTCTCCCATTTTTCACTTGACATTGGCATAATCACTCCTTAAATGAAATGTGGAATGCCAAATAGAAAAATAGAATAGAAGTCAACAATAAATACTTCGATAACACTATGTAAGTCTGAGGATTTGAGTGAAGATAAACAATAATACTACATCTGTTTGAAATGTTCGAGATTACCTCCCAGTGGTTGTCTGAAAGAGATTGCTCATAACGATTAAGCCAAAGTATATAACTTTTTTCTATAATAAATTCTGTTTTATTATTTTGTATGTTGTGCAATTGTTTATATTTGTTCATTATTTTCATTAAAATGTTCGCTGTATTGTTAGTTTTTGATTAGTTACACCAAATATATTCAAACCAAAATATGATTAACTTAGAATATTCATTATGAATATTTTTATTTATTTATAATGTTCCTATGATATCGGGCCAAGTCGAGAATCGAACCCGTGACCTCCCGTAGTAAAACTCGTGATCTATGTTTTAAGTGGACCAGACACTATCAGTAATAATGACAGTATTTTACATCAGTATAATGACTTTCCATCGTTTAGTATGCGTCAGACCATCATTCCAACCACTACACTGTCAGTATAATGTCAGTATATTGTCATTACATGAAAATACTGTCTTTATTACTGATAGTGTCTGTTCCGCTTTAAATGTACCATAAAATGAATTAAAATTTTGTCGCAACTGAAATCACCTACTAGTTTCATGTGAAAAATATTGTAAACAAAATGTCTACGCTTTCAAATTGGTGATATGTAGCCGTATGTTTTCCCTGAGTGATCTCATTTTTGTCTCTTCCAAAATTGTTTGTGCACATTAGAAGTTTTAAAATTCTAACTTGGGTTAAGAAGTTTTGAGTTTAGCAGCATTCCTATTTGATACACCTGTTTTCGGATATTTGAGATACGTAGCCCATTGAATAAATACTCAATAATAATAATAAAAAGATCCGTAACTTTACACATATTTTGCAGAGTGTAATAAAATGAGGAATGAGGACTTTTTTTACATATTAAGCTGAAATAAGATTGTATATCTATGAATATAGTACCTAAGTAGTTCGAATCTCTATGCTAATTTAGCGGTTGAATAAAACCTCATTGCTGAAAAATACCAAAAACCTTTTTTGTTATTCAAGGAATATAAAATTGTGCTTATAATAAAAGTTTATTGGGTTATTCATACATTAAACCAATATAAAATTAACCAGTTCAATAATATTTTCGTGTCGCTTCTTGGAAGTAAAAAGCTATCAAAGAGATATTGAAGTCATCAGAAGTCAACAAGTCTTTGAAATACCTGGATCGTAAATTAATTATTGGTAGATTTTTCTTAGAAATTCAGAGGAGAAGAATTATTTCAGGATAAGTATTTTTCCTTTATAAGTACAAAGTGTAAAAAAGGCTCTCTCGGAAACTTAAGCGAAGGCTCGTCTCATAATAATGACCGATTTTTTGAAGGAACCCATTCAAGATTTTCATATTTTTTATACAAAGTTAATTGGACAATTTTGTCATACACAAAGTCTTATTTGTAATTTTTCAACTATTTTTTTAAAGATTTTGTTTAAAGTGTCTTATTGTTAGTATAATTTTTCAGTTTTCAAAAAGTTGTTAAACCTCCGTCTGAATTTGCGGATGTCAATCTGATGGTCTATTTGTATGGAGAGTTCAATTTTTTTACCGTGTATATTTTAAAAGTGGTAGAAAAAATTCTGTAATAAAATAAATGTATATAATTAAAATAATGAATTAATTTATATACAGTGTTAGTTTTATATGAAAGGGGGTGAAATAAGAGCCAATTTTATAGCCCAGTAAAATATTTAAAATGATAAAAAAGTAAAAAAAAGATGTGGACGTTTTATTTTTTTAAATAACGTATGTTGTCTCCAAGTAAAAAAAAAACGTAACTTTTGAATTAAGCAAGTTAGAATGTTAAAACAAAAAAGTGAGAACTAGAAATAGATGACCGAGCCACAAAAATAAAAAAATAACAAAACTAAGACTAATAAAATCCAAAACTAGCATTTAGAGCGAAAGTGTAAAAAATAGCGTATCTGGAATACTACTGTTTAATCGCTTATAGCAAACGTTGTGTGTAGGTTAGAAACTTGGTTTTTTATTATTTGAAAGCTAAACTAATGTCAAATATCTTAAAGTAATAAAAAGTAGGATAAATAGGTGTTATTTTTTTTTGCAATTAAACACAAAAAATGATCTGTAAAAAAAATTTTATATTTAATTTATGGTGTTTATTTTTTGTGTATTTTTTTTCAGTGGCACGGCCATCTACTACCAACCCTCACTTTTTTTGTTTTAACCTTCTAACATACTTAATTTAAAAGTTACAACATTTTATTTACTTGGAGACAGCAGATGCTATTTAAAAAAATAAACGTCCATAATTTTTTATTTTTTTATTTTTGCATAGTCTAACGGCGCGGGTGCACTGAGCCGCCACAGTAAGAACCGACAAATGAAAATGAAAATGAAAAAATATTTATTTGGAACCAAAAACTTAAAATTTAGATATGTGTGTTCGATAACTTAGCTTTCGCTGTGTCGCTGCAGTTAGCGCCCACCCCTGGTTATAGAGGCGTTCCGACATATTCTTATATGTATAGCAAAAACGAAAACACATACTATTTATATACTAAAAATAACAAAACATGAGAATTTTAAACCTATAACTTAAACTAATGTGTGTGTGTGTGTGTGTGTGTGTGTGTGTGTGTGTGTGTGTGTGTGTGTGTGTGTGTGTGTGTGTGTGCGTGCGTGTGTGTGTGTGTGTGTGTGTGTATGTGTGTGTGTGTCTATGTGTTTGAGTTCAGTCAATAATGTTTTCAATGTCATTATATGTGAGAATTTTGAGCCAATTGGTACATTTTATTTTACATTCATGTAGGGATAGTGGGTAGATATTAATTATCCGATTTACTCTGTTGTAAATTTTGGGACTAAGGTAGTAATAGTGGCGACTTGCAACAGAGAGCCGGCATTGCTCAATTTTGCAAACTTTGTCATGTCTTCGTTTTAAAGTAAGTTTATATTCGTATGGTACCTGGGAATGTTTACGTAGGATTACTTGGAGGATGAACAGTTGCCGAACAGTCAGAACATTACAAACAGCATAAAGTTCAGTAGTAGGGAAACGAATTGGTTTAAAAGTCATAACTTTTAGGACTGCTCTTTGAGCTCTCTCTAGGAGAAGAAACTGAGATTTTCCTGATCCACCCCAAGCTGCAATACAATAAGACAATATTGATTGTACTAGGGCAAAATATACAGTTTTGAGTGTATGGGAGTCCGCAGAGCAACGTAGGTTTTTAAAAACAAATATAAGCTTTCTGACTCTGGAGATTAACGATTCTATATGTAATTGCCAGTTTAAATTGCTGTCAATGATGACGCCTAGATATTTTATATTATCTGTACGTATTAACTTAATACAGTCACATCCTAGATTTGATGATGTCACAGTCCGATCCAGTCGCTGTACATTTTGTATGAGTGCGGGTGCACTCATCCGACATTAACATTCTTACCGGACTTACGCTGTGGGTGCACTTGAGACGATAAAATAAGATCCAACAGCCAAGCCACGACCACCACAAAGCCACAAATACTTGGTTACCTGCCTATGCTTTTACTTTTACGCTGTATTTATAACAATGACGCCAATAATTGGCGTTGGCTAAAAGCCGGGCACATTTTCTGTAGTACTGCGCACAACACTATTCAGAAACAACGACGCGACGACGACGCTTACTATATGGCTCGAACGGTGGAATGATTGTTTCGGTACGACAATTATCGGACCAGTGCACCTGCGTACATCCTAGAGTTTTTAAGAGGACCGACAGGTGGGCGTGGCTTGGCTGTCGGAGCTTATTTTATTGTCTCAGTGCACCCGCGCTGTTACGTTTGTATTTTAAATAGTGTCCGACCGAAATAGGAATTTCAGCCGAAACTGAAACCGAACTCAGTCTCAGTTTCGGCCGAAACCGAAGCCGAAATCGAAACTCATTCAGACATGAAAATAATAGACAAAATCTCTATCGCGCGACACCTATTTCATTCGTGTTCAATGAAATAAAAAAAAACAGTAATTAAAGCTTTTTCTTAGTAACAGTTGTATAACGTAATTTTTTTTAAGTACAAAGAAGCTACTTTATAGTAAAATCGCTCACACTAAAGTTATTTAGCGTTTATTGAAGAATCTATAAAAATGGCGCATTTTTCTAACTTTAGGGTCTATTCTTGGTATTTTTAATACCGGAACCAGTATGCGGTGTACCGCATGCGCTCAAGGTCAAACAACGCGAACATTAATACATACACCCTACCTACATGCATTCACTTGAAAAACATTAGATATCTCTGCTTGGACAGTCGAATAAGGAAAGGTGCCGATAATTTTCTTACTTACAAGTACTTGTATGAGTAATCGTACGACTAATTGTACGAGTACTTGTAACAGTACTTTGGTACTTTTGTGCTTGTACATGTAGTTGTCCTAGTACTTGTACCAATACCTGAACCAGTACTTGTACCACTTGCACTTGCACTTGCACTTGCAATTGAACTTGAACTTGAACTTGTAGTTGTACTTGTACTGGTTCAAGTACTGGTACAAGTACTCGTCCAAGTACTGGAACAAGTACTCGTACAAGTATGCGTCCAAGTACTGGAACAAATAGTCGTACATGTACTGGCACAAGTACTGGTACAAGAACTCTTACAAGTACTCGTACAAGTACTCGTCCAAGTACTTGACCGAGTACTCGTCCTAGTACTCAACCGAGTACTCGTCCAAGTACTCGTCCTAGCTTTTTAAAACTATCCAATGAAACAGCAAAACAGTAGTTTTAGAATTTCTTTATACAAAAGTACGTTTATCAACAGTTACAGTTATAAACCGTTAGCCCAGACCTCGCACTAAATGGATCGCCTTGCGCTAAGTGGTGTATTGGAGGTTGTTGGAATAGTTCCAGAGTATGTAAAAGTGCCCGTTCTTACCAAAAGTTTTAGACGCTTTTGGAAAATATGGGGCCTCAAAGTTTCCATTTGAAACCAAAAAAAATGGATCGCCAAGATACAGAATATATACATATCAGACGGTTTAGGGGACGCCATCCAACGTCGTAGTCACCAATTTGCCTACAATAATATGTTGTCACCAATTCGGAGGTAAAGTTGAGTTGCCAGAGTTGCAGAGTAAATGGAGGAGGTTGCAGCTATGTAATCATCTCGACGCCGGATGGCGGAGCGGAGAACAGGATATGTAGTGATCACTCAATGATTGCTGTTCAGATACTGCACGGATACTGCACTCTTTATTTAAGTAAGGGTATTTATACAGATTATAACTGACGTCAAATATATTGGTATGGCTTTTGCGAGCATCTTACGAGATGTGATAATATGCAGAATTGCGGAGTCTTGCAAGGTCGCTACATCCGTCATACTAGTTATTCGAATATATGCATATCAGATGGTTTAGAGGACTCTAAGAGTAAAAAAGATGAGGTAGAAGTTTTAATTTTATTTATGTTTTATCTTTGTAACTCGATAATTGTTTATCACTGGACACTAGAAATAATTTTAATTGAGAGTTCTCATTAAGACTACCTAATACAGAAAATTTCAAACTTCTAGCACAAAATAGACACAGAAGGTCCGCTCAATACAAACCACTAAAATCGTAACATGCTTATAGAAATATACGGTCGTTCGAGGCACAGTACGTGACGATCGCACAGTACGTGATCTTGCCTACAACGACAGTATACGTCTATAAGCATGTACATGCTTAGGATTTTTGTGAGCGTATTGAGCGGACCTTCTGTATCCATGTATTTTGTGCTTCTAGGTTAAACGGTTTAGAAACGCCAAGGGACAAATATTTATTACTTGAGGGACCCACGTTTTTAAAACAGCGCATTACCTGGAAAAAATATGTTGTTAGATAACACTACTTCATTTTCAAATACCTATTCAACGATAACCCACACAAGAGGGTAAGCTGGAAAAAAAAATTCAACCCCATTTACATATTATATATGGGAGGAACCCCTAAATATCTGTGACAGACAGATAGTTTTGACCGTCACAGATATTTAAAGGGTTCCTAAGGTCGTCCTTACAAATAAATAAAATTCATACTTAGCTGCATAAAGCTGGAATAAACGTGACAGCATCGAAATCCCGTTTTAATAGTTCGAAGGAATCCCTAGCTAGTTATTTTCCCTAGAAAATCAAGTAGCCCATTATTTTGACGAAGAAAGTGTATCACCTTGCAGTACAGCAGATAACGGGCCGTAGTTACGCCATAACGATACAACTGACATAAAGTAAGTAAGGGATAATGACGTATTTTGTCACTGACAGTAGAAAAGGTCATCGGTACTTTTATACATAGCATAGCATTTTGGTCAAACGTCAAACGTCCGTGTTACACCCACTCCTCTGAAAGTTGGAGACTCTACACTCGAAGTTGTTGACGAATATGTATACCTAGGACAAACAGTCCAGTTAGGTAGGTCCAACTTCGAGAAAGAGATCAATCGTCGAATCCAACTCGGCTGGGCAGCGTTCGGGAAGCTTCGCAATATCTTTACGTCCAAAATACCGCAGTCCCTCAAGACTAAAGTCTTTGACCAGTGTGTGTTGCCAGTGATGACATATGGATCCGAAACATGGTCGCTTACTATGGGCCTTATAAGAAGGCTCAAAGTCACCCAAAGGGCGATGGAGCGTGCTATGCTTGGTGTTTCCCTACGTGATCGAATCAGAAATGAGGAGATACGTAGGAGAACTAAAGTTACCGACATAGCTCTCAGAATCGCTAGACTTAAGTGGCAGTGGGCAGGGCACATAGCTCGTAGAACAGATGGCCGTTGGGGCAGTAAAGTTCTCGAATGGCGACCGCGCACCGGAAGGCGCAGTGTGGGCAGGCCCCCGACTCGGTGGACCGACGACCTGGTAAAGGTTGCAGGAAGCCGCTGGATGCGAGCCGCACAGGACCGGTCGGTGTGGAAATCCTTGGGGGAGGCCTTTGTCCAGCAGTGGACGTCTTTCGGCTGATAGATAGATAGATAGATAGCATTTTGGTACTTTGGTATATTGGTACTTTGTACTTGTACTAGTAATTGTACTTGTACCATTACTAGTACCAGTACTTGTATCAGTACTTGTGCCAGTACTTGTACCAGCACTTTGTACTTTGGTACTTCGGAAAATCGGTACTTGGTACATCGGTACTTTTGTACTTGTACTAGTAGTTTGGTATTTTGATACTTATACTTTGTTGTACTTGGACGAGTACTTGTTCCAGTACTTGGTGGAGCACTTGGTCGAGTACTTGAACGAGTACTTGTACCAGTACTTGTACGAGTAATTGGACGAGTACTTGTACCAGTATTTGTACCAGTATTTGTTCGAGTACTTGTTCCAGTACTTGGACGAGTACTTGTTCCAGTACTTGGACAAGTACTTGGACGAGTACTTGGACGAGTACTTAGATGAGTACTTGGACGAGTACTTGGATGAGTGCTTAGACGAGTACTTGTACGAGTGCTTGGACGAGTACTTATACGAGTGCTTGGACGAGTACTTATACGAGTGCTTGGACGAGTGCTTATACGAGTGCTTCAATGAGTACTTGAACGAGTGCTTGGACGAGTACTTGTTCCAGTACTTGGATGAGTACTTGTTCCAATACTTGGACGAGTACTTGGACGAGTACTTGTTCCAGTACTTGGACGAGTACTTGTTCTAGTACTTGGACAAGTACTTGGACGAGTACTTGGACGGGTGATTGGACGAGTACTTGGACGAGTACTCGACCAAGTACTGGGAACAAAAATTCGTCCAAGCATTCGTACAAGTACTCGTCCAAGCACTCGTCCAAGTACTCGTCTAAGCACTTGTCCAAGTACTGGAACAAGTACTCGTCCAAGTACTCGTCCAAGTACTGGAACAAGTACTCGTCCAAGCACTCGTCCAAGTACTAGTCCAATCACTCGTCCAAGTACTCGTCGAAGTACTTGTCCAAGTACTGGAACAAGTACTCGTCCAAGTACTGGAACAAGTACTCGTCCAAGTATTGGAACAAGTACTCGTCCAAGTACTGGAACAAGTACTCATCCAAGCACTCGTACAAGTACTCATCGAAGCACTCGTCCAAGTACTCGTCCAAGCACTCGTCCAAGTACTGGAACAGTGGTAGGACCTTGTGCAAGGTCCGTCCGGATCGCTACCACCATCTTACTCGCTAATCCTGCCGCTAAGCAGCAGTGCTTGCACTGTTGTGTTCCGGTGTGGAGAGTAAGACAGCCGAGGAAATTACAGGCACAAGAGGCATTTCATCTTAGCCCTCTAGGTTGGCAACGCATCTGCAACCCCCTCCGGGGTTGCAGGTGTCTATTAGGGGGTGCAGAACCGGACCTCTTAAGTAAGAACCGGTTCTTCGGTTCCGATAGCTACTTGGAACCGGGTACCCGGTTCTTTCGGTTATTCTAAGTTTTTTTTTGACACAATGACAAGACACGACATGACACGACAAGATATGTCGTGTCTTGTCGTGTCATGGCGTGTCGTGTCATGTCGTGTCGTTTCGTGTCGTGTCGTGTCGTGTCGTGTCGTGACGTGGCTTGTCGTGTGGTGTCTTGTCTTGTCGAGCTGTCGGCAAAACCATGAAGCTCCTGAATGAAAAAATATCTACAAATTCTAAAGACAATTGCAGACATAAGGACCAGAACCGACTAAAAAAGGTAAGAGTCACACATTTGATCATTTGCCTAAAGTATCGTTGCCTTCTTTTGATGGAAATTACAATAATTGGTTAAATTTTAAAGACTTGTTTCAAAGTTTTGTGCATGACAACATAGAATTATCTGATGTCCAAAAATTTTATATTTGAAATGTAGTGTCAAGGGCGAAGCTGCTCAGCTAATTGCAACGCTGGTCTGTGTTGGCGAAAATTATGTAAAGGCTTGGAATTCCTTGTTAGAGAGATATGATAACAGGATTTTGATGGCTAATCACCACATAGCGGCAATATTCAATTTAACTAAATTGACAAGAAGCAACAGCCAGAATTTAAGGCTGTTACTGAGTGATTTTCTACAACATTTCAATTCGATCACATCTTTGATGTTAGAAAACCTGTCTGACATTATTTTAATACATGTCTTATCCCATAAATTGGATTTCCAGAGTCTGCGTGACTTCGAGCTGCAGCGAGATGGGAAAACCAGCCCATCACTCGATGTCGATGTCTTGTCGTGTCGTGTCGTGTCTTGTCGTGTCTTGTCGTGTCTTGTTCAGGTGCCTCATTAGAGAGATATGATAACAGGATTTTGATGGCTAATCACCACATAGCGGCAATATTCAATTTAACTAAATTGACAAGAAGCAACAGCCAGAATTTAAGGCTGTTACTGAGTGATTTTCTACAACATTTCAATTCGATCACATCTTTGATGTTAGAAAACCTGTCTGACATTATTTTAATACATGTCTTATCCCATAAATTGGATTTCCAGAGTCTGCGTGACTTCGAGCTGCAGCGAGATGGGAAAACCAGCCCATCACTCGATGTCGATGTCTTGTCTTGTCTTGTCGTGTCGTGTCGTGTCGTGTCGTGTCGGGTCATGTCGTGTCCTGTCCTGTCCTGTCCTTGATGGCAATGGGACCTGCGTCAATCAAAACCAGTTATTAAAAAAGGCCTGTTAGGGGTTAAGCGATAGTCGTGTCGTATCGTGTCGTGTCGTGCAGTGTCGTGTCGTGTTGTGTCGTGAAGTGTCGTGAAGTGTCGTGTCGTGTCGCGTCGAGTCGTGTCCTGTCGTGTCCTGTCCTGTCCTGTCCTTGATGTGGCGTGGCGTACATAGAGAGAATGGTCAATTTCCGTCCATTGTTAAACCTTGGTGCCGGCTGTTATCGCTAGATGGCAGTCGTTAAGCCATGTCGGAGGCCTTATAGGCGGCTTGAAAATTTCTGACACTGGGGTTCGCCACTAGCCCCACCACCTCCACCAATCCGGACTGGGCCCTGTAGAGTATGGCCTAACCTTCACAATGTATGGAAAGAGACCCGTGCCCCTGTAGTGGGGACGTAATGGGTTGTTAACATGTAGGTGTTTGGGTCACAGAAATCTATTTTTGTACTAAGTTACAGCTTTATCACTCTAGCAGATTCGGAGCAAATTGGCTGTGACAGACGGACAGACAGACACGGGTAATCCTATAAAGGTTCCTTTTTTCGTTTGGAGGTACGGAACCCTAAATATTGTAATAGCTGTATTTTTTTATGTGATAGGTGGCAAACGAGCAGACGGATCACCTGATTGTAAGCGATTACCGCCGCCCATAGACACCCGCAACACCAGAGGAGTCACAAGTGCGTTGCCAACCTTTGAAATGGGATGGGGGGATGGGGGTAATTTAAGGTGGGGCCTCCGAAAATTATATTTGTGACTGTGTCATTTTCATCATATTCTTTTCAGGAACTAAAATCAATACAAATCGAAACTGGTCAAACGATTTCCAGTCTTCGAAATGCTTTGCGCGAGAAACTCCAAGAGCTGAGTCAAGTCAAGGACACCGTATCTTCAGTGCAGACCACGGACACTAGCGCGCTCAACGTGGCCGACTATGACATAAGCGACATTAATGTGGGAACATTCATTCAGTCACTCACTCTGACTTCCTCTCATGTCGTGTGTCTGGCCGCGCTGTGTGCTCTTTTTTTTGCAAAATATAATTAATTAAAGTGAATATCCCGTTGTTTAATTGCTCAATCCCACATTTTTGGGGGCTCGTCCGGGATGGAGCAATAGATACGGGGTGCTACGACGTCTACGACGAAGAAGATACGACGATGTAACCGCCCACCACGCCGCCACGCCGGAACATAACCTATGTCACGAGTGAAAAGACGGACTTTTGGCACAAATACGAAGACAAAGACGAATTGGACTGGACAATCACGACGGGTTAGCCAGGAATTCCAAATCAACGAAGACGACGAATATTTTACCGACGACGACGACGAATTTACCATGACGCAACCAAATTTTAACCTGCTACTACTCGACGACGCCATTCCGAAGTTCACCGGCCAAGACAAAACCTATTCTGCTGCTAAATGGGCGCAAGACGTGGAAGACAATGCCGAAATATTTGGTTTAACAGCCCAGCAAAAGTTGTTGATCGCACGACGTTCCCTTACTTCGACAGCTGCTGCTTGGCTAAAGATGGAAAAACCTTTTAAGACTTTTGACGACCTCAAGACTGCTATATGCAAAGAATTCCCTGATACGACGAACACTAAGGAAGTTCACGAACTGATGAGCACGAGGAAAAAACGCAGAGACGAAAGTTCCTACGAGTACATGTTGGAAATGAAGGAGCTAGGCAAGAAAGGCAAGCTCGCCGACTACGTAGCTATTCAGTACATCATCGAGGGCATCGTGGATGCGGAAAGCAATAAAGTTATGTTATACGGCACTACAACATATACAGAGTTGAAAGAAAAACTGAAAGTGTATGAAACATTTAAGAAAAACATTGCGAAGAAGAAAAGTGAAGATTTTAACAAGAAGCCTCGACCGGAGATGCAGCAAAGTCGCCCGATCACTGACAGGCAGCGATGCTTCAACTGCGGAGAAAAAGATCATTTATCGTCAGCGTGCCCGAACCGTGAAAAAGGACTCAAATGTTTTCGCTGCAATCAGTTCGGCCATATTAGTTCAAAGTGCACGGCGACGGTGGCGGCGCCAGCGGCGACAGCGGCTGCAAAAGGTACTCGCGTTGGTGGCAGCACTGCATTTCCGCAGCGTGACGTGTTGCTCGTTCAATCATCGACCAATCACGACGAAGCGAATGAAACGAATGAAAATGGCGGCGGCCATTCAATCAGCTGTTCCTGTTCCTGTCAAAGTCATGATGTCCACAATGTAAACAATGAGCTACGAAAAACAAATCGAAAACCAACAAAAGATGTTATTATTGGAGGAATTACGTCGTCCGCTTTAATTGACAGTGGAAGCGATATCAACTTTATTACGGAGGAGTTTTACGAAGAGCTTGGATCGCCAAAATGTATGGAAAATCGAAGTGAAAAACTTAGCGGATTTGGACAACAAAAACAAGTGGAAAGCCTTGGTATTTGGACAACAGACATCGAAATAGACGAAAGAAAGTACTATGGTGTGCGTTTCTATATAGTGCCTAGTGACTGTACTCCGTTTAAGTTGGTTTTAGGTTATGATTTCTTGAAGAATGTTGTGGCGATTTTGGACGGAAATTCTGTGTGTATTACGCCGAAAGACGAAGAATGGCTCTCGAATGTAAGTGTTGAGCGTTTGTTTTTAGGTACCGGAGTGGATCCTGCCATAGAAAAGGAAGTAAGGTGGTTGGTAAGCAACTACAAGCCGAAACAGACGAAGGAAGCCCCTATCGAAATGCATATTGTGCTAAAAGATGACATTCCGGTTGCGCAGCGGCCGCGACGTTTGTCATTAAAGGAACAAGGGCTCAGCTTTAGAATATGCAACACCACAGATTGAGTTGATATTTTTTTTGTAGGTAGGGGTCACTTAGGTGTATCGTTTCCCAAAATTTCACGGTGCGGAGCGCAGTACTTTTTGAGATATGATTTTTTGAAAATTACGTATTTTCAGGTGAAACTATGCAAAAACAGACGCCATGACAGCAAAAGTTTCGTTTTATGCATTTGTAAACGTCAAAATTACGCATCAATGTGACATAACGTGCGGCATAATAATGATATTTCGGATGAAAAGTTAAGTGTCAAGGAACGTAATTTTTACGAAGGTTGTTCCGAAACATACGAAACTGAGTAGCACCCCTCTTGAGTTAATTTAGGTTCACTTTTGTGTCACAGATCCGAATCGGAGCACCCCGATTCCACGTAGTCTTGTCTGTCACACAACTAGAGTGTTTTTTAAAAGCGCGGAGCCAGAAGCTCGCGCAGGAGGTCCTGAGCGGAGCATGCACTCGAGAGCGAGCGTAGCGAGGGGGGAGGTGGCGAGCGAAGCGAGCCGGCGACCTCCCGAGTGGAGCGATGGGCGAGAGTGCTAGCGGAGCGAAAGGGGCGACGTAGCGAGTCTTCTGGCGGAGCCCACGCGTTTTCTCATCGTTTTTACCGACATAACCTCAAAAAAAAAAATTTTTTTTTTTTCGCGTCTCCGCACTTTGGGGAGGGGTGGGGAGGGTTACCCCCCTCCCCCAACCCCCCTCACCCCCCCTCCCCCTCCTCTGCGGTGTTGCATATTCTAAAGTGCTTCCGGAACAAGAAGAGGTTGATAAACAAGTAAGTGATTGGTTACATAAAGGAATTATTAAGCCTAGTTTTTCTGAGTACGCTAGCCCTTTGGTTCTTGTTCGAAAGAAAAATGGTTCAATTAGAATTTGCATTGATTTTAGACGTGTTAATGAAAAGATGGTCAAGGATGAGTTTCCCCTACCAATAATCGAGGATCAAATAGACAAGCTTTCTAAAGCAAAAGTGTATAGTAAACTTGATCTTAAGGATGCATTTTTTCACCTGAAAATTAAAGAAGAGTGTACGAAATATACATCATTTGTGACACATAACGGCCAGTTCGAATTTACTAGAGCACCTTTTGGATTATCCATTTGTCCTAACTATTTCACAAGATTTATTAATGTCATTTTCAGAGACCTCATGACGAAAGGATGGCTGCAAGTATTTATTGATGACATAATAATAGCATCGGAGACACACAAAGAAGGATTGGAAAGACTAAAGACGGTATTGAAAGTAGCGGCTGATTATGGATTGCACATAAACTGGGAGAAGAGTGAGCTTCTTACAACAAAGGTCGAGTACCTTGGACATGTAATTGAAAATGGTACTGTACGTCCGTCGACAGAGAAAGTTGATGCCGTCATGAAGTTCCCAGAGCCGACTACACTGAAAAGACTACAAAGCTACATAGGATTGACGTCGTATTTCAGAAAATTTATTGAAGGCTATGCTGCTATAGCTAAACCCCTAACAGACTTATTAAGAAAAGATAATAATTTTACATTTGGAGAAAAAGAAAGAAACAGTTTTTATGTCTTGAAGGAAAAGCTATCAGAAAGTCCTGTACTAAGAATATTTGACCCAGCTTTACAAACAGAAATGCACACAGATGCTTCACAGCAAGCGTTATCAGCTATTCTTTTACAGAGAGATCCGAACGATAACAGTTTACATCCAGTTTACTACAGTAGTAAGAAGACTACAGACGCTGAAAAGAAGTATTCAAGCTATGAGTTAGAGGCTCTAGCCGTCATTGAAGGCGTTAAGAAGTTCAGACGATACCTAATAGGAATTTCATTTAAGATTGTAACCGATTGTATGGCATTTGAGTTGACAATGAAGAAAAAAGATTTAACACCGAAAGTTGCAAGATGGGTTATGTTACTGCAAGAATATAACTACACTATTGAACACAGGAGTGGAAGCAAAATGAGGCACGTCGACGCTCTCAGCAGAAACCCATATGTCGGAGTAATTACTAGAGGAGTGCATGAAAAGATAAGACAAGGACAGCAATGTGATGAAGGAATAAAGGCTATATTACAGGTTCTTGAAGAGAAAGAATATTTAGATTATTATGCACAAAATGGATTACTATACAAAGATGAGAATGGCCTATTAGTAATTCCAAAAGGACTAGAGACTGATATATTGCGCCAAGTACACTCAAATGGTCACTTTGGCAAGAAGAAAATGTTAGAATTAATAAATAAAGATTTCTACATCAAGGATGCTTCAAGGAAGATTGAAGAGTTTACATCAACATGTGTACCATGTTTGCTAGCCATTAAAAAGCAAGGAAAGCAAGAGGGCTTTTTAAACACCATTGATAAGGGAAGTTTACCTCTAGAGACGCTACACCTTGACCATATTGGACCTTTATCAGAGACAAGTAAGAAGTACAATTATATTCTAACAATGGTGGATGCTTTTACAAAATTTGTGTGGCTTTTTCCAACAAAAAGTACCACTACAAAAGAAACTCTTGACAAGTTAATGATTCAACAGCAAACCTTTGGAAATCCCTCAAGAATAATTACCGATAAAGGCACAGCATTTACAAGTACAGATTTTAAAGATTATTGTGAGAAAGAAAACATTCAGCATATTTTGATAACAACAGGCGTGCCTAGAAGCAATGGACAGGTAGAGCGCATACATAGGACATTGATATCAGTGCTTACAAAGCTATGTATTGAAGATGAAACTCAATGGTACAAACATGTGAGTAAAATACAGCGTGCTATAAATAGTACCTATCAGAGGTCTGTAGGTATGACTCCATTTGAAGTTTTAACTGGAATAAAAATGAAACAAAAAGAAGACATAGATATTTTAAATTTATTGAAAGAAGAACAGAAAGAAAGTTTTATGATAAACAGAGAACAGTTAAGAGAAAAGGCTAAAATACAACTACTAAAAGTACAAGAAGAAAATAGAAAAAACTATAACAAGAAACGAAAGGAAAGCAGAATATATAAGAAAGGTGATTTAGTAGCAATAAAAAGAACACAATTTGGAAAATGTTTGAAGCTGAAACCAAATTATCTTGGTCCATACAAAGTTACCAATGTGAAAGGCAAAGATAGATATGATGTAGAGAAGGTGGACAGTAGTTCTGAAGGACCTATAAAAACATCAACTGCTGCAGATTACATGAAGAAATGGCCTGAAAGTTTCGATTGATGTGGTATGTGGTTTTGTTATTTAACAATTTTTTTTAAATCTGTTTCAGATATCTGTTTCTGTTGAGATGAAGCATGAAAGTTTAAGTAGTACTAATTAGTTATCCTGGTATGCTATAACTATACATATATATTTTCTAAGTTGTGAACTTATGTATAAAGACTTATATAAGTAGGTTGGGTACATTTCTCCTTATGTTGCCATAAGAAGTTTATGTATAATTTACTTGAAAGATTTAAACTAAAGACTATTTACGCTAACTATTAAAACTAATAGTTATTGATATAAACTGTTTTTCAGATTTGTATTTTTTTTAAGGAGTAGAAAATAAAACAAAGCATGTTGTTATTTAAAACTTTATTGCAGTTTTTTGGAAAAAGTTGTAAATTATAAGTAAAAGTAAAATAAATTGAAAATAAGATGTTTCAGATATGATTGTCTAAGTACTTAATATAAGATTTTGATTTTGTATTTCTAAGAGATTATAATAGATTTAAGGATAGTTTCAAAAAAGAGTTCCCACATAGTTCTGTATGTGTTATTGTTACATAAGTGATGTGGTATGAGTAGGAGTGTTGTAAGGTGTTATGGATGACTTGTGGTTGTGAGATTTTTTTTGATGTTGATGTCTGATGGCCTGACTGAGGACAGTCAGCAAGCAGGATGGCCGAGTTGTGGGAACATTCATTCAGTCACTCACTCTGACTTCCTCTCATGTCGTGTGTCTGGCCGCGCTGTGTGCTCTTTTTTTTGCAAAATATAATTAATTAAAGTGAATATCCCGTTGTTTAATTGCTCAATCCCACATTAATTTTGACAACGAGAAAGTGTATCAACTTACACAGAAACTTGTCTCGAAACAAGCCAAAATGGAGGCGTTGTTAGCTGAAAATAACACATTGAAAATTCAGTTGGATAAATTACAGGTACTTTTTGTTTTCAAAAAATGCAGTGGCTTGTAAATGTGTGAAGAGAAAAAATGAAATCATTGTTTATACATACTTTACAGAATAACACATTAAATCGTAAAGGAAATATTACCTGGTCAGCTATACAGGGGTGTCCCAGCGATCGCCAGAACAGACTGTTGCAATGACGACACAGGGATAACGTTTCAGCGAACTTCGCGTCTTCTCGCAAACCGTATAACCTGGAAAAAACATAATTTTAAGTAAGACACCATACTGTTTCCGTGCTTCGCAAAACACGTTGAGCCGTTGGTACCGGCTGCTATCACTAGATGGCAGTCGTTAAGCCCTGTCGGAGGCCTTATAGGCGGCTTGAAAACTTGTGATACTAGGGTTTGTCACAACCTCCACCAATCCGGACTTGGCCCCCATGTGTAGAGTATGGACTAACCTTCCCGATGTATGGGAAGAGACCCGTACCCCTGGAGTGGGGACGATATGGGTTGTGAATCCAAGACAAAACTTAATAAATTATCAGCGCTTAGTTTATATAAGGTGCTACATTATTAGTGCCTGATATTTTAGTCAGTGCTTCTACTCCTGATTCTGATCAACTTTCCCCAAGGAACCCATAGTCAAATCGCAAAAAAAAATGTTGGACTCTTCATACAAATTGATCAGCCTAGCGGCCAAATTAGTATGATGAGATCAAAATTTTTTTGCGATTTGACTATGGATTCCTTGGGGAAAATTGATCAGAATCAGGAGTAGAAGCACTGACTAAAATATCAGGCACTAATACAGTAGCACCCTATATGCATTACGTAGTTATTATACACTGCTACCTACTGCAAATAAAAAATATATTTTCATTTCAAGATCTCGACACTCACTTCCTATGCTGGTTGAAGAGCTTCCCTCAATCAGCCTCTTCTGGCTTTGATTTATGATTCTACTATATAAGGTGCTACTTTATTAGTGCCTGATATTTTAGTCAGTGCTTCTACTCGATTTGCGATTTGACTATCGGTTTCTTGGGGAAAGTTGATCAGAATCAGGAGTAGAAGCACTGACTAAAATATCAGGCACTAAAAAGTAGCACCTTATATACTAGTTTCAAGTGATAAGCCCCTTATAAGGTTAACAAAAATGACTTTCGAAAACTGGACACTGTTACCTATCCAAAAATAGAGCTTTCTCCAATCAGTTTAGGAACCCCTTACTAGATTAAGTAGACAAAAAAATTACCTTTGTATAAGTGTACATTGCAAAAAAAAAATCCATTAATTTCATTTCAACACTCACTTCCTAAGCTGGTGGAACAGCTTCCTCCAATCAGCCTCTTCTGGCTTAGCGCCCTTCAGCACAGCGTCAATCTGTGGCTGCGTGAAGTGGAAAGCCACCAGCTCTCGCCAGATCCTCTGCTCCGAGCATACTGAAGCCATCACGCTCCACGCTGATGATGCCGCCTGGTCATGAGATATGAAGGAGTATTTAGTTTGTAAGGCGATGGTACAGCTCGCGTCACGTAAAAAGAGCGCTGGCGGGCGTTCCGAGGGCACAACAGTTGACTCTGACAACAGGACAGCATAATTGTATAAATCGCGTAAGTGTGAAAGAGAGTAATAGTCCAAGTACTCGTCCAATCACTCGTACAAGTACTCGTCCAAGTACTTGTCCAAGTACTGGAACAAATACTCGTCCAAGTACTGGAACAAATACTCGTCCAAGTACTGGAACAAGTACTCGTACAAGTATGCGTCCAAGTACTCGTACAAGTATGCGTCCAAGTACTGAAACAAAGACTTGTATAAGTACTTGTCCAAGTACTGTAACAAATAGTCGTACATGTACTGGCACAAGTACTGGTACAAGAACTCTTACAAGTACTCGTACAAGTACTCGTACAAGTACTCGTACAAGTACTCGTACAAGTACTCGTCCTAGTACTCAACCGAGTATTCATCCAAGTACTCGTCCTAGTACTCGGACGAGTACTCGACCGAGTACTCGTCCTAGTACTCGACCGAGTACTCGTCCTAGTACTCGACCGAGTACTCGTCCTAGTACTCATCTTAGTACTCGTCCAAGTACTCGATCGAGTACTCGTCCAAGTACTCGGCCAAGAATTCGTGTAAGTACTCGTACAAGTACTCGGCCAAGAATTCGTGTAAGTACTCGTACAAGTACTCATCCTAGTACTCGACCGAGTACTCGTTCAAGTATTCGACCAAGAACTCGACCGAGTACTCGTTTAAGTACTCGACCAAGTACTCTGCCAAGAACTCGTCCTAATAATCGTCCTAGCACTCGACCGAGTACTCGTACAAGTACTTGCACAAGTACTCGACCGAGTACTGGAACGAAAACTCGTCCAAGCACTCGTATAAGTACTCGTCCAATCCCTCGTCCAAGTACTCGTCCAAGTACTCATCGAAGCACTCGTATAAGAACTCGTCCAAGCACTCGTACAAGTACTCGTCTAAACACTCGTCCAAGTACTCGTCCAAGCACTTTACAGTATGATTATAGGTTCCATAGATGAGGTGTGACAAGATATCCATTTGTTATTTTGCTATAATTACCAAGGTATAATTTCTCAGTTAATATTTATTTTTCAGTATGGTTTTACCTTATTAGACATTTCTATGTACAAGTAAGTAAGACGAGTACTTGGACGAGTGCTTAGACGAGTACTTGTACGAGTGCTTGGACGAGTTTTTGTTCCAGTACTTGGACGAGTACTTGAACGAGTACTTGGACGAGTGATTGGACGAGTACTTGGACGAGTGCTTGGACGAGTACTTGTTTTTTTTTTTTTTTTATGTGATAAGGAAGGCAAACGAGCAACCTGATGGTAAGTGACCACCACTGCCCATAGACACTAGGGCATGGAACCGGTTTTTCCTGGTTCCGAAAAAACCGGGAAAACCCGGTTCTGTCTAATCAAATAAAAACCGGTTCTAAAAGTCACAAGAACCGGTTCTTTCGGTTCTTCAAGATTTGAAGCAGCATATGATCATTTTATGATCATTTCTTTCGCCATTTAATGTGAAACCGGAAAATAATGCTTTCAAAACCAGCCGTTCATAAAAGAACATCTCGGATCTTGGACTTCACCAGCAAGCTCATGGAGGAAAGAGGGAGCCTGATTCTGAAATCCTCTAAAGATGCTTCCCAGTATCGACGACTAAACAGATAGATTTCTCCAAGTCTGTGTCTCGCGATATACGCCAATTTAATACTTATCGTATAAAAGAGGAGATTCATGCTCAGTAAAAGTTCAAAAGAATTGGCAATGGATCTGATTGCCAACTGACAAAGCTGAAGACTGAGGATGGCAGAATCGTGTCTTCCAAGCCTGAGCTGTTGAATGAGGTTGAGAAGTTCTACGGACAATTATACACGACCACACGCTTACCCTTCAGTAATCTGGGTAAAGACCCAAGAGCCAAATTGACACCGAAGATATCCCGGACATCAGCTTGTATGAAATTAGAATGGCTCTCAAACAGCTTAAGAACAACAAGGCACCGGGTGAAGATGGAATTACGACAGCTTTTAAAAGCAGGTGGAAAACCGGTACTTCAAGTTCTTCAGAAGCTTTTAAATTACAATATGCTCGAGGGACGAACGTCTATGGCATGATACAGGAAAGTGGTGGTGCTCTTCGTCAAAAAGCGTGACAAGAACCTGCTGAAGAAATATAGACCCATTTCACTTCTGAGCCGTGTCTACAACCTGTTTTTGAGAGTCATTACAAATCATCTCGCATGCAGGTTTGGCGACTTCTGGCCTCCTGAACAAGCCGGTTTCCAAAAAGGCTTCAGTACCTTAGACCACACTCATAAGTTGAGACAGATTTTACAGAAGACCTAAGAGTATAGTTACAGTCTCTCCAACGGTGCCAAATCGACTATCGATATATCGAAGTGCTAAAATGCTTGTATGAAAACGCCACCATGTCGGTCCACCTCCAGAAAAGAATTCGAAACCAATCCGGTTGCAGCGAGGGGTGAGACGGAGAGACGTTATATCTCCGAAACCATTCACCGCTGGCCTGGAAGATGTTTGGAAGCTTATGGACTGGAGAGGACTCGATATTAATATCAACGGCGATTACATCACCTCGCCTTCGATTCACTGACGATATCGTGGTTGTGGCAGAGATCTTGGAAGACCTAGACATAATGCTCGATGGACTCTTCCAACAAGTGGGTCCTAAAATGAACATGGACAAGACTGAAATTATGTCCAATGTCCGTATCACACCCACTCCTCTGAAGGTTGGAGACTCTACATTTGAAGTTGTTGACAAATATATACCTGGGAGAAACAGTCCAGCTAGGTAGGTCCAACCTCAAGAAAGAGATCAACCACCGAATCCAACACGGCTGAGTAGCGGCGTTCGGGAAGATCCGCAATATCTTCACATCCAAAATACCGCAGTATCTCAAGATTAATAGGCACTCTCACTCTCGGGTGCATCCACGCTCGCTAACCGCTGCTCCGCCGTCTCGTTCACACTTATGGCTCCGCTGCATATTGAGCTCGCTATGTAGGCAGTGTCAATCACCTCCGTCGAAACCTTGGTATGCACCTGGGCCTCCACGTGCTGAGATATATTCGTTGCAATGTTTTGCTTGCAACTGAGGGGGATAGAATTGTCCGCATCAATGTCCGTTGATGACGAGTGTCTCCTAACGGAAGGTCGGTCATTCACCCCGTTAACAGCTGATGTTTGCGGTGTTTTAATAGGTACATACTCAGGAACATAATCTAGGCCAAAAGGTCCACTATCCACCTCAAAACTGTTTTGTAAACACGCCCCTCTTTTTCTGTTTACATTTATCCTCGATCTGGATCTATAATCATCAATCAAAGAAGCGTGCTTAATATGATCAACTTCCTGTTTAAGTTGGTTAAACTGCTTCGAAGTGACTGCGTTTTCCTCATTACACCCAGTCGTTTTTTTAACCACATCAGTTCTTTCATAAAGCGGTAACCGATGTAACCATCCACATGATCAAAAGTCACTGGTGGTATACTACTGGTGGACGGCGGAGCAGCGGTTAGCGAGCGTGGATGCACCCGAGAGTAAGAGTGCCTGCCTACCTGGCGAGTCCCGTATGCAGCGGCGCTATAAGTGTGAGCGAGGTGGCGGACCTGTGGTCAGCGCGCGTGGACGCACCTGCACAAGACACGACAAGACACGACAAGACACGACAAGACAAGACAAGACACGACAAGAAAAGACAAGACACGACACGACAAGACACGACACGACACGACACGACACGACAGGACACGACACGACACGACACGACACGACACGACAAGACACGACACGACACGACACGACACGACACGACAGGACACGACACGACACGACACGACACGACACGACACGGCACGGCACGACACGACACGACACGACACGACACGACACGAGACGACAAGACAAGACAAGACAAGACAAGACAAGACAAGACAAGACAAGACAAGACAAGACAAGACAAGACAAGACAAGACAAGACAAGACAAGACAAGACAAGACAAGACAAGACAAGACAAGACAAGACAAGACAAGACAAGACAAGACAAGACAAGACAAGACAAGACAAGACAAGACAAGACAAGACAAGACAAGACAAGACAAGACAAGACAAGACAAGACAAGACAAGACAAGACAAGACAAGACAAGACAAGACAAGACAAGACAAGACAAGACAAGACAAGACAAGACAAGACAAGACAAGACAAGACAAGACAAGACAAGACAAGACAAGACAAGACAAGACAAGACAAGACAAGACAAGACAAGACAAGACAAGACAAGACAAGACAAGACAAGACAAGACAAGACAAGACAAGACAAGACAAGACAAGACAAGACAAGACAAGACAAGACAAGACAAGACAAGACAAGACAAGACAAGACAAGACAAGACAAGACAAGACAAGACAAGACAAGACAAGACAAGACAAGACAAGACAAGACAAGACAAGACAAGACAAGACAAGACAAGACAAGACAAGACAAGACAAGACAAGACAAGACAAGACAAGACAAGACAAGACAAGACAAGACAAGACAAGACAAGACAAGACAAGACAAGACAAGACAAGACAAGACAAGACAAGACAAGACAAGACAAGACAAGACAAGACAAGACAAGACAAGACAAGACAAGACAAGACAAGACAAGACAAGACAAGACAAGACAAGACAAGACAAGACAAGACAAGACAAGACAAGACAAGACAAGACAAGACAAGACAAGACAAGACAAGACAAGACAAGACAAGACAAGACAAGACAAGACAAGACAAGACAAGACAAGACAAGACAAGACAAGACAAGACAAGACAAGACAAGACAAGACAAGACAAGACAAGACAAGACAAGACAAGACAAGACAAGACAAGACAAGACAAGACAAGACAAGACAAGACAAGACAAGACAAGACAAGACAAGACAAGACAAGACAAGACAAGACAAGACAAGACAAGACAAGACAAGACAAGACAAGACAAGACAAGACAAGACAAGACAAGACAAGACAAGACAAGACAAGACAAGACAAGACAAGACAAGACAAGACAAGACAAGACAAGACAAGACAAGACAAGACAAGACAAGACAAGACAAGACAAGACAAGACAAGACAAGACAAGACAAGACAAGACAAGACAAGACAAGACAAGACAAGACAAGACAAGACAAGACAAGACAAGACAAGACAAGACAAGACAAGACAAGACAAGACAAGACAAGACAAGACAAGACAAGACAAGACAAGACAAGACAAGACAAGACAAGACAAGACAAGACAAGACAAGACAAGACAAGACAAGACAAGACAAGACAAGACAAGACAAGACAAGACAAGACAAGACAAGACAAGACAAGACAAGACAAGACAAGACAAGACAAGACAAGACAAGACAAGACAAGACAAGACAAGACAAGACAAGACAAGACAAGACAAGACAAGACAAGACAAGACAAGACAAGACAAGACAAGACAAGACAAGACAAGACAAGACAAGACAAGACAAGACAAGACAAGACAAGACAAGACAAGACAAGACAAGACAAGACAAGACAAGACAAGACAAGACAAGACAAGACAAGACAAGACAAGACAAGACAAGACAAGACAAGACAAGACAAGACAAGACAAGACAAGACAAGACAAGACAAGACAAGACAAGACAAGACAAGACAAGACAAGACAAGACAAGACAAGACAAGACAAGACAAGACAAGACAAGACAAGACAAGACAAGACAAGACAAGACAAGACAAGACAAGACAAGACAAGACAAGACAAGACAAGACAAGACAAGACAAGACAAGACAAGACAAGACAAGACAAGACAAGACAAGACAAGACAAGACAAGACAAGACAAGACAAGACAAGACAAGACAAGACAAGACAAGACAAGACAAGACAAGACAAGACAAGACAAGACAAGACAAGACAAGACAAGACAAGACAAGACAAGACAAGACAAGACAAGACAAGACAAGACAAGACAAGACAAGACAAGACAAGACAAGACAAGACAAGACAAGACAAGACAAGACAAGACACGACACGACACGACACGACACGACACGACACGACACGACACGACACGACACGACACGACACGACACGACACGACACATCAAGGACAGGACAGGACAAGGAAAATAAAAGATTGGAAAAAAAAATCCTATCACAGACAAATGATAAGTTATTGCACACATACTATAAACTATATGAAAAAATATTTAAAAAAGCAGTTCACAGAGCTAAAAAACTAAAAAATATAAATAATTTTAACAAATCAAACAATAAAATGAGAGCAATTTGGCAAATAATAAATAATGAGACAAATAACAATAAATGTAAATTGAATAGACAGAACATAAAGCTAAAAATAAACAAAAATTACGAAACAAACCCTACATTATGCAAACGCATTCAACAAGTTTTTCATACAAGTAAGTAACGAAAACAAATCCTCCCTATCAAATAATACCTCTACATTAACAAACGTACTCAATCAGATCGAAAACACATTTTTTCTGCAACCTGTAGACCCCCGCGAAGTAAACTTAATCATTAGGAACCTGAAAAACAAAACAAGCTACGGTATTGATGAAATTCCTCCAATACTTATTAAAAAATGTGCCGACACTCTTACACTTCCCTTCACTACACTTATAAATCAGTCATTTTCAGAGGGCACCTATTATATCCAGATTCCCTAAAAACGGCTGTTGTAAAACCAATTCATAAAAAAGGCTGTAAAGTAGACCCAAATAACTATAGACCCATTTCATTATTACCGACGGCAGCAAAAATATTTGAAACAGCAATGTGTAAAAGACTTTATTCATTCTATGAAAAATATAAAATATTTGATGAAAACCAAAACGGCTTCCGCAAAAAACATTCCACCGCACTTGCAGTTTACAAATATACCCAAAACATATTAGATATACTGAACAAAAGAAAGTACGCTGTAGGACTCTTGCTTGACATGAGTAAAGCCTATGACCGTGTCAAGTACGACATACTTCTTCGCAAACTCTACGGCACGGGCGTTAGAGGCGTAGCGCACACGAAAATATAGATTTTAACACCGGAAAAATTCAATACATAAGATCAGAAAAGACCGACATACATAATTCAATTCCACAAGGCACTGTACTTGGTTGTATTTTGTTTCTAATTTATATTAACGATCTGCCCAAAATTTTAAATAAACACTGTACTTTATTCGCAGACGACATTTCTGTTATATTCTCATGCAAAGACGCTCATGAAATAAAAATTAAATTAGACACGACTCTTGATAAGATTCAAAACTGGCTGGAAGTACACAACCTCCAGTTAAATCTTAAAAAGACCAAAATTATAGAATTTAGAACTTTCCAAAAACAATCACTAAACCTTCAGTATGCTTACAACAACATTAATATATCTACAGATAATACGGCTACCTTACTAGGAATTGATATTGACACTAGCTTAAACTGGAAATCCCATATCCATAAACTTACAAAACAACTGTCCTCCCTCACTTATATGTTAATTCAACTAAAAAAAACAACCGATTTTAAGACTTCCCATCGCAGCATATTATGCGTATATCCATTCCAGACTTACTTACGGGATTATATTATGGGGAAATTGTACAAATATCCAGGAGATCTTCGTTTTACAAAAGAAAGCCATCAGAATTCTGACTAATATAAAACAAACTGATTCATGTAAACCCTTTTTTATTAAAAACAAAATATTAACATTAACGTCCATATACATACTAGAGTGTTGTAAATTCGTAAAACAAAATTATCATCTCTACTCTCCAATAAAAGCAATAAAAAGAAACAATAGATATTTAAATAAACTAAAACTTCCAGCAACTAGGTACTCTTTCTTTATATAGATCAGGCCCACACTCAATGGCAATTCAAATCTACAATAGCATTCCAAACTGCATAAAAAACCATGAAAAATTACATATCTTTAACAACCACCTAAAAAAGTATTTATTAAATAAAGCTTTTTATAATCTAGAAGAATTATTTAACGATAAGTCTGACTGAGTGCCATGTAGTAAGTATTATATAATTTTAGTATAAATGCCTCTTTGTGTTATATAATTATTAATTATCGTATAATACATAAAAAGTACTTAAAGTCCTATAATATGTTATCATGTTAGTTAAGAGTTTAATTTTGAATATAGTTTTCTACATATATCTTAAGTTTTGTACTTAGTTTAAGTTTAATAAGTAGTGCTCTCTCGTTTGCGGTGCCCCAACGGGGTGTCATATGTCATGTACTTATACCTTTGTAACATCTTTTATTTACCATGTGACATGCAAATAAAGAATATGAATATGAATATGAATATGACAGGACACGACAGGACACGACTCGACGCGACACGACACGACACGACACGACACGACACTACACGACACGACACGACACGATACTGCACGACACGACACGACACGATACGACACGACACGACGCGACACGACACGACACGACACGACACTACACGACACGACACGACACGACACGAGACTGTACGACACGACACGACACGACACGACACGACACGACAAGACACGATACGACACGATACGACACTAAACGACACGACACGACTCGACACGACAAGACTATCGCTTAACCCCTAACAGGCCTTTTTTAATAACTGGTCTTGATTGACGCAGGTCCCATTGCCATCAAGGACAGGACAGGACAGGACACGACACGAGACTCCACGACACGACACGACTCGACAAGACACGACACGACACGACACGACAAGATTATCGCTTACCCCTAACAGGCCTTTTTTAATAACTGGTCTTGATTGACGCAGGTCCCATTGCCATCAAGGACAGGACAGGACAGGACACGACACGACACGACACGACGCGACACGACTCGACAAGACACGACGCGACACGACTCGACAAGACACGACACGACGCGACACGACACGACACAACCCGACACGACACGACACGACACGACACGATACGACAAAATACGACACGATACGACAAGACATCGACATCGAGTGATGGGCTGGTTTTCCCATCTCGCTGCAGCTCGAAGTCACGCAGACTCTGGAAATCCAATTTATGGGATAAGACATGTATTAAAATAATGTCAGACAGGTTTTCTAACATCAAAGATGTGATCGAATTGAAATGTTGTAGAAAATCACTCAGTAACAGCCTTAAATTCTGGCTGTTGCTTCTTGTCAATTTAGTTAAATTGAATATTGCCGCTATGTGGTGATTAGCCATCAAAATCCTGTTATCATATCTCTCTAATGAGGCACCTGAACAAGACACGACAAGACACGACAAGACACGACACGACACGACAAGACATCGACATCGAGTGATGGGCTGGTTTTGATCTGATTGTAAAAGGTCCTTGGGGATCTCGTTTCGACGAGGTTTCGACATGTACAAATCATTTTGCATTTATTTGCTGCGTTTCAAAATGAACTTATTAACGAAAAAGTCTTTATTTTGATGCCTTTGGTACAACCAAAGAAGTTTTATTTCGTCAATACCCGTTGGAATGAAATAAATACTCCTTAGTCTGAGCCGTTGGACCGGTTGCTTATTTGAGGTCTGTGGGTAAAAATGATAGAATAGGTACTTTTTTATTGTTTAGAAGTTCTTTGACGATTACCTGCCTAATCTTTTTTCAGACTATACAGTGTAAATATGATATTTCACTGGTATAAATGCCACAAACGAAATACTTTTTTTACGAAAAAGTTGCGTTGCAGTCGCTCTCGTACGAGCATCTGAGAAAAAGTTGCATGACGATGCGACGGAGACAAAAAAATGTTTCGTTGCGTCGCATCTCCCGTGCGCGCATAGCCTTATTAGTCTGATAAAACATGAAAACAAGGAATTTATGTGTAGTAAGATATACAAGTTATTTGCATGAAACCTACAAAATATATATATATATCCATACATTAGTCTTATCTAGCAACGTCTATGGTCTGAAAGCTGACAATGATAGGCATGGAAGCCGGAACATGGAAGACGCACCAAAAACTTGCCCGTTTTACGCGGATCTCGACAAAAAAGCTAATTTAGTCTTCACAAAAGGCTACCATTTCGGCTTTGTAAGACTAGACTTGAAGACAAAGAGCGAATCTGAAGTACAGTTCACAACAGGGCTAAGCAGTTCATATGGCAAATTCCTTGGTTATTTGGCATCTAAATACACCATAGCGGAAAAAGGTATATCCTTCACAGAGAAATGGAATACAGATAATGTACTCGGTACGGATGTGACTTTTTCCAATATCAAAGAAACTGGACTTAGCATCACTCTCGAAGGAAGTCTGGCCACCCAAACCGGCATAAGAGGCGCTAAATTAAAGACTTCTTATGCAAAAGAAATGGTCGCTTTTAACACCAACACAGACCTCCAGTTAGCAGGACCAGTGGTTGATGCTGCTTTAGTTGTTGGCAATGGGAAATGGTACGGTGGATTCTTGACGCAGTTTGACTCTCAAAAAGTAAAGGTCACAAAAGGAAACGTGTCCCTTTGCTATCAAACTAACGAATTTGTTTTTGTCACCAATATAGACAACGGTAGCGAATTCGGAGGTTCAATCTACCAAAAAGTTAAAGAGAATTTAGAATGTGGAATTGCGGTGAAGTGGCTGCCGAATTCTTCTGATACCATGTTTGGGGTTGGTCTCGCTTACCAGGTTGACAAAGACATATCTTTGCATGCGAAGATAAACAATAAGGCGCTTTTTGGATTCGGGCATAGACAAGTTATGAGGCCAGGTATTACAATGACGTTGTCGCTAGCAATTGATGGACAGAGTTTGAGTTCTGGAAATCATAAGATAGGGTTTGCATTGGAGCTCGAGCCTTAGTGTTTAACACAATCCTCGAAAGAAAAGAAATTCTAGGCCTTGTTGGTCAAGTGCATAAAGGACTGCTTAGCTTGAAATCAATCCAGCTTCTATTAGTATATAGACCTACGGAGTATCTTGTAATTGAAACTCATCTTGAGTAAAAAGCTGAAGTAAAAAGTAAAGAAAGAAGATTTAAATAAAAGTGGGAAAGCTGACTCATAGCTTAAATGCAGGTGATTTTTGAGTCTTTGAAAAGTGTTCAATTGAGATTTGGCTCTTTTTTGTGTATGTAGGTAAGAATGACCTAATTGTAAAGATGACAAAAAATATGTTTCAAAGCACAGCAGGATAAGGTTTAAAAAAATTGGTGAAGCTATTTTAACTGGAGCTTGTACTCATGAAATTGGATAACTTTTCCCAAGGAACCCATGTTTAATTAGCAAAAAAAGTCTTCACATACTAAACTGGCCGATCGACTTGCTTTAAAAGTCAAAAAAATAATCGCAAAATGACTATGGGATTCTTGGGGAAAGTTTTCACTTATAAGTAAAACCCACAGTCAAAATATTTTTATACTGATTTGGTAAGACCTTATATTGTTGTTCTGTTAAAGATGAAAAATTTAAAACTTATCCAACGTACTTATCTATTATTTATTTATGGGATTTTTCTAAGCATTTGATTTTACTTTTCAATGAACTGAATTTTGTAATTAGGGGAACTTAAATAAGTATTTTATTTTTGAATATATTAAAGAAATATTGACTGTTTTTACGTTTTGACTTGTCATAATGACTCAATTTTTGTTAGTCCACCTTACAATTACTGTTTTGTAAAGTATTGTTTTGTAGAGCATGCTTTTTTATAAAGTTTACTATAAGACGTTGTGAAACGTATGTTATATTGTATAATTTTAATTCCTATTTTATATAATAATAAAATATTGACATGAAAACGAAAATATTTTGGTATACTCTTTTTTATTGTTATGTTGTTATCATCACTTCTCCAAAATATTTTGTAAAATACCGCACATATTATTTAAAATCTGAAAACTTTAAAAATACTGACTCAGTAGATCAGTGCTTAGTGCTTTTGTTACTAATGATCCGAGAGTCGTGGGATAAATTCCCACTTTGGCCAAACATTTAGAGCAAATTTTGCTATGTGTTATAATTATCTACAAAAAATATAAACGATAGGGTTTAAAAACGTTTAAGGTATATCAGTTTCTGGTTCTTATAATACAGGGAAACTTAGTTTGAGGCCGGAATCGGCCGAATATACAGGTTGTTAAAAAAGTGCGTTACTCAGAATCAAGTACAGAATACAGAAAAATTATAAAAAAATCCGAACCAAAAATATTTTTTTTCAGTTTCCTATACAAATTATTGATTCACAAGTATAAGAAACTGAAAAAAAAGTTGTCGATCGGTTTTTATTAATATTTTTCCTGTATTCTATACTGGATTCTGGTTGACCCCTTAAAATATCAAACGCACTTTTTAACACCCCCTTCATATATTTTTTATTGAAATCAACAATCCTAGAGCGATTTTCAACAAAGCCAAAGCAAATCAATCCCAAAATAAATAATTATCTTTTCATGGACAATTTCCATTGGACTAAATATTATAAAAAATACTTAAAAATTGCCATATTTTCACAGATTTTCGATTCATTTTCTTCATATTTTTACTGTGGTGTAAATTAATAATTTTGTGGCAAGATGTATAACCGAGAGCTTACTCCAGTGTTTGGTTTTTGTAATGGCTTGCAGGTAGTTAATTAAAAATGATTATGGTTCTATTAAGTATATTTTTGTTTTCTGAACTCACGTGTGGTTTGGAAGTAGATAATTATTTCACAAAACAGCATAGATATTATGTATTTCTAAAAGTAAAATAAAGTATTTTAGACTTAATTAAGAAAAAAAAAATTTTTTTTTGGTAAGTATGCCATATAAATGCGAGGAAATAAGGAAGCAAAGTAAACCGACTGCATCAAATGTATTCGATGTCAATCTAAGGAACAAGATGAATCTAACGACACCTCTCAAGCTAAAATCCATCTAGCCGTTTAGGCTACAGAGCGTGCCAAAGAAATATGCATACATACACTGGAAAAACATAACCCTCCTTCTGGCGCAGTCGGGTAAAAATAGTAAATATAAAGTTTATTTCACAGCCTTAAGAAAGAAAAAATAATAAATATAAAAAACTCAATCCAATTTCATAGCAGAACCAACTGTGGCCCATTGACAAAAGGCGGCAACTCAAAAAAACAACAAAAAAGGCAAGACTAAAATAGTCCCTTCCCGAATTTGACATGTTTGACACTTGGCGCATAACTTGAGTGAGTGACTATTGGAGTGTTTTAGCTACCGACAAGCTCTCTGTTATATTTTTATTTTATTTAAGTTTTGTACTGACAAAAATCAATACGTGCTTGGTCACATTTGGATACTAAAAATATATTTTTTACCTAATTTAATTTACAAAAATTTAACATGTTACCATAAGCGAGGAACTTATTTGTAGTATAGGTAACTATAAAATAGCTGATAAAAACCACGGCTTCTACCTATGAAACTAATAAACTTTCCCCAAGAAACCCTTAGTCATTTCAAAAATAAATTTTTGGTCTTCTCGTACAGATTTGGCGGATTAGTTGATCAATTAGAATGAGGAGTCCAAAAACTTTTAAATAATGTAAATATTTTTTTTTCTTAATGTGTTGGTAAATTTTGTTCAGTTTCTTGAGTAAAAACTAAAGTTTTTTTTTTCGTGTATTTTAGAAGAAGAGAAGAACCCTTCATATACTCGCAAGTTCTTTGATATCAAATCTGCATTGTTTCAATAATATTTTTTATATCTCCAGGTTCAGATTACTAAGTTTTAGTTTGAGTTATGCGTATGTTGCTTTTTTAACCTAGTAAAACTGTTAACTTGTAGTTTTAGAACGCGTTCTCATAAAGTTACAAGTTTCAATGTACTGATAATAATAGGTATTTTGGACGCGGGCAGAGCAAGACCGGTCGTCGTGGAAACCCTTGGGGAGGAGGCTTTGGTTCACGACAGCAGTGGACGTCTTTTGGCTGATGATGATAACGATGATGATGGCAATGATGATGATGCTACATCAAGCAACCAATCAATTGGAGTACGATAAATAAAAGGAGAATTAAATATTTAAATATCTAAGTAAGAAAGTACTAACTATAGGTAGGTAATTAGGTGTACATTGTACTTAAGTCCTTTTAAATAAATATGCGGCTTCAAGGAAAGTTCCAAAACATTATAGATATAGACAAAACAAAATATATACCATTTTAAATTTAATGGTTCTCCCGGAAGAATGAAGACTTCATAAATAAGTTTGACGCAGCTTCGCTCCAGTGACGAGTATTGGACGTGAAATACTAAAAGCAAAATAATAAGGCTTGAAAACAGTTGTAACTTTACACGAGTTGAATAAAAAAAAAGTTTAAATACACTCGTAAGTTGTTATTTTTTGACTGTTAATTTTTGATTAAAGTTTTTTCTTTAATTGACATGTTCGCACAAAAATTTATTTCACACAGGAGTGACATCTCCTGACCAACAAGAAGCCCGATCTCACTCCAGCAGACTTCTTTTTATGGGGTTACCTTAAGATCAGAGTACACTCTAATAATCCAACAACTCTGCACCAACTGAAGCTGAACATTCGGCAAGAAATGAAATCCATTTCGAAGATAACTCTAACGAAAGTTTTCAAAATTTTGATGCCAGATTGGAAGAATGATGTCACCGTCAAGGAAATCACTTGGACCATGTAATTTTTCAAAAGTAAATTTAAAAATAAATTTTATTTAATTTTCTTTAAATTGTAATAAATAAAATTCTACAAAATTATAGTTTTTTTTCCTTGAATTTTCTAAAGTGCATTTCTCTCTGGGCCACCCTATTTATTATATTTCTTCCTTACCCCTTCTAAATTACGAGTTTATGGTTTTAATATTAAACTGAGCTTTCTGCTAGAATTTATCTCTTTCAGAAAAAAGTATCCAAATCTGAACAGGTAGGTGGTTTGTACGTACATTATTAAAAGACACGTCAGTTACTATGTGACGGAGGTACAGTGCGATATGTGAGATAAAGATGCTGTGACGCGTTTAAGATACAGACGGGCAGTTGGAACGCGCGGTTTTTATCCGCTTCTATGTTATACCTATCGTAGTTACGTATTGTATGAGTTAAGTTAATAGTTATAATAGTTTGCACTATAGAAAATCTACTATTTCCTTATTTTTATTTTTGATGTCGGAGGCCAAGATCCAATTCGGGTCGCTAACCCATAGAAGTAAAAAAGTAGCTATGTATTTGATTTTATACTCTTAAGAGTTATTTTTTTTATAATTTCATTATTCAATAACCGAAAGACGTCCATTGCTAGACAAAGGATTTCCACACGGATCAGTCGTGTGCTGCTCGCATCCAACAACTTCTCGCAACCTTCACCAGGTCATCGGTCCACATAGCTAACAGAATTGCTTAACTAAAGTGGTAGCGTGTAGAATTTTATTCATATGTGGGACAAATTAAACGCGGTCATCTAACTCCAAACTTAGATTTTCTGCCTTATAGAATATACATAAAACATAACGTTTACCCCGGGCGGTGATTGAACTCACGGTCCTCAGCGAATAAAGCAGCAGACAGTCTGCAGAAGTGAAGGATAGTCAGAAGCGCTATTCACTAGGACACGTGAGTCACATTCTGTCTTCAACTACCGGCCTTCAAGAATAATGGAAAGAAACCCTTGCCCTAAATAGTGGAGACTGTATTACAATATATTAACTTCTACGACTCTGAAGTAGCGGGCGCCAGCTAGTTAAATAATAACGCTTTACCTGACCTCGCATCCTCAACAATAAGAATAATAAAAAACGTTCGTCTGCAACCAAGAATACAAAACAAAACAATTTGTTTATTTTTGTTTTGCTTTCGATCGATGTAATTCGGCGGCAGTGGACATACAACTTATTAGTGTCTGTTTTTTTTTAAATAATAGATTGTCTGTCATCCTGTTATTTTTTAACCGGGTTATTAATGAGTTAACTTACGTTCCATTAGCTTGGCGAGTTTTTAACGTGTTACGTAGTTGCTTTGATAATGTGAAGGTGAATGGACAGCTATGAAGCTGCAATGAAAAAATAAAGGGTATAAGTATACAATTATTGCTACTGCTACCCAATCATTCCAGCGAAGGGTAATGGTTATTCAAACGTACCTACATATGTATAATATAATATGTATGATGTCCGCTATTGTTACTGCCTGTACCTAAAACGTTGATATAGGACACATTTTATGCTGTCGGGTTGTAATTTTTATCCACAATTGGTAGTCCTTAGCATCATCTCACCTGATGGTAAGGATGATGCTGGAAGATGGAAGTGGGTTTACCAAGATTTTCCAACATAATAGGGAACCTTACTCATCCACGTGTCAGAACACATTAATGCTATTAACACTGATGCTTTGGTGGTAGCTAGCCAGATGAGCTAATAAAATACAATTCCACCAACCAAACCAAGTCTTATAAAATTTGTCCCCGCTGGGAATTATACCCGCGACCTCCTGATGTGAATAGACCGGCCTAGCTACTAGCTAACCACGCACCATCCGTTTCTTTATGTAAAAACTTGCAATTTTTCTTCATCTTCTCACTGGCGCCGACTCCATAGGGCCTGGGGGTGCCCGAGCCCCCCCAATGACATTATCAGCGGGGCTGAGTCCCCCAATATTTCTTTTCATTTATAAAGTTTTCGCGCTTGCTTAGCTAGTGTCTCTTTCTATTGCATAGTTCGATCTATTCTACTGCTTTGCTCACTACATAATAGGAAAGATGTACGCAAAGAAACGCGCAAATTGACCTAAAACTTCTTGAAAATGTAAATAAACAGAATAGGTAAGTCTTTTATGATAAAAAAAATCGCGATCGCTTCGCTCGCGCCTTTTTTGTATGAATTATCCAATGCATTTTACTACCTCGTAAACTACATTTTTTAACTGGAGATACATATATAATAAAGGACATGATATTAATCGAAATCTTAAAAATACAAGTATTCCAAGTTACTTCATTTCAAACCTACACGAAATCTTGGATCCGCACCTGAGCCCCCCGAATAATTTTAAGAAGTCGGCGCCCCTACGTCTTCTCATTATTCAATAATTCATTTTTTTTACGCGCGTCACAACGGTAAGAAAGAGAGACATCCTGTATCATTGATCAGGTCTTGTGAAAGGCTATTCAATATGGAATCAAACATGATTAAAAAAATAAATAAATTAACCAAAAAAATATAGTAGAATGGCTTCAAAAAATGTGTAAAGTGAATTCGTACAATAACGTTCCTATTTCAAAAACTGATTCCCATAGCAAACCACAGCACTGTAAAAAGTATAGAAGGAACATTCATGCGAAAAAAGAAACATAGCCACGTATCCTTTCCACCATCGCCGCGAACAAAATTCAACAAAAGCATTTTATGTTAAAAACATAAGCGCGGCGGTTCGCGGCAAATAGTAAAAATGTGTGGAAGCAAAAACGTAAAAGTCAAAACGAAAAAAAACACGAGTCTGTTCGAAGAGAGAAAAAAAATTACTTAGACGCGTTAGCAGAGGCGAAACGTGTTTTAGGTTTAGATGGCTTGTTTTTTTTAACCCTTTTAGTGGATAAGGTGAAAAGTTATTTTGGTGTCTCTTTTAATGTCAAATCATGTATTTTACCTACATACACTGTCATTGTAATTTTGTGGTATCGATACGTATTATGTTAATTTGAAATCATAAAAACTTAATGAAATATTTGAAAATGATAATATTATGTTAACTAAAACGATCTCCTTTCCTTAAAAAGCATTATAATTTCTCATTTTTTTAATAGGAATACAGAATTTGTTCCTAATAATGATAAAATAGGATTAAACCTCTCCTAATCCATAATAAAATCTGGTTCCAATCTCGAATAACATCAGATTAAATTCTTTCCATTGGAGTTCATTAAAATCACCCTCTTAAATGTTTTGCAGTCAATTCCCACAATAGCCGCCTCTAATCCAGTATCGTGTTGCCTTTTTTAAATCTTTATTTTATTTTGTCAAACACGACTACGACATCGGAGAATGCGTCGCGAATGGAGCAAAAAAAAAACAAAATTTAAAAAGATAAGTTACACGGTTTTGGCATCCAGACACCTTCTAACAAGGTGAGGTTGACACTGTTTTTTAGAATTTGGAATTAGGATTTGGGCCACTAGTCTAGACTTTGTTTTTTTTTTAATGACGTAGGCGGTTGTTTTTAGGTTTCCGAAGTCAACAAGGAACCCTTAGAGTTTCGCCATATCCGTCTGTCTGTCTGTCTGTCCGTGGCTTAGCTCAGAGACTATTAGTATTAGAGAGCTGTAATTTGGCACGAATATACATATTAATCACGCCGAAAGTGGTAAAATAAAATCTTTAAAAAAACAGTGTCTGTCGAAATACTACGGAACCCTACATTACGCGTGGTCCGACATGCAGTTGACCGCTTTTTAGAAATTGATATTCCGAAAATTTTGGTATCTCCTCTACATGAAGTGAGGATAATTTTTGTTCCCGACTATCCCATGGTGTGGGATGTCGTTGTCTTTCAAAAATATTGTGGGTTTGTGAAAACCATTTTTCGATTCAGGGATCCGTTTTCGAAATATTAAGATTTAAATTGCAAATTTTTGTTAAAGTCATGTCAAGTCCTGCCAGCTAAACGGTTGTTTCTAGAAATGTAAAAAAAATTCACGGCAGTAGTATATATAACGATGTTAAAAGGAAAACTATCACAGCTAACTAGGCTTTACAAGTTAACGAGTAGTATCATAGGCAAATGTCTTACCTGCTTCATAATTCCATTGAAAATTACTTTGATGAAGTTATACTACGGAACCCTACAGGGCGCGAAGCCCGACATACACTTGACCGCTTTTTAAATATCCTTAGTAAGTAAGCATATTACAGTAAACTCTTTTCGTAAAAACTTTTTAAAAATATATCATAAAGTCTATGAGTAGGATAAAGTCAAAAATGGAAGCTAATCTGTCGAGAATTTTGACCGCTTTTGAAGTCAAGTGGATCGCGGGTACGATTCCCAGCGGGGTGCAATTATGTAGGACTCGGTTTGGTTGGTTGTAGGGCATTTTTTGAGCCAGACTGTGTAGCTAAGCTACCACCATATTATCTAAGTCTTGTCGCCAAACATCTTAAACGCTTTACTGGCTATCTTATCTCCATACTGGAGCACATCAATGTTATTAACATATTTGGCGGCAAGAGTAAGATAAGGCGGGTTCAGAAAATGCTTACCACTAACCAAATCGAAGTTTGACCCAACCGGATCGAACCCGTGACCTCTTGATGAAAAGCGAGCGGACTATCTACGAGACCACGGAGGCGGTGAAAAGGGAGATTTATATTTTTGTCTCTTTTCGTCATCATGATACATTTTGCATGTATTCTTGCGATATTTAAATTAAAACTCTTCCATATCTTTCCCCCATTGAATGATATTTTCTTGGCTTTTTTCGAATTTCATTCCTCTTATCGTGTAGCACATTAAGCATTCTATCGACAAGGTATAGACGGCGTCGGCGGTTACCTAGTATTGCGAATATTATTTAATCAGGTAAATATTTAATATTTTTTAATTAGATATAATCTTTTTCTTCATATATTTTTGTCTTCACTTGCTCTTTGGCATAACGTCCCTCGCACGACTAACTCTCCTATCTCATAACCTTGATTATTTGAGTTTGGACTTTATCTAATTGAAATAGGGTTGTTTAAAAAAAATACGAAAAATGAGATAGGAGAGTTACTCGTGCGAGGGACGATATTACGAGTATGTGACTTCATAACATGTAGAAAATAGGAAATAAGTCTTAAGTAGTTCTTAATTTATACGAAACTTGCAGTTTGATTGTCACTAGCACTTTCAAAGTTTTATTTTATGGAAGAACACAACCAAAGCTTCCTCCACTTTGGTGGATGAAAATGAGGTAGGATATTAATTATTTTAGCAATTATAAGAGTGCCTCTTTACCTTTGGCTTGGTGACTTTTCGTATCTAGTGTTATTTTGTACCTGTGAAAGACACCGGTTTTATAAAATTCGACATTACAGATCTATTTTTCTGTTTGTATACTAATGTTTTTTGTTTCGTTTTTTTCCATTGCAAATATATTAAGTAAGAAAAATCTTACTGTATTTTGAAATAGTTAAAATATTATTCAAAAAAGACGCAAATATAATTAACTCCAAATGTATTTTTTTAACTGTTTTCTTTATGATCAAGATATTATAAGTTTGTATTTTATTGTAATTTTAATAAATTACCATACCCAAGCCATTTTGTAGTTATTTGTTATCAAACAAAATGGACTGCCAATAAATATCACAGAGTAGTAAAAATCATCATCATCGTTTTGAGTCCGAGACTAAGAACCACTTCATTACTATGCCAAAAAATGATTAATTAATTGATTTTAAGGTTAGGCTTATGTACATAATTCTAACAAAATTTTAAAATTATTTTGTTTGTCAAGAGGCAAACTGCCCCTAGGTACCAAAGATACAAACCTCTTTACCTCATTGCAATTATGAGGTTTAAAATTTGAGTGGTCAAACTTTTAGTGAGTTTGCGATGCTTCGCCAAAAGTGTTGTTTTCGTAACTATGTTTACTGGTTTAGTTTAAAAAAGTTCCTTTTGGTTAATTCCATAATTTTGATGATTTTCTGTTCATTAATTTTACCCATTCTAGCGCAGGTATAGATGGCGGTTGCCTGATTTTGCACTTAACATCACCCACTGCCAAGTGTTAGGCAGGCATTTAGATTTACACCTACGGACGTGTGTAACGTGACCTTCTTCACGTACATCTAGTAATCAGATGTGCAGGTTTCATCACGATGTTTTTCTTTTACCGTTAAACGAATACATAGATATTAAAATGTACTAGGACTGCACACAGTATGGATACTCCCCGCCCCTCTAAAGACAACCTCACACCGCCGCGGGTAAGATCCGGTGACGGTTGTCATCAGGTGGGTCTTTAGCCTTTTTCTATCACTGAAAATAATTATATTGGCAACGCACTAGTGTTCTCTGGTGTTGCAGGTGTCTATGGGCGGCGGTAATCGCTTACCATCAGGTGATCCGTCTGCTCGTTTGCCACCTATGCCATAAAAAAACGGCCAATCAGCCAATTTTGTATGGAGATACCTTTTTGAAATTTCGGTATGGGATTCTTTGAAAAAGTTTCATGTGTGGAACGCACTGTTCAAAATTCCGATAGCGGAAACCAAAGGAATTACAGTGCGCTCTTAAAAAACATTTGTAATTTTTGTATAATTTTTATATTTTTATAATAATGTATGTACTTACTCGTTCCATGGAAATTTATTTTCTGAATTAAATATTTTGAATTGAATTGAATTGAATATGCGAATCGATGTGCAGGTAATTCAGATAATGCCAACGCGCATCTTTGAAATCAAAACAAAATCTCTTTGGAAACGCACAGCCACTATAAATTTAGCATCTGATTCCGAGTAAAGTATGAATAAACTGCCCCGAGCTGTCTCCCGCGCATCCGTCAGCTATTTGCGTAAAGCCGGACGTGACATCTGAAATCGATGAATTATTAAGGAAACGCACTAGATATGAATAAGAATGATCTTCGTGAAAATCCTAAGGGGAGGGGTGGAGCTTGTCCAGCAGTGGACGTCGTGAATTTTGGTAAGTAGCAGTTATAAAGTACATTAAAGAATGATATTCATTATAATCGTCTATAATATCTAATAAAGACACTTTTACATAATTCACAAGGTTGAAAAATAATGTAGAAAACAATCAGTAAATAAAAATAAATAAATCGATATATTTTTTTGTACTCACATACAAAAAAAAAACTTACTTAAAATACCTATAGTTTCTTGAACAAAAGAAACAAATAATTTGTAGATTTGCAGTCACAAATAAAATAATACTAAGTTCCTCTTCAAAAAAAAATGTCAATTCGATTATTTCGTTCTTGACTCATCCATAGTTACACATCTGTGGTCTAAAATCAACCATACAGACCAGCAATTTATAATTAGGTGAAACGTATTGACGCCTGTTTGGAACCCTTTTAACTTTGCGTTTGATGGCTTAATCATTGTGCAACCAACCTTATTTTCAATTAATTATACAGGGTGACTTTTTTGCCGACAAGCGACAAAGTGTAGATGCTCCTCAGTAAATGAATAATGTTTTGGAGATGGATTTTGGACACTATATTTCCTTTATTCTATACTTTTTAACCGACTTCAAAAAAGGAGGAGGTTCTCAATTCGACTGTATGTTGTCTTTATTTTTTTGTATGTATGTTACGCGATTACTCCGCCAATTATTAACCGATTTTGATTTTTCTTTTTTTGTTTGGTAGGTAATATTTCAGAGGTGTTCCCGTATAAATTTATCTAAATTAATTCAGCGGTTTTTGACAAAGAAACCTAGCAAAATTGTAGTTGTTCAGCGTTGTCGTTTATCTCTTATTTTTAACTGACTTCAAAAAAAAGGAGGAGGTTCTCAATAATTCGGAATCTTTTTTTTTAATGTATGTTCACCGATTACTCGAAGACGCCTGAACCGATTTGGAAAATTCTTTTTTTGCTTAAAAGGGTTCTTCACAGGTGGTCCTATATACATTTTATCGAAATCGATTCAGCGGTTTTTGAGAAAATCAACAAAAACATAGCAAAACTGGAGTTGTTGCGATTGAAGCAGGTTGTTTTTAACGTATTCAGCATGGTCAATTATATAGATTGCATTTTATATGATTTAGATATGACTATAACTATTCCAAAAGTTTGTTGAATAATATGTATGCTAGCACATGTTTGATAAAATATTCATTTAAAACCGCCTGTAACAAAAAGGACACTTCCGAGCGCGAGGTACTCCAGATTGTCGTATAACGGTAAATATTCAATTTAATGTTAAACTGGCATTTGAATTTTCATAGATCTCATTTATTGTACTTTCGGCTTTCGGCATGTGAGTGGGGGGTGCGTGACTACTGTGTGAACATAGATTTTGATTCCTCTAGAACCAAGTAAAGTCTGGCAAACGACAGCGTAACCTGAGAAAGCGCGGCAAATTCAAAAAATCTTCATGTGGTATAACCAACCTATAGCAGGAAATATATATTTAATACTTGTGGGATAAATCTTTATTATAATATATTTATACTAGCTGAAATTACAATTTACAATTAGCTTTTTACAATTTTATTGACTCCATGTACGTCTTATTCATCTATAAACATAAAAACAGTCTACTTGATAAACAGATTTTGATAATCTGCAGTTTATTTCTGCACTGAAAAGTCTGAAATTACCATAAAATCTATCATTTATGAATGGCCATTACAGATAATATCATTTTATAATTTCTTACGCTCAACAATACAATAAATAATAAATATGAATATTCAGCCAACAAGTATCAAAAATTAACAGTCATACTAACATTCAACAGTGACAGCCTCTGACAACTTCTTTTTGTTGCCATGTAAACATGCCGTGTTTACTAAAATTCCAGGTTACGCTTTCATTTGTCAGACTCTAGCAAAGGACAAATTTTAAAACTCTTACACCAGACGTTTTTCCTGCCAGAAACAAGTTCTATTAAATTCTAACCAGTAATAAGCTATACGATAAATAAATAATTTCTACTGCATACTGCAATTATACTAGAAGTATGAAAACTTTGTAACGTTTTTAAACAACTTATTGAGAAGTTGCTTACAAACATAGGACGATAAAAAAAACTTGTATCGTACTTACAAAAGTTACTCGTTAAACTAATTTTAGACATTAAACACAGGAGCGTAAGGTTGAAGAGTGATTATATAGGGTGCTACGTTATTAGTGCCCGATATTTTAGTCAGTGCTTCTACTCCTGATTCTGATCAACTTTCCCCAAGGAACCCATAGTCAAATCGCAAAATTTTTTATGGACTCTTCATACCAATCGATCAGCCGAGCGGCCAAATTAGTATGAAGAGTCAAACAATTTTTTTGCGATTTGACTATGGGTTCCTTGGGGAAAGTTGATCAGAATCAGGAGTAGAAGCACTGACTAAAATATAGTCAAAGTCAAAGTCAAAATATTTTTTATTTAAGTAGATGCTGTACGCATACTTTTAAATCGTCTTTTTTTCTACCTAGTACAAAGTTCCTACCACGCGGAACTTGTACACTCAACGTTTCGGGAAGTGTTAGCGGAGCGAGAAGAAACGTCGAGCCCAAAAGAAACTCGCCCCAACACATTTTTTGAAATAAATACTTAATATCTATTACAATTGATGTCATTACTAAAGCTATGAGCTGGAAGATCTATACATGTCCATACATCATTGTCATTAACATAGTCTTGGGTTTTATAATATCCTCTTGAACACAGGCATTTCTTTACATAAGTCTTAAACTTATTTTCGGATAAACTAATTACATTTTCAGGTATTTTATTGTAGAATTTTATACACTGCCCCATGAACGACTTCTTTACCTTACTCAGTCTCGAATAAGCAACTTCGATATTATTTCTATTTCTAAGATTAAAATTATGCCTGTCACTGTTTTTTGGAAATAAATCTAAATTCTTACGAACATACATGATGTTTTCATATATGAATTGACTGGCAACAGTTAAAATATTTATTTCTTTAAACTTGTTCCTCAATGACTCTCGAGATCGCATCTGATAGATAGCGCGAATAGCTCTTTTTTGCAGTATAAAAATCGGGCACTAATAAAGTAGCACCTTATATATAATGCAATATTAAAATTGGCTGCCTACTGACGCATCTTAAAATATGCGTGCAAAAATTCCCTACAATTAAACACAAAATTAAAACTTTGCAACGTTACAAAATTATTTTTTGCGGTCCATGAAAAATGCATTACTTGAGAGGTGCTTGAAAAGATACCTTATACTAACGATAAAAATGGTGGGGAAAAAAACTTAAAATAAAAGATGGCGGATAAAGGCACGATCAGAAAATCTAAATAATTTTGTCCATCGAACGTTTTTGTTGCATTCATTGCAGTGCATTGCATGGTGCATTGGTGCACTGTTTTTTTGCTGCATGACGCACCTACAGTGAAGTGCAAAAAGTTGTGACATTTTCGGAACGGATTTGCGAATTTGGGGCTAATTAATTTCAACAAGAATACAGTGTATTGGAAAAAAAACAGAAACCATATATCAGGATTATAATACAATAGGTATTTTGCATTGTTAAATAGTAACCATACTTTTTCGATAAGCATGTTTAGATAAGTTTTTTTTAGTTCCGTACCTCAGAAAAAGTAACCCATAAAAAGAGGAATAATTCGGGAGACAGCTCCGTTTTTCGAGTTCCAGCAGCAAACCACCACGTGGAGCGTCTTTAAGTGCCCATCACCCGTGACATTCACTTGACATTGGCGTTTCGCCATTATTTTATGAAGATTCTCCCAAATATTTCTTTATCTCTTTTCACTTACATTGGCAAAAGTGGAATGCCATAGAGAAAAGAAGAAAGAAGATTATAAACTACTCTGCAATGAATTCTTGTGCGGCCGCCATCGCCATCTTGAAAAAGATCACCGACTCCTTAAAGTGTCAAGTCGTTTAAACAGATCGTAATCACATTTTGATATATTGTTCAAAAAATGGAACTGATTATTTAACATCAGCTGATTGCTATCAACATTTTAATTAAATGCCTTTGATCGTAAATGTTAAACATGTTTTTAATTAATTTCGTATTAAGTCAACGTTATTTTATTTTATTTTAGCAAAGATGAATCTTAATTTATAAATGTTGTGAAAATTGAGTGAATACGGGAAAGTAAATAAAATAAATAAACATGGCCCCTAATATTTTTTTTACACAGAGGTACGTAATATTGAAAGTGGGTCTCTATAATATAGCATTACTTTTTTTTGACTATTTGGCCTTTGCATAACATTATTTGGCATAAAATATTTTGGCATAAAAAATTTTGCGCATATTTACGTTTTCCTAAAATTTATGAGCATAATATTACTTGGAATAATTAGTAATGTCCCTAATTATAAAGTTGCATAATGTTAAATTTCCTAATAATATTATAGCATATCAAACTTAAGCATAATATTCATTCGAATAATAGAAAATTTGCCTAAATAATAAGTTGCATAACATTAAATATACTAATAGTATTTTTGCATATCTTTCGTTTCTAAGAAGAAAAATATGAGTTAGGTTGCGTTTTCCTCTCTATTGATTATAATTATTCCACACAACGTTGTAATTGCCATTATTTATTTACTCAAAAAGCAAAAAATCTTTTGATGAACTTTGTATGGGAAGTCCACAATTTTATTTGCTTTTTGACCATGACTGACTTGGGGAAAGTTGTTCAGTTTGATGAGTAGAAGCCACAGTTAAAATATTGCCAGACATTTTATAATCACCTGTTATATTATTAATTTGAAAAGTATATTTTAAAATGTTATTGTCTAATTTAAATTAAATTTAATAAGGTCAACTATAATTAATTATTATTCAAAATGAATTTTGCATGTTTTTTACTAAAATGGCATGAGTAATTTTTAATATATTATTTCAAATTTTTATATTTTTAAATTAAATCTAAATAAATGTAATACCCAATGTATTACGCATATATTTCTTTAAATTATACAGTAATTTTAAAGCTAGTCTACCTTGTTTTATTTATTTTTAACTTCATTTACTACTTATAGCGTAGGTTGTAAGAACCAGTATATTAGTACAAGGTAGTGGTAAGTAGCAACCTGCCTAAGGTTGCTAGTGGTAACTAGCAACTTATCTAAGATTGCTAGGAAGGGAAGCATTCAATCAAGTATGCAAGCACGCAAGCAAGCAAGCATGCAAGCAAGCAAGCATGTTCAATCAAGTATGCAAGCACGCAAACAGGCAAACAAGCAAGGAAGCATGCAAGCATGCAAGCAAGCAAGCATGCAAGCATGCAAGCAACCAAGCATGCAAGCAAGCAGTCGATCTGTGGATGTTTTATCAATCAAACCTAACACTCCGAACCTAAATTAACCGTGTCGGGGTGCTCCGAATTCCCGAGCTCGCTTCGCTCGCTCCAGCATTAGTTTAGGACTTCCGTGTTCCGTGTAATTAGGGCTTTTAATATTTAGGCCTAATTAAAATTATGAACTTTACAGTTATGTCAATTACTATTTAGGTCATTTATTATTTAGTCAAAAGTATATTTATGCAGTTTTCAATTAGGACAATTATTGTTTAGTCATTCCTAATTGAGAACATTATTGTTTATTACTTTCAAAGTTTAGGGGGAATAATAATTATGCAGAATTACGATTAGGCAGATTTATATTTCTGCGCAAGATTTTTATGCCTTACTTGTTATGCCATAGGCAATTATGACATAAAATTTTATGCGATACAAAGGGCACCCATTGAAAGTATTGTCAATATTTGGTACCTACTTAATACTGAAAATGGATGGCAGAGACTCCAAATCTCAAAAATATTTTAGCTTCCAAAATCAAACGTAGCTATTCCTATTCGTAGCCAATATTGCCCCTTTTGCTGAGCAAATGCCTCCCCTTTATTTCTCCACACATCTCGATTCCGAGCCACCACCTTCCATTGATCCTCGAACCTATCTAGGTAGTCGTAGTCCCGCCATCTCCGGAACCCAGTCCGTGGCGATTTGTGCCCGCCTTTCTGGGTGCATGCGGCAGACATGCCCTGCTCAATTCCACTTCAGTTTTGACAGCCTTTTCTCCCACATCAACTATACGGATCCTGGCGTGCAGTGTCATGTTTCGGATGCAATTTACGTACATGAAGATTTAAGATAGCAAGTTCCCCATTGCGTTGGGGAATCTTGGTAAGCCCGCTTTCATCTTCGAACATCACTTACCACTAGGTGAGATGATGCCAAGGGCTTTCCAATTGAGGATTAAAAAAAGTATTATATACTGCGCTCATAGCCTTTTGACAAACCTTGAGTGTAGACTTTTGGTCTTAAGAAAATTAAAAAAATATGATTTGACTATTTTGGTGTATGGGAAGATTAATAAAATTTTTCTTTGTGAATTTCACTGTATTAAAAGAAATATACGAATATGTTTTAGGATATGTGGACATAAAGATTTGAAATAATCCACCATTTTTAAAATTTGGCCTTCCTTCTAAGAACTCTCCTTTTCAGTACTTTGTCAAAAAAACCGTCTTGAAACTTATATGGCAATCTTGTCATAAATATGAGTCAATTTTTCGGAAAAATCAATCCTCCCTGGTGCTTAATTCAAGAAAAAAAAGTTGTACATCCAAACAGTTTCAAAAAAAAAAACAATTTTTTATGGTTAACAATACATTAATGTCCCCAACTTCTGTGGCACGGGTCTTTTCCCATAACTCGGGATGTTATGGCCGTACACACGGGGGCCAAGTCCGGATAGACGGAGATTAACCCCAGAGTTTCCAAGCCGGCTATATGGCTTGAACATAACGACTGCCATCTAGTAAGAGCAACCGGTGTCAAAGGCTTAACTGGTTGCAAGGGAAGGCACGGGAATACTACTAACAGTCAAAACCAGTTTATGACCGTGTCCGTAGTCAGTTAACCTGCGTTATCGACGTGACCACGCAAGCCGTACTAAGCCTTCAATCACCTCATTCTAATGAAGAAAACATTTCATGCCTTCAAGCAAAATTAGCGCAAGTTAAATAGACATAACATTTTTCTCGCTCAACCGATAAAACTCTTGTCACGTCAGGTTACCGCAGATCTGCCCGCATAAGGAAAAAGGCAGCAAAGTGTAAGGAAACGCCATGTAATTTGCGGCCTTCTCTCTTATGAGTTCAGAGATGTACTCTTGTTCGTACTGTACAATACTTGCTCTGGGACCGAGAAGCCATAACTCAAGACACGCGATGTTTAAGCCAACTTAGTATGGAGTTGGATACCGTTTATTTTTAACGGATGACTATTGGTGGTATCTCGTAAGCCATTTTCTGAGTCCGCCTGGCTAGCTACTACCATTTTATCTCAGTCTTGCCGCCAAACATTAATGTTAGAAAATAGCATTGATGTATTCCGGCATGGATATAACATATCCAATTCCCTATTACCGCGGTTTATACCTTGCACTTGTGGAAAGCATGATTAGATTGTGGCACACGATAAGAAAGAAAGAGAGATATCCCCATTGCGTTAAATACATATTGCTTCCATCTTCCGCATCATCGTAACTTACAATCAGTGTGAGATCGGAACAGTGTGTGTCGCATCTCAGTATGGCAGTCAGAGGTGGACTAGATGATACCAAGGGCTTACCAGGTGAGAATAAAAAATATACATATCAGAGGGCCGATGAAAGTTACGATGTTCTTGATAAAAGCCATCTCCATACAACCAAGCTTGCACTGCCCAAGAGGAACAGGATGTGTGGTGAACCTCCACATTCCTCATGCATAGGGTGTGGATTTTTGTTTTCACAATTCCTTCATAACTGGTCCAATAAGTATGTGTTTTTGTAAAAGCTCAAACTACCTTTGGTTGGTTAGTTTTTAAAGGTCCTTTGTCGCTGGACATGGATAACTTTTTGCGGTAATTTAGATATGTATATCACATTCTCTAAACACATATTCTCAATACACCATATTTGCGAAACACCATTTTTTATGGAAGGGTTTTTAGATTAGTCTTGATCCCTAGATTGACAATCTAGGGACCAAGGCTAATTTTGAGTTCAAAATCCCACTCAATGCTCAATGGCTTTTCAAAACGGCGGGCTGAAACTTTGCTTTAGGTAGTCTAAAAAGCGGTCAAGTTCGTCTCGGGCCACGCACAGTGTAGGGTTCAGTAGTAAACAAAGTATATCGTCCCCACTGCAGGGACACGGGTCCGGTACGGTTCCGTAGTACTTCTCGTTAACTTGTAAGTCTACTTAGCTGTAATAGTATTCCTTTGAACTTCGTTTTATATGTTCGTTTTATTCGTTTTGACTGACTCGGTGGCTAAGTGGTTAGCGATCCTGACCTCTGATCCGAGAGTCGTGGGTTCAATCCCCACACAGAGCAAACTTTTCTGTGATGAGCAGAATTGTTTGCTCTGAGTCTGGGTGTACTATATCTATATATGTATGTATTTAAAAGTATATGTGTATGTATATCAGTCTCTGGTTCCCAAGATACAGGAAATCCTAGTTTGGGGCCAGATGACCGTGTGTGATTTGTCCCAGATATTATATACTACTGCCGTAAATTTATTCACATTTCTAGAAACAACCGTTTAGCTGGCAGGGGGAAAACTATAAGGGTTCCTTGTTGATTACTGAACCCCAAAAACACCATCAAACTGTTACCTATTTTGAATATAATATGTTTTTGCTTCGTCCTCTTAACTTAATTAAAATAGCTTAAAATCCATCGTGCTGTATACAGAATGATCGTGTTTCGCGCCTGTGTGTTTTGACAGGCGTTTATCGGCCACAATCGCCTGAAGCCTTATTATGCTGCCGTCATAAGGAAGAAAGCCGCAAAGTATACGGAAACTCCATATTATAGGTATTTTGCGGCCTTCTTTCTTGTGATCGTAGTATGAGGACATTAGATGTAGCATCGTGTTGTAAGTACGCGTTTTTTGATACAAAATTGATTTGTAACAAATTTGAAATAGCAACCATAAATTTTATCTAAAACTGTTTCGTAGTGATGCAGTATTTTTTAATTTATTATAAAATAAATTTCAAATTTTATTTGTTTTATTAGAAGGGCTCAGTGTCGCTGGCGTGGTTGCATGACCAAGCAAGTTAACTGACGACCGTTACGGTCATAACTTGGATGGATCTAACTGTTGGTGGCATTTATTTCTACTATATCTGTGCTTGGCAATGCACGTTAAGCAGTTGGTGCCCTTACTATCACTAGATGATATCATGAATCAACGACTTGACGTCCCATGCGAAGTACAAACACGATCGAAATGCCACTAAAAGTCAAACCCATCCAGGTTATGACCGTGCCGGTATTCAGTTGACTTGTGTGATCGCTGCAACCAAGCAAGCCGCACTGAGCCACGACCAATTAATTTCAGAAAATTCATTCAAGAAACTTTAAAAGCTAAATTATTTTATTCATTCATAACATAATAAAGGAAATTGGTATTACCACCCCAATGATTGTAGACTTAGTTCAAAACGCGAAAAATTTCAATTTACCTCGAGCAAAATTTGCTGTCACGATTCTGGCGTGTTTCGACCCGAATACTTAGTAACTTACCCGTCTAAATTGGATCTCGCCAACGACCTTTATCATGAGGACAGGATCACTGATGACGTAACTCAAACACTAGTAAAGCTCATCTGTGAGTTATAAAATCAAATAACTTTAAGCAATGGTTGTATACAGTTACAGGTTGAAAGATACATCAAGATTATGTATTACATATTATTATGACGAATACTAGGTACAATTTTTTTTAATAAGGGGGTCACCACACTAAAACGTACTTTTTTGTTTTTGCAGTATTTTAAGAAAGTTATGTATAAGAAGAGGTTTTAACCGTGGAAGAGCCATGCTTCGGCACGAATAAGCCGGCTCGACCGGAGTGATACCACGGCCTCACAGAAAACCGGCGTGAAGCAACGCTTGCGTTGTGTTTCGCCGAGTGAGTGAGGGTACCGGAGGCTCAACCTCCCCCCCCCCCACCCCCCAATTCTCCATCCCATTACAAAGGTCAACAACGCACTTGTGACTCCTCTGGGGTTGCGGGTGTCTATGGGCGGCGGTAATCGCTTACCATCAGGTGATCCGTTTGTTCATTTGCCACCTATCACATAAAAAAACTTGGTGTGATTATAGCACTTTAACGTAAAACAAGAAACAATAAAAAGTGGACAAGTCTTAATTGAATGCACTCTAAAGATTATACAAGAATTGTTGTGTAAGACAATCAAGAACTCAACTGCTTTAAATATAGGTACGTGTCATTGTTATGACACCTCACACTCCAATATTCGTAACTCCTGGATAATCACATGGGAAACATTAACCTTAAAATCCTATTGTAACTCCTATTTTATTTTACTTGTAATTAAATTGAAAGTGACATAATTAAATTATTATTATAATATCTTCTCACTAATATTATAAATGCGAAAGTATGGATGTTTGTTTGTTTGTTCCGCTTTCACGCCGAAACTACTAAAAAGAATTTGGATGAAATTTGGTAGGAGGATAGCTAAAGTACTCGGTTAATACACAGGATACTTTTTATTAAAAAAATCTCGAGAGCTCCCGGAGGAATGGCTAAAAACTGAAATTTTTACTTCGTCACTAGATGGCGCTGCCTTAACATTTTATTTCTCTCTGGACCTAATTCTGAAGTCCACGCAGACGAAGTCACGGGCAGAAGCTAGTATTGTTTATATAATATTTTTGCATGCCATAATATGTTTGAATGTACTGATTCTATATTTTTTATTTTATTAAGACCTGTAAAACGTAATTTCATACAAATAAAGAATTGAATTGAATTTGAAGAAAATGGGCCTAATTAAAGGCGATATGATTCCTAGTTCTTTCGTAAACAACGGTCGGTTCAAGCTGAATGTTCTGCAGACCTGTCCTTACCAGAATGTCTTTGGGGGCCTGTTATCTTCACCATTCTGTACTACACTGTACAATCCCCCCCCCCCCCATAAATTTTCCAAAATGAGTGCCATCGAGTGCTAAGTGAAAACGCGCATAACGATCCACCGTGATACGGTAGAACCCGTCATTCAAATACACGGATATAGAGCCACAATTTGTACTGGATGAGACAAGACTGAATGAATGACTTAAGAATGAATGAATGAAAGACAACAAGAATTCACTAACTATAGTCCAACTACAGTCCGTCTACGATCTTTTGACATGTGGTGAAAAGCCGGAATTAACGCCGCCATCTTGAAACATTACACTATTTGTATGACACAAATGTCAATAAATGTCAGACTGTATAAGCTTTGTGCTTCGAGGTTTTTTACCGAATAAAAAATAGAAAGAGGTTTTCGATTTGACTGTTTTTTTAATATTTTCATGTGTAGGATAGGTATTTTATGCGATATCATCTCCGGTTGTGAACCGTTTGAGATGTTCATTTTTCATTAGATAGATAATTAAGTAATCATATAAAATTATAATTTTAGAAATATACTTACTGTAAATAAAAAATAACCTTTTTTATATGACACAAAAAATGATTTCAGAACAATTGTATTAAGTAGAATATGAAATAAATTCCCTATATTATAGGTAAGTACGCAAATTTTATAGAAAACTTTCTACCACAATCCATCACCTCTTAAGTTACCTAAAATACGCTATTTATTATTATTATTATTATTTAATACACTAGCAGCTCTGTGAGCTGATGCGTGTAAGTATATCACGGCACTTGTGTTTATTTGTTTTTAAAATGTTTATCAAGTCTATTTCTAAAACTTTTCACTGTTGGAGCACTAATAACTGTTTCTGGGAGAGAGTTCCACAATTTCATTACTCGAAATAGCAAGAAGTGAGTTCTGGTGTTGCTAGCACATGGAGGTTTTTTCTTATATTTTACGCTTTTTTATAAACATACCATACATTATTCAATAATAATAATAAAATTTATTTATTCGACGAACAGAGGGATCAATTCGTGTTAGTAACTTATTCTAGGACTTACGACTAGTGTTAGTAATGTACAGAGTATATTTACATTAAGTTGAATTTATTATTTATCGTGAGACTGTTATTGGCAACGTGAACCAAGCAACAGTGGTTCACAATTGCGCAATTCAGTCTCCCGGCGATCATAGTCAAGATGCTGTTGGCGCTACCCCGCACCCGACGGACCAGGGATGCGCATCGCTTGCGCATGGTTGTGTAGAAACAATCCACGCGCTCCTCCGCGAACATCCCTGATGCGCTGCAGTATCGGGGCAGCCCCAACAGCACCCTGAATGCATTGTTGTATTGGATCCGTAGGGCATTGTATTGTTTTTGGGAATAGTCCACCCACAGGCTGCTCGTGTAGAAAGATGTGCAATATGCTTTAAAAAGCGATATTTTTACCTGTTTAGTGCAACGAGCAAACCTGCGAGCTATCATATTAGCCCTAACAGATAACGCCCTACGATCCATTTCAATGTCCGCATTAGCAATGAAATACAGGTCGAAACTAATGTGGGGTTCAATGCCAAACCACATTCTTGCCAGCAGGGAGTCCATTGTTTTTTTTTAATTCTTTATATCTATGTCCTTTGTGAACACAAACGATACATCGCTTCCAGCTATATGGGAGCACACTTTCTAACGTTAAGTGTACAGCCGTCGTCGCATGGTACCTACAGTATAAAACGTTTGGTATTAAGTATAACTTTAGTGAAGAACGGAAAGGAATATTTTTAACAGGAAATCTCTTTTGCAAGGCCGCTGTGAGATTCGTTAACAACACAATAGGGTCGATTCGGTTTTCACGATTAAACTTATTTGACAGGAGTAAACTTAATTTGTGTGTTCTGTCTTTTTTTTCTATATCGGAAAGAAAAGGACAGGATGCTTAAATTAAGTTTAGTCCTGTCAAATTAGTTTAATCGTAAACACCGAATCGACACCATTATCTTCCCCACTACTGGGACATGGTGTCTTCCTATCCGGAAGGTTAGGTCATACTCGACACATGGGGCCAAGTCCGGATTGGTGGAGGTTGTGGGGCTAGTGGCCAATCCCAGAGTCAGAAGTCGCGTATCTGGCATGGCTTGCTCTGATACTCCAATATAAATTAAAGAGGGCACTGCTTTTTAGTGACACAGATATTTTTAACTATTTAGTTTAGAGGTTTTTATAAACTTTTTATAAGAGTTTTCTTATCAATAAATAACTCATTATTGTGTTACTAATTAATTATTATGTTCATTATCCCAAATTTTCCCATTTATAGTACTTTTAAATTTCAAAAGCTCCTCAATACAATTTTCACTTAAAAAAACGTAAAATCTTTTTCCAAGTTATCACCTAACAAGGGCGGAGGCTGGTCCATTAAGGTCCATTATTTCGGCCTAGTGAGAGCATAGGTAGGCAAACATAAGGGCGATAGAGCCGACACTGTCAATAGACTTGGTAAACCTAGGAAGATTTAGAGACGGCAATAAACTGCTCTCTATTGCTGTTACTCACTTATAGTTAAAATTACCACAAAATATAAAGGGTGATTTAAATGAAACTTAATACACATATACGATACATAAAATACGATTATTAGCAAGTTAGATTTTTTATTTTGTGTTCATTTTATTTATAGTAATTTAACAGAAAAGATCACATAAACTTTTATTTATTCATTTGTGAACAAAGCTGTGTATTTTTTGAGTGATCCACATTGTCGTTAAATTGTAACACATTTGATTTTTAATAGGCAAAAAATCTTATAGAGAGAGATATAGTGACAAAAATAGTAAGATTACCAAGCTTTGCTGATTTCATTTCATTTCTTTCGTTACTTTATTTTCGTGCTTTACTAAATCACAAAAAACGCCCAAGTTATTAAACGGTAAAGGCTCCATTTCAAAATTAAAATTTAAAAAATCTAACTCGTGTGACCTCTGCCCGGTCTAACCATTTCTAACTCACCAAACGAGCTACTTCACATGACGTCTACGTAAGTGCATAAACAGACAGGCAGACGGACGTGTGGACAACTATTTATATAGAAATATCACCAAAAGCCGACCGTGGTGGCCTCACAAAGGCTCGCCTCCACTTTGTTGACGAAAAGCCCTTTTTTTGGTTGTAGTTAGGTACTAATTTTCTGACACGGTTTTTGGAATTGAGTTAAAAAGCGCTCACTGTGCTACGCGTGGTTTTGGGGTTCCGTTGGTAGGGGTCATAAGTAAGAATATTAGTGAGTATAGTATAGAGTATAGTATAAATAAATCGCGTCTGACTACAATATAGGAGCAACCAAAATAGAAAAACTATCGAAATACCACCCACTTAAAAGAGAAATAACCAGGCTTTGGAAAACGCAAACTGAAATAATACCAATATTAATAGGAGCAACCGGAGTAGTAGCTAAATCCATCCATAGATACTGTGACAAGCTAGACGCTAAAATAGACAAACACATATTACAAAAACAGTCGGCCATACCTCTACAATAGTTGCGAAAGTACTTGGGGATACCGCTTTTTGTAATTGGGAATCTAAACCTCCTTCTCCCTGAGGGTCTCGGGCCGGGAGGTCAGAAAACACCAACCTCGAAGATTGAGAAAGGAAAAAATAAATAAATCGATCAATACGTATAAACACTAGGTATATCGAGTCCCTTTTGATGTAAAGAAATGTAAATTATTATTGGGAGATATTAACATGACGTTGACAGATTTAGTGGATTAGTGTTTAGACCTCTTGACTACTTATTCGGGGCGTTTGGTTCGATTCCCACTTAGGGCAAACATTCTGTGATTCAAAGATTTATTTTCTTTTTTGTTAATGATGTGTAACAAAAAAGATGTTAGACCCAGTAACGGGGGCTAATCATACTGAACAAATATTACACGACTATCGCAAACTGAAATCGTAAAAACATTGTTGCCATTCCATATAAAATTCGCCAAACAGCTGACCAATTTGGTGTCTTAGTAGAGAAATAAGAGCAACACATAACATTATGTATCGTATATATCTTTCAATTGCTAAAATAAAGCGTATCTATTTAAACTGTACAGAACCCAACCTCATTTTATCTGTTCGTTCTTCGCCAAATCAAACTAGGTGTCGTAATTGGTTCTAACAAGTAGGGCCGATAGTGTCATATTACAGGCTTGCGTGGCTCTTTTAGGTGCATATTAAATTAAAAAAGCCGTATGACTGCTTTTTCGTTGGTGCGTGATTGGTGCCAACCAAAAATGTAAGGTAGGTATACTGAACAGGAAGAAAAATACTTTTTGACAATCCCACAATATGTATTCTTTGAAATTCTTGTCGTCTAAAAAGGCTTCCAAAAAGCCTAAAGCCTAAATCTTAAAGCCTAAGTCTTAAGCATAAGTTGGATAACTGAAATGTCTAGATTTATAAGTAGGTATAGCGTAATGATAAGTCACTAATATTTACAATCATGTGCAGCCTTTTAAATTATTGACAGTATTGTCAAAATGATTAAAAAACAATTATACAAAAAGACAGTTAGCATCTAAAATAATATAGAAGAATAGAAAAATCGCAAGAAGAACAAGATAGTAAAATCAAATTGACAAATATTTAAAACAATAATGAAACTTTAAAAAATAGACAATTTTACAAAGTGTAAACCAAAACATAAAAAAATTCTTATTCTTAATTCTTGAAGTGTAGCTACACTTTTTTTGCTAACAACCTTAAAACCTTACCCTTTCTTTGTGTAAAAAGCTTTCGAACTCGCTAAAATAACTACATTCCTTTATTATAAGTTAAGTTCCTATTACAGACATTACAATACATTACAATCCACCCACTGCCACTTGACCGTTTTTAACCAGCAATAAATAAACAATTTTATCTCATAACATGTTTAAAAGAATCGATCCGTCTTATGGAAGAATCGGTAAACATATTACAGGAAGACAGATACCTCAAGATAATGTTATCAAACTAAAAACAAGATTAAAACATGCGGTTAAGTTATAATGATGCCTTTGTAACCCCTTCGGTTTGAAAGTTCAAAAGAAACGCCGTTAGGTCGGGTAGATGACATCAAAAATACTTAAATTAAAAAATATTGTTCACTGAAATACCTACTTGAATTTGTACATGTGCAATTTTCAATTTATAAAGGTTTCGTAATTATACGTATGAGTTTAGAAATGGATATAGGGTGCTACTTTATTAGTGTCCGATACTTTAGTCAGTGCTTCTATTCTTGATTCCGATCAACTTTCCACAAGCAACCCATAGGCAAATCGTAAAAAAAATTTGGACTCTTCATTCATTTGACTGACTCGGTGGCTAAGTGGTTAGCGATCCTGACCTCTGATCCGAGAGTCGTGGGTTCGATCCCCACACAGGGCAAACTTTTCTGTGATGAGCAGAATTGTTTGCTCTGAGTCTGGGTGTATTATATCTATATATGTATGTATATCAGTCTCTGGCTCCCAAGATACAGGGAATCCTAGTTTGGGGCCAGATGACCGTGTGTGATTTGTCCCAGATATTATTATTATTATTATTATACATATCGATCAGCCGAACGACCAAATTAGTATGAAGAATCAATTTTTTGCGATTTGACTAAGTATGGGGAACCTTGGGGAAAGTTAATCAGAATCAGGAGTAGAAGCACTGATTAAAATATCGTGCACTAATAAAGTAGCACCTTATACATATATTAAATTATGACGTGACAGTCACAAACATTTATATTTTTGACATCTTAATTTCAAAAAATATAAATTTACAATGACCAGCAGTTAATCAGTCTGTTAATAATAGGAAATCATTACAATGCCAGAAGAATTTTTAAAGTAAGAATAGTAATATAATATAATTAAAAATAATTTGTTAATTTTTAATTAAATTTAATCTTTCGCTGAGACAACCTATATCGCCGCTCTCTTGTCGTAGAAATCCGCAGAACGCGCCTTCGCAAAATTTCATCTGCTTTTGCCACCTCATATTGTAAAAAAAAACCAGGAAATTAGTAGTGGCATCCAAAATGTTTATTTCAATATAATATTTATTCATTACATTGCTATTGTATAAAGTATTTGTTGAATACTTTTTATTGGACACAATGACCGTCGCCCGAGGCTGCCTGTTATTGATTCGGTTTCGGTATCTTACTTATAGAGTACTGCGACTGAACTTAGTTGATATTTGAGACAGTGAAATTTGGTATGTAAAGTTTTTGAAATATTTTTTTTGTAGTTTATAGTACAGTCTTCAATTTTATTGATTGGGAATAAATAGATAAGTAATGGAATGAATAATTTAAGTGATTCTTCTAAAAGGAGAAATTTGTAATAATATTGTAATAAATTTGTAATAAGATTTTAAATAGGCATACTAAGACGATTTGAAAAGATTAATATCCTAAATGAAGAAACTTAGAAAAATGTATAGTATCTTTCCTGAGACGCTTGTAAGCCTACAAAAATCAAACAAACTATAATATAGAACATTGCTAAAATATAAATGAATTTTAATGTAGGCTTGATCTGGGCTCTTAATTATTCAGACTGTACTCACAGAGGCAAATTAAATAAATCCTAATTTGAAATTGGAATTTTGATCGCGCCTAGTAGAACAATAACAAAACCCTTCCATTTTTTCTCTTCTCCTAAGAGACCAAGTATCAAAACCGTTCAACCGCGTACCAGCCCTACATATCGTATGCTAATCTCTGGTTAACTAATATAATTATAATGTATGCACCGCAGTAAGTATGGCGATGATAGTGGAGTGATTGATAGTGCCCAGAACCGATGGAAAAGTGTGGGAGACAGGCGTACTGGCGAGGAGAAAAGTCTTTGAAAGAAAATTACTGTGGGCTCTCGAAAGCAGTTTTCTAATAATGATCATTATTAGAAAACATCTGTAATATCCGTATACTTAGCGGCCTTATTTCTTATGAGGGCAGTATAAGCAGCGTGCTCAATGCAAAGATAAAATGAAGTTAAAATATATATATATATTTTTTTTTCTTTTTTATGGCAGAGGGTGGCAAACGAGCAGACGGATCACCTGATGGTAAGCGATTACCGCCGCCCGCAGACACCCGCAACACCAGAGGAGTCACAAGTGCGTTGCCAAGAAATCCATAGAATTCTGTTTCTCCGCTGACGGTATTATCTAAACTAAATTATATACAATTAAATTATTTTATTGCTATAAATGTGATGCAAATACAGATGTTATACTAAATAGAGACCCATGCCCCTGCAGTGGGGTTGTTAACAAGAAATAAAAAGTAACCAGCATATTTATTTATACTTGTATGACATATAGTATAATATATCTTATCTTCTCCATTATAGTATATCTTATTTATACCACCAAACACTAATTTTAACAACATTGATATGTTTTAAAATGAAGATAGGACGGCTCGCGACGATCAATGCGTTGAGGAATCTTGGTAAGCCCGCTTCCATCTTCGGCATCATCATCACTTATGACCAGGTAAGATGTAAGCAAGGGCTAAGCAATTGTGTACACGGTATAACAAAACATATTAAGGTTTAGACGGATATCACACTACACTGGAAATCGCTCCGGTGTGCGGTACTGCGATTTTTTACTTGACACTATTAAATTAAAACACCGCAGCACCGAACACTGGAGTGGTTTCCGGAGCAGTGTGTTATACGCAGTTAGCGAAAACAAAATGAATAAGATTAAATGACTTGAAATATATCACTTTCGCGCCCAACTGTAAATGTAAATAATTTTACGACTCATTTGGCAGTAATACATCCTCATTACGGGCCTCATTGTTTCTATGGGCAACCGGCCATTCTACTTGTCGCAAGCTCTGTTGCTTATTTACATTTAGAGATGTGAACCTGAACATCCTGTGTTTGAAGACTGTGCCAATGGGCGTTGAGAGTACTTGAGAGAAACCTCTAACGTAAAATATTTGTAAAATGATAAAATTTATTTATTTCAAACACATCCTTGTATGTAAGTACAGCATCTTCAGGTATTTTAATACACTGCGTTTCATCTTCCATTTTAGGTACTCAGCTAAAATACACACAGGGCAGGGAGTGTCCATGCTGTATGAAGATATTAATAATAGGTATTCAGAGTGTTAAAAAAGTGCGTTTGAAATTTTAAGAAGTTACTCAGAATCAGGTATAGATGTAGGAAAAATTATTGAAAAAGTCCGATCTAATTTTTTTTTCACTTTTCCATACTAAATCTGAATAATGAATCAGGAATTTGTATGGGAAACAGAAAAAAAATTACACAAATAATTGGATAGAGAATAAAATTACGTATATATAATAATAAAATATAATTAATAAAATTACGCAGTAGATATGTCCGCTATTTTAAAAAGTATATATTATTCTTCATCCATGTATTTTCTCCTTCCTCCAAATCAAGTTAATGAAAGACACCAAAATCGGCACTAATTTCTTATTCATCGTTCGCTAATCCAATCGGTCTGAAGCCATGACGTAATCAATGACATCACAGCACGTAGTGTAGGAAACATAAACCATAGAGCGCGGTCTACGTCCGAATTTTCATAGACTGTGCCATGAATTTGTAATATGGTAGTGGTTGTGTGTGGATTGGCTTAATGCGCTTGTTGAAGTTAAAGCTAATAGGTATTAAGATTGAATGACTGAAATCATGCCTAAATTGAAGTTAGACGTAATTTATGGCTTTACTTAAGTCATGGTTTAATGAAATCATGGCTCGATTGAAGTTATGACCATATTTAAGTTATTTTAGACTACACTAAATTGAAGTATTCTTACATTGAAATCCTAGCAAAAAAATTAAAGAGTTGTTGCTAGATAATAGTTGTGGTTACACTAAAATCATGGCTAGATTGAAGTCATAACTCATAACTATATTGAAGTTATAGCTACATTGAAGTCGTGGCAAGCTCGCTTCTGCATCACAGTCTCCGAACCTAAATGATTCAGGTCGGGGTGCTCCGAATCCCAGAGCTCGCTTCGCTCGCTCCCGCATTAGTTTAGGACTTCCGTATGGTGTCCTTATAAAAAAGGGCTAATATACATACATACATTTAGTCCTAAATATAATTATGAACTTTTCTATTTGGGTCATAGTATATTTATAAAATTTTCAGTTAGTACAATTAGTGTTTAGTCATTCCTTATTTACGAAATTTGTTTATTAGTTTCAAACTTTAGGCTATGCAGAATCACGATAAGGAAGATTAATATTTCTGCGCAAGATTTTTATGCCTAACTTGTTATGCCATAGGCAATTATGACATAATTTTTTTGCGATACGAAGGGCACCCTTGCAGTCACAGCTAGACTGAAGTCGTAGCTAGATTGCCTAGTGTCAGTAAGCAATTTAGCATCAACGTTTAAATATATTAAGATTTACCACATCTAGTGAACCGATCCAATACACATAGTCACCATTACATCCACAGAGCCACACACTTTGCATATAAACACGTCGACTTCCTATATATTACTACGGGGATAGTACACTAGCCCACAGAGATATCAGAACCCCTAAGTTTTAAAACGTTATTCTCACTGGTATGAAACACCATCTATCGCAATTTCCAACTAGTAGATGTCTGTTGTCTGTATTGTATCCCTTGTTAAATATATGGTTTCCTTATAACCCGATTATTCTCGTTTTGCTTACGCTATTAGTTGAATCTTTCGTGATACGTTGTGTTACGGGGGTTCAGATATCTTTGTGGCTGTCTGTACACTATAGTAAATAGGTACAGCTCAGTTAACTATAACTCCAGATATCGGAAGTAGTTCTGGTCCGAATGGGAAAGTTGTTTCCAAATATATTCTGTGCGAAGTTACTGGTTTTGCTAAATCATCTAATTGAGTTTACTTTTAGGGTACCGTTCTCAAAAGGTAAATACGAAACTTTATGTATTATTTATAACCATGTCAAAAGCTATACGTCTATCCCTCTGTTCGTCTGTGTCAACTTATAAGGGAAGTAAGACGAATCTAATGATATCTCGTAATATTTTTTTTGTCAAGCATTACATGGTCGTACTTACACTAAAAAAACATGAGTCTCTATTTGGATAGTCGATTAAAAAAATGGGACTGAAATTGTCAAAAGTATCTTGCATGTAGTGGGAACATCAAAACTTCGTAAAAATGTTCATCTATTCTATTCTATTTTTCAATTGGCATAAGGAGTGATTTTGCCAATGTCAAGTGAAAAATGGGAGAATCTTCAATAAAAAAAATGGTGAAACGCCAAAGTCAAGTGAAAGACACGGCTCTAAGTGTAATGGGCACTTAGAGACGCTCCACGTGGTAGTTTGCTGCTGGAACTCGGAAAACGGAGCTGTCTCCCGAGTTAATCCTCTTCTTATGACCGCTTATTATCACTGAATCGGAATCACAGCTATTTCCCCATTACAAAAATAACGTTGAGACTACTCTAAAACGAAAATAATTCAAAAATTATCTCAGCAGACGTATGCTCGGTAAAGAGTCCCGACAACAAACCAAAATGTTCCTTTACGAGATAAGGTACTGACGGGCAGGTAAAAGCCGCGGACATGAAGACTAGGACAGGGACGTATAAAAGACCGGTGACAAAATTTGCAAAATTAGACTTGACTCAGATCACGTCACTTTGAGACTGACCTTATTTTAACGACGGGAAACCCTCTTGCCTGGGGATCCATCGGCGTTCCAGTAACCCGCTTTTGTAGGGCGCACTCGAATGCTGAACGCACCCTCCGACGCTGCTTCCTTGCAGTGGACAGCAGACTGCCCCAGTCTACTGTCTGGAAGCAAGGAGGGTCAGGAAACTCAACCCCTGCGGCGGAAAAGATGTTAGGCTCCGCCACTGACTGACTTTGCCGCTCTTCCGTTGCCGCAACCTCAAGTGGAGCGATCCTACCTTGGCTATCGATAAACATCGACAACCACAAGCATCCCTAAAATGGGCCCTTAGGGGGCCCTAAAAGGGTCCAAGGGAGCTCCACCGATGTGGCGCGTGGCATATCTCCCCCAAGATAGCCATAAGCGCCTTGTGCTGCTCTTCGTCTGGTCCCTCGCTTCAAGCCTGTCTGGTACGGGAAGCCCTGTCCGGCATAGCCTTGAAGGTCATAAGGACTCGCAAGCCCCCCCACCAACGACAAGGTGACAGCACGACAAGACTGACCTGAGACCTGACTTGACCCGTCCTGTACAATTTTGTTATTTTGATATTAGGTTGCCTTTATAGGAGGAATTAATGTTCCTTCTGGCGAGATTTCCCGAAGCAAAAATTGTGAGTGTTGCAACAATAAAATGATTGGAAGTAACTTTTTTATTAATATTACGGAAAACAATATTTTTTGGGAAACAATAATAATTCTGTGAATTTTTCAATCATAATAAAGAGCATTTTAATTTCTGTCGTAATAGGAAGATGACTTTCAGACCGTAAATATGAGTAGAGTGACCATGTTTTAACGACATTAGTTTGAAAAATTTCCACAGAACATTAAAGGCTTTTTGTAGTCTGAGAGCTGGAATGGAAATTTCGCTAAGCATGAAACCCTTAAAACGTAAATACTTATAAAAAACTGTATGCCATAATTATGTACAGTATTTAATTATTTATTAAACATTCACTTATATTGTAAAATAAATTGTGTTTTTGATTCTGGAATAGAATCGTTGAAAAAATTTAATTACTTTAGAAACTGTTTAGTTTTCAAGCTTTTATATAATATTGACTATTCATTTGCCATGTAAACAATTTCAGACTATCACATGTCTTAAAATATTAATTCGAGCAAAACATTTTTTTTAAACATTTATATACTTATAATACCATTTTTAATGTTCATAATATATTTTTTATGAGACCTCTCAAAAGTAACACTTTCTTTGCGGCTTTTAAAAATTTTACAGTCTGTGTTTATTACTGAGAACTGTAAATAAGAGAGTTCCTTTTATAGACTTGAATGTTAAATGTTTGTGAACATTTTCTGAAGAGCATTGTAGCTAGAATAATTTAATTGAAAAAGTATTATTCTATGGCAGTACCACAGTATTGACACTTCCTGCCGCTCTCCGAAGGAACCCTTATAGGATTACTTTGTTGTCCGTCTGTCTGTCTGTCTGTCTGTCTGTGTGTCAAGACTCTTTTTCTCAGAAATGCGTAAACGTATCAAGTTGAAATTTATACGAACTTCTCAGGCTTGCATTCTCTTGAAGCTGTGAAAAAATTAAACTTCTATGCCGACGCAATCAAGAGATACGGCCGTTTATGCCGCATATTTGGACACTCGCATGAGAATCAAAACCTATAGGGTACTTTCCGTATACCTAGAATCATGAAATTTGGCAACAAGCAATGCTTATAGCACAAGTAAAGGAAAAAGTCCGACAACAAAAAAATTTTAGTAACATCACAAAAAAGTTGAGTTCAAGACATGTGTGATTTGATTATGAATTTATACGGAACCCTCGGTGGGCGAGTTCGACTCACACTTGGCCAGTTTTTATTATACTTATTGGTATATTTGTTATTTGATCTATACTAGAAACTCTATACTACACACTAGCTATACTAGAAACCTATAGGTAATATCTATATATCGACGGTCCCAACGTACAATCCCATAAGTGGTAGTTAGGTGATTTTCAGTTTATGTTTGCGTGTCATCCGGGACACTCTATACTTCATTTGGTTTAAAAAAATTGGTTAAAATCATGTAAATTCAACCTTAATATTCACACGAAAATTCCCATAACTACAGAATTACGTTCAATGTCCGACGTATAACAGTAGTGGTAGTTCAGTGATTAAACGTTGGAAAGGTAACTTCACCCCCGCATATGTTTCCCACACGTATAGTTTCATAATTGCCAGATACGGTTAGGATCCAATTAAAAAATTCAGCGTAAAATGCCATAAATACCACTTCAGTTATTTGTTGATAACACGATTCCGACGTAAATGTGCGTAAGTGACTAAAAATCGACTAAGGATAACTTTTTTTGAATAAATTGTTTATTTAAACTGTAAAACACATAATATTAAACGTATATGGAAAATTTTATCACTTTATCAAAAATATAACAAAGTTACACACGTTTAAAACTTCAAACTGCTCTCCTGTAAAATTTGACTTTTGCAGTTAGGGTATTGTTCGTAGGGACCGTCAATATTAACTTTAATGTTTTTATATTAGGTTTAACAAAAAAAGGTTATTTTGTTAATAAAAGTTTCCTAGTAATGTCATTTTAAATTGAAAACAATTATGCGAAAAACTCATCTTAATTCCTCGTTAACCTGCCTTCAATAAAATCACCATATACAGGGTGTTCGGTAATTACAATGTCGTTTAAAGCATAATTGTTGGGCTAAATTACCAATTGTTTTGTCGTAATTACAATATGTTGTACAGGGTGTGTTTATATTGGCTAACGTGTTGGAGGTACATTCGACACTTCGTTATATGAATATATTAACTTTGTATGTTTTCCGAGATTAGTACTTACATATTAAGGTTCCAGGATATTGTTTATTGACAACATAAAAAAATATTTGGACTCCCAATTTTTATGAATATTTTGTGTAGAATATGCAAAAACAACCGACTTCAATCGCAACGACTCCAATTTTGCTATGTTTTTGTTGATTTTCTCAAAAACCGCTGAATGGATTTCGATAAAATTTATATGACACCACCTGTGAAGTATACCCTTTTAAACAAAAAAAGAATTTTCCAAATTGGTTCAGGCGTCTTCGAGTAATCGGTGAACATACATAAAAAAAAAATCCGACGAATTGAGAATCTCCTCCTTTTTTTGAAGTCGGTTAATAAAACATCCGCAATTTCTTTTTTTTTTATAAACAGATATTATTTGAAAAATGGAAAAATGTTTCTCCGTAACACTCACTTAAAATTGGGGATAAAAATATTTTAAATTTCGTCGATTACTTTTAATTTATTACTAGTTTGGCTACTAGGTGAGTATAAAAATTGCATTGCACAAGTTCGAGGATGGTATTAATTTATAATAGGTACCCTAATCGACAAATGTCCGCAGTGCAATGATGACAGAACTAAATTCCAAGCAATAAAGCTTAATATTGTCAATGAAAAAAAAACTGGCATCACTCCGACCACTGTGTCCGTAGCTTTAACGACTTATTTACATACTGGCAACATTAAAGACGGGTGGGGAATATTCATGATGCCACTGTAAGACGGCTGTCGTGGGTTCGACTCCCGGGTGGGGTAACGACTAATAACTTCCTGGGCAAAGTTGACAGTTCTGTATATACTTAACCGTAAATTTATTTGGTTAAAATATAATACATTTGTTGCATTAATTAATTTAATAAAATAGGTTAATTGATATTAAAGTCTACATTTAACTGTGTCGATTCGGTGTTTACGATTAAACTTAATTTAGAAGCGGTCGTCGCTCAGTGCATCTTGCGTGGTTACGTCGATCACGCAGGTTAACTGACTACAGGCACGGTCATAACCTGGATGGGTTTGACTTTTAGTGGCATATATCTCGACCGCTTCCGTGCTTCGCAAGGTACGTTAAGCCGTTGGTGCCGGCTGCTATCATTAGATGGCAGTCGTCAAACCATGTCGGAGGCCTTTCAGGTGGCTTGAAAACTTCTGACACTGGGTTGGCCACTCGCTCCACAACCTCCACCAATCTGGCTTGGCCCCCATGTGTGGAGTAAGACCTAACCTTCCAGAATTATGGGAAGAGACCCGTGCCCCTGCAGTGGGGGGGGGACGTTATAGGTTGTTAACGAAACTTAATTTAAGCATCTTATCCTTGTCTTTTCGATACAGAAAGAAAAAGATAAAACACTTAAATTAAGTTTAGTTCTGTCAAATAAGTTTAATTATCAAAACCGAATCGACACCAATATAAATGTTAAAACCAAAAACTTAGATTATTTTATCTTATAATCAATTTTATTTCTTTATTTTTATCATAATCCCCTTCTTGTTCTTTAAATTACGACAAATTACTTAGAATAAATAAGACCTAGGTATATCTATAGATAGGTATTGCTAGGCCGAATAAAAGTCTCTTTTACTGCGTAGATAATAGGCCCTAAATCATTTGAAGCGGGCAATTAGCAATCCTTATTGTTAGGATCCATTATTACTCAATTACTTACTCAATAATTATTCCTCACTTTGACTTTTATTATTTTACTTATTTTCTTTTGAAAATGAAACGCCAAAATGGGATGGACACAGCTGTAAATTACCAAAGGTTCTACGAAAGTGAAGCGGTACTACCGAAACTCGAATAAAGTTGAATAATTATTTACACACCAACCTCAAAACATACACAGTCTACTTTTTTTAAGTTCTCAGTTTGAATTAACTTTTTTAGCTTGTAGTGTGGCTCTCGAATAGCACTTCCTCATCTCTTCCCGTGGGCGTCGTAAGAGGCGACAAAGAAGTCAGGGAACCGAAGGATGAGTAGCAGCGTCCTTCTGAGTATTGTAACATCACACTGCGATCGCCGACCCGCTTGCAAAGCACAGAGATTACAATAAATTCTCCCATTTAAGAGAGGCACACGTCTAACACTGGCTGTTGATATAATGCGAAGTTAACTTTTATTAAATATTTATTCATTTATTTAAGTGAGGTATGAAGCATGGTCTAACTTAAATACAACAACCGATAAGGTCCAAGTAGATGAGTTTCTTAAGTTATTTCGGGGACAATCCACACACGGGCGACAAATCATGAATAGTGGAGATAGTGAGGATGATAGTGAAAAATCCATAAACCATACGCATACTAATCTATATAATTTAGTAACTGAAATCAACAACAGGTTGACGTACTTTGCTAAGAACGAAAGTGGTTCAGATTCTAGACAAGTGTCTCTAACACTCAAGGATTTTAGAATTATGGTAGTGTAACTATTATTAACGCAGTGTGGGCAGGCCTCCGACTCGGTGGACCGACGACCTGGTAAAGGTTGCAGGAAGCCGCTGGATGTGAGCTGCACAGGACCGGTCGGTGTGGAAATCCTTGGGGGAGGCCTTTGTCCAGCAGTGGACGTCTTTCGGCTGATAGATAGAACTATTATTTAATTCGTGCTATGGTCTTCTTTGTAATCACCAGTAATCAACGTTGGACACAATAACGCAAGTCAAAATAAACCACAACAAATTATCATCGAGTTCATTTTTGTAGACTTCGAAGTGCGAACCAATAGTACCACACCGCCTCAATAATTTACGATACAAGTTATAAAATATCTTGAAAATATAATTGTAGGTGTCGACTGGGTGAGTGTCCGTCGGTCTGTTTTTCTGTCTGTTCGTCTGAATATTATTGATATATGATTATTGTGTTTGGGAACGTACCCGCCTTTATGCGTAAGGCAATTTTGAAACAGAATTTATTTTGGGATCATATACCCTATGTTTTCTCGTTTTATTCATTGATCAGCCTTAATTAATGATGTGCTTTAATTAATATATAAGGTGCTACTTTATTAGTGCCCGATATTTTAGTCAGTGCTTCTACTCCTGATTCTGATCAACTTTCTCCAAGGAACCCATAGTCAAATCGCAAATCAATTTTTGGACTCTTCATACTAATTTGGCCGCTCGGCTGATCAATGTGTATGAAGAGTCCAAAATTTTTTTTGCGATTTGACTATGGGTTTCTCAGGGAAAGTTGATCAGAATCAGGAGTAGAAGCACTGACTAAAATATCGGGCACTAATAAAGTAGCACCTTATATGGTTTTTACCCCACTTCCAAAGCGGAGGGTAATGTTTTGTTTTATACAGTAAAAGGCAGAAATATGGTGGATAAACGGTCAGATGTTTTCGGAAAATTCGTTCATGAATATCAAAATATTACGTTATAAAATTTGCCGGAAGACGTCCACAGTTTAACACCATTCCTTCCTCCCCTTTCTTTCTCCCTTCCTGAAGAAAAACAACATACTGAAAAAAAAGCGGCCAAGTGCGAGTCGGACTCGCCCATGAAGGGTTCCGTAGCAGCAAGTAACATAATATAAAAGTTTTTGTAGTTCGTTGTAACTTGAATGAAAGGTAAATTGCGGTTTACGATTTATGACGTATTAAAAAAAACTACTTACTAGATATCGTTCAAACCAATTTTCGGTGGAAGTTTGCATGGTAATGTACATCATATATTTTTTTTAGTTTAATCATTCTCTTATTTTAGAAGTTACGGGTGGGGGGGGACACACATTTTACAACTTTGGAAGTGTCTCTCGCGCAAACTATTCAGTTTAGAAGAAAATGATATCGAGGGTTCACGGGCGACTTGTATAAAGCGACATTTTTAGAAATGTTCAGGAGAATGATTTAAAAAAATATTTCTTAGAAAAATAATCATTAAAACTTAACTTCTTAGTATTATATAGATTCTCGATATTCTTAATATTTTAAATATTATTTAGAAGTTATTTTTTGTGAGGTATTTTGTAAGAAATAAATTTTTAAAGTAGAGGTTACCTGTGTTTCCAAAAATGTCGCTTAATACAAGTCGCCCGTGAACCCTCGATATTAGAAACCTCAATATCATTTTTGAAGACCTATCCATAGATACCCCACACATATGGGTTTGATGAAAAAAATGTTTTTGAGTTTCAGTTCTAAGTATGGGGAGCCCCCAAAATTTATTGTTTTTTTTTCTATTTTTGTGTGAAAATCTTAATGCGGTTCACAAAATACATCTACTTACCAAGTTTCAACAGTATAGTTCTTATAGTTTCGGAAAGAAAGTGGCTGTGACATACGGACAGACAGACAGACAGACAGACATGACAAATCCATAAGGGTTCCGTTTTTTGCCATTTGGCTACGGAACCCTAAAAACCGGGAGCTCACTGTCACTTTTTATCGTTAAGCCGCGTGGGAGGCCTTATAGGTGGCTTGAAAACTTCTGACACTGGGGTTGGCCACTAACCCTGCGATCTCCACTAATCCGGACTTGGCCCTGTGTGTTAAATATTGCCTAACCTTCTCGCGTTAGAGGAAGAAACCCGTGGCCTGCAGTGGGGACGATATGAGTTGTTAACAGCCACTTTTACAATGTAATAAAAATCAAATCAAATCAAATACTCTTTATTGTCATACAAGAAGCACATACAAAAATAACAAAAGAAAAAGAAACAAGCAGACAATCTGGGCGGTCTTATCGCTAAAAGCGAAATATAAACTAACATCCATTTGTAAACTTCCACATACAGGGTGTGTTTTATACAGGTGTTTTTGGGACACCTGTATAAAATCCAACTAGATTTACGTAATGTTAACAACCTATTCCTTACTTTTACTCTAAATTAACTTAAATATTTGCTTGGATAGAACAAATAAATAGTTACATCGAAATAAAGACAATGTTCCGTTGATAACTACATTTGTAGTAAAACAAATTAACATTAAGCAGTAAAAGAGCAAATACTATAAGTTCTATGCGTAAATAAAAATGAAAGTTATAAAAATAACAGGTTGCTTTCATGTAATACATATTACTAAAATACAAATTAGTTATTTGGTTAATAAGATGTAGTTACAATGTGATGCGGATTGCTTGAATTAAAATTTTATGCCGACAGTTTTATACTTATTAATTTATACACAGTTTTATTACTTTAAACTTTTAAGCTTTTATAAAAAATAAACTACAATATATTTTTATTTCAACGAAAAAAGAAGATTTGCAGAGAGAGCCCAGAGCCGGGTGTAACTTCGAAATATAATAAAAAAGGTCTCGAAAAAAAATTTAAAACTCATAAATTTGTTTGGTGCCCCGCCCCAGATATTAGGGACTCCGAAATGACGCCCGAGGTCTCTTTGCGTTTTTCGTAAAAAAGGTTATCCGAATTCAGTTTACATTTAATTATTTTTTCTCAGTTTGACTAGGATTTAGGTTTTAAAATTTTAATCTCTGTAAAAGTTTTTTAATTAACTGTATTTGCAAAAGATAGACGCGTAAAGCTGCTGAATTATACGTGTACTTGTATAAACTTGTGAACATTTTTTTTATGGCAGAGGTGGCAAACGAGCAGACGGATCACCTGATGGTAAGCGATTACCGCCGCTCATAGACACCCGCAACACCAGAGGAGTCACAAGTGCGTTGCCGGCCTTTGATATGGGAGTACGCTCTTTTCTTGAAGGTTCGAATGTCGTATCGGTCCGGAAATACCGCAGGCGACAATTCATTCCACAATTGGTTGTGCGAGGCAGAAAGTTTCTAGTTTTCTAGTTTCTAGTTTTTGCTGATGATCCATTCTATATTTGAATCGGAGTAACCCCTTAAAATCTCAAACGTACTTTTTTAACACCCTGTATAATAATTAAAAATAATAGAGATAGATAGAGATAGATAGAGATACATTTATTTAACAGACAGTAAACAACACAAAACAAATTACACCAAGGAAAAAAAGAGAAACAAGCATAATCGTTAACAATTCATATCGTCGCCACTGCTAGGAGAAGGGCCTCTTCCGAAGCTTTCCGAAGCACAGGTATGGTCGAGATAAGTGCAACTAACATTCAAACCCATCCAGGTAATTACCGTGACTGTAGTCAGTTAACCTGCGTGATTGATGCAACCACGCAAACCGCACTGAGTTACGACTGCTCAAAGCAAAATAATAGAATATTTATTGGGTCCTGCAACCGTGTACTAAAATCGTACGTCACTGTATGTTAACCAAACCAACACACCCTTTTTAATCATATTATACAATAAAATCTATCAGAAAGTATTTTTTTAGTAGCCAATAAACAAATGTCAAAAGTATTGAGTAAAAGACATCACCTCACATCAGCTTTGCTCCGAACGTCCCACCCAGTGTGTAGGCGCACCTCATTACAATATTACTATTGTACCATTTACGATATGTAAACTTAACTTTGGGTACACATAATCTGGGAAATCATTCTAAGTAACTAAATGCGGAAGTCAAGGAGTTGGCGAGGAGTAGGAAAGAATGGCGGTTACTTCACTGACAAGAGCCTAGGTCTTAAGATAAAGAAGAATAACGAAATGCATTTTCTTTTAGATAACCATATCCATGTCCTTTTCCATATGTCATCACTAATAAAAATCACTGGGCAGAAAAGCCTCAAGGTTATTGAAAGAGCGATGGAGCGTGCTGCTTTCCTGCCCAACGACCGTCTGCTCTACAAGCTATGCTGTATATATGTAAGTTTAAGTACTAAGTAGGCCTCCCACTCGGTGGACCGATGACCTGGTGAAGGTTGCGGGAAGCAGCTGGATGCGGGCACCACAGGACCAGTCGGTGTGTAAATCTTTGGGAAGGCCTTTATCCAGCAGTGGACATCTTTCGGCAGAGCGAGACAAAAACGTCTCTAAGAGTCAGAATAAAACCCCATAAACTTAACTGTCGAGTTACTTAGAATAATTACACAGAAAACTAGACGTAAATTTTATGTTTAGTCACTTTACAGAGGATAAACCTTGAGACGATCACATCGGAGCTCTTAAAATCGCTGATTTTATGGCCCAACTGACAATTTGACGCTATAAGCAGTGCAAATCGGTGATAAATTATTGTCAAGATAAGCCGGAATTTCGGTTTTGATGTTTATTTGTGTCTTAGAAAGTTATTTGCGGTTTGAACAAAGGAAAGTGGCTATAGCTGACTAGGAAAGAAAGAGAACTCAAAATAGGTGTGTATTTTTAAAATCAAAAATATCAGTAAACAGCAGAACTTAGTATGGGAATTGAAGATGGCTTCCTTGGGAAAAGGTCTTCAACTACATGAGAAGAAAACTCAGTTAAACAAATTTCAGATATTTCAGAAGGACCCCAAATATTATGTTGTGTAATAGTGTTTTATTTAAAACAGTTAAATTCTCATGACGTATCCATATTAACATCAACCATGAATTTCAGGGTATGGAGTAAAAAGGTTATGAATAGGGAAGCTTTACCTAAAGGTTTCTACACCAGCTCCCGACCCGACTCCGCCCGCTCGTAACATTGTATGAAATCACCCTGTATAAAGCAGCTTGTATGGGAGCCCGTAATGACTTTGTAGATTAGTTGCCGTAAAATGAGAGATTACATACAAGTTACGATGTACCTATGTATAGGTAATTACCTCAATAGAATACTATATAGGTAATAACCTATACAAAGTGAAACAAAAGCATAGGACCCGTCCACTAGGACCACTTCTCATCATTTTGAACACTTTTGTTCTGTGACTTTTTTTAAACTTTTGGATTATCAGTACAAAATGGTCAAACAATCAATTAGTGATCAATTTGTATGAAAATTTGAAAAACAATTTGCTATTTGAGCAATGTTTTCAAAATGATGAGCCGAAGTTGTACAACTATTTTGTTACACCCTGTATATTATATTTAAGGTATGGTTGTGTCGATCACACAGGTTTACTGACTAAAAACCGGTCATAACCGGGATAGGTTTGCCTGTTAGGTGCATTTATGTAGACCGTTTACGTGCTGTGTTTGGTGTATCAGCCAGCGAGCCCGAGAGGGTAACGCAGGTCTTGGGCAGCCCTGCGTTTCCTTAACTCCGTCCCAGGCGGTGCAGTCTCTGATGAGAGGTTACTCCACCCACAGCAGCTTTGCTGCGTGGTTAACAACATGGAATAGCGCCAAGACATTGCAGTAAATCGTCTGTAACAGATGCAGAGGCCATTTATATTGAAGATTACTTTTGAAATATATATATTTTTTTATGGCAGAGGTGGCAAACGAGCATACGGATCACCTGATGGTAAGCGATTACAGCCGCCCATAAACACCCGCAACACCAGAGGAGTCACAAGTGCGTTGCCGGCCTTTGATATGGGAGTACGCTCTTTTATTGAAGGTTTGAATGTCGTATCGGTCCGGAAATACCGCAGGCGACAATTCATTCCACAGTTTGGTTGTGCGAGGCAGAAAGTTTCTAGTGAAACGCACAGTTGTGTACTGCCAACCATCTATGTGATGGGGATGAATATATTGTCGCGTACAACGATGGCGAAAAGAGGCGGCAGGGATCAGTCCGAACAATTCCTCGGAGCACTCCCCATTGTACATGCGATAAAGAATTCACAGCGAGGCTAAATCTCTACGCAGCGCCAAGGAGTCAAGCCGATCTGAAAAATATCCTGGCAGCCGACGAGTTTTTTTGCATTGTCCAGTATCTGAAGCTAGGTTGACAAACTCGTCTAGACTTATTATAGCTCAAATAACATTGGTAATACCAGTTCTGAAAATACTTGACCAATTTAAACAGACACAGAAAATGTTTCTTCGTATTTTTCATGATAGTCTATCAGCCGGTATATATCAAGATATTGATTTATAAGCAATTCATTTCATTACATCGATCGCTTCACCTGATGTATCCGGTTTTCCGATCCGCGAAATTAATCTTCCACAATCCAGTCATCTGATTCGAAACACATCCAGAAATCCAATCAACATCTTTGGATGAACCGAGTAAAGTAATACACTGCCTTCACAAGGAAGAAGGCCGCAAAGTACACAGTGTGTAACAAAATTGGTGTAGAATCCGGTAACTGGAGATTCTACTAATCGTACTGAACAACTTTTGTTCTACGAGTTTGCTCAAATTGCAAAAAAAATGTTGGACTCTCCATACAAATTGATCATCTGTTTTGCCATTTTTGTATGGAGAGTCCAAAAGTATTAGAGTTTCTGTATAATTTGCGGCCTTCTTTGTTATAAGGACAGTACAATAAATTTACACGTCTGTCAGCCTTCATTAAAAAACTTTGCAGCTCCTCACATATCTTAGCCCGGGAGCCGACAGCCAAAAAAACGGTATTCATAAAATACATCAAGCCAAAACCAATTATGTTTCATCGCCTGGTATAGTCCAGGCGCGTGACTGGTCCATAAGCTTGGTTGGAAAATGAACTCTTATCTCTTCTAATTAGGAGTCTTGTAAAGGGTATGTTATGTCATAGGTTATATTGGATGTAGTTAGATGTATATTTGCGTAATTTTTTTTTATGGCAGAGGTGGCAAACGAGCAGACGGATTACCTGATGATAAGCGATCACCAGAGTGATGATAAGCGCAACACCAGAGGAGTCACAAGTGCGTTGCCGGCCTTTGATATGGGAGTACGCTCTTTTCTTGAAGGTTTGAATGTCGTATCGGTCCGGAAATACCGCAGGCGACAATTCATTCCACAGTTTGGTTGTGCGAGGCAGAAAGTTTCTAGTGAAACGCACAGTTGTGTACTGCCAACCATCTATGTGATGGGGATGAATATATTGTCGCGTACAACGATGGCGAAAAGAGGCGGCAGGGATCAGTCCGAACAATTGTACATGCGATAGAGAATGCAGAGCGAGGCTACATCTCTACGCAGCGCCAAGGAGTCAAGCCGATCTGAAATATCCTGGCAGCCGACGATTCAAGTTGCTCTCCGTTGTATGCGGTCCAGAGGGAGAAGCTGGTACTGGGGTGCCCCTGCCCAGAGGTGAGAACAGTATTTCATATGAGGCCGAACCTGCGCCTTATAAATATCGTATATTTATGAAAAGGGGTTGGGGTTCCAGATACAGTGAAAACATTTCATACACAAATATTGAAATAATCTTATAGATACAATAAATATACAAGATCTGGCTTAGCTACCTATTTTCATAAGCTTGCGGTTACAATCCTTAAATATTTATGTTTGACAGCAACTTAAAATCATATAAACACAGTGGCGGCGGTAGTGGTAGACTTGAAACATGCGTACCTAACATAGGTGGACTTAAAAGATACCTCCTACTTAAAATACATTAACAGATACTGTCTCTGAACTTGAACCAGCCAGCAGCTTCCAGTTGTCGTGTAGTACATAAAACAACAATTTTATTTTAAATAAGAAGTCCACTAGTAAATCCATCGCATTTAAAATCATGTCTATAATCCAAAAAAGTAAACTGCAAAAATAATGTGAGATATCGCAAATAATAGATCGTATGACACAAAAAATATAAATATCTACTTGTTTTGTAAATATCAACTTAAATGACAAAACTAGCCAGCAAGGGCAGTACTTTTCCCAGACTCTCGGACCCAGAGCAATCATGTATGTATGTATTAATGCTTTATTGCACACAAGGAATTTACATAACATATAAAATATTGGATCACGTGTACAAAGGCGGTCTTATCGCTAGAAGCGATCTCTTCCAGACAACCCTTGGCAGAGGATAAAAGATTACATGAAGTACTGGTAGCGATAGTGCATGAATTATTTGAGCAATGTAACAAAGTATGTAAATAGATTAAAGATGCCGATGTTATCATTGCAAACTCAATCCGTTGTAAACAAATTCCATTTATAAATATAAAAAAACAAAAAGGATTTTAGTGCTAGTGTGCGCTGTGTATACAGGTGTAACAAAATTGATGTAGGATCCGTTAAATGGGAATTCTACTCATCGTACTGAACAACTTTTGTTCTACGACTTTGCTAAAAAAGCAAAAAAAAAATTTTGGACTCTCCATAAAAAAATGCCAAAACAGATGATCAATTTGCAAAAAATGTCCAAAATGTTTTTTTTTTGTGATTTAAGCAAATTCGTTGAATCTAAAAACAAAGCTAGAAAGATGTCGACTGATGAAGTCCACGCTCCGACCAGCGCCTATCCAACTCCAAAACCCCGAAAGCTTTCAACTCGAGTTGCACAACCGCTTCGAATGCCTAGGAGAATGCGAAAATGTGGACAATTATAACGACAGGTTCATGGAAATTGTCCAAACGGCTGGGAATAAGGCCTTCAAAACCGGCCGTTTAAAAAGAACATCTCGTATCTCGGACCTCACCAGCAAGCTCATGGAGGAAAGACGAAGCCTGATTCTGAAATCCTCTGAAGATGCTTGTCAGTAACGGCGACTAAACAGACAGATCTCCAAGTCCTTGACCCGTGATATACGCCAATTTAATACCAACCGTATTAAAGAGGCTATCGAGCGCAATAAAGGGTCAAAAGTATTCGCAAGAGATCTGTCTGCTGGTCAAAGCCAACTGACAAAGCTGAAGACCGAGGATGGCAGAGTCGTATCGTCCAAGCCCGAGCTGTTGGAAGAGGTTGAGAAATTCTACGGACAATTATACATGACTACACGCTTACCTGTCAGCAATCTGGCTGAAGACCCGAGAGCCAGATTGTCCCGACACTATACCGAAGATATCCCAGACGTCAGCCTGTGCGAGATTAGAATGGCTCTCAAACAGCTTAAGAACAACAAGGCACCGGGTGATGATGGAATTACGGCTGAGCTTCTGAAAGCAGGTGGAGAACCTGTACTTATAGCTCTTCAGAAGCTATTTAATTCCGTCATGCTCGAGGGACGAACGCCTACAGCATGGCACAGGAGTGTGGTGGTGCTCTTCTTCAAGAAGGGTGATAAGTCTCTGCTGAAGAATTACAGACCCATCTCACTCCTGAGCCATGTCTATAAGCTGTTTTCGAGAGTCATTACGAATCGTCTCGCACGCAGGTTTGACGACTTCCAGCCTCCCGAACAAGCCGGTTTCCGAAAAGGCTTCAGTACCATAGACCACATACATACGCTGCGGCAGATTATACAGAAGACCGAAGAGTATAATCGGCCACTATGCTTGGCGTTTGTGGACTATGAGAAAGCCTTTGATTCGATCGAGACCTGGGCTGTGTTGCAGTCTCTCCAACGGTGCCAAATTGATTATCGATACATCGAAGTGTTGAAGTGCTTGTATGAAAACGCCACCATGTCGGTCCACCTCCAGGATCAGAATTCGAAACCTATCCGGCTGCAGCGTGGGGTGAGACAGGGAGACGTTATATCTCCGAAACTGTTCACCGCTGCACTGGAAGACGTTTTCAAGCTTCTGGACTGGAGAGGACTCGGCATTAACATCAATGGCGAGTACATCACTCACCTTCGATTTGCTGACGATATCGTGATCATGGCTGAGACCTTGGAAGACCTAGGCGCAATGCTCGAAGGACTTAGTAGAGTCTCCCAACAAGTGGGTCTTAAAATGAACGTGGATAAGACGAAAATCATGTCAAACGTCCGTGTTACACCCACTCCTCTGAAGGTTGGAGACTCTACACTCGAAGTTGTTGACGAATATGTATACCTGGGACAAACAGTCCAGTTAGGTAGGTCCAACTTCGAGAAAGAGATCAATCGTCGAATCCAACTCGGCTGGGCAGCGTTCGGGAAGCTTCGCAATATCTTTACGTCCAAAATACCGCAGTCCCTCAAGACTAAAGTCTTTGACCAGTGTGTGTTGCCAGTGATGACATATGGATCCGAGACATGGTCGCTTACTATGGGCCTTATAAGAAGGCTCAAAGTCACCTAAAGGGCGATGGAGCGTGCTATGCTTGGTGTTTCCCTACGTGATCGAATCAGAAATGAGGAGATACGTAGGAGAACTAAAGTTACCGACATAGCTCTCAGAATCGCTAGACTTAAGTGGCAGTGGGCAGGGCACATAGCTCGTAGAACAGATGGCCGTTGGGGCAGTAAAGGTCTCGAATGGCGACCGCGCACCGGAAGGCGCAGTGTGGGCAGGCCCCCGACTCGGTGGACCGACGACCTGGTAAAGGTTGCAGGAAGCCGCTGGATGCGAGCCGCACAGGACCGGTCGGTGTGGAAATCCTTGGGGGAGGCCTTTGTCCAGCAGTGGACGTCTTTCGGCTGATAGATAGATAGATAGAAGCAAATTCGTAGAACAAAAGTTGTTCAGTGCGATGCGTAGAATCCCTCGTTAACGGGTCCTACACCAATTTTGTTACAACCTGTATACGCTCTTCAATAATCGCTGGCAGTGGAACCTCTCCCTTGTTATTGAGGTCGTATTTAGACCAGGAGCCGTCAGTCGATTAGCCGATCGTGGTTTATGGTATTAGAATAAAAAACTAATCGGCTATTATGTAAGGGCATCCCTATTATTATTGGATACCTACCAGAAGGAACCTGTAAATTAAGGTTGCCAAAATTGATAGGTTAAAAAAAGGACAATTTCAAAAATAAACCTTAATTTGTAACAAACTGTATGGGCTAACAAAACCTGGGAACATACAGATTTTTGATTATTCGTGTCACCTTTTCCAAGTTTTTGTATTTCTATAGAACAACGTACTTTTTTGATGTTCCGCTGTTTGGTATATTAGGAAACTGAAGTGCTAGATTTATTCAGATGTGTGACTGAACTAAAATATTATAATGCGCTCGCATAGATAGCTTCCAAACCAATATTTTTAAGGCTATTCGATTTGTATGAAGAATCAATTTTCTTTTGCGAAGGGAAATTTTTAGTTGGCTTTTTAGCCTTGGTCTTAAAATAAGAGCACCTGATACTGAGGTAGAGATATATTTATTTTGGTATTTTGGGATATATCACACAAACGGTCACTAGACTAGGATTCTGTGTTATATTAAGGAAAACAGATATACAATACACTTATATACTAAACATACATAAATACAGGGTGTCAAAAAGAGAAACTGAAAAAAAAAATTGTAGATCAGATTTTTCCATATTTTTCTTGTATTCTATACTTACTTGATTTTTCAAACGCACTTTTTTAACAACCTGTATACTGTATAAGGTTTCTTAGAGTAAGTTGCTGAATGTTTAATGTTTTTGGACATCGGAGTTGGAGCAAAAAAATGGACTTTCAAAAACAATTGCCAACTCAGCTCATTTATTTGTATGAAGAGTCCATATACTTTTTTTGCTCCGATTGAATTGGTCACTTAGATAAAGTTGTTCAGTTTCATGAGGCTGAAACTACAGTTAAAATTTGATCCGCGATTTTAATTTCATTCTTTGAAGATACCAATAATTTCAGATGACGAGCCCTATGTCTATTATAAACTAATTAAAATCCACTACTTAATAAAATTAATCTATAGTACACAGTGGCGTGCATAGAGTTTACACATAGGGTAGGCAGAAATAAAATGGAAAACTTACCATAAGTATATCGGTTAACTTTAACTGGCCTTTTCAACTGGTCTCGATACCTATGACTTTTTAAATATTTTGTGAAACTAAACAGGACTAGGTGCTTTTCACAGAGATTGTGCTACTTTGACGCGGCATTTAAAGCCAGTGTCATTCCAAACTGTTTTACTGTTAGATAATAAAATGCACGGATTAGCCTGAATTACTTAAACATTTAGCAACAAGAAATAGCTATTATCAATTATCAACAAACGCGCAATAAGCTAATTTATAATAATTTTCTTTCAAACTTCGTTACACTTGCAACCAGTAAACAAAGAATATGGCGTTATTTTAAATAATTTCAAAACAATGGGCTCACAAAAAACAATAATAAAATGAAATGGTTCTTATTTGTAAAGTCAAAGAGCATTATTTTTCTTGCAACCATCTTGCAGCTACTAAAAAATATACGGCAAATTGTAATACCAACATTAGCACTACTTTCATATTAGACCTCTTAAAATGGCCGTGTAATCAAACAAGCAGTGCCTACAAATCACGTACACACGCGCAATTTCAGTACAAAATTATTCACACACATAGACAGCGGCTACACTGTAACCGTATAAAATACTGTACTTGTGTTTGTGAAAAAATGGCGAAAGACAAGCAGAATCTTGTCTGCTTATGACACCAGTCGGCAGCACGGTCTTTATCTATTCATTTAACTAACTTCAGTACTGCGTTTTTTCTCAAAATCTGTAGGTGGCGCTGTCTATGAGTCGAGTAGATATTGTTATATTAAATGAAAACGGAGGGCGTAACGGTAAATTAATGTTAAAGTATCGTGTAATATAATACGTAAGTTTTAATTTTTTTGTTTGATAACTGGCAGATTTACCAGGGTAGGCAGTGCTTTTCTGCCTCTATGGACTGCACGCCACTGATAGTACATCGTCCAAGAAAATCTTTATTTACGAGTCAATTTTAATTTTTTTTTTTTTTTTTTTTTTTTTATGGCATAGGTGGCAAACGAGCAGACGGATCACCTGATGGTAAGCGATTATCAACAAAACAAGATACATATTATTGATTCACCCGGTTAACTTGTTTATTTTATCTCAGTTAACTAACGAAAACGACGTGTATGCAATTTTTCTTTCGAGATTCGTATCTTAACTTGCGTTGATGGAAGAAATCAAATTTATTGCGAGGAGTTTAAAAAAATGAGCAATAAATTGTGAAGCACGCGAAAGGGAATGCTAAATTCTTTTCTTACTAATCAATTGCAAAATAAAAAAATACATTATCATTTTTAACCACCTTTGTGGTCTAGTGGTTAGTCTGTTCGCTTCACATCAGAAGGCAGAGGCAGTGGGTTCGATTCCCGGCGGGGTCCAACTTTGTAGGACTCAGTTTTGTTGAACCCATTATCTGAGCCCGCCTGGCTAGCTACTACTATCTTATCTAAGTCTTGCCGCCAAACATCAATGTTGGAATCATTGAAAGTTGCTCAGTTTCGTAAATAATATGATTCCTCGTCTATTTACTCGTTAATAGTGTCAGTTACGTTTGAATAATTTATCTGTACCTTATACCTTTGTAAACGCTCTGTATGTATATTAAGTACAGTCACCTACGTAATATCGTTATACCTACATATTCGACGGTGATTCCTGTCTGTTTGTTCAACCCAGAGCAATCATGCCGATGTTATCATTGCAAACTCAATCCAATGGAGACAAATAAAGTCTATATAAAAATTTAATCACGCGTGCTTCGGTGAAAATAAACTTTTTTTTTTATGTTGACTGTACCGCGTACAGTAATTGGTTTTGGGTTTATTTTTTATAGTTAAGTTTAAAAGGTAGTTAATATAGGTGCAGTGTTAAGAACGATTTCAATCTGTCCATAAGAAAACAAAATGGTTCACTTGTTCTGGCGTTATTTCTATAACCTCACTTTTGAGTTTTATAATTAGCAACCATCTTCGATATGGATTAAGGATTCTCTATTTAATTTCAATAAAAATAATTATTATATCTACGATAATCAATATTAATATAATATCAATATTCAAATTTAATAAATTCCGGTTCCTTTTTTTATGTGATAGGTGGCAAACGAGCAGACGGATCACCTGATGGTAAGCGATTACCGCCGCCCATAGACACCCGCAATACCAGAGGAGTCACAAGTGCGTTGCCGACCTAACATCACACGCAGTCATTTAGCCCTAAACTTAGACTTCATAGGACAGCACATATCGGCCCCACTGCTGGGTCACGGTCTCTTGCATGGGGTTAGTGGTCATCTCAAATTTCAGAAGTTTTCAAGCCGGCTGTCTACAGACAACAACCAGCACCAACGGTTTACGAAGCACGGAAACTCTATAGTTATGCCCAAGTCACACACCCAGACACAGAGCAAACAAATCCGCACACAAATATTTGCCCTGGATCGGGATCGAACCCACGACTATTACAACACTGTATTTGGAAGTTAAGATATGTTTTTTAAAGGATATCGGTGGCGTCTAGATGGCGCCAATTTTTATTATGTGCTAATCACCGTAGACCGGCTTTTGGGTGTATTTATAGGGTGTGTCAATTATTATGACCATTATTTTTAAATCGTATATCGTTTAATCTTATCGTTTGTTTTTTGTAAGTATTGTACATATTATGTCATGAAAAAGAAATCGTATGTAATTATCTTCTTTTATATTAAGAGGTTGTTTTATTTAAAAAACTGGAGTAATCATTGACTCAGCCATTTTTAACCGACTTCAAAAAAGGAGGAGGTTCTCAATTCGACTGTGTTTTTTTTGTATGTTTGTTACGCGATTACTCCGCCAATTATGAATCTATTTTGACGATTCTTTTTTTCTTTTTTTTTCTTTTTTTTATATGGGATCACCTCTGAAGTATGTCAATACTTCAGAGGTGATCTCGTATAAAAATCAAAAAATTTTATTTCAATTGATTCAGCGCTTTTTGAAAAAATAAATAAAAACAAAAACAAAAACAAAGAACAAAGCAAAATTGTAGTTGTTACGATAGAAGTCGGTTTTTTAACATGTTCAACGTTGTTAATTATATACCTAGCTATTTGACAGATGTAGTGTTGCTAGCGACTTAATTTTAAAATCCTCTCAACAGCGTCCTTCTGTAATCCGTTATCCGATCAATTAAAAGCAAGGTATTTTTTTCGCCTGTGCGTGTGCCTGACATTTTTGTCAGATTGTAGTCTAAACGATTTCTTAGATTTATAGTGCGATATTTCGTTGAATTCGTCTCGATCTCCAAAACGTGTGGTTGTTTGTAAAAAAAGTTATTTTCTGGGAATCGATTATATTAAGATTTTTTCCTATTTATTAAAATTTAATTAAAGTAAAAAGTCCTGTTTTCGGCACAGTGAACAAAATTTATAACATCTTTTTTTGACTGATTCTTGCCTAATTTTTATTTGGAGGTAAGTAATATTTTTTTCATCAACAATTTGAAAATGATTATTAAATAAGATAATTTTAACTTAATTGGCTCATCTTTGTTTTGTAATAAATAACAAAGTATCAACCTAATAACTTAAACATCCTTTATCTGTGAAGTATCAGTTAACGCTTGCCATTGGCACCGCATACTAATGAGGTACCCGTGCTTCTCTTCCTGCGGACACCCTGTATAAATATTTTTATAGGTTCCGTCACCTCGAGAGTTAAGGCATTGGGGGTCCGACTATTGATTGATAAACATTAGCATTTTTTACCCGACTGTGCTAGAAGGGGGGTTTGGTTTTCGAGTGTATGTAAGTATACATATTTATTTGGCATGCTCTATAGCCTTTAGCCGTTTACGGCTAGATGGATTTTCGCTTGAGACGTGTCGTTAGAATCGTATTGATCCCCAGATTGTCATAGGATACATTTTTTTTTTTTATATAGTTTAGTTAGGTTAGGTTAAAATTTTAATTGCAAGACCCCATTCACTATATACTTTGGAAAGATTATAATTTTATTGGCTCATACTCCACACTCGAGGGCCAAGTCCGGATTAGTGGAGGTTCTAAAGCTAGCGGCTACCACACTATCAGGAGCAGCCGAGGCCTCTAATATGGCTTAACGACTGCCATCTTGTGATAGCTACCGGCACCAACGGTTGGACGTGGCTTGTAATGTAAACATAGAAACTATCGAGATAAATGCCTCCAACTCCAACAGTCAAACCCATTCAACTTAAGGCCATGTCTGCAGTCATTTAACCTACCTATTTTAAAAACACACCATAGATATTATACATGGTGTGCACAATTATTATTCACCGTGCAAACGATGACTTGTGCCAGATTAGGGCCACACCAGAGTTCCCAGAAAACGTAACACCCTGTAGGTTATCGATAATGGAATCCGATAGCCGAGGTGACTAGCGATTAGCCGGAAGTTAATCTTTGGGTTCTTCAGTAGCTTAACTATGGTTCAGTTTGAAATAGGTAGAATGACCACTGAGCTGTAATGGGTTTACGATGGACACATAAAAAAATTGATAAGAAAAAAAAAAAAATTTTCTCAAGGTATACCTACGTAGTGTAGAATAAATAACAAATAACTTTTGGACTTAAATTCGGGGATATTTTTGAACCCCCCACCAAAACTTCACAATGGCTTCTTCTTATGAAACTGAGCAACTTTCCCCAATAACCAATGGTCAAATCGCAAAACAATTTTGGGGCATCTCCATACAAAGTAGGCCACGTGATCAGATTAGTATGAAAAATTAAATTTTTTGTTTTACAAAAATAAAACTGTAAAAACAATTTAATTAGAACCAGATTAAAACTAATATTTTTTTTTAAATCAACCGTCTGCACTATAAAATTACAATTACATGAAAGCCACTGAAGCAACGCACTTGTGACTCCTCTGGTGTTACGGGTGTCTATGGGCGGCGGTAATCGCTTACCATCAGGTGATCCGTCTGCTCGTTTGCCACCTATCACATAAATAAAAAATAAAAAAAAACAATTTTCATCACACTTTAGCTTTCATGCAGCTAAGAATAACCGAAATTAAATTTTCTTTCGAATAAAAAAAAAACAAAGTAGTGGAAACCAGCTATTATCGCTTTTATTTTAAATAAATTAGTACGCTGTGGTTCATTTTGTAAGAGTATTAAATAACCTTCATAAAAAGTTTATTAAAATATGTTATCGTTAAATAAAATTGAACACAAAAACGTTATTAACTTTCTCACGCAGGCGTCGTCGTTACTATGTAGAAAAATATTTTTGCTAAGATATTCTTAAGAAACTTTACGTTTTCTTGTTGGAGATTTTTATAAAAACTCGTACGTTTTAAGTCATAAAGACTTCCTTAGAAAATATTTCACTGGCGAAACATTTCAGTATGTATACCTAGGTTTTTTCTAAACAAAGTAACTAACCATACCTAAATTAATCCATGGATTCTGAGGGTATGTAGAAATACCTTTGAAATTATGAAAGCAGATGTTGCGGATCTTAAAACGATCACATAACAAATTCTGACAAGTACAACTCAGAGGTAATCAAATCAAGCCATTAAAAATTCCTCGTGTAATCCGTTTTATTTCATAATAACTGCGTCGAATGAATGACAGAAGTGGGTTCATAATACCCTCGCGAATTTGACTTGATTCGAGTTGCCCTTTCGATTCGCCATAAAAATTTCGTTGGCAGCCCTTTATCGTGGTATATCTTGGGGTGTGGTCTAAGCGTAAATTAAATTTCTTAGAGTAAAAACAACGACACAAATAGTTCCAATTATTTTACCTACTACGACCGGAGGAGTGAAATATGGAGTAGTGAAATTGTTAAATGAAAGACAGCTTACTAGGTCAACGTTTATTGGAGAACTGAGGTGTTCTAACCGAAATATACCCACATATATAACACCTCCACCCTTAATAATCTAAGTAAAGCACATGTAATAAACTAATCTTTAACAAATTACAAAATTGTTTAATTTTCTAAACCTAACTCCTTCCCTTCTCTAATAAACAAATAAAATATTTACTATCTTATACAACAAGAGCAACCAGTTTTTGCTAGTTTGTATTACTACATATTGGAAGACTTACATTATAGGTATTATATTTGTAATTATTAAGAATGGCAAATAGTACATACAATTAATAAGTAAATAGTTGCAGTTTTGACCTGTTTTGACATATTATTTCAGTACGCATACATACGCGAGTATTTATCTTTAGGAAATCACTATTACAGTTTTGGTTATTAAAAACTAATTAATTAAGAAGAAATAAAGTACATGAACTTAAATATATAGGTATTATACGTACATTAGTCTATTTCAAAACCAAATCGGTTGGGAGGTTTGCGATCGCGCTTAGGAAATCGGTGCGTCTCATCCGGCGGCGGGGCACTACAAGAAGGCAAAAGTACCCCAGAATGGGGGGACACGGGCGGCCGTGGCCCCAGGGTCGACGCCGGGCAAGGCGCCGCTGCTGTCGCCGGTTCGGTGGTGGCATTGCCCGATTCCGCCGACGACTGTGTCGGCTTGTGCGCCTCCACTGGCAAATTATATTCACGCCTCGGTACAGTAGGGCAGCTAAGTATTGGTGACTCAAGGTTACACTGTATGCGTTCTCTAATCTGATCCACGTGCCTATGGATAATAACCCCTTCAGTATTCCTCAGCTCATAGTCCGTATCACCTAAACGTTGTAATATTCTACCCTTGGCCCATTTCTGAGCTGTATTGTAAGTACGGTACCAGACAAATTGATTGTCACTAAAATCACGCTGCGAGCCCCCGGACGCGGCTACCTGGCGCTTCTGTGCGGCTCGCACTGACGCGGCGCGGTCCGGCTTCAAGCGGTCGAGTCGCGTGCGCAGGCCGCGCCCCTGCAACAGCTGAGCGGGGCTCTCACCGGTAGTCGAGTGTTCAGTGTTTCTATAAATCAGAAGCGCTCGCCAAAGTGCTGTGTCAACGTCCTGCTTGTTTATCATGGCTTTCTTTATAATATTTTTACATATCTTTACCGCGCTTTCGGCTGCCCCGTTCGAAGCGGGGTGATAGGGAGCCGAAAATATTTGTTCGATTCCGTTACTTTGCAAAAATGATTTAAATTCCTCGCTAGTAAACGGTGGTCCATTGTCGCTGACTACTTGTTTCGGTAGACCGAATCTTGACCACATTTCTCTAAGTTTTTGAATAACGTTTTTAGACGTTGTAGAATTCATTTTTATTACTTCTATCCATTTAGAGCAGGAATCGACGACCACTAAGTACGTCGTTCCACCCATGGGCCCAAGAAAATCTAAGTGAAGTCTAGTCCAGGGCCGGTCGGGCCAGTGCCAGGCGCGCGGCTCGTGCGCGGGCGGCGCGGCGGCCGTCTGCGCGCACACCTCGCAGGCGCGGCAGCACCGCTCCAGGGCCTCGTCTATGCCCGGCCACCACACGTAGCTGCGTGCTATCGACTTAGTTTTTGTTATACCCATGTGTGAATCGTGCAATTCTTTCAATACTTGTTCTCGATAAGTGTTCGGTACTACGACTCGATGTCCCCACATTATGCAACCTAATTCTAAATATAATTCATTTTTCCTATTATGGTAAGGCTTTAATTCTTTAATTTCTACATCTTTTGGCCAACCATCTTTGATGAAGCTTATAACCCGAGAAAGTAAAGGATCCCTACTAGTTTCTTTTCTGAGCATATTATACTCGAGTAACAAGGCTTCGGATGCAAAATGTAAATAAGTTTGCTCCGGACATTCATCACTTTCTTCTGCCTTGTCTTCCCGGTAAGCCGCGATCATCCGGGATAGAGAGTCGGCCGTATTACGGTCCGTGCTTACATATTCAATAGAAAAATTGTATGCTGACAAAATAAGCGCCCAGCGCTGAAGGCGACTGGCGGTCATGCTCGGTATCGCCGTCCCTGGATTAAAAATATTTATTAAAGGTTTATGGTCAGTCCTTAAGTGGAATTCGCGGCCAAATAAGTACTGATGGTACTTTTTAACGGCAAAAACTATCGCCAACGCCTCTTTATCTATCTGACTATAATTTCGCTCCGCTGTGGTAAGCGCCCGCGAGGCGTAGGCCACCGGGCGCTCGCGGCCCGCGCGGTCCGGCTGCGCCAGCACCGCTCCTACGCCGTGCGCGCTGGCGTCACATGTCAGAATGAGCGGCCGCGACAAGTCGTAATGCGACAAAACTTCTACGCTTGCCAATAGTTTCTTTATTTGGTTAAAGGCCCGGTCCTCTGTTGGTCCCCAAATCCATTCCTTATCTTTTTTCAATAACTCATTGAGAGGAGCCACGTGAGTACTAAGGTTTCTGACAAACCTACCGTAGAAATTTACCATACCTAGAAACGATCGAAGCTCGGATACATTTTTCGGTACTGTCATTTGTAAAATAGGTTTTACCTTATCTTCATCTACCTGTATGCCATTTCTATCTATAACGTAGCCAAGGTACTTAACATTGTTCGAGAAGAACGTACACTTATTTCTTTTGATTTTCATACCATTTTCCTTTAACCTATTTAGCACCTTATGTAAGGCGGTAATATGATTTTCCAGTGACGTCCCGTAAACTAAAATGTCATCTAGGAAAACCACTACGTTCGGAATATCGCCCAATAATTCCATCATAATTCTTTGAAAAATACCGGGGCTGGAGGATAGCCCGTATACTAATCTGTTGTACATAAAAAGACCCCTGTGTGTGTTTATAACCGTGTAACGCTTCGTTTCATCTAATTCTACTTGGTTATATGCCTGGGACAAATCTAACTTACTAAAATACATACTCCCACTAAGATTTGACAGTAAATCTTCAATCTTTGGCACGGGATATTTATCGACTTGTAAAACTTTATTTAGTGTAACCTTGAAATCAGCGCAAATACGAATTCCGCCATCCGCCTTAGGGGCAATTACCAGTGGAGTCGCCCAGTCCGAAGTGTCGACGGGCTCGACGACGCCGGCGGCCAGCATGGCGTCCAGCTCGGCGTCCACCCGCGGCCGCAGCGCGTACGGCAGCGGCCGCGCCCGACAGAACACGGGCTGCGCCCCCTCGCGCACGCGCAGCGTGGCCCGCCGCCCGGTGAACCGCCCCAATCCCTCATCAAAAAGCTCTTCATATCTGGAAAATAAATCGTTTCTATGTATATTCAACTCGTCCTCCGCAATTAATTTATTTATCGACATTTTCGGAATATCAATATTCAACTCGGCCAACCACTGACGTCCAAGAAGTGACGTCGTTCCTTTTTCAATTATATATAAGTCCAATAACCTAACCACATTCTTGTACTTTACTTCGACTTCTATATAACCTAACGGCTTAATTTTACTACCGTCATAGAAAGACAATATCAAATTACACTGCAATAAAGGAATGTGCCTAAATTTCTCTTCATACTGTTGCTTATTTATACACGATAAAGCTGATCCTGTATCTATTTCCATGACTAACCTAATACTATCGACCATTAATTCCATACTGACCGGTTTATACTCCTTTAAAGACATTTGCATTATAGGTTCTTCATCGTAGTTATTTTCCTCGAACTCCCTGTTCTCCAAGTCCGAATTCTCGTCTTCTTGTTCTTGCACATAGTAGGTGCGCTGCGAAAGACGCGGCGCCTGTTGTTGCGCACTCGCGGGCACCCACGCGCCCGCGCCGCGGCCGGCGCCGGCGCCGCGGCCGCCATGGCCGCCGCCACCGCCTCCACGCCCGGGCTCGCCCCGCGCATCGCGGACCGCGACGACGCCGGGACCTCGCCCCGGACACACTCGCCTTAGATGACCACGTTTCGAACAGTGGTCACAAACGTAACTTTTAAAACGACACTCGTTCCAACGGTGACGTCGATCACCGCATGCGGAGCACATTCCGTTGTTTGCCTGTACACGATACAGAGACGCGTCTAGGTTATGTACGTCGGCACCACCGCCCAAGCTCTGGCGCTGTCCTATCGAGCGCCGCACCGAGCTCGCGTCACGTGACATGCTTTCGCCGTACCCCAGGTTGCTCGCTCCGTTGCCTCCTTCCGTAATGATTGCATCTCGTTCTGCCGTCTCGCAAGATGTCGCGAGTGCAACTGCCTTCTCAAAATCTATGCTATCTTCCATGAAAAGTCTTTGTCGCATACCTTCTTTCCATAACCCACAAATGAACTGATCCCTCAAGTTGTCGTTAAGGTTTACACCAAATACACAAAATCTCGACATTTTTTTTAATTCACTCACGTACTCAGATACTGTTTGTCCCTCTAATTGATGACATTTGCGAAACTTATAACGCTCAGCTAACATGGATGGTTTCGGTGCTAAGTGAGCTTGCATAATTTTTTTGATTGCCTCGTAACTCATTTCCGACGGTTTCTTGGGACTACATAAGTTCACCATTAATTCATAGCCAACTTCACCAATAGTCGAGATTAACGTGGGTACTTTTAGCTCCGCTTCCACTCCTTTTACTAAAAAATACATTTCGAGTCTGTCACAATACAAATCCCAATTTCCACTCACAACACTAAATTCGCCTAACCCCGTAGCCATTTTACACTACTAAATTGTCCAAAAAAAAAAATTATAAAAATCCCGTCCTCGCGCCACTGTTAAATGAAAGACAGCTTACTAGGTCAACGTTTATTGGAGAACTGAGGTGTTCTAACCGAAATATACCCACATATATAACAGAAATATGGAGTAGTGAAAAGTGAAAACTAAGTGACGCATCGACTTATATAAAGGACAGGCTCTACGGAAGCGACAAATGGCACCTTTTTTGGTCCCAAAATATTATCATTTGTTGCGTCCGTTGGTCTGTTACAGCGATTAAATTGTTTTTATTTAGTTTCACTTAAAAAGCAGGCCAGGGACTGTATTTAATTAATGCTAATATCAGTTTTGGGACCAGTAAAGTAGATAGGGCCTGTCCTTTATATAAGTCGATAAAGTGACGACTCTATGGACCTCGCCTAGTCATACCGAAAGGGGAGTGTTCCATAACATTGAATGAAAAAAAATGTAAATGTATAACTGATGAAAAAATTGCATTTTCTGCCGAAATAAATACGATTTTTCTCGTCTTCTTACATTAGCATACTTTTTAGCTCACAAAACTCGTAAAGGATTGAGAAAGGGGAATTAACGTAAGTAGGTAAAAAGTTTAAATACCTATCTGTGAGAAGATTTATAATCGTATTAAATGAAATCCGTTAATGGCTGTTTGTGTAACGTTATTTTTAGTAGGCATTTAAAGCAAAAAATGAATTATATTCGTATTTTTTCTAACGACAAAGCTAGTTTGGAAAAAGGATTTGCGGTCATGACATCTGTTACTTAAGATTGTAAATAATATAGCAACTCTACGTATAAATTTTCTATATTTAGTGTGTTCTTAACGAAATGCAAAAGTAATCGCTTCGCTCCTATATCTTAAGGCACGCCCTAAAATTCCCATACGGGCAGTCCCGTTGTTCGGAACGTATATCACGCTAAAACTTATTAACTGCAGCCTCTCGCTTCCTTGATTCGAGGCTCGCATGTTGAAGTGCATGAAATATAATTCATTTTAACTTCTCACATGGTCATTAACAGTGCATAAATATGTCTTAGTTCGGAGGATCTTTTATTTTATTGCTTATGAAATTTTTGTCTGTATGTCTTCTGATTTCTCCATCATCAGGTTTGCTTGCCAAGATTTTATCTTTTTTACGTGCAATAGAGTTTCAACGTTCTAGGGATAGACAGAATTAGAACATTTAGATTTATCAACCTATGTCTGCAATCTGCAAAGCAATCTTTTTACACGTCTATTAAGCAAATGTGCAGGTTACCCGTAAATTTTTCATATTTTCCAAATAATTATCTACTGCGTTTATATAGTTTTGTCATGTAATGTCATGTAATGTCATTGCCAGGTAATGTCTTTAAAATCTTCTTGACCTATAGATAAAAATAAAATTTGAAGTAGAATTTAATGATTTCATTCAAGCTTTTATAAATATTTGTCATCATTAAATTATAACAAGTCCATCTTCCCTCAAGGCACGCTACTTGGACCGATTTTAGTTGTTCCTACGCATTTACTTGCTATCAATAATTTCACTCACTTTTAGTTCCTTTATATCCCCAAATAGTCCCTATTATGTCCCTATAGTTTTAGAAGTTCTTTCTTTACACGAGTGATAACTGTTAACAATATCTAATATCTTTCATATATCTACCTTCCATTACCACCTCACTTCATTAAAGCTGTATAGCTAAAATGATCTTGTTTTAATAGTATCAACCAGCGCAAACTTCAGTAATCCTTTTACTCTTTTCCAAAACCAATTCTGTGAATAAAGTCTCCATGGATATCGGTGCATAGTGATGTGGAAGCGACCATGTTTTGAGTCCAGGCGACGACGCGCTGCGCGAGAAATATGCGCACCGGGGCGACCGCGCTCACTTTGTGCGATATTGGTGTCGATTCGGACTAAAAGACGACTATACTAAACTATACTAAAATACGATTAAAATAAGTTTAGTGATTTGCATGCGCAATTCGGTTTTTCGCGATTACTAAATTTAATCTTCTTGTTTGACAGCACTAAAACGTAAATGACACGATTAAATTTAATAGACTTTGATCCATAGACTATAACAAACAGTGAAGTGAAATCGCGCGTCACACGAAAGACTCAAAAGTCGCTCTAAAAAAGAACGAATGATACGGTGATACGACGTATGCAAGACAAAGAAAGAAGACTTTTTCATAGGATTTTATGTAGCGCTATCTCTTTTATATCTGTCATTAATTTCTGCCTCCAGGGGAAATAATCAACCCATGAAAAAAAACAATTGTCAAATAGAAAATGCGAGTTTTGTTCTTTGTTTTTGTTTATGTGAATTTGTGAATAAATACAAACAAATGGACTGAAGAAAAACAATAAAAGCTGGAGGTATTTGGGAAGAAGTTTCCTTCTAATATACTTTTGGTAAGTGGTAAGTAATTTCTTCATATTCTTTGTTTATAAATTATGTTAGTGTCTGTGAGGAAATCTTAGTAAATGAAAAGCATCTAGTGGTGCAACCTCAGTATTCAGCATAAGCGCTGCAGGTGCCCAACGGATGCAGCTTCCTGCTATAACAATAAAGTCCTTGAATAGCAATCAGGACTGGTTACTCAGGTTGAAGTTGTATGAGTTAACTAATTGTAGCCATGGTCATTGTTATCACTCCATACGCGTCTAGGAATATTACTTTAACTCACATAAATCCAGTGGTCGCCCCCATATATTCCACAGTTCCTTACCACAGCAGAGGGAATATACAGACCAACAGAAATATTGGACTCAGTTAATCGACTTGTGCTGTTCTGTTGTATTGTTTTTGAAAATCATATAGAATTTAGATAATTTTTGCACCTGAGGAGTTTAACATTATGCACTGGAATGTAACTAATGCAGCTGGGCCTGTCGTTAAATGCATATATGACTTATCACATAGGCCTAATAATTATATCGACGCTTGAAAGGAAAAGTTGACTAAGCGCCATTCATCCCTCACACGACTAACACTCCTATCACTGTGACTAAGCGCTATTCGTCCTTCACACGACTAACACTCCTATCACTGTGATAGTCGTGTGAGGGACGAATGGTGCTTAGTCAACTTTTCCTTTCAAGCGTCGATTTCATGTTTATGGTACTGTTATCAAGTTGCCTATTTTATTTTTCTTCAGGTTCTGCCAGTAAATGGTTCCATGGTCAAGATACTGGCCATAATGAGAGAAGCCTCCTGTGGTGCAACTTCAGCCGCAACATATTCCCCTGCCGATGCGAACGAAGAGGAACGAGAATGGTGAACAGAAGGGACCTACAGTCAGATATACCAAGCAGCCTCTAGACTGCCTACTGTTAATAAAATTATCATGTAATAATAAAACAATCTGATTTAGAACTGTATTTTATTATCCTTAAAATAATTACATGTTTTAGAGTCATAGTTCAATAATAATAAAAATGTTTATTGTCTTGGGGCGATGAACTTCACAATGAACTTCGCCATTTGTAGGTAGGACAAATATTAGGATGAACAGAGGGCCATCCATCCCCCTTTGTATTTTATTGGACTCCTGTTTCCGCATTTAGACTCCTATTAGGTCCTTTAAATGTGCAGGCGTGGTCGACTACTCCAGCTAACCTAGCTCTTTCCAGAAGCACAGAAGTCTCCTGGTACATACACAGGCTTCTCGAAGCGACCCTTACATGCTGAAGTATTTTGTCCATTGTTCGGTCAGACCAGTGCATTTCAGGATTAAGTGGATGACTGTTTCTTCTGTTCCGAGACAGCCTCTGGATAGCAGGCTGTCCTGAACTTTCACTATAAATCCCCCTTTTAAATGCTACAAGCTTCTCGTTTATTCAACAAATCTACTCATAGGCTACAACTGTGCCTGCTGGCTGCTGGTGCAACGCAGGCGTCCAGTTGCTCTGCATCCACGTAACAGTAGGTATTCAGTATTATAAGAGTAATAGCCTTGATGGTGATACTACAAGAAACATAGAAACATGAGCAGTCTTCCATGTCATGCAGATACTTTCCATGTATTCATTACTGGTGTCATTTTCGGTCAGAGAGAAGCCTTAGGTGCTCTCCGCAAGTTCAAAGGTCCTCCCCAAGCTCGGTAGTTTTTGTAATAAATTATTCTTGGAAAAAAAGTCTCGTCATGACTAGTTTTGGAAAACATTCATTTTACTCCTGCTGTATACATTTCTTCTGCATCTGCCATAACCGCAATGGCTCTCCCACTACCACAGATCACTATTTGTCGTATCTTCGAAACAAATCTGGCATTTCTGTAGATTTCCTTGATACATTTTAATTTAATCGTCACCCAAACAGGTCGCGATTAAAATAAGTCGAATTTTAGTTTGACATCTCTAAAAATGACAGATAAATGGCTGTTCCGAATAGCAAAATGGCGATTTTGACTAAATTGAATTCGACTAAACTAAAATTAATATTAGTCCTGTCAGTTTAATTAAGTTTGTTTTTCCGAATAGCAAACGCTATTTTGACACATCTAAACTTAATTTTAATTTAGTTTAGTGATTTTTGCAATCTCGAATCGACACCATTATGTCTTGCACTATGGTTGCCACTTACTCAAGTCATGACAATTGGACGTAGTTTAGCTGAAAGGACTCAACCCACAAACCTTTGTTAGTGGATTAAGTACTTTAAGGTTTGTGGATAGAGTCCTTTCTGCTAAACTACGTCCAATTTAAAGTAAAAAGGCCTCCGACTTTTTTCACAAGAGATAGGTAATAAAAAATTAAGGGGAAATAAGTATAACTCTCAATTCAGACAATATTTTTTGTTAGACTAAATTATAAAAAACTCTTCCCACTTGTAGTTTTTCCTATCTATTCTATACATCTATTATTATTATAATTAATTGAATAAATAAATTCCAGATTCCATCTGATTCGTTTGCATTTAAACAAATAGAAAATTATGAAAATTGGCCATAGCTATGCTATAACGATTCAACTGATTTAAGGCAAGTACTTACAAGTTAAGGGATAATGTACTTTATGTCTGACATAAAGTAAGTATATTATTTCTCGCTTACTTTAGATCAGTTGGATCCTTATGGCATTACTACGGCCAATTACAGTAATTTCTGTTTAGGACAACACAATTGTTTGTCATCTCGACTGAACTAATCTTATTGAAAACATTCAATTTGACACTCGAATAATAATAGAAATCTCTACTGTCAGCTATTAGAAGAATTTGATAAAATTAAATAAACTTTACAAAAAATCACGACTTGGCTTAAAAATAAAACAAATAGGTAACCAGAAGTTGGAATAAGCTAATCAAAAAATACGCCTAATATTATCATTATACAAGAGTCACTTTTTAATATACTTACTTATTTTTTTAAACAATTTCATGGCAAGTGGCAACCCTATCACGGTCAGTGGCTACCCGGCGTGTACCTACCGCTCGTTTCCGTACTCTTGTTTTTATTTCACTTCACATAATAATATTTTTAAACATCTTTTTTCACGTTCTTATCTGTTTTCGGCGTAGGTTTTTTATTATAACATTACCTCTACATATAAGTTGTGTAAAAAGCTGCAATATTTTTTTAGCTTTATTTCGTTATTAGCCTTGTAAAAGTGCCTTTTCATTACGGCCGACGTGGGTTGTTGCGAATTATGCCAGATTTTTATTAATATTAGCAAAGCTAAAGCTGAAGTACATGTGTGTAAAGAAATATTACACTCGAGGAGAAACGTTGAGAACTGCCCTCATAACAAAAAGGCCGCAAAATATGGAGTTTCCGTATTTTGCGGTCTTCTTCTTTCTTATGAGGGTAGAGGAATCCACAGCAAAATCACAGTATACAGGGTGTAACAAAATTGGTGTAGGACCCGTTAACTGGGGATTCTACTCATAGTACTGAACAACTTTTGTTCTATGACTTTGGTCAAATCTCAAAAAAAATTTGGACTCTCCATGCAAAAATAGCACCATTTATGTTACACTGTATAACCTATACTTACATACATTAGTACTGTCACGGTGCCCGAGCCATTTACTCTGGGTGTTACCCCCCCCCCGTGATCCCCTCTACCCTGACCTCACCGCCCCTGCAGAAGAACTTCTGCTCAGTGAGCCACCGCAACGGAACGGAATAAGCAGGAGATATACTGTCTGAATAAATTGGTTAAAAAAATAGTTTTAGCTAACTTTACCCTGAGTTTCATACATCAGTAGGCGTAAATCTAAAAGACACGTGACAACGGGTGATGCTAAGAGCAACACCAGGCGACTGCCTTCTTAACCTTGGGGACAGACTCTTAATTGTGTCACACGATAAGAATTATATTGTATTATACTATTGTCTCTGTGCAATAAAGAATATTTGATTTGATTTGATAAAGAAGAAGAAGCAGTATGGCAAAAAATAACTCGCATTATTTTGTCACTCAACACTGAAAAAGTCGAGACAATGAAAAATTTATGCGAACCTCTACATAATTAATTAGGAAACTAAAAACCAAAACAAATAAAATTCGACTTAACGTGTCCCAACCATAATGCATTATTTAAGAGTGCAACATTCTCTCAAGGTAGTTTCAAGGCTGATTTTAACAACCTCCTTAAATGGTTGTTAATCTATCGACAAGGTTTCAAGAAAAAAGTTGGCCGACACGACAGCTACGAAAGGTACTTGCATTTCTGTTGTTAATTAAATGAGTTTACTTATAGAGTATCGGTCTTGGCTTAGTGCAGCTTACGTGGTAACGGTTAATTGGATACATACATGGTCCCTACTTGAATGGGTTTGATTGTTAGTAGCATTTATCTTGATTGTTTCCGTCCTTTGCAAAGCACTTTCGGCCCTTGCTATCGCTAGATGACAGTCGTTACCCGTGTCAGAGGTATGATGGGCGGCTTGAAAACTTCTGACACTAAGGTTGGCCAATAGCCCCACAATGTCAATGTATGTGGAGTATAGCATAACCTCTCGAGATTGAAGAGACTCTTGCTCCGCAGTGGGAGCGACATGGGTTATTAACAAACTTATTAATAGTAAAATGAATAAAAACCATTTAATTAACAAAAATAAATATGCTTATATTATGCACATTCAAATCTTCTCATTTCTTTTCTATAAATGTAGCAACACAGTAACACTTGTTTATCATGGAGTATTTTTTTTGTTGCACTACAAGAACTCACTATAACAATTTGCCACACAAAACTACTTGTAATTTCTTCATCACATATAAAAGCTACAATGAAGTCGATTGTATCGTTACAGGCCACTGTCACCTGTCTTCTTCATCTGTCTAGTGCTTCATTATTTCAGCTTTCACTGTCTTGTTCTTCGACCAGTAGGTTTATGAGTCCTCGTTTATTTTCTTCTATGTCTTCGTCAAATCTTCTTTTATAATTAGGTACCAAATCTATGTGATGTGCTATCCAATCCAGGAAAGGGCTTACTGGTGTTATCAATCCTACTACAAACGAAAACGGCTCATCATTTGGTCTACCCTGACAGTCTGCAATAGGTCCTAAAGAATTAACCCCTATTATTTTATCTCCTTGCAGAAGCGGGCCTCCTGAGTCACCGGGGCACACAGCTGTTTCTCTCTGACAAGGTGGTGCTAAGCAAATGGCCATGTTTATTCTTTTACTCAATATTTCCTCACATTTATTTATCACAACATCCATAACCTGTAACGGTTTCTGAAAAGACAACGTATCTGTTATAATTTGGTTGTTATTTATTGTAGTGTTCATATCACCAAATCCAACTATTTTCGCCGTCAATCCAATCAAAGTTTTATAATCTACAGCGCTTATTCTTCCATATTTTCTTATTCGGATTATGTGTGTTTTAACTAAAGCTATATCGTTCGTTAATACTGGTTCTTTAGTATATGTAGGATGACTGATTAATTTAGTAATGTCACTTGTATGGTTTAGTACGTCATACACGGGTCCGTATCTGATAAGTCCTCTGCCACGAAAATTTATATTGTCTTTTATAAAGCTCATATGCTCGAGCAAACTTTCAGCGCAGTGAGCAGCAGTAAGTGACCATTCTGGTGCAATTTGAGCACAAGTACAAACATGCAAAGGTCGTAAAATTTCGAAATCTTGATTTGGCACCAGATACGTAAGGTGAAATTCCATACGTACAATGTATGGAAAATCGGCCACTGGAGCATCTATTCCATTCAGAATGCGTATGTCTGGTTTCTTTTGAAGGTTCTTGATCTTTTTGTGACGATACCGGCGTGGTAGCTTAGTGCTTACATGACTGAACAGTAAAAACCCAATAAATATCTTTAGATTCAATAACATGATCGAGTAACCAAATGCTTTAAAAATATAACTGTTTTGTGTACACATTACATTGTTATTTGATATTACTATTTTTTATATCGTTACAATAAATCCATGAAATAAAAAAGAGAAATACATAAAAATATAATGCATTTGAACACGAATATAAGTGAAGTCCATAACGTCCCAATGAAAAAGTTAAATTATTAAAATATGGTTAAACTTTTAATATCTAATACAATACTAAGTACAACAGGGAACCATAGGGAACAGAGAACCATGTGGGTGTGTGTCGTGTGCTAGATTTTTTACCTTAAATGTTTTTTTTATGCAATAAAAAACTATAATTAAGTTTTACTCTACTTAAGAAGTATCTCACTTAATATGGTTCTCACTTAATTATCAAAATAAAAAAGGTTTACACAAAAACAATTGTATATAAATGTTATTTATTTATTATCATCATTAAAATGACTGCACTTATTTGTTGTTGACATTTCTGTAAATTCTATGTTTTAATTTCCATTTATTATTTTATTTTTGACATTTTACATCCATTGTATCTTTTGACGTCCTTTAGAATTCTGATTTGTGTCAGTTTCATTAATATTTTAGTTAAAATTTATACTTTTCCATAATACTTATACTTAATTTTTAAAATATTGAAAGCATCTAATTGTACCAAAAATTCAATCAAATATTTACAGTTGCCAGAAGACAAAAAATACTACCGTAGTACATTATTATAAAAGTCAACTTTCCTACAACAAAAGACCTTTTACAATAATTCATCTAAGTAAATTATTTCTTAATAGGTAGCCATTTAATGACTTAAGTCGATAGTTATTTTTACTGCTCAATCTAGGTTTAATAGATAGTATAAAGTACCCAAAAGGGAAGTCTCATTTGCATAGGTCAAGTGAAGAAGACACAATCTAGAGAAAGCCATTTGAGATTGGCAAAGATTAAATAGCACGTCAATTTCAGATGATCAGTTTGATAGCATATGATACTGAATATTAAACTTTTCACTTATACAGGATGTAACAAAAAGGTATTGTGATACTTCTGAGTAGAAGTATCACAATACCTTTTTGTTACGTTTTATGAGTATATAACTGAACAACTTTTGTTCTACAACTTTGCAGAAATCGATCAGCTGGCCAGCCAGGTTTGTTTAAAAAATCCAAAATTTTTTTTTGGGATTTCAACAAAGTCGTGGAACAAAAAATGTTCACTTTGATGAAGAGAAGCCCACCGTGAAGTATCACCACACCTTTTTGATACATCCTGTAAGTTTACGAAATGCAAAACTGTGATTTTGTTCCATTAAATCGATTTTCAAAGCGGTTGTGGCTCAGTGCGGCCTGCGTGGTCGCGTTGATCACGCAGGTTAACTGACTACAGACACGATCATAATCTGGATGGGTTTGACTGTTAGTGGCATTTATCTCGACCGTGTCCATGCTTCGCAAGGCAAGATAAGCCGTTGGCGCCGGCTGCTATCACTATAGCTTTTAAATGTAAATTTAATACATAATATGAGCGAACGGCCAGTTGTCAATTTTGCTGATCGCTCCCAGTTTGCTGTTTCTTTTTTTTATGTGATAGGTGGCAAACGAGCAGACGGATCACCTGATGGTAAGCGATTACCGCCGCCTAAAGACACCCGCAACACCAGAGGAGTCACAAGTGCGTTACCGACCTTCGAAATGGGATAGGGGATGAGGGGAATTGGAGGGGAGGTTGAGCCTCCGGTACCCTCACTCACTCGGCGAAACACAACGCAAGCGTTACTTCACGCCGGTTTTCTGTGAGGCCGTGGTATCACTCCGATCGAGCCGATGCCCATTCGTGCCGATGCATGGCTCTCCCACGGTTTCTAATTATTATTGACTGTATAATTCAAATTCAATAAAATATGTGTTTATAAAAAAATCCATACAATTTAAAAATAAAAGGCAAACAAAATAGAAACTTACGTTCTGTTTATCCGGCAACCCACTTGGGATGCCTTTTACTTAAAAGGTAATGTTTTTCGAATGTAATTTCGAATATCCGTTTCATTGTCACCGTCTTAGCGGCTTATTCTTCTTCCGTGTGGCACATTTAAGCGTCCTATCCACAACGTATAGACGGCAGTTACCTTGTGTTGCACTTAGCATCACCCGCGGTTACGTGTAAGATTTACACCTACGGACGTGTGCAAGATTCACACCTACGGACGTGTCCAACGCGACCATCATAGAAATCAGATGTGCAGGTTTCCTCACGATGTTTTTCCTTCACCATTAAAGCAGTCAGTATGAAAATGCACAATGTAGGTTTCGAAAAACTCATTGGTGCACTGGCCAGGATTTGAACCCACGACCTCTGGTTAGGAGGACGGAGTCACTACCTACTGCGCCACCAACGCTTTGAAATGATTTTGAAGTACAACGTGTTGTTACATTTGTCACTGGATTTGTCTTTAATCCCAGATTGACACAGGATATATTTTATGTAGCCGGGTTTTTTTTATTTGTTTAAGGTATTCGGGCATGTTCACAACTCTCCAGATTAAAAAAAAATACGAGCTTGCGTATCTGAACTTTAATTTTTTAATCTTTGATTATGATAACACTGTAAGCTCATATTTGAACTAAACGATGAATTTATGCAAAATTGTCCCCGACGCAACCAACTGAGCTCCAAATCTTCGCTTTAAAGGCAATTTTGAATAGTTTAATTGCTATTCTGGAGACACATTGTCATCGTTACATTAATTTTAGTTTCGATCTGGGCATAAACTTTAAAATTGTCAAGGTCATTTATGATTTTTCGAGGTTTATCAAGATTTACGCACAATGTGTCATTATTTATTGCTATAAACCTGTCGTGAGAAAATCCTACTTTATTTTTTAAATATCAGTTGGTGATTATGAGGAAAAAGCGACAACAAGTATTATGTAACAGGTAACTTAAAGGTCCTTGAAAACTTCTAACACTGGAATACGTCCTATCCTAGCAACCGTTCTGTACCTTCCCTTTCTTGTGAATGTCAGCAGTAATCTGAGATATAAAACTCTTTGTTCAGATATAAAACTCTTTGCTCATAAGCAGTGATCGGAGTAGGTAGATTGATTTTTGGATCTTGCAACGTAATTTTATAACATTGACAATCCTTTTTTTCGGAAAGTTTCGGTATTTCTGAATTGAGTTGAGTATTACTAAAGTAAATCTGGTTCAATTAATTGGTTCTGAAGGAAGCAATTTATTTATATGTAAAATAACAGAATGAATATTCGTTTTTGTTTGCTAAAAAATGTTAAACTCTCTGAATCCGAGCGGCATGTCCATATTAACATGTGCGTTTGCGATCGTTGACCCTAAATCAATCTACCTACTCTGATCACTGCTAATAAGACCCCCTGAGCACTAGGCAACCAGACTGCGGAGTCAGTTGAAGTATAAAAATTCGGGCTGCTTAGTGCGCGGTCTCCCATACACCGTCATATGTTCGACTGGCTGGCGCACCCAGGCTGCCTGGTGCGGGGGTCTTATGAGCAAAGAGTTTTATATCTGAGCAAAGAGTTTTATTACTCATAAGTTATTCGCAATAGGTTATCCTGTAGTCAAGGCGAACGGTTGTGCTGTCAGAGCGAGCGTACCCATATCTCCCTTTAGTTTATATATCTGTGGTACCCATAGAACGCTTTTGGCCACTAGCCCTACAGCCTCTACCAATCCGAACTTGGCCCCTGTGTGTAGAGTATGGCCTTACCTTTCCGAGATATAGGACCCGTGGCCCAGTTAACGGTAACTGATTTGATAAATTATGTTGAAATTAGTACGAAAAAAGGTCTGAATTTTGCAAAATTTATCTAACATTATAAATAAATACGTGTCATACTAATTTTATATAAAATATCTGATTTTTATGAAATTCGAGCCAAAATAAAAACGATCTTCCTTAACTTAGTCATCATCTTAAAACAAACCATCAATCTAAATCATTAACTTCTTCATTACTATTCATTCATTTAAAATCCCTCTATGATCGTTCTTATTTCAAAATCTTACGGAATGCGCGCGCCTTTTATATTTATTATTTTTTATTTCAACTTTTTTCTTTTTAAACCCTACACCAGTCCAGTCAATGGCTGGATCACCGGGGCTTTCAACCTCCTTTCTTAAAACTCTTTTGAGCGAAGTGTGAGATTGCTTTTATTTCCATTGTAAGAACACTTTATTTTTCTTGAGACGTATATTATTATTTGGCCGACTGTTGTCGATGTATCCGCGGCTTGGAACCCGTTTCGAGGTGGCGGAGGCTGTTTGAGCCGTGACCTTTAGTGCTGTGCTGTGCATGCTTGCGAGCTATCGATGATTCCTTATAAAGAACGTTTTATAGGACTAAGTTGGAGCAAATTTGGAGCGAGGAATGTATCTGGTACTTTAAAGCAACATTGTTTGTCTCTTCTTGTTATCGTGTGGCACACTTAACCGTTCTATCCACAAGGTATAGACGGCCGTTGCCTAACATTGTTTGTTGAAAGGAAGTTCAAAATTGATTTCTGCTATACTAAGATAATAATTTTAATAAAACTGAGATTTTGTTTGAATGCCAGTAAACTTTTGAACTAAAATACATTTCAGATTATTTTCAAAATATTAACATATTTTTGAACCAATATCACTAAAGCTAAAACTTTCATTTTTATCGATATCTGTAACTACAAGTAAACAAAGTCCCATCACTAGATGCGTCACTTTTGTGTTTCATCTTTACACCTTCACAATCACGATGCACCTCGCAATCTTTTGTCCCTTTCCCTCTTCATGTCTCTCTGTCACGTGTATCCTGGCCCTCGAACACTGGATTTTATTCAAATAAGTAGGATTTATTTACCTGCAAAGTTTTGATACTTAAGTATCTGTAGGTACTTAAATAGAGTTGAAACTCTATTTAAGTACAACTTTTTTTTAGTAGATGGTTTACACATTTAAATGACATTATTTTCTACCAAATATAAACCTACTACATGGAACTTGTGCACTCAATGATTTGGGAAGTGTTAGCGAAGCGAGAAGAAAGGTCTGGAGTCTAAAACAAACTCAGTTCAAAACATTTGATAGATCATAATAGATCTGATTAATAAATTGAGCCAATAAAATCTAGCAAGCAGAAGGTAATGATTTTGAATATTTATATATATCTGCTTCAGTGTAGCCCGTATTTAGTATGTATGTAAGTCCATCAAATTTTTACGTTATAGCAGCTTGGTATTTCAGATATTTAAAGAACAGATTAAAAAAGGAGGTTTTTAGGGTTCCGTAGCCAAATGGCAAAAAACGGAACCCTTATGGATTCGTCATGTCTGTCTGTCTGTCTGTCTGTCTGTCTGTCCGTATGTCACAGCCACTTTTTTTCCGAAACTATAAGAACTATACTGTTGAAACTTGGTAAGTAGATGTATTTTGTGAACCGCATTAAGATTTTCACACAAAAATAGAAAAAAAACAATAAATTTTGGGGGCTCCCCATACTTAGAACTGAAACTCAAAAAATTTTTTTTCATCAAACCCATACGTGTGGGGTATCTATGGATAGGTCTTCAAAAATGATATTGAGGTTTGTAATATCATTTTCTTCTAAACTGAATAGTTTGCGCGAGAGACACTTCCAAAGTTGTAAAATGTGTGTCCCCCCCCCGTAACTTCTAAAATAAGAGAATGATAAAGCTAAAAAAAATATATTATGTACATTACCATGCAAACTTCCACCGAAAATTGGTTTGAACGATATCTAGTAAGCAGTTTTTTTTAATACGTCATAAATCGTAAACTGATATTTACCTTTCATTCAAGTTACAACGAACTACAAAAACTTTTATATTATGTTACTTGCTGCTACGGAACCCTTCATGGGCGAGTCCGACTCGCACTTGGCCGCTTTTTTATTATAAATCTAATTTAAAACATTATATCGCTTTTTTTTTAAACCAGTCTTTTAGATTTATATTTTTCAAAGATCCTATTGAAAATACAAGATTTTATTGTAAGAATTTTAAGAATTGTCTCTTGTGGAGTGTTGAGAACAATGAAAGTACTTACCAGTACCCTACTAATCTTTGTTCATAAATTGAGTCATAAGTTCATAACAAATTACATTCTATCCATGTAGCTGTAAAATATAATAAACATTTAAGATATTCGTCCGTCGCACGACTAACTCTCCTATCTCATTTTTCGTAAGTTGTTAAAAACAACCCTATTTCAATTAGATGAAGTCTAAACTCAAATAATCAAGGTTATGAGATAGGAGAGTTAGTCGTGCGAGGGACGATATGTGTCAACTTTAAAAAAAAACTATATTTATCCAAAGTATGCAAATAAAATCAGTGATTTCATTTTTGCAAAAAACGAAAAAAATTTATAAACCTTAAGAAGATTTGGAAGTTATTCTCGTTAGTGAAGGGCCTTAATTAGAAGTTAATGCATATTGGTGGCACATTCAGCGTTGTATTTCGAGATTAAAGTTGACAATATAAGTAGCTTACTACCAAACTAATATTGTTTAAGTCTTCGTCATCTCCTTTATATATACAGGTTGTAACAAAATTGGTGTAGGACCCGTTAACTGGGGATACTACTCATCGTACTGAACAACTTTTGTTCTACGACTTTGCTGAAACCGCAAAAAATTTTTTGGACTCTCCATACAAATTTATCATCTATTTTGCCATTTTTGTATGGAGAGTCCAACATTTTTTTTGCGATTTGAGCAAAGTTGTAGCAAAAAAAGTTGTTCAGTACGATGAGTAGAATTCCCAGTTGCAAAACGGAGAACTAATAGTTCAACGGACAAATGACTGTAGGAGAACGGTTCCAAAATCGTTAACGGGTCCTACACCAATTTTGTTACACGCTGTATATGTGATTACGGCAGAATCAACAGCGTAATGGAGACAGTATACGAGTAAGTCTCTTCTACATATGCTGAGCCGAGATCTTTTACGCTGATCTTAAATTAGATTTTAAGTATGATTGTTTTAATACTACCTAAGTCTTCTGCAACGTTTTAACAGTTTTGTAGCCTGTTGGTATAATAAACTATTTTTCTTTCTTTCTTTCTTTAAATCAGGTCTTTTTATATATTAAATCATTAGACATTCCAGACCTTGATATCATCACACAAATACTTTTAGGTTTTAATTCAAGCTTAAATGAAATAGACAAAGGATTATTAATAGCCAAAGCAAGACAGTTAGAAACGTTTATTTTGTATCTTGAAAAAGTTGAACTAAATTTCTACACGGATAAACTAAAAGCTATAACCAAGCTTTCTTTATTAATTCAGCACCTTTATCAGCGATCATAATAACAGGAGCCATAGTATTACCTCTCGTTATTTTAGATATAACACTAGCATCAATAACACGTAAACCCTTAACATTTTTGACTTTGAGTTTTTCATCAACTACGGAAGAATTATCATCAGTTTTACCCATTTTATTCGTACCTACTGCATGATATAAAGTACCTGTTAGATGTATAGTTATACATTTCAAAAAGTCATCAGTAGTTTTATCAATACGCTTGCATGAATCAATTTCTATCCAATGTAATTTTAAACCAGCATTTTTAAAAGATTCCGTTTCTTCAAGCTGTATAGCCTTTTTCATACCCTCTACTATACTCTCTAAATCTCTATTATCATGCAAATAATTGGCATTAATCAAAACTTGATCATTTGCATCTAAAGTTATAGATCCAACAGATTTTGGTTGCAGTAAAGTGACATAAACAATAATCAGTAAGTGGTCTTTGTTCAAATCATTAAAAGATTTATAAAATTGTTCTGATAATCTATGCTGATGAAAAATATCTACAAAATTCGACTGATTAGGGTACACTACAATAAAGTGATTTTGTATGTTTGGGACCTCTGATATTGCATCATCTGTGTTTATGAATGAAATTACTCTTTGTGGAGCCAGTTTTCCTAGTGGACCTTTCTTTTCTGTAATAAACTGATAGTAACTATTGAAAATATTTGTAAGTATATTAAAATTATCATCACTTTTCATTTTAAATATTACGGGAGCATAAATGTGGTCTTGTAAGTTTTTACCAACTGGTAAAAATACATTTCCAGTTTGCTTATTTTTATTTTCTGTTACATTTTCAGGTCCAATTCCTGATTTTAAAAGAAGTTTTGCTGAATTTATCGTTCCAGCTGACAAAATTATTTCCTTAGCGGTCTTTACAACGTATTTTCTATCTGAATTACTTTTCATATGAAACGTTATGCCAACAGCTATTGTATTCTCGAATATGATTTCGTCTGTTTCACAAAATGTAAGCACTTTAAAATTTTTACTTTGTACGTTTGGTTTCAAAAATGCATTAAATGTGCTCTGTCTTTGACCTTGTTTAGTTGTTGTAGAGGCTATGCCTACACCTACTTGTATATTCCCGTCCAAGTTATTCAGTAAAGGTACTTCCATTTCTTTATTAGCATCTAAGATAATCTTTTCAATAGCATGTACTTCATTATCATGTTCTATGTTTAATATCTTTCTTACTTTGTCATTATCTGCATTATTATCGACTGTTCTGTTATAAAAATAGTGTTTAATATTCTCATATTTCCACTCTTCGACTCCCCAATCATCATAATCTTGCTTGTTTCCTCTGATATAATACATTCCATTGATACTACTTGTACCTCCTAATACTTTTCCTCTGGGCCAGTAGCATTTGCGATCTTTATAGTTTAAACAAGCTTTATCTTGAGGTGCTGTACGGAAGTTCCAGTCCACTTCAGTACCATAGTTGTTGATGAAGAGTTGTGGAATCTGAAATATTTAGGTTACTATTAAAATCAGGTTCAAACAGTAACACTTTTCAGTGTCCTTCTACTCTAGCGTATTCAGTAAGCCATGTTTCGTATTGTCTAGTGTAGGAACCAAGTTAACACACTCATGAATTCGCTGTTTCTCTTTCACCATAACACACACATACCGAAACTACACTTTACTGTTCGATTCTGCTATACTACTTTAAGTTATCTTAAGCTATCTATATTAAACTGCAATGTTGTAGTACATCAAACGATACGACATTCAAACCTTTAAGAAAAGAGCGTACTCCCATATCAAAGGCCGGCACGGCACTTGTAACTCTTCTGTTGTTGCGAGAGTCTGTGGGCGACGGTAATCGCTTACCGTCAGGTAATTCGTCTGTTCGTTTGCCACCTCCGCCATAAAAAAAAAATTTGAAAATGAGGAAAAAATTATTATTTTGCTAGTATTTACCTCGGTTCCAAGAGTAGGGTTACCTCCAGCTTCTACCAGTAGCACTTTCCAGTGTTCCACTTCAGCAAGTCGACTCGCCACCACCGCCCCTGCTGTGCCTCCACCAACCACTATAAAGTCGTATGTTTCATCTGTAAGAGTGAGTAGGTACTGTTGTACTGTTTTATTCTTTTCACACCTATATACAGGATTATTTTTGGATCCCCTACCAAAACTTCACAGTGGCTTCTACTCATGAAACTGAGCAACTTTCCCCAAGTAACCAATGGTCAATTCGCAAAAAAAAAATTTGGACCTTTCACACTAATTTGATCACGTGATTTTGTATGGAGATGCCCAAAATTTTTTTGCGAATTGACTATTGGTTATTTGGGGAAAGTTGCTCAGTTTCATGAGTAGACGCCACTGTGAAGTTTTGGTGGGGGGTCCAAAAATAACCTTGTATATGGAATGAATAATTAAGAGATACAATTTTGTCTCTTAATTATTCATTCCATTTTCTTCCAGAACATTTATTTATTATTTATTTTAAGGTTAATCTAACCTTGTTCTGGAACGGAACCTAACTTTAAATGTAATGTGGTAAATGACGACAAGAAGTCAACTATATGTTTTTAGAAATGAGTTCAGATTTTAATAGGTATTTTATTTATGAATTTAGTCAATTATTTAGGACAGCCAATTTTTTTATTGTGATTCTACTCAAAAAACTATACAACTTTTGTTAATCAACAATTTTGATCAGGTATTTTATAAGGACCCTATATAATGACATGGCCTTTTTCAAATAAGAAAAGGTTCTTCTTTCCTTACTCTATACTATAATGTTCTTAATACCAACAATTTAATAACACACATTCAAAACTTCTTGATCCAATTCCAAGTTCACATTATGCTGACCCCCTGCGTACTAGGCAACCAGACTGCGGAGTCAGTTGAAGTATAAAAATTCGGGCTGCTTAGTGCGCGGTCTCCCATACACCGTCATATGTTCGATTGGCTGGCGCACCCAGGCTGCCTAGTGCGGGGGTCTTATGAGCAAAGAGTTTTATTACTCATAAGTTATTCGCAATAGGCTATCCTGTAGTCAAGACGAACGGTTGCTGTCAGAGCGTACCCTTAGAGCGCGTTTGGCTACTAACACCACAGTCCCTGCCAATCCGAACTTGGCCCCTGTGTGTAGAGTATGGCCTTACCTTTCCGAGGTATAGGACCCGTGGCCCAGTTAACGGTAACTGATTTGATAAATTATATTGAAATTGATACGAAAAAAGGTCTGAATTTCGCAAAATTTATCTAATATTACAAATAAACACGTGTCATACTAATTATATATAAAATATTAGATTTTTATGAAATTCGAGCCAAAATAAAAACGATCTTCCTTAACTTAGTCATCATCTTAAAACAAACCATCAATCTAAATCATTAACTTCTTCATTACTATTCATTCATTTAAAATCCCTCTATGATCGTTCTTATTTCAAAATCTTACGGAATGCGCGCGCCTTTTATATTTATTATTTTTTATTTCAACTTTTTTCTTTTTAAACCCTACACCAGTCCAGTCAATGGCTGGATCACCGGGGCTTTCAACCTCCTTTCTTAAAACTCTTTTGAGCGAAGTGTGAGATTGCTTTTATTTCCATTGTAAGAACACTTTATTTTTCTTGAGACGTATATTATTATTTGGCCGACTGTTGTCGATGTATCCGCGGCTTGGAACCCGTTTCGAGGTGGCGGAGGCTGTTTGAGCCGTGACCTTTAGTGCTGTGCTGCGCATGCTTGCGAGCTATCGATGATTCCTTATAAAGAACGTTTTATAGGTACTAAGTTGGAGCAAATTTGGAGCGAGGAATGTGTCTGGTACTTTAAAGCAATATTGTTTGTCTCTTCTTCTTATCGTGTGGCACACTTAACCGTTCTATCCACAAGGTATAGACGGCCGTTGCCTAACATTGTTTGTTGGAAGGAAGTTCAAAATTGATTTCTGCTATACTAAGATAATAATTTTAATAAAACTGAGATTTTGTTTGAATGCCAGTCAACTTTTGAACTAAAATACATTTCAGATTATTTTCAAAATATTAACATATTTTTTGAACCAATATCACTAAAGCTGAAACTTTCATTTTTATCGATATCTGTAACTACAAGTAAACAAAGTCCCATCACTAGATGCGTCACTTTTGTGTTTCATCTTTACACCTTCACAATCACGATGCACCTCGCAATCTTTTGTCCCTTTCCCTCTTCATGTCTCTCTGTCACGTGTATCCTGGCCCTCGAACACTGGATTTTATTCAAATAAGTAGGATTTATTTACCTGCAAAGTTTTGATACTTAAGTATCTGTAGGTACTTAAATAGAGTTGAAACTCTATTTAAGTAGAACTTTTTTTTTAGTAGATGGTTTACACATTTAAATTGACATTATTTTCTACCAAATATAAACCTACTACATGGAACTTGTACACTCAATGATTTGGGAAGTGTTAGCGAAGCGAGGAGAAAGGTCTGGAGTCTAAAACACACTCAGTTCAAAACATTAGATAGATCATAATAGATCTGATAAATTGAGCCAATAAAATCTAGCAAGCAGAAGGTAATGATTTTGAATATTTATATATATCTGCTTCAGTGTAGCCCGTATTTAGTATGTATGTAAGTCCATCAAATTTTTACGTTATAGCAGCTTGGTATTTCAGATATTTAAAGAACAGATTAAAAAAGGAGGTTTTTAGGGTTCCGTAGCCAAATGGCAAAAAACGGAACCCTTATGGATTCGTCATGTCTGTCTGTCTGTCTGTCTGTCTGTCTCTCCGTATGTCACAGCCACTTTTTTTCCGAAACTATAAGAACTATACTGTTGAAACTTGGTAAGTAGATGTATTTTGTGAACCGCATTAAGATTTTCACACAAAAATAGAAAAAAAACAATAAATTTTGGGGGCTCCCCATACTTAGAACTGAAACTCAAAAAAATTTTTTTCATCAAACCCATACGTGTGGGGTATCTATGGATAGGTCTTCAAAAATGATATTGAGGTTTGTAATATCATTTTCTTCTAAACTGAATAGTTTGCGCGAGAGACACTTCCAAAGTTGTAAAATGTGTGTCCCCCCCCCGTAACTTCTAAAATAAGAGAATGATAAAGCTAAAAAAAATATATTATGTACATTACCATGCAAACTTCCACCGAAAATTGGTTTGAACGATATCTAGTAAGCAGTTTTTTTTAATACGTCATAAATCGTAAACTGATATTTACCTTTCATTCAAGTTACAACGAACTACAAAAACTTTTATATTATGTTACTTGCTGCTACGGAACCCTTCATGGGCGAGTCCGACTCGCACTTGGCCGCTTTTTTATTATAAATCTAATTTAAAACATTATATCGCTTTTTTTTTAAACCAGTCTTTTAGATTTATATTTTTCAAAGATCCTATTGAAAATACAAGATTTTATTGTAAGAATTTTAAGAATTGTCTCTTGTGGAGTGTTGAGAACAATGAAAGTACTTACCAGTACCCTACTAATCTTTGTTCATAAATTGAGTCATAAGTTCATAACAAATTACATTCTATCCATGTAGCTGTAAAATATAATAAACATTTAAGATATTCGTCCGTCGCACGACTAACTCTCCTATCTCATTTTTCGTAAGTTGTTAAAAACAACCCTATTTCAATTAGATGAAGTCTAAACTCAAATAATCAAGGTTATGAGATAGGAGAGTTAGTCGTGCGAGGGACGATATGTGTCAACTTTAAAAAAAAACTATATTTATCCAAAGTATGCAAATAAAATCAGTGATTTCATTTTTGCAAAAAACGAAAAAAATTTATAAACCTTAAGAAGATTTGGAAGTTATTCTCGTTAGTGAAGGGCCTTAAGTAGAAGTTAATGCATATTGGTGGCACATTCAGCGTTGTATTTCGAGATTAAAGTTGACAATATAAGTAGCTTACTACCAAACTAATATTGTTTAAGTCTTCGTCATCTCCTTTATATATACAGGTTGTAACAAAATTGGTGTAGGACCCGTTAACTGGGGATACTACTCATCGTACTGAACAACTTTTGTTCTACGACTTTGCTGAAACCGCAAAAAATTTTTTGGACTCTCCATACAAATTTATCATCTATTTTGCCATTTTTGTATGGAGAGTCCAACATTTTTTTTGCGATTTGAGCAAAGTTGTAGCAAAAAAAGTTGTTCAGTACGATGAGTAGAATTCCCAGTTGCAAAACGGAGAACTAATAGTTCAACGGACAAATGACTGTAGGAGAACGGTTCCAAAATCGTTAACGGGTCCTACACCAATTTTGTTACACGCTGTATATGTGATTACGGCAGAATCAACAGCGTAATGGAGACAGTATACGAGTAAGTCTCTTCTACATATGCTGAGCCGAGATCTTTTACGCTGATCTTAAATTAGATTTTAAGTATGATTGTTTTAATACTACCTAAGTCTTCTGCAACGTTTTAACAGTTTTGTAGCCTGTTGGTATAATAAACTATTTTTCTTTCTTTCTTTCTTTAAATCAGGTCTTTTTATATATTAAATCATTAGACATTCCAGACCTTGATATCATCACACAAATACTTTTAGGTTTTAATTCAAGCTTAAATGAAATAGACAAAGGATTATTAATAGCCAAAGCAAGACAGTTAGAAACGTTTATTTTGTATCTTGAAAAAGTTGAACTAAATTTCTACACGGATAAACTAAAAGCTATAACCAAGCTTTCTTTATTAATTCAGCACCTTTATCAGCGATCATAATAACAGGAGCCATAGTATTACCTCTCGTTATTTTAGGTATAACACTAGCATCAATAACACGTAAACCCTTAACATTTTTGACTTTGAGTTTTTCATCAACTACGGAAGAATTATCATCAGTTTTACCCATTTTATTCGTACCTACTGCATGATATAAAGTACCTGTTAGATGTATAGTTATACATTTCAAAAAGTCATCAGTAGTTTTATCAATACGCTTGCATGAATCAATTTCTATCCAATGTAATTTTAAACCAGCATTTTTAAAAGATTCCGTTTCTTCAAGCTGTATAGCCTTTTTCATACCCTCTACTATACTCTCTAAATCTCTATTATCATGCAAATAATTGGCATTAATCACAACTTGATCATTTGCATCTAAAGTTATAGATCCAACAGATTTTGGTTGCAGTAAAGTGACATAAACAATAATCAGTAAGTGGTCTTTGTTCAAATCATTAAAAGATTTATAAAATTGTTCTGATAATCTATGCTGATGAAAAATATCTACAAAATTCGACTGATTAGGGTACACTACAATAAAGTGATTTTGTATATTTGGGACCTCTGATATTGCATCATCTGTGTTTATGAATGAAATTACTCTTTGTGGAGCCAGTTTTCCTAGTGGACCTTTCTTTTCTGTAATAAACTGATAGTAACTATTGAAAATATTTGTAAGTATATTAAAATTATCATCACTTTTCATTTTAAATATTACGGGAGCATAAATGTGGTCTTGTAAGTTTTTACCAACTGGTAAAAATACATTTCCAGTTTGCTTATTTTTATTTTCTGTTACATTTTCAGGTCCAATTCCTGATTTTAAAAGAAGTTTTGCTGAATTTATCGTTCCAGCTGACAAAATTATTTCCTTAGCGGTCTTTACAACGTATTTTCTATCTGAATTACTTTTCATATGAAACGTTATGCCAACAGCTATTGTATTCTCGAATATGATTTCGTCTGTTTCACAAAATGTAAGCACTTTAAAATTTTTACTTTGTACGTTTGGTTTCAAAAATGCATTAAATGTGCTCTGTCTTTGACCTTGTTTAGTTGTTGTAGAGGCTATGCCTACACCTACTTGTATATTCCCGTCCAAGTTATTCAGTAAAGGTACTTCCATTTCTTTATTAGCATCTAAGATAATCTTTTCAATAGCATGTACTTCATTATCATGTTCTATGTTTAATATCTTTCTTACTTTGTCATTATCTGCATTATTATCGACTGTTCTGTTATAAAAATAGTGTTTAATATTCTCATATTTCCACTCTTCGACTCCCCAATCATCATAATCTTGCTTGTTTCCTCTGATATAATACATTCCATTGATACTACTTGTACCTCCTAATACTTTTCCTCTGGGCCAGTAGCATTTGCGATCTTTATAGTTTAAACAAGCTTTATCTTGAGGTGCTGTACGGAAGTTCCAGTCCACTTCAGTACCATAGTTGTTGATGAAGAGTTGTGGAATCTGAAATATTTAGGTTACTATTAAAATCAGGTTCAAACAGTAACACTTTTCAGTGTCCTTCTACTCTAGCGTATTCAGTAAGCCATGTTTCGTATTGTCTAGTGTAGGAACCAAGTTAACACACTCATGAATTCGCTGTTTCTCTTTCACCATAACACACACATACCGAAACTACACTTTACTGTTCGATTCTGCTATACTACTTTAAGTTATCTTAAGCTATCTATATTAAACTGCAATGTTGTAGTACATCAAACGATACGACATTCAAACCTTTAAGAAAAGAGCGTACTCCCATATCAAAGGCCGGCACGGCACTTGTGACTCTTCTGTTGTTGCGAGAGTCTGTGGGCGACGGTAATCGCTTACCGTCAGGTAATTCGTCTGTTCGTTTGCCACCTCCGCCATAAAAAAAAAATTTGAAAATGAGGAAAAAATTATTATTTTGCTAGTATTTACCTCGGTTCCAAGAGTAGGGTTACCTCCAGCTTCTACCAGTAGCACTTTCCAGTGTTCCACTTCAGCAAGTCGACTCGCCACCACCGCCCCTGCTGTGCCTCCACCAACCACTATAAAGTCGTATGTTTCATCTGTAAGAGTGAGTAGGTACTGTTGTACTGTTTTATTCTTTTCACACCTATATACAGGATTATTTTTGGATCCCCTACCAAAACTTCACAGTGGCTTCTACTCATGAAACTGAGCAACTTTCCCCAAGTAACCAATGGTCAATTCGCAAAAAAAAAATTTGGACCTTTCACACTAATTTGATCACGTGATTTTGTATGGAGATGCCCAAAATTTTTTTGCGAATTGACTATTGGTTATTTGGGGAAAGTTGCTCAGTTTCATGAGTAGACGCCACTGTGAAGTTTTGGTGGGGGGTCCAAAAATAACCTTGTATATGGAATGAATAATTAAGAGATACAATTTTGTCTCTTAATTATTCATTCCATTTTCTTCCAGAACATTTATTTATTATTTATTTTAAGGTTAATCTAACCTTGTTCTGGAACGGAACCTAACTTTAAATGTAATGTGGTAAATGACGACAAGAAGTCAACTATATGTTTTTAGAAATGAGTTCAGATTTTAATAGGTATTTTATTTATGAATTTAGTCAATTATTTAGGACAGCCAATTTTTTTATTGTGATTCTACTCAAAAAACTATACAACTTTTGTTAATCAACAATTTTGATCAGGTATTTTATAAGGACCCTATATAATGACATGGCCTTTTTCAAATAAGAAAAGGTTCTTCTTTCCTTACTCTATACTATAATGTTCTTAATACCAACAATTTAATAACACACATTCAAAACTTCTTGATCCAATTCCAAGTTCACATTATGCTGATTCTTTGAAATTTGTGCGTGCGACACTTTATTCTAACTCTTTTCGAGCCCTGGAAGTTTTATTTCATAAGTTTAACAATTTTCTTACCTCGCTTGAAAGTTCTTAGCTTAGCCTATGTTATTCAAATTGCAACCATTTCATATTTTCCTCATTATTTCTTCCATAAAGACTCCATTCCAGTTTCTGAAACTGCTTTTAATTTGAGCTAGTTTCTAGGTAGTTTCGCTATAAACACTTTTTTGTCTTGACATTGAAATCATTGACAATCAACCTTGTCCTTACTTTCACTTATTTTATAAATAAATTCGCTTTTAATTTGGAGTATACAATACAGGGATGGAGATTTTAAGGGGTTACTCAGAATCAAGTATACCTAGAATACAGGAAAAATATTGACAAAATCCGATCTGCAAGTTTTTTTTTTGTATAATTAAAATATTGACGATTTAAAAGCACGTGTAAAGCATCTACTTAAAAAAAAAAACATTTTGAGTTTTGAGTTTGAGTTTCCCGAAAAATTCTTGATTCGCGGTTCAGATTTAGTATGGGAAACTGAAAAAAAAAAGTTGTAAGTCGGATTTTTTCAGTATTTTTCCTGTATTCTATACTTGATTCTGAGTAACCCCTTTAAATTTTAAATGCACTTTTTTAACACGGTGTATAATTCATGATATTTTAAAGTAATAGTAAGTAGGTATTTGTTGTTTTTATTTTTTGTGTGTATAATAAAGAGTATACAATAAATCTATCTATAAAATAGAAAAGAAATACAATTTAAAACTAAACCTTTGTTACTATGCCTTAAAAACGACATAAAATCATTTTGTCGCACCAGTAAGTAACTATCCCCGCAAACTTGTATGGGGGTGCACTTGTATGGGGGTGTTGTGTTCACACAAAAAGTGCAGTTTTATTTTAAAAACTTACTGACAATCCTCTCCAACTCAATTTCAGAAGGCGACTTAACAACTTCAGGGGCTATCAAGCATTGGGCTGCAAGGAAGGCCTGCAGAGCTGCGAACAGAAGCGGGCCGGCTGTTTGGTACTCCTGGGCTATAGTTGTGACCAAGTTCTGATCACAGGACCACATACTTGTCGGGACCTGTAATGATTTGAACTCGAATGTGAAAAGTTTTTTACGACTGTATCCTTTACCTAACTCACAGATTCATATTCACACAATCAGAAAATCACAGATTCATTACAAAAGGAAGAATAAAGTATAAAGGCAGACTTATCCCATAAATAAATCTCTTTTAAACAATTTTTTTTGCGTATGTTACGAAATATCTTTGCCGACTGTGAATAGATATTTTATTGATGTTTTTTATTCAATAGATGCTATCTTCATATAATTAATATAAATATCGGTTCATGAATTTTTCGCAAATAAAGAAAAATAATTCATACAATTAAAGTCACTTTTATAAGCGAGTATAGTTTTTTTTAAATAGTCTTTAATTGTCCCACCGCTGAGCAAAGACCTCCTACCCGGCGCCATTGATCCCTCTCCCCAGCCAGCCCTTGACAAGCGAGTACCTATAGTGTCGTTTAAATATTTTTGAGTACATAAAAAGATACTTACTGATATTTGTAGGTACTAAAATATATCCTCAACCTCAAAATATCTCAATATCTCTGTTCCTTCAAAATGTAAAAAAATGACCACAACGCAAACACAAAACCGCACTGAGTCAGAACATAATGTTGTATGAAATATCGTCACCCATTGAGCGAATACGAAGAAATGTCAACGGTCAATTGTTCTTCTTTGACTGACTGACTAACTGAGTCACTGAGTACACTCGACCCCTGGCTTCATACAGTCACTTATCTGTATATCGTCGACTTTTAACTACCTTCTTTCTAACACGTAGGAGTTCAGATCAGGAATACTATAGATATTGAATTCCATACAATAATCCTTTCAAAAAGCGGGGTAGTACTTATCCTATATACAGAGTGTAACAAAATTAGTGTAGGACCCGTTAACTGGATATTCTACTCATCGCACTGAACAACTTTTCTTCTACGACTTTACTCAAATTACATAATACATTTTGGACATTTCATACAAATTGATCATCTGTTTTGTCATTTTTGAATGGAGAATCCAAAATTTTTTTGCGATTTGAGCAAAGTCGTAGAACAATAGTTGTTCAGTACGATGAGTAGAATCCCCAGTTAAAGGATCCTACACCAATTTTGTTACATCCTGTATACGTATAGGTATACTTACATCTTTGTTAAGTATTCTAGATCTGAGCGTAGGAGCAAACTAGATAACTGAGTGACCATTGCATGGACTTTCACCAAATCGTGCCCACAGTGACAAAACTTTCCTCAAGGAACCCATACACAATTGGTGAAAAAAGTTACTTTTCATCAGAGTAATTAGCTGATCGGCCAAGTTATTTGTGTGGCGAGTTCAGTATTTTTCACGATTTGACTATATAGGTTTATTAGAGAAAGTTTTCCAATTTCATTGATAGAAACTCGAGTTTAAAATATTTTTAGAGACTTTTTTAAAGTAATAACTAATAACAGTTATTAATTTTTCATTTTAAGCTGCTATAACCGGTTGCAGTCGTAAATTAATGTCATTGGCAGTCTATGGGCGGCTGACAATGGAGCTGGTCACAAGGCCGACAACCTCCACCAATCCGAACTTGACCCTCGTGTGGCAGTCTAATTTTCCCGAGGTATGGGAAGAGACCAGTGCTGCAACTGTGGTGATATAGCTTTTACAGGGTTATTTTTGGACCCCCTAAAACTTCACAATGGTTTCTACTCATGAAACTGAGTAACTTTTCCCAAGTAACCAATGGTCCATTCACAAAAAAAAATATGGACCTTTCATACTAATTTACAAAATAGGCCGATCACGTGACTAAATAATTGACCACGCTGAATACGTTAAAAACAACCGACTTCAATCGCAACAACTCCAATTTTGATATGTTTTTGTTGATTTTCTCAAAAACCGCTGAATCAATTTCGATCAAATTTATATGGGACCACCTGTAAAGTATACCCTTTTAAACAAAAAAAGAATTTTCCAAATCGGTTCAGGCGTCTTCGAGTAATGGGTGAACATACATAAAAAAAAAAAATAAAAAAAAAATATAAAAAAAGATTCCGACGAATTGTGAACCTCCTCGTTTTTTTTTAAGTCGGTTAATTAGTATGAAAGGTCCAAATTTTTTTTTGTCAAATGACCATTAGTTGCTTGGGGAAAGTTGCTCAGTTTCATGAGTAGAAACCATTGTGAAGTTTTGGTGGGGGGTCCAAAAATAACCCTGTATATTAAGCAGCTTCATTATTTTAAATTGAAACGATAAGTGTCACACGGTACACGAAGACCTGGAATCAACGCCCACAGCCACAGCTAATATAACAGTTATATAACATACGTATCTAATGCAAACAGTGTGTATCTAATTATTAACAAACAAACATATGGTGATATGTAGGTACATAGTTTGTGATACCTAGTTAAACCAACATGGGCTATATTATATCTGTTTTTAATTAAATCCCGTGATTTTAATTTGCCCTATTAAAGCAATTTTGATTTAAAAATGTGTAAATTTTATGCTACTCCATATAAAGGTCAATCAACTTGATATTTTGCAATTTTAGCAACCTTATAGATCATAAGTTGTTACTCAACAGATTTTATTAAAAGGCAAAGAGATAAAAGTAGTAGGCAGGGAACAAACATTAGATAGTTTTATCCCACAAAACTCATTTCCGTGCAAGCCCCTCGTGTACCGCGCTCCCTCAGTGACCTTCATAAGTCAGTAAACCAAGCTGCAGACGCTAGTCTCTCATCTCACTAATATATATTATTATAAATACGAAAGTATGGATGTTTGTTTGTTTGTTCCACTTTTACACCAAAACTACTGAACGGTTATGGATTTGGAAGGTACATAGGTAAAGCACTCGGCTAACACATAGAATACTTTTTATCCCGATAAACTCGAGGGTTCTCGGAGGAATGGCTAAAAACTGAAATTTTTATTTTGTTACTACATGGTGCTGCCTTAACATTTTTTTCCCTCTGGACCCAATTTCAAAGTCCACGCAGACGAAGTTGCGGGCGTAACTATATATTTTATAAAAATCTTAAACCTCGTTAGAACCCTAAATTCACCAACAAAAAGCTTAAATTACGCTTTTTACGCTAAAATCATGCTTCTCGTCACGTTTGTAATTAAAAGACGGAATATTCTAAATATTTGTCCTGTTAAAAGGACACTACGTCTTGTCACGCCTGAGTGAAACCCATTGTTCTTCGTAAAGTACAAGCGACGTGCTAGTTATAGGTATACATAATATACATATACATGTCGAGATTGTCGCACGTTGTAAGTGAAATAAGTTGGGCATGTGTGTGTTTCCACTGTTACATAATTTTTTTGTTTGTATAGGAGTTCTGTCTGAAATATAGAGTTTTAATTATACTACTACATGATTAAATAGGAGTCCATGTACTCGTATTATAGTAAATTGATAAACAGAAACTGACAAGTCTGACAACACTTAAAATATGTTCATAATGTCAATAATATCTAATCTGAATTTGTTACTATTAATCGACCACAGTGGGCTAATATTTTTTTCAGCTGAGGATAAGTTTAAATATTTCTGTATATCTATGTTTACTTGTTCCACTTTCACGCCGAAACTGCTGAACGGATTTGAATGAAAGGTAGGTGGAACACTGGATTAACACACAGGGTATTTTTTAACTCTAAGTGGTAACTATTTTTTACATAGAATCGTTTTAATTAAGAGCGAGCAAAGCGATATGACGTCTTATTAAAAGTAATTTATAAAAATTTTATTTTTTTATTTATTTGTTTATTTCAGGCAACGAGGCCCATATAACATATACAATAATATACATTTTATATTTAAAATATTATACATGAATACTTAATATTAACAAACTAACTAAAAATACCATATTATTTAGTACAAGGTGTCGGTACTATTTCGGTGGCAGTGGTCGGCAAACTTCCTCGGAATCTCCGAAACACTACACCTTTCGGCCAGAATGTCTCCTTTGTCATGGACTCCAATATAATGATGGGGCTAGTGTGGGTTGGAGGCATGTCGTAGATCACATGACCATGGAAACACACCATCAGTGATTTATGTCCCAGCTACCAGTGTTGCCGTGTTATGAAAATATTTAATTATTCGCCCGCAGTTTGGCTAGTCACTGCAATTTTCACTAAAGCGTCGCGGTGACTTTGCGAATCTGGACTTTGCGAGAAAAATCTGGTACCATGCGGCGAGACGCATGACACATGTTTAATTAAAAACTTTGTACAGAAATATTTTTATTCTTCTTTTATAAATGTGCCGGTGAATGTCTTTTTTTTTCACGTAAAGACGAAAATGTGTCATATTTTTATTTCAAAAGGCTACGTGTCATGAATTTTTCTTTAAAAGATTGTGACTAATGAGTGAGTACCTAATAAATCTAAAAATATTTCATGTGTAACAAATCTTACCTACCACATTTCTAAAAAAAGGAAATTGTTTTAATAACAAACAGCATTTTTTCTTTCATAATGTAATTATTACTTTAGAAAGGACTGGGAACAATTGTAATAATAGACATTGTTTCAGAATTTCACTTTATGTTTGCGACATAGCGGTGGGTGACGAAATTACACCCCACACGTCCCAGAGTTTAATAACTTGACGGATTTTTATCATGGGGTGGTTAAATATACAGGCTTTGACGGAAAATTGATTTTTAACATAATTTTTAACATGCGTTTTGATACTTACTAAATAGAAATAACTGTAGCTAAACAACTAATACTATTAATTCCAGAATAATAACGTTTTTTTTTTACATTGAGCAATTTTTTTTTATTGTACATGTATATTGCGGGTGGTAGGACCTTGTGCGAGGTCCGTCCGGATCGCTACCACCATCTTACTCGCTAATCCTGCCGCTAAGCAGCAGTGCTTGCACTGTTGTGTTCCGGTGTGGAGAGTAAGACAGCCGAGGAAATTACAGGCACAAGAGGCATTTCATCTTAGCCCTCTAGGTTGGCAACGCATCTGCAATCCCCTGCGGGGTTGCAGGTGTCTATGGGCAGTGGTGATCACTTACCATCAGGTGACCCACTTGCTCGTTTGCCTTCCTAATCACATAAAAAAAAAAAAAAAAAAAAAAATATTGGTTAAAGCTGACCTGATATGGAAAATGGCTACCGCCACTGTTTACGGTCCTCGTGACTTACCGATCCTAAAGAAGAAGAATCATATCTAGAACTATAGAAATTGGCCGAAAATCAAACCAATAGTGCTGCTACTAAAGAACGGGGCTTTAGCCATAAATCAGGAAGGAAAGGGAATAGGTAACGTTGAGTGTACAAGTTCCGCGTGGTAGGAACTTTGTACTAGGTAGAAACAAAGACGATTTAAAAGTATGTGAAAACATCTACTTAAATAAAAAAAAAATTGATTTTGATTTTGAAATTGATTTTGATTTTGGTACTACACGGAAAAAAAAAGTTGGATATTTTTTACTCCAAGAGATTCTGATGTCTTGAATTGTACAGCTACATTAAATATTTGACTATCATTTATTATATCTCTGTGCAATAAAGAATATTTGATTGATTGATTGATTATTTCTTACTGCACAAAATAATATTTTTTATAAAGTAAGTTACGACTCTCACAATAAAAATATGACATTCTTGACATTTTTTTCAAGAAACTCATATTCTCCATCAAAAAAAATATTTCATGGTGAAACTATATTTTCGTGGATGAAAAAATCGTTTTTACCGTGTACACCCACGGGGGCCAATCCCTGATTGGTGGAGGTTGGGGGCTAGTGCCCAAAACCAGTTTCAGAAGTTTTCAAACTTATAGGCATAAGGCGGGCATCTCATGTCTGTTACGACTGTCATGTAGTGATAGCAACATGTCTAAGGTCGGTTTACCTGCGTTATTGACGTGTCTATGTAAGCTGACCTATTGACCTCGACTATGACCGCTTACTTCTATATTTGATAATATACTTTGTCTTTCATGTTAAAATTCAAATTTTATTTTTAATTAATTATTATTTTTGTGGTGTGCACAAAATGAATGAATCATTATAATATTTTTTTAATTGTATCCACACGCTTTTGTGTCGACTGCGGTTCGATGATAGTTCAATTAATATTACAAATTATTTGCGGTGACAACAGAACTGAGACGCTAATATGGATAAAAAATAGTATTTTTGTAACTTGCATGAAACTGTAATTACACAGTAACTTAACTATTTAAAGATAGAGAGAGAATTGTAAAATTTAAAACTCCTTGGTAATATAGAAATAAGGGCCTTTTATATTATTATTTCTTACCCACAATTGGCATCAATTGCGGAAAAAAACTGGATTCGAATCATGATTAATCGTTTAGGTATTTTAGGAGGACCTGCTAAATATTGTAAAAGTGAGTTCTTTTTAGGAGCTTATCGTTAATTTAATTGTTGCATTCAGTCAAAATTGAACTTTTGGAATAGATTTGATGTGTTTTTTTTCTATTGACACATTTGCTTTTAAAAACGGTGTGAATTGTATATAAGTTTCTATCATATACAGTAATACAATAATACACGTAAATATATATAAAAAAAACATTGAAACAATATCTAAATCAATTTAATAAAATGATCAAGACGAATGTAACGATACCCAACCAAAGTTAAATATATAATAATAATAAATAAATACAAATTTAACCCTAAAAATCCATCAATCCATTTTGGCTACAAGCCGTTACAATAAAAGTCACAACTTTTTTATTTAATTGTACGTTGTTTTTAAATAGATTATAATATACAACTTTTCAACACAAAACGGAAGTGACTCCACAGTTCCCCTGTCCTCTCGTTTTCCACTCAATAACGCATTTTAACAGAGGAGCCTCGGTTAGTCCACCGCTCCACATCAATTGACCTCATCCAACCGAAAAACCTGGCCTTATCAACAAACTAGCTTCCGCCCGCGACTTCATCTGCGTCGACTTACAGAATTGGGTAAGGCAGCACCATCTAGTAACAAAGTAAAAGTTTCAGTTTTGAGCTTTCCAGGATAAAAAGTATCCTATGTGTTAGCCCAGTGCTTTGTCTATCTACCAACCAAATTTCATCCAAATCCGTTCAGTAGTATTGGCGTGAAAGTGGAACCAACAAACAAATAAACATCCATACTTTCGCATTTATAATATTAAGTAAGATAATGAGATGAGATGAGATAGTGAGATGAGATTAGTGAGATTATTCAATAGCCAAAGAGTTAGTAGTAATCTCTAAGTTAAGAGTTTAGAACAGATTTTTCTGAATGTAGGTATGGAACGTAAGCAGAATTAAGTTGGAATGAACCAGTGGTGGCGGTGGGCTCATAAAATGCTTTCATCAAGATCATCATCAGCCAAAAAGCTTGCTTTACCACCGACTAAACCAAGTCTTTTTTTCTAGCAAAGCTGGCAAACGAGCAGACGGATCACCTGATGGTAAGCGATTACCGCCGCCCATAGATACCCGAGGAGTCACAAGTGCGTTGCCGGCCTTATAAGTCCTACTAAGTTGGATCCAGGCTGTAAACAAAAAAAACTACCACCTGAAGTGCAATTTCACTTCAGGATGTACTAGTCACTATGCAAAGAAGGCGATAAAAATATATATTTTTTTACGTGATAGGTGGCAAACTAGCAGACGGATCACCTGATGGTAAGCGATTACCGCCGCCTATAGACACCCGCAACACCAGAGGAGTCACAAGTGCGTTGCGTTGCCGGCCTTATAAGTTCTACTAAGTTGGATCCAGTCTGTAAACAAAAAAACTACCACCTGAAGTGCAATTTCACTTCAGAATTTACTAGTCACTATGCAAAGAAGGCGGTAAAAATATATATTTTTTTATGTGATAGGTGGCAAACGAGAAGACGGATCACCTGATGGTAAGCGATTATCGCCGCCCATAGACACCCGCAACACCAGAGGAGTCACAAGTGCGTTGCGTTGCCGGCCTTATAAGTCCTACTAAGTTGGATCCAGTCTGTAAACAAAAAAACTACCACCTGAAGTGCAATTTCACTTCAGAATGTACTAGTCACTATGCAAAGAAGGCGGTAAAAACATATATATTTTTAAGTGATAGGTGGCAAACTAGCAGACGGATCACCTGATGGTAAGCGATTACCGCCGCCCATAGACACTCGCAACACCAGAAGAGTCACAAGTGCGTTGCCGACTTTTGAAATGGGATGGGGGATGGGGGGAATTGGGGGGGGGGATGTTGGGCCTCCGATACCCTCACTCGCTTAATTTGTTACTATTCAGGGTCAATTCACACAAGGTTTGACCCAAAACAGGATTCCCTTTTCTATGAGAACCAGAGACACAGAGCAAACAAATCTTTTCGTCATACAAATGTTTGCTCTGGGCGATATTAGAAACAATCAAGAAATACCTATGAAAGGGTTAAAATAACGTATTCCAAAACATACAGTGCGTCAGAAAAGTGTATTTCAGTTTTGAGGGGCTTACTCAGAATCAAGTACAGGAAAAACATTTTTTAAAATCCGATCTACAACTTTTCAACAAAGAATCCAGTTTAATGAATATCGCCCATTTCTTGTTGACCGACTTAAATAAAACTTGGTAGGTACAAAGATGACATTCCTATGAAATGAAATATAATGGTCACCTTTGGAAATGATAGAAATGACAGGAATTGGGAATAGGGACTCCTTGCAACCTTATAGGAATAAAAGACAAAAAAATATATACTCATTCCTTTTTAATTTTATTTTTAAAAAAATAACAAAATTGGTACAAAACAGGGTGTAAAAATATTCCCGAAAACGTAACAAAACCATTTTTTTTTTCATCATATCTACATACTGAACTACTATTCCCAAAGAGATTTTACTAAACACTCGAATGTTTTTACCTAATAGGCCAGCACATCAACGAATATTGTGCGAAATCGACTATTTAAGTTTCTGAAAAGTTATTCCGGGATAGGTCTTTTTACAACCCGTTTTAAGTTTCTTTAGTACCACGAACACTTTCAGAACAAAAGAGCAACTTTTGACAGAAGATAAAAAGTAACTGATTTGACTAAGTGGAAAATAACGGAAGCTTTGCACAATTTCGCACCTTACAACTGTACGAATAAGAAAGTATACTTACCCAGTTATTATCATTTTTACAAACTTCCAAAGAGCACGCATTACCGAGGTCAGTGGGGGTAATACCGGCCAGTATTTCGCGTGTGAAAAAGCTGTATGCATTTAGGTTAATAGTTATTTTCTTGGACTGTGAGCAGTTTAATATCATTGTGCCACGCATTTTGGCGTACAAAACGTTTTAGTTTGAGTCTTTTGGTCGCGTGAAAATTGATATTTTTGACTGTTATTTTCCTGCTGGTAGTTTTAGGGGCGTACTATTAAATTATTTAAGTTTTGTAAGGGTGTAATATTGTGTATGGTACTGTAATTACGCATAAAGTAACTAAAATACTAAATTTAGGTTGCATGAGTTACTCATGTTGGCTTTGTTATTATGTATTAAATAAGTAGATTAGATTCATTTATTTCACATTATCAATTTCAAATTACAATAATAGCTTATTAAATATTATAGTTCCGTAACTAATGAAAATAAATTATAAAAATATGTATAGTTATCAATATGTTTATCAGCTTTATATATTTTTTTTTATCAGTAAGTGAAGTAAGTTTGATAAAAAATCTTATATTTTTATTTTCTAAACAAGGCTCAAAGTAAACTGTAAAAGAAATAAAACTTTGATTATTATTTTATTTGAAAAAAAAAAATTATAAAATCCAATATACTGATTACTCATCCGCAACGAAATCCCGAATTTATTTCTCATATGTATATTTTTATTAACATATACAAAAAAAACTTGTTATTGGTAAGTATATATATTTATTAACTTACACGAAAAAAAATGTTATTCACCAAATGATATTAAATATTGTTCCATACCAATATTGACTTTCCTTTTATTTTTACTTCCATAACATTACATACACATAAACGGATTGATCACTGGTACAGTCGCGTAGATTAATACTTTGAATACATTTCTTTTTGTGCTACTGATTTATAGTCATAATAGAGTGAATTTGAAATAAAAGATAGATGGTAAACATAGTATTTATAAACAGATAGTTGTTTTTTGAGTAATTTTAGCTAAGAGAAAAACTAAAAAAATACCACTGTAACCGAACAAACTGAAAAACTCAAGTAGTTAAATAATTTACCCGTTTTTTTAAATATTATTTTTTTTTCTACCTAGAACACGTGGAACTTGTACACTCAACTAACTTGTAATTCCACAGTAATTTTATAATGTACTTTGCGACAGTTATCACAAAAGCTTGACAATTTTATAGAGGCTGTTTTTAATTTTAATTTAACAACTTTCAACATAAAATTTTATCAATAACACGATGAGTGGAAGCTTTAGCGCATCGCTTCCCTTTATCAGAACAATGACAGACAAAAATCTTTCCCGCAGAAAGTTTCCACTTTTCGCCACGACGATACTCATAGCGGGTGTCAGCAAGTTTCGTGATTGATTGTGACAGAACGCCAAACTTCGGCCGACGGTACACGGTTGGACTTTTACCGATATCATAGCACTTTTCTCGGTGACTGTACTGTAGTAAAAGTTATTATAATATTAAATATAGTTTCGAATTTCAGAGGATAACAGATAATAATATTTATATGATGATTTTCGTATATAAAAATTGAAATGAATTTTATTTCCACTTTGATTTCTGAACCACTTAACCAATTTCAATAAGATTTTGAATGTAGCCTATGTCCATAGCATGGAAAAAGAGCAGTATAATTTATAAAAATAAAAAGGTACTGACACCATTTAAGCTACAATTTTTTTGCGATTTCATTTCATTATAAAGATGTTCAGTTTTCTAAGTAGAAGCCCTATATTAATTAATTTATACATACCTATACATTATACATACCTATACATACCTACTCTCTCTCTCTTTCTCAACGATCGATCAATATGTATAAAAAATCCACATTTGCTTAAAAATAAATTTAAAACATGTAAATGGTGACAAACTAAGGTGCCTAGTGAAGTCGCAGGCCACCGCTAGCCTTGTACATATATAGGGTGACTTCAAATTCGTTCTTGATACGAAAGGCTATGCATGTGCTCATGATAACAAACAACTTTCCCTTAGGAACCCATAGTCAAATCGCAAAAAAAAATTTGGACTCTTCGTACTAATTTGGCCGGTCAGTTGATCGATTTGTATGGAGAGTCCAAATTTTTTTTGCAATTTGACTATGGGTTCCTTAGGGAAAGTTGTTTGTTTTTATGAGTGCATGGATAGTCTTTCGTATCAAGAACTAATTTAAAGTCACCGTATATTTATGAGTTAAACCATAAGAATATTTCGTAACCTTTCGTTGCTACTGAGCCGACTATATTCAACCGTTCAACCGCTCGTTCATCGATGACTCAAAACTCTTTAAACATCTAAATTTAGGAGCAGACACATAAAAAACTATAAAAGTGGAACCGAAACTCAAATATCTGTTTAGCTAATCCCTATTTATGAGGATCCGACGTCAAATAATTTTCACTACAATGATGTTTCTTGTGTTAAAATGAAATGAAAAAATCCTACCTACATTTCTAAAACGTTTGTAGGTATATTTTGGTCAAATTATTAAGAGATGACACCGTTTATACTATTATATGGTTAACTTAAGTAGGTATGTTTGTGGCTCGATGATTTGGTCATCCGTACCAGAAGGTTTAGGGTTCAAATCCTGGCCAATGTACTTGTATTGATGAGGTTTTCGAAACTTACGTACTTGTCAGAGTTTTTTAAACACGTAGTTTGAAAAAAAAAAACTTCCCGGTTTTTCGAAACTTAGGTACTTACTTAGGTCCTTAGGTGAAGCGGTCGTGGCTCAATGCGGCTAGCGTGGTCGCGTCGATCTCGCAGGTTAACGACTACAGATACGGTCATAACCTGGATGGGTTTGACTGTTAGTGGTATTTATCTCTACCGTTTCCGTGCTTCGCAAGGCATGCTAAGCCGTTGGTGCCGGCTGCTATCACTAGATGGCAGTCGTTAAACCATGTCGGAGGCCTAATAGGCGACTTGAAAACGTCTGACACAGGGTTGGCCACTAGCCCCACAACCTTCATCAATCCGGACCTGGCCCCCGTGTGTGGAGAATGGCCTTACCTTCTCGAAGTATGATGGGAAGAGACCCATGCCCCTGCAGTGGGGACGCTATGGGTTGTTGACATATATGAAGAACATGCCAAGTTTTTTAGTATGCTGTCAATGTTTACCCAATTACAGAGAAAAGGGTAACTCCGTTGTTTCTTTTTATTTATCTCTTGACACTTTCCAAAAAAGCATGTACCTATCTCAGCTCTTTACGTAAATATGACTTAAGTACAGACAGCCACAAAGATATCTGAACCTCTCCGTAATAGACCATGTATCACGAATAGCTTTAGTAGGGGTTCAGATATCTCTGTGGCCCAGTGTACAATTGTACATGGGTTACATATATTCTCGTGATGTAAATGTAATGCATACCTCGTATCCAAAACATGAATGCATGCAACTGCACTGACAGATGAATTACTTTCCTTTCTTCGGCTATTATTAATAAATTATTAATGCACGTAAACACTGCTGTGTTGGAATACAATGGGGTGCTAAAATGACGCTTCAAGAGATTTTTTTATTACACAGACTAGGTAGTGGAGTGGTTAGCGCTCCTGACTCTTACGCCATGAATTGTGGGTTCGATTCCTGTTCAAAGCAAATATTTATAATATGTTACGAGTAGATTCGTTTGCTTTGTGTCCATGTATTTTAACTCATACCTATTAGCACTTACGTACATATATCGTCTGTGGTTTTCAAAGCCTAAGGAACTCTAACTTCAGGCCCGAGACTTTGTATCATTTGTCCTGGAATAAAACCGTGTTAGGTATAGGTACATCTCGGCAAACGCAGTCCTTGATAATTAACATCCAAAATTTTAGCCTATAGCATACATAACCGTTCAAGCTCAAGACTTTTTTATTCTTTAAAAATTTTAAGACTACTGAGTACTTCAGTAAGGTAATACATACATCAATAAATGGTGCATCATTTTAGGGCCCACTATTGGGGATCCATGTGTGCCTGTGAGTCACACGTAGACGTAAATATTTACCAGAGCCGAGCGTTGCTCGCCAAATGTGCTGCGTTACAGACTTGTGGAAAAATAGAGTTGGCAATATATTTTTATTTTACAATTTATTGTGTGCATACACTTACAAAATACAGCTTAACAAAAAACATACACAGAGGGTTAAGCTTATTTCTGGTAGAAATTTCTTCCAATATAAACACCACAATAATTACAATATCTCCCCATACTGACCCCAATGCTGGGTCTTTTTGTATAAATCGGGAAGATAAAGCCATACTCCACACGTGAGAGCTGTGTCCGGATTGGTGGGGGTTGTAGGGGCGAGTTACTTAAACCTAACGGCCGTCCCAAAACTTAAACTCCTTTTTTGAAGTGTCGCTTCAAAATTACAATGAAATTCCATTATAACCTCCGTTTTTTAACATTGACAGAATTGACACTTCTGATTATTTTGAATACCTTCCCACTTTCTTGCTGCCCGATCTAAACCTTCTCATCTCAAAATCGCAACACCATAAAATGAATTACGGTGTTCGAATTAGCGCCTTTAACGGGTTCGAGACCCGGCGAGGGTAAACAGCTAAATTCATTACTGACGAACTATTTCATGCGGGGGTTGGTTAATGATATCTTAAAGGCGGGGGAGGAAGGTTGAATCAAATTAAACTACGTATACCTTTACCTTTGATTTTGAGAAGTTACGGGTAAAGTTAAATTTCTAACAAGTGTCATTTAAGATGTCACAGGAATATCAAATTCACATTCTCAGTAATTTCATGTAAAGTTTGCAAATTAATAAGTTTTGTACGCAGGTTCATAATTATGAAAATATCGGTATTTAAGTATTACACCCAGGTTCTAGTTTCACCGGTCTCATATAAAATGATTAAAATAAATAAATTTCAGTAAAAAAAAACGGGACAAATCACACACGGTCATCTGGCCCCAAACTAGGATTTATTGCACTGAAGAAAAACAGTAGGAAATTATTTTGCGCCAAGAGATTCTGAATTTCTAATGTCTCGGATTTATTTCTTACTGCAGAAATAATGTTTTTTTTTTTTTTTTTTTGTAACGAAAGTTTCGACTCTCACAATCAAAATATAACATTCTTGAGTGCCGATTCAATAAACTCATACTTTCCATTGAAAAAAGTATTTAATGGTGCATATATGAAACTATATTTTCTTGAATGAGAGAAATTGTTTTTTAACCGACTTCAAAAAAAGGAGGAGGTTCTCAATTCGTCGGAATCTTTTTTTTTATGTATGTTCACCGATTACTCGAAGACGTCTGAACCGATTTGGAAAATTCTTTTTTTGTTTAAAAGGGTATTATACTTCACAGGTGGTCCCATATAAATTTTATCGAAATCGATTCAGCGGTTTTTGAGAAAATCAACAAAAACATAGCAAAATTGGAGTTGTTGCGATTGAAGTCGGTTGTTTTTAACGTATTCAGCGTGGTCAATTATACCGTGTGTATTATGGGAACCAGAGACTGATATACATACACATATACGTTTAAATAAATACATATAATACTTAAATACAAAACCCAGACACAGAGCAAACAAATCTGCTCATTACAGAAATGTTTCTGTGATTCTTTGGGTCGGGATCGAACCCATGACTCTCGGATCAGTAGTAAGGAGCACTAACCACTGAGCCATTGAGTTAGTAATTATTGGATTTTTTATTTTAAAATTCTTAGCTAATTTTGAATACCATAAATCACCATATTTTAGGAGAGCTCAGTGACTTTTCATTAAATCCTAGAATCTAAAACTTTGCAACACTCCACGAATGTTTTCCGGCTGAAATATACTTGAGCGACTTAATCTGCGCACCTGCGAGCTGCGCTTCAGTCGCAAAATCGTCCCATCTGTACCGCCCATCCTTACCATGAATAATCTATAGACCATGAAAGGCGACTATCTGCCAGCCTGAAGGTGTTTACCGGCCTGGCTTATCTTGATGAGATAGCTATAATACCTGAAGAGAAATCCCTTAAAGAAAAGACGCAGAATCTATGGAAGTAAAGATCGTGAAAAGTCTCTGTAGTGTCTTTGGAAAGATTAAAGATTTTTTTAAAGTGTAAATAATTTTTGGTAAGTTTCGTTATTTTATATTACACGTGTTAACGGAAATGTATGTAATCTGTCATTGTGTACAATTCCTAGGAAATCTGTACAATTCCTAAAACTGATAGGAAATGTATGATATATTTTGTTATATGCACTTTTCCTAGGAAATTTATACATTTCCTAAATGGCAGTCGGAAATGTATTAGTGGCGGTTCCACTTGAGTTAATTTAGATTCACTTTGAGTAGCAGATCCGGATCGGAGCACCCCGATTCCACTTGGTCTTCTCTGTCACACAACTAGAGTGTTTATTAAAAGCGCGGAGCCAGAAGCTCGCACACGAGGTCCTGAGTGCTAGCGGAGCGAAAGGGACGACGTAGCGAGTCTTCTGGCGGAGCCCACGCGTTTTCTCATCATCATTTTATATATTTCTTAGTGTCATCTCGGAATTGTATACAATTTATACATTTCCTAGGAAATGTATGCATTAAAGAATCTTTGAAACATTATTTTACACATTTCCATAGGTTCTGAATTGCATACATTTCCTAGGATTTGTGTACAATTCCTCGATTTCATACATTTCCGGTAACATATGCACTAATTTGCTGTGTCGGTGGCGTTATGGTAGTGACTCGGACCTTCTAACCAAAGGTCTCGGGTTCAAATCCTGCCCAGTGCATTAATGAGTTTTTTGAAATTTACATACATTTTCAATATGAAAATGGTTTAACGACGAAAGAAACATCGTGAGGAAACCTGCACTCCCATAAATAGTAACAGTTATTTTTAACTGACATGAGACCAATCAAAAGTTATAATTATTTCTTTCGGAAAGTAACTCCATAATTAAGAAACAATGCCTTTTCGAGCACAGGGCGTTTCGGACATCTATCAAAAGTTTATCTCTCAGCGGGATTAAAGCTTTATATTTTAGATAGTTTTAAGAACATATTTATTTTTTTATTGTAAGTGCCTATCCTTTTGTCAAAATAAAATATTAGCTATAGAATATCAGTTATATTTGTAGATATGTATCCAACATATCTACAAACCTTATGAAACTGAACAACTTTGCTTTTATTATGCTGATCGATTTGTATAAAAGACTAAACATTTTTTTTCGATTTCTGCATAGGTGTATCGTAGAACAAATGTTCTTCAGTTCGTCTCCATGTAAATAAATAAATGAATGTCTATGGTAATAGAATCCAGCGGAAATAGCTTTATGCTTAGGTAAGTATCTTGTTTTAATAAAAACATTTGGCGGTTAATTAATGGGAGTTTAATTGTAAGGGTATCTGGAAGTTTTTTGAGTGTCCAGGTGAAAATATAGTTGTAATTATAAAATGTTTGGAACTTACCTAAAAATAGAAATTACCTTTTTACAGACCATGTTTCGAAAATGTGATATCTAATAATTAGAAGCGTTTGCGGTCACAACGATCATGTAAGTTAACTGACTACAGACACGGTCATAACCATGATGCCACTACACAACCTCCGTGCGTATCACCATAAGTCCGGTCATACACCTATGGCCTAATAATCCCGAGGTATGGAGAGAGATGTAATTTAAAAATACATAATTGACCACGCTGAATACGTTAAAAACAACCGACTTCAATCGCAACAAATCCAATTTTGCTATGTTTTTGTTGATTTTCTCAAAAACTGCTGAATCGATTTCGATAAAATTTATATGGGACCACCTGTGAAGAATTTTCCAAATCGGTTCAGGCGTCTTCGAGTAATCGGTGAACATACATCGGTTTGTAGTTGATAAACCATCTATTCGCACGAAGCCCTATACTTATAATGCTATATGCTCATTTAAAATATTATGCGGATTTCGAAGGACGGTGTAGAACTCCTTACCTGCTTCTGTTTCTCCCAATTCTTACAATCTAAGCATCTGTAAGGCCAAAGTGAAATGGTTTGCGGGTACCATCCTCAACTAGGTAATAATAATAATAATAATATCTGGGACAAATCACACACGGTCATCTGGCCCCAAACTAGGATTCCCTGTATCTTGGGAACCAGAGACTGATATACATACACATATACTTTTAAATACATACATATATAGATATAATACACCCAGACTCAGAGCAAACAATTCTGCTCATCACAGAAAAAGATTGCCCTGTGTGGGGATCGAACCCACGACTCTCGGATCAGAGGTCAGGATCGCTAACCACTTAGCCACCGAGTCAGTCTAAATCCTCATTCTAAATCCTCAAAAAGGTATATCCTCACTTTCAATCAGATGATATGTAGAAAAACGCACTCAAATATTTAGCAAAAGAAACTAACGTATTCGACCAGCTGTTACACCCGATACGCGGACAGAACGTGAAAGCTTACTTCGAGCTTCTGTATCCACTAAGAATACCCGAAAGAATTTCCCTTATAGACATTTTCTCATCATTTTTTCACACATTATGGTCATATTTTGCACCTGGTACAAATACTTTAGTGACCATACTGAATCACATTCGACTTGGTACAGGAGCCACGCAACAGAAATATTTTATAGCCTTTTGTTGTTAGCGAAAACATTCAAGCAACAATCACAAGCAATTCAATATTATAAATAAAGTGTTTTTAACACTGACGTCTGACCCGAGACCTGTCCATCAAAATATTGGCTTCAAAAGTTCTCATACAAAAATCGTTCCTCGCAAGACTAACTCGCCTATCTCATTTTTCTTAAGTTTTTAAAAACAACCCTATTTCTTTTACATAAAGTCCAAACTTAATTCACCAAAAATTTGAGATAGGAGAGTTAGTCGTGTAAGGGACGAAATATGTTCTTGTTATCGTGTCGCACAATTGTATCGTTTATATAGAATAAAGGTATAGAAGGCGGTTGCCTGGTGTCGCACTTAGCATTACTCCTACACTTGGTAAGGCATAACATTATTAAGTAAAATATTATAGCACAATCGATATTTCACAACGTTTCAATCAAACAAACTTATCATACACAACTTTTCATGTAATACACAGTCGTTTAGCAAATGTGTTTCATGTCATGCCTACAGACATGTGCAATTCGACCTTCATGCCTATCCAGTAATTAGTGTGCATGTTTCTTCAGTATGTTTTCCTTCACCGTTAAAGAAATTACTATGGCAATGTACAGACAGACACAAAGATATCTGAACCTCTCCGTAATACACCATGTATCACGAATAGCTTTAGTAGGGGTTCAGATATCTTTGTGGGCGAGTGTACGTAAGCTTTGAAAAAGTAATTGTAATGTACACTGACCAGGATTTAAGCCACATAGGCTTGTCCTTACATGGTATATTGTTAGGTCTTTGGTTACTGAGTATATTTCTGAAACACTCGTAAAACATATGAAAATTTTATGTTTCGTTTTCGCAGTTGTAACAATTGTTCACTTTACAAATTTCAATAGTTTGTCGGTCGTCATTTTGTATGCCTGCGAACGGCTGCAGCGAATTGTGGAATTCAACAAAAATTGCTTTATTTTCAAATAGGTAGGTTACTCATAAAATGGAAAACATAGATTTATTTGAAGAATGTTTCACATGATGTTTTATAATATTATTTATTCAACGAGACGCTCTTTCTTTATTTACCGTTGGTAAGTCCTTGGTAAATTGTCTCGCCTGATGGTAAGTGATGATGATGGAGTTTGATAAATTGGATGGGTGATGGATTGGTATCTGGGACAAATCACACACGGTCATCTGGCCCCAAACTAGGATTCCCTGTATCTTGGGAACCAGATACTGATATACATACACATATACTTTTAAATACATACATACATATACAGGGTGTAACAGAAGTGTGTGACAATACTTCAAGGTTGGCTTTTACCCATCAAACTGAACAACTTTTGTCCTACAATTTTGTTTAAATCGCAAAATTTTTTTTGGACTTTTCATACAAATCGATCAGCTGGCGAACCAAGTTTGACCCAGACTCAGAGCAAACAATTCGCTCATCACAGAAAAGTGTGCACTGTGTGGGGATCGAACCCACGACTCTCGGATCAGAGATCAGGATCGCTAACCACTTAGCCACCGAGTCAGTCATTATGGAAGCGGGTTTATCAAGATTCCCCAACGCAATGGGGAACTGGCTATCTTATCTCCATGCCGGAATACATCAATGCTGTTAACATTGATGTTTGGTGGAAAGACTTAGATAAAATAGTAGTAGCAGACTAGCAGCGAACTCAGAAAATATTTTACCACCAAGCCATAGAGTTCAATAAATATGGGCCCCGCCGGGAATTGAAACCGCGACCTTCTGATATGAAGCGAGCGATCACCTATATCACGAACTATATTTTACTTCCACGTGAATTAAACATTTAAAAAGATTTATGTAAAACCTATGTTTACAAATAAAAAGTCTTTGAATTTTGATGAATATAATCAAACAAAAATATTATAATGGCCAACAATAGACAATTTCTTTTGCCATATCAGCAAAGTGGGAAATCAAAAGTTGTTCAGTATCTTTACCAAAACCTCTCCTTTAAGTTATAGTCACAGCCTTTGTAAGAGATCTTTATAAAGCTTGTTAACAACCCATATCGTCCCCACTGCAGGGGCACGGGTCTCTTTGGCAATACTTTACAAGGTTAAGTCCCTGCATTGAAAAACGTTTTCTTCTACAATACAACAAGAACGTATAGTTGTTTAAAGAATAGTTATTCTAATAAAAACGAGTTATAAGAAATAATTATAATTTTTTGCAACATGTACTAAGCGATTAGTAATATTTACTTTTTAAATCTAGTTAAAACACAGATTGCAATGTTTACCACTGCATAACGATGCGATAGTGATGAATACTGGAAAACGGTACTCTTTACAATAAGGTTTGTTGTCATTTTTAACCGAATTGTAAGGTTAACATGACTTGTTGTACACATACCGATATGTTCTGTTGTATTCACAAATTGATTTAACTAGATTAGACAAAGCGTTTTGTCGTCACAAATAGAACTAGATAATAGCGTAAGTATAACGAGATTCTACACTGTGGACTAAAAAATCTACTCAAGATTTGTTGCTCGACTTTTTAAAAAATAGCTCAGTCTACAAAACTGGTAAACAATAAAAACAAAAAAAACTAGATACCACCATACTAAGATCATAAACAGTAAACACACAGTTTTTGAATTTTTGATTTACTATTTTTTTGCTAGATTGAATTCATTTTCCAAAAGTCGTGCAACAAACCTTGAGTCGATTCATTCATTTTTTTCAGTATGACGGCTCCGATCCCCGAGGCACCCGTCCCGGAGGACCCTGAATACGATTAACTAGATTACATTTCAAGTTCATGGTATTCGGGGTCCTCCGGGACGGGTGCCTCATGGATCGGGGCCTTCAGGGAGCCAAGTCCGGATTGGTAGGAGTTGTGGGGCTACTGGCCAACCCCAGTGTCAGAAGTTTTCAAGTCGTCTATAAGGCTTCCGATATGGCTTAACAAATATTTCTAATATAGCTTACCTACAGATTAATCTGTGCGGTGAAATTCAAATAATCGAAAAATACCGTTAAAATAACCAAAACAAAATCGACTTTACATTGATTTGACAAGAGATTCGTAAAAAATATTACAATTAGTGCATGACTTGACTACAAAATTGTATTGGACAGACGCAAAAACTAATGGCCAGTTCTATTGGACCTAGACCGTTATGTACATCGCAAGCAAATTCTAGTCCATAGCGGATCATTTAACAGTGGTGATAGTTTTAAACAATAGTTCAAACTAACTGTTTGCTTTAGCAATCGGAATTATTTTGTTGGAACCAAGTTTACACTTAGCTTACGCTAATAATGGTATTGACAGTTTTGTATCTAATTTATCATACTGGATAAATGTCAATTTTAAAACAATATGATACTAAAAAATATATATTATTATAAGTATTGACTGCGCAGATCTTAATCAAGACGAATCAACATAATAAAGTAAAAATACCATTCCCTGATATTTAAACGGTGGGTTCCACTTATAAAAAATAAAATCAAAGTTCTAACTTTAATCAAAAACTACAGTCTTAATGATTAAATCAAAATCAAAATGTTTTTATTTAAGTAGATGTTTTGCACATACTTTTAAATCGTCGTTTTTCTTTTCTACCTAGTACAAAGTGCCTATCTACTTATTATAGTACAATGGAAAATAAAACTAGAGAAATCATACAGTAGAGAAGGAAGTAAAAACAGAAGATGTCTGTAGTCCTGAAAAGGCACCGACTCAGCATATTGCTGTATATGTAAATCCGCATCCACAGCGCTGGTATTTGTTATCAACTTATCACGGTTGTCTTTATCTATTTTATTTTTTCCTACGTCTTTTAAAAGCTTAAGTAATATTAATGACTGCCCCTACTGTAACACACCTATACTGTGATTTCATTACTTTATTGTGAGTGTTCATTTTCCATTCGGTGAAACAGTTTTTTGCTCGATTTCCACAAAGAACGAAGCCACTGGGTGATCGATGAATGATGGTTTCGTTTTATTCCATCCATTACTTTACACCTTTGACATTAACAGCTGTAGGTAAACCTTCGATCACGCAGGTTAACTGACTGTATGCACGGAAAAAGCCTGGATTACTTTAACTGTCTATATCTGTCGTAGGTTTATGACAAAACCTAGGTTTTTGATCAAGAACCGGAAGTAGACAAAATTATTACTTAATGAAATGAAATGAAATGAAATGAAATGAAATGAAATGAAATGAAATGAAATGAAATGAAATGAAAATATTTTATTCGAAGTAGGTAGCAGTGTACACTTTTCGAACGTCATTCTTTTATCTACCTAATACGAGGTTCCTACCACTCGGAACTCGTATACCCACCGTTTCGGGAAGTGTTTGCGGAGTGAGAAGAAACGGCGGGCCCTAAAGAAACTCCCTCCAACACATTTTTTTTTTAAGTCTTATATTCTATTACATCTTAATGCTAGATCAATAAATGAATTATACAATGTCATGTCTGTAAATAAAATATACAAAAATAAGAATAAAGAAAGGATTCAAAAGAGATAAAAGTAAAAATTGTTTGTAGCTAATGACTAACAAATTCCAAAAAACCAATGACAAGAGCAGGCCAGTTCACACGGACAGCACCCGATCACGAGTATAACGCGAGAGTCAGCCATCGCTCCCCTCAACCATATTTGAGGGAAGGGAACGACCCGGCTCCCGATACGCCACCATCCGCACGAAAATTTAAGCGAGCATGCACCACTCCGATCAATGGACAAAGAAAAAGGAGAAGAAAATGTCTTACCGAATCCCTTCAGTTCTTTCACAATAGAGTTTGTATCTTTATTGTCTCACAATATGTCATGAAAGTGTTGCTGTGTTGGTTGGAGAAACACTTACCGTCCAAGCATTTCTATCATCTAAGTACTCACATGTCTTATAGTAAGCTTTATTACATAGTATCTTTTTTACATAACTTTTGAATTTATTCTCTGTTAGGTTTACAATATCTTCTGGTATTTTATTATACATTCGTATGCATTGTCCCACAAACGACTTACTAACCTTACTGAGCCTAGTAGATACAAGCTGAAGCTTACTGTTATTCCTGAGATTACGAGTATGTCTGTCAGAATTCAGTGTAAAGTGATTTAAGTTTTTTCGCACATACATTATATTTTCATAAATATATTGACAGGGAAGCGTTAGAATATTGATTTCTTTAAATTTTTCTCTAAGTGAATCTCGAGATCGCATTCCGTAAATCGCGCGAACAGCCCTTTTTTGTAGTACAAAAATAGTATTTATATCAGCTGCATGCCCCCATAAAAGTATACCGTAAGACATAATACTGTGGAAATAGCTGAAATATACTAGTCTCGCCGTTTCTATATCTGTCAGGAGCCTAATTTTTTTAACAGCATAGGCAGCTGAACTAAGCCTGCCTGCTAAAGTTTCTATGTGAGGACCCCATTGAAGTTTTGAATCTACGGTTATACCTAAGAAAACTGTTTTTGGTACGAATTCTAAAACACTGCTAGCTAATGACACGTTTTGAGTTATATTTTTAACATTCGGTAAGGTGAAATTTATGCATTTAGTTTTTTTTGCATTAAGGACTAGGTTGTTCACGGTGAACCAATTGTGTACTTTACAAAGAGTGTCGTTTACTTCGTCAATCATATCAGTTTGTCTGTCAATTTTAAAAACTAGAGATGTATCATCCGCAAACAACACAATTTTAGACAGCGATTCAACCATAAAAGGTAGGTCGTTGATATAAACCAAAAACAGGAATGGTCCCAAAATAGACCCTTGAGGCACACCCATTTTAACGCGTGAGCCTGACGAATTTGTACCATTTATATACACCTTTTGAGTTCTATTAACTAAGTATGACTCTAACAAATTCAAAGCCTTATTATTGACCCCGTAATGTTCTAGCTTTAAAAGTAAGGTTTTATGTTCGACGCAATCAAATGCTTTGGACAAATCGCAGAAGACTCCTATAGCATTTTGCGATTTTTCGAACGCATCATATATGTTTCTTATCAGTTCGACTCCTGCGTCGGTTGTCGAACGCCCTTTAGTGAAGCCAAACTGTAGATTATGAAGCACTTTATTAATATTGAAGTGGCTTAACATTTGAGTAAGAATTATTTTTTCAAAGATCTTACTAAGTACTGGCAGTACCGAGACAGGTCTGTAATTACTAGGGTTAGTTTTTTCTCCGGATTTGAATAAGGGAACAACTTTACTAAATTTCATAAGATCCGGAAATACACCACTATCTATGCATATATTAAAAAGAGAAGCAAGATAAGGGGCTATAGTATCAATAACCGACTTTAACAAATTAACAGACATGCCCCATAAATCTTCAGTGTTTTTAAGTTTAAGTGACTTAAAGGTTTTTACAACTGTATAAGGGTAAATTTTTCTAAATTGAAAACATTCTTTACACTGATCTACATTTTCAATCAGTAAACGTTGGGCGAGTACCGGCGACGAGTCAAGGCTTTCCGTTGTTTTGATGGGAATATCAGTAAAAAAAGTTTCAAATTCTTCTGTTACATCCGGTATTTTTGATATTAAGCCGCGATCTGTTTGAAGAATGTAGTCTTCCTTACGCGGTTTTGTTTTTCCCGTTTCTTTATTGATAACGTTCCACACAGCTTTAATTTTATTTTCAGAGTTTTTAATTTTTCTTGATAGAAAGTTAGATTTTGCTGATAAACAAACTTTTTTAAATATCTTCGAATATTTTTTAACATATTCTATGAACCCGCTGTCAAAATTTATAATCTTTTGTTCATAAAGAGAAAACAATTTTTCTCTACTTTTATAAATACCAACTGTTGCCCAATCACTAAACTTAAATTTTTCATTAACGTTGACAGTTTTACTCTTAAATATTTCGTCAAATTCTTTACTAATAATTCCAAAAAAGCTGTTATAGAATTTATTAGCTTTCTCTGTGTCGAAAACTGTAAGCGGCAGTTTTTGACTTAAGACATTTTTATATTTGTTTACTCTCTGGACTGTGACGGGTCTTGTTTGAATTGTAATTTTTACTCTAGTTTTTCCAAAGGGAAAATGCACAAGCTGACCGCTGTGATCTGATTTTAAGCAATTAATAATACTGTGTTCACTATATTCACAATTTAAGAAAACGTTATCAATACATGACGCTGATGTTGCCGTGACTCTAGTGGGCTCATGAAATATGAAATCTAAATTAAATGATTTAAACAAACTAAGAAATCTCGTAGATAAATTTTTCTTTTCAAGAATATCTATATTAAAATCTCCGCATACAATAACTGACTTATTACTTTTAGTCAAAATGCTCAAGACATCCTCCAAAACATTTTCAAAAACGGAAAAGTTCTCATCGCATGGAGGTCTGTACACACATAGTACAATATGTTTCTCCAACTCAACACAGGATAGTTCGGCATTTCTTTCAATCGAAAGCCCGACTACGTCTTTACGTTCTTTGGCTTTTAAGTTACTACGAACAAGTATAAGTGAGCCACCACACCGAGCGGTCTTTCGGTTGAAAGAACTGGCTAAATGGTAATTATCATAGCTGAACATCATTTGATTTTCTTTGAGCCAGTGTTCAGTGATACAAAATATGTCAACGAAATATTTATCCAAAAACATCTCTATTTCTAGTTCTTTGCCGGAAAAGCCTTGAATATTTTGATGTACTAATGACAAAGTTAGTTCTGACTTTCCCGTTGTCTTACGCCTTAATTTAAATCGAGAGATCGAGAACAATCGCCAGCCGCGGCCCCGCGGGTCGTACTCGCTGGTACGGCTAGCGGCCGCGCTGTCCCCGCGGCGCCGCAGTCGGCGGTCGACTCCTCCGTCGTTAAACAAGTTATTACTGACTGAATACAGTCAGTACGGTGAATAATACTATAAGCTAATAACTTAGCTAGTTGCCGCTTTTGTCTATTAGATAGAAACATTCTATCGTATGTCAGTTTAAAGTTACGAACAAAACTGTTCGACTCAAAATACAAAATATAGTCAGAATGACTACATGTTAAGTTGTATATGTACATATTCAAGTTAAATAACTTTTCGTTATAGTATTGCGATTGGTTGACACAGTACGGGAAGGCGCAAAAAGTAAATTTACATTTGGTTTTTTTGCTAATTGCAATTAAAATGTCTACACATTTTTTTATTTCCAATTTTGTCATGTGTAAGCTATCCCCTAATAAAATAATCACAGAGGTATGCTCGTCTATACTGTTGTTATTTCCTATAGTATTTACAATTCGTTCTAGAGAAGCATTCGAGTAACATAAATTTATTGTACTATGCCCCAAACATTTTGAGATCATGGGCCCAATGTCTTTCCCAATACCATCAGAGTATACGAAAGTTTTTTTGCCTAGAACTGTCGATGTTCGTATGGAGGATACCGGTGGCGACGGCGGCACGGTGCTCTGCGACTCGTCGAGGGCCCCAACTGAGCGCGACGCCGGCGCTGGCGCTGGGGGGTGCGGGCGGGTGCGGCGCGCGCTCGCGGGGGCTGCGCCGCTCTGCTCGTGGCAGGGCGCTCGCGCAGGCTCAGCTTTGCCGTTGGCGTCCCGGCTGGACAGCGGCGACGTGCGGCGCGCGCGCCGTCGGCGGCGGCGGCGGCCGCGGCGCGACGCCGGCGACTGCTCGCAGGAGGGCGCGGCCGCAGGCTCAGCGGCGGCGCCGCTGTCCGTGTGCTGGGACAGGTTCTCGACCGTTGATACAGCACAGCCATGATCGTAATCACCTCTTTTGCCAGGTGATGTTTCGGCAAGGCTCGTCAGATCTACTGCAGAAGTGTCTAGTAAATCTGTATCTTCAGAGTCCTCTAAGAGTTGACAGGTTAAAAATCGATTAGCTGTACTGAGTTGAATCAGCTCTGATGTCGCCACCTGTAGTTGCTCCAGTTCAGCTGCAGTGGTTTTTTGCTTCTCGCAGATTTCCTCTAGCTGACTTTGCAGTTCTAGGGTCTGGTTTTGTAGGTGAATATTTTGTCTTTTCAAATCTATTGTAGTTTTAGATTTTTTTAGGATTGAGATTTGCTTCCTAGACTTTTCAATAATTTTTTTCAATTTAAAGTATTTCCTGATCTTACGGCCACTACTCAGTTGAATGTGAGTACTATAAGGTATTTCGTGGCTGCTTGCCTGCATCTCCTCTCGCAGTGTTACTCCATGCAGCAGCTGGAGTTCCTGTTCGGCCCTTTGGGCAGCGAGCTGTGCGTGGGCCTCCCTTAGCTGCTGGTCCAGGAGTTTTATTCTGTCGAGGGCCGCCTCATGTTGAGCGTGGAATTCACTGAACGAGTCAATCTTTCGTTGCTGCTGGTCCAGGTCATTTTGCGCCTCATCATACAGGCTTCTCAGCTGTGTCAGGCTGGTGGTGAGGGAGGTCTGCTTCGCGCGCAGCAGCCTGAGCTCGACCTCGTTTTCGTTCCGCTCGGCCAGCAGGCGGTCCGCTAGAAGCTGGGCTTGCTTCAGTTCCTCCGCTTGCTTTTCTGCTTTCATTCTGCGAGTTGTGACAGTAGACAGCATTTTGACGCAGGCACTGAAATTTGATACAGGAAAATAAACAGTATCAATATCTACTTTTTAAAATAAAATGTGAATTATTAAAATAAAAAATAATATTAATCAATAATATTATCATAAACCTAAGAAAATTCGGTCTTTTGATTAAAACCCTGAACTCGTTTATATCGTAGAGTATTTTAGAACTATTTAGGAAAAAAAGAGTGTCGTTTTTCTTATAATTTTAGAACCATTTAGGAAATAGGTAATCTAAATTGTTCCTCCAACAAATACTTATACCTTATTCCAAATTGAGATGACCTAATTTGACAGAAAAATGGTTCTAAAATTATAATAAATATTGGTGTTTTCCGGATTTTATGATGTTATATTTACGATAATAAAATGTAATAATTTTGACTTCTTCCGGTTTTTTATCAAAACCCTAGTTTTTGATCAAATCCACGATTTTATCAAAAAACCTACCACATATCGACCGTTAGGCCATTGGTGCAAGTTGCTATCAGCAGGAGGATCGTTAGTTGTGTCTGAGGGTTTATAAGTGGCTTGAAATTTTTTGACACTGGGGTTGGCCACTAGCCCCTAACCTCCATTTATGGACTTGATTCCCATATGTGGAGTATGGCTTAACCTTCATGATACATATGTGGAAATAGATCCATCCCAGCAGTCGGCACAATATGGATTGTTAAGATATCATATGTAAGGAATGTTATATCGAGAAATTATACAGGGTGTAATAGAAGTGTGTGACAATACTTCAAGGTTGGCTTTTACCCATCAAACTGAACAACTTTTGTTCTACAACTTTGTTGAAATCGCAAAATTTTTATGGATTTATCATACAAATCGATCAGCTGGCGAACCAAGTTTGTATGAAAAGTCCAAAAATTTTTTTGCGATTTCAACAAAGTTGTAGAACAAAAGTTGTTCAGTTTGATGGGTAAAAGCCAACCTTGAAGTATTGTCACACACTTCTATTACACCCTGTATAATTTATATTTATTTATTTTTTACCCTCAATTGGTAAGCCCTTGGAATCATCTCACCTGATGGTAAGTGATGATGATACCGATGATGGAAGCGGGCTTACCAAGATTCCCCAATGCAATGGGGAACTGGCTATCTTATCTTCATGCCGGAACACATCAGTGCTGTTAACATTGATCTTTGGCGGTAAGACTTAGATAAGATGGTGGTAGCTAGCCAGGCGGGCTCAGAAAATGCCCTACCGCCAACCAAACCGAATCCTACAAAGTTAGACCCCGCCGGGAATAGAACCCGCGACCGCGGTCAAAATTATGATAAATGCCAACAGTAAGTGAAAATTTTGAACCATTTGTACTATTTGTACGATAATTTCAATTTTCCATACACCCATATTATTGTTCTTGTTATATGGGCCTCGCTGCCTGAAATAAATGGATAAATTCTTTATTTCTTTATTTCTATAAATAAATAATAATAATAAGTAAAGATCGACGTTTGAAATAATAATTCTTAATTCTCTTTTATACTCTCTAAAGATATGTTCTAATGACAAGTCGTCTTTTGATATGTCACGGTTATTTTTTATAACGGTTAATTAATGTTAAGCGTACAAGAAAAAAGTATTTTGGAATATAAATTTCTACTCTATAATGATCAAAAAGTAAGGATTTTTTGCAGTGGAAAGGTGCGTACGACTTAATTGCACTTAATTTTAAAAGTTCACAACGCACACCTAAGTACTTATCACGATTGCAAAAAAAAATGAGAAAAATTGGCGAACTTGCATTTCACAATACTAAGCTGGTACCTTTAAAATTTTTAGGGTTCCATACCTCAAACGGAAAAAAGGAACATAACAATAAAACATTTTTTGTGATGTAACTAAAAATGGTTTAGGACTTTTTCCTTTACTTGTGCTATAAGCATTTCTCGTTGCCAAATTTCATGTTTCTAGGTCAACGGGAAGTACCCTATAGGGTTTGATTACCATGCGAGTGTCCAAATATGCGGCAAAAACGGCCGTTTACCTTGATTGCGTTGGCATAGATGTTTGATTTTTTCACAGCTTCAAGGGATTGCAGGCCTAAGTATTTGATATAGAGTTCGAGACATGTGTGTTATGAATTTATACGGAACCCTCGGTGCGCGAGTGCGAGTCGCACTTGGCCGGCTTTTTAACAACACTTCACAAATTGGCGGTAGGAAATTACAGCCTTCCCGGGGGCAAAGGTGAGAGCAAAAGCAAATGAGAAAACCTTTATACCATAAACAATAATAATAACTTTTAAAAACTTTTTTGACGCTCATTACTTTTGGAGATCTTATTTAGACGATACGACTTGATATATTTGAATTTGGTTTTATTATGGCGAAGATATCGTGTCATGTAAAGGCAGTTGATATAAATTAACTAAAGATATCACATTTGAAAGGTTGGACTGTATTTGTAGGTATAAAAGCGTAAAAACTTTCAATTTATCATACTTAATAACTACTTTTATGATGAAATATAAGTATGATAAATTGAAAATTAAACAAATTTAACAAACTTTATCGATATACGAGTATACTACATACTTTACTGCTTATTCAATTTAGGAGTATTTCTCGCAAAATTATTTAACTAAATTATACTTGTCGTGCTATATTAAATCCAAAATCTATATTTCTTATAAATATTAATAAGTAAGTACTTAGATTATTTGTTTGTTGAAAATGTTTTAACGATTTATCGTCAAGTCGTGACTTACGTCGTGTCTCTAAAGCGGCCTATTTCGGCCGAGTTTTAAATATATCTCGGAATGTCATTAACCATATAAATGGGTTTTGCCATATCGGTCCCAAAACACAAAGCCGGACCATAAATCATCGCCATTTTGACATTCGATGAAAGGAGCCACATCAATGCATTGCTGCAAAACTTTTTAAAAACTCTTAGAAGAGCTTTTTTTAAATGTAGCGATTTGATTAATTATTAACAAGAGGAGTGTCGTGTCTTTTTTGCGAGTTGAATGGAGATCTTTACTTTTTATTGTAGTTATTAATGTGAGGCCGTTGAATGTGTTGTGTAGGCTGACTATAAGTGTCTTTATTCGGTGAAGTAGGTTTTTTGTGTATACTTTTGTATTGAGATGATTTGTACTTATTATATTAAATTAAACTTACATTCTCAACAAAATCTTTTTGCTAGTGTCTTAATTCTTGAACTCATCAAGTAGCTTTAAGTATATCTTGTTGACTATCAGCTGACCGATTTGTGTAAGGTCATACTTGTCATTAGCCGAAAGACGTGCACTGCTAGATTAAGGCCTCCCCCAAGGATTTCCACAGCGACCGGTCCAGTGCTGTCCGCATCCAGCTGCTTCCCGTAAACTTCACCAGGTCGTCGGTCCACCGAGTCGGAATCAAACTATTTTTAGGAAATTTTAGTCCAGATTGTAGATATTTTTTCCCTACAAAAGGTGGAGTAGTTTTTTTTATTTATTTGCATTGCGTAAGTATGAAAAACGTTGACTTTTCGTGGGCCTTAAGGTATTATTAATGTTTCATTTGCAAACCGAACGCATTGTTAAGCAGTTACATATTTTATTTGATAAGAGATTTTATATATATTTTTATGACAAAATGCACCGCTAATGCCCTCATGTATCATTGTGAGACAATTATGTTGGCGTGTTTCTCTCCCCTATCGAAAAGCAATATGTTTTGTGTCAAAATGTGCGATAAACGACAATTATACTTTTCATTGCAAATGTATATACATACCAATATTATACTCAAATCGCTGAGTCACTAGCAGCTTTTAAGCTCCGCCTAAGGAAATTTCTCCTTTCTCAATATTTTGTGCGTTATTTATTTATTGTTTTTTTTTTATCTATAAATGTATATATTTACATGTGTAAGTTAGTTTAGGTACATTATTATTATTATACAAATAAATAAAACTATCGTAATCTTATATTAAATGTACTACATAATTAATCTTTATATAAAGACAATATTACGATCTGCTCCCCGCATGCAACTGCTGTGCCCTTACAGGGTGCATGTACAATCTACAAAATTCACTTACCATCTTTATGTTATGTACTTACATGTTATGCAGAAATAAATGAATATGAATATGAATATGAAATCTGTGCCTCAATATTGTAAATAATCTGTTCTATTTTTTATTTATCAGTTTATTTCAGGTACAAGGCCTATAAATATACAAAATACAATACATTAAAAATATGTAAATACTATAGGTAAACAACATAACAATATAAAATTAATATAAACAACTAAATAGGGATAGTTTTCTTCAGTTTCGAAGCGTCGAAATACAACTCCCTCCCAAAACAATGATATGCAATGATATAAACTATGCAAATTAACATAAAAAAATAAACCCGACTATATACAGGGTGTCCAAAAAGTGAAGGATAATCCTTTACCTGCGGATTGGTCGAATTATTTTCTCCTACTAATGTATCCTATGGAAATGTAGGATAAAGATAAAGTCGAATCGCACTCCTAAACCTCTCAAGTCGTTTTTGGCCACAGGCAGTGATAATAAAAAAACAAAAAACGCCCTGAGAAAAAATGTACTAACTGTGTCTAAGACCATTCTCGTATTACTCTAATGTCATGTTACCCACGACCCTATGACATTTTAACTAACATTCATCAAATTTCTTTGTACCAAGAACGGCTACTAAACTACATTATATGAATCAGGTTTCCACATTTCATTGTTATATGTAACACATAAACTCTTTTAACTATGTTTTTAAGGTGCTTTTGGAAGGAAAAGAAGCCAGTAACTTCATGTTTCAAAGTAATAAAAATGTGAGCGCTTGTGACATAACTTAGAAATAATATGTTTCAGGGTTCTGTACCTCTGCAATATAAATTAGACGGAAACCAATATTTAAGGGTCATTTTTAGGGTTCTGTAGCCAAATGGCAAAAAACGGAACCCTTATGGATTCGTCATGTCTGTCTGTCTGTCTGTCTGTCTATCTGTCTGTCTGTCCGTCCGTATGTCACAGCCACTTTTTTCCGAAACTATAAGACCTATACTGTTGAAACTTGGTAAGTAGATGTATTCTGTGAACCGCATTAAGATTTTCACACAAAAATATAAAAAAAAACAATAAATTTTGGGGGTTCCCCATACTTAGAACTGAAACTCAAAAATTTTTTTTTCATAAAACCCATACGTGTGGGGTATCTATAGATAGGTCTTCAAAAATGATATTGAGGTTTCTAATATCATTTTTTTCTAAACTGAATAGTGTGCGCGAGAGACACTTTCAAAGTTGTAAAATGTGTGTCACCACCCCCCCCACCCCCCAAAATAAGAGAATGATAAAACAAAAAAAAATATATGATGTACATTACCATGCAAACTTCCACCGAAAATTGGTTTGAACGAGATCTAGTAAGTAGTTTTTTTTAATACGTCATAAATCGTAAACCGCAATTTACCTACAACGAGCTACAAGAACTTTTATATTATGTTACTTGCTGTTACGGAACCCTTCATGGTCGAGTCCGACTCGCACTTGGCCGCATTTTTTTATATTATTTACTAACACAGTTTTACTACTGATATTTTTTTATTTATAAATACTCATTAGATTTTCTCCTCATATCCTCAATCTATTTAACTAAGAGTAGATATAGCAACCTTATTTAATACTATAAACATTTTCTATATTTTTTAAACGGAATTCCGAAACCAGCAATCTATGCCGGCCATTAAATGAATGAAAAAATAGGTTAATTACTTAATTATCTATTATAGTTCAAAGTGATTTATTATGTAAGGTAAAAGTGACCTGATATTCTGTTTATTCGGAGTCCCTGTCCTACTTTTTACCCATAATCCTATTATATTCAGCAGTCTTATCTACACTGGTGGACTAAAAAATCTACTCAAAATCTGTTGACCAACTTTTGAAAAAAGAACTCACTCTACAAAACTACTAAATAGAAAAAAAACAAAAAACAAAAAAATCACCAAACTAAAATCATAAAGAGTAAACACGCAGATTTTGAACTTTTGATTTAGTGTTTTTTTGCTAGATAGTTTTTTTTTTTTTTAAAGTCGTGCAACAAACCTTGAGTCGATATTTTTGTCCATGAGTATATGTAGATAGATGTGACACACAGTATAATCTACTTGATTACATGACTGCGAAAAACACAAGAGCGAAAAATGTTACAGCGAAAACGTTACTGCGTGCGTCTGCGAAAGATGTCAAAGCAATTTAATTTCCTAATAAATTTATAAGAAACGGGTTTCATGAACGAAGTTGTTCAGTTTCCATAATAGCACCTACCCTATGTCACCTTTGAGCATACATTTTGATGCGGATTCTATGTTTTATTTCATAATTTTCTGGAATAGCTTTAAAACTAAATGTAAAAAACATCTATTAATAGATGCTATTAAAAAAACTTCCACATATGGAAATTTTGATACCATAGGTTTCTATCAATTCCGTGCTTCGGAAGGCACGTTAAGCCGTTGGTGCCGCCTGTACAGATGGCACTCGTTAAGCCATGTCAGAGACCTTTTAATAGGCGGCTTGAAAACTTCTGATACTGGGGTTGGCCACTAGCCCCACAACCTCCACCAATCCGGACTGCCCCCCGTGTATTGAGTAGTTACTTTCCCGAGTTATGGGAAGAGACCCGTGCCCCTGCAGTGGGGACGATATAGGTTGTTAACAATCTATCAATTCGATATGGGATAAATACGTGCTTTCGAAAAAAAATTAAGGGTAAAAAACAAAGTATTTCGGGTGATTTTAGATTTTGCGCGGAATTTCATATTCTATCGAAACTGAAGAAGGCTTGTATGGGAAAATCAATGGTATTTTTCATGTCATTAACCAAGCCGTGTTATAAATGAAATTGAAAATTGAAAAATATTTTTTTTAGATAATCGTTCCAAAGTGATTTAAAAGTAGTCATGAAAATATTGTTTTGTTGCATAATTATCTCAGAAGATTAAATTAATGTCACGAAAATAACTAAAAAAAGCAAAACTTGACTTCAGTTTGCTATGATCTTGAATTTTTTTACTTAAAACGTGATACGTTGGCGTTACTGACTGACTCGGTGGCTAAGTGGTTAGCGACCCTGACCTCTGATCCGAGAGTCGTGGGTTCGATCCCCACACAGGGCAAACTTTTCTGTGATGAGCAGAATTGTTTGCTCTGAGTCTAGGTGTATAATTACTATATATGTATGTATTTAAAATGTATATGTGTATGTATATCAGACTCTAGTTCCCAAGATACAGGGAATCCTAGTTTGGGGCCAGATGACCGTGTGTGATTTGTCTCGGATATTATTATTATTACTTCCGTAATAAAATAACTTTAAAAATAATACACGTATTGCATCTTTACTCAAATAAAATCTGACAGATGTAGTGCATTTGATCCACTGAACAGTTGAGCCAAACATGAGTAACTTTTGACTCACAGAACCCTAAACCCATCCTAAATAATAATATAACACCAAATGAGTTTAGATAGACACGAAACCGCAATGTCCGTCTTCTTAAATAAAAACACACTATCTACCGCCTTTGTGACAAATAGAATAGAATCCTTTTTCGTCTAACTAGTCATACTTGGAATTTGTCAAACCATTTATACAGTGTGTATCAAGATTGAAAGAGTAAAGCTTATAGGTGCGAATATATTCGGACTGATAGACAGTACAGGGAATCAGGGAATAGTTTGGGGACATATTATCCCTGTGTGATTTATCTCGGAATATGATTACTGTTCTGTAGAGTGTAGAATATGTATGTATAGGTATTGTTAATAAAATAAAAAATATACTTTTTTGTTTGTAAATAATTTATAAAGATTATTGTTGTTGATATTATTATTTTTTTGTTTTAAAAAGTTCGCGTGACATACAGGTCTAGTTTTAAAACAGATGCAAATAAATAACCAAGTGGAGAAGAATAAACCAAAATAATTTATCCGCCCACAAAAGGGTTGATCTCCATTTGACATGACATTTTACAAAGAGAATTAAAAAAAAAAAATTATACAAATAGGTTAAGTATACTATTTATCGTAATATTATGACACCCTGTTTATTGTGACGTCATGCTATCATACGTCTCAATCGCGCGATAAGCCGGTTTTTTATGATGTTGCCTTAACGCAAATGGACATAAGTTATCTGGTAGTTTTGACTGCTTTTATTGTTGTGAAGTTGGGGGGTTAGAGTAGAGTTAGAAAAGATTAAAACTGAAATATTGTTATAAGCTTGTTAAAAAAAGATGAAACTTGATATATTCAATTTAATTCGCCTAAAATGACGTCACATTCCAGAAACAAGAACTTTAGAATAACTTTATGATAAAGTATTTTTTAAATCTTTTTCAAAATCTTTTTTTTTTTTCAGAATTTAAAATTAGCGAGGTGAAAAGAAATTTCAAGCCGAATGGAGACAAGAAAATCACTTCAATTAATTAAAAAATATATGAAAATAATTGAGAAAGTTGACAAATAAATAAAAAAATGAAATACAACATTTAATTCCCAGCAACACATACATAAGAATAAAAATGACTCGTATGTAGGTTCAAATACTCATACTATTCTATACTTTCTTAGGTCTGTGCAGCAAGGCTATACAACACAAGATTAGGAACAACCTACCCGAGTGTTCACAAATTTTAACGGCAGTAAAGCTAGAAGGTGAAATGTTCTGTGCTCAATTCATAAGCTTAAGCGACTACACTACGATAGTCACTTACCTAACCTATGCCATCGGTTTAGGCTTTTGAGTGCAAATGTTTAACAAAATAATCCTTGTGGCCAAGGCAGAAGAAGAAGAGGTTGAGGAGGAAGAGCTGGTTGACCCTCAGAAGGAACTTAGGAAATTTCACGAGAAACCTGAATGTCAGACGCACTAGTCCAAGAATCAGGAGTGCAATTACCGTGTCAACTGCAGGTCACAGACCACAGAGACCTGTGAGGAAGAGCTGATTGACTTTACATCCTAGACAATGAGTCAACAAGGACTTCTTGAAATTTTAGCCTTATTTGCAATTGCTTACTTTCAAGTTTGCCGGTACATAAGGAATAATAGTGATTTTATTCAGTAAATTATTTAACCAATAAAATTTAATTACTGTGTAATGCAAAATATATATGAAGCCTGCATGTTCGTAAAACAGAACTCACACTTATTCATCAAAGCAACTGATATTAACCCTAGAATTCGAAGAAATCCTCACAGACTAGCTTTTTTTGAAACACCATTGACGGAAAAATATAACCGGAACTGTTTATGTATGTGTATTAGACTTCATAATAAAATACCAAATGACATGAAAGATCTGCCTACTAATATATTCAAGACAAAATTGTACAAATGGCTTAATGTAAAAAACTATTATAGTATTAAAGAATTCCTGCATTAGTATTTATAATAATATGCTTATGTTGTATTTTGAATATTTTGTTATTTTATTGTATTTTTATCATGTGTTTATTGACATTATTATTAATAATTGAATTGATTGTATACTCTACCTGCCGCTATCTCTTTTTTGCATGCCTATTTTTATAGCGAGACATGATGTACTTATATTTTATATTTCGTCATCTTGACTACCATGTTTCAAGCAAATAAATATTGATTGATTGATTGAAAAGTTTTAAGGATGATATTGATGATAATGATGTTTTTTAGTACAGGGAATCCTAGTTTGGGGCCAGATGACCGTGTGTGAGTTGTCCCGGATATATTATTATAATATCCGCTTCATCTTCCAACTTGCACCGCATTTCGAGTTATCCTAATGCTAGTGTGGTTTTATGTCTACTTAGATAACAATAAATGAATTGTTTTTAAATCCTGTCTTGTTTTATTAGATTTTTCGGTGTCTACGTCTGAGACTTCTCGTAAATAAATTTGTCTAGACGCGTAGGTTGTCTACAAAGAATAATGTATTGTTTTTTTTACAAGTTTCTCTACTTTTTTGTATGTTTTAATAGACAACTTACTCATCTATAACCTTTTAACTTAGTTAGTATTTTGAGTCATATTTGTTATGCTTTTTTTCCACAAAATTCTTTACTATCATTAATTTTGTCATCATCTTTAAGCAATATATAAAGATGAATACCTAAAGCCGTTAAATCAATTCCGTTTTACTATGAAATCTAAACTATGAATTCAAATCTAAAGCTGAATCATTATAAGTACCTATAAGTAATTAATCTAAATAACTGACAGTTTATGGAGAGAGAATGCTAGGAAAATCCAACTTGACCGAATTCGAAACGAGAAAATCTTTAAAAGAACTATAATATAAATGGTCCTTCTGAATATGAAAATGAAAAAAAAATGCTGTGTCTTCTTCTCATGAAAATGAACAACGTTCCCCACGGAACCTATACTCAATTCGCAAAAAAAAATCAGGTAGTTTTGATCAGTTGACCAATTAGTATGAATCCAAAAGTTTTTTTGCGAATTGACTAGTACAGGTACCGTGGGGAAAGTTGTTCAGTTTCATGAATAGAAGCCACAGCAATTCGTTTTTCAGGTATTTTAGAAGGACCTATAGCTGAAGAGGCAATGGCTTAGTTATATCTTGCAGAACTGATAAACGATGGGGAAGCAAGCTTATCGAGTAGCGACCTGGGCCAGAAAATGAGTAGTTGGATGGCTGGACCAAGTGGACTGATGATCTAGTCAGGCTTGCAGGAAGATGATGGATGAAAAACCGTATTAATTGTGAGGGATCCCTGTGTTCAAAGGTGGATATCCTACGTTAATATGCGTATAAATAATTGAATAATCAATCATTTTGATATAAATAAAAACATTACAAAAAAAATAAAGGCAAAACATCTGTTTCGACACCACTTTTATTGAAAACTATTTCAGCTGGTATAAAATTTTACACAATATTTTAAAAATAAATAACAATAAATGATTCATTTATTTTTGAACTTTTTTTCTTCTACACCATATTTTTGTCAATTTGGTAAACTATGTTTAATTATAATAAATAAATTTTTTTCCTTACTGAAACCTCCTCAGCTATTTTTTCCCATCTTTCTTGCACTGATCCTTCATAGGCTTAGGCTCAGGAGGAAGTTCATCAGCGCAAGGTATCTTCTCTCTCAACGTGAAACTACTCCAACAGAATATATTCAGTAACCTCAACCCTAACTTACTTGCTTCGTACAAAAATGTTCTGAAATGTTCATCTGTCTCTTTCGGAAAACATAAAGCTCCAGCTGCCAACGCACTTAAGCTACCTAAAATGACGCCTTTGTGAATACTGTCTTTATATCTGCTCATTCTTCTACCAATAATGAAGCCTGATATAGCAGCAGCTGCGACTATAGCCCTTCGCAAATCAAAGTTATCAGGATGCCTCATATAATTAACAAATTGATTCTTTTTGTCACCGATTGCTTTGGTGACATCTTTGTACGTGTCGCATACAACACATTGGACTTTTTTCGCGGCTGCCACAGTAGCTTTTCTACTTTCAGTAACATAAGGCTTGACCATGTTGTGAATAATTTTCTGGTCATGTCCAGGGCATTTAGTCTTATCTCCCTCAAACTCTTTGTACTCATAATGAGGTGTTTTATAATAGCATAGATCTGTGTATTTCATTTTAGGTGGGCGTTTAGGTGTTTCGTCTTTTGGCGGTGCAGCTTCTACTGTTGGTACTAGTTTCATGTTTGTGCCAATGAAAACAGTCTTCATTGCTGCTATCCAGAGGTTACCAACGACATATAAATCTCCGTAGCAGACCTTTTTCATAGCCTTTCTCATGTCTTCTTTGGAGTCGAAAAGGTATTCGCAACATTCTTTTCCGTTATCTTTCACCTCTTTGATTTCGTAATCGTCACAGTCACAGTATTCAATCTGCATTGGCATTTCTCATCAAGAATTTCGATAAAGTTATGCTTTTTTCGTTTTACGAACTACTGAAATTTTGTAATAATTTATTTGGGTGTCCTTTTAGGTAAAATAAGTATTTGGTGTAGTTATTTTGACTTTGAAATGACAGCGAAAAGTATTTTGTTTCCTTTTTTCTGTCATTTATGATTTAAGGAACCAATGAGATTTAATTATAAGGACCTATCTATTATAATCTACAAACTCCATTCTTACTTGCCTAGGCTGTAAAATTCATTATTTTGTGTATGAAGCGTCTTCAAGGAATTTCAGCTCTTCAGTATTTCTTCTTAAAACAGTGATATTCCAAGTTCTGCCGAGTGAAGTTGTAAAGGACCAACAGCTAACAACAAACAGCCCTTTCGAAAAAGTCTCAGTTTCATGAGTTTGAACCTCAGACTAAAGAGTCTTTATTTCTTATATCTGTGGTTTGAACATACAGAATCATTTTTTAGGGTTCCATTGTCAACAAGGATCCCTTATAGTTTCGCCATATCCATCTGTCTGTCCACGGCTTAGCTCAGAGACTTTTAGTACTAGAGAGCTGTAATTTGGCACGGATATGAATATTAATTACGCCGACAAAGTGGTAAAATAAAATCTTGATTTTTTTTTTAGGGTAAACTAGGCACGAGAAAAAAAATCATCCCCACTACACGTGTAGGGGACACGTGTAGTGGGGATGATTTTTTTTCTCGTCTATCCCATGGTGTGCGGTCTCGTTGAATAGGTCTTTCAAAAATATTGTGGATTTGCGAAAACCATTTTTCGATTCAGGGATCCGTTTTCGAAATATTAAGAATTTTTTTGTTAAAGCCATGTGTCCCCCTCTGCCAGCTAAACGGTTGTTTCTATAAATGTGAAAAAATTTGCGGCAGTAGTACTCATAATGAAGTTAAAATGAAAACTTAATAGTTTTCATTTTAACTTCATTATGAGTAGTAGCTGTAATCAGCTAAGTAGGCTTTACAAGTTAACGAGTAGTAGTCAATTTAGTAAGACGGGAGGATTTCCCCTTGAAGCAATGTCTGTCGAAGTACTACGGAACCCTACAATGCGCGTGGCCCGAGACGCACTTGACCGCTTTTTTATTTTATGATAAAGACTTTTTTTTCGGCTAAGGGTAGACACGAAACTGGAAATTTTCTTAAAGAACCTATACAATAGGACCAAAAAGTTTCTTATCATACTATCAAAGGTGGATTTAAAAACTCTATGGCACAAATAAAATAAAAAGAGAGAGAGAGAGAGAGAGAGAAAACTCTGTCTTCTTCAGCTAATATACTCATGGACAAAAAAATCGACTCAAAGTTTTATGCACGACTTTTGGAAAATTAACTCAATCTAGCAAAATAAAACTAAACCAAAAGTTCAAAAACTGTGTTTACTGTTTATGATTTTAGTTTGACCGTTTTCTAGTTTTTTGCTTTTAGTGTTTAGCAGTTTTGTAGACTGAGTTATATTTTCAAAAGTCGAGCAACAAATCTTGAGTCGATTTTTTAGTCCACAGTGTTTTTTATATCGCCTATGTAGACGTCAATTATACATGAGAGTTGGTCAAATCTTGCTACATTTATGCTTATACACATATTAGCGATACAAATTGTAACAATGGTTGCTTCTGGCTAAATTCTAATGCTTAATATTGTTTAAGAGAACAAAGACCTATTATGTATATTATCAACTTTATTTGTCTTATTTATTATGTATAAGCACAAAATAGACACAGAAGGTCCGCTCAATACAAACCACTAAAATCGTAAGCATATACGTGCTTACAGAAATACGGTCGTTCGAGGCAAGGTCACGCGGCAAAGTATCACAACGATCTCACAACGTGACCTTGCCTACAACGACCGTATACGTCTATAAGTATGTGCTTAGGATTTTAGTAAGCGTATTGAGCGGACCTTCTGTATGTGTGTATTTTGTGGTATAAGTTTAGATAATGAAGCACTCGTGTACGATAGATGAAAAAGACGCAACCCCTTGCGTTCAATACATTTTTTCAGTACAGCTCTACGATTTAGATGTGAAAATGGAGAGTTTTCATGTGAAATTGTTCGAACTGCTGATCGATTTATAGGGACAGTATTTTTTTTGAGATTTCACCAAAGTCTAAGTAGGAATAAAGTCGGCCAGTATAATGAGAAGTAAAAGAGTCCTGCACCCGATTTTTAACAGCATCTATAGTAAAACATATACTAAATTCTTATATTGAAAATCAGCGTTGTGCAATTTTTTTTCTCAAATTGCCAGCACCAGCTGAACCTGATCCATTTGTCGCCAAATTATTGAAATAACGTGTCTTTAATATTTATTGTTAGATAAGTTCATTTGTAATATTATATATATAGTTATTTTTGCGACAATAAACTTGCTTTCATTTAATTTCTAAAGCACTAATGTGTTATATGATAGACCTGAAGCCACTCTATCTCCAGTGTCACTTTGGCGTGTCATTTCTGAGATACCCTGTATAAGCGCAGTAACTATATTAAACTAGCTTCCGCCGGCATCTAGTGACGAAGTGGAAATTTTGAGTTTGTAAGCATTCTTCCGGGAATAAAAAGTACCATGTGTGTTAGCCGAGTGCTTTATCTACCTACCTACTACATTTCATACAAATCCGTTCAGTAGTTTCGGTATGAAAGTGGAACAAACAAACAATCATCAATACTTTCGCCTTCACCTTACGACTTCACCCCCGCTGTGGGTAAAATCTGGTGAGGAATGACGGTCCATACAATAGTCACTCAGTTATCTCACTCACAGTATAAGGACATTATACTGGACACTCCCTGCCGCTCTTTGAATGCTACCTCACTCCCTGTGTGACCGATGTGTGACCATTTGTCAAGGGGTTGGCAAACCAAAGCACAGTATTACAACCAAAGACAATTTAATTTTTTGAAGGTAAAAGTTAAAGGCTTCTCAGGCTATACAGCCTTGTCTGGTGTATACAGTCTTCACTTTATTTGTAAAAGTCTAGCTAACAATAAAGACAATGAGGGCTAATTATTGAATCTCGATTCAACCCTAGAACATCACGCACACATTTACATGTGTACGAACATGAATGTCTATGTAGTAAACAATGGCGCGAAATTTGTATGAAGTGTCCGGCGTGTGATCTCGCTTGCTCCTACGTGTTAGAAAGGGAATAGATAAATAACTCAGTCGATTTGTATGCAGTGCCCGGGTGCCTATTAGTTACTATCAGGAATCCCATATTTTACAGACGAAATCTTTATGCATATCAGTGAAAGTTCGTGGGTGCTTCAAATCAAATGTAGTAACACAACAATATAGGTTCCTATTGTTTTACTGAATGCGTACTCTGTTAAAAATATTGTTGTACAAAGATTTAATTTGTAATGGTATCACATCCGATTTCTGGATGTGCCAAGATAGTGTTTTATATTTTAAAAAACTACTTTTTGAAGTTTAAAGAAGCCCTGTTTTTTTTTATGTGATAGGTGGCAAACGAGCAGACGGATCACCTGATGGTAAGCGATTACCGCCGCCCATGGACACCCGCAACACCGGAGGAGTCACAAGTGTGTTGCCGTTGCGTTCTCCGTTGCGTTTTTAACGTGAGATGATATAAAGTGCTTACCAATTGTTAAATTAAAATGAGTTAAAAAATAAATTTATAGAGACGATCATGTGAATAGAACATTGATTTTTGCTGCTTGTCTTATAAGTAGGTATAATATATTAGGACCTAATATTTTTTATAAATCTTTAGTAATCTGTAACTTTATCATCGATTTATCAAACGTCTCTTCATTTCATCCAGTACCCTTCTCTACTTCTCTGTCATAGCTCTTCTACTCTGTCATAGCTCTACAAAACTATTATCGTCTTTCACATCATTCGTGACTATCATCGCTCTACCAAACCACGTAAAATTTAAAGTTTTTGTTCATGACCACTCTATACTTTTTTTGCCAACCAGACAGGAACTTTTCTGTCACTTCCATAATCTCTATTTCCTCACCCGAACAATAATGTAGGATATGCCTCAAGCGACTCACGCGTTTGGAAACAATAGACCATTACCTTTACTGCATATTGTGTTGTATCGCAACGCTCTTGTTAACTTGTATAAGTTAACTTTGGATCAAGTTCAGTTGTTAGTTACCCATTGGTGATCTATCATTTAATCGTAAAAAAACTGTAGTATTCTGCATTCGACATCTGCTTAGAAAATTGTAATAATGGACAGCGCTATACATAAACACTTTGAAAAACCGGACAAGTGCAAGTCAGACTTGTGCATGAAGGGTTTAGTACCGTCGTACAAGAAACTCCAAACAACACGTCTCTTGTATGGGGACCCCCTTTAATTTTTAATTGTGTACGTCTGTTACAGACGATTTCAAAAATGTCTGCTGTAAGGAATCTTGTAAAAAAAACATACATCAATCGTAATAACTACAGTTTTAAAATGTTTTTTTTTGTTTTTATTATTCTACAAAAATATCTACAAAAATATCCAACCGATTTTAACACAGTTTATATGGAACCACCCTGGAGTCATAATCTGTCGAATAAACAAGAATTGAATGAAGCTGTCGTGGCTTACGTGGTCGCGTCGATCACGCAGGTTAACTGACGACAGACATGGTCATAAACTTTGCTCGACTGTTTCCTATTAACGTTTAAATTCTCAGCTAAGTACATATTTAGCGCTTCACAATACTCACAAGTACATTTTTATTATCTCTTCCTGTATCTTAAAAGGCGTTAAAGACGTCGAAGACAAAACAGTAAAGTTTACAGTATGTAATAATAAAATTTTTAGTTCGCAAACGCCGAGTTTACTGTTCAGCTCTGCATTTATGTTTTGTGAGGTTTTATTTTATTGGGTAACATTTCACACGACGTCCTGTAATTTCTTTATGACTTAAAACCGGTTACAAGTGTAACTAAAATTTGAAGTTCTGTGTAGAAAATGTAAGTATAATGCTTTCACAAAGATTGATTGTCCTGACGTGTGCATTTAAATCTTACGTGTGATAAATTTTTGATTCTTGTATATGAAATGTATGTATGTAATGTAACCTCTTCATTTAATACATAACACATAAAATATAATATAAAAAAAAAGTATGGCAAAGATGGACTTATCCCTTTCGGGATCTCTTCCAGTCTCTTCGAGTTACGTAAATAAATGCTTTGACACAGATTTATCCTGAGTCCTGACGTGTGAATTTAAATCTCACGAAATCTCACTCGTTGTTAAGCAATTAGACTAAGACTTGCTCGCTCAGTGGTTGACGTTACTAGCCTGATTATGTGGGTTCGATTTCCACTCAGGGCAAATATTTATGTGACGAACAAGACTTTCTTTTTGACTGGGTTTATAAAATGAAACAGCTGTAGGACTGCTAAGCTGGCTAACCGACTGCACAATCTTTGGTTTACACTTTGCTAAAATGATACTCAGCTGATATTGTATCAAGAAAACATCTTCAGAATCACTCCAAAACTAAGTCATCCGTGCGAGTGTCTTATATAGAGATATAAGTACATTGTTTCAAATCGAAAATAATACTAAAACAATAAATAACACAATGTGACAATGCCGACTGAATTGTTCTATGGCCACCCGACTATGACATTCTGGGGTAAGCGTATTTAAGGAGAAGTACTTAACTAACTTAAACAGGAACGCCTAGCTTTAACGAAATTAAAATAAACTAAGATTATATTGTTATTTTTTGGATAGTCATCCATCACACTTTTTGTTGTTGTTGTTTTTGTTTTTACGAAAGTTTCACCTCTGAGAAATACTATTTGATGGCCAAATTTTTTAAAATAGTTTTCGTCTCCTGGGCAAGTTTCAGAAAAGGCAGGATTATAGTTATTTATATATCTACTAGGTAAAAGCGCTTTTATAGTAACGCGGGATTGTGCATGCGTGCCGTCCACAACCTATCGTTTCAGTACATTTTTAGGTTCCTTTTATTGTGATGCGTCGCTTTGTAAAAACCGCACGCATGCGGACGGAAACCAGCGTAACTGTAAAAGCGCTCTAACTGATAATAACAGGAGTTAACAATTACACCACTTTTCTGCATTCTCTTTTTTTATTCTGTGACAAAATCAACCTTACTCTTTCAAGGGCTAGACCGGCGGTTAACTGATGTTGTACTTATATCATCTGCGGTCACACATAGGGTATTTGCGCAACTGGATTTTCATACACATAATAATAATAATAAAGACTTTATTCAGTAACTCATTTACATTGGTGATACACATTATTGGAAACTTCTTTTAAGTACTTAAGTACTTGTGGCAGAAACTTCCGCTCTTCCATAACTTACTTAACATTATGAGTAACTTAGATAGTATAGTTACTAAAGTACTAAAAATATATTAGTATCAGTGTGTATGTGTTTGTGAGTGTCTGTGTATGTGAGTGTGTGTGTGTGTGTGTCTGTGTATGTGCGCTTGCGGTCTTACTTAATGCATGTTTATTCAATTAACTTCTGTATACAAGAATACTTTCTACTTCATCATAATTTAAGGAATTTAGCCATTTAGTTATTTTTTCTTTGCAACCATGCGAGTTTAAAGAATATATGCACGTAATCTTATTTATTTTGTTATATAGATATGACGATAAAATATTATATTGATGCTGTGCGAAAACGGTCCTGGTTGACTGTACTACTGCTACGATGTCATTTCTTCTTTTATTTAATATTTTTGGATCATAACCTAGACTTTATGTTTTTTAAGAATTAAATTTAAAATAAAAAGCTTCCTAACTGAGAGAAATTTGCTTATGTTATACAAGTTTTCGGTGGGAAATCTTCTGGTTTTAAAATGCATGACTTTAAGCAATGACCTCTGGGCCCTTTCAACTTTCAAAAATTTAATTTTTGAACCTCCACCCCACACTGTAAGACTATATGTTAGAACTGTCTGGACCAATACAATGTAAATAATATTTAATAAATTTTTCTTTCCTCCATTTTCAGTTATTATTTCGTTGGTAGCGACGGGAATAATATGTCGTAAGGTTTTAAAGATCCAGATTAGTTTTTTTAATTTCATAGATATTTGCTCAATTTGATTATGCCAAGATAATCTTTGATCCATTAGTACTCCAAAATATCTAGTACTAGTAGCTTTTTCAATTTCGGGACATGTGCAAGTTTCTGGGACACAGTAATATTTATGAATTTAAATAGTAAAATTTTTAAAAGGTTGTGTGCGAGTGTTTAAGCTGAAACAGATATAATTCGTTTTTTTTGTATTTAGGGTCAGCAAGTTGAAGTTAAGCCATCTAGCAACAGTCTTCATACCATTCTCAACATCTTTGTTTAGGCTATCCCAAGAGGACCCTTGAAAAACCACAGCAGTATCATCCGCATAAGAAAATATTTTAGCATTACTAAGTCTCAAATGACATAGGTCGTTTATATAAATGAGAAATAATGTCGGTCCAAGAACACTGCCTTGGGGCACACTAAATTCTACTTCTTTATCGGTACTTACGTATTGACCTATTTTAACCTTTTGTTTTTGATTACTTAAATAACTACTTAAAAGAGCCAAAGTCGTACCTCGTATGCCATTTTTTACAAGTTTTTTAATAAGCGTAGGAATAAAGACCGTGTCAAATGCCTTTTTAAGGTCAAAATAAACTGTAAGACACTTTTTCCCTTTGTCTAAATGATCAACAATTAAGGAACTTAACGCAACCACAGTATCTTCTGTCGATCTACCTTTTCTGAAACCAAATTGAGATTTAGACAGAACATTGAAAGATTCCATGTATTTCACCAATCTGTTATTTATCAACTTTTCTAATATTTTGGATATCGATGGTAAGACTGAGATAGGTCGATAGTTATTTATGTCTTCACTATCACCGCCTTTAAAAACAGGAGTGATTATTGATTTCTTGAGCAGTTCCGGAAAAATGCCTTTTGCGAAACACATATTAGCAAGGTGAGTAATAATGGGTACAATTTCCTTTCTAGCAAGTTTTAAGAAGCTGGTTGGAATATTATCCCATCCGGGGGCACTGCAGGATTTTAGGCTCATGAGAATAGACTCAACTTCTGCACAGTCAGCGTCTAGGAGTACGAAAGATGACACGCGGGAGAATGATTTATCCGACTGATCATTGTGAGTGTTCAAGTTTTCTAAAATGTCAGCTGCTAGTTTTTTCCCAATGCCTGCAAAGAAATCATTTACATTGTTAACGCTCTCTTGGGGTGATGATTTGACATTTAATAATTCAGTATTTTCATTTTTGTTTTTTTGTGTATAAGTAATTTTTCTAATATTATTCCACAGTGTTTTTATGTTATTTGAGGCCTTAGCTAACTCTTCCTTTTCGTATTTTCTCTTAAGTTTCTTTAATAAGTTGTTACAAAAATTACGATATCTTTTGTATGTGATTTTTTGTATTTCATTAAAAGGGTCATCCCGGACCTTTTTTTGAAGTTTATAACGATTCCTTATACATTTTAATAGTCCCGGTGTAATCCATGGTTTAATGTTACGTTTAGCTTTACATAAATGTATTATTGTAGTATTTTCATTAATAGATTGTATTATTTTATTTATTAATAATGTAGTTATCAATTCAGGGTCTTCACAAAATAATAAGTCGGGTATATTTTTTCTTTTAATGTATTAAGCGCTTCTTCAAAATTAATAACTCTTTTAGTTTTTGGTAGAATTAATAACTCGTTTACATTCATGGTAGATACTCGTAGACGTGGAAGTTTCCCCAAGATGATTTTTTGCCTTCACAAAATAATTAATGTACTTAAATTTCCACGTCATGATATCGCATAATATGACATATAATCATCTAGCGAATATGCCAGCCCTGATACAAAATTATTAAACTTACAGCCTAAGCTTAAAAAATTTAATCATAAGCAAATATACTTTGATAACTTGAAACTTTCTGCCTCGCACAACCAAACTGTGGAATGAATTGTCGCCTGCGGTATTTCCGGACCGACATTCAAACCTTCAAGAAAAGAGCGTACTCCCAAATCAAAGGCCGGCAACGCACTTGTGACTCCTCTGGTGTTGCGGGTGTCTATGGGCGGCGGTAATCGCTTACCATCAGGTGATCCGTCTGCTCGTTTGCCACCTCTGTCATAAAAAATAAAAAAACTAATTTTGATGGGGGTCAGATAAAATAATATTGTAGTAACAACATCGTAGGGTTTGATATCGGCTTCTTTCTCCAGTAGCTCTATATAATAATAAAATTTAAAAAAACTGGTAAGGACATGGGGACAAGTCACTCCCATGGAACTAGTCACCTTTCAGATTGATGGTTTTGAAAAAGACCAAAACAATCGTGAAAAAAATTTTGCCTTAAATATTGAAGTATCAACCTTATTCCAGTGACCTGTGACAATACTCAAATGAAATTTTCGCCCAATGTACGGTGGGGTTTTAAAAGAGCTTCCCCTTAACTGGTCGTTTATATGAGTCGTCACCGTTTACCCTAACTGTCACGGTATTTAAGCAGTTACTGAGGTAAAAATTGCTTAAAAAACAAGACTAAGGTCACGAGCGTGACTTTTAAAACTGTCATGAAAGTATTATCATCTCTTGAGTGATAATCAACCGAAAAAAGAGGAGTCGGTAGTGACTCGGACCTCTGAATCCGAAGTCTTGAGTTCAAATCCTGACCAAGACGTTATGTATACTAAACGAGTTTTTCGAAATTTGCATATATTATAATCATATCGAAGGAAAAAAACGGCCAAGTGCGAGTTTATGCCGCATATTTGGACACTCACATGGAAATCAAAACCTATAGGGTACTTCCCATGCGAGTGTCCAAATACCACAGCTTCAAGGGATTGCAGGCTTGAGTATTTGATATAAATTTCAATTTGATACGTCTACGAGTTCCTGAGAAAAAGGGTCTTGACAGGCAGACAGACGGACGGACAACGAAGTGATCCTATAAGGGTTCCTTTTTTCCTTTTGAGGGACGGAACCCTAAAAATATTGAAACCTTAACATCTGATTGCTTCATAGTATAGTACCAAAGGATATAGTTATACATTCTGCCGCCTGTCTAAAGGCGATTACCCCTCCCCCTTCGGATAAGACTCGGTACCAGTTGTTTAGGTTAGGTTAGGTTAGGGCGGGCTGTTTTCCGCAACCAGGCGACCATTGCGCTCATTTTGCGTATTAGGCCGGCATCATTGCCGGTCCAGCTCCTCCAAGAAGTCCAGTAGACCTGGGGTTGCTGACGACTTCCTGAAGTGACCTCGGGTCACCGAGGTGCGCGAACCTGTACGATGCTACCTCTCCGCATTCCAGCAGGATATGAGCAGCAGTTTCCTCAGCTTCCATGCATGCTCGGCACAGTGGGCTGTCTGTACAGTTGTTTACTTACTTAACTGGCACCAGATCACGCAACACAGACATTTACAGGTAGTTTTGTAAATAACATATTTTATTTAGTAGTAATAGGTAACAATGACGCGATAGATTGTTCGAGTGTCCGGAGTGAGACAGTATACACACCACAAAATCCCACCGGGATCAGTCAGGATTAGTATTAGCCAAATTCACAAACAGACAAACTGCACACATTGTTACCATATTTACCCGCCCGCATCCAAACTGGCACAGTAGTACTCTACCCCTCCTGGGAATCGAACCGGTGATCGCCAAACATCGGATCTGGGTCATCTCGTTCATTATTCATAGTAATTCTCATTATCGGGTGATAGGTGTGTTTTGGCGTGAAAACATACGGGTGGTAAGACGGGTGGTAAGTCATTATACAGGGTGTAACAAAATTGGTGTAGAACCCATTAACTGCGGATTCTAATCATCGTACTGAACAACTTTTGTTCTACGACTTTGGTCGAATCGCAAAAAGTTTTTGGACTCTCCATACAAAAATGGCAAAACAGATAATCAATTTGTATGAAAAGTCCAACTTTTTTTTGAATTGAGCAAAGTCGTAGAACAAAAGTTGTTCAGTACGATGAGTAGAATCCCCAGTTAATGGGTCTTACACCAATTTTGTTACACCCTATATATACCGATAGTGTAACAAAATTACGTGAAACCAGGTTTCGAAATTATAAAGATAATAATTTTCTTTGATAATTATCGAGTAAATCTCAGATAATTATCAGTGCTGATTCAAAACTTGATCTCTATAATTCTTGACTTACAAATGATTATTTCTTACATTGTAATAGTGATAAAACTGAACACAATTACAAATTCTGTGTTATCCTAGTACATTTATAAAACTATTCAAAATTTTAAAGCTACGATACTGATTAATTCACTATGAAATTGATTATAAAAAATGATATCGATCCTGGAATCAAGAAACACGATCTTATAAACGATAATCTATTTAGGCGCAATAAAAATGAATTGAACTTCACATTTGAAACCAAAATAACACGAATTATTCAAAATCAAAAGCTTTCGAGGGTAGCACCGTATAATCAATAGCATATGAGAGCCAAATTTCGACTCTATCACTTGTTATTGTATATGTGGTTTTAGGGTACCGTGAGAGAATAATAAAAACCTCGATAAATTCTTCTAAGTTAACAGACTAAAATCTGTAGTAAAAAATAACCTGACCAATAAAATTGGTTCGAATTTCTCGGAATAAATTAAAATAAACTGCATTGTGAAGACGATTTTTTTACGTACGTCCACCATTAAACCATAAAGTCAAATCTAAATCCATCCACATAATATTGTGATGTGATGTGATGAATATGATGATATTGAAGAACTCCTTGCTGGTCAGTGGAAGTTACACAGTATTTTACGATGCCATGATGACCAACCAATTAACCAATAAACACAAAACACATACAAACACACACACACACCCACCCACACACACACACACACACACACACACACACACACACACACACACACACACACACACACACACACATATTCATACCTACACTTAGCATAGATACCTTCTTTGTTTTCTTTTGTAACCTAATAATAGGTACTTTGCTTAACCTATCTCAAATTGTCTATATACCTCATGTGTTTGTTTCTTAACTTTGGTTGACTTCTTTTTGCAAGTAAAAATAATAATAATAACAGAGTGCCGAAACACTCCATGTTCTACAGATAATAAATCTTTGTAGTCAGAACCCTATTCTAAAAGTCATAAGAGACGGGCTTAACCCCTTTTTTCAGTGGGACAGTGGATAGGAATAGTAAAATCGTGCGTCAATGCGTAATGGCGGGTTATTGAGGTTTCGGCTTCGTTTCGTATCAATTTTGATGTAGACCTAGAAATTGATAGACATTATTGCATATTTTACTGAACTGCGCAAAATCAAGGACAGGGTTATATTTTGAATATTCTAAACATCATTATTTTCTCTTATATATAATTAAAATAACAGAAATACAATAACATACCGTGGAGAAAAAATTACCGACTGCCAAAAAAATAATCCACCAACTTATTAGAAAAATCTAACATTTTTTCGCGAATTGACTATAGGTTCCTTGGGGAATATTGTTCAGTTTCATGTGCAGAAGCCCCAGTTTAAATCGTTTCAGCAGATTTTTTTTAAACCTTATATACAGGATGTAACAAAATTGTTGTAGGACCTGTTAACTGGGAATTCTACTCATCATACCTGACCATACACATCACATCATCGGACCAACTTTTGTTCCACAACTTTGCTCAAATCACAAAAAGAATTTTGGACTTCATACAAAATCACTTATTTGGCCATTTTTGTATGGAGAATTCAACATTTTTTTTACAATGCAAGTCATAAACGATGATGAGTACCATCCCCAGATAACGGATCCTACACCAATTTTGTTACACTCTAAGTATTAAAAATCTACACCTTGAAATACTGCCCGGTCTACAACATTTATAATTCTACGTTCTGTGTCATTGAGAATGTAGAATGCCCGAGGATAGCCGTGGTTTTGTTAGAGGCGTAAAAACTAATGATATAGTAATGAAAACTTATAAACTACGTATTAAGCAATAACAAAGTCTGTTTGTCTCGAAAAACAGTTTAACCGCCTCCGTAGCCTAGTGGCTTGTCCGCTTGCTTCACATCAGGAGGTCGCGGGTTCGATTCCCGGCGGGGTCCAACTTTGTAGGACTCGGATTGGTTGGTGGTAGGGCATTTTCTGAGCCCGCCTGGCTAGCTACCACCATCTTTTCTAAGTCTTGCCGCCAAACATCAATGTTAACAGCATTGATGTGTTCCGGCATGAAGATAAGATAGCCAGTTCCCCATTGCGTTGGGGAATCTTGGTAAGCCCGCTTCCATCTTCGGCATCATCATCACTTACCATCAGGTGAGATGATGCCAAGGGCTTACCAATTGAAGGTAAAAAAAAAACTGTCGTTTTAGTTAGGCATGCGAATTTGTGTTACCGAATTATTGCTGTTGTTCTAGAAAAAAGAAAATTCCCCATTGCGTTGGGGAATCTTGGTACGCCCGCTTCCATCTTCAGCATTATCATCACTTACCACCAGGTTAAGGGGTTACCAATAGAGGATAACAAATTGATTTTATTTTATCCACTATTGCGAAGCCTTTGTCTTTAACTCACATGATGGTACGTAAATGATAATGTCGTCGAAATATAGAAGCAACCTTACCAAGATTTCCTATCGCAGTTAGGAACAAATGAGGGAGGGTTTTTGTTAAGTCAAAAATCACCCATAACATTAACACAACATATTGAAAAGTATTTTTAGTACTAAAGACACCTAAGAAAAAAATATTAGAAGAGAAATAAGGTACAATGTATGTAACTCATTTTCGTTTAGACATAGTGGACAAATCCACGGCCAAACTAGTAAGTTCTTTCATATCGATAGCTCTGCCTACAATAAAAATAAACGATATATTGTTCATAAAAGTAGCCTTATTACTTACAACACATCAAAATATAAGCTTGAACTATAAAAATGGCAGACAAAACACTTTATACTCGCAAAGAACAGACATTTCTCGTCGGCATGCAGTGTACAACCATTAAATCAGCCGTATAATGTAAAAGTTACCACGATAATTTGATACGATTAAATTTAAAATCCCTTTATCCAGTAATCGAGCGAACGGATTCGCAGGTTACTGAATTTAGTCGGGTTATATGCCGCCATATTGAGACGAGCAAAAAGGTTCGAAACACCAAGAAACAGCGGGATATCGACGCAGGAGGATGCCACACAACAATCTAAACATAATGACTGGTAATGGACGTTGATAGGGTTTAATAAAAAATATCTCAAGCCCAAAAAAACATCCAGCTTAAAGTATTTAGGGTCTCCTTTTTTATAAAGATGTAGCGCAAAACGAGGTCCGCCATTAAAGTTTCAGAAAAATAAATTCATAATTTGAATTTAGAAATTCGCGTTCCGTTTATTGTAATGTGTAGTTAAGCAGCGGGTATCGGTTTTATTTGAAGATTTCAAATCATTTCGAATTAAGAACACATCACTTTAGCATTTTGTAACTTAACTTTTTTCTTCGATTAACGATTCATCGATTGAAATTTGTGTTATTTCGATTCGTATTTATGCAGATTGAGGGCACGAGTTGTTTCGAGAAACGATTTGATTCGATTCTAATTCCCAATCTTTATAATGTTGTATCATTTTATAATCTTAGAGAGAAAAGGTAAGAGTCATTGACTTAATCACAGACTACTGTTTTCGAGATCAGTTTAACATTAAATTTGAATTTTTATTATATTATACGGCATTCTTCGTTTCTAAATCGATTTATTTAGGAAAAAAAACACTGTCCATTATAAACGCCAAAGCTATTAAACCATATTTAAAAAAAAAACTCACTAATAATGTCATTTTTCGAGCCAGTTCCGAAACGAATTTTAATGTGTTTAGTTTTTTTTGCAACCAAAAAGTTTGGTTGTTTTCCGAGTAAATTATCTCTTGGTATTTGTGAAAACGTATTTTGGTAGCTGTGGAAGGCATTTAAGCCATCTTTCAATTGAGTTTAATGTACTGAAACTAATCTGACGTCAATGGTCGAAGTAATCGATAGCATCTGTAATTAAGACATTTTGCTTTGAATCTGAACTTGTTTCAAAGGCGTTCATGAATTTAATACTATCCAACATTCACAAAGTTCATAGAAGAAATTGATAGTAACATTCACAAATTATTATTGTCTTTGATACGATATGATGGCTTCAATTTCGCAGGTAAAATGACTATAAACAAGGTCACAAATAACCTTGAGCGTTTGACGGTAAGTGGTATAAAATCTCGTCAATTTTAGAGTTTGACAACGCAGGTTAAGCCGTTGCTGGTTGCTATCTCTAGATATCAGTCGTTAAGCTATGTTAGAGGCTTGAAACTCTGCTACTGGGATTGACCCCACAACCTCCACCAATCCGGATTTAGGGCTCCCACACAAAACTGCGATGCGACGTCACATCGCGAACTTGCCCATAGTAATAACATAGACTTTGTATTGGCAAGTTCGCAGATTTCTGCGATGCGATGCGAATTCGTTATGTGTGGGAGCCCTTAGTTTACATTACACTTTCCAAAGTATCAAGATCAATTTGTTAAATGAAGATAATTTTTAAATTGTTTGTGGAGTGTTCTTCCCATAAAAATAATAACATTCGATTATTATTCCAAATTCGAAATTCTCAGTTCACATGATGTCCGTCGAACTTTTTCGAACAGTCACGATTTTTGACACACGACTCTATGTTCCAAATTCGAAAACAGTGTTCCACTCGTTATAAACCGTATGCTTCTTATCCATTGCTGTTTTTGTTTCTTCAAAGACTTTATGGCTTCAAGGAGATGAAGTGATGGAAGTTTGGTTACGTGATTTGATGGAATCATGGAAAGTTTTAGGTAGAGGTCGTTGTAAAGAAGAGTTTTTATAGTGAAAGATGTTCTAGGACGCGTAACAAAAGATATTTTTTACTAAGTTCTGCTTAGTTTTGCTGCATCTAGGCTAACGACGTTTAAAAGACATATTTTTAAAAACTCATTTGGTTTATCTAATATTTGCGATTAATTTTCGTTAAGTATGCCTCCTACCTACTTCTCTTTATAAGAGCCAACAAAAATAACAGTTTTTTTTTCTCTTACTAACATATCGGCTGATTTGACAACTTTATTGATGTAAGTTGTAGAGATGCATTGAGTATTTTTTAATATTATTTTTGAGTAAATATAGCTACGGGTATTTATAATGGCAACATAGTTTTCGATTCCATCCAGTTTAATTTTTGTTTGTTGCTTTGAACAAACTTTGCCACTTAGACCTGGAAGAAATTTCTGCCTAGCAGTAAGGTCAAAAAACTTTTGGATAGAAAAATAATAAGAATTTCATAATAAATAAGATAGAGTAATTAAATAAATATTTAGAAAATTATTCGAGTAATTCTTACAAGTAACAGGAAAGTACCTAACATTAATTTCGAAAAACTAAAAAAAAAAGTTGTAAGTCTCAAAAACATTAAATCCATAAACAGTGTCAAAACGATAATTCAAGTTTATAATCTCTATGCCCACTGTATTGCACTTTTTTTTTTAATAGCGAAGTGTGACTCATTGTGGTACTTTGAGGATTCCGTACGTTTCACACTGATTTATAGTGCAACTCAAACATTTTTTTTCTTTTTATTGAATTAGATGCTTTACATATCGATAGTTTTGGGCTCAAAGGGCGTATACGCCATATTATAACATAGCGTCATAGCGTATACGCCCTTTGAGCCCAGAAGTATCGATATTATTTTCAATCGTATTTTTTTTCTCCCTAGTCCCGCTGCGTGAACCTTAACGTTTCGGAAATGTTAGGAGATATTCGGTGTTAGACATAGTTTGTATGTTATTTATTTATGTATAGATAAATATTATTATATAAATGCGAAAGTATGGATGTTTGTTTGTTTTTTCCGCATTCATGTCGAAATTATTAAACGGATTTGGGTGAAAATTGGTAGGTAGATACATCAAATTTTGGATTAACACATAAGCTACTTTTGTTCCGGGAAAATGCATGATTCCCGTAGGATACCTTAGAGACAGTTATAAAGCGTCACCCGCGCGGGCGGACTCGCGGGCAAAAGCTAGTGTATAGATCTATAGCCATAGAATAGCCACGTGAGAATATGAGACATTGCGGTTGAGATATTTATGAGATATTTGTTCTAAGTAGCTTTTACTCGAGCAAAAAATATCTGAATTCGGCTGTTGTATTTTTATACAAATATAAAATAGCGTGGAATAAGTTATCAAGGGCAAAACTGCGAAAAGAAATATGTTAATATAAATGACTGTATATATATCACAAAGTTTTGTTTATATAAATTTAAATATAAATATACAGGGTGTAACAAAATTGGTGTAGGACCCGTTAACTGGGGATTCTACTCATCGTACTGAACAACTTTGTTCTGCGACTTTGCTGAAATCACAAAAAATTTTTGGACTCTCCATACAAATTGATCATCTGTTTTGGCATTTTTTGCAATTTTTGTATGGAGAGTTCAAATTTTTTTTTTGCGAATTGAGCAAAGTTGTAGAACAAAAATTGTTCAGCATGAAGCATGAGACACGATCAAAATTCATACACCTGTTAAATCTATTTCTACTCATAAAACTGAACAACTTTCTCCTAGAAACCCATTCATAGGGGCAAATTATTTTTGGACTTCCCATACAAATTGATGACGTCAATTAACGAATATTGTATAGTAAGGCACTTTTTTGCTAAGACTAAGTACGGGTTCCCTGGGAAAAGTTGTTCAGTTTAATATCTAGAAATCATACATACTTAATTCAGAAAAAAAAGAATAAAAGTTCATTATAAACTATAAACAAGTTCAAAACTTTATGATATACAGTCCTTTAAATATTAACATATTTCTCTTCGCAGTTTTGACCCTTATAACTTATTCCACGCCATTTGTTTGTAGGGAACCCTAAAAAGCGCTGCAAACAGTCCCCTTTCAACAATAAAAATACATAATAAATAAAGTGTGAAATTCTATGGAGGACCTACAAAAAAAGTATGTCAATTCCTTTCGCTACCTGAATCACAAAGAAAGGATTTTTACCTGATGCAGTTTTGTTAATCGAAAGTTTTTTTAAAATCTACTAATGGTTCGCCCTTGGTATCATCTCACCTGATGGTAAGTGATGTTGATGCCGAAAATGGAAGCGGGCTTACCGAGATTCCCCAACGCAATGGGGAACTAGCTATCTTAAAGTTTTTGTAAATATTTTTAGTGTCAAATAAATGGATTTTCTTTCTTTTCTTCTTCTTCTTCTCCATGCTGGAGCCTGGAACACATGCATGCTGTCAATACTGAGGTTTGGTGATGAGCCGTAAACAGAAGTAATGGACTATCCTACTGGATTCGCAATAAAATGATAATTTCATACAAAATCGGCCAATCGATCACTTTTGAATAGAGAGGATTTTTTTTGAGAATTCAGTGCCCAAGGAAAAAAGTTTTTCAGTTTAAAGAGTTGAATCCTTTAAGTTTTCGTGATACGCGGTAGTGGTACGATTTTAATAAAATAACAATAAAAATGTTGTAGTTTTCTTTGAAATCGTCACCAGCTGTAAAGCTATTTTTTTTTAGATTAGAACGTAATAACCCACCTTTAAGAATTACTGTATATTTTTGTTACGATCTCTACAAAGGATAGAGAAAGGGATAGTTCGTTCTATCCCCTCAACAGTCGAGAACATTCCCCTCACTCGTAAAAATCTGGTAATCGAATCGACCTCGGATCGTTGATACGTTTATTAGATTTTATTGAGTTAGGGTTGGCACAGTGCTGGGAAAACTCAAAAATGAGTTGACGTTTGTTCTCGCTTCGCTAACGCTTCCCGAAATGTTGAGTTCACATGTTCCGATTGGTAAGAACTATTTACTAGGTAAGAACAAGTGTCGATTTTAAAAGAATTTATATAACATTTACTTAAATAAAAACCTTTTTGATTTATTTGAAGTAACAGTCATTGGAATACTTCAAACTTCCTTTTTTATTAGATTTTTTTCTGCATTCTTTTTGATGTGTTATATATTTTGTTTGATTTACTGTGAATGATTTTTAAGAGCAAGCTGTGTTTATGTTCGTCTTTCTCATCTGAGTATCACAGGATAAGTATATCTTAAATAGTCGTATTTTCAGTGCTTTGCTAAATTAATTACTTTTATTATTATCAAAAAAAATACTGTCTACCCGCCACGTCATTTATTCCCGGTGTACAGAATTGCACCCTTTTTTAGATTGAATTATACCGTTTTTGATACTTTGTTTTTCTTTTTGTGTTCTATAATCTTTTAAACCTCATAACCAGATGTCCAAGTTCAAGACCTGGCTCGAAATAAAAATATTTTTATTATATATTTTTTCTGCCAACCCTGACTTCAGCATCTTCTATAAGGATATAAGATTTTGAGTAAAGCTTACTTCACAAAACCTACCAGTATGATGGATTTATAGTGTACAGTGTGTGACAAAAATATGTAGCAATACTTGAATTTGGGACCTTTATACAGGGTGTTACAAAAATTGTACGACAAAAGTTGTTCAGTGTGCTGAGTTGTATTGCAATGACCGGTTTTTGCACCTATTTTGTTACATCCTACATTTGTATATTCGGAGCAAAAAAACTGACTTCCAATACTGACTTTTTGATTTGTAAACTTACGTATAAACATTTAATTGTTTTTATTTGTTTTTTTCTATTGAGGAAAGGAATTCTACGCCTATTTTGTTACGTACACAGTGTATCAAACATTTTGCAAACAAATCACTCAAATGATTGCCCTGAATGGGCATCGAACCCATGCCCCTTGGCTTAGTAGTGAGGAGGGATAACCACTGCACTGCGCCAAGGAATCATAGTGCAAGTTAAAGTTGTAGAACCAAAGTTTCTCAGCATGGTGTTAAAAATAATGTTGACATTTTAAAACCTTCATTGATAACAAAAACTAAAAAGCAACCAAATTACATACATATTTAAAAATCTTCTACAGAGAAAATACCGACCAATCACTGGCCCGTAACGTTCAAGATTTTTTCAAATTTCGAATCCCGAAATGACTCTCCTTCGTCACGATGTCAAAGTTTCACACGGGTCATTTCAAGATAGAGTCAGAAGTCACCGTTCGTCCAAACCGGCACAATTTTTGGTTCATCGCCTCCTTTCTATAAATCTATTTTCGTATCTACCATAGAGAAACATCGATGATTAGAAAAGAATTCAAAATACGAAAATAAAAAGGTCATTATCAAGACCACGTCACGATTGGTCGAAGGTCGAGTTTTTGTTCGATTTTTTTTAAATTTGGAATGCAGAGACATTGATTGAATATGCCCTTTTACTTGTTACGTTTTTTCCTCTTTTAAGTTAGTAACGGTTCAAGAAATATTAAAAGTATGTTTTACATAAAACATTCGTATACAATCTTCTTTTAATCAAAATATGATCATATCTGTGTATATATGTATGTGCGTATTTCCACTGCTGGGTCACTGATCTCCTTTCTTATATGTATTTTTATTGCATACTCGTAAATTATACATATGAAATGAAAGTTGACCAAGTAACTGATCATTTGGATGAAGAGTCGAAACATTTTTGTTCTATTTCAGAAATTTAACCGCATCCATGGTCTAGTGGCTACTCGACTCGTTTTACATCAGGAGGGCCGAGTTTGATTCCTGGCGGGGTCCAACTTTGTAAGACTTGGTTTGACTGGTGGTAGAGCATTTTGTGAGCCCGCCTGGCTAGCTACCACCATCTCCTCTAAGTCTTGCCGCCAAACGTCAATGTTAATAGCATTCATGTGTTCCGGCATGAAGATAAGTTAGCCAATTCCCCATTGCGTTGGGAAATCTTGGTAAGCCCGCTTCCATCTTCGGCATCATCAGGCCAAGGGCTTATCAGTTATGGATATAAAAGCAATGTCATGGAACAAAAGTAAGTAGAATAATCGTAGAACCCCCAGTTAATGGCTACTAGACGTAGTTTCCCCATGTATAAAGGTAATGTACTTAGTTTTTTTTTACGTCAATGTACAGTCTCGTGCAATTAATAGTATACCGCCAAGTAGTACAAATAGTACTAGATGGCACGGCTACCCTGTACACTTTAAGGGATATGGGAGTGTACTTAATACTTACACTCATCATCATCATCATCATCAGCCTGTATGAGTCTGAATGACTCGGTGACTAAGTGGTTAGCGATCCTGACCTCTGATCCGAGTGTCGTGGGTTCGATCCTCACACAGGGCAAACTTTTCTGTGATGAGCAGAATCCTTTGCTCTGAGTCTGGGTGTATTATATCTTTATAAGTATGTATTTAAAAATATAGGTGTATGTATATTAGTTTCTGGTTCCCAAGATACAGGGAATCCTAGTTTGGGGCCAGATGACCGTGTGTGATTTGTCCCGGATATTATTATTATGAGTCCACTGTTGGGCATAGGCCTCCTCCAAGGCACGCCACTTATACCTATCTTCGGCCACGCGCATTCAGCTGTAACCAGCAAATCTGTGCAAATTATCGGTCCACCTAGCCGGAGGGCGTCCCAAGCTTCGTTTGCCGAAACGCGGTCTCCACTGTAGAGCTCTGTTTGTCCACCGTTTGTCAGTTCTTCAACATACTCGTATATGTCGGACCCATTGCCACTTCAATGTGCTAATTCTCTGAGGTTACTTTGGTTCTCTGACATTCGCCATTCGTTTTAGTATTCATTCACACTCATATAACTCATTAAAACACACTGGTGGACAAAAAAATCGACTCAAGATTGCTTGCTCGACTTTTGAAAAGTCTACAAAACTGCTAAACACTAAAAACAAAAAACTAGAAAACCACCAAACTAAAATCATAAGCAGTAAACACACAGTTTTTACTTTTGGTTTAGTCTTTTTTGCTAGATTGAGTTAATTTTCCAAAAGACGTGCAACAAACCTTGAGTCGATTTTTTTGTCCATGAGTATATGTGATGAATTGATGATACGTAATACCTCGCTTTTGGTATCAACCCAAAGTATAGTCATGTCAAAAATTTGATTTTTTTCTACCTTCAAGATTAAGTATGGCATAATGAATGACTAATTGATGTTCATTATCTCTGAGTGAAAAAAAAACCATTAGCATTTATGGTTTCTTGTTTTTTTTTAGTTTTTTTGCTGTCACACTTTTATGAATACAAGGCTCTTGAATTTCGAATGCCTAATAGAGTCGTCGGTTCCTATTCGACATAAGTTTGTGTCAAATTAACATATTGTTTACTATAGCTCGATAGAACCTTTACATTTTGTGGTTTGTCACGCCTGTTTTATAATTAAGAATAGGTAGATGAAACTAATGTGACACTTTGTGAATTTTATTTTAAAAACCCGAGTTTTTTCGATTTTTAGCACAAAAATGCTTGAATTTTTTTTTAAAAAGAAGATGTGTTTTAAAAATAAAAAAATAAAATCTTATTCAGAATGAGTTATTCGGGTCATATAGGTATTACAACTTTAGAACTCTTCATACAAATCAATTGTCGGATTAACCATTTTTGGATTGAGACTGCACAATTTTTTTGTCATTTATCTAAAACAAATATTATTCAGAATGAGTTATTCGAGTTATGTGTGTAAGAACCATAACATAATAATAGAATACCAGCTTGAATATGTTCAATTCTGCCATTAAAAATCACCTTATGTTGATTTGAATTTAAGTATTGATATTATTTACGAAAATTTAAGAATGATTTTATATAATAATTTTTTGTGTCAATTTTAGCTAGATTTTTTTTAGTCTACACTCGGCTTCAAAAAAATCGCACGTCCGTAAAAATAGGCTTCAAGCACTGTTAATCCTTAAGACAAGCAGTTATTCGTAGCAATATTGGTATCATTTGAGAGCCCTATAAAAACTCTTTAAAAAAATATCCATTTCATTTGATTAAAGACAAAGCTTGACACTTTAAGTCACTGTGAATGACAATGGAACTGATTCTCCTCTTCAAATTTTGTTTGTATTGTTTTGTTTTTTGGGTATAAAAGGGTCGATACAGCTTATCGGGGGATAAATTTGCTACCAACAGTCGAAGAAGACACAGAAGAATATCTTTCATCAGAAAAACGTCCTTGAAGATGGACACTACTGCTGCTGAAGCCGTCCAAGTTATCGCACTACTGCAATCAGGACTACGTCAGTGTGATGTTGCTCGGCAATTGCACTTGAGTCGCTTTTCTGTTCGAAGAGTGTACCAGCGGTTCCTGCAGACCGGTGGCTTTGTCCGAAGGCGTGGGTCTGGTAGAAATCGCTGCACTTCTGCGAGAGATGACCGATTCGTCGTATCGAAGTCTTTGAGAAATCGGTTCTCTAATGCTGTTGAGTTGCAACAGCAGCTTCAAGCAGTTCGTAGAAGGGCCGTGAGTGTCTCTACAGTTAGAAGAAGACTAAAGGAGAGAAATATTGTGGCTAGAAGACCTGCCACGGGTCCAAAATTAACCGCAGCGCATCGGCGAGCACGCCTGCAATTTGCTCGCGCCCACGTCAATTGGACCCTGGACCAATGGAGAGCTGTTCTCTTCTCAGACGAAACGAGAGTGTGCCTTTTCTGCAACGATAGACGCAAAAGAGTATACAGAAGACAATGGGAACGTTTTGCCCAAGCCTGCATCCAAGAGACGGTAGAATACGGGGGCGGTTCCTGCATGTTCTGGGGCGGCATATCTGCCGACGGCAAAACTGAACTTTCTTGCGTCTCTCGGACCGGCGGTGCTCGCGGGCAAGGGTCGATGACTGCTCACCGGTACATCACAGAGATCCTGGAAGAACATGTGGTCCCCTATGCTGGATTTATTGGCGACGGGTTCACATTAATGCACGATAACGCTCGCGCGCACACTGCTGGAATTGTGCAGGGCTACCTTCAAGAGGTTGGGATCCCTGTCATGCAGTGGCCAGCGAGAAGTCCAGATCTGAACCCGATAGAGCACCTCTGGGACCAGCTGAAACGCAAGGTTAGATCCCGTGATCCCGCTCCCGCGACTCTTCAGGAGCTCCAAGACGCCGTTATTGAGGAATGGGACAGAATCCCTCAAGAAGAGGTCCTAAAGTTGGTGCGATCCATGAGGGAGCGCATGGAAGACGTCATTAGGGCTAGGGGGGGTAACACTAGGTTTTAGGTTAGTTTTAAGCAACTTTGTTTTGAAAAATTAATCAGATTTCATTTGGGTTTTTTAAGGATTTTTATTGTTTTGTAATTTTTTCTCAGTTCCAATAAAAAACATTGAATGAATTATTGTTTTTGCATTCTCTGTTTCCTTACCTTTCAAATGATACCGAACATTACCAATATTTCATAATACAAATACGATTGAAAGATGTTTAAAATAGATTTCTAAAAAGGTGCGATTTTTTTGAAGCCGAGTGTATTTGTGACTCATCTTTGAGTATATATTGTAGATTATACCAATTTTATCTGTGACATATTTAAATGGATTTTGTAAAATTTGTCACCCTTTTGCGATGTAACCATCCTTTTTTCTTCTTTTTTCTAAACACCAAGGAGTTTCTTTGCATTACCAACCTGACAAACATAATATAGATAAGATACACAAACATTCCGCACGGCTTAACAGTTGGCCATTATGAATAAGCCTTTTGTCTCAAAGTGGGCAGGATATTTGCATTAGTTATTGGATGAGCCGAACAGCTTTAGACCGCCTGCGGATGGCTGGAATGTTACATGACTCTTGACTTAAACCACAACCGGGACACTCCACACAAACCATCCGAGTAATTTACCTACTACAACTGCAAGAATAAAACTATTATATTATGTACGTATTTTCTAAATACATAATTCTATATATTCATGCATTGTAAATTTGGAGAAGGTATCTAGTCTGTGAGATACAGGGTGCCCCTTTTTTGGAAACCAGTGTATCCTACTCCATACGAATAACCACTTGTGAACTTTATTGTCCCAGGTAGGTCATATTATTGTATTTCTCCTATACATATAGGTGCTACTTTATTGAAGTCGCCTTCAGAGAGCGGCGGGGAAAATTACCCCATTCATTCGATTTTTTTGAGAATTGAGCATAGGTTCTATGTAAAAAACCTGTTCAGATTCATGAGTAGAACGAACAGATATTTATTTCGGGTTTAAGCCTTATTTTTTTCTTTAAATATATTTCATTGACTCATCAGAATTTTTAACCTTTTTTATACCTAAGTTTTTTATACCTAAGACACGACCTCACCTTTTCCCACAAGCAGGCTGCGCCCGCGCGGCGTCTTTTGTACCGAGTGTTGCCACAACTAAACGCCTGTTAACTCATTTAAAACAAATAACTAATATTTAACAGGATGTACAAGTGTGCGTGTGGGACACGCGCTGGTAACATAGTTATGTTATAGTCAATGTATTCGATGCTAAAAAGGATTTTTCTCAGTCAAAGTGATTTACTTGGGAGTGTCATAGAATAAAAAAAATGTGGTTGCACGGATCTTCTAGAAGATGTTTTTTCTTAACTCATCCTGTCTTAGATTATGTCTTTATGCCAATAAAACATAAGATGTAACTAAATTAGGTAAAACTATTTAAATTGGGGCTTCTTTTCATGAAATTATCAAATTTCCACAAAGAACCCCCATAGTCGATTGGTGAAAAAATTGTTTTACTTCTCTGACATTATGCTATTAGCTGATTGGCCAACTATAGTAAATGATTTGTTTTTTCATGAATTTAAATGGGTTCCTTAGGAAATGTTGTACAGTTTCATGAATAGAAGCTGTGCTTTAAATAATTTTAACAGATTTTATTACTTTACATTATAATTGCATATCGTTGTCAAACGCTTCTCCTAAACGCCTTTGACACAAAGAAATCGCTGAAGAAGAAAAGGGATCTGCTCAAATTTAGTCGCTAATGCAGCGACCTTAACAAGACCGTCCATTGGTCAGCTTTATCTCAGCATGACACATCGGTCGATCTCTTCTAAGAACCATACCATACCCCATGCGACGATGCACGGCCAAGAATTTCTTTGTTAATTATATTTATTAATATTATCTTATTATTAGTAAGTGTTGACCTTTTATTCTAAGTATTGTAAATTATGAGACAGGTTTGGTTAAATAAACATGTATTGACTCAGTGTATGTAAATATATGTTTTCGACCAATAAAGGTTCCGGTTTTCTGCATATTTTGGTGACTAATCTATACTCAGATTTAATGAATGATTTTGTCAATGAAACGGGTTGTTTTTAGACCCGTGTAGTAGAACTGGACAAGGATTTTGATTGGGACCCATATCGTCCTCACTACTGCAACTATCTTCTCTTAAGAAGGTAAGGTTAGGCCATACTCCATACATGGGAGCCAAGTCCGGACTGGTGGAGTTTGCGGTGCTAGTGGCCAACCCCAGAGTTAAGTATTCAAGCCGCGTAGGTATAAGGTCTATGACATGGCTTAATGACTACCGTCTAAACAAACGGCACTAACAGCTTAACGTGCCAACAGTCAAAATAAATGCCATTTTCAGTCAATCCATCCAGGTTACGACCTTGTCTTTGTTCTGTTTACCTGCGTGATTGACGCTAATGTGCAAGCGCCACTGAGCAACAACTGCTTCAATGATTTTGGATCTCAATATAAGTACTTAATAAATTAATATTAACACCCCAATGCTTAGGTACTTTTTCGAGAGAATGGATATCTTTGTATAACTTAATATGAACTGCAATGCAAATATAAACACCATCCGCAATGCATTTTGCACTAATACAATTAAAGTGCAAACTTGCGAAATTCCATTAAAGCTGTATTTTGACTCATTGTTTTTGCAAAGGTGTTTGTGGTTAGAGATAAGCAAATTGTATGAATGACACGTTCGCTAATGGTTAATGAATAATACAATAGAAAGAAAACATAAATACACAGTGAGTCTTTATAAAGTGCACATATATAGGTTGGTTGCCGGGACTTGTACCGAGCACACGTCTGCTGAGTTAATTTTTTAATTATTTCCGTTTTAGAGTAGTCGCAACGTTATTTTTGTGATGAGAAAATAGCTGTGATTCCAATTCAGTGATAAGCGGTCATAAGAAGAGGATTAACTCGGGAGACAGCTCCGTTTTCCGAGTTCCAGCAACAAACCACCACGTGGAGCGTCGCGTCTTTCACTTGACATTGGCGTTTCGCCATTTTTTTTATTGAAGATTCTCCCATTTTTCACTTGACATTAGCAAAATCAGGCTCGTCATGAGATGTGGAATGCCAAATAGAAAAATAGAATAGAAAGTGCACTTATGAAAGAGGGTAAAATAAGAGTCAATTTTATCACCCAGAAAAATATTAAAAAAATATAAAAGTGGAAAAAAAAAATTGTTGACTTTTTTTAAATAACCTCTGCTGTCCCCAAGTAAACAAAACGTTGTAACTTTCAAATTAAGTAGGTTAAAAGGTTAAAATAAAAAAGTGAGGAATGGTAGTAAATGTCCGTGCCACTGAAAAAAAAACACAAAACTAAGACTAAGAAAACCCAAAACTAGCATTTAAAGCAACAGTGTAAACAATAGTGTATCTGGAATAGTACTGTTTAATCGCTCATAGCAAATGTTGTGTGTAGGTTACAAACTTGGGATTTTTATTATTTGAAAGCTAAACTAATGTCAAAAATCTTAAAGTAATAAAAAAATTGTTCACCCCCTTTCTTATGTGCACTTTAGAAAGACTCACACAGTATATTAACTGTCATAAAATCTCCTTGCTCGTTCTCTGAATTAAAGATGGTGCCAAAGAGATAGAAAATATTAGAACAAAGAAGTTTTTATTTCGTCGCTAAGACTGAGAAAGTTGGCAAAGGTTCCCGAGATCGGGGGAGTAGTTTAATTCTGTAACTAGGAATATCTGTCGAATCGTTTATTTCGTACTGTTTTTAACTAACCAAAAATGGTTTAATCAACTTTTGAGCTTAATAAATAATTTAATGTTATTGGTTTGTTGACTGATAGATAAAGACAGACTAAGTCGCTGAACATTAGAACATTTTTTTTAAATAATAAATAGTATGGGTTTCTCTGTGAAAGTTGTTCAGTTTCATGAGTAGACGCCACTGTTATAATATTTTCAGGTATTTTAAAAGGACCCTATAGTTCTAAGTTACTTGGAATAAATAAATTAATTATTATTATTATACAGGGTGTAAGGGACAGGTTTCCGAAAACTTTAAGGGCTTGCTCAGTAGACGAAACTGAACAACTTTCCACAATAATTTTTTCAGGAAACGAAAAAAAACGGCTTCTCCATACAAAATTATAAACTTGATTGGACAGTTTGTATGGAGAAGCCGTTTTTTTTCTTTTAGTTTTTAAAGTTTTCGGAAACCTGTCCCTTACACCCTGTATACTGTTACCCCGTCTAGTTAAAGCGAAACGCCTAAATCAAACCCAAAATGAGGTCTAAGTTGGGGGCAAGAAGGATTACATCTAAAAATGTGACAATCTCTTGCAGCCGACCTGACTTTGTACGTATTGATCCATCATTCCTGTAGCCAGAGGAAAAACATTTTAAGAAGTTATTAACAACATAAAAAAATATATGCCAATTTGTATCAATTATTATGGGTTTTATTTCTATCACTAGTCTCTACAATACCACGTTATTCCACCTAAAAAATCTAGAAACAAATATTATTATTTTTCCTCGTGAAATAAAAAATATTCAGATAATTATTATTTCGGCCTCATCTATAATAATGACCCATTAAAAAGGGAGATAACACTTTTAAAATTAAGTACTTGAGTCCGAGCGATCGAAAGAAGTACTTCTGCCAGACGTAAACTGCCCTCATAAGAAATAAGGCCGTAAAATATACGAAAACTCCATATAGGTACTTTGCGGCCTTCTCCCTTATGAGAGCAGTAAAAGCCCTTAACTGTGGCGAAACAGTAATAAATAGATAGATACATCACCGTCGACAAATGCAGTGAAGCAGAACGCATTGTGCATTGAATCAGCGCCAGTGACGCAATGCAATTCTCTGCTTGTTTTGACGAATTCGTCTCATCGAGTCAAGAGCCTCCTTTTACTGTTACGACGATGCAATGAAGTTAGCTTTCAACATTAGTGTATCTTTAACATCTTTAACTTCTCTTTGTGTTTCACCGTCATAGACAAAGACATCTCATCTCATCTCATCTCACTTCTCACTATATTTAATATTATAAATGCGAAAGTATGGATGTTTGTTTGTTCCGCTTTTACGCCGAAACTAATGAACGGATCTGGATGAAATTTGGTGGGTAGATAGATAAAGTACTCGGCTAACATATAGGATACTTTTTATCCCGGAAAACTTAAGGGTTCCCGGAGAAATGCTTTAAAACTTAAAATTTCCACTTCGTCACTAAATGGCGCCACCTCAACATTTTCTTTCTCTCTGGACCCAATTCTAATGTCCACGCAGACGAAGTCACGGGCAGAAGCTAGTTAAAAATAAAATAAAAAGATAAATACTCTTTATTGCAGAAAAAAAAATCATCTACCGAAAACTTTAACGGGATGTTCTACTCACGAAACTGAACAACTTTTGCTATGGAACTTATAATGAATTAGCGAAAAAAAACTTTTGGATTCATACAAATTGGTCTGCTAGTCAGCCAGTTTTACTTATGCCACATGATAAGATAAAGAAAGAGAGAGAGAACAAGATATAATGGGTCTCAGCTATAATATTTTTATTTGTTTTGCCGCCAAACACCAATAGTTATACTGATGTGTGCTGTTAAGGAGATAAGATGGCTATTTCCCAGCACGCTTCCATCTTTCACCATCATTTACCATCAGATGAGTTAGCCAAGAAGAGCTTACCAATTTGAAAAAGTACCTACTATATAAGTTCCCCCAAGAAATCCATATACTGAAAAAAATCATGGCTAAATAAGTTACAATCTTGCTTGATTGAAAAAGATATGACTGAATCATTCAAGGAAATATCAAAAACAATAATTGACGGTTTCTTGCCACAATAAAGCTGAAATAATTGAACGTTCATCAAATTGAAAGTGCTGAATTTAATAAGTTTACTTTATTCATGTCGAGGCATAGTCAGTTCTATCATCAACTTATTTAGATCCATCAAGTTGCTTTATTATAACTACACATTACACTTAGTTTATCCAATAAAATATTATAAAATAGTGATTAGATTGATTAAGCCGACAATTACTTATTGGAATGTACTATGTATGCTTGTTTCGTTTCTCAATCAAGGAGGCTTGATTCACGGAATCACAAAGTTTGTGCGCTCGTATATAAACAAGTGACTTGATAATATTAAACATTTTTATGATGTTATACTAACAATTACTTTTTCAGTGATAAAACTATCCATTTTTTTTGAACTTCATACAAATCAGCCTTTTTTGAGAACTCAACATAGCTTCCTTGGGAAAAGTTTTTGAATATGATAGGCAGAACATCCGTTTACATTTCCAGGAGAGATCCTCTGGATCTTTCAGATGACGGCCTCTGTGTACAAGGTAAATGGTATCTTATACAACCCATTGCATAGAAGCTAAGGAAACTGCTGCTCACATCCTACTGAAATGCGGAGAGGTAGCATCGTAAAGGGTCGCGCACCTCGGTGACCCGAGGTAACTTAAAGAAGTTGTCAGCAAACCAAGGTCGCTACTGAACTTCCTGGAGGAGCTGGGCTGGCAGTGACGACGCCACCGGCTTGTCACGCAAAATGGGCGCAATGGTCGTCTGGTTGCGGAAAACAGAACGCCCAAACCTAAAGGGTATCTTATCTGTAAAGGATGTTAAAAAAAAGTGCGTTTGAAATTTTAAGGGGTTACTCAGAATCAAGTATAGAAATACAGGAAAAATATTGAAAAAAATCCGCTTTACAATTATTTTTTTACCATACCATACTAAATCGGAATAGTGAATCAAGAATTTGTATGGAAAATTGGATCGGATATTTTAAATATTTTTTCTGTATTCTATACTTGATTCTGAGTAACCCCTTCAAACTTCAAACGCCCTTTTTTAACACCCTATGTATAGCAGCTACCTGATATCTTATTTAAATATTTACTGTCTACATTTGATTAGTTATTTTTTTATGCTCATTACTTCTAAAGATTATAAATTTTATCGACATTCTATCACTTGTGATTAAGGCGAGAACCGACCAGTTTTAATTTACCCGCGACAAGCAACATTAGATAGGCTGAACGTTAGTACCTGTACTTTTAATACGAACATGAGTGTTACCGTTAAAGTTCTAATTCTGATTTTAGATAAAATATTTGGAATTTATATTTTTTAAATCTGTTTTTTTTTATATTTTACAAGGCTATTCTTTAATCACCTGCTGTAACTTAACGCGTGATTTTACTAATGAAATAAAACAAACTTCCCGGCGAAGACCAGCTATAGTAAATTCGCAAAAATATTTTTGAACTTTTTCGTACATCGTTGTGCTACATTATTTTTATTAAAACACAATTTCTAGTACTTTATACTCAGGCTGTGTTTAATTCCTGAAAATAAATATTATTTTCCCACACCTACTTTATATTTGGCGCACCTACTTTCATACGTTGATCACGAATTCATTCATTTTCATATTCAAAATAAGAAATAAGATTTTCGGCAATTTCGGCAACTATTCGTCACACCGAAAATGTCACTGTCAAAATCTTTCAGTGTCTGTTTTCTACTATTTTACAATGGGTTCAAACTTTCACCGTCACATACTCTTTAAGTATTACTAAAAAAGGCAAAAGTATGCAAGCACCATGTAAGCTGTGGATGATAGCCGCGAAGATAAAAAATCGCCATGAAATTATCATAATGTACGCGTAAAGGCGTCTTTGCATTATATCGCTACATCCCCAGATAAGGGGGTGTTCACACGGTCATGCTTACGAATTTTATTTCGCGAAGCATTATAAACAATACAAATTATGTTTTCATAAAGGTCTTTTTTTTACAAAAAATTTGTTCAGTTGACTACATCTCACCTGATGGAAAGTGACGATGTAGTCAAGAGGGGTACACGCAAGCTGAGTGTACTCTAGCCTTGAAGGTTCTACATTTAATAACTAAAGAAAAAACCTTCCTACTTCTGCTTATACGAAAAAGTGATTTATTTTATTTAATCTTTTGAAATTTTAACGAAAACATGATGAAAATTAGATTTTGCTATAATTGGGATGTTCTAGATATCTAGGTACTAATTTACGTAATTTCTTGATAATAAAGAATGTTCTAAAGTTTATAATGGTTAGGCAATTTTTGAAAATGAATAACTTTGGTAATATTTAGTATTTATATCAATATTAGAACGAATTAGATACTAGAATAAATCTACTTCTATTAACTGGTTATTTTTTTAAATATAAGAGTATTATCATTCTTCTTTTTTTATTCTTTTCTTTGTAGGTATAACCAAATTAGCAGATTTATTAAAAACAAAAAATACAGATAGGTAAGTCCCAGACAACTCAATCCTTATAGATACTTATCCCAAAACACCTTACGCAAATACGTTCCTTACGCTTAAGTGCCCACGTCAAAACAAAAATTCACCAGACATGTGAACTCGCCTTAACACAAAAACCGGTCACATTCCCATACTCTTAACCCGGGCTAGGGCTAAAAAAGTTGTCGGACATTAAACCGAGCACACCTCATTACGGGTAAACCGAGCCTGTATGTCAATGAAATTAATTATTTCGCTCAATAGATGGCGCTAGTTCAAACAGAGCCGCCTAATGATTCTTCTGTTTGTTTGGAAGGCTTGGAAAGCATTTTGAAAGTCAACAGAAAATAACGAGTCAATATTAAGCAATAGGTACACTGGAAACAGCTTAGCAATGAAGAAGTAAATTGGACCGCTGAAAATTGTGTAAATTAAGATATTACTGGCTTCCGCCCGTCTGCGTGGACTTCAGAATTGGGTACAAAGAGAGAAAGAAGTGGAAATTTTGAGTTTGTAAGCATTCCTCCGGGAACCCTTAAGTTTTCCGGGATAAAAAGTATTATATATGTTAGCCGAGTGCTTAATCTATCTACCTACCAAATTTCATCCAAATCCGTTCAGTAGTTTAGGCGTGAAAGTCGAACCAACAAACAAACATCCATACTTTCGCATTTATAATATTAATGAGATGAGTTGAGATTAGTGAGATTAATTAATAATGAAGCGGTCGTGGTTCAGTGCGGTTAGTCTTATCAATCGCGCAAGTTAACTGACTAAAGACACGGTCATAATCTGGATGGGTCTGATTTTTAGTGGTGTTTATTTTGATTGTTTCTTTGATTCGCAAGGCACGTTGAGCCGTTGGTGCCGATTGCTATCACTAGATGGCAGTTGTTAAGCCATGTCGGAGGCCTTATAGGCGGCTAGAAAACTCTTGACACTGGGGTTGTCCTCTGTGTATCTAGGAGTTGGCCTTACCTTCCCAAGACATGGGAAAGTGACCCTTGTCCCAGCATAGCAATGGGAGCGCTATAGGTTGTTAACGAATTAATATTACTATTATATTTTTAAGGTTCGCGTCCCCACGACTGGGGCAAAGGACAAATACCAATAACACATCTGTCTAGAGTAAACTTTACTTACCACATTTTGCTTACAATCCGGCACCTACCTCACAATCGGAGTGTGCGCCGCGGAACCTTCGGCTCAAACAATCTCTTATTAGTCAGATCCATTGTTCTCGTAATTTTGATTATGTAGGTACTTAGGTATACCTATAGATATACCTATATGTAAAAATATCGTACTTCTCACGGAAACTTAGACAGGGGCTTCTGTGACGCCATCATACTGAACATAGTTTCCAAAGATATTCATATTGAATTATCAAAAAAAAAACGACATCCATGTAAAGGACAATGGGTAAGAACGTACCCAAAGCATTATGAAGTAACTATGTCGGTATGAGTTGCCCTAATGGAGTAGTCTAATTTATCCTAAGAGCGCTTGTCTAAATTAATTTGGAGCAAAAACCTAGTTTCTCGTACATTCCTGGAACAAATATTCAATTAAGTTTATCTTTCAACAAACATATTCTTTTCTCCAAGTGAATTAGGGCATTCTGTCTTAAGACAAATTAAACTACTCCATGAGGGCAACAAAGACCAACATGGGTCATAATGCTACGGTGCATTGGGTACAGTGCCCATACAAAATTACCCATTCTCTTTATTCAATCAGCTGACCGATTTGTATGAAAGGCCTAAAATAATTTTTGAAAATCCCGGACACTCCATACAAATTGTCCGAGTTATTTACCTACTACGACTTCCCTTTCTAACACCTAGGAGCGAGCGAGATAAATGAGTGACGGGGAGAGTGTAAGGGGTCGTCCATTAATCACGTGAGTCGCAAATGGGGGGGAGGGGGTTCGGAAAAAAGCACGAAATACCACAAGGGGGAGGGGGGGTGTAGTGATATATCAAGTGTATTTATATTTTCGTTGAACGCGCCATTTTTATAAGTTCATTAGATTATAAGTTGTGTAAATCAGATTATACCTGTATTTAAAGATAATATTCTGAAAAAAATTAAGATATTTTGCACCAAAAAAATACACGTGATTTTGGGTAGGGGTTGGGGGGGGGGGTAGTCTAAAACCTCACCAGGTATCACCAGGGGGGCGGGCGGGGGGGTTACAAACTTGCTAAAAAAATATCACGTGATTAATGCACGATCCCTAAGGACTATCACCAGAACATACCTACAGGGGGAGGGTGAGGTCGTCTTCAGCAAACAGCAGGGAGTGTCCATACTGTATATATGTAATACTATTTAATATACTGTGGTATTTCCATAAGGAACCCTCCTTACTGAAAGTTATTTAGTGATAGAGGTTTTCACACCCTGTATACCTATTACACTATAAGTACAGTTCACTGCATTCTGTTCACTTCGTGAGTCAATATTGCAAGCTGCACTTGCAATTTTACGGTGTCTACCCACACGTTTCAGGTTGTTCCTTACCCGATAGTCTCAGAAAGAGGCTAATGTTTTTTAAGTTTGCATATATTGTACACCAGCTTCCGCCCGCGACTTCGTCTGCGTGGACTTTAGAATTGGGTCCGGTGAGAAAAAAAATGTTAAGGTGGCGCCATCTAGTGGCGCAGTAGAAATTTTAAGTTTTTAAGCATTCCTTCGCGAACCCTCTAGTTTTCCGGGATAAAAAGTATCCTATGTGTTAGCCGAGTACTTTATCTATCTACCTACCAAATTTCATGCAAATCCGTTCAGTAGTTTCGGCGTGAAAGTGGAACAAACAAACAAATAAACAAACATACATCCATACTTTCGCATTTATAATATTAGTGAGATATTATCTCTTACTTGGTAACTCTCTTACTGAGTTTGGAGTCTTAATTTCAAATAGGGTTTGATTCATTTTCATCATTCGTGTTATATGTTTTAATATCGTATAAAAGTGCACTTAAAGCTTTGCTGGCGGTTTTTTCAAAACGCATGGAACCAAAAATTAATTACTGTCTATGGGCGGCGGTAATCGCTTACCATCAGTCGATCCGTCTCCTCGTTTGCCACCTATCACATAAAAAAAATATACTTGCAAACAGTTATATTTATTGAAAAGACGCTATTTTCAGTTATTGGTCATTGATGTATATCAATTTAAAATTAGTGTCAACTCTTTGATATTTTTTAAATTGAGAAAATGTTATCACATTATGTTTTTGCCGATATAATCTCTTGGAAATATAATGCAGAGTACATAGTGTTAAAAAATCGCTTTTGAAAATTTAACGGGTTACTCAGAATCAAGAATAGAGTCCAGGAAACATTTTGAAAAAAGTCCGATCTACGTACATTTACTAAACCTGAATAGTGAATCAAGAATTTGTATGGGAAACGGAAAAAAATTAGATCGGATTTTTTTCAGTATTTTTCCTGTATTCCATACTTGATTCTGAGTAACTGCTTAAAATTTACTTTTTTAACATCCTGTATAATGTTTAAGTTGGCGTTTATTAGCTTTCATGACAGTCGATCTAGAATTGATGACATTTAATGATAGTTTGATTAGGTCAGTAAATGTTTACTTTTCCTATTGGATACCAAAACACAAAGTTAATTAATTAGTTGTGTCAATAGTTAATATTACTTACTAGAAAACACAATAGGAACAGACGGAATTGAAATCGTGCACCTAACTTTAGGTACACACTATATTAAAGAAACTAATTAAACGATTTTAAATCAAATAAAAAAACATTGAGATTGCTTTATTGAAAGTCCTTTCTTAAAATGAAAAACGAAAGAGTAATTCTACCATTATAACGTGATTATACATTTAAAATGAAAGAAGAACGAATAATTCTGACTGTATTATAATAATGTGATTATAACATTTAACTCATACACATATCATATAATTCATTGTTTTACAGTTCAGATCATTGTGTCAGACGTCAGATTTAAATTAGTTGTTCTGTGGTAGAAGTTGCGTAACATAACAAATGACAGGCGGTTTACACTGAGCTTGCTAACTTTCTAATGGCTGACCAGGGCCGAACTCAGGGGGGGGCCGTGATCGGCCCCCAGGGCCTAATGTTGTAGCTTTACTGGTCAGCAACACCAACTTCACAGATAACTATTTCATACGTCAAAAGAGAAACTAGGTTACATTGAGTAAAGTTTATGAAATGTAAGGTAAATGGTGTTCTATTTCGGTCTTCTGAATTCTCAATGGATTGGTATAAATTAGTTTTATATTATTTTATGGAAGGGTAGTCTTTATCAAATATGTCTTACATTTTTTCCACATTAAATTAAATTAAATTAAAAAATCCAGGTATTTCTCGAAAATAATTTCAAAATACAGTTTGAGTTTGAACATTTTTAATGCATCTCTTCACTCTCTAGTTTTCAAGTTTTTTTCAGCAATCTTTAGTGGCTTAGGCTGTGGTTTGTCTGCAAGTGAACTAGTCACGGTATTGTTTTCTAGATATTATAGGTACTACTTCCTTATTCTTAAATTAAATTTATATTTTTAAATTTAAATTTGTGGAATAAATGAAAAATCCCTGCCAAAATGAGTGATATAATGCCCCACCAAGAACCTACAATCAAAACTATTAACTAAAAGTTGTTCAGTAAGATGAGCAATGCCTTAATTAACGAATCCTAAACCTATTTTGCTACTATATATTTGTAGTATCACGTTGAAAAACGATGCTTCAACACGTCCTCAATTTTCGTAAGTAGTTCGATAGGGAAAAATTAGCATCAATAATTATTACATTAAAAATAATTCGCATAGGTACACCGTTTCCGTTGCCACGTTAAGCCGTTGGTGCTGGCTGCTATCACCTATATACATATAATTCGTTAAGCCATGTCAGTAGCCTTATAGGCGGCTTGAAACTTCTGACACTGGGACTGGCCACTAGCCCCACAACCTCCAACAATCCGGAATTGGCCCCGTGTGGGGAGTACGGCCTAACCTTCCCGAGGTATGGAAAGAGACCCGTGCCCCTGCAGTGGGGAAGATATGGATTGTTAACCGGTACTCGGAACTCTAAGCACTTTGTCTGCTGGTAATCGAGTAAAACTACCTCATACTTTTTCATTATCAATGCTATTTATAAAAGGGCTATATTTAAAATAGCGTTCCTGTCTGATCCAGCCCTGGTCATGATCTTAATCGCTTTGTTTACCGAGCACATACTAAGCTAACGTTTAACGACTTATCTGATGCAAGCACTTTATAGGTTGTTCTTAAAAGTACTGACCATATAAACTGGAGTCTTTATTCATAAACCGAACAATATACCCAAGGTACCATGACAATGCGCGAAAAAGCGGGTTATTCCTGTTTGTCCCACAAGCCTATCCCCAAATGTGGACAAACAAAACTTTTAGTTTGGTTTGTCCCCGAATTTTTATGTGGTAACAGGAACTTTAAAGTTTCGTTCGTTATTTAAAGTCGAATGGATAAGTAAATAAAATAAAAACATCAGTCAGTTCTCTCCAACATTTATTGGTCGAAAAATAAATTAAAAACTTTGGATTTTAACAAAGGCCCAAAATCTTACAAATAAATACCTACAGGTTCTACGCTTAATCATAATAACATATTTACATGAACCTTATTTTTATTATACAATGCTTAGTAGGTACAATTTTTTAAAGTAAGAATGTGTTCCCCCCCTCTAAGTGTGTGTTTTTCTATTTTTACAAAATCACTCTTACCAATTTTTAAATAACATTTCTTTTAATAACTATAAAATACAACTAGAGCAAAAATAGAAGTATAATAAAAATTTGTTATGGCCACGCTCGTCAGGTTTCATTTAATTAAAAATATAAACTTTTGCGAATACATAATTATTTAGGCTTCATTAAAAACATCAGGAAATAAGGAAAGTTGCAAAAAGTTAATTGAGTTGTCGGGTTATTATATCAGGTTCACTACAGAGTGTTTTTTTTTATTTTACATAAATTTATTCCTTACGAAATTTAAATACGATTCGTTTTATCAGTAAATTTTGCCAAAAAAATAATTTATCAATCAATCAATTATAAAAAAAAATATATAATTAGGTACCTACTTACTGAAAAAAATATATCAAACATTTGCGGTGCACCTTAAATTTTTACAGAACAATAAGAATATAGCTTATATTTTAAAGTGTACTTGTACCTGCTGAAAACTGAACAACTTACGAAAATCATCATTTTTTTAACTTTTCATAAAAATCGATCAAATTTTTGTATGAGAAGTAAAAAAATAATGGTTATTTCAGCAAAGTCATAAAACAAACGTTGCTCAGTTTGAGAATGAGAAGAATAGAAGTTCACCATAAAATATAGCCTAAACTTTTTTTGCATTCTGTATAGTGAATAATAAAAAACTATCTTAATTTCTGCTCTAGTAGTATTCTAACATGATCCATACCATGATTTGAATCATGGGTCCCATAAATAATTAAAATTATTATTATATCATTATTATTATGGCCGCTTTCTTGTATTTTACAGCAAAATATAAACATTAATTGCAAAAAATATAATATAATAATCATTGTCATAAATCGTTAAATATTTGACATCAATCGGTATTTCTACAGCCTATCTGATTTTACGTCAAGTTAAACCATTTTTTAATATCCAACAATATATCTTTTTTTTAGGAAAAGTGAGGATTTTCATTGATTATTTTAGGATTTTTTTGCTTACTTTCGCAATGTGACTGTCGAACTAAATTACGCTAAATTTATCTTTTAAAATAGTACAAGAGGTAGTTTTTGAAGCTATTCCACTTTATAAACTAGTTTTTAGTGATTTCATACAAAAATTAAGTACTTACGAAAACTCATTAAAGCAACATACAATATGCAAATTAAATTAACTCAATCATTATTATTGTATTTAATCAGTCTATCATTTCGTGTTTGTTATTAAATAGGCAATAAGTACATAGATAAATGATTGGCTTAGAAAAATTATAATATAATAAAAAAACGTAAATTTTACGTCTAAATCAGCCTTGACATTGAAATTATATAACTTAAATTAATGTAAACAAAAGTAACTACACAGTTTTATTTAATTAAGTATACTGTGATTGTGTACTTTAGCATAGCACCAATATTTTTTTCCAAGGAAAAAGGAACTTTTTAAATCGAGTAGTAGAAGCAAAGGTATTAAGGTCTCTTTATATTTTAGTTAGGAAAAAAACGTAAAAACGAAATTTCAAAATCTAGTCAAAAACCATAAAATTGTTATAACATGGCAAGTTTATAAATGGACTGGTACAAGAAGAATTAAACAAGCCATGAAATTATTTATGAATAAAATTTGTAATACAAGTGTTAAAACATCTGCACTGTAGTTTAAGGAACATTAGGTATTTATAATTAAATAAAATTAATAATAAGAAAAAATATTGTTATTACGTATTGAGTAGTAAGAGGTTACTAAAAATAAAAAAAAGATAATTTATTAGGACTAGCTCGACAGTCACTTCGACGAAATAGCAAAATTGTATCAATATAATTAATAATATTACTATAATATACCATCATTACAAAAGAAAATTTGTCACAGTTTATAAATCGTAGGCTTAGAATGTATAAATTTGTTTCAAGTCTGTATATTTCAAATAGAGATGATATTGTTTATGTTAAAATATTACGATATCTGATTATAATGATGAAGTTAATCAGTTCAGAAAAATTACAAAATATGTACATATATGGCATCAAATTTTCAGTAACATGTTCAGCCAAGACAATATTAAATATGTATTTCATTTCTTACACAGATTTTGATTAAAATCAATTTCTACTCACGAAACTAATCATTTTATATCATAAATACAAAATGACATTTTTGTAAAAAAAATATCAGTCAAGATCGATTAGTGAAAACATGTTTTCTTTTTATAAATGCGAGTTCATCAACATTTGAAAATAACAAAAGTTTATCAGTTTCAGTAAAATTAAAGGACTCTGAAAAGCTTGTTCTAGATAGAATAAAAAAAAATACTAAAAAACAAGCAACGAAAATGCAGCAAATAAAAACATTTGGATCTTATATAAAAGTTACAGTCCCAAAGATGAAGTTAAAACACAGCAATAGACTTGTAGACAACACTTTGCGCATACGCAAAGTTTATTGAACTTAACAATAACGAAACTGCTTGTATTACGCTTAGAAAAAAGGCCATTTAAATATAAAATGTGATAAAGGTGGAGTAGCTGTTGATTATGTTATAATTTTTTGCTATCGTAAACCGGTTCATAATAACACTGTCTCTTTTTGAAATATACAGAGCTTAACGGGTAGCATAATATATAAAATTAGTATCTCCATTATAAACTACCGGACTGATTTTTCGAGATTCGAAATTTGAGGTCTTCATTTTTGCTTTTATTTATTTATTTAGGCAATCGTTAGTCTAAGTACACAGCACAACTAATTCAAAACTAATATCAGAGATAATACTATAAGAAAATGTCTCAATTTCCATTAGTTATCAAACTGTGTTGAAAAATTCTTTTATGTTAGTTACATTAAGTCTGACTTTTTCATTTATCCTTTCCATTACCTGTAATTCTTTATCTTTATTGAAACCATCAAGAAACCTTCAATTAATTTTAAAATCATTGTTAACCTCTGTAGCTCTAAAACCATTTCTACTAGCCTCAACTGAATCCGTTACGTCAGCATTTGGATTAACTGTCCTTTAGTTAGGTTAGGTTATAGGAAGTCTGGAATAAATATCATCTTTTAAGATAAGATTGACTAAATTTACAACTTTTGTTTGTGTGTATACTGATTTATATTTTCCAATGAACTACGCATTAGGGATTTCTATAGCCTTTGCGTTGAAATGTTTCTCTATTTCTCTTGTATTTTGACTAATTAATTACCGTTGCTCTGCTAATTTGATTTTAATCCCTTTACAGATCTAAGTATAGGATAATATGACACTATTTAATGCTATTTGTTTCACTGACAGTCACGTAGTGGTTAGTGCTTCTGACTTATATACTGAGGACTGTGAGTTCGATCCCAACCAGGCCAAATATGAGCAGATTAGTTTGATCTGTGTCTAGGCATTGTTATTACATATATCTGTATGTGTATGTGTGTATTTAGCGAATATAATAATTTATACCAGTGGCTGGTTCACAAAGTATCCAGTCCCAAAGTAAGAAAATCCTAGGATGAGTCAGAAAACCTTTATTGATTTATCGCAGAATTTTATCATTAATATTATTTAAACTGCGGCTTCTATTAATGGAACTGTATAACTTTCCATAAGAAGCCTTTAGTAAACTTCCAATTTTCATTCTCAGTTAAATGATAGATTTAATTTGTTTGTTTCTTAGGGAAAGTTTTCCAATTTTATGAGAAGAAACCCAAGTTTATGACGCGTTAAGTGTCTTTGTTAATTAATTGCCTTTTACAGAAATTGAAATCATGGAACAAATTTTAACGACACTGAACAACTTTTTCTAAGGAACCAATTCAATTGAAGCAAAAAAATTGGACTCGTCATTCAAATCGATGACTTAGGTAACCTTTGACAAGAATTTGTATAGAAAGTCAAAGTGTTTGTGCTCCGATTGAATTTGTTTCTTAGAGAATTTTGTGAGCAGAAACCATAGTTAAAATTTGGTCTGCGATTTCAATTTCACCCTGTATATCTTTGAATTTACGCCGCTATTGTTACTTGGCGTTTCACGCGATAAATTTGTGCTTACCACACAAAATGGCTCCACCTTCACAAGGAATGCAGGGACCAAGTGTGTCACGAGACTGGCATTTCTAAATCTTGTTTTACCGAAACAATGTATTCAGTGTTAAGTTGTTGCCTGTTTAGCACATGGAATTAAAATTTATTGTTACATGAAGCGTTTTTAAACTTTTTTTACGAGTTTTGTATCGTTTAACTTTTATTGAAGTTTATACATCTTATCTTTTATTTCTACTTTCCTGGTATCTCATGCATAAGTTTGCTAAATTCACATCAGGCTTGTAATGATATGGTGTTTATGAATTTTTCTTTACTTCTTTTCGAGTCAACCGTTTTTTGTTATTTCACATGATTTATCTGAAAAACAGCTTCTGTGAAAGCTATACTATAATATTAATAACTTTATGTACTTATTAAATCAAAGACTATGTTTTGCTAAGCTATATTCGTTAAAGCCATAAAATTAATAGAATATAAAATATTATTACTATCTTCTTTGATGTTCAAACTACAAGTAATATTTTAAACCAGATGATTTCTGGAAAATTACGGTAATTAGATAAATGACTGCTACGTTTATTTTTGCAAATGAAGTTGTTTGTTACACAGAATTAATATCCATTTACGTCTTTATATAATTATGTTTCGAATTTACAGTTTATTTTAATGACTTCTATCAGTTGCTTATTAATATCAGAATTCATTTGTTACTGTTCATATATTTTTATATCTTAACACATTTACAGGTTTGTGTTAAAGATTTTCAAATATTTATTATCCACCTACATAATGATCGGTCGGTATATTTTTTGCTATACTTTTTTCTATATCTTTCAAACCAACTACACGTACTGTCATTAGAACACAGTCTTAGATAATTACTATGCCACGATCGCCCGAAGACAGTTCGTGAGCTTTAAATCTATTCGAACTTTTTTATTTTGCTGATTACATTAAATGTTTTGTTACTCAGCGCGATAATTCAAGAAGATTCAGGTGTTGTTTTTGTACATTGAATCTAGATATGAATGGGTGGGAATGATTATAACCTAATACTGAGTATATGAAGAAATGTTGAATCTAGTTTGTTTAATCTGATTACTATTTTTGAAGTAAAAAAAACTAACGTCGCCGTTAGATGAAACGTTTTATGATTATTTATGCTGAAGATTATTTCGTTTGCATACACAGCCAAAGTTAATGACCAAAAAGCGTCATAATACGAGCATATATTTCTGAATTATAGCCAACATTATATCCAGCAAGTCTAATTATCTCTTCACAATCCCTTCACAGGGCTCAAAATAACTAAAAGACAAGTTTAAACTGCCCTCGTAGCTAGAAACTCTTAAGCAGACATTTAAATGTTTGGCTTGAAATAAAAATAGCCTCGCTCTCAACGCACCAGAGTGAAAGGTAACCAAGCCGGCCCGATAGGGCATAAAATGTATGTATTTTTAAAGTTTGTTTAGAAAACAATGCATTAGGGACACGCTGTTTGTTAGGCTGTCATGTTAACTAGCCCGATCTTCTTTTGTTTGGGTTTAAAAGAAATTAACGTTGCGCATGTTTTAGTCTTGTTTAACAGTTTTAATTTGATCCCATGGTTATTTCGCACTGTTAATTACGTTGATGTTAATGCGAACTGCAATGACTGCTGTTATTCAAATTGTGTTATTTTTATCGTGTGGAGATTGTTTACTAATTTTATTATTGATATCTTGACTTTCATCGAAATATTGTGTTTCATCATCACATTAAGCAAAAATTTTAGTCAAAACAATAAGCTTCGTTTGAATTGCAAATCATCAAGTCGTAACATTAAAATATTCACTATCACTGAAAATAATAATACCTATCGATTTCCCATGTATCTGCGGCCATTTAAATTTTTCACAGTCACGAAGACATATGGTAACCATGAATATATTTATAGGTTCCAGAGATCGTAATGCGACCTCAGTTGGCTTTTTATGGTTCTGTTGACCTCTAGGGCCCATGCAGGTAAGCGCACTAGCAATAAGGTCTGCGACACCATTCGCTGTTGTGTTATATGCTTTACTTTATTTTATCTTTACTTCTTCGTTTTATTGTGTTTACTATTTTCATATTGGTATCTAGAGAGATTACAGCAGTGGTTCCCTAGTTCAGTTTTTAGCATTATTGGCGGTAAAATGTAAGGTATTTCAGATTTGCACTTACTGATGTATGCAACCTTAATCAACTTACTACAATCTCTCACAAAATTCATTTCATTTTCTTTAATATCAGTATACCAATTCCATTGAATATTTTAGGTGTCTTAAGATTTATCTTTGCTTAATGTACAGTTGTTAACTAGAATTGCATTCTTCATTTTAATTAGTTTCAGTGTTTGTTGTCCCATCACGACGAAACGAGGTGAGGTTTATGATTTCGATCGTTATAGAAATTCTGTGCATACCTATGAGAGACTTTAACTGTTAGGCCGATTTTTAAATAAGAGGTGTCAATCAGGTCATCTTGATGGTAAAAATTCTTTATACATATTACCTAGATATTTCATCCAACTTTGATAAATATAGCTATTTCTTCACTAGACTTAAGTTTTTGTGGGTTATATTCAATTGGAAATAGATCCTTAGATTTTCCAACACAGTTCGATTTTCAACTTTGATTGCTTAAAGTCTATCTATCTGTCACTATATGTGTATGGCTAACTGAAACCGGTCTATTTTTTACTACTACTGTATTAACTATTTGACTATTTTCATTGTTAATTGTATCTATTTATTTTTTGCACACGTTTTCGTTTAATGGCACCAGCTAGCTAAATGTCGTACTTTTACTTAGTTAAAAAAAGTAATTAATTTAATACTTTAAATGTGACTTTTAATACCTCACTGCGACATAAGTTTAATGACATCTCAACTAGCGCAAGTTGAGAGATGTAACTGGTGTGGTTTTTCATTAATTTAAATTATTTAAGTACATTTTAAAATATCTTGGAAAAAATTTATTCACTTGCATCTATCTATATTTGCATTGATCATTCCAAATATTTTAGAATGAAAAAGTACCTACGTTTTTATTCAATTATTTGAAAATCATCATTAAGAAATGAATATAAAAAGCTGAAATGCTAAATCAGTCAGTAATGAAAACCATTATTTTTTTATTAAAAATGCATTGTTAAATACAAATAATATACGTTTATATCACATAATAAAAGCATATAATGAGAAAAATTACATTCTAAATAAAACCAAAATCACAGTATTTCTGGACAAGATTCATAACTCGTCCTAGTATCTTTTAAACATAAATAAAATCTAATTGATACACAAGTATTAGGGAAAAATAAGAAAATGTCTTTTGAACTAAATTTTATAGTTACCTAATTTTTTGTTCTATTTATAAAATTCCCTCTAAGTAATATCTGCATTTGATCCTAGTCATAATCAAATATCCTTCATTGCATTAATGAAAATATAAAAAATTGTTTAATTCCTAATGGTTTGAGAAACCTATAATTACCATTATACAATGTTAACATTCTTTATATATATAATAATAATATTTTACTGAGTTCATAACTACAAGTCCACAAATGAATCTGTGAACTATGTATTTCAATAATATTAATAGTTCGATTACTAAGTAGGCCCGATATACTTAGATACAATAGTAAAAATTAGGCTTTCAACTTAGGCTCCTTACAGACTAAGATTTTTTGTCATTTTGGAACTGTTTTTATGTAGAACTATCTTGTATGTATTAGGATTTTTTGCACAACGCATTTAATTTAATCCAACTGCAAAACTTTTCGGCACCAATCTTATTTAAAACCAAACCTCGTATAGCTAGTTAAAACAAAATTACTACAACGTCCTTTCGCATTAATTAAGTACATACTTACAAGTCCAATCAATAATCCATTTGAATCAACAATCCTCGGGGCACTTGCCACTACACTAAAACATCACGGTTCACACTAAAGAAAAACGGTTCTTCACTTCACGTGTATATCAGGGTGTCGGGGTGTAGATGCATGGGGTGCAACGTTTGGTTAGAGTGAGCTGGACACGGCTTCGCTAGCAGATCTGGACGCGGGGGCCGCGCCGCTCTGGCGCACATTCACCGAGCCAGCTGCGCTAGCACCGCACTAGCTGCCAAACCAAGAGCCAGAGACGACGCTAGCGCAGCACCACGGGAGTACGATAACTCCTCGCTCTTCACGACTTCGTTTGGTGTCTTGTCGTACTTGTGCGTCTTTTTGGTCACTGGTTTGATTGTGGTGGTCGTTGTCGTGGTCGTTGAGGTGGTTGGTGGCGGCGGCGGTGGTGGCGGAGTCGGCTGCGGCGGTGGTGCCGGAGACTGCTCCTCGGGTTTGCAGCAGACGCGGAACACCAGTTTCATGTTGTGGCTGAGACAGCGCCCGCCGATGCGTCTGTGCAAGTCGTCTTTACTAGATGTAGATATAAAGTAATAGTCCTTGCCGGGCAGGAATTCCAGCCCACCCGGCTGTGGCGTGAAAGGCCGGAATGTTATGGTAAAGAACATCAATTTGTGCGGCTTGTCGCATATGGCTATTATACGAGGATTTGGATTCGTTATTCTACATGTATCGTACTCCTCTTTACTGACGTTGTATATTATATACTTTTCCGTATCTTCCTCATACGTCCCTGGCGCGTATACTGGACATATAATATTAACTTGGTCGTATTCAAACTGTGCGTTCCCTTTATTGAGATCGAATACATGGTCTGTATTGTCTATTCTAAATATGCTATTGGTTGTGTTCCAATGTATGTAAAATGATTTAGCGTAGTTCCCCATTACGCTTTCGATGAAGAAAATGAGGACTAGGATGGTCCAGGGGCATTGCCGGAGCTCGAAGTAAGCTAGGGACACCATTTCGACTTCTTTATGCGGTCATGTCCGATCGAACGCAACCACAAGCTTTCGACAAAAATGTCGTTTCAAACTGATCTCTCCGCACAAAAACACTTACACCAATCCATATTCGCCTCCGTTATCTCATTTCCACTCAATATTTGTGTCGATACAACAACTTTTAACACATAAAACACAAATCGTTTTCAACGCCGAGCGCCGTCCACCATGTTTCTCGGTCCACACACTAGATTCTATTCATCGATAAATGTGGAATTCCATGGGACGTGGCTTGTACAACGCGTCGATATCTTCACACATAACACATTCACTGTCAATTGTATAGATTTGTTTTGCGAATCACTAGTTCGACTTGTGTTAAAACGATGGAATTAATCAATACATCACAGATTTTTTTACAATATAGAGTTCTTTGTACTGCGGAGCGTTGCGCATGGGTTGGTTAGCGCGGCGGTCGGGCGAACTACTGGTATGCAAGCGGAGCGGTCTACGCATGCTCGCCCCCCTCTCCCCTCTCCCCCTTCTGCCGACGCGCCCCTTCGTTAACCGTCGCGTTCAAGCTTCGTGCGAGCTTTCGACCGCCATCTTGAATTTCGAATGAAACTTTGAAGTTATGCTTTTTAAAATCTTTATTTTATGTTCTCTACATGCTTTTTTGTCTCAAATAGTATTTACTTTATTATAATCAATGATTCCACTCAAAAATATTTTAAATCAAAGAAAATTTTAAAGCTTTCAAAAAGCTCCTCGAAACTTTTTTTTTATTCTGAACGCATCGATAAAGGCATTTCTAAAGAAAAAGTTCAATGCATAGCTCGGTAGCCACACAGCACAGATAGCCAGGTCTGGTGCCGAGACGAGGCCGAGAGAGTAGGCAGTAGTTGTAACATGTTTATAGACAAGTTCTGATCTGGATTCTTGATCTTGGTCAGGATTTTCATGATTCTTATTTGGTTTTCGGTTCACACTACGGAATTTAGCGTTTACAGAAACATTATGACTTCTAACGTATGCGTTTGACCTTTTATATTTACATGTAGGAGTAGGAAGCGTGGTAGCTAAAGAATGCTATGGTTGGTAGGATCTATTGTACTGTTCAGGAACAATATTATTAACATATCTATAGTTATGTTAACGACAGTATTCATACAAGTATGCTTACTGCTTATTGTCTTGTTTTAGCTTCTAACTTCCTCTAAGTTTCGTTTCTTTTGTAATGAATAATATGTTTATATTAAGAATATTTTTAACTTTCGAAGAAAAAGGATATTTGTTTATATGTATATGTCTGTTTATAGAACGTACCATAATTCTCAAATAATTTGGCGACTCAGTAAGTAATTTTAATTCGGTTTTTTGCAGTGTTGAAAAGTTATGTTTGGAATGAATTAGCTTAGGGGTTCTCAGAATATTCAGTTTTTTCCATAGTTCACGAAATGCATTTTTACGGGGATCCCAAGATATTTAACTATTCGCATGATAGATTAAAGGGACTTAGACAATTTTACAGGGAGACTCTTCGGACTTAGGGTATAGGTAGATAGATGATCTTACATTTTCAATTTTTTAAAGTCTAATATTGATGTTGAACAGGGTCATCAGCTCAAAAGTTAGCTAGCCCGAATCGTTGCATTTGGAATGCAACGTTCAGTTATGTCTATAGATCCTGTACACGCAGTAGGTATCGAAGGAGGGATATTGGTTCCAACTATAGTTGTTAACAACCCATTAAGTCCCCACTGCAGGGGCACGGGTCTCTTACCATAGATCGGGAAGGTTAGGTAGGCCATACTCCACACACGGGGGCTAAGTCCGGATTAGTGGAGCTTCTGAGGCTAGTGTCCAACCCCAGTGTCAGAAGTTTTCAAGCCGCCTATAAGGCAACCGACATGGCTTAACGACTTTATTTTTAATGATTATAATATGAGTATGTCTGTTTTTATATAATATTTTGAAGACTAAGTATGATAAAATTAATTATATTTTTCTCATAAAATAATTTCTAAACTTTGAAGTCCGTTTTTTACTTATAAGAACTTTGATATACCTACGTTATCAATCATTAAACCTGGTGCTTAGCTTGCAAAACAACTGGGAGTTTGGATTTACAAAATTGTTTTTGTTTTATTTTGTGTCGAGGGTTTTTTTATCATTTTGTACTTTATAATGCAATAGAAATTAACTTTAATTTCAATTTTTCGTGGTTTTACCAAACAAAAGCACGATGTGGGAGTTATATCTAACGCAAAATACTTATACATAATAGTTTTATTACGTATTTTTAACCGACTTCAAAAAAAGGAGGAGGTTCTCAATTCGTCGGAATCTTTTTTTTATGTATGTTCACCGATTACTCGAAGACGCCTGAACCGATTTGGAAAATTATTTTTTTTGTTTAAAAGGGTGGTCCCATATAAATTTTATCGAAATCGATTCAGCGGTTTTTAAGAAAATCAACAAAAACATAGCAAAATTGGAGTTGTTGCGATTAAAGTTGGTTGTTTTTAACGTATTCAGCGTGGTCAATTATAAACAGCAATCACTCTTAGTGACTATTTTATTTTCATCTTTTTTCTTTTGTACATCTGACATATTTTTTTCCTGCAATAAGCTACATAATAAAGTCGAGGTAAATGCCACTAACAGTCAACCCCATCCAGGTTATGACCGTGTCTGTAGTCAGTTAACGGCTTACCGGAAAGTAAAAAAAAACCGTAAGTAAAAGAAAAAAAATGTTTATAAAACCGTAAGTAAATTAAAGACGAAGGGGGACAGACCACGGGCCGCAGACAGGTTCGATGGGGTGATCCAATCATGAATATGCTGATGATGACGATCCACGAGACAACAAACCTGGCGATGGACGGCGAGGCTTCGCTTGGCGCAACATAAGTTTTTACCGGATAAAAAACTTATTGAAGGGGTCACGATCCTCAGCACTGAGGGACCGACTAAGGAAGAAGGAGAAGTACCTAGTAAAGTTACAATTTTCATCAAAATTTCACTTTATCTTTTTTGGTACATGTTTTATCTATCTATCTATCTATCAGCCGAAAGACGTCCACTGCTGGACAAAGGCCTCCCCCAAGGATTTCCACAACGACCGGTCCTGTGCGGCTCGTTTTATAAAGAATACTAACTAATCGTCCGACCTTGTAAAGTACAGAGTATACAGCGGAAATGTATAATACAAATAAAAAGAATTATGTATGTATTTACTGAAATGGCTAATCCTCTTTTTGCTACATTAAGGTTTCTGGCAGTAATAACTAATAACACCATGAGTTTGTACTGGTGAGTATTTTTTTTTTAATTGTTTGATGTGAACGTGTAAAGTGTATACAACTTAACATTAGTTAGTCAGTTTTAATTTTAGATCATACATTTACGAAGATTTAAAAATATGTTCATTGACTTTTAAAATAATTTGATTATTATTTTCTCACGATAAAAAGGGACAGAAATAAGAAATCCATTACAGAGGTTTTTTCGTGATTATGTACTGTTATATTATGTATCTACTGTTATAATTACTATCTATGTATCAACGTATATAACCTTGGGCTCCTTTGTCCAACAGTGGACGTCTTTCGGCTGATGATGATCTAAGTATATTAAAATAAAATAGTATGGTCACCCCAACTAAAATTTCCGCTCTATTTCCTGCACCGTTGTCACACTAATCAGTAAACCCTCGGAGTAAACCCGTCAACCCAGTGTTACAAGTTTTGTTTTACAAAATCCTATTATGACAGACCTTTTGTAACTAAATAGGTACATATTATATGGACACGAAGCGGTCGTGGCTCAGTGCGGCTTGCGTGGTCGGTCGCCTCGATCACGCAGGTTAACTGACTACAGACACGGTCGTAACCTGGATGGGTGGCAATTATCTCGACCATTTTCATACTTCGCAAGCCCACCATTCACCATGATATAACCTTATTTTACCATATTATTTACTCGAAATAATGACAATTTATTTGTTTATTTGCGAGTGCTTATAGAAATTAAATAGAGATATAAATTGAATTTTTATGAAATAAAGGCATTTAGTCTGAGTTACATTTCGTAAAGGTCTCAGACTAAAAAAGTTTTTACTGTAAATTTTAAGATAGTTGATACTTTTGATTGTAGATTCTTGGTGGAACATTATATCACTCATTTTGGCAAGGATTTTTCACTGATTCCATATAAATTAACGAGCCGCTATATAGCTCACTGGGACTGTATTATGAATAAAAGGCGCTGGTAACCGATAACTGAGTCATATATTGCAAGCAAGCAAGAGCACACAAAGAAGAAGAGAAGAAAGACAAAGTCAAAAAGATAGACAGTATAAAAATAGCATAAAAAGCAAAACAAAGTATTTAAAAACGGTACTTACATTTCATGTAAAAAGGTGCGATTCCGCACATTTTACAAATTTATGTGGAATTAGTGAAAAATCCTTGCCAAAATGAGTGTAAATCTTAACTTACAAAGTCATGAGCCAAGAAAATGTATTAAAAAAATACAGAATCGTTAAAAGTTTTACGTAAGGAAGCTTATCTTGTAAGCAAAGATATCAGACACGACTCATAAATAAACATAAGTAAAATATGTAAATAACTTAGCTAAACTCATGTAGATATTTTATTTTATGGTGTGTTACAATTTTCAAGTTACGGTTTTAGAAATAACTATACATTTTGAGTGGACTATAAAAATCCTGTCTCGGTTTGACAGTTCGGAGCGTACTGTAATAACAGAGACCTTAACGTCACTTCGATGGAGATGTTCAATGGTGGTGTGGCAACAGGTCCTGCTCACGTCTTTTATGGCTGTTTTTAAAGGAGGAGGATCTCAAATTGGTCGGAATCTTTTTTTTTTATGTATGTTCACCGATTAATCGAAGACGCCTGAACTGATTTGAAAAATTCTTTTTTTGTTTAAAAGGTTATACTTCACAGGTGGTCCCATATAAGTTTTATCGAAATCGACTAAGCGGTTTTTGAGAAAATCAACAAAAAATTAGCAAAATTGGAGTTGTTGCGATTGAAGTCGGTTGTTTTTAACGTATTCAGCGTGGTCATGTTTATTCTTTTTGGAATTCAACGTAAAAAAATGTTTGATTTGTCCTATTTTACTAACTTTATTGAAACCTATAATTTGGAATGGTAGCTGTCCAAAAAGTCTCAATAATACGCCACGCGGACTTTTTAAAATGGAAGATGACTGTATTAAAAATAAATTATGGAATATTCTCAACTAAACAGCTCTTTTTTGAAATCACAGAAAAAAAGCTGGACTACTTGCTTCTTTTTTTACCCTTATACAAGTTTTAATTATGTTTTAATGATAATTTTAAATTATGACGTAATAGATCACTATTTGTAATATTTTGAGAATCGTTTTTGAAACATATTTTTTTAAATCTACATTTGCGTAAAATGTAACTCAGAAGACAAAATAAAAACTTTTAAAAACAAATATTCCGGGCCTGTCTTTAGCCGGATGTCTATGCTAGATACTTTTAATACAAAGATGACTCAATGTAAGCAAAATGAGTTTGAATAATTTAAGTTTTTTACGACTTGCGATTCTTTATTATTTCTTTATTATTTTATTTTCTTTATTAAGTCTTTTTGGTAACTGGTGGGTAAGCTAGATCTACTTCTTAATTAATATAATTAACTTCTATATTAAGTTGTAATAATTTGTATGTAAAATTCAAAGTTGTTTTTTAAATATAAGAGTGGTTTTATAGTTATTTAATCAGTTTTCAATAAGTTAGTTGCTCTATTTTGAAACTGTAAAAATAGTTTTTTTTTTTATTTGGGCTTTTTTTTGCATACAATAACAATGTGAATAAATGTTGATCATTGTTTTTTATAAAATTATACTTACATGTTGTAATCAGACATAGACTGGGGTTTCTACGTACTGAAAAGCTTTAGTTATCTAAAGAACGTAAACAGAATTGGCCGTTTTTGTTATAAACGAAATTCGGGAAATTATTTTCGAAATAGGTATTTATCTGTATAGTACTGCATTTTGATAAATTTGACACCCACAGAAACATAATTGCTTTACCAAAAAATAACCAGGAGCCAACGTTTTTTTATGGGGAAGAAAACTGACAAAGCTCGCCGATAGAGGCGCTGATATCGCTTGACTCATACTAACTGTCAAAACGTATAGAAAAAATTGTTAACGTGTACTAAACATAAGATTATTAAAAAAATGCCGCGTTGTGTGGCGATTGGCTGCAATAATAATGGAAATCATTAAATTCCTAAAGATTCTCGGATGAAGAAGACGTGGGAAAAGTTACGTTTTCAATTATGTACTTTTCAACTTCGCCTTTAATTGAGGAACAGTCCAAGTCGCATACATTTTCCATTTAACAATTTTACAGAAAAAAAACTAATTTATAACACCTCGATAATAAAAAACGCGGAACTAATTGAAAGTTGTTATGAGTCAAGCGTCCGTAGCGCCATCTGCAAATAGCTTTGCGTTTTCTTCCCCATTGCCTACCTAAATATTTATATATCGTGTTTATACACCGAAGCGTGGAAATACCAACGCATGGACTGGGATTCCCATTTTTCATACACAGGGCGTTCAATACTTCCCAACTACCCAATGCTTGCACACCCTGTATAGCCGTTGGAATAAACCTCTCTATCGGCTATTGTTCTAAAAATGAACTCACCGATAGCCGTTGAGGCTTTTGGTAGGACAGGGCATGTCATTCTATTTAAAATTTGGTCGCTCTTGGTCCCTGAATCTTTGAAAGGAACTCATGGATAATTGACGCGCTGAGAGCAAGAGCAGTATATACTTGGAATGAATAAATTAATTATGAAATATAATTTTCTAGGCAATTTCAAAGAATTCCTATACAAAGTTGTTCATTAAACTTAATTTCATAGCTATTTATAATATGATGTAAACAAAATCTATTCATTTCAATCTTGATTAGAGAATGATGAATTAAAACCTGTATTGGGTTGAGATTTTTGACCAATTTTTTTTTAGAGAATGCCGCGTGAAATTTTTTTTTTTTTTTTAATATAAATATATATTGTTGCTTCACAATACTTAACATGTTTAGTAGATATGAATGATTGAAGATTATTTTACATCAAATTACATTTAGTTCAAATATGTATGTTTAAATGGTTCTACCTTTATAAGATTTAACTCTTAAATGCATGTTTTTTCTGTCTTGCCGAAATACGCATTACGATACAATAATAAGAAACTGTTGTTATGTACGCATTAACTTATAATGTAACTAGGTAATTACGCAGCAACTTATAATGTTATACATAGTATTTGTGCAGCCTATAAAATTTTCGTTCCATAAACACTAATCATTAATCGGTTATACAAATAATACTGGTAAAACTGGAATTAAAGTAATTCATACTAAATGTATTATTTATTCTACAGTATGCATTAAAGGGTTAAATATAAAGCTTACCTACTTATACAGGATGTTAAAAAAAGTGCGTTTGAAATTTTAAGGTGTTACTCAGAATCAAGTATAGAACCCAGGAAAAATATTGAAAAAATCCGCTCTTCAAACCTTTTTTTCAGTTTTTCATACAAATTCTTGATTCACTATATAGATTTAGTATGAGAATCTGAAAAAAAAAATTCCTGGGTTCTATACTTGATTCTGAGTAACACCTTAAAATTTCAAACGCACTTTTTTTAACACCCTGTATATTGATTTTAATAGTATGACAAATTTACTTATGTTTAATTTTTAATTAATAATTAATTTATTGACGCATTTAAACCTTTTTTTATTTAAAAAAATAATGTTTTGCCTGAACTATAAAAATCATATACCATAAGCACGTTATAATATTACTTTCCTTTCATTGTCAATTAATAATTTAATTGTTGATAATTAATTAGATTATTATTAATAAAAATCCCTTATTTTGGGACAGAATACACCACAGGTACGAACCGCCACTATACACTCAGACGTGTAAAATTTAGGTATGCCTAGTTTGTCGTTTGACAAATTTATAGAGTTTTGACATTTCATTTTTTAAGCACACTTTATTCTATTGTGCTCGTTAATAGTTTGTTTAAGCAAGAAGAAGAAGCATGTAAGAATGATGGCTTTTTACACCACTTTGCAGTAACTTGCGCTAAGAATAGACTACAACAACTCACTTTGATTTTTGACAATGTGGTGGAAAAATATAATTTTTACGAGAAACATAGCGGTTACAATTTACATGATTTTTACTCACAATTCTGTGTAGAATTTCTCTTAGTTACAACTTCTTCTCGAGAAAATAAATAATTGACCACGCTGAATACGTTAAAAACAATCGACTTTAATCGCAACAACTACAATTTTGTTATGTTTTTTTTTATTTTCTCAAAAACCGCTGAATCGATTTCGATAAAATGTATATGGGACCACCTGTGAAGTATACCCTTTTAAACACAAAAAGATTTTTCCAAATCGGTTCAGGCGTCTTCGAGTAATCGGTGAACATACATTAAAAAAAAGATGCCGACGAATTGAGAACCTCCTCCTTTTTTTGAAGTCGGTTAATGAGTTTTATTTTCTATGCCTAATATAAAATCTGTAAAAAAATATTTTCATACAAATCCATTAACAGCACTGCACAAGTTACTGACACTATTTAAACCCGGCCTTTTTTTCATTAATTGTGAAAAAAAAAACTCAAATTGACTTTTAAGGTTAATGCTTTACTGAAGAACTCGCAAAAAAAGAGTTCTCTATCGAATCAATTAAGTAAGTCTTTGGTCAATTAAGTAATACTGAGCCCAAAAATTACCTATATAGGCCACTACACTGGGCTGGACTGCTAACACTCTATTTCCATAGTGTTATAAATGTAATAGGTATGTTCTGATCTAAAATAATCCAATGCCGGCAACGCACTTGTGACTCCTCTGGTGTTGCGAGTGTCTATGGGCGGCGGTAATCGCTTACCATCAGGTGATCCGTCTGCTCGTTTGCAGCCTATCACATAAAAAAAATATGATGCTGCCCTCATGGAGTTTCCGTTTACTTTGCGGTGTTATTTTTTTATAAAGGCAGTATGCAGCTTTGTAGCTTGATTCAGGAGCTTCGATTACGCAGTTTTCCGGATTTTCATAAAATTTCCCGAAAATTAGTGAAATTACAATTTTGAAAATTTTACTGCGACTGAAAAAACTTATCTTAGTTACAATTATAACATTATTTAGAATTATTTTTACGCTGTTGATTTCTCTAATAAATAAATTAAATTAAATCAGCAAATTACCTATTTAAAAAATAAGTATTATTTGTCACTTAACACTTCATGTTATAAGGTATGTTATAAATATCTTATATAATATAATATAAAAGTTTACGGAAACGCAGAGACTTTCTCCTCGAAACGAAATGACCATTCATTCACAGTATCCTGTTACTTAAAAAAACACAAAACGGAACCCTTCAATGATCATAAAAATTTAAACTGTATTTGTAAATGACCGTAACATTATTTTATCTGTACCGGCAAAAGAGTACCGACAAATAGACCAAGCGTTTCTCAAATATGCATCTTTACACAGACCTTAAAACAATATATTAGATACTTCGTAAGGAGCGGTCGAGTAGTATTGTTAGTGGGGTTAGTTTGCTGGAGCCGAAGTGTTGCCGGACTTTTAGTTGTCAGCATTGAATATTTATCATAGTCATAGTTAAATCTCAATGTAAACAAAAGAAACCAAAACCCATTTTATCTAATTAGGTATGGAATTCAAATTCAAAATGGTAATTTAATAGATGTATTAGAAATTTTATAAATTGTATTTTTTTTCTACCTTACCAAGTTAGGTACTACAACTTGGCACTTGCATACTTAACGTTTATTTCATCGAATTCAAAATAAGCAGCCTTTACAGATTTAATATTATGAGATTTTTTAAAGCAAAACTTTCGAACGCCTCGTCTAGATCTAAACGTCAATGTATCTATTGAGTCTTTACTATTTTATTACACTACCTACCCCTTTCTTCTTTCTTTTGAAAGGAGGCCAATAAAAAAAGATTTTATACTTTCTCCAAACGGGTTGGCTGGTCATAAAGTAATAAAATAGAGTTTGCTTTGTCCACTGTTCTTTTTGTCCTAGGGGCATTGTTTGCAAAAATTACCCGCGCCAATGACTATTACGTCAAAAGAGATTGAATTTAGAAAAATAAGCGTTTTGTTTTCTTTTTTTTTGACGTGATATTTTATTTTATTGCCAGTTTTATGACTGATTTTACGGTGTTACTGAGTCAGAGTAGTTCCGAAACGGAATTTTTAAGATACAGTTGGTAACTGTTCTGCTAATTCAAATTCAATAACTTTATAGATGAAATGTGACTGATAAAACGATAGATACATTTAATGGGTTCTATGGGTTCCTTTGGGAAAGTTGTTCAGTTTCGTGAGATGATTTGTTAACACCTTGTATAGTGTAACTTAACCATAGATTACTTGGGGAAGGAAGGACGTCAAATACGTAAAAATACACGAATTCCATTAATTAACAACTAATAACCCCTTTTAAATATTTATGAAGAGAGGTTTAGATTCTAAATCTATAGTAGTAATATCTTATAGCAAAACGCTGATAAAAATCAAAACTTAAAAGAGACAGACTTATAACTTATCTCAAATCTACACGGTTTGGTAGCGTCTTAAATATGCTAAATACGAAACAAAAGGTTAATCCTCACTAAAAAGTTCTTTGCGATAGTGATAATATTGATATACTTAGATGATAAGAGGATTAAACCCCGTGAGAGTAACAATTTTCACATTCCTACAGTAATATGGGTTCGATACAAAACGTTTGTTTTGTAAACCGTATTTAGTAAGCTTGGGAGTAAGCAAGGTATAACAAGACACAGAGTTAATAAGGATCCTAACAACTTCTTCTATGGGAGACAGTTCTGTCCCCCATGCAAAGTAACTTTTTTTGGAAGTGAACAAATCAATTTCAGTTAAACTTTATATCGGTAAACAATACTATTAACTCAAGTAAGTGTACGAATTATAAACATTAGGTATCTAAAAATAAATTCTTCTCATAAATATAGGAATTTTTATTTCATACTAATTTTAAAATGTATATAAATAAATATATTTAATTATGTATGTGTATTTTTAAATAGAAAATCTTACAATCGAATTTCGCATCTTTCTACTACTTTCTACAGCCTAAATTAAGAAAAGTTTCTTAATTTAGGCATGAATTTATTAAAAAAATAATATCTTAATAGCTTGTGGGATTTGCTACTAGACTTTATAAAATCAGCTGATTTCAACTTGATCCCCATAATTGTTTTTTATATGATAGTTGAATTAAAATTAAATTAAATTTTAATTGATTTTTTTTTCTGATAAAATATGCACTAAAATAATATTACTGAAATATTTTGGGAACCAACAATGGTGTGACTCATGTTCTTCTCTCTCTGTCTATCTCTCGCTGTTATCCACAGACCCTTGCTTTATCTCACCTAATTATTAAAAACGTTATTGTTTACGACGCACCTAACTCTGTTTCTCCCTGTACCGTATTACGTTCGTCCGTCCATGGGAATCGTGCGTAAAACGTATTTCTTACTATTCGATGTTAGTAAACTATTCCATTGTTTTACATTCGTTGACGTGAGATAGATTACTGAGAATCTGTTCAGAATCAGAATTAGAATCAGTATCTTTATTGTTGGCCATGGTACAAAGATCTTAAGTTAAAAACGTATCACATAACCATTTATACAAGACAAAATATCTATAAAAAAAAGAATAGAAATCACGCAAAGCAAAATAAATCGGACATAGTTACTATTCTTAAAATGTTGTTCTTCATGCCTTCTGTTAAGTCTAGTATCTATAAAATAGTCTAAAACGGTGATATTTTATTGTTGTTTAATTTTTAAATAATAATAATAATATCCGGGACAAATCACACACGGTCATTTAGCCCCAAACTAGGATTTCCTGTATCTTGGGAACCAGAGACTGATATACATACACATATACTTTTAAATACATACATATATAGATATAATACACCCAGACTCTAAATGTAGGTAAATTTTGTGCGTTTTGCGTATACATATTGCCGTAAATAAATTTATAAAATAAATAAGTACATATCTGAGACAAATCACACACGGTCATCAAGTCATAAACTAGGATTCTACTGTATCCTAAAACACCACGTGACTCGGAGAGTTTTTTTTGTGAATACATAAACAGCTCATCATATTTACTCAACTTTCCAACGGAGGGTAATGTTTTCGGTTATACATACGTACAGTTTAACTAAATCATATGAAACTATTTAAACTGGATTTTATTTATGAAACTGAAAACATAATTCCCAACACACCGAACTCCAAAATACAGGGTGTTAAAAAAAGTACGTCTTCTTATTTTTTTTAAATACCTATGTATTTTTATACTGCGAAAGCAAAGTTTCTTTAGCTATTGTTCTGGTTACAAGTTAAATAATGCAATCTTAACAACTTTGCATACGAGCTAAAATGTGTGTTTTTGCATTTTCCAGGTAAATCTTTAACTGCTGATTTAACTAATGAGTCATATCCTTACAATGACCTCACGAACGTTGAAAGAGAGAACTTTCTTAGCCTTTACTTTGCTTATGCGAAAACCAAACACGCTGTATCAAAGACCTTCATATTACTTCGCAAAGACACGTTGTTATTGGTATTTTTGTTGCAACTTTTGTGAAGATGTGGAGTTTATATGGTTCTTTCTTCTGAAATCCCTGAAAATATTTTAAGGGTGGAATTTACTATTTTAAAAATCTAAGCAACAGTTTGATACAAAATCGAAATCTGGATGCGCTGCGCAAGACGGAAATTCTTGGGTGAGGCTTTGGTCTAGCAGTGGACGTCTTGTGGCTGATGGATGGATGGAATCTGAACAACCTTTCCCTAAGAAACCAATAAAAACTTAATTTAAAAAAAAAATAGAGCTACTCATCCTAATGGATTAGGAAAATTTGAACTTAGTCTAAATTTTTTTGGCGAATTACAACAGAATCTTTTCAGTTTTTAAAGATGAAGTTATGTAATGTCCAGGCAATATTTCGAGGGTTTACTATTTGTATTAAGTGACATTTTTGGAATTGTTCAGGAGATTGTTTTAAAAACTTCTTCCTTAGAAAAATAATCATTAAAACTAAAAAACTTATTTAGATTCTCTATATCTTTAATATTTTAAATATTATTCAGAAGTTATTTTTATGAGGGATTTTGTAAGAAAGTAATTTTTAAAGTAACATCCTAAATGTTTCCAAAGCCCGCGAACCCTCGATTTGTACCCAGGTACAATGCAGTACCATTTATTAGTATTTTATTTTATTGTGAAAAATTCCCTGTCTAATATATTGTAAATTTTTGACAGTAACGTACATTTTATGAAAATCCGATTTCATTGACCACAAAAAAAGCAAACGGAGCTACATTGTGAAAGTTTAATAGGTACCAATTTTAAATATATATTACTAATTCATTATAATTAATTGGTGATTAGGTATCAGTCGTAACTATGTGACTATGAGCGAAAATTTGTACAGCCATGTCTTGTAATAGACGTCCATGAGCTGTACAATTTCCGTGCTAAAAAGTGTTAAAAGCATTGTTGGTTGTCGGTTAAGCTTTGTTCACACTAGCCATAAAAGCTGGCTAAGGTCACTGCACAATATTATTATTATTATTTTATTACTCGTAGTCACTACATGACACTATCTTACTGAAATTATAAATCGGACTTAGCATATTATGATCATATCGCTAGTAACCTATTTACCTAAATTATTTAGGTACCATGATTTTTTTATCTGACCCAAAAACTAAACATTATTGTTGAAACACTTGAGACCCTCAAAAAAGCCCTTTCATTTAATATGTCACACGGCACAGTTTACAAAACTTTTTTCTGATTTGCCCTCCGATATTGCCATTTTCAAAATTTATTTATTTACGTTCACGTCCGTGTTTGGGGTCACACAAATCTATCATCATAGACATGTTCTAGCTTTATGGTCTAACATCAATGTGTACATACGAGAACTATTTAATAATAAGCAAATAGATACGTTTGAAGTGTGAAGTTTGAAGTATGACGTGTGAATTTTGAAGGTTGAAATGTGAAATTTAAAGCTTGAAATTTAACGTTTGAAGATTAAAGTTTTGATTTGTTTTACCAGTATGACCGAGCCCTAAGCGACGACGCGACAGCCAGACCTATCAATATAGCAAGCAAACAAACAAACAGTGCCGGTCTCGTGTTACTAATGTACTGTGAATTTTTTAAGCGTGAAACAGCTATTTATTTATTTATTTATTTTCAGTTTTATATGAAATGAATAGAAAACTTTATGAGTTGAGCAAGATGTTTTAAAATAAAAAAAGTTTAATATATTAGTAGAATAATAAATATAATATTGTATAACTGATTTTTGACCCCCAGTATGTGTGTATGTATGTCTATCTGTGACATAATACTCTCAAACAGGTAAAACGAATTGAACGCGTTTTTTTTTTCTCACTTGAAAGTAGATGTAATCGCGGTGATTCTTGACTAATTATATTTGGTGAGTATTGGTTTATTCGTTTTCAAATCATATGACTTTAGGCGTTAATTTTTTTAATTCTTTTAGTTATTGCTACGACAGGATATGTAACACGTTACGTAGAAATTACGATATTTCATGTTTTTTTTTTTTACTTGAAGCATTATTATTAGCTTGACTTATGTTTATTCTCTCTGGACAAGTTATGATGTCAGTATTTGGTAACATCTCTCTCACTTTAGGCTGAGTTCTTCCTACATATTCACCTTCTCTTCCCGATGTAGCTGTTAAGGCTCAAGAAAAAACAGCATCTATACTCATTGACAAAACAATCGACTCAAGGCTTGTTGCACGACTTTTGAAAAAATAACTCAATCTAGCAAAAAACACTTAACCAAAAGTTCAAAAACTGCGTGTTTACTCTTTATGATTTTAGTTTGGTGGTTTTTTTTTGTATTTAGTAGTTTTGTAGACAGAGTTATTTTTTCAAAAGTCTGGCAACAAACTTTGAGTCGATTTTTTAGTCCACCAGTGTATTTTAAATTATTTTATGATGAATGATGATGTTTGAAAAAAAATTGGCAAAATATACTTGTTTTAAAATGCCGCATGCCGCATCATGTTCAAGTCACGTAAAGTACAGTTACAAAACAGAACCCTTTTAGGGGCCCGTCATAAAATAATAAAGCCATACATCTCCGTACAATGGTCGAAAGTTTTTTCTAAAGAAATTACTGTTTCTTTACAAAAATATTGAAATGTCATTGTGAGAGTAAGGAGGTTGCCCAATTTCTTATTTTCGGTTTTTGGCGATAAAAACGTGGTAGGGATGTGGTTTGTTGTTATCGATAAAAAAAATTATTAACAATTCCAAAACACGACGTTGTACGAAAAGTTATTTATTTCTCTTTCTTATTTATTATTCTAACGTTTCTCATGATGAGTCCATGGAGTATTTTTTTTAATCATTATATTCTTATAAAGAAGTCAAAGTCAAAATAAATATTATAAATGGAGGCACCTTAAAATATCCTGCGCGTCTGACTGCTTCGTCATCATCATGTATTATAATTTATTATTGATTTTGCAACCCGGAATGATTGCACGGATAAAGGAACAGATTCTGACTTAAAGGTATTATAAAGTAATATTTTAAGTTAGAGTCAATAATAACTGCACGGATAAAGAAACAGGTTTTGACTTAAAGGTATTATAAAGTAATACTTAGAGTCTTTAAAGAGCACTTTTAGGTGTTGGACCTACTCACAAAACTACAAAAAAATTACAACTCAATTTGGTGACATAACAAAACATATTGGATCAGAATACGTGTATTCATTTCAAGTATCGATATTTTGTTGTCGATACCACCCCATCACTTCACCAAAGCCATTAGCAACGCTATATCGCGCCTGATATCAATCATAATCACCTTTTGTTGGGCATCTATCGGAAAATATCCGGACAACTTGACGGCTATTGTCCGTTCGTCCGGTTATCCGGCCCGTTCGGAAACCAGTCCGGAAAACGATAGTGTAATGGCAAACGAAAATTTTCTTTTAATGCATATTTGGTTATTATGCGTAGAGTGTAGGGTGACTATAATCTTGTGGTATATTCAAGTAGTAGTATATCTTATAGTACCTATATGTATATTAATTGTTAGTATGTGTTTGAACTTTTACTTTGAATGCATATCTTGGCAATAAAAACTGTCTTATTCATTTCCAGTGCCACTACACCTGACCGCGGGTGATGCTAAGTATCACACCAGGCCAGCGACCGCGGAAGTGGGGGCAGAGGCGGCCAAATGCCCCCCCCCCCTAAAATGAACCAGGGGAAACTGCGCCCCCTCCAAAAAGCGCTTCTTCTTCGAGACTAGATGCTTGCATGTGTGAGTGAGGAAGGAAGGAAAGAAAGAAGATAGACTTTCTTCTTCGACTGAAGTTCTCTTACTCCCCGTCAAGTCGGCGTGTCGACTCGGCAAGCTCCGCCACCGCTTTGCGTGTAGCATTGTTTCAAATAGGTTGCCCCCCCCCCCTCCCCCGTGATGGAGTACTATTTTTGCGCCACTTTGATTAAAAAAAAAGATTGCCCACCCGTGATGGAGTACTATGTTCGCACCACTTTGTTTCAAAAAAGTTTGCCCCCCCCGTGCTGGACTACTTCCGCGAACCCTGCACCAGGCAACCGCCGTCTATACCTTCGAGATAAACGGTTAATTGAGCCACGTGATAAGAAGAAGAAGAAGACTATGCCATAGAAAACCGGCGTGAAGCAACGTTTGTTGTGTTTCGCCGTGCGAGTGAGGGTACCGGAGGCCCAACCACCCCCCCCTCCACATTCCCCCTTCCCCCATCCCATTTCAAAGGTTGGCAACGCACTTGTGACTCCTCCGGTGTTGCGGGTGTCTATGGGCGACGGTAATCACTTACCATCAGGTGATCCGTCTGCTCGCTTGCCATCTATCCCATAAAAAAAAAAAAAAAAAAAAAAGGTGTAAATCTAAATACCCTACAAGTGACCGCGGGTGATGCTAATATAAGTGTAACATCAGATAGCAGCCACCTACACCTTGCTAAACTCAAACTAAAGAAACTTTATGTGTTATTATATACAGGGTGTAACAGAAAGGTGTGATAATACTTCAAGGTGGGCTTTTACCCATCAAACTGAACAACTTTTGTTCTACAACTTTGTTGAAATCGCAAAGAAACTTTCATACTTTTCATACAAACTTGGTTCGCCAGCTGATCGATTTGTATGAAAAGTCCAAAAAAAAATTTGCGGTTTGAACAAAGTTGTAGAACAAAAGTTGTTCAGTTCGATGAGTAAAAGCCTACCTTGAAGTTTTACCACACCTTTCTGTTACCACCCTATATATGTGGCTAAACCTTTAAACTGTGCCAAACTATAAAAGAGAGATTGTCTATTCAGACTTCACTCTTACTTCGATTAGTAACCAATATTCTCAGAAGGTCTTTTCTTAGGTAGCTATAGCTAATCTTACGAAAACCTTTCCACTTACAAAAAAGAAATAACAACATTGATAGGAACTTTTTGTAAAGACGGATTACTAGATTATTTACCGAGGATTATTAGCTAAGGGATTACAATTGTGCTACCTATATTTCCATGCGTACAGTTCAACTTAAAAAAACTATTTTATTCCTTACTAGCTTCCGCCCGCGACTTCGTCTGCGTGGACTTCAGAATTGCGACCAGAGATAAATAAAATGTGAAGGCAGCGCCATCTAGTGACAAAGTAAACATTTCAGTTTTTAGCTATTCCCCTGGGAACCCTCGAGTTTTCTGGGATAAAGTGTAGCCTATGTGTTAGCCCAGTGCTTTATCTATCTAACTACCAAATTTCATCCAAATCAGTTCAGTAGTTTCGGCGTGAAAGAGGAACAAACAAACAAATAAATAAACAAACAAACAAATAAACAAACATCCATACTTTCGCATTTATAATATTAGTGAGATTTCGCATTTATAATATTAGTGAGATGAGACAATATTTTTGATGTTTTTATCGCAGAACTGATAAGCGGGGGAAGTAATGCTCTCGAGTGGCGACCGCGGGCCGGAAGAAGTAGTGTCAACGGCCCCCGCCAGGTGAACTGGTGATCCAGTGAGACTGCAGGAAGCCGCTGGATGTAGGTGGCTCAGAACTGTGGCATTGAAAGTCTATGGGGAAGGCCTGTGTTCAGGAGTGGACGTCTTCTGGCTAATCTCACTAATATTATAAATGCGAAAATATAGATGTTTGTGTGTTTGTTCCACTTTCACGCCGAAACTACTGAACGGATTTTGATGAAATTTCGTAGGTAGATAGATAAAGCACTCGGCTATTACATAAGATACTTTTTATCCGGAAAGCTTAAGGGTTCCCAGAGGAATGCTTAAAACTCATATTTTTTCTCTCTGGACCCAACCCAATTCTTAAGCCCACGCAAACGAAGTCGCGGGCCGAAGCTAATACATAATATGATGATGATGATATTTTTAACTTTTTGCATGACTAACAGATTTATGTATGTTTAACAATACAATACAATATTTATTGTACTGCATAAGATTTGTTTGACTCGTACACGCTGTCTTTAGCAAATCTCAATAAGCCCATGAAATGTTTTCATTTATTTATTTAAACATTCTAAGTAAACATATTACATTGGAAAAACACGTGTAAAACATGATATTTGACATTATTTGCTTTGCGATTAGGATCCTTCTTTACAAACTTATTTAGACAAACTATTCCAAGCTAAACTGGCCCTTATCATAAAGCAGCCAAGCTACAAATTATATGAAAATATAAGTTTGCTAGGAGAAAATCCTTTAATCCTAATGTATGGGTGACTTGATTTTGATGGATACGCTTGCTGATATCACTCTGATATCACGGTAATATTAGGAATAGGTATTTCACACTGTTAAATACACAGGATGTATATTAAGACCACTCATGCATACTTTAACAGGGTGTTCTATTCATAAAATGATGAAACTGAACAACTTTTGCTATTAAACCTTTACTGATTAACGAACTGATTGGCCAATCATGAAAATTTGTATGGAGAGTCCAAAAATTTGTTGATAATTATATTTGATGATAGTATAGGTTTCTTTAGAAAAGTTTTTTTTATTTACAATCGGTAATTCCTTGGCATCATTTTAGCTGATGTGATACCGAAGACGGAAGAAACTCAGTTTTAGGTATGGGTGGAAACCAAAGTTTAAGTTTTTAGGAGTTTTTTTTTAAATCTGTATAGATAAGTCTCCGCGTATTAGAGTTAAATACAGGATGTAAAAAAATATGAAAGGCTCGTAAATGGAAGCTTTTCATTCTGCACCATGCTCATTGTTGAAATTGCAAAAAATAATAATAATATTAATGTTAACAACCCCTAACTTCCCCACTGCAGGGGTATGGGTCTCTTCCCATACTTTGGGAAGGATAGGCCATACTCCACACGGGGGGTCAAGTCCGGATTGGTGGAGGTTGTGGGGCTAGTGGCCAACCCCAGTGTCAGAAGTTTTCAAGCCGCCTATAAGGCCACCAACATGGCTTATCAACTACCATCTAGTGAAAGCAGCCGGCACCAACGGCTTAACGTGCCTTGTGAAGCACGGAAATGGTCGAGATAAATGCCTCAATGCCAAATGGGATATTCATAAAATGAATAATTTGGCCAACTTTGTGTTAGAAGTTCAAAACGTTTTTTGCAATTTATAAAGTATATACCGCGATCTATACCGTAGACGAATTTCTCGAGACACGCGAAAATAAACAACGTATTTAAACAGATGCTTCACAACATTTAATAGATGAAAAAATCTTGTAAAATAATAAAAATAACTTAGTACACCATCATAATTTAATTGTATATATTAAGTGACATGTAATTAATAATATTATGAATAAATTTTGAATTGAATTGAATTAAGTAGAACAAACGTTCGATTCGATTCATCATCATCATCAGCCTGTATTAGTCCACTGTTGGACATAGGCCTACTCCCCGAAGGCACGCCACTTATACTAATAAAGTATTTTGCAAGTTGTATCTTTTAACCTTATGATAATAAGCATGTTGCGTTGGCGCACATGAATTCTACACCCTGTGCCACACCTACTGGATACACAAAAGACTTGTAAAATGACCTGACCACATTAACATGTGCGTTGCATATTTCATTCTTTTTCAAGCAAAAAAGATACCTTATTACTTTCCGCATCGAACCCAAAATGTGGCCAAAATTTACAGTCGATTGAAATAGCTCGTACGTATAGTGGTAGACTATCCTTGTCTCTGTCACTCACTAGTCACCGCTAATTGACCGCGAGAGAGACAGAGCTATTAGCTATTATCTAATTCGGCCCGTAATGGCCCATTCCATATTACGGGCCTTTTATTTATAGCTAACGACCTCTTGGGGTTCCGTTGTGAAATGGAAGGTACAAGAAACGAAACAACAAATTCGCAATATAACACTGAAAACAGTCGTGTCTTTTTTACCTGGTATCTTACCCCAGGAAAGATGCTAGACATGGCCGCGGAACCGATTTTCTTGTTTTTTTTTTACCTTTAACTAATATCTAATATAAAGGGTTATTTTTCGATTCCCCACCAAAACTTCACAGTAGCTTCTACTCATGAAACTGAGCAACTTTCCCTAAAAACCAATAGTCAATTCGAAAAAAAAAATTGGGCATCTCCATACAAAGTAGGCCGATCACTTGATCAAATTAGTATGAAAGGTCCAAATTTTTTTTTAAATCAGTGGATTACAGTAATATTTTTTCACACTGCATTGAACTAAAACGCGGACTTAAAGTTAGGCGACGGAACCACAAGTTCTAATATAGCCAACTTACTCTTGTCCTTTTCCTATATTAAGAGAAATGTCCGCCTTTTACTGCAAAATGGAATTGACTCGATTTTTAAATAAGGCTTTTTAACGTTATGCTATAAGAATGGGGTGGTTTTGATAGCTAAAATAAAATATAAGTGGCATTTTATAGTAATAATTTATTTTTAATGATTTAAAAATATATTAATGCGTGCTTCATAATTAAAATTAAATTTCGTGTAATTAAAAATTTTAATAGGAGGCATTAGTAAAAAAATGTATTATAATATGTTTGCTTAAGTGGGCTCATTATTATAGGTACACGCATTCACCTACCTTACTTAAAAACGAAATCATTGTTATATTGTTTTTTTTTTTCAGATTTTTGTAATAAACGAAATAAACAAATACCACCCCGCCTCGACTGACCCTAAAAGGTAAATAACTGAAAAGCACTGAACCACTTTTCTTCACACTTAGCTACAAATGAACACAATTTGCCTGTTCTGTACACAATAAATTATAAATAAATAAATAAAGAACACAATGAAACCTGCTTCCAAATAACAATAAAATTGCATTTCGTCCGAAGTTATAATTGAGAGCTAACTAATAAAAGCGCAAAAAAAATTATCCAACATCTACATATAAGCGCAAAACTTATCAAAAATTCGCTTAAACACTAGTTCCAAGTGGTAGAAACTTTGCATGTACATAATAGGTAGAAGAAAATTGACGATTTAAAAGAATTTGTACAGCATCTATCTACTTAAAAAAAAAATTAACAGATATTTTACGACTTATCAAAAAATATATTTAAATAGGTTTAAATATGTACTTAAGTCTTTTTTGCATGTTAATTTTGTATGTTTTTCTGTTTCTTTAGCTTAACGGTTATGCGAAGAAGAATAAGGAGTTGAGGACTAATGAATCAAGGAGCAAGGAGGAGCAAGAGAATCATATTTGTTTCTTATGAGACCGAACAACTTTTCTTAGTAAATATAAGTAGAGATGGGTTTTTGCCCGGGCAGTTTTGAGTAAATGCCCAATAAACGTCCATTTATGCCCAATAAATGCCCAATTTGTATGGCGCAAATGGACGTTTATTGGGCATTTATTCAAAATGCCCAAAAATGCCCGGGCAAAAACCCATCTATAAATACAAGGAATTACATTACTGTGAGATACTATTTTGCAGTAACGTAGTTGGAACTTGCATTAAACGACTTTCGCAGTAACGTTCTTTGCGGCAACGTTTTCGTAATCGCGTTATCAAGTCGAAGATAATGTGTGAGGTGTTGTTAATTTTTCTGAATCCTCTGAACATATCCTCTAAGTTCATTTTGATCAAACGGATTTTTATTTTATCATAATTATAAGATATTTTTTAACACAATTAGTCATGTAGAATAACATCATCGCTAAGTTCAAACAAATATTTTAACTAACTAATAATAGTCGTAATTAACTAAGCACAGATTACCGAGCCAATAATTATTTATTAAAACTGCAAATAAAATTAAACCCACTCTCCAAGAATTTCTTATAAGTACCAAACTTACAAAATCCCCCAAAATGTGGGGATTTTGTTTTGAAATTATACTACTTACTTAATAAATAATATAAACAGCCCACTGTTTATGTTTTAATATGATCAGTATAAAGTTTATTTTTCTGAGAAAAGGTAACTTTAATATAATAATTGTTTTTTCCATCGCAGTTTTATACATTTCCTTTATGATATTGTAATTGTATAGGTAGTGTAGCAACCATTGTCTTTTAAAACCCTTGAATGTTCTGGCGGGTCTAGAAAATCTTTTTGATCCGTATTTAAAAGTCATGGTTATATTAAGTGTTGTTATATATTACATCGAAAATTTTTATACTTTTTGGAAATTTCAGAAGAGTTTTCTTGATTGTTTCCTTATAGGCACTACAAAAAACCTACGTTTTTTAATGACTTAGGAGGGTTTTCAAGCGCATTAACTGGTAACACTGATTAAGACGTAGACAGCCCCGCCCCGGCCTAGTCGGCCGCGCCCCCGTCTCAATTTATGTTTCCATTATAAAATACCTCTTACAATTTCCTTCTATTTTTCGTGGGAGAGCGCAATGATTTGCGTATTAAGCGGTTCTTAATTGCACAGGTTGTTTTGAGAGAGCTCTTTGTAATTTTAATCGTGGGGTGTTTATTCAGTCATTTATTTTCCGAGTTAGCGGTGATTTGTTCCCTTAAAATTACAAGACATTGCTTCTTACCAAAGTTCATGATTCTAGGTCAACGGAAAGTACCCATAGGTTTTGATTACCATGCGAGTGTCCAAATATGCGGTATAAACGGCCGTATCTCTGGACTGCGTTGGCATAGAAATTTGATTTTTTCACAGCTTCAAGGGATTGCAGGCCTGAAAATTTTATATAGAGTTCAAGATATGTGTGATTATGAATTTATAGGTAACCCTCTGTGCGCGAGTCCGACTCGCACTTGGCAAAAACCGGCCAAGTGCGAGTCGGTGCCGTCGATTTCAGCAATGAGTCGGGTGCAATATGACTTCCGTTTACAGCCCTGAATCTATTTTTTACGCCCTTTTTATCATTATCCTAGAATAATAGAATAATTGTTCCACAAATAAGATAAAACAAGAAAACAATAACTTCTTTGACATGGATGTATTGGATCGATAAAATTTGGAGCCCCCGTATCCGCCAGCGAAGCATACTATAATATTCATATCCGATTTCCAGCCGTAATAATCAATAGAGCCCATTCTTTGTGAAGGTATCACTGAAAGCCGCCTCCGTAGCCCAGTGGCTTGTCCGCTCGCTTCACATCCGGAGGTCGCGGGTTCGATTCCTGGCGAGGTCCAACTTTGTAGGACTCGGTTTGGTTGGTGGAATGGCATTTTGGAGCCCGCCTGGCTAGCTACCACCATCTTATCTAAGTCTTGCCGCCAAACATCAATGTTAACAGCATTGATGTGTTCCGGTATGAAGATAAGATAGCCAGTTCCCCATTGCGTTGGGGAATCTTGGTAAGCCCGCTTCCATCTTCGGCATCATCATCACTTACCATCAGGTGAGATGATGCCAAGAGCTTACCAATTGAGGGTAAAAAAAGCCTACAAAGAGGTGGCTTTTATTAATTAATTATTTCTCAAAGCACAAACAGTCATACATTGAAGAATTGTTTTTAAAACAACTTTATAAAAATAGGGAGGTTCATTAATGTTGTTAGTTTAAAAATTTTGAGCACATTTCGTATTTTACGCAAAACATATTATATCTTCGTATAAATTTTAAAATTCCAACAGAAATATTTTTTACAGAATTACAAGACATTTTTAACAAAACGAGTTTTAAGGGCGGCAAAGGCCAATGTTTGTTACCATTGAAATAAACTTGAAATAAAGTGTGTGAAAACCATTAGCGACATACATTTTTGGACATACAATAGTAAAAAAAAGCAACAAAACAGCTCCTTGTTTGTAAGCCTTAATATGTAATTAAAATACTACAGTTAAAGTAACGTCCAACTGTTACTAACCTAACCTATCATTAAAAGGGAAACTCAAAGATATCGTGAATGGATAATGTGATAGGTACCTCCGTTCTTTGTGCGTTCGTGCAATACTTACTTTCCCATACCTGTCAGCTTTTACTAGGGAGCGGGATAGTTCAGAAGTTTATAATTTTATCGTTCATTTATAACGCATATCGTCCCTTCTGCATCTCCCATAACTCGGGCAGGTTAAGCCATATTCTACACACGAGCGCCAGGTCCGGAATGGTTGGAGGTTATAAAGCTAGTGGCCAAACCCAGTGTCAGAAGTTTTCAAGCCGCCTATAAGGCCTCCGACATGGCTTAACGACTGCTGTCTAGTGGTAGCAGTCGACACCAACGGTGTAAAGTGAAACACGAAAACGGTCGAAAGAAATGCCATTAACAGTCAAACCCATACAAGTCATGACTGTGTCTGTAGTCTAAGATGTCGTTTTTACAACTGTGTTGCGCTATTTTGTTTCCGATAGTCGTTTCAGGTCGTGTACATTTCTCAATAATAATAATAATAATAATAATAAACGCGACCCCGGGTTCCTCGAGCACGCGACCCCGGGTTCCTCGAGCTGCTATATGAATACCCCCCACTCCTACTCCATTCGATTAATAACGATGCAGTGCACCGTAGTAAAAATGTTTACGATTACGATTATTAAAAAAAACGACATATACAGTTTGGCTCTAAAACAAAAATAAAATGGTTTTGACCACCTTTTAAGGCCCCTTTACAAAACGGGTTAGATTTTACTTGTCAGTAGTTTGCAGTGATGTCTCATGTTATACATTACATGGATCGCGAAGTCGTTTTGCAATGCAGCCTAAGTATATAATAAAACGTATCCTACTATAATCACAACTATAATATAATAAATCTGAAAGATTGTATGTTTATTATATACAAAAACGATTGAATATCTTTAAATGAAGTTTGGCACACAGATAAATAATTACCTGGATTAACACAAAGAATACTTTTTATCCCAGTAAATAACAATCCGGAAGTCCACGCAGACAAATTCGTTTGCAGAAGCTAGACTTATAATAATTTTTGTACTTAATTTATTTTATCGTCAGCCCAAAGACGTCCACTGCTGGACAAAGGCCCCAAGGATTTCCACACCGACCGGTCCTGCGCTGCGCGCATCCAGAGGCTTCCCGCAACCTTCACCAGGTTAACGGTCCACCGAGTGAGAGGCCTGCCTACTTTGCGTCTTCCAGTGCGCGGGCGCCACTCGAGAATTTTAACGGTCATCTGTTCTACGAGTTATGAGCTCCGCCCACTGCACTGCAATTTCTTTCAATTTAGCGATTCTCTGAGCCGTGTCGGTTACTTTCGTTCTCCTATGTATCTCCTCAATTCTGATTCGATTACGTAGGGAAACTCCAAGCACAGCACGCTACTTCGACCATTAGGTGACCTTGAGCCTTCTTACGAGGCCCATAGTAAGAAACCATATCTCAGTTCCATATGTCATCACTGGTCAAGACCTAAGTCTTGAGATACTGCAGTATTTTAGACGCGAAGATATTGTGGAGCTTCCCGAACTCTGCCCATCCGAGTCGGATTGATCTCTTTCTCGAAGTTGGACCTACCTAGCAGGACTGTTTGTACTAGGTATACATATTCGTCAACAACTTTGAATGTAGAGTCTCCAACCTTCAGAGGAGTAGGTGTAACACGGACATTTTACATAATTTTCAATTCAATATACTTTATTGCATTGGAACAAATTTTCGTCTTGTCCTGGTTCATTTTAAGACCCACTTATTGGAAGGCTCTACTGAGTCAATCGAGTTAATACTCGATTGTTGCTGACGAAGTTGCTGACGAATATGTAGGCATAATTGCCTAGGTCATTCAAGGTCTAAATCGTAACCACGATATCGTTAGCGAATCGAAGGTGAGTGATGTACTCACCGTTGATATTAATGCCGAGTTCTCTCCAGTCCAGAAGTTTGAAAACGTCTTACAGGGCAGCGGTGAACAGTTTCAGAGATATAACGTCTCCCTGTCTCACCCCACGCTACAGCCGGATAGGTTTCGAATTCTGATCCTGGAGGCAGGCTGCCTGGCGGATCGATATGGCACCGTTGGAGAGACTGTAACACAGCCCGTGTCTCGATCGAATCAGATGCTTTCTCATAGTCCACAACGCCAAGCATAGTGGCCGATTATACTCTTCGGTCTTCAGTATAATCTGCGGCAGCGAAAGTATGTGGTCTAATAGTACTGAAGCCTTTTCTGAAACCAGGAGGCTGGAAGTCGTGAAATCTACGTGCGAGACGATTCGAAATGACTTTAGAAAACAGCTTGTAGACATGGCTCAGAAGTGAGAGGGGTCTATAGTTTTTCAGCAGGGTCTTATCACCTTGTTTGAAGAAGAGCACCACCACTGTAGGCGATTGTCCCTCGAGCATGCCGGAATTAAATATAAGATAAGATAAGATAATTTATTGTGCATAGAATTTGAGTATACAAAGATGGAATTATAATAACATAAGTAGTTTCATTAAATTCTACTTAATCAGGTGTACACAATATTTAAAAATTTAATGTAATAAAATAAAATAAAAATTATATAATGGAAAGGTAGACAATCAGTAATTCATGCTTCCGTTTAAAAACAAAAAAATAAGACAAAAAGACAAAAAGACAATGGACATTAAGTATTAGGTTCTAATAATTCTCTTATGGAATAAAATATTTTTTCCTTTAGCCATTTTTTAAGATTGATACGAAAGCGTGGCTGTGGCAGGTCTTTCATTTCAACAGGAAGTGCATTATACACTCTAACACACATCACATAACAATTTTTTTGATATATCGTAGTTAAAGGATTTACTTGGTACACCAAACGATTTATAAACAGCTTCTGAAGAGCTTGAAGTACCGGTTTTCCACCTGCTTTCAGAAGCTCAGCCGTAATTCAGGTACAGGTAAGCGTGCGGTCATGTATAATTGCCCGTAGAACTTCTAGACCTCTTCCAACAGCTCAGGCTTGGAGGATACGGTTCTGCCATCCTCAGTCTTCAGCTTGGTCAGAGTTGGCTTTGATCAATAGACAAATCCCTTGCGAATACTTTTGAGCCCTTATTTCGCTGTATATCGTCTCTTTAATACGATTTGTATAAAAGAGGCGTGAAGTCTCGAGTGACGGACTTAAAGATCTGTCTATTTAGTCACCAATACTGAATACTCGTAGCATCTTCTGAGGACTGCAAAGTTGTAACTGTTAATAATAATAAAAAAATAGTTCCTAATTATGTTTATGCCTTGTTTCTATTATAATAATGCCAAAACGACAAGATGTGTGATTTAATACATTTTGAATTTTTTTTCAGTTTTCTTGGATAATCGTAATGCATCGGCTATCGTAATAAATAACGATTCGAATCGTTATCGTAATCGTAATGGCCGAATCGTTGCATCCCTAATGATAATGATAATGATAATGATAATGATAATGATAATGATAATGATAATGATAATGATAATGATAATGATAATGATAATGATAATGATAATGATAATGATAATGATAATGATAATGATAATGATAATGATAATGATAATGATAATGATAATGATAATGATAATGATAATGATAATGATAATGATAATGATAATGATAATGATAATGATAATGATAATGATAATGATAATGATAATGATAATGATAATGATAATGATAATGATAATGATAATGATAATGATAATGATAATGATAATGATAATGATAATGATAATGATAATGATAATGATAATGATAATGATAATGATAATGATAATGATAATGATAATGATAATGATAATGATAATGATAATGATAATGATAATGATAATGATAATGATAATGATAATGATAATGATAATGATAATGATAATGATAATGATAATGATAATGATAATGATAATGATAATGATAATGATAATGATAATGATAATGATAATGATAATGATAATGATAATGATAATGATAATGATAATGATAATGATAATGATAATGATAATGATAATGATAATGATAATGATAATGATAATGATAATGATAATGATAATGATAATGATAATGATAATGATAATGATAATGATAATGATAATGATAATGATAATGATAATGATAATGATAATGATAATGATAATGATAATGATAATGATAATGATAATGATAATGATAATGATAATGATAATGATAATGATAATGATAATGATAATGATAATGATAATGATAATGATAATGATAATGATAATGATAATGATAATGATAATGATAATGATAATGATAATGATAATGATAATGATAATGATAATGATAATGATAATGATAATGATAATGATAATGATAATGATAATGATAATGATAATGATAATGATAATGATAATGATAATGATAATGATAATGATAATGATAATGATAATGATAATGATAATGATAATGATAATGATAATGATAATGATAATGATAATGATAATGATAATGATAATGATAATGATAATGATAATGATAATGATAATGATAATGATAATGATAATGATAATGACAATGATAATAATAATAATAATAATAGCGTAGGGATGTGACGACCCCATCGCCACTGGTGTAGAGGCTGCAGTGACAGCGCAGCCTCCTCATAAGTGTAATTAGTCAGTACCCCCTGGACTCGGTGTTGACCGTGCCGAATTCCAATTTGACCCCGGGTACAAAAATATAGGGGTCCATAACGGTCACGCGTAAAATGATGATGGAAAGTGAAATTAATGAAGGACGCATAGGGTCGCTGCCCGGGGGCCGCCGGGGCGCGTCTGGTCGCGCTAATGCCAGGCGCGGCAGCATGCGAGTTGGCGCATCACGACCGGCCCGAACACCTGGCCGGTCACTTCCATCATCGCCACCAGTGCGCTTGGCGTCGGCAGGGTCTTCACAGGCCCAGCAAGCGGCGCCCGCCGCTGGTGGAGTACGCCGCATGAGATGGTCTAGGTCTCAAAATGAGAACCTCATGCGAGCGTACTACGGTGCGACGGGGGGAGAAACTCGTCCGACGGGGTATCGAGCGAAGATGCACCAAGAGTTTTTGCGCTTGGAGCCCGCATTGTCTGTTTCGGAGCAAAACCTCTCGGACCGAGTTCGGTACATATTGCGCTCGAACATCTTTAGCGCGGCCGAACTCGAAGGACTACGACGCGAAGTCGTTCCGGTCTCAAGATCCTCATTGAACGGGTCGCGGCGTTTATCAGCGCATGTGCCGCAAGTGGTTGAACCACCTAATAATCCCTCACAATTACCAGATGAGGATGTTGAGACTGAAACGATTTCCCAGGAATTAGAGCACATCAGGAGCACACTTGAGGAGGCGATTCGAGAATTCCGCGCTCTGCCTCCTGAGGAGAGGCCGCGGCTTCCACGATTGCCCCTTAGCGTCCGGAATCGGGATGTCATTGAGGCCGTAAATCGCATGCTGCCAGAATATTTGGCATGTAGCAACGACCTTGGTGATACAAACTCAATCCTTTTTGGCGCTGCAATGGCGGTCTGTCGATATGTAGGTGCCAAAATGCCAGTACCGGCTCGCACCGCCGCCTCGCGGAGAAAGCCGGCTTGGCAAAAGAGGATTGAGCGTCGTATCACTAAGGCAAGGGTCCTCATTGGCAAACTGATCGCTTTCAGGTCGGGCAACACCAGGCCCCGAGTGATGCGCTTTGTTAGACTCGCATTTGCAGGATCAGACTTTGATCCTGCAGGGCACCATGCAATGCGATTAGTTGCAGAGCGCATCGATGACCTGAAGCAACGGATAGCTGCGTGGGCAAATCGAATTCGGCGATACTCTGAGCGAGTAGACCGGTTTCGACAGAATCGCCTCTTCATGAGTGATCAAAAGAAGTTCTACAGATCGTTGGACCGACCTGCTGTGTTGAACACAGGCGAAAGCCCGGATCACGAGGTAATGGTAGCCTTTTGGCGTAACCTGTGGTCTAGGCCTGTTCAACACAACGAGGAGCGGTGGATGGCTGAGTTGGAGGAGGCATGTGATGGCATTGAACCTATGAACCCCGTGACCATTAGTGCCGAAGATGTTTCGCAAGCGGTCCGTAAAGCTCCTAATTGGAAAACCCCAGGAAGCGACGGACTGCACCACTACTGGCTCAAGGGGTTCTATGCTAGTCACGAGACCTTCGCCAACCAGTTCCAGCAAGCACTCGAGCAGTGTCAGGTTCCGAACTTCTTGACTACTGGGATCACTCATTTAGCTCCTAAGTCGAACAATACCGCTGACCCTAGCCAGTACCGCCCCATTACGTGTCTTTCAACAACATACAAGACACTAACATCTATTCTGAAGGCCAAGATGGACGCCTTCATAGAGGCGAATAACATCATGGCAGTATATCAGAATGGATGTAGGGGCGGGAGTCGCGGTACGAAGGAGCTGCTCCTGATTGACGCGGTCGTGGGCAAATTGGTGAATCGCAATCGACGCAATTTCTCCGCTGCCTGGATTGATTACAAGAAGGCTTTTGACTCGGTTCCCCATTCATGGTTAAAGAGAGTTCTCGAGCTGTACAAGATAGATAGTACAGTTAGAGACTTCCTCGGCACATGTATGGGGCAATGGAGTACGATCCTTAGTCTCCATGGTCAGCGGCTGTCGAATGCGGAAGACCGGATTTGGATAAAGAGGGGTATATTCCAGGGCGATTGTCTGAGTCCTCTTTGGTTTTGCCTGTCTCTGAATCCACTCAGCTTTCTGCTCGAGAAATCAGGGACGGGATTTCAGTTTCAGAGAGGGGGCTTACGCATGACTCACCTTCTGTACATGGACGATCTCAAACTGTTCGCCCCAAATGCAACACGGTTGGAGGAGCTGTTGAGAGTCACTTGTAATTTCAGCAGCACCATCAACATGGAGCTAGGGGTGGAAAAGTGTGCGATCCTTCATGTGGAGAGAGGTAGGGTGGTGCATTCGAATGGAGTTGATAGTGACTCCATGAACATTCGTACCCTCTCTGAGACTGAGACATACCGGTATCTGGGTATGTTGCAGAGTATTGGTGTGAACGAGACGGAGGTGAAGCAGGCGGTATGTGACGTGTTTTGGGAGCGCCTGACAAAAGTTTTGGAAAGCTATTTGTCCGGCGTTAACAAGATACGAGCATTCAATGCTTGGGTCATCCCCGTTCTTATGTACACCTTCGGCATACTCAGATGGACACAGACTGAATTAGACGCCCTGGATCGGAAAGTCCGCACTACTATGACACTCCACAGAATGCATCATCCGAGGTCGTCAGTGATGAGGCTGTATATTCCGCGGAAGAGTGGCGGTCGTGGCCTTCTTAGTGCAAAACAAATGCACAACCGTGAAATATGCAGCCTCCGATGCTATTTCCTAGCGAAAGTCGATAGTGATTTGCATAGAGTTGTCATAGCATGTGATAAAGGACTAACCCCTTTGTCCATGGCCCAAGAGAACTGGCAAGCGCCGGCTGTACCTAGCACTGTTGAGCGGGAAGCCATTTGGAAAGAAAAAGAGCTGCACGGAAGGTTCTTTAAGGCTTTCTACAGATCCTTCGTAGATCAGAAGGCTTCCGTGCACTGGTTGCGCTTTGGAGACCTCTTTGCGGAGACAGAGGGTTTTGTCTGTGCAATAGAGGATCAGGTTGTAAGGACGAACAACTACAGGAGGTTCATAATGAAAGACGGTACCTTGGACGTATGTCGGTTATGCCGTCAACCAGGTGAGACCCTACGCCATATAACCTCCGGTTGTTCGGTTCTTTGTAACACAGAGTATCTGCACAGACATAACCAAGCAGCCAGGATCCTGCATCAAGAGATCGCTCTAAAGTATGGCTTCATAGCTCGGCGGTTGCCATATTACAAGTACACGCCGGAGTTGGTTCTCGAAAATGACCGAGCCAAGCTCTACTGGGACCGAGACATCATCACGGACAGGTCTATTGATCATAATAGACCTGATATCGTGTTGATGGATCGGACGCAGTCAAGGGTGTTTTTGGTGGATATCACTATTCCACACGATGAAAACCTCGTGCAAGCCGATGCCGACAAAAGGTTGCGGTACCTTAATCTGGCGCACGAGGTTACGGATATGTGGCAAGTGCAATCCACTGAAATCATTCCTGTAGTCCTGTCCGTTAATGGTTTGATCCCAGTTGACTTGGATCGTAACCTTAGACAGCTGGGACTTCGAGGCAAACCGATAATAGCGGCTATGCAAAAGGCAGTCCTCCTCGACAATGCCCGGATTGTCCGACGCTTTCTCTCCTCGTCGCACTGACCTCCAGCCGACTGTGCTTCTGCTGGAGTACCTCCTGCCACTTCGCCAAGCGCGAAGTGAGCAGTGTAGCGAAAGCTTATATTGGACATAATAATAATAATAAGCGCGTAGGGATGTGACGACCCCATCGCCACTGAGGAAGAGGCGGTTGTAACAGCACAGCCTCTTCGTCAGTTAAATTAGTCAGTACCCCTTGGGCTCGGTGTTGACCGTGCTGAGCTCCTAGTTGACCCCGGGTACTAAAATATAGGGGTTCATAACGGTCTTTTGTACAATGATGAAGTTTCGATAATGAGTCGCTGGTCGCTGCCCGGGGGCCGCCGGGGCGTGTCTGGTCGCGCTAATGCTAGGCGCGGCAGCATGCGAGTTGGCGCATCACGACCGGCCCGAACACCTGGCCGGTCACTTCCATCATCGCCACCAGTGCGCTTGGCGTCGGCAGGGTCTTCGCAGGCCCAGCAAGCGGCGCCCGCCGCTGGTGGAGTACGCCGCATGAGATGGACTAGGTCACAAAACGAGAACCTCATGCGAGCGTACTACGGTGCGACGGGGGGAGAAACTCGTCGGACGGGGTACCGAGTGAGGATGCACCAAGAGTTTTTGCGCTTGGAGCCCGCTTTGTCTGTCTCGGAGCAAAACCTGTCGGACCGAGTTCGGTACATATTGCGCTCCAACATCTTTAGCGCGGCCGAACTCGAAGGACTTCGACGCGAAATCGTTCCGGTCTCAAGATCCTCATTAAATGGGTCGCGACGCTTATCGGCGCATATACCGCAAGTGCATGAAGCGCCCACTGGCCCTGCACAAGTACCTAATGAGGATATTGAGACAGAAACGATTTCCCAGGAATTAGAGCAAATCAGGAGCTCACTTGAAGAGGCGATTCAGGAATTCCGCACTCTACCTCATGAGGAGAGGCCGCGGCTTCCACGATTGCCCCTTAGCGTCCGAAATCGGGATGTCGTTGAGGCCGTAAATCGCATGCTGCCAGATTATTTGGCGAGTAGCAGCGACCTTGGTGATACGAACTCAATCCTTTTTGGCGCTGCAATGGCGGTCTGCCGATTTGTTGGTGCCAAAATGCCAGAACCGGCTCGCATCTTTGCTCTGCGGGGAAGGCCGGCTTGGCAGAAAAGGATTGAGCGTCGTATCGCTAAGGCAAGGGTCCTCATTGGCAAACTGATTGCTTTTAGGTCGGGCAACACCAGGCCCCGAGTGATGCGCTTTGTCAGGCTCGCATTTGCAGGATCAGACTTTGATCCTGCGGGACACCATGCGATGCGATTAGTTGCAGAGCGCATTGATGACCTAAAGCAAAGGATAGCTGCGTGGGCAAATCGTATTCGGCGATACTCGGAGCGAGTAGATCGGTTTCGTCAGAATCGCCTCTTCATGAGTGATCAAAAGAAGTTCTACAGATCTTTGGACCGACCTGCTGTGATGAACAGTGGTGAAAGCCCGGATCACGAGGAATTGGTGGCCTTTTGGCGTAACCTGTGGTCTAGGCCCGTTCAACACAACGAGGAGCAGTGGATGGCTGAGTTGGAGGAGGCAGGTGATGGCATCGAGCCTATGAACCCCGTGACCATTAGTACCAATGATGTGTCGCAAGCGGTCCGTAAAGCTCCGAACTGGAAAACTCCAGGAAGCGACGGACTGCACCACTATTGGCTCAAGGGGTTCTATGCTAGTCACGAGACCTTAGCCAGCCAATTCCAGCAAGCACTCGAGCACTGTCAGGTTCCGAACTTCTTGACTACTGGGATCACTCATTTAGCTCCTAAGTCGAGCAATACCGCTGACCCTAGCCAGTACCGCCCCATTACGTGTCTTTCTACAACATATAAGACACTAACATCCATTCTGAAGGCCAAGATAGACGCCTTCATAGAGGCGAATAACATCATGGCGGTAACTCAGAATGGTTGTAGGGGCGGAAGTCGCGGTACGAAGGAGCTGCTCCTGATTGACGCGGTCCTAGGCAAATTGGTGAATCGCAATCGACGCAATTTCTCCGCTGCCTGGATTGATTATAAGAAGGCTTTTGACTCGGTTCCCCATTCATGGTTAAAGAGAGTTCTCGAGCTGTACAGGATTGATAGTACAGTTAGAGACTTCCTCGGTACATGTATGGGGCAATGGAGTACGATCCTTAGTCTCCATGGTGCTCAGATTCGACAACCATCACTGAATTTGTCGAAATTTTACTCGACGAACTGGAAATGTTTTCCAAGATTCGGAGCTGGCTTTCTAAGAATTTTAATAGTTGGTCAAATGTTGGTATGCACTGTGGATCGATAGTCGACTCAAACTTACTGCGGAGATCGACGGACAACTTTTTAAGTACTATGTGCAGCAATAAAAAGCCCCACGATTCAACATTAAACTTCAAAGCTTTAAGAGCATGTGTGTTTTCTTTTATAGTGTTTACAAATTTATTTAGCGATTTGAAGTTAATATTTGTTAAATGAGGTAAGTTAAGAACCATCTCAACGTGTTTGTCTGCTATGACTCGCTTGTTTTCATAACGCTCGGTCAATAGATTGTATGCAACAGCATAATTTGCTTCCGATATCACTAAGTGCCTAACCAGGGAAAGCGGCTCTCTATCCAATATACTCAACAGATAATGCATTTTGTGTACAGAACTTATACTTTGGTTGTGATGTATCAAGCTATTGTACATTGAAATAAAATTAGGCCATTCCACATGAACACCGGTAAACCTAGGAAGCGTTATCTTTGGCAGATGAAATTCACTTTCGTTGCTAGATTTAGGCATTGTACACTTTTGAGAACCACCACCGGAATCCACTCTGGCATCAGATATTACAGTATCGTGCAACACTTGAATGGAATAAAACATTTCCATAAATGTTGAGAAATGTTTCTCTATTTCATTGCCATATCCTTCCTGAGCGTCAGGAGGAGGATTCGACATTAAAACCGTGTAACACTCTTCCATTTGATTGCGGTATTTTTCTATATCTTTGTATCGAACGAGGAATTTCGATTTGTCATGCAAACTCGGATTCTTTTGTTGACTTAAAATGTTGCTAATTTCATACAGCTCCTTCATAGCCCTTAAGGACATATCGAATTTAGTGGCATATGGTTTAAGAGCGGCCATGGTTTCGGCTAGAAATTGAAACTATCTTAATTTTGAAACAAATACTAAAGTTGCGTTATAAAGCTACGATCCAAACGTAAACAACTGGGTTTGACAGCAGTGTTTTTAAATTTTATCGGCTCGTGATACGAGAAGTTACGTTCAAAAATATGTAGTGTTGCCAGTAAGCAATGGAAACCGGTAACCGGTGATAACAATTCTGAAACGGAAGCGAACAGCACTATTGACCATAGACAAGGTATTAGACTAGACTTAAGGGAACAAATATGGCGGCTATGGCGGTTAGAAACGAAATGACATTTGGAAAAAATGGAGAATGATATTGCAATTTTGAACTGAATTTGGACTGAATTTTGAAACAAATGATGATAATTTTATAGGAAAAAGGTTATTCGGTTGAAGGACCAAGAAATGTTTGGGATTAGACCAAGGAAATGAAGCAAACCTGGTTCACGTGCTCCCGCGTGCTTGATCTTGTTGCCGCTCTGAACTCTTCGTCTTCTCACCAAACATTGGAGAATTTTGATGGTTTTTGAAGTTGATTTGCGCGGAATCGCGGCTGATGGTCCCGGGACGCGGATTTTTGGTAATTTTGTGAAAATTTGGGAGCTAGCTGCGGAGCTCGACCATTCTTCTCGGCAGTTGGCGTCTGACAGCTTCATGGTCTTTTGACAGGGGGGAGGAGGGAAGGGAAATCAGGGTGTGTTCCAAAACTAACAATGTATAACTCAAACAATGATAATGATAATGATAATGATAATGATAATGATAATGATAATGATAATGATAATGATGATGATGATGATGATGATGATGATGATGATGATGATGATGATGATGATGATGACGATGACGATGATGATGATAATGATACTGATGATGACGATGACGATGACGATGACGATGACGATGACGATGACGATGACGATGACGATGACGATGACGATGACGATGGCGATGGCGATGGCGATGGCGATGGCGATGGCGATGGCGATGGCGATGACGATGACGATGACGATGACGATGACGATGACGATGACGATGACGATGACGATGACGATGACGATGACGATGACGATGACGATGACGATGACGATGACGATGACGATGACGATGACGATGACGATGACGATGACGATGACGATGACGATGACGATGACGATGACGATGACGATGACGATGACGATGACGATGACGATGACGATAACGATAACGATAATAATGGTTAATGGTCCGTTAATGGTTTGATCCCTGCTGACTTGGATCGTAACCTTAGACGGCTGGGACTTCGAGGCAGACCGATAATAGCGGCTATGCAAAAGGCAGTCCTCCTCGACAATGCCCGGATTGTCCGACGCTTTCTCTCCTCGTCGCACTGACCTCCAGCTGACTGTGCTTCTGCTGGAGTAGCTCCTGTCGCTTCGCCTAACGCGAAGTGGTCAGAGTAGCCCAAATTTATATTTCTGCATAATAATAATGGATCGGGCGCAGTCAAGGGTGTTTTTGGTGGATATCACTATTCCACACGACAAAAATCTCGTGCAAGCTGATGCCGACAAGAGGTTGCGGTACCTTAACCTGGCACACGAGGTCACGGATGTGTGGCAAGTGCAATCTACTGAAATCATTCCTGTAGTCCTGTCCGCCTAGCGCGAAGTGGTCAGAGTAGCCCAAATGTATACTTTCAAATAATAATAATATCTGGGACAAATCACACACGGTCATCTGGCCCCAAACTAGATTTCCCTGTATCTTGCGAACCAGAGACTGATATACATACACATATATTACATACATTATAATAGAGGAAAAGTACCGAATATGGAATACATAAACAAATTCTTAAAAAAATCAGTACAATAGTTTTATTTTAATCAGTCTAATGGGTTACAATTAAATGCAGTGGTAATCACTCTTGAAAAGTAATAATTAAATCAACAAATAATAAACACTTTCCGTAATATTATTAACTAAAATAAATCAACCAAAAATATGCTTCTCAAAAATGTGATCCTATTATGGAATAGGGTATTCCATACTAACATATGTTCAAAGTCAGGTCCCAAAACTGTTTTACGACCAAGGCAGCAGTCTATATTTCATTCGTGGGTATGGCAAAACCGAAAGAGAGTAGTCCGACGTACATTAAAGACTTGTGCAGCTCTCTTGTAATCCATTTTTTAGGTTTTCATGGCTTCAATAGCATTTTTCATATTAGTTTTGTTCCAGGCTTTTCGTTTTCTTAGGCTGCATATACACGAGCGACATACAGCCGACGGCAGAGTCAACGGCAGCCGCTATCTGTCGCAATCTGTCGGCGGCAGCCGTCACCGTGTCAGCGGTTGCCATCGCCACTTGTCGGCGGCAGCTGTCACCGTGTCGGCGGCTGCCGCCGAAACGCCGACGAGGTGACGGCTGCCGCCGACGTGGCGACTGCAGCCACCGACGCGGTGACGGCTGCCGCCGACAGGTAGCGACGGTTGCCGTTGACTCTGCCGTCGGCTGCGTGCTGCTCGTGTATATGCAGCCTTACTGGCGGATCCATCATAAATACATCTGTAAAAGTAATTAGTCACCACATTAAAAACTTATTTACGTTGAGGTTACGCTAATATGGAATAGTATTCCATATTAGGAACTCAATGATATTCCATATTACGAACAATATGATGGCGGGAGGAAAATAAATGTAACTTTTTATTATTATTAAATATTCATAAAATAACAATACCATTTAAAAACTACATACTTCGATTAGATACTTACCAACTTATATCGAAATATTCGTGTAAGAATAATAAGAGAATATATACGTAAAACTTACGTAAATATACAATGGATGTTTCGTCAACAGTGTCGCGCACTCTTACTCGTGTCTTGTGCTGCCAAACGCCACATGCGCACTGGCCGTCAAATGCGGGTAACGAGAGGGATAACATGACATGCGTATAAAATATTCGTGGTGCTTAGTTTTAGAAATATTATGGTGTTCCATATTAGGCACGTATTCCATAATTGGTACTTTTCCTCTACACTCAGACTCAGAGCAAACAATTCTACTCATCGCAGAAAAGTTTGCCCTGTGTGGGGGAACCCACGACTCTCGGATCAGAGGTCAGGATCACTAACCACTTAGCCACCGAGTCAGTCAATCAAAAATATAACATAAGTTAATAATGTGATCCTACCCGAACTAGTGGACCAGATACTGAGAAGAGAGAAAATGTTAAGGTGACCCCATCTAGTGATGAAGTGGAAATTTTGAGTTTTTAAGAATTCCTGCGGGTACCTTAAAGTTTTCCGGGATAAAAAATATCTTCTGTGTTAGCCGAGTGGTTTATCTATTTACCTACCAAATTTCATCCAATATGAAATGACATGAGAAAGTGAGATATTATTTCAATATTATATTTAAAAAAAATGTATTTTTTTAATATTTTTAAGCGAGATGACAGGAGATATGAATGAAAAAAAAGCGATCAAGTGCGTGTCGGGCCACGCGCAGTGTAAGGTTCCGTAGTTCATACTTCGACAGACACTGCGCTAAGTATAGCCAAATCGCAATATTCAATTCTAATTCTTGAAATAATGGTTAAAGCTATCACCATGGAAAAAATATATAACATACTTCAAACAATGAAAAACAAATTGTATTGAACAAAATCATAAAAATCACAAAAACTTTAATGAAAAAAAATATCCTGTAGACCCTGTATTTTGCATTAATTGCAAATTCTCTCGGAAACACAATATTTGTTTATGTTGAAACCAACACACAAAAATCGGCCATTTTAATACCTTCAATTTATCTTGAACGGATTTTTTTGAACTTATTTGAAAGCCAAGAAAGTAATAAAAACATCGAAATCTCGATAATTTTGCGTTCGGCCTTGACGTAACCGCCGCGATGGTACCCACACTGATCTGACCTTAAAATACATAAGTAGGGCGTTACGGTCGATATTATATTGTCATGCATCAACCTGCTTAGATTGAGTGTACTTCGCGCCTTAAGGGGATAACCTCCCGTCTTACAAAATTGACTACTACTCCATAACCTGTAAAGCCTACTTAGCTGTGATAGTTTTTTTTAACTTCGTTATATATACTGCTGCTGTGATTTTTTTCACATTTCTAGAAACAACCGTTTAGCTGGCAGGGGGGGGACACACACGATTTTGACAAAAAATTGCACTTTAAAGTTTAAAATATATTTCGAAAACGAAAATTCCCTAAATCGAAAAACGGTTTTCGCAATCCTACAATATTCTTGAAAGACCTATCCAACGACCCCCGAGAAAAAAAACTCAATCCCACTTCAGTTGTAGGGGAGGAACCCTGAAAAAAATTTTTTCAAGATTTTATTTTACAACTTTGTCAGCGTGATAAATATGCATATCCTTGCGAAATTACAGCTCTCTAGTACTAAAAGTCTCTGATCTCTAAGCCGCGGACAGACAGATAGACAGACAGACAGACGGACATGGTGAAACTATAAGAGTTCCTTGTTGACTACGGAACCCTAAAAGTCATATTGCATCTACACCAAATGATTTGGAATAGGGCAGGAGATATACATTAAAATCCATACAAACATACATACACCCAGACATAGAGCAAACAAATCTGCTCATTAGACAAAAGTTTAACCTGGGTGGGGTTCAAACCCGCTATTTCTGGCGTAGAATTTCGGAGCACTACACCATTGAGTCACTACTTATATCTCTACTTGATTAAGGACCAGATAATGAGGCGATACAACGAAGTGAAAATTCACGTGATTTTCAGATATAAAAAATACAGTTATTTTTAGGATGGCGGATGTGAACGTGTATTTAAAAAAAAGGTGAAATAAAATTTGAAGCGGTCATGCATGACTCACTGCACTCGCGTCGATCACGCGGGTCAACTGGCTACAGGTACGATCATAATCTGGATGGATTTGACTGTAATATTTAACTCGGCCGTCTGCGTGCTTCGCAACGCACGTAAAGCCAACACCAGTTGATATCACTAGATGGCGGTCGTTAAGCTATGAATCAGTCTTAGAAACTGCTGACACTGGGCCGACTACTACGAACCTCACGACCTCCACCAATCCTGTAATAATTTATTTATGTCAGCAAAATATTTATACTGTGTTTCATAGGCTATGCCGGTAAGGTATAGACACTTCGTTAAATTCTTTTAATTTAGCTTTTTAATTTTGATTTCATTCATCCATTTTCAAATAAAAGTTACACTTTTAACTCAGCTTCACTAATATTGATTATGTCAGTTTCATCAAGTTTCACTTTAAAACTTCATTCAGAAGAACTTTTTCCTCGGAGACTCTTCGAAGAAATAATTAATCAACTCTGGGTAAACGTCCTTGGCTCAAAATAAGAATAAGATAAAATAATATTTTTTAAATACTTTGTCCCAGTTTTTATTAAACTTCACCAGTAGGTATCATCCATGATATTAGCCGTAAGACGTCCACTGCTGGACGAAGGTCTCCTCCTTCATTCCCGGAGAGGTCATTTCACCCCCAGTATAGTTGAAAACCCCAGTACAGTTGATGAAGCGGTCGTGGGTGAGTGCGGCTTGCGTGGTCGCCTCGATCACGCAGGTTAACTGACTACAGACACGGTCATAACCTCGATGGGTTTGACTGTTAGTGGCATTTATCTCGACCGAATCCGTGCTTCGCAAGGCACGCCAAGCCGTTGGCGCCAGCTGCTATCGCTAGATGGCAACCGTTAAGCCATGTCGGAGACCTCATAGGCGGCTTGAAAACTTCTAACACTGGGGTTGGCCACTAGACCCACAACCTCCAACAATCCGGACTTGGCCCCCGTGTGTGGAGTATGGCCTAACCTTTCCGAAGTATGGGAAGAGACCCGTGCCCCTGCAGTGGGGACGATACGAGTTGTTAACAGATAGCTGATAAACAGAAAAATATCTGAAAAATCCCATAAGGTAGCTTGAAAACTTTGACCTAAATAACGGCTCGCCTACAAGTCAGCAGAGCTAATATTATATGCAAATAAAGGTAATTTCACACGGCAATTTTCTACTGATCACAAAGGTTGAAAGACGATTTAAAATTTCAACTGCGCTCTGTCATCGGCATCGGCGCAATTACAGTTAGGGCTTTTGTCCGTTACTGTAGAATGCGTAATATGTTTTATGTAACTACAAAGACATATAAACACCAGACGTGCCCTTCCCCCTCCAACCGCCATGGTAACCGAGTCTTTCAAACAGTTTTTAAAAGAAATTGTTATGTAACCAGTTCGTTACGAAGATGTCCAAGTGTTTTACTTCTAGTTATCAATGAAGAGTTTGTCAAATAGTATGGTTGTTAAAAGAAACTGACTTGCTCACTGACTCGGTGGCTAAGTGGTTAGCGATCCTGACCTCTGATTCGAGAGTCGTGGATTCGATCCCCACACAGGGCAAACTTTCTGTGATGAGCAGAATTGTTTGCTCTGAGTCTGGGTGTATTATACCTATATATATGTATGTATTTAAAAGTATATGTGTATGTAAATCAGTCTCTGGTTCCCAAGATACAGGGAATCCTAGTTTGGGGCCAGATGACCGTGTGTGATTTGTCCCAGATATTATTATTATTAATTCCCATTCAAACTGAACCTTGTGCAGGATTTCTTACCCGACTTACTTATTTCGTGTACCTTAATTCGTCGTACGTAACCGACATAGCTCACAGAATCGCTGAAGTGGCATTGGGCGAGGTACATAGCTCGTAGAACAGATGCCCGTTGGGGCATTAAAGTTCTCAAGTGTCGACCGCGCACCGGAAGACGTAGCGTGGGCAAGCCTCCTACTCGGTGGACTGATGAGTGAAGGTCGCAGGAAGCCTACCTGCCAAATTTCAACTAAATAGGTCAAGTAGTTTTTGAGATTTCATGTTAACTCAGTGAGTGAGTGACCTTTCACTTTTGTTTAAGAGCATGCTGGGAGTAACATTTAAGTGAGGATTATACTCAAAAGATTCAGAAAACAAAACAGCTTATGTACGAGCCTAGTACAGTGTCAGTAGCACAAAGTCGGTTCTATCTGGGAGTTATAGTCTGGGAGTTTAGTCTGTTAAGTTTAGTATATACATATAGAGTTATAGTCTGGGAGTTTTTACGTTCAAGATGCACATAAATCGAAGGAAATCTTGAATTTTCATACAAAATACGAGGAAACTTTCTCCCCGACCTAATATATTTTACTTTAGTCCCCAACCACTACATGTCTTTGGTTCTAACTCAACACATGACGATTTGCTCAGTAATAATAAAACACGATCACAGGCAATTTATGGATCAATAAGTAGCTAGCCATCGACGACGTCATAAAATAAGTGTCTTTGTGAATACATAAGTATAGAGTCTTATGGTCATCAAAAACCATTCTTATGAGTATACAGGATGTAACAAAATTGGTGTAGGACCCGTTAACTGGGGATTCTACTCATCGTACTGTACAACTTTTGCTATACGACTTTGCTCAGTTCGCAAAATAAATTTTGGACTCTCCATACAAAAATGGCAAAACAAATTGATCAATTTGTATGAAATGTCCAATTTTTTTTTTTGTGATTCCAGCAAAGTCGTAGAACAAAAGTTGTTCAGTACGGTGAGTAGAATCCCATGTTAACGGGTCCTACACTAATTTTGTTACACCCTGTATATTCTATTTTTAAGGCTCTGTACCTCAAAAGGAAAAAATAACCCTTTTAGGATCACTCATGTGTCTGTTTGTCTGTCTGACCACCTGTCACAGTTAATTTGCTCCGAATCTACTTTATTTTTTATTTTATTTAAATTAAACATACAAATAGATTACAGTCATTAAGAGTATTCACTTAATTATAACATCGAGATTGGTCAGACTGTAGTCCAGCAAAAGTATGCAAGTGGATACATTAAGGTAGTACAAACGAGATAACAGGTTTAGTTTGCAAGAATAATGCAATACAAATGTTGGTAATTAACACTAAACAAAGGTAGCTACAAGGTAAAAAAATAATTTGTATACATATAAATACCAAACCAAATACAATACAATAAAGATATTTAAATAAATGAAGAAATGAGACGAAATGCAACTACAACATCATCTAAGAAATTAAGAGAGTAAGCTGTTGACGAAAAACATAGAGTCTGCTATCAAAAATGTCAATGACATCATTGGTAGCAGACAGCTCATTGTATTGACGACACATTCGAGTAAGGGGATTATAAAAAGACGTATTATTGAGATACACGCGAAGCTGAAAAGTTTTAGGGTGTCTGCACCGATAATAGGTATTTAAATTAACTACAGAAAGAAGCGTAGGGGAGTCAATGTTGTAATGAATAATCTTATGTAAAGTAATTAGGTCAAAAAATGTACGTCTGTCTTCCAAAGTACTGAGTTTAAACTTCGCTAATAAATCGGGATAAGAATTACAAACACGATTAAAATTATAACGGAATGACGAGAATTTTAAACAACGTTTTTGAATGCTTTCAAGACGGCTTATATGAACTTTATAAAAAGGTGACCATATCACAGAATTATATTCAAGAATACTACGTATTAATGAACAGTACAGATGAATTAAGCTGGTAGGCTTTTTGAATTTTTTTGTGATTCTGGTTACAAAACCAAGTAAGCGAGAGGACCTGTCAATTATGTAATCAAAGTGTTCTCTAAACGTCAGCTTTTCATCGAAATAGATGCCTAAGTCCTTCACTACGGATTTACGATCTAAGATATGGCTGCCCACAGAATAATTAAAATTTACTTTGTTTATTTTTCTGGTGAAGGTAAAAACACAGCATTTATTAACATTAAGAGACATAGAATTTGCGGAGCACCATTCCACTATTGAATCTAAATCTTTTTGAAGATTAACAGCATCACTAAGACAACTTATTGTGGAATATACCTTTAAATCATCTGCATATAGAAGACAAGGACAGGATAACCGTGCAACAAGGTCATTAATGAACACTATAAAGAAAAGCGGACCGAGATGAGACCCCTGTGGTACTCCAGATGTAACCTTGACAGGAGCAGAAAGATCACCTTTTAGAGCAACAAGCTGACTTCTGTTGGACAGGTAAGAAATGATCCAACGTAAGAGGCTTCCGTGTATCCTGTCCCGTGTCTACTGTTTTTTTTAAGTTTAAAAATGGTGATCCTGGATACTTATTTGGTGTATCATACATCCTCGCCCCTCTCGTGTACAACTCTTCATCAACTCAAAATCAAACGTTTTGAATTCGAAACTCAAAATCGCTAGAATCACGTTTTCAATTATCAACCGTCTCCCGATTTGCAATGAGCACATGCAATCCCAAAGAGTAGTTAAATACTACTTAGTTACAAACAGAACGAACACACTATGAGGAATGGTATCAATTTGAAAAACTGAAATGTTACGTATATTTTCAGGAAGATTAGTAATGTATGTAACACAGGGTATCCCTGAATGGGTGAATTAAATTGTTATGGTAGATAGCTTGTCTAGTGTTCCACCAGACAGACTAAATCTCATTAAAATTTAAAAAAACTACTTACTTTTATTAAATGATGTTATTTCGAATATATGAAAAAATTACGACTATCCTTATATTTTCGGCTCTCAGTGTACGTTTAGAGTTAATTTCAAATATTTTTTTCAATGATATTAATGATAAGTGATTGCTTTACCTAACTGTAAACATATTTTTTTTAAATTATGAATTCATTTGAGTTCACAGCACTTTCCTTAAAAAAAATCTACACAAATTTCTTGTTAGTTTGACCAGCAGTGACATTAAAAAAAAAAGCGGCCAAGTGCGAGTGGGACTCTCCCATGAAGGGTTCCGTAGCAGCAACTAACATAATATAAAAGTTCTTGTAGTTCGTTGTAGGAAAATTGCGGTTTACGATTTATGACGTATTAAAAAAAACTACTTACTAGATCTCGTTCAAACCAATTTTCGGTGAAATTTTGCATGGTAATGTACATAATATATATTTTTTTTATTTTTATCATTCTCTTATTTTAGAAGTTACAGGGGGGGGACACAAATTTTACCACTTTGGAAGTGTCTCTCGCGCAAAGTATTCAGTTTAGAAAAAAATGATATTAGAAACCTCAATATCATTTTTGTAGACCTATCCATAGATTTCCCACACGTATGGGTTTGATGAAAAAAAATTTGAGTTTCAGTTCTAAATATGGGGAACCCCCAAAATTTAATTTTTTTTTTCTATTTTTGTGTGAAAATCTTAATGCGATTCACAGAATACATCTACATACCAAGTTTCAACAGTATAGTTCTTATAGTTTCGGAAAAAAGTGGCTGTGACATACGGACGGACAGACAGACAGACAGACATGACGAATCCATAAGGGTTCCGTTTTTTGCCGTTTGGCTACGGAACCCTAAAAATATGGACCCTATTGAGCAAACTACTTATATAAAAACTTGTCTATTTCATGGAGATTCTAAAATGGTAACAATCATGTAATTGTCTTGAAGGTGTTCAAAGATATTATAACTTTTAGAGTACAAGGGCGAATTTAGACGATTTTCAGGATAACAGTTTTTAAAATCAAAAAGACAGTTATTAAACCAAAAGTTGTTTTTACTGCGCTCTAATGTTTATATACATATGTATGTGTGTCTACAGAGGAAATGTGATTAAGAAATAAATGCAGAAAAAAACAATTTGTACAAGTTTTAAACCTCTTATACTATACGAGTAATATAAAGGTACCTAATTAAAAACTTGGTTGTTTTTTTTTAACAAAGTTTTCCAAATTTTTCTTGTGTTATCTTTTTTATTACTTCTTGCGTTATTTTCTGAAACACATCTTAAAATTCCAGATATGAATTTGTGTATGACGCATCGGTGACGTATTCATCTATATGTAATATCTTCGAATTATCATCTGTATATTCGAACTTGGACTCTATTAACACTTACACAAATCTTAAAATACTTAGTTTGAAAGTGTGTGTTTTTACTCTGTCATCATAATATCGAGGATTCACGGGCGACTTGTATTAAGCGACATTTTTAGAAATGTTCAGGAGACTGATTTAAAAAAATATTTCTTAGAAAAATAATCATTAAAACTTAACTTCTTAGTATTATATAGATTCTCGATATTCTTAATATTTTAAATATTATTCAGAAGTTATTTTTTGTGAGGTGTTTTGTAAGAAATAAATTTTTAAAGTAGAGGTTACCTGTGTTTCCAAAAATTTCGCTTAATACAAGTCGCCCGTGAACCCTCGATATTATCACGGGGTATGGAGTGTCCACTCTGTTTAGTAATAAATTACAATTCACTACTCTGTGTGATTTCGCTTCAGGAGAGCCGTTGGAACCGCACAAGTCTGTGACAGAATGAGTTTCGAATTTTGGACGGTACGTAGGTAAGTAAGTGAGTACTCACACCTTCAGGAAATTGAGTTTGGTAACAGTTTAGTAACAGTCCACACATTATCAGCTACTGTGGTCTAAAGGGTTGATTATAATAATAATAATATTTGGGACAAATCCTGGGCCCCAAACTAGGATTCCCTGTATCTTGGGAACCAGAGACTGATATACATACATACACATATACTTTTAAATACGTACATATAATACACCCAGACTCAGAGCAAATAATTCTGCTCATCACAGAAAAGTTTGCCCTGTGTGGGGATCAAACCCACGACTCTTGGATCAGAGGCTGTAAAAAAGAGGCTTAGAAAGCTGTATATGTTTTTTAATACACCTCGCACTCCAAAATACATCTAGCTGTTTTTAGAACATCGAAAAACATTACCCTCCGCTTGGGCTGTTGGGTCAGTCTCGATATTTTTCGTTAGGTTTTTACGGTTGTATGTAGGTATCATACCTTGGCCAGTTCGGTAATAACTAATTTTTAAAAATATTTTTTTGTAACTAAGTATAAACTAAATTTATGGCAAAGGCTACATAAAAAGTACATATTTAATACACAAATATAGAAAAATATAACTCGAAAAACATGTAATTAATACAAAAAAAACATGCGGATATTTCTAACTACTTATTCTAAATAAATCATGAATAAAAATTGGAGTTTAACAATTTGAAATTTCAAAAATTAACAAAGCGCGCTACAAATAAAATTCTCATTATTTGTTCACCAATCTTATCCATATATTTCTTTCTTATCATTTTGTCTCCTTGCTTGTTTACACAAACCTTTTAGCTAAGATCGAACTAAAAATCGTAAAACTTTTGAAGCACCGTTTTGAAGTGTTAAAGTTGAGAATTGTCTTCAGCGTTATAAAGAGAACCTAGCTGGAATGGGTATCGATAAAAATGCATTGCATCGGTGGAATGCTACCATTTGTCTGGTAAAGCCCGCTGTTCTTTAGATAGGACATAGTTATTTTACACCCGCATTAAAGGTAGTTACTTGGAATCCACCTTTTAAAGATAAGACTGATTTAGGACTTTATTTTGAGCTTTTACTTAATTTTAAGTTATGGTCAGGTATTACGTACAATATAAGTGTGATATACAGGTGTGGGATTCATTATTGACTCGATAGCTCAGTGGTTAGCGCTTCTAAATATTGATCCGAGGATCGTAGCTTCGATTCCCACACAGGGCCAAATATTTTTATGATCAGCAGATTTTAATGCTGTGTACATAGATACATGTACATATTACATATGTGAGAGTGACCCACATGGTGGACCGATGGCCTGGTAAAGGTTGCGGGAAGCGACTGGATGCAGGCAGCACAGGAACCGTTCGGTGTGGAAATCCGTGGGGGAGACCTTTGTCCAGCAATGGACGTCTTCCGGCTGATGATTGATGATGATGATGAATTTGGACTCTCCATACAAAATTGTCTTTTAGCCGATAATTTAATTTTGTTTGAAGTCTATTTTATTACTAATATGTGTCCAGTTTCATGATTAGAACAGGGGGATTAAAGTTTCCGTGAGTGATATTTTCACACCCGTAAGTACAAATAGCCACAAAGATATCTGAACCCCCTGTAACACCGTGTAACACGAAAGATTGAACTAATAGCTTTAACAAAACAAGAACCATGCGGGTTAAAAGAAAAAAAACCATATATTTGACAATGGATGGAATACAGATAAGACATCTACTAGGTGAAAATTGCGATATATGGTGTTTCAAAACAGAGTGCGAATTTTTTTTTAAAACTTTGGGGTTCAGATATCTCTGTGGGCTAGTGTACCCTTAGCGATGAAAACAAATGAAAATCATGCAGTGACTATGGAGTCATCCCTTCTGTTTTACCGATCTCACATCGGCCTGAACAGCCACCGAAAATAACCTATCCGCGACACTGTTATGGATGTATTAGTCCAATGATTTATGCAGAGAGAGTGACTGAAATAGCATTCTACAATGAAGCCGGTTACATTTTTTTAAATAATCTCTTACGATTTTAAAATCATTTTATAGCTAAGTACCTTATTTGTTAATTTTTAATTGGTATGGCCTTGGCATTGTGAAAAAAATGTTTTTCTTTATTTAAATAGTGATTCGATAAACTTTAAACATTTAATTTTGTAGCATTTTGGAAGTCACACTTTTGAACCCTAACAAAAAATAGTAAAAAGAAATGCCTTTGTGGACATTATCGTATTTTTAAACTTCTCATAAAATTCGTGCAAGTTCCCCATACAAACATTTCCATAACATGAAAGGCGGCAGTCTCATAAACGTGAACACTATAAGCTTTTAACCATTTATTCAATTTAGATGTAAAATATTACGGCAAACCAAACCGAATGGTTATAAAAGTATTGACTGCGCGAATCCTATTAATAAAGGTTAAACTGTCAAAGAGAACCTAAAAGGTCCTAATTTGATGGTATTTAAAGCCTCGTTTCAATGGTTTGTAAAAGAAGCTAAATAATATTAATTTATTGGCTTCAGGATAAAAGCTATGATGAGACAGAGGCATTGCTTGTACAAAGTTAACATACCAATATATGAAAGTCAACCCACACACGCACGCACGCACGCACGCATGCACACACACACACACACACACACACACACACACACACACACACACACACACACACATACACATAGAAACTGTCAGCTTAAAAAAATATATACTTTTGTTTATATCATTTTGTACTTATATATATTAAAAAAAAAGCGGCCAAGTGCGAGTCGGACTCGCCCATGAAGGGTTCCGTAGCAGCAAGTAACATAATATAAAAGGTTTTGTAGTTCGTTGTAACTTGAATGAAAGGTAAATTGCGGCTTACGATTTATGACGTATTAAAAAAAACTACTTACTAGATATCGTTCAAACCAATTTTCGGTGGAAGTTTGCATGGTAATGTACATCATATATTTTTTTTAGTTTTACCATTCTCTTATTTTAGAAGTTACGGGGGGGGGACACACATTTTACAACTTTGGAAGTGTCTCTCGCGCAAACTATTCAGTTTAGAAGAAAATGATATTAGAAACCTCAATATCATTTTTGAAGACCTATCCACACGTATGGATTTGATGAAAAAAAAATTTTTGAGTTTCAGTTCTAAGTATGGGGAGCCCCCAAAATGTATTGTTTTTTTTCTATTTTTGTGTGAAAATCTTAATGCGGTTCACAAAATACATCTACTTACCAAGTTTCAACAGTATAGTTCTTATAGTTTCGGAAAAAAAGTGGCTGTGACATACGGACAGGCAGACAGACAGACAGACAGACAGACAGACAGACATGACGAATCCATAAGGGTTCCGTTTTTTGCCATTTGGCTACGGAACCCTAAAAACTGCATGTTGTTTTATCTTTGTTAATTATGTATTTTGCTACTTTGATTAAAATAGGATATAAGCACCCCATAACAACTGCTTGTTAATTTAAGTTGCTCATGTTTGGTCTTTTCTATGGAAGAGCGGGGCTTCCTACCACAGGCAAATAAGCTTAAAAGGAAGCCCTAGTAATTATTAGTTATTAAGCAACCAATGTTAAAAGAAATAAATATTTTATTTATTTATTTATTTATTATATTATATATCAACAAAAACGAATAACCCTAGAAGAAATATATCGGTGCTTTTTTTACCACATCGCTCTAGTGGAGTGTAATATTTTTGGTACCTATACAGGGTGTTAAAAATGTGCGTTTGAAATTTTAACGGGTTACTCAGAATCAAGTATAGTATGCAGGAAAAATATTGAAAAAATCGATCAAATCATTAACTTTCAACACCCTGTATAATACAGGGATAAAAAACTGAGGCTTCTACTCCTTATAACTGAACAACTTTTGTTCTACCACTTTGTTGAAATTGGTAAGAAAACTAAAAAGTTTTCGGACTCCTCAAGCACATAATGTAAATGTGCATGAGCTATTCAGCTTATTTGCCAATTTTGTAAGGAGAATTCAAATTATACAGAGTTTAACTAATTGGTGATATACTATCAGAAATGAAACTTTAAAAACTTAACATTTCACCATACAAATTATTAGAATTCTGCCAATAATATTTTCATGTAATCAGTGCAAGTGACACTCACTAAAATGATTAGTCAACTTCGTCAAAAAGAAATCAATATGTTTAAATGGGAGCTTCTTTGTTTTGTTTTTTCTTTGTACATCAATGGAAAGATATTGGTAAGTGTCATTTGACAGTTTGATGGACCCAGCCCCGTTTGTAGACCATTAAAATTAACCAAACACCGCCGACTAGACGTCCACTAACGATCGATTCTGTTTATAAATAACACTTTTGCCGAGTCCGCCTGTCTCGTCTCGCTAGTGTAGGGTGACCATGTGTCGCAATATTATAAGGATTACGTCCTTTCAAATCACTTTGTAAAGTTGTAATGTTAGAAATTTAAAATAAAACAGATTAGATTACGTAGATTAAGCGAGCTACGCGTAGCATAAATAATCATATTATATAAATTTAAAAAAAAGAACAATAGGGTAGATGACTACTAGTCGTTTGAGTTTTTTATAATATAATAATAATAATATCCGGGACAAATCACACACGGTCATCTGGCCCCAAACTAGGATTCCCTGTATCTTGGGAACCAGAGACTGATATACATACACATATACATTTAAATACATACATACGAGTACATATACTTCATTCCAATCAAAAAAAAGCAAAAGGTAAACAAACATAGTATGCAGATGACATTGACATGTGTCAGATCCATAGTAAGTTTGTTTACGTTTTGCTTTTTTTTGATTGGAATGAACCATAGATGTTTATACACCCAGACTCAGAAAAAAAAATTCTGCTCATCACAGAAAAGTTTGCTTTGTGTGGGGATCGAACCCACGACTCTCGGGTCAGAGTTCAGGATCGCTAACCACTTAGCCACCGAGTCAGTCATGGGGTTTTGACATCTGTCAGAAACCATATTTTGTTCTAAACATGTTTGAATTATATGTAGAGACTAAATAGGTTAGGAGTTAGGCCTGCATAGGTTTGTATAAAAAGTAAATACGACGTTGATTTGAATATTTGAAATGTGGAATAGAAAACAAATGGATTGACAGACTTTAAGTTGGTACCTCGCCCCGAGTGCATGTGAATATTCGAATAAAATATATAAAAAATATAAAATTGTTTACATCGATCCCTACATGGTGGAGGCGCCGGGTATAGTGCTGAATTTAGGCGCTACATGGTGAAAGTGAAGTCTTACATAGTGTGGTGAAATACGAAGCTAAGTATTTTATGATATTATTTTGCGTTGGGTTTTGGCATTTAAGATGCGATAAATATAAATATATGAATAAATAATAAATATGGATGAGATTATAGTGCAACAATTGTACGCTAACAAGTACGATGGTATATCAGGGAACGCTGACAATTTTTTTAGACTCTTTGAATCACTTGCAAACCTTAAAGGATTGGGTGATGTAACAAAGAAGCAAGTTCTAGCTGCATTCTTGACGGGAGCAGCCCTCTCATTTTATAAAATAATATTTAATAAATATGATAATTATGAGGAAATATCTAATAAGCTCATTGAGGAATTTGCGCCATTCTCTTCCTCATCGGATGTGCAAATGCCGTCTCCTCAACGTGTACAATCGAAGGAAACTTGTGACCCACAAATGCAATGGAATAACACTTTAATTTGTTCAAGGAATGATGACACAGCGTTACAAAATGAGAACATGAAGACAGCACCGATAGCAGCGTCAATTACAACAGTCCAGGGACCCGAAGAGGATTCATGATTTCAGGGTCTGTTCGTCCCAATTATTTCAATTATCATTAGAAACACTCCCATTAAAGCTTTCATTGACACAGGGTCGACCACATCATTCATATCCGAAGGGCTAGTTAACAAGCTGCATTTATCGTATGAACATTATAGTGGAGCAGTAACTGCAATTAACGGCAAGCCAATAGACGTAGTCGGATCAACCAAATGTTTTTTATTAATTGACTCGATGGCTTTTACGCAACGATTCATCATAATCAGCAACCTAGAGCATGAGGTTGTACTTGGTCAAAACTTCTTGTCACGGGAAAGAGCCACGGTGGACTACGGGGAACAAATTTTAACCTTAAACAGAGGCTGGGTAAAGTTTATTAAGCAGGTCGAGGAAAAAGTTGGTACAGCAGATAATTGCATGAGGGCTCAGGAAGTGCAGCAGGCCGTGGAGAAGGAGAATGAAATGACAACGTATTCCGAAATCACTGAAGATTCCCAGGAGGTGGAACAAAATAATGCAGTCAGGGACTTGCAGGAAAATCTTCCTGACAGTACGAGTTGCGAAGAGAAGGAACTGACGGAAGAGCGCACAGCCGAGGAAAAACTGGATGAGGTTGAGGTTAGCTTGGGTTCTCTTAAGATGGAAGACCAGGTCAGAGTTAACGTGAACACAAGAGGAGAGCTGGAGCTGTTGCAGGAAAGTGAGGGATGCCGTGAGGGTTTTGCTAATAATAATTTACCATTGAATGTTATCCTTGAAGATAACAGAGTAGGAGAGAACGCTCGAATTGAGGAGACACCTAATTTGATGATTATCTCAGAGAATATTTCTAAAGAACCCAGACTTGTTAATAATATTTCTTTCAAAAATATTACTTTCATCATTAATTTATTACTATGCATGTTATGTTCATTTTTAAGAAAATTCGTCTCACAACCTGATTTGAACTTGGACTACGACATAAATAATATTTCGAAAAATAAATTAAACTTTATAAATACTTATAAAATTTCACATCAGATTATTCAAAAACGTTTCATCTCACTCTATGGACAACATATTAGTAATTTAGTCAAATTAGGATTACCTAGAGTAAAAATCAAAATGTCACTCAGAACAATATTTTGTTACTTGTAATATATTACTTTATTATTCTTTTTTCAGTGATAGAAAGTAAAAACACTTATATAGGTTGTATTGTATTATAATTTCACTTGTAAAAATAATATTTCACTTTTTTCAGACTTGTACGATATTGTTATTATCACTTGACTATTGCTTGTATTATATTTTGTATCTTATATTCTCTTAACTTCAGAAATAATTTCTTATCTTTCTTGGGCACAATTTATCATTATATTGTTGTTTCATAATAACTGATGAGAGGAGCTTCTACTACCACTGCTGATAGGCGCTCATTTTTGGAAAAATGCAATTCTTGAAGCCTGGGGAAGAAAACAATGAAGATGATGACAATGGAAAGCAAACAATGAAGATGATGACAATGAAATGAAATAATGAAATTGAAACAGATTTGGGGAGTAAATAATAATGCAAAAATCGGGGCTGAGTCCATGTAGGTATAGGTAGGATTGGGTGTGCATAGGTAGGGAAGTAGTGACAGGGCCCGCTTAGGACATATGCATCCAGCAAGTCAGGTTAGGAAGGTGAACCAAGGACCACCCAGGCTATAGTTGCTAGGAGGTGTGACAGGTCTTACCTTTGGTGGTCTAGTAGGGATCCATTCAGGGAGGTAAACCAAAGGTCCATCCAGGCTATAATTGCTTTGAGATGTGACAGGTTTTACTTTTTTGAATCTATTTTTTTCAAAAGTCAGCCTTGATTTTTAATTTCAATTTCAAGTAGGAAAGGAGATTTGGGCAAGTAGGTTTGATAGCTCAGTTGGTTCAAAAAAGTTTATACCCAACAAGCTTCTTGAATGCAGGCTTTTTATTAAAGCTCCTCTTAACAGAGACAGGTATAATTCACTAAATAGAATAGATTTTATTTTGCAAAAGAGTAGATATGTTTCAAAGAGTTGAGAAAAGATTTAGACAATTGTGCCCATTCTTTTTAGTCAGGTCACAGATAAGAGAAGTAGGTTTGAGATGATGACGACAACGTGGCGTTTCTTTTGGTGGCGTTTTGAGATGCCAAAGTCACTATCAAGCAATTGCACTTTTGTCATTGGCGAGATGATGGAAACCGCCATTTCTTTAACTTGCACTAATTAACGCAAAGCTTGTCAGGGACTAGCTGGTTAATTTTAACAGCCGGTGTCGTTAGTCATCTGTTGTAGTTAATGTTCGCCACAAAGGTAGGCTAGCTTTTGTCTTGTGCAGGAAAATTTTGATTGTTTGCTAACTAACATTAACATAACCCCAAAAATTAACTTGCCCAATCAAAATTTTTCTCTGTACCGGGGGGATGTAGAGACTATATAGGTTAGGAGTTAGGCCTGCATAGGTTTGTATAAAAAGTAAATACGACGTTGATTTGAATATTTGAAATGTGGAATAGAAAACAAATGTATTGACAGACTTTAAGTTGGTACCTCGCCCCGAGTGCATGTGAATATTCGAATAAAATATATAAAAAATATAAAATTGTTTACATCGATCCCTACAGTACCTAGGCGTGACGTCATAGTTTTTCACTGTCATTTAGTGACTAATTTAATAACTTTTTATGATAAAAAATTGAAGATGGGATGAAAGACAAAACCAGTAGGGTTTTTCGAAATGTTATTGCGAGATCAATTTAGTGAACAATTATTAGTTTACAATTAATTTTTCATGCAGTTATCTTCCCATTTTTTTTGCAACGATCTCTGGGTTAGAAATTACATAAGATGAGAAAATATGAAATGTAATGATACTCCGATCCCCCAAGGGTTATATTATGAGCATTGAACAATATACAGGGTGTAACAAAATTGGTGTAGGACCCGTTAACTGAGGATTCTACTCATCGCCCTGAACAACTTTTGTTCTACGACTTTGTTCAAATCATAAAAAAAAGCGGACATTTCATACAATTGATCATCTGTTTTTCCATTTTTTGCTATTTTTGTATGGAGAGTCCAAAAACTTTTTGCGATTTCAGCAAAGTCGTAGAACAAAAGTTGTTCAATACGATGAGTAGAATCCCCAGTTAACGGGTCCTACACCAATTTTATTACACCCTGTATATTCACCAAATTTTAATTTTTTTGTGGATCTTAGGTGACCTAGCAGTTTACTGGGATGGAATAATTCTGTTTACTTTTCAAGTTTCAAATTAAAAGTAACAAAAGAAACAAAAATATTTATATATATTTAGTTCACTGTTTGTTATGACGAAGTAACAAAACTAAACTAATCTCATTAAATACCCGTAACAGTAGAACCACTACAGGCTCACTACTGTCTCACTTTGTCCACCGTGATCCACAGATTTATAGTCATCATCCTAGAGACCTTAGCAAATAGGTACACATCACCTCTGTGGAAGTAAGTGCTTTGTGTGGAGGGTGGTCACTGAAACAGTGTAGGCTCGGTGATCGCACTGAGTGCTGGGTACAAGTATATATGTAATAAGGACAATAGTCTTTATGTCCTGTTACTATTTTAAGTCTTACTAACCATGCTATGGATCATTTACTAGTTATCCGTAATAAACAATTTATATTTATTCATTTATTGTACAAAGCCATGGTCACCCTATTTTTTGCAAAGAGGCGTGGCATGGAATCCACCCTTGCAAAGGTCAACGACACAGAGTTTTTAGTTCTTGTCGTGATTAGAAAACGGGGCGGAATGCCCAGATGGGGCCGCTGCGTCGCGTACGCAGCCCTACGGTTCTTAGAAACTCATGCGTGCGTAATGGGGAAACTCTTAATTGCGTCAAATGGTGAAAAGTCCTAGCGAGGAAAAGTGGATTGTATGCATGTTATATGTATGGTGGCACTGGCAGTGTGGTTCAAAGAGTAAAATTCAACTCATTATTTCTTTAAGGGTTATTTTTGTACTGGCCTGGGGTTGCTGAGAATCCCTTCAAAAAGTCATATTTCATTGCAAACTTATAATTAAAATTTCTTGAAAATTAACCTTGTCTTATGAAACTTTATACAGCTAAGAAGAAAAACAAGAAACCGTAGAATTTGTTCGGTTTATAAATGAGTTACAAAATAACTATGAAAAACTTAATTTTATTGATTATGTTATCGACCCCTATCGTCCGCACTGCAGGGGCGCATGTCTCTTTCCCATACCTCGGGAAGGTTAGGCCATACTCCACACACGGGGACCGGTCTAGTCGAGATGTCAGAAGTATTTAGAACGCCTATTTCGTTTTCAGCGTAGGACCGGTCGGTGTGGAAGTCCTTGGAGGAGGCCTTGACGTCTGGACGTCTTTCAGCTGATGATGATGATAATACCTCTAACATGGCTTAACGACTGCCATCGTGATAGCAGCCGGTACCAACAGCATAACGTGCCTTACGAAACGGTCGAAATAAATGCAACTAATATTATGACCGTGTCTGTAGTTAATTAACCTGCGTGACGCAACCACGCAAGCCGCACAGCGTTTCAACCGTTTCAGTTTATTGAATGTTGTTGTTTGTTTATTGAACAATATTTTTTAAATTTATATTTGCCCTTTATATTCATGAAAAGATGTTTCTAGAATACTGACATTTCAGAGGTCGAAAAATATCTGTGCAAATCAATATCAATATATATTACAAAAATCTAATGTGTGTGGGTGTGTCCAGCTTTTTCTCTAAAACCATCCACTGCCAACCACTTGTGATTATAATGGTAGATAGCCCTTGGTGTGCATTCACAAGTAAGAGAGTTTGGTTTTGGTGGGTAAAACTGGGAGGGTGTGGGTGGCAAAAATTCTGTTCAAGGGCTGCGGAAGGGGGGGGGGGCGTGAGGTGCGGGGAGGGAGGGGACGGAGGGGTAGAGGGTAGGGGCAAGGGGGGAGGTGCACACAAGGGAACACTAATGTTGTGGAATGTTCTGGAATGAAGGACTCCTGCTTTTCTCACGGTCAGTTATACGTAGCTTGCTCTCGAGTAGGGAATTCGAAAAATATGTATGTACCCCGGATAACAAAAGGAAAAATGTTGTTTATAAACAAGTACTGAAGCAGAAACGGTCGTCGCTCAGTGCAGCTTGCATGGTCGCGTCCATCACGCAGGTTAACTGACTACAGACACGGTCATAACCTGGATGGGTTTGACTATTAGTGGCATTTATCTCGACCGTTTGCGTGCTTCGTGTATGGAGTATGGCCTAACATTTCCGAGGTATGGTAAGAGACCCGTGCCCCTGCAGTGGAGACCAGGTGGGTTGTTAACACATTGTAAATATTTTGAATATATTTCAAATAAAAAATACCTCTTAGATTATAATCTTTCTCCTTTTATTCCAACTACCACACGATGTCATACGAAGTCCCTGAGCGAAGCCGGGGCACACCAACTATATATTATATCAGGAGATTTCTTTCATATTTCTGAATCAGGTCTATAGGATCATTGTAGTTCATCGAATGAAACCCCGAAATTGCGTTTGTGAGTTAAGTATACATTCAGTGTAAGTATATTTTTTTGTAGAACTTGATTAAAATGCAGCCGTCTTTATCATTATAAGGACTCAGACATAATGAAGGAAAATATATTTTTGCAGTGGATTTTGTTGAGGCAACAAAGGGTTTTATTCTAAGAAAAGGGGAAGGTAGGAATATTGCTCACTCTACTTATTTCATGGAATTTTGTACAGATTAACTGCAGTATATTTGCAGAAGGTGCATTTTATTATATATTTTTTTAAATAAGTAGATAATGTAGAAAATAAAATTGTTTAATAAATAAGAATTTAATCACCAATGTAAATGAGTTACTGAATAAAGTATTATTTATTATTTATTTATAAGAAAGTTTCTGTGATGAGCAGATTTGTTTGCTCTGTGTCTGGGAGTATTATATCTATATATGTATGTATGTACTGAGTTTGTTAGTTAAATATACATTCGTGTATTCAGTATTTACACGTATGTATATGTGTATGTATATCAGTCTCTGGTTCCCATAATACAGGGAATCCTAGTTTGGGGCCAGATGACCGTGTGTGATTTGTCCCGGATATTTATTTATTTAGTGTGAACATACCCTTAGTCACCCTGATGAACATTTTCGTGAGCATTACCCCAGCCGGGCCCGCCCCGCCGCCGATGTATTTACTGTTATTGCCGAAAAACTGGGCACAGTTACTGCGTTTGACCTAGTTTATGCTTTTTTTTTTGCTTACTACTCCAAAAAATTTAGTAATGTGTACTCGGAAATGTAGTGTGTTTTATGTAGTCTGTTGGACATAAATTGGAGTAGCAATTTTTTGGTGCGTTGTTAAGGCTACTTCTGCGATCTTTTTTACCTAGCTCAGTTATGTTAAGGGTATTCACCCCTGAAATAAGTTTTTTCGTAGTATGTTGTGGCCAGATCATAGAATTAGCTAGATCATGACATGATGACATTACCTCTGAAAAACTAGGTTAGCTTAGGTTAATGGAGTTACTATATAAAGGAGCCCCGCGAAGCAAAAATGAAATCTTTACTCGTAAAATGAACCCAAAAATATTAAACACATCATACAAATTGAATAAATTCGTTAACTAACTTTGTGAGAAGTGTCCAAACATTATTTTACATAGATTTTAAGATCCTTTGTGAAAAAGTTTTTCCGTTTCGTGACGATTGGTATCAATTATACGTATACTTTAAATAGTATATTGGTATTGAAAACATTTTAAGCAGTCGGTGACGTAAATTGTTAGTTTTTTTTTTATACCTAGATGGTTTTGGCCATGAAGCCTCCGATCCATGGTTTTTTTTAACTAAAATATTCAGTAGAGCGTCCAGAGGTAGAGATCAGTGGCAGTAATTAACATTATAATAATTATAAGGCAGTATATTTTTTAACTAAGCTTTTTAAAATATGGGCGTTTATTATTATTTATGCTTTATTTGAGCTGTAATTTTAATCTTATGGGTAATAGATATTCGAAATACATAAATGAATACAATATTATTATTAAAAATGTTGTCTATCTTTCCTAAATCACAGGCACTTAGTTGTTATTATTATAAGCTAAGACCCTTGCAATTTACTAGTAAATATCGAGTTACACGGTAACTCTAGTAACTCCCTGTGTTACTATAGTAACTCGAAACCTGTGACAGGAACTCGTCTTGCGATTATTCCGTCACCCGCTCAAGTGGAAAACTCAAGTTGACGTCAGAATTCAAGATGGCGGCAACTAATTATAATTAATACTGACAGCGATTACTCGAAGAACACACCTATAGGTTAAGTTTTTGGCGTGTGAAATTGACGGGTGTTTAGTTTGGGTGTTGATTTGATAGGAGTAGGTGTCTAATGTATTATGTCACCGTTTTTAACGCTTCAGTTTATTCAAAAGAGAAAATTAGCATAATTATTTAAGAATCAAAAATCGAAATCAATATTTTTAGGGTTCCGTACTTCAAAAGGAAAAAAGGAACCCTTATACGATCACTTCGTTTTCCGTCCGTCTGTCCGCTGTCTGTCTGTCACCTTTTTTCTCAGGAACGCATAGACGTATCAAGTTGAAATTTATATCAAATACTCAAGCCTGCAATTTCTTGAAAGTGTGAAAAAACCAAACTTCTATGCCAACGCAATCAAGAGATACGGCCGTTTATGCAACATATTTAATTTAGGCACTCGCAAGGGAATCAATACCTATAAGGGTACTTCTCTTTGATCTAGAATCATTAATTTGACAAGTAGCAATGTCTAGGGAAAAGTCCGAAAACCAAAAATTTTAAGTTACAACACAAATGTTTTTCTGTAAAAATTTATGAATTACGAGATTTAAAGTTAAAATCGTGCACTGAACTTTAAGAACAGACTCTACAGACGAATACGGTACCCATTTCAAAAGCAAATTTCTTTTTTATCTAATCTTATCTAAAAAACGGAAAAACTTTTGATCTGCATTGAAATCGAAAAAAAAACAATTTTCATACAAAACGACCTTTTTATTAGTAACCAGTTTTTTTGTATAAGAAGTGTTTTATTACTATTTCAGTAAAGTCGTTTGGTTTCCTTACCGAAGTCTATCCTGCTTCCTTTCTTTCTAGTTTGCCACACAATTTTAACTCCACCCTCTAGGCTTTTAAAGATCTTGAAAGTATGCTTTTAAAAAGCTAGGTATTGTTAAAGTTGATGAGTGTCTCGTACCAGTGGTAAGCAAGGTCCGACTGGGTGGGTTCCACTTCTCGCTCTATACCTGCCGCCAAGCAGCTTGCTGTGTTCCGTCGGGTGGCATAAGAGGCATTCCACCGTAGCCCTCAAGATCGGCAAAGTTTTGCTAACCCTTCTGGGGTTTTTGATGCTGATAGGCAGCGGATGTCGCTTTCCATCAGGCTGTCAGCCTTTTGCCATCTTACATAATAAAATAACACAATAATAATAAAAATATCTGGGACAAATCACACACGGTCATCTGGCCCCAAACTAGGATTCCCTGTATCTTGGGAACCAGAGACTGATATACATACACATATACTTTTAAATACATACATATATAGATATAATACACCCAGACTCAGAGAAAACAATTCTGCTCATCACAGAAAAGTTTGCCCTGTGTGGGGATCGAACCCACGACTCTCGGATCAGAGGTCAGGATCGCTAACCATTTAGCCAGCGAGTCAGTCAGTCACAATTAAGACATAATATTTGAAGTAACATTTATAAAATATCATTTATGCTATCTAATGGATCTTTTGAAATTTATGTGACTTCAAAGCACTGTAAATTATTGTGATAACTTAAATTTTCAGTGTAAGAAAATCATAAACTTACTTACTTTGAGCTGATTTTTAAGAAATTCGGATTGTATGGAAACTTTTTATGGAAAACGACACTTATCTAAGTATGTGTTAAAAAAACTTAGAGGCAGCTATTTTCTGAGATTTGATGTGATCTCTACCGACGGGCGCATTCAGGAGTTACGGACTGATGGACGGCCGGACGGACGGACACGCAACCGTAGCCGGTCGGCCGTGCGACATGCATTTTATATGGAGCCGCTACTATTGAATCTCGAATTTAAACTCGAAAGAATTTCTAAGTTTCCTGCCCTTAGTTTACTTGCCTTTGATTTTATTTTCAACCATACATATAATATTATTCCAAGATCTAGATTATAATACGACTCTTGATGTTAAATAAAAAGTTACCCATATCAGACACAATTTTCTCTGCCCATATTAAACTTAAAATAAATAAACAAACAAAAATGTAGGTGATACAGAAAAATAGGGAAGAAGATGAAGTTGGTAAAAATATGATAATAAACCACGATTTGGAAGGCTAATTCTTTAAGCTTTTTGGTGTTTAAAAATCACTATTTATCACTATTAACGATAACGTGAAGAAATATCAAGTTTATCAAAACAACTAATAATAATACTGCCGTGCTTACGATAACAGCAGTAAATATATATAAAAGCAGTAACTTCATCCATTTCGTCATTTAATACTGTAATAACTAATAAAAAGGACAATTAAATGATAACGCAGTATAAAAATACTGAATCTGAGCTACACATAATCTAATGAAACAATTCGGAAAATGCAAAAATGTGACGAAAACTCGAAAGTGTGTTTCACAGACTTACTGCTCTTATCGTAAGCACGGCAGAATAATGATAACTGTTTATTTTCAGGTACAAAGTCCCATATAAAAATAAACATTACAATTAAATTAAATTTCACAAAAAATATTACAACTAAACTTCCTACCACTTTGATCTCGTTGTTAAGAATTAAGTTTCACATTTTCATAGCTGTTAGTTTTTCATCCAATAAAGACCTTAGTAGGGGTCACTTAGCCGCAGCCATTCAACCGTCAACGCACACAAAGCGTCCACACGACGGACACCAGGTGACGAAACAGCGCCGAAACAAAAAGAAGCGTAAACTTAAACAGAGAAAAAGATAACTAAAGTGGTGTACAATTTTAGAGATGTAGTTTGCTGGAAAGTCGATACAAAATACTTACTGTGGCGTTTATTTTAACCGATTATGGCGTTTCTACTATGACAGATTTTACTACTAAAAAAGAAATACTATTATTAATACAATAATTGATAATGTTAAACTCGTTGAAAACTACCTACAATGCTATTGATCTACAATGCTATTGATTTATTTACACCTCGTAAGCTTATCAAACCCCTTGGTATAATTTTGAGTTAATTAAGTTAACTAAAGAAAAAATGAAATATTTCCGTAAATTTAAAATTTATAAAAATAAAACCGATGAGGACAAATACAAAATGCTGAGATCGAAACAAAAACTTATGAATAACTTATCTTTTAAAGCGTACATGCATAAAATATGTTCTTACATTACTAAAAACTCAAAAAGTTTTTCTCCTATATTAAAAATGTAACAAACTCAAAAAGTTTACCAAACTGTATGTTTTACGAACAAAAAACAGCCTCAACCGGGCAAGATATTTGTAATCTTTTTTTAAAATACTTCTCTTCTGCTTATGAAGCATCATTCCCGGTGAACGAAAATCAATTTCCAGAGAGGCACTCTGTAACGGATTCCATATCTGATATTTACATTAATAAAAATGTAATTACAAAGTACATAACTAAATTGGATATAAATAAAAGTGCAGGTTCCGATGGGATTCCTCCATCCTTTTTAAAGGAATGCTCCGAGTCTATTTCTGATCCACTATGTTACCTCTTCAACTTATCACTTGAACAAGGCTGCTTCCCGACCAAATGGAAGGAGGCATTCATATCGCCCATACACAAAAGCGGGCCTAAGAGCGACATAAGAAATTACAGGCCTATTTCCAAATTAAATATTATTGCCAAATTATTTGAAAAAATTGTTTGTGATCAATTATATACGTCCATAGGAAAGAGACTTAATCAAAAACAACATGGCTTCGTCGCAGGTCGCTCCACAGTCACTAACTTAGTTTTATACAATAATTTTTTACTGTCTAGCATGGCACGTGGCAAGAGTACGGATGCCGTGTACACCGATTTTAGCAAATGTTTCGATAAAGTTGATCATTTCGTCCTGGAAAAGAAGCTCATTAATATCGGCGTGCACGGCAGCCTGCTCCGCTGGGTCATGTCATACGTACGAAACAGGAACCAAGCTGTGGTGGTTGGGGGTTACAGGTCGGACTGGTTTACCACTACCTCTGGGGTGGCTCAAGGGTCGATAATCGGTCCTTTATTATTTAATATTCTAATTAATGACGTCATAGACTGCTTCAGATCAGCTGATATACTTCTTTACGCCGACGATATGAAGGTATACATGAACGTCGACAGCGTGAACGATTCTTTACTCCTCTAAAAGGACTTAGATAGATTCTGCACTTATTGCTTCAATAATCGTTTACACTTAAATGTAAAAAAATGTTTTGTTATTACTTTCTCGAGAAAACGTCTATCACAGTCTTTTAATTATCAGCTTAATGGACACACCCTAGCTAGAAACATTGTAGCAAAAGATTTAAGAGTACTGATTGATAGCAAACTCTTATTTGACCAACATATTAATTACATCACCTCTAAATCTTATAAAACACTTGGATTTATAAATAGATACTCTAAACAGTTTACCGATTTAACTGCTTTAAAATTATTGTACTATTCCTACGTGAGGAGTCAACTAGAATATGCCAGTCAGATATGGAACCCCCAATATGTAACTTATATCGCGCAGCTAGAAAGAATACAACGTAAATTTTTAAAATGTTTAAGTTATCGATGTTATAAAAAATTTGATAGTTATCAGGACGCAGTAACATTTCATAATGTATCGACCCTTTCTGAAAGACGTGAAATTGCCGACCAAATGTTTCTTTATAAAATTATAAAAAATATGTTTAACTGCCCAGACCTAACAAATAGTATTTATTACTTTGTCTGTAACAGATCACTAAGAAAGAAACCATTGTTTGCTCAGCCCTTAGTGTATACAAATTATGCACAAAACGAATTCCTTTTTAGATCAACTATGCTTTATAATCTAAAATATGTCTCTGTCGATCCATTTTATTTATCTCTAGCACAATATAAAAAGCAAATAACAATTATATATAGAAATTAACTAGTTAACCACTTTTTCAGTACTGTAATATTCCTACCTTTAAATCTATAAGCACCTGCTCATAAATGTATCCATTAGCGGACACCTGTTATTGGTCTATTATGTAACCATACTATTGTGTAATATGTATCATGTAATTGACTGTTGGTGGCCCAAATAAAAATTTAAAAAAAATTAAAAAAATTAAAAAAAACCGGCTTCAATTGTAACTCCTAAACTGTGGCGATGTTTTTTGTTTTATTAATTTCTAAAACATCACTGAACCGTTTTTAATGTAATTTGTAATATACTAGCTTCCGCCCGCGACTTCGTCCGCGTGGACTTCAGAATTGTATCCAGAAATAAATAAATTGTGTCAAGAAAGAAATAAAATGTTAAGATAGCGCCATCTAGTGACGAAGTGGAAATTTTGAGTTTTTAAGCATTCCTACGGGAACTCTCAAGTTTTCCGGGATAAAAAGTATCCTATGTGTTAGCCGAGTGCTTTATCTTTCTACCTACCAGATTTCATCCAAATTCGTTCAGTAGTTTCGGCGTGAAAGCGGAACAAACAAACAAACAAACATCCATACTTTCACATTTATAATATTAGTGAGATGAGATGAGAAGTGAGATGAGATGAGATGAGATTGGACCACCCTGGAGTTCCATAGGTTACTATGGAATAAAAAATCACTAAACCTAGACAGAAAATAAACTATACTTACATTGAACATTCATATTTTGGAAGTCGTTTTAGAATAGTAGCAATTAGACTATTGCTGTATTTAGTTGCAATTTCATAATTTATTTTCTCGCTATTGATGTGAAAAGTTGTTCATATATAATATGATACAAGAGCAATATGATTTAAATAATATTGCATTTATACTAAAATAAATTTGATTTGATTTGGTATTGTTAGAATAGCTCGCATTCCTCGTCATTCAACTATTGAATCTGTCGCGTACTGTGAATTCAGTTATACAGGGTTATTTTTGGACCCCCCACCAAAACTTCACAGTGGCTTCTACTCATGAAACTGAACAACTTTTCCAAAGAACGAATCGTCAATTCGCAAAAAAAAATTTGGACCTTTCATACTAATCTGAAAGAATAAAATAAATAACTTTACCCAAGAAAAAAACACTGCTAAGAAAAATTGGGCAACGTATTTCGCAGTCACTATGGTATGCTGAATCTCAGAATCGCTAGACTTAAGTGGCAGTGGGCAGGGCACATAGCTCGTAGAACAGATGGCCGTTGGGGCAGTAAAGTTCTCGAATGGCTTGCTCAGTAGACGAAACTGAACAACTTTCCACAAGAATTTTTTTCAAAAAATCGGCTTCTCCATACAAAATTATTAACTTGATTGGACAGTTTGTATGGAGAAGCCAATTTTTTTTTCGTTTCCTGAAAAAAATTCTTGTGGAAAGTTGTTCAGTTTCGTCTACTGAGCAAGCCCTTAAAGTTTTCGAAAACCTGTCCCTTACACCCTGTATATGGTGAAAGTTCTTCAGAATCATGAGTAGAAATTCCTATTTGAGCCCTCACAGATATTTTGAGAGCACCCTCTCGTTATCAACTTATACCGTCCCCACTGCAGGGGCACAGGTCTCTTTCCATAGGTACCCCGGGAAGGCCATACTCCACACACGGGGGCCAAGTCCGGATTGGTGGAGGTTGTGGGGCTAGTGGCCAACCCCAGTGTCAGAACGCACCCTACACAGGGTGTTTTAAAAAGTGTGTTTGAAATAAGGGGTTACTCAGAATCAAGTTTCCCATACTAAATCTGAATAGTGAATCAAGAATTTGAAATGGGAACTGAAAAAATAATTGTAGATTGATTTTTTTCTATATTTTTCTTGTATTTCACAATTAATCCTGAGTAACCCTTTATTTCAAACGCATTTTTAAACACCTTGTATAATATAATAACAAAAATCCACTTATTAATCCACTCCATTACCGCAACACCTGTAATTAAAAGTCCGCATATCTATTTTAAAATCTGCATTTTACAAAAGGTTGGAGATAATTTAATTTTTCATCGGTCGCCATACCACCTTCCATTACGGCAGCGACTGCAGAGCGACAGGGTTGCCACTGTTCTTACTCAATTATTCATAACTAGCTTCTGCCCACGAATTCGTCCGCGTGGACTTCAGAATTGGAGTCCAGAGAGAAAGAAAATGTTAAGGTGGCGCCATATAGCGACGAAGTGGAAATTTTGAGATTTTAAGCATTCCTCCGGGAACCCTAAGTGTTCTAAGAATGTGTCGTATGTGTTAGCCGAGTGCTTTATCTATCTATCTACCAAATTTTGTCCAAATCCGTTCAGTAGTTTCGGTGTGAACTTGGAACAAATAAACAAAAAATATATTTATATTTAAAATAATATTAGTGAGATAAATAAAACCGTTGGTGCCGGTTCCTATCACTAGATGGCAGTCGTCAAGCCATGTTAGAGGCCTTATAGGCGGCTTGACAACTTGTGACGCTGGGATTGGCAACTGGATCACAATCTCAACCAATTCAGACATGGCCCCCATATGTGGAGTGAAGCCTAACCTTTGCGAGGTATGGGAAGAGACCCGTGCCCCTGCAGTGGAGAAATGGGTTGCTAACGAATTACTAAAACAACACCGGTGTATGTAGGTACTCACTAATATTATCTCCTCTCACTAATTTATAAACGCGAAAGTATGGATATTTGTTTGTTTGTTCTACTTTCACCCCGAAACTACTGAACGTATTTTGACGATATTTGGTAGGTACCTCTCGGCTAACACATAGATTTTTATCTCGGAAAACTCAAGGGTTCCCGGAGGAATGGAATAAAACTGAAATTTTTACTTTTTCACTAGATGGCGCTGCCTTAACCCAATGGCGCTGAGGTCCACGCAGACGAATTCGCAGGCAGAAGCTAGTACTACATATAAATGTGACGTTTGAGAGGGGCAGGGAGAATCCAAACATCTCCAAAAATTAAAATGGTTTAAAACTTAAAGAACACTAAGAAATGAAAAGGTCACATCTCAATGCGACTTGCGTGGTCGCGTCATATAAGCAGGTTAACTGACTATAGACACGGTCATGATCTGCGTGGGTTTTTCTATTTTAATGGTGGGTTCATGTGAAATTCAGGCATCAGTTGTGGACAGTGCAATGGAAAAGTACAGCCCTAAACACACTGATGAACTCAAAGTGATGTTATCACCATTTTCAATTTTTATTCCATATATATTGCATATATTATAATAATACAGGGTGTTAAAAAAGTGCGTTTGAGATTTTAAGGGGTTACTCAGAATCAAGTATAGAAACATTTCAGGAAAAATATTGAAAAAACCCGATCTACAACTTTTTTCAGTTTCCCCATACTAAAGCTGAATAGTGAATCAAGAATTTGTATGAAAAACTGAAAAAAGTTGTAGATCGGATGTTTTCAATATTTTTCCTGTATTCTGTACCTGATTCTGAGTAACCCAAAAAATTTCAAACTCACTTTTATTAATACCCTGTATAGTCGATAACATAATGCCGTTGAGTAAGTAAATGCTTCAAGCTTCATAACCTTATCTGTCAAACCTATATACGATAAATATGTATTAAAAGAATAGTAAAATACTCTATAACTAGTTAATATTGATAAAAACTAGTTAAAAGCATTTGAAATAACGTTCTTTATACGAATAACCTTGCCACAGAATAAAAATAATTTAATTAACAAAAACATCGAGTTTAAGTAGTCACTTTTTTTTTATTTGTTAAGTTATATTTACTCTTAACATTTTTATAATTATTAAAAATCACGGCTTAAAATTCCAGTATCGCAAAGTTGATTTCTCTAGTTAGGTAGAAGATTTCTATGAAAAAAGGTTTCATTCTAATAAGTCTCGTATATAGTTTATGAGAAAATCAAACTCACAACTTATACAGGCTATAACAAATTTCAAAAACCAGAATTTACTGCAACAATAAAGAGTCAGCATAAGACATCAACGGGTCACACACAGTTGCGCCACAATGAGGTTCTCATATAAAAGACATCAACGCGACACACGACAACTCTAAAAGCTCAAAGGAAATAATCAATTTAAAATCAAAATAAAAAAAAATAAAAAATCTTTTTTATTTAAGTAGATGCTTTACACATACTTTTAAATCGTCATATTTTTCTACCTAGTACAAAGTTCCTACCACTCGGAACTTGTACACTCAACGTTTCGGGAAGTGTTAGCGGAGCGAGAAGAAACGTCGAGCCCAAAAGAAACTCGCCCCAACACATTTTTTGAAATAAAAACTTAATAGCTATTACAATTGATGTTATTACTAAAGCTATGAGCTGGAGGATCTATACATGTCCACACATCTTTGTCATTTACATAATCTATGGTTTTATAATATCCTCTTGAACACAGGCATTTCTTTACATAAGTTTTAAACTTATTTTCGGATAAACTTGTTACTTTTTCAGGTATTTTATTGTAAAATTGTATACACTGCCCCATGAACGACTTATTTACCTTACTCAGTCTCGAATAAGCAACTTCAATATTTTTTCTATTTCTGAGGTTAAAATTATTCCTGTCACTGTTTTTTGGAAACAACTCTAAATTCTTACGAACATACATGATGTTTTCGTATATGAACTGACTGGCAACAGTTAAGATATTTATTTCTTTAAACTTGTTCCTCAAGGACTCTCGAGATCGCAACTGATAGATAGCGCGAATGGCTCTTTTTTGCAGTATAAAAATAGTTTCTATGTCAGCCGCATGTCCCCAAATTAAGGTGCCGTAAGACATTATACTATAAAAATCAGTGGCGTAGCGTGGGGGGGGCCGGGGGGGCCATGGCCCCGGGCGGCACATGGATAGGGGCGGCGAGCGGCACATGGATAGAGGCGGCGAGCGCCACATTTTTTTTACCTAGTGTTATTAGGTGTTATTAGGCGTCGATGAACTGGACTTAGCTCACGCTCCTCAAGATATTACTGACAGTGAAGAGTTCAAACTTGAGCGTGTACTTCTTCGTACTTTTGTAGCTGCAACAGACCCAGACTTTAAAAAAGAGATACATAATTATTATATGTCTGGCTCACTGGGCTTACTAAAATATATTATAAACTTGAAGAGTGTTTACCAAATATTATCATAATGTCAAGAATATTTTTAACAGCTTCCATTAGCAGTGCCAGTTGTGAGAGAAGCATCTCTAAACTGAAGGTAATTAAAAATTACCTAAGGTCGAGGCACATCCAGGGGGGCGGCAAATTGAGCGATCAAAATATATGATAAAAAATTACAGTGACAAAAATGACAATTAATTAAGTTACATGACCCAGATAAAACGTCATGAAAACAAATGATATCGTATGAAGAATGAATACCGTACAGCAATGGGCGGCGCACAGTTACATTTTAAATAGGACCGGCCTTTGGGTCGTGTTACCCGTGCACAGACACATGAAGCACCCTGGTAGTTGGGGTACCTACCCTAACTGAAATGGCGCTGAGCGCTCCAACTAAAAGGGTTTTGTTGGTTTACCATAGACATTCTTAGATATCTTAAAAAATTTCGCGCTCGCTCCGCTCGCGCTTTTTGTAAATATAATTTATGTTCGTGAACGTTCACCCATAAAAGAATATACTGCGTTCGCTTCACATCAGGAGGTTGCAGGTTCGATGTCTGACGGGGTTCAATTAGTATTACGAATTTAGAATTAAGCTATATTAGCAATTAGCAATCGAACGTGATATAACATCGATTGTATAAAAGATTTTTTTTTTTTTTTTTTTTTTTTTTTTTATGGCATAGGTGGCAAACGAGCAGACGGATCACCTGATGGTAAGCGATTACCGCCGCCCATAGACACCCGCAACACCAGAGGAGTCACAAGTGCGTTGCCGGCCTTGGTTGGTTTTGGTTAAAAAAAAACACGAAAAGTACATAATTTTTTATTGGAGACAGAATTTAACTGTATTATTTCGCTCCCGACTCGTCCCGTATTGTCCCACTAGTGGGTCGACGAGTAATTTACTGTTTACTCGTAGTCCCACCGATTCTCTCTTGGCCAGTAATCGTAGCATGCATTATAGTATGTTGACTTTTTTTTTTACTAATGATCAAATAGAAAGGGGCAGCAAATTTTCGATCGGCCCCGGGCGGCGAAAACCCACGCTACGCCACTGATGAAAATAGCTAAAATAGACTAATCTAGCAGTATCTACATTTGTTAGTTGCCTTATTTTCTTCACGGCGTAGGCAGCTGAACTAAGCTTTCCTGCTAGGGTTTCTATATGTGGTCCCCATTGTAAGGAAGCATCTAAAGTAATGCCAAGAAAAACAGTACTAGGTATTTACGAATTCTAAAACATTACTATCTAATATTACACTATCGTGAGTTTGTTTGACATTTGGTAATCTGAATTTTACAGCTTTCGTTTTGTAGCATTTAATAGCAAGTTGTTAACAGTAAACCATTTATGTATCTCTGAAAGTGTGTTGTTTACTTCGTCAATTTTGCTATATTTCCTGTCTACCTTAAAAATAAGAGATGTGTCATCTACAAACAACACAATATTTGAGCGATGTTGCACTATAAATGGTAAGTCATTAATATAAACAAGGAAGAGAAAGGGGCCTAAAATAGATCCCTGGGGAACACCTATTTTTACTGTAGAGCCGAGAGAGTTTGTGCCATTTACTTGGACTGTCTGTAACCTATTGTTTAGGTAAGAATTAAGAAGTAAATGAGTTAAGGTTGAGGTTGAGGTAAGAATTAAATGAGTTGCTTATTACGTATACATCACTAACTGACTCACTGACATTTGACTGACTCGGTGGCTCAGTGGTTAGCGCTTCTGACTACTGATCCGAGAGTCGTGGGTTCTATCCCCACCCAGGCAAACATTTCTGTAATAAGCAGATTTGTTTGCTCTGTGTCTGGGTGTATTATATCTATAAATGTATGTATTTAAACGTATATGTGCATGTATATCAGTCTCTGGTTCCAATAATACAGGGAATTCTAATTTGGGGCCAGTCATCTGGCCCCAAACTAGGATTCCCTGAATTATCGTGTGTGATTTGTCCCGGATATTTATTTATCTTATCTTATACTATTAAACGAGTTATCTTGTAGCCAACAATTTCAAAAACGGCTTGAAACCTTTCGACGAAAATCTAGGGTTTAGGGAATAAAAATCTCCAGAAATTGATCTGCGAGGGAATTGTCTTCGAAAACATTCATTTTTTGTGCGAAATATACATAAAATGTAAACGCATATGATGTTTATTTTTAACGACCACTTAAAAGTAGTAAATGGCCTAGCGGTCTTGGTGCGCCCTACTTACATTTTGCTGCTTTTAGGTTCGGATTCGTACATAAAATAGTTTAAACCTTCCAAAATGTCCGGGCGAAGCTCGGTCACCCAGATATTTTGTTATATAAACAGAACTTCAACTATCGACTCCGACTTACTTAACTATGATGCCAAGAGCTTACCAATTGAGGGTAAAAAAAAATATTTATTATTCCCTTTAATTTTACGAGTATTGTCAGGACTGTGGGGGGGGGGGTCGTAGCTCAGGATCAGCTACACTTTAAACAACACTTCAGATTTAAATATATTTTTCCAAACGTTATACATAAGGATGTATACTGAGCGAGAACCAAACTTAGACGGACCGTCAATGTGTTATGTTCTTACATTTCAATTATTTAAATAAACGTCTGTGTTTTTTTTTGCAAAACCCTATAAGACCTAAAACGGTGAGTGTAAGCGGTGCTCCACTTACACTCACGCGGCTTGAATCATCTGTCAAGATGTAAAAGGGCTGATGATAAGACCTACTTAGCACTATGCCTAATCCGGTCTTTTTTATTAAAACAATTAGATACTACTCAACCAATCCGGACTTGAACCCCGCTTGTCGAGTATCCCGCGGTATGGGAAGAGACCTGTACCCCTGCAGTGGGGACGATATGGGTTCTTATTACGACAACCAACTATTCGTTTTAACACAAACTTTTGGCCGAGTGTCCCTCACACACAATACATATACCTACAATCATACATAACACAAAAAAAAACTACTGACCAATATACCACTTCGACCTCAACCCGTTCATGAGTTAGGTAATAATTAAGTGACAAACGTACACACAAACAGACCGTGACAATAGTTATTAGACAGAGTACAGTCACGACCAGTCGAGTTTATGTCGCAACAGACGGATAGCGAAATTGTAATGTTAATGATTTTATTAGTGGCGACTACTGTAAGTGTGGACTTTACACTTTGTATTGTTTAAATGATTCTCAAATCGGATGAGATACGAGATTTAAATGTTAAGAACTTTGTATAAAAAATACCTTCAGTTCGACGAGTGTACTTACAGTACTGTACATTTTGTAAAAAAACCTTTTTTCATTTTCATTGTATGGAAGAAAACTTCAGTACAGAGCACCCAGATACTTAATTGAAACTGAACAACTGTTCAAAGGAAAAGATTTTTTCTGATAACGCTATAAATTTCCTTTTTATTTAAATATTATTTTATTAATTAATTCATATTTATTTGATTTATTTATATTATTTAATTTTTCATTTCTGTCATTAATTATCCATGGGTTTATCTACAAAGTTGTTCAGTTTCACGAGTAGAAGCCCCAGTGCAATCAGGGTCAGCAGGTAACCTTAGACCATAAACACACAATACATAATCACAATACAGTTTGACTACAATATTTTGGCGTGTGGATGACATTGATAGGGGGGCGCTTTTGTCGCAAATCTGACATATATTTCATACAAATAGTGTCATTTTTAGGGTTCCATGCCTCAAAAGGTAAAAAGGAACCCTTATAGGATCACTTCGTTGTCCGTCCGTCTGTCTGCCTGTCTGTCTGTCACAACCCTTTTTCTCAGGAATGCGTAGACGTATCAAGTTGAAATTTATATCAAATACTCATGGTCATGCCTGCAATCCCTTGACGCTGTGAAAAAATAAAACTTCTATGCCAACGCAATCAAGAGATACGGCCGTTTATGCCGCATATTTGGACACTCGCATGGGAATCAAAACCTATAGGGTACTTCCCGTATACCTAGAATCATGAAATTTGGCAACAAGCAATGCTTATAGCATATCTAAAGTGAAAAGTCCGAAAACCAAAAATTTTTCACAAAAAAAATGTGATGTAACAAAAACATTTTGGTTTTAAGACTTTTCCCTTCAAGAAGTTAAAAACATTTGTGATTATGAACCCTCGGTGCGCGAGTCCGACTCGCACTTGGCCGGATTTATTCAAGATGGCGGCGTTAGTTCCGGCTTTTCACCACGCGCTAAAAGAGCGTATATAGTCGGGCTGTAGTTCAAAGTCTGCGCGTGCGTTTGTTCGTTACAAGTAATACTTATCAACTTAGACAACAATCGTTAATGTACTCTATTATTTATGGTGCCCAGTTCAATTCTTCTTAAGGCGATCATGCGAAAATGCTGTTAAGTTCAAAACATTGTTTATTTGCGTTTGGTTTCATTAAGTTGGTGGTAGAGCATTTTACTGGCTGGCTATCAGCATTATATCTAAATAAATTTGTGTGGAAACTAATTTTTGGAGAAGTATTTATTGGTTCTTTAGGATCAGTTGTCCTTACACTGGGGTTGACCCTAGCCCCACAATCTCCTCCAATCCGGACTTGTGTGTGGAGTATGGCCTAACCTTCCCGAGGAATGGGAACAGACCCGTGCCCCTGCAGTGGGGACGATATGGATTTTTACCGTTCAGTATGATGAGCAGAAGTGAGAATGTCCTAACATCCTCTATAAGCACAAGCGAGGCTTTCGACACCCTTTATAACATGGATGACCAAACACTACTTAATTCAAATATTGTGCCCTTTAGTAAAATAGTTTGAGTTGTGGTTAATTAAATCAGTGATTTGGTAACTCACTTAATGGGTTAACTCGTGAAGTTAATGACTTTCTATTTGAAAAAGGTATTAAGGCATTAAAAAGGGTCGAATCGCAATATTTAATTAAAATTATTGAAAGGATTCATGAAGCTCTCGCTATGGAATAATTAATATATATATAATATATTTAAAACAAAATGTACCCTCAATATTTGATTTTAAAAATTATACCAAAAACTGGTTTTAGAGGATAACCCTGGTTTTGTAATTAACTTCAAAATTTCTCGGGAAAAATCATTCATTAATGTTGACGCCAACGCAGAGAAATCCGCAATTTAATATATTCTTTCAGTTTTAGTTGAACGGTTTTTATTTATCTTTTATCTGATACCTAGCCAAGGAAAGTATCAAAAACAAAGAAAGTATAAAAATTGATAACCTGGCGTTAGATTTTTACTTAACCGCCGCGATGATCACTGATTTGATTAAACTTAAAAATCTTAAAATGAGTAGCGTTGCGTTCAGTATTATTTAATATTTTGTCACGAATCGACCTGATTAGGGCTCAGGCTTACCTTAATTTTTTTTTTAAGTTTTAGTTGCGAATTTTGATTTTACATTAAGTAAGCGTAAAAGTTTCATTTTAGTAAACACTCAAAATTTTATTAAAAGGGTAAATAACTCTGAAGTCTGATTTCAAACTTTGTTGAACAAACCAATTTAATGAGATATCCTCTCGATAGAGCGAAACGAACAGGAGATACTGAAAGTTTTAAAAACCGGCCAAGTGCGAGTCGGACTCGCGCGTTAAGAGTTCCGTATCATCGTACAAGAAACTTCAAAAAACACGTCTCTTGTATGGGGATTGGGGAACCCCTTCAATTTTTAAATATTATTTTTTTTTGCGACTATAACAATACAAACTGTATGAGCATTTCAAGCGTCTACCTGTTGTCAGAGAAAACGCCAAAAACTAACTCTAGTAGGGAAGCCCCCTTTAATTTTTAATATATTTTTATTTTGCCTAATTGTTGTTATAGTGGCAACAGAAATAAATACTGTGAAAAATTTTAACTATCTAACATGTTCATGAGATACAGCCCGCTGACAGACAGACGGCCAGACAGACGGACGGACGGAACCTTAAAAAACAGCCAAGTTAGTATCGGACCATGCAAAGTAGTATTCTATTGCGCGTCTATAGTAGCGTGCTCTGCTACGACTTTATGTATTAGATACAAAGTTATGTATTTTATTCATCTTATGTTAGGTACTACTAGTGATGAAACAATATTACAGGTTAACAATTACAATAAGAATTACTATTATTAAGTGATGCTCGTACCTCAATGGGTGATGGCAGAAAATCAGCACTTAGCAGTAAAAACTGCTAGACATATTGCTGAGCTATCTTCCCATTCAGGACCTATGCACAATTTACTTCGTTAATATTAGTTTGTTATTATCATCTATATGTAAGTTTGATATATTGTAACCCTCTGTATTTTGAAATGTATGTCCTGAATAACTAAATGAATCTGAATCTGAATCGGAATTATTTCTTGAATAATTGCCAATTAAGATTATTAAGATTATTTAGGAGTGATAGTGTTTTAATAAAAGTCCCTGTATTGTTAAAAGACTATGTATTAAAAAATCAAAGTACATGACCTAAAACACGACATGATATGACACGCCAAAACATAAAAGCTTTATGTTTTATGTCATTAAACTTTAAAAAAATACTATTTAGGCACTATTTATGTACATAATCAGAATCTCGAAGTTCTATAGTGAGGCTTCTAGAGGAACCTTCGCGATAAAGTTTTATCTTCCAGATATTTTGATTAAAATGTGCTAATCATAATTGTTAAAATAACTGTCGTAAAGGTGGCAATTACAATTAATTGTTAAAATGACAATAATTGCCAATTACAATTAATTGTTATTGTAATTGTTTCATCACTAGTTACTACTTCAAATCTGCTCTAATGAAACAAAGGAGGCTTATTTTGTGATTTTCTCATATCGATATAATAATTTTTACAATATTGACTGATTCGGTGGCTCAATGGTTAGTGGTTCTGATCCTAACGATTGATCCGAGGGACATTGGTTCGATTCCAAAACCCAGACCAAAACATTTCTGTGATGAGCGTTGTTTGCTCTTTGTCTGGGTGTATTATATCTATTTAGAAAAGAATTTAAACGTATTTATGCATGTATATCAGTCTCTGGTTCTTATAATTTAGCCCACAGTGATTTGTCCCGAATTTATCCATTTATTTTATTTCTTTACTTCTCCACAGTCCGTCAAAAAAGATAACAATGTGCATAAGTGAAACTTTCTATATTTGTCACGCGCTCTTCTTTCCAAAAGCTATTTTTATCAGAGAATCTTGCACACATAACAATAGAAAATAAATAGAGCACGCACCCAAATAAGGTCATGTTTTGAAAGTATATATCAAGGTCATCCGTTGTTAGGTTCGCCTTAACTAGCTCGATCACGACTATAGCGTCTGACCGCCATATCTATTCATGCAGTATTCCTTTCTACAATGTTACGCGACCATTGTTGACAAGATTATTATAGCAATAACTATAATATAGATTTAATAGATAATAATAAGTACAATAATGAACTATTGAAAGTGTATCGAACAATAGCGGTTAGGTAGGTGTAAGATTAATACTACATGTAATTTTTAAACCTGTCAAGAGGCTATTACGAAATTGAGTGAACAGCTTTTGTTTACGTAACAATTAATTATAAACTTAGGTATAAAGCATCTTCGAATGAGCAACAAAGAGAAACAGGCTAATTTTAATATTATGCAGTCTGCGTGTCTGTATGCAGCATAATTTATATACAGGGTGTCAAAAAAGTGCGTTTGAAATTAGGGTTTATTTACTCAGAATCAAGTATAGAATACAGGAAAAATATTTAAAAATCCGGGTACTAAATCTGAATTGTGAATCAAGAATTCGTATGGAAAACTGAAAAAACGCATATTTTCAATATTTGTCTTGTACTGTATATTTGATTCTGAGTAGCCCCTTAAATATTCAAACACACTAGGTTTTTTACCTATATTCCCGTTGTGTCACACCATTTTCAATTTAACATCCTGTACAGGGTCCTTCTAAATTACCTGAAAATTTTTTTTACTGAAACTGAACAACTCATGAAACTGAACAACTTTCCCCAAGTAACCTATACTCAGTTTACAAAAAGTTTTTGGACTTTCAATTCATCAATTAATATGAGGACTCCTACATTTTTTGCGAATTGAGTATAGGTTCCTTAGGAAAAGTTGTTCAGTTTTAAGAGTAGAAGCCGTGATAAAAAATTGTCAGGTGTTTCATAAGGACTCTATACAAGCTGTTAAAAAAGCGCGCTTAAGATTTTAAGGGTTTACTCAGAATTAAGTATAGAAAAGGCACCTGAAAAAAGGTGTAGATTGGATTTTTTAAATATTTTTTCTGTATTCTATTTTTCCCATACTACTATATTCTATTTTTTCCATACTGAATCTAAATAGTGAATCAAGAATTTGTATGGAAAACTGAAAAAAGTTGTAGATCAGAATTTTTCAATATTTTTCCTGTACTCTATACTTGATTCTGAGTAACCCCTTAAAATCTCAAACGTACTTTTTTAACAGCTAGTATAATGAAGAAAGGCTCTCTAATATCTAACAATCACAAACCCGAAAGATAACAAAAACGAAGCGCTTACCAAGTGGACTGATGTCAGTCAGGCTTGCAGAAAGCCGCTGGATGTACGTCGCTGAGGACCTTGCTAAGTGGAAGTCTATGGGAAAGGCCTGTGTTAGCAATAGACGTGGACAGGACCTGTCCGATAGGCTGATAATTCTACCCCCATAAGAAAGAAGACCGCTAAATAGAAAGGGTTATTTCCTTTAGGATTCGTGTCCCCACTGCTATGCTCCACTAGTGGGGCCAGCAGGACATTCAAGTGCTTGTGTCCCCACTACCGTAAATCAATGGGACCACCAAAACGTCACAGTGGCTTCTACTCATGAAACTGAGCAACATTCCCCAAATAACCAATGGTCAATTTGCAAAAGAATTTTGGGCATCTCCATACGAAATAGGCCGATCACGTGATCAAATTAGTATGAAAGGTCCTTTTGCGAATTGACCATTGGTTACTTTGTTTTGGTGGGGGGTCTAAAAATAACCCTGTATGGAGTTTCGGTATACTTTGACCTTCTTTCTTGTGAGGGCAAAGATATCATGATTGTGTGTCTTCAGTACCTTGATATGACAAAAACCTTTTTTTAAAGAGGAGAACAGACAGCTTCGTAAAGTTACGTTGAGCAGTTCACTAGATTGCAGTCGTTAAGATATGTCAGAGCCCTTACAAGCGGCTTTTAGATTTCTGCCATGGGGTTGGCCACTAGCCTCACAACCTCCACCAATCCGTATTTGCCCCTCGTGTGAGGAGTATGTTCTAACCATCCCTAAGTGAAGAAAAGACCCGAAGAGACCCATGTCCCATTCTATATGCTGCAGTAACCATGCTATAGGTTATAAACGAAAATAACCTAGATACTTCTAGAAATATCTAAAACCTATCTAGATGCTGACAATAGTCCTGTCTGACTATTCCATATTCCCTACGCATTCGACTGGGAATGGACTGGGAATGTCTGGGTCGAGCGTTTTAGATGTGCATACGCACCACATGCCAGCGGCCACCAATCACTGGTTGCCACCTCTGTTGTCAGGCACATAGTACAAGTAACATGGTATTCCATTAAAACTGACAAATTTAATAAAAATACATGTGTTCGATGTGTCGGGGGCCAAATAAATCTGATGGTTTTTCCAAGAACTGAGTTTGAGATATAATTAATTTTTATTAATTAATTATATTATTTTATTCCGACGGCAAAAAATATCCTGTGTTCCCACTAGATCAGTTGTACAGTTTAGTTAACTGAACAGGTTGGTATTTTTATCTCATTTTTTCTGTAAAGAATGAGATAAAAATACCCACTAATTATCTAAATAACTGAACTAATGGGAATTTATTTCTTGATTTTCTTTGGCATTACTGCAGGTAGCCAAGCAGTAGTGCCACGGGCAATATAGGTCGAATTTATTAATAATGTATGTATTTTATATAAGGTAGTAAAGAGGAATAATATTTAATTCTTCTTTGTTTCAAACAAAGAAATAGTTATTTTTGATCACATTATTCTTGTTCTATGTTCGCACTATTGGCAATTTAGATAAGATGAGGTAAACTGTCATTATTTGTGAATTATTATTGTGAAGGAAGAGAAAATGAGATAGCGAGGTCGCCCCAAAGTAAACTAGAAGCGTTCACTGAATGAGAAACTGAAGACGGCTGACATGTCCAGGGATTACTTGAAATCTACAGCTGGGAGCTAATCCGAGTGGAAAAAGTAGTCTCGGCCCTATGCACCAGGGTTCGGAAACCGGTTTTTTGAAAAAACCGGTTTCGGTCATTGACCCCGATATCGAAATAATTGTGGTTAAGGTTTCGTTCAGGTTTTGGTTACCGGTATATATAACCTGAACGGAATCGTTAACCGAAATTCGAACGAAATTAACCGGTATTTGTTAACCGGTTTCGAACCTTGCTATGCACCCCTAGATGTTACAGGACCTTTGCAAAATTAAGTTCAAATTATAGTTAAACGAATTTTGTATAATTATAACTACAATAGTGACAGTAAAATAGATGTCCTACACGTGAACGGCGCGCGTACCACTCCGAATAATACTCGTCCATTAGTACAACACTAGGCAACTGTAGTTTTCCGCTTGTGACAGCACGCTTAATTGTACTGCAAAATAAAAGAGAGAAGAAAAGTATCTGTCATTCTACACTCTCTCCAATTAAACAATAAACATCTTAAAAATATGTACGCATCATTAAATACTGCACTGTTGACTGACTTGGTGGCTCAGTGGTTAGCGCTCCTGACTACTGATCCGAGAGCCGTGGGTTCGATCCCCAACCCGGGGCAAAAATTTCTGTGGTGAGCAGATTTCTTAGCTCTGTGTCTGGGTGTATTATATCTATACATGTATGTATTTAAAAGTATATGTGTATGTATATCAGTCTCTGGTTCCCATAATACAGGGAGTCCTAGTTTGGGGCTAGATGACCGTGTGTGATTTGTCCCGGATATTTATTTATTCATTGTTATTTATACTACTGGGTACTTATTGTTTCATAAAAATGAGACAATTAATGCGTAACAGTTAATGTAAGTACAGTCCGACTATAATCTTTTGGGGTGTGGTCAAAAGCCGGAACTAACGCTGCCATGTCGAAAATGACACTATTTGTATGAAATACATGTCAGATTTGCGACAAAAGCGCCCACCTGTCAGTGTCATCCACACGCCAAAAGATCGTAGTCAGACTGTAAAGCCATCCATGTAAAGTTCATTCCAATAAAAAAAATGCAAAAAGTAAACAAACTTATTAGGCAACTGACATTGACATGTGTCAATTCCATAGTAAGTTTGTTTACCTTTTGTTTTTTTTATTAGAACAAGGTATAAGTATACTATGTTCCTTATACCATGCAGCTACCGATCTCTTTCGTTTTAACCTCTTTTGTTAGGCATGTCTCGGCCCGTGACGTCACGCCTGCTTTTCGTTGCGTACTACCGCGGTTTTTTATTTGTTTACTAGCATTACAGACAACAGACGTTTAATACTGCACTATACTACTAAGTTGTGGAACTGTGCCAGAGTTGCCAGACGTTTTGTATAGGGTTGCCAGTGAAAAAATACACTTTTGGGATGTCAACTAGACTAGGATACGCGAATATCTAGAAAAGCAGCATTAATTTCCTAGGTTAACACATCCTTTAAAATTCTAATCAGTACATAATTTTACAGTACGGAACGTTGAGTGTACAAGTCCCGCGTGGTAGGGACTTTGTACTAGGTAGAAAAAAATATTGACGATTTAAAAGCATGTGTAAAAGCATCTACTTAAATAAAAAACATTTTGAGTTTTGAGTTTTGAGTTTTGAGTTTGAGTTTGAGATTTACTCAGACGTAAGTGTGCTCGCATCAATCACACAAGATTACTTAATACATACACGGTTTTTGACTGTTAGATGCATTTATCTCGACTGATTTCGTACTTAGCAGAGCACGGTAAGCCGTTAGTACTAGTTGCTATCAGAAGATGTCAGTCATAACGGTCAGAGATTTTAAAAGCGGCTTGAAAACGTCTGATACTAGGATTGGCCACTAACTCCACAACCTCCACCAATTTGAGACTTGGCTATGGCGTAACATTTCAGTGTACTCGTATTTATGAAGCGGTCGATGGTATAAGACCATTAATATTAAAAGTCGCGAGCGTAGCGAGCGCGAAATTTTTTGAATAGGATGTCGCAGACTCCTTGGTTTTATATACATTTTTATGGTCTAATGCTTTGTTTCTTTGTGCTTTCCTGTCGCATGGGAATCAAAACCTATAGGATACTTCCCGTATACCTAGAATTATGAAATTTGGCAGGAAGCAATGTCTTATAGCACAAGTAAAGGGAAAAGTCCGAAAACTTGTGATGTGACTAAAAATTTTTGGTTTTCCGACTTTTCCCTTTACTTGTGCTATAAGTCTTGTATCTCTTGATTGCGTTGGCATAAAAGTTTGAATTTTTCACAGCTTCAAGGGATTGCAGGCCTGAGTATTTGATATAGGGTTCAAGACATGTGAATATGAATTTATACGGAATCCTCGGTGCGCGAGTCCGACTCGCACTTGGCCGGTTTTTTTTGTAATCAGTCTTGTCAGTGGCAACCCTAGCTTACTATTTGCATACCTCCCATCGACGTGCGTTCGCGCAAGAATGTTACGGCGACGGCCGACAACAAAACAAGAATGTTCGTTTTGTTGACTCCTTTGTGAGCTAATTATCCGCCTTCTGTTGCCAAGATATGCGTAGTGTGTCCTATTAATCCATTTTTGTTCTATTTGTATAATATACCATACTACAGTTTGCTGTCTCCGTCTACCAATGCGCAGATATATAAGGGATTGCCCAGACAAAATAGATTAGATGACTGCTTAAAAATTAAATACGGAATATCTCATCTCACTAATATTATAAATGCGAAAGTATGGATGTTTGTTTGTTTCTTTGTTTGTTACACTTTCACACCGAAACTAACTGATCGGATTTGGATGAAAAGTAGGTATAAATTTAAAGTACTCGGCTAACACGTAGGATACTTTTTATCCCGGAAAACTTAAAGGTGCTCGGACCAATGATTAAAACCTCAAAATTTCCATTTCATCACTAGATGGCGCCACCTTAACATTTTCTTTTTCTCTAAACTCAAAACTTTTTCTGTTACCAACACGTTAAATGCTAACGTTATTAATAAATCATTGTTAATATTACGTATTATTAAATTTGATTAACATTCACGTACCTATTACTATTTGCCAACTTTGTAGGTAGATAAAGGTAATGCCAACTAGGTAATAATCTCGACGCCGCCGCGCCGCCGGGTGACAGCTCGCTTTATATTTTAATAATAATAATAAGCGCGAAGTGGTCAGAGTAGCCCAAATTTCTATTTCTGCATAATAATAATAATAATATTCCGTCAGCCAGGCAAGACCCTGCGCCATATAACCTCCGGTTGTTCGGTTCTTTGTAACACAGATTATCTGCACAGACATAACCAAGTAGCCAGGATCCTGCATCAAGAGATCGCTCTAAAGTATGGCTTCATAGCTCGGCGGTTGCCATATTACAAGTATGCGCCGGAGTCGGTTCTCGAAAACGACCGCGCCAAGCTCTACTGGGACCGAGACATCATCACGGACAGGTCTATTGATCATAATAGACCTGATATCGTGTTGATGGATCGGGCGCAGTCAAGGGTGTTTTTAGTGGATATCACTATTCCACACGACGAAAACCTCGTGCAAGCTGATCCCGACAAGAGGTTGCGGTACCTTAATCTGACGCACGAGATTACGGATGTGTGGCAAGTGCAATCCACTGAAATCATTCCTGTAGTCCTGTCTGTTAATGGTTTGATCCCCGCTGACCTGGATCGTAACCTTAGACGGTTGGGACTTCGAGGCAGACCGATAATAGCGGCTATGCAAAAGGCAGTCCTCCTCGACAATGCCCGGATTGTCCGACGCTTTCTCTCCTCGTCGCACTGACCTCCAGCCGACTGTGCTTCTGCTGGAGTAGCTCCTGCCATTTGACCTAGCGCCAAGTGTGCAGAGTAGCCCAATTTTATATTCCGAAATAATAATAATTTTTTTTCTTTATTCAGGTAATAACCCATAATACATAGATCATGTAAAATATTTTAATATTAGATATTTTAAGAAGTTTTATCAATTTTACGCCCTCCTTTGCATATCCCTCAAGTAAAGTAATTTATGAGGCAGTTCAATTGATCTTCCTTGTTTATAGGTACATAAATAAGAAAGCGCGAGCGACTTCTTTAACGAAATAGAAGAACGTACGACCCTGTTTGATCCAACATTTGAAGCAGGATGTTAATTATTCCTTTCGGACTGTTGGTTCCACTGCTTGGTTCCAGTGGTGGGTCCATTAGGATTTCAAAATACTCATGTCTCCACTGATACACATGGGTGGAGCTATGAGGATTTATGAATACTGTTGTCTCCATTTATGGAGAGATGAGTATTTTGAAATTCTAATGGACCCACCAGTGGAACCAAGCAGTGGAACCAACTGTCCTAAAGGAATTATTTAGGTTTGGCAATTTGATGTGCACGATTTTGGAGGGGATACGTGGTGGTACTGTTTTTGTAGATATACCTATATCTTAAGTATATACAGTGCCTTTATTGCCCGTGGCACTCTGCTTGATACTACCTGTAGTGCCAAAGGAAATCAGGAAATAAATTCCCATTAGTTCAGTTATGTAGATAAAGACCCACCTGTTCAGTTAACTGAATTGTACAACTGAACTAGTGGGATCGAAGGCCCCTGCGACCCCTCACAACTGCTTGGTACAGCCAGTTGTGCCAAAGGAACTTTTTCTCTCCCGTGGTACTGCAATGGGTAAAATTGTATTTCCCGTGACACTACTACAATTCCAGTAGTGCGAAAGGAAATTTCCAGGATCTCTGGCGGGCCATACGCACATCTACAGCGGGCCGCATGCGGCCAGCGGATAGGGTTGCCAGGTGTCCGACTTTAGCCGGACATGTTCGGCTTTTTACAGTCGTATCCGGCCAAATCTAAGCAAGTCCGGCCTGTCCGGGTTTTGTTAGGCTTTTTGTCAACCCCGCCCCGCCAAAATATGTCAAACGAAAGCGCAAGTGACTCACGCGGACACGCATGACTCGCGATATCTCGCAGGACCTAGGGACCTACCTATAATTTATTTACAAATGATAAGGCTGATTATTGATTATTTTAGTTACTATCAATGTAAAGAAGTTACAAATTACTTTAGTAAGAACAAAATGTGATTCTTTTTTAGGGTTCCGTAGTTAACAAGGAACCCTTTTGCCATGTCCGTCTGTCTGTCTGTCTGTCCGCGGTTTAGCTCGGAGACTATTAGTACTAGAGAGCTGTAATTTTACCACGCCGACAAAGTGGTAAAATAAAATCATGAAAAAATAAATTTCTGGGTTCCTCCACTACACGTGAAGTGGGGATGGTTTTTTTTCTAGACCAACCCATGGTGTAAGATGTTGTTGGATAGGTCTTTCAAAAATATCGTGGGTTTGCGAAAACCATTTCCGGTTCAGGCATCTGTTTTCGAAATATTAAGCTTTAAAGTGCAATTTTTTGTGTAAGTCATGTGCCCCCCACCCCCCCAGCTAAACGGTTGTTCCTAGAAATGTAAAAATTATCACAGCTAAGTAGGCTTTACAAGTTAACGAGTAGTAGTACATTTTGTAAGACAGGAGTTCTTACCCCTTGAAGCAGTGTCTGTCGAAGTTGGAACCCTACACTGCGCATGGCCCGACACCCACTTGACCGCTTTTTTATTTAAAAAACTTGTGTCGGGCTTTCAGGGCAAAATGTCCGGCTAAATATGGATCTGTGTCCGGCTTTTCTATTTTTGGGCCTGGCAACCCTACCCGCGGACCGCGGTTTGTGCATCCTTGATTTCCTGCCAGCTATCGATTCATGGGGCATTAGGATTCTCGAGTGGCGACCGCGCACCGAAGGATGCAATGTAGGCAGGTTGCGGGAAGCCGCTGGATGCGGGTAGCGCAGGACCAGTCGATGTGGAAATCCTTGGGGGAAGGGGTCTTTTGGCTGATGATGATCGATTCATGCAAGTTTCATGGGTGGCCACTATTTTGTAAAAAAAATTGGCGGAAAGCAGGAAGGCCATAATATACATACAAAGCAAGTTGATGTGCCGCCGCATATACTATTATTATATAATAGATTATCAATAAAGTATTGTGAAAATAAAACATTCAGGGAGATGTTATAATATTTTTAATAAAAATATTTCGGTACATTTAGTTTTTTAGCTTTTGTTAGTAAGGGTTTAAAAAGAACATCCACAGCATGGTGGTTTGAAATATTTACAATCGGACTCGTAAAAAGATCTAGTTCTTATGGGTCTTGTTCTTTGTTTCCTTTTATTTAAGGCTGTATCTGACTTCATTGGATACTGTAAAGGTCCTAAAGTACACCTAGCAGTACTGGCTTTAGGAGTACACCTGCTCCTACGTCTAGACCTAGGCTCATCACAAATAGATCTTACATCATATCTGTTAACTACTTTGGTACTGGTACTAGCGTCTTTAGTTCGGGGACAAACTATGTTAACAGATTTGCATGATCTAGGCGGAGGTGAGCAACCAGATTTCAAAGGTTTTTGTATGGTGCAGTCACTTGCATAGCCACGTATTTTGCTAGCTTGTTCACAGGATTTTAATTCTGCTCGGCTCGGTCTAAAGGAACAGGGCGCAAAATGAATTTTGTTTGATTGGCATGGTGACGCTGAAAACTTTGTGCAAACTTCTTCGCCTGGCATGCTTACAGAGGATATGAAACTCGATTTATCAGATAAAGTACTGGTTTGGAAACAACGATTGCCGCTGTCAATAGAAGCTACGTTTAAGGATGGATCACCACTAACTGAGTAATCAGCGAGAAGATCACAGTATTTACATTTTTTTGATGTTTGCTCATGACATTTGTTACATTTCGGGGTATGTAGCGGATTCTCCCCTCTGAGTTTTGCTAAGCAATTTTTGCATATGGTTTCTGGTATTTCATTAGGCCTGGAACATTTAGTTATATTTGATTTACTACGCCGCATAATTATAACATTACTTCCATCTTCCATTTCACCCTCAATGTAAAAATCATCGTTTTCTAACAAAGGCTTCTTAGATTCGTTTACTTTGATTTTGATTATACATTTTTCTTTTATTTTGTGATGGTCTAAATAATGATGACTATCATGATTGTCTTGATGATGCTTTTGGTGGTGACCGTGATGATGTTCTGAATTATGATCATGATGATGACCATCATAATTGTCCTGATGATGCTTTTGATGGTGACCGTGATGATTTTCTGAATTATGATCATGTTGACCATCAAAATTGTCCTGATGATGCTTTTGGTGGTGACCGTGATTATGTTGAGTTTCATAATATTTGTCCTGATGATGCTTTTGATGGTGACCGTGATGATTTTCTGAATTATGATCATGTTGACCATCAAAATTGTCCTGATGATGCTTTTGATGGTGACCATGATTATGTTGAGTTTCAAGATGTTTGTTCACAATTTTATTTTTACTACTATGAGACGATAATAGCGCAGATTTTTTATCGCACACAGCGCAAGAATTTCCTTTTGAATGGTTGTGAAGTTCGTGACTTTGTGGATTACTTTTAGCACTATGGCTAGATAGAGCAGATGTTTTACTGCATGTCTCGCAAGGTTTAACTTCCTTATCACAAATTGAGGCTTTCGTCTGTGTGCCCACCTCTTTCATTTTTATATCATCATTATATTTGGAAGGATAAATTTTTGATGCTAGTGGGGACTTTGGTATTGAAATAATCGGTGTTGGAGTTATAGGCATACCCAGTCTAGTTGGAATAGGACAACATGATTTACTTGATTCTACTTTTCCAATTGTTTTATAATATGTTTGAGTATCCGTTTTTGTTGTAAGTTTCATCACTTTATCAATTTCTTCTTTAATTTTTAGATATTCGTGTTCAAAATCAGCTTTTTGTGAAATATTAGTTTTAGCTACATTCATTTCTGTATTCCTAGGCGTAACAGGAAGAAGTGATTCTAATCGTTCATTGCACAAGTTTTGAGCTTCATTATCTAAACATTTTTTCTTTTGTTTAGATGAGCTTTCAGCTATGTTATGCGAATGAAATGGACAGTGTTTTGTTAAACAAATATTTTTCTTATAACACAAATCTGGACTTGGCTTTGTTATTTCTTTTGACTTCTTAAGAACTTCTCGTATAATTTCTAAATCAGTACATGATGTAGTTTTATGATTGTTTTTATTTAAATAAGATTGAACTATCTTTGTCATTGTTGAATCTTGATTCAACTGAGCACTTTCTTTTGCAGAACTTAATTCATTATCCCATTTATTTGAGTAACCACTTATATTGTTTTGCTTTAATGGCGAAACTGGGCTAGTAGAGGTTACACCCGGTGACGTATTTTTTGATTTGGAGAATTTAAAGCTGGGTTGTAACATATCAAGCTCTTTTCCGGCTGTAGATATATCTAAAGTAGCCTTTGAAAGTACCTTTGAATTTGATCTGGTACACACTATTGTTTCGTTATCTGCTGATTTAATAACAATGGAATGGCATGGGTTAGTCGCATTATACTCAGATGCCACATTTCCGTTCGTTAATTGACAAGGAGTAAGCAACTTAAGCAAATTTTGAGTCAAACATCCATCATTTTTACAACGTACTAAATCTGGTAATCTCTTTAATGTGCAAATTTGCTCATTATGATCATTTTCTGATGTTGCAAAATTGTAACATTCACACTTTATTTGAGCTTCATTACTTATTTTTTCATTACATCTACAAATAATGTTGTTAAGTTCATTTTGGCCATCTTTTTTACCCAAAACTTTTTTACTTTTACAGGTTAAACAAAAGTTAGGTTCAGGTTCAAGTGCGCGATCTGTTTTATATTCATCAGTTTTGTACATTTTATCTACATTGGTTTTGTTACTTTTATCTTCATCAGCTTTCTTAATTTTATCTTCATCTGTTTTGTTAGTTTTACCCTCATTAGTTTTAGGTTTATCAAATTTTTCGTCATCTTTATTATGACGATGACAACTCCATTCGCCTAATATCACGTCTTCAAATTCGTCAGATCTACTGCAAGAGCACAGATCTGGTGGTTTTATCAAAGTTTTAACAACATACTTCTCTGTAATAACCTTCTCTTCTCGAAATTTACCATCTGGTCTACGTTTCTTCTTTGTCTCAACTTTGACAATTTTTTCATAATCTGAATCTTTTAAGCACAAGGAGCACGTACTAACGCAAGAATGATCAACATCAATCTTACAGTCATGGAACAGTTTTTCTTCATCCGATGAAGTTATTATACAAGGTGAACATGAAGATGTTTGTTTTGTAATATAAACCGTACCACTATGTGAACAAGGCGGATTTTCAATTGCCAAGTTCAACGGCATATGTATAAAATCTTCATTTTGTTGCGGTTGACATAATCTATGTATGTACATATGTAGTACTTCATTTTGGGGAAATACTGAGTGCATGTTTGGCTGACAAAAACACCTTGACGTATTTAGGGGTTCACTTTGCGTACTGTTTGAAGACAAATTTCTCGGCATATGTAAAAGTTTTCTTATTTTTGGAGTCCATGATCGGCATACTAAAGTTTCTCGTGGCAAAGCATATGGTACATACAAAGAGTGTGGGGCAGTTTTTGATACAGGTGACAGATTTTTAACAGACTGGCAGGGCGAGATATGTGTCGGTTTGTCCAAGGGCTTAATTATGGGTGACTTTGATGAACATTTTGAGCATGATAAGATTGGAAGATCTAAAGGCACATGTATCGTTAACCTGCATTTTTCACAGTTCTTCATCTCACATGGAGTTTTATATACGTTTGTATTTAACAGTGACTTACACTCTATACAAGGAATAGAATGTGAACCTAAATCAGTGGGCATTTTTATGTGGTTAGTATCAGGCTGAGACTTTGAAGCACATTCTTCACAACGAGCAGCATCTAAACCTAAATCTGATGGCATTTTTACGTGTCCATACGTGTCTTGAACATGAGACTGTGAAGCACATTTCATACAAGGAGTAGAATCAAAATGTTCTGTGTATTCTTGTATCATATTATTACCTCTTAAATTATTTTCTATCGTCATGTTCAACGGCATACAAACAGGATCTTCGTTGCGTTGAGGTTGACACAACTGATGAATGTACATGTTAAGTGCTTCATTTTCAGAATAATAGTGTGAATTTGGCTGACAAGAACAATTTGACACATTTGGAGGCTCATTCGTAGATTCACGTTGCGCGTTGCTTAGAGACAAAGACCTTGGCATGCGTAATAGTTTCTTTATATTTGGCGTCCAAGAATGACACACAAAAATTTCTCGTGGCACTATACATGGCAAATACGAAGATTCTGGGGGTCCGTTTGATATAAATGACATAAATCGTGACAGATTTTTACAGTTCTTGTGAACAGATTGGCAAGGTGATATATTTATTGGTATATCTAAGGGCATAGTTAAGTATGACTTTGATAAACAATTTGGGCATGAAAAAATTGGAACATCTAAAGGCATATGTATCATGGACCTACATTTTTCACAATTCTTTATCTCACATGGACTTTTGTATTCGTTTGTATTTAATAAAGATTTACATTCTACACAAGGAATGGAATGTGAACCTAAATCTGATGGCATCTTTATGATTTTAGCACGAGCACATTTTGTACAAGTTTCTGTGTATGCTGGTATTATATTTTTGGGCATTTGTAAAAACCTTGGTAAATAATCAATACTCTCATAAGGATAAGGTAAATTTGCTGGCATCCTCAATAACTTTCTTAAATGTAATGAACTTTTTTGTGTTAAAATGTCGTCTGTTTCATCATACACTGAATTTAAAACACTTAAAATATAAGAGTACATATGAATCTTCTGAGTTCCATATTCCATTTCTTCATTTTTTATAGCTTCATCTTCAGATAGTTTATTTTCTTCATCTTCGCTTTGAACTTCAACTTTTTGTACATCCATCAAAATTTCTTTATTTTTTATTAGTACATTTTTTTTATAACTTAAATGTTTTAAGTTATCTTCTGCATACGGAAAATTAATTCTTTGACTATCTAGATGACATGTCCTCTCGAGGTTAATTCGACCATCCTTAATACATTGCACATGCGGTATATTTCGTTCTATTTTGCCTTTGACGCGTGTGTTTCTCTTACATAAAGCGCACATGTTACCATCCATAATTTCTCCGGCTGCAAAAGTGGAGAAGCAACAGCGGCAGATTTGCACTTCCTCATAGCGTCTCTTAACTTTTAACTGTTTGAACCTCTTCAGTCTAAAGTTTTCTTCCCTCTCTTTCTCTTCTATTTCTGCCATTATGTACTTGAGAGTAAAATGTATTTTCGGGATGATCAACTTGCCTAAAACGTTGAATCGCCTGCAATAGCGTTGCTAGTCATAATTATTAATTTTATTATTAAAAATTTATATAGCTAATAGACTCACCCTTCCATTTCAAAATGTGATAAAAAACGATATTACCAGTTAAACTTCTGTAAGAATTGACAACAAAAACTTCTTAAAAGTGATAAACTGCAATGTCTTATTGGTTCTATTTCTATTCTTGATTTGTCTATCGCAAATTCACTAATAGCACAGTATATATTTAATATACATGGTTTCTAACCGTGAAGTTGAAAAAGATCATTAAAATATTATTGGACATGTTCTCAAAAATTATCTTACCGGTTTATATGAGTCTTCAAATTTTTTTATGATTGGCCGGGAGTTTGCGGCGAAGATTGGCTATATTAGTCATCTGCGGGCTACAAGCGCCACTAAGTCGACTAGGAACCGAAGTGGTCGCCATGACCGAAATCGGTGGGATATTTAGTTCATCAAATGGTAATTTTTATTTCTAATTTTCAGTATTATACAGTGGATGATAAAAACAAACATAGTGTTGTCGATGTTGGTACAGATGTTTTCATAACGAGGTTTATTGTATGAAACTAACTGGCTTGAATATGACTCATTTTTAGCTTAAGACTGAAAAATTAAAATTTATTCTCGCTAGCTGTAAGCATTTATCGATATAGGATGTTAAAAAAGTGCGTTCTCAGAATAAAGAAAAAAGTGGTACTCAGAATCAAGTATATAGGAAATATTTTTGTAGATTGAATTTTTTTCAATATTTTTCCTGTATTTCCTGTAAAATATTGAAAAAATCAGTTTTACAAATCTATTTCCTGTATTCTATACTTGATTCTGAGTAACCTCTTAAAATTTTAAACGCATTTTTAACACCCTGTATATGGATAAGAAAAGAAAAAATATAGATATACCTAACCCCATTATACTTCAAAATATGTTTTAACATCAATCGGTTATTTCTACATGATGCTCTTTAAATGTTTCAGAGATTAAAAACTGCTGGGTGAGGTTTCGGAATTCGGACACGCAGAAGCGACAAATGGCACCGTTTTTTTGGCTCTAAAATATCAATCATTTATTTTGTCGGGTCTCGTGTCCTTTATATGACCAGCGAAATTTTTATGTCCGTATACTGTTCGTCGATCGATTAAACTTTTTTTATTTAGTTTCACTTAAAAAGAAGGCCAGGGAGTTTATTCAAAGAATTCTAACATCAGTTTTAGTGCCAAAAAATTGGTGCAATTTGTAGCTTCCGCTGGGCCTGTCCTTTATATAAGTCCATTGGCATAGCGTGGCGGGGGCCGGGGGAAGGGGGGCATGGCCACATGGAGGGCGGCGAGCGCATGTTTTTTTTATATTATAGCAACAGTGTTATTAGGCGTCGATGAACTGGACTTAGATCACGCTCCTTAAGATATTAACAGAGAAGAGTTCAAACTTGAGAGATAAGCTTCTATAAACTGCAGTTGCAGACTATTTGCAGACCGGCCGCAAGCGATATAATTATGTTTTAAAAAATTATTACCAAAAATAAGCTAATCAAACATGACATGCACATCAAAATTGCTTTGAAAAAAAAACACGAAGAGTACATTTTTAATTGATTTCAGAATATGGCTGCTTTCCGAAAACACAGATGTAATCACCTCACCGATTTTAGCAAAAAATACTGATGTTTTCCTAAAAGCAATAATAAAAGACATTAATCTGTCATACTGAATTTTATTTAAGAAAATATTTAACAATAATGGCAACTAGGTTTATGCTGTATGTTCATGTATTGTTATTTTTGATGTCATCAAAAGAAACGCACTGTTTAATAAATGTCTCAGCTAATGATGATATTTGAGGGACTGTTAATGATTTCGTTTGTAAAAGAGATGGCAAATATAGGTGGTTGTCGACCGTTACTGATTGCACAGCTTCTTTTACAGATCTTTCGTCATTACTTGCTGTTTTTAATGAGATAGTTGGACTGCATTTTAAATATTTATCATCTAAAGGTATATTTAGTCCAGGACCGGGTTTGTGAGACTGTGTCTGCTCTATTATTGTTTCTTTCTCCTCTCTTATTGTGCCGTCTGGGTTTCGAGTTCTCTTAATACGAACAGTTTTTTTAATTTCATTTTCAAAGATATCTAAAACAACTGCTTCAGACTGCTCTGATATGACTGGTGACTCTTTAACTTCAAGAGTTTCGGGTTCAGGAGATTTTGGTTCATAAGGTTCAGGTTCAAGTTCACAAGGGTTTGGTGCGCGAGGCTTAATACAGACATCTTTGTAAACAGGTATGTCAGAAATTGATTCCCGGTAACTACGCTGTTTTTTACGTGTAAAATTTAAGCCACTGCATGTAGCTGCAGAACATGGTCTACTAGTCTGCCCAGCGAAGTCTTTTAATACAGATTTGTTCACACCCTGATCTTTGGTTCTTGGTTTTCTAGCACTCATAGTTGCAATTGTCAAAATTTGATATATTTTTTACATAAATAATGCAGTCTCTAACTTGAATTTAAATTTAAAAATGAATTGCTCTGAATCGTAGATGCTAAAAACAATCCTTCACTTAACGAAGCATACCCTGATGAAAAACTTAAACATTGTCTCAAAAAAGGAGTAGCTACAGATCTATTTGGTAAAATTTCTGACTTAGATACATTTGGTAAAAATCCTTTTTGATTCTGATCGGAAACTGTAAAGAAGCGTATATTCTTAACGTTATCATCAGAAATATCTAGTAATGAGCTAAAAGAAAAATCTGCTTCACCAATCTCAACCATTGTTATCTGACTCGCATTCTGTTTTCTTGTACTTGAGCTGACAACTTATTTTTCTTCTTTGACTGTGCCGTCTTTGTTTATAGTTTTTATTACTCTCACTATGTTACGAACTTTATACTCATAAAAATGATTAATGTCAACAATAGATGGTTCTACAGGCTTAACAGCAGATTCATTTAAAGGTAATGTTTCTGTCTGTTCAATTTTTTCAACATCTATGTTATTGGATATAACTCTGGTTTCTTCATCTGATAAATATAGGTCTGGGTAATCTGGAATGACTTTAACTATATATGGTTCTTGAGGCTTTTCCGCCATTTTGTTTCCTTTCAATACCTTCAAAGGTACATTAAGCAAAGCCCTATCTAGTTCTGAGGTTGATTCTTCTTCTGCTGGCTTAGAGCAAGTGTGACAAAGTATTTCCCGCAGATCATCGGGTGGCAGCAAACCTTGGCATGTGTTACAATCTGGATGTGATAAAAGTGAAATATACGAAGCATTAGTTTGTGTTTTTTTAACATTTTGTTTTTCATTTAATTTTGTAGAAACGATGCTTTCTTTGCTGTCGCAAATACAAGTATTTTTGCAGTCTATACTCTGATTGGTCTTACACAATTTACATTTTTCTATCCTTGATTTAGTTTTTTTGCAAGTTTTCATAAAACTATCAATGCTTTTAGTATCTAATCCTGATAATTTTAACTCATTAACTAGTCCCATAACAACACCTAAACTTGTTTTTAAGTCGTTCAGGACTTGACTATCTTCTCGCAATTTTTCTCGTTCTTCTAATTGATTTTTTAACTTTTTGCAGTACTTGATGAAATTGTCTACACTTTTTGATACTAAACCGCGTTTTTTTGCTAAAGAACTAAGTGCAATAGCCTCATCTAATTGCTTTATAATTTTAGCAGTTTCACTTCTGTTAGCCGGTTCACGTTCACCATGAACATATTTATTTATTTTCCCTTTGAACTCTCGGCAAGCTTCTAGAAAACCATCAGTGCTTGCTGTGCACATATCTGCTTGACTATTCATACATGTAATAAGTAATTCATTTTTTTCTCCACAGCAATCATAATCACTAGCTGGAAGATGAGGTACAGGATATAAAATAGGTATAACGCAACTATGACTTTTTATACAGTATTCCATATCACAATTTTCTTTCGATGCTATACAGTTTTCAATAGCTTTTTTATTGTTTTCGAGAACTTTCTGTTCTAATTCTTTCTTTGTTGCCTTTACTGTTGAGGTTTCTATTTTGGTTTTTGGAGAAGAAATTAAATTATGTGGTGGTAGGGATTCTAATTTGACTTTTGAAGATGAATCTAAAGGTTTTGATTCCATTTTTACTTTCGAAGGTATACGAAGAGAGGTAAGAGCAGGTGATTCAATTTGATGTTTAGATGAAGTGTTTACATTTTCTTTTGTTTGTAGATCTATTTTGATATTTGAAGGCGTATGAGATTTTGTTAGTGGTGGTATTTCAATTTTTGTTTTTGAAGAATTATTTAAATTAGATAATGCCTGTTGTCTTTTTGTGATGTTTAAAGATGTACCTATTTCAGTTAATGGTTGTGATTTTATTGTAATTTTTGAAGATGAACGTATACTGACTAATGGTGGTGGATCTATTTTGATTTTTGAAGGCGTACGTAAGTTTTCTTGAGATTTTACGTGAGTTTTCTTTTCTATTCGTTTATTTTCTTCGCTCACTTTAACACCGTCATTTTTATCATTTGCACTGTTTTCATCAATTTTAATATTTTTTTCGCTTGTTAATTCCTGCGCATTCACTTTAGGATACTCTTGTTCAACGTTTTTGTTATCGTTGTAAAACTCTGGTCCATTTTCTTCGATATACTTAGTAAATGTATCTATTTTAAATTTTAATATTCCAGCAGTCTTTACAAATGTTGTTATCTCAGGGGATACTACATTTCTTTCAGCAAATATATGTAGAAAATTTTCAACTTCTTCAACCTGCGATCTTAATTCTCTAAGTGTTTTCAATGCTTCTAACGAATTTGGTTTGAAATACAAAGTCCTTCTTCTAATATCACAATTTATAGTATCTATGAGTCTTTTACAGCTTTCGTTGAATCCTTCGATGTGAGGTTTTAATGAGGCATTATTTTTGCCAGCAACTATTAGCAAATCAAGTATATCTGATTTCATATGATCAGCAAGTCTTACTAAACTGCTGTCAGTTTCTGTAGATTTTCGTATTTCACTTTTATCTTCCATCTTTTTAAAATATTAGTTGAAATTCAAAAACCAAATATTTTTCAAACGATATCCAAAATATTTCAATCAAACGGACCAGTAAGTTTTTCTCCTTTATTTGAACAAGAGTAAGTACGCCGCATCATATCTTTTTTGGATGTTGAATTCAATAACGATTCAGAAGATGAACATGTAACCAGTTTTCGATTAAAATCAAAACTTATGACAGAATTAATAAATCTGTATGCGCCTTGAGATACTTCACCTCTGAAAGTGGTTTCTTCACATGAACAACTATTTAAATTCCCCAACGATAAACAATACCTTACGACTGGATATCCTATAGGCATAATAGATGATATGACTTCAGATTGGGACTTAATTAACCGCTTTGATCTCATTTTATTGGATTCATTTACTAATATAAGCCCAATTGTATTCGACCCCGCATATGGATTCGATTTTGATGAGGTGCCAGATCTTTCTCTCGTTGGCTCTTCTGTTTCTTCCTCGTCGTCATTTGGCACGGATGGGTCTTTGACAATTTTTTTAACTTTCAAGATTCTTTTCTCTTCAGTTATGGATCCGTCAGGGTTTCTCTTTCTCAATACCCTTGTTATTACTTTAGTTTCCTCTTCATACGTGCCCAAATCTGAAGTTTCTGAAGTGGCTTGACCAATTGGCTCTGGTGATTGTTCTATAATAGGCTCTGGTACAGGTTCCGGTTTAGGTTCTGGAACTACCACAGGCTCAGGCTCGGGTTCAGGCTGAAGTTTCAGCTTCATTTGTTCATCGTATAAAGATTTACACTTAGAACAAAGTTCTTCTACGTTCACATCTGGTGGTATAACATATTTTACAGATGCAGTTTTACTAGCAAAATCTACAACTTGTTTCATTTCTTCTACAGTTTTTAGGAAAGTAGAAAGACCTTTAATGGAAACCTTGGCTTCAACTTCTTTAGTTTTTTTAGCTAATTGGGTAAGTTGTGTTTTGTATGCTTCCAGATCACTATCCCCAACTAACTCTGTTGTAACGGGTACTGTCCCAGCTCCAGATATTAGTTCCTTGCAAACGACACATCTTTTTTCTTCTACCACAGTAGGCATAGGTTTTATTAAAGGAACTGGTGGAGGTTCAGGTATTGCTTTAGGTAATTCAATGGGTAAAGTAGTCTCCTGCTCTGCACCCTTGTCCATATCTTCTTCTGGGTGTTGATATTTGCGTCGAGCACCGGCCTGTTTGTACTTAATTTCTAATATTTTCTTCAAACGAAAGAATTCCTCTCTTTCTTTTTCTTCTATCTCCGCAGCGATATATTCAAGACTAAGAATTGTTTTGGGGATAACTATTTTCCCCAGTACGTTCATTTTCCTGTTGGGAATATCAGCGGCCTTAGCATTGTGATAGACATTTATTTTAGCTGCCGAACACTCACATTTCGTTGTAAGGACTGCACGGGTCTGGTTTCTGACAAATTATTCGTTTTTGTTCATGTAACGATTGATGTTTTATCGCATCACTGTTTTTTATATATTTTCTTCAACAGCCGCACTGACGATGAACTGTATTTTTAGAGTTATGTAAACATTATATGTTGAAATTGAAAACATCTTTATTCTTTACTGTTGTCTGTCTTTGTCTGTCATGTTAGTATCCTGCCTGTCCGTTTTGTATTATATTTCAGTTTCACTATTTCAGTACTCACATTTTTAACCATAAACACTAAACCATCACTTATCTCATCTCATCTCACTAATATTATAAATGCGAAAGTATGGATGTTTGTTTGTTTGTCAGTTCGTTTGTTTGTTTGTTTGTTTGTTTGTTCCGCTTTCACGCTGAAACTACTGAACGGATTTGGTAGGTAGATAGATGAAGCACTCGGCTAACACATAGGATACTTTTTATCCTGGAAAACTTAAGGGTTCCCGTAGGAATGCTTAAAAACTCAAAATATCCACTTCGTCACTAGATGGCGCTATCTTAACATTTTCTTTCTCTCTGGGCCCAATTCTGAAGTCCACGCGGACGAAGTCGCGGGCGGAAGCTAGTCACCAATAAAATATTAAAGACTTGTCACGAAAATCCAGATAACGATTCTATAAAACAAGTAAATAGTATGTGGGAGTTTAGAATAGAATTAATATCCTAAAAACTAAAATGGTTTAAACAAAAACAATAATTTTACGAAACGTCTGATACAAAAATTACCCGTCCATTCCTTAAATAGAAGGGTGAGTTCATCGGCAGCTTAGGCTTAGTATTAGGCACTAAACTAGTATTAAAATTAAAAACAACTTAAGTAAATAATAACACACTGAGATAATATAAACATGTAGTTGGGTACTAAATACACACTATGAGATCTGAGGTCAAACGCAATACAATAATTACCTGCGCAAATAGGCATGTGCAAACTAGTTTGCACAAGTGAAAATGCATGTTGAATAATGTTGCACAAACCGTGGTTTTTGTTTGTTACATAGTTTAACATGCGATCTTACTTGTGCAACATATTCACAATCACAAGTGATCATGCATGTTAAACAATGTTGCACAAACGGTTTGCACAAGTTGGACGTTATATATTGTTAAATGGTTAGCACACATGTAAAAACTTTTACGTTTAGAAGATGTACAGCGGAGATCATATCGAGTTAAACAGTTTGGACTTTGCCCTTGTTTTAAGAAAACGACGAAACAAAAATGTGAAAGTTGTATGTTTGTTACGTACGGTTCGTGAGATACTAATAAAAAGTGATTGACAATAAGAATATACTCTTCCTATTTCGCAATTACAAGACGGTCGTGATTGACTACAAATTATTTCTAATATTTTTAAAAACAATATTTAGATAAGGTCTAAAAAATCAGCTGAAACTGTTTAAACTGGAGCTTCTACCCATGAAACTGAACAACTTTCACACAAGGAACCTATAGTCGATTTGCAAAAAAAATATAGGTTTAGACTTCCCATACTAAGTTGGCCCCAATCAGCTAATCGACTTGTAGATAAGTCGAAAAATTTTCGCGAACTGATTACGGGAAAGTTGTTCAGTTTCATGAATAGAAGCCCCAGTTTAAATAGTTTCAGCTCGCTTTGTTAGACCTTATAATATATCTGTCGCAACGAGACTGTAGAATTAGCAATTTAAAAAAATCGCTACTTACTTGGTAAACTACTGTGTAAAAAACTATGAATTAAAACTGAGTCGGTCGAACGGAGGGATGATGGATGGCTAGGTTTGTATAGGTTGGTCTGGTGTTATATGCCACTCAAACCGTAATTCGTAGTTTTTACACAGAAGTTTACAAAGCAGCTAGTGGTTTTTTAAACTACTGATTCTACAATTTCGCTGCAACATAAACGACGCGACGATTTAACATTGTTGTTTCGCTTGATGTGATCTCCTCTTTAAGCGGACCAGACACTATCAGTAATAATGACAGTATTTTCAAGTAATAACAATATACTGACATTATACTGACAGTGTAGTGGTTGGGATGATGGTCTGGAATGTCAATATACTGATGTAAAAATACTGTCACTATTACAGATAGTGTCTGGTCCGCTTTAGGCCGCATGATGCTTGAAGCGAACCAGACACTGTCAGTAATACTGACAGTATTTTCAAGTATTGACAGTATTACTGATAGTGTAGTGGTTAGAATGAAGGACTGAGACGGTAAGTAATGATACCGAGCGTAGATTGACAATAATAATAATATTGATATAAAAATATTTTCAATATTACTGACAGTGTCTAGTCCGCTTGAAACAGGCAACACTTGAACAAGACTTACTTAGTAGCGGATCTGTTTGCTTGCTCGACTAGAATGAAACTCGTGCGCAACTCCAAAATCATGATCATCCTTTTGACCAGATTATTCCATACTGTCTTGGCCTCTTTGATCACTTGTCCTCCCCTTTCAATACCAAGGTGTACGTACGCGTCTTTTTCGGACTGCAATAGGAAAAGTAAATTAATCGCGTCCGTGGTCTAGTATGTTGCTTCATATCAGCTTGCTTCATATTAGGAGGTCGCAGGTTCGATATTTCGGCATATTTTTTTTTAACCCTCAATTGTTAAGCCCTTGGCATCATCTCACCTGATGGTAAGTGATGATGATGCCGAAGATGGAAGCGGACTTACCAAGATTCCCCAACACAATGGGGAACTGGCTATCTTATCTTCATGCCGGAAAATATCAATGCTGTTAACATTGATGTTTGGCGGCAAGACTTAGATAAGATGGTGGTAGCTAGCCAGGCGGGCTCAGAAAATGCCCTACCACCAACCAAACCGAGTCCACAAAGTTGGACCCCGCCGGGAATCGAACCCGCGACCTCGTATCTCCGTATGGAGATAAGATAGCCAGATCCCTATTGCGTTGGGGAATCTTGGGGGAAGCCGCTGGATGCGGGCAGCACAGGACCGGTCGGTGTGGAAATCCTTGGGCGAGGCCTTTGTCCAGCAGTGGACGTCTTTCGGCTGACGATCATCGATAATGGTGTAAAAAGAACACTCTCGGAAACTTTATTACATACGCTATTCTGCCTTTAAATTGTGTTCAGTTTCGTTCATTAGTACAACGTTTGTTCGCAAAAAAAATGGAGTTTTAAAAATACAAATTGATCGAGGAATCAGACAATTATTTTGTATGGAGTCAATTATTTTTTTTAGAATTATGATTTATGAAAGTTGTTCAGTTTCTTGAGTGGAACCTGTCATTAAAGTTTCCGGCAGTGGGCTTTTTTTACCCTGTATACAGGATGTTCAAAAAGTGAGTTTGTTTTAAGGACTTACTGAGAATCGAAAGGAAAAATATTGAAATAAATTTGATCTAAATTTTTTTTCAGTTTTCCATACAAATTCTTCATTCACTGTTCAGATTTAGTATGGCAATCTGAAAAAAATAATCAAGGAGCGGATTTTTTCAATATTTTTCCTGTATTCTATAGGTACTTGATTCTGAGTAATCCATTAAAATTTCAAACACACTTTTTTAACATCCTGTATATCTATTCATCCTGTATATCTATTCATCCTGTATATCTATTTATAGTATCTAAGTTAATTTATTGTTGAGTTTGTATATATCGATGGACCCTAAGTTGCCTGAAAATAAATTACTCTCCATTGGCTGACTCAGTAGCTCAGTCGTTAGTGTTCCTGCCTACTGATCCGAGAGTCGTGGGTTCGATCCCCACCCATGGCAAACATTTCTGTGATGAGCAGATTTGTTTGCTCTGTGTCTGGGTGTATTATACATATCTATATATGTATGTATTTAAACGTATATGTGTATTTATATCAGAATCTGTTTCCCAAGATACAGGGAATCCTAGTTTGGGGCCAGATGACCGTGTGTGAGTTGTCCCGGATATATTTGGGCAGTCGGGTTATATTCAAAGGGTGTTCCACTTACGTCTTCTATAGTGTACTGAGTGACTCTAACCCCGGACACCGTCTTGATAGTGTTGGTTAGAGTTACCTGAGCCTGCAGAGCAAAATTAAAAGAGTATGAGTAAAGACTAAAAATGAAAGACAAGCAAAAAAAGCGTAAAAGACAAAAAAGTATATATTGAAAATTAAAATAATGAAAAAATATATCAAATCCGACATACAAATTTGATCAAATATAGCTAAGAACTACGCTGATGAAATTAGTTCAAAAAAAATACTGCAGTCAAATCGGTCCATCCGTTTTAGAGCTACAATGATACAGAGAGACACGCAATGGGCTTATCATAAGGAGAGAAGTAATTCTAAAGCTATACAGCCTTATCTCGTGTGTACAGTACTCACTTAATTTAAAATATCTTTTGTCAAAGTCTGTCATTTACGTTCATATCTGTCGTTCAAGTTCTACTGTTTTCGGAAATATCAATTACTAAAAACGTCAACATAACCAAAAGAAGTGTAGCCTACGACAAGGCTGTATGAGCAGAATCCTTAGCTTTAGAAGCCCTAGATACTCAAACGCACATTAACACGTATACAGACACGACGAAATGTCAAATTTCTTTGTAGTAAACAATAATGAAGTGTCCAGGGTGTGCTCAGTAAATGCCTACCACCCAACCAGCCAAACCGAACCCTACAACATTGACCCCCATCGGAAATCGAACCCGAAGTTAAGCGGTCCATTTTGGGTCGCTGACAGGGCGAAGTAACTAAGTTAAGGTTGTTGCTAAAATCATATGCGATTCTACTCTACTCTAATCACATTAAAGAGTCCCGCATAAACGTTCGTCGTTTAGTGACCACTTCTGTTTTGTGTTTTTCTTGATATCACCAGTTCTAGATTCGACCACTTCTTGTCAAGACTAGTTCTTACGAGGTCCATTTCTGCTTTTGACCACTTCTGTATTTGATTACCTCAAGTACAAAGCTGCAACGTTTTGTAAATGGCTCTCCAGCCAAGCGTCTTGTGTGGTCGCGTCGATCACGCAGTTTAACTGATTACGGACACTTTCTTAACCTGGATGGGGATGGGTTTGACTGTTTCCGTGCTTCCGCTTCGCAAGGGACGCTTAGCCGTTGGTGTTGAATGCTATCACTAGATGGCAGTGGTTAGCCCATGTTGGAGATCCAATAAGCGGCTTGATAACTTCTAACACTGGGATTGGCCATTTACGTGGACCAATCCCGACTTGGCCCCGTATTTATTATTCTTATTTTTAACCGACTTCAAAAAAAAGGAGGAGCTTCTCAATTCGTCGGAATCTTTTTTTTTATGTATGTTCACTCGAAGACGCCTGAACCGATTTGGAAAATTCTTTTTTTGTTTAAAAGGGTATACTTCACAAGTGGTCCCATATAAATTTTATCGAAATCGATTCAGCGGTTTTTGAAAAAATCAATAAAAACATAGCAAAATTGGAGTTGTTGCGATTGAAGTCGGTTGTTTTTAACGTATTCAGCGTGGTCAATCATATTGAAAAAGGTTGGTAAAAGGCTGACGGCCCTGATGGAAAGTGGTTACCGCCGCCTATGGGCATTTGTAGCACCAGGGGTGCTATCAATGCTTTGCCGAACCTTCGAAAATCCCTTCTTGAAGAGTCCCATACTGTAGGCCTCAGGGAAAACCTCGGGTGGGAGCTCATTCCACAGCTTGAGGGTTCTCGGTAAGAAGCACCTCTGGAACCTCACGGTTCGGAGGAAATTTGTGTTTGGAGTAAGGCCTATCCTATGGGTTGTTACATTAACGTTATAAAAGGATCTTGATGTGAGCTACTATGATCAGCTAAAGTATACACAGCTGGTTGGTCAATGCAACTTTTAATTCATCGCAATCAAAGGTTTATTGTGAGTTCAAAACAAACCTGCAGAGTTCTGTAATTAATATTTTTCAATTTACATAAATGATGAATGCCATAAAAAATGTTAGAATGATTTCATATGTGATTGATATGGCCTCCGTGGCGCAATGGCTAGCGCGTTCGGCTGTTAACCGAAAGGTTGGTGGTTCGAGCCCACCCGGGGGCGTATTTTTTATTAATATTAATTTATGTTAATATGAATTTTAATGTTAGTTAATATTACATAAGCGAACCCAAGGCCTCCGTGGCGCAATGGCTAGCGCGTTCGGCTGTTAACCGAAAGGTTGGTGGTTCGAGCCCACCCGGGGGCGTATTTTTTATTAACATTAATTTATATTAATATGAATGTTAATGTAAGTTAATATTAAATAAGCAAACCCAAGGCCTCCGTGGCGCAATGGCTAGCGCGTTCGGCTGTTAACCGAAAGGTTGGTGCTTCGAGCCCACCCGGGGGCGTATTTTTTATTAACATTAATTTATATTAATATGAATGTTAATGTAAGTTAATATTAAATAAGCGAACTCAAGGCCTCCGTGGCGCAATGGCTAGCGCGTTCGGCTGTTAACCGAAAGGTTGGTGGTTCGAGCCCACCCGGGGGCGTATTTTTTATTAACATTAATTTATATTAATATGAATATTAATGTAAGTTAATATTAAATAAGCAAACCCAAGGCCTCCGTGGCGCAATGGCTAGCGCGTTCGGCTGTTAACCGAAAGGTTGGTGGTTCGAGCCCACCCGGGGGCGTATTTTTATTAACATTAATTTATATTAATATGAATGTTAATGTAAGTTAATATTAAATAAGCAAACCCAAAGCCTCCGTAGCGCAATGGCTAGCGCGTTCGGCTGTTAACCGAAAGGTTCGAGCCCACCCGGGGGCGTAATTTTTATGAATATTAATTTATATTAATATGAATATTAATGTTAATGCTAGTTAATATTAGACTAATAAACCCAAAGCCTCCGTGGCGCAATGGCTAGCGCGTTCGGCTGTTAACCGAAAGGTTGGTGGTTCGAGCCCACCCGGGGGCGCAACTTTTTGTTAATTTTAATTTATAATAGTATAATATGTTCATGTTAGTTAATATTACACAAGTAAACCCAAGTTATGGTATGTTAATTTTAGTTAATGTAATGTAAACAAACCCAAGTTATTTATATTAATATAAGTGTAGGTGTACTGCTTACCTCTTTCGGCATGTTCTCGATGACAATGCTGTTAAGGTGGGGATAGAAGTAGCGAGCACGAGCCAACACGATGTACCCGTTGCGACTGTCGTCACTGTAGTCATCGTACACGCTGTAAGCAATACGAATATCCCACTACATCAAACCTGTTCTTGGTCAGTCGGGTAATAAAGACAACGCAGATCATCTATGACTATTCTCAACATAATAGGTATATCTATCTATATATATTCCATTTAAGGGTTCAGCCATATGTGGCCACAAGAAATCAACTTGGCGTGCCGACAGAAAATAATCAACAACGCTGAACACGTTATAAAACCGACTTCAATCGTAACAGCTACAATTTTGCTATTTTTTGCTTTTGATTTTTTCAAAAACTGCAGTATTAATTGAGATAAAATTTATATGGGACCATCTCTAAAGTATTACCTACCGAACTAGAAAAGAATCATCACAATCGATTCATAACTGGCGGAGTAATCGCGTAACAAACATACAAAAAAACATAGTGTCGAATTGAGAACCTCCTCCTTTTTTAAAGTCGGTTAAAAATAGCGCTACGGGAAAATGCGATTCCTTACAGCCAGATGTGCTTTAACCCTAAGGCTGTGAAACCAGGTACAATGTCTTGGAGTCATTCTTCGGTTCCGATAGCAGGAGCATGTACACTCGGATCGTAAATTCGGAGTCTCTATCTCTTATCTAATCTCTGGAGACATCAGCAGTAATTTTTTTATCCTCCACGGCTCCACTGGTAATCGTTTGGCATCAACTCACCTGACAGTACGTAATGATGATTTCGTAAAGTGGTAGTGAGAAACTATGATTTCCCGACGCTATGAGGAACAGGCTATCCTATCTCCTAACTGGAATGCATCAATGCTTTTGGTGGCAAAACTAAGATAAGATGGTGGTAGCTAGCCAGGCAGCCTCAGAAAATGCTCTCGTTAACAACCCATATCGTCCCCACTACTGGGGCAAGGGTCTTTTCCTATAGCACGGGAAGTTAAGGCGTCAGTTAACAAACAACGGCCAAATCTGGATTGGTCCAGAAAACGCTCTACTACCAACCAAACCAAGTTTAAAAGTTCAAAAAAGGAATCAAATCCGAAACATTTTTAATCGCCTCCGTAGCCTAGCGGCTAGTCCGCTTGGTTCACATCAGGAGGTCGCGGGATCGATTCCCAGCGGGGTCCCACTTTGTAGGACTCGCTTTGGTTGGTGGTAGGACATTTTCTGAGCCCGCCTGGCTAGCTACCACCATCTTATCTAAGTTTTGCCGCCAAACAGCATTGATGTGTTCTGGCATGAAGATCAGATAGCCAGTTCTCTATTGCGTTGGAGAATCTTGGTAAGCCCGCTTCCATCTTCGACATCATCATCACTTACCATCAGGTGAGATGATGCCAAGGGCTTACCAATAGAGAGTAAAAAAAAACCTCGAAAAAACGAATGGACTTAAGCTACGAAGAGAAGAAAGCTAAAAACCTTAAAAAAAAATACCCTTACCCGTGTATCTCGTGAGAGATTCGCCGCAACTCGCGACCAGTAGCCATGGCGCTCCACTTCATCAGCTTCTTGCCCAAATAGGCCAGGTTGAGCCGGTTCCTCATCTGCTGCATGGCCACCAGAGATGGCATGCAAGGGTACCTAGTGGCACCCACCGAATTCGAGTTCTCTTCATCTGTAGTGGAAATGTAGTGTGGGAGTGATCAAAGAAATCGAAATTTGAGAATTTAACCCACGGCCCTCCGGTCAGTAGTCAGGAGGGCTAACCGCTGAGCCACTGAGTCAGTCATATGGTGATATTTTTTATCTCACTTACCATCGTCCTGGCTTATCATTTTGTATGTTTATGTAGGTATGTCCTTAAATGCGGTTTTCTTCTCTATTACGTTCTGACACAATAAGAAAGGTACTTTTGTATGGGGATTTTGAGATCCATTGTTTACTATTGTAATGTATTATGGCTATTGCAAGACATTTTTGGGTGATTGGATGTGGCTTTCAATACAGTTTTGCTACATGATTTTTGTAACCATTTTTGTTAAATTTTGTTGTGGCTATGTCAGAGTGACTTATGTCTGTCAAAGTGTTTTTAATACTTTAAAAAGGGTTGGAATAAAGAGATTTCAAATAGAATTTTGTAACCTAAAATATAGTAATAAAGAACCACTTTTGTGGTCTAGGGGCTAGGCTGCTTGCTTTACACCAGGAGGTTGCGGGTTCGAATCCCAGCGGGGTCCAACTTTGTAGGGCTCAGATTGGTTGGTGGTAGGGTATATTTCGAGCCCGCCTGGCTAGCTACCACCATCTTATCTATGATAAGTTTTGTCGCCAAACATCAATGTTAATAACATGTTGATAACATTGATATGTTTTGGCATGAAAGATACGGCATCATCATTACTTACCACCGGGTGAGATAATATTTACTCAACTTACTATAAAAATTTTGGATTTAAAAAAAGAAATGGATCCACTCCGACGACGCCTAACAAAATAATCTCATCTCACTAATCTCATCTCATCTCACTAATATTATAAAGGCGAAAGTATTGATGTTTGTTTGTTTCTTTCACACCGAAACTACTGAAGAGATTTGGATAAAATTTGGTAAGTAGATAGATAAATCACTCGACTAACACATAGGATACTTTTTATCCCTGAAAACTCGAGGGTTTCCGGAAGAATGGCTAAAAACTGATTTTCTTACGTTGTAAAATATGCAGCAAAAATTAAAGGGTGATTCTAATAGTCACAGTTACCTTTAGTGCTACCGTTGCCATTAGATTTTTTAAATTTGTTATTTTTATGACTCACTCTGTCATTTTTTATTGGTAATTTTCTATGTATTTTTAAAAAAGGGTCCTTATGAAATATCTGAAAAAATTTAACCACAGCTTCTACTCATGAAACTGAGCAACTTTCCCCTATACTCAATTCGCAAAAAAAATTTTTTGAGTCCTCATATTATTTGATTAACTTCATCACGGAATTTACTAGCGCTCGAGGTTTGTAATTTATTTTTATTAAACTACAGAAGATACACAGACTTCCTTTTGTTTGCTACTTTTAGCACTTTTGCCATTTATAACTATACAAAGATATTCTCAATGCTTGCAATGTTCGCTAAAATACCACCCTATGGTGTAATGCTCGCAAACTTTGCCAGTTTTTTTAAATATTTGTTAAGCAAATAACTGCGCATATTAGAGAAAACCTTTTATATTTGACGACGCGAACAGTAAAAAATCCAAAAACTAATTGGAACAATCAGAATAAAAAAAAAACATTTTCACCGATCCACGTATGCCTCACTAATAATATACGATAAATGCGGATGTATCGGTGTTTCTTTGTATGTTCCGCTTTCACGCTAAAACCGCTAAACGGATTTGAATAAAATTTGGTAGTTAGATAAATCAGGCACTGGATTAACACAAAGGCTAATTTTCATCCCAGAAAACTGCAAGGTTTTTTTTTATTTTGTCCCTCAATTGGTAAGCCCTTGGCATCATCTCACCTGGTGGTAAGTGACGATGATGCCGAAGATGGAAGCAGGCTTACCAAGATTCCTCAACGCAATGGGGAACTGGCTATCTTATCTTTATGCCGGAACACATCGCTGCCGGAATGCATGGTTCCCGTAGGATACCTGTTTAAAGCCGGTAAATGGTTCACTCTTTGTCGGTTGGCTCCACAAGAGCATTCTCCTTCTTCCTAAAAACCCCACCGACACAAGTTTTTTCCACATCGGTCAACCGGTGTCCGCACTAGATTTAGAGACAAATTGACCACAGCAAGTCACATCCTGGAGTGAGAACTTCCTGTGGTGTGATGTGAAGGTTTCTGTGGCTAGATATTTTATATCTATAAGTTTTTTCCAATAGGCAAGATTTAACTTGCTTCCTGAGGGATCAGAAAAATGTTTTGACACTATTTTATGCTTAAACTAATTCCGCGTCCCTCAAAGATAGTTTTTATAAACAGCCTCATATCCCCGCGGGCGCAGCTGCGTGCAATAATAATAATAATAATATCTGGGACAAATCACACACGGTCATCTGGCCCCAAACTAGGATTCCCTGTATCTTGGGAACCAGAGACTGATACGTACACATATACGTTTTTAATATATTATATCTATATTAAAATATTAATATAGATATAAATATAGATATAATTAATTAATTAAAATATTAATATAGATATAATACACCCAGACTCAGAGCAAACAATCTGCTCATCACAAAAAAGTTTGCCCTGTGTGGGGATCGAACCCACGACTCGAATAGCTAGTGATAATATATTTTTTTGAAAGTTTAATCGTTTTTGACGAATTGTATTTGCAGTGTCAACATCGTATCGGCTGATTGCTCTGGTTTGAACAAACAGACAGAAATCATCGTCGAATATTATATACTAGCTTTTGCTCGTGGCTCCGCGTTCGAAAATATCATCCATATGACTAATTTATGTACTGTGTGTATTCATTTGGGTAGCGTAAAGTGACTATAAAAGGTTGTTATCCTATATCTACCCATAGAAACTGATCAACTTTTCCGATGAAACTAGTACTGAATTTGCATTAAAAATCATTGAACTTTTCATACAAATTGATCGGCTAAGCATAAGCAGCCAATTTTGTATGAAAATATCATTTTTTTAACGAATCAGTACTTTGGTTTCTTGAGAAAAGTTGTTCAGTTTCATGAGTGGAACCCACCGTTAAATTCCTGAGAGTGGTAATTTTTCCACCCTGTATACATCTTCTAACTCCACACTTCATCTTCGTAAAGTAATCTTCACAATTGTTAGATATAAACCCTTTTTTTATAGACAATTGGTGAGCCCTTGGCATCGTCTCACCTGGTGGTAAGTGATGATGATGCCGAAGATGGAAGCGAGCTGACTATGATTCCCCAACGCACGCAATAGGGAACTGCCTATCTTACATATCTCCATGCCGGAACACATCAATGCTATTAACATTGATGTTTGATAGCAAGACTTAAATATGATGGTGGTAGCTAGCTAGACTATTAAAATGCCCTACTACCAACCAAACCGAGTCCTACAAAGTTTGAACCTGAACCCCGTTGGAAATCGAACCTACGAACTCCACTGATGTGAAGCGAGCAGACAAGGCACTAGACTACAGAGGCGGTTAAGTCTTAAAACAGGTATTGGTCTTAAAAAATATTAACATTATATTTTATTTTCAAAAAATATTCCATGTATGGATACTTTTATAATATCTGTGCAATGTTAATTAATATGCGTATATTTCGAATAAATTATTCCCCTTTACGTGATTTCAGCATTTTCTAAAGAAAGCCCAAGGTATAATATTTCATTCCATCTCTTAAACAGACGTTCATTATACTCTGAGTATTGATTGTTAAGGAATATATTCTGTCCCACACTTCTGCACTTGTGGATAGGTGTGAAAATCGTAAGGGGACGAGAAAGGTAAGATAAATTCTATACAGGATGTAGAGGAAAAATATTGAATTCAGTAGAATATTTTTTTCTTAAAAGTAGAATATATTTTTGCTCTAACGGCCTCGAATAGTAAGTTAACTCAGGTTAAACTACTCCAGTTTTAAACATTTGTATTTTTTTAAAACATTTATGTAGTTTTTAAAAATACAAATATTTTTGATATAACTTTAACTTGATTTGCTCTTCATTGTATCCTTTATATTAGTTACAAACTGAAGGAGTTAAAGTATGTATTTTTAAATATATCCATCCAGATATCCATCCATTCAGTCCTATCAGTTACTAAGGTTGCCTGGAAGAAATCGCTCAAAGCGGCAAGGCCGCATTTGAATTGTTTCTTTTTTTCTGTTTGTCTGGTGTACAATAAATATTATTTAATATTTAATAATAATTATTATTATTCAGTAAAAACAAAAGTACACAATTTAGTATTTTCGACTGACGCGGATGGTGGTCACAGTGGTCAGCTCTCCTTTGATTCGAGAGTCGTAGTTTCGATTCCCACCCAAACAATTTCTGGTACGAGCAGATTTGTTTGCTCTGTATTTATGGGTGTAATAGATATATAATATTGTATATCCTTGAGGATATAATATAACAGGGGCAGTGATCACAATAAATCTACCCAGGTCGCAGTGATCCCATAGGGCCCTCCTTTGATCCCTATACCCCTTTACCCCCAAATAATAATAAATAATAATATCCTAGTGGACATCTTTCGGCTGATGATGATGATGATGATGATATATCCTAGTATTTAAACACACGTGGATGTATATATATGTATTAGTACATATCTGGTCCCCATAATATAGGGAATCCTAGTAGTTTATGGCCTCATGAGTCAGTGAAAGCAGGTGTGTTATTTGTTCCAGATTTTCTTGACGATACTTTTTACCCAACTGCGCCAGAAGGACGATTATGTTTTTCAAATGTATGTATGTATATTTCTTTGGCATGCTCTGTAGCCTAAACGGCTTGATGGATTTTAGGTTGAGAGGTGTCGTTAGTTTCGTCTTGATCCCGAGAGTGACACAGAATACATTTTAATGCAATTAGGTTTTTAGGTTAATTTTATTTTGTGAAGTAAAGCGACAAAAGGCTGATGGCCTTCGTTGATTTTTCTTACATAACTTACAATTTTAATCCCACTCTGTATAAAACAACATTGCGTTAACAAACGCAAAAACCACAGTCAGAATCAAAAGCTGAGAGGTGTGAAAGGGGGTTCCGTACCTCTTTGTACGACATAACAGGCATTGTATGGACTTGACACGTACTCCTCGAGATAACCACTCCCATGGACCCCTAATTCTACAACCATTCCCTTATTTTAAGCGATCACTTCGAATAATTTTCAAATTGCGGTGGATCCAGTTATGTTGGTTGGAGTTTTGCTATATTTTAAGCGCGAGTGATTATTTTTGCTCTAACAAGTCTCCCCTAGTTTTGAGATGTATTCGAGTGGTTTTGAGTCGTCATAGACAAATAGAGAAATAGGCGCGAATAATCATTGCGAACTTTATTGTTCTATTTTTAAAGGATGACGGTTATTTTCCCTCGTCGTGCGTAGTCTCAGATTAAAAAAAGTTTTTAGTGAATTTTATTTTTTAAAGGTATGTAGTTTTAGTACAGTAAGTATTGTACTTTTGCGTGTGATGTTTTTAATGTTGGATGTAACTCTATCCAGACGATTATTCAGGTCACATCCGAAAAATTTTGTTTTACCACTTTTTCAATAAATGACAAAAGAATCGTTTCATACAAATCTCTCCATACAAATCGTTCGTCCACTGCTGAAAATTTCCACCATTACCTAGAAAACTAAGAAGCGTCAAAAAAATTATACATAAGTAGTTTTATTTAGCTTACTTAGATAGGCAATAATAAAACATTTACATAATTATATATCTTTTTATATACCTTTACTAACTGGGTGGTAATTAATTTTAAAAAATGTTAACCGACCTAATATGAAAGCTCGAACTTTATATTATACAGCCATAAAACATTGATAGAAGAAAAAAAATGTTCTGTACGAGATATTCAAGATACTTAATTAAAAATTCAATGTTTTTTATCGTCGTTTCTACATAAAAATTAAAGTTGTAGAACTGGGGGTAAAAATATTTATACTGACAATTTATCTCAGAATTTCCACAACTAAAATATTACAGTGTAGGACCTGATTATACCTAACTACAGTTTGGTTTTTATCTATAGTAGGACTATAATAAAAGTTGTCGTGGCTCAGTGCGCCTTGCGTGGTCGCGTCGATCACGCAGGTTAACTGACTACAGTCATGGCCATAACCTGGATGGGTTTGACTGTTTTTTTTTTATTATTTTTATTGCAGAGGTGGCAAACGAGCAGACGGATCACCTGATGGTAAGCGATTACCGCCGCCCATAGACACCCGCAAAACCAGAGGAGTCACAAGTGCGTTGCCGGCCTTTGATTTGGGAGTACGCTCTTTTCTTGAAGGTTTGAATGTCGTATCGGTCCGGAAATACCGCAGGCGACAATTCATTCCACAGTTTGGTTGTGCGAGGCAGAAAGTTTCTAGTGAAACGCACAGTTGTGGACTACCAACCATCTATGTGATGGGGATGAATATGTTGTCGCGTAGAACGATGGCGGAAAGAGGCGGCAGGGATCAATCCGAACAATTCCTCGGAGCACTCCCCATTGTACATGCGATAGAGAATGCAGAGCGAGGCTACATCTCTACGCAGCGCCAGGGAGTCAAGCCGATCTGAAATATCCTGGCAGTCGACGATTCGAGTTGCCCTTCGTTGAATGCGGTCCAGAGGGAGAAGCTGGTACTGGGGTGCCCCTGCCCAGAGATGAGAACAGTATTCCATATGAGGCCAGACCTGCGCCTTATAAAGTTGCAGGCGATGCGCCGCAGTGAAATACCGTCTAGATCTATTGAGCACACCAAGCTTCTTCGAGGCTAATTTAGCCTTACCCTCTAGATGGCCACGGAACTGGACTTCACTCGATATGTCGACACCAAGAATTCCGATACTAGCTGAGGCATTTAGGGGAGTGTCCTCAAAACGAGGTGATACGACAAATGGCATTTTCTTGGCAGTGAACGCGCAAACTTGTGTCTTAGTGGGGTTAAATTGGACCAAATTAAGTCGACCCCATTCTGAGACTTTCTTTAAAGAGGCCTCAATTTCCGACACAAGTTTGTTTCGGCTCTCGATGACGTTTTCCCGAGAAATGTTGGCACGGCCGGTATAGAAGGCATCACCTGTGCTGTCATCCGCATAACAATGAGTGCTGCTGATTTGCAGCATATCATTGATATGCAGAAGGAACAGTGTAGGCGAAAGCACACAGCCTTGAGGGACACCAGCATTCACAGACATAGAATCTGAGCATGCACCGTCGACTACGACCTTTATGCTTCTGTCTGCAAGAAAACTAGTGACCCATTTGCATAATTCCTCGGGAAGCCCATAAGAAGAAAGCTTCGCAAGAAGTGCTTTGTGCCAGACCCGATCGAAGGCCTTCGCTATGTCCAAACTAACGGCCAAAGCTTCCCCCTTAGTCTCGATCGCCTGTGCCCAACGATGTGTCAGGTAGACAAGAAGATCACCAGCGGACCGGCCCTTACGGAAACCGTACTGTCGGTCACTAAGCAGCTGGCGGTCCTCTAGGTACCGAAGGAGCTGGCTGTTGATAATGGACTCCATTATCTTTGAGAATAAGGAGGTTATGGCTATCGGCCGGTAGTTGGACGGATTCGAGCGGTCACCTTTTTTAGGGATCGGGTGCACCAAAGCTGTCTTCCATGACTTCGGGACTACGCCAGTGGAGTATGAGAGCCGAAAAAGGCGCGTTAAAACTGGAGCCAACTCTGGAGCACACACCTTCAACACGATAGGAGGGATTCCGTCGGGCCCACTCGACTTATGAATGTCGAGGGAAAAAAGTGCTTTACGCACTGAGCGTTGGTGGAACCGGATATCCGGCATACAGCTCGTGCACCGCGGTATGGTCAGCGGCTCGTTTCCCCCGTCATCCAACGTTGAGTTGGACGCAAAAAGTTTGCCTAGAAGATCGGCTTTCTCCTTTGCGTCGTGGGCCAATGAATCATTTCCCATGTGCAGTGGTGGAAATGATGGCGTGCAGAAATTCCCCTGGACAGCTGGACATGTTAGTGGCATTTATCTCGACCGTTTCCGTGTTTCGCAAGACACGTTAAGCCGTTGGTGCTGCTATCTAGCCATAGCAGCCGTTAAGCCATTGCGGAGGCCTTATAGGCGGCTTTAAAACTTTTGACACTGGGGTTGGCCACTAGCCCCACCAACCTCCACCAATCCGGACTTGGCCCCCGTGTGTGGCCATAGCCTAACCTTCCCAATGTATGGGAAGAGACCCGTGCCCCTGCATTAGGGACGTAATGGGTTATTAAGTATCGTCCATTCTACATAAAAATCAAAATTTTAAAACTAGGAGTAAAAAATTCAAATATTGACAATTTACCACAGAGTCGCATCACCTAGATAATCTTACTTCAGTCTAGATATTGAGTTAGGTTACAGCGCGCAGGTGACGGCTTAAGGCGGCTAAATCCAATTTCGTCTCAATTTCGCGCAATTAGCCAAGTCGGGGGTATAATCCGGCAAATGAGGAGCCTTAAGTGACATCGGCTTGATGCTGTGACAGGCTGAGAACTCTTGGAGTGAGCAAATATCGCAGTTGGGAACTGAAGATAATGTTAGCGGAGCAAGGAAAACGGTGAAGATTTGTTTTCCTTGCTTCAGAAGTGGCATCATGATTTACCATTATGTGAGATAATGCCAATGGCTTACCAGTTGCGAATAAAAACAAAAGTGTAGCTAACGCGAAATAAGGCGAAATTAGGTAGGTACACGTTAAAATCAGCAATTTCTGCTATTTTATTTTACAAAGTTATAAAAACAAAAGTTGTTCAGTTCGTGAGTAGAGCCACCAGTTTATTTATATACATTTTGGAAACATTCCTATAAACTAAGGAAGTCAATGAGGCCGATTATGGCAAGTTAATGAGGCCGATTATGGCAAGTTAATTTAGACAATTCAGTTATAAAAATTAGCTAAGACTATAGTATAGAACATCTTTGAGATTTTGGGAAGTGCGCCTAAATCTAGATAGGTAAACTTTTGGAAACTGAAAATGTGACCATCAGGAAACTGAAAACTGCATTGATGTGTTCCGGCATGAAGATAAAATATCCAGTTCCCCATAGCCTTGGGGAATCTTGGTAAGCCCGCTTCCATCTTCGGCATCATCACTTACCAGCGGATGAGATGATGCCATGGCTCACCAACTGAGGGTAAAAAAGTGCATACAATTTTTCAGGCATATTGGAGTTTGAGTTGGAAAGCGGATCCTGGCTCTAGCCGAGATAACGGTAGGTAGACGAAGAAGATTTGAAAAGCATCTCACCCATAACAATGATACGTACATATACGTACATATATTTCGGTCCTGGCTGGTTTCATCTTGAACCGAGATAGTATCATAATAGGTTCCTGATTCAGCCTATTTCGGCCCAGTGGGCAGAACAAGATTAGCGTATTGTACTTAGCCTGATTAGCTCCCAACCTCCTGTATTCGATCAAAAGAAGGACCAAATTTGTATAGGAGCGTACTTTTTACAGTGAATGGTTTAAGTTTAGATTACGAATTTTAATCTATAGTTTACCACAATTTTTGCGTATTATGCCAGCAAAACAAGAATTTAGCAATACTATTCTATTAAATTGGTAAGCATCAAACAAAACATAAACAGCTAAACTTGAACTAAAATAAATATGACACATCTCTGGACAGAATCTTCAACGATTCCTTGGTGATGACCATATCACGATTTATATTAGTGTACAATCTCGATTTTAAATATTTTTCTTGCTGGTTTGTGCAGGTATTTTACAATATTTAAGTACAATACTGTACCACAGTATAGTACACTATACTGTGGTAGCTTACTTAAATCCATCTCTTTCGGCCCCGGATTCCAATATCATCGCGATTGCAAACAGAAAGTATTATTATTTCTCGCATAATTTTCATTATGAACATCCCCTATACAGGATGTTAAAAAAGTGCGTTAGAAATTTTAAGACGTTACTGAAAATCTCGTATAGAATACAGAAAAAATATTGAAAAAATCCGCTCTGCAATTTTTTTATAAGTTTCCCACAGAAATTCTTAATTCACCGTTCAGATTTAGTATGGGAAACTGAAAAAATGCTGAAGAAAGCGGATTTTTTCAATATTTTTCTTGCATTCTATACTTGATTCTGAGTAGCCCCTCAAAATTTCAAACGTACTTTTTTAACATCCTGTATAAGAGGATATATATAAAAAGATTCAATTAGGGATTTAAGCCTGAATTCGATGAAGGATAATATTTTTAAGCCATCGGATTTAATTAATTATGTTTATTAATTTTTGATGATCGAAATTTAACGAGGCATCCGGTCTCGATCGCATCCGTAACGAGCACATCCGTGGCAGCCTCAGTGTCCGAGACGTAGCGGACAAATTGCAGGAAAGTCGTCTCCGATGGTTTGGTCACGTAAGCCGCAGACCGCCAGAGTACGTCGGTAAAAAATGCCTTGAACTTATCGTTGATGGCCCTAGATCCCGTGGAAGGCCCAGGAAGCGGTGGCTTGACTTTGTGAGAGCGGACATGAGAGAAAATGACCTTACTGAAGAGGATGTTGAAGATCGGGCAAAGTGGAGTAGATTGAGTAGGAAAGCGGACCCTGGCTCCAGCCGGGATAACGCTAAGTAGAAGAAGAAGAAATTTAACGAGGCAGTTTTTTTTGTAATACGAACTGTTTATCATTAAAACATGAAAATTTTAATGATGAACCAACAACAGATTTTTCCAGATAGTCGGCATGCCAACTAGCCGGTTCTTGCCGACTACTCGGCCGAATATTCGGCAAAGCCGATAATAAATTATCACCTATGATTTACTTAGTTTGTTGTGAAATTCTCATTTCACGTCGTACAGATCTTTGTTAACAGATAAATGCTTTACATATTGGAAATATTTGATTATTTTCTTACTTGTTAAATATCGTCAATAATCATAATGTAATTAGTATGCATTTTTTTTAAAAAGTGCGAGTCGGACTCGCGCACCGAGGGTTCCGTATAATTTCATAATCACACATGTCTTGACCTCTATATCAAATGCTCAGGCCTGCAATCCCTTGAAGCTGTGAAAAAGTCAAAGTTCTATGCCAACGCAATTAAGAGATACGGCCGTTTATGTCGCATATTTGGTCACTCGCATGGGAATCAAAACCTATAGGACTTCCCGTATACCTAGAATCATGAAAGGCAGGAAGCAATGCTTATAGCACAAGTAAAGGGAAAAGTTCGAAAACCAAAAATCTATTTTTTTTTTGTTACATCGCTATTTTTTGTTCATATTTATGCGGCATAAACGGCCGTATCTCTTGATTGCGTTGGCATAGAAGTTTGATTTTTTCACAGCTTCAAGTGATTACAGGCTTGAGCATTTGATATAAATTTCAACTTGATAAAGGGAAAAAGGCTCTTGACCGACAGACAGATGGACAGATGGACAGATAGACGGACGGACAACAAAGTGATCCTATAAGGGTTCCTTTTTTCCTTTTGAGGTATGGAACCCTAAAAACGGCCCAGTACTGTTTAAATACTTCGGAAAGATAATTAGAGCTTATTTTTCAGAGCAGAAAGACAAAGCAGTCGGCAGTTTTCGCCGATTAGAAAAGATTATAATGTCATTTAATATAATAATTGTGATTCTCGCTTCAATAACCGCAAGACGAAGATCGATGTGGAATTTCTGGAATTGCATTTACCTACTTATACCAATAAATTCCTATGTTACGTTAATATTATAAATAATTTTATCTAAATTAGATGGTATTTCGTCTGTTATCACAAAACAACTGTTAGTATGAGTTAACGCCAATTAAATACCGAAATTGACATTCACAGAATCAGCTCTGTGATCGTCGGCTGTGAGTTCGATTCCCACCCAAATTAGACATTTCTATAATGAGATTTTTTTTGTTACTTTTTATCTGAATGTAATACCTATGTGATATTATCTACATACATAGGCTCCTTATGAAATACCTAAATAAAACTAAAAAATAAAAAAATGTTTATTTTCCCTTTTAAATCTTACAGCTAATGTAAATATGTATCAGGAAGCCCGCTCTTCCTTAACAGAGAGTAAAAGAAAAATGTAACCACGGCCTCTACTCAAGAAACTGAACAATTTTCTCTATAATAAATAATAAATAAAAACACATCTCATGCCAAAAGATCAACTGATCCGCCAATTTTTTTTTTTGTATATTAAGTGTTGTTTTCTTGGGGAAAGATGTTAAGTTTCGCGAGCAAAAGTCACAAAGGGCACAAAGTTGTAACCGTGTATAATGGGCTAGTGGTTCAAGCTTAGTACTTCGGAGTAAAGGTTATTTTTATCAGCATTCCGTATCATATGAAGTCGAAAATATGAGAACGTATTTAGGTGTTCTAGGTAAATATACAGGATGTTAGAAGAGCACTCTCGGAAACTTGTCGTACTGGGGAAACTTAACAACTTTGCCTTCGTAACCCATACTGAATTCGCAAAAAAAAATAACTTTTCTACATATTGATCATCCCAAACAACGAATTTTTTATGGAGAGACCAACAATTTGTTTTGAGAATTCAATATGGGTTCCTTGAAATAAGTTGCTCAGTTTTATGAGTAGAACTCACCGTTTAAAGATCTAAAAGCGATGTTTGTACATCCTGTATAGAACATAAAAGATGCAACAAGACTTCGTTGAAAAATTTAAAAAAAACCGGCCAAGTGCGAGTCGGACTCACGCACCGAGAGTTCCGTATAAATTCATAATCACACATGTCTTGAACTCTATATCAGATTCTAGACCTGCAATCTCTTGAAGCTGTGAAAAAATTGCGTTGGCATAGAAGTTTGATTTTGTCACAGCTTCAAGGGATTGCAGGCCTGAGTATCTTATATAAATTTCATCTTGATACGTCTACGCGTTCTTGAGAAATAGGGTCTTGACGGACAGACAAATGGACAGACGGACGGATGAACAGACGGGCAGACGGACGGGTGACGAAGTCACCCTATAAGGGTTCCTTTTTTCCTTTTGAGGTACGGAACCCTAAAAACTACTTTTCCTGCGGCTGTTTGCACTAACTCTTTCCGAAATTACTATGTGTCTCTAAAAGAAATTTGATTAGTATGATGAGAAGAAGAATATGCACCGCAACAATTTTTCTACACCTGTATAAGCAAATAAGGTAAAGTGATGTATTTTCGGTGTTGCCATAAATATTCAAACACTGCCACTTTTTCGCTGTCTGATTAACAAAGTTAGGATACCTGTCAGATACCAGTTTTTCCTTAAATTTTCAACTGCTTTTATCTTTCTGACTGTACATGAATATACCATCTCTGCACTCTTTAACTACCCCTCTATTTACGTAAATAGAATAGGGCCTCACCTAAGGCAGTATACGGCTTTAGGCTGCTTTTCCACCAGAGATGTGCGAGAAAGCGGAGCGGTGTGCGAGGAAAAAATCCACCAATAGAATCGCTTCATTTTCCTAGCCTCGCTTAGCACAGCTCAGATGGAAAAGGGCTTAGCGAAGCGAGGTCTTTTGTACTGTGAAATTTGTGCAAGGGATGTCTTCCGAGGGATGTGTTGCGAGGGATGCATTGCAATAAATACTAGATAAATACACGAAGATTCGTACGAGACCTTTTCCTTGCACATGTTTAGTGAAAACCCCCACACATTTCCACAGCACAGCTACACATCCTCGTACGACACATTTTCCTCGCACATACTCTGACTCGGTGGCTAAGTGGTTAGCGATCCTGACCTCTGATCTGAGAGTCGTGGGTTCGATCCCCACACAGGGCAAACTTTTCTGTGATGAGCAGAATGGTTTGCTCTGAGTCTGGGTGTATTATATCTATATATGAATGTATTTAAAAGTATATGTGTAAGGTTCCCAAGATACAGGGAATCCTAGTTTGGGGCCAGATGACCGTGTGTGATTTGTCCCGGATATTATTATTATTATTATTACATCTCTGGTGGAAAAGCAGCCTTACCTAGGTCTCATCTAGGCTAGGCTAGGGGACTCCCCCTATGCAAAGACGACGTCTTTGATCTAACTGAATAGAATTTATGTCAAGCATGCGTATACGACGCATGTCTTATCTATAACTAGAGGTAGGTATGTGACAAAGAGGGTGCGTAAAGGAATTGTAGGATGTAATAGCTATAACTCGTCTAGGGGCTATAGAACTAGATATGTTTTGATACTTGTTGAAAGTTAGTAGTAGAGTTTTCCGAGTCGGCCTAAGTATTTACATCTTACCGCCAAACATCTTTTTATCTTGATCTTTTTTTGTATTTTGTAATAATTTTTATTTGTTTAAGCAATCATGACAATAAGTTTGACCCAATTGTACCGTGTCAGAAAATACTAAATAAAATTTTACTACCTTTCCGACTTTAAACGTGCAACTCATAAACAACTGAACCGATTTTAATTAACATTACTGTGTACCTACAGTAGATTTGAATACTTACGGGGGTAGTAAAAGAATACTATAATCATTTCTGACACGCTTGGCGCTACAGTTAAAAACGTTATCTTTTATCTTAACTTTTACTTTTTCGGCTTTTACTTTCAAAGATGTTAAAATTTTCAATTTTTATACCAGAGTTAGTTCAACAAGAAAATACACTGAGAAAGCTGTGATATTTTCCCGCAGAACCAGGCTTCAGGTACTAGGACACCAGGGGACGGGCGGAGGCCTAGATAGGGAGCATTATGCGAGCTGCCGCGCTAAACACCTATTAACGGCACACGACGCTCCCCACGCACCCTCTGACGGCCGTAGACCCCGCACCAGGGGTAGAGTTAAGAACTTCACATGGTTTCAGAACTGGATTAGAGAATAATATAATAATAATATAATATCTGGGACAAATCACACACGGTCATCTGGCCCCAAACTAGGATTCCCTGTATCTTGGGAACCAGAGACTGATATACATACATACACATATATTTTTTTAAATACATACATACATAGATATAATACACCCAGACTCAGAGCAAACAACTCTGCTCATCACAGAAAAGTTTGCCCTGTGTGGGGATCGAACCCACGACTATCAGATCAGAGGTCAGGATCGCTAACCACTTAGCCACCGAGTCAGTCAGAATACTTGATTTAATATAACTTCACACGGTTTTAGGACTGGACTTCATAATATCCGTATTGGACTGTATTTAACATAACAGAATACTGCACTGGACTGTATTTAAAAAATACCGGATTTAATAAAATATAAAACTTGTCACACTTTGTCATATTAAGCACAGATTATAATATTAGTTTCTTTTTCATACACATAGCTTACCATAAAAGTTAATATACCATATTGTTAGTGATATACACAGATAATAACAATAATTGCTCCGGTCATACCTTTACACAGATTATTAGATAGTCTATCATATTCACAGATTATAAAAATATACTCATAGACAAAAAAAATCGACTCAAAATTTCATGCACGACTTTTGGAAAATTAACTCAATCTAGCAAAATAAAACTATACCAAAAGTTCAAAAACTGTGTGTTTACTGTTTATGATTTTAGTTTGATGGTTTTCTAGTTTTTTGCTTTTAGTGTTTAGCTGTTTTGTAGACTGAGTTATTCTGTCAAAAGTCGAGCAACAAATCTTGAGTCGATTTTTTAGTCCACCAGTGTAGTTACTCTGTCATTACTATTACGGTTGAGCCCGAAAGATTCGATAATACTTTTCATATTTTAATTTATACAGAAGAATTTTAAATTATCCTTTCTCAACTGCCAGTTCTGATCATCTTCAGGTCTTCACACCCCTTTGATCGCTGTGGGGCCGCGTGGAGAACACTCTTATAGTTAAATTAGACCACACGGATGCATTAATGCGATCTGCTGGCAAGAAAACTGCTAGCAACCGAGCAACCGAGCTTAATATCGGAAAAATACCTGGAGAATTATGATAAAACCACGCAAGAATCGTCGCCATACCGCCATATGCGCGACTGAGGAACCCTGGAGTTGTTCAACAGGATGTTATGAAAACATTATTTTAAAGTCAATTGATTGGCCAACTTTAAATGAGAAGTCTAATATGTATAGATCTTCCAGCTCATAGCTTTAGTGATTACTATGTCATTACATCAATTGTAATAGATATTAAGTATTTATTTCAAAAAATGTGTTGGGGCGAGTTTCTTTTGGGCTCGACGTTTCTTCTCGCTCCGCTAACACTTGCCGAAACGTTGAGTGTACAAGTTCCGCGTGGTAGGAACTTTGTACTAGGTAGAAAAAAAGACGATTTAAAAGTATGCGTACAGCATCTACTTAAATAAAAAATATTTGACTTTGACTTTGACTTATGTTTTCATGCAATTTAAGCAAACTCATAAAAATGACAATTGTAGGCGAGATCTAGTTTAAAAAAGCGAGTATTTTTGGGCTTGACGTTTCTTCTCGCTTCGCTAATACTTCCCGACATTTTTCTAAAAAATAATCCTTTGTTCCGATTTTATAAAATTAATAAATGTTTTGAGTTTGACAAAAGTTGTTTACAGAGCGAGATAATACTACCTACCTCATGATTGGTTTAAATAATAAATAAAAAGAATTTGAAGTCATGAAACTACAAAAATCTTCCATAATATTTTATGCCCATACAAATATCAATAAAAACAACTCGTCAGTATTGGTATAGATACTAACATTGTTAAAATAACTTTATGACCCATGCGAGTCATATACGACCAGCGCTGACTTTTAAAAGGCCGTTAACATTTTTACGCGACGCAAAATGTTATTCGCCAGCAAATATACCTTCAAACAAGTTATCACACAAAGTATATAACTGTATTTCAATGTATTTTTTTGTACATCATGGGGCGCTTGTACTAGTGTAACGGAACAGTTTTCTTCAAGGACCTTATAGGTATTACCCAAAAAATTTGACCCTCCCATACAAAATCTGCTGACTGGTCAACTGTGTATAAAAGTCATCTTTTTGAATTTTGACTACAGTTTCCTTATAAAAAGTTCTTTACTTTTATAAGTAGAATCTTTAAATATGTATGGACGTCTTTTTTAGATTTTGAGTACATCATTTTTGTAAAAAAAAGTTCCAAAAGCTTCGCCATAAAATTAATCAAAAAGCTAACCAAAAAAAAAAATATACGAGTAGATTACTATTTTGAAATAGTTTTTCAAAATGGATTTATAATAACAGTCGAGAGTGTTTTTTTATTGTTCATTAGGCATATCAAAATTCAGTCATACAATATTAATAAAGTTTTTTTTTAACTCAGACATTCGGTAAAGGGATAAATCCTTTTCATAAATCCACGTGGAAAGTATGGAAGTAACACAGAGCTGGCAGTTGTTATAGAATCAAGTGTATCACATCCCTTCACAATCTGGTTTAATGTTTGATGATTTCATGGACTTGAAGACTATTTATCTATCTATCAGCCGAAAGACGTCCACTGCTGGACAAAGGCCTCCCCCAAGGATTTCCACACCGACCGGTCCTGTGCGGCTCGCATCCAGCGGCTTCCTGCAACCTTTACCAGGTCGTCGGTCCACCGAGTCGGGGGCCTGCCCACACTGCACCTTCCGGTGCGCGGTCGCCATTCGAGAACTTTACTGCCCCAACGGCCATCTGTTCTACGAGCTATGTGCCCTGCCCACTGCCACTTAAGTCTAGCGATTCTGAGAGCTATGTCGGTAACTTTAGTTCTCCTACGTATCTCCTCATTTCTGATTCGATCACGTAGGGAAACACCAAGCATAGCACGCTATTTCATGGACTTGAAGACTATTTACTACCGTTTAATGAAACTGAACAAAAAAAATATTTTTCGTTTTAGTAGATATACTTCTTTTAAATAAGTTTTTTTTTACCAGTTCTTACCCATAGAGTTTAGAGTCATGTAGGTACTTTAATTTCTTATTTGACAATACTTTTTGGTAGATGAATGTAATTAAATCAACCAAGGATTTTCTCAACTTTTTTTTTATATTCCCTTATCCCTTTAAATAAAGTACGCTAAAAATAACTAAGTCCTTAACGTTTGCTACGCTCGTTTACCAAAATTAACTCTTACCTGACTTAAAACTGACTTGGTGTAAATTTTAACTCCACAGCACACGTAAAAATACATCTTATTATTTCTTTCGTCTATCACGAAAAATCTTTTTTCTTCTATTCCCTTTAGTTCTCCGCGAATGACTTCATAATATGGAAGTAGGTGCTTGACTGAGAAATGTTTTTTTTTATTATTTCTACAGGAGTTTATGAGGAGTGTGTAGGGTAGCAGAATGCGGTGGTTGCCTTTGCTTCTATTCCGGCCTTATTAAAGGTACTTATTTCCCTTTTCCCGCCTTATCTATGTTTATTTAGTAGAAAGGGAAACACGTAACCATGTTTATAAAGTTATGAATAATGGTGTTTGTGTTTTACATTGTTCCTAGTCAAATAATAATATTTTTTTAATAAAAAAGTGTTTTTTCACTGACAAGCGACAAAAGATGCAACTCATAAAAATAATGATTAATGACTTAATGACTCAAGATCAAATGACTGACTCGGTGCACTGTGGTTCAATTAAGGTGAGGTTAGGTTAGGTTAGGCTTTCATTGACTTAAAATACGTCCTGTAGACGGTAGTCATATTGTCAGAATTTCAATATTCCATTCAACGATTGATATATGTAGCCTAAACTCAAAAAAAAATTAAAGTTTGTACTATCTACGAAATATACCTATCTACTCTATGTCATACTGGACTGCAAACAATCAAAGAGGTACTTACAGTGACCCTTTCAATATAAATAAATAATTATAAATCAACTCTTTCATAACCATTTCTCCATAGCAGGACTAAGAGGTCCTTAAATGACCCCGCTTACAGAATTCAATATTAGTTTGCCTCCAGTCGGCCATTGTTAAATAAAAAATAACTGCTAGGAATTCTTTTTGCCCTGTCCAATTATAGCTTATTATAACTTAAAATCAGTTAAAAACTGCTTTATTAAAATATTAATATCTATTAGTCAAAAACAACACATAAAATATATTAATTGCGAGTACTAGCTTCCGCCCACGACTTCGTCTGCGTAGACTGCAGAATTCGGCGTTAAGGTGCCGCCATCTTGTGATGAAGTGGAGATTTTGAGTTTTTAAGCAGTCCTCCGGGAATCCTAAAGTTTTCCAGGACAAAAGTATCCTATATGTTAACCGAGTGCTTTTTCTCTCTACCTACCAAATTTCATCCAAATCCGTTCAGTAGTTTCGGCTTCAAAGTGGAACAAACAAACATCCATACTTTCGCATTTATAATATTAGTGAGATAAGATTAATAGAGTAAATGTACTAGTGGAAGCGTTGCGTGGACGCATTGGTTTCGTAAGTTACCAAGTGATCATAACCTAGATGAGTTTGACTGTTAGCAGCATTTATCTCGACGGTTTCCGTGGTTCACATAGGCACGTTAAGCCGTTGGTGCATTTTTAAGCCATGTCAGACGCCTTATAGGCGGCTTGAAAACTTATTTCACCGGGCCTGACCACTAGCCCCACAACCTCCAGTAAACCGGACTTGACCCCTGTGTGGAGTAAGGCCTAAACTCCTAAAGTAAGGGAAGAGGCACATGCCCCAATAGTGGGGACGCTATGAGTTAATGAGCAACCATCTCAAGTTCCAAATCGCTTCTCAAACGCATTTCAAGTAATGAGTCGTTGAGTCTTACTTAAGTTCTGTTACAATAAATACGGGCCTTAGTGATACGAGAAGGTACGTTAGTTGAAACTAGTTTTTTTTTTGTGTGACGAGTTACAAATTTTCTTTTTGGTGTGACCCCGCTGTGTGGGTTAAAGGTAGTGGTTCCATATAAATTTTATCGAAATCGATTCAGCGGTTTTTGAGAAAATCAACAAAAACATAACAAAATTGGAGTTGTTGCGATTGAAGTCGGTTGTTTTTAACGTATTCAGCGTGGTCATTAAAATTTCACCTAAGCCCCGATACTTGATAATTATAATTCTTGAAGTTTTTACAAAAAAAAAGTATGCAGTTCATTCCCCGACTCAAGTCATACATAATCTATTCATTCTCTAAGTCTAGACTGAAATGGAGACCAAAGTAGAACCAAGAACAATACGTAGGCAATAGACAATAGATTTTAGTCTATGGTCCGACGCCTCTCCTGAATATACCCCTATTATAAATGGGGTGTTTTATTTAAATCTTTTGTTTTCAATTTTATTATACTTTTCTATTTCAAAATCATTCACTCATAAAACAGTATAAACCAATCTCTTAAGTACTAGAGTATTTTATTACATCTTAATTACGATTTGTAATTTAAACTGCGTAGTTGAGTGCCATAAAAATTTATTAAGAAAAATTAATATATATATTTTCAATATATATATATTTTTTCTAAATAATGTCAAACAAAATCATTTACTCACTGGGTTATTACCAATAACGGAAATGGATGTTATGGGATTTGGATATTTTAGAAAACGGATGTTATAGGATTTGAATATTTTAAGAAATGGTTATTTTGGGCCCATAGGGTTTTATTTTTGCCTGTTCTACGTCAATAAAGCACAAAAATAATAAAATCTTCGTGACATTTTGTTCTTTTCCTTTTAATAGTGAAATCGTCGTCGAAGAACTTTGTTTATTAACTAATAAGTTATTAGTTATTAATAAGTTATTAACATCCATTCCTAAAATATTTAAATCCCAAAACATAACGTCCAAGTTTTTTAAAAATTAAGTTCTTATTGCTCCAAATCTAGTAGTGTGTCAAATTTTAATCAGTGCTTCTACTCCTGATTCTGATCAACTTTCCCCAAGGAACGAACCCATAGTCAAATCGCAAAAAACTGGACTCTTCATACTAATTTGGCCGCTCGGCTGATCGATTTGTATAAAGAGTCAAATTTTTGCGATTTAACTATGGGTTCTTTGGGGAAAGGTGATCAGAATCAGGAGAAGAACCACTGATTAAAATTTGACGCTCAATTAGATTTACAGCCTGTATATTATTTTCTCCTAACAAAGAAACGTGTTTCATCTACTCTACTCACACTACACACACATTCATAGGCCTCAAGGCTTTTTTATAGGAGGTTATAAAATTTACAGTCACCTCGTCATTTGACTTAACCTATCTCTTATCGACATTTTTCACTTCTACAGTTATTTTCCAGCGGTTGTTTATTGGGACGTTCAAGAGATCCTTATCTTGACCTTTTTATTCAGCAGACCCTGTCCTTTCCATAGACATTAAAAAATGTATAAAGTGTTCTTCAAAAAAGTTGAGGATTTTCTTACACGGAGTAATAAGTGCCCGTGTGGCGAATGCTGTACTTTGGATGCGCAGTTGTTACTCGCCACGTGTAGTTATTTACAAATCGTCTACGTTTTTGGAGAACAATTTGTACAGACAAAAACAGCTGATTCTATTCATGAAACTGAACAACTTTCCCCAAGGAACCTGTACTCAAATCGCAAAAAACTTCTAATGCAAAATTGACGGACCAAATTTTTTATGCAAATTTTTTATAAGTTCTTTGGGAAAAGTTGTTCAGTTTCATGAGTAAAAACCGTGGTTTTTTATTTCAGGTATTTTAAAAGGACTCTTTATGTTTTTAATGAGGTTGCACTCAAGTTGCAGTTACAAATATGGACATCTCTATCCTACTCCATCAAGAAAGACTGACTCGGTGGCTCAATGGTTAGCGCTCCTAGCCAGGAGTATCAGTAGGAGGATCAGAAGGATCAGGAGGAGGATCAGTAGCCACTGATCCGAGAGTCGTGGGTTCGATCCCCACCCAGGGCAAACATTTCTGTGATGAACAGATGTATTTGCTCTGTGTCTGGGTGTATTATATCTATATACTCGTATGTATGTATTTAAAATGTAGGTATATGTGTAATGTATATCAGTCTCTGGTTCTCATCTCATAGTACAGGGAATCCTAGTTTGGGGCTAGATGACCGTGTGTGATTTGTCCCGGATATAATTATTATATTATTATTATCTGCATTCAAACACAAAGCATATACGAAGGCGGAAAAATGATGCAATAATATATGTATCTGATATTCTACCCATTATTTTATTTTATTTTTTATTTAAAATAAGGTAAATGAATTCAGAACTAAGTTTTGCTCAAATGAAGGTGATTTCATATTTTTTTGTGCATTTGTGTGACTATTCAAATATAAAACACGCATTTTCTTAAACTCAAACTCAAAATGTTTTTTGTTTAAGTAGATGCTTTACACATGCTTTGAAATCGTCAATATTTTTTTCTACCTAGTACAAAGTCCCTACCACGCGGGACTTGTACACTCAACGTTTCGGGAAGTGTTTGCGATGCGAGAAGAAACGTCGAGCCCAAAAGAAACTCGCTTCAATACATTTTTTTAATAAAATCTTAAATTCTATTACAATTCATGTCAACAATAAAATTGTGAGCTGGAGGATCTATACATGTCCATATATCATTGTCATTTACATAATCTAGTATTTTGTAATACCCTTTAGAGCATAAACAATTTTTCATATGCAATTTAAATTTCTTTTCTGGCAAACATAATTCATATTTATGAAAACATATTCCATTATTTTTTCACAACATCTTCTATTGTGTAGCATCAATCAAAATTTCCGAGGGAGCCTGCCGACCACCACCACCGATGCAGCACTACCGACAGCTCTTGCGAAGTAGTTTTTAAAATAAAATAAAATTATATTTATGTATAGTATTTAAGTTAATTTATTGTATAGGTTTGTATTTATCTATGGGCCTGTAATATTTTACTAAGTAGCCTGAAATAAAATAATAATAATAAGAAAACATTACTTCGCATTTACCACATCAACTTTTCTCACATCCACGCGATTTCTGAAGTGGAGAAATATTGTATTGCATATTCAGTGAGAAATGAGTGAGAAACTCTCGGGACGTCCGCCATGTTGCTTTTTAATTTTATTCTTTCCTTTTTTTTTTAATAGCCACTGAGAAGAGTTCGGGCTATAATGCCAGTAATAAAAGAAGAGACGCAAAAAGTTGTGTTACGAAATGAGGGTATATTTGTTTTGTGGTTTAAAAGCGATGGTGTAATAGCAATAGCGATTTGTGCGTTTATATCAAGGGTGTTTAAAAAATACTTCAATTAATTATTGTATTGAGTTATGACAGATTGAGATGATTGGTTTGATTAAAAGAAAGTTTTACTCTGCTTAACTTATGTAAGTTGCGTAAGCGTGACTAATTAACAAAATCAAATAATTACAACTAATTGTTAAGATAAATCAGGTACATATTTAAAAAAATATATATAAATGTATCCTTATTATAGCATAGTTAAATTGTTCTATTCAAGAGAAGAAGAATTTAAATAGTACACTTCTTATTTCATTAGAAGTATCATTAGTGTCGGTTTACTCAAGATTTTTGTATTATACTTAGGTATTTAAAAGTTTCATTGAAACACTTGTAATCATACAATTTGAGTTTTATTTACTCTTGTAAAATTATGAGTATGTATGGAAGATTACCTATTGTAGCGACCGTTAAAAACTGCACACTTAAAGTAGACTTAATTGGTGGCTAAACTGAAAATGGTGTAACTTATGCAACTCATAGGTATATACTCAATAACTAATGACGTAACCGGATGACGCGCCACTTAGGGTTGCTGCTTCTAATTACAGCCCTGTTAATTGCCGTATTCATAGTCAAGATTGATATAAAACATAAATACAAAATATAGCCTGTTTTGAAGAACAATACTTATTGTATACTTAGCTTAGTGGACTGCTAAACCATACATACACCTGAAACTCTATTAAACTGTCGCGTTATTATTGTCTTTTATAAACAAATAACTTCTGTACCCGCTTTAATATGTGTTGTCGCATTTAGAGAGGGGCAGAGAATGGCCATAATCTATGACAGTACTACTAATATAACATTTTTATTTTATTTTATTTAGCCAATATTCACAACTTTACAGTCATTACGTTAATAATATAAAATTCTCATAAAATATATTAGTTCTGGTCCTTAAAAATTTTGATATGCCGCTAAGAAGAAGAATGGCGGCCATCTGTTGGTTTTTAATTCTAAGAGAGGTGTTATTAAGGCCATTAAGTGGTCCATTTAATTTAGGGTTGAAATTCTACGATACCTAAACCAAAAACGATCGGGTTTCCGACAATTGACAACATAAAAAATTTTTGACCTCCAATTTTTATGAATGTTTTATACACAAAGGCAATAAATTATATTATTTGGTAAGTATATAGTGTTTGTTTTTATCCAGAAAAAAAATGTATCCTAAAAAACACACAGGTAGGTTTTATTGCAAGCATCGCAAGGACTATGAATACGGGTGACGTGTATTTCTATATTGCCGTGGTAGCGCTGCTAGCACAACCTTTGTCGCAGCCCCTAGTTCGATATCACATGACACTCAGGGTTGTCAACAACATATATTTTTATAGATTAAAAAGTCACACACTAAAAACATCCTAGGCTGCAAAAAGTCGAATATCTTTTAAACCTCTGAAACGATTTTTGTAAAAATAGCTAAAAACTACCGGCAAATAATCCTGCTTTCAAGTACAAATAAGATCGCATCCAAATTGGTTTAGCTTTGTCCAGTAACTTTGTGTATATAATTTACTTACTGCTCTGTTAAACAAGTTAAAATTTAAATAAAAATACTGAAACTGAACCTCGAGTAAGTTTTTTTACCGTAGTCGGTTCGTGTCGTATCTATGGTACTACAACTAGACAAAACAAATCGATTAACTCAACATTTGTCAACATACCTATGTGAGCTTCTAGTTTAGAATAGAATAGTAATACTAGTTTAGTTTAGACAGCCAGGTATCCATTGCGTTTGGGAATCTTGGTAAGCCCGCTTTCATTTTCGGCATCATTATCACTTACCATCAGGTTAGATGATTCCAAGGGCTTAACAATTGTGAATAAATAAAAATGATTGTCAAATGTATGCCTATTTATTTGGTTGAACCTGTAACCTAAATACCAGTCACTTTTCAGTTCTTTTTTATACATAATGTTACGCACATTTAAGTGTCAACCCTAAATCTAGACCTCCCTGTAACTAGGGCTAGTAACAATGGCGCTGCGGGGTCGTTATTAAAAAAAATGCGAAAACGCACGTTGGGGCGTGAAAATTCACGCGCAGAATTCAATGCGTGGGACTAGAATGTATATATATTTGTAGTTGTGTTGGCTAGAAGGGGATACTGAATGTTATCTAGATGCTAACTGATGGGGTTCCTTTTGGTGGCTTGCTCTGGTTATTTCAGTTTCACGTAGATACCGTATCCATTAAAATATGAAAGTTTTTGGTTGGTTTTTAACAAACGAAAAAAGCAAAATTTGGCTTTGTGGCTTGACTCCAAAATATCACGGGTTCATTGACTTTAAAAAGACTTATATATAACTAACTTTTATGAGTATTTAATCTATCGTATATGTAACTACGTTTTGTCCGTGACTCCACTCGCGTCTATATCGTTCTTAGGATTGAGCTTTTCGGGATAAAATCTATCAAGTTGTTCCCCGCTCACCCTGGTATCGGTTCAGAAGTTTGAGGGTGAAATAGAGACTAATTCGTTTTTCTAGTCCGTCGGGAACAATGTACTTTTCCGACATAGAAATGATAACATTAAGTTTTTTAACCCCCAAAGTTTTAAAGAACACCCGCATTTTAATACTGACATTTTTCGAGTTTTTTTTTGCTCCGTTATGTTGTATAAGGAGTAAAGCTTTTGGACTCTCCATAATCGACAACGCTGAACACGTTAAAAAACCGACTTCAGTCGTAACAACTACAATTTTGTATGCTTTTTGTTTTTGTTGATTTTATTCAAAAAGCGCTGAGTCAATTTAGATAAAATTTATATGGGACCACGTCTGAAGTATTACCTACCGAACAAAAAATAATCATCAAAATTGATCAATAACTGGAGGAGTAATCGTGTAACATATATACATAAAAAAAGCATACAGTCGAATTGAGAACCTCCTCTTTTCTTGAAGTCTGTTAATAAAAAAGAGTAGGAGGAGAAGAGAGTTAATTTATTTGTCATTTATTTAAATAGTGGTAGAGAAAAAGATATCACATTTGTCCTGAATAGAGGTGATAGATAGAAATGAGGGAAAGTCATTAGAAAGTTGGTAAAATTGTTTGAGCAGATTTTGTAAGAATCTCTCCTGGCCAAAACAAATATAATACTAAAATATAGTGGAAATAACGTAATATTCTTGAACCAAATTAGCTTTTTCGTAAATGGTTTCCAGTGTGCTTGTTAGTTAAGTATCGAAGAAAATATTACTGAAAAAAGTCCCGATTTGGCAGTCGGAAAAACCGAATTCTGTAATATAGATAACTAGGTAGATGGGAAGGTAAAAAAAAACTCAAAGGAAGGCAAACATAGGTCACAGTTACGAGCATAAACACTAAAAGACTTTTTATAAACGGAGATTTACGACCGTCGCGTTCAAAGATTCAAATCGTACAAGCTGTTAAACTGTTGAAACTTTACAAGCCCTTGTAAACTCGTAGAAGCATACATTTACTTAGCACAAATAGTTAGAAACACAGGGTGCTTAGAAAACCATCAGTCAGCTGTTCGGTTTTTCTTCAGGTCGTCTGCATTTTTCTAGACAGCCAGAGCATTGGCAAAGATGGGTTTAGGTGAGGTAATGTTTTTGGCGTGTATGTTTATCTGTTTCGATGTTTGTTCTAACCTCTGCTGTCTCCTGAAATGACTTGATGGATTTTGGAATAAATATACATTTTCGTTTAAATCGTCTTGCCGCTTAATAAATAACATATTTAAATGTAGAAAAAAAGCGATATAAAAAATGAGCTGCTTGCCGGACCCTATTACGTACTAAGCCTCCGCTGTCCGTCCGTCGGTCCGTCCGTCCGTTTGTCAGTTAGCGGGCTGTATCTCATGAACCGTAGACATTTGAAATTTGTATAGAGTGTGTATTTCTATTTCAGAGTGTGTTCTGTTGCCGCTATAAGAACAAATAATAAAAATAAATTAAAAATTTAAGGGGGCTCCCTTACTAAAAAAGTGCTTTTTTGGCGTTTTTTACTCGTTCTTAATTATGGCAACAGGTAGACGCTTGAAATGCTCACAGAATTTGTATTGCTATAGTCGCTACAAAAATATAATAAAATAAAATTAAATATTTAAAAATTAAAGCGATGCCATATAAGAAATGTGTTTTTGGAGTTTCTTGTACGATTGTACGGAACTCTTCATGCGCGAGCCCGACTCGCACTTGGCCAGTTTTTTAGATACACGGCATTTGACAGTATCAAAAGTAAGTCGTAGTCGTCAAAATATGTTATTCACTAATTATGTCTCTTAGAATAGCGAAAAACCCTTTTGAATTGTGTTCATTACAATCACCAAATACACACATAACGGGTTTTAACGCTTTAGAATTACAACTTAAGGGCCTCCGTGGTCTAGTCGGTAGTCCACTCGATTCACATCAAGAGATCACGAATTCGGTTCCCGGCGGGGTCCGACTTTGTAGGACTTACGGGTTTACATAATGGGAGGGTATTTTTGAGAGTGCATGGCTAGCTACCACTTATCCAAGTCTTGCCGTCAAGCTGGTCCAGAGATGGGTATAAATATAAAATAACAAGTTCCCCATTGCATTGGGGAATCGTGGTAAGCCCGCTTCCATCGTTCGGCATCAGCATCAGTTACCATCAGGTGAGATAATGCCAAGGGCCAACCAGTTGCGGGTAAAAGAGTAGGTAACAAACAATTTTTGTACATTTTTGACAGTTGATACGAAGCCACTCAAATTACTACCGTATTGACAAAAGCCCCAGTTATGGGCCTACAGCTGTTTTGGTACAACCTGTATATTCACCCGTCTTTGTTAATACAAACATGGCCATAGTAATTGCAGACCGTAAAACTTAAAACCCATAGGATTCGCGGAAGTTCTACGAATACACACCCGCTTCACTCATTGAAACGCATTTCAAGCAAAGTGACCGCGGTGAAAACTAACAGAATATACCTAGGTAGTACTTACTTGTAACATAAGTAGGTACGGATGTTGAAAAATATGTAAAGATGGGTGTATGTTGTGGGAATAACGAGACAGGGGTGTACTCAGTGAACTGGGGACATAGCGGATGCCCTCGACCGTTGACCCCACTGCGTATCGGACTGATGTCAGCTACCTTATGTCAGGAGATTGTTTCTAAGAAGAAATACCAAACTATCAAAAACTAAGTAACATTTGTGACTAACAATTACGTTACATTACAGTTGGTAAATGTACATTTCCATATCGATACATTATTTGTGAATGGAAATAACTGTTTATATCGAAAGTCACGTATAACCGGTGGTTCTGATTGTTTTGACAAGATGACAGTTGTCAAACTATGTCAGAAGCCTTAGTTTTAAAATAACATACAATCCGGATTTAGTCTCTATTTCATGGCTTTAACATTCTTGAGATACCTATTTGAAGAAAGAAGCAGTGGTGAAGCTAAGGGTTGTTAACTACCTACTAAAATACATAAAGATCTTAGTTGTACAGGTTGCAAGGGAGCCACAAAGATTGACTATGTTTGGGGAAAATATTGATTACAATGCAACAGTGGGGTGCCAGAGTTTTTTCAGTTGTTCCTCCCACAATAACAGGAGATATTTTAACGTTAATAATACAGCGGACCTCACTTGCTGCGGTCCTGTGGTGACGTTACGCGGTCTTGCTAATGTGTGCGTGAGTAGAGTGCGTAGCTCTTTGCAAATGACTGCTGCGTGCCCATTGTACTAACAGTAGTACCACAGTGTACCTCTAGTACTTACCTATATCTTGGAATATATCACAGACCTTGGGGCCTTGGGGATGTAAAAATACCTATGTATTTTTAAAAGGAAAATTTCAGTAGGTACCTATGAAACTGTTGAAAACTTATACTTTATAGAAGCCATGTCTGCGTTGTGTATACCTTCGCCAGGATAACTTTTTGATACCTAATGTACTTGGGTAAAATTCTAAAGTTTTAAAGAAAATTTGTGCGTTTTTTTATCAACAATCGGTAAGCCCATAAAACTCAAAGTAACCGATGTAGGTACCTACTATTTTATTAGCAACTTTGTAATCTTTTTCAGGTACAAGCAAAGAAGGATCGTTTTGTCACACACTAGGTGTTATCTATCACCATAAAATACCCGCCAGTCTTTCACAACAATCGATTCATTATCTTAAAGTTTCTATCACAAATAATGGTAGCTTTAGTTGACTACTGTTTTCAAAAACTACATTCATTGGAATTATTACGTCATAATTCAGTAAAATCGTTTCCGTACTTATTACAAAACTTGTATAAACTAAAGCTTTTTGATGTAGTGAAAATATTACCTAGTTTTTTTCTACAATTTCGATAATAATCATAATCATTAACAAAAAGATTTCAATAATAGCACTATGTAACGATAATTCATAATTAATTTTTTAATGCAATCTTATGAACTCTAAACTCAAACCCAAAAAGTTTTTATTCAAGTAGATGCTTTACACGTGCTTTTTAATCGTCAATTTTTTTCTACCTAGCACAAAGTCCCTGTAAAAGTAAAAAGATGACTGACAATGGAAACACGCCCCATTGCAGAGTGCGTGCGTAAAGCAAGAAGCCTGTGTGTGCGTCTTTTTGAAACCCTTACACTTATTTACCTTTGCGCATAAGTATTATAGTTAGGCCCTTAGGTATAGCACTGCCTACTCTGATGTCCGATTAAGCGCAGGTATTAGAAGTTATGATCTGAAAGTGGTATGTACTTTAGTGGTAAGTTATGATCTGCAGGAGTAGTAGAGTATTCCTGTTTTTCTTCTAGTAGATACTAGAAGTCATTAAATAGCATAAAAACAAAAAAATCTCGAAAAAAATTTTTAAGTGGACGCTTTTACACATTCATTCAAATCGGCATTTTTCCTACTACTTGGAATTTGCACTTTGTTATTTATTTATCGAAAATTCGGAAGTTCGCTCCATACAAAACTACTAGGTACATAAAAATATGTCGTCTGTGAAGGTACTCATAAATGTGTGTGCTGCATACACATAGCTTACACTATCAACCGTCACCGGGTCTTATCCATAGAGGAACGGATAGATAAGTCACACTGAGCAGAGAATTTTTGTCATGTTTGGTTGGCTTCTAAACTGGGATGGAGGAACGATCTATCGGTGCCTATTACAGGCTCTACCATCTAGAGTTCCAACAGAGCACTAACTGGCTAAGATGCCTCAATGAAGAGAAATCAAGACATCCGCGAACTTCTCGCTCCGAATAGAATATAGAGAAGGTTAGGGAAGTTGTACAAGGAGGTGAAGTGAGGTCTGTTCGAGAATTATGCGCCACAACTGGCCTTGAGCCTTAAACTATATAGCGAATTTTGACTCAAGATTAAGGTTATGTTAAAAAGTTGGGTGACTGGTTCCCATATGTTCTTACACAAGAACAAAAAGAAACGAGCGAAAACATAGCGTATACCACTCTATGTCTTTATAGGACACGAAAAAACGTGTTATCAAAGAGCCTCGCTATAGGTGAAATTTAGGTTGGGTTATACCGAGCGGTCTCCAGAGGTCAATGCGGAGCCTGGGTTCCAGAAGAGGCTGCAGCTCCAAAAGTACCCAAGGAAGAGCTTCATGAAAACAAGTTAATGCTTTTGACAGTACTGGATTATTCAGGGATAGCTTTTTGGAAGCTTTTACCTGAAGAAGTTCCTGTCAACCAGTATGTCTACGCTGATTTCTTGAAAGAGTTTCTACCTGAGTGGGCTAGGCGGACTAACGTATCAGCTCCTTACCTAATCCATGACAATGCAAGACTCCACAGAAGGGCTAAAGTTCGGGAATTATTCGGTCGTAACACTTGGCGACAGACAGCACACCCTCTTTATTCAGCAGATACGAACCTTCTAGAATACAACTGCTTTCACCATACGAAAGAAAACTAATCAGTGTACGTTACCATGACTTTGACTCCCTCGAATCTGTAATCAAAAATGTCTTTGATCATCTTACAGAAAAAGCTTCACTAACTGGTGTCCAGAAGCTTCCATCAGAAGTTTGAAACTCTGCTGTGTTAAAGGGAAGAGACTATTAATTAATTACATGTATTAGTTAACATTTCTTCAGATATGGCTTTAATACAATTTTTTTTCCAGTGCAAATGTTTTTGAAACAAACCAATACAATCCATCGTAGCTACAACGCCATGGAAATACGTCACAGTGCGAATGTTACCATCAGGTACAGTTCACGTCAATTCCCAGACCCCTGACGCCACCCGTAGTGATATTGATGAGGAATCAGGCTGAATAGCAACTTTGAGCGCCACATGTGGCAAGGCGGGGACTTTCGACGAACAACCCTTTACGAACCACCTAGACTACTGTTTTATATAATATTTTATTCAGAATATAAAAGTAACCTTTAAAAACATCTAATTGCACAAAACCGTATGTCAGTCTGGATATTTAGATGAATCTATGATAACTTGTGCTCAAAAATCCAGCTAAACTTCTTTACTACAAGCGATAACAATGAATTAGACGGAATTCCTACGTTCATACGAACACACATACTATTTCAAATAGTTACAAGGATGCAAAATCTCCCATCCGCAAGTTTAAAGTCCCAACTAACACAAATGGGTTACACAAGGGCTCTTTAGCGTATCCGATTGCGTCTTATAGCTGTAACTTGTTAGTTCCATAGCGCGCTATGGAACCTTTATAAACCGCTTATGCCTTTAAGGCGCCAATTTTCGGCAGCCTACAGTTCTATAAGAACTGCTTAACAGTGATCGTAAAGTGCTTGAATAGCGAAAATTGCGGATGAAAGCTGTATTTCGGTTCCAGTAGCGCTTAAGGAACTCACGTTGGCTGCTTAATTGAACGAATATGATTCTAAATCATTCACTCGTTCAAAATCATTCTTCTTATGAGGTTAGCAAAATATTCCAGAAGTGGTTGTGGGGTGATATTTATCTGTTTTAGTAGTAAGTTTTATTGTAGAACAAATAATGGCAATGAAATATTTGACATTTGACTTAAATAATGGTGGAGTTTTTGTGAACATATATTTATCCTGAAGTTTCGAATTGTTCGTATGTAAAAACAGTTGGAAATTAAATTTATCGTGAAACATATGCAATGTTTTGGGTAAAAAATTAATGCGCCATCAATTAAGCGTAAAATTCGTATAATTGATTCATTTATTTTATTTATTTTTTCTTTTATATCTCAGTTTTGTTACTAATTACGCCTATTTAAGTTCGCTTGTATATATTATAAACACGAGAATCCATTATCAGGCCTCAAACAAATTATGTAGAGTGTTTATAGTAACAAATTTTAGAAAAACACATCAAATTCATTGTCAAAAATGGCGTTTTGCTGTTGCAGTCTTAGGTTCTAATTTTCACCACAATAGAACTCTTCTAGCACTATGAGCAATAAAAACTACCGTTGTATAGTTATTGTCTTCTTAACATGTCTATAGGATCGAAATTTGTGATTCAGGGAGCTACTCTGATATCATTTAAAGCTCAGTACTGCACAACACACATCCGAATTAGGGTTCTATTTAACACAGTGGTAAAACATTATTTTACATAAAACCAGGACTTTCCAATTTTAGCGGTATGTCAAATACCGAAAGTTAGAAAAACACATCAAATTCATTGTCAAAAATGGCGTTTTGCTGTTGCAGTCTTAGGTTCTAATTTTCACCACAATAGAACTCTTCTAGCACTATGAGCAATAAAAACTACTGTTGTATAGTTATTGTCTTCTTAACATGTCTATAGGATCGAAATTTGTGATTCAGGGAGCTACTCTGATATCATTTAAAGCTCAGTACTGCATAACACACATCCGAATTAGGGTTCTATTTAACACAGTGGTAAAACATTATTTTACATAAAACCAGGACTTTCCAATTTTAGCGGTATGTCAAATACCGAAAGTTACAGTTGATTGTAGTTTTTAATTATTCATCGTTTTATTCTGCAGTAGTTAAGTTATATCTAGTTATTTCTTTTTTTCGTTCTGTAGTCAACAAGGAACCCTTATAGTTTTGCCATGTCCGTCTGTCTGTCGGTCTATCTGTACGCGGCTTAACTCAGAGACTACTTTAGTACTAGAGAGCTGTATTTGGCACGGATATGTATATTAATCACGCCGACAAAGAAAATTGAATTGAAAAGTTGTTTTCAGGGTACCTCCCTTACACGTGAAGTGAGGATGTTTTTTTTTTCTTGACTATCATATGGTGTGGGATATCATTGGATAGGTCTTTTAAAAATATTGTGGGTTTGCGAAAATCATTTTTCGATTCAGGGATCCGTTTTCGAAATATTATGCTTTAAAGTGCACATTTTTGTTAAAGTCATGCGTAGAAATGTGAAAAAATTCACGGCAGTAGTATATAATATAGCAAATTAAAAGAAAAACGATCACTTTTCAGACTTTACAAGTTAACGAGTAGTAGTAAATTTTGTAGCAGTGTTTGTCTAAGTACTACGGAACCGTACACTGCGCATGGCCCGACACACACTTGACCGTTTTTTATGTTTCTTGTATCAGTTTAATGGAGTTGGCACATAAGCTATAATTTTATATTTTTAAACACTGTAGACCGTATAATAGTTCCAAAACGTGGAAATTTAGGCCTGAATGTCATTAATATATCTGTTATAGACTTATATTGCACAAAAGCAACTGCACGCTCTAAAAGGGTGAAAAGTACGTGTTTTAGAAATAAATCAGTTCTAGTTTTCTATCCCATACAGCTGTAAGTGCCAAAATGCACCAAATAAGCTCTGACTTAGTCAGGAGTGGTAAAAGAGATACAATTTTCACCACTGCATGATCAAGAGTGGCAAAAGGGATACTAATATAACCATAGCACAGCTGTTAGAGCCATAAGGTGTCTCAAAAGGTGTTAAAGCTGCAGTCAAGGTTTAACGCTTTTTTATCACTGTTTTAGAACTCAAGGCTAAATGCGACGTCGTTATACCACCGCTATGCTCCTCAAAGTTCTAACAAAAGCTGCAATTTCCACTAATGTGTTAGTTGGGGTATACATGCCGAATCACTTTTCCCCCAAAGAACCCATACTGAATTCTTAATAAAAAAACATGGATATTTTAAGTCACTTTTCAGTCAGCTGATCGGCCAACTTTGTATGTAAAGGCGATTTTTACCACCAACCAAACCGAGTGCCACAAATTGGGACTCCGCCGAGAATCGAACCCGCAAACCTCCTGATGTGAAGCGAGCGGACTAGCCTCTACGCTAAGGAAGCGGTTACAGTTAAACTTCCTGGAGAGGTTTACACAAATTTGAGAAATATTTAATAACACATCAAAAAATACTTAATAGCACCACAAAAAATCTATATCGCCACCTATAGATTAGGTTAGGTTAACACGTTCACTGCGTTAAAAAAAACCAGTGACTTTCATGTGGTGCGGTGGCGATCAAAAAGTGCATCTATCAAACTTTCGTACAGGGCCGCGTTCAGAACCTGCACTCTGACAGCAACCGTTCACTCTGACAACAGGATAGCATAATATAAATCGCGTAAGTGTGAAAGAAAGGGTACAAAACGGTTGCTGTCAGATTGCAGGTTCTGAACGCGGCCCTGTTCGTGTGACATCTCTTGATTTAAACTAGTATTTTTCTGATGCGCGATTAAATATTATCCTTATCATTTGATGGTCTAAACTCTATGCTTGTCTATGGTGAAAATAATCTTTAACAAAAGCCGTCCCTCCGAGGGCGACTTGAATAAAACCTTATGGGAACACTATCAGATCTTCTGAAAATGTCCATTCATGGTTATTTTTTCGTCTAGAGGGTTGTTCGCTCGACAGGGGAGGGTTCCTGTGGTTGTAAGCGTTGTAATATTCATGATCAAATTACCTATTGATGAAATCTTCATAATAAGAACAGGGAGGTGAAATACCAGTACATGTTTCTTTACATGGTGTAGCTGTTTCTTTACTTAGTATCCTATCTCTCTTTTTTTTTTTTAAGGTGCCATAAAAACGTAATAAAGTTTTGAGAATTGAAAAATCTGATAAAATTATTCTTAATAGCTTCTGCTCGCGACTTCATTTACTTGGATAATAACCTACCATATATAAAAAAAAACTAGGGACTGCATTAAAATGTAGGTATCATATGTCAATCTGGGGATCAATACGAATCTAACGACACCTCAAATCCAACCGACCTGATTTGGATTTGACTATGATGTCAAAATGAAACAAATTTCGAAACACATATCAAAATATCGAAACATTACAACACCGAATCATCAAAACATAGAAAAATCGAAACATCGAAATATTGAAATGTTACGCGTTACAGTTACAGCTCGAAACGTCACAACGTCGAACGTCAAGTCATCGAAACGTCAAAATTTGAAAATAACAAAATGAGAAAAGGTCAATATTTCAAATCTTCGAGATGACGTCTAAAATCTCCAGATAACAATATCTGTCTGATGCCCCTTAGTTTCTCAAGGTTTCGATAAAACCTTTCTATTTTGAAACTCTTCTAATCTCCGCTCACTTTCCTTCTCTTTTTGTTTTCGTGCTCGCGTAAAGCTCGCGCACTGTGCACCCTCAATGATAATCATAAAAACGACATCCACACGGACGGAGCCACGGGCAAAACTAGCAGACTATACAGAATATAACAAAACAGGTATATCCACAGACTTGCACCCCGCTCCCCCCCTAGAGGAGCGGAGCGACGATATAAAACTTATTTGGGAGTGTCCATCCAAACCAAACAACCTTTTTGTGTTGCAGAGTCTGCCAATGTCTTCTAATCAGCTGATCTATTTGTATGAAAAAACATTATTTCTAAGAACTAAAGTTGTTCATTGCAATGTAATAGATAGAACCCCTGTTATGTTGCGCTACACCTAATTTGTTATATCCTGCACAGAAGGACACACCTAACTAAACTAACTTACCAAGGTTCATGTTTCAACTAACACGAGTTCAAAGCAACATAAACCGACGTAAAGGCTTGAAAGAACTCAGCGTAACCAGGTTATAGTAACATAAACACCCTGCAGGGTTCAGTTGCAACGAAAATTGTGTTGCTTTTGCAACGATCTCACTTCCTGCATGCACTTAGCGTTGACGTGGGCCTTTATCAGGGGTACGGATGCCACTCACACCGAAGTGGGTTTTGTTTTTATTATAATCAAAGGCCATTAACAGTGAAATGCATTCAGGTCATGACCATGTCTGTAGTCAATTAACTTCCGTGATTGACCAGAGCCCACAAGCCTCTTCAAGCTACGCAAGACTTGATATAAATTGTACAGCCAAGCTGTGCATACTTTTTCGCGTAACCTCTTGCTGTCTGGCAAACACTAATGTCATTGCTCAACTCAAATTTTAAAAAGTAAAGAAAATGTGTGTTAAATAAGAAGTATGGGCAAAGATGGTAAGCGAAGATTTTTCCGAAAAGTGTACAATACTACCTATTTCGAATATTTTTAAGATAGAACTGGGGATATCAAGATTCTCCAGCGCAATGTGGAACTGGCTCTTGCTGGAACACATTAATACTGTTAACATTGATATTTGGCGGCGCGCGGCGGTCAAGCTTGATGGTGATAACTAAGCCAAGCAGACTCTTAAAATGCCCTACCGCCAATCAAACCGCAAATAAAAACTGCAAAGTTAGACCTCGATGGGAATGGAACTTCGATGGGAGTAATCTAGCCACTACGCCATGGAGGCGAGTAAATAAATGGTCGACAAAACATAACGACACATACTGCGTTCGGGCGGGCGGGCGTTCCAATCTACCAGCACACTCAACGTTACGGAACCCTCGAAATGACAATTTATTCATTCATTTTCGTTCCTTACTGTACAGGCCATAGTTATGCCATAACGATCCAACTGATTTAAAATAAGTAAGGGGTAATGTACTTTATGTCACTGATATAAACTACATTATCCCTCGCTTACTTTAAATCAGTTGGATGGATCGTTATGCCATAACTATGGCCTTATGAAACTGAACAACTTTTCCCAAGGATCCCATGCAATCTGACTAAAAAAACTTTTGGACTTCCATACATTGATCACGGACATTTAATCCACTTTATATGGAGTCAAACACATTGAACAATTGTGGAGATTGCAATTTGCAACCATACAGGCATACTGAAGGAGCCTGTCAAGTAGATAGACAAGTTAAGTTCAGGGTTTGACTGTTCAGTTTAGGGTTTAGATTAGCACTAGGTTCTGTAACCCGAGCTACTGTGCTCTCGCACAAAGGAGAGGGGGGAGGAACTTGCAGATACTTTTGCAACATGTAAATCATTTTTACACAGTTTATCTTTTTACTGTTCTCATACAGGTACTCCACAGTCCACTTCTTCCCTTCGTCTTCCTTTTTGGTAAACTTCTGGTAATCTTACGGTGTGAATGACACCCATATGCTGCCCACTATCTACGGTACGCTATAAAGCTCTCTGCATGACGGATTCTTTGTTTTGTGCTGCTTCCGTACGACGTACGACGCAGTCACAGGATGTGATCTATTTCCGATACCCGAGGCACAGTATATACCTTGGTACATTATGTTATATATAAGGTGTTAAGAAATTTCTACTAGTGAAACTGAGCAACCCACAGTTCCCATGGAACCCATAGTCAATTCGCGAAAATAATTTCTGATCGACCCACTTAGTATGGATGGGAAGTCCAAATTTTTTTTTGCGAATTCACTATGGGTTCCTTTGGGAAAGTTGTTCAATTTCGTGAGTAAAAGCCCCAGTTTAAGTAATGACAACTATGTAATTTGTTAACACCTTGTATATAACTGTCATATATTGTAGTATGACCTAGGTATCTCTAAAGCGACCGACCTGCGGGTTAAATCCGGTGGCTGCTGCTTAATCCCCACTGCCACTGCAGGGGCACGGGTCTCTTCCCATACCTCGGGCATGTTGGGCTATATTCCACAGACGGGGACTAAGACCGGATTGGTGGAGGTTGTGGGGCTTCAAAAGGTTTATCTTTTTTTTTGCTCTAGATTTAGCATGCGAGGGATATGATGATGATGATGATGTTGTCCTCGACGACGTATCCGTCGCCGGCGACACCTCGGCTCTACCTCCTGGAGTGCGCATGAAGGTGGCTGGCGAAACCAAACTCGGTCTTAAATATTTTATTACAGGGCCCGCAATGCAATTTCCCGCTGTCATACTCGTAATATCCGGGACAAATCACACACGGTCATATGGCCCCAAACTAGGATTCCCTGTATCTTGGGAACCAGAGACTGATATACATACACATATACTTTTAAATACATACATAGATAGATATAATACACCCAGACTCAGAGCAAACAATTCTGCTCATCACAGAAAAGTTTGCCCTGTGTGGGGATCGAACCCACGACTCTCGGATAAGAGGTCAGGATCGCTAACCACTTAGCCACCGAGTCAGTCGTCATTGTATGTATATTGGTACGTTTACGATTGCTTTAGCCGGATTTTCCGTAATTGGCGTTTAGCGTCAAGGCGCTAAACTTTCAAACATTTTAATGCCGTTTTTGACTTTTTTCCGCCACTCCGGCCTGTGTCGAGGGATATAAAATGTTGTGTGTACGTCGTGCACGTGGCAGTGGCGGCCATAACGGTGCAGTCGCTGCGACCACGGGCGCTTGCTACTCGTATACTTAGTAGGCGCCGAAATCGGCCCTAAAACACGACTACCGCGATTGATTCTGCAATTCGTTGCATATTTTGTTCTTTTAACTTTTCAAGTTTCAATCAACCCACGCTAGGTAGTCTTTGACAAATCGTGCCCCCACCGCAAACGTCTGTATAGTTCATTCCAATAAAAAAAAAAGCAGAAAGTAAACAAAGGTAGTATGCAGATGACATTGACATGTGTCAGTTCCATAGTAAGTTTGTTTACCCTTTGCTTTTTTTTATTGGAATGAACTATAAATCTCAAATCCTGGCGCTCGCCCCTGTGGCACGGAAACCGGTTGTCGGACCTAGCCGACTATTTATTTATTTATTATTCATTTATTTTCAGGCAACTTAGTAGCTAATAGATACATGAAAACTTATAAAATTAAAAAAGACATAAATACTATAAATAAATACACTTATAAGTTATTCTACTTTAGATGAGCGTTTTTCTGTGCTAAGGCGTTGCTGGTATTGGCGTTGGAGTCCCGAAGACGACCTCGAAACCGCCGAAACACCACGCCTTTCGGCCAGAATCTATCATGAAGGTGTCCAAGCTTTTAGTCGGCACACACACCACCAAAGCCTTGAAGTGGGTGTCGTAACGCGAAACCAAAAAGCTGAACCTTCACGATCATCTTGGTCTTGGTCCTAACGTACTCCTGCACGTCCTGCACCTGGCTGGTGGAGTGGAGCCGGGAGAGGTACTGACTTGTCACTGGCGTCGCAGGTCGCAACAGGAAGTTGGGACCCGTCGGTGCGGTGCCGCTTTGATTGCGACACAGTCTTGGCTTTTGCCTTCGCTGGACCACCGTGAACCCACTATGGCGCTCATAGTACTCTCTGCAGCATAACCATGTACCTACTTAAAGGCCTTAAGATAAATATTTTCCTTTTTTTTTTGCTATATTACCACTAATGACGCTTGCTCTAAACAGTTCACGATATTTGTGATTTTAACAAACGGAATACCTGACACCTTTGCCTGACACCTGAATACGGATTACAAGTGTAAAACCTCAGATGCCAAAGCCACAAAATAGTAATAAAAAAAGTGAAATAAAATGTCAAAGTCACCGTGACAGTGACATTCAAAGTCAAAACAAACAAAACGGCACGTGCATTTTTGTCCCTGTTTTGTAAGCTTTTTTGGCCGTTTTCGACAAATATCTTCAGATCTATCGATCTGACATGATTATTAGTATTAAAATCAATTGACAAATTTAAAAACATTTCAAGTTCTACACGGCTAAGAATGATATAAAATACATAAGAAGAGAAGGGTAAGGAACACGCTTTTCTGTATAAGAAATTAAACCATTTTGTGTCTCCTATAATTCCTACTATTATAACGAGTAATTGAAAGTCTAATCATGGCTAATTTAACCTAAATTTTATATTTAAACTTGTTAAAGTAAAAAAGACATATGCAAGTTTTGAGGTTAGTTTCCCTAACCATCATATGGTTCATTCCAATCAAAAAAAAGCAAAACGTAAACAAACTTACTATGGATCTGACACATGTCAATGTCATCTGCATACTATGTTTGTTTACCTTTTGCTTTTTTTTGATTGGAATGAAGTATAGCCAAATCTGCAGTAGTGCCTTCAGAGGGTACACTCTGACAACAGGATAGCATAATATAAATCGCGTAAGTGTGAAAGAGAGGTAAAATACGGTTGCTGTCAGAGTGCACCCTCAGAACGCGGCCCTGGAAGCAATGAATGTGACTAAGGATTCACCACGAGATTACCACTAGCTCTTCCTGCTTCCTCTCAGTGTGAAACATCCAAATCAGATATTTAAGTACATATTCTTACTGAGTGTAAGTTAATTTCAAATAAAAAGGAAAAAAACTGTTCATACTAGTTGTATCGCTTCTTACTACCTGCTTTCAAGACCCCATAAATATGTATTTATAGTCATGTCAGCTTTTTCTCATCAAATTAGCAATATGGAAAAAAAGAAGAAAACTAATTTAAAAAGAAAAAAAGAGGATGGATCTGGAGCACGCAACGTTAATGCAAAATTACAAAAAGTGAAAGAGATCGCGAATACCTTACCGGTCCCTCTGACAGAAAAGATTTCAACTTTATCTGATGATTTCAGGTAACTTTCAAGTTTATTTTATTATTCAAAACATAGCTCGTAGAACAGATGTCCATTACGGGCATTAATGTTTTTGAGTAGTGACTGTGCACCGGAAGACATAGCATAGGCAGGCCTCCCACTCATTGGATCAATGACCTGGTGCAGGTTGCGGGAAACTACTGGACTGGATGCAGGTAGCGCAGGACTGGTTGGTGTTGAAATCCTTGGAGGAGACCTTTGCCCGGCCTTGGACATCTTTTGGATCATGCTGATTCAAAAATTTTACACTACCAAAAATCAATTATAATAGTGCATTATGGACTTGTCTCAACTGATTCGGTGTCTCGTTGGTTAGCGCTCTTAGCTACTGATCCGAGGATTGTGGGTTCGATTCCTACCCAGGGCAAACATTTCTGTGATGTGCTGGATCCACCTGGATGGTCCAATGAAAGGGTCCACCAGTCCAACAATTTTTACAAATATTGATTTTTTCTCCTTGCAGTCCGAAAGAGAAAAACAAAAATATTAAATCTACTAGACCTATGAGTGCAGATATTCAACGAAAGTCACCAATACGCCAAATTGTGACTAGCAAGTCTGAAGTGAATATATCGGGACATAATCAGGAGAACAAAAGTCTGCTCCCTAAACTTGAACCATTACCCGAGGAAACAGAGTTGAAGCAAGGGAAAAAGAAACGTAAATCCATAAGCCCTAACCCTGGAAGCCGAAGTCCGAACCGCTCGCCCAAGGTTGTGGCCAAAATCGATTCTAAAAGCCCAAAAAGATCAAGGAAGCAAGCATCACCGACTAAAATAAAAAGTGGATTGAAGGATAATAATGTTGTGCCATTCTCGGAAGTTATAAAGACGAGGTTCCCATTGTTGAAGGATGATGAATTAGTGAAGCGGTTTCAAAATGTCACTATGACAAATAATCAGAAAGGTATGTCACAGTTTGTGCTTTAAATATTCTTTACAATTAAGCTGCATTTCCACCGGCGAGGCGAGGAGGGAAGAGAATTTTAAATTGTACGGGAAAAATAAATTCTCTTTTCGCACATCTTCGGTGGAAATGGACCGACGCGATTTCAATTCTCTTCACTCCACTCCTCGCCTCGCCTCGCCCGTGGAAAAGCAGCTTTAGTGTGGTTGTAGTGTTCTATCATCTATGTAAGCGTTGTGCCAAGACATTGTAGTAAATTGGCAGAGGTCATTGGTGATGATGATGAGTGTCCCATGAGATATGTTACTTTCTTTAACAATATTTGAGGAATTAATTATCTAGTGAAGCTTGTGAGAACCCTAAATTGGGTGCATATGGTGTTAGATTACACCAATTTCCATACAACAATGTTTTTTTTCCATACAACAACAAACTAAAACCAAAAAGAGAGTACATATCTGTTTTAGGTACAAATGTTTCTGTTATCAATTGAAAGGCCTGAGTCACAAGTATATATAATACCTATACTCGTGTATTTTCGTTTTTACGAAACTCTGCTCTGAATAAGATTTTTTGTTTGTTTGTAAACTCTTTCTTGCAGTCAAAAATAAAATATAACAGATCAAAATAACACAGAAATAATCCCTATTTTATTTAAGTATTTTGTTTACTTTTTTATATTTTTATTTATATAAATCCAAATGTTAACTGTGCAGAAAATGAAGTAATTTTCAAAACTAAAATAACTGGAGGCCGCGTCCTACAACTTAATACAAGTGCGTAAGTTTGCCTTCTGCTGATAGTATTGTATTATTTTTTATATTTTATTGTATTGTTTATTCTTATTTTTGAATATTCTCAATTTACCTTTTTTCTTTACCCTCAATTTTTATGAGTAATTTTTGTAGAACAGAAATATAGTAATAAAAGACTTGGCCAAATGACTGATTTAAAAAAAGTATAATCTAGTATTCTTATTTTTTGTCTTAAAGTTTTTACTAAAGTTTTTTCTTTAGCTTTTAAGTTTTTACCAAACTTAAAAGCTAGCTATATATAACAAAAATAAGGATTATGAATCTCTCAGGCTGTAGGCTTGTAAGTTTGTCTTTGAATTACAGCTTTAGCTTAGCCCTTTGTATCTGAATGTGGGAATACTTAATATATCAACTTCTTTTTCTTTTTCATAGGAAGAATCCGTCAAACATTAAAAGGAATATTTGAAGGCACAACAACGAATATGCTGCCAGACATAATATACAATAAAATTCAACACATATTACAGTCTAGGGACACATTAACAGATGCAGAACTACGCAAAATAAGGGTGTTATATAATATGCTCAAAGTGTCTACGGAGATCGAAATGAAGAACGCAGGGAGATATTCACTGACAAGTTCATTGAAGAAGGAGAGTCTTATAAAACACTGGTCACCTGAATCGTCCTGTGAAGTGAAGCCGGTACAAACACAAGAAGTCCAAGTGGCAAATAAAAGATATGTTGTCTTCATTGGTAATTTGCCGCTGGACGTTAAAAAGGATCATGTAAGTATTTTTTTTTTAAATCCAAAATTGGTAAGTCCTTATAATTAAATCACCTGATGGTAAGTTATGATGATGCCGAAAATGGGAGCGTTGTTACCAACATTCCTTAATGCAATAGGGAACTGACTATATTATCTTCATGACGGAACACAGCAATGCTGTTAACAAGACAGGTGGTCTCAAAAAATGCCCTACCACCAATCAATCCTATATAGTTAAACCCTGCTGAGAATCGAAGCGAGGCGACTAGCTGTAAAACAAGTCCCCGACATAACTCATAGAATTGTAAAAAGTTGAAGTAGGGAATAAAGGTTTGGTTCACCAGTGGTGACTACCGATCGGAAGACGTATCGTCAGATGACCTTCCCACCAGGTGAACTGATGATCTAGTCAAGCTTACAGGCCACGGATTCATGGAGCTCAGAACCCAGAACCGTGCGATCGAATCCGAAACGAGGTTATTCGCCAGAGAACCAAAGTAACCGACATTGCTCAGAGAATTTGAACACTGAAGTGGCGATGGGTCGGAGTGATGATTTGCGCAAGGTTGCTGATAATGGATGCGCGTGGCCGAAGATAGGTATAAGTGACGTGACGTGACGTGACGTGAAGTGACGTGCCTTGGGAGAGGCCTATGTCCAACAGTGGGCTAATAAAGTTTGATGATGATGAGAACTGTGATACTAAGAGAAAGTACGTAAAGTTCATTCCAATCAAAGAAGCAAAAGGTAAACAAACTTAATAGGCAACTGATGTTGAGATGTGTCAATTCTATTGTAAGTTTGTTTACCTTTTGCTTTTTCTTGATTAGAACAAGGTATAGGAGAGCCCTATATTCAGCAGTGGATGTCTTCCGTCTGGAATTATGATTGTTTTTTTTTTGTTTTATACATTTTTTTGCCATTCTTCAGAATAAGTTTTAGTCCAGGCAGGTGTTACAATTTGGTGCCGTGACCAGGATTCGAATTTTTGTTAGAAGCCTAAATGCAATTTGTGTGTAAAACTTAACAGCACTTCTCTTTGTTATTCCTTATTGATATGGTAGACGTACGTAAGATGTAATCATAGGTTAAACAAAGTTAGTTCGAATTAGAGAGCGATCGAAACAGACGTGTGACATTTTATTTCTAAATAAAATAGCAATATGAATGATCTCCGTATAATGTGTATTTTTTTTTCTTCCAGTTACTAGATCATTTTGACGAGTTTAGGATGTATATCAAAGATATAAGGATACCGCCTCCCAAGGAAGGCAAGAAGAGCGCTATCGCTTATTTGGAATTAGTTAATGAACCAGCATTTGAGGTATGTACTTCTAACTGTGAATGTAAGACAATAAAGTGTTGAAGTGTTTAAAAAATAGAATGCTGTCAATTCGACCATTGCTCAGTTGTTACTGTTACTGGCTTTCAGACACTTAATTTAACGATAGTTTTCTTAATTGCCTCTTAATTTACGTCATCTTTTTAAATTGCTAATACTTCGCCTTAATTTCAATACTTTTATTAAATTTCCTTCCACTCATGAAATTAATTTGAATAGATTTTACTTTGAATAGCTACTAAATTATGCGAACAGGAAATGCCTGTCTATCGCCGTTGTCCCTCACTTTTCGTCCACCACTGGTGGACAACGCAACTAAGTTTGTGCCACTGTCCCCCCTTCTTTAAATAAATAGTACTATTTTACTATCAGAATTATGTATTATTGTATACTAATAAACAGAAAGACGTGTTTTAAATTAAAATGGGAACAACGCGACTTTTTTCCCGTTGTCCACAGGTGGTGGACAAAAAGTGGTGGACAATGGGAATAGACGGGGATGCCGACCCATAAGTCTTTCAAATAGTACTCATTCCAAAATGAACACAATTCTTTTTTAAAATAAAGATTTTATTTTTAGATGGCCCTATCGAGACATCACACTATGTTCGCTAATAGGCGCATCAACGTACTCTACTCGAAACAGCAAAAGTCAAAAATGACAAAAGGAGAAGCCAAGGTATGTTTTATTCAAACCAACCAGAAATATATGTACAGAAATAATTTACATTTATTGTTTACTCCCTTTTTATGAGTATTTTATTTAGTTTTTTTTTATTCACTATCGCTTAGCCCTTGGCATAATCTCACCTGATGGTAAGTGCTGATGATGCCGAAAATGATTGGGGCTTGTCAAGATTTCCCAACGCAATGGGCAACTGGATCTCCTGGAGCTGACTGATCCCTCATCTTAACTTAATGCAGGAACACATCAACGCTGTCAACATTAATGTTTGGCGACAAGACTTAGATAAGATGGTGGTAGCTAGTCAGGCGGGCTCAGAAAATGCGTACCAAACCGTCGGGAATCGAACCCGTAATCTAGATTCTAAGCGAGTGGCCACTATCCCACAGTCTTAAATATATTCTAATCCATCCTCAATCAATTTTTTTTTCGAAATAATGAATTTTCACTACATTAGGGTTTACTAAGGCTGTAAGTGTAAATTGTAACACACCTTTGCCAAATGGGTTACATTACAACTAAAAATAAGTTGTTGATTTGACCTAAAACGACCCTTGTGTGTGTATTTATTTATTTATTTACTATTCGGAAGATTAACAGCAAAATAAACAATGTAAATACAAAGCAGTAAATAACAAAATGCCAACTAAAAATCTTCGCTATAATAGAATAGTCTTAGGTGTTTGCTTTGATTGATCTGATCCTACATGCAGCTTTAAAACACTGAATGAGTAAGAAATAGCATAATATTTTTTTCCTTAACCTCTTTCAGGCTAAAGCAGCGAAAATGGTGGCCCTAGTCAAATCTGGTCACCTGATCGGGAGCGTACCTCTGAAGAAGAAGCGGAGCCACAGACGAGCCATCATGAAACAAGCACAGAAAGAAGCCAACGACAAGGCGCAATTATAATTAAAGTCAAAGGTCATTAGGATACGGTGTTTTTTTAAAAATGTAAAACAAAAAACGGCCAGAAAAAACTTTATAAAATGTGTAACTCAAGAATATTTCTCCGTCTTGGCTGTGCCGTAACACTAATATTATCTATTGGAAATCATCATCGTCCCTTGTACAAACAAAGAAGTTTCTTTTTAAAACGCATTTTAACTAAAATGTATTAGACATTATAATTATATTTCAAACGCCGAGAAGGTGCGTGAACTGCCACGTAATAGCCAGTGTGCGACAGAGACGAAGCTATTGGGTGCGAAAAAGACAAGTGCGCGGATAGCTAGATGGATAGTGCGAAACGCAAATGTGATAAAATGCACAATGATAGGTAGGTAGGAGTTATTTAATAATAATTGTCATACTCCATCCAATGTGGGCATCCAAACGTGATCATAGTACTACCGTCCTACTGATTTACCACATAGATATATCTACTGTAAATTCAATTCAAAAGAAGAAACTTTGTCCTATTGATTCGCCGAACATTTAACTCCAAAAATTATACATAATTATTATATTGTGATGACATGAGTGTCATTGCCATTTTTCCATGATTTTCCATGAGCCTGCCAAAGCAACCCCACTTCCAATGCCAGTGGGCCTGTTCTTATGAAGTAAAAATAGGTAGGTATTTACGCTAAATTTCACGAACTAGATGCGACATATCGTCGTTGCGATTTACCGTAATTTTGGATCAAAAATCAAGACCTCAAACTTGGCATAGTTGTTCCTTAGGTGGTCTTAAGTGGAATAAGCCCGGGAGGCATCGGGAGGCATCACGGTGGCGGCGTTTTTATACCGCAATAGCTGTCCACTTTGCTTGCGCTTGCCCTCTTGAAGCTCTCAGTAACTGACACGTTTCGCAACCCAGCATACGAGTCACATGACTACACCAACGTAATTTTCTTCGCTTACGGTACGCCTCAATTCCGTATACGTTTGCACGGTGTAGAACCTTTGTATATCTTATATGGTTGGACCAGTCGATGTTCATGATATCACGGAGGCACTGCATGTGAAATCTATCGAGGCAGCGTATTTCTTTCCTATTAGACTGGTGGCGAAAATAATAAAAGTGCTCTATTTACCGAGTTTGTTTCTCTGGCTCCTATATAGCTATCCAATATTTTCGTCTTGATTCGTAGATCATCAAATAGCCAATAATAAGAAAGGGGGAGGGGGGCCGATATAGCTATGATGAAACAAACGACCTTACGATAGGCTATTTCGTAATATCTGTACCAAAATGAATCCATCGATCTATAACTGTCATAGCTCTATATAAACACTATGTCTCTCACGAATTGAGGAGGTTTGGAATTACTTTGGACATATACACCAAGATCTTAGTAGCTAATATCATGCGACCGGAAGAATGTAGGTCTACGTTTGCCAAAAACTGCTAAAGCTGAACCAATCGCAATGATCTCAGGGTCGAGGTCACATTTGAATGTTATTGCACTTCCCAAATACTTAAACTTCTCCACATGCTTCATGACATTCTAACCGAGATAAATTTGGAGTTAGATTGTTCAGTTGTCTCCCAACATACATAACATCGATCTTACTTACACTGTCAGTACGCATTTTTTTTTCATGACTCGTCAAAACTGGTCATCAGTTTTTGCAGAGATATTACGGGATTCCGCTGTAAAACATAAGTCGTCCACGTACCTTATTGCTGTAACTATATAGCATAAAACTTTGTTACGTGCCTTCATTCGGTCTAGGTTGAAAAATTTACCGTCAGTTGTTAGTACGGACTACGGAAATGTATAAAGATGCCTTTTGGGATGTTATGTGTGTGGCTCATAAAGTATGTTAACAACCCATTACGTCCCCACTGCAGAGGCACGGATCTCTTCCCATAACTCGGGAGGTTAGGCCATACTCCACACACGGGGGCCAAGTCCGGATTGATGGAGGTTGTGGGGCTAGTGGCCAACCCCAGTGTCAGAAAATTTCAAGCCGCCTATAAGGACTCCAACGTGGCTTAACGACTGCCATCTAGCGATAGCAGCCGGCACCAACGACTTAACGTGCCTTGCGAAGCATGGAAACGGTCGAGATAAATGCCACTAACAGTCATACCCATCCAGGTTATTATAACCGACTTTGTATGGAGTCAAATTCAGAATACACAAAATAGAACATAACCATTTTTTTACCTTGTATAAATGTATTATTTTGTTAGTACTAAACGTACCAGTTGCTTAGTTTTTTTATTGACACTAGGTTTTATCTTTTCAACTGACCTAAAGTAGTATGTTCTTTTTTGTTGTTATATTTATTAATTAGGCTCATTCACACAAGAGGCACGAAACGACGCGCAAATAATTCACCGATACGATAAAAAACTTTTCGAATACACAGAAAAGAACACATTTTAACAGCGCAAGAGACAACTTATGATGTTCTTTGTAGTATTTTTTGTTCGTCGCGTCGCGTCTTGATTGACTCTGTGTAAACTGACCCTAATTTTAAAATTTTTAAAATAAAACAATGAAGGAGTGCTTCAAAAATTATTTATTCGTATCGTTTATTTAATATATAATTTATATATTCCACTTTATAAGGAAATCCATTCAAACTCCAAGAGTTACAACCGTGCACACTGAACTAAGGACGTAAGCGACCATAGGCGATGCGTTCAAAAAGCGACCTTATAAGCTGGCAGTACGGTCGACATCGACTAAGTCATTAAGTTACAATTAAAAAACTAAATACACAATTACAATATAATTTATTTATTTTTTAAAAATGTGTACGAAAAGATATATGTTTTCTTTCTCAATAAAGAAAATGTGAACTGTGAAGAATTAGTTTCAATTAAAGTTAATACTCTTAAAATACTTTAGATAAAATGATATGTTGCAGTTACCGAGAAATTGTGTTCTTTTTTCCAACATTATGTTTATTGTTGTTTTGTTATTTATTCCTGCAACTGTCAATTTGTCGATAACTGCACAACACTAAAATTTACAGGTTAAATAAGTCACCAATTATGCAAAAGGACTGGTAAAGCAAATTTTCAAAAGTAGTAAAAATTTTACAAAACAATAATATAAAAAAAAGAATAAATAGGTATTACTCTACAATAAATTAAAATTGTATTCACTGTCACACGTTCCAAAATTTTTTTTTACATGTTCAATTCAACAAAGAATATTAGTTATTCCAACCCTATACACATTTTCATTAAGACTCGTTCACATGGGGCAAGTAAATAATAAATAATTCATTCAGCGAATCAGTTTGTATTTGAGAAAGATCTTTTCACGAGTTTCAGATTTTCTACCAGTTACTGTTCCACAGCATTATCCTCCTCAGTCCTGAAGCATGATTTCGTTTGTAACACAAAAAAAATTACTTCGACGTACTAAGGGGTTTTTATATGGGTAAGTAAAATATATATTTTGTTTGTCCTCTATGTAACATTTTTTTTATCTACACTGGTGAACTAAAAAATCGACTCAAGATTCGTTGCTCGACTTTTGAAAAAATAACTCAGTCTACAAAACTGCTTAACACTAAGAACAAAAAACTAGAAAACCACCAAACTAAAATCATAAACAGTAAACAGACAGTTTTTAAACTTTTGGTTTAGTTTTTTTTTTTGCTAGATAGAATTAATTTTCTAAAAGTCGTGAAACAAGCCTTGAGTCGATTTTTTTGTCCTAGCCTAGAGTATAGTTCCAATGCATTGGAATATTTTTTATTTAAAATATCGCCAGGGAAAGCCCTACGGAAAATGTCCTCTATAGGGGACGCGAAGACCGAGGAGGTTATTTATTATGTATACGTATAATGACGAAAATTTGGGAAATTACTTTGTAGCATTGTAGTTATAATCCTAAATAAGCAACTGATATTTCATAAACTAAATTGAAATAAGTAGAAATTTTCGCAAAAAAAGACTAAATTTAATAATGACATAAACCACAAGAAACCTTGACAATTTTGAAAATCGTGCCAAGATTGAAGCGGTGATCCAACTTTAGAACATTTTCGTGAAAGTAAAAAATCCTAACAACAGGATAGCTAATGGGGAAGAAAACTGACAAAGCTCGCCAATAGAGGCGCTGATATCGCTTGACTCATACTAACTGTCAAAACGTATAGAATTTTTTTTTTTACGTGAACTTAACATAAGATTATTAAAAGAATGCCCCGTTGTGTGGCGATTAGTTGCAATAATAATGGAAATCATTAATTTCCTAAACATTCTCGGATGAAGAAGACGTGGAAAAAGTTACGTTTTGAATTATGTACTTTTCAACTTCGCCTTTAATTGAGGAACATTCCAAGTCGCATACATTTTTCATTTAACAATTTTACAGAATAAAAACTAATTTATAACACCTCGATAATAAAAAACGCGGAACTAATTGAAAGTTGTTATGAGTCAAGCGTCCGTAGCGCCATCTGCAAATAGCTTTGCGTTTTCTTCCCCATTGTAAATCTATAAAGTGTGAAAGAGACAGCGCTCTTGTCGCGTACATAAATGTTCGTTATTACCATATCGATGGCATAGAAGACAATCATTATAATTGCGATTAATTTTGAACCTTATTCGAAACGCAATACGGTTTACTTCAATTCTCGCCAAATCTGTCACTTACTGTGTTCTTTTGCACGGCGTTGCACTTATAATGATGGTCTTCTATACCATCGATATTATAGTGTAATTTCAAAAAGCGTAATTTTAAGACTTTTATTATATTACTTGCCCTTATTATATTACTTGCCCAAATCAAAAACACTTTTGATTATCTTATTCATGTCATCATGTATTTTATTTAAAATATTAATGTTATTTCTCCCATTCAAATATTTTGAAAATACGTGATACATACTTTATATTTTGGAGTATTTTCAGAATTGCATTATTTTCAAAAAAAAACTTTACTTAATTACTTCTTTTATTTTTTCAATAATAAAGAGAAATAACATTAATATTAATTATATTATAATAATTCAAGAGATACACCAATTTAACAGTAGGGTACAGTTAGAAACTGTGACCGTGCCGCGTCTAAGGCCTACTACATACACAACGCTAAAATGACGTCAGCAATGAGTTAGGCCTAATCTACACTTACTAAATATCTAGTAATTATTCCTGCTCTATAGCATAAAATTGAAATAGACAACTATTATTTTTACACACCCATTAATTATTAAATATAAAATATTATAATTACAAAATTTCACTCGACTACTTGAATTTAAAATAACTGGCCAAAGACGAATGCTTTTTTTCTTTCTTCAAAAATATTCTAATTTCAAACGCGACTTATTATAATGAAGGGCGAAAGGAAAATTATTAAAAATACTGCTTCGTTGCTACTAGCAAATTATTTATAAAAATAAAATTATATTCGAGACAAGACAATACTCTATATTCTCTATGCTTAGAATAGATAACGATCTAATACCTTTTATTAGTTTCTTAGTTAGCCTAATATTTACATTTTTACTTTTAAAATACGCATTAAGTGTGCGTTGTCCGAAATTTCGTGTCCTCTAAAATCTCACTCCCTTTAAATCAGAAACGTCATATTTTTACAAGAATATCTATACAGATGACGTGAAAAATCCCATTCATGACCAAAAGCTTCATATTTCTTTTTTGGAATGTTTTTTTTTTCAAACATGTTTGAATTATTTTCGAGAATCTTATAATTTGTACAAGAGAGCTTAAAATTCGAACTGTTTTTTGGAAAATTGATATTTATTTCAATTAAGTTATAATTACAATTCAGCATAAATTATTATTATGACAAGTTTTTATTGCATTGTCACATGTGTGAATATTGTTACAGTATTTTTACTGCACTTTATTAAATAAAACCGTATAACTCAATATAAATTACCCTATCACAACTTATCTTACTGTAAGCAAATTTTATTTCTTTAACACTCCAACTATCGATATTCATACATCGCTGCACTGTTTCAAGTCTGGTGATGTTTTGTGAGACAAGAGACGATATAGCGTAGTCTCGCTCTAAAATCAAGTGCGTGAAAGAGACAACAATACTCTCACGGCAGCCGCGACAAACTGCGCTAACTCTGTACATATCATAGATCAAGTATATCAATACATTGTTTTATCGATATTTTTTAAAATTTATAATTTCATCTATTTAATGTCATTTTGTGATGGACGTTTAAACCTCTCACTCTAACACATTAGCTGGAGATTGTATTAAAAGTTTTATTTAAATACAAATATCCGAATTCTTTCCCAGCTTTTTGACTCAGAAATTGTTGTTTCCAATAGTTTTTCGACTTTGCACGTTCTTACGAAAAATCACAATGCATAGCAACAAAATGCTATAATCACACTATCCGTGCACATTTCTTTACAAAAACCGTCATTCTTACCAGTTATCACACTCAAATCATCACTTTTCTTATACATATTACAAAATCGATACATGCTCCTTTATTGCTGTAAAAATTGTCAAATCTATCTTCACCGCACCTAATCACTTTACACACATGAAATTACCAAGGAGACCATAATCATCTCCGACTTACAACTTCTGGTCTCCGAACCCTCAACCCTGGGACCAACGTTCTTCGAAGAACTGTCTCATGTGGTGACCAGCTCGCCCCACAGGGCTGTCGTCTTCATTGAAGACTTCGCAATTGGAGAATATCAGTCGCACGTCCGTAGCGAATTCGTCTTTGCATTTGTACCTGTGAAATAATTAAATGGATTAACTATGGGGTCCTTATGAAATACTTGAAAATAAATTAACCACGGCTTCGACTCATGAAACAAATGAAATGAAATGAAAATATTTTATTCGAAGTAGGTAGCAGTGTACACTTTTCGAACGTCATTCTTTTATCTACCTAATAAAGGCTCCTCGAGCCGACCCGCCGTTTCGGGAAGTGTTTGCAGAGTGAGAAGAAACGACGGGTCCAAAGAAGCTCACTCCAACACATTTTTTGAAAACGTCTTATATTGTATTACATCTTAATGCTAGGTCAAGAGATGATTGAACAATTTCACCCAAGAAACTAATACTCAAATATTTTAGAAGGGCCCTCTATAATATCAAAAACAGCTTTACCACACCCGAACATTAACAACCTATGGTCCATTCCAATAAAAAAAAGCAAAAGGTAAACAAACATAGTATGCAGATGACATTGACATGTGTCAGTTCCATAGTAAGTTTGTTTACGTTTTGCTTTTTTTTGATTGGAATGAAGTATATCTACTACGACCTCCCTTTCTAACACGTAGGAAAGGAACGAGCGAGATAACTGAGTAACGACTGTATGGACAGTCACCGTATCATACCTACGGGTACGATCATCGATATGGGAAAACATTAGATGAGGTTAATGGATGCTGTTGGGGCTGCCTCGCTTTTGCAGTGCGTCGACTATGTTTGCTGAGACGAGAGTAGACGGTTTTCATGCTGTAATACGCAAAAAAATAGCCTCGCTACTGTCAAGAGTGAGAAACAGCAGCAACGGCATCTTAAATGTGTTTTCTGATAATTATGATTGCCCCATTGTTAAGCACTGGGTCAATCTGCTTATTAAGTAAATTTCTGAACCCACCTTATTTCTGTCAAATTTACTAACACTAGTTTTAAAGTATTTTATTTGTTACTAACTTTCTGGACCTAATATGTTGTCTGAATAATAAATAATAATAATAATAGTACACGACAGCGTAGTCGCTGATAGTGGTTTGCTCACCTATGTTGAGTAGCGCCACCTTTTCGCGCACCATTCGCAATCTGTCAAGCGACGAGTCAACAGTCTCACGCTCCCGTATTTAAATGACAAATGTCTTACTGTGCAGTGAAATTGTGCAAAAACAATAAAAAATAAAGAACAAAACTAACAAACGTTTGTTATCACATGTGTGTCCTTTTTCCTTGTTATTTTATTATTATTTTGTCATTTATAGCAATGCTACGCTACTCGTCGTTAGATGTCCCTAGTAGATAACATTAAATACATTACCCTTACTCAGTGCCTCCCTACTCGTCGCTAGATGTCGCTAGTAGATAACATTAAATACATCAACCTTAGGCTTGGGACACAAAGGCGATATTTGTTTAAATACATGCCTCCCTCTTAACCCCGCTTCAGTCCCCGCAAGACGAACACGCTAGTTCAGAAACAAACAGAGCGAGCAACTTCATCTAATGTTCTCCAATATTGATGGGTACGATCGATAATCTGGGAGTTGACTGCATGAAAAATAAATTACGAAATATTACTGACTAAATAGCTCTTTAATTGAAATTGTTGAAAACCTTAATCACTTTAATTTTCATTACATTTTTAATTTATAACCATTTCCTAATTAGTATGCAAACTACTATATTGAACAATGACGTCATCGTACAAAATTTCAAACATTTTAGAACAAAATGCCGTTTTTGACATTTGATAAAAAGTAACTCAAATGACTAGCAGTCAACTACCGGATTGTCAGTTTTTTAAATAACAGCCTGTCTTACGTTTTCACGCCTAAACATCTGAACCAATTTTGATACCTTTTGGTACAGAGATAAGAAGGAGATAAGCTGAAGGGGGTGAAATAGGGGCTGATAATTTGTATGGGGAACCATCGAGTTATGGATATAAAAAAACATTATTTCCTTACTATGCAGACGAAAGCTAGTTTATTGTATACTTACGTGCTATCTTGCAGTTTCCTCTTGATGGTGGATAGATCCATGGGAGACTTGATCACCTTTTTGTACTGCGGGAACTGCTTCGTGTTGACTGGAATGAGGAAAGGCCACGCGTGCTCGTGGCATTCCATCTCGCATAGCAAGTTTCTGTAAGGACGAAATAGAATTTAAAATGGCATAGGTGGCAAACGAGCAGACGGATTGATGGTAAGCGATTACCGCCGCCCATAGACACCCGCAACATGAGAGGAGTGACAAGTGCGTTGCCGGCCTTGGTCGCTAATAAAAATACCTAATACCATATTCGGGGAGAAATCACACCCGGTCATCTGAAGTAAGGTCTCTGAGTGAGATCCAGAGACTAATATCAGTTTCAAGTATTGTACCACTTTATTGCAGGCGACCATATTTGGTGGGGGGGGGGGGAATGAGAGTTACTTCTTTACGTAGTAATAGCTAGATTGTTTGCTGATATACAGAAAAAAAAAGGTTTTGATTACATTATTGGTGAAGTCAAATATTGTCGTCCACATTGCGGAAACAATATACACTGGTGGACTAAAAAATCGACTCAAGATTTGTTGCTCGACTTTTGAAAAAATAACTCAGTCTACAAAACTGCTAAACACTAAAAGCAAAAAACTAGAAAACCACCAAAATAAACAGTTAACACACAGTTTTTGAATTTTTTGGACGTGCATGAAACTGAGTCGATTTTTTTGTCCATGAGTATATTTTTGAACTTTATTCATCTTCCGACCAGCGGCAGTCGCCACTCAAGAATCTAAGGTACGTCTACTGTCTACTTACTTGCAAAACTGCAGATCTTTAACTAGTTTTTTGGCACTGTTCTTCTCTTTCTTGGCTCGAGACAGCAGCGGTACGTTCTCAGTATCTGGGTCTTCGCCTGAAAACAGTTCATCAATTTAGACTCAATCAATCCGGACTTGATATTATAGTTCGCGTCACGTAAAAAGAGCGCTGGCTGGCGTTCCGAGGATGCAATCTGACAGCAATTGTTTAGTACCCTCTCTTTCACACTTACGCGATTTATATTAAGCTATCCTATTGTCAGAGTGAACTGTTCTGCCCTCGGAACGCCCGCCAGCGCTCTTTTTACGTGACGCGAGCTGTACCCGAGTGTGGAATATGTTCTAACCTTCGCAAAGTACGAAAAGAGAAGTACATACAGGGTGTTAAAAAAGTGCGTTTGAAATTTTAAAGGGTTACTCAAAATCAAGTATAGAATACAGGAACAATATTGAAAAAATCCGATTAATTTTAGACGATAGACGTTCGGCGCTTTGACTTGCGCCAAGATGCCAATTCAGAATGTGTTGTGGCCGGAATACCTATAATGCTGATATTTTGCACAATCAGAAAGTGTTTTAAAAAAGCGGGGACGATATTAGTTTTCTCATCTCACTAATATTATAAATGCGGAAGTATGGATGTTTGTTTGTCAGTTTGTTCCGCTTCCACGCCGAAACTACTAAACGGATTTGGATGAAATCTGGTAGGTAGATAGATAACGCACACGGCTTACACATAGGATACTTTTTATCCCGGAAAACTTAAGGTTCCCGTAGGAATGCTTAAAAACTCAAAATTTCCACTTTGTCACTAGATGGCGAGGCGCTATTTTAACATTTTCTTTCTTTCTAGACAAAATTCTGAAGTCCACCCGGACGAAGTCGCGGGCGGAAGCTATATTTAATATGCCATACACGTGATCGCGGGTGATGCTAAGTGCAACACCAGGCAACTGCGGTCTACCCCTTTCAATAGCACGGTTAAATGTGCCACACTATAAGAAGTTGTAATAATAACACTCATTTAGGCTATCCGCTACCCTTGCCGCCTTCAAGACCTGCCTGAAGAAACACTTTTGAATTTTCTCAACCCGTTATCTATAAGTTAACAATTTATGTATAGTTCATTCCAATAAAAAAAAAAAGCAAAAGGTAAACAAAGACATTGATATGTATCATTTCCATAGTAAGTTTGTTTACCTCTTGCTTTTTTTGATTGGACTGAACTATGTCTTTGTGTCTTAGTTAAGATAATGTTGTCTCTCTTTCTAATTTTGTACGTGTTTCTCTGCTCCTATTATTAATTATAAGTCTTTTATATTTTTAGAGGTTGGCCGGAAGAGATCCCTTTAAGGGATAAGACCACCATGTGCATCCATGTTATTTTTATTATATAAAAAAAATTGTAAGGTGTTATATTGTCGTACAATAGTTTACAAACAAACAAACCATCCACGCTCTGTTCGTTGTCGTCGTGTTGTATGGCGCCGTTCCCACTGACGTACGAGAGCGCGCGACGTTTCTCCGGCGTCGGCCCGTCCTCGGACGTAAAGTCTGGTGGCGCTAAAAAAATATGGGACATTCAAACCTGTGTTTTCGACGAGCCATCACTTACCGACGAGAGAACTGTTAAAAATTACGATTAATCCTTTTAGACTAAATTACGTAAGACAGAGTGTAAAAATTTAAAAGCAGTCTTTTGTTTTCACTTTCATAGATGTGATTGTATGAGGTCTACAGGGTGTAACAGAAAGGTGTGACAGTACTTCAAGGTGGGCTTTTACCCATCAAACTGAACAACTTTTGTTCTACAACTTTGTTCAAATCGCAAATTTTTTTTTTTGGTTTTTAATACAAATCGATCAGCTGGCGAACCAAGTTTGTATGAAAAGTCCAAAAATTTTTTTGCGATTTCAACAAAGTTGTAGAACAAAAGTTGTTCAGTTTGATGGGTAAAAGCCCACCTTGAAGTATTGTCACACCTTTCTGTTACACCCTGTATATCGATACCGTACTAATTTTATTGAACTTAAATCCATAAAGAGCAAGCTGAAATATTTTTTCCCCTGAAATCAAGTTATGTACTTTCAACCAATCCTGAGGGATTCTGCCGAATCATAGGTACTCATAAGTTCATTGATTTGATAATATATTTATCGTAAAATAAAATATCGCTCGCCATACAAATCAATGGACCATCACGCACGGGCGCTATACTATACTATTTTATCTCAGGATGTCACGTGATACCGAGCGATACCGAAATTATAGCGTTAGATATGACGCGTTCTTATCGTATCGCCGCCGCCGCGTGTGATAGCTTGCTATATTATCTGCAGATATCGTAACATAAAATAGTACATAAAATAGTACTCATGTGAAACGCTCTTAAGCCTAATACGCTTCTACAGATAATAGCTCTGTGTGGTTTTAATATCAGCTTTCCTTTTCCATTCTATAATATTTTATCATATTTATTATATTATATTTTTCCATTCTATTTTATTATATTCAAAGTATGTAGGGGCAGTTCTAGTAAAATGTCGATTTTCTCTACGATCTGAGTGGTTGTTCGATTGAATCCTTATGTCCCTGGGACACAGTCTACTTCATCTATGGATAAATCTCCTGGTATACTCACTAGGATGGTGGTTAGTTTCCGCCTTCAAATCGTCCTTATCCGGAGTGCTTGGGATTGGCGCTGGTGTTTCTTCAGTCGTTGTCGACGTGGAAGCGTGCGAAGGAGCGGGGCTGATGAATAAGAGAAGCTTTTTAAATAATAATATACTTATATAAAAAAGAAGATGAACAGTCCACTGCTGAACCTATATGTTCATGGAAACCTATGCCCAGAAGATTTTTGAAGGAAAAAAAATGCATTTGACATCTATAAAAACGCCAACAATGTATACTCACAGGCACATTTAACCGCCCACTCTTCTTTTATGGTATAAGACTTTAATTGTCCAAAATATGTCCCATGGTTATTAATGAAAGTTATTAAATGATAAATCTGTATTAAATTTAATTTACTGTATCATGAACCATTTATTAAATGAGATGCATTTTAAATGGCAAATGATAAGTAAACAAGAGGTGAGCGTGAGGTGGTTAAATGTGCCGGTGAGTGTATTTAATGGAATCTTACTCTGTGGGTTTTTCCATGAGTGACATTACGCTACTAACGCGTGAGATCCTAAGTACCAGGTAAAATTTTAATCGCGGACCAAATTGTAACTGCGGTTTCTGATAATGAAACTGAACAACTTTTACAAAGTTTTTTTTTTTTTTTTTTAATGGCAGAGATGGCAAACGAGCAGACGGATCACCTGATGGCAAGCGATTACCGCCGCCCATAGACACCCGCAACACCAGAGGAGTCACAAGTGCGTTGCCGGCAAGTAACCAATTTAATCGAAACAAGTTTGGACTCTTCATACAAATCGATGAGCTGAGCAGCCAACTTTGTATGGAAAGTTATTTTTTTTTCTCCGACTGAATTGATTAGAGAAACTTGTCATACCTAGAAGCCACAATTGCGTATTATTTGACAACAGTCCTCCTTACCTGGGCACCATGCTATTGCCCATATCGCTGTTGCCTTTGTGCTTGCTGTCTCTTTTCTTCACACCCATGCTGTCTCGTTTCTTCGCGTTTCTTAGCAATATATTATTTAACATTCCTAGATTTCCTAGGTAAGCACCTAATATATTATGTTGTATTCTTTGACAACAGTCCCCCTTACCTGGGCACCATGCTGTCGTCCATATCGCTGTTGCCTTTGTGCTTGCTGTGTCTTTCTTCGCACCATGCTGACTCGTTTCTTCGCGTTCTTTAACTTATTAATATATTATTGAGTATTCTCTGCCAACAGTCCCCCTTACCTGGGCACCATGCTATCGTCCATATCGCTGTTGCCTTTGTGCTTGCTGTGTCTTTCTTCGCACCATGCTGACTCGTTTCTTCGCGTTCTTTAACTTATTAATATATTATTGAGTATTCTCTGCCAACAGTCCCCCTTACCTGGGCACCATGCTATCGTCCATATCGCTGTTGCCTTTGTGCTTGCTGTGTCTTTCTTCGCACCATGCTGACTCGTTTCTTCGCGTTCTTTAACTTATTAATATATTATTGAGTATTCTCTGCCAACAGTCCCCCTTACCTGGGCACCATGCTATCGTCCATATCGCTGTTGCCTTTGTGCTTGCTGTGTCTTTCTTCGCACCATGCTGACTCGTTTCTTCGCGTTCTTTAACTTATTAATATATTATTGAGTATTCTCTGCCAACAGTCCCCCTTACCTGGGCACCATGCTATCGTCCATATCGCTGTTGCCTTTGTGCTTGCTGTGTCTTTCTTCGCACCATGCTGACTCGTTTCTTCGCGTTCTTTAACTTATTAATATATTATTGAGTATTCTCTGCCAACAGTCCCCCTTACCTGGGCACCATGCTATCGTCCATATCGCTGTTGCCTTTGTGCTTGCTGTGTCTTTCTTCGCACCATGCTGACTCGTTTCTTCGCGTTCTTTAACTTATTAATATATTATTGAGTATTCTCTGCCAACAGTCCCCCTTACCTGGGCACCATGCTATCGTCCATATCGCTGTTGCCTTTGTGCTTGCTGTGTCTTTCTTCGCACCATGCTGACTCGTTTCTTCGCGTTCTTTAACTTATTAATATATTATTGAGTATTCTCTGCCAACAGTCCCCCTTACCTGGGCACCATGCTATCGTCCATATCGCTGTTGCCTTTGTGCTTGCTGTGTCTTTCTTCGCACCATGCTGACTCGTTTCTTCGCGTTCTTTAACTTATTAATATATTATTGAGTATTCTCTGCCAACAGTCCCCCTTACCTGGGCACCATGCTATCGTCCATATCGCTGTTGCCTTTGTGCTTGCTGTGTCTTTCTTCGCACCATGCTGACTCGTTTCTTCGCGTTCTTTAACTTATTAATATATTATTGAGTATTCTCTGCCAACAGTCCCCCTTACCTGGGCACCATGCTATCGTCCATATCGCTGTTGCCTTTGTGCTTGCTGTGTCTTTCTTCGCACCATGCTGACTCGTTTCTTCGCGTTCTTTAACTTATTAATATATTATTGAGTATTCTCTGCCAACAGTCCCCCTTACCTGGGCACCATGCTATCGTCCATATCGCTGTTGCCTTTGTGCTTGCTGTGTCTTTCTTCGCAACATGCTGACTCGTTTCTTCGCGTTCTTTAACTTATTAATATATTATTGAGTATTCTCTGCCAACAGTCCCCCTTACCTGGGCACCATGCTATCGTCCATATCGCTGTTGCCTTTGTGCTTGCTGTGTCTTTCTTCGCACCATGCTGACTCGTTTCTTCGCTTCTTTAACTTATTAATATATTATTGAGTATTCTCTGCCAACAGTCCCCCTTACCTGGGCACCATGCTATCGTCCATATCGCTGTTGCCTTTGTTCTTGCTGTCTCTTTTCTTCGCGTTGCGCGGCTTTTTGGGCGGCGCGCGCGATATGCACTGCGAACAATACCATTTGCCGCGCGGGTACTGAAACAAATGTAATAAGATTAGCAATAAATAAATATCCGGGACAAATCTCACACGGTCATCTGGCCCCTAGGATTCCCTGTATTATGGGAACTGGAAACTGATATACATACATACACTGATATACATATATGTTTTTTTTTAATACATACATATCTAGATAAAATGCACCCAGAGACAGAGCAAACAAATCTGCTCATCACAGAAACGTTTGCCCTGGGTAGGAATCGAACCCACGACCCACGGATCAGCAATCAGAATCACTGACCATTGAGCCACCAGTCATTCCATTGTGACTACGTAGATGATAGTTACCTTAGAGGTGGGTAATGACGCTCCTGGTGAAATGCTCGGACACACAGTGCGTAGGAGATAGTTCGCCCGCTGGCCGCGCCGCTGCATACAATTGAAAATCGAACCCACGACTTTTGTATCAGCAGTCAGGAGCGCTGACCACTGACCCACCGAGTCAGTCCATTCCAGTAGATGATATTTACCTTAGTGAGAGGCGGGTAATGGCACTCCTGGTGGTAGGCTCGGACGCACAGTGCGCAGGGGATAGTGCGCCCGCTGGCTGCGCCGCCGCATACAATGCAGACTCGCTGCCCCCTGGCTTTGTTCACGCATTCCCAGCAATACCTGAGCAAAAAATACATATTTTACCATTCGACGCAAAAAAGCATAAACGCTGTATCTCACACTGTAAATTTACATCAGAGCCTAGAAACTTTTGAGATTTCAGTATAAAATACAATTTCAACGCTGTACATTTTTTTATATTAGTCATAGAGTCGTACAGATGCGAGACCAGGACCATTCGGCACAGTTTTTTTTTTTTTTATTAAGAATCTGCAAAAAATGTTTTGACGGTGTTTACGCTTTTTTGCGTTTATAGCTTATACCCCGTACATGATAATATATCTTATAACGGGTGACTTTTATATACCTGCAAACCTCTTGTCTGATATTTAAGAGACTTGCTCTTGTCGGTGAAGCAAACCTCTTAACTGGTGAAAACTATTTATGAAAGTGAACAACTATTCAACGATATTACTGAAATCGGCAAAAAAAGCTTGTGACGCAAAATTTGTATGAAAAGTGAACATTTTATTTTGCGATTTTAGCAAAGTTATTCAAAATAATGATGTTTTCAGTTTCAGTTTAGCAAACATAGAACAGGGAAATATTATATAGATAATAAAAACCTGTAACACTTACCAGTCCCCTTCCGGAATGTTCTCCATGCGTGGCTTGAAGCAGTACGTGTGGTAGCCTTTGTCGCACCCGTCACAGAGTAACAGCTGGTCCTCGTTGTCACCGGACAGGCAGAACTGACAGTTCTGTAACAAGAACGGTAAAAAAGTTAAGACCAGAAAGCAGTTCAAAATCATTCAGAATCACTTTAAAATAAAAACATGATAAAGTTTTTTAAGTTTCTTTATGTCAAATTTTGACATCTATCTAGATAGATAGATGTCAAAATTTGACATTAATCTCCACTTTAGTGAAATGTCGGCCATCACTCGGCAATCGGAATACCCGAGAGGGACGCGCGACGTTTATTTGCAAGTACAACTGTTCCAGTACAACAGTACATATTATTTCGATAATTGTCACAGTCTCAAGAGTAACAACTAACAACAGAGTCCGCACAAACAATCAAAACAAGTCTAAACGATTTCCGTTGGCGCCGGATGCTATCACTTCGAGATGGTCATTCATTAAGCCTATGAGCCGTTTATGAGCGGCCTAAACCATCAGGTCACTGTGATGAGAGTAAAGGTAAACTTACCGCTTTCATGATGCTCTTATCCCAAGCCACAGCGGCTTCCAGGGCTTGCAGAAGCATAGCGAGTTGAGCTGACGTGTTACACCTGGACAGCGCCTCTCGCCAGTTGGCCAATCCTCGGGCTATTCCTTTCTCAGCTGAAATGGAAACCTTTTGTTAATCGATGTTCAGGGTAGGGCGAGAAGAGAATACGAATGGCGTCCGCACTCTTCCGCGTCTCTGGTGCGGGCGCCACTCGCACTCGTATTCTCTTCTCGCTCTAGCGAATGATGTTTCACAGCGACAGAAAAAGAACGCGCTACGAGAAAATGCGATTCCGTGCGGCCAGATGTGCTTTAACCCTTCTGTGCTTTAAAATTTATCGGTCTCCTACTAGATGGCGCTATGTGGTAAACGAGTTTACAAAGACGTAATTCTAAAAGTTTCTTCAGTCTAACATAATAACATAGTACCAAAGAGCTAGTCTGATTAGAACACTACCAACCTTCTAACTGATAATTTTATCACCGTCGTTTAAAACTAGATGGTGCTATTCAAAAAATTCAAAATTCAAAATTATTTATTTGCATAAAATATGGTTATATACAGATCTTTCAAAATTAAATACAGAGCTCCTCATACTTTACCAATCTTGGCATGCAAAACTATATTTAACTTCGGAAACACTTCCCGAAAGACGATTTAAAAGTATGTGCAAAACATCTACTTAAATAAAAAACATTTTGATTTTGATTTTTTAATAAACAACATAGTCAACCATTACTTATTTATGATCATAGAAAATGAAATGCTATGCTATGAAATAACCAGTTTTTTATTTTGCCTTGAAGCTGTGAAATAAATATATTCTTAATCAAAACTGTGTCCAAATGTCATTAAAATATGTTACAATCCAATGCTTGCTGATAATTTGATATGAAGTTTCAAAAGCCACTTTTAGGTCTTTTTGAGGCCTTTGTCAAGCAGTGAACCTCTTTTGGCTGATGATGATACTTTGGTGATACTTACTCTTCGTCTCGCCATTGTTTTCGCTGCTCTGTGGGGAGTGCGCGGACGCATTTCCATGTTCCGCGTTCAAAACGGCTCCTATCGCTGCTTCTGTCGTGCTGTGGAGTTCATACATATGTTTTAATACTTTAAAAAGCAAATAGGATTTTGGGTTAGTAGTATAACGTGAGTTTTTGATTTAATAACTTAAATATATTATATGAATTAAGATAGAGCGGCATAAACATTTTTGGAAGTCTATCCAGTTTGCTTGGCCAAATTCATAATTTCATTTGGGAAGTCCAAATTTTTTTCTCCATTTAAGCAAAGTTGTTAAGAAGAAGTAAGTAAGTAAGTTGTTGTTGTTGTTATCTTAAGTAGAAGTTCTCCAATTAATATAGATATGTTAAACCTTTTTGTTACACACAGCGTTTTTTAAATAAAAAAAAGCGGCCAAATGCGAGTCGGACTCGCCCATGAAGGGTTCCGTAGCAGCAAGTAACATAATATAAGTTCTTGTAGTTCAATGTAGGTAAATTGCGGTTTACGATTTATGACGTATTAAAAAAACTACTTACTAGATCTCGTTCAAACCAATTTTCGATGGAAGTTTGCATGGTAATGTACATCATACATTTTTTTTTAGTTTTATGATTCTCTTATTTTAGAAGTTACGGGGGGGGGGGTGGGGGGCACACACTTTACCACTTTAGAAGTGTCTCTCGCGCAAACTATAACCCACACGTATGGGATTGATGAAAAAAAAATTTTTGAGTTTCTAAGTATAGGGAATCCCCAAAATTTATTGTTTTTTTTTTTTTTTTCATTTTTGTGTGAAAATCTTAATGCGGTTCACAGAATACATCTACTTACAAAGTTTCAACAGTATAGTTCTTATAGTTTCGGAAAAAAAGTGGCTGTGACATACGGACAGACAGACAGACATGACGAATCCATAAGGGTTCCGTTTTTTGCCATTTTGCTACGGAACCCTAAAAATCATAAGAACTTCTGCTTCTGTTAGTGTTAAATATTTTAAAGCTAAAAAAAACATGAAACTGAAATCTACATAAAACAGAAACATCAAAAACAATTTGTTTTTATCCCAAATTACGTACAAAAACCTCTAAAAAGCTAAAACCACACACGGAATTAAAGAAATTTTAAATGACCCAAAATTACAATAAAATCTTAACAACTATAAAACAAACTTAACTATAACGCTAAATAAGGTAAACTTGAAAACCAAGAATGCAAAAGTCAACTAAAAAAACCCAAACACCAATTAAAATTAAAAACTGCCCAAAAACGAAAACCAAACCACAGCCAAAATTAAATGAATCTTCACTTTACCTAGCATACCTTTGTACCAAAGGCGGTTTCAGATATCTCCTTTCGATGTGAGCTTCGACCGATCCCAACTTGTGCCTCGCTCGGGCCACTATCTCGGCCCCCGTCGCATCTTCGGGGAGGGGGAGGCGGGATGGCCTCCAGCCTTTCACTTGCATCGATCCAGCTGCTACTCTCTCTTCTAGTTGTTCCACCTGGTAAGTTTTTCATTGTTATTCAACGTTTACTTACGACCTTATAATGCAAGGTTCGACTAGATGGGTACAGTTTTCCGTCAAGCAGCCTGTTGTGTTTTGAAGTGTGAGGTGAGATAGCCAACGCAAATGGTAGTGGTTGCCACGTTTTCGCTCTTCAGTCAAACTATTAAGTTTTATTTAGAAGTTGTTCTGTTATGGACTTTGAGGGTAGTAGTTTTTTAAATCAATTATGAGCTTATTATTAGGATCTTTGAAAGTAGTAAGTATGTATTAAAGTTCTGTTTTCTAGCTGAAACGTTGATCAACTCAAAGCGTTTGATACAGTGTCATAACGTTGTTGTAATTCACTAGCTATATGCATATAGAGTGTCGGGCTCCTTGATGGAGTAGCTTTGTACATTAGCTTATATGAAGGCATTTTACGTGGTCTTAAATAGTTTCTTATCTGTTTCAAAAACTATAACATCTGGTGTACCCCAAGGTTCTTACTTGGGACCCTTTTTTATTTAAAGTTCTATTAGAACAAGTAGTGACTAAAGTATTCTTACTTGGGACCTTTTTTATTAACAAACTACCAGAACCGGTGGTGGTTAAGCTACTTACCATATGTAAGACTTGCATGTCAATCCTACAAGCAGCAGAGCTGGAGTAGGATCCCTCTGCGTCCGGGCTAGGGAAGCCGCCATTTTGCGCGATCACCCGGTCTAGGTGGGAGATGGACAGCTCTGTGTTTAACGTGTCGCCTTTGTCTATGGAGAGCTGGGGAGAAAAAGAATATATTAGATAAATAAAACATTATGTTGTACTATCACATAGAGGGAAGGAAGAGGAAGACCAAAACGAGGGGAAATTACATATAACAGATAAAGAATAAGGTCAATGTCGTGTCGTATCAAGAGGTCAGCCAGATGATGGCTAAAGAGAAAGAAGTTAGAGACTCATCCTAATCGTAGACGTACCTTATTATTAACAGTCGGGACGTGTTGCACCAAAGACGAATGTAGCTCTCTCTCCCTTACTCCTCGCGGATGGAGAGCATCCATGAGGTCTTTGAGCTGGTCAGGATCTGTGATGCGCCACCACCCGTATCTGATACAGGAGAAACTTTAAATCAGTTACCGAACATTAGTATTGTAGATCTATTAATTTAAAACCAGAGACTAGATACTGATAAGCAGATACCGATAGGACAGTAGGTATAATAATCGTATATGATCGTATAGTAAATCGTATATGTAGCCTCGTCCTATATGAAACTTCCATATCGCGTTCTAGTAATGTATGGAAAGAGCTCTCCATGGACGCTGCAGTTCAGCGTCATCTATTTATATCGCCACTTGCGTTTGCATTTACATGTGTATATTATATTTTAAACCTATTTTTTAAACACAAAAATAACTAGACCACGACCATCCTTATTCCTTACCTTAGCTCCCTAGGCACGTAGTTCCCCTCAACCCTACTAGGCAGACCGTGCACCTTGCAATGTTCCAACTGTTCCAACTCTTCCGGGGCCATCTGTATCGGCGGCGGGCTGTCACAAGTGACGTATGTCGACAATGCGTTGAAATTCAACAGTCCTAGGCTTAGCAGGTTGTTAGCTTTCGCCTTTTGTGTGGCCATATCGTGTTTTAGTGCGTCGGCTTGGAGCTCTTTCTCTAGATCGTTGTCCTGAGAAATTAGAAAAAAAATATAATAAGAATAAAAAGAAGACAAAATAAGATGTAGAATAAGAAGAAGAAAGATATATACGTATATAAAGTACATGGCTACAAGATCTTTTACTGGTTTCTCTAACGTTATATGTGGTTTTTACTGATGAAACCGGACTCTCCCCAAAGAACCTATACAACAGATGCAAAAAATTTGGACTTCTCATACAAATTGATCACGTCGATTCAACAACTTCTTACTCTCTCCAAGCCCACAAATCTATTTGCTAAATAATTACTGTATCGATAAATCACTTTCGGTATTTTAATTTCCAAAAAGTGAACAAACAAGAGTAAAAGTAAAACATTTAGTTCATACCTGCTCTTTACTATCCTCCTCTTCTTCAACCAACTCATTTTGATCCTTATTCAAGCTTGCATCCATCATATCTTGATCCAAGCCTGACATAGTCAAACTAGAATCAGCGTAGACACTATTAGCTGGTACTTGTACACTGGTCACCATACTGTTTAGCGTAAACAGAGACGGGTCATTCAACAGATGAAGATTGTTAGAGACATCCCACTTGTGTCCTTGACAAAGAACCACTTCTGTACACGTATGTTCATTATCACAGTAACTTGGAATTTTACTATCTGTTTTATCTGCTTTTTCTTCGTTTATATTACTCAAAAATGAGTTTTCATGCCTTAGTATAGAAAACCATTTTCCTTCCGACATCTTTGTGTGTAGCAACACGTGCGCAGCCTCAGGATCCATGACATCTTTGACTTCTTCTTGCTCCTTCTTTAGCTTCTCCTTCTCTTCTTTTATCTCTTGTTCCTTCTTCGCTGCGTCGAGTTGAGAGGATACTGCTTCTGCCATCTTTCTCAATTCTTCCAAATTATTGACTAGAGGGTCTTTTTCTTCGGCGGTTTCTTCCGTTTTGACTGGGTTTTCTACTTTGACGATTTCCTGCGGTTTATCAACGGGTTCCGCTTGCGCTGCGAACATAGGCGCATGTGTTGGCTTCTGAACCAGGAACGCTGTGGGGATGGAGTCTTCTATGTCCAGCATATCTTCTTCCTCCTTAGTTTGTTTGTGTTGAATGTATTTCTCTTCCATTTTGATTGAACCTTTAGGGACAAAAATATTGATCAATGAGGTATTAAGTACAGGTTTGTTAAAGGATAGTTTAAATATTAATGAAGTATTTACTGCAGGTTTGTTAAAAGGATGCAATCACAAATTATTAAGGTAAGTATCTTCTTGATTAGATGATTGCGCGATTTTATATTCTAGTTCGATATTTATCTATGTAAAGTGATCCTAAAATATCTGCCAGGATTTAAACTGGTGTAACTGAACAATTTTCTCCAATTCACAAATAGCGAATTGACTGTAGTTTTTTTCTGAACACATCTAACTCGACTAGTAATTTGTAAATTGCAATTTATGAAGTGGCACCAGACTTCTATACTTTCATATTTTTCGTAATTGATTCCTTACCTTCAACCTTACACGCGCCGTGCTTCACGTTAGGTTCATATTTAATGATCTGCGTGTGATCGCTCAAATTAAGTTCAGACTTTATGTTCTTTAGCTCAAGTTCACTCTTCAGAGCTTCTTCTTTCTTGAGAGCTTCAGTCTCTTCGTTGGCAATCTTCTCTTTGTCTGTTTCGGTAGTGTCCTTTTTCTCTTTTACACCTGTGGGATTTTGAATCATGACTCAGGGTTACAATCACCTAATCCTGCCCTGTTCCTAATATTCCTATTAAATATAGTCTTAATTGGATGAAAATCTCATTTATTTAAGACTTGCTTCATACTTTTACAGGTTTTAAAAATACTAATCGAGAAAAAAAAATATTCACAGTTATTAAATAAAAGGAAGTGGAAGTTTTTTGTGTTATTGCCTACATCTATATACAATTTCCGCGATAAAAATTTAGAAATTTTGTCAAAACAAACTTTCTTGCTAATAATAATTAAAATTAGGTACATTTTTTCTTCCTCTCTCTTTTGACGTTATCTGGTTTATCCTTCTCCTTCGCGCTGTTTTCCAAGGCTTGCTGATACTCCATGATCTCTGGCTGGGCTGACTCCAGGGCTTCCACGAAGATGCCTCCGCAGCGGCCTAGCGACCAGTAACGGCGCCAGTATCTAAATAAAAAAAGAAAAGAAAACATTTTCTAAATAAAAAGAAAAGAAAAGAAGAGGTTAATATTTAATTACTTATTTTATTCCATTGTTGCCGTGCTTAACAAGGCATGTTAAGCCGTTGGTGCAGGTCGCCATCAGTAGGCAGTCGTTGAACCATGTCGAAGGCCTTACAGGCGTTAGCGGCTTGCAGACTTCTGGCACTGGGTTTGGCAACTAGCCACACAGCATCCACCAATCCAGACGTGGCGCCCGTTTATGGAGTATGAACTAACCTTCCCAAGGACTTAGTTTATACATAAATCAGTTGAAACTATTTAAACTAGAGTATCAACCTATAAAACTGATAAACTTTTTCCAAACTACTCCCATACTCCCATTTCAAAGGCCGGCAACGCGCTTATAACTCCTCTGGTATTGCGGGTGTCAATGGTCGGCGGTAATCACTTACCATCAGGTGATCCGTCTGCTCGTTTGCCACCTATCACATAAAAAAAAACTTTTTCCAAGGAACCCATAGTCGATTCGCAAAAAAATTTTTGGAGGTCCCATACTTAGTTGGCGATCAGCCTGATCGACTTGTTAGAAAAGGTACATTTTTTTCGCGAACTAACTGTGGGTGTCTTGGGAAAAGTTGTTCAGTTTCATGGGTTGATACTCCAGTTTCAATAGTTTCATCTGATTTTGTTTGACCTAATATTGTATACTGTGTGTTGAATAAACTGATTTATCTATAAATTAATGTATTTTTGAAAGTACATACAGTGTGTATCGAAAAAGTGTGGTAATACTTCAAGGTGGGCTTCTACTCAACAAACTGAACAACGTTTGTTCTACAACTTTATTTAAATCTCAAAAAATTTTAGACTTTTCATACAAAGCGATCAGCTGGTGTTGGAAACTCTGTTGTCAAATCTATTTTATTTTTCTTTAACTCAAAACTGTCAGTGTAAAATAAATGAGAAATATAACGTGGAGTCTGTGTGTATGTTTGTGATGGTGATTTTTCTTTGTATTTTTAAATTATTAAACTACCTATTAGCTAAACAGGCTTGCGCATCCGTAATAGCTGGCGAGCAATGTTTGTATGAAAAGTCCAATTTTTTTTTGCGATTTCAAAAAGTTGTAGCACCAAAGTTGTTCAGTTTGATGAGTAGAAGCCCACCTTGAAGTATTACCACACCTTTTTGTTACACCCTGTATATTTATTTACCTGTCCTGTCCATAGCAGTTGGCTCTCAGCGCATTGGACGCCGCTGTCAACTGCTGCGCCTGTTGTTCGGACTGACGTAATAGTTTCTCCAGCTTTTTGGACAGCTCCTCTGATGACAGGTTCTTGTCTTCATCCTTAAGGAAAAATATTACCATTTAAAAAGATTGATATAAAAAAAAATATTAGAAGGTATACTTTTTTAGCACTTTTGCTGAACAAACTGACAGGTCTCTTCGGTTAAAACTTTTTTGTGGACATCTCGTTGGAAGATCAGCAAAACTAAAATACCATAACAAGCACTGTTTCTTAGAAATAATTCACTACTGAAGCCCAACTAAGCAGGTAACCCCAATAGATCTCCTCGCTTCGCAAACACTTCCCGAAACATTTGGTGAACAAGTTCTGCGTGTACGTTTTCCGAACTTAGTACTAGGTAGAAAAAAAATACAATTTAAAAGAATGCGCAAAGCATCTATACTTCATTCCAATCAAAAAAAAGCAAAAGGTATACAAACGTAGTATGCAGATGACATTGACATGTGTCAGTTCCATAGTAAGTTTGTTTACGTTTTGCTTTTTTTTGATTGGAATGAACATTAGCTTAATAAAATAAAATGATTTTTGAGATAAAGTTCAAGAAAAAAAATCGTTAGTTTAATATCTCCGAACCTAGCAGAAGTCGTAAATTGCTATATGGCGTCAGGATTATACTCATCGGTTAATACAATTTATTTTCTTACCTCTTCCGGTTGAGTTCCCTCGCTCTCCAAATCACTCAAAACTTCATCACCCATCATACTATCTTTATCCATCTTCGAGTTATCAGCCGGAGAACATTCGTCTTTATTGTTATTTAACATTTCTTTATTTTTCAAGCTGTTTGACAAATCCTTTAGGGGTGATAGTTCTTTGTCGTCTTCGGGTGGCGGGGGTTCGCTCTCTTTGTATGGGGAGGGTAGAGGTGTTGTTTTGTCTTCCGTTTCGGACGCATCGTCCTTTTTCGGTGTTTCGGTTTTTTCTGATTGATCTGTTTAAAAATAAATAAAAAGAAAAACGAATATACAGAAGAGAATTTAAGAAATAACTTCCTCCGTGGCGTAGTGGCTAGGCCACTCGTTTCACACCAGTAGGTCATCGGTTCGATTCCCGGCGGGATCTAATTTTGTAGGACTCGTTTTGCGTGGTGGTAGGGCATTTCCCGAGCCCGTCTGACTACCACCATTTTTTGTAAGTCTTGCCGCTAAACGTCAATGAAATCAAAATCAAATAGATGTGTTCCAGCACCACGATAAGATAACAAGTCCCCATCGCGTTGGGAAATCTTGGTAAGCTCGCTTCCATCTTCAGCATCATCATCACTTACCAGCAGATGAGATGATGCTAACAAGGGCTCACCAAATGTAGTTTAATAGTTAAATGTCAACTGAGTAAGTTTTTCTATTGTTTTAACGAGGAATGCTTTTGAATGAATCATATTTTACAATTCATTTTTGACGACCACGAATACCCACCCTATTGCTTAGGCTATAAGATCTTCTTTATTATGAAACTTACCATCATCATTGGGTGTGGGAGATGACTCGTTCCTACCAAGGTTAGCAGTACTCTCCTCGACCAACTTCTGCATTCTCTCAAGGGCTAAAGCCTGTTGTTTCTCTGATTGCTCTGCCCGGACTTTGCGTTGGTGAAGCACACGTACTCTGGAATTAACGTAGTTTTTAAAAATGGAGACCAATGAATACCTCATTTGTTTAGGTACAGACAGCCACAAAGATATCTGAACCTCTCCGTAATACACTATGTATCACGAATAGCTTTAGTAGATGTTCAGATAACTCTGTGGGCCAGTGTACATACTTATTAAAATGTTAACAAACTTGATATGTCTTTTTATTCATATGTGCATGTTTAAATTCTGATATTTCTTGCAAACGTATGTACTAAGTTTCTTTTGCATTCCTATTAAACACGTAATACATTCTACTCGTTTGAGAATTTCAACAAGCAGGTATCAATGAAAACACATATCAAGATTGTTTAGATTCAATTAAATAACTAAAGAAATGGAGTAAACAAAGGTACCAGGGGCCCGGTTGATACAATGACAAAGATTACAATACTTTATACTTTTCGTTTCTTTTATAATCCTAATTTGTATTGTTCTTTTCGTAATACATTGCGTAGCTGTCTAACGATTATGTTATGATAATAGGGTGACTGATAATAAATTACGCAATGTACGTCGAACTTGTGACTTATTCTCAAAATTGTTTTATGAAACGTGTCTCTGTAGCTCCATTCATAAAGCTGAAAGTTTTCATTTTCATATATTTTTTAAATGGCAACACATATGACCTAAACAAGAACCAACAAATTCATCCACGTCAGCTTGCGATATCAAATCTTTCATTTCAATTTGCCACCCCATTTCACCAACTATCTTTAAGATAAAACTAACTTAACTTCTATAATCATAATAATAGAAAAAACATTCACTTTCTAATCTTCATATCCAGCAAATACCGCTCCTTCTTCAACTGATTCAGATGCTCCAAGGATCCGTCGATTTGTCTCAAAACAGACTTGTTCTGCAGTAACTCATTGCATAAGAACGCTAGTATTTTGGCCTTTGTCGTCGCGTTTAGCGCTAGGAATGGCTTGTCGCGGAGCATTTCTAGAAAAAAAGGAGTTTGTTTAATCGACATACGTATCTGTTATAAACTTTTGGACACCTCATACTAATTGATTAACTGATCCCCCAATTTTGTATGGTAAGTCCAATTTTTTTTTGCGAACTGAGTATAGATTCTTTGGGGAATGTTGTTCAGTTTCAAGAGTAGAAGTCACTGTTAGATTTTTTCAGGTATTTTAGAAGGAGCCCATATTTTAATGCTTACCTGATAATTTGTACGTAGGATTGCTATGTAGATGCTCATAATATGCGGCGTTTTTACTATTAGCTTGTGTTGATTGCATTTCCGCTGTGCTTTGATGATGATCCGCCACACGCTTCTCTCTTTCTCGCTCAGCTGTTAATCCTGTATGAGGGAAAGAGATAGGAATATTGTTTATTTGAAATTGTATTACATTATAAGTTATATAACATCGAGAAAAAAGTAAGAAGAACTAGAAGATAGAGATTAGAAGAGTATTTGAAATCTACCTACGATTGAAATAAATGAACTGATTTTAGAAAGTGATGTATGTATATGTGTAATTTGTATTAGGTATTAAACAAAACAGGGATATGTATATTAACTATTAAGTTTTTCTTTCCGAATATTAATTTTCTGAAAACTCAAACGCTTTTCACTCATCCTTCGAATTGCTCGTCCGATTTAATCCATATTTTTACATTTGAACAAGCAAATAAAAGAATAGGTAATGAAACACTGAAACCATTTTTGAATATTACTATTCGGACATTAAAAAATCGAAATTAAAATAAGTAACCTTATAAAATACATGCCTAAATAAATAAAAGCAGGACTTTGTAATAATACCGTGCGAGGGGTTCATTTAAAAAGGAATATGATTTTGTTGAAATGGAAATCAAAGTCACATGGAATGAAGACAACACGATAATTTTCATATTTATAATCACCTGTAGCCCTTGAAAAGGCCAGGCCTAGCGAAAATAGATAAGTTTAGTACATATTTTAGTATGTTAAAGATTTTAGTAGTTTTACGTGGAAGCGAAGTTATACAGGGAGTCATCAGCATTTATGAATCCTACTAAAAGGTTTGGATGGTTATATATTTGAATGTTTATTACTCAAATACGCAAATGGCTAAACGGATTTGGACGAAATTAGGAACATTGATGATTTATATTCTGGATTAACAGTCTACTTTGTGTCTTAGTATTTAAAACCTTAGAAAGATTATCAGAAATATCGATGTTGTATCTGTTCATTGCTGTAACTATAAGTAAACAACGCACTGCACTATTTCATTATCTCTGCATTAGACTAAGGAAATATATTAGGACACAGATTTAATGATATAACAATTTCTTACCAGTCAAAACCTTCACTTCCCCCGTGGCGTTAGCGTACAAGTATATCCGTAGAACTTCGCTCAGGTTTGCCGGTGTGATATCTCCCATACGGATAGCATGGCCCAGTAGCGTTGTGTGACGGCCGGGGTGAGGGATTCCCGGGTCCTCTGTTGGGGGAAATTGGAAATTATTGTTTGTTTAGTCTTCTTTCTCTCCCTTTCTCTCTCTCTTATCGTGTGGCACAATGTAACCGTGCTGTCCACAAGGCATAGACGGCGGTTGCCTTGTGTTACACTTAGCATCACCCGCGGTCACGTGTAGGGCATTTAGATTTTTACCTACGGACGTGTGCAACGCGACCATCATACACATCCAGAAATTAGATGTGCAGGTTTTACGATTTTACTTTTTATTGCACTAACACTAACAGAGCTGATTACATAACAGAATAGAATAGAAATATACACAGAGCTTTCTGCTAAGCATGACGAGCTGAAGACTCGATTACTACTTCGCTACTTTCCATTTGGTGTGCCGTCAGCCTTTTGCCACCTACACAATAAAAAAAAACTCACCAATAGCACAGACTAGAAGCTGCGTCAGTACTTGCACCAGTTCCTCTTCAGCTTCAGCGCTGCAATCCGGTAGGAGAGCCATTTGGAAGGTGTTGAGTGTTGGCACTGACTCCAGGTCTGAAACAGATAACATAGGTATGCTTTACTGGCTAACTCGGTGGTTCAGGGGTTAGCGCGCCTGAACACTGATCGTGGGTTCGATTGCGACCCAGAGCAAACGTTGTTGAGCAGATTTTTTTGCCGTCTGGGTTTATTTCATCTATAGATGTATGTAGATATTTAAACTTAACTATGTATTTATATGTCTCTGATTTGGGGTCAGATGACCGTGTGTGACTAGTCCCGGATATTTATTTATTATTTATAATAACTATAATATCATTACTCACCAAATCCAAGCGTCTGTCCAAAGTTGTGTATGAACTCGTAAACTTGCAATATGTCCGCCATGGCCTGCCCTGGCAGCTTCAACCCTGGGATCCTGTTGAGCGTGGGTAGTGGCTTCTGGTCGGATAGTGACGAGTCTTCCTGTGGTCGCCTGGTCAAAAGTAAATTTACATTATCGTTTGTTTGAATGAATAAGTCAGAAAGAAAGAAAAATTTACGAGTAAAAGAAAAAAAAATGGCGATTCAAAAGAATGCACCAATCGTCTATTTAAATGAAAAACATTTTTATTTTATCCCAAAAAAGGGTTACTTTTTGGCTAGCTAAAAATATTTTTTCCTCATATTAAGCATTCTACTAAAGAGTAAAAGATATTTTTTCTCCACAAAAATACAGATTTAAAAGGATCGGGAAAGAAATTTTAAACTTCTTTTAAACATTCGCGAGGTGACCCGCGCACTGTACCCCTGAAGGACGTTATTAAGGCGTTATGTATCGTCAAATCGCAATAGTCAATTCAAATTCTTGAAATAATGGTTAAAGCCACAGACATGCACCCCGCTCCCCCCCCCCTATAGACTAGCAATACAGGGCATCGGCTGCTCGCCGCAAGGTGAGATGGCCAAGTTAAATTGAAATGTCATTTTTGTTCAATTTTCACCTTTCAGTCTATTTCTGTCAGTGGTCGAGGTAACATCGGACAAAATGTGTGTATGCCAAGTTGCATCGTTGTCTGATGCGGAAACCGCACTGGACATCTCAATAAATCAAATGTGCGGGGTTTCATACCAGAAGTAAGCCATATATTGACAAATTTTATTTAAATAACTTCGTTGCAAAACATGGTAGTGATGTAACACTTCATCGACTTTTCGATAGATATAGCAAAAAGTTTAGCAACACAAAATATTCGACTGCATATTTACATAGTTTTATTCAAAGTAGACATTAAATGTATTTGACTTATATTTTCTTCTAATTATTTTCAGTTTCCAAAGGAACCCAAATAAAAATTAAACTTGAATTAAGACTATGAGCAGACACGACAGCTGGAAAATTTTCTCCTAACATTTCCGCCCAGCTTGGCTATAGATATGTTTTGGAACCATGATTCGGTTTGATTTTTATTTTTAAAATAAATATTTTTTGTTTTAATATGTATTTTTACTGTATTATATTTGTGAATTTGTATTAGTATTGTTTATGTATTAAGATTTAACAAGGAACAATATGCTAAATTTATTTTGTTATCGTCATTTTAAAAATTATCGTAAGAATTTTCGATATTTGTGATCCTTTCTATTACCTCCATCACTAGATATTTCAGTCGTATTTTGAGTTTTGTCATTTTCAAATACTATATTGCTATTCGACGATTTAAATCCTTAGACAGTTGACATCTTGCGGTGATTGGTCGTAATTCAAACATATGACATTCTTAGTTTCAAAAATTCGAACAGTTATGAAGCTTCCCCCTCCCGCACCTCAGATTTTCCCCTCAACTTGGTCCACGCGGTTTCATATTGAAACTGACGTATTAGCGTTCTATAGAGGAGCGGAGCGACGATATAAAACTTCTTTGGTTAAAGCTATCACCATGGAAAAAATATATAACATACTTGAAACAATAAAAAACAAATTGGCTTGAATAGAATCATAAAAATCACAAAAACTTTCATGAAAAAAATATCCTGTAAACCCTGTATTTTGTATTAATTCCAAATTCTCTCGGAAACACAATATTTGTTTATGTTGAAACCAGCACACTAAAATCGGCCATTTTAATACCTTGCGAGTGTACGTCGCACCTTAACACAAAAAACTATTAATATTTATTTACCTAAGTTCAGATAATAGCTCCATCTCTTTTCTTCTCATCTGCAATTTCTTCTCTTTGGCCAGTAGCCGGTCTAGAAGGTTCTGGTGCTTTCTCCTCTCCCTCTCTTCCCATCTTCTTCTGGAGTCCAACTGCCGTATGAAGGTTGTGTGTTGTCGTCTTCTTTCACGCTCCTACGTCGGAAAGAGAAGAAATATATATATTTTTTATGACTTCCGAGATTTTTATAGTGAAATTGGAAAAATCCGTGATACTTGGCTAGCGGATTTAATATTGATAAAGATTGAAGAAAGTTAAAGAGCGCAGAAAATAAGCAAGAATTTAAGGCTAGATAGATAGATAGATAATTTATTTATTTCTTTAGAAAAGCAGCACCCTACATCAATAATCAGATTATTGTTTTTTTCTTGGAGTTAGTAACAAGTTACTGAAGCAAAAAAGATTAAGATAAAGGAAAAGAAAACACACAAACATATCAGGCAAACTTCAGAAAACTATTCTTCTAAAGTATCAAGATTAAATATAAGTCATATAAAAGACATACACATGAATATTACAATTCACTCAGAACATGCTCTAAATCTACATAGCTCCGTTTGATTAGGATATATGAGTTACTAGCTTTCTCCCACGACTTCGTCTGCGTGGACTTCAGAATTGGGTCCAGAGAGAAAGAAAATGTTAAGGTGGCGCCATGTAGTGACGAAGTCGAAATTTTTCAGTTTTTAAGCATTCCTCCGGGAACGTTTAAGTTTTCCGGGATAAAAATATCCTACGTGTTAGTCGAGTGCTTTATCTATCAACCTATCAAATTTCATCCGAATCCGTTCAGTAGTTTCGGCGTGAAAGTGGAACAAACAAACAAACATCCATACTTTATAATATTAGTGAGATTAGTAAGATAAAAATGAGATGAGAAGTATTCTACGTTTAATAAAGCAATCAAAGACACATTATAATTATATTTACCTCAGTTATGTATTTTTGCTGTTCAACCACGCAGAACACCAGAGGATTTGAAAAAAAAAACACACTCTTAAAACTTTACACTCAAAAATAACATCAAATTACACCAAATCACAACACTCTCACACGAAATACACAATTATTAAAGGTAAAGTTACCTGTTCTTTCAAAAGAATAGCCTGTTGTCTTTTCAGTTCTCTTTCCTGAAACAAAAAAAATAAATTAAATTAACAGACTCAAAATAAAACCTAATAAACACAGCATACTAGACAGGACTGAAGGTAACCACCTGTAATCACACATATTTTACGTACAAAGTAAAAATAACATATGGCCATTTTAGACCAAATAAGTATCGGATTTGATATTAGTAGCATATCCCTCCTCCTGCCTTTAGGTACGCGAGTTATAAACTCCTTGAATTATAAGTAAGGCAAAGGCGACATCTACTTTGCCACAGATAACATAAAGTCAACTAAGCTTTGCATAAACCCTTAGACAAAAAGTCTTTATTGCATAAACCTTATACAATATAAGAGTTAAAAACTCCTTGGCATAACCGTAATAATGACATTAAAATAGTATTAAAATCTACAGAATTCGATTGCCTTTAAATGAGTCATAAACTCCTTGCTTCCAAGTATACCATCTACCACCCGGTGTGGACACACTTGGTATAATCAGAATGTCGAAATATGGTACGGCTGCCTGCATCAAGCTCACCGCCTCGCCTCTCCATTCGCATCGCCACTCGCGGACATGTGTAACTGAGGCTTAAGCTGCTGTAACGCTCGACTCGCTTTGCCACAGCACACTTAACATAAAGTCAACTAACCTTTGCATAACCTCCGTAACTTTTAGTAACAGTCTTTATGAAATAAAGACTATTTTTAGTCTGAGAGTTAGGTGATTTATAAACTCCTTTGTTTAGTGACAAACATTTTTTTTTGTTTTATTTTACCCCGAGCTGGGAAAGGCAAAGGATCAGAGCCATATTGCCTAGTTTGTTGAAAATCTTCATCGTATTTAAAGGCCAAAAGCCATTTCTTCTATACATATTTCTTCGTCTTCATAGAAAAATTGAATTAAGGCCAAAACCATTTCTTTCGTATTTTTTTTCTATTCTTGAAAATGATAGCAATTTTGATGAAGATTTCATGGACTTCTGGAGAGCACTCGAAACACAGTCTACACACTTTTATTTCATTATCCTACATATTAGACACTTAAATGGCACTTTATTGAACAATACACTATCGATATTATGCATTAAAAACCACGATATCTATTTTTTCGGATAATAAAACAAAAATGACAAACTCTTGCCGCGAGTTCCCGCCAAAGAGACGTGACTTAAACAATAGTATAACAATCTACTGGAAGCGAAACAAACCTGCTGCCTCTTCACCTGCTCCTCGACCCTCTGCCTCTCAATCTCCTCCTGTTTCCGGCGCTTGGCCTTCACACATGGACAACATCGAAAGCGTTACAGCGAAACATAATTTAAACAGCGCACATGAAACAAATGGGAAAATAATTGCGAAATAAGACTTTTTGTTCGTGAAAAAGAGATTATGTGTAACGGTGCTATGATGTGTTTTTTTTTAATAAAGGGTGTAAAAAGATCTCACCTGCTCAAACTCTTTAACGGGGGCCACTACCAAAGTGAACAACTCTCCAAAAGAAGTCAATAGTGAATATAAAAAGAAAAAACTATACGATACAATTTTTTCCAGACACCTGACTATGTATCAAATGTCCCAAAAAAGAAAAATTAATATGGGGGTTCTTTGGAGAAGTTGTTCAGTATGGTGAGTAGTCGTTAAAGTTTCCGGTAGAGTTATTTTTACACTCTGTATAGTATAATGCAACTGAAATAGTTACTTTGACATTAAATATAGATTAAAAAATAATGAAATAAAAATATTGCTGAGAAATAAAGGGTTAAATTAAGATCTCTGATCTAAATTAAACCAGAGCTTTTAACTCATAAAACTGATCAACTTTTCCCATTTATCGAACATTTTTGTAAAAATCCGGGAGTTGACTGGATGAAAAATAAATTACGAAATATTATTGGCTAAATAGCTCTTTAGTTGAAGTTGTTGAAAAACTAAATCACTTAAATTTTCATTACATTTTCAATTTTTTAATTATAAGAATTTCCTAATTAGTATGCAAACTACTATTTTGTACAATGACGTCATCGTACAAAATTTCAAACATTTTAAGAACAAAATGCCGTTTTTGACATTTGATAAAAAGTAACTCAAATGACTAGCAGTCAACTACCGGATTGTTGTTTGGAAAAAGTTGTTCAGTTATGTTAATTAAAACAGCAGTTTAATGCTGGTCAGACCCCAAAAGAACAACAAGAAGTAAGAAAAAATATTGTTTAGATACCAAAAATAATATTTTAAAATATATTTATAGCACCCAATCATGCACGAATTTAAGTAAGAGAAATATCGTTTTAGTACCAAAGTATTACCCATTTCCATGATTATGTATTAATAGATGAAACATTTTCATCCCAAAAAAATTTTATTCACAAAAGTGTAAGACAAACAGTGACATATTTGGTTATATTGTTAGTATAGTGCCTTTACTAAGATAACTGTTAGCTTTGATTAAAATCGTTAGTTGTACCGGAAAATTAGTGATTTATTATTATAGTTTTGTTTTCAAAATTTTCTTCACGTACCACATTTAATAAATCCATAGATCCCAACGGATGGACCGATATTGACAAAGCACCATCCTTTCCTATATTAAACGCCCCTTTACTTATCTTTTTGTTTATAATATCTGTCAGTATGTTATCGTCATCTTCGCTCAGATCTATCACGTCTTTCAGGACTGATTTCTGAACGTCTTTAGGCATAAGCATAAGATTTTCGGACATAAACTCGTTTTTGGCATCCAAATATTTCTTTTCCAACGACTTTGGATCTTCCAACTTTTTGTCGGCTTGCAGTTTCGACCAATCGCATCCGTTAATGAATTCACTTATTCTAGAATACGATTCTATAAGTTTCTCTATGTTGTTCTCTTTGTGTGTCGACGTTTTATCAGACTTCATTAGAGAGAAATCGAATTGTTTCCCTTTTGGTCGTTTCGGAATGTCGAATGCTGCTTTTTCAGCGAAATCTCTCATTTTGTCCAAAGCGTTGTATTCTTCTATCTCTTTCCAATACTGGGGATTGGTAGCTTTTATTGGAGAATTTTGACTTTCTTTAGGGACGTTCACTGGGATTAGAGATAGGCTTATTGGTGGCATAGTGCGGTCTTTTTGGGTTTTAGTGGCTGGTCCCATCACTATGTCTGGTATCTTCCATTCATTGGTGTCGGTCACTGGTTTCGATACCGATGGCAGAGGTTCGATGGTGAGTTGCGTTCGGTTCTTGTTTATGTGCTGTTTTGAATATGTTTATATTATTGTTAATTTCTTTTTCTTTTATTCTTTATTATCAATTAGATTTTTGACAACATTGTCAATTTATTTTCTTTTTTTTACGAAATTTGTGTTAGACAGACATAACTTTCAACCCCCAAGAGTATATTTTTACATAAATAAATATAAAAAACAAACATAAAAATGAGCATGTAAATGAATAAAATATTATTCGAATAAAACATATATATGATCTACCAACTAAAAAGCTGAAAGTTCCAACGCTCTACTTAAAAGCAAAAAGCAGCCATTCTCTTTTTTAAAATTATAATCCCCAAGGCTCTTTTTACTTTTGGAGAAAAAAAATCTACTACGTTTTGTGAGCACAATGTTGCCAAGCATCAAATTGATAATAAAAATAGTAATAATAAAATAAAACAAACACAAGCACATGAAATTGTTCAATATATATATAGAATTACTGTTTTCATATTATAAGATACATTCTCTTTTGTCTTAAAATGCCAGTATATTTTTATAATATGAAACCATAAGTGAAATAAATATTGTAAAAGACGACACAATTATTTAACAAACAAAATCGTGACTTGCAAAAAGGGCACATGCAATTTTTTTTTTTCTACTTTTTTGTTTACGTGTCATTTCTTTCAACTTGTCACACAATATGCTTTGCTACACGAATTCAGGAAAGTAAGTAGATTTATAATAATTTAATCAAGTTCAATAATTAAACAGTTTTTTTGTCTCTACTGTAAACTTAATGATTGTCATGCGAGTCTTTTTTGCAAGTCGCGATTCAAATATAAACCCCCCTTTATGTTATGTGCCCTTAAAATATCTGCCGGGGCTCAAACTGGGATTTCCACACATGAATACAAACACAACTTGGCCTAAGGAACACACTGTCAATTCGTGAAAAAACACTTTGGACTCTCCACACAAAATTTTTAAAAATCAGCTATTGGTTTTTTTAAGGAAAACTGCCAATTTGAGCCTAGATAGATATTTTAAGAATACCCTATATAACTTTGTGTATTTGTTGTATAAAAATGAAAACTTTAATGACAAAATGTACTGAGACATCATCCCAATTAATATTTTGGTAAGTATAATACAGTCATTGGCAAATATATTTTTATAAGCTTCCTTAAGGAGTATTTCATCCATTTACTGCATAATAAAAATTCTAAAAATGAGCAAGCAAAAATATATCTTTTTCGTTTTAGATAAAGCTCAAAATAAAAATTCTTACCTCCAACAACTGTTGACTGCGAACTTCCTTCTCCCTCTTGGCCAACTCTGCTTTCTCTGTCCTTTCCAACTCTCTGACTAGACGTGCCTGCTTGAACAACAGAACGCACACAGTTAATAATTATGCCAGAAAAAACATTATAATTATAACTCGGTTTCTTTCTACACATAAAACCGGACAACTTTTGTTTTATGACTTAGTTGTAATAGAAAAAATAAATTTGAATCTCCCATAACATAAGTTGATTTGTTTATAAGTCGTGGTTTCTTTTTTGCTACTTCATATGTGGGTAATTTGTGGATTGTATGTGTGAATTAAAATTTCAGTACTCCTACAATATATTTGGCACCGTTGGAGAGTGGAGCACAGCTCAGGTCTCGATCGCATCCAAAACTTTCTCGCAGTCCACGAAAGCCAAGCAGAGAGGCTGATTATGGGCCGATTATACTCTTTGGTCTTTTGTATAATCTGCCGCAGATGAAACCAGATTGAAACCATTACGGAAACTATCTCATTTGGGAAGCTGGAAGTCGTCAAACCTGCTTGAAACCATTCTTAATACTCTCGAAAACAGCTTGTAGACATGGCTCAGAACTGAGATTGGTCTATAGTACTCCAGCAGGGTCTTATTACTGTTTTTGAAGAAGCGCACCATCATGCTCGTCCCTCGAGCATAACATAAACTTCTGAAAAGCTTGAAGTACCCGTTCTCTACCTGCTTCCAGAAACTCAGCCGTAATTCCATCGTCACCCGGCGCCATTTAAGCTGTTTGAGATCAAATCAGTCATAGATATTGACTAAATCACATAACACTATCTGACCTGATCCCTAGATCTGGCGTTGGCGTCCCTCCTCGCGTCCCTGGCCGCTTGTTGCCGCCTCGCTAGTTCTATCCGCCGGTCAACAGGTGGCGGTGTCGGTCGAGGCCCGGTAAGCGCTGCTAACGCTCTTGCTTCCTCTAACCTGTGGGTACAATGGACATTATACATATAATGCTTACCAATGATCTGCGCAGTAGACAGAATAGGGTACTGTTATAGTCATCTAAGTTAGTTTTATCAAATCTTAAAAACGACAATTTGTTCTAAAAATGTTTGAAATAGCACACTAGTCATAATTTCCATACTCATTAAGAAATAATTGTCCATAAAAAAATTGTACGTGAAATGACATTCTAGGCCAGTAACTTTTTTACTGCTTGAATAAAAGAGCAATTTAGTGAAAAAAAATATCGCTATTGGCTGATTGATTTCGCGCCTACTTGGTTTACACTTTATAAAAACTTTTCTATGACAACCCTGGCGCTGTGACATGTTGTAAGCATCTATAAGCCAGGACATATGTATTTACATGACTGGTCTTTCTGTTTATATTAATTTAGTGCCTTTGATGTCTGCTAATTTTCCATATTATTTTTGTGTTAGTAACTAGACGTTTTTGGGACTATTGACAATACCTTTTAGTGATTTCGGTCTCATTCAGTATGATAGGCTCAGAGCCATCTGGCGGAGGCTGCAAGTATTCTCCAAGCACGTAGCGCGAACTCCAACTGAAATTGTCCGTCGAGAGCGGTCCGCAAGGATTGGAGTCTAGGAACTGTGAATAAAATTTATTTTCAGTTCAATATAAGTTAAAAACCCATATCGTTCCCACTGCAGGGGCACGGGTCTCTTCCCATACTCCGGGAAGATTAGGCCATACTCCACACACGGGGGCCAAGTACGGATTGGTGGAGGTTGTGGGGCTAGTGGGCAACTCAATTCAGTGTCATTCCATCATACGGTATCATTAGTTACCGTCATTCCAACCAATACACTATCAGTATCAATAGTGTCAATACTTGAAAATACTGTCAATATTACTGACAGTGTTTGGTCCGCTTTCTGATACCTACTCGAATAATACAGGGGTGTTAAAAAGTGCATTTGAAATTTAAAGGGGTTACTCAGTATCAAGTATAGAATAAAGTAAAAATAATGAAAAAATCCGATCTGCAACTTTTTTTTCAATTTTTCATACAAATTCTTGATTCACTATTCAGATATAGTGTGAGAATCAAAAAAATTTGAAGAGCGGATTTTTTCAATATTTTTCCTGTATTCTATACTTTTTTTTTATGGCAGAGGCGCGCTTTTGATTCTGAGTAACACCTTAAAATTTCAAACGCACTTTTTTAACACCCTGTATAATTCAGTATAACTGAAATAACTTTAGTACCCCTTTTAAGGTGTGAATTGGCAATGATCTGATGCACGGTCAACCAGATAGACAGTGGCTATTGTATCGTTGATGGCTGGTTCAGTGAATGGAAAGACTTCAGGAGTAGTTTCAGACGTATATTAAATATTTTAAAAGGTTACAGAGCTTGCAGTGAAACGCCATTGCGCCGAGGTTGGGAGCGAGAGAGAGGTCTACTAGAGCGAGACAGACAGTCCCATAGTGTTGTACACCTGACATCTCCCTTCTTTAAAAACAAATAAAAAAAGAAAATCTTATGCTATTACATAAATTAGTTTTATGCCTACGAAGATTCCATGGCCATCAAATTGTATGAGAAGGTACAAAAGTAAGTATCCTTTTATCTCTTTTTTTTTAAAACTAAATAAAAATTCTTAATCTGCAAGAAGTCAAGCCATGAAAACTTTTACAATAACGTGAAACAGAACGTCCCATATTTGACATTGACATCAAACGTCAGTTATGAAAAACAGCTGATTACGTTTTACAAAATTATAAAACAAGACTAGTTTTGGTTTTCCTTATGTTAAGGTTTTACACAATAAAAATAGAACTATTAATCACAATATCTACTAGGTTTTTTAATTAAACGTCCTGACTTTGTTCTGAAAGGTTCTATAGAATCTATAAGGTTACTGTTTTTATTTTCTAGACTAATTATGCTTTCTTTTTCAGGTTCTACTACGGTCAATGGAGGAGAGGTTCGACTTGGTTTCAAGATATGTTCACGGTTTCTGCGAAAAGTGCCTTGAGGAGAAGAGATTATGTAGCTGCGAGGAAGACTGTCTTTATGTGAAACTATACCAGGAACCCAAGTGCTGTTTAATTTGTGTTTGAAATAAATTTGGTCTCCAACATCTAGAGAAGGAAGTGATTTTGTGTTTCTGTTATAATAAAATGATGATTTTAATTGATGTTTTTCAATGTTTTGTTTTACCTTTTTTATATCTACTGTGTTAGGAGTTAACGTTGAGTCTGAGGTAAGTATTTTAGTGCGTAGACTGCGAGACATAGATAGTTGAGCAGGTGAGTAACCAGATTGTTTAGGTGTATTTCTATACATGAGCAAAGCAATGTAGGGGTCTGAATTATCAGATTTACATTTTGTTAACAAGGACTTAAGTGAACCTATAGCTCTTTCCACCATTCCATTTGATCTACTTAAGTATGGACTGGATGTAGTATGTTCTATTCCCCATTCACTAGTAAAGCTTTTAAATTCTTTACTGTTGAAAGGAGGACCATTATCAGAGTTTAAGATTTCTGGTATGCCATGACGGGCAAAAATGGATTTTAAGTGTATAATTACAGTTTTAGCCGTTGAATCTGACTTTAGTAATGCAATTTCTACATACTTAGAAAAGTAATCGACAACAATCAAATACTTGTGACTATCAAATTCAAATATATCTGTGCCTACTTTACTCCATGGTAACATTTTGTATTCATGGTGGATTAAGGGTTGTTTACAGTTGTTTTTGCGATATGTTAGACATGTGTGACATTGGGTGATGTATTTTTGTATGTCACTTTCCATGTTAGGCCAATAAACTGTACTTTTAGCAAGATTAATGCAACTATTTATGCCTAAATGACCTTCATGAACTAGTTTTAGGATGTAGTCTCTCATACTGTTAGGAATTACAATTTTATTACCTTTTAACAATATGTTATGCATGACATGTAATTGGTCTTTCAAAGAAAAATATGGTTTGACCTGTAAACTGACAGACTTTTTATGTTCAGGCCAACCAGACTGACAATAATTTATTACCTGAGACAATATTGGATCTTTTTTGGTGTTTTCTTGAATTTCTTGAATTTTGTCTTTACTCACAGATAGGTTTGAAAATACCATATTCACATGCAGGTCCAGATCTTCGTCTATGTCAGTGAGAGCTTTTGTTGGCAGTGCTGCTCTTGACAGGGTATCTGCAACATATAAATAACGACCTGGTTTATATGTTACTTGGAGATCATATGGCTGTAATCTCAACATGATTCTCTGAAGTCTGGGAGGAATATCAAATAGGGGTTTTTTGAAAAGAGTTATGAGAGGCTTGTGATCAGTTTCAACTATAACTTTCATGCCATAAATGTACTGATGAAATTTTGAACAGCCAAATAAAACTGCTAATAATTCTTTTTCGATTTGGGAGTAATTTTGTTGGCATGTTGTTAATGATGAAGAAGCATAGGCTATGGGGTGTTTATCATGTGATATAACCGCACCCAGGGCATCTTTAGACGCATCAACTGAAAGTGTGATCTCTTTGTTTGGATCATAATAAGTTAATACAGGTGTAGAACTAATCAGGTTTTTTATATTATTAAATTCTAACTCATGTTTATGCGTCCAAACCCATTCATTTTGATTAGACAAGAGCTGCCTCAAATGTGATATTTCCTGTGACAAATTTTTGACAAAAGATCCTAAGTAGTTGACCATCCCGAGAAATCTTTGTAATTCTGTTAGGTTAGTTGGCCTTGGCATGTTGCAAATAGCTTCGACTTTGGCTGGATCTGCTCTGACGCCGTCCTGACTGAAAATATGACCTAAGTACTTAACCTCTGTTGCACAGATTACTGACTTCTCGTTATTAAATTTTAGGTTAATTGAACGAGCCCTGTCAATCACTTTTTGTAGTCGACTGTTATGTTCCTCTAATGTCTTTCCATAGATTAATAAATCGTCCATCATGATCTTTATACCATCTATATCACAAAATTGTTTGACCATTTCGCTGTGAAAAATTTCTGGGGCTGAACTAATACCAAAAGGTAAGCGTGTGAACCTATATCTTCCAAAGGGAGTTATGAAAGTACACAGCCTAGAAGATTCCTCTGTCAATTTCAGCATCCAGAAGCCTTTGTTAGCATCGAGAGTTGTAAAGTATTTTGCTCCAGACAATTCAGATTTTATTTCATCTAATGTTGGGAACTGATAGTGGGGCCTCATTAAAGCTTCATTTAATTTTCTAGGGTCAATACATAATCTAGGCTTGCCATTCTTTTTAGTAGTGATTACAATAGGACTTACCCATTCTGTTGGTTCTTCTACTTTCTTTATGATGTCCTGCTGCTCCAGCTGTTGTAGCTCGTCTTTCAAAGGCTCACGCAGCTGAAAAGGTATGCGTCTGCATGCTGCGACGACTGGTGTGGCATCAGCTTTCAGCTTGAGGTCTACTGTAACTCCTTTGATGCAGCCTATACCCTGTGTCAAATCCTGTGGAAGCTGAGGACTAAAACCTACTTTGAAAACTCTTTTTATTAAATTAAGTTCCTTGCATGTGTCACGGCCTATTATATTTTGACAATTTAAATCTACAATGTGAAAAAGAACAGTATAACTGCTGTCATTGTATTTGACAGGTAGTGAACATTGCCCTACTGTGGGGATTGTTTCACCACTGAAAGTTGAAAGAGTGTGACTACTTTTTTGTATGTTTTGTGTAGGAATATTGAGTTTTTCAAATGTTTTCAATGAAATAATGTTAGTGTCAGCACCTGTATCCAAAGTAAAATTAATATTTATATTATTAACAACCAAGTCGACCTTCCATTGCGAATTTATAGAATTAACACAAATTGAACCTAAGAACAAGTTGTTGTTATCATTACTGTCACTTTCTGGTACTTGACTTGTTACAATTTTAACATTTTTACAAACTGAGGCAAAATGGTTATATTTTCCGCAGTTTTTGCATTTCACTCCTTTCGCTGGGCATCTGAAACGGTGAATCTGTCCACACCTCATACACAGTGGGGTATTTTGTCTTGACTGTGATGTCTTGGACCTGGAGCGGAACTGACTCGACGCTGGTGACTTTGCATGTGACCTCGGTTTGTGGGACTTCAGCTGTGCTACTCCTACAACCGGTTCTTCAAGCTGCCGGGTCTGCTCCCTTGTTGTTTCCATCAATTTAGCTAATTGTATGGCTTTTTCCAGAGTGGCAGGTTTTTCGGACAAAATCCGTTCTTTTATGTATAAATTCCATTGGTGCAGATTGAGACTGAATATATCTCGAACTAGACTGTCTTCCAAGTTTTCTAGGGCGCACTGCTATGTTTTTCAGGTCTGTGGCATACTCGTCGATTGATTCATTGATTGATTGCTTCCTATTCATCAGTTTGTGCCTTTCCATTGTGATGTTGATTTGTGGCAAAAAATGTTTACTGAACTTGTGCAGAAGAGTTTCGTATTTGACAGTGTCAATATCGACATTGAAGCTGTGAAAAATGGATAGAGAATCTGTTCCAATGAAGTGCAACAAGATGGCGACCTTGCGTTGATCAGTTTCTTCTTCTAAACCATTTGCACGCAAATATATTTTGAACTGTGTTTGCCAATTTTTCCAGGCTAATGGCAGATTTGTAGATCTGAGATCCAATGGTCTCAACTGGCCTGATCCGACGGGTCCTGCGATCTTCGATGTAACGTGTGTTTGTGCGGACATGCCACGTTTTGGGTCATCCTCGGTCTTTGACATTTTTGTATGAAAATTAGGTGAAAACTGGATTTTTACATCCCACTTCTGACACCATGTATCGTTGATGGCTGGTTCAGTGAATGGAAAGACTTCAGGAGTAGTTTCAGACGTATATTAAATATTTTAAAAGGTTACAGAGCTTGCAGTGAAACGCCATTGCGCCGAGGTTGGGAGCGAGAGAGAGGTCTACTAGAGCGAGACAGACAGTCCCATAGTGTTGTACACCTGACAGCTATCACCACCGGTTAATAGCACTAGTAACTCGAGAACGGTTACCAGTGCCTAGCCGATCCTTGGACTTAGCGCCCGTGTGCTAACCTTCCCATGGTATGGGACAAGGAACCAGCAGTAGGGACGACACAATATTGGTCTATGGGGCACGATATCCGTTGTTGACGTACGTCTTTGGGATTAGTTTTGCGTAAGCAACTTATTATTTATTTATCCTTTTTTTAGTATCTACCCAAAATCTCATTAGTGCAATGAAAGTGTGAAGATTAGTTACTTTAGTTATTTGAAAGCACACGAGAGGGCAAATCAGCGACGCCCCTATAACTAAAAGAAGCAGTCACTGAAGCAGATGATGGTGATGATGACGATGATAGTGATGAAGATGATGATGATAATGCTAAAGATTATGATAATGATGAAGTAGCGCTCACCGCTTGCAGTTCCTGCGCCGACTTGATCTTCATATTGGAGTGCGGCTCCGGTGGCGTGTAGGAGACGTCACCCTTGATGTTGCAGTTACGCGACAGCCCCTTGATTATCGTCACTCGCTTCCAGCCTGGGGAAACGAAGATACAGTTACGACACACTCCGGACACGCCAATACACACCGTCCGAGTCATTTACGGGGAAAGAAGACGTCCTTTCACTCGCTTCCAGCCTGCGCAAAAGAAGACATATTTACGACACCAATACAAATCGTCTGAGTCATTTACGGGGAAAAGAAGATATAGTTACACACCGACATAAATCGTCCGAGTCATTTACAGGAAAAACAAGACACAGGACACATTTCGGACGCAAGTTTTTGATGATTTAGCGCACCCTTTAGACACAAAGAATAAAAAATTGCTTCGAAACAAAATCGGCAGGCACAAAGTTAACATTATATTCGCCAAAAGTGGCAAATCCTAAATACTACTCAAAACTGAACAAGAAACTTTTTTTTTTTTTTTACTCTCAATTGGTAAGCCCTTGGCATCATCTCACCTGATGGTAAGTGATGATGATGCCGAAGATGGAAGTAACTTAAACAATCGAAGCCAGAACATTTTTTTACCTTTAACTCGCGTTATCAAAGGTAATAAGTATTGTTTATTTACGATACAGGGTGACTTTTGGTGACAATTGCTGTATCTGAACGTCTTGGAGAACGTTATCTATAGATTACGCTAGGACAATCGCTCAATTTCATAAACAGAACCACCTGCGTAGTCTATTTGCTAGTCCGCTAGGAGGTCGCGGCAGATTCCCGGCGGAGTCCAACTTTGTAGAACTCGGTTTGCTTGGTGGTAGAGCACTTTCTGAGCCCACCTATTAACTGCCTAGCTACCGCCATCTTATCTAATCTTGCCGCCGAGCATCAATGTATTTCATTATACTCAGTTCCCCATTGCGTTGGGGATTCTTGGTAATCGCGCTTCCATTTTCGGTATCATCACCACTTACCATCAGGTAAGATCATGCCAAGGGATTACCAATTGTGATTTAAAAAACAGAAGCCACTGCAGTTTTCCAGTATGATTGAAAACTCTCCCTGGATACCTTGCGTAATTTCATAAACAAACCACTACGAAGTACTCCAGGATGATTGAAAATCGCCAAACTGAAAATTTAAATCGCTAAACCGAAGTGGCAGTGGGCGGGGCACATAGCTCGTAGAACAGGTGGCTATTTAGGCATTCAAGTTCGCGAGTGGCGACCGCGCACCGGAAGACGTAGCATGGGCAGGTTACCACTCGTTGGACCGATAACTTAGTAAAGGTCGCGGGAAGCCATTGGATGAGGGCAGCGCAAGACCGGTCGGTGTGAAAATCCTTGGAGGAGGCCTTTGTCCAGCAGTGGACGTCTTTTGACTGATGATGGTGATGCTTGTCACGCTTACCAAGTGCTAAAGGCAGACGCAATTGTGCGTCATTGGGCCTCCTTCCGGACTCGCTGGCGTCGGAGTCCGAGGGGCAGCTGTCGGATGGACACTCGGAGTCAGTGCTGGCGGTCTCACCGAGAAGAGCCTTCAGTTTTTCCTGTTTGACAAATGAAAAAAAAATGATAAAAATGGTTCGATTTCCGCTGACCAGCATGAGTATTATGAGGGCGTAGACAAAACTGTTTGTCGCGCTCAGCGAGAGAAACAGTTTACGTTGTTCTCACTGGCTCGGGACTTTTTGCGGGAACTCGCGGCAAGAGTTTGTCATTTTTGTTTTATTATCCGAAAAAATAGATATCGTTGTTTTTAATGCATAATATTGATAGTGTATTGTTCAATAAAGTGCCATTTAAGTGTCTAATATGTAGGATAATGAAATAAAAGTGTGTAGACTGTGTTTCGAGTGCTCTCAAGAAGTCCATGAAATCTTCATCAAAAGTGCTATCATTTTGTTGAAGAATAGAGAAAAAGTTAAAGACGACAGAAATTGATAAATGAGAACTCAAATGAAATAGAAAAATATTTAGAGAAGAGCAAACTACGTAAGAATAGGCTGTATGGCCAGAGAAGCCTTTGCCTTTTCCTTGCAAAAGCAGGAAAGAACCAAACAAAAAAAAAAAACTCACTGGCTCGACGTTAGAGCGAGATGGTCGCTTTATGACGTAACGTCGCGCGAGAGAAACGTCGTCATGCTACCGGTACTAGAACGTTAACTTAGGCGGCTGGGACTCCGTAGCAGACCGATTATTGATAACATTAAATATCACCTCGTTTATAGATACGTACATACAGACACTCAAAGAGCATCTGAGTTAGGGTAGTCCTAACTCGTTAGGGTAGTCGGTGAAAAAGAATATATTTTAACGTCTCAAAGTTTATTTGGTAGTCAGTGAAAAAGACATATTTTAGGGTCTCAAAGTTTTCAAAAAAGAGTTTAAGCAGAATCGATCGATGTTTGAACAGCGCGATGAAACGCGAGACTTGGCGCAATATTATCCGGAAAAATACAAATTGGTCACGATCCTCAGCACTGAGGGACCGACTAAGGAGTAGGAGGAAGCAGATTCGACGAAAAATTCACAGTTATGCCGATCACGTATATTCTGTATGAGATAATGAATAAAAACTAAAAATAATACTGTATGTAGATATATATATATACTATTTATTGTACACAAACAAAAAAATAACAAGAAAAGGATAATAATCTTAGAAATTATAAATAATTCTTACATCGCTTTGATAAAAAGAACATTTTTACCACCCATTGTGAAATGCAGTTTATACAGGGGATGGTTTTTATTCGCTAGAAAGCAGCTAATACTACACTTGACTTCAAAAAAATCGCACCTTTTAAGAAATCTATTTTAAACATCTTTCAATCGTATTTGTATTATGAAATATTGGTAATGTTCGGTATCATTTGAAAGGTAAGGAAACAGAGAATGCAAAAACAATAACTCATTCAATGTTTTTTATTGGAACTGAGAAAAATTTACAAAACAATAAAAATCCTTAAAAAACCCAAATGAAATCTGATTAATTTTTCAAAACAAAGTTGCTTAAAACTAACCTAAAACCTAGTGTTACCCCCCTAGCCCTAATGACGTCTTCCATGCGCTCCCTCATGGATCGCACCAACTTTAGGACCTCTTCTTGAGGGATTCTGTCCCATTCCTCAATAACGGCGTCTTGGAGCTCCTGAAGAGTCGCGGGAGCGGGATCACGGGATCTAACCTTGCGTTTCAGCTGGTCCCAGAGGTGCTCTATCGGGTTCAGATCTGGACTTCTCGCTGGCCACTGCATGACAGGGATCCCAACCTCTTGAAGGTAGCCCTGCACAATTCCAGCAGTGTGCGCGCGAGCGTTATCGTGCATTAATGTGAACCCGTCGCCAATAAATCCAGCTTAGGGGACCACATGTTCTTCCAGGATCTCTGTGATGTACCGGTGAGCAGTCATCGACCCTTGCCCGCGAGCACCGCCGGTCCGAGAGACGCAAGAAAGTTCAGTTTTGCTGTCGGCAGATATGCCGCCCCAGAACATACAGGAACCGCCCCCGTATTCTACCGTCTCTTGGATGCAGGCTTGGGCAAAACGTTCCCATTGTCTTCTGTATACTCTTTTGCGTCTATCGTTGCAGAAAAGGCACACTCTCGTTTCGTCTGAGAAGAGAACAGCTCTCCATTGGTCCAGGGTCCAATTGACGTGGGCGCGAGCAAATTGCAGGCGTGCTCGCCGATGCGCTGCGGTTAATTTTGGACCCGTGGCAGGTCTTCTAGCCACAATATTTCTCTCCTTTAGTCTTCTTCTAACTGTAGAGACACTCACGGCCCTTCTACGAACTGCTTGAAGCTGCTGTTGCAACTCAACAGCATTAGAGAACCGATTTCTCAAAGACTTCGATACGACGAATCGGTCATCTCTCGCAGAAGTGCAGCGATTTCTACCAGACCCACGCCTTCGGACAAAGCCACCGGTCTGCAGGAACCGCTGGTACACTCTTCGAACAGAAAAGCGACTCAAGTGCAATTGCCGAGCAACATCACACTGACGTAGTCCTGATTGCAGTAGTGCGATAACTTGGGCGGCTTCAGCAGCAGTAGTGTCCATCTTCAAGGACGTTTTTCTGATGAAAGATATTCTTATGTGTCTTCTTCGACTGTTGGTAGCAAATTTATCCCCCGATAAGCTGTATCGACCCTTTTATACCCAAAAAACAAAACAATACAAACAAAATTTGAAGAGGAGAATCAGTTCCATTGTCATTCACAGTGACTTAAAGTGTCAAGCTTTTTCTTTAATCAAATGAAATGGATATTTTTTTTAAAGAGTTTTTATAGGGCTTTCAAATGATACCAATATTGCTACGAATAACTGCTTGTCTTAAGGATTAACAGTGCTTGAAGCCTATTTTTACGGACGTGCGATTTTTTTGAAGCCGAGTGTAGTAGATTGACGAAGGAACCCATAAAAAAAACAAATGTAACGTTTGTTGTGTTTCGCCGAGTGAGTGAGGGTACCGGAGCCCAACCCCCCTCCCCCTCCCCATTCCCCCATCCCCCATCCCATTTCAAAGGTCGGCAACGCACTTGTGACTCCTCCGGTGTTGCGGGTGTCCATGGGCGGCGGTAATCGCTTACCATCAGGTGATCCGTCTGCTCGTTTGCCACCTATCACATAAAAAAATAAAATAAAATATTAGACTTCCCATACTACTTTAATAACCCATAGATAGCGTCTCCACTGGAAAACATCGATACAGGGAAAAGAGGACGCGGTAGACCATTAACAACATGGCTAACGACTGTCCACAAGGACATGAAAAAACTGAACCTGACCAAGGAACAAACTCAGGACAGGCCTCATTGGCGTCGCATGGTGAAGAAAGCCGACCCCGTATAAACGGGAAAGAGCGAGGGAGAAGAAGAAGAGATAGCGTCTCCACTGCTGGGGCACGGATATCTTCCCATAGCTCGAAAAGGTTAGGCCATATTACACACACGGGACCCAAAACTAGGGTTTATAGGCTTTGTGCATACGAGTATGTATAGCGGCTATGTCAGACTCGGTGGCTCAGTGGTTAACGCTCCTGACTACTGATCCGAGAGTCGTGGGTTCGATCCCCACCCAGGCCAAACATTTCTGTGATAAGCAGATTTGTTTTCTCTGCTTCTGGGTGTATTATATCGAAATATGTATGTATTTAAACGTATATGTGTATGTATATCAGTCTCTGGTTCCCATAATACAGGGAATCCTAGTTTGGAGCCAGATGACCGTGTGTGATTTGTCCCGGATATTATTATTATTATTACGTCAACTGGATGACAATTATTTTAAAAAAATGTTAACTAGATCTGACGGAAAGGCTTCATACATACAGCCTTATAAAGCCTATTATATAAACAGATAAATAAATAAATAGCTTACACAGTAATAAACTCTAAAATATCTAAAAATTAAAAACGCAGATAAGTATTTATTTGTTTTTGCATATTCTACATATAAAACACTCACAAAAAAGGTGTCAAAACATACGAAATGTTGTCATTTGTTCAATAAACTGATCAGCATTTTTATGTAATAAGAGAAGCATGCACCGTTTGCCGTTTTTCAGGTAATTTAATACTCGGCCTGTATATCGTAAATAAATAATATCGATATCTTTGATAATGCTAGCATAAATGATGGATTATAAATGCAAAATCCCCGCTACGGTTCACATTTAGAAAGGTGATAATGGCGGGAAAAGTCAAGGTGTTTATTGGTGTGTTACAGTGGTAAATATCTAATATTTATGTGATTCTATTTTATAATTCTTATGCGAAGAATAAATATTGGTTGTTTGTTGATGTGCGGATATTTGACATACAAAAATTTTGACATAAATAATAGCCTGGATTTGTCCTACGCTATTATTTCGGTTAAACGTAAAAATTTTTGTTTTTCGATTTTTTAATCATAAAAAAATTACTTTGAATATAAAAAATGGTCAAATCCGACGATTATTTGTATTTTCAGATCAATATGTTTTGTGACGTTTATTTAAAAATTGGTATAACAAAAATTTACGCATTTAACCCAAATAATATAACTGACACAATAAAAAAATTGTGATGTAACAAAAATTGTTTTGGTTTTCGAACTTTTCCCTTTATTTGTGCTATAAGAAATTGCTTCCAGCCAAGTTTTATGATTCTAGGTATACGGGAAGTACCCTATAGGTTTTGATTTCCATGCGAGTGTCCAAATATGCGGCATAAACGGCCGTTGATTGCGTTGGCATAGAAGTTAGATTTTTTCACAGCTTCAAGGGATTGTAGGCCTGAGTATTTAAATTTTAACTTGATACGTCTACGCGTTCCTAAAAAAAGGGTATTGACAGACAGACAGACAGACAGACAGACGGACGGACGAACGGACGGACGGACGGACAGATAGACAGACGGACAGACAGACGGACGGACAACAAAGCGATCCTATAAGGGTTCCTTTTTTTCCTTTTGAGGTACGGAACCCTAAAAATTGCACTACTAACGAAAATGTAAGCAAGTAATTCTTATCTGTAATTTCAATAAAGGAGCTATTTGGTGAACAATATTCCATGATTTATTTTTAATGCAGTCGACTAACCGATTCATAAGTAATTTTCGTTTAGTTTTTGTCAATATCTTTCAGTTGTCTCCTGGTGGGAGCACAGAAACTGACCAGCTTTCCGGCTGACTTCGAGTTCGGGACATCCACATCGGCTTACCAGGTTGAGGGCGCTTGGAACACTGATGGTAAAAAAACATAATTGGGATGTTTTGAAACGCACTTCAAAATTAATGGAAATAACAATAAAAGATTTGTATAAAGGCACTGAAAAAAACACTTTAACAAACATACTTTCAAAACTAGTGCTCTTCGATTAAAAGTATATACAACCGAGATGCAGTCGACGGAGCCTGTGGTTCTCATGTCAAACCAACGAAGACTATGACGAAGAGGCGAGCCATGAGGCCATGACGCTCGCCTCGTCCATCATATGAACCTAATGTATCCGTAACGGGGTGCTCTGCAATTCCGAGCTCGTTTCGCTCGCTCCCGCCATTCATTGTGACTAAGTGATTCCTGGATTGTAAGCAAACGACGCAGCTGCTATAAAAAAAGTTGGAAGTCATAAAATTTAAGTGCAAATATATAATTTTGAAGTTAAGCAGTTAAAACTGGAAACTTCTGATGTTTGTCTTTCAGGCAAGGGTTGGTCCATGTGGGACCATTTGGTTCGCACACGACCACATCATATCCAAGATGGAACCAACGGAGACATCGCCGCAAACTCTTACTACTTATTCAAACGAGACGTCGAAATGCTCAAAGAACTGGGTGTCAAAAGCTACCGGTTCAGCATATCTTGGCCACGCGTGTTACCTTACGGCCGACCAGATTACGTAAACCCCGCCGGCATTGCTTATTACAATGCTCTCATAGACGAACTATTAGCCAATGGCATAGAGCCCTTTGTCACTATGTACCACTGGGATATGCCTCAAAGCTTAAATGAGCAAGGAGGATGGTTGACGGCAAACATGGTGGAATGGTTCGGAGATTACGCTAGGGTGTTATATCAGCATTTCGGTGACCGAGTCAAGTACTGGATGACGATCAACGAGCCGTATATACATTGCTACTTTGGTTATGGATCTGGAGTGCACGCGCCACTGATAAAGTCACCAGGCGAAGGTTACTATGAGTGTGGTCGAAATATTTTGCTGGCTAACGCGAAAGCCTACCGTATTTACGATGAAGAGTTTAGGGCAAGGCAGGGAGGTCAAGTTGGGTTCGTCGTGAGCATGGATTGGTCGATGCCAGAATCTGATTCACCGGAGAATTGGAAGGCGGCTGAAGATTACCGAGCATTTCATGTAAGTAACATAATTCAAAAGATTACAACCTACGGATAGTAAAAGTCGAACAACTCGAAAACCACTGAACAAAAAGAAACAAGAAAACAGAAAGTATGGATGTTTATTTGTTTATATAGGGTGACTTTAAATTAGTTCTTGATACGAAAGCCTATGCATGTGCTCGTGATAACAAACAACTTTCCCTAAGGAACCCATAGTCAAATCTAAAAAAAATTTTTGGACCCTCCATACAAATCGGTCAACGGACCGGCCAAATTAGTATGAAGAGGCCAATTTTTTTTTGCGATTTGACTATTGGTTCCTTAGGGAAAGTTGTTTGTTATCACGAGCACATGCATAGGCTTTCGTATCAAGAACTAATTTAAAGTCACCCTATATATAGGGTGCTTCTAAAATATATGCCACGGCTGAAATGGGAGAAAGTATCAAGTATACTGATCACGAAAATGAGAAATTCATGTCCGGAAATTGTTATTTTTTTTTCCATACAAAAAAATTACAATCATAAAAATAAATTGCTTTACTTTATTAAGCCATCCCGTAGTGTGTTGAATGAAAACTAGGCGCGCGGAAACTGCGTAAACGCTCCGACGTTGCGGCTAGACATCAAACAAAGTCGGTCCTTGTGTCATGCCGCACAAGGCTTTGATTTCTGTCGTCCGCACCCCTTTCGCATCACTCGCGCGGGGGCAGGGCGCGACCCGGCGGGGGCAAGCGGCGCTCGCGCCCTTCGTACAGTTCAGTCAGAGGAGGTCAGTTCGCTATGCGCAGCAGTGACGCGCAGTCGCGACGCGAATGTTTTGCACCACCCATGACCACCCCCGCCCGCGAGTGAGATAACCATGTCACCCAGACGTAGGTACATACAAATCAAGAGGTGGTGAAATGGTACTTTGCTACCGCGAGTGCAATAACATCCCTGCGCATGCCGTAAACAAAGGTATGGTGTAAGAGTCAGCCACCAGTGTTATGTTGTGTAAAAGATTGTAAATAAGGTGATGATACTCTGCTACCGCGAGTGCCGAACTGCCGAATAACATCCCTGCGCATGCCGTAAACCTGCATGAGCAAAGGTTTGGTGTAAGAGTCAGCCACCAGTGTTGTGTTAATCTTGTAAATAACGTGATGATAATCTGCTACCGCGAGTGCAATAACATCCCTGCCTATGCCGTAAACCCGTATGAGCAGGTTTGGCGTGAGTCAGCCACCAGTGATACTTTACAGTACGTAATTTGACAGTCCAAAGCCTGTCAAAGTGTGATAGTAAGTTTATCACCTTGTTACGTGAATAAGCCGTTTTAATAATTGGTAAGTTTGTTTATTCTGCTTTACATTCCATTTAAAGACAATCAGCTGATCACTAAAATAACCTGTCGAAAGCGACACGAGCGTGCGTTGCTTTCATTTAGCGAAATGACATCGAGTTCATTCATGATTTCATGGCGGAGCGTACGTACTTGACGGACCGTGTTATGCAAAATTAAATCAAGGTAAACAAAATTTGTTTACTCTCCCAAATCAATTTAAAGACTCCGGGGTACGATTTGTTTTTACTATTGTAATCTATATTCATGACTCTTACTCCCATTTCAGCCGTGGCATATATTTTGGAAGCACCTTATATTTGGTTGTTCCACTTTCACACCGAAACTCCTGATGAGATTTAGATATTTGGTAGGTAAATAGATAAAACAGTCGGCTAACACATATGGTACTTTTAATCCTAGAAACCTCGACGAGGGTTCCCGAAGGAATGGCAAAAAACTGAAATTTCTACTATGTCGCTAGATGGCGCTGCCTTTACATTTTATTTCTTTCTGGACCCAATCTGAAGTCCACGCAGAAGTCGCGGGCGAAAGCTAGTACGCTATAAATAGCAATAAAAATTGACAAAGATCAAAGTTATTGTCAGTATCGTATCTACAGTCGTGTCTAGGGCGCAGGCATAATACTAGGTTTATGAGGGCACCACATGAGTATGTAGGCAATAAACGTGTATATCTATTACATTAATTGCACGTTAATTGCCTACATAACAATCAACTGATACGTAATGCACTTCATATTACAATGTTTTCAAAGTTGTCATATGGATTTGATGGATTATTCTGTCATAAAAATTTTGATAACAGTCACCGAAAGCGGACATAACAAATATTTCAATAAATATATCGGCCTCGGATTACAATGTATTTTTTTTAACAAATTTTGCCTCAAACATGTTTATTTTTATAACTTGACTGATCAGTTGATCGCTGTACTCAATTATTTTTTCGCAAGTTCCACGAGTAAAGTCCCAGTTTAAATAGTATCAACTGGTTTTATTACATTTTGTATTTTCATCAAGGAATTTATATATTTTCATTCCGCGCTACTCAAAATCTGACAGCTTAAGACGCACTCTTCCGTCATCCATCTCTTTCAGATAGCCCACTACATTCACCCCATCTTCACCTCACAAGGAGACTACCCCAAAATCATGATCGACCGGGTGGCAGCCGCCAGCCTAGAACAAGGGCTCAACGCATCCCGTCTGCGACCCTTCACTGCAGAGCAAGTGGAATATATGAAGGGAACTGCAGATTTTCTGGGACTGAACCATTATTCTAGCAGGTTCGAAAAAACCCATAACTCACGACATAATGTTGTGTCCCATACAAGCTAATCATACATACTTCAAATTGTACAAGATTAAAATGTAATGAAACTTATACACGTTAGGTACTAAACACTAAAGCCTCGTTTAGTATAAGGGAGACGCGGGACGTTGCGCGGCGCATCAGTCGTCGTGTCGTGCGGTCAAATCAAACATATGGTAATTTATGAGAGCGTTCATGTAGAAGCGTCATTGTCATTACGCGCGTTTTGTTTGTACTGAAAAACGCGCCGCGTACCGCGACGCCTGACGCGCCGCTCAACGCCCCGCGTCTCCCTAAACAAGGCCTAACTTATAGTAACTCATACACACGCTAATCCAGGTTACCTTATCTTATTGCAGGTTTGTATATAGAAACGACAGCGTCATTGGAAGGTATGAGGTGCCTTCGGTCAATAATGACATAAATGTGGTTCCCTACGCCGATCCGTCTTGGCCACTGAACGGATTCACTTATGTAAGTGTTCGTGCACAGAAATAAGCAAAATGAACAGAGCAAAAGCACTCTGGGTTAGTGCACCGGACCAAAAGCATTCAAAAATGCTCACACCTGGCTTTTAGCGAGAATACACATCCAGAGCACTGCGACTACATAGGCCTAGACTTAGGATTGTAGTCGGAACTCTTGACCACTGCAAGCTTAATAAATATCTGTCAAATAAAGCCTTGAGGAAGATAATCCATTTGGGACCATCTCTAGTCCTATTTCCCCTCTTAACCAAATAACCACCGCCTCCCTGGTCTAGTGGCAAGTCTGCTCGCTTCAGATCAGGACGTCGCGGGTTCCATTTCCGGTAGGGTTGTTAGAACTCGGTTTGGTAGGCGGTAAGGCATTTTCTGACCCCGCGTCGCCAGCTACCACCAACTGTATCCTTAATACCTATAAGTTTTCACTTCTATCGTGTGGTCATTTACAGGGTGTAAATCTACAGGTGCGTCCAGTTTTAATCAGGGCTTCTACTCCTGATTCTGATCAACTTTCCCCAAGGAACCTATAGTCAAATCGCAAGAAAAAGTCTTGGACTCTTTTTACTAATTTGGCCGCTCGGCTGATCGGTTTGTATGAAGAGTCCAACCATTTTTTTTGCGATTTGACTATGGGTTCCTTCGGGAAAGTTGATCAGAATCAGAAGTAGAAGCCTTGATTAAAATTTGACGCACCTGTAGATTTACACCCTGTATTATTCAAACCAAGTTTGTCTTACAGGAATACGCGCCAGGTTTCTATCACCTACTGATCCATCTACGCGACAACTACGGAAACCCTCCGATTTACGTCACAGAGAACGGATGCGGGTCTACCACGGGTCTTAATGACGATGGAAGGGTCCAGTATTTTAGGAATTACTGGAGCGCCATGTTGGATGCGATCTCTGAAGGTGTCAATGTTAAGGGTTACTTCGCTTGGAGTTTAATGGACAATTTCGAATGGGGTTTTGGTTATCGGTAAGTAGTTCATCCCAATGTACAGTTCTCACTGACTTGGCCTCATTATGGTCATGAACCCCAATCCCTGGGGGTTATGACTTGAAAGAAAGAACTAGTTCGTTTGTATTTAAAAAGACTATAGTCTTCTAAAGGTACTGACAGTATTTAAAAAGTCTTGGGTTAAACCCTGGCTGATAAATCAATGAAACTCCTGTTCCTTTCTTCTCCACAGCATGCGCTTCGGCTTATACCAAGTGGATATGGATGATCCTAACAGGACCAGAACACCTAAGAAGTCAGCTCTGGTCTACAAGGACCTGATCAGCAGACGGATCATCGACTTCAGTTATAACCCGGATCCTTATGACATTAATAGCGACAGTGATAATACTGACGTTGACAGTGTGACAGATAGTGCTGTGATAAAGTGTGTTTCGGTGATGAATTTGGCAGTTTTAGGTGTAATTTATGTGTTTATCTTTATTTATTCAGACTACAGGGTCCAGTGGTGTTAGTAAAAATTCTAAAAACGAATGTTAGTAACAGACTTCACATAAAATAGAAATACACAAAGTCCAGCTTTCACCTTCCATGCATGCACTAGTTGCAGGAGCCATAAGGCCCCTGCCTGACCAACACACGCATGAAATGAGAAAACAGTGGAGAGTCATATCTCTCCGCTATTACCCTCAGGATGCTGTTCTGGCTAGCCCGCAGTCTGTTAAGCAGTGAGGCTGCCCGCTTGCGCAGTATGGCATGGAAGCCATCGACACTTGCTTGCGCAAACATGCCGGAAGCACTACAGTAGCGAGGCAGCCCCAACAGCATCCTGAAACCATTGTTATACTGGACTCGTAGGACATTGAGCGTAATAAGTTGGTTAATGAATTAATATTTCCGAAAACGGACGTTTTAGAAAAAGGATATGTTAGGAATTCGGTGTTTTGGGAAACGGAAATTTCGAACCTACTGAATTACCTGAGAAACAGACTTTATGGGCCAAAACGAATGGTTATAAACAAGATGTTTTTACTCTGAAACACCTGAAAAAAATTAATCGTAGTTCTCGAAAACTTTTTTGGGTAATTAAGTGATCAGCTAATCTGTGAACGTTTTTATGGGAAGTTCAAATTTGTTTTTAGAAACTGAATAAAGTCGTTTCTAATGGTATAAACGGTAACACGGTAGAATTGTTCCATTTATTTTAGAAACACCCTCATAGTTTGTAGTAGCATACAAAAACTGTAACAAAATGGCGTAGCGCTATTAATATCTCTGAAACTGAACAACTTTCATTCCATGACTGGTGAAACGGCATAATTAGGACTTTTCATACAAATCGATTCAGGCCTTTGAATAAATCCAGTTTTTGCGACTTAATCATACGAGTATATTCCTTGGGGAAAGTTGTTCAGTTTCAGAGGTGGAATCCTACCTTATAGTGTTGTTTATTTTTGTAACACACAGTATAAAATAGCTAATTACCTAAATCATGTACTGTACATATCTATAATATACGTAATATTAAAATTATAAACTAAATATCGATAAGGCTCCTTGTAATTTAACATAATAGTTAAATAATTGCAGTAAATATAAATATGATTTAATTATTGAATATATTGGTTTTCTTAAAGTTTTTCAAAATGAAGACACACTTTCCCTTTTTATAGTCTAATTTAAAAATGTACTTAGTAAGAGCAAATTAAATAATTTACCTCAACCAAAGCAAGTAATTTTTGAAAGAGCATAAATTGACGTAAATAGCGGCTAAAAGTACAAGTAAACAAAACAGACTTACCAAATCAGTCTCTCCCAACAACTGCTGCGCCAGGGCCGGCCTCAGTCCCAGGGCCCTGCTCTGGGCTAGCAAAGAGGCCACTGTGTTCTTCTTGGGTTTACTGACCCCACGACCCAGGTTGCGCGGACGCCCCTCTCTCGACGGCCAGCCGGGTACTGCTATAGAAAAAAAAGGAGAAAACTCAAAAAGTCAGTTTACAGTTTTCTACTTCTGATCTGCACTAATGCGTCGTCTTGATTATCCCACCTATATGTAGGGGAGGCAAGGTAAGCTTGTTTGAAATGTTTTATCTCTGGATCTAAAGGAACAGTCCTAGACTATAAAAAAGACTGTAGGTAATTAATGAATGCCTCGGTAACTATCAAATAAATATTGTTTGTTAAATTACATATTATCAATTAAGGTTAAACGTCAGTTACCCTATTTCATACAAATTTACCTGGCTATTAACTACACAAATAACCACTATATTTTCGATTTTATCTGTCCAACGTAAACTTTGCAACCTTTTATTTTCTCCAAATGTATATAATTATATTATTTATTTCTGTAATATCATTAAAAACTGCAGTAAAATATCATACATTTTACGCATGTAGTGGTGTATAATTCAGCACCACCTTTCTGATATTACAGTAACTACAATCTCAACTAGTCTGTTAAGCTTTGTTTAGCCCAGGATTTCGTTTTTAGCGCCATCTTGCATTTTGCTTGAGCATTACCAAAGTAGCAAATTTATTATAAAAACTTTTTAGTCTGAGTAATTTATGCTGGCAAACTTTTTTTTATATTCAGAAAAAAAGACGCTGTCAGTCTCACGTCAGGGACATCTGAAAGACGAAAATATTGTTCACCCAACAAGGTCTAGTTGTGAGTTTCAGCTCGATATTTGTGATATACAGGCTGATATTTTTACTTATACAGTATGTAAAAAGATCACTCCTGGAAATTTAAATTATGGGATCCACTCTTGAAACTGAACAACTTTTCCGAATGAACCTTAAGAATGCTGAATACTTAAGAAAATTTTTGGACACACCATACAAAATTGGTCGGTTAGCTTACCATATTATATAAGGTGCTACTTTATTAGTGCCCGATATTTTAGTCAGTGCTCCTACTCCTGATTCTGATCAACTTTCCCCAAGGGACCCATAGTCAAATGGCAAAAAATTTTTTGGGCTCTTCATAATTTGGCCGCTCGGCTGATCGATTTGTATGAAGAGTCCAAAAATTTTTTTTCGATTTGACTATGAGTTTCTTGGGGAAAGTTGATCAGAATCAAGAGTAGGAGCACTGACTGAAATATCGGGCACTAATAAAGTAGCACCTATTATGAAAACTTCATTTTTATGCGAATTTTGTATGGGTTGGTATGTTAAAGTTTCCGGAAGTTACAGCCTGTATAAGGTGCATTCAAAAATTTTTAGACTCATACCATGCCCCATTTCAAATTTTAACCGCCTCCGCTTGTCCGCTCGCTTCACATCAGGAGGTCGCGGGTTCGATTCCCGGCGGGGTGTAACTTTCTGGATTCGTTTTGGTTGGTGGTAGGGCATTTTCTGAGCCCGCCTGGCATATGCCACCATCTTATCTAAGTCTTGCCACCAAACATCAACGTTAACAGCATTGATGTGTTCCGGCATGAAGGTAAGATAACCAGTTCCCCACTGCGTTGGGGAATCTTGGTAAGCCCGCTTTCGTATTCGGCATCATCGTCACTTACCATCAGGTGAGATGATGCCAAGGGCTTACCAATTGAGGGTAAAAAAAAGATGATAGCTAACCAGGCAGGCTCCGAGAATGCTCTACCACCGACCAAACGGAGTCTTACATATTATAGTTAGACTCTGCCGGGAATCGAACCCGCAACCTCCTGATGTGAAGCGAGCGACTAGACAACGGAGGCGGTTTTCCGGGAGTATTATTATTGTCTCGTTTGACAAAAAGTAAGTAGTTACCAGCAACCACGTGATAAAACCCGAACCTTAGACATGTAGATTTTCATACACGGAAAGTAAAATCCCGACAAAAACATTCACATATCAAGTAAAAAGTCTTACACGTCAATTTTTATAGACTCGACTGTAAAAAGTAATGAATTCCCGCCATGTAGCACCAAGTTTCAGGTTATAGAATAATTTATTTCTCACAAAAGGATAAACAGTTATTCACTTACACAATATTTTATGTCACCAAAATATATTCCTAAACATAGTCGTCTATGTACTAAAACCTCGTTTTATTCAAACTCACTTGTCAAACATGGTTATGATAATTTTTTCCAAAGTATTTTGGCGCTTTCAATGTCTCCACAAGACAGGCATTCCAGGTTTCGAACGCGGTTTTCTTTTCTCTTCAATTAAAGGCTAAAAAACAGTATCACTCTCTATCAGAGCATGAAGTATGGGCAGCATTGTTGCTTTTTATGTTGTTGAAATTGTGTCAAAATCGCAGCATGTTAAGGTTTTATTTTAAATTACTTACCTGTACGAAAATTTTATTTTTAGATACATTTTGTAAATACGAAACTCCTGATTTAATTCTATTACAAGACCAAAAAAGGAACAATGTGTCCTTATTCTATGCTCTAACAGGGTGTAACACCGTTCCAGCCTCTAATGGAGGAGGAAAGAAAACCGCGTTCGAAACCTGGACTGTTTGTTCTCCAGCAACTCTCGGTTTCAAAACGCTGGCTTGTGGAGACATTGCAAGCGCCAAAAAAGCTTTCGAAAAATTTATCATAACCATGTACTTATGACAAGACAGTTTGAATAAAACGATATTTTTGTATTGTACATAGATTTCTCTGTTTGTGGTATAAAATTATTTTAAATTTAATCATAAAATTTGACCTCGGATACATATAAGCTTACATTATTCAGGTGCCAACAGTGAAGGAAGAATTTTTAAAACATAAGAATTATTTGTGCTATGTTAGGTACCTTGTATTTTTGTTTTTTATCCTGTACAGAGAAAATAAATTAATTATGAATTATGGAATATTCATATCCGCCATTAAAAAAATTACCTTGTGTATCCAGAATTCAAATAAAATTAAATGTATTTCAGAACAGAAGTTACAAATGACACATTTAAAACACATTTTTTATCATCAGTACAACAAAAAAAACCGGCCAAGTGCGAGTCGGACTCGCGTACCGAGGGTTCCGTATAAATTCATAATCACACATGTCTTGAACTCTATATTTTTTATATTTAAGTTGATTGAATGAAAGGTAATTTTCGGTTTACGATTTATGACGTATTAAAAAAAAACTACTTACTAAAGCTCGTTCAAACCAATTTTCGGTGGAAGTTTGCATGGTAATGTACATCATATAATTTTTCTACTTTTATCATTCTCTTATTTTAGAAGTTAAAGGGGGGGGACAAACACATTTTACCACTTTGGAAGTGTCTCTCGTGCAAACTATTCGGTTTGAAGTTTTTGAAGACCTATCCATACCATACACGTATATCTTTGATGAAAAAAAAAATTGAGTTTCAGTTCTAAGTATGGGCAACCCCCAAAATTTATTGATATTTTTTTTCTATTTTTGTGTGAAAATCTTAATGCGGTTCACAGAATACATCTATTTATCAAGTTTCAACAGTATAGCTCTTATAGTTTCGGAAAAAAGTGGCTGTGACATACGGACGGACAGACAGACAGACATGACGAATCCATATGGGTTCCGCTTTTTGCCATTTGGCTACGGAACCCTAAAAAACTAGATGCTTTATCCTATACTATTAAACGAGTTAAGTGTCCCGACGATTTCGAAAACGGCTTGAAACCTTTTGATGAAAATCTAGGATAAGGGGTTAAAAATCACCATAAATCCAGATCTATGAGGGAATTATCTTCGAAAAGATTCATTTAAGGGAGAATTCATTTAATGATCGAAATTACATATAAGGAGAATGCATATGATGCTTAAATTTAACCATCGCTTATGGTACATTGGTAGACTAGCGGTTTTGGTGCGAGCCACTTACGTTTTGCTGCTTTTAGGTCCGGATTCGAATACCACCCATGAGACTTTATAGTTCTTTTTTTTTATTTTATTTTTATTTTGAGTGTACTTATGTAAATATTATGAAAATAAATAAAAAGACTTAAGAGTGATAAAAAAATATATTTTAACCTCTTTGTATTTTAGAGACAAATAGCGCCATCTTTGGCCATATAAGTTAATTACATACCTGGTGATTGTGCCGCTCTGTCCCGTGTTTGAAAATAGGAAATTTTCCACGGTTTTCTCTAAACTCAACCAGATGGCGCTGATAACATTTGCAATAAGAAAATCTCTAAAAAGTCGCCAAAACTGATTGATATTACTGACTTATAAATGATGAACAACTTTCTAATATTACGTATCAATGAATATTTTTCTATTTTTTTTATCAAAAAATGATTGATGGTAATTAATGATTTGCATGTATTTTTTTCAATAGAATCAAATTATAAAAAAATATTATAGATATTTTCAGAACAAATATGCTTGTCCTTTCGTCCCTTAGAAGGCCACTACCGACTAAAACAACACCCTGCAAAATGTTTCATAGAAAATATATCTTATATGTACTACTAAACAAGTTATCTTAGTTTATAAAAACTCCGATTGAACGAGCGACGCTCAGTCTCCCAGCTAGTTCAATATAATAAGAAAATTATCAGTATCATTATTTATATTAGAATGAATTATTTTAAAATTATAATACCCATTTAAATTCAGTCACTGGGACGATATTGGGTAATTAATTAAGTAACTATGATGGTTATCATCCCAGCGAATGTGTTATTGTCAATCAATCTGATGAGACCGTGAGAGTGAGTGACTGAATTTAAATGTATATTGGAGTAATTTATTATTCTTTAAATGATTATACTGATAATTATGTTATTTTAATTAACAAAACATCAACTTTTCTTAATCAATTTTATCAATTGAAAAACTTTCATCTGTATGGATAAAATAAATTGAAAAAAATAACAAAAAAATGAATCTTTTTTTCTCGACAATGAAAACGAATTTCATGCTGCCACTACACGGAAGTAATAAGGGGGCCATTCCCTATGACATATACATAAAAATTATGGTAATCTGTGATTCCTAAGTTTGATACTCTCCTTAGCTTGCGGAGACGCTACCGTGACTCCAAATAGCGTAAGACTTGGCTTGCAAAGGCTTGCAAGGCCGTGCCTCCACAAATTTTCGACATCACTTCGTTTCTCCTTGCATGATACGTATCTCCTTGCAGGCTATTGCTAGGCAACGTTGTTATTCAATAAATGTTATGTGACTGAACAGATATTTTATGTTTTTAATATTGGCGACGAGGCCAATTCAATGGATTTAAAGAAATTAAAACGTATAAGAAGCTCAGTACAGTTTATTAAGTACAGAAAATGTGCTCGACACTCAAGACCCAAGTAAGTATATAGCCCCGCTTGGAGTCACTCGACAAAACAATAAAGAAATTTCACGAAATACAGAACAACATAGAACTAGAAACCGAAGATGAACATCTTGAGGAAGAAACCTTCTACAGATTCGAGTTTGAGGAGTTGTGTATAGAACTGAAAACTACATTACGAAAACTAAGTATTACTTCATCACTCAAGGGGAAACCTCAGTCCGCTTGAGGCAGACATAAACTCCAAGAGGGACTTCCTACCTACTGATGTTTGGAAAAGAGTTTAGAACTAAGCTACATGCCATGCTAGTCCCATACCTAGACCGGAGCCACGTAGTCAGAGGGCAAGGAGGCATTTCCCTCCTGGAGACAAGGTGGCCAGGAGTTACTCCTCTCTTGCCCAGAAGTTTGAATTCGGCACAATAACCCGAAGTCTGGGTGGAGTACATTATGAAGTCAGAACCAATGGGGGACTCCTGTGGATCCGTCACCTCGACCAGCTGCTGCTGTCTCCCCTGGTGTCCTGATTCGCGGGGGAGACGTGATACATATCTCCTTGCAGGCCAATGCTATGAATGATTGCTATGCGACATTGTTATTCAATAAATGATTTTTTTCTTTTAAAAAATCTTTTCTTTTATCGCTCTTGGGTCTTGTTATTTACATATTTACTTATGTTCATACTAAAAAAAAAAAAAAAAGACAAAAACAATAAAGTCTCGTAGGTTACGAACCCGGACCTAAAAGCAATAACGTAAAAAGTTCGTACAAAATTTGCCGCTTACACCTCTGGGTTATGGACTACTTATAGAAGTAAGTCAAAAATAAGCATCATATACGTAAAAGTTGTATGTATGTGTGCGTAATTTGAGCCCTTATTCATACGAGATAAACGCAAAACTATAATTGTAAGGGGACAAATATATCGAAATCCTTATTTAATTAACATTATTATGGTTTATTAGCGTACATTGATCTTGTAACTGCTCGCTGTTTTACGTAATATGGTTTAGGGTTATTTATACTATTTTTAAATCGAAAAACCAAGTTATAGTCAGATTAACGCCATCTATCGGATTTTTTCAACCAGGGAGCACTAACGTTTAACCTTAAGTACAGTAGTACACAAAAAATAAGGCGCGTCGGTTATCTTCGTTCGCGCAGACAAGAACAAACCATCGACGGAAACACCCGAAACAATCAACGCACGGTGACAGCTTTCTGACAGCTGACAATTTCATTGAATCAGGCGCGCGATCAATCAACCAATAGCGGCAGAGATTTTCGGAACGTGTAATGACGGGTGACAATGAAGCTACATGATTGGTCCATCAGTTTCCCGCGTAATTAAAATATTGTCTACTGCGCAGGTACATCGGCAAGCCTTATTAAATGTGTATTACTGTACCTTTTATACGATTGTTTTTATTATTATAACATTTGACGTATGAATGGTTATCCTGGTTTAAAATTAAAATCCTCACATTCGCTATCCTCACTACCGCTGGACTTGGGGCGCGGGGATTCCCCCGCCGTGTTGTTCATTTCGGGAGCGACGCGACGCGGTTTCGCACCCGGTTTCCTTCGCGCTGAAACAAATAAATCAATAAAGTAGGTAAATGAGTGAGAAAAAACCCCATACTAAATCAGTTTACCATACTAAATCTGAATAGTGAATTAAGAATTTGTATGGGAATCAAAAAAAAGTTTTTGAACATGGATATAGGTGCGTGAAAGAATGGAATTTTTTTTTAATGAAAAATCTTGAATTCGATATACGTAAATACTTTGGAGGTTTCGTTTGGTACTGTGAATTTATTGATGTGTCTTTACATTTCACAGGGTGTTTCAAAAAAATCAGGACCTGGTAACAAGAGCTTCTACTCGTCATACTGAACAACTTATGTTTAACTTATGGTTTATAACTTATGTTTAGGCTTTACTGAAATCGCAAAAAAAATGGACTGTCCATACAAAATTGGCAGCATTTACTCAGATCTTAAGATCAGGCAAAAAAGACAGATATATGACAATGAAGATTCCTAATACAGCTTTGTCTCTTTAGCACTTATTCTCAAAACAGTTTCAAAGCAGCAGTGCAAAAAAGACAGCTATATGAGTAAAGATACCCAACACAGCTCCGTCTCTTTCACACTTATTCTCAAAACGGTTTGAAACCAACAAATAAGGTATAACTTAACGAACTTACATATTCTGTCGTTCCCGCCTGCACTAAGCGAACTGCTCAATGACGTCAATCTTGATAGAGCGTCTGAAGCTTGTGTACTCGCTAGAACAAAACAAAAATAAATAAAACCAAAAAACATTTACAAGAAAAGTCGTCTCCGATTCAGATTCATTCCAACAACATATATTCATTTGTATTTTTTTTTTAATTTAGTATTTAGGTAGTTCATAATATATTAATTTTTATTATGCACTACCTTACCTACTAGTATTCTTAAACCTGTTATCTAGAAGAGTCGCTGTTTAGTGATACAACCGCCTGCATGTTAATTTTTTTTTTCTATGCTCTGTTTTACATTTTCCTAATTTATGTTTATGGTTTGTATTTACATGTAATACTTACGCGGGGCCGGTTTTAGGGAGAGGTTTAGGGGGGCATCCTCGTCCATGGACGACCCCTTCACACCGAGGTCTAAAGGTGAGTCTTCTGTGCTTGTGTTGTTGGATTTTGTGCTGAGATTCAGCCCTGAGTCTGAAACAATAGTAATAATAAAATTAATTATTAAATATTAATGTTACGTAACAACCCATATCGTCCCCATTTCAAGGGCACGCACGGCTCTCTTCCCATAACTCGTTAAGGTTAGGCCGTACGCCACACACGGGGGCCAAGTCCGGATTAGTGGAGCTTGTGGCCAGGCCCAGTGTCAGAAGTTTTCAAGCCGCCTATAAGACCGCCGACATGGCTTAACGACTGCCATCTAGTGGCAGCTGCCCGCACCAATGATCAATAGGTCATGCTACCCAATTTATTAATTGTATTGTAATCAATACCTATCAAATGTTCTAATACCTATCAATGAACCATTAAGATTAACATTCGCGATATAAACAGTTAATGAACGTACCTGCATGAGCTGTGGAGCCAGCCAGCTGTCTCTCCAGCGCTGCCAAACTAACTCCACTTTGACTGGCTATTGTCTGCAATAACTCCCGCGATATGCCTGCAAATAGATTTAGACTTAATGGGTGTCAATAACGTAAAAGTTCGCAACACTATCGCGATTAGTGATTTCTATTTACACAGGTGTTAACAACCTATTACGTCCCCACTGCAGGGACACGGGTCTCTTCCTATACATCGGGAGGCCATATTCCACACACGGGGGCCAAGTCCGGATTGGTGGAGGTTGTGGGGCTAGTGGCCAACCCCAGTTTACGCAGGATTATTTACAAATTACAAATAAAATAAACTATTTTTCCGGTCAAATCACACAGTATTATCTGGCCCTGAACTATGATTCTTTGTACATACAAGTATACTGTGCCCAAATCGACTACAAGTCTGACTACGATCTTTTGGCGTGTGGATGACATTGACAGGGGGGCGCTTTTGTCGCAAATCTGACATTTCTTTCATACAAATAGTGTCATTTTTTAAGATGGCGGCATTAGTTCCTTCTTTTCACCACACGCCCTTTGGCGATCTTTATCGTAGTCGGAGTGTAGAAGTCGAAGCGGTCGCCATGACCGAAATCGGTTGGATGGTTCATTCATTCATTCGTTCACTCATTTAATGTGTGTCAAACTTACCAGCATAATCGGAGAGGTTTGGCGGCGGTGTTCCCGACACCGAATTATGTCTGTCAGGCTTGTTCGGCAGCCGTATCACCTCAACCGAAGACCGCGAGCCGCCGTACTCGTCCTGTGAACGGAGCACCATGAGAAACCTTGTATCCGTTGTAACATTCAATTCAGGTATTCTTTTTCAAAAGTTGTTGATTTTTCAAAAAGTATATCAATCTCTTTTGCTAAATTATTGTATATGACATGTAGAGTTCTATGTTGAAGGGTTTGTTGATAAATGAGTTTGTAAAATATTGATTGTACAACAATAATTTGTTTAATAACGTTATGTAAGGACTGAATGACAAGAGAATATGAGTGGCGTCCGCACCGGTGATGTGAAAAGTCGTATTCTCTTCTCACTCTAGCGAACGATGTTTCTGAGCGCTAGAAAAGGATAGCGCTACGGGAAAATGCGATTCCGTGATATGATTTAACCCTTAGACACCAGAAAACCCCACTGACCACTTTCTGCCTCTTGCTAGGTAGCGGCGTGCCCCGGTCCCCGGAAGACGGGTGCACCGACACCTGCGGCGGATCCAGGGATATGGTCTTCTTCCTGCCGCGATTGGTGGTCCCTGGAGGAGCCTGCAATAGATAGATTAGATATGAATTTGGCCTCTTTGAAGAAAATACACAAAAAGTTTGGATAGCATCTACCATAGATTTAGATATAAAGACTGGGCTACTTAGATATGAAGGATTCGTCTATTAAATCAAAAGTAATAAATAAATATCCAGGACAAATCACACACGGTCATCTGGCCCCTAACTAGGTTTAAGGCGCTCTTATACCAAAATGACGATTTTTTGAACAGTAATGACGTAAAACTATAGAAACAAGTCTGAAAAAAGTTCCGAGTGGTAGGAACTTTGTATTGGGAGGAAAAAATGACGATTTAAAAGACTATGTATGTATGATACTGTGACAATACCTTGGGCCCCGCGAGTGAGGACGTGTACTTGATAATCTCGGTGTCTGGAGGAAGTCTCACCCCTCCCAACACTGACGACGGATCACTGCAACAGATAACAAATAATATAAATAAATAATGACAAAAAATAGAAAAATATCACCATCATCATCAGCTAAAAGACCGCTGCTGATCGAAGGTCTCCCCTAGGGATTTCCAGGACGACCGGTCTTGTAAAAATATAAATTATTAGAATCTAGGTCCTAGATCCACAAGAATACCTCCTAGATTTTAGGTTTATTGTGAGTTGACTATGTATTTTCTTGGGAAAAGATGAGATTAGTGGAAACCCTAAATTTAGCCCTGGCATATATGTACATATAAGAGACATTTATATTTTTTTATCGTAAAAGAAAATATGCAAATATGAAAATATGGTAAAGGTTGCAGGAAGCCGCTGGATGCGAGCCGCACAGGACCGGTCAGTGTGGAAATCCGTGGGGGAGGCCTTTGTCCAGCAGTGGACGTCTTTCGGCTGATAGATAGAAAAGAAAATATGTTTTGTGGTGGCCATTGACTTACCCTGATTCCAAGGCAGCACTAATAGAAAATAGAAAAAGAAATTGTTTTAAAAACGAACAAATCAAATCTTACACAGGGATCGTAAAAGCACTAATTAGTGTTATTTGCCTTGAGTTGTGAATATTTTTACAACAGTTAATGGTAGTGTGTTTTTTTATAGAAAATAGTCAATGTGTTCATAAAATTAAAATCTATAAAAAATGTTTTTACACAGCTCTTCCTCTTTCGATTGACTAACCGAGTTACATAAAAGAGAAGATATGTATGCATGTTACACGATATTATCGGCGATTGTAAATAGATTACGTTGTATTTCTTTTATTCAAAGGAAAACTTCGAGTAGGTGCCCCATAGGCTACTAAAATTCTTTTATTATTATTCGACAGGACCCTCCGTTATAAATATTAAAGGAAACATAATAATTCTTACCTGAGTATATTGTGTGGTAGGCCAGTGAGAGAGTCGATGCCGCTATGCCGGTCCTTATCCGAGCCAGGCATGCCGAATGGGTACAGCGGTGATAGGTTCTGGGAATAAGACAATGGAAATTATAATATTTTTTTCTTAATTTTAATCACAAAAAACACGTCCTTAGGTATAAATCTAAATGTCATACTCGTGGCTGGCCTCTATTTCAAATCCATAGTCAAATATCACTAATAGATCAAGATCCACCCCCTACTGGTGTACAGGACAGTGAGGAACTGGTGCAAGTACTAACGCAGCTACTGGTCTGTGCTATAGGTGAGTTTACAGTTGGAAAGTCAGTAGTCAGGAGCGCTAACCACTGAACTACCAAGTCGGTCAAAGATTACAATCATCTTATCTTATTGATGAGGGCTGCCTTAGCAGCGACACTTTGACCCACTGGGATCTTTTATATCAACCCCTATGCCTAGTCAAAAATGTGTTGCATTATTGCAGTAATCTCGCTGAAGGGTAGGGGCCTGTATTCCTCCGACATTGGGTAACCATTACCGAGGATGCTCAAAGGCTTGTTAGCCAATACATCGCAGTGACATTCATTTTTTACCATTTTAACAGAAACATACAAAAATAATTAAGATAGCTACAAAAAACCACTAAGGTTTAACCTTGTGCTTGTGCTTGTGTTCTTCGTCCTTCTTATGTCTATTGCTATCTGAAACGGAGTATATAATGAGTCGTTAAGCGTCGAAGTTAATAATTAAAAAAAATACTATAGGTGCTCCATTGATTCTGTATCCTCACCACAGGGTCTGCAAGTCGCATCATTTGCTCTTTTTAAGTGAGCATTGGTTATTGCATATCAACCATAGAAACTACTGAGAATAGAAGAGGAAATATGATTGAACATTTGTTATGGCACAATGACTTCATAATGAATATCATGGAGGGAAAGATAGAAGGAAAGAGAGGTAGAGGGAGAATTAGTTACATCGATCAAATGAAGGCCAAAGTCAACCTCGTGTCATACCAGGAAGTCAAGGAGTTGGCGAGGAGTAGGAAAGAAGGCGGTTGCTCCATCGACAAGAGATAAAGAAGAAGAAGAGAAGTTGGTTGTCGCAATCGTACCTTCCCCTTAGCAGCCGCAGCCACCGCAGCGTGGTAAGCTCCATGGGCTGCCGCCTGAGCCAGCATCAGGTCACCTCGCAACAGCGCTAGGTCTCGATCACCACCCTTCGATGATGACGAGCTCGATGATGATTTTCCTGAGAAAGAAAGAATGTTGTAGAAGATGTTTGGAATTCACGATCGTCAGATGAAGCCGAAGGCTCCACAAATTATGAATCGAAGTCGGATATTCCGGATACGGTTACAGGGTTCCTATAATATGATTTCAGGGCTATTTCGTTTACGAGAAAAAACATACTCCACACAAGTGGGTCAAGTATGGATTACTACAGCTTGTGGTGCTATTAGCCAGCTGAAGTGACAAAAGGTTTCAAGCCGCCTATAAAGCCTCTAGGCTTAGCGACTGTCATATAGCGATAGCAATCGGCACCAACTTCCGCACACATTGTTAGTTCCATATCAATGGTACAGAACCAGTATCAAAGCATTCGGATTCTATTTGGGTCAAAGTTACAACCAAAGAATACGGGTCCGCGGATCTGGTTCCGACTGGATTTTACCATCTCTACTCTACTACTCTTCTGAGATTGTAGGTATGAAGTAGTCACCCTATGCCTGTCTCCTACATTCCGATTGCAAGGTAACGTATTAGAAAGAGATACACTTATTACTGCTGTGATGTTGTATGATCTGGTTTCGACTAGACCTACCTATCTCCATTTACCTCTCTCGTGACATTGTGAGGCTGAAGTAATTACCCTATGCCTGTCTCCTACACTCCAATTGCAAGCTTACTTGTTAGAAAGAGAAGCACTTACTATTACTGCTGTGCTGGGCCATCTGCTTGGACTTGCTGCTCTGATGAGGCTGTGACACCAAGTTGTTCAGTGAAGCCAGGCTGGACAGCGATTGTGAATGCATAGTGGAAGGTGATGATGTTTTTGGGAAGCCGTATGAGGTTCCTAGAAAAGAACAGGTATAGGGTTAAATTTATAGTTTTGTTTCTTTATCATAACAGGATTTTACGCAAATATCGTATTTCACACGTTCTTTAGAAAACCATAGATAATAGGCACAAAATAATATGGTTTCAAAATCCAAACGAGACAAACTATAAACATAATTATATCAAAATGAGATCTCTCTGCTTTATTCACTGCACAATACATACATTTTATGGTTATTTATATTGTTAAAATAACAAATAACGCATCAGTTTAAAAAAATATTTAAAGTAAAATCTGTAGCTTCTGTTTAATTTTTTAAAGATATTTTCTGGAGTGGCAACATTTAATCTTAATGTTAAATGGTGCTTAAATAAACGAAAAAACTTACTCATAGTGGGTTGTGAATTTGAACTGCTAGTTGATGGATTCTTATCCTTATTTGATGACGATGATGACGATGTATTTGTTCTTCCCGATCGGCTGTAACAGAAAACGTAATTGTTAAAACATAATGTTTATAAAAACATAATCAAAATGTTTTTTTTTTATTTATTTAATTATAATGCTGACATTGACACTGGGTTTGAACACTAGCCCCACAACCTCTTTGGTGGCTTGGCTACCTTTTTAATCTTTTTTGTGGCTATAAAACGGAGAAAAACACAATTGATCCAGCTGGTATGCAGCCATGATAGAAAGAGAGCGAAAAGGGTGGGGGCAGATCATATACATACTTAGATACATTTTAATTTGGACATTTCATACAAAACATTAGTTCAGTTGTTATAAGGCTTCAATTTAGCTACAAAACTGTGGAAAAATCATCATCATTATTGATCTTACACGTCTACGAGTATAAAAGACGATTCAGTCAGTGTCGCTTATACTCTCTACAGATACAAATAAAGAAAAAGTCTTAAAGTAGCGCCAGTGACACAACTGGCCAAAAGTTGCGTGGGAATCGGTTGTCATGGTATATGGGCATGTAGTGAGTTGCTTTTACTGTGGAATCAGCTAGCGAGGCTAAGAGGGTAACGCAAGTCCTGGGCAGCCCTGCGTTTCCTTAACTCCGTCCCAGGCAGTGCAGTGTCTTGTAAGAGGGTTACTCCACCCACAGCGGCTTTGCTGCGTGGTAAACAATACGAAATACCGCAAAGACACTGCAGTAAATCGTCGGTAATAGACGCAAAGGCCATTGATGAGTGAGGAAGGACGAAAGTCATGTGACTAGCAGAGTAATGAATATGGATTGATGAGTAGTGGGAAGAGGAAGACCAAAGCAGAAAGTTAGTTTTTAAGTTTATTTTAGTATCTTGTGCTATCTTCTGTAATGTTGCTGAATAAACTTCTTTCTTTCTTTCAGAGATGGTTGAATTGTATGAAGGATATGAGCTTGAAATGAGTGAGCACTGAGGTGATATTAGGGGAGATGAATGGAAGAAAAAGACATGTTGCACCGACCCCAAATGATTGGGAACAGGGCAGTTATATGTTGAGGGATAAACAACTAAGTATGAACCAACCTGAAAATTAGAAATCAACTTTTCTAATAAAATCCGCAGAAGGATGGAAAATACAGAGGAAGTTTTTATTTATTGAGTTAGGTGGCAAAACGCTGACGGCCCACCAGATAGAAAGCAACTGTCGCATGCCGATGAGCATTTGTCTGTAACCGCAGACATAAGAGTCAGTGCCATGCCGATCCTTGAGGGCTAATGGAATGCCTCTTGTGCCGGTAATTGTGTTGGCTATGTCGCCCCACCCACCGGATGCTAGAGGCCGAGGCAGCGCGCTGCTAGAGGCAGGTATAAAGCGAGCAGTGTACCCACCCATTCGGACACCCTGTCGGATTAAGATCCTACCACTAGTCTTCAGGATCGGCATGGCACTGATATCTCTTGTCTGGGGTTACAGATACTTATAGGTATCTCCATATGTAAGACCAATTATCTTTAGTACAGATCAACTTACCTTTCGCTCCTCGGTGGCTGTTTGCTACTCTTCTGGGGCTGCTTCATGCCAGCAGCCGACAACGCTGATAGGGCGGAGTACGGGTCGCCCATGGGTGGGAAGTTGAGCCCGGAAGCTTGGAGGCGGGCCAGGTAATCCTGCGCCGCTAGGTGGGAAGCCATTGACCACCAGGCTGCGCCTAAACAGAAAAAATCACAGTTAGTCATATTTTTCATCAGCCGAAAAACTTCCAGTGCTGGGCAAAGGAATTACAAGTCGACCGATCCTGCGCTGCCTGCATCCATCTTGCGAAAGAGTGGAACTTCTTGCCTGCGTCTGCTGTTTCTCTATTCCTACAATCTGGGGATCTTTAATCATCACTTTCCATCAGTTGAGATGTAGTGAAACTAAATACGTGCAAAGAAAATTGAGTTTTTTCTTACAATTAGAGTCGAGAGCCACTTATTTACCACCACCACTTAGGGTTCCTATTCTGTGGTACTCGTGTGAAATCAACTAAAAGTATGATGAAGAGGCGAGCCATAAAGTAAATAATTATAAAAAAATGATGGCTGTTAGGGTTGTCAGCTCTCTTAACTTCTGCTACTCAAGAAGTACTCACTGGCCGCAGGATGCAGTCCCAACTGCGCAGCTTGGTTCGCCGCCACGCCGAGGGTGGTCGGCGGCGGGTACCGGGATCCGAACCCGAAGAGGGCCGCCTGCGCCTGCGCTTGGGCCTGTGCCTGGGCCTGCGCGGCCGCGCTGCCGCCGCCAGCGCCATCTCTGCCCCAGTACGCTGGAAGTTCGAAACGAGTTGATTAGTGGACAAACCAGATAACAGACAGTACTGTGGTCTATCCTTTGTGATAGTACGGTTCAACTGTAGAAAACGATAAGAAGGAGGGGTTAAACTCAAAAAAGATTACTTTTTCTTTTAACTATATGCTTTTCGCAGGCGCAGTGTGGGCAGGCCTCCGACTCGGTTGACCGACGACCTGGTATAGGTTGCAGGAAGCCGCTGGATGTGAGCCGCACAGGACCGGTCGGTGTGGAAATCCTTGGGGGAGGCTTTTGTCCAGCAGTGGACGTCTTTCGGCTGATAGATAGATAGATATATGCTTTTCACCACAGACCAGTACCAGCGCTGCGAACATATTATATCCATAACAACGCTAGGATCTTCTTCTTCTTCTTACGCTAGGTTGTAAGGAACAGTGCCGAATACTTCATGGGGCACGTGTGTGCCAAAAAATCGCATCCTCAGGCACAATTCGCCGCGTTTAGGGTCCCGTTCTAGAACCAAGGTAAGAGTTAATTGACAAGAATCTATCCTTTTCACACTTAGTAGATTTACAATAGGCTATCCTGCTTGCAAGGTTAACGTTACTCTCACGAAAGTTTGATAGTTAAAAGTCCAAACTGGGTACATTAATGTGTCGCCGTGGGTACACTCCTATGTTTTTTTAACTCCAAAAATTTTATTTTTATTTTTTTATCCTTAATTGGTAACACAACATATAAGCCCCATACTATTGGTATTCCCTACTATCTATGCGTTCAGAGATATAAAAAAAGCGGCCAAGTGCGAGTCGGACTCGCCCATGAAGGGTTCCGTAGCAGCAAGTAACAATATAAAAGTTTTTGTAGTTCGTTGTAACTTGAATGAAAGGCAAATTGCGGTTTACGATTTACGACGTATTAAAAAAAAACTACTTACTAGATATCGTTCAAACCAATTTTCGGTGGAAGTTTGCATAGTAATGTACATCATATATTTTTTTTAGTTTTATCATTCTCTTATTTTAGAAGTTACGGGGGGGGGGGGGGGGACACACACCACATTTTACAACTTTGGAAGTGTCTCTCGCGCAAACTATTCAGTTTAGAAGAAAATGATATTAGAAACCTCAATATCATTTTTGAATACCTATCCATAGATACCCCACACGTATGGGTTTGATGAAAAAAAATTTTTTGAGTTTCAGTTCTAAGTATGGGGAGCCCCCAAAATTTATTGTTTTTTTTTTTCAATTTTTGTGTGAAAATCTTAATGCGGTTCACAAAATACATCTACTTACCAAGTTTCAACAGTATAGTTCTTATAGTTTCGGAAAAAAAGTGGCTGTGACATACGGACAGACAGACAGACAGACAGACAGACAGACATGACGAATCCATAAGGGTTCCGTTTTTTGCCATTTGGCTACGGAACCCTAAAAAGTAACTCTTTATGTAGTACTTAAAGAATAACAACTTTTTTATTTCTCACTTGAAACAGCACTTCACATCAACAAAATGCATTTTGTATAAACTCTACAACTGTCTGTGTGTTTTTTTACTATTAATGAACCATTGTATTCATCTCTATCTTTACTAAACCTATTTCTATACATAATACGGGCGTTCGGAATTAAGTATAAGGTTGGAACCGTGAGAGTCGAAAAATTCATAGACAAACTACAGAATACTTTTTTTTTTCAAATCACAGAAGCTATTTGCATGCAAACCACCGACCGCATTGGATTTAATAGGTACCAAGAAACTAAGGCAGCGACTTTCCATAGGTTCTCTCTCATCTACTGTTCAATATCCACAAACTGACATTGACTATAAATGTTTTTCAATTTGAGTTCTAACACCCAGACATACTCGTAGGTGAGGAAAGGCACCAGTTAAGTTCGCAGTTAAGACGGTGTTAGGGGCAATGACCTGCCAGTTTACGTATATGGTTCAATCACGCGATGGTAAAGGGAAATGCACACTGGCTATTTTTAATCGACGCGTTTTGTTTGTTTTACTAAAAATGAAAAGACGCCACACAAAAAAATACAGCTGTTACCGCTAGCGTATATGAAAAAATGCAAGTATTTTTTGCACTTATTCGGAATATGCAAAATGTATTGAAAATCCGTATAGTTTATCTTAGTCAGGATCTTTATTTATTTTATTTAAATGTTTATACATATATTTTCCCAGAGTTTAATCGGATAGTAATGACTGAATACAGTAAAAGCTAGGATATTAAATGTTTTTTATATCTTAGGCCATAAGATCGACTTTCGTTGGCAGATTGTAACTGAAGAGCAATAATGATGTACTAGGATATTACTATTTGTAACAAATACCTAAATTTTAGTATATTCTATTTTTAATATTATTGAATATAACCAGATCTCTTTAGCTCTTTAAAAAGGTAAACACCCTGCGTTCAAAAACGCAGCATTCTGACAAGTCTTGTGAAAGCCCCTTTACAACAAACACCTCATAATGTCTCGACCGACGGCAAATCGAGTCAGCAGTCAGTACACAAAAGACACAGAATATACATACATACATATACACATCTACATACAATCGAGTGCACATCTTGGCGTTAGACGAAGCAATGGCAACTCTTAGCTAGGTTTAGATCAATTTTGAATTTCTGAGTATTGAAGTCTTAAGCATAGATAGAGCTTTACTATGTGGCAAAATTTTTGTTTTATGTAGCAACACTAATTGAGTTTTTTTTTTACCTACGGTAATAACCAGGTTAGTCGACAATTATTTGCAAATTTTCAAAAAACAACGCAACCACCTCATAATTTCGCAAATCTACTGTTTATATCAATTTTATTCACAAACAATTCATATATTCAAATAATTATAGATAATTTTTATTTCAGGAATTCCGAAGATATTTAGCTCCTTTTGAGCTTGGCCGGTTTTGCAGCTACAAACTTAGAATTTAAGTTTGTTTGTTTATAAACTCTTTATTGCATACATAACACATAAAGTTAAATTATATAAGGTGCTACTTTATTAGTGCCCGATATTTTAGTCAGTGCTTCTACTCCTGATTCTGATCATCTTTCCCCAAGGAACCCATAGTCAAATCGCAAAAAAAATTTTGGCCTCACAAACCGATCAGTAGAGCGGCCAAATTAATATGAAGAGCCCAAAAATTTTTTTGCGATTTGACTATGGGTTCCTTGGGGAAAGATGATCAGAATCAGGAGTAGAAGCACTGACTAAAATATCGGGCACTAATAAAGTAGCACCTTATATAAAACAAAGTATAGCAGAGGTGGACTGACTTATCCCTTTCAAGATCTCTTCCAGTCAACCTTGAAATGCTAAAAGGACAAAGTTTAGGCATAGGTGGTTATATTTTTGTCAGGTCATTTTGCTTTATGTCTGTTAAGTATACCATAGCAAGGAATACTAACCAATAGGTAAGGAGAAACTATGTTACTGTGATAGCAGTGAACATGAAACTGTTAGTGTGTGCAGTGGTTTTCTAAACCAGTGATTTGCAGTAGGCAGTAGTAGTAGTTAAATTCAGACATCAGTAGCAATTTGTTGACTTACGATTGTAATTTAGGTTAACAACCCATATATCCCCTCTACAGGGGCACGGGTCTCTTCCCGTACCTCGGGAAGGTTAGGCCATACTCCGAACACGGAGGCCAAGTCCAGATTGGTCGCAGAAGTTTTCACAACGCCTATAAGGCCTCCGACATGGCTTAACTAGCGCCGCCAACTAGCTGCCATCTAGCGATAGCAGCCGGCACCAACACCTTAACGTGCCTTGCGAAGCACGGAAACGGTCGAGATAAATGCCACTAACAAACAAGTCAAACCCATCCGGGTTATGACCGTGCTTGTAGTCAGTTAACCTGCGTGATAGACGCGACCACGCAAGCCGCACTGAGCCACGACCGCTTCAACAACACTCGAATAATTTGTTGCTGACCATATTTTATACAAAAAAATATTCCTTACTACGACAACGTCGCAACAGAAGCAAGGGATCGACATGGTTTTTTGCACAGCTATATATTTAGCATTTTTCGTGTACTGATTATTTTGTTCCTTCCGGAAAGTAGTGTATTTTCATGAGCAGAAGGTAGTTACACTCTTTCGTGTATTACAGAAATTTTAGTGGCGTCGCCATTGCCATTTCGACGCATTACCAGATTCGCACTTGACCAATCACGCGAATGGCCACGATATCTAAAACTGAGTAACTAAAGTAATCTTAACTGCCTCCGTGGTCTAGTGGCTAATTCGTCCGCTTCACATCAGGTGATCGCGGGTTCGATTTCCGGCGGGGTCCAACCGTGTAGAACTCGGTTTGGTTGGTGGTAGTGCGTTTTCTGAGCCCGCCTGCCACTTATCTAAGTCTTGCTGCTAAACATCAATGTTAATAGCATTGATGTGTTCCGGCATCGGCATGGAGACAACATAGCCATTTCCCCATTGCGTTGGGGAATCTTGGTAAGCCCGCTTTCATCTTCGGCATCATCATCACTTGCCACCAGGTCAGATAATGCTAAGGGCTTACTAACTGAGGATAAAAGAAAAAGAAAATCACCTCCAAAGAGTCCAGCGGCATCGAGCAATCCATCGGGCGGTTGTTTGCTGGCATTGTCACCGCCATCCCCGCTCTCCTTCTCCATACCACGCCTGGAACATGGAAAGAAATACTTACTTATCATCATCGTCATCATCATCATCATCATCAGATAAGTCTTTAATCCACTGCTAAACAAAGGTCTCCCCCAAGTATTTCCACGCCGACCGGTCTTGCGCTGGCCGCATCCAGCGGCGGTCACAGAGTGGGGGGACTGCCTAAGGACCTCTATCTATCAGCCGAAAGACGTCCACTGCTGGACAAAGGCCTCCCCCAAGGATTTTCACACCGACCGGTCCTGTGCGGCTCGCATCCAGCGGCTTCCTGCAACCTTCACCAGGTCGTCGGTCCACCGGTTTGAGTATAATAAAATACATATACATATATATAAAATATTTATACACTGACTACAGACACGGTCATAAGCTGGATGGGTTTGACTGTTAGTGGCATTTATCTCGACCGTTTCCGTGCTTCGCAAGGCAAGTTAAGCCGTTTATACCGGCTGCTATCACTAGATGGCAAACGTTAAGGCATATCAGAGGTGTTTAGGTGACATGTGTTGGCCCACAAGCCCCACATCCTCCACCAATCCGGACTTAGCCCCCATGTGTGGAGTAAGGTTTAACCTTCCACCTTCCCTAGGTTCGGAAAGAGGCCCGTGCCCCAGCAATCGGGAGGATATGGTTATTAACGTGAACTTACTCCGCCGAATCACGACCCAAAATTGAAATAAAATAAATAAACCGGGTTGTCTGGAAGAAATCTCTTTTATTTTATATCGATAAGACCACCCAGATTGTACTGTATTGTATTTTTGTTTTTGTCTTTGTGTGATTGATTTGAAATCAACAATAAAATAATAAAAAAGACTGAATAAGAAACTTTTAAGTCTGAGTCGAGTTTCCTTATAGTTAGAGATACAAAAGCTGACACAGCCACGGGTATCATATACCTAAGTACAATTTGCAAACAAATACCTTTCGATGTACGAGCACATTGCGTAGTTGATTAATAATATTTATCTTCTTAATATCCTAATGACTAATCGCCTACGCAATGTACATGCAATTGTATTATCAAAAATGTAAATTGCAATTTTATTAAATAGCACATAGGAGGCTTATTTAATGTTATTTTGTATCTAAGTATATTAAGATATAAGGTTGCAGCTTTTCTTAAAATCCTTTTAAAATAATTCAGTTCTTCAAATCTTTTATTATGAATTGTAACACACCTACCTTCCAAGTTTCTGGAAAAGTATGCAAATTGAAAAAAAAACGTCAAGTCAGATGATACTAGAGATTCGTAGAAAAAAAAATCTTAAAAAAACTATGTACTCATTAAAAAAATATTGCCGAAATTTACTTACAAAACAAATTATGCTTAAATCTCTCAAGACTCTCCTCATCTACATAACACGCGTCTTGAGTTTTAGCTGAATATAGGTCAATGACCCAACCAGCTGTTATGTAGGTCAATGCTCTACATCGCAGTTTGAGGTCATTGCCCTGGTTACGTCATGACATGAGCCAATGACCTATTTATGTGACGCCTGTAATCAGAGTAGGTCAAGGTTTGCGAATTGTGCTTTTTTTTTGCTTTTTTATTCTTTCTTTCTACTGCGTCTTTTTGTCAAAGTCAAAGTCAAAGTATGTTTATTCGAAGTAGGTATCATTGTACACTTTTCGCAGGTCTTTTTTTAATTTACCAGTTAACTAATACGAAGTTCCTACCACTCGGAACTCGTACACCCAAAGTTTCGGGAAGTGTTTGCAGAGTAAGAAGAAACGTCGGGCCCTAAAGAAACTCCCTCCAAAACATTTTTTCAAATATAATTCTTACATGCCATTACATAATTCGGGTAAACAACTCTGGTTATAGTTGATTTAGTTGCATACTATTATAAAAGAATGTGAAAGGATCAAGAAAAACATACAGGTAATTATTATGACCAAATACCAAATGACAAGAGCAGGCGAGTTCACAAGGACAGCACCCGATCACGAGTATAACGCAAGAGTCAGCCATCGCTCCCCTCAACCATCGTGTTCGTGAATGGTGAGCTATTAGTCTAAAGCAGTGGTTCCCAACCAGTGGTCCGCGGACCACCAGTGGTCCGCAGGAGCCAAAATATGGTCCGCAAACGATTTAAAACAAATATTCTGCTTTCACAATATTAAAAAAACTTTTGGAGGACAAAAAGTATTACGCGAGTAGGGTAAACATACAAGAAAACATCTATAAATGTTGATTGATGAATTCAATAGTTACTTCCTACAATATACCGAAACAGAAGCTAAAGTTGATCAAAAACTGATTCTCAACTCTTTTAGCGCGGATGCTGGTGAAGTAACAGAAGAAATCCACGAAGAACTCATTGAATTAAATAAAAAAAATATAGAAACTCTAAGGACGCATAAGAATTGAAGTTTTGGTGTAAAAAAGCAATTCCTTAAACCAAAATTCGAGAAATCGCCTTGCGCTGTCCTTGGCTTTCTCACTACTACTTATTTATGCGAACAAGGGTTTTTTGCTTTGTTGGCAATTAAAAACAAGGCCAGGTGTCGATTGAAAGTAAGCGGGTAAAATAAAAACCGCAGCGCCGCACACCGGAGCGGTTTCCAGTGCAATGTGATAACCGCCTATGTGATGATTTGCGTGAAGATTGGCTAATGTTATTTCACAAATCTCGTATCTTCTTTACAAGTTCGGTAATTTTAGGAGATTACCGAACTTGTAAAGATACGAGGTCAAAAATCACACTGATTCATTTCTACTAAAATGATATTTTTTCAATTAAAATAATACTGTTATGCATGTTAATATTGAGTTCTTGATTAAGGTTTATTTTCGAATTGATTCAGTTTTTTTTTGTACATGTGGTCCCTGCTAACAACAAAGAAATCAAAGTGGTCCCTGGTCAAGAAAAGGTTGGGAACCACTGGTCTAAAGGATAGAACTGTGTGGACCAGAAGGTAGTTTTATGAGAGTTCTAATATACCCATTGCGGTAAAATCGCCATCAGGATACGACCTTCCCTGGTCCATATGGAAGTCACTTTATAGACTGCGATCGGGCGCTGGCAGTTGCGGGGAACTCAGGAAGAGGTGAACCTTCTCTGATAACACCAAGTGTGATTGTGGCGATTTGCAATCCATGACACACTGGTTATCGTGCCCTGCCTCCCCAATTTCTTGCACTCGGGAGGACCTTTTTGAAGCCAATTAATGTGGCCACGTTTTGGGCGTTTTGGGTTAAGTATAGCTGTAGGTTACAAAAATGTTGGCACATTTTGTTGTTGTTGTTTTCCTGTTACTTTAATTTATTTTTTTTGGCAATAAAGAGTTTACGAACAAACAATAAGAAGCTATTGGTGTTATCGCACTTGACGCTAACACCAGTATTTATCTATTTGTAGCATAAAAATTTAAAATGCGGACAAAATTATTTAAATGACTCTCAACTGAAAAATTATAGCACTTCAACAGTAAAATTCGAATAGCTTAAAAATTACTGAACCGATTATCATCAAACAAGGTTGAGAACCAACGGAATAAAACTTTGAAATTAAAAAAAAATCGCATTCAAACTCAAATTCAAACGCATGCATACATACAAACACACACATAAAATAACAAACATATTATTTTCATCGGACTCTGATGTCAAATAAATTTGGTAAGACAAATACAACTGAAATAACGTTTATTGACACATAAAAATTTACTCAACGTTTACCCTATATCAAATTTCAATAGAAAAAAAAAGTCAATATCACCAGAATTATAACAAAGAACGAAACATACAATTTAAATTTAAAATTGAAGACAATTTCAACGTCAAACACACGTCGAACTCATCAATAAGTAACAAAAGATGATTCTATTACGTTACTGGGTCGATACTCGATGTATAGGAAATTGCTACATCTATTCGGCCAAGCGAGCTATTCAAAGCTGTTTAAACGATAGATTATGTCCAAGTATTCACATTTTGCAATAGGTAATATGTGGGTTTTGTTTGCCAAGAGTTGCTTAGGAAAACTAACAGTATTATCATGAAAGGCATTACTTATGAGTAAACATAAGCATAAGCAAGCTATAGAACACGCTTAATCGAGTTTGATTAAACAGTTAGCAAGAGTATGAACTATGTAACGCCTTGTCTCCTGGAATTCATTGTAACTAGGTCATCAAAAAACATTTTGAAACATTATTTATTAACTAAAAGCGTTTTTATTAGAATCGCAGAAAAACTTACACGCTTGTATTTTCATTGTTTTTGTTTTATCTAGTGCTAGCAGCTGCCATTCACGGCTTAGCGGGCTTTGCTAAGCACGGACATAGTCGAGATAAATGACATTAATAGTCCAACCCATTCAGGTTAAAACCGTGTCTGTAGTCAGTTAACCTGATTTACTTAACCTGAGTCACAACCGAAGTCTATAAACTCACCTTCAACAGTTCTCATTCAGCAGCCCGGATCAAAAAGTTCACTCACTCGTTCACTCATTTTGTTCACTGCATTTTCACTCACTTTATGCAGTTAATAAATTATTTATATCACTTTCACTTTATCACTTAACGCATCCTCGCGACTTGGGTCTGAAACAAACGAGAAAAGGAATATTTATTATTTGATCACAACAAAAGTTATCATCGGGGTAGTATCACGAGAACTGGTATTTGAACAAATTGTATTCTACACTACAACTATGCTGAAATGAAAATAGTTCTCATACAAATCCATGAAGTAAGCCAAGTTTGGTATGAAAAACCTTAGTTTCTTTTTTGCTATTTTAACAAAGTTGTAGAATAAAAAGATGTTTAGATTCATATGTAGAGTCAACAGTGAAGCGAGCACTTGACTTCAAGAACTGATTCGTATTCTTAAAATTTAAGAAAAAAATATATAGGTAGGTACAAACAATTTAAAATTTTCTTACATCATCGTTTTATCGATAATAATAGACTATATTATCGATGACGGCACCGCAAGGATTTTTTTCGAAGTGAGATTTTATCATATGGAACGGACCCGGTAAACATGAGGCGTTTCAGTGTAAAATACAGAATTTTTTTTTCAAAAACAAAGTCAAAATGTTAATTATTTAAATAGATGTTGTAGGCACACATACTTTTAAATCGTCTTTTTTTTTCTACCTAGTACAAAGATCCTACCACTCGGAACTTGTACACTAAACTTTCCATTGTTATTAATCGATTTTAGTTTATTTTTTTGAAAAAATTAACGCGGTACCTACTGAAATATCTACCTAATCCGATTAAATTATAAAAGTACTTAAAGACCGGGTTATTTCCTAAAAATTCAGACACATATATTTAAAATAATAGTGATCGGCATCTTAAAATTAGAAGACGAACAAGAGCGTTTTTTTTTTTGTTACATACTACATACAATTACAAAATGGGCACCTCAAAATCAAACGTCAATTTTTGTTTTGTTTTAGTTCGATACTCATACAGCCCTCATACATAAAAGAACCGTTAAATCAATCCAAACTGGTGTATTGACGCAATTTGCCATAACTACGGCGTCGTGGCACTTACCACGCGGGTGGTAGGACCTTGTGCGAGGTCCGTCCGGATCGCTACCACCATCTTACTCGCTAATCCTGCCGCTAAGCAGCAGTGCTTGCACTGTTGTGTTCCGGTGTGGAGAGTAAGACAGCCGAGGAAATTACAGGCACAAGAGGCATTTCATCTTAGCCCTCTAGGTTGGCAACGCATCTGCAATCCCCTCCGGGGTTGCAGGTGTCTATGGGCAGTGGTGATCACTTACCATCAGGTGACCCACTTGCTCGTTTGCCTTCCTTGTCACATAAAAAAAAAAAAAAAAAAAAAAAACCACTTGCGATATGAGGGTTAAACCCTCCCCCGGTACGAAGGGTGCCGCTCCTTCCTGTTTAACCGTGATACAGGAACGATTTGGTAATATGATTCGATGTTTATGACATTTTAACACTACAGTAGAAACAGTTTATTTAGAGAAATTATTAACATCTTTTTGCATATTTTAATATACTCCATATCTTCAGATTAAGGATTTTTATGTAATAATTGACCACGCTGAATACGTTAAAAACAACCGACTTCAATCGCAACAACTCCAGTTTTGCTATGTTTTTGTTGATTTTCTCAAAAACCGCTGAATCGATTTCGATAAAATTTATATGGGACCACCTGTGAAGTATACCTTTTAAACAAAAAACGAATTTTCCAAATCGGTCCAGGCGTCTTCGAGTAATCGGTGAACATACATAAAAAAAAAAAGATTCCAACGAATTGATAACCTCCTCCTTTTTTTTGAAGTCGGTTAAAAATCACAGTTAAACGAATTTAATATAGAGACTGTTATGATGCAATGAAAATTAAAAGATTTACGCCAGGTTGCTTATGACAGCTGGATGCGCATGGCCAAGAATGGGTATAAGTGGTATACCTTGGGGGAGGTCTATGTCCAACAGTGGACCAATTCGGGCTGATGATGATGATGATGATAATGAATTTTAAAGGGAAGATAGGACTCGCAAAAATAATTCTTTAAAATCGTGAAATATGCACCACTATACATGTTGACTGGTACATACTTGCAAACCTCACAACTGGTGCTGATAAATCTAATGAATCTTAACAATTACTCTAAAACATTGACAACATCGCAAAAAAGAAATTGTACTATAGATAGAGATGCTACGAACTAGAAATTGAAGCAAAGTCAAAATATTACCACCATAATAAAAACAATAAACACATCATACATAGAAAACCAAAAATAAACAAATTAACAATTAAATTAATTAATTCTAAACCAATTTAGCTGACGATTTATATATGAAGTGCGATATTTTTTTGTAAAAAAAATAGTTCAGAGTCAAGAGTTAATCTTAGTTTTATCTAGTTAAACAGTTACCAAAATAGGTATCCCAAAAAGCTAGAACAAAAACGAAACGGAATCCGAAATAAAACCGACCAAGTGAAATCAACCAAATCAGAGTAACCGTTAAACAGGGATGAAAGTATTAATTTTGGCCGAGAGCAAAAGGGAGGGGCGAACAAAGGGCGAAGAAATGCCCCTAATGCCCTTATGGGCCGTTCCATTGTCGCAACTCGGTGATTTTACTTACTGAATTGACGCTTTGGACTATAGTACGTGCTAATGTTTCATGGTAATTATTTTAGATGTATTTTAGGAATGGTGTTTTTTTTTGTTGTTGTTGCAAACGATTTTAGTTTATTTTTTGAAAAAAGTAACACGGTACCGAAATATCTACCTAATCCGATTAAATTTATAAAAGCACTTAAAGACCGGCAAATTTCCTAAAAATGCAGACAAATTTATTTAAAATCCCTGTAGGGTGTCCAAAATAGGTGTAGGTGCACAGAAAAAATATCTAAACGTATGTGCAGGAGTCATTTACTGGGGAATTTGTTGAATACCTAAAAAATATATTTGGAATAATAATATAATAATAATAATATATTTAAAATATATACAAAATTTGCCAAAACAGCTGATCGATTAGTAGAGTCAAAAAAAAATCTTGCGAATATAGCAATGTCGTAGACGTAGAGCAAACGTTGTTTAGTATGAAATAAAAGACTGGGTGAAAAATTCCACTAGTTTTCTCTTAAAGCTTGTATAGTTAATTTTCTTTTCTGCCAATTATTATATACACGAAAAAAAACATCACCGTACACAAAAAACCGAATAAATAGGCCTAAAAGAAAAAATACTAAAGATACATATGAAAAAACTTTTTGGGCAAACTTAAAAGACGCTCATCATCTGTTAACCATACATTATTTTTAAGTAAACGAGTAATAACATAAAAAATCAGCCAACATAACCAAGTGACTTCCAAGTCAAAGTGGGTATCAAGTTCAAGACGAACCTAATTAAACCTCGCATTTCAAAATCCATCAAGCCGTTTTGTCTCAAGGCTGTACCAATCATACGGACCCGTTAACTCCCGAAAACATAACCCTTCGCTTCAGAAATCGGGTAACAAACTAATTAGAATGACAAAATTCGACGCCTTTGAAGTCACAACGGAAGCAATAGTCGTGTATCACAGTTTCCTGAAGGGATTAAATAAAGACAATATTTGCTGACGCAATATTTAACCAGCAAATCTATTTCAGATCTGTCCCGGTGCGTTTAACAGGTTAGGGATAAAACGTAGGTTATTGGCGCGTGTAATTTTTCCTCAAATTTTTTGTATGCTTAAAATCATCTTTTTTAGTGGTCGTTAAAAAAGTGCGTTTAAAAATAAGATGTTACTCAGAATCAAGTATAGAATACGGGAAAAATATACAAAAAAATCCAAAAATTTTTTTTCCAGTTTCCCATACAAATTCTTGATTCACTATTCACATTTGGTATGGGAAACTGAATGTAGATTGGATTTTTTAAATATTTTTTGTGTATTCTACACTTGATTCCGAGTAACACCTTAAAATTTCAAATGCATTTTTTAATACCCAGGTGTAGGATCCACACACGGGGGCCAAGTCCGGATTGGTAAGGATAGGGGCCAAGCAAGCCGTCTAAAAGGCCTTTGAGCTTAACGACTGTTATCTAGTGATAGCAACCGGCGGCGCCAGCGGCTTAACGTGCCTAACGAAGCACAGAAACGGTCAATAGTTGAGGTAATAGCCAAACAAATACGCAACGATAATACCTAGGTACTCTACTTAATTATCTACCTATTGATTAAATTTCAAAACAATCCACCTAAGGAATAAGAAGAAATGAAAAGATTTTATGTATAAGCTCGCTTAGCTTCTACAGTTATCAAAGGATAAGTTTAGTGACGGGAACACTTCGAGGTTTCGGCATTTATTTCGAAACGGGGGGGGGGGACCTCTTATTATATTTATAGACTACAACAACTTCACAAACATATTGTGCGTAGCTTTTTTAAATCTATATTATCTGTTCTTTTATACACTTGTCTTTTCTATTTTTGCTTCTATTAATTTCGGTAAAATGTAAATATAATGTTCTTTTACCCCGAATCTAGTGGTAGTTATTTTTTCTTTACGGCAGTTACTTTAATGGGTTGTTTTATTATTGAAACAAAATATGGGCAAAATTAATTGGTACTTATAAGTTTACGGCAACTGATTGATGAAAAATTATTTTCTTCAAAATAAACATTGGATACGTCTCGAGCTTTTTTTAGTTTTATTTATTTTATTACACTTGCACACAGCGTAGTACTTTTAATAATTTGAGATTAATTCAATGTTATGGCAATTACAATATCAGATTACTTTATTTTTATAGTGTTTATTTAATAAACTAATTTAATGGCTTTAACCGTGACGAACAATACTTTATAGCGTGTAAAGTTTTATTTTAATAATATTCTGCATCGCTCTTGAGACTAAAATATTAATTATATTATTTCTTCTGTACTAAATTAAAGGATACCACGATTCAAACAGCAATTTCAATTTCAACCGTGTCGAAATCGAATGAAGTCGAATCGAAATTCGAACTCGGTAACCTTATCCCATCACTATCATCTCAGAATCGTCCACCCAACACATACAGACGCAAAGATGTCTCCACAAAATAAAACACAGTCCGCTGTCATGTTGTATTGATTCTGGTCCTTCGATTGCCATCCCACTCTTGCATAGGTCAACTGGTTAGGCCAGAGCGGGACAGGTAGGCTTCTTAGTGTTTACTTGTGTGCAGATTAGCCAACTGACGCCGCCCAGGACGTTGGAATGATGGCTTTCAAGGGAGTCGGTTAAGCTTAAGCGTAATATTCATTTTACGCTGTTTTTGAGAGCCGTTTTAATTACACTTTGTGGGGGTGTGAGTGTAATTTATTTTTGGGAATGGCTTTCGTTTTCTGTTTAGTTAGACTCTATCGATTAGGTGTGTTAATGAGACGAGAATAAGACAAAAAACTTGTACTTAAAAATTACATACATAATATATTTAAAAATATATAATTTTGACAAAGGGATTGCAGCGGTGGTCAAAGAATTGCTGATTACAGAAAGTACTCCTTGTTAACATTATTCTGTTTTTTTTATTCACACATATTTATAAAGTAGCATAGATCAAGTAGAACGTCTCGCTCGGCCATACAAAAGAAATCAACGTGCGATGCAATGCTTTGATAGTATTTTACAAAGATGCACTCTTAACTACCTATCTATTTTGCAATCTTAGTTACACAAGCAACTGAGATTGGTATCTTTATATTGTATTATACATATATCTGACATGGCTAGATCATAAAATGACTGGCTTTTTAATTATTTTAAAAATCACATCATAACCTTCAAGAAAAGAGCGAACTCCCATATCAAAGGCCGGCAACGCACTTGTGACTCCTCTGGTGTTGCGGTGGTCTATGGGCGGCGGTAATCGCTTACCATCAGGTGATCCGTCTGCTCGTTTGCCACCTTTGCCATAAAAAAAAAATAAAAAAAAAATTCATTTTTCTAATCTAATTTCTAAATATACATCCCAATTTCCGACGTACGGGCAAAGCAAACATCGATCACCAAACCCATACATACAATCATACAATAAGTCCTGTCCATACCAATGACATTGAAAGCTCCCTTGCCCCTAACTCAATACACCTAAGTGTGCTGCTCTCATAAGAAAGAAAGCCGTAAACTATATGGAGGTTCCGCGTAATTTGCGGCTTTCTCTCTTAAGAGGGCAGTGTGGATCTGGAGGGTAAATTAATCTCCGCTTATGTAACATGCAAATTATATGCCGGGGTGAGAGCGGCATAAGGACAGCGTGGGTAAAACTGACATCGGGCTAAGTGGTTGGGATAGTATTCGATTGGACTCTTCTAAAATCGGTATTTCAATTGGATGCAAAGAATTCCCTCCTGACTACAGACTTGGAGAACTAAGTCAGTGCTCCTGACAGACTTTTTTGTTGCGTATCAGTGAATCAACAGTAAAGTGGTAGTCGAATGCAAAATTCAAATTTCCATACAAATTTTAATCACATTACAAAATTAGTACTACATACAGTATAAATACTCCTTGGCCCTCTCCAAAGGCTATCCCACTCCCTGCGGGTGAGATTCGCTGACAGTTGCTCAGCGCAAGCCATAAGCACAAGCTAAGCAAGTTATATTATGTTTATATATGTTAAGCAAGTAGGAAACTATAACGGCGATACACATTAACACAGATCGTTCGTTTGCCAAATGTTTATTTCGTAAATTACTCGATACAAAATGGGTTTAGGGCCAGTCTTTTACTCGTCATTCTGATCAACTTTTGTTTTTCGACTTGGATGAAATGGCAAAAAAGAATTTTGGACTACTTCTCTGTACAATTTGATCAGCCATCATTGGTCCAAAAATGTTCTCTGTCAAATCTGATAGGCGTTAAGGCAATGCAATGGATATAGTTTTAGTATACCGAACATACCGTATAAATAAACACCCACAAAATTATTCTCGTAGTTACGAAGCGATGTTGTCCCTACATAAACCCTTCATCCACAATTCCCTGGTAGCCATGGAGGCGAGTTGAGTGATTGGACAAAATTAACATCATTGTATGGGTTTCAACCCCTATAGACAAGGGTGGATGGAATTAACTATGGGAAGAGTCATTATGGGGCCACAGCGTTCTGCGGAACGTGATGTATTTGAATTTACTATTTAGATCGTGCTACGAATATTGTCATGGGGTTTTGTGAAATAGACAGCTTTTTGCTTAAGCATTTGAGATGTTCCTGCTTCCGTACTTTATGTAAGTAAATTTAATAGTTACGTTACTATTCAATATACAATAAAAAATATGTTTCACTATCAAAGGAAGTTTTGAGGATAAGACCAAGCGACGTACGTAGCTCGATTTTCAGTCCACTTATACAGGTGAAATTTTATTCGTGTCATTCCCGTTAACGTATTGTACCTAACTGCTTCTTACAAAACTAAAGAACTTCCTAACAAAAACAGACCCACAATAAAATCAAAATAAAAAATTAGACTCCCCATACAAATTTTGTCGATGTGATTTAATTTGTATGTAAGTAACAAAGATATTTAAAAGAATTCTTTCATTTTAAGTTTATCAGTAAATCTTAGATATTAACATTGGATTTAACCCCACACACAAACGCAGTCTTCATAAAATACTCTATATTACACAGTTTTGAGACACAATACTTTTTAACCTACTTCAATAAAGGAGGAGGATCTCAATTCGACTGTATGTTGTTTTTTTTGTATGTATGTTACGCGATTACTCCGCCAATTATGAATCGATTTTGATGATTCATTTTTCGTTTGGTAGGTAATACTTCAGATGTGGTCCCATATATTTTTTTTATCAAAATACACTCAGTGCTTTTTGAAAACAAAATCAAAAACGATAAACATAGCAAAATTGTAGTTGTTACGATTGAAGTATGTTTTTTAACGTGTTCAGCGTTGTCGATTATGTGCAAAATATATTTTCTTTTTAACCGACTTCAAAAAAGGAGGAGGTTCTCAATTCGTCGATTTTTTTATGTATGTTCACCGATTACTCGAAGACGCCTGAACCGATTTCGAAAATTTTTTTTTTTTTGAGAAAATCAACAAAAACATAGCAACATTGGAGTTGTTGCGGTTGAAATCGGTTTTTTTAACGTATTCAGCGTGGTCAATTATTGTTCACATTTGATCGATCAAAACCTCCTTGGCACCATCATGTTTTAAAAAAAATATTGACGATTTAAAAGCATGTGTAAAGCATCTACTTAAATAAAAAACATTTTGAGTTTGAGTTGAGTTGAGTTAAAGAACAATTGAGATACGATTACCAGTATGAAGGTTAACAATCTGCTTTGACTTATACATTGTATCTATCTGCTGCATGCAATTCCAATGGTCACACTAACAAGTTCTCGCTATTGTGATCCAAAGTTGGTCGATCAATAAAATGTATTATTATCTTTGGTAGAAACCACACTGAACGAATGAACGAATAAACCAAAATTTCACACTGTCCGTTAATCAGATACCGTAAAATACCTTAACCAATTGAAGTTTTATTAATCTCCATCTATCTGGCAGTTGTCAACAGCAAACAGACGGGTGTTGGGTAACAAAACAGTTGAATGGAAAGTGGTAGCCGTTGTTCCGAGCCGCGGCGATGGTGGAGCGGTGACCGGTAATAGTAATGGCAAATGTTTCACTTTGCAGGTAACTCCAGTACTGCTATTTATTGTTATTCTCAGACTTCACCATTATCGTGAGATGCACTGTCTGGAGGTTAGTTCAGATATTTGAGCGTAATATATAACTTAAGGCACCAAAATTGCTTAAACTTACCTATGGATGGAAGCGGTCGTGACTTAGTGCGACTTGCGTGGTCGCGTCGGTCACGCAGCTCAACTGACTACATACATGGTCATAACATGGATGGGGTTGACTGTTGACGGTAGTGTGATGATCCGGTTAGCCCGCGATCAATTGGCCTACACTTGCAGGGCATTTAGATGTACACCTACGGACGTGTGCAACGCGACCTTCATACACATCTAGTAATCAGATGTGCAGGTTTCCTCACAGTGCTTTCCTTCAACGTTATAACAATCGGTATGAAAATGTACGTATGTTTCGAAAAATCATTGGTGCATAGTCCAAGATTTGAACCCGAGACCTCTGGGTAAGAAATCAGACTGTGGAGCCACCGGCACTTTTTTTTATTTCTTATCTTGTGGCACATTTAACCGTCCTATCCACAAGATATAGACGGCGGTTTTTAAACCAATTTGCATTCTACTACTTTCCCTGTATTTTAGAGTCGGCTCCGATCATTTCTGACAATGAGAAAACATAATTTTATACAGAATTCATACTGAATATTTATTGCACTATCTTAAAATTACACGAAACTCAACAAGTTTCCTTTAAAGACCTATGGAAATTTGCAAAATAACCCTCTTGGCATTCTTCCACAAAAAGTTGTGCACACTATAAATGCCGATGGTTATCATTGTAGGAAAAATTTATTAGTTGTTACGTACCTATTATATTCATTCATAAAGAACTTTGATGATGACGCTAGAGAAGTCATCAACATACTTATTTATAGTTAAATTGATACCGAAGCTATTTCTTTCAAAACTTAAAAAAACCATTAACGTAGCAATTAAGAATTAATCATCCATTTTTGTCACCAACTGTACAAGCCTCTGTTGATCCGCAGCAGTCATTGTCCTTGCATCCCTATTTGCTATCTCTTTCTCCCTCTCTACCTTTACATACGCATGACGAGGAAAGATATATTCAGACTTGTGACAAAAAATGAACGCACGCGCACCTTTTACGTTATAATGCCCTTTTGTTAACCAATGGATCGAATGCCATCAAATGGGTGGAATGAAAACGAAAATTATGAACGGTGATTTGACACGTGGTCTTAAACTGAGCAAAATAAAAAGGAAATTGGAAACGGATGCTCTAAATGCAACGGATATTAATAATATGAAATAATTAACGATTAAGTTCTATTTTTAACTTTTATCAGCCGGCACAGTCGAATAAAAATAATATACATACAATGTAGTAGCAACAAAACTAGCAGTGAATTCATAGAGAACAGTGATGTAGATGCAGTGAGAATTCATAGTCAACACAATCTTAACAAAGATGGAAAAACAGAGGTCCAAAGTTAGGTCCTTGCGAAACACCTAAAACTGCTAGAACCGGAAATTTATAACTGGCAAACGCACATTAAAGGAACGTCACACACAGTTTTCTTAGAAGACGTTTGGTACATTGACTAAGTCTTTCATTTGTACTATATTAAAAAAATACCTGCAGATAGAGCCAAAAATGTTATACATACTATGGAAAAACCTAAATATAAACAAATAACACGTGGAAAATAAAAAGACATTTTAAGGTGAGTGTAGAAGCATGAAATCCGAACTTCATTTGTTTTACCACTTTTGCTTTTTCTAATTTTTGAACTTAATATCGAACGAAGTATTCCAATATCGTAGAACTATACTAGTTTTTTTTTCCTTTACACCCCGTAAGACCACCCACCAACAGCTCTGTATTTTTTACAAATACTCATACAATGAAACGTTTACGTAGATTCAGTATTACAAGTTATGCACATGACAACTCAGTTACTGCAAAAGCAATTTCATTTCAATCGGATCAATTGTCTCTCTTCACGAAATCCTCTTGTTTGCGAATTATGCGTTGGCGCAGCCCGCATGCGACACCGTTTCTCGGTAACGTACTCACGATCACGATTACATGCGTTTACTTAGTAAAAAGTGCCAAAGGCACGTATAAATAAACTAAATAAAATAAGGAAGTGAGCTCATGGAGGAATTGTGAAGACTTGCAGGTTTTCATTATTATTAAATTATGACACACGGAATCCTAAATAAATTGAAAGAATTTATTGCCAAGTCATTGTTAACTGCAAGAAATTAAAACATACGCTTAATATCCTAAATATATTTGGTTCATCTATCTGGATGATATTAGGAGAGTCCGCTAATAAGCCTTCAAAAGCATATAATATGAGGGTGAGACTACAAGGCATTAATTTAAAATTCTAAGCCAGCAAATACTTGGACAGAAGCTGACGACACTTAAGTATTTGGATCACACCACATTGAGGTTGAATTTTACTAACTACTCATAAACTCACGAAACTATTCAATGACTCATCCATAGGACTGTATGTGACACATAGTCTTACCATAAAAGTACAGCCTAGTTCGTTACCCCGAAATTCATGGTATGGGTGGGACCTCTCAATGCAACAACCAATAACTAATGGACAATTTTCTTCGAATGTTTTTCGTGAGTACTTATTCCACAAATCTGAATTTAATAATTTAATATGGGGTTCATAGTTTAGATAAGGACATGGTTATGTCTCCTGTCTAACCCATAGCTTTTGCCTTTCGTCAATAAGTTAGGATTTTTGAACTCTAAGTTCAATAACTAGTTAACTGTCATGGTTGAAAACTCGTTTTTTTAACAGAAGGAGATAACAGTTGTCATTTTACAGAATTCAGTTGGATGAACGCATGCATTTTTTCATGAATAAGCGAGTGATTTCACGCAAATAAAAACGAAAATATGAATATGACTGACTCAGTGGCTAAGTGGTTAGCGATCCTGACCTCTGATCCGAGAGTCGTGGGTTCGATCCCCACAGAGGGCAAACTTTTCTGTGATGAGCAGAATTGTTTGCTCTGAATCTGGGTGTATTATATCTATGTATATATGTATGTATTTAAATTATATGTGTATGTATATCAGTCTCTGGTTCCCAAGATACAGGGAATCCTAGTTTGGGGCCAGATGGCCGTGTGTGATTTGTCCCGGATATTAATATTATTAAAACACCCATTGCAAGATCTCCCATCTTGGCAAGCCCGCTTCTATCTTTCGCATCATCATCACTTACCATAAGTTGAGTAAAGGTCAAGGGCATACCAATTGTTAATAAAAAAAAAACGCGTAATAGGATACTCCATTATTATTAATCATTCCGTATTACATATAACTTCATATGTAATACGGAATGATAATAATAAACCATATACAGTGACTCAAGCAGAACTTTATGAAGCAAAAAAGAAATGTTCAAAACTAGAGACACGGCTTTTTTGCTAATTTGGAACAATACCTAGGTATAAATGCAGATGCAGTGTTCTAATAGCAAACAATTTTTTGGACGAACTATTTCAGCTTTGATGGATGTGGATATGCAAAATATGCACCTAAGTCAACTTATTTGCATATTTTTATACATATACAATTATACATGTCGCAGGGATATTATCAAATGCATAATATTTCAATCTCACTTATGAAATTGTAACTACATAACAAACTGTCACTCGCCTCACATTTCTTAAAATTTCACGGACTCGTTTATAGGAAATTATATTTCCAGTAGACCTATGATATTGTAAAGTAGGTTGATAATGACATATAATTTATAATTTTACTGGATGTGCAAGGCCTTTATACTCACTGATTTGTCCATTTCAGTCCCAATTTTGCAACAAAGTAAAATTATAGGGTTTCAAACTGAGACTAAAGAATCTTATTTATTATTATTTACAATTTATTGTACACAGAAAAGACAAAGACATACATTAAGAAGGAAAGAACATACAAAAGGTGCAGCTTATTTCTATAAGAAATTTCTTCCAGCAGACCTTGGACAGTGAAAGTTGAAGAAAAAAGAGGCAGAAAAGACGTGTACAAAACAAAGATATAACAATTATAAAACAGTGACAAAGAATACAAACTTATACCTTATTCTTAAAATAATACATAAACATACATTAAATAACAAATATACATATATATTATAATACCTACATAACACTATATTATATAAATAAACTAAAAAACAATATAATATCTATATACATAAATAGTTTACATGGCTTACTTAAGAGGAGAGAGAAAGGAAATGATATTTCAATTGGTCTTCATTTGGTTTCAAAGTAAGAATTGAACAATCAAAACGCGCAATATAACTGCGACATATATACGACGAAAGATAAAAAAAACTTTAACACTAAGTCTTGACCTAGACAAGGAGTTCTGAAGCAGTTCCAAGACTCCAAGGCCAAACCAGTCTCTAAAATATAAAATAAATAAACCATAAAAGAAAAAACAGATATGTAGTAGCTATTATGATAGATATTGCAAATGTTATTGTCATTTTACTAAAAATACAAGTTTCCCTTATCAAACAGATTAATAAAACCCCTACGATTAGATGACTTAAACTAGACCTAGGTATTTTTATTAAAGTATTACCTATACGATAAAAACCGCAGTGATTTTACGTCAACCCATAAAAATACAGAAGCTCTTTCTAGTCTCGGTAATGACACTTTATAAATTGCCTGAAATAGAGAGAGAACAGAAAGAGGACGAGAGGCAAAGTCTGCTGTGGCCAGACAGGTCACCTACAACACTAAGTGCAATTCAACAAAAATATTGTCTGACGGGACATTAAAGAACGTGTCATTTGCTACTTTTGCTCCGATATTCGTTCACTTTTATAATCATCTCTGGTGTCCTGTTAGACCTCTTATTTCCCCACGAGCCACCTGGAAGCATCAAAGACGAGTAACTTTAGACCTACCTTTTTTCTATCTGAGCTAGTGCTAGAGCTAGAGCTAGTTCCTTTTCAAAATTATTGATTAGATTAGATTCATTTATTACATATTATCAATGTCAACTTACAAAATATACTTATTTAAAAAGATGTCAGAGGATAATCTACAATATTCCGCTTTTCAGGGAATAAAGTCTTTCTGTATAATGACTATGTAGGGACACCTACATATTTTTAATTATTCAACTACCTGTAAATATGTGATTTTGTGTTCTCGTAGTTTAATTCTTCACCAATTGTGATACTCAAATATTATATATTGGTCAGGCAGGCAAAACCAATAAATGTTCAAAAAGTTCAAAATCTTGGATACTGTACCACGGTACAATTCGAACGAAGAAATCTCTTTTATTTCACCTCTCCACCGATCGCTTATGATCTATATTGGATCAACACACCCATCCAATAACTGGTGACCCCGAAGCTGAATACAAACAGCGCACCTTCAGCCAACCGGCAGAGCAAGTCTGATCAAGGTCATGTCTGAAGAGCCGAAGACCAATGTCGCCGCTCCATTTCCAGTAGCGTGCCAAACCGATGCAGTCTCCGTACACTCGCGTCTTCTACCGTTCTGGCGCGAACTACCCAGCATATGGTTCATACAATTTGAATCTGTGATTGACCCACTGAAGACTTCGGATGACCAAAAATTCAGATACCTACTTCAACAGTTGCAGTCGCAAGATCTTCGACATATCACTGATATTCTCCGATCACCACCGAGTTCGAACAAATATGAAACAGTCAAACAACGACTCATATCTGTCTATGAGCAATCATCTGTCCAGAACTTTCAACGTCTAGTCAGTGGTCTTGAGCTTGGTGACCAGAAACCGTCCCAGCTCCTTCGACAGATGCGTGATCTAGGCGCTGACATGATCACTGAAGAAGGTCTCAAAGTAGAATGGTTAAAACAAATGCCTTCTAACGTTCGAGCCGTTTTAGCAGTAAACTCCGAATCGTCACTGGACACCCTTTCTACAATGGCTGACAAAATGCTCGAGTTTACGCCTACCACACATCTTGCACCCGTTACGATGTCTCAGCACTCATCTGAAGACAGTGCAATCAGTATCCTAACCAAGCAGATGGCAGAACTCACTTACAAGATCGAAGAATTAGACAGAAGACATCGCTCACGCTCTCACACCCGTCCACAGAGCTACCGCCGAGCAAGTTCACATTCTCGTTCACGATCAAATCATAACTATCATAACAGACACAATCAGAACCACCAATTCAAATCACCTGACAACGGGATATGCTACTACCACAACAAATTCGGCAAAAACGCAAATCGTTGCAAAACGCCTTGTAACTGGAAGCCGTCGGAAAACTAGACACTACACCGGTTACGGCGGGTATCGGTGTTAGTATGGGAAACCGCCTTTGTGTCATTGACAGGCTAACCGAAGAAAGGTACCTGATAGACACTGGCGCTGAAATTTCAGTACTGGCTGCTCGAGAAAAAAGAACACTCGACAATTCAAATGGCTACAAACTTTACGCCGCTAATAGCACGCCTATTAACACATATGGAGAAAAGTCAACAGTACTCAACCTTGGACTACGACGCAGTTTTAGATGGTCATTCGTCATTGCTGATGTCAAGATGTCCATCTTAGGAGCCGATTTTTTCAACCACTACAAATTGTTAGTTGACGTTCACAACAAGAAGCTGATCGACCGTACAACAAGCCTCTCCATAAACACACTCTCAGTCACAACTGACCAGCAGTCGCTTTACACTCTAGCTAAGGAACATCCTTACTATGATATACTGAAAGACTTCCCAAATGTACTTAGACCCTTGTCATTTAAGGAGCCATCCAAACACAACGTTGTTCACCACATTGAAACCACAGGTCAACCACTATTTTCGAGAGCAAGACCTCTAGCGCCTGACAAATATAAGGCTGCTAAAGAAGAGTTTAGCAAACTAGTGGAACTGGGAATCTGTCAACCTTCTAAGAGCCCATGGGCAAATCCACTCCATATCGTGAAGAAAAAAGACGGTAGCATGAGAATATGTGGAGACTATCGACGCCTCAATTCGGTAACACTACCAGATCGTTACCCCATCCCTCGCATTCAAGACTTCACTTACAAACTTCATGGAATGAGGGTATTTTCAAAACTCGGACTTGAAAAGTGCATACTACTGGATACCTGTAGAAAATCCAGAGAAAACAGCGATTATTACCCCATTCGGACTATTCGAATTCCGCTGCATGCCCTTTGGCTTGAGAAACGCTAGTCAGACTTTTCAACGCTTCATGCACGAAGTTTTAAGAGATATTGAAGGATGTTTTTCCTATGTCGATGACATTCTCCTGTTCTCAAAAGATGAAGAATCCCACAAACAAGTACTCAAGCAGGTACTAGAACGCTTAAACAAGTACGGTTTAGCTGTAAACATCAGCAAATGCGAGTTTGCCCAAACTGAGATAGAATTCCTCGGTTACAAAGTAACCTCCGAAGGCATATCTCCAACTAAAGAGCGCATAGAAATCATCTCAAACTACAAAAAGCCAGAAAATATACAAGAGCTTCGTCGTTTCTTAGGAATGCTCAACTTCTACAGAGATTGTTTGCCACATCAAGCACAGTTACAGAACGAACTGAACAAATATCTTCACAACACTAAAAAGAATGACAAAACAGTCATCTCATGGACTTCAGAAGCAGAAAAAGCATTTGAAAATTGCCGCCAAAGCATTTTACAAGCAACTACTCTGTCTCACCCGATGCTCAGTGCAACGCTCTGTATAATGACTGACGCTTCAGATCATAGCGTTGGTGGAGTTTTACACCAGAAGGTTAAAAACAAATTGATGCCACTGGCATTCTTTTCAAAAGCAATGAGCGAAACACAAAGACGTTACAGTACGTATGATCGCGAATTATTAGCGATATACTTATCTGTCAAACATTTCAGACGACTTATTGAGGGTAATGACAACGTCATTGTATATACTGATCATAAACCCTTAACTCATGCCTTAACCAAGGTACCAAGTGACAGCGACACCTTTCGTCGTGAGCGACAGCTCAGCTTCATCAGTCAGTTTTGCACAAAAATCGAGTATCTACAAGGCCAGAAAAACGCCGTAGCTGATTGGCTCTCCAGAATAGAAGAAATCAATTGCCCAACTACAATTGACTTCCAACAACTAGGAAATCACCAAAACGAAGACAGAGAATTGAAACAATTAAGAAGCAAACCAAATTTGAAGTTCGGTCAAATCACACTACCTGATATCTCTATACCAATAACATGCGAGATGTCTACCCGCAATCCTCGACCATATTTACCAAAAACATATCGTTACGCAGTATTCAAGGCTCAACACGATATTTGTCATGCGGGTACTCGAACAACAAGAAAACAAATCGCTTCAAAATACTTTTGGCCAGGTATGAACAAAGATGTGGGAACATGGACCAAGAATTGCATCGCATGTCAAAAAGCAAAAGTACATCGACATACAATACCACCCGCAGGAACCTTTCCAGACTCAACTCGATTCGAACATATTCACATCGATATAATTGGCCCATTACCAATTTCTAACGGTTATCGATACTGTGTCACAATAGTCGACCGTTTCACAAAATGGCCCGAAGCAGTTCCTGTATGCGAAATCACTGCAGAAACAGTAGCAAGAGCTCTTTACGAAAGCTGGATAGTACGTTTCGGATGCCCAATACGTATAACTACCGATCAAGGCAGACAGTTTGAATCAAACTTGTTTAACTGCCTACTTAAAAAGTTTGGTATACAAAGAATACGAACAACTGCATATCACCCACAATCAAACGGAAAAGTAGAACGTTTTCACCGAACACTTAAAGCAGCTTTAATGGCCAGAGACTCAAAACACAGCTGGTCCGAAGAATTACCGACAGTACTTTTTGGTCTCCGAACAACACTTCGCAAAGAAAACAACCTGAGTCCTTGTTTATTAACATATGGAACACAGTTACGCATACCTTCCGATTTTTTTGTACCTACAAAGTCTAAAATCGAAGATGCTGAATTCGTGAAAAATCTTGCAAACACAATGAGCTCTCTAATACCCACACAAAGGAAAGACTCAGAAAAGGAAATATTCATAAACAAAGATTTGAAAACATGCACACACGTATTCGTGCGAACAGATCTTGTCAGAAAACCCCTCACTCCTCCGTACGAAGGACCGTATGAAGTTCTTCAGAAGTCAGAAAAATTCTACCAAGTTCAACTACCAAACAGAACAGCATTCATATCTCTGGATAGATTGAATCCAGCCTACATACTTAACGAAGATGATATCGCAACTACTAATATCTCAAACAAAGATAATAATATCACAACAAAATCTGGCAGAGTTAGTAAACGAACAGTTCGATATCAAGGTGAGACTTGAGGGTACCAAACACAAAAAAAAATGAGGGTAGATAGAAAAAACGAAAAAAAAAATCGACGTGACGTGCCTGGGAATCTAATACTTTTTGCAAACAAACTACCTATCTCATGCATTAATGCAATCGCAAGCATCATGCCAAGCACCTGTTACAACCATCAAGCATTCATGCAACCACCACCTCATCCATCATACACCATGCAAAAATAATACGACTGCTTATCCATGCACAAGTCGTATTTGGGAAAACTAAAACAACAAGGGATCAAATTTATTTACATAATGAAAACAACTGAAAATCAACTTTATTTGCGCAGACGAACTGATCGTTTAGAAACTGAAGAATAGACGACAATAGTCGTTAGAAACCAGTGATCGACGAATCGTCGCATAGAAACTAGTAAGGCACGGCGATAGAAACTTCCAATCCATATCTTCAGTCTTCACTACACGAAGTACGCCTCGAGTCGAGATCAACCGGCCTCCTCGATGCCTCCGCTTCTGATGCGATGACGTCGGCGAAACAGAACGCGATCCCGCACGCAGCGCCGTATTTATGCAACGACCGGCCGGCCCGATGACGCGCAATGCACACTGCACCGCGCGCCGCCCGCGGCTGCCACTTACCGCTCCTTCCCCGCTGCTGCCTCCGCGCCGACACACACTGCGTCGAGCACTTACAGCGCGTTGTGACTATGCTGCGTACAACTATTTACTAGCGCATCGCGCGTTGAACTCTTTTATACTGTTGTAATCATTTTTTAACTATGTTCATTTCTTAGTTGTAAAACCTTTTGATATTTTAAGTTGTTCATTAGAGGGGGGAGTACTGTAGGGACACCTACATATTTTTAATTATTCAACTACCTGTAAATATGTGATTTTGTGTTCTCGTAGTTTAATTCTTCACCAATTGTGATACTCAAATATTATATATTGGTCAGGCAGGCAAAACCAATAAATGTTCAAAAAGTTCAAAATCTTGGATACTGTACCACGGTACAATTCGAACGAAGAAATCTCTTTTATTTCACCTCTCCACCGATCGCTTATGATCTATATTGGATCAACACACCCATCCAATAACTATGACCATCAGTTCGAATATCTTAAAAACCTCAACGCGTTCCAATATTGCTCTGCATTTCTGTCCCACATTCATCAAAATACGAAAATAACTGTTCCAACTAATGTGATAATATTCTTGGAGAGGGAGATTCCCCAATCAATTTGAGAAGAACTGAAATTGGCAAAGTTCCAGTCGGTGTTTCTCGCCGATGCAGTGGAGAGGTGAGCCAAGCTGTTAAACCATATAAAGATATATCTGTCAGTTGAGAATTGGGTTACGAATTTAGGTATAAAAGAAAATTCTAGAATAAAAGGGAAGTAGCACGCTCGGGATCGAACACTGCTATGAAATAAGCCACGTCAAGCTCTAGCAAAAATTTAACGAAAACCATCAACATAGAGAGAGGACAAAACGAAACGTCAAACAAAGCAATAATCTATAGCTTCTACTCATCCCAATTTTTTTTTCTATCAAACATAAAATTTCGTTTAAACTGATTTAAACTATATTCCCTTTAATACCAATATATTACAGACGAATATAACGATACTTCACACTTCGGAAGCTATCACGCCGTTTCAGCTACAGACTGAGCCAAAGAAACGGATATTAACCTTCTTGTGGGACAGACATTATAAACGTTACGTAAGAACAGTTACGAGCTAAGTTTCTGAAGACAAACTGGTAGCTGATCAACTCAAGATATTGCACGATTATATACGGTGACTGGTAAATACATGCAAACCTCTTAACTGGCGATTTTAATAATGAAACTATCAATTTTAATCTACAACTTTGCAAAAAATATATTTTCCTACATAAGACACTAAACACAAGGTTACCGGTTGTATGGTAAGTCCAAATTTTGGATTGCAATTTCAGCAAAGTTGTTCTACTTCATGAGTCTAATCATCAGCTAAAAAACATAACATCTATTATCGATTCTTTTTCACGCCATCTTTTTTGTGAAAAAATGTGTATTTTTTTAATTAAAAAAAAAAAAAAAATATGTTCCAGTCAATTTGTATAAGTATGCGACATTTGAGTAACGATAATTCTTCAACAATTATTGTATGAACATCAAAAACGAAACTTCTATAATCAAATCAAAAACAGAACGAGGGACTGATTGATTTATTACACTCGATATGGAAGTGACAATCACAAATATTTTTGCGATTAGAAATCGAGAATAACACGAATATGCTCTTACAAGTGTACAAGTGTCCAATCATCAAAATCGTGGAGATGTCAAAAGCAATGCTGATAAATGAACCTGTTGGTCTGAGTCGGTTTGTTAACCAAATTCAAAGTGGTGCCAACCAGTTTTGAGAATTTTTGACGGGGCAGTGAGCATTTTGCGAGGAATTTGGCGGACTCGTCTTCAAGGGACGGAACGGAATGCAATCAACTTTAAGACATGGAACTTAATATTTAGGCATAATCACTATATGTTAAGAAAGGACTTTATTTATAATTGACCACGCTGAATACGGTAAAAACAACCGACTTCAATCGGAACAACTCCAATTTTGCTAGGTTTTTGTTGATTTTCTCAAAAACCGCTGAAACGATTTCGATAAAATTTATATGGGACCACCTGTGAAGTATACCCTTTTAAACAAAAAAAGAATTTTCCAAATCGGTTCAGGCACCTTCGAGTAATCGGTGAACATACATAAAAAAAAACAGATTCCGACGAATTGAGAACCTCCTCCTTTTTTTGAAGTCGGTTAAAAAGGACCTGTAAGTTCTACGGAAGACAGAATAATCTCTAAAAAACATATTGAATAAGTATAATAAATAACAATATTTTACAAAAACAACATGTACGCGTTGTACTGAGTTATAGGGTCTAACAAGTCTGTGCATTGAAACTATAAATTAGGGCTTCTACACATGAAACTGAATAATTATACTCAAGAAATTCATGGTCAAACCGCGTCTATGGCTTTTCTTTACGGTGACTACCCTACCCATGCTTTTTTCTTTACCACCAAGGCACTGTTTTCATAGATTGAGTATGTTTACTAAGGTATATTTAATAAAAAGAGGGAAATGTTTTTGTAATGGTGGCCCCAGACCTACCGATTCTTTTCAGTTCTCGGCAGTGTTGCCAGTACCCTATTGTAAAACGTAACATACAATACTAGCTTCTGCCTGCGATTTCGTTTGCGTGTATTTAAGAATCAATCTGACGTATGACAAACTGACATCTGTAAAAGCTGACTTTGTGTTACAAAAGTAACATTCTGGCAACACCGGTACTAGGTAGAACAGAACAGAATCGGTAGGTCTGGGGCCACCCTAACTGTTTAGCTGCTGTCGGACTAGCGTGCGTCGGACTTCTGTGCGTCGGACCCAAGCGGAGTCCTATACAATTTGTTATCGACATCTAGTGACGACCTTTTGAAACTTCAAAGTAATTTATCAATAGAGGAGTGTCTTTTCAAAAGGGTTTATTTCCACATAGAAATTTTTTTCAGATAAAGTGAAAAACTCATTACACAAAAATGAATCCAGTTTTTTAAATTAATTTGAGTCAACATTATTGTAAAATGTATAATAAATAACTTCTATGTCTTTGTTTCGTTTAAAATGTAAAATTGCATGGAGAATCAAATGGCATTGTCAGATTTAAAAAGAGAAAATATGGAAATAAACCCTTTTGAAAAGACACTCCTCAATAACACTTGAATAGTGACATATTTTAATGACATTCAAACCACATATAACCTCGATCTAGATAAAGAAGGTGTCTATTAAACAATTTCAAAGCAAAATAATGATTACTAAGCAAAAACTGCTATTGCTTAGAGCTATTTAGGACCTGAAACTACCTGGCATAGCACGTACTGATTTTGAGACAATATTTGATATACCTTTGTCAGTATGACGGTTATATATTTTTATTCGAACTACATTATCTTTGCTATAACCAACTAAACCAAAACAAAGCGTGCAATATAAAACTATTCTTTACTCCTCCCTTTCACATGCATAATTTACGGATCCACGATAATAACTGACGAACAACGCAGAGTGCAGTATTACTGCACGTATCTTAGTACTTATTAGGTGGAAAACGAACGGCTAAATACAATGAGACCTTGTCCTCGATATTCTAGTGAACTAAGTAGGTAAGTATAAATTTTATAAGGAAAGGCCGATTGATGGTAGAGTTGCGTTTTAGATAACACGTCACGACATTAATGCGGCACGATAAACTGTAGTGTGAATAACAAAATTATAGACATAGGTAAGATGTAGACATTGACAATGTTAAACTAAGGAACCAAAAAAGAAAAAAAAGGAGAAGCGTTTTTTGTTTGCATAAAGATGTGACTGACGCCATAGCGCTGTTTTCTTTTATCAAATAAAATGTTAACACCTTCGGTAAGTCTTGTAACTAGAAAACTCGATTTTCACCAAACATACTAAAGTCAAGGCTCAAAATCTATCTATTTTTAAGCAAAATAATGCCTAATTAGAGCTGTGAAACTCATTATCTATCAATCGTTTCATTTATACTTTGCTTGCACAAAAGGCGCTGTCTGTACAATTATTTCTTATGTTTTAAATTTTTCATACTCCATCTGCATGGCAAGGCCTTCTGTATTTTCGACACATAATATCGTAAGTTATATCGCATCGGACAATCTTAAAAACCTTTGATATCAGTTTTCATTGTAAACTGTTCTGAACGCGCGATCGACTCGTTCCGTCCGATATTAGCAGAATAGTTGAAGTTTTTCTTTTCAGTTAAGGTGCCGTATATACGTTCAACGAAAAATATCGTATGAAAAAATAGGTGGCCGGGAATGAGCGGGATCATGGGTATCATTATTGTCAAATTATTATTTTTGATTGCTTTCAATTAAAAAAAAGTAATCAATAAATCCCATCGAAAATAAAATTACGCAATTTCAGATACAATTTCCATGTAAGTAGATGATTTTAAAAAAAACATATACTATAAATATTAAAAAGTGTAGTACAGGTATAAGTTTGCGATTTTTTCTATCGAGCGAAAAATGCTTAATCGTTTCGAATCGAGTTAGTCCCTGCAGAAAGGTCTCAAGATGACTATTCATATTTTTTGGAAACCATATTATTATAAATAAATGCGTTAAAACGTTTCAAAAACTCTGTTGAACATACTGCGCCTTAATACTGGAACCTACTATAACAAGTATTCTGCCCCCATAACACAGAAGGCCGCAACGTACCTATATTGGGGTTTCAGTATACTTTGCGGCCTTTTTTCTTATGAGGGCAGTATTATTTTGAAAAGAGCAGTAATTACTAAAGGAGATGTGTATAATCAGATGATAGCATAACTATATGTATAGCTTCACGCTTTGTGTTTGTTTGTGTGAGAGCCACGTTTTTGTTCTGTAAATTCTTTGTAGTCAGCTATTATGTTATGACTACAACTACGCGTTTGATGCGAAACATTAAAGATTGCAGTTTTTAAATCACGATTTATTTTTGTTTATGTTGCAACTGTTCTAATGACAGAATTAAAAATTGGTTCACCTCTGGAAATAAAACTCGAATAAGTCTAAACTGATTTTCATCAAACAAAGCCGAGAACCACCGCTATGAACTGTTTTATGCCTGCTTTTATGTAAAAAAAATCCGCTTTTAAATTCGAACCACTGAAACTCAGTTACTCATTCATACATCAAAATTATAAAACCGTACTTTTTCGTCGGAGTTATTGAAAGACCTAAGTGCTAACCTTTCAAATGTTACAGAACAATGTATTCCATTTATAACCGACTTCAAATAATTGACCACGCTGAATACGTCAAAAACAACCGACTTCAATCGCAACAACTCTAATTTTGCTATGTTTTTTGTTAATTTTCTCAAAAACCGCTGAATCGATTTCGATAAAATTTATATGGGACCACCTGTAAAGTATACCCTTTTAAAAAAAAGATTCCGACGAATTGAGAACCTCCTCCTTTTTTTGAAGTCGGTTAAAAAAGGAGGAGGTTCTCAATTCGTTGGTTTTTTTATATTTTTTTTTATGTATGTTCACCGATTACTCGAAGACGCCTGAACCGATTTGGAAAATTCTTTTTTGTTTAAAAGGGTATACTTGACAGGTGGTCCCATATAAATTTTCTCGAAATCGATTCAGCAGTATTTGAGAAAATCAACAAAAACATAGAAAAATTGGAGTTGTTGCGATTGAAGTCGGTTGTTTTTAACGTATTCAGCGTGGTCAATTATTAAATTTGAACTAAATTTTTTTCCGACTATCCAAGGAGACTGTCACACTGTCTAATTATGTTTATCCAAAAAGTTTTACGTTTATCTGTCTAGTACATATTAAAAAATATGACGTTTGTTCACACGCATATGTGTGTTACGTGGCTTGCGTTAAGCTGCTGCCGTCATCGTATCTTACCCGCAGGGGGGGTGAGGTCGCTTTAAGAGGCAGCCTTAAGAGAGGGGCAGGGGTATCCATAGTCAGACGTCAGATGACGTTTAGGGTTGCCTAACGTCTAGGGTTGCCTACCATTTCATTTATTATCAGTCAAAATGTTTTTATTTATTTAAATAGATGTTTTACACGTACTTTTAAATGGTTTTTTTTCTACCTAGTAACAAGTTCTTACCATTAGTAGGACTTACTTTAAAATAATTAAGTACAAGCGTTTTACAAGCTACACATACAAACACTTTTTACTATGGTAGGTGCAAATTCAAGTACTAAAAACTTCAGTATAAAGGCATGCCAACCCAGCTAGCTCAGATGTGACCTAGATAGCCTATATAGGTACGGCCACCTTTGATATCAAAGTAACGGAACAGTTTAGAAATTAACCCATGCATTGCCACAGCCGCCGCCGGCTACTTCCGTGCCCTATACGACATACCCTTTTTATGTAATATTTTCACATTTTACATAGTTTTTGACATGCCATGTCAAATTCAAAATACGTGCATGTACATACCAAAACGTTATTAATTCAAAATATAGACCGTTAAAAACATTACTGGCTTATACACAGTGTAACAAAATTAGTGTAGGACCCGTTAACTGGGGATTCTGCTCATCGTACTGAACAACTTTTGTTCTACAACTTTGCTTTTGTTCTACAACTTGCTCAAATCGCAAAAAAAATGTTGGACTCTCCGTACAAAAATGACCTTAAAATATATTCCAAATCTCAAACTGTGATTGTTTCAATTCTTGAGTACAAAACTCCAGTTTGAGCAGTGACAGTTATTTAAAAGTAATTTAACATATGTATTATAAGGAGTACTATTTGACGTAATTTAATTTTAAAATGTACCTATGACGGCAATACAAGCCTTTGGTGTATGAAAGGTTAAGGAAATAATAGAATCTACACTGAGTGGTCTAGTCTAGTACTTAAGATTAGTGCACATGGCTTCAGTTTCCGCATTGAACGCTAGTCCAATCACTCGATCCATTATTGATTATAATTATGTACCTTTGTTCAGAAAGCTCAGAATCGAACGTAAAAACGAGAGGTTTTTAATCTCTTTTTGTATCTTAACGTAATCGACGACGGTTTGGTAAAATTGACATGACTGTTTTATTTTATTTTTAACACCTATAAGTGATGATGCCGAATATGGAAATGATGTAAACGCATAGACAGTAATCTGGAGCCACGGCAGTGGCTCCGCCAAGTCTTGCCGAGATCAAACAAGGTTACACTTTAAATTAATAATAATACCCCTCTAATGGTTCGGCGGGGGGAGGGGAGCGTTTAAAAATAAAATTGCACTCGCGAAGATAAGTGACACTAATGAAATGACGCATCTTCAATTTATACGTTTCCATGAATTAATGACGAACAGTTTGTTACAAGGACGTCCTGTTGCAGTCTAATTTTATTCATTTCTTATAAAGTGTGTTATTAAAGGCTCCGGCACTATTTAAACTAGGGCTCCTAAGCTACTGTCTATACTTTACTAAAGAAAAGACCAAACCTAGCAAGGATTGTCTCTCAAGATACAAACATTCCATCAAAAAGAGTTTCACTCTGATCAGTTCAGATGTTTCTGACAAAATTGCGGACATACAAACATGTACACAATACAGAACCTTCCATTCCATCTTCGGTATCGTCATCATTTGCACCAGATGAAATAATGCAAAGGTGTTAACAATTGTGGATTTTTAAAAAAATATGGCCAAATACAGAACTCTTTTTAGAGTCGCAAAATAAATAACTCGCTTACTTTTGATCACATACAGGCTGTAACAAAATTCATCAAAATTGGTGTAGGACCCGTTAACTGGGGATTCTACTCATCGTACTGAACAAATTTTGTTCTCCGACTTTGCTCAAATCGCAAAAAAATTGTTGAACTCTCCGTACTGATCATCTGTTTTGCCATTTTTTGACATTTTTGTATGGAGAGTCCAAATTTTTTTGAACAAAAGTTGTTCAGTACGATGAGTAGAATCCCTAGTTAACGGGTCGTACACCAATTTTGTTACGACCTGTATATGTTGCCAGAGACATTTAAAATAATCACTTATAACTTATGTCTTTTCCTTTAGTTAGAGAATATTTCGTAGGTATCACAAATCAATCATCTCGTCAAAACGTAGGTGGATAATCCTTTTCAAATGACCTCATGGTTTGGGTGCTAAACCGATCAACAAAGTTACCAAAAATATCGTGATATAATAAAGCAATGAACTTAAGCGAAGTGAACGTTGATACACATATAAATCTGCTCACTATTAGTTGCTGATTGATCTTATAGTTCTATTTCTAACAATAGTTAATCGAATAATAAAAGATGATTTCATTTCGCCTAACATAAAAACAGATGCCGATTGTCAAAAAAACGGACATCTCATTCGATCTGACCTGACCATCAAACATGAATCAGCATTATTAAAAAGCTAACCGGATAATTTAAACAGCACCAGTAATTATGCAGAATGGTTCTGGCCGAGTTATGTTTTACTTGGTCGCATAATGGGCGATTATCTTGACGACTGGCCAGCGAATTTTAAAACAGCAAAAAGATGCAATGACCCGCCCGAAGCTGAGAAAGGCAAAGTGATCGTATACCAAACTTTATTGACAGTTGCCAAGTCGAGGAGGTAAAATATTTATTATTAGCTGCCAGTTATGACGTTAATGATAATAGCAAAGCATTCGTTCAATGACCTTTATTCAAACATTTTAAAAAACAATGTTAACAAGAGAGGTAAATGCTTTTAATATCAAAGAAAACAGACTAATAGTCGTTATAATTCACTACGTATATTCTTGCCAAATCCCATACGCAGATAGTCAAACTGTTATACCCAAACCAAATGAATCTTATAAAGATAAGATTAACAGAAGGGATGTTAAGAAGACATGAAACTCCCCGGAAATATTACTTTTCACCTGAATATGTACTTTACAAAAAAAACGAAAATGAAACTGCGAAATCTTCATTAATTAAAATTACATAGGTTTATTATAAGCAAACATAGTCATCATAACTATCTTTTATGTATCCGATGCGCATACTCTCAAATTATACAGCCAGAGGGTCTACAGAGTTAAACATTTGTAATAGTGATATATGTATGTACGTAATGATGCGCAACAATCGATTAGGCGTTCCCATCAGATAATATTGTACCTTAGATCAGAACACATCTCAGACACTCCAACAAAGTGTCGTGTTAAAATTGTATATTCTTTTACTACTATTACATGAAGATATGAAGGTTGTGTGTACACGCGTAAATGTGTGAGTTATTAAGTGGCCTGCTATAAACAAAGCAACTGGCACCGGATCTTACCTGCAGAGGGATGAGGTCGCCTGTGGAGAGGTGCAGGGAGTGGCCTCACTACATGACAGTAATTTATACTCTGTGACTATAGACCGACAGAACACGGAACCTAACCAAGGAGTTTTTAACTCACCTAAACGTCCCTAACAAAAGTAACACATTAAAATTTACCATAACCAAGGAAATAATTCACTTTTCGAAACGTTCATAGTACAAGTTCAGAGTGGTATGAACTTTGTACTAGGTAGAAAAAAGACTACTTTGTGCACAGATACTTAAATATATACAAAATATTTTGGATTTATTAAATATGCTATCGTCTACAGCTCTATCATTTAGGAATATGCAATAATTATATATATGAGATTTCAACACATTATCAAATCTACCTTACGTTTTACGGCGCAAGCTACAAAACATAATTCTTTACTTTATAGCATTCCATATGCCGATGCCAGTTGCAATGCGACATATTTGAAATGTTCTCTCAATCGTCTGTTTCGAGCGATGGCTCGTACCATTATACATGTTCAGGTAATAACGATGGGCCTTCTTCCTTCTTGTACAGTCAAGCAAGATGAGAGTTATTGCCACTTTGTGAAAGCAGCCGATAATCTATGGTCTTGTTAGAGTTTCAGATTTGTGTGCGTTAAGTTCAGTGAATCTTGTTTATTTTTTGTAACTTAAATGAAAGTATTTTGGTTCGTTTTGCTTATGTACATTAGGCTTGGCTCAATTGTAATCATGGTCATAATAAAAGCTAATTTAATATCGTACATATTTTTATTTCATTCCCCAAGCAGATGGGAATGTTTTTGGGTGTGTGTGTACTCTTCGTTTCATTATTACCGCCTGGAGTCAAAACTTCTTAGATTTTAGAGATGCGAAGTGTGTTCTTCAGATAGGTAGGATTATAAGTATTTATGTAGTTCACCAGATTTCACATCAACTACAGGACATCATCAACAAACTCTGATAAACCACTTACAGCATTCCGCCATTTGCTTTGCATTCTAAATTCATCTCCTCCAGACCACCTTTATTATCTTTCCACACCATAAATAAAACGCCAAGTGTACAAAGCTGAGTCGTTTCAAGGCGCGCCTTTGCGAGTGCAATTATTTCGTGTCTACTCGACTCTCGGCCGAGAACGGTTGTCCGCCATGACAGTTGCCGTTTGCCAGCTATGGCTATACACCTCTGATCACCTTTGCTTTGGCTAGCTTTAAATCTGTCTGTTACGCCGACGCGACGCCGCAGACGCTGTTTAGTACGTGGCCGAATGACATTGTTGCAAAATAGTTACAACGGTTGCCAGCCTAAAAAAATAGGCCTAAAATTGAATAAATTACATACATAGACAAGTTTTTTTTTTTACTTGAGAGGTCATGGCTGCAAGCTCAGGCCATTACGTCACACAGACTAGTTTATCTATAATTTTATTCACAACATCTTCTCGTTTGAAATAGGAACTTGAGGTTTTCTCTGTTTTGACGATTTCAAATACGAGTAGGTACCTACAACATATTTTCATAAATGGAGCATTGAAATTGTATTGTTTATTATAATAATTTTAATCGTTGTTATTGTTTTAATTGTTGTTTTTGTTTTGTTTATAAACGTTTATTGTTATCAAAAACGTGATGTAATGTAACACTGTTATCTAAGTACACGTAACGTATTCTTGTACTAGTATACTCTTCATTAACGTAATACCTAGTTAATTTGAATGAAAGATAAAGTTATTTACATATATTTTAATTATATTATCAGCTTATGAATTCTATTTTTATTATAGTACTGTCTTCTTATTATAAAATTTACAATTTCTCTTTCTTTCGTAGTTTTCGCAAAATTTAATCGTTCATCGTTCTTAAGATGCATGTTATTCTATTTATTTCCACTTCTTTTATAAAAGCGTGCTACATTTCTGTAATGAATTGTACAATATGTCAACCACCTTTGTTAACTGTCATTTTCTCACAGATTGCCTCATTTATGACATATTCTGTGCGTTTTAAACATTCAGTGGGTAAGTTGGATGAGGTTAAAAGCATTCGTCTTCGTGGCTGTCGACTTTCTACTTCCCAACTGGGTATGACGAGTTCTTACGTAAATAACAGCCTATAGTTATGGCGTTTCTATTATTTCTATATTTGTTGTTAAGTTGTGTCTCTAATAATGTTATTTATTTTTTATTTGGAACTACTTCAGAACCTTTTACTGATTACTTTTTAACTTTTAATTTTATTCTATAGCTTTTTGCTTTGTGTGTTTCGTTCTTCTGACTCAGTTACCTACTTATTTTAAGTGATTCGTTTCTATTTACCTAACCAAAATACTTAGTATTTATTTTATTGAGTACTTAATCTTTTTTGCTGTCATTATTATAAATACTATTTATAGTGATCTTGTGAACAAACATGATTAAATTAATTCATAATGTGATTCCTAGGTATGACTGAGTGTAAATCATGAATTACTTACCTATAATTTTAAGCGAAACAGTAATATCCGTAAACATAACTAACTCGAATGACCAAGCACTACATTATTGCAACAAACTAAATAAATATTGAACAATATACTTACAGAAACTACACAAGGCGCATAATTCTAAGTCTATTCAACTTTCGCACCGCTTCAAATCCAGTTAAACGTTCACACAAACAAAAGTAACAGATTACCTATTCACTTTATAAAAACCTAATGCATTTCAAATTTTGAAATGCGAACATCACTGTTCCACACTAATGAATTCACGGATTGGGATCAACCAATCACGTACGATTACGAATTTGAAATAATAACTTAGTATTCATTGCAAACATAAATTTTGAATAAGGAACGCATTCGGCCGAGACTGGGGTGCCGGGCGGCTTGGCCACTAATATTGATTTCGCTTACAAAACAACAAAAGATATAAAACGGGCAGTGCTCACGGCTCACCCCCGCGCCGACCGAATCGATCAGAACAGAGAATGATAATTGTCGCGCACAAAGACTAGTGACTACTCACCTATAGGTAGACGGCAATGCACACACACAAACACTTCAAACACTCACTTTGTTTATAAACTGTTTTAGTTTTTTTCACGTAACACTCACTGTTGTCACTGGCAGTTTGTATTTTGTTGTTTTTGACGTGTTTTGGGGGGTAATTAGTGGGGTTTATGGGTGATTTGTGTGGGAGAAGCGAGCTATGCCGCGATCGCTAGCAAGATGGCTCCGGCCGCGTATGCCGCGCGGCCGCCGCCCCCCGTCCCGCGCTCCGTACGTGCAATGAAAGATAGGCTGTGGGTGCACGAGGCAACAGAGCACGGGGACCGGTCCCGAGATTGTAAGCCGGCTGTTCAGCTGTGGCATGATTATTTGTATTGTTAAGCAATAGATGTGGTTTTATCGTCTTTGTGAATGAATCCGGCTCGAAGGACCAATCATTATGCATAGAACATTTAGAAATACATAATATTAATAAGTATGCATTTTTATTTACGATTTAGTTATCTACACTCTGATATTGTAATTATTCATAACATAATTAATTTGTAGTTTTGTAATAGGCATACATATATTAATTTTTAGTTGTATTGTTTATAAACTGAACTTTTCATTGCATTTTTCCTATCTCCTTATTCCAATCTACTCTGCCAAGAATCACATCTTTAACAGTTATCAAACTATTCCCTTGTCAAACTACATACTCCACACTTAATCTCATCTCATCTGCACAAGAAAGACCTCGGCCATTGATTTATGACCAAAAGATCCTCAGAAACATCCAAGCGCTCTACCTCGCGTGCACCCGCAACTGTTCTTTCCCTTCACACCGCTTTGCCCGTGCGGAGTCTGCCCCCCGCCCGCCTGTCCTCTGCCTACCGACCTCTTATATACTGCTCTCTTTACAACAAAAAAAAACACCAATTTCCCAAATTCCCGATGCGATGCGGACCGCGCGCTCTCTCGCTCGCGGCAGACCTAAGATGGCGGACATGGCTTCCATTTTGATCGCAGATTATAGCGCGCGTCCCTCGCCGCGCCGCTCAAAACCTATATGAAGTGGTGTCCCATCGAAACGACAGATTAACACGACGTATCGCACATGTTTTTAGGCTAATTTTTCCCGTACAATGCAACGGTCGTATTACTTTCCTGATCCGATGACTTGATTTGCCGATAATTAGTCGTTTTGATAGTATTTTCTTTCTAAAATTAAAGTGATGTCGAATTAGCTTTATTAGTATTGATTTGAGGTAGGGTTGTGGAAAGTCCGAGCGATCTTTTAGCTGTACAAACGTTGGTTGGGAGGCAATTTTGTCCCTCTCCGATAGAAGTCTCGCTTTACCTGACCTGATATGACGGTTATATGACGTCATCTAAGTACGTATAGTAATGTAGAGCGCGCGGTTGGCAGTTTTCAATGGTGTTATTGTTCTCAATTCTTTATGATTACGTTACGTACGACGGATTTAAGATTTTCAAAAGAACTATTGTTTGCTTGCCTTTTTTGATAAGGTTTTAAGCCTACTTTTAAATGTTCATCGTTAATTAAAATGTAAATTTTAATGAATATGACTCAGTTCGAATTTATTTATACCTACATTCGAAATAAAGCCATTATCTTACCTGTTTTGTTATTATTTTTGTCATACACATACATTAGCCCTATATACAGGTTGCTACGCCCATTTTGTTACTTCCCGTCTAAGCTTAAATACATAGGTACCTACATTGATGTGTGTATCTGTATCATTAAAGGCAATTTAAAGAATTGTTTTCTTCACACTGATTCTCTCTACATCGAGTCTCTTCACAGTGAATCTCGACACGTCAAACGTCGCTTAGTCAACAAATTAATAGGAATCCGAGCCAGTTTTTTTCATATAAAATACAGTCAAAAAATTACGAATAATGATTAGCTCTGTAGTCTGTATATCTTCGGCATATTGTTGTTATAATATGATATAAGTACTATAGCTATAGTCTACGTAAACATTTACTTTAATAGTTTAATACCAGCTCTACAACTGCAACCACAAAAACATGCAATTCAAACATCTGCCGAACCCGATTATGTTTTGCATTTTGCGTATACGCATGCAGCTGTCAACAAGGACGACGCTTAAACAGCGCGTGAATAAAAAAGCTATGAAAGTACTTACTTTAACCACCTCCATGGTCTTTTATTGGTCTAGTGAGCAAGTCCGTTCGCTTCACATTAGAAGGTCGCGGATTCGATCCCAGCGGGGCAGGACTCGGTTTGGTTGCAGGTAGAGCATTTTTTGAGTCCGTCTGGCTAGCTACCACCATCTTATCTAAGTCTTGGCGTCAAACATCAATGTTAATAGCATCATTGTGTTCCAGTTAGAAGATAGCCAGTTCCCCATTGCATTGGGGAATCATGGTAAGAAAGCTTCCATCTTCAGCATCATCATCACTTATCTATCACCACGTGAGATATAGCCAAGGGCTTACCAATTGTGGATTTTAAAAAACGACACGCTTTTCAGAGATATACGAGTAAACGTAAGATATACGAGTAAACAAATCATCTTAGTAGGATGACTTAGGTGACGAATCATCCACAAAAAGGACTACTATCGCTCGGTATCGTGGAGCTTCCGTAACGTTTGCGAATGACGTACTCAACTCACCTAAAGTCATAATTGACCACGCTGAATACGTTAAAAACAACAGACTTCAATCGCAACAACTACAATTTTGATATGTTTTTGTTGATTGTCTCAAAAACCGCTGAATCGATTTCGATAAAATTTATATGGGACCACCTATGAAGTATACCCTTTTAAACAAAAAAAGAATTTTCCAAATCGGTTCAGGCGTCTTCGAGTAATCGGTGAACATACATAAAAAAAAGATTCCGATGAATTGAGAACCTCCTCCTTTTTTTGAAGTCGGTTAAAAAGTGTACGAAATCTAAGTTCCGCATTTGTTGGGATTGGGACCAATGTAAGGTATCGGTTACTCGGCCACAATAAATAAATACCAATAAATTAGTGTGACCGACGTGTGTGTGTGTGTGTAATAATAAGACCGAGACCAATGGCGACTTCTCGTATCGGAGGCCAAGACACACTTTGGGTCGCTGAGCCAGCGAAGTAAGTAATAAATTAGTATCACAATTCAGTATGGACACTCCCTGTTTTTCTCTAAAGGTGGTCCCACCCCCTGTGGGTAAGATCCGGTGACGGTTGCTTAGCGCAAGCTACCCAACACACATTTACGCGTGTACTAATGTCATACTTGTCACAAATGTAGTATACTTCATTCCAATCAAAAAAAAGAAAAAGGTAAACAAACATAGTATGCAGATGACATTGACATGTGTCAGTTCATAGTAAGTTTGTTTACGTTTTGCTTTTTTTTGATTGGAATGAACCATAGTTATGTACAGACAGCCACAAAGATATCTGAACCTCTCCGTAATACAATATATATCACGAATTACTTTAGTAGGGGTTCAGATATCTCTGTGGGCCTGTGTACTAGGTAATAAAATAATAAATAACGCATAACTGAATAACTTTTTTTTCGTATAATATATTTTATTGTTTATATGTATTTTCCTGTGTAAAAGCACTCAATTCAAAATGGCAAATATAAATACATGACATTCTAATTCTTATACGTATTATTTCCTACACCTAGCACCTTTAGAACCGCTAATGAAATATTTCCTGCTATTTTAAAAAAACACGAAGTAAAAAATTGCGTTTCGACGTGTCTTGTCTAAGTAGCGTTCTGTCAACGATATGTCTTTCCAAAATTCCAAAAAAATATTTTGTCAAAGTTTAGTTCGAGCTTCTCAATCAATGATAAGCTGCATAGGCTCAAGCAAGCATAAGCAATCATAAGCTATTGGAAACAATCAAGTAAGCCAGAGTAAGCAAAGGTTTTTGCAAGCATACATAAAGCCAAATTCATTGGAATAAAAATTCTTGGACTCTTGGTTACCTGTTACTTTAGCATCGTCTTCACAGGATTATGATTATGTTAGTTAGTTAGCTATTGGTGAGTCACGTACTGAACATCGACAACCACTTCTTCGAAAGACAGAACATCGACAAGACATTTGTAGAATGTCGAGGATAAACTCAACATTTTTGCGGTTTTTCACTTGATACATCTTGAAAGCAGGATTCATCGCGTTTTTCTATTTTGTAGGGTATGTTTGGTAAAAATCGTTTCAGAGTTACTCGACCTTTACTGTCCGGGATGGCAAACATTTTCATTTTGTTACTTATAATATAACTATAACATTGTATGTCGTATTTTCGACTCTTAGATAGGGTGACCGGAAAATGACTTTAGTTAGTTACATAACCAAAAATGTACATTATACGTAAGATAGGTCAGCTGTCTGTTTAGCGATTAGCTAAGAGCGAAATAAACCTAGTATGGATACCTCTTCTATGTTAATATATAAGTAAATACAATGATCTCATTTCGGTATAAGCCGATTTGGATCTGAAACCGATGAATCATGCAAATAAATAGCGCATGACAAGCGAGTTGATCAAATCTGAGACAATTCGTCGTCTGCGAGTAAAATCCTTGGGAATGCAAAATTGCTAATTTATCTCTTATTACTATACATATTTGTAGCTTTTAACGAATTTAAGACAACAATTTGAAATGAATTGTAGAAACATCTAAAACCTCATCTTTGCTAATGAATACACACATAAGGGGACAAATTGTAGTAGTAACAAAATTTTTACGACGACGTTTTTCCTTCCTCTTGATATCCTTTCCGCATATATGAGGTTTTCACTCTCAGGCGACGAATTGTAATAAGACTCATTAAAGACACTAACACCCCGGACACTCCATAAAAATGTCCCGTTATTAACTATAGGGTGACTTTAAATTAGTTCTTGATACGATAGGCGATGAATGTGCTCATGATAACAAACAACTTTCCCTAAGGAACCCATAGTCAAATCGCAAAAACATGTTGGTCTCTCCATACTAATTTGGCCGGTCAGTTGATCGATTTGTATGGAGAGACCAACATTTTTTTTTGCGATTTCACTATGCGTTTCTTAGGGAAAGTTGTTTGTTATCATGAGCACATTCATCGCCTTTCGTATCAAGAACTAATTTAAAGTCACCCTATATAATAAATAACACAACAATAAAAATATCCATTTTTTTCTCCTTGTGCGTTTTTAAGCAAGGAGAAAAAAATGGAGAGGGGCAGGAAGTGTCTAATAATCATGTCATCGTCTATACCTTGTGGATAGAACGGTTAAAACGTGCCACACGATAAGAAGAAGGAGAAGGAAGTGTCCACGTCGTGGCCAGATTATTGGAATTGGCCAGGTCATGAGATGACTGGATTTATCGTCGAGGAGCTCCGATACAATAGAATCAACGGAGTCATTTATACGGTGACACCAGTAATCTGAATCTGACGTAACCTAGAGATTTTCATTATTTATTTATCTATGGAGCATGGTATAGCCCATAACAAGGATTTGTAGTCTTTTTCAGAGCTGCTCAGTGATATGGCCAGTCATTTCATTATTTGCCCACTACGACGTCCATACTGCAAAGTAAAATTATTGGAAAGCGTAACAAGTCACGTCATCTATCGCCGGTATAGGGAACTTAGTGTTACATCAGTCTGTCAAAGCGTTGTCCGTAATTCTGTAAATTGGCAATAGTTATGCCATAACGATCCAACTGATTTAAAGTAAGTAAGGTATAATGTATCGTACCTTACTTCACTAATATAAAGTGCATTATACCTCGTTTACTTTAAATCGATTGGATCCGTATGGCATAACTACGGCCAATTAATCTTTTGAGTCGTCACAGAACCCAGAAGAAGGGTTATGCCTTTCGAGCGTATATACATAGATGTATGTAAATTATAGATGGTCTATAGATTTTTGGAGTGTGAAGAATGGCGACGTGTTAAATTTTGATGTCCCCAGATGTCAGCTCAGTGAGTTAGTATGAGCTGGTTTGGGTTATTTGCGTATTGATTGATTTTCTGCGGTAAGTTGTTCAGTTGTATATGAAAGACAGCGACGATAGAGCCATGGATGACTTGTATAGACGCAGTTTGGTAGAGCTATGGCACAGAGTAGGGTTACATGCAGTAAATTTAGAGATTGTATAAATCATTCCAATCAAAAAAAAAGCAAAAGGTAAACAAAGTTAGTAAGGCAAGTGACGTTGGCATGTGTCAGTTTCATAGGTAATAAGTTTGTTTACCTTTAGCTTTTTCTTGATTGGAACAAGGTATAGTTTGGTAGAGGATAATAGTCATGGGTGAAGTGTATTTAACGACTTCAATTATTTTTTTTATAAAATCTGTTGAAACTTTCAATGTTTTTCAGTTTTTTTAATGTCTTTATATCAACGCGTTGTTATCAAAAAAGTAATGGCAGAGTAATTTAAAAGAAGTAAGAAAAAATAATGAATTATCTATTTTTTCTTACTCCTAAATATCAATAATGAAGTGAAATTAAATTTCATTCTGAAAAGAGCGCCCTTAGGTTATCCATCGCCGTCACAAAACAAATCAAAATGCCGTTCGTTTGATTTTAAACATATTCGCTGCCGCCACAGCTAACCGTCAGCGTTATGGGGCCTCTTTACCACCGATAAAGACTTCCAATCATAAAACTAAGTCGACTCGTAGAATTACTGGAAAACATCGCGACCGTCCATACTTTGGGTCAATGACCCGGTGAGGTGGGCCAACCAGGTTACAAGACCTCCCGCGTGACTCCTCACTTCACACAAACTTTGGTGTAGAGGGGAAATGTAAGCAGAGGCAAGGGTCTAGTTAAAATGGTCAGTTTCGTCGAAAGCACCAACTGATTGACATAGGAGTAAAGTGTCTTTTGTTTGGTGATTATTAGTGAAGTAATAAAATAATGGATGGTATGGCATACTTAAAAAAAGACATAACATCTAGGTAAGTATATGTAGAAACAAAGATTAAGCCTGTCTTCTTAACTTCAAAACTACTAGACGGATTAGAGTGAAACTTTTTTGGTAGTAAGCTTGAAACCAAAGACAGGATAGGTATGTATTAGCTAGGTTCGGTCTTGGTTTTCAAGGTTTAGGTAGTGTTTTCTATAATTTCAGCATACGCTACGAAGGAAAAGTCTGAGTAGAATTATTAAGTAGAAGAAGGTACTTACACAGTACTCGTTGATGTCTTTTGTATGGCCGAGACTTGACTATAGGTACATATTTTTTTTTTTTATATGATAGGTGGCAAACGAGCAGACGGATCACCTGATGGTAAGCGATTACCGCCGCCCATAGACAACCGCAACACCAGAGGAGTCACAATAGGCCAGTCATACAAGACATCGGAGATCGCATTGGATGCAACAGTTCTGATTTTTTAGTATGTTGTTAGGGTTGATGCCAGTAGTGTGAAACTATTTTTTCAGCTTCGAAACACTTGTGCTAACTGCGAGGTGCTCCAAAATCATCGAATTTTTCGGACTTTTTTCAGATTTTGGCTCATAATTTCTAAAAGGTGCATCTTACGACTAAACTTAGTATAGACACTTATAAAGAAAACAAAATTTACTATCATTTGAGTGCAATTGCAGCTCAGTAGCTCCAATAAAACCCAAGATACAGCACTTCAAACATTGGCGATTTTTCCTAAAAAGTTTGAAATTGTAGTTTTAGTAGTGTTCCGAGCAGCAAAACGGCTATAATACACATTCTATGTGGAAAGTTATGTACAAAAAAGTTGTAGAAAAGTTATTTAGCACAAGCGGAACTTTGTAGGTCCAATAGTTCCTTTGTAATCTGGTCAAACGTAAAATTAGGAAAATCCGATTCTTCAAAACACGGAGCCTGACAAATTGTATGACTTCTGTACAGTATAAGAAAGACGTAATGCAGTGTAACATTATTTATATTTATATTAATTTTATATTATACCACTTAGTGATGGTTGGACCTCAGCTGGTACCTGCGACAGAAAGACACAATTAAATGTCAATTAATATTCATTATAATAAATTACAACGAAGGGGTAGGTATGTAATTTATGATTATCTTTACGCACTTAGCGTGGACGGTCCAGGTTCGTCTATCACCTCTTCTTGGGGCTCCGGAGACTGGTCTATTGTTTGTCGTAAAGGTGGGAAGTCGAAGTCGTCCTCTTCATCCGACTCAAAGTGTAAGGACTAAGTATTCAGGCAGGTCTTCCCCTGACGAACTTTGCAGAGAGCCGAGCATTTTAGCCTTGCTCTCTGAGAGCTCTTTTTGAATAAATGATTTTGATGTAAACTGTCTTAACCTGTAACATACAAGGGATTGAAACGAAGCAAGCCCCAGAAGACGCCGACTGTCTCATTGTAAGAACACCATTGGAGAAGAGTGAGGAGTATGAGCAAATAATAATCGCTGGAGAGGATGTCGACCTCCTGGTGCTCCTTAATGGATTGAGCTCCAACATGAACAATATTTTGTTCCAGAAAAGTGCCAGGGGAGGAACAGGTTACGAACAGTTTACATCAAAATTATTTATTCAAAAAAGCTCTCATTCCCCCCTGGAATACAGTTGTTCCTCTATGCATTCAGTGGTTGCGACACCACTTCTGTACTTTTGTGGCAAGGAAAAACGAAGAGGTTGGGCGTTCTTTCAAAACAGCTAGACCTTCTTGAGACGGCTACTACGTTTCTCGACCCTAACGCCACAAATGAGGAGATAGCCTCTACTGGCAACAAGTGTTTCGTGGCGCTATATGGTGGGAAAAAAGACGACTCTCTCCACGGCCTGCGTTACAGGATATTTGTCCGATCTGCTGCCAGCGCCAAAGTCCACCTCGCTGGTCTACCCCCAACTGAAGAGGCTGCGGCCCAACATTGCTACAGAACTTACCACCAGGTGCAGACGTGGTTGGGTGTAGAGAAAGAGCCCACCAACTGGGGGTGAAAAAGGAGCCAGCAGGGACTGACACCAGTGACCTCAATGAAAAAACCAGCGCCGGAAACCCTGCTGAAATTCCTGTCATGCAGGTAAGGTAATCCATTCGAAGGTCGGTCCTGGGGACATGTATTTGTAAAACGATTTGTAACAAGTATTTATGAAATTCCTGTCATGCAGGTGCAAGAAAGGGTGCGGCAGATGAAGATACTCCTGCCAGAGAGCAGGGCTGCAATGCTCTGCTCTTTGCAAAGTTCGTCAGGGGAAGACCTACCTGAATACTTAGTCCTTAGACTTAACTGAGTCGGATGAAGAGGACGACTTCGACTTCTCGCCTTTACAACAAACAACAGACCAGTCTCCGGAGCCCCAAGAAGAGGTGGTAGACGAACCTGGACTTTCCAAGAGGCCACGCTAAGTGCGTAAAGGTAATCATAAATTACATACCTACCCCTTCGTTGTAATTTATTATAATGAATATTAATTGACATTTTATTGTGTCTTTCTGTCGCAGGTACCAGCTGAGGTCCAGCAATATAAAATTAATATAAATATAAATAATATAACACTGCATTAGGTCTTTCTTATCCTTAACAGAAGTCACACAATTTTTCAGGCTCCGTTTTTTTGAAAAATCAGATTTCCTTAATTTTACGTTTGACCAGATTACAAAGGAACTATTGGTCCTACAAAGTTCCGCTTGCGCTAAAATTAAAGCTAAATAACTGTTCTACAACTTTCTTATACATGACTTTCCACGTAGAATGAGCATTATAACTGATTTTCTGCTCGAAACGCTGCTAAAACAACAATTTGGAACTTTTTAGGGAAAATCGCTAATGTTTGAAGTGCTGTATCTTGGGTTCTATTGGAGCTACCGAGCTGTAATTGCACTCAAATGCTAGCAAATTTTGCCTTCCTTATAAGTGTCTATAATAAGTTTAGCCGTAAGATACACCTTTTAGAAATTAAGAGCCCATATCTGAAAAAGGTCCGAAAATTTCGATGTTTTTGGGGCACCACCACGCAGTTAGCACAAGTCTTTCGAAGCTGAAAAATTAGTTTCACACTACTGGCATCAACACTAACAACATACCAAAAAATCAGAACTGTTGCATCCAATGCGATCTAACGCGATTTTTATGTCTACGATGACTGGCGTACAAGTGCGTTGCCGACCTTTGAAATGGGATAAGTGCAGATAAAATTAAAAGTGTAAAGTAAAATAAAATAAATAAAGATACTTCAAAGGAATAGGTAAGTTCCTTTCTTCCTTTTTGTAAGGAAAGTTAAAAGTTTCTATGGCCATACAGCCTAGTCTACCTTCAGTATTTATAGGAAAATCATATAACAAAATAACCTGGAAACAGTGATATGCCTGGAAATTAAATGACAGTGTGTTTTTCATTTCCCTTGTCTATGAAGTAACAACCCACGACTCTCTCCTGTGGTTAGCCAACTCTTTGACCTCATGGTATCGTACGACACGACAACGTTAACTTAACCTTTTTGTATTATTTATTATTATTTATTTATTATTTATTTATTATTATTAATTTTTTTTTTTTTGTATTTTGTATTTTTTTTAATCCGTCATTTCCTTCAACTTTGTATAGTGGGGAAAGGTTTAGTTACGTATACACATTCATAAGTACAAAATCTAGTTTATACAGGTGTAAAATAATCCATGAAACTGAACAATTTTATACAAGGAACCGATACTGAATTTTGAAAAAAATATACTTTGGCCTGTCCATACAAAATTAGGTGATTAGACGATCAATTTGTATGAAATGTCTACAATTTTTTGGAAATTCAGCATAGGTTCTGTAGGAAAAGTTGCTCCGTTTCATGAGTAGAATAACCTGTTAAAGTTTCTGGAAGTATTTTTTTATACCCCTGTATAATGTTTAATGTGATTTTGTTTGATCTGGGTATGTAATGTGTATAGAATTTGTATGGGAAACTGAACAAAATTGTGGCTGGATTTTTTGTATATTTTTCCTGTATTCTATAATTGATTCTGAATAACCGATTAAAATTTCAAACACACTTTTTTAACATCCTGTATTGCTTAAAAGATACGAACAGATGGTGAAACACATCAACACTACAACAAAGAATATTCTTCAAGAAATACAACCATCTAAGGATTTAAAAGACAAAGGAAACATTAAAATATCCAACGATACGACATTTTATTAAAATTCGAAATCATAAATCTTGAGTTAGAAGAACTACATCTTAATATTGCTTACCTAAATGTAAGAAGGAATTTCTAAACTATAATTTCAATTCTAAGATAACGAACTTATAAACATGGAATTATAATTTGCAATAAACGGGCCAATAATTCTTGTCTCGCGTATGGGACAGGGTCGGGGGCGGGGGAAAGAGAGAGCGAATGAATCTGTGTACGCAGGGCATGGTTATTGAAACCATAAAGGGTTCTCGATGTGCTAGTATCATAACGTTTAAGAAGAACACTGAAGTTCTGTCCTTAATACCATACCGTAAGCTTCGTAAGTGGTTTTAGGTTTTAAACTATTAAAGCTATTATAGGGTAAGTAATAGAATCTATGAATACTACAGATATATCATTTAGAAGATATACAATCCTAATATTTAATTTTATTAAACATAACGATTGTCAGATATAAAAAAATATCAGACTATAATTTTGTTATATTCAAAAAAATTATATCATTTGTTAGTATAACTCATGATAATTATAGCATTTGAGCGTTACTGAAATCAAAATATACGATATATCTCCCGTTTGTATATCAAATGACACACACCCGGTATTATAGCCTACGTTGTCGGTCGCGTTTATTTATTTAGTCAGCGACTCCACAAAGATTTTTTTATTTTCAAAGCTTCGTCGTCGCTAAAAAGTTCGCAGTGCGCGGCTGTAGATATTACCATCTCTACAGTACCTACCTATGTACAATGCGGTGATCCGTCCAAAAGCTCGTGAATCGATACAGAGTGTACCGAAAGGCCGCCTAGGACCGGCACGGACAACTAGAGGTGAAATATATCGCCCTCTATAAATATTGATTTTATGCGAGCGCGCGTTAGGGTTGTCACCAAGTACCTATAATGTAACGCCTCAATTTGTGTGAATATACGTAGCGTAGATAGCTACACTTAAAGTCTTATTTTTAATTCGAGAACCTAGTTTGACATTTGGTGGGTTGCCAATTTTAGAAAAGAAAAAAATAGTGATGGGGTGCAAGGTGCAAGTCAACTTTTAATATCGAAAAGAAGTCGATAAAATGTTGTAATAAAACAAAATAGCTAAAAAATAACTAAGCAACTAGTATTTTTTCTGTTACTTCGTTATTTCATAGTAACAAAACAATTGTAGGACATTTCTAGTAGTAACAATTGAGAAACAATGGGGAAGAAAACGCAAAGCTATTTGCAGATGGCGCTACGGACGCTTGACTCATAACAACTTTCAATTAGTTCCGCGTTTTTTATTATCGAGGTGTTATAAATTAGTTTTTTTTCTGTAAAATTGTTAAATGGAAAATGTATGCGACTTGGACTGTTCCTCAATTAAAGGCGAAGTTGAAAAGTACATAATTGAAAACGTAACTTTTCCCACGTCTTCTTCATCCGAGAATCTTTAGGAAATTAATGATTTCCATTATTATTGCAACCAATCGCCACACAGCGCAGTATTTTTTTAATAATCTTATGTTTAGTTCACGTAAACAATGTTTTCTATACGTTTTGACAGTTAGTATGAGTCAAGCGATATCAGCGCCTCTATCGGCGAGCTTTGTCAGTTTTCTTCCCCATTGTAACTGCGGCTTCTAGTCATAAACGGACAAGATTTCAAAAATGCGTACTTGAACTAATAACTTTTTGAAACCAAACAATTTCCCAGCTAAAAAAAAAACAAAATCGAAAACAATACAAAACAGGTTATATTCACCTTCATAAAAGTAACACAAACATAGCTGAGTTATTACCTCCTTGCTTTACTTTGAAGCGAGGAGATATAAAATCTTATTGATGCAAACTGCTACAAAAAAAAGATGTCCATAGAGTATACAACTCTATTTTATATGGTATCATTTTTGCGTTTGACATGTCAACCTTATGTGAAACTAGTCAACTTCAACTTTTTATTTATTGGCCTCTGCCAAATTTATGGCATTCTGCCAGTGTCCAAGGTAATTGAAGATGCACTGCATAACTAGAATATAAACTAAGTAAACGAAGCTATCAAGACAAACTAGTCTTGAATTAAAAATAAGACCTTCGTCATTTGAGTTACTTTTTTTAACATCTGTCAATGATATGTTGTTTTAAAAATATCTGCAATACAAATGCGTGACGTCGCAGTTTTGTGGAATACATAATTTTGTCTTTTTGACCGCCCCCCCCCCCCCGTTACGCCGCTACTGACTGAGACTACACTTTAAAGAATACTTTTACTAAATTGTTTCTTTGAACCTCTGTAACTGAGATAACATAAATTTATTACCTCTCTAACTGGGACTTTCTTATATGTGTGTGTGTTATGTGTTTTATTTAATAATCCCACCTCTATAACTGAAATAATCTCTATTTTCACCTCTATTAATGGAACCCTCTGTGAATGAGACATATATATATTTATTCCTGGATATCTGAGACACTGGGTAAGTGGGATACCTCTTTAAGTGAGACAAATTTGCAGGTCCCTTGATGTTCCAGTTATCCAGGTTTCACAGTACGTCGTATTTAATGTTTTAAACTTCACATGTGACAACCCTACATAACAGCAAGTTAAGTCCACAGGGATGTCACAGCCAGTGAGATGTCAGAACGGGATAGACATACAGCTGCCTGCGAGACAGAAAGAGATGAACGTCATCAACCTCAAAGGACAGTAAGGTGATCTTAGTATTTTTATTTGTTATGGCTTTGTATGTTATTATAATGACTTATGAAATTACTATTGTTATTTGATTTTCACAATGTTAAGTAAATTATGTACAGGCATGTACAGGTATCACTTAAACTACACTGATAAGGGAAGTAAACTAATAGGTATGAATAAATTAAACTAACAGAGTAACAAGGTTAGAAATTGACTTAGGGGTCGTCCATTAATCACGTGATGTTTTTAGCAACTTTTTAAACCCCCCCCTCCCCCCTGGTGATACGTGGAGAGGTTTTAGACTACCCCCCACCCCCTACCCAAAATCATGTGTATTTTTTGGCACAAAATATTATCTTTAAATACAGGTATAATGTAATTTAATTCTGGAAAATTAAGCACCGTGATAAAAAATTCCAGACAGAGATTAAGGTTGCAGGTTTGCAACCTTGGGAAGAGTTAAAAACAACATAACAACAACAGTTCGATGCTGGAAATTACTCTAGAAATCGCGCGTTCAACGAAAATATAAATACACGTGATATCTCAGTACACCCCCCCTCCCCCTTGTGATATTTCGTGATTTTTCTGAACCCCTCGCCATCTTTTGAGCCTCACGTGATTAATGGACGATCCCTTATCCAACATTCACGGTGTTAAAAGAAAGGCGTTTAAAATTTTAAGGAGTTACTCTAAATCAAGTGAGTATAGAATACAGGAAAAATATTAAAAAATCCGATCTACATTTTTTTTCAGTTTCCTATACTAAATTACTAACTAAATCTGAATAGTGAATCAAGAATTTCGTATGTGAAACTGAAAAAAAATTTAGTATGGATTTTTTGCATATTTTTCCTGTATTTTATACTTGATACTGAGTAACCCCTAAAAATTTCAAACACACTTTCATCATATACAAGGTGTAACACTAAACTAGTGCATCTACTCAACACACTGAACAACTTATGATCTACCATTTTGCTGAATTCTCAAGAATTTTTTTAGACTCTCCATACACAACAGCTGATTAATTTGTATGGAGGCCCAACATTTTTCTGCTTATTTAGTAAACTATTTCAATTTCAATTTCAATTTATTTATTTTCGTCAAACATAGGTAAATACAGGATGTTAAAACAAAATATTATAATTAATGTTCTCTATGTTTCGCCAATAGGCATACAAAATTTGGCTAGTTAGATTCATAAATTATTATAATACTAAAGTCACATTCCAAACCATTTAAATTAAATAATATCACATAGGTATCATTGAAATATAAAATTAAACCAAAAAATACACATGTCAATACAATTACAATACAATATTATTAAATTGATCCGAAATTATAATTAACATTTGTCATTTAAATATTCGTCAATAGTATAATATGATTTATTGATTAAAAAATTGAATACATTTCTATTAAATTCATCATTATTATTACATTTCTTTAGTGTCTTGGGCAATTTATTGTATAATTTTGGCGCCATTGCAAATACACTTTTATGTAAAAACGTGGTATTACAGGGCATCAAATGTAGTTGATCCGATCGTCGTTAGCTTGTAATGAATTCAAATAAGTGTGTATTGCCTTTTACAAATTTTATGACTTCATATATACAGGGTGACTTTAAATTAGTTCTTGATACCAAAGGCTATGAATGTGATCATGATAACAAACAACTTTCCCTAAATAACCCATAGTTAAATCGCAAAAAAAATTTTTGACTCTTCATACTAATTTGGCCGCTCGGCTGATCGATTTGTATGAAGAGACCAAAATTTTTTTTGCGATTTGGCTATGGGTTCCTTAGGGAAAGTTGTTTGTTTTCATGAGCACATGCATAGCCTTTCGTATCAAGAACTAATTTAAACTCACCCTATATATATATCGATGGAAATGTCAATAGCCTAAGTTTTAGAAAATATGGTTTACAACTATCAGTGCGCTTTATTTGGCATATTGCTCTAATGCACTTTTTTTGTGCAATAAAAACACTAGTAGAACAAGAGTTGTTCAGTGTGATAAATAGATGCCCCAGTTAACGGGTCCTACACCTATTTTGTTACCCCTCCTATACAGGTGATAAAAAAATGACTGGCAATATTTAACAGTGGCTTCTACTCATCAAACTGAACAACTTATCCCAACAAACTCATGGTCAAAAAGATAAAAAAAATTTACTTGCCATTTCCCATACAAAGTTCATCAACCAGCTGATGGATTTGTATGAAGAGTCCAAAAAATATTTTACTTTTTGAGTATGAGTTTCATGGGGAAAGTTGTTCAGTTTGATGAGTAGAAGCCACTGTTAAAATATTGCCAGTCATTTTTTTATCAACCTGTATGTATGATGTTTATTTAAAATTTTACACCAATCTTTAAGAACAGACTCGAACGAAACGAAAAAACCTATTGTTCTGTAAGTTTACTGAAATTAAAAACGGAAATCTGACTTCCCATACAAAAATTCGTCAATCAGCTGATATATTTCAATGAAGACCTATTAATTTATTTGGAAACAAAAGTTGTTCTGTTTCAGTTAAAAGGTACATGATTTCAACTCCAACCTGTATAATGTAAGTAAATACTATATTATATTTTACTCATAAAACTGTACAACTTTCTACAAGAAACCCATAATAAAAAAAAAACACTTTTCATACTATTTACTAAGTTGACTGATCAAATGTTTTATATGATAAAAAGATCTTTTTTTATCTACTTAAAATAGTTATTTTTAAATAAAATTGTTATTTAAGCCGAACAGAATTTCATGAGAAATTAATTTTAAATAAATTAATTTCTCATGAAAATCTGTTCGGCTTAAATAAATACTGTCAGTTATTTTGTTGGTTAACTAATAATAAGTTTGTATGAATATATTAGTTAATAATTCATAGAAAAATTTGTTGGTACCCTTTAGGTGCCATAGACCTTAACAGAAAATTAGAAGTGAAGACATCAGAAAATCTACTAAAGTCTTATACATGCCCTAGAAAACCTAGAACTGTAGTGGAAATGGGCAGAGCAATATATCCTGATGCAGAGATGAAAGATGGACAGTAAAGGTGACTGGATGGAAGGGGCCTGTAGGAAAAAGAAAAATAGGAAGACCAATGAAAACAATTGAGTGACAACGTAATTAAAACAGCAGCAAGCGATTGGCAATTTTATGGTTAATGGGCACTTTTTTATTTATTTTTTACCAGGAAGCCATCGACTGAATCGGATAAAGGACAGGCCCTACAGAAGCAACAAATGGCTCCGTTTTATTGGTCCCAAAACTGATATTAGAATTCTTTGAATAAACTTCCTGGCCTACTTTTTAAGTGTAACTAAAAGAAAAAATGTAATTGCAGTAACAGTATACAGTACATTACACACAACCAATGGACAATTTGGGACCAATAAAATGGTGCCATTTGTGGCTTCCGTAGGGCCTGTCCTTTGAACAAGTCGATGGCTAGGGTACATATTACCTATGTTGATAGTTGGTATTCAAATTTTTTACTTGGATGTGTGTATGAAGTACTTACTTACAAACCTTGACCAAAATATTTTCTCGATCTTAAAAGAGATTTGTCTCCCTGTTAACAACCCATTACGTCCCCACTGCAGGGGCACGGGTCTCTTCCCATAACTCGGGAAGGTTTAGGCCATACTCCACACACGGGGGCCAAGTCCGGATTGGTGGAGGTTGTCTCCCTATAAGGAGATAACTGAACTGACAACATCCCGAAGTGGGTTTGACCAAGGAATTTGGATGTAAATACCTATAAATAGGTATGCAAGTTCTTAGGGTCTGACCTCGTAGGTATAAGTTCTATAAGGCAGCCCTCATAAGGGCACCCCAACCCTCGTTTGTCGTATTCATATCTCTCTGTCATCTGAGTTCAATTAATATTTTTGTCATACCTAGGTAGGAAACACTCACCAAGATGCACCAAGCTCACCACACACCTCAACCCGGTGTTTCAGCGGCCAATTCTTCAGAAAGTCAAGAGTTCGTTAATACAGTAGACCACACTTTTCACAGAAGAGTTCAAAGGTAGCACTTGAACACAATAATCTTTGAATTTGCAAGAAAAATACAATACTTTTACAATACTTACACAAACAAATACAAAACATCAAACTCTGAAAACAAATTCTCGCACGGGCATGACATTTAATTCTGATCTGATTCTGACCACATTAGAGCCACCTACCGATGATGTACAACAACTACGCTTTAACTTATCTCGCCAGTAACAAATCTGACAAAGTGGTACTTACAAGAAAGTACAGATGGCGCGCACTACAAACGTTATACTCAAGTTATGCTATTCGATACTAGATGTCGGTGAAAGCGGCCGGTTGGTGCTGTTATTTTGTCTTTATGTATTTACTTCATTATTATAAGGTTGCGCTGTTTAAATAAAATGAAAGGTAGATTGAAGATTTATATCTACTGTTTTCTATCTTGGAAGTAAGATTAATATAAGAATTTCAATGATTATTGAGTAAAATTAAATATTGAAGTAGCGCCACCTGTCGTCGAGTAGAGTGACTTTATGACGTCATAGAAGGAGTGAATAACTGGTTTGGGCAAGTCGCGCGGTACCGTTGGGTTCAACGACCCATCATCGTTTGTTTATACGGGAATTTGACTCAACTCATTCGGGTAGTTAGTGTAGAATGGCAGCGGTAATTTTCAAAACCTGAGATTCGCACTTAATAAAATGGGTATGTTTAAATGATTTTGTACATAAAATTATAAATAATTATAATTGAAAAAACCATTCAGGTAGGTAAATAAAATTAAATGAATTGTGATTTTTCTTAATTATTGATAGACAGAAAATGGGTGCACGGCAGAGCATCAAGCCAAGTCCGGTCAATACCGACCCTCGTTTATGTAAACACATTATTTACATTTACTACGTTACGGCTTGACTTCAGTGATCGCGTCGATCACGCAGGTTAACTGACTACAGATACGATCATAACCTGGAAGGGTTTGACTGTCAGTAAAGTTTTAGGAAAGTTTACTACCAGCCGTATCCTGCGAGTGAAGAATCAATTTCGGTACTACCCGGTATATTAAAGTTTAAAAAGATGATAATTTAATACATATTATGTATTTCGAAATAAATAAATGATAATATTATAATAAATATCTGGGACAAATCACACACGGCCATGTGGCCCTAAACTAGGATTCCCTGTATTATAGGAACCAGAGACTGATCGTCACCTGAGTGCTTATTTGTTCAATGTCCTTAAGCAAGACTTTATGCAACAAAGTTTTTACTGATTATTTCACGTAAATTAAATGATTAATTACAGATTGCGTTTTCAACAGTTAAATATATTTTAAATTTTCTTAAGGTCTAAATTATAAGAATCATACACCAATCCACGGGAAATTTAAACTTTATGAAAACTGCATTTAAAAGTGATTTTCGTTAATATGGTCGTTTGGACAAATAAGCACTCAGGTGACGTGATATAAATAATATATACATATATATTTCAATACATACTTATACAGATATAATTCACCCAGATACGGAGCAAACAAATCTGCTTATCAGATAATTGTTTGTCCTGAGTGAGACTCAAACACGCAAACCTCAGATCAGCAGTCAGGTTTGCTAACTACTGAGCCACCGACTCATACTATGTATATTCGACTTCGTAGGATTTGTTGCCTTGTTGCCACAATTGGTTAGCCTAGCACAACACTGATTCGCATCATCACCAACCGTCTTTATTTACTACTGATTCAGTTGCCGAAAAGTGTAGATTGAACAGTTCAGATTTCATCTTTTGTGGCGATGTCTAGTTAAGCTATAATTGTGTGAAAAATCAATCTTAAATTGATTTAAAACGATAAATTTAAAATAAATTTGACATACCCCGCGTTGTTTTTCTATTTCATTCATCCCAGCGTTGCCAGAATGATATTTTTGTAACATTTTATGTTAGATACTTTTGACCCTCTTATGTTATTATCCTTAACTGTATTTTTAATATTCAAATAAATATTAATATACAAAGAGGTTTATATACAAGAGCCGCAATCACCTATAACGCTTCCATGACAACGTGGAGTAAAGTAACAAAAACTAGGACGTAGCTTTGAAACATGAACTTATGTGAAAGTGACACTATATTTGTCTCACTCTTACTAAGCGAATCTATACAACTAAACGTCAAGTAAGAAAAAGAGGGCGATATGTTTTCAATGACACTTGAACAATGTTGCCAGTAGTAGTATCATATTCCCCCAATGAATGAATGAACGAATGAATGATAGATCGATATTTTTGTAACTGTAATGTAAAACCGAGTGGATAATATCGTATTATCTAATTACTAGTAATAATTTAAAAGCAATAGTGAATAGGCGTAATGAAGCTTACAAAGGTTTTTAAATTAATAGAAACTTATGAAAATATTTATTCAGTCAGAGTGTAATAAAATGTTAGTGATGAAACAATAACAATTAATTATAATTGGCAATTATTAGCATTTTAACAATTAATTGTAATGAGAGGTTTTTAAGAAAAAAAGTTGTCGAATCTCTTCAATAGGTGTCGTTGATGGAAAGTTAGGTATGAAATTAAACAGCTGGCAACCCGTACTCGGCCTATATTTCCATGGGAACTTAGTATGGAGTACACAATTTTTTTACAAAGATGTGGGACAAAAGTTTTTCAGTTTGATAAATATTATAGAATCTCTAAATCGCCCCTCAAAAAGTACCTAGTTCTAATTTTATTAATACTCTGTATAAGGCTGCCGACCATTTTAATGGTATGAATATGTGCGTGTTGTATTTAATAATCTTCTTTAAATGTCCAATAAAGAATTGTAATTACCTATAAAAAGAATTACGTACAAACATGAAATCTCATAATTATTTATGACATTAACGCTCGACTTCGGTGCAGCGCCATCTATTGTCACTGTTGAAAATCACTAAATTGCTTGAAAATGAAAACCCCTTATTGTTACGTTTACTGAAATGATTTAACAATTACTATTTCAACTTTTTAGTCAAATACTTGTTAGTAAAACATTCAGATGTGACTTCCGAAAGACTTTTCTCAATAGCAGGATTAATAAAAACTGAAAAATGAAAGAAAACCTAAAGAGCTGTTTTTTTTAATTTTTAATGTTTTACGACATAAATCATATAACTTTTAGGTTTGACGGGTCATTTTGTGTCGTGTTTGAGAACTCGTACTTTAATTTTTAATTGATAGTCTTTTAAAAATCCAGGAACTTTTATTAAAATTATCAGAACTCACTCGTAAATATTATCAGAACCAATTTTAAATTCAATTATTAGATTGTTCCAAAATAAAACACTGAATATGGCTATTTCACAAAAAAGGACTCTCTTACATTTGAATTTACTGCATACGATGTCACCTTAGCGGAGATTTATTTTTCGATAGCTTGTGAAACAATCAGGCTTCTGAGCTACCGAAAAAAGGCAATAAAGTATTTTGAAAGTTTTAAGGCTAAGGATTTTCTTTCAAATTTTACTAATATAAAATTATCGAAATGGCGTATTCAGTATTTTATTTTGGAACAGCCGAATTGTAATTGTAATCGGCATTTACTTCAAGCAATAACTGTAATTAATATAAAATACGAGAATTTAGTTTTATCAACTAATTGTATTTATTGTCACGAGCTTTCGCCCGCGACTTTTATTATTTATTACTATTTTTTTCTCCTCTCGGGATCTTTGCGAATCCTAGTTTACGTTTTAAATTAATATAAAATACAAATATAGGGTAACATTTTTATTTATTGTTTCTTCTCTCTCTCTCGCTCTTATCGTTTATTTATAGTAGGTGTTAAAAAATGCGTTTTGGGGTTACTCAGAATCAAGTACAGAATACAGGAAAAAATGTTGAATAAGTCCACAATTTTTTTTTTTTCAGTTTCTAATACTGAATCTGAATAATTAATTAAGGATTTGTGTGGAAAACTACAAAAAAGTTGTATATTGGATTTTTTAAATATTTTTTCCTGTATTCTATACTTGATTCTGAATAACCCTTTAAAATTTCATGCGCGCTTTTTAAACACCCTGTTTATATTTTATACAAAAAATATACAGTTACAGTAATTTTAAAATTTAAACAATTATCGATAGACACACGTAATACGTCCTCATCATTCATTCATTTAAATTCCCCCAAATTAGGGTGTTTAGTATTTTTATTTTTAAGCAACACTGAACGATGGAAAATGGCGACAATTTGTGATGAATTTTTACGAAGTTATTTTTATTCAAAATATTAACAAAATACTTATTGACCTGTGAAATGTGATACCGGTGTACTTGTTATCTCTGGCGGAATGAGATTTACACGATTTTACTACGCAATTCGGCATGTTTTTGTGTAACAAGGAGTGAGTACGGAGGACACATTGTCGTGACCGTAGCTTGATACAGACTGAGTAACTCATAAGACTTTTAGCCATATATGCCGTTGGGGCATGTTTGCGATATAGAATAGTGTTCTGGAGATATGATATTTCACTGTTAATATATAAATAAGATTTCACTTTTACGAGCATACCTTTTACATTAACTGTATTTTTAATATTAAAATAAAAATTAATATTTAAGTAATTAAAAATGTTACTTTAGTAGTCAAATGTTACTTTACGTGTCATCTCATGTTAGTTTTTACAATAGGGTACTGGCAACACTGATTCATCAATCATTTCTTTTGTAGTAATAAAGTAAGTGCAAGTTTTCTCAATGTCTAATGAATCATATGGATTTTTTTAAAGTTAAAAATAACACTACTTTTAGAGAGCGTTTATAAAGTGTCAATAATTATATCTATTTAGTTAGGTACGCTTTCTAAGGCAGAGGTCAAATAAAAAGGTATGCTTAAACTTTGCTCTGAAAGTTTGTAATGTAACTTTACTATAAACATGTTACAAAATAGATGCACAACCCGCTGACTGGACATTCTACTCATCATACGTTAGTCGTTATTAGGTAACCCATATCGTCCCCACTGCTAGGGCACGGGTCTCTTCCCAGACTTCGGGAAGGTTAGACCATACTCCACACACAGGGGCCAAGTACGGGTTTGTGGAGGTTGTGGGGCTAAGGGCCAACCCGAGTGAAGTTTTCAAGCCGCCTAAGGCCTCCAACATGGCGGCACCAACGGCTCAACGTGCCTTGCGAACTTTGACTTTAACTAAAACGGTCGAGATAAATACCACTACTTACTCATCACACAGATCAATTTTTGTTTTATGACTTAGCTGAAATCATAAAAATTTGCCTCGCACACAAAACTGTAAAATGAGCTTATGGTCTTGTATAAGAAGTAGGTAAGTACCTTTGATGCGATTTAACAAACACCGTAAAACAAAAGTTATTTACCTAGTATGATGAAAAGAAATCTTAGTTGACAAGTCCAACACCTACTTCGTTACATTCTGTAGCAATGTATGAATTCATCTTTCACGGCAAATGCTACGCCTGACTACGGTTGTAAGTAGTATAATTAAGTAACCACATAGTTGGTAAGAATACTTTTTTCGTTAAGGTGACTCACATGACCTCATGGCATTACTTTAGAACTAAAATTAAATTACTTTATGTAAGGTGGCTTCAAAATAGTTTTTATATGAAAGGTATGCACATGCTCGTGATAACAAAAACTTTTTCTAAGGAATCCATAGTTAAATCGCAAAAAAGTACTCTCCGTACAAATCGATCAACTGACTAGATTAGTTGTAATAATGTACATTTCAATTTAATTTCAATTTCAATTTATTTATTCATAAAATGAGCGCATGTATAGCCTTTCGTATCTAAAACTAATTTAACCCAGTGTCATCCAGGTGGAAATTGTTACACCGAGATCCACGTGGGGTCAAAATTACCCACATAATAGATCAAGGTGTATTTTGAAAACTAGCTCAAAATATTAATTACTATTTTAGTTTTTTGATAGTTATTTTATTCTTCATTTGAAAATAATAAAATAACAAAAATACGGAAGTTACAATTTCTATTGTCACTTTTCCTAATATTCCCAAATCACTCCAAAAATTACAAAAATAATAGTTCCGGATTAAAACTTAAAAATACTTGAGTTTTTTAGTATCGTACAATTTATTAAACAACAAAAATACTAAAATCTCAGAGATACATAGTAAAAAGTAACATTTATGATGTCAGAATAAACGTAGACAAGTACAGCTCTTTTCCCCTTGTTTTGACGAATTTTTGTGTTCATAAAGCTAAGATTCATAACATAAAAACATCAGAATCAACCTCCTCTAACATTGAAATTATTCGCTGTCGTTCTTTTATCTGGTAGCCCATTATAAAAACCGTAAAAAAAAAATTAAAATTATACGTCACAACAATGTTACAAAATTATGACAACGAATGCCACGTTGGGTCAAATTTACCTTTTTCAACTTTACAGGTGTCTATATTTCGTTACTGTCGCATGAGGATTGCGATGTAGTAAAAAACGGATAAAACGAAGTCTTTATCTCCAGCTACTGAGAAAATCAACATCTGAACATCAATTATTAAAAAAATATCCATAATCAAAAAATTTTTGGATCATTATGACCCAACCTGGATGGCGCCAGGTTAAAGTCAACCTATATTTAATTAACAACAAGGAGTAATATTTTTTTATACTTATCAAAAATATAAATAAATAAAATAGATGATAATAAATATATTATTTTCGAGGAGCTCCGACAAAATAGAGTAAACGGAGCCCCGCGGCTCCTTAATGAGGTATCACTCTACTAACCTAGACGAAATCGTCAGTCACTTTATGATCTGGTCAATTCTACGATCTGATCACGAGTGGTCACAACAAGTTATGTAACATTTAATCTGAAATGGACTAGTGAAAAATAAAAATCTATAATATTTTAGTGACAAATGATCTAGGAATCCAAATGCCTAGCCAGGAAAATTTTTATTTCATACCCCTTCCTGTCTTAACTATATGCATGCCGGAAATATTTCAGCATAGGTACAAATACAAATAATTTTTTTTCTGGCTAGGCGACATTTGAATTCCTAGATCAGTTGTCACTAAAACATTATAAATATTCATTTTTCACTAGTTGGATTCCTAGATCAGTTTTCACTAAAACTAGCTAGCTATCTTGTCCCTATGCTGAAATATTTCCGGCATGCATATTGTTAACTTAGAAAGTAGGCTACCATCCCATTAGGGAATTTTGGTAAAACCGCCACCACCTTCAGCATCATAATCAGCGATGATGACTCAAAGGTATCTGATGACCCACCCACCCATAACTTATGATGATAAATATTTATATAACGCGCTTACCGCTTACCAATTCTGGATAAAACAATCTTGTTAACTTTATAGGTGACAATGGAATGTGTTATATACCTTTTTACTATAACTTACCATAACGTTCCAACTACTTCCAACAGAGAAGCAATGCTGTTCAGTGACAAGTATAGAGCAAGTATCAGGAAAAACAGCCTATATTTTACTTTAACCCTTAAGGATGTGTATAAGTATGACAAGCATGCCAATTTTTTTTACCCTCAATTGGTAAGCCCTAAATTAATAATTTAATTAAATTGAAATACGTAAAAAAGTTTCGAAAATGAAATTGTTGGTGATGTTTTGTAACATTAAGTTTTATTATAATATCTTTGTTTCATCTTACATGAAAATATAATTATAGAAGGTCACTAGTGAAAATATATATACATATATATATTTATTTGCTATGTCACTTTTTTATTCAATATTTCAGTTTTGGGAGTCGTATTACGCAATATACAACTTAAAACTATCATAGACGAAGGGTGCGGTGCTACTGTCGTCTTTCTCTGTAATTTTTTTTGCATTTCTTTAAAATCATTTTCCATTATCTGTTTAATATAAACGTTTGCCAAGAAAATATCGCGAAACGATAGTAATGCCATAAAAACATAGTCTTACACCTGCACCAATCGTCCATACTTAACTGTACTGGCTTCTGCTTGAGCATTCGTCGAATTCATCGAACATCAATTGATTCTCAACAAGAAGATGCTACGCTGGCAGAACCGGCCTCACCGTTACCACTCTGCTCGCATCACGAAAAAAAATACAGTTAGCCAAGTCAGAGTCTCGACCGCGCCGGCATCGCCACGAAAAAAGCACAAGCAACCACTACACCACGTCACTAAGACGTATAGTAGGCGCGCGGTTCAAACGCGCGGGAAACCGGGAAATCTTGACATTGACAATCAGTTTGGCGCCACACGTGTTCTATTTATTTTCTCTTCATAATGGTAGTGCTGTGACCTATATGAAACTGTGATCCAAATAGTGATGTAACATGTCTGAATTTGGATAATTGGAAGTGATATAACGTGCGTGCGTGACATTGAATTTTCTCGTGCTATTTTTTCGAAGGATTTCCTCAATATGCCGAGCACTATCAGAGGTGAGTCGTAGGCTTGAATATGTATTTTATACTTTAAAAGAAAAACTATACTGCTAGTTTCATTGAAGTAGAAAAATTTTACTAACCATGTAATTCTATTCTATTCTATTAATTAATAAACATAATTTTATAAAGATGACATTTTACATACATATTGTACTGTTTCGCTATTAAGAAACAAAATACAATTAATTAATATTTAGAAATCTTTATTTGAAATAAAAAGAATAATTGCTATGCCCCCAAAAATATTCAGTACAGTTATTTCTTTAACATTTTCAAAATTAAAATCAAAATTTTAAAACTATTATATTCTCATAACATTATAAAAGATTTAAAATTATTGTGTTATCGTGTTTATGATCTGAACATACAAAAACAGACTCGTTGAAAATACTGGCTGTCTTTCTTAAGTCATCACCATGGCTAACTCTAATTAGAAAATAACTTGCTACAACATTTTAAAATAGCACTAAAAGTCTACGGCGGATCAGACAATGTCAATAATATTGACAGTATTTTTAATTGAAGGACTGACAGTAAAAAAAGAAATGGTACCGAGCGATGGATTACCAGTAACATTGATGTAATAATTGACAACGCTTAACACACAACCGACTTCAATCGTAACAACTATCATTTTCCAATGATTATTTTAGTTTTTGATGATATTTTCAAAAAACACTGAATCAATTTTGATAAAATTTATATGGGACCACCTCTGAAGTATTCCCTATCAAACAAAAAAAGGATCATCAAAATAAATCTATAACTGGCAGAGTAATCGCGTAACATACATACAAAAAAAAACAACAAACAGTCGAATTGAGAACCTCCTCCTTTTTTGAAGTCGGTTAAAACTGTACAGACAGTGTCTGGTCCGCTTACAAGTTTTCAGATAGCCAAAGGTCAATGACCTGTAAGTTCTGTTGACGGAAGCAGCAACAGTCTTGTGATTAAACAAAAGGAAAAATTTGAATTTCATACTGGCAGCTGAAGTTTTACAATTTCAAATACTGTATTCATCACTTTCTACATTGTTTATGGATACGATTGTCGCAAAAATGTATTGTTACGTAAACCTGGAAAATAGGATCTCGTCTCAATTTATTTTGCATTACAGTTGACAAAAATCTGACTGGATGAATTAGAGATATAATAATAATAACCGGGACAAATCACACACGGTCATCTGGCCCCAAACTAGGATTCCCTGTATCTTGGGAACCAGAGACTGATATACATACACATATACATTTAAATACATACATATATAGATATTATACACCCAGACTCAGAGCAAACAATTCTGCTCATCACAGAAAAGTTTGCCCTATGTGGGGATCGAACCCACGACTCTCGGATCAGAGGTCAGGATCGCTAACCACTTAGCCACCGAGTCAGTCAGAGTCTCAGTATGACGGAGATCTTGTAGAAAACACCAAAGGAGGTTTGATATAACGGCCATAAATAGCCGTAGGTAACTTACCCCAAATCCACAGGTAATAAAATTATGCAAGAAAATTCATCTAGCCATAACCGTTATTATATCATAACATAAAGTAACATAATGACGTTTTATAGATGCCTGAAAACTGTTACGTCTGTATACTTCATTTTTTCTTACTTGTCTTATTTTTGAAAATATTGTAGCGTCCCTACTCAACATTATTGACATTTCATGGAGTTGGAAAAGCTATTTAGTAAGTTTATATGACGAACTTTACAAACAGGTATCCCAATCCTATAAAATGTCAGTGGCAACGAGTAGGTATGCTTTAATATTTTCAAAAATAAGACAAGTGAGAAAAAATTAAGTATACAGACGTAACAGTTTTCCGGCATCTATAAAACCGATCATAGAGTTTTTTCATTATTTTTTATTTATTGTTTTCTTTCGTAACTGCTTATCGGAAAGCTAATTTAAAGTTGCTTAAGTTACGAGAAATAAGAAAATTATATTGAAGTAATTTTCTGTTCGTTCCTTTTAGCCGACTACCCAATAAAGAAAGCAGTATTTTTCTCGTGTTCTTTTTTTTGGCTTAGCATGTAGCCTTTATGAAGCTAGATGAATTTTGGAGTGCAACATTTCGTAAGTTTCATTAAAATTAATTGTGTCGTAAAATAATATAATATTTTAAGAAGTCAGAGTTTTTATTTTTTTATTAAATCATTAGGTTTTAACGCTGCAAAAAGCTGTTTCTCGCAGCATCCCCATCAACATTGTAGCGACACTCGTGCGACCGTCTCGCGACTGACAAGCGACAGTAAAACGGTACCAAGGCCCTGTCTTTACCGTTTGTGCAATCCCTTTCTTCGTGACGTAGCGTACGGTACTCTTGGTAGTGCTGTGACTCGGAGGCGAAGGCTTTTGGGGTCGATGATTTGTCGATAAGGTAATGTGATGGCCATCGTGGTTCGCGCTTTGTAGTAGGGCTAGTAATTCTTAAAAATGACAAATATTTACATAGATATTGTGCTTTTATATTTTTTTATTTATTTTCAGTGGTTTAAATCTTTATTCATAAAAAAATATATCTTTTATTTTAAAATAATGCAGAACATTTTTTTATTTGCTGAATATGGAACACTTTTCATTTTTATAAATGTCAAAATCGGTGTACAGTCGTAATGCAAAAGTGCAAATTGTTAAGTCATCGACACCCATGGACCTAACCAATGAGTCCCTTCACTAGCACGAGTGACGTAGCTAACGGTGCCCGCAGTTAGCCTCACCCACATACTGGATAACTGCGCCGGCGCCGTTATGCGGTCGCGTTTTACGTGGGACCTGCGCGCGCAGCTCAGTCGGTGAGAAAAACCGTCTGTTTGTCAATGTCAAATTCGCATGACATGTTCATACGGGATGGATGGGATTATTTGATCAAGTTATAGGAATATTAAACAAAAACATGAAAATTTTTTTCATCGGAATTTGCAATTATAATTTTTCAAAAAAAAAACACATTATACTTTTTTAAACGATGATTTCTGTTGTATTGCTCGTTATTTTGATTTCATTACCTAAACAAGACATTTCACTAACGCTAATTATTGACCGAAACGAAACTTAAAAACAATGAAATGTAAAATGAAAAGCGACTTCGCACAGGGTTACTTTACACGACATTCAAAAGGGACAAAAAATTCTTTTTGAGTCTGTTTTAATTTTATTTACTTGTTTTTGTTATCGTTTTTAATATTTTCTATTAGTCCCTAGTTCAGTACTTCAATTAAACAAATAAATAAAAGAACAATATTAAGTCTAGACTGTTGACGAAAGAACTCGCTAATCAGTCAGATCTACATTTTGGACATACCACTGCGACAGGGTGACGAACTGATAAAAGAGCCAAGTTCTGTGTTTTTTATCGCAAATGAAATGAAATATGAAACTGCATAATGTTGGTACATACCTGTCATTCACTGTGGATTGTGTCTTAGATAAATAGATGAAAGAAGTCCTCGAGACTAATAATTGATACTTATTTTAATATTAAAATATTATTATTTACATTCTTATTTTTACACAATTTAGAACAATGTTTCGTTCCTTCCATTATTAGGCAGTAAGATGTTTCTGCAAACTTCAAGAGCTTCAAGCTTTTTCTGAAAGAACAAAACATAGATTTAATTATTTTATATTTCTGTTTGGAGGATTTGCAGTAAAACTAAATTAGTAAAGAAATAAATGTAGTCATTTCAAAAAGATTTTAATTCTGTCTTAACCTACCTTATATTATTCATACCAATTGTACATAAAATGTGTAATCATGTGTGTATATCTTTTTTTTAAGTGTGCAATAAATTTGTAAATAAATAAATAAAAATAAATATATTAATTATAAAATGTATAAGAGCCGTATGCTTTGATTTATTAACGTTATACCTATCTACGGCGGGGATACCATACTTGAGGGAGAATCATAGCATATCTTCATCTTTATAATACCTATTGGCCGAAACCGAAACCGAGGAACAATCCACTCAGTATCTATCTACTAGGTACCTATCCGGCTTCCAGCAAACCTCAATCAATCCACCTGGTGGACTGCTGCCCCCTTTTGGTGCATTGATATTACGAAATGAATAACTTCAATATTTCATTTTAATATTATGCACGAATCCCACATGGTATCATTCATTGCCGAAAGAGTGCATTGACCCCAACCGGTTGGTCATAGTATACGGTGAAGCGACCGGTGTGTATTAAAAAAAAAAACTTGTAGGTACCATCCGTCCCGTTATGTCTAATTTGACTTAAAACTAATAGAAGGAAAAAAATGATTAAAGATAATTACTTACTTAAATAATTTTCGTAACAATTCAGATAAAAAGTTAATTACCTATATTTCAAGTGCAATTTTTTAAAGTAATATGTAAGTCAATAAGTATAAAGGTTACCACAGTATCTAAATTCGTCGTATGTCAATATTGTCGTACCTATGTGTCCTACATTAACCTAGGTAATCAATATAAATTCGCACTGCAGTAGGTCTCCAACGAGGCATATTGAAATTAAAACGGACATATAAGCCTAAAATATCTAGGTACTTTGCTTTGGCATTCGGAAAAAATGACCTATGGTTCATTCCAATCAAAAAAAAGCAAAAGGTAAACAAACATTGTATGCAGATAACATTGACATGTGTCAGTTCCATAGTAAGTTTGTTTACGTTTTGCTTTTTTTGATTGGAATGAAGTATAGCCTATTAGTCAATCTGTGACCTAGCTCTTACCCTGTTATGTACACCCTTCACTGCCATTACAAAATGCCTACCTGACCTAACCTTTGTTACGTCAACAGCAAAAAAAATTGTCAAATCCTACCTACCTATATGGCGTGCGTAACATATTCCTTGAACGAAAATAAATATTATTTGTTAGTTGTACGTAATAAAATCCATTGATATGAATGCAAGTATGTGACCTAATATCGATTGATGTTAAAAAAATACAGTTCCAATTTTATAATTCGCGCCACGATTGCTCCGCGCCGCCGCACCGGTCCTCCAAACCATTCCATACCAAAGAAAACCGTAAAGACTTTTTGTGAGTTGCGCAATGGTACGCATTCTGTAAGAAGGTTCAACGAACGCAGTTCGGCTGTTTCCCGTTAGTTGGCGCACGTGACCTCAGGTTTTACTTTTAAATTTGCAATTTAGTACCGCTATCGGATAATAGATGGCCGTAGTCACGTTAGTCACGTCTCTGTGTTTAACTTGATAAGTACCGGGTGCAACGAAGCTTGCATAGCATTAATGTAATGTCCAACCTTCTAATTTAAAGAATGTTAAACAGGAAGGTGAAAGAAAAGTAGCTGAAAATTCAAATTCCCATACAAATTCAACATCCGCCCACTTTGAAATTGATTTTTATTTGAAAAGCTTTTTCTTAGCACTCCTTTACGCTAACTAAATAATTTATGATTCAGTTTTCAACTTTTTATGTTCAATGGTTTAGTAGTAAGGCGTTGACTGTCAGCTACTATTTATTATTTTATACTGAACTAACATCCATGATGTAACAAAATGGAGTATTAATCCTTAGAAGCGCTCTACCACTCAATAAACTGAACATCGTTTGCTTCAAGGGTCGTCCATTATTTTAGACCCCTCCCATCCCCCTTGGTGATACGTGGTGAGGTTTAAGACTATCCCCCACCCTCTACCCAAAATCACATGTATTTTTTTGGTACAAAATATTATCCTTTAATACAGGTATAATGTAATTTAATTCTGGAAAATTAAGCATCGTGATAAAAATGACCATTCAGTCATTAAGGTTGCAGGTTGTTTCTGACTGCCTGAAGCCGTTTCGAACCTTGGGACGAGTTAAAAACAACGTAACGAGGTGCGAAATTTACTCCCCTCTGAGGTTCTTCTGAGAGTTACAGTACGGGACTCATCATGAAATGATTGAAAAGATTTTCTGAAGGAGGATCGGCAAAGAATTGTCAACGCCTCTGGTGCTGCTTCTTAAGCCTTTATCTGATGTTAGTCACTTTCTTTCAAGTAGGTAGGCCATCAGCCCAGTTTTACAATGAAAATAATAAAATTAACTTTAGTTTTTTCAGGTGGACTTCGTCCTTCCTTTTGAATTTCTATGTTGCTATCAATAATGTCCAAAGAGTGACAACTTAAAAATTTTGACAGCAACATGAGTGCGTAAAATGTAGGTATTTATTTCTAGGGATCACGACACGCGTTTTACGACAGGTACTTCTAAATTCGTCAAGTCGTTTTAGCTATAGGCGTTAACCATGAAAGAGACATTCATAACATAAGACAAACATACACCAAAAAAGCAGAAAATTAAAAAGCCAAGTCAAAGATTAACTGGACTTGTTACTTGGAAATTTAGATCTGATGTGAACCCTACTGCATCAAAGTCGCAAGGAGAAGTTCATAATCATCTCCCTCCAAATCAGTCTACATTCTTGATGATACCCGAATTCTAATTTCACAAATAGTTAGTGTACAGCTAACAGTGTAAACATAGACGGTCCATTCGCATTCTTCCTTGTTTTGACTGTCATCAGGCTGCGTTACGTAATCAAGCCGAGTACGGTCGGCAAAAGTAGCCGTGTCAAGTGCGGCTTCGATTTTTGAACTTGGCCCGAATTGTGATGTAATATTATTTTGTAATATTTTTTACATGAATATCGAAGCCGAATTTCTGGTGACTTTGTAATCGGTCGTTGACAAACGGGTAATCGATGATGCTATTTAATATAATGAACTTCCCCCAAGAATTATGTTCCATAGCTTAGTAAAGTAAAAAGTTTACAAAATTTACAAATCGACATTTCAATTCAATTATTAAGTATGGGAAGAAAAATTATACTATTTGCTAATAGTAAAGTCTTATCTCTGTGTCGAAATGATCTTACTTAATATGTGATCCTAAGTAACAGTACCTAGGTCTAAAACACAATAAGTACAACTGCTAACAAAAAGATAGACCACTAAAAGCGCCACTATTTTGTATAATCTTAGCTGCTTTGTAAAATCCAATTACTTTTGGTATAAGGAATAAATAACAAACTAAAATTAAAACTAAAATGGAACTGTTCCTTAATTGACCTAATTTTAAAATATTTGCTGAATTCAAATTGTCTATCGTTAACGGTGTATTCCAGATTGAAATCTTAACATGACATTGCAAAATTAAAATAATTCTAATTAGATCAAGGACATTAGATTACGATTTCTTTGCTGCCATTACTCTGGTACAGACCGGGACCCTATATAAATTCGATTATATGCTTTTTCGTCATTCTGTACGATCGAAGCGCGTAGAGGGAGAGGGATGTATGGGGCGGAAAGGGGATGGAGAGAGGGTGCGTATGGCGCATGCGCGGGCACGTGCCGTCGGTGGAAGCCCGGTACACAGGGGTATAGTTTGGAAGGATAGACGAAAATATATTTTTCAGAAATATTGCTAAAGCAAATATTTTTTGTAGAGATTATTTCTATTTATTTCTTGGCATTTGGAAGCAGGTTTTATTTTGATAAATTAGAACTACAAAGAAAAAACAAAAGTTAAAAGTTATTTTGCCGATATACGGAACGAATAAGACATTTTGTGCATTATTTTAATTCAATAAATCAATCAATCATCAATTTAAATTATGTTTGACATTATAAAGTGACAAGGCTAAATATTGAAAATTCTATTATAAAAAATAATAAACACACATCTTTATTAACTAAATATAAAATAAATAACTGAAAATAATAATCTTCAATTTGAAAATGATTAATACATCATAACATAATATTAAAATGTGAACATATCTCACGATAAATCCCAGGATCGTATCCCGGAAGTGTGTCACGTGAAGCCTACGGCGCGGCGGCGCGTCGGCGTATCGCTACGTTTCGTAGGCCTTGCAGTGGCTACGTCGGGCTAACGCCTCCGCGGACCGCGCTGCCTATATAGGACACTATGTCAATGTGTCTCTAGCCCATACAGCCACAACAAAACAACTGCCATTTGCTTACAATAAAACAAAAATAATAATAATCATGTAAAAAGTGCTTTTAAAACCACCGCAAAACGAACACTGCCATTTGAAGATTAAGAAGAAAAAAGTGAAGAAAAAATCACGCACAAAGACTTCCAAATTCAAATATAATTCCAATATGTTCGAGCCTATTTTTCGGAAGGATGTTGACCCCTGACCTATATCGGACGCTGCGCAGAGTGCAGCTCTAAGGAGATTGTAATCATCGGAGTGTGTTCAAGGATAAAAACCCTTACCCTGGAGTGATACCTGTGTTCATTAGTTTGTAAAAAATATCCCCTGTATTTACCTTAATCGTAGTAGTGTAGTAGTAGCTTCTTCGCAATAATAATAAATAAAAAATTCGTTTCGACTGAAACTTATAAGTCTGACTTCTCTTAAAAGTGTCTTTGCTTGTTAGAAGTTATAATAAGTGTTGTGCGACTGTTGATAGTATTTAGTGTTTCGTATCTAAATTGATCACAAATCAAAATGGCGGGCAACAACAACACTTTGGAGGGTCAACTGACTCATGTGATTCAACATCACATGTCGCAGCAGCCTGGAGCTGAAGCGCAAGTCAGCGTGCACCAAGTACAAAGTCCATCTGGGAGCGGGAAGCGTCACCAAATCATTATCGATATAAAACAAGATATCGATATCGATGAAATGTCGACACGATCGCTGGCCGAAAGCGTTATGGAGACGCTAGGAGCACGCTCCGCCGCTGTTTACATCGATAACACACAAGTAGCGGGAGAAAATTCAGATTTGGAATCTTTGACAACTGTCAATGTGATCGTTGCTAACGATTTGGGGCAGTCACCTAGCCCACCGACTATTATTGAGACTGAAACTATAGAACAGGGTCAGGAGACAGAAAGTGCGGGACTGCTTCCTGGGAATAGGATAGCTGTGGACAGAATAGTGGAGATGACGAACGCTAGCACAGCGACAAGCGAGCTATCGACTTCGACGTCGGCATCGGCGTCGACATCGACAACTGTATCGATAACGACGGCCACCACTACTGCGTCAGGTAAATTACGTGGGAATGCTGTTTTTGTTTGTGTCCTGTAAATGCCGCAGTGTTTGATTTGTGTTGTGCGTTGCGGTTTATTATGCTTTCATGGAGTTTAGCTATTTCTTTTACTTTTAGGATTATCTACGTGAATTGTCATTAGAGTAACGGCAGTAAAAACATGAATTTATTAATGATAGTATATTCGGGAACCTTGCTCAAGCTGGCATAACGCTATGTAGAAGAAGATTGCGGACAAATCACACGTTCATTTGGCCCGAAACTAGGGTTTCATGTACTATGGAAAAAATACTGATATACATACTTATATACATTTAAATACATAGCTAAATTAATATAAAACTCCTACACAGGACAAGCAAATTCACTCGTCTCACAAGTGTTGCTCCTGGGTGAGGGTCAAACCGATGCGATGATGCATTGAAATCAGGAATACTTGTTACTACGCCATCGATTTACTCACATATTTGAAATTTATCATTCTGCACATTTACGTATAGTTTATCACTTTTATAATCTTTTACAATCATACCATGGGCACAATATATTAACTGGACACTCCCTGCCAATCTCCAAAGGTGATCTCACCTATTCTGCGTATAAGATCTGGAGATGATCGCTTATCTGTGCAACATACATATTTACAAACGTCATATTTGTATCTCACTAATATTATAAATGCGAAAGTATGGATGTTTGTTTATCAAGACGTCCATCGTCCATTGCTGAACAAAGGCCTCCATCCTGCGGCTTCCCGCAACCTTCACCAGGTCATCGGTCCACCGAGTGGGCCGATGATGCCTGCCTACACTGCGTTTTCTGGTGCGCGGTCGCCATTCGAGAACTTTAATTTTGAAACACAACTAGAATTGTGGACCACTAATACTACTACTAACATAATGGACCAAAATTGTCTGAATAAATAAATAAATTATTATTATTATTATTATTATTATTATTGTTCTTAATTAAATTATTGAAACCAATTTATTTTCTTGTTTTGTAAACCCTATTAAACTTAAACCAATTAATATTATGTTACGGTGAATATATGTGTTGAACTATAGGATTATAACGAAATTGTTATCAGTTTTTATGAAGACTCTAATTTTTTCGTGCAATTTCAGGAAAGTCGCAGAACTAAAGTTGTATAGTAAGATGAGTAAAAGCTCTAGTTAAAGGGTCTTACCTAAACCTATGTTGTTATAGTAGGTATAAGGGTATAAAGTTTGTGTAATCCGTAGCGCTTACGTAATATCGATCGTAGGTTGTTTTGGGGTTGCCTTTCAATTCACTTTGTATACCCAATATTATTAATAAAGATAATCGTTTCGAAGTGCTATTGACTATCTCGTTGGCTCAGTGGTTAGCGCTCCTGTTTACTGATCCAAGTGGTGGGTTTGATTCCTACCTAGGGCAAATATTTCTGTGATGAAAAGTTTTATACTTGTAATTTTCTCATACATTGGTGTATATTTCAACAAAATTGGCAATAAGAAAGAAAAACATAATACATAGTTTCTTCCCTTCATACTAAGAATCGTACATCAAAAAATACCTATTGTCTGAAAACCAGATGGTGCCAGGTAGAGTTTGGTAAATGAAAACTAGAGGCGCTCTGTATATAAGCCGTTTTTAGGGTTCCGTAGCCAAATGGCAAAAAACAGAACCCTTATGGATTCGTCATATCTGTCTGTCTGTCTGTCTGTCCGTCCGTATGTCACAGCCACTTTTTTCCGAAACTATACTGTTGAAACTTAGTAAGTAGATGTATTCTGTGAACCGCATTAAGATTTTCACACAAAAATAGAAAAAAACAATAAATTTTGGGGGTTCCCCATACTTAGAACTGAAACTCAAAAAAAATCTTTTTATTAAACCTATACGTGTGGGATATTTATGGATAGGTCTTCAAAAATGATATTGAGGTTTCTAATATAATTTTTTTCTGAACCGAATAGTTTGCACGAGAGACACTTCCAAAGTGGTAAAATGTGTATCCTCCCCCCTGTAACTTCTAAAATAAGAGAATGATAAAACTAGAAAAAATATATGATGTAAATACCAGTAGTTTTTTTTAATACGTCATAAATCGTAAACCGCAAACCCTTCATTCAATCAACTCAAATATTAAAAATATATAGGGTGATTTTAAATTAGTTCTTGATACCAAAGGATATGCATGTGCTCATGATAACAAACAACTTTTAATGATACTCGCGGTTTTGACTTTAAGTGTGGTTGAAATGTCATTGATATTACGTTAAAATTTACAAAATATGACGTTTTAGAGTTGCTCACCAGATGTCGCTAAGAAATTGTGTTAACAGAATTTAGTATAGGGATTTTTAGTTTTTATCACTACACTAGCAACACTACACAAACGCACATACACACACAGTATGCAGAATATTCCAGAACGGGGGGCAGGATACCGATAGATACCGATGAGGCTCTATTTGTAACTTTGCTCGCTATGGAACCTGGGTAACTTATTTTGAGACGGGTGAGGTATGTAGGGCATCGCTAAAAGCTATTCTGTGCTTTAAATTACAGTTTTAATTATCAAATACCTAATATAGCGATGAAAACTAAAATAATCTTTAATAATAGCTCAGATATAATTTTTTTAACATTCCTTGTATTACGTATTTGTAACGTAATTGTAACGAAATGGTGTTAACCCTTAAGCTACAAATGATGGCCAAAAATAAATGAATCGAAAATAATTCCTGCAACATTAGGTTATGTTACTAAAAATATGTTGAACATAAATAATTAGATACTTGCAAATCATAGTTAATAAAGGACACTTCATATAGTGTTTTTGATCCTTTAAATATTTTGTTAAAACTTTAATCATTCGAATTTAACTTTAACAGTGTAATATATATTAAATTAAATTAATTTTTTTATAGGTGTAACTGAATCTCATAAAAATGGCGGGAAAAACTACTTCTAATTTTCAACGATTTTCTATTTACTCTCGTATTTTCTTACGATGTTTCCTACATTATTAAAGCAAACTAGGTATTTACATATACGAATCGAAAGGCAGTTTGTCCATCATAGGATGCGAACCCGAAACCACTGTTTTGGAGGGCCGAGTTACTATAGTGTAGCCACCGATCTCTATCTCTAGGGATACCCAACCCCTTGATGGGATGGGGTTTGGCACTATACATATACAGGATGTTACAAAATAAGCGTACAGCGGACGAGACAGTATAAATAATATTGACAATATTTTCAAGTATTGACAGTATTACTGACAGTGCCGCGGAATAAAGGATTGACGGTGAGTGTTAATGTTATTCGAAAAATTAATATTTTTGCTTCAGTATTTTAGTAATGACATTGACAGTATATCGATAGTGTATGAAGCGTTTATAACTAGTGCTTCTATTCATCCTACTGAGCAAGTTTCGGTCTACGCTATGACTTTACTGAAATTGCAAAAAGAGTTTGATCTCTACATACAAAATTGGTCGAAAAGCTAACCGATTAGTATTACTACGACAAAAAATACTAAACCGAAGTGCATAACGTTACACCCTGTATATTTCAGTGTTACTTACTTGCCCCAATTTCCCAAGCCAAGGGACGACAGAGCCATCTCTTTAACATGATAGACAGACACACTCGAGGGTTGTCTTAATATTTTATTAATATTTCTTCTTAATGTTAAGTACATTTTACATTATAATTATCATGGGAAACTAAATATTGTATATTTCGTTAAATTATAAAATAGATAGATATTTAAGTGCTTGATTATTTTGCACTCAGTTTGAGAAGTAATAAAAAAAAACACTGCTTATGCTATTCAGGTTCATAATTTATTAGGTACAGAAAATCTGTAGAATTTAAAATTAATTGTAACCAACATAATTTATAACCAAGTCACAGTAAATACTTTTTTTAATATCCTACCAAAATTTTCTAATGATTACTTTGATAGAGTACATTTTGGAACTTGGCTTCTTTTTTTATGTTAATCATTTTGTTGTTGCATAGCATATTCTGTGATAACATTGTCTATGTTCTAGTCTAGTGTTACATTACATCTTATGTACTGCTACAAACCTGCTTCATATGCATAAGTAGCACACTTGTAAGAATTAGTTACTGTCTGTTCGTTTTATTTCATTTTCTTTCCGCGGAAATTCGCATATTTTCCCATTTACGACATACTAGCGCCATCTAGCGTCGAGTAGCGAGATTAGTCTCGCAAGTACCGTTGCTCCGAGTACCGCTACTGACACAGTTTCGGCGCTCAGCTGATGCGATGTCGCGGTTGCGTATGTGTGCGTGCATGTTGTATTTGTGTTAATTTTGTCCATTATGTTGTGCATGTGTGCTCGGGATGCGCGCCATCCCGTTATAACATAGGGACCGATTATAAACCACGTAAGTATTTGCTAGTGCTGAATTATATACATAATCAATCAGTTTTTACAAGAAAAAACATTTAATCAGGAACTTACTATTATAAGAATGAGATGGGCTACTCTATAAATGTATTCATACAGGGTGTAACAAAATTAGTGTAGGACCCATTAACTACGTATTTTACTCATCTTACTGAACAACTTTTGTTCTACGACTTTGCTGAAATCCCAAAAAAAATTTGGACTCCATACAAAAATGGCAAAACAGATGATCAATTTGTATGAAATGTCAATTTTTTTGTGATATGAGAAAAGTCGTAGAACAAAAGTTGTTCAGTACGATGAGTAGAATCCCCAGTTAACGGGTCCTACATCAATTTTGTTACAGCCTTTATATTATACCTTATACAAATATGTTACATAAAAAATGAAGCACGTTAATAGTCTTCCAAATTATTAATTTATTTGCTTAAATTAATAATTAGATTTTGTGTAAAATAATGGGTCTTAAATCAAAATCGTCAATATCATCATAATTATATTTATTACTTAAACTTACAAATAATCTAAAAAACGTTAATAGGTTCTAAATATTTCGTTAGGTTAGAAAGATAAGTGCTTACTACGTATTGTCTGGCGTCCTAAATACCTACCTAATGTGTAAAATAAAAATTACTTCACATATAATACAAGGTTTATATTTAAATATTTGAGGTTTCCGAGAGTCGTGGGTTCGATCCCCACATAGGGCAAACTTTTCTGTGATGAGCAGAATTGTTTGCTCTGAGTCTGGGTGTATATATCCATATATGTATGTATTTAAATGTATATGTGTATGTATATCAGTCTCTGGTTCCCAAGATACAGGGAATCCTAGGTTGGGGCCAGATGACCGTGTGTGTGTGATTTGTCCCAGACTCCCCAGACTTTAAATGAAAATTATTGATTAATATGTAATCTTTTTCATTCAAGTAAAAAAATAAAATAAAACACCAATAAAGCATGACGTGGTCACTGCTCTACCCTTAACTCTAACTAAACCTGTTTCCAGTCAGCACTATTGAGTGCATTTGCTTGTCTGTTAATTCAAGTAATCTTTTATTGTTTCGGTCTTTTTGCTGATAAGTGGCCAGTGTTTTGTTTTAGCTTTTACCGAAATGAGAAGAGGCATGCATTGTATTTTTGGAATACTAGAAAAATTCGTTAACTGGGGATTTCTACTAATCTTAATAAACTTTTGTTCTATGAATACGTTTTTTAATGTGATAAGTGGCAAACGAGCAGACGGATCACCTGATGGTAAGGGATTACCGCAATTCACTGTAATTGCAAAAAAATAGGAATTTTATTTACGTTTTTTTTAAATTAAGTTCTTATAGTGAATAGAACCCCCAGATCACGGATGTCACACCCTTTTTTGTTTGTATATCAATGAAGCCAACCGGCACCAACGACTTAAAGTACTTTGCGAAACACGAAAACGGTTGATATAATTGCCAGTAACAGTCAAACCCATCCAGGTTATGACCGCGCCCGTAGTCGCAGCCCGTAGGCATAGTATGTACACATAGTATTTGTTTTCCTATGATAGTATTAATTTTTAAACTTCAGTTTCCTAAATAACAGAGATATTATGTCATCATTTTTAACTTTTTTGTTTTGTTTTTCAGGTAAGAAAAAGTCTCTACGATTGGTATGTAAAATACATATTACATAGACAGGTTGACTTTTATTTAATCAATTCAATTCAATATACTTTATACTTACTTTATATTTTTACTTTTTTTACTTATTTATTCGCACGATTAGCGGAAAATTGGGTAGTTGCCTGGTAGTTATCTGTTATACCTATTTTTTAACAAACGTCAAAAAGGAATTGTATGAAATGACCAAAATTCTTTTTGCGATTTGAGCAAAGTCGTACAACAAAAGTTGTTCAGTACGATGAGTAGAAGCCCCAGTTAACGGGTCCTACACCAATTTTGTTACACTCTGTATAGGTGTAGGACCCGGTAACTGGGGCTTATACACACCATACTGAACAACTTTTGATTTACTTGATGCTACAACCCCAAAAAAACTTTGGTATCTTAATACAAATTGATCATCTGTCTGGCCAATTTTGTATGGAGAGTCAAAAATTTTTTTGCGGTTTCAGCAAAGTCGTAAAATAAAAATGGTAGGACATTATGCGATGAGACGGTTCAGTATTATGCGAAGTTACTATAATACCTAGTTACCCAGTCCTACACTTGTTCTTTTACACCTGTATAAAGTACAGTCTACGATCTTTAGGCGTGTGGATGACACAGGGGGGCGCTTTTGTCGCACATCTGACATGTATACTCATGGACAAAAAAATCGACTCAAGGTTTGTTGCACGACTTTTGGAAAATTAACTTTTTTTATAGTAAAAAAAACATATTATAACAAAAATTCAAAAACGGTGTGTTTACTGTTTATGATCTTAGTATGGTGGTTTTCTAGTTTTTTGTTTTTAAAATTAACCAGTTTTGTAGACTGAGTTATTTTTTCAAAAGTCGAGCACCAAATCTTGAGTCAATTTTTAGTCCACCAGTGTATTTCATACAAATAGTGTCATTTTTCAAGATGGCGGCGTTAGTTCCGGCTTTTCACCATACGCCAAAAGAGCGTAGTTTGACTGTAATAAAAATGGATCTTCCTACAATTAACACTAAGCATAATTTGACCGTCCACGTGCTGTGAAGGTGTTATGTTTCTCACACTGGTCAGGTGAAATTGATAGCGTGAATGAAAAAATAAAATGCAATTCGTAAATTAAAGTAAACATTCTTAAGTTATTTTATTTTATCATCCATTTGAATGAATGGTAAAAAATAGTAAAAAAGGTGAAGTTTAATTAGTTTTACAGTAGCTTCTAATTACATGCTCTAAAGGGCGTCACACAGTTGCGCTACTGTGCTATAAAATCCGCCACACTCATGAACGGATATTCAAGCATGAGGCTTCTAACTTCACGGTCACCCAACTCGACTCGCAAGCCGTCCATGAGTGTGGCAGACGTTATAGCACAGTATAGCGTAAGTGTGTGACGCCCTTAATCATGAAACTCCCTGTCGCTCCCTGTAGGCGACCTCACCCCTGCGGGTACTATCTGGTATCGGTCCATACAGTCATCACTCAGTTATCTCGCTCGCTCCTACGTGTTAGAAAGGGAGGTCGTAGTAAGTTAAAAATTTGGAGGATTGCCTGGGGTGTGATATGCCTCTTTATAGATTTCCACTCAGCACAGTTTTCAGCCACTTAACTACATCCAGCAGATTCCTGTAAGCCTAACTAAATTATTATTTAGTAATATGGCGGGAGCCGTCCTTCATTATCATTACTTACGAGTATGTACATATATACTTATTAATTATTTAGATTTGATTACATATGGTATGAAACCTCGCTATTATGTTATGCTCTTCGCTACGAACTGTTGAGTTTTGTTTGTTTGTTTTCTTGTATTAGTTATACATATAATAATGTTGACTGTACAGGTTCCAGTGGTAGAAATGTTGTACTTAGTACAAAAAAATAAGATTTTTTAATTTTCTTAAAATCCACAATTTGTAAGCCCTTGGCATCATTAAAAACGATTTAAAATAATGTGTACAGCATCTGCTTAAATAAAACAGTAATGATTTTTTGAAATTTTGTATTACCAGATATTTGAAAGAAGGCTTCTGTATTTAATGAAACTAAACGTAAACAACTGTCACCAAGCAAAAAAGTTAGACCGATATTTTTAGGACGTTTTTCAAAGAATCTTAAATTTCACTTATATTTTATAAAAAAAGTTATTAAAATGTTGTCTTAAACTGGTTTGGAGGATTAAATTATCCATCTTTTGAGCCTATAATGATGAAAAACGGTGAAATTTAATGATGGTAGTTTGATGGTTATGTAGGTACTTACCCTATAAAGGTATTTAAAAAAAGTGAGATTAAAAAGGCGTACGATTTTACAAAAGAGTTATGATATGTCAAGAGAAGTTTATGATGCACATAATCATTTTTATTAACGAAATAGAATCATTTTCAATGCACCAGAAGGTCATGGAGGCATGAGATCTATGGGAGAGTTTTTTTTTTTTTTTTATATTCGACTGCGCCGTTAAAGCTAATATAATAATAATGTATTACAAAAGATAACATGTAACATTACTAAACGTTGTCGCTTCCATATCGGGCATTGACCGAGATAGACAATGATAGCTCGCGTAGCCTGAAATTAGGTTACCGTGTACATCAGTCAGAGTGTACATGTATGTATACATACAATATAGATGTATTGTGTACATGTGTATATATGTTCGTGTATCTTTTGAGGCGAAGCACTGATTTGTTTACCGTGTGGACTGACTTGTGCAGTTAGTGATGAAATACAGGGTGTAACAGAAAGGTGTGATAATACTTCAAGGTTGGCTTTTACCCATCAAACTGAACAACTTTTGTTCTACAACTTTGTTGAAATCGCAAAGAAATTTTCGTACTTTTCGAACAAACTTGGTTCGCCAGCTGATCGATTTGTATGAAAAGTCCAAAAAAAAATTTGCGATTTGAACAAAGTTGTAGAACAAAAGTTGTTCAGTTTGATGGGTAAAGCCAACCTTGAAGTATTATCACACCTTTCTATTACATCCTGTATATAGATTACTTCTTAATTACCTACCTGAAAAAAAAAACTGTGGCTTCTACTCATGAATCTGAACAACGTTCTCCTAAGGAACCTATTCTCAATTAGAAAAATTTTTGGACCTCCCATACAAAATTGGCGGTTCAGTTGATCAATTAGTAGGTGAGGACTCCAAAAATATTTTTGCGAATTGAGTATAGTTTCTAGAGGAAAGTTGTTTAATTTCATGGGTAAAAGATGTGGTTAAAAATTTTTCAGGTACTTATTTATTTCATAAGGACCCTATATACAGATGTTAAAAAAAGTGCGTTTGAAATTTTAAGGGGTTACTCAGAATCAAGTATAGAATCCAGGAAAAATTTTCTTGATTCCTATTCAGATTTAATACGAGAATCTGAAAAAAAATTGAAGAGCGGATTTTTTCCATATTTTTCCTGGGCTCTATACTTGATTCTGAGTAACCCCTTAAAATTTCAAACGCACTTTTTTAAACGTATTTTTTATTTAACATAGTAATTTGAAGGTTTTATCACTATTTAAAGTAGCATCTACGTATGAAACTGAACAACTTTTACTAAAGCAACTGAACAACTATGCGAAGCTTACCAATGACTATATCGCGAAAAAAAATTAAACTCCTCTAATAAGTGAAGCAGATAACTTATTATGGGAAGCTCTCGTGCATTTTTAATAGGTTTCTACGGAAAAGTTGTTCAGTTTTGTCATTATAAGTCCTAGTATCAGTACCCTCAGAACCCCCAGAAAAATCGAGGGTATTTTGAAATACCTAAATAAAACGAACTTCAAATTTTATGTCCCATATTAGAATAATCAACTAATCTAATAAATATTTCATATATTTTAAGTGACTTTAAAAATGGTGGTTCTATTTTTGTCTGTACATACGATACATATTTTTGTATTTTCGCGATTTTCTTGAATATTTGACGGAACAGTATTTTTTAAAAAAGCTTCTAGCTGGAGGAGAATCATTTAGACTTTGTCTATGGTTTTTAAAGGTTAGACAGTTGTTTTAATTTTTTTTCTATACTTTTAACATAGATAGAAAAGTCACCCGGCAGCTTAGACTGAAAAAGTATTAAATTCATAACCCAGTAAGGTTAAGCGTATTCATTGATGTCTTTTATATAGCCGAGAAATTTCACTTGATCTGTTTCGAAATAAAAAGTAAAAATATGCTTTAATAAAAGTCATGGCCACTAAAATATTACTACACATTAGCCTTTAAAACGCAGTATTTAAAATAAAATAAAAATATATATCATAGTATTAATTTCAGTAAAACCCCGGATATTTATTTATATTTAGGCAATTGAAATCCTAACGTTCAGCTTTTGTTAACCTTTTGCTTTTGCTAAAGTGATACTTTTGTTCGACAAAATTAAAACTGACATGTGACCTAAAAATGTAACCTTTCTTCCCTGTTTTTTTTAGCAATTTTAACCCATCTGTTAACTGTTTTGCGGACCAATGGAGTTTACCATGTTAGAGCCCACTCTCTATGGTTTTTTTGCTAAAAACAACTCTATTGCGTTGCCATATGGTTTTATTGAAATATTTACGAGATTTGTCGAGACCCTTATTTCGTAGTGAGACGGTGTAAATTCGCACAGCAGTCTAAATTTACTTTTTTGTCTACGTTAAAGGGGTGTTGAAAAAGGGGTTAATACGTTAGTACTGTTGGGGTGACTTCCTTATATACCAGAATTTTAGATATGGAACGTTAGAAACATAGAGATTCAAAATTTGTAATGGAATTATTTTTCTTTTTAAAACGACTGTCACATAAGCGACATATTTTTTTTGCTGACAGCGAAAGTGTCGCAATATTTGTAACAAGCAAGAAGATTGATTGATGTGTTTTAAAGTCGTTTACAACATAGAGATTTGACATGTCACAACTAATTTTGTTTGTTAAAAATAGGTACCAACTGTTAATTTAAAAATATAGAGCTCTCTTTCGAGAGAATTTTCTTCATTTTTGGTTAGAAATTTTATCTATGTTTATTTTACCCTAGTAATAATGTATTATTGTCATGAAGTGTAGGTTCTTTCTCTTTCTAAAATAGAAATTACTTTCAGCCAAATTTCAGATTTGAAAGTCGTGATGTCGCTCGATGACCCACTTTCCAAAATAAATTTCACACCAATCGTAGTTACACTGCACTGTAAGTTTCATTTACATAACATTTGTTATTTAATTTTTAAATTGTATTCTAGAATTGCTGTTTAGGAGCCTAGAACAACTCTTCAAATTAATGCCTTTGGCTGGTACCTTCACTGTCTGTCCTGCCTTGTATGTCGGTGCGCGCCAAACCAAGTTTGCGCTTACAAAATTCAGTTTGTCTTGCAGAACGAACGCGCGCGGCCGTCCGCGCCGAAACTTTCAAATTTGGAAGCTTCGCTCGCAATCTGTGATAAAAACTTTTTACAGCCAGTGTCTTCCTTTTATATTTTTAATTTGAGATCTTTGACTCAAAGTTTGTGATTTCGGCCAGAGTGCTTCAAAATCTAAACTTTTTTTTGGTGATCACTTGTGACTTTTTGGATTGTAAAGCAAATGCATTGCGTTGGATGTGAGTAATATATTATACCGTTTACAGATTGTTCGTCCGTTGTTACTTTCATTGCCTTTTTCATACAATAATAATAGTCCATTATCCATCAAAGTCCTGTCTTCGATGTACTTAGTTTAGATACTTTATTTGTATAGAATAGTCGATGTACTAACATTTTTCTATTAATAACTTGAATTACACAAAGTACAACTCTTTATATGGAACAAAAAAGATTTTATACGTGATTATATAAAAAATAAACACAAGCTACAAAAAAAGATTTAAATACATACCTAAATCGAAATACGAAAAATTACATCTGTTTTATCTAAAAAAAAACTTTTAAGGCCCGTATAATAAGTACCCGTATTCCAATTATCTATCGCGAAACTTGCAATAATCAAGGTCTTTAGTTGCATGAGATCTCGTATTGCATACTGTGCGAGGGAGACAACAATACCTGCGTAGCCTTGTGTTAGAGCGAGACGTTGAGAAACTGTTGGGAAATAATTTTTCTCTTTCGGAGGGTCTGAAGGGCGTTTTTTACGGTAAACTTGTTTTTAAGATAAACAGAGATATCACTTAATTTTTTCGTTTGCTACATTTGTAGGACGATTGTAAATGGATTTGGTTGGTAAATATTATATTTTATTTAAATTATCACACGGTCATACGTTATCATATTCTATCTCTTTTCTTAGAAATGTGGGTTATTTTAAAATCAAAATATTTTTTAACCAGAACTGGTAAGCCATTCGTGTGAACTCCCCTGATTTTAGTAAAGGGTTTAATTTATATTTATTATTTAAATTAAGAATAACTACCGAAGCGGACTGACAAAGAAGCCGGGATCGAGATAAAAATTGTAAATTTTGGTTATTCTAAATAACGAGGGACAAAAATAAATTAGGTTTCGTAAAATTAAATATAGGTAATTAAAAAATGACAAAAACAATATCTTACAGTGGGAACGATATGAATTGTTAATGTTAAAGAACTAACTATTTTTTTCTAACAAAACTAGCTTAAACTTGTTCAAAATGAAATGAATCTTCCCAAGAAACGTATATCTTCTTAAACGAAAAAAATAAGTTTAGCTGATTAGCAAATTCATAAAAAATTGTCTATGGGTTCCTTTGAAAAAGTTGTTCAGTTTCATGAGTAGAAGACACAGTTCAAAGAGTTTTCCGCAGATTTTCTTAGATCTCATACATAATGTTAAAAAAGTGCGTCTGAAATTTTAAGGGGTTTTACTCGAAATCAAGTACGGAATACAGGAAAAATATTAAAAAAATCCAATCAACATTTTTTTTAGTTTCCCATACAAATTTTCGATTCACTATTCAGATTGAGTATGGGAAACTGGATCGGATTTTTTCAATGTTGTATTCTATGTAGTCTATGCCTGAGTCTGATAACCCATTAAAATCTCAAACGCACTTTTTTTAACACCCTGTATAATAAAACCCCTGGTTATTTTGACCTGACTTTGTGCTATAATTAATAAATAAAACAAAATATTGTAATATACGTTCAGTAAATACAAGCTAGTTCAACGTTCAGGTTTAGCAGTGATTGCGTGACCCGAGGACGAACGTACCGACGTGCCTACAAGATAATTATTGTAGTTGTAAATTCGCGTTTTTGTGTTCTCATCACAAAGGATTCTTAATCTCTGCCGTCATAAGCAAGAAGGCCGCAAAGTATATGAACTCCATATATTTTTTTTTTATGGCAGAGGTGGCAAACGAGCAGACGGATCACCTGATGGTAAGCGATTACCGCCGCCCGTAGACACCCGCAACACCAGAGGAGTCAGAAGTGCGTTGCCGGCCTTTAAATATGCTTTGCGGTCTTTTTTGTTATGAGGGCAGTATTGTTCAATATAGCTTAGATATTGATTCGTGAATGAAGGCTGCATCTGCACTTCTGCAAGCAGAATGATAGGATGCAGCGAAGCGATAAAAATGTACTTAATTAAAAGTTGTAGAAAAAATATTGTCCACTGTAAACATAATACTGTATAATGTCAATAAAAATATTGTACATATTTGTTTATTATGTTCATAAGAAAATAAATTGAGAGAGGCGTTTTGGTAAACGTTTTTAACAATTGAAGTGAACTGTATTATATAACTGTTAAAGCTCGTATATTGGTAACTCTCAGGTTTTACCAGTAAATCTTAGGATTAACCAACATTTTAGGTTAGGTTAGGTTGGACTTTTACCATTAAAAGTTGGTAAATCTTAGAATTTACTATAGTTCGGGCTTTTACAGTAACATATACATAGATAGAAAATTATTTATTTCACCAAACCTAACATAGTTTAATAGATAGGTTTTCTATAAGGTATAAGATGCAGGGTAAAATATTAATAAAATAACGAAATTATAGTTCAAAAGAGCTAATTAATGGAAAAGGTAAAAAAAAAACGTAAGCATAGGGCAAGACAGAAAGACACAATAAATAAATAAATAATAATTTATACAATTTAAAACGATTTTTAGGATGTGCACTTAAATTTTTAAAATGTACTTAAACATGAAGTGACTTAACATTCATTCATAACGGAATAATAACATTTATTATTTATTCATACTTTGCAATCATGTACAAAAATTTAAAGGTCTTATATACAAAAACATAGTATGGTACATGAGCCCTGTTAGGGCATGGCAAATAAATAAATGTAAAAAATTACAATAAATTATATGAAAATAAGGAGCGACCAGAAGATAGAAAATATTGTCGAACTACATATTACACACTACAATTAATTTTATTAAAAATCTATTACGGTTACACAACGGAGCAGTTATCTTGAACTATTTAAAATAAAATTTATGTATTATTCAAATTCATTCGCTAAATTCGATCACTTTTTTGCATAATACAATAAAAAGAGAAATGTTGCAACCTTACCTTTCACAGTATAATTTATTGTATAACAGGCATATAAGTTTATAAATAAATATATAAAATGTTATCCTCGCGTTTTTCGTGTCTGTTTTGATTATATCTTTGGGTCGTAAAAGGCAGAGCAACTTTCTGAATGACTCATGCGCACACGCATCAAGGAAAGTTTGATATTTTAAGATGGATTCGGTTTCACAAACTCTGAAAGTTATAGAGGTATGATGTTTGTTACTAGTACTTTATTTATACAAGGAAATTTTGGTAAAAAGGCCCCTTTATTTTAATTAGGGATATAAACTTTTATGAATAATATATTTTAGAATCTTAATTATCATTATATCAGATATTCTTGGAAAAAAAGGTTATTTATTATTTGAGCCCTATTGGATAACTGTCACATAAACGATACTTTAAAGTTCACAACAGTATACGAATGATGTCTTTTATACATCTTTTATAAGCTTTAATTAAATTAAAAAAAAGATTATTTTATCTCTAAAAATATAATTTAAAATATAAAGAACTGAAGCGTTTCAAAAGAGTCCTTATACAAAATACATTTTAGTAAAAAAAAAAACGGTTTCTTAGTTCGTCTGAAATATATAAATTTTGAAACAAAAACGTTTTATATATTTGGCTTTAAGTTAAAATTATAAAGATGTCCCTCCTAAAAAAATATATGTTGTAATATTACAAAGTGCATTTCGTATTTTTCGATACAACATCCGGATTCCATTTAGCATATCTCTTATAATGGGTAATAATAATTATAGCATCGATCAGGCGCTCTCGCTAACTTTCACATAAGATTTTGGCAGTCACCACTTTCACTTCGAACTGGTTTGGCTTAAGTTAAAAGCTTTCGATTCAGCGTTTTTCTTCACTACGTTACAAGGTCACTTATTTTTTTTACCATCTCTTGCTTAGCAAAAAGGAACAAACGCAGAGGTTTCCTTCACTTCATTACAAAGTCACTTATTAATTTTCACGTCTAACGTCCCTTGCTAACAAAAATAAACACCTATATTCTTACACAAACGCATGGTCATTGGGATTTTTCGACATATTTTAATAATCATTTAAATTAGATATTAGGTAATCATTGCTGTTTGCTTCTAAAATATTTATGGTGAAATCGAAAAATAACTATTGCATGGACATTGGACACGCTGAAATAAGACGTCATGTTTTTTAGTCTGTATACCTATTTAGATATTTTCTGCAAGCTGATACTGATTCTACTCTACAGCTGCAGGTACGCATCCATAGAGCTAAAATAAAAATAAAAACAAATATGTTTTCAAAATATTTCTAACAAAAATGGTGACACTATTAATTCTGGGGCTTTTACTCATCAAACCAATAGATCCATAAAAAAATCGACCTCAACACATCTTAAAGATCAGATCAGATAATACCATATCTCATCTACCTATATTAACAAACTCTACTTTCAATTAACTCTTTTCTTTTCTATTTCTTATATTTCAGAGCAAAGCTCTTGTCGGTGGAGAAATCTCCAAGTTTTCCTGTTCAGAGCCAGCATCTCTTTTTTTTATTAAATCTTCAAAAATCGCTCTCGCTTCCTCCCATAACTTGTGCGCACACCTCCAAAACTCCGACAGAGTACGACTGCTTGCGTCTGTGTGCGCGGTAACGTAATCTTGCGTAATGCCGACTGTCGCCTGCGAGCTGCGCGAGCGCACCGGGCACGCATTGAGCTGAATGTTGATTATTGCTTCGTTAAGTTATATAGTATATGGCCTAACAAAATCAGATGGTCCGATTTAAATGTATTGAATCGAAATCTAGTTAAATATACTTATATCCAATTTTACTTAGCATACTTTTATTCAAAATAAACTGCGTAATACTGATTTTTTATGACTTCCATTAAAGCAATATAAAATTGTGTATAATACAGCCTTTATTTCACAACGCTACCTCCAATATTTTAGAAGTTATTGACGTTTTGTTACTGACCCGTTTTATTTGCTGTTCAGTGTATTTAAACTGGGGCTTTTACTCTCATGAAACTGAAAAACTTTCCCTAAGGTCATCCTGATTTTCCCTAAGGTCATCTTTCCTTAGTCATCCTCAATGCGCAATTTTTTTTAACATTTCTTTCTAACAAGTCGATCAGCTGTTTAACCAACTATGGGTTCCTTTGGGAAAGTTGTTCAGATTCATGGGTAGATATCATCATCATCATCAACCAAAAGACGTCCACTACTGGACAAATAATAATAATAATAATAAAGTTTTTTTTTAAAGTGACCAGGATCATAAACAAAGGCCTACCCCCAAGGATTTCGGGGTAGATACACTCTAGTTTAAATAGACTAGAACTAGACCGCAAGAAAAACGGGTCGATGAAAGAAAATTGATTTTGTTAGACCTTGTAAGTCGATATATGTTCTTACAGCCTGATATATGTGAAATTTGGTCAGTAATTTTACAAATATAATGGTTCACAGGTTCTCATTTTCCTGCTATGCAATTATTGGTTTGAAAATACGGTAGAGAAATTTAGTTGGAGCCAGCATAATTACAAGTAATTACGAGTGTTAGAGAATTCGGTTTGCACTCTTATTTAAGTCTTTGAGATAAATAACAACAGTAATAATTGACCACGCTGAATACGTTAAAAACAACCGACTTCAATCGCAACAACTCCAATTTTGCTATGTTTTGTTGATTTTCTCAAAAACCGCTGAATCGATTTCGATAAAATTTATATGGGACCACCTGTGAAGTATACCCTTTAAAACAAAAAAAGAATTTTCGAAATCGGTTCAGGCGTCTTCGAGTAATCGGTGAACATACATAAAAAAAATACTTTTCATACACATCGGGCAATCTTTTTATTTGGGCTATTTAATAAAAGTGCTTAGTTTCATAAGTTCTTTAGTAGTCCAATATATACATATGTCCAATATGTAGCGTAGCACCAATATACATATTTACAGCTTTTGGTTACAACTGTATACAAAGTAGCTCCTGCTTTCGTTATAAAGCGAAAGTGCTTTCAAGGTCACATGCAGCTCTTTGTCTGAAACCATCTATGGATACCTATTTCATTCTATCTAACTGTACAAACGCGTTTCATTCTTAATATAATTAGGTACTCTAAGTTCATACAGCTATTACAGCTTTTATATAAATAAATACATACTTTTATAAGATTTTCTAAGTGCGTATTATGAACATATTCAAATCAAATTGACAACTTATGTTCCACTTTCTAAAACCATATTAAAAATAACATTGTATATTTGCATTTAAACTAATTGTGCATCGCAGAGTAATGTCATACGTATTACTTGTAACTAGATATATTATACAGCTAATATGCAGCATTCACACAGTAAGGTACCTACGTAAAGAACAAAAGGGAATAGGCAGACAAAAACATCGCAGTTATACCTCGCATACGCCATATGCGGTGGCAACATAGGGTTACATAGAAACATCAAAGTGAATGACATAATAGGAGACTGACGCCTTCACACACATATACAGCTATTATACGATACGCATAGTAGCCAGGCATGTACACGATACAGAAAGGAAAGAGAACTAGTGTTTAAGTCGGGCTACCGTACTGGCCACGCGGGATCGATTCCAGGCATGCGCTGTGGACGAAGCCGCTTCCTACACCCCCCTCCACCCCCATCCTGAAACTAAAGCTGAAATACCCCACTGCAACTGCACTTCAGTGCAAGCGTCGCGGCTAAAAGAAAAAACTCCAAAAATACAACGCAATAAACCGTTTTGCTTCAAAAAAGGAAGTGTAATCGTTCGAAATTCAAATCCTGTGCCCATCAAGTCACCCAGTCAAGTTTAAATTGAGAATTCTAAATTAGAATTCGAAAAAATGACCGTTTCGAACGCGTGTGCACTCGTGGTCGTGTCGGCGTTGTCGGTGTTTTAATACTGGCCAGTCACAAGTGGGGGAGCATAGAAAAAGACTATTGAGCGAACTATGAGGAAGAAAAAACGTTTCCTTGGGAAAATATTCAAAAATAATAAACACCAAGACATAACAAATCTTTTTACGTAAATAATATCTCAGTAAGACAATATTTCTCAATAAAATTTCCGATTGCATTTAAATTCACAGTTTAATAAATTTATACGCAATATTTAATCGCAAAACCCATAGTTTTTACCAATAAAATTAATAAATTAATATCGTAAATTTATATATTTCACATAAACCTTAGAATTTAAATACCACAAGTGTAATTCCCGAGCAAATAAACCAAAACCTTACAATCGAAATCTTAGACTGATATTTATCCGAATGAAAACGTAGCTGAAATCAAATTTAAAAAATACAAATTATAGAGTATTTACATTAGTTGACCATTTAAAAAAGTTTATATAAACTTATATAACAAACAAAATATTTATAACACGCAATAAAATACAAAAATATAACCGGGGATCAGTGATAGCCTTAAGATTAAGATTTTGTATTGACACGAACAAAAAAAAAGAAACAACGGACGAACAATCTTGATGCTTGATAACTTTCAGTGTACAAAAATGGGTGAGCTGATTTTTTGAGTGTGTTCCAAGTTCAAAGTGGTGGAGCTGTGTAGAGAGTGTTATGGATCAGTTAGTGTGAGTGCTCGGTCCCGTTGGGGCCCAAAATGTTGAATATGTTTGACATGTGGAACTCTGTCAGCACCAAGCTAGAGGCGCAGAGCAATGTGCAGCAGTCCCAACAGCCACACACATCAGGTGGGAGCATTAAAGGTAATTTCTTTTGTAACGGTTCTCTATGGACCAATCGAGATAGAAACAGGCGCGATGAGAGATTTTGAAAACGAAAGAATTCGTAGTATCGAAGGAAATTTAAAAATGGAACACGAGAGTCAATAAATTGACAAAGAGACTTATAACTTAGATTTAGTATAACTATTCAAAAAATCTTCAAATAAATATATTTGAAAAGTCTACCTTTCCACTATCTTATGGTGAGTGGTGAGATTCAAAAATATCCATGCTATTTTTATAAATCCTTTTCATTTTAAACATAAAATATATTGCGTGAACAGAATAACATAAAGGCGGTTTTTATATCTAGAAAGCGTGCGTTCAAAACATATCTTTTCCGGTATATTAATACATAATTGTTTCTCATTTCGTTTTAAAGTTACGCAATGAAAGTTGCACGCTTTAAGAAAGTGGGCAATTAAAATTCGGTAAGAGACCCGTTGTTTTAGCTTACTGTGTCGCTTCTGACATAATATACTTAACTAAATAATACAACCAGCCTATAGGATTAACTTTTAAGACTTCTATACTGAACAGAAAAAGCACGATTTTTATTTTTAATTGACAATGACATTTAATCTTTTTGAACGCACTTTCTCGCGTCGTGGCGCTCGATTTAAATTCGTTCGATTCGCATTCGAAACTTGAAAGAATAAAGGACATTTCCACTGGCATTTTTGCATGCCAGTTTTATGAAAGCACCACTCACAAGATCTGGTTTCTTTTTTACAAAGACACGTACCGTTGCGTTTTGTAATATAAAAACTTTGTATAACAGGGCAAACTTGTTTCACTTATGTGGACGTTTAATAATACTGTTTTATTATGCGAATATTGTGGACGAAACGGGTCCAGCCCTTTGGCCCCTAGTGAAACGAATTTGAATAGAGAATTGTATTTCTTTTTCTAGCGGTCAATCTGTCTGATTTGCAAATGCTAATTCTAAATTCAAAACAGTGAAAAAAGTATATTTATCTTTTTTAAACATTCTTTAAAATTTATTCTGGTCATTTCACTAGCGTTTTATTATTTCTACCCAGATTTTTAAAAATAGATGTAGGTATATTTAGAAAATGTTCAAAACTCTTTCTTTTTAAAGTATAACAAACGTTATTTATAAAATCAAATAGATTAAAGCGGTCTGTCGAGACAGCTTACTGTTTTTTTATATCGTAAACAATTTAAACGGCGTTAAAACTCTAATTGTCGTGATTTTCAGACCGAAGATATAATGGGTATGTTCACTCATCAAGAAGTCAATAAAAACAACAAAAAACTTGAAAAACTTGTAAAGAGTCGCGAATCAAGTTTCGATACGCCCTAAAAACATTAGATAAATAAAATGTTGCAATTTACCGAAGAAATTGTTGTAAATTCATTTCTAGTATTTTTTTAATTAGTTTTATTTTCATGATTAACAAAAGTGTCCTGATATTTATACGGAATGCAACAAAATTGGTGTAGGACTTCTTTGTTTTTATTGACTTCTTAACGAGTGAATTATACTCATTATACAGAACCACTGAATTTCCTGAAAAGATTGTTGGGGGTCTCGTAAACAGTATGAAACCCTTTGAGTACGGAACCCTAAAAATCGTGATTGGGGTTTGAAAAGAGTTAATAGTAACGTTCTACTGGGTATTACCAAAAATTAATACATACATTTATTTGGTTATTAAAAATATAATTTTGATACCACAACTCGGTATTAAAATATTATGTATGTGTACTTATAATTGAATACAATGCATTTCTTAAAACTTAAAAATAGTTTCGGTTGCAACAAAATGAAATTGTCAAAATTATATTTTTACAATTGTAAAACTAAATACTGCTAACGCAAAACTTCTAACAATATACCTTTAACCAAAACGCTGAAACCTAGACTTTTGTTCAAACGTCCGGTGATCGAAATATGATATGTTGCAGTCCAGTTATAAATAATGGCATTCCGTGACATAACCAACAAGTCTGCACTGGTAACAGTAACAAGACATAATAACTGGAACAGGTAATATTTGTAGTTACTTACATGAATTATGTAATGTTTTGACAGTCTACGAATAATATTATAGTATCATATTACTGGTGAAAATGCCGTGGAAATGTTACAAATAAAAATAACTAAGCCTTTAAAAATATATTTTTAGTAGGAATGCTTTGGGCGATAAAACACACAAACCATAACGCTGTATCTTGTTTTTTGTGTGTACTATTAAGAGTAAATAAAAATGAGTAAATAGGTATTTATTTATTTATTTTATTTATTTTATATTTATTATAATTCATTGGAAGGTATATAAAGTTACTGGGTTCCCTATACTAAGTTTATCAATAAATGTACTGATAATTATCATTGAATACAAGCACATAATACAAAAAAAAAATATATACTATCACTTCCCTTCAAATATCGTTGTGATTATAATGTCGTTTTTTTGCCATGTTACTGATAGTTCTTTGGGGAAAGTCCTTCAATTTAATGAGTACATAGAATCCTAATTTTAAATATTGTGAGTTAGTTATGACTCCTAGCCTTTAAAAAATATATTTTTGGTAGAAATGCTTAGGGCGATATGTTAGCTAGTAAAATAAATAAATACCTGAAAGAAATGTGGGATTTTCTCATGTAACTGAACCATACTCCCCTAAGAAAGAATACTCAATGGAAAATCGATTAGACTCATGAATTTCATGAAAATAATTGAATCATCATCATCAGCCAAAATACGACCACTACTTCTCATTCACGTTAAAAATCGGTCATTGCAAAATGATTTGTCATATTGCTCTTTCGGAAGGATTCTGTATTGTATTACATTTAACTAATTTGCTCATTACGTCTGATTTAGAATTATGACTGCAACACAGTATTGCAAAGTGGACAAAAGCTGTAATATTGATTACGTTGTAAATCAGTTTTATACACGTAGCTATTTGTTGCTTTTACATTTTTCGTAACAAGCTAAATAAATTATTAGGAACAGATGTTGAAAACTAATTTAAAAATTGTTGATAGTGGCTCTAAAATAAAAAGAAAAGAACGAAATATTTGAAAATGCGGTTTTTAATATTTTACTTGTATACAGGGTGTAGAAAGATCACTCATGGAAACTATACAGAATTTGCAAAAAAAATTGAACATTTCATACAAAATGATTGGCGATAGTTTTATATCAAATAGAATGTATTTTTTACTAGCGACCTAAAGTTGAGAAATATTGCAGAAACCACAGACAATTTCTTCGTGGGAGATTTTATGAATTGGTCATATGTTCTTAGGGAAAAGTTGCTCAGATTATGACCAATTTTGTCGATGGCAGGTCCATGTTTTTCGTTTATTACTTTTATTGTTTTTTCTATTAGATGTTCATTTTTTTTGCCAATTGACTGAAGAAAGGTTCCTTGAGAAAACAATCATGAGTAGCACCAGTTTTAATAACGCCCCAGTATCTTTATTACTTAGTTTTATATTTTATATTAATATAAATAAATAAATTATCTAATATTTCTAACAAAAATGTACCAGGAGCGCATAGGTACAAAGCGTAGGACATGTGACAAGTGAGCGCTAGTACTAAACAGCGTTAGAGAAAAAGTTGACTGGCCAAGACCCATATAGCGCGGACGCCGACCGAGACGTCTTGGTACTAGCTTGTGCTGGCCACATCTGGTCTGGTCACGCCATATGTTTATTTGCTAATGCAAGGCTGAATGGATGATTGTGATGGTGATTTTTGGAGATGCTCTTAAAAATAAACCAAGAGAAATGTAGTTCTTTAAACGAATATTCGAATGCAAAACTTTAAAAATAAAGTTACAGATTACTGTAACTAGACTGTAAAAACTACTGTAAATAGATGATAAAAGTTAGTCAATTTATAGATTTTAATGACAAACGTCGGGATTCTTGCAAAAAGTTTGCAACAGATCCTTTTTGAACCTTATTTCACACAGTAGAGAGTTTTCAAACATTACCTACTTGGTTAATAACTAAATTATGGTCACAATACAATAAATAAATTAAACTTTTGAATTAATGCAATCACCAAAATACCTATATTCAGATTTAGTTTCATTTATTTATCATACGTTCACAAGGCAATCGCTAATGATACCTTGGGATAGCGATATATAGGTACACTAATATAAAAGAATTACTAATGTTTACTTACGAACAATATATGCTAAATTAACTCTGCCTGTTTGTAAAACTGTTGTTTTCATAGCTAAACCACTGAACCGCTTTCTAAGAAATTGACACAGAGAAATATTGAATATTAGGAAAGTACATAGGCTACTTTTTACGTCTACATATTCAAACGATAAGGGAGAGACAGAGTGATCATTCTTTAGATTGAATTAGATTACCGAAATGTACTCCAAAGCTCCAAAGTATCAAGAACACCCAGTCGACACACACATACGAGTATGCAGTATGCAGCATGCACACAGCAAACGTGCAGTGTGCACCATGCACCCAGGTATATGCTAGGTGCAATGCTAGTAGCGAGCGACTGATATGATAATATCGGCCTAGACGTTCTCTGTGCCTCGTTTACACGTATTGAGATAGGTTAGGTTAAAAATATCGATCTATCTCTAAAATTTCTGTAAAGGATTTAACAAAAAGGTGTAGCAATAATTCAAGCTTTACCAGTGTAAACTGACAGTGGCTTCACCTCACTCATCCGATTTTATTTTTTTTGACATCAAAATACCTCCACATATCACTTATGAATCTAAAACCATAATTAAACGGAAACTATTTTGCTAGATATATTCTCTAAAATCTAAAATATTTATAAAGGCCTAATAATAAGACATGTTGGCTTAAAAATGAACTTGCGTCTACTTATGTAGCCAATATACAGAGTTGGATTCGCTTTTTCGTGAAAATAAGATACACTTTTTTACCTCTTAGGTACCACATGCGACGCTAACTTTAAATGTTACCATGAAAATTAACTGAATTTCTAGAAGATTCCATCAAGTAAATAGAAAATAATATTACTTTCGTACTGAAAAATGTTTAAAAGCCTGCCTTCTCGCACTTGCCACACAAACTACTCGCCTAACTTGGATGGAAAATAGGCTTAGTCTAAACGCAGCATCTAAATCTATTAACATTGCATGTGTCACATGGCTGTGCGTGTATCGTTGCGTATGCGCAGGATGACGTCACACATGAGGGGGGGGGGGGGGGGGTTATTCGAAAATGAAATTAATTGGACACTAAACAGTTTATATAAATTGGATTTAGTCCTCAAGGCAAACTAGTATTTGCTTACTTTAAGTTAAATGTTTGTTTAAATAAATTTCTTACGGTTATTATGACGGTTTTATTAGTGACGTGATTATTAAAAGTTAAAAACCCAGTTGCTTTATAATATCCTACGACACCTTTTCTAATAACTTGCACGCAAAAAATAAGTCAAGCTGTTTAGGTTACATGTCCAGACATACATACGTGCATGCATGGGTTTCTTCTCTTGAAAGAAACCAAGTTTTGTGCTATGAATTTGTAGAAATAGCAAGAAAAAAGCTAATAGTATTACAAAGTTGTCTACCAGCTTCTTCTTCTTATCGTGTGGTACATTTAACCGTTCTATCCACAAGGTATAGACGGCGGTTGCCTAGTGTTGCACTTAGCATCACCCGCGGTCACGTGTAGGGCATTTAGATTTACACCTACGGACGTGTGCAACGCGACCATCATACACATCTAGAAATCAGATGTGCAGGTTTCCTCACGATGTTTTCCTTCACCGTTAAAGCAGTCGGTATGAAAATGCACGTAAGTTTCGAAAAACTCATTGGTGCACTGGCCAGGATTTGAACCCACGACCTCTGGTTAGGTTAGGTTAATGTCGAAGTCAATACCGCTTAGCCACCGACGCTTTTTTCTACCTACCAGCTGATAGATTTGTATAAAAGTGTTTTTTTTTTTGCAATTACAGCTAAGTTAAGCTGCTTTTCCACTAGCCAGTCGAGGCGAGGAGTGGAGTGAAGAGAATTGAAATCGCGTCAGTCCATTTCCACCGAAGATGTACAAGAGGATTGATTTTTTCCCATACAATTTAAAATTCTCTTTTCTCCTCGCCTCGCTGGTGGAAATGCAGCTTAATACTTGTTTTTTTTTTAAGTACATTGAAATTAGTACGTTTTTTAGTAGGAGTCCATGTAATGTAGATAATATAGGGCGACTTGAAATTAGTTCTCGATACGAAAGGCAATGCATAATATGCTCATGATAAAAAACAACTTTCGCTAAGGAACCCATAGACAAATCCCAAAAAATTTTTAGACTCTCTACAAACTGACCGGCCAAATTAGTATGAGAGTCCAAAAGGTTTTTTGCGATTTGGCTATGGGTTCCTTAGGGAAAATTGTTTGTTATCATAAGCACATGCACACCCTTTGGTATCAAGATCAAGACTAATTTAAAGTCGCCTATACAGCTTTATATTTTTGTAGATCACACTTATTTTTTTAGTATTTTTTTTATCACCAGATGGTAAGATCTAACATTAACATACACCTCTTCCTTCCCTCTAGTCATATTGATACCAACATTCCCCAATGTTAAGTTCATAACCCCTTCTTTCCTTCACTGTGGTCGCGCAAAATCTTTGTCGGCCACAACAAACAATTAGACATGTTTCTGACATTATTAAAAAAGTGAAATTCGACCTTAGTACGTAAAATGTCGTCACTCAACACAGGTAATGGCAGTAACTGCTTTTTATCGTTTTCGCAACCCCGCCAAGGCGAAAACGGTTTTTTTAACCGTTTGATAAGCATAACCGGGTCGTGCCCGAAGGTCGGAGTGGAAATCTGGTGGAAAATCATGGTGTAACGATCAAAGTACTACATGGTTTTGAAGGATAAGCTCTGAGTTTGCTGAAGGGTTTAATAGTAACGGTTTATTTTTAACTTTTCGTTGGATATTGGACACATAAAATTTGGTAAAGTCAGTTTCTTCTTAAGTATTTTCTTTAACGTTTAGTATACAAGTTTTAATAGATTGAAAAACAGTGGATTTAACAGACAGTGTACAGTATTTTGAATTATTTGAATGTTGAATCTGAACTCACACTCAAATCTCAGAATATTTTTTATCTGTTTATGTAATGCTGTGCAATACACATTCTTTTAAATCGTAATTTTTTTCTACCTAGTATAAAGTCCCTACCACACCGAACTCGTACACTCAGCGTTTCGGGAATTGTTAGGGAAGTGAGATGAAATTGACCGCCTGTAATCACTATTTCATCAAAATTTCAAATTAAAAGTTAGATAGATAGATAACACGTTTATTAGTTACTACAAACACGTCACATGTCATTACACCAATACAGAAATGACATACATAAAGATGGGGTTTTTTGGACGTTTTGAGTAAACGTCCACTTACACCATATAACTTGGGCATTTTTGGGCAAAATTGGACGTTTATTGGGCATTTACTCAAAACTGCCTGGGCAAAAACCTATCTCTAGACACACAGCTTTGCAAATAAAAAATAAAATAAAACAATACAACTAAAGAATATGAGTCCGTTGCAGTAGTACAAAAGGGCCGTGACTCAGTGTGTGGTTTGCCCTTTCGAGCATTACACTGGTATTTTGCCACAACCCGAGGACTCTGACAGTACTTAGTAAAAAATATTGAAAACGAGTAAACATAACTCAAACTCAAAATGTTTTTTATTTAAGTAGATGCTTTACACATGCTTTTAAATCGTCAATATTTTTTTTTCTACCTAGTACAACTAACATTTATTAGTACTCATGGACAAAAAAATCGACTCAAAGTTTCATGCACGACTTTTGGAAAATTAACTCAATCTAGCAAAATAAAATTAAACTAAAAATTCAAAAACTGTGTGGTTACTGTTTATGATTTTAGTTTGACGGTTTTCTAGTTTTTGCTTTTAGTGTTTAGCAGTTTTGTAGACTGAGATATTTTTTCAAAAGTCGAGCAACAAATCTTGAGTCGGTTTTTTAGTCCACCAGTGTATAATAATAACATTGTTGTTGTTGTTTTTCTCGTCAGTATGATGAGTAAAAGTCCCTGTTAGAGGCTCCTATACCTATTTTTTGGAAGCCCTAACGGGTTACGAGAAATAGGCCACGTCCCCAACAGTGGGGACGATACTATGTGAAGTGGGCCACATCCCCACCAGTGGGGACGATATGAGTTATAACATTAACGCAAAGGTACATGGTTGAACTTCTAAGCATTTGATAAGGGAAGATAGCTCTTTTAGAGGAGCAAAGTTCAATGAAATGAAGATTCGATAATAAATAGAAGTGAATTTATTGCCATTTGATAGGTATGATTATTAATTAGGTCATAGCCTATCTATCTCAAGCAGTCGTGGGTGAGTGCGGCTTGCGTGGCTGCGTCGATCACGCAGGTTAACTGACTACAGACATGGTCATAACCTGGATGGGTTTGACTGTTAGTGGTATTTATCTGGACCGTTTCCGTGCTTGGCAAGGCACGTGAAGCCGTTGGTGCCGGCTGCTATCGCTAGATAACAGTCGTTAAGCCATGTCGGAGGCCATAAGGCCTATAAAGGCGGCTTGAAACTTCTGACACTGGGGTTGGCCATTAGCCCCACAACCTCCACCAATCCGGACCAAGTCCGGACCAAGTCCGGACTTAGCCCCCGTGTGTGGAGTATGGCATAACCTCCCCGAGGTATGGGAAGAGACCCGCGCCCCTGCAGTGGCGATGTAATGGGTTGTTAACACTATCTGTCGCAGAAACTATACAAGTAAGTGAACATGTAGGTATAAGTTTTTTGTGAAATATATTGTAAATTTTTAAGTAATTATAAAAATGTTAACTAAAGTTTAAAAAGTTTATAATGTACAATAACTTGATTTAGACTTATGCTACTTATTAACTAGTTATGATTTTAAGTGTTAACAGTCAGTAATAGGTGTCTACTTCACCACAATTCTATTAATCCATATTAACAAATCTTAAGTTTTTTAAGTTGACACAAACTAAAGAAAATTAATGATAAACAATCGGCATTTCTGTAAGATTTGTACAAACGTTTAAAACTTTACACTTGCAAAAGGGTCACCCATATATTGCGGAAGGCACGCAATTCAAATTGAAACAACATCCGGTGATCCGGTGTTACGGCAGTTTCGTGACCCAAATATTGAAATTGACAGATAAAATTCATAAACATGAACCAAAATGTTGCGCTCACACACTTTCTTGATAATCTTTATTAATTTTTGATTATGTCACAAAAAATAGTACATATGTCTATTTTTATGAATAACAAAGTGACATCTTTTTTTCTTTTAAAATGTGAACAAAAATGCACTATAATAAAATGTTTTGTGCAATTTGAGTCGAGATTTAAGAGAAAAATGAGGGATAGAGAACTTAAGCAATTTACCTTAGTTTCATTAATGGCCTCTTTTTTGTTTTCATCTCTATGCAATAAAAAAAAGAAAACCCTAAGTTCAAAATTCAAATTTCGAAATTTCGCGACAGGACGCCGCGCGTCTCAATTAAAACATTAATTCTCCTTTGTCAACAAAGAAAAATCGTCTTTAAAAGGCAATTCGTAGAGTCGATTGTAGATTAGTAGCGCACGCGGCGGCAAGCCAACTCTAAGTGTGTCACGGGTTGAATAGCACAGCGAAGGCCGACTTATCTCGATTGAGCGCGCAAAACCGCGGATGTGCTATCGTTCGGGAATCATTGTTTGTCTTGTCTATGGGCTATGTCTATAAAATGTTGCGTTGACACTTGACACGAACGCGCTTGGCTGAATACTGGGGATACCGTTTAAAGCGTAAATAATATTATAATGTAATCTCCTTTTCCGCTCCTAAAAAACTTTTAGGGCGTTGTGAGTGTCATATTTTTATATTTATACAGGATACAATAAAGTTGTAGTGGAATCCATTAAGACTTTTGAAAGAAATTAAAGGTTTGCCTAGTCCATTCCATACAATATGGGAAAAAAGTGTGTTCGATTTACCAAAAAGTATTTTTAATAAAACTATTTTTCAGCCAAGATTTCATAAAAGTCGATCAGTTTTGTAGATGACCTCCTATTGTACCTCCGGTGTATTTATATTCTTTTTCCAACATTGTTTTTACCTTTCGAATCTTTTATTAGTTATATTTATCGTATATAGTTATATTAATGGAAAAGCTGAACCTAAAAATGTTTTTGGTAAAAAGAAAGACTTAATTTTATTGTGAAAATGTTGTTTTTAACTTTTGCAAAAGCGTCATCCATATATCGCGGAAGGCACATCAATTCAAACAACACCCTCCTTCGATTTGTCTATCTTTATCTTAATCTTTAATATCATTTATTAGTTCGTAGAAAAAAAAGTGCGAAGAAACGTAAAAAAAATAGTTTTTATCGGCTGACATGTCTGGCGCCTATTTTGTAGCACCCTGTATACGCATGGTGCTAGTATGCCAGTATCATGTAAGTGTTGCTTGCTTGCTATCAAGCGATAGTAAGTGTTAAAGCAAACAAAAGGTGCTAGTTGTGCAATAAGGGCTGGGTAGCGTCAGCAAAATCTTTAAGAAGCAATCCATAGCGTTCTCACTGGTGGGGTGTATGGGTCTATTTCTAAACCTTGGTAAGGTAAGGCCGTATTTCGCATGCGAGGGCTAAGACAGAATTGCAAAATACTTTATTAGCAGGTATCAAGTAATACATAGAATTGAATATTATTTAATTTCGTTATGTTCAGTGGTACTATTTTGCAGACAGTACGTAACACCCATTACGTATTCGTCCATTTTCCTCCTCGCTAACGTTTTCAAGGGAAAGCGCCGCGAACGCATAAACATGACTAAGTATGTCTACTACTCGTAGTACCAAGACATATCTACTAGTACCAAGACTACAAGGAACTTGGTGCTTTTGTTCGCGTAACCGTGGACATTAGGGGGTTGTTTGCTGTGTCTACTCTATCGGTTTATAATCTATGTTTCGTGTCATACTCATACATACTTGTAAGTGTTAGGTTAAATCAGTTTTTTCAACCTTTTTCATTACCCGACCCCCTTACAAGTTAAAAAATTATTGCGACCCCCACGCGACTCCCCTACGCCCTAAACAAACAAAATGTCAGTGATTTGAAAGACTACGTTTATAATTTTCTTCAACTAGGAAATGATTTAGTTATTATCGTCTCCAAAATAGAACCGCGTTTTCACAAATTGTTCAAAAATAAACAGGCTCAGCCTTTTCACTAAAATCGTATTTTTTCATTGCAGTGTAAGACCTATAAACAGTACTTTTTCTTTTACCCGGACCCCTTGAGAAAGGCTTCGCAATCCCCGGGGGGTCGCGACCCACAGGTTGAAAAACACTGGGTTAAATAATACGATAGAGTCCTACCGTCATAAGAGAGAAGGCCGCAACCTCCATATATGGAGTTTCCGTATACTTTGCGGCCTTTTTTCTTATGACCGCATATGCCGTTGGTGCCGGTTGGTGCCGGTTGCTAATACTAGATGGCAGTTGTTTGTCCATGTCGGAGGCCTTTTAGGCGACTTGAAAACTCCTAACATTGGGATCGGCCACTGGTTCCACAACCTCCACCATTTCGGACTTGGCCCCCGTGTGGAGTAACGCTTTACCTTCCCAATGTATGGGAAAATACCCGTGCCCCTGCAGTGGGGACGGTAAGGGCTGTTAACGATTAAAAAATATCGAGATTGTTCAAATACGCAAAAAAGTCAACACAATTTTAACTTTTTTACATTCAGGGTGTTTACATTACATAATATGTATTTACCTTATGACCTTATTTTGGACTTCTTTCTACTTGTTTACGAGTATAAACTGGACAACTTCTGGACTTTGCTTGTATTTTATGATGCGTTTACTTAATTTAATTTAATTTATGACATCTGAAAAAATGATTTCATTCATACTTCATTCCAATAAAAAAAAACAAAAGGTAAACAAACTTAGTAGGCAACTGACGTTGACATGTGTCAGTTCCATAGTAAGTTTGTTTACCTTTTGCTGTTTCTTGATTGGAACAAGGTATATTTGTTTTCATGAATTATGATGTTTGTTTGAGAAGTTATTTTTTGCGATTTATGCGTAGTCTTAGGATAAACCGAAGCCCCGGTTAACAATTTGTTAAACCATTTCAACATTTTGAAAATAATATAACGTAACGCTTTTAAAAAGTTAAATTAACACTTAAATTTAAAAAAAAACTTTAAACGTGTAAAAAGATTTTTTGTGCAATTTTTGGCATTAACCTTACAGTATATGTGAAACGAAAACGTCATCTTTAAGATTACTTTATAATAAAAATAAATGCGCATTATGCAACGAAATTCAGTGGAAAAACAGATACCAGCAAATTCTAGCAACAATTTGAATAATAAATGAGGGAAATGTTTGTTTCTATTTTACTGTTAAGTAGGCAAAGGCTTGTAGCTTATACAACTTGTGTGTATACAATAGTGTGTAAGAATTGTCATCTTGATCCCATCTTTATCTTGGTTGCTAGTATCAAGTTGGCGCTAGGCAACTACCACTACAATTAGGCAGCGACCACTCATAAACGAAGATTGTACAATTGTTTTTTAGCTCTACATTTTCAGTTTGATTTTTCAATTGACTGAATCGGTGGCTAAGTGGTTAGCGATCCTGACCTCTTATCCGAGAGTCGTGGGTTCGATCCCCACACAGGGCAAACTTTTCTGTGATGAGCAGAATTGTTTGCTCTGAGTCTGGGTGTAATATATCTCTATATGTATGTATTTAAAAGTATATGTGTATGTATATCAGTCTCTGGTTCCCAAGATAAAGGGACTCCTAGTTTGGGGCCAGATGACCGTGTGTGATTTGTCCCGGATATTATTATTATTGTCCAGCAGTGGACGTTTTTCGGCTGATAGATAGATAGATTTTTATTATTATTATTTATTAGTTAAAGATCAAAAGGGCTAGTAAACAGCATACATCACAGAGTTATAATCAGTTAATATCAAAGC